>OW028609.1:14940283-19880567 GCA_932294325.1 Allophyes oxyacanthae
CCTTGTAAAATTGTTACCGATCATGAAGATACGAGTCCCAACTTCATGATTGGTAATGTTTTTACAAGGTAGCTGGTTTTTTTTTTCTCACGATCTTATTGATGTTTATTACCAGGGTCGATCTTCATTACGATTTTAGTTCGCGGTAGACCCGCTGGTCATGGAGCTAGGCTGTTCAGCTCGCTTGTGTGCTCTCCAATGACTCGCTAGCATACTTAAGTGGAAAATATAATTCATTAATGACGTCGCACGTTCTAATAAGTCGTTTTCGCAGCGTGTTTTATTAAGAAATTGTAAAAATAAGTTTAAATTTAAGTACGAAAAGTTATTTTTATTTGTAGAAATGTTATTTCAGGAATCTAAAATAAGTTGCCGTATCAACAACTGACTGAGATTTTTAAAGATGCTGTCAATGTTAATTCTGAAAATAAACGCATAGCAATGTTTTTTATAAGTAACTAGGTACCTAAGTACTTAACATTTCTTAAAGGTAACAAAGGATCATAATATTTTGTAAGAATCAAGGATTTTGTGAATAAACCATAAAGTTATTATTACTAGCTAATAATAACTTTATGGAATAAACAGTCCTATAAGACGGGGAGAGCTCGCACTAATCTAGCCAAGTTCCCTCCAGTAGCGAGAGCCAAGCGAATACTGATCAGTATCTCACAAAGGTTGAACATTTTTAACTGTACATTGGCGGAATTCGTTAGGGTGACCATAGACTAGTTAAGTTTTAGTAATAATTCTGGCTAATTTATCGTATTGGGTATTGTAATAACTTAATAAAACGCCGGTTGGAGTCTAACTGATTTAATGACATTTGACAACTAACATAAGAAACATAAACATCAGCCAGTATGATATAAAAACAAAGGAGTTCCAAATACTACATTTTTCCCCCTTAAAATTACAAGATTCTACTCTTGTTCCTTTTGTAGGCACGCAACGCTCTTGCCGATGCATTGGGACCATGCGGGGATTGAGAGCCCTCAATTTGGCCTGTTGGTGGTAAATCTGAAGATTCAACCAAGGACTCCTCCGTCCCATCCCCGTTTGATGCATCGACAAATTCATCAGCATCCTCACACTCATTATTTTTACTTATACTATTTGAGCTGTCATTAGATGGTGTTCCCGTACTTGTGCGCGCGAGCGAGTAACGTTTCTTAACTGCGAATAATTGATTTTGATGTCTACGCCATTCACATCCATTCCCCATATTTACTTTAAAAGAAACCGATCCCGTCCTATCAACAACTCTACCTTCTGCCCACTTACTTCCCCTTAGTGAATAGTCGCGCGCAAGAACCGGATCACCTACGTTACAATCTCTGTGAGTGCCGCCTGCGTTGGCTACCTGTCGGTCCTGTGCCGTGCGCACCACAGCCACCACATCCGGTCTCACCGCGTCCAGTCGTCCTCGCAAACGACGACCCAGCATAGCCACCGCCGGCGACACTACTGTCGTAGCATGCTCACAATTACGATACTGAAATAAGCATTTGCTCAGTGCCTGAGATATATTATATATTTCCTCTTTCCGGGCAGAGTATGGTATTTCTTCCTCACAATTCGCGACCGATGGGCAACCAAACATAAGAAAACCAAGTATCTTGCTCAACAATATATCATTTTTAGTTTCTTTACCAGTATCCTTAAAATTAATCGGTAAACAATCTTCTACTAAGTGAACATAACCAATAGCATCGGAAAGGCGACACTCGACTGACAGCGGCAGCCGTGATAACGCGTCAGCAGGGCCATTGTTTGTCGAACGGACAAATTCCACCGAAAAATTATAACCAGCTAGTCGCGCAGCCCAACTTTGCAGACGGCTAGCAGCCGTTTGTGGTATACCGCCTTTTACACCAAATATGAAACTTAACGGTTTATGATCAGTGCGTCGCACGAACTTTCTGCCAAATAGGTACTGATGATGTCGTGTTATACCGAAATATATCGCTAAAGCTTCCTTGTCAAGTTGACTATAGTTCTTTTCAGCGGAATAGAGAGTTCGCGAAACGCAACTAACCGGTCGTTCAGAACCATCATTATACCTATGTGAAAGCATCGCTCCCAGGCCATAACCGCTGCTATCCACTGAAAGCACAAGTGGTCGCCCCTCCTCATAATGCGCCAACAGGCGCTCGCTCAATAATGCTCGCTTAGCATCTTCGAATGCCTTAGCACACAAAATCTCCCACTTCCAAGGAGCTTCCTTTTTGAGAAGTAAATACTGGGGATGTAACAAGGAACTAAAATTTGAAATAATTTTTCCATAATAATTTAATAATCCAAGGAAGCTCTTTAGCTGTGTCACATCCCTAGGTTCGGATGCATCTTTTATAGCCTCGATTTTAGCCGGGTCAGGGTGCAACCCTGATCGCCTAAGTACAGCTCTCAGATTACGCAAATGTGTATGTCTACCCTGACCAGTACAAATATAATCTAAAAATTCTACCGTTCCTGGTACCCCACGTAGCGTCTCCTCCATCAATTTTTGGAATATTTCTGGTATGCCATACAGAATGCGGCGGTATACAAATGTCGTGATGGCCGTAAATCGCTGTGAAGCTTCATCCAATAATACCTGTTCATACGCATGTCTAAGGTCTATCTTAGTGTATTCTTCACCATTACTTAGAGTGGCGAACAACTCCTTTCTCCGCGGAATCTCTCCATTAGATTTGACGACAGGTACTATTGGCGTGCCAAAATCGGAATGCTCAACACGATATATCGAGCCATCCCGTTCAAGCCGCTCGAGCTCGCGCTCGATCCTGCCCCGCAACGCTAACGGCACGGGCCGCGCGCGTTTGTACACACCACCGCCATCTGTGAGCTGTAGACAAAGCGTTTTCTTACAAGTACCTAATTTTTCACTAAACAGACGGTCGTCAATAATTTCATTGATACATAATTGGTTAATTTTTAACGCTCGTAACCAATCTCGACCTAGTAAGGGACGACCCCCACCTCGGATAACATATAACACAAGGTCATTAGCTGTAACATATTTAAGCGTAACTTTAACAGAAATATAACCAAGAGGCTCAATTCGTGACCCTGAATAACTGCGTAAAATGATGTTATCTAAATTAATATTTTTATCTTTAAAAAGTTGCAAATAGCAGTCTTCGTTAATAGCCGAAATACGGCTCCCAGTATCAATTTCAAAATTTAAGAGGACATCGTCCACCTTAATATTAATGAGAAAAGGTTTGTTACCTATTGCCGAAACATGAAGATTAAAAAATTCTTCCTCCGAACTTTCCTCCAAGAAATTTTGCTGCTTAGAGTACTCAGCACGCACAGGATTACGCACCCTTTTACACATCACCTTTAAGTGCCCGCGCTGGTTGCAATAGTCACAATTGTAGTTAACAAAACGGCATCGATCTGCCCTATGCGGCTTACCGCACCGCCAGCAAACCATGTCCGTGCAGCTCCCAGCACTCGTCCTCGCGCCTTCTTGCGCCTTTCCCGAGCCGCCGCTGCTGCCACCGCCGCGGCCTCCACTGCCGCCATAGCGCCGTCCGCGCACTGCATGCAGGCCTTCACCCGCCTCGCCACCTACACCCGAGGCGCTTACCTCCGCGTGCCTCTCTGCGGCCTCTAATGCCAGAGCTAGCTCCACCGCTTCCTTATATTTGATACATTTTTCCGCAAAAATTCGCGACCGCATCGCACTATTAGCTAGACCAGACACGAATTGATCGCGAAGATTTTCTTCCAGCATGATTCCGAAATTGCAAGTGGTAGCGAGATGTTTAAGCTCCTGCAAGTATTCCGTCATGGATTCATCGACCCGTTGTTTGCGTAAGCGAAACACGTGACGTTCCGCAATTTCTGATCTTTGTGGTTCCAAATGATCCGTCATCAATCGTACCAGTTCATTGAAAGTTTTCGTCTCGGGATCAGCAGGAGCAGAAAGGTCGCACATCAATGAGTACGTTGTTTCGCCTACCACCGTGATTAACAACGGAACTCGTAGTTCATCCTTGATTTCGTTAAGCACAATGTACTGCTTAACGCGGCGAACATACGCAGGCCACTGTTTGGAATTTACGTCAAACGGCTCTAATTTCCCAATAGGCATTTTAAATACGCACACGTGTACTGGATTCGAAATTATAACTAGAATAATTATCTCGTCGCCAATGTAATAACTTAATAAAACGCCGGTTGGAGTCTAACTGATTTAATGACATTTGACAACTAACATAAGAAACATAAACATCAGCCAGTATGATATAAAAACAAAGGAGTTCCAAATACTACAGGTATATACCTGTGAAGATGAAATTTGTTGTTGTTAAAAATATAAATATATTGACATAACGCACAGCAACTATTATTTATTCCGTGGCAATCTACACTAATATATTATTATGGAAAGGTACAATTTGTTTGTTTGTTTCTCTGAAAATACAAAACAGATTCTAAAAAAAAAATTCACTAATAGTTAGCTACTCTATCCCTGAGTGATATAGGCTATTTTTTATTTTAGTTTGATAAAAATAAAACATGAGTGTGAAACCGCAAGCAATAGCTAGTTATAGTATATTTCTGGTACACATGGCAAGAGAAACTTTCAAAATTTAAGTTGATATAACTTGACAACAGATAACCCACTAGAATAAAATAATACAAATAATTTTATGAGAGAATACTAGTTCACAACAGTTTACAAAATCAGAAGGGTGAAGTGACTGTCAAGGAGCTAAGCAGATAATTCTGGGGTCTACCGCGTAACTAAAATGATAATGAACATCGACTCTAGTAATAAACTTCAATACAATCGTGACAGACTAAACATTGAGCTTATACCTTATAAAATTTTTACTAAACATGAAGATGGGACTCCAACTTCATGATTGATAATATATTATGTATTTTATCAATATGTGAAACTATACGTAAAACGACACCATTTTGTGTTGTTGGGGTGGATCCAACATAATTAGGTTAGAAGGCACAAATGAAACTAAACAAAACTCCCACTTTTGACTTTACGGTTATTTTTTTAAAACTTTTTAATTCTTCTGGGGCTGATCCATTTGGGGGAGGGGCTACTACTTCCCCCATTTTTTTTATTTGTCACCCCATCTCTTCCTTCCCTTAAATCGATGTTAATTTAAAAGTTTGGTTAGAATATTAAAAAATTGTAACTCAAAAAGGGGGGGTTCTATATCTCCCTCCTCCCTCCATTCCCACCCCTTATATCAACGGCTGTTAAAGTACATTCCTACCAATGTAGCCAGAAGCTGAACACAGTAGCTAGGAATTCTGTATATATGTAAAGAAACTGACTGATAACTGCATTCTGCCCATACTCTCTGCAGTTTGGGCAGAATGCAGCTATCAGTCAGTGTAGTCTAGAAAATTTAATTAAGTGGAGATGATAATTATGTTGTTAGGAGTGTAGAGGCACTAAGAAAAGATTTTACAAAAATCTGGCCCTACAGAATGCTTGGGGTATCGAAGTTAGTGTGGAAATCCAAGAGGACGGGACGTAGTCGCGGCCAAAGGATAGCGAAGAAAGTAACTGCATTGTTGTACTTACCTACAATTTTAAGAGGAGAACTTACAATGGAAACTTGATTTCACAATAGTTTTATACTTTGTTTTCGTAAAGGTTAGTGTATTACTATGAGTTTTAATGATGCTACTAATTATGCTAACATCACTTTTTTAAATTATTATTACAATAATGATAGAGAAAGCAGGATTATTGTAGTTTTATGAACTTGGTCTAACTAAGTTTCAGACGAAGGAATAGCCAAAAAGAAACGATAAAGTTGTCAATTTATATTGGAAATAAGATAAAACACGCGTAAAGGTCAGTTTTGAGGTTATAATAGTTAATATTTACAATGCGATTCATTAAAATAAGAAAAATGTAGGAAACATACCTATACGGTCACTACCTCTGAAACAAAAATAGCGTATGTAAAAGGAAAAAATCGCCGCCAGGAACCACTGTTATGCAGAGGAGATAAAAACGTTTATTTTCTCCACTTTTGACCTTACATACCAATTGGAAAATAAAACATTTATTGTAAGGGTAACGCAAGAATTGTACGTGACATTATTTCTCTATCGTCAACGCACGAAGAACTTCTTTATAGTGTTGTTTTAGTATATGGCACAGGAATTGTGTTATAATGCCAGAACTAAACAAATCTTATCTTAATTTCTAGCTCGAACAATGTAAATGCACATTTTAGTAATTAAAAGTTAGAACTGAAGGCTGCAACTATACTAAAGACTGAATGTGCGTACATTAATTGAGTTAATTCTCATCTCATAGGTACATCACTACGGGAAAAACTGCATGCTATAATCGTTTAGTTTATCTGTGAAATGATTATGACAGAAGATCCATAGACTATTATCAGAATAATTGTCCTATGTCTATGAGAATAATATATCGAAATCTGTGGTACGGCCAAGCTCGCACATTTATTTACCTATTTGTGAGATGTATTTTCTTTCGTCCTATCAATATTAGATCGAATTGAATTGGAATTTTTTGGTTGTATCATACAGAAATTGTTAATATATATACATATATCGAAAACAGGAGAAGGCAACGCAGTAAGTTCATCTCTGTGTGGAATTATGTTTTTTTAACTAGGTAGGTACTAGCCTATCCACATGAATAATATTATTTCAATGCGTGTTCTATTTACAGAAATGAATACATCAAACATAACCACCGTGCGAAAGTTCTGCTACGACGACGAGACCGGTGAGATTGTGACTTACAATGTAAACGAAGAAACTGGAGAGCCGTTACTTGACAACAATTCGCCGCCTATTCTTGAAGATCTTAGAAATTCTCTGGGTGACCCCGAACCATCTGCCAAATACATGAAGTTCCCCCGCGGCTACATGAGTAAGACTAAGAAGTTTCAGTCACTAAAAGCCAACATTATTGCCGGTTCAAACCAAATCAGCCACCGCTTGCTGCTCATACCGTCACTAATGGTTTTCCCCGGCATATTCTGTGTCGTTCTCATGGTTCTTGAAATTTTTCTGCATGTCCGCTGCCACAAAAAGAACAAAATGTTGAAAGACTCTAATTTGTATTACCGCAGCCCATTCCATGTGATCACAAGTACATTCTGTGGTGTATGCCGTGATTGTGACACTGCTTCTAAAATTGGCCAGTTACAGGACCAGCGACGTACCCGCTATGACTATTTCAGGAGTATAGCTATCTGATTCTATTCTTAAATTTATGTTACCTGGGAATGGGTATATTGTACTTGAAATAAGTTTAAGTTAAAGTAACATGACAATGTTAAAATAATGACAATATACACTTCACGTGATTTAATGATCTCTTACTGACAAACTACTAATATTTTGTATGAAACTTTTACCGCCACTATTTAGGTGCTTGTGATTAGTGTTATTATTATCACATAGGTACACTTTAAAAAGCACTATTAATTTTTAGAATACAGAAATCAGTGTTGAAAGCTATTTAAGAAGAAAATTGTTAATAGGTACTTACCTACTTAAAATTTATTTAAATGAATGTCTATATTGTCTATGAATATTATAATGAGGTAAAATTTGTTGATTTGTATGTATGTAGGGGGTAATGTCAGGAACTACTGAACCAATACTGAAAAATTATTTCATTAATAGTAAGCTACACTATCCCTGAGTGATATAGGCTATATTTTATTTTGATTAAAATGAAAGGCGCAGATGAAGCCGCGGGCTACAGCTACTTTTTTATATGTTTAGCTTGATTTGGCCTTATTAGAGCCAGTTTTTGTGATTCCAGGAAGTGAAATGATTAAGGTAGCACAGATATTGTTATGTTATAAAACATAACTAAATAGACTTATATAAGTAATTAATAAATTACAAAAATAAGTCTATTTATAAATGTTTAATGAAGATTGGATAGCAGCTATTCCTGAAAAATTGTGTATTTAGTTAAGTACCATTTGGTACTGGCATACCGACAGCACATTGTTTTTATTAATTGTTATTTTTTACTTTTTTATGTTTGTGCACTGTGTTGTCTAATATGTCTAGTCCGAATAAATGATTTTTCGTCTTTAAGTAACTTGCTTAACTCTTTGACAACCACAGTCGGCCATAGCCGGCAGTGCTAAAGAGGATTAAATATTGAAGTAAACTATAAACAACAGTTTTATGTTACAAAAGGCATTGTCATCTAGAGCTAACAGTGGCAGTCAATTTTTTGATGATATATTTATCATTAGAGATTTAGGTTGTGATAAATTAACTATCTTTGAGAAACTTGCTATATGTTGTCTTATTTTTGTACAATTATCTATTATGTTGCTGAAGTATAGAAGGCACTACCTTTCTAAACCCGATCCCTTGAATAAGGGGTTATTGTGCCCATTATTATGAACAACTTTTACTATGGGACCAACCCTGAAATCGCAATACAAAAAACACCATACAAATAATTCAATAATACATAACTAAAGCTGTTTTTCTTTTCATGCTTTTAGGTTTGGTTTCATAGTAAAACTTGATCATAATAATGAGAATAATAACCCCTTAAAGGGGTCTGAACTACATAGAAAGGATGGACCTTATATTCTTTCTAAAACCTCAATATGAACAAACTGACTACGAACTGATGTCCATATAATGTTCGAAAAAGAAATGTGATTGACTTACATAGGCTTACTGGTAACAATCTGGCACGTTATTCCTTAAAATATAATAACCCATAATTTTTTATGCAAAAGTGAACTGTTTCGGAGATATGATATTATTAAATTATTTTACATAACGAAAGGGAAAAAATTATTCTAGAAACTATGTATGGATTTTTCTGTAATTGAAACTATGAATAAGAATAATCTAGTAACATTTTTTTACTAGGGATCTTTTGCCAGTTTAATAATTTTCTGTGAAGAAAATATACAAGTATCTTTTTTCACTTTTTCATAAAATTGTTTGGTACACGGAATACCGTGGGCCAGTAAGCTGTATACAACATAATTTCTAGTATATGAGAAAGCCGAATGGAGGTTATATTACTCATCTTTATGAACAACTTTACTATGGGCCAATTCTGAAATGAGAAAAAATATCAGCTATTCCATACAAATAATTAAATGTCACTTGACTAAATGTATGGAACAGCAGATTGTATTTCCCAATTTCAGGAGTGATCCCATAGAAAAAGATTTTCATAATGACTCATCATTTCAAGCCAAAATGGGTTTATTGTACTCATACAATCATTTTGGGTTTCACATTTATACTAAAAATAATGTGTATTTTATTGTCATACCTGCAATATTTTTTGGAAATGTACTTATAAGAAAATTGGTTAAGACTGAGGCCTATTTTCTTAATTGGATTAAAGCAACTGATATATACTCGTAGCAAATGGAAGATGAATCTAAGAATTTATAGTTACAATTTTTATTTTTTATTCTGCTCGAAAGCATGCTATACTACAGAGGTAACTCTAATAACTACAGACACAAATTATTTTTTAACTGCTACATTTAACCACCGGTAAAGTTAAGGGATTTATGAATAAAAAGGTGATAAAATTCTATTTTAATGTAAAATCTATTCACGATGTACGGTCTGTCAAAAAAGTGGTCATTAAATTTTAATAGAACTTCCTAATAAGTGAAAATATCTCTAAAGTAGAAACTCCATTATTTTTATAGGACAATATATAAATTTTAATGGCTTACAAACAAATTACAGCCCTAGGGTGGTAGACCAATTGTTTGGCTAACTGTACCTACCTATACAGATTGGTGGGCAGTTTTGTGTGGCCAAAAAGTTGCTATTAAAGGCTGTACAACCTTAGTATGATTTTGGTATGTTTGTTCCCCAGGCAGTGGCTTACCAGTTAAAATGTTCTTTTTATTTTTGAGTGAATTTTAGTGCTCCTGTTGCATTTGGAAACGGACACTGATTCATTCTGCAAATTTTGCGCACTACAAAAAAAAATGTCCTGTAGAGGGTACCCTGTAAATTATTGTTCCCCTTCAAACAATTGTATGGTTATCCATTATTTACCGAGCACCCTTTTTAAAGCGAAAATACTGGTTATTCCACTACGTGTTATTTTGACAATCTTTTTCCTTCTTCAAGTCTGCACGGGCCATCACATGGGAATCACCTGTGCCATAGTAGAAAGATTAGCCAGTCAGCGGGTCTACCGCGTAACAAAATGGTAATGAATATCAGACTCTGGTAATAAACTTCAATACGATCGTGGAGACTAAACTTCGAGCTACCGTATTTTTTTTTATCAATCATGAAGTTGGGACTCCTATCTTCATGATCGGTATTTTTTTACAAGATAGCTCAAAGTTTAGTCTCTCACGATCATATTGAAGTTAATTAACAGTGTCCATGTTCATTACCATTTTAGTTACGCGGTAGACCCGCGGGATACCTATCGATACCGCGGGATATTCCGCCTGGATACCGATACCATATCGGTATCCAGGCGGACTGCTCAGGGTGCGCCAGACGATCTCATGTTTCGTCACTCGTGGATGCTCTATATGACAATAAAAAAAGATGTAATTTACTTGACAAATATTCTCAACTGCAAGAATAAAACCACATGGGGAACAACAGGATACAGGCATTTACCAGTTGTCTCAACTGCCTGCCTGATAAATAAATAATAATAATAGGTAATAATTTATTGGTGAAGGAACTCGAGAATATAATAAGTACATAACTTATTTACTTGTTTATTCATAATATGTGGTAATAAAGGTTTTTGTTAGTGTTACCTCATGAATTTTTATTTTTCAATACCTTTACCTAATTCCACGTATAAAGAACTATTAAAAATTAAAGTAAGTGGGTAGATACTGCAAAATTTATTATCTGAATGATCTCGAGAATAAAATTCATAATTCGTTTTTACTTGTTTATTCAAGGGTGTAGGTATAAAGGATTTTGTTAGTTTACTTAACATATTAAATTTTGAATTAACATTAGAATACAATGAACAGGTACAATCAGTAAGAAATAGTTGTTAGACCGTCACGGGACGTCGAAAGAAATAAAATAGAAAATACATTTTTTGCGGATAACGGCGCCCGTTCGCGGCCTAATTAATATAACTAGGCAAATATAAGATTTTTATCAAAAAATAATTTAAAATTTTGGAAGGATATCGTAAGGGACCACAGTGTTCTTGTTATTCCTAGCCGCCGATTTGCTGCTGGTAAACTTCTATGGTGTCGCCTTCTTCCATGTCCAGCGACGTTGGCGTGTCAGTCTCATTGATTGCCTGCCCATCGAATCTGAAGCGGACTACTAGCTTTGATAGGCCAGCTCGATCACAGTAAGCATTCATCAACTTCCTGAGCGGGGTATGTTTTTTTATTTTGAACTGTACAACACCATTGTCTTGGCCCAGTACTTTCAAGTTGATGTGTTCAACTTCGTCCTTTTTGTCCTTTTGAGACATCTTGATATCTACGTAGGTATTTAGCGGTTGATACTATCTACACAGACCCTGTATAATCTCCAAATATTATCAAATGAAAATTGCACTCGTGATAGGTTTGTACGATGGTGTGGTAATGGCGTCCGGTACCGACTTGGAGGAAGCAACGCAGTTCTACCAACGCATGCGCTATCCTAACTGCAAGCAAACGAATAAAAATTATCATTGCATCCTGGCTGAATTGACGGTCCTTGATCAACTTCGATATCAAAATCTATATTTTTGTTACCTGATTTATAAGATAAAGTTATGCTGATTTATTAACTAGAATTTATTCTTTAGAAATTCAATCCCTCGATCTCATAGTTGCATTTGTTACATATTTAGGTACTTTTTTGGCTAGGAAATTAGTGGTCCATATTGATGATGAAGGGTCCCCCTCTCCACCCGCCGGCAGCGGGCGCGCGGAGAGGTGCGTGTTGTAAAGACCCGTTTTCATGCAGCTAGACCGACCGGTTACCGGGTTTCCTATCTGTTCCCTGTTATAATTTATTAAACGCCTGCATATAATGAAACACCGCAAAGTAACTAAGCATTTCAGTCCATTCTTCAAGAGTTTGGCTTTTGTCAATATAGCATTTTCCATTCTTGTCTCTTTTCCGCCAGTTCTTTCACTTCTTTGTAGGTACATCTTGACGTCCAGCTTTTCCTTTATCTAATTTTTGTAGCTCTTTCTTGATCTTCCTTCTACCTTGCCTTACCTACCTACGTGCTCAATAGATATTATGGTCATTAATTAAAATTATTTATTGTTCCTGGAGTATTCCTCTAATGTATCTCAAATTTATAAAGCTACACGAACGCTTTTAAGCGTCTTAGAGTCCGTATCCTTTTTTTATCTGTTGTACTTCTAGGCTCTGGATTGCGGGGTCTTACCGGCTAAACTCACCACGGTCGTCCGCTACCGATACCGCTACCTGATGGTCGACTTTGGGAACTTCTGAAGCCCGCCACGGTGCCATTACTGTTATGACATATCTCGGGGAATGAAGTCCCTCCGCAGGCGTCCGCATCCTGGTTACGGTTCTGGGTTTTATATCTGCAATAATGGACGAGTTGTCGTGATGAACAACTACCCGAAGTATATTGTGAACGACGGCACGGTTGAGATCTGTCGGGCATGCCACCGTCCACGTAAGAGACTTCTGGTTGTTCTCGTCGAGCTAACGGCGAGTATTTGCACAGGCATTGTGCATAACCAAGTGGCCAGGATCATTCACCAGAAACTTAGTCTAAAGTATAACCATTTGGAATCTGAAGCACCGTACTAATACGGTTCCATACCTCTAAAGGTATGGGCCCCACCCAGTTCTCTAAAATGGTCATGTCACTTTGTACTAGGCCAATAATAATTTTCTTTATTTTTAACACGCTTTTATTAGCTTCACCTGTAACTAACTATGTAAGAAAATCTTGAAAGTTAAATTTGACCCACTTGCCGGTTTCCGATTGAACTGAAATTTTGCATACACGTTCAGTTTCGATGACTAAAGCGTGTTCTATAGTTTTTTTAAACTATAATATTTTTTATTCTCAACACAACTTATAGTTACAAAAAGGAAATGTCAAGAATCTAGACAATTTCTCTTTGTAACTTTTCTTCTATGTATTAAGACTCTATATACATAGAAGACATTACGCTCCCCTCAATGAATATCTTTCAAAGGGAGACCCCTTTGAAGGGGGCTTCACCCTACCTTAGAGATTATTTCACAACTGCGTGCTACGGATTTATGATTATCGCCTTTAAGTATACTATAATACATCGCTAAATCCTCTACTCGCAGTCTTCTATAGCCGATTTCAAGTCCCCCATGTTCAATAACGACATCAATACTCTAGTAACCTTGTGACAATCTCGGAACTCACTGGAATTACTACCATTCATGTCGTTTAGCAAGGTCACATGAACAACCCCTTCGTCATAAATGTGCAACGTCACTGAGGTGGTATGTACCTAACTAATGATGTACAAGGTCAAAGTCAAAGTCAACAGTTTTTATTTCAACTGGGCCTTTGCAGGCACTTTCAAAACGTCGTGATTCTAGGTGCACGGTTCCAAGTGGGTTGGTCCTGGAGAATATACCGGCAAGAAACTCCCGATCCTCATCAAATGACGAAATGCAGACAATATTTTTCAAGGCCTCATGTAGCGCTTACAATTAGAAAGTGTGTTAATATAATCATCATTATGAACACCTTTTACTACGGGATTAATCATGAAATCGCAAAAAATATCTCCGCTGTTCCATACAAATAATTCAATATTACTAGACTAAATGTATGGAACAGCTGATTGCTTTTTTCGAGATTACAGGGCAGGTCCCATAGTAAAAGTTGTTTATATTGATGAGTACAATAACCTCTGTTAACTCCCTTGATGTAATTAGGTATATAACAGTTTACAACCTGCACAAACATGTTTTCCAACCAGTTTTACGACCCTTCTACAGGTTAAAAAAGACCTTCCTATAACTAAAAAAAAAAGTGTAGGTACCTACAAGGCAGTTTAATAAGCTCCAGCTTTTGCCATTGCAAAAGAGATGGCGTTACTGGTATAAACTTGTAAAGTTGTAAGCAACATTGTGCCGTCTTTGGTTTACTTCCATGCTACGCTGTGCGTCATTGCTACGTAGCATGTGTCTACGGCTACGGCCTACGCCCTACGTCATTGCTACGCCGCGGCGGCTAACTGGGTTATTTTTTAAATTTTTCATGAGTTTATTATTCTCTGGGCCATTTTTACCGATAATATAACAGATATGAATGAAATCGGCCAATCACCCATACAAAAATTCATGTTTAAACTGCTGATTATGTTCTAATCGATTGTTATGTTGTCGGTGAACTTGAGCCTCATAGTTCATAGTTTTATAATTTTCTTAGCTTACTTTCTTTATTCCAGCTTTATATTTTATAGGGAGTATTAACACACCAATTAAAATTCATTAATCACCTAGACTTGACTAGATTAATCACATGCGATTATTTAACAAGTCCGACAAAATACCGGTTCCAAAAAACGCACCGGTATAGTGCGAAATCCCTTTTAAAAGAACAGCGTAATAAATAAAGGGTGAAACTGCACTTGCGCAATAGGTTATGCATCAATCAATAACATGTTTCGGAATATTACAGTGATCTGTAAGGCGTCCCGTCGCGACTCAACTGTCATAACATTTTAGTAAACACTGTTTTTTTTAAGAGAAATCCAAAATACCTTCAGTTTACAAGCTTTGAAGGCCAGTGGGTGAGTAAAACTCAGTTGTATTATACAGCCGGTGGACATTACCATAATTGTTGCGTTCTGTTGCCAAACAAATGCACGGAAGATGGAGGGGCGGGGGTGGGGCGCCTGTTTTCTTACTAATAATCAGAAACACGGTTAATATGATTACCTCTTCCAGTTTAGTTGTTGTTACGGAAGTTTTTAATATCTGTATTGTTTTTATTGATGTTTTCAACAAGAATAGTGCTCTTAAAATGCCATTATCTTTAGTTCTGAGTTCTGATTCGTTGAGTGTTTGGAGATAAATTGTTTGGTTATATTTCGATTTATATTTAGAGTCAGTTTTACAATCTGAAATTGTACGAAACCAGTGATCACACATGCATTACTCCCTTCGAAGACTGACCTGTGATTGATAATTAAGAATAATATTATTCCCATGTGTACCTTTCTCTCTGTCGTGTTCACACTGGCTAGAACCGAAAATATTCTAAGTTTATGGGCTAACACGTGAGACTCGCGCATGACGTATTTGCAAGATTAGCCAGTTAGCAATGGTTGTATCGAAGCTGACTGCTCAGTGGAACTCATTCATCATCTCTCTCGGCCCTTTTCCTTGCACACCAGGGTACCTAATAGTATTCTGACCATTTCTAGGGTTCCGTACCCAAAGGGTAAAACGGGACCCTATTACTAAGACACCGCTGTCCGTCCGTCCGTCTGTCTGTCACCAGGCTGTATCTCATGAACCGTGATAGTTAGACAGTTGAAATTTTCACAGATGTATTTCTGTTACCGCTATAACAACAATTAATATTAAAAAATATAATAAAATAATTATTTAAGGGGGCTCCCATGCAACAAACGTGATTTTTTTGCTCGTTTTTATAGATAACGGTCGGAACCATTCGTGCGCGAGTCTGACTCGCACTTGGCCGGTTTTTAACACTAAGAATTAACTTTTTCAGGAATGAACAAGGACGTGCTTCCAAAGGCTTATCGCCTCGTCAATAGAGAGTGCTCGGCTAAAAATATCAACACGCAAACTGGAAAACTATTGAAGGATCCGTGGATGCATTTGTGCTACCGCAGGTTCGTGATAACAAGCCAGAAGGACAGAACCCGGCCCCGATGTGCCAATTGCGGCTATACAGCCGCACTTTAAGCATTTGTTTTATTATTATCTTTCACCACGACATGCAAATGCCCCGAAAGTCTGTCCTCCAGAGTAACCGCCAGTAATTCAGTTGCGGAGGTTAAATACTGATATTTAAACGAATGTGGTTGGACTGAAAGCCGACCCCAATATACCTACCTTGAAAAAATATAGCAGGGTCCATACCCATACAACATCCATACATACATCAACATCCATATGTTGAAACTTGGCGAGTGTTTTATCATGTCGCATCCACGTGCTGTCGGGGTAACATGTGTCGCAGCAACAATCTGTCGCAACTCCGTGCATCGCAACTTCGCAACTACGTGCTGTCGCAACAACGTTTGTCAGTCATTTGTTCGTCGCAACTATGAGGTGCAGTCTCATTCCCACGTGTGACGCATGACCTTTATTTGTCGTATCGCCTCTAGTACGTAGTAAATGTGTGCGCCGATGCCGGCGGGCGGCGGCGTCATCGGCGTGGATGGTCGGACGGATACGGTTGTTTTAGATACAATGCAGACATATACTAGTAAACTAAACACTAGAAATGTCTAAATGTATGCTTATTGGTTTATCTCGACGTATTTGTTTACGCAAATTCAATAAAATACCATTTTTATATGACCATAATTTAAATAGTGCGTTTTGCCGATAACTTCGTCCGTCATAGTCATTTGGCGAATAAGTCTGCCTTAATTTGTTTTTAATAATATTTTCACCATCCACGCCGATGACGCCGATGATGCCCCCGCGGGCATCGGCGCACACATCTAGTAGGTACGTAGCACATAATAGCTCAATGGCTCTGCCACAATTATTTATAATCGGAGGTCCTCGAGACCTAACCAACGCTACTTTCACAGTGACCTTGGGAATCTACAAATGCGCTTTGGGTGTACCTACCAGTGGCGAAGGGTGAAAATTTTCAAAAGGGAAGCCGTCCCAAATGTCTTCCCAAAAAAAAAACACTAACCAATTAGTGCGGCAAGACAAAAATTCATACGTCTGGAAGAGCTCGACCTAACTGAGTAACATGCCTTTTTTCGTCAGTTGGGATGAGTAAATAATATAATATTACGTTAGTCTATGCATTATACAATTCCTAAAGGGAAGCCGATGGGAATCGGGTTGTATGGACTCTTCGCCACTGGTACCTACGTCATGGATTCATTTACTTTGTGATCTTTGTGAATATATTTATGTAGAAAAATACTCGGCATCAGATTACCTAAAATTTGTTACAGTATATTTTATTAAGGCAGTTAATAATAGGCCTAGGGTTATATGCACAAAGCATTATATTTTATGACTATGTATTTTAATGATTCAATCCGTAATAAAGGAAGAGTATATTTTTTATACCTTGTTAATAAGACCCGACCCGGCAAATAAAACACATGTTATCACTAGGTAGGTATTTTGAAAATGTATAAATTTTTAGAGGCAGGTTAGTTATCTCGTAAAAGTTGCTAATTCTGTAGAGTAATGTAGGTATCTATGAAAAACATGTATTACAACTTTATATAATGTCATAGATTTATTAATGAGTTTTGATATGAAATATTCTAAATTGTGTAGTTATATCTTGTATTAGTTTAATATTTATAGTGAATATTTGTTATTTCTAGGCTATTGTAGCCATTTAAGTACTTAATATTGAGTAGGTAGTAGGTACATGTTTTGAACAATGTCTTTAAGGCATCTTTTTCGCCAATTTACATGCAAATCAAGCGACAATGTCAATTCAATTCAAATTTTAGGATTATGGCTCCATCGTTTTGACGATGATTCTGCCAATGTCAAGGTTGAATAGAACATGTGTTAAGTTGAGTGGAGATTGGCCGGAGAAATGGTTGCCAGTTAATTACTCTTTAGTAAAGTGGTTGAGGCACCTGAAATACAAACAGACAGCACAACATGAGTTAGTATGTTAGGGGTTAGGTTTGGTAAGCGACAATGTCGTCCGCTATTGGTTTCTTCAATGTAAGTAATGACTTTAGGCCAAATTTGATGATTTTGGATTGTGATATATGAGACTGATGACAAAGAAGCGTAGGTTGATCTGTTAAGCTATTGTTAATGAGAGCTATGGCCTTATGAAGGCTTTTGGAAGAAAAATAAAAATGTGAACGCCAAGAACTCACTTAATTGAAGGTACACGAAAAAAATACAGATTTTCTGCATATATTTAATAGAATTGTTAAGATATAGACACTCTAATCCTCCATTACTTAAATGTTTTTGTTTACAAGGATATTCTGCAAGTGTGAACTCTGTAGTGATAGTTGATAGTAATAACTAGAAATAAGTACCTACATTTAGTTTTATTTCAGATAAAACAATCCATTATGTTAGTATACACCTTAAAAACTTTGTCAATAAATTCACAAATTATGTATACAGTTACACACGTATTATTTTCAAGTGGAGTGTCATAATTATGTAAATTATTACAATTTCATATACTGCAAGTGAAAACAAATTGGCTGTATTTCAGAAATAAAGTTATTTTTACACATTTAGAACACTCTGCAAATTAACCTACTTATCAAGTTTCATTTGTGATTTTTCAGAGTGGTCCAAGATGCTTTTAGGGGGGAGAGGCTTGAGTCTCTTAGATCTCCACCTGGATCTGCTACTGATTCATATAGTACAACCTTCGCTGTAGAAAGACTGTATCCCTGACCTAAACTTATCGATTCGCCATTGAGGGTCGATGACCTTGTGCGAGGTCGGGATCGCTCAACCGTGAATCCATAATTTTTGGGTCAGGGTCGCAGACTTTCGTAGTCACCATAGCACCCTCTTCAGTCGCTGGACGGCTTCGCATGTCGTTTAACTTGTTTGCGCGTTTCCATAACTTTGATTTCACTTTTATTTTAACCCCCGACAAAAAAGAGTGGTGTTATATCTTTGTAGTGTGTATCTGTGGATCTGTGTATATGTGTATCTATTTGTGGCAATGTAGATCCGAACGGTTGGACCGATTTCAATTCAGTTTGTTTTTAATTGAAAGTTAGACGTTCAAAAGTTAAAAGAGCTACGAGAATAATGTGTTTACATTATTCTCACAGCTCTTTGTAATCAATTATTTTAAAAGAGTTTCCTGCCGGTTCTTCTCCATAGGACCTTTTACTTGGAACCGCGCACCTAGAGTTTCGACATTTCATATAGATAGTATCTGGTTTACATGAAATAAAGATATATTCAATTCTACACCCAGCCTCTAGCCCGTGATAATCAACTATGAGAATCAAATATCACGTCTAATAACCTATATGAGTCCGAAGAAAGTCTGTCAGCACATCACCATCTTACCTCAATGCGGAAATCCATAAATAAAAACATATTTGGAATCATCATACTTGAATCACCACTAAAGGATGTTCGAAAGTTTCATTCGAAAAGGCTATAAAGTTATAAATACTTGCAGACAACCATCTCCAAAGAGAATTACGTGAACGTGAAATGAAAGCCCAATATTATGGATTTGCTGTTGAGGGTCGTTGACCTTGGCCGGAATTGGGGTTGCTCAACGGCGAATGGGTCAGGGACACTGTAGATAATACTTACACACGAAGCAATGAGCCAGGGTTGTTAGAAATGATGGATTATATTCCATCCAGAATATCGAAGTTTCATCGGTTTTGTTATGGATATGAAATTATTTTTGATATCCTATAGTTTCGCATTAGGGGGATTCGGGTTTCAGATAAGGATATAAACATATCATATTTTTCATATATCTATTTATTTAATAGATTCTTTAAAAGATTATGTATCCTACATTGACATAGATACCATTACCAACCCATAAACAATGAAAAAAAAAATCTATGAAAACAAAATAGTGTATGAAATATGAATAAGGTAAATAAAACAATGTCTTCTATCTTCTACGATACAAATAAATCATCTTCAATGATTTAAAAAAAAAAGCCATACAAGTATGTGTCCATATATTATTATGTATACGTACAGATTTCATTATAGTTTAAGGATGATTTACTGTCATTATAATGTAATCTACGTTTGGGTTCGAGCTGTGGATCACTTGTGGCCGGCCAGTCTCTGCCGCGGTGTTGTCAATCCCGGACAAGACACCCGCCATATTGGGATCGCTCAGCATCGTCACAATATTATCCTTCAGCAGCTCTGCTCGTTCCTCCGCCCGCTGGTTTACAGTTTTCTTAGCTGTACTTTGAACTGGAAGTAAAACGAAACGATTAGAAATAACGATGTATTGAAAACTAAACCAAGATACAGACTAACAGTCTAGTTTGGGGCTCACTAGTACTAACTGTTTAGAAACCTAGTTATTGTATATTGTATAAACTACATTTTATACTTGTCTTTTGGCCAATAAAGATTTATTATTATTATTATTAAAAAAATAAAAAAAACTATATAAATCACTAGCGACCCGTCCCCGGCTTCGCACGGATGCAGTTTCTCTACTATCCTTACATTAAACATGAAAGTATTATACATATAAACCTTCCTTTTGTATCACTCTATCTATTAAAAAAAACCGCATCAAAATCCGTTGCGAAGTTTTAAAGATCTAAGCATACATAGGGACAGACAGACAGCGGGAAGCGACTATGTAGCGGTCGTTGTATAATTGAAGAAAATACCAGAAATCTCTTCGCACTAACTTTGTATTATAACCCTGAACAACGCTTGTTTTAAGACTTTTCAACAACACACACAACAACAACACAATACAATGTACCTATGTATACTCATGTTCTGAACAAATAAAGTTATCTTACGAGTATGTTATTTTATTCGAAACTTTTTTTCACATAAAAAAATGAGAGTATTCTAACTGAGACGGCCGAAAAAATGGAATGAAATGGTAGAGAAGATCCTGAACGTTACTCTTAGTAGGTAGGCCGAAGTTCACCAACAATATAACAGATGGTTATGACACAAATCAGCCGTTTGACAGGAACTTTTATATGGGTACCTAAACAGCCGTTTTCATTTTAGGCATCTGTTATATTGTCGGTGAACATGACCCTACTGGTACCTACTATTAGCTATACAATGGTATTTTACGAAAATTTAACACACGAAACTCTTTATTTTTTAGCTAACCTGTTTAGTTTTGGTCGAAGTGGTATAACAAAGGTTGTGGAGGATCATGATACGAATTTAAAACGAATAGCTTTTAGTCAAATTTTTATGCGTCATAAATGACAAAACATGTATCTTATTTTAACACTAGTTTTATTTTGTTCATTAGTGTTTTACACAATAAATAATTATACTATCTTAATTTTTACCCTGCATTCCTTGGGGCTTAATTTTCGTAACAAAAAGTAGCATATGTTACAACAAACCTACAATATATAGTAAAAGAATTTCCGTAATCGATTTTCATGTGAGGTTCAAACTTATGCTACGATTTTAATAATATAAAATTAAGTAAATAATAGACACGGTGTTTACCTTTCTCGGGTTTCTTATCACGTTTTTTTTGCTTTTTCTTGCCTGTAATTAAAACAAATGATATTTAATTTTTAAAAAAACAGCAAACATGCATCGACAAGTGCTGTCATTTGGATATTGCTAATGCCGTTAGTAGAATGATTATTAAATATAAGCAAGGTTTGTAACAAATGTCAGTCGGGAAAACAATTTCTGTGCACCCACCCGATAAAATGACAAATTTTTGTTGGATACTTTAGAGTATAAAGAGTTCCAGGTAGTCTTATATTATTTTTAAATGAACACTTTGTCTCAATGTTTTATGAAGAATAAATCTATAGCTGTATAATTCGTATAGGTATAACAAATACCTAATTTATGAAAGAGGTTTATGTCCATTTAGGGACTGCTGCCGGCTATTGATGATGATCTAGAATCCCTACTGAAATTAAATTATGTTCTGCTTACCTTCGGAACTATTGTTGCTCATTGTTGTTGATCTAAATTTACAGAAAGATCAGGATACAGCGACAGCGTCCCTCTTCACTCTTAAATGCGAATGAATCAATCAATACGTCGCGCGTCGGTCGTTCCCAACGCGCAAATGCAATCTAAGAGGTCGCTTACACCTTACTACGTTTTGTTGCACAGATCTCGAATATTCTACTAAAAAATACGTGAATGAGAATGGAAATACACTCGAAAGCAATGAATCCGGGTCAATAATAAGCAACAAAATCTCGGAAACTAAGAATGTTAGCTTATTCAAATAAAAAGTTTTTTATAGACTATTTAATACTACTCAAAGGTCTTTTCTCCAACATAATATTGTTCCTTAGTGTTTCACGACTAAAGAGATCAAATAAAAATATTATTAATCATACTGGCCAATTAGCAGGGAGGCGAACCGGCTGGATTAAAAAAAACAAATGAATAACGCGTGAACTACGTCATCGTTCTCTACTCTATTCACGGATTATTCACAGTGCAATATTAATTGCAAATAATTTAGAAAAAATTGTTCATCTAGTGGCGAAAATATTAGAACAGATGCAACAACATAAATGTGATAAGTACCTACAAAATCTATTACCCATTTTCACATAGAAATGAAAAGTAGAATGTACCTGTCACTCGGTCGCAAAATTATTTTTACCTCGAGCGACTTATTTTCAATTCCTCGTTGCGCTCAGGATTCTGCTTTAGAATCCCTCGCTGCGCTCGAGATTCTACTCTGGACACCTTCGCTCCACGTGAAGAAATAGGATATTAAAATTTATTTTTTGTATAGTGGCGCACGTATGTGTGTTTTTAGAAGTAAATATTAGCGTAGACTTAAAACTTACCTAACGGCTAACAAGTTTCATTGTTATATTATTTCATTACGTTTATCCTACCTACATCATACGAAATGTTTCAAATCGCGATAGCGTCAACCACGGATATGGCGTCAACGCTGGTGTTAATGCCCGTGTTAGCGGTTGGGCCCTAAACAAGAAAAGTATAAGTAAATTGATTTTATATTATATAAAAATACCTACCTTCAAAAATAAAACAATGGAATTGAGAAATATACTTTACTCAGCGAATTACCACAAAGAACAATAACAAGACTAGTTCAGATAAGACCTAAGTTGTGTACCTATGTATATCTCATTGGGAAGAACATGTAAAGAAAGAAAGAAAGAAAAATCATTTATTTGCCACAAAAAACAAGACACTAGAATGATAGACATAGGTAATAAGAAGAGGGCAGGTGCATAGACAGACAGTGAAGATATTTTTCTTAGGATGGCAACAGTGTAAAATTAAGTACAAAAATAATTTTAAAAAGTTCAAAGTATGTGGGTATATGTATCGACTGAGCATCACCTTGCCTTTTGACTATTCGGTGTGATTCGGTGTGTATCCCGAGCTGTAGCTAATGGGCGTCCAGCTCACCATGTGCCAGGTAAATGACACCTGACGCTGATATTCTGCTGGATCCCGGTTATGACTTACGGATGTCGAGATAAGCAGTAAAAACAGTTTGCGTGTTTGTATTTTGTCGAATTTTGCTTGTGTAATCGAAGTAAGTATCATGTACACTATTCTTTATGTACATATAAACGATGATAAAACGTTATTCAACTGAGGTAGCTGGAAAATAAAATTAATTATAAATACCTTTGGGTGTTACTAATATCATAATTAGTGACACTGAATTTGCTAATAATTCAATAAGGAAATAATAATAAAACTAATAATTTGCTTATGATTTGTATAGAATAATAATAATTGGTTTGATATCAATAATTATTTGATTTATTTCATGTAATATATGTAGGTAATAATATTTTGATTTAGGTATTTGTTATTAAAATAATTCATTCATTCAGCATTAGGTATTATTAAGTACGTTATTTGTAGGCAGCGGGGCAGGACGCCGCCGCCGCGGCCCAACATCAACATGAAATCCGCTGTTCCTATATAATGGACCTGTTAGTAATACCTAGTAATACCTTGTTTTTTTGCGTGTCAATGAGATACTGCCGGAGTCGTTTTCTGAAGAGTTGGGCGTCTTGTCATGTCATCAACAAACAACGTAATTTCTGTATCCTTATGATTCTTTCTAAGATACGGCATCATTAACTAGATGAGACACTTATTATATTGCTGGGTTGTTATAAACAATTTTGAACATAACCATATAGTACCTATTCTACCTATACAATATTATAATACAATATTATTGTATAATACAATACTTAATAATAATAATGGAGATGCTAGATCGAAATATTTTCGAAGATGACCATGGCGTTCTGACGCCATTCTTAGATGGACATCATGGTCTTGTCAGGGTCGAAGCGAGGCTGGTTTTGGCGATGTTGATGCTCCAGCCCAAACTTTGTGTCATCTACGTAGGGACGCAGGTCGCTAAAAGCGGTAGACACTACGAAATCCCTGTACTTGGTGCCTTGATCTATCATCATCAGCGCCTCCATCAGCTGTCGGACAGTCTTGAGGGTGCTAATCTTTTGAGTGACGTCCATTGCTGTAAAAAAGTAACGACAAGAATTTATGGCTCAATTGTTGGAAGATTAGGTACTTTTTAGGGTGTAATTTCTGCTTAAGCCCTTAGAATCGCAGAATATGTCAAAATGATACGCAATCGTAGATATCATTCATGGACTGTAAAATTTGAGAGTCAGAGGGGACAACCCAACGGTGGACGAATGTGAGCTGAATACAACATAATGTAGGTATGCGTAATATAAGTCGTAGCCCACAAAATACTTTGAGAGGTAAAAGTATTATTTAGCACAACTCGTGAACAATTGAATATCTCAATAAGTAGATACAGTAACGGCATATACATCATACATTACAGTAATAAAGTTTAGAAGTACATGCCAATTACTGTGCCAATTACTTAATAAATAGAAACATCTTAGTCTAGACTATAATTAGAGTCAGAATCAGAATAATTTATTTGTCAGAATGTAGTATTACATAGTATAATGTTAAAATTAATATAAGTAGATGTATAAATTCTACCACAGTTACTGTCGTACAAATACATACAAATTGAGCTTTTGAAAATATAATATAAGTACCTATAGTAAACTACAAACAATAAAATTTATTTAAAATAAGAAACAAGAATCAACTGAAATACGAATATCTGTGCGAATATCACTATCAATTTTGAATTATGTTTAAACCGGTTAAAACTAAGCGAAATCCGAAGTCTATAGTTTAATCTATCATTATCGCGGCTTATATTTGGCTTATATTTCTAAATAATTGACCATAACTTATTTCAAAAGGAGGTCAGCTACCCTGAACCTATTAGAATTATTCGTCAATTGAGGAAGATAAAAGATAATCACAGAATTACTTACCGCTCTGTGGACTTTCACTACAAACAGTGGAAAAATATATTTTAGATGAGACTTGACACTTCTCACCCGTTCACATCTACCTACATCTGAAATTCCCAATGTTATTATTGATTCAACCACTGCGCAAGTGCAACTTTAAAAGAACTGTTTCCACACTACTTTTGAGAAGCCACCGTCGTGCATGCCTTTTAAAATGATCAGCGTAAAAGTTAGATATTCGTGACAGGTTAGCGTGCACAGCCATTTCTTATAGGGTAGGTTGTATTGTCAAGTTAATAATGTCTGTGATAGGCCACCTCACCCTAAAACGATACACCGACCCAAAAATCCATAAATTAACTGATATTAAAGATCTATTTTTTTTAATCTTTGCCCCTCTCTAGGATTTCTCCTGTATCGAGAGTACAGTTTACAAATATACATCTCATTTGGTCTGAGACCCGCCACGCTGCGTTTCCGTGATGAAAAACTGCAATAGCGACCCATCGTGAACTTATCGTCAATACATCCTGTATATCTCTTATACCCCATGGACTTGGCCAGTGCCACTTACACTGGTTTAATTATTGATTATAACTCATTGATTGGCCGTAGTATTGTTGTGATCGATGCTAATTGATTTTGGGTATTTCATCCATACATTTTAAGCATTATTCTTTAAGATAATTATATAATATATCTTTTTATAAAATATTATGTACTTAATTTCATCCGACTTTAAATAAATGTTTCGACTTTAAAATAAGGTGCGCAAATGGTGGAATGAATGTCGGCCGTCGTCAGTCGTCACCTGTCGTCGCTGTCGTTTACCTGCGACGCTGCAAATACATTATGGCAAGAAACAAAAGACTGCAAATTAATAAAGTGGTTTGATCTCAAGGTTCACCACCTTGAGATAAAATCTCTTTTTAGAATAGAATAGAATAGATCTTTATTTCATGTAAACCATAGATTTACAATTTCGCTTACGCTCTAAGCGAAATTGAAAATCTGTGATGTAAACCAAATACAGGCACTTATGAAATATCGAGACTATAGGTGCGCGGTCAAAAAAATTAAAAAGGGTAAATTAAGTCCAAATAGTAGGTTTGTTAATTTACAGGTGATTTTGCGTTAATCTTAACTTCTAAATTCGTACAATGGCCCTGTATCAGTATACTTATTATTAACAGTCATATTAAAATTGTTCCAATTACAATTAAAATCTCATAAGGAACTATTATTATCGGTCCATTGAAAAGTTGGGCCTTAGCTGTTGTTTTCTTTCATATTTAATGGCGTTAGTACTCCAGGCTTATATGAGCGTTACTTGTAACGTAGATTGATAGATTACTTGATACTGTTCTGTTTATAAACGGAACTTAGATTAAAATAGATGCCTTACGTTAAAGGCTAGCGTAGGCGTTTAGTTAAAGGTGTCTGTAAGTAAAAGCTGGCTACGTTATGAATAGGATTTGTAAAGTACGGACATCTTTTTTGATTCTATAATTAATAGCACCTATAAAGTATGACTTTTAGGATGTTAATTTTGTGAATTATCCTAGTAATCTTACTGTGTACAACCATCAGTAAAATTCCTAAGAAAGAAAAGCTAAAGGAGTAAAAAATACTTTAATAAATTTTCAATAATAAATTACAATGATATGATAAATTAAGTCGAACTTAAAAATTAAGTCTCGAAATTACAGATAGCTTAATGTAGATTCTTAAAAATGTAAAAGTGGTCGAAAAAGTCAAATTATATAAAGCCTTTATTGACTGATTTGCTGACTATTAGGCGGCCTGGTACCCGACTAACGACTCTTTTTTGGCACAACTCTCATACGCCTTCTTTCTCATCGCCGTTTTCAGAAAAACTTTCCAAATCAATAAAATCCTCTTAAATACTAGACTGTATACATATACACCCAGAAGACGACATACATACATCGAGAAACCTACAACTTTAGTTCGAACATACACGCAGAGCACGTACAAAACTTGTGGGGAGCAGGGCCGCACAGCAGTAATACTAAACTAGTGTGCGTGTGATATATACGAGTAGTTAAGGAGATAGGTACCTAACATCGATAAGTATCATGGATACAACACACATTAATGTTTAAGGAGATCCCTAACATCGAAATACAACACGGAGAAAACACGTTTTAAAACTTGAAGAAACTGGCGGCTGTACTGCGGCTTGGAGGCATGTCTTCGCCTATTTTGGTCGCCTCGTCACAATCTTTGCGGACACAGCAATATGCGACCACTGTTTCGTGGTCAAAGTGGCCGTTGAAGACGATGCAGGGACAATAAGTAGGAGGTGCGTATGGCTCCAAAACAGGGTCATCACTAAGCTTTTCTTTCTTTGCGGGCGGTGGCTGGTCACGGTAAATAGGGTTGCTCAGCTCAGTTTGGCCTGTAAGCAGAATATAAAAATATTTATAATTTAATACAATATATATCCCGTCATGAACTAAGAACGTTGGTGCAGTGGCTAAGCGATTAGCTTTCTATATGCCGTGGGTATTGAACAATTATTTTTATGATCTACAGATAGTTGTTTCTGATCTGGGTGTTTGTGGATGTGACATGTATGTTAGTAAACTGTGACCCATGACACAGTATGGAGCATGGAGCAACGTTTAAAAAAGGAAAGAGCACAAAAGATTATTTAAAAAATTGTTTGTGGCACCTAATTCGCGGCGTCGCGTGCGCTCCTGCACCTGTTCTATTTTTACTTTCTCGCAGTCATTGCGAGAGGAGCTAATGGTATTAGGGTAACCCTCAGCTGTGTTTTCTTTCATCAGTACATTGACATTTTCCATTTTCTTCATTCCATTCAAATGCTGACGATTAGCCATATCTGAAATTAAAACATACTTTTTCTAAACGATATGACACGGAATGGACATTGAAAATATTTAGAGACAATGATGACCATGCACTTTCGCGTTCACTGAATTTAACACAATTATTATCTACGCGAGCAGCTTGTTATTACTATTTGTTTAAAAAATTCCCAGTCACTGAACGCCTATTGGCGTAATAACAATAAAACTTTTACTGTGTCTCGCCGTGTGTCCCGCAAAGCCACTGACTATTAGACCGAAACGCGGAGCAAGAAAAAATGTCCACAGTAAAGACGAAAATCACCTGTATCATCTTATATACCTATTAATATAATAGGCATTGTGGCTCATGATAGAACCGATCAATACAATACATGATACCTTAAAAAAAACTTTTTGATTTATACCTAGCCTTTGATCGCACAGCATACAAACTTACCGATTTCCACTACGCCGAAAACTCACTTGGTAATATAATTATTAATTGTTTTAATAGCGGAAAAGTACTGTCCGTAGACGTCCGTAGCTGATCGCGAAGTACGACGCCCAGGCTTTGCAATGAGTTTATTGATTGATGCAACCTGGCACGGTATTGCGCAAGTGCAACTTCAGGCCACGTTCACAGTAACCGCTAAAACACATAAATAAATAGTAATAGAAAAGTACAACAAAACAAAATATGTAGGTAAAGAAATCAGAAAACAGTAAATTAAAAAAAAAATTGTACTGTACCGCCGATTCATAAGCCGAAAAAATTATATTCAAAAGCTCTGTGTCTGTCTGTCTTTCCGCTTGACCACTTATGGACCGATTTTGTTGGTATTTTACTGTTACGTTACTTAGGGGTCTAGGTAATTTGATCACGATAATAATTGATGTATATTTATGAAATATAAGAATTGCAAATTGGGGACAGCATTAACAGGGATTAAAATAAAATCATCTAAAGGCAACTACGCGATAGATTTTTAATTATTATTTGGACTGTTTCGGTTTTCCCTTAATTAACCATACTAAGCGGTGAAATGGTAAGACTCGGACTAGCCCGATTTTTTTTATCTATGTATTTTATATTGAGACATTTCAGAAACACAATATTTTTTCTTGTCTACTGGAAATAACTAGTATAGTAGTTTTTTATTTTAGTCATTTTAGGAATTTTACGGACTTTTATATATAAAAATATTTTGTATATAATTTTATATATAAAATTTATATAAAATAATTACATTCCAATAAACAAAAGATGTATTAAGTCATTTTTAATATAATGTTTTACTTAATTTTTATTTGTTCTTTCTTTGAATGTTTTATACTTGAATTCGTAGTAATATTAACCTTGCAATATGTAATTTTTGCACACCATATTCTGGTAGTGTATGGCACAATTTATCTATGAAATGTTTCAACATACTGTACTCATGTCGGTGCCAATATTATTAATAAACGTTTTTTTTTTACATTGCCCTCTCTAAGAATTCTCCTGTATCGAGGGTACAGTTTACAAACATACATGTCACATGCACACACACCGAGACCCGAAACATCTATTTGTGGATCATACAAATAATTGCTCCGTGCGGGGATCGAACGCGCGGCACGTAGCGTAGAAAGCTAATTGTTTGGCCCTTTGTGTATTATGTTCTATCTCATTTTTATATTAGCTGACATTTCTATTTATTAATAATTATTACTTCGATATTACTATTTTTTGGTGTGACATTTATATTATTTCTTGTGTATGGGTGTAATTTGCCTGAATAAAGATGTTTTTTTTTAGCCACTGCGCCAACCGATTCTTCACAACGATACTTATGAAAATATAATTATTTAAAGTAACAACAAATCGGTCTTCTTCAGGGTGCCATTGAGAAAATAGGGTGCCAGAATTTTTGTGAACCATTGGTCAGGGTTGACACTTAATCATAAAAAGTAAGTCTCTGTTCATTCCGAGACTAAATTTAATTGATAAATTATTAAAAATATGGATAGAAAACAACTTTCTATTTATTTTAATTTAAAAAGTTTAACGTTCTCCTAGGGTCTGGTATTATTGTGACCCCTAGTCCATAGCACACAAGAGGAGGCCAGTGCTACCATTCGCATTAACAGACCCCCTGGTTCTGTAACCTTTAACCTTTTGTGACCTCTTACAATACCTGTAAGTGGAAAGAAGTGGTCTTTTCTTTCCTGGAGGGCAAAAAATCTATTGATCATTATAACAAAACTATATCGTATCAGTGGTAGCTTAGCGGTTGAACGTTCGCCTTCCATGCAAAAGGGTCTGAGTTCGAACCCGGCCCGCACCTGTGAGTTTTCAAATTATATGCGGAACAGTATTTGAATATAACTTGCGTTAACGGTTATGGAAGATATCGCGAGATAACCTGTACATCTAAGAAGGCCTCATAAAGTACTCTATGGTGTGTGTAGTCCACCAACTCGCACTAGGTCAGCGTAGTGGACTAAGGCCTAACTCTTCTCATTCTTAGAAGAGGCCCGTGCCCAGCAGTAGGTGACAGTAATGGGCTGGAATTATTTATTCATATCGCATAAAGTTATCAAAAAACTGTTTCAGATCGTGACAACTAGTAACTCTGTACAGGGTGACTGGTAAAACGAGGGAATCATTGAAGGAGGGTATTGTACTCATCATTATGAACAACTTTTACTATTGGACTAAACCTGAAATTGTTTAAATAATTCAATATTATTCAACTAATTATATGGAACAACGGATGTTTTTTCGCTATTTGATGTTTGGTCCTATAGTAAAAGATGTTCTTGATGAGTACAATACCCTCCTTCAATAATTCCCTCGTTCTACCAGTCACCCTGTATGGCCGCGACCTTATAATACGCGTACTGTCCGTTTACTGCGGATTTTGCATTTCACGCATGACTCTAGATTCTAGAATATATGTCTATATGTATATTATGCAAAATGGGTGCGGCCGATACTTTGATTGGGTGTAGATTTATGCGCGTCGCGGACTTGTGTTTATTGATCATGAAGTGGTTTAGTTTATTAATAGTTTGCAGGAGATGAACGCTGCGGACTATTTTCGTCAGAGATGATAATTAAAATGGATGTTTGATTACTGATATTTATACAACGTGTATCAGATATGCGTGGTCATGTTTATGGGTGTCAATTAGACCATCAAACTGAACTACTTTCTCTATATGACCAAGATCGTAATCGGGAAAAATAACTACAATGCCTAATTGACCCAAATGTATGGGACGGTTGATTATCTTTTCGCGATTACGATGTTATTCTCTTTGTGAAAATTGTTCCGTTTTATGGTATAATCAACACCCATAAATATGACCATTATGAATCACGTTGCATAAATACATATTATATGGTCCTACCATAACACCATAAAGGACACTTTTTTTAATTCCTTTGCCCATTTGGATTTCTCCTGTATCGAGGGTACAGTTTACAAACATACATCTCACATGCACACACACCCAGACCAGAAACAACTATTTGCAGATCATAAAAATATTTGTTCCGTGCGGAGATCGAACCCGCGGCACGTAGCGCAAAAAGCTAATCGCTTAGCCACTGCGCCAACCATGTCGTCAAGTTGAAAAGTTTCTATGTTTTATCTGCAAGATTTGCGAGTACATGATTTTTAGGGTTCCGTACCCAAAGGGTAAAACGAGACTCTATTACTAAAACTCCGCTGTCCGTCCGTCTGTCTGCCTGTCTGTCTGCCCGTCTGTCACCAGGCTGTATCTCATGAACCGTGATAGTTAGACAGTTGAAATTTTCACAGATGATGTATTTCTGTTGCCGCTATAACAACAAATACTAAAAAACAGAATAAAATAAATATTTAAGGGAGTTTCCATACAACAAACGTGATTTTTTTTTCTGGCTTGTTACTAATTTAAAGTTCCATGAAGGTCTGCCTGATAGCCAATTTTTAGCTTTTAATTATAAGACAAGTATAATCTGTTTACAGTTAAGTTTCTTTGAGCTTAAAGACTTCTTTATTACCAGTGTCATTATCCAAATATCGCATCATTATGCTGAGATAGAAGGCATTTTTGTTCCCGTACCGTAATTATTATTATTTTGTATATTTTGCATTTTTCTTGTGTCATTTCTTACGTGAGACCAAAATTAAAACTGTTCTCTTTATTGATTTATTTTTTCAAAGAACACTATTTACTTGCGAATAAACATAAGACTAATTATATCCCTAAAACATTTTTAATTTTAATAAAACCTATTATTCAGCTAGCACTGTTTTATACATAAAGTTATTATTAGGTTTTATACAGGTTGTAACAAAAATCGTGTAAATCCATTAAACTACGCGCTCTACTGCTTATTACGAACAAGTTTGAATATGGGACCCACCATATAATATCGAAAAAATCGGCTGTTCCGTACTGTTTAGTCGAATAATATTGAATTATTTATATGGAACATTTTTTACACGATTTCTGGTTTGGTTCCATTGTAAAAGTGGGCAGTGTAACAGCTGGCATCAAGTGACCCGGCCTCAGTTACACCAACGCACGTCTTAAAGATCCAGAGCTGGTATTTTTAACCGACTTCAAAAAAAAGGAGGAGGAAGAACTTAACAGCTTCTGAAGTCGGGGCCTATAATTCTTCAATGTACCTACTCGTAGCTTGGCAGTGGCCTCGACTTCAGAAGCTGTTAAGTTTTTAAAGAAAATTATTTTATACTTTTTAGTTTTTTGAAGTCGGTTTTTACTTTTTTTTTATTGTAGTCACAACTTCAAACATTTCAACTCCCAGGCTATAAGCTCTGCCGACTCCTCTAATTACTCTACTAACACCTAGAATCATCTAGAATCATGACGTTTTGAAAGTGCCTGCAAAGGCCCTGTTGAAATAAAAAAAACTTTGACTTCGACTTTGACTACTAAGGCTGACATTCAGAGATGACAGAAACGAGTCTAAGCGTGAACTTACGCTTCCATCTGTCAAACTTACGAACAAATTTTGACAGGTGGAAGCGCCTAAGGCCCATTCTCACCAACAAAACAACAGACGTTTTAAACAAAACCATGTATTGGTAAGCGGCGGTTTGTATTTTAAACGTCTGTTATGCTGTCGGTGGACATGGTACCACTCAGTTACCAGAGACCTATGACTTACGAGCACACTTGGGTTCCACTACAGGTACCCAGTTAAGAAAAACTAGAGACAAATCTTTGACAAGTACTCTCTGGGGCACGTAGGTACAGCATCGTTTTTCTACACCACTATCGCGTGAAATCTACCCTTTGGGATTAACATTTTTTCAAATAAAACTCAGTAATTTGAAGAGTCATTTATTGACACGACACCATTTAAAAATGTGCCCTATCATCTCAGATCCTTGTTGTAAAAGAAAGTCTTTGTAAAATCCTAAAAAGGTATCAAAAGTGTATACTTATATTTGAAGCAAAATTGAGTTAGATTTAACCTTCATTTCCTACACCTTCACATGAACAAGATAAACTTTAATAAGTTCCTCAAAACCATGACTTTACTTTCCATAAACATTCCAAATAAACTAGTCACCTTAATACATATTTAGTGTGAAATTATAAATATACAAAAGATTTTTTTTCCATCCTAACTTATTAGAATAAAACGTTAAAGTAAAATTATCTCTAAGACCTAAGTTGATAAAGATCTTAGGAAACACCTAGACATGATATGCAACAAATTAATTCGGTTGTTATACTTGCAAAGAGATAGTTTAGAGATAGATCAGTATTCTCTTAAACATTTAAAAGAACAAATTTATTTTAATTAATTAAATGCTAATGGGGAACCTTTTAAGGAAAAGAACAAGCAAATCTTGCATTGGATATACTGAATTAATTTGGATTACATTCACACCCATGTTTGAACGGCTTCCCTAATTCGTCGTTGAGTCTACATAAGGAAAGCTTAACAACTCCATCCGCGTCTACGTCATCTTCTTCTGACGTCATCAAAACGACGATGATACTAAGAACGCCATCGCGAGGCTTCTTCTTCAGCACCTTGTTCTTGTTCTTACGGATCTCCTCCTGCTGTTCCTTCTTCTTTGCTTGAGCAAGATTCATGTCTGAAATCACAAACAAAGAGAATGTAAGAACAAGGTATAATTAAATGACACAATTTCTGGAGAGTTGCGATCGACCTTTATAAAGCGTCGCTAGTCTGAAATCCCGTTTGCGTGTATCACACGCCTACTTGGGGTATACAACAAAAGGCGCATTCATTGTAGTGGTGAAAAAAACCAGGTGAAAAAGAACCGCAAAAGTTGGTCCCGTCTTCTTTTAAAATACACAAGCAACACTTACCGTAGGTGTCACACACAGAACACAGAGAGTACCGCAGAACTAAACGACTTAGGGACATTTTTTCAATGTCAGCAGCAAGTACCTTTTCACATATAACATTAAACTACTTACAAAGTACATTCCCCGATATTTTAGCCGGGAAAATCTGGGTGGGGCCGTGGGGGACGTGAGGAGACATGAAGCTGATATTTGAATTTTCATGCAATTAAATCTAATATATACACTTTATTTTATCTCGCTTACCGAATATCGAAAAAGTACGACGAGACGCTCTATTAATCTGGAGATCCGGAGATTCACAAATTCCCGACCGCAGACTGCAATGGCTGATGCAGTTCGTACGGCGCAGGCTCTGTTTAGAGCAGTGTTTCCAACGCTCACACTTTTTGCATCGATGCATTCAATGTGGCGCCGCTTATAAAGCCTGCTATACCTACTCAGATCGTGAAAATTTTCAGACTATGTAAAAGCTAAATTAAAACAGCTGATTGGTTTTCTCAGCTTCATAATTAAATTTATGTATGTAGTTCATAGTATATTTTCCAAAATTATCCATCGAAAAGCCGTAAGTTGTAGAAAATAAAAATGAGAATCAACTAATTTAACGAAACATAATCAAAGTAAGTTCACCTCACTTAATATAATAAAAACTAAAACTTAAGTTTCTCAACGTCAAATTATCAATTTTAGAAAACATATAATAAATAATAACCCGTCGATACTGAACTGCTTATTCATACTATGATGTCGTTTTAATTGGGTAAATATTAAGCGCAGAATGCACAGAACTTGAGTGGAATAAAGTTTGTGTTGCGTCATGAGTTGTCTGGGGGAAAATTTGCGCTTAGTCTGTGCACTATATTTCGCTTCACCGTCTGCCGGTCATTCAGGGTGGCACCACTATCAACGCAGCGACATTTAATCGCCAAATCGCAATTCATTTTCAACTTTCTGAACTTTTCTGAAAGTCACGTGCAAACACCGACCATAGCGTAATGACGCCACGATAGAGTTATTTATAGTCCATTTATGGTTCTAAGCATTCAAAATCAATACTCAAAATCTACATGACCAAAAGTTAGTGCTCTAAATTTTTCTGAGTGTATCAATTCGTGGAGTAAAGTTGAAACAAATGCCGTGAGATAGCTTGAAAAGCTTCAAATAGGCTGCCGCTTCAGCTAAAATCTAACGATACCTGAAAAATCGTTTGGAGGTGCTAAATTACCTGTAAATCACTGGAAAATTTAAAGAAACTTATGGAACATGGATAATCAATATTTCAACTTAATGTCCGGCCAGCGATTTTGAGTACTAGAGCACTTGAGTACTTGAGCTACCTATCCTGTTTTTGCCGTACACAAGGCGAGTATTTGTGGTCAAATACACCCAACAAACAATAAAAACAGAATCTGCTGAGCCTATATTTCGTGTGTGTGTTGAGTGAAAAGTGACCAACTTTCTATACAAATATAACATTAGGATTCTAAATGCTTCGTCTCGGCAGACTTGTAGCGAAGTTATGTTTTAAAGACTGTGGATATTTAGTTATATTTTAAGAGTGCCAAACGAACATTTTGTGTAATTTTGATTTAATTTCCCATGTTAGTTACGATTACGGTAACAACTAAGTATTCTTGTATTGATAAAGCGGCGATTACTCCAAACACAAGAGCTGAGGTCTTAAATTAGAGTATTGATAAAAACATTATATTCTTTTTATTTAGATGAGTGCAGCCAGAAAGGCGAATGTTAAGTAATTGGATGTAAATGATAGATTTTCTTGTATGGATTTCAATAATTAAATTCTTATGTGCCAAAAAGACGAATGTTAATTAATTTGATATAGTTGATAGATTTACGTGCCAAATTTTATCCTTTTTAAATTGTTGTATTCTTGTATTATTAATTTATAAAATTCTTATATGAAGATGGGTGCCAAAATGGCGAATGTTAATTAATTTGTTATAAATATTATTTTTGTAAATAAAACAGTAAGAGTACTAGTATTGTTAAAAAAAATATTATATTTAGCTGGGTGCCAAAAAGGCGAATGTTGTTAAACTTGTTAGGAATATCATTTTTATAATTTACACAGTAAAGTCTTACTTATATTGTTAAAAAATATATTCTTATATTTAGTTGGGTACCAAAAAGGCGAATTTTAATTAATTCGATAAAGATTTTTTTGTTTTTACTCTGTAATTTTAACCTTTTTTTGTATTCAGTCATTTTTAACATCCTGGTATCTCTATCTACTTAAAACAAAATGGTATTTTACAAGGTTTTTGAATATTTGGCCCAAAATCCTCAAGATCTGCATACGTTTTTGGTATGCCTTCTTATGTGCGTAATATTTATTGCGATTGAGATAATCGTGAGTATTATAATAAAAACTATCAAATATTTTTATGGATATTAGTAAAATCTTTACTATATATACACACTCCTTCGTTATGTTACATATTTACTGAGACTGCGAAATTATGATTTGTTTTCGTGTATAATATTGTATTCTTGATATTTTTCTTCAAATTATGAAAAGACATTTCTATGAAGGTACTTTTTTTTTTCAGTTGGATACCTATAGCTCTAATAAACTGCTCAAAATTTGATTCTTATTCTATAAATAATGCACAGAAATTACAATAGATATTAATAAAACATTTGGAGAATTTGTTTCTTTGTCCTCTAATAAAGAATAATGATATAGATGATTGTTTTATTTTACCCTAATCCATCTTATGTTAAGCTATATGATACTACATATGTGGACCCTCAATTATAGCCACAAATATTTTTGCAATTCGCGCTTCCACTGGGCATAATAATCCTTCGGAACGTCTTAGTTCATATCTGTATAAAGTGTGATTTGACATGTTAGTCTATACCTACATTTTATGAAAAAGCAATTACATATTTCTTCATCAGGTGAAGAAAATCCTACGCATTTCTCAGCGTAGGAACAACATGCTACTTCGTAACTGCGTAGCAGCTTGCTACGTTGTAACTGCGTAGCAACTTGCTACGCTATAACTGCGTAGCAATAACTGTTAATTTCATTATTGCTACGCAGTTACTAAAGCCGATTGTAATTGACCTGAGAGGATGAACTATCGCCTTTATAATATTTTGAATATGGATTAGAACGGATATCTAAACTTTAATTTGTCGGCTGAACGCTGCACACTTTCTACTTATACATTATAATAAGTAGAAAGTTTGAAACAGAATGTGTGTATACCTCCTGTGTGTGGTATAAGAATGTGTGTGTGCATGCCGTGTATTTTGTAAAAATCAGTGCAGTCTAACCTCTAAGGCTCTAAAGTACCTAACATGGTGTAATTTACTAGTGACGCAACAATTTTAAATACTTCTAGTCCATCGAGGTTATGAAGCTTAATAATTTTTATAGCTGAATAAAGCTCAGATAATTATCCCTCCACCTGGATATATTATTTTGGCTATTTATAAATAAATAAATACTTACCTATTTCGAATGATTTTTGAATGCATTATTTTTTTGTTTCAAGTTTAAAAACTTAGAAGGCTGTATAAGAAATCTTGTTTTGTTAAAATATCAAATGTTAAATCATTAACGACATGTTTTCATAATTTTTGTGGCTTAATGACATGTAATGGATTTTTTGTAATTAACGAATTGATCTATTTGGATATAGCAAAATCAGTCTTGAATAGACTTTCCAGATGAGCTCATCTTAGACAAGTAGGCAAGCAGCTGCTTGGTTACGTTTAAGAAAAACCAAGATGACACTAAGGTTACAAGACACATTTATTATTTCTCGCCCATAAAAGTTACACATTATTCAATTCATAATAATTACACCTATGATTGAATACATATCAGTCCTTTAATAATATGTATATGGGAATGTTCCTAAAGTACATACTACATACATACATAAAAAAATAGGTACAAATGTCTATTCTATACTAAAAATCAGTTCATAATCTTAATATTACGGTACCTACATATTATGTTAGGTTCTTAATGAAGACAAATATTCTTATTTAATTCCAATTTAAAGAAGTTTGCCCTTCTTAAAAACATGTTCATTAAAAATACCGCAGTACAATATTTACCCTTAAGTTTCATAATACACCCTGCCTAAACATTTATCTTAGACTACAACGACGCCTAAAAAATAACATTAAAGTGCATAATTGTAAACGCTTACAAACAAGAAATATAACATTATAACATACAGGTTTTTTATGTAGTGCGCAAAATTTGCTGAGTGGTTCAGTTTTCGTTCCCAATTGCAACCGCAGTACCAAATGCACTCCAAAACAAAATAAAAAAATGATTTTGTATGGCTTGCGCTAGTAAATTATGCGTGTCCATACTAAGTCGAATTTTCGTTTTGTTTTAAAGTGTATCCCAATACTGCGGTTGCATTTAAGAACAGAGTCTGAATCAGTCTACAAATTATGCACACTACATACAAAATTATCCTGTATACATAATACAACAAAAAAAAAATTGCCTATCAATACATATAAATTATTTAGTCACCAAATTGCGTTGACTGATCTTATAACTATTTTAAATTAATTTTAATGATATAAAAATGAACCCTGAACAATGTATTGCTTACCATTTATTTATTTTGGAACTAAATCTGTTATTTTATAGGGTGACCTTATAATTGTGGTAACAACTTAATTTATTTAAAGCGAATTTATTTTACTTTAAACTTAATATTAGGAACACAGGAATACATTTTGTGTGTGTTTAAATTCTAGTTACTTAAACAAAGGGAGACGTCATTCATTATTACAAGATTTTAAACTGTCATGGTCACATTATTAGCACTAAGAACGGGATATTTACCATTGTATTTTGACCATCAGGACGGCTAGGTGGAGCGACGACCTTCGCAGGGTGGCTGGTAACCACTGGATGAGAGTAGCCGAGGATCGCGCCAGATGGCGTGAGGTGGAGAGGCCTATGTCCAGCAATGCTGCTGACTGCTACAGCCCAAAGATGATGATGATTGAATTTTTTATGAGTTTCCGATATTTTGGCACCGTTGCCAAGAAACACAACATATGGAAATATCCCGTTTTTAGTGCTAAATAAACAATTACCTACATTAACCTACTGCTTAACATAGGCCTTTATAAACTACAAGTTAAGCTATTTCCTTTGATCTATATTTCTTCTACTAGTCACAGTTTCAGCTAGAGTTGAGTCCGATATCATGTCACATGTATAAAACATCGATATTTTAAAAATATTTTTTCATGCAGTGACAGCGACAAAATCATCACATGATAATAACCATGATTGAATGAACGTGAACTTCAGCTTCAGCTGTGACATGACAATGACAAGATAACAAATGCAATACGTGATGCGGTGACAGTTACAGAAAAATCATTGATTATTTTGTACCCGTCATCGATATTTTTTTGTCATTGTCATGTAGTCATTTATATCAAAAAAATCATCACTCAGCCCACTTTCAGCAATCATCAAAATGCCTGCTTTTTCAAACTTTCATTCCTTAAAACAATTTTCCAATTTTCGGGGACAATCTGTGTGTTATATATACTGCAGTCATAGAATGTACGTTATTCCTTGTTATATTAAAATTAAAGTTCCTCTGTTGGTGTCCCATGTAAGCCCTCCAAAGATGGACTGAAGACTTCGCAGAGGAAGGTCCGTGAAAAGAGAGAGAAGTAACTCAGAAGAGGCGAATTCCCAGTATTGGACTGCTACGAGTATATGAGTCGATAGTACGCTAAGGTTTCACGCAGGAATTCTAGTTTTGTCAACACAAGAAAGCCACACCGCGGTCAACCTTTCCAAAAAATAAACATGTGTAGGCTACCATTAGAATGCAGAATATACGTCAATAAACGCATCAATTTGGGCATTGATTAAAGTTAAAGTGCGTAATTTAACTAAAAGTAAGAGGTATCTGCACTTTATCTAGTTATTCTGCACATTGATATGCAGTTAAATATTTACCATTGGTTTATTAATAAGTTCCTGGCTTCATAGCTATGTAAAATACAAAAAGGATTCCGAATGCTTGGTCTTTAGTCTGTATATTACCTAGGGAATCTGCAGAATATTTAAATTAATCTGAAAACCGAAAATATTTTTCGCGCTTTTACGGTGTCTCCCAGGTAATCTGCAGCTTAACCAGTTAATCTACATTCTATCTGATTTACGCACATTAACAGTAACATGAACAGTAAAAAATCTAAAACCTTTCTTGGATTGTGTGCTCAAACCTCCTTAGCGCTTCCGTCGTTTATCCTTCGGTTCTTCGCGAGGAGTAGCGCGGCGGTCACCACCAGTATCGCTGTCCACATGAGCACTGGCCGTTTTGCTAGCGGCCACAAGGCCGTAGTAGACCCAATTGGTATACCTCATATCTAAAATGTATGGATCAATACATTTAATGGGTTTTCCGTAGCAGCCGTACTTCTCACAGTCTCGACAGGTACAGAAGAATGTGGTGGTCACCACGTGACTGCGGAAACTAAAATTAGGATCCTGTAGCGCCTCTCTGTTGTTAGAGTGTTTCATAGTGTATTCTATAGTGCGCAGTCTTCGATTTACATTAATCTCATGTTGATCCATTTCTGTAAAGACAAACAATCTGCACTTTAAAAAGATACCGAAATCGCCGATTCGAATCGGCAACATATACTTGTACCTAAGTACACTACCTAACCCACAGAGGATTAACGCCGTGATGCTTATTTAACACTTGCGGGAAGGAGGAACTCTTAACATTTATCATTACAACCGACTGCTGTATCTGACTATAACATCAACTTGTGTATATATTGCAATTACTAAACCACTTGTCAACTAAAACTATTAACAAAGGCGGCGGCGGCAGCGTGATGCTGGAGGCTTTAAAGGTAGAGGTCAATGCCCTCAGCACTGAAAGTCGGCGTCGGCGGGAAAATGTGACATAAATACAAAGTTGTACTTACATAAGGCCCGTACTTGATGCTACACTTCAAGATCAACGACTATTCTCTTCGTCACCGGGACCGTTCGGTCGTCCGTCGTCGGAGGCGAGGCTGCAGCGCTACACAAATCACTGACGTTTCAAAATTATTTATTGATTGATGCACTCAAAGTATTTGTGCGCAAGTGCAATTCAGGACCTTGGTTCGACAAACCTGGATGGACGCAGCACACGCCCACCTTGATATAAATACAGGTAACCTCTTGAGAAAGTATACTAAAAGCTCCAATGAGAATTCTAACATCAAAACTGGCAGGGGCAGGCATCCTCTCGCGTCCAACATGTCGCTTATTTTAGTAGACGGATTACGGCTGTTGAAAGACATTTTCACTCATACGAGTTACAGACATTGGCCGTTGTTTGTTCATTGAAGAAGTTCAGGGTGTACAGTATTATGACGAATTCTACTTCAGTATAATGCAAACGTACAGGCTAGGGACTTACAGCCATTTAACCTGCCGTCTACTGACGCTAGTAGTCAGATATTCTACGTACTAGTACTAAATTTAAAAAAGCACAAAAAGGCCAATCAAATCTCTGATTAGTAAATCAGCTGTCAATCTCATGTTTACTCTTAAGATTGGTGGACTAAAATTAACAATCAGTTTAAGAACCAATTACATCATTTGACATGAAATGTGACGGCAGATTTACTGATCACACATTCAGCGTCTTCAGTAATTATGGTACTTTTCAATTAAAACACAAATTAAGTTGTTTTTAAGACTTTATTATAATGTTTTGTGATATTATTCTATTCTAAATAGACCATTAGAAAATTAGTATGTGTATGTGTGTATCCTTATCCTCATCCCGCACGCGTGAGGAGCTAATGTGCTGGTTCTGCAATTCGCGTGGTGGAATACTGAGCCAAATATATTTAATTTGCCATCGACACGCTAAGAAGAAGAAGATAAGACTATACTGTATACAGGTTGTACTTATGTGACATCGTAACGAAAACTGGTACCATGGATTCAGTACATGATTCTGAAACCCTCAGAGTTAGAATTTTGCGTCGGTGTTGTGATAAATTTTACGAAGTTGTTTACAGTTTTTTTTATCTAACAAAAAAATAATTATGCGAACTAAGTCTTAATTTTTTAGAAAGGTCGTCTCATAATTCTAACTTTCCGAATTTCAGGATCATATACTGAATCCAGTTTTTGTTATAATGTCACTTACACTCTGTATAATTATTAAAAACTTATTATAAACAAAAGCTCACAACATCAACAAGAAGAATAATAACTAATCTTATCAACCATTTATCAATACCTACTCCATTTTCCGGAAACATACCTAGATACCTATTACCAAACGATATTTCGTCCAATAACAGCAGATATAATTAAAAGTCAACACTGGTAGTTTTAGCTCAACAATAAAGGAATGTCCGGATCCGGATCTCAGTCTAATCAGACGCGAATACCAGTATCTTTTTAATACGGACAGATGCAACCCTTTTGCTTATGGTTAACCCATAGAAATAATAAGTAGGGCCCCCCTACAGATAATAAGTCTATGGGTTAACCATATCGAACATTGATAATTGAGGTTAGGTTGACATTAATCAGTTTCCAGAGTCGTAACGGCTGTCATTGGTTTTCGTATAACGTATAACAACCAGTGGGCCGAGCACGAATAGTTTGACGTATAGTAACGTTAACGTTGATTATAAAATACACTGAATTTATCGCATTTTTGTTAAATTTTATGCTACAACACACTTGTGTCATCAAAATGTAAAAGTACTGCATGTGTTTTCAAAAAATATCGTGGATCAAACGTGTATATTTAATTCAAAATTTGCTTACGTTAACGTTATGATACGTCAAAACATTCGTGCTCGGCCCACGGGACTAAACGCTCTCTACAAAGTACGAAGAAGCGAAGGGGAGTTAATGTGAGAAAAATCCAAGTTCATCCCAAAAACACAATCAAGATCAAATAGAAAAAGATAAATAGGGTAAGAAAGAACTTTGATAAAAATTTATATCCTGGAATAACTAATTATTATTAATTATTATTCAAAATAAATGTATGAGGAAGGAAAATGAGCTTGAGGTTTATCCGATGAAAAGCAAGTACCGCCGCCCATGAACGACTAATACAGATTCCTTACCGACCGAAAGTAAAGTTCAAATGCCTTGTGTTCCAGTAACACAAGGTTCCAGTAAGGTCACTTAATTACGAATAACTGTACCTACTAAAATTTAATTCAAATAAACTAACACTTAAAAATCCTAACCTAAACCCTCCTCATTCTGATAAGCGGCTTGTGCTCAGCATGTACGCACGGCTATACATATCAAGCTATACGAATATACATTTCAGCTGATCTCTCATTGTACGGAGAGCCAATTCAATGCGAGGTCAGCTTATATTGGAAATGAATAGCTTGATATGTAGCCGTGTGTACCCACTGTCCCTCTGTCCTGTCTGTCCCCTCCTGGGCACGGGCCTCTGATGGCCTAAAAACACAAATATTGTAAACGGAAAGATTTATTAACCTAATATTATTATTATCAATATATTATTAATTATATTAACCTAACACACAAGAGACAAAATACATTCATCAATTTACACTTATACAACATTTATCACACATAATTTAATACCAATAAACATCTATCACCTAAAAACCTAACCTAAACCCTTCTAATTCTGAGAAGAGGCCACTGCCCAGCATGCACCCACTCTCCCCCTGCCCCCTCCTGGGTACGGGCCTCTAATGACCTAAGAAGACATACATAATTATATTGTACATGGTATTTTTTTTCTTAATATTAATATACATTTAATACAATAGAGAGTCAGAAAGCCATAAACAAAAACCAATGTAAATAAAATAAAAAAACATAACACATCAATTCACATCTATACAACATTAATCACACAATTCAATACCAATATATCTATCACATAACCTAAACTCTTCTAATTCTGAGAAGAGGCCCATGCCCAGCAGGCCTACTGGCATGAGCCTCAAATGGCCTAAAACGACAACAGTTAACTAGTGACCCGCCCCGGCTTTTCACGGGTGCAATTGCTCTACTATCCTTACATTAAATATGAAAGTAACAAACCTTCATATACACCTTCAGTCAGAAATGTTCAAAATGATGATGAAAACCGCATCAAAATCCGTTGTATAGTTAAGTAGTAGTTAGCGAACAAACAGACAGTTTTATTTTATATTACTTATGTAGTGTTAATGATAGTGTTGGAAATATCTTTTTATCCTAACATTAAGTATACGTAAAACATAAAACAGACAACATATTTTCACACTTAAGCAACATTGATCACATTTTTTTAAAATTATTTATTGGATGTTGCTTTCCGTACGGTTGTTTCATGTTCGATGCCCTTGGTAACGGGATCCTGGCGCGCCATCATTGCAGTCACCATCCCGATCTTTGGCTTTTATTTGTATCAGAGTTTCCTCCTCCTTGACAAAGCTTTTGACGTATTGTTCCTCCATATCTGTAAGGTGATAACATTTCATGTTAAAAAAATTCGTTTTGTTTTAAAGTGTATCCCAATACTGCGGTTGCATTTAGGAACAGAGACTGAATCACTCCACAAATTGCACACTACATAAAAAATATCCTGTATATTTTCTATCCAATACTCTCGGCTAGACATAAGATACTATATCACACGAGGATATCACAGTAGATGACTACCACCCGCACGGAAAAAAGCGAACGAACATTTTGCGATCTGCATCCAGTTCTTTGTCATGTAATACAATTTCCACACAAACAGAACGTACCTACATGTCAGCTTGGACTTTTTATTTTGCGGGCCAATAGATAGAAGTACCTATGTATCTTATGGCGCACAAATAACATTAGGCCCAGTATGCACCAAAGCGGAGAAGAACGGAGATGTGTCTTATCAACCAATACGATATCGTAATTTTTACATCTTTCCGCTTACCTTCAATAACAAAATCCTTTTGGAGTTCGGACACATCTCCGCTCCTCTCCACTCATCTCCGCACGTCTCCGCTTTGGTGGATACCGGGCCTACTGCCATCGCCATTTTGTCTTGCTGGGCGTGGTGATGTATGACAATATCGCGCCAGAATAATAGGCCGTGACGTTGATATGAGAGTGAATAAGAGTTTTGCTTACCTTATCTGCTTATCTTCGGGCTCTTATCGATAGATAATTAACAGTTATTTGGTGACACCGGTAATTGCTTCCAGCGGCTCTCCTCCGCAGGCGACAGCTTCGCAATAGGGCGTGTGCCGTACGGCGCAAGTGCAGTTCAGGATTATAGAATATACATATACCTACTTATATTTCTATTCCGCTCGATGCGTTTGGGTGCATTCAGTGCCAGCTCAAAATAATGCGAATTTAAGATAAATAATATGAATGAATCAGGCATTTTAAAATGTATATCTAATATACTGTAAACTTCACGTAATCAGTAGTATTGAGTGTCAAACTGTAAAAGCCTAAGACGAACTTGCTCGCGTGCCGAGGGTTTCATGCCTACACTAATCGCTAACTCAAGTTTATGGGTAGTCTGTTCAAAAATTAACTTAATCTACTTGTTAAACTAAAATATTTCTTGGTAATTGGGTTTATCAAGCCAATAACCAATAATGGAATGGATGGATGAATGGTTGGTTAGTGGTTGATGGATGTTTGGTTTTTGGTTTGGGTTTATTGGGTTGGGTTTGGGTTTTGGTTTATTGGGTTGGGTTTGGGTTTTGGTTTGGGTTTATATACTAAATATGCAAATGATTGAAGTCCGTTCAAAAATTTGTGTTAACCTACCTAGGGTAACACAAATTATTGAACTCATTCATGTTATTTGCGGTCTTTTATCCGGTAACGTTTACCTCTAAACATCCAAACATTGCTAACCATCGGCCTCTTGATATCCCACTACAATGTAAGGTCGGTCCATTCATACACGAATTATTTTAAGAGGTACCTACATCTATATGCTATAGATGCCAATACAAACATATTCAACTCTTCTGGTTACTGTTTAGCAGTGGCGAAGAGTCCATACAACCCGATTCCCATCGGCTTCCCTTTAGGAATTGGTTAGTGCATAGACCAACGTAATATGGCTTGTTATTTAGTTAGGTCGAGCTCTTCCAGACATGACTATATGTATATGTAGATTACAAGAGACGGTATGGATTTTTGTCTTGCAGCATTAATTGCAGCAATTTTTAGAGGGCATTTATGGGACGGCTTCCCCTTTTAAAACTGTCACCCTTCGCCACTGCTGTTTAGGGTGTCTATTACGCCAGCCTTATAACTAAAATATGGCCGCAAGATAACTGTTCCGCTCTCTTAGGAAACCATAGCTTTAGTCATCTCTTTGCAGAGCAACTGTTTACAGGTATGTGAATAGATATAGGTAGAAAAAAAATACAAAATATTATTATTCAAGAAACATTTATTGAAATTCAGCACTACAAGTGACACAATTATTAGAACATAATGTACTAACAACATCAAGTCATCAAAGATTTCAAAGTAAGAGACTGGAAGTCAAGGGTCTTAAAAGTTCAAACAGTAAGATAGGAAAGTAATAAGAAGATATATTTTCCCTATATCACGATACTCTTAGCGTAGGTATATATAGGTATATTTTGGCATCACAATTTGAAGATTCTTAAAACAGAACCACATTTGTAAAGATTAATTAATAATAATGTATAGTTTTATTACCTAAATAAGCTCTCTTGCTGGCGCATGTGCGTAGCGGATATAAATTATTTGAGATTCAAAGAAGAATCTGTAATGAAATGTCTAAAATTTTATTTTAATGCTACGCACATGTTCTAGCTACTAAACTAGGATTGATAATCATCAATTTGGCCCAAAACTGTAATGTTACAAAAGAGAATTAATTTAACGATAGCATAATAAACTAAATCTAATTAAATGAACAATAAAATAATAAACTTATAAATATATCTAGGGATGTACAATCGACACCAAGTAGAAGAATAGGTAGACATAGTGGCCAGAAAATATACAATTGATGACAAAGAAGACACAAAACACGAATGTTTACCTAACATTAAGATTTGTCTGAAAATACACGGCAAAAATATTACTCTCTTAAATATAGCGATTAGATATATATTATAACATATCATAGCTTATAGTTTCCAGATATTTATAGGCTACATAGGTACTATGATTATATATTTTATAATTATTGAGAAATAGTTATAATTAATAATATCTAATAAAAAAAATCCGCTTGTTATACAATAAAGAACATAACATAAAAAGAGACATTGCCCAATAAGCTAAGCTAATTAAGCAATTGCTTAGGGCATTACATCTCGGGGGCACCATAAAACAGCACTGCAAAAAAAGTGATTCTCACAAGAATTTTGAGAATCCGCGCGTAAAGTGACTTGAGTAATGAGATGTCGTTGACCCCACGTTACTCGCGCTCTAAGTATTTTTTTAAACAGACTGTTGTCTGGTTTACTTGTGGATAGGGGGCTCCATAGGCGTGGATTGCTTAGAGCATCAAGTAGTCTTAATCCGGCATTGCAGAACACCTTACTAGGAAACACAACTGTTTCACAACTAACTACTCGAAGTTAAAACTTCTATGGCTAACGACATACATTTACTTATGTGGTATTTATCATGTTAAGCGAATAAAAGGGAAATGAAATGTGGTGACATCCAAGACACTTAGTAGAATAAAATCACATTAATACATTTACGTAAAACATGTATGTGAAAGGGATAATTCATATTATTATCCAATACAAGATTTAAATGTTGAAACTCTTGTCCTTTACGCCGTCGCCGCTGACCGTACCAGCATTAGCGTCACGACGAGCAGCAAGCTTGTTCTTAGCTGCAGGGCCCAAGTAGGTCCACTTGGGATGTTTTGGTGCAACAATGACTGGATCAAAACATTCAATGGGTTGGCCCTTGTAAAAGAACTGCCGGCAACTGCGACAGGCACAGTAGAATTTTTTGGGCTTCATTACGGTCCGGTAGACGATGACCGAAGGGGTTACATCCTTCAATGGCTGTGCTTTATTGATGTCCTCAGCTGAGTACTCGTTGGTGCGTTGCTTCTTGTTACATCGCGTTTCTCCTTCGTGAGTACTCATTTCTGTAAAAAACAAGCTAAAGATCAAAATATTACAATATCGATGTTGAAAGGCTATTTGTTCTAAGCGATTTAGTTTTTAATTTATTTTAAATCGTTTTTTTATAACTTTGCCCTACTCTACGATTTTTCTGTATCGAGGGTACAGTTTACAAACATACACGTCACATGCACACACCCAGACCCGGAACAACTATTTATAGATCATACAAATAATTCAGTCTCAGCAATATGCTGAACGATGACCTATTTTTCACAAATGCAACGCATAATGAGAAATAATCCTATTCATTTAAGTTATTTAGTCATTGTTATTTTATAAAAAAAAAATCTTGTAGTTTTCTTTTTTGGGATGTCTTTTAATTTTATATTTTTGTGTCGTAATTTGTGTAAAATAAATTGATTTTCTTTCTTTCTTTCCAATTCATTAAACCATTTCCGAAAAAAATTTTTAAAAATACAAAAAAAAATCGCTTGGTTCAAAATTAAATAGCCTCAATTTCAAGCTTGTTCTGTGTTCTGTACTTTCAACCGTCGATTTTTATTCACTAACTGTTGCCCGCGGTTTTACTCAACCTCGTGAAACTTCTTGTAGCCGCATAAAAGTATCCTATGTAACCCATCCAGGATATCTATCTGCATACCAAATTTCAACCAAATTCATTTAGCCTTTCATGCGTAATTGAAAAATCTTGTCGGACTATCGCATTTATAGGTAGGGTGTGTCTACGAAAAAGATAGATAGGTGCCTATAGAGATATAGAGAATTGCAGATTGCCCGATAATTTTATTTAGGTAGCCAGTGCCTGCATTGCGCTCTCGTCGTGACTTCCTTTAGAAAACTTTTGTAAGGATGCTGCGTAATAACATCGAGGCATAAAGTTCATAGGTCACGTACTATGGCGACATAAAACTGCGACCACCAAACCGCCATATGAAAAGCTAAAGGCTCTTCAGCGCATTCGTATTCCACAGTGTAAGTACCCAAATACCAACGTAGGTAGGTACCCCCGATTCACTCCTCATAGCACTAGAAACCTGCTCAAAACTGGGCTGTAATTCCGAATCCATAAATTTGTACTTACCGAACGGTATCTGATCACTGTACACTCGATAGGCACCTGATTTGATAAACTTCTTCAAGACCAGCCACTATTTCACTCGTCACAGATCAGGGGCGAGTTCTGCTTAGCGACGCACTGCCCGTGACGTTCGGGAAATATTTTATTGATCAATGCATCGTAGTACTTTGTGCGCAAGTGCAATAAATTTAATTCCCTGTCTAGTGAACTACTTTTGCGTATGGACCTAGATTTGTCCCTGGATACGTAGATAAACTATGCTGCTATAAACAAACTTTCCTGAATACGTAGCGGGTATAAATCCTTGATTATTTTCAGAAAAGGGCCAGATATTATATCGAGTTGAAATGAAAAATGTGACATTCGTTACATAGACAGAAAATGGCTAAAAATAAATGGAAATTCAATTGAGTGATATGCAAATGTTCATAATCGTTTGGTTAGATGATCTAATATTTTAATTAAAGCCTAGAATGGTACCTATTGTATTAATATTTCCTTTAGCAGTGATAGCCCAACGATTGAACGCTTGCCTTCCATGCAGGAGGGTCTGAGTTCGAGCATAGACAGCTTAAGTGCTCAGTTGTCTTGTGAATTTAGATCTGTTCATGGACTTTGCCGACTGTAACTAGTCTATCGGGCATGAAGACGCACAGTAGAAAAGATTGAACCAGTTTGAATACTTATCAGAGAGGCACTTAGGTACTGTTAGATATGACTTAATTATTTTTTTAATCGTTCCCCTCTCCTGGCTTTTTCCTGTATCGAGGGTACAGTTTACAAAAAATACATCTCACATGCACACACACCCAGACCCGAAACAACTATCTGTAGATCATACAAATAATTTCTCCGTGCGGGGATCGAACCCGCGGTACGCAGAGTAGTAGTAGGGATTTAGCCAACGGGCCAAAAGAGGGGAAAATAAAAAATACACTTTCTTACATTTTGCCTACCTGTCGTATGTTCTGCTCGACGAGTAGAGGAAAACAAACATATTTTTTTTTTAATAATATTGAATTAAAAGTACAACACATATCTTTTTAAGGGACATTTATTATTTTCACACGAAACGCATGACTGTGGGACATCTCAGATTAGAAGGTTCATCCTCGGAAGATCTTAACCAGCAACCACCCAGATTTTATACAATAAATAATAAATTTTCCAAAAGTACTTACATCCAAAATGGATCAAAAATCTGTTTTTTTAATGTTTCACTATAATAATGATGGCTTAAGTGACTTATCTTAGTAGGTAAATATTTGGCAGCAAAATTAATTTTAATTCATTTATTCATCTCTTTTACCTGAATAAAATTTTACCGTTATTTATTTTAAACACAATGTTAGTTGAATACACCCTGCCTAGTAAATGCAGAAGAAATGCATAAGCTAAGTTGATTGAAACTAGAAAATAAACATAGGTAAATATTCAAAAACATATTTTGAATGCAGATCGTTTGTTCATTTCAACAACTTAAATAACTATCTTGTGGTTTCTTACTTGATGCTAAGAGATTAATCATATTACAACTAAGACTGACAGATTCACGGGTATACAGGCGTTACACACTACGTGCGGTTCGGACCGGAGTTTCGGAGTGAATTGCCCAAGTGCTCTTTTTTAATGAGGCCTTTAGGACTGACGAAATTTTATTATTAAAAATTCCATATAGTACAACAACGTATAAAAAAATTCAAAGACCTACGGAGTTCGTGTTTGTCTCAATTTTGGTGGTCATTATATATTTTGATCCCATCACATACCTAGGTATTAGGAAATACAACATACCTACGTCTGTACAAAAAACATTCGAAACACAAGATTTATTAAAGTTTTGGCGATTGATGAATCGCCCATTTGTAAAAGAGCACTTGGGCGATTCAAACCGTGGTCACGTGGTGTAAAACGCCTGAATACCAAGATTCACAAAGACACAAGACACACAACAATCAAAATATGCCTATTGGCATCTTTGTATTCACGAACATTAACTTAATATTTAAAATGGATTTGATTTTTTGGTTTTGGAGGATCTTCGCTTATTTTGCATTTGGCCGCAGCCGCAGTAATGGTGTCAGTATCGTCGCATTCACGACGAGCCTTCGCAAGCATAGTGGCCACGACGACGCCGACGTAGACCCGCTTGGTCTCCTGCAGATCTATATTGCGTTGTTCGCTGTACAGCGGGTATAGCGGGCGACCGGCAATGCGTTGCTGCTCAGGATTATCCATTTCTGCAATAAACAACGGACTGAGTGTACAAAGAGCCATAACATTCCTCAAAAAAATAACCGCAGAGCAGTAGCCTCCATGAGTGACGAAACATGAGATCATTTGGTGCACCCTGGGCAGTCAACCTTGATACAACCATTGCCGACTGGCATAACTTTCCACTACGGCATGAGCAATTCCCATGAGAGCTCTTCTCGACTCGACAGAAGAAAGAAAGAAAGAAACTGAAGGGCTTTAGTCAAAAATGCCGTAAAATCAGAATGTACGCCCCTTTTAATCACACCCCGAATATCGTCAGCTGCCGTTACTACCCCCACTACAAAAGCATAAAAGATTTTGTAATAAAAATGGATCGAGCGTGTTAACAAATGGGGCTAACAGTAACTACGGTATCGGCGGGGGACGCATAACGATAACGTATCTACTTATCTAAACGCGGGTCCCCTGAATGTGGTAGGGATAGTTGCACTTCCCCTCATAAACTTCCATGGCGACGCCAAAACGAAGGGTATTATTTATTTATCTATACTAGGATGACTTACTCTAATACATAATATTAAGTAGGTGCTATCTTTTTTTATGCACGATTTCAATTCCCCATACCCCCTGTATTGAAAGATATTTTATTTATAACATCGTTTGTATGTTCCAGTAAAGACCTATACCGTTAAACAATTAATAATTTCAACACATGAGATTTTATAAGTATCAGTGACGTATGCAGCGGCCATATTGGATGCCCCAAAATTGAGAAATATTATTTAGGAAGCTAATGATCTACCATGTAGACTAATTTTCTAGTTGCTGGAGTTGAAGGAGTCAAATTAATTTCTAGTACCTTATGTAGGTAAATCACATTATTTTATGATACCTACCTATCTTTAAAAAATGCAAGTCGTCGTTTGGACTGAAGTGTTGAATCACTATAACCAGTCATGGAAGACAAACCTGTCTTCTGGGCAAAAATAGCATTCTGCCGATCTATTCTGTACCAATAATCTGTACCTACTAAACTGTACCTATATAATTATGCTGGGGAGATATTCTGTAAAAAGTAAAACATCTCGAATCTCGATACGAATCTCAATCTTAGGTACTGTCGGTAGATATTTGACGAATTGACATACTAACAACTAACAATACTTTACTTAGTGGTGAACTTGGCTAGAGCATGTTCACAGCTGACCTCTCCGATCGATTAAGGTCCGATTAGATTGCAAACATAATAGATTTCTCAGAATTGGAGCTCAACGGCTGTTATCTGTCATTTATGATCTTACTGAATAGTTATACAGACCGAGGTCAGAATGTTAGAGAGAGGCGCGAGGAAACCATAGGTAGGTACAGACCGAGGTCTAGAAAGGGGGGCGAAGAAATTATGTTCTAGACATAGATGGATACCTAATATTCTTTTCATTAGGTATATAGAAAATGAAATGTCCACCAAATACGTCTATTGGGAGTTTTATGATAATTATTATTTCTACGGCTTTACCTATATCAGAATGAAAGACATAGTCGGACAATTCACTAACATAAGTAAGTAGGTATACCATGAGCACCATCTTTAAACAATCATATTCGTACTAGCCTGTATACCTCCACTGCCGATCACTCAGAACGATCAAAGAAAATTGACATAACCACCACATCAACCCTTCTACTGATAAAATTCCACCACCAGTGTTGGTGATCACAGTATCTTATGAGCACAACTGAGGAGGCTAATTCAAATCCTCTGGATTATCCTACCACACCGACTCCGACGGGTGGAATGGGGCTGGATCATCTGTATCGGAAACCACTGCACGGAACAATAACACCTAACAGTAGAAGAGTTGATGTGATAACAATATGATCTATTTACCGAGGTTCAAAAGCTTCGATAGAACCGGAATGATGGCGACGGAGAAGAACACGCGAACCGGACTCAGCAGGAGCTGCTCCAAATGGGTTATTGATTTTAATGCAAGGCGTAGAACTGAACCATACTGCGCAAGTGCAACGAAAACCCCTGGGCGCAGCTACTTAAGTTCCCTTCACAATACACCTGTTCGGATGCATCCTGTGATAAGACGCACAATCGATTAAATAATAAACCTGAAATAAAATAACGACGGTTATCAGTATATAAATAACAATTAAAATACAATAATAGGTAAATAATAGGTTTATCAGTGCTCCAGAAATCTTGGTTGACAAAATGCAAACGAGATTTCTCAAAGTGCATTGGGTCGGGTCCTAGCATCAACGAAAGCGAAACCTAGGTAAGTATACTGAAATAACTAGGTAGGTAGGTATACCTAGGTATCTACCTAGATAGAAAAATATGAAATTAAGATAAAAAAATATGGCTATATATTTTTAAGTTCCCGTATCGAGTTAGGTAGGTATTTATATAATTGTTTTATATCTAATAGTTAACTTTTATTTAACAAAAGGTTTAATAATAAATATTATGTAAAAATATATAGGCAAGTAGGTAGGCTAAGATAGGTACCCAGGTACCCAAATTAGTATCTAACATAAATCTGATTCAACTACATAATACTTATTTATTGAAAGGTAAGTATTTTTGGAAGCAGATATTAAGAGTGAAATGTTAGCCAACAAAACATTTAATGGATGACATTTTTTTTTTAAACATTGAACTATTCAGTAGGTACCTACCTTCTTTCTTACTACCCCCACTGGTTTAAAAAAAACTGTCATCCTAAACATATCGGGCATATTGTAACCTGGTGTGCTTACCTGGGGCCATCACCTGACCATCAAATCGCCGGTTCACTAACATGCTCTGCGGGATATTCACTTGCCGGCGTCGCCTCCCTGTTCTTCGCACCATCACCACGTCTACGTTGAAAGCCAGGAGAGTAGGTACTGCGCGCTTATCTCCATAGAATAACCAAATTTAAGACGGGTTAAATTACCCATGACCTTGTATTTAGTTTTTCTAATATGTATTTTATTTGTTGTAGGCAAGTGTTGGGTGGTAGTGCCATTTTAAACCACCCAAACGCTTCACTGGCATTTCATACCTACTTATCTAAAGTTGGGATATTTAGTATGAAAGTGAATCTATTATTACCTATGCTGTTTATATTTACTTACCATAAATTAACAACTGTCCCCGTGTAAGTCCCACATTAATACGAAGCCCGTTGTCATAGGTTAGATACAGAGTGCTGCCCAAGGTAACAGTCTACCTAATAATCAGGTCAAGGCCACAAGGGCCTACGCACCCTCGCGCCCTTGAATGGTTGCCGAGAGGACGACTGTATTAGAGGGGCCTATTGACATTGACCTACTGGTGAATCCAAGGCTATCATTTGGGAAATTACCACTCACCTGAGCTGTCACAAAGGGCACCAAATTTCTAAAAGTATGTAAATATTATTTAGATTCGTGTTTATGTAGGTAGGTACCTACTTTTCTCAGACGACAGAATATATTATTCTTAATAGATCTTATTCTTTGGTCTGAGTTGTAGGTACTATTGTATAAATGTTACTGGTTAAACTCGATTTTAGGACAAACTAGTTTTGTGTAGGCCATAAAACTCCCTACCCCAACTAGAAAAAAAGCTGTAACATTTGAACGGCTGAACAGATTTTCATGAAACATAGGTAAGAACCATCCCAATTAAACTAGCTTTCAATTTAAAAACAACTGTATTGAAATCGGTCCGTTTTGGAGCTACAATGCCACAAACAGACACAGATACACACTACAAAGTTATAAAACTCCTCTTTTAATACTTCTTAGGATCAATAATTGGTCTAGTTGGTACTATACACCTAAATCCTGAATGTAAACTGCATTGTGTGCTGTAGTAACGGCACATGGCCCTTGTACACTATTTCTCCTTCATTATGGGTATAGTTTCTCGTACATTCATTAGTTATAGTGTGTCGTGTTTATTAGTCTGGATTTATTTGAAAACCATACACTCGCCATTCTGACCAATACGTTTACTTACAGATTGATAATGTTGATTTTCATACGGGGATCGAACCCGCGCGTATTATAGCGTAGAAACCTAGTAGAAAGCTTACGAGAGAAATTGTCGCAAAACAAATAGATAAGCTAATCTTCATATCTTTTGTAATTATTAAGGATAATTTTAAGCCGGGCTTCCACAGGCTGCGGAGCGGGTTCCGTGCGGACTCCGTTTAACTCGTAATGTTAAACTTCATAGAAGTGCTTCCATCAACAGAATCTAGTGGAGAGGACTGAACGGGTAAAAATAGTTATTAATGAACTGGTACTTCATTTCTCTTTTGAAACTCTTTTATAATGGAAGGTAAAACCTATTTTAGATAGTTGGGGTCCGTTCCGTACTTGCTCATTACCCTTTCACAGTGGAAGCCCAGCTTTATAGATAGGATGTAGGAAGTAAATGAAAAACAAATATATAGAAAATACAGATTATTTATAATCGTGTATACATCTAAGCTGCGATATAGAATAATAATAATACAAATCACACAGACAATTCAGTGATGACAGTGAGACTTCAAGTTCCTAGTAGAAAATATGCGGATAAGTAACACTTAAAATAATCCACGTAATGTTCTGTCGATTGGTGACACAACCGACCGTTTAGAATAATGCAACAACCGCGAAGTTTCTGTGTACAACTATATTATATTAAACACAGTACTTAATATTCAATTATTTTGAAAACTACACCGACGTTACATAAAATACAAATGCGTTCTGCAAATTGTTAAATACAATTTACTGTCGTCACACGTTACACCGAAGGAACTTATCAAAATCTTTTCATTTTTATTATTATCACTTGGAAAAAGGTATGAGTATAAAAATGTTGTTTATGAGATCGAAAATAATTTTATTACATAAATACCGATAACTCTACAAGGTCCTACCTTTCTAGTCTCGATCCCTTTAAGGGGATATTGTTCTCATTATGAACAACTTTTATTATAGGACCAACGCAGAAATCGCGAAGTAAAAATCAGCTGTTCCATACAAATAGTTCAATATTACTCGACTAAATGTAACAGCAGACATTTTTCAAAATTTTAAGATTGGCCCCATAATAAAAGTCGTTCGCAATGATGTGTAGGTACACTGACCCCTTAAAGGGATCGAGACTAGAGAGGTAGGTCCTCATATATGTGAAACAGAGTGAAATCCCTAGACTTTGCCAATTTCGATTCAAAGGTTAAGGCTAATTACATACAAAATATACGAGCTTGGCCCACAATCTCTAGTCTTCCGGTGCCTTACACGCTAAATCTCTAACCAAACATTATTATGACGTACCACTATATTGGACGAAGTTGAGGTCGTCGCGATGGTCCATACTGCATGCAATTACTAACTGACTTCACTCTCAATGACTGAATCAATAAAGTAACTAGTATCCTGAAAACAGTCTTATCGCACCTCCGGCCAGAAGATTACAGTAACAAAGTTTGTAATTTCATGTACTCCTACTTACTCATAATTATGCTCCTCAAACAACATGAAATGTTAGCACTTCGAATAAAATAACAAAATTTAAAAGATAACAAACATAATGTGAATATCTCCCTAGAGTTGTGTCGAAAATCGACTAGTTTAATGATGAAATATTAAAATTGATATCTTAATTAATTTACTCTCCTAACTGTTAAAATGCTTTTGTGAAGTCCATTTACCATGAAAATTAATTAATATACAAGCTTGAAAAGATTGTATTGGTAATAATAATAATCATGTCAGCTCCGTTCATCAAAAGGAAAAGTATGTATAATAGAATTCCTGAGTACAATTAGCTTTAAAATTTAAAAATAAAATGCGTGTTCGTACCAGCCGAGTGATGAATATCATGTATACAGCGCGGTGCAAAATATTGGGGCATTAAGGGTAGCTACCCTTTCGGTTATAGTTAGAGAGTTCTGGTTGTAGGAAACTTTAGGTGAATTTTGAAGATATTAAAAACTATATTATTAGTTTCTTTTTTAAAGATACAGTCAGAAACGAAATTGACATTTCTCAAAAAACATAAGTAAGTCAGGCCACTCATGTCATTGTCAATATTCTCGCAGAATGTGTCTGTTATCAAAAAACGAATAATACCGTTTTTAATATCATAAAAATTCACCCTAAATTTTCTAAGACAAGACCTATCTAACTACAGCAGAAAGGGTAGCCACCCATAATGCCCTAAAATTTTGCGCCACGCTGTATATACGATTCAAGTCTTCAATCTAAAGGATATCAACTTGACTTTCTTGAAAAGGTGCAAAATATTGCCAGTTAACCATCTATGCCTTCTCTTTGTAATATCTTTTTCTTGTAACTCTGTGTTATTATAAAACAGAGCAAATTGTTATAAGCTTTGGTATTTAATAAAATATCAAATCTTACAATATCTTCTTATAAACTGTCTTCAACTTCACAGCTAACTGTATACAGAAATAACAAAGATTAGCCAACTACATAATAAATTTTTGAAACTTAATACTTGAATGATAACTGCCAGACGTGCCGATGCATATTCTATATGCATGTAACATTATAATAATCTGTATTTTATACTAGACGTGCGATTTAAACAAAAATATAAAAATGGCGCCAGTAAGAAAACATTGTAACGTTAAAATAAATATATTATTATGTTTTGTCATCAGGGCTTAGTAAACACGACATCATATCAATCTATCTTAATTCAGTTTAACCTGACCTCTAATTTTACGGGAAGCCAATACAATGCGAGGTCAGCTTATACTGGAAATTGTAGCTTGATATGTTCTAGTGTGTACCTATTTCAATTTCACAGTACATTTCTTGCGAAATGCAAACAATTTCTCTCGTTTCATATAAAATATAGTTACAGCATTATCTTACTAGCAAAGTTTTGGAATTGAAACTTACGTTGATTTTATTCGATCGGAAGTAGAGTATCATTTTACTCCAAAAGCGTTCGTAATTGAATGAAAAACATCTTAATTGCTACGTCATTAACGGCTCAAAATATTACATTTATATTATCACGGCCGAGCGTTACTTTTGGTATTCGATGTATTACATGATATTAACTATTTTAGCTTCATGATGATAAAAAGTGATCGGATAAATGCTAATGCAGATGAAAGGGTTCCGCATATTCTAGCAAAATATTGAATACTATATTGACGTCTTAATTAGGTGATAGGCAAGCAAAGATTTAATGATATGTTCTTTACATAATTTTTCAGTATTACGACAGATTCCTGTGCGAGGAACATAACCTGGGACGTTTTAAGGACTCACAGTACAGAAATTATCTTATTTGAAGTACTCATGCTTTACGTATATCTATATACATTATAAAACTACAGTTATATAATATCTGCCGTGCTTATTAAAAGGCGGTTTAACATCGTTCAATGAGTCAATACCTTTGTTAAGTGTTTGTTAATAATTACAGATTAATTTATTTATTTCATAGTCTTGGAGATTAGACTAAATAAAACTTATTAAAACATTATACGTTAAAGGAGACCATATTATTTTTACCAAAAAATTATTAATTAGTTCCCTAAAACAAAACAAAGATTAGATTTAAGTCTAACCGGAATCAAGCAATCATAATAAAAGTATGTAATATTTTGATTATTTATACAAGGTACAATGACTTTTAGTGCGTTCTGAAACCTAATTAAATAACGCATAAGCAACCGTCTTTGATTAATGGCAATAAAGTGGGATCTTACTAAAAAGAAAAATACCTATAGCTGTTTTATTAGGATTTAATCAATCACAATAAATAAACAATGGCGCGCCGCACAACGTTCACACCCTCATATTATAACAATGAACAAACAATTCCTCAATATTCCAGTTAGACACGGTAAAGTTTATATTGTTATATATAAAATATGATGAACAAAATGACATATATTTCGTCCGTATACGATGGAATATGCGGTCGACCTATTTTCCACTTAAGCATGGTCTCCTTTAGTCCGAGTTTTAAACCCATATATTACAAAACATGGTTTATAATCATAAACATAATTTTTTATTTGTTAAAACATGAGTAGTACTATTATAAAAGTTGTAATGTAAAGGTGGTTCGAAGAAACTCTAGTAAAACCGAAGTTTTAATTATATCCGTTATTTTCTAAGGTCATCAATAAATAAAAATATAGTTTAAAAAAACGCTTTTGTCATCCAAACTAAACGTGTATGCAAAATTTCAGCACAATCGGAAACCGGGAAGTGGGTCAAATTTAACTTCCAAGATTTTTTTACATAGTTTAGTTACAGGTGAAGCTAATAAAAGCGTTTTAAAAAGAGACAGGGCTGTTTTAAAAATTGGGTTTTACAAGACTTTCTTTAAACCATCTTTTGTAATAAGCTGCTATAGGTATTTTGTAGTCCTGAAGAGTGGCAGAGTTGCAGCCTACCGCAATCATCTTGGCTCCCAAAGCATCTCTGGTTTAAGTACCTATACTTAAACCAGTTAAGCTACCGTCTGATCCGCAGGTCCACCGCGTAACTAAAATGGTAATGAACATCGACTCTGGTAATAAACTTCAATAAGATCGAGAGAGGCTGAACTTTGAGCTACCATGTAAAAACTTTACCAATACCATGAATGGGAGTCCTAACTTTATGTTCGGGTTTTTTTTTCGGAGCTAGCTCAAAGTTGAATATCTCACGATAGTGTTGATGTTTATTACCAGTTGATTTTATTTACCCTTTAAGTTACGCGGTAGACCACCCAAAATCTACCTAATTACTTAACTTGCTTGCTAAACAAAGAAGCTTTGAAACTCATTGCTAGAACCCCATGATTTTGATTGGGAGTCGCCACTTGCTTTTATCACAGAAGGCGGTATTATTTAACTATCGTTAACCACACCTTGATTTGATTCATCTTTTTTATCTTTTCTAGCGGTGTTTGACGTTAGATCTATTACGAAACTTTTTCCTCCGGTTCTTTTAGTTCCCCTAACAGTTCATTTGCTTCGCTATCCGTTGAATCTACACCTTTGTTGCCTCTTCTCTCATGCTAAACTTCCAACAAGAACAGAAAGCCGTAGGTCCAACAGAACCATTTAAGTATTTAATTTATTTAATACTACTTTTATTATCAAATCCCTTTCCTTCTACCAGTAGGTCTCCTTATTGACTTTATTAATAACTTCATCAATATTAGGGTATGCTCAGCTCAGCGTGTTATGACTAATAAATTCCAAATCAAAGTATAAGCATACAGGATATTTTTTATGTAGTGCGCATAATTTGTTGAGTGAATCAGTCTCTGTTCCTAAATGCAACCGCAGGATACACTTTAAAACAAAACGAAAATTCGACTTAGTGCTTAGCAAAGTTTAAGCAAAGTCAGAGCTATAAAAGTACGCACTAGGTCTCTCAGCCTTAGATGGAGTTCCATTGACTTCATTCAAATTCTTTGCTGTTCTCCACCTCAACAGTCTGGGCTTCAGTAGTAGGAACAGGTGTGTTAGTATTTTCAGTACTTCGTGTTTGTATTTACCTTTTTGTTTGTTTTAATTTACCCAATGTATATTCACAGAGCACGGCAGATATATTCTGCTAAATTAACATCGACTTCGAATAACTCAAAATAATGAGAATATGCATACAAATTTCCGCTAACAAGCAAATATATACGGAACCCAACTATAAACAGGTGTATTAATTGAACATATCACATAGCAATCCAGTTTCCAATAACACATTATTATAACTGCAGTGTCGACAACGTGGGGGTCGAAGATGAGACGCACGCACTTCAGATTCTTCCACCTTTTAATTAAAACACTGATATTGTTACCTCATAATATAATATAATATAATATGTGATTGCCCGCTATATCTTCCTAGTCATAGGCGGAAACAATCGTGCGCTACAAACACAAATTATGATCACACCTCCCAATGATATAATTAATGAAAAATATGAATTAAATATAATCAATCGCAATGAATGTATGAAGTACAATATCAGTATTCAAATAAATTGAATATTTACAAAGTGATAATCTATTTAAAATATAATCAGGCCTTCTAAATTGACTGTTATCCTATTTCTCTTACAAATCACGTTGTAACTATTCAACACATTTGTTTTAACATGTCACATTAATGAATAGCCTATTAAAGATATGCACACTTTGAATATATGCTCCTCTTTTGTGCATGTGTAAGGCTAGACAACCCTCTACGGCTTGAGAGCTTTCGGAGTTATATGAGCATCAAGCCTCACTGGGAAATTTTAAGCCGTGGCCTACCCCGCCTACGCAAGTTGAACCAACAATTATTGGCAATAATTTGGATATGAAGTTGGCTCTAACACGTCTAACAGCGTCAAATTTATACAACGGCGTTTGTGTGCCAAGCTGTTTTGATTTTTTAAATGCTATGCTAAAACGGATAACGAACAATTTAGAGCCTACTATGAATTGAATTTAGCGTAAGCGGCAAAATGGAGGATATATTCAACGAGTGTGATGAACATACGAGTAACGATAAATGTACAAAACATTTAATTTACGATCCGAATTTGAATTTGGTCGGCACTTGCGCTGGTACGGTGAACATGTAACCTGCAAGGAAAATTTGAAACTATAGCCTCGCCTTAAGTAATATTTTCTATACCATAGAGTACATACACCAGAGAGAAATATGGATTAGGTACACTCATACATTGGACAAAGAATGAGCAATATGCAGCCGCCTTGCTGAACAACATCGTGAGAAGTTGCTACAGCTTTGGGCAACTTAATAAAATGAAACTTAAAATGTAAAGGTTAAGTTTCACTTAAGTTTCATTTTCTATGGAAAGAACTCTGCTATAAGATTTTAAAGAACAGATAATTTATTCGGTAATTCGCATATTTCGGTGAGTATAGGTGTATGCTAAGAAGGCTAATTCATGTAATTTTATGAAGGGCCGATCATATTGCAGTGACGCTCGAACTTCACACGAGCGTATCTCATTGAAGCTAAGAGAACACCAAATGTGTTGTTTTGATCAACATTTTACTGCACTTCTTTAGTTACGTGAATTAGCCTACAGATCGTTAAGCAGCAATTTATTTTATTATTTAAAAAAAGTATTATCGCTTCATTTTCGTAGAGACAGTAGCTGATCCTACTAAAATTCACCATGTTTACAGATTGTTGCATTGCTACATACCTCCGCTCTGTTCGATGCGCTTGCTGTCCTGTTGCGCCTTCCGTTGGTCGGCGAGTACGAACACGGCATTCAACTGCTTCTGCTGTGTCTCGTTCAGACCGGTCGTCAGCGCGTGGTACAGCGCAGGTTCGCTCGACGACAAAGCTGTGTGCAGTCAACATTATATTACATGTACGTTATAGACTAGCGAGCTTGATCACATTGCATCACCATTAAATCACATGTCATCATCTGCCTAGCCTTTTCTCAAATACGTTGGGGTCGGCTCTGTCTAACAGATGCGGCTGACTATCTGACCTCCGCCACCCAATTGGTGAAAGACACTGATACCCTAAAGTTAGACCGGTTGTCTGACTATTTGGGCTGCCGACTCCCGTAACGACTGTCACAGGTATTTGTTATGAGAACCAGGAACAACTGCTGAACGTGCTTCTCAAGGCACGGAGGGGTCTCGATGTTTAAAGAAATGATCATCCAAGAACTTACTGTGTGACAGTATGTGGCTTGCTTGCTAGCAATGGGAAGGTAAAATACAAAAAGAAATACTTCGATACATACCATGCAGTGTGCTCTTGAATTTGATGTATTCGTCAATTATGCAGTCCTTCTCATCGAGAGGCGTCGTGTAGCATTCTATGGCGGTGTCTTCTCCGTCATAGTCTTCATCGTCCTGACAACAGAATATATCACTTCTAATGTTAACCTACTTCTAAGCTACGGATGTCAATCGTGAAGTTATGATTCTCGAAAAAATATATAATTCTATAATATATATCTCCCTTTAGAATCAGGCATAACAGTTATGGTATGAATACTATATACAAGGAAGAAAAAATACTTTCTAAGTGTCAAATATACACAAGGCGACTGCAATATACGTTTTAGTAATAGAATTCTTACAGTATGGCTCCAAATTGGTCTAGACGACGCGAGCACGCGTGCGGATTCTGAGGATCTTGGATTTTTCTGTTAGAGACACTCAGTTATAACCAAGGGTTAACTTGTGTATGAATATTAAATAAATGGCGAATGTTTTGCTCTCACTTGGGTCCTAATTTAATGTCATTAACGACAGGGTTGCGAAGGATAATTATCCTGATAAAAACGATTATGTGTCACGTGCCCGCGGCGCGGCGTCACGTCGATAGCGTGTATCCGAACGCGGGCAACGTCAGGCAGCTACGAGGGGATTCCCCTCTTTGTTTTTCACTAATGCCAAGTCAAACGACTTACATGAACTTTGTCGTCATTGTTTTATGTGCGTGATTTGCAAACTTACGAAGATAATTATCAAAAAGATGACATAATGCTGAGAAATAAAGATCAGCGGTGGTTTAAGTCTAAGTATTTTTTTTTTAAATTTTAGTTTTTGGGCTCACTTAATTATTTCGGATAGTTATCAATGAACATAATAAAATTATCTTGATAATTTGCAACCCTGAGTAACGAACTGTCTGAGTAAGGCGCCTGAATATCATTGCCAAGGGTTTTAGGGCGATCACATAATATCTGAGAATCATATTTGAAAATTGATGAAACAGTATCATTAATAGTCATTCATAGTTAGTGTTACTTAATTAGTAGTTGTTAGTTTGCAAAAGCAAATTAGGAATGTTAGAGACCATTTTCAGTTTGTTCAGTGTAGGTAACTGAGTAAAGACAGTGTGTAGTTATAAAAAACAAATTAAAAATAATTTCGACGGTAGAAAGGCTTTTTGTTCTAAGCAACATTTACTTTTTTTTTTTTCGGAGATCAAATCTTTACACATTATGACATTACAGATTCGTTTTTCGAAACAAAAAATGGAAAAAATATATCGCTTAGAACAAATAGCCTTTCAATCGTCGATTTGTTTTAATAATTGCCTGCACTGACCAACAGAAAATTATGTTAGAGACTAATAAATATAATAAAACACATTTAATACTCACGTTTGTTACGGCCATCGGTCTTAAACCCGCGAAAGTGAAGCTGGACGCATATAACCAACTTAACTATGAAAAACTCATGACAAGCATGAGCATTCTTTTTTAAAGCTAGTTAGACTCCTGTTAATAAGTTCAAAATCTAGACCTGATGTTTCCCAAGACCAGGAGGCATACTACGAGCTCTTATAGCAGGGCTGAAATTGAACTGCCCAGAAATTTCCAGGATAAGCTGACCTTTCATTGTACGAAAACCCTGTACAGTGCGAGGTCAGCTCATACTGGAAATGTCTGGGCAATTTAATTTCAGTCCTGCTATAAGTTTGTAGTAAGCCCGCTGTAACAGAAAATAACGGCCACCTTGTACAGTGCTACAAGCTTATCTGACCCGGTAATGGCGTCGCTGCCATCGCTTTTACCAATGTAATTTCTTTACAAAAAATACATTATGAAGTCATTTTTGTTCTGTGGCGACGTTAGTTCTAATTTTGGTCACCGGGTCAGATAAGTTTGTGGGACTATATGCGCCCAGCTCCACTTTATTCGTCATTCTGACGGCACTTTGAGGCCTAACATCAACAATTTACATCACTTACCATCACCATCCGCTACCCTCGCCTTCATAGCTTTACCGTTACTGATGTGAGTGTCTCCCGACTATCTTGACGCCAAAACATTTAATGTGCTCAAAGCGAGGAATACTAACGAGTTGACTCACATCGTCACTTTCTTCGTAGTCCTCGATCTTGGCCGTCATATTGATGCCTTGTTGCGCGCTGTTCTTCACTGCCATCCGTGCTAAGTTCTCGAGGTATTCATTGTTCATTTCTTCTAAATCGTCTTCGTCGCTTGACAAGACCTCTGAAAATTTGCGGTGTTGTAGATTAATTCGGATTAGTTTCAAATTGGAGTACACTAAGATAAAATTAAATAGCGTGTTTCCATAACTTTGAATTTAATATTATGATTATTTTTCTCCAAATCTTGTTGTTACATTTTTCTTAGGAGGATGACAAAGTAAAAGGCGGCCGTAATTTCTTTTTTCGACATTGTCAACCTTCGTTTACAGCTATATATGTCGCTAAATGTCATCAATACAAACGTTCAATGTCCCGAAACAAACATACCTTACATACTGAGTACCTACATACATACATATTTATACATCTTTTCTAATGTAAATACAACACATGTCTATATCTTCATTTCTCTTTCACCCAAAGGTTTGCTGGTAGAAAACTCATTCTGAGTTAAGCTCGCCTTTGTACATATTTATCTTTAACTGTATTTTTTTAAATACATCCAAGATGTCAATAAAACCCTTAACACCGTACATACCTTCATCATCGTCTTCCTCATCTTCTTCCGAGGACGTCTCCTCATCAGCCTCAGCCCTCGCCTCGTAAGCGCGCTTGAGTCCGTCGAACAGCACCAGACAGGACGGCAGGATTTTAGGGACGATCTCCTCAAGGTTCGGCCGCTGTGGGCCCATCTCCAACAGCGTGCAAATGCCGAGCACGCATAGTTTCCTATCGTGAAGCCTGGAAGGATGATCGGCACTATATTAGTTACCAACCCCTACACGAAACCGATATCATATCGGATCAAGATTAACATGGCTAAAGGTCCGTCCAGATCATGTAACTTGTTATATAACACTTACACACTGTATAACATTGCTATATAACACTGAAAACTATAAAAAGTCTGTCCACATTTAAATAACATGTTTATCCAGAAATAAGTTGCTGTAACTCGGTTCACAATGTCGACACGAGATGTTACATAACATAAAGCGTCCACATCAATAAAACATGGTCATTGAATGTTTTTTAACGTGTTATGTTATAGAAATCTGGACGCACCTTAAGGGTGCACCACTTACGGGGCAGCAGCTAGTGCAATATAGCGATGCATAGGACGAGAACATTTTCCATGCAACGCCACTTTACCTAACCCGCTTTCTTCAGGCAGCCCTACTGTTTGTTCCGAATCAAGACAAGATTTGTAGTTTGGGTATAATTATACAGCGTGCAAGTGACATGGTAACGAAAGCTGATACCATGGATTCAGTACATGATTCTGGACAAAACCAAAAAATAATTTAAAATCGGTCTTTAAAAAAAATACCAATTTGTTCGCTTTTTTTGTACTAAACTAACTAAAAATACTGCGAACAAAATTTTAAAACCTTTAAAAACACGGACGTAAAATAATTCTAAATGTGACTGGTCCGGAATCATGTACTGAATCCATGGTATCAGTTGTTGTTACGATGTTACTTACATCCTTGCCCTCAAGTCTGCTAATTTTTGCTATCTCAATCGCGTCAGAATGTTCTCGTAATTATTGGTATTTGCAGTGTCGTTCAACCTATTTTGACTTCTATAGCGTAGGTAACAGAAGTAAAAGTCGGTTATATGGCAGTAATTAAGTGTCATTCTATAGATTTTGACTACTATTACCTACGCAATAGAAGTCAAAATTGGTTGAACTACATTGTAAAAAGCAACAAGTAATTGTTGAGACACGATTAAAATAGCAGAATTTTATTAGGACCCTATATTGTTACACCCTACTTTGATCGATCGGCACAGTCAACAGACTACGGTGCTGCGGTAGAAGTATCCTTTACCATCAATAAAGTGCCGTTATAATCAAAGCTCAGCTCACCCCATAAAGCAGTCGGTGTCGTGTATCCACTGCTTGATAAAGTGCTGAGTGATGGACGCATTGGGCACAGACTCCTGCAGCTTGTCCAGGATCGTGAACAGCAGGTGCGGATTGCAGTACAGGATAGCTATTAGAACCTGGTGAACAAAATACAATACTCTCGTTACTCTTACTGTTAGCCCGCATCATCTTTCAGCTGGACAAAGGCCTCCCCCCATGATTTCCAGGCTTTTCAGCCTAGAGCCAGTGTGAACCATTCATTAATAGTTTTATCAAATTCGTCCCGCCATCTTTTTCGTGGTCTGACGCATCGCCTTCTCGGCATATCAGGTCAACTTAGTGGTTACCTTGGCCCACAGCTCATCAGGCATCCGGCACACGTGGGCAGCCCAATCCCAGTTTAATATTTTCGTATGAATAAAAGAAAATGTGCTACGTGTCATCAAGAAATTGAGAAGAAAACTCGCTGTGTACAGCACTCCCAGCACCGATCCGAGCAGTGATGTAGTTATTCTACCAAATCCTACCGAAGAGTACAAATATTTCTACAATCTGTAATTTTGTCTATTCTTCCGTAGACTAAATCCGTTTCTTTAGTGGTCATGCTACGCATTCGGGAAGGGTTTACCGAAGCCATTGGCACATCGATAATAAAGATATGCAGCGCATATGCGGCGCAGCGCACAGTGCCCGCTTTCTGAGCCCCCGATTCCTCGGAGCTCGCGCGCGGATTGTACATTTTAGTGTGTAAAGGAAGTATGCAGAACAGCTAATATAGAAAATATAGCAATTTAAGCGGCGTTCTCATGGTGAAATTTAAATCGGGCATCTAGAATTCTTTTGCCGAATTGAATGTGCAATCATAGGATAAGAAACACCCTTTCAGTAAGAGTTGATCAACTTTATTATTTTGTTTTACTTGAACGACTGTCACACCTCGTGATATATCGCGAGTTGGCAATCCCTGATTGCCTGTTTGTTTGTATTATTTACCTGCAACAGCATAGTTCTTAGCTCGGATGTCTTGACCTTCCTAGTGAGCCTATTGAGGACCAGTTCCACGAAGGAGGGCAGGCAGTTGTCGATCTTGCCGGAACACTGCAGCACCATCACTTCGAGAAGTTTCGCGGCATAGATCTCAGACTCGTCTTCAGCATCGGAATTGAGCACCTGTTAACGAAATGTTTTGTTCTTGGAAATATGCTTTACGTCAATATAAAAAAGAAATTGGTTTACAATTTACATAGATATGAAAAATAAACTAAAGTTTTAGTAAAACTTGTACCTAAAAGTATATCTTATGATAATATTACTACGCCCTTACTAATAAACGCTGTATAAAGTTATGTCAAGCTTTCATACAATCGACTATGTTTTCGGTCGACCATGAACTCTACGCGGGCCGCAGACGTTCAAAGCAGTTTATTTGCAAAATGTATCACCGCAACGTATTCTGACTATATGTATACGTGATTGATGATGTATTTTATACAGCGTTTATTCTGTTCAATATTTAATAGTACTCCACAGAGTGGCAGTTACAGTTCAGATTCAAGCATGTCATCAATGTACACTGCACATTGTTTTAAAGCTAATACCAATTTTTTCTTTGCATGAAAATGTTGGCGGTGCTACAAGACTTATTTTTCATACACAAATATATAGATTATAAAGGCATGAGCAAACATTTACTTCCATTTCAAATAAAATTCGCAATTTATGTCTATAGCCTTCGCATTACGCTAATGTTTCTTTAATTTGTTTTTGGCTCTAAAACCTATGTTCCACTAAGCGACAAGACGCGGGAGGCCAGCCGCACGCGACTCCTATTTATTCAATGGTGGCGGTCGTGCCAATGGGTAACGTATAATTATGATTTATTTGAATAAAAACGAATCGCGTACGCGCGGTTTGTCGCTCAGTGGAAAATAGGTCTAACTGCTTTCAGATTAAGCTTGTTTTCTAAACGGTATCAAATATACGGTAAGGAATCGCACAGCAATTACAAAGGAAAACATGTTTCATATTACGTAAATAACGAAAAATATTAAGTATCGATACTCTCGATTTAACGGTTCTATGGTACTTCCATGGAAACGGAATGGGGTACTTATACAATTCTATTTTTGATCAGCAATAGCGAGCTTCGCAGGTTCAAGTTATACTATTGATTTGCGCACAGCTCTTTGTGAATACAGACACGCATATTGAATGAATTAAGTCTTCTACAAGTTTGCAAATTCATCAATATAATTGTTTGTATAAAAATATCAATTATTGCCAATGCAATAATCTACATAGGTATTAATACCTGAAGAGAAAATTTTGTATCACTTTTTAAGCATATTGCGTGTACGGACGAGTGTGTAATTTGACATAGTTAAAGTATATATGGAGAAGTGTAGAAAGCTAAAATTTATACATAATATTATGATCGAATTTCGACCACTGGGCGACTAAGTATCAGTATACGTCTAGTAACAGAATCTTGGCACATATGGACGCGGGTTCGCAGTAATCCGATCAGAAACTACGTAATATCAAGACTAAAAATATGCGCCTATTTCGAATCGCAACGTTATGAAGTTGTCATAACAGCGTTAAACGTGTTAAACCCTTACGTTCCCTCGCTTACAAAAGAGCTTTAAAGTGCTAATAAGTATTTATTGAGACCAATCCACGTCAAATGGGTTGGGATATGGGACACTTTTTAATATTGTCCATTCAGTCTTATGTATTATATAAAAATATGTATATAAAACAATGAAAAAAATTTGATGAGATGCAATTATACAGGATATTTGCATCTCATCAAAAAAATTTCATTGTTTGTTTGTGGCAAACACGACGTAGTTGATGTGCTGTATTATTATCTGTATGAAAAAGCAGTTTTTTTCTTGCCTTTTCAATTTCTGTCCTATAGCAATAAACCTTTAAAAGGGATCTAGAAAGGTAGGGCCTTGTGTAAACTGAAACATGCGTATCAGTTATTAATGAAAGGTCAAGGCTAGAGACTCAGAGAAGTATTCAAAGCAACCTGTTTGCTGCTTAAACAGAATATTAGATGCCAGAATATTAGATACCAGTTCGCCTATAAATATTGCACTAGATTTCACATTGTTTACCCAAATTCCTATTCAAGTTGGCATTGATATACTCCTATCTACATCATTGAGAATCATAAAAACCTAGTTTTTAGAAAACTTAAACTGCCCCATTTAGAGCACAACACAAGACATGATGCAAAAACATCATAATAAATTCTTGTAACTGAAATTATATATTCTATATACTAGCTGTGCCGCGTCGTTTATTTTTATTTTTGTTCGGCTCCTAAGGGTAATAGCGTAATTTTAAACAGCCTATAACCTCCCTCAAGAAATGAGCTATCAAATGCATAAATATTCTTTCAAATCCGACTGGTAGTTCTGGAAATAAGCGCGTTCAAACAAACAAACTCTTCAGCTTTTATATTAGTATAGATATACTCTGATAATCTACATGTATCAAAAGCAATATTCAGGGCAGATGGGCCATATCCACTGTACCAACAACATTATATTTTGATCACCTAAGCATCACTATATATGCGTGACAAGTGTGTTGTGTACGGCATGATAGAACATTCCACCAACGTCTGGAGAAAAGCGATTATGTGGCGCTTACTCTCCTGTGAAGATCATATTTGTCTCACAAATAAAACATCATCGAGAAATGCACGTCTGTTTTGTGCGCGAATCTTACGCAACTCAGCAATATAGGCTTTATCATAACTTCACAAAGTATAAATTGCTCTAACAGTCCCGGGCTGAATTTAGAGATTTGTCCACTAATTATGCACTTTATTGATAACACCGGAAGGCTCACATTCCGGTGATTACATTAACACTTGGCTTGGCCGCGTTCCAATTAGACATCGAGTTTATTAACACAGAGCATTCTCACTTCGCAAAATGTACTGACATTATCTACACGAGGAAATACTTTCACGCTTTCCTTCGATTACGAGAAGAGTAGAACTACGAATAATAAATGTGAATCTTCGTGAAGTTCTAGAATAATGCGTAAGGACAGCAAATAAATTTAACTAACATCGTCAACCGTTGACTTCTAGGCCCCTGTGACTATCCAATTGGCGGAGTATTTTCCATTCGTGCACCGGTGCGTAAGTGGTTATGAATAGGTACGAATGTTACTAGCAATTTAAAGGTAATTCTAGTATTATATTTTAACCTAATCCTAGATCCTATGGACTATGTATCCGAAGCGTTTATGATAAATGTAATTAGTTCTACTATAAGAAGGTGTTACAACATAATAGGCGGATCAAATGTTATCGGACGTAACAAGTAATAAAAAATCGCAATCGCTTATACTATCGACAAGGCGCGCACGTGTTTAAGGAAGCAGTCGCAACAGACTTAAAGTACATTATACTCTGTTACGGAAAAAAGTCGCACACGTATAATATTAGAAATTACTTCAAAAAATAGTCTATGTATTACGGAGGTATGACGCTCCAGCGGATAATACGATGCGACTATAATTTTGATATATTAAGGTGCGTAACCAAAGAGCCAGCACATGAATTCGAATGAATGCTCAATTGGTTATAAAACGGTAATGGTCTTTACATTCCGGGCAGGAATGATCTAGCTCGTTCATTTGGTCTAACCACACCCTTACGTGACTCATACGTGACTATAGATAAATTGAAACTCACTATCTACTCACTACTTCACTAGCTCACATACAACATCAAATATTTTATCATAAGAGTGAACTCAATATGCAAATACAAGTGTAAAGTCTTTGGTTTCATTTATATATCAATTATTATCATATCAAGTAAAAGAGTGGTATCATCAAGGCCATAACTTGGTCCTTCGAGCTGGATCTGCACCAGCAATCTATAGAGGAAATTTCTAGAAATTGGATTCTTTTACTAATTCAAATTCATTTAAGTTCATTTCTGTAAACACTCCATGCCGCTGCATTTAATTAATACAAACTGATAGCACCTGTATCTACTTATGTATCTTTATAAATTTATAATAATACGAAAAACGTCAAGAAGTATAAATTATTTTATATTTACTTTTAAATTTGGATGTCATCTATATTAGCATAATTATCTTCTATTAATTCATATTTTTAGATAATAAAATCAAGAGACCGGACGAAGATCTGCACTTAAGATAAAATATAAATCATAAATGATAAACTCACAGCTTTGGCCATGTTGAACATAGCAAGGATATGGTTCTCGTTCGACAGGAACGCGTTGGTGTCCACCGTGATGTAGTTGTGTAGCACTGGCATCATATCTGTGAAGTAATCGAAGCCTTCCTTCTCGAACACTTGGTACAGCATCTCTAGAACCTTCCACATGTCCTCCGAAATGGTTTTGGCGGTCAAATTGCAGAGCAGCGTCATCGCTTCCTCATAGTATTCTGTAGAATTACATTTTCATTATTTTAAGTATTTAACACCTAACTCAAAAAGCAGTTTTACGAGAGATATGTCTTAATAAGTTGAGCTCCACAGTGGACCAAAATATCTGATAAATATGGGGAGGCCTGGAAACAGAATGGCAGATATTACTTCTGGTACATACATAAGACAAGTATAAGGAAAGAAACACTGGCTGAATACTAATAACTCAACTCTGTAATTTCCGATCACAAGATCAATCGGCATTTAATAAGGATTGTCGACATGTCGCCATATATAGAATCGAGTAAAAAATTGTAAAGATAACGAAAGTAGTGGACGTAGTTAAAATTTCATATGAACCGCGGCTAAGTTCAGTATGTTTATGTATATGAATATATCACAAATCCACTATGACGTCTGCATAAATGTATTTTCTTCTGCAATGATATTTTTCCAAGTTATGAATATAAATGACACAGGCTTCAAAGTAAATACATTTTCTACCCGCTACGGCACAGCAAAAGGTAATATTCCAATGAGGAATCAATTGTGCGCTATTCGCTAGTTGCTTAAAAGTAGATTGACGCTGCACAGTCAATTGAATATAAATAGTTCCTTACCAATAATATTGTGGTGCAGTATGTGCCCTACGACGCGCAGTACTGTCTTTTCTAGTTGAGCCATAATCTCAGGGTTATCCTCCATAACATTGAGAACCGTCTCCATGGTGTTAAGCAGACCCATAGCCGTGATAGCTTTCTCGTCAGTTCCCGAGTCCGTCTCGATTACTTTGCTGAACGTAGTCGCCAAATGGTCGGTAATCTCAAACGCCATAGGCATCAGCTGCTCAGTGTACAAAGGTACAATCTTCTGCAGAACATTCGCTATGTTGTCATTCTCAGTCTCGCGAATGACTTTGAGCAGTTCCGTAGTCACGGCCTTCACTTGTGGCTCCAAGTATTTATGTACTTTCTCTTGCGAGGATAATAGCATCTGAATGGCTATAGCTGCTTCGACTTTGACGGGCAGCTCGGTGTCGTTGAGGAGCGCCGTGACCGTCAAACGGACGGCTTCGAGGAGGAGCTGGTCGTTCTTGAAGCGGACGCTGGCGAAGCAGTGGAGTGTCCAGCAAGCCCTGGCTCTCATGTAGCCAAGGGGACTGTGGAACTCAGGGAATACGTATTGGCTGAGAAGAGAGTCAATCTCCTCTTTGTAGAACTTCTTCTTGATGAGAATGTCGTTGAGCGTGCCGACCATGTGAAGGGCACCGTCACGCTGTCTCGACCCGTACTCGCCGTTCTGGCTCGTCAGTACTTGCATACACAGGTGCATCGTACGACCCAACATGTCCTTACGCTTTTTGCAGCATGATACAAGAAGCGTCTGAGCGGCTGTGACGGGCGACACAAAGTCTTCGAATATGTCTAGAAATATAATTACAATTATTATGATGAGTTATTTAACAACATCATCATATTAGCTGGCAAACGAGCATGGGTCAAATAAACTGGAACTAAAAAAACCGAGGAACATGCACATTGTCCTGTATGATTATAATAATTCGTGTCTTGGTTAACGAATTAATATAATCATCAAAATAATGCGAATATTCATCCTCTTGACACAATCTATTAGGCAAATCTGATGCTACCCATGGGAAAGTAGCCGATTGTCTGCCGGTAACCATATACTTTTACGGTAATACAAAACTTAACAACGTAAATAGATTATTGATTTCAATATACAGGGTGGATAATTGAAATGGGGCAGTAAAAGCTTTAACCTTAACTGTTGTCGCTACAGGAAGAACGTTCTTAGATTTCGACTTGCTTTCACACATATTCAGCCTCTTAAAAACGTTTCCTGTAGCTTCAATGGTTATCGTAGTTGCACTTACTGTACCATTTCCAGTTTCTACCCCATAAACCAACTTTACGATAATAATCCCATTGGAGTTGGCAGACTGCAAAGCAAGCAAAATCGTTCCTGAGAAACTTTAGTACCCGTCTATATTATTGTTTATTCAATAAATTGTGGTAAGATTTTGCAGTGTATACTTACCGAATTTGATTCGTATATACTCGTGGGGATCTGTTTCCCACAGTTCCTCGTCGGCTTCGGAATACGACATGAGGGGGAAAAGCACGTCTTGGATGATGGCGAACATGTGCGGCTTCAGAAGCTTCCACGAATGAGCGTGGCTTACGCTAGGAAAGATACGGTCAGGATGTACCAAAACTTATAACGTAAACGAAATACAAACATACAGTAGGAATAGTTTTGAGAAGTCATTTTCAAGAAACTAAACAAGAATGAGTAACAAAAATAATTTAAGTACTTAAGTAAAAAGTAGGATAAAGCCCGTCACACACGTAGCTATAATATATATTATAGCAAGACATATTACGATATATTTTCCATAGTAATCTTCGAGCGACCTCAGACGCAGCTATAATATATATTTCTATTACGTCATCAAAATATGTTATAGTATAGCTACCACGTATGGGGGCTTGCTATAATGTAATATATAGCTCAGTATATTAATATATATTATAGCTACGTGTGTGGTGGGCTTAAAGTTTCACGGTTCCTTTTTAAACAAAAAATTATGACATGAATTGGAACTAAATGTAATCTTTGCCGAATTTAGATGTAAAAATAGACATTTTATATTCAAAGATACGAAATTCTATTGAAATATATTTGCAAAGGGTTACAATGTAGGCTTAAAGTATAAGTGACATTTCTATATGACGTCATAAGCAAAGGCCGCGACCGCTAGACTGCTGCTATTCTTGGATTCTCGCTGCAACTGTTCTGAATGTTAAAACGGCCTAGCATGGACTATGATACGGTATTTTAAGAGACCCTAATTCCATACACTACGATTAATACAATTTTAGTTTCTCCAATTCATTGCATTAATTTAGTTTCCAATTCTCCATTAAACTGCATCAATTTATAGTTTCCACAGTTGTCCCATTCATAATTCATATATATTTATCGTTATTCCAATAGTATGAATACATGCATTCATCATTAAAAAACTTTAATGTTACTTTTATTGTTTGATCAACAAGTTTGACCTGTCATTTCTGTTAAATGAAACAAGGATATATTGAAGCGTTTATGTCACAGAACATTTACAATGCACATCAATCAAACACTTTTGACTTATTGAACTTATTATTAACAGGAGTGCATTGTTCAGTAAAAAATTATATAAAATATCTTACCATTGATCAATGTAGCTGATTGTCTGCTGCAGAACCCTTGGAGATATGTAGACTTTGTTCCTGTACTGGTCCAGTACTCTCAGGAGGACCTCCAGGATTCCACCGGTGAAGGTAGTCAGATACCATTCGGCGAACTGGACGTACTCTTCGCGTGCGTTCACTGGACTACCATACCTGTTAACAATGTTAATGATTTTTTACGGAAGTAGTAGAAATTTTCATCATTAGATTATGGACTGTATCTTTGGTTAACTAACATGTCATTTTGCTAACAGAAACTTCTGGATAATGTCTAAAGTTGAGACTGTGTTTGATGAAAATAGGTAAATACTGCCTCCTAACATTTGGATTTCATACCTCCATTATACATAATATATTTTTCTTTGGGAACAAAACAGAAATCGCGAAAGAAATATCTGGTGATCCATACAAGTATTTTAATTTTACTCTACTAAATATATGGAACAGCAGATTTTTGTCGCGATTCCAGGGTCGGTCCCATAGAAAAAGTCGTTCATAATTTCGAATACAATAACCTCTAGGGATATTGGGATTACAAAGGTAGGACCTTGTATTATGGTCATAACAGTTGCTATAGATATGAAATACCATGTTAGAATGTGAAACACGAAGTTAATTAGTAGAATGAACAACCGTATTTTAAACAAACTGACAATTCATTGATTAGCTGCATAGTTCCAATATACGTTGAAAAAACACGTATTTCCTCCGCACAAAAATCTATTCGTTACATGAGAGCAATGAGACGTTAAAATATGCACTCGGTAGCATACCCATATTGATTAGCAATAAAATATTCATGTCAATTTAATTATTTTTATCAACACTCATGTTCGCATTCGCTTAAACAATCGTACGTACTTTATAATGGTGGTTATTATACGGACTAGCGACCCGTCCCCGGGTTCGCACGGATGCAATTTCTCTACTACCCTTACATTAAATATCAAAGTATTATACATATAAACCTACCGTGAAAAATTATCTAACTGATGGTGAAAACCGCATCAAAATCCGTTGCGTGATGTAGTAGTTAATGGATATATAGACAGACAGACGCGGAAAGAGACTTTATTTTGACGACACGGTTGGTGCAGTGGCTATGTGATTACCTTTCTGCGCTATGTGCTGTGGGTTCGATCCCCGCATAGAACAAATATATGTATGATCTACAGATAGTTGTTTCGGGTCTGGGTGTATGTGCATGTGACATGTATGTTTGTAAACTGTACCCTCGATACAGGAGAAATATTAGTGATGGCGCAATGATTCCAAAAAAAAAAAACTTTGTAGAGAAGAGAAGAGACCTAAACAGTCATGCTTCCACAAATCTAAAAAAATACCGTTATTGTATTGTAGTGCGTTATTATTATTCTTGTTCATTTCAAAATACATAATAATGTATTAACGCACAAAAATTTTCCTTCTTTATCTGAATTGATCATTTGTGACCAATAGGTAGTCAACCTGCGTGCGCGCATAAAGAATAAAAAAAAAGAATAAAGAATTTTTATTTGCAAGGAACATGGTATTTTTACAGGTGTTAGTGGTTTTTAGCAGTAGGTACATCATGTCTCACCGAATAACTATGTGTATGAGAATAACTATCCCAGAACCAGCACATTCACATCCTTATTAGGGCTGCAATTTATAATCCCATCATCAGTGACAGTCATAATATTAATAATACTGTTATAATACAATTTCAAATAAACCACAAAAGTAAAAGCAAAACTTGGTTTGGTCATCAAAATATTGATTGATTTTTCTAGTCTTAAAAGATTTTTAATAAACATTCCTCACTTTATTTTAGCCATTTAGTTTATTTTATAGCAAAGAGTGTTAATGAATCTTATGTATTAGCTGTTTACCGATGAATTGTGTTCATGTGTGCTATATTATGACAACTAAGGCCCAGAAGAAGAGGCAACGATAAGCCGCCTGGCCCAATGTTATATTTTTTTATCATTGAATTGGTATTTATTTCTTGTAAACCAGTTACAGGCACTTATGAATTGTTGAAAACCATATGCTATAATGACTTGTTTGATCAGGCCAGCCTGTAACATTCACTGGGGAATATAACAGAACCCAAAAATTGGTGGCTAAGAACTGTTGCGGATGAGATCGAGTTTCTTCTGGGTTTTCCCTATGGAATGATAAAGTGAACCAAATTGAAGGTTTGTGAGTTCCTTTCTATGGTCATCGATACTATTAGTGATAGCAACTATGTAACAAGTTTCAAATATGAAATAATGTACTTACCGTTCGAACAGCCTATACAGAGTGTGAACTGCCCACTTCTTGCACTTCCACCATGGCAGCTCCATACGTTCATCTTCATCCACTTGCAGGGTCGTTTCTGGGACTGGTTGTTCCATCACAGCGCGTAGCACCTCCATCCATTTCGTGAAAATATCTTTTGTTATCAGGTCGAGGGGTAGAATGTACTGGAACAAAAATTATGTTTTAAAAGTATGTACATATTTGAATTAGAAATAAAAACTTTAAGCTGAAAGTAGGATTAATTACCTTGATCAAACCATAGAAGCACTTGAGTATCTGCTTCTGAATAAGAACAGATTCCACCGAAACATCGGCTTGGAGATTCACAATCAAATTATACATCATTGGCAGCAGCATGTTCATTGCTTCTATGAGTGGTACTCTCTTCTCGGCAATGTGGTATTCATAGTTCTTTATCAGTTGATACAGGCACAGAAGAGCACCCATCCAACTGTTAGGCTCAGGATTTTGCAGGTATATGTGTATCTTGTCCACAATTTGTGTCCAACGTGCTGGGAAGTCATGTTTGATTATTGTTTTCAAACAGACACACAATTGTACTCTTATTATTTCTGGGGCTTGTATTACAGCATCTACGATGATGTCCCTGATCATGGCACGGTCCTGTTCGTGAATACTAAAGGGGATTGGTTCCCCCTCTTCAGCCTCCTTTTCCTGCCATCCTGACGTGACAAGGTTCTTGAGGTAAACTGCACCGGCTTGTCGTACTGGTATGGCTACCTCATTGAGCATAACCACTTGAAGCAGTGATGGGGCAAAGCCAATGATTTTATGAATCTGAAATATGTATTTATTTTACACATCTTGAAGGACAGGAAACTAAAATGTGTTTCATGTGCTCAAGATTAGAAACTTTCAATGATTGTGTTCAGCTGACTATGAAAGGCCCTATAAATATGAGATAAACAGGCTATTTTTAAATATTACTCTGCTTAGAGAATAAAGCAGAGCTTGAGTAAAAATATATCAACATTTATGAGGAAAAACTATCAGGAGACCAATTTTCAGCTGTGGAAAATCACGGGCTGAATTTATGATGATAAAGATAACAGTAAATTACTACAGAAACAATTAAAGCAGCGCTGAGAAGAGAAGCATACTGTAAAGATGGTGAAACAGATTCGTTTAAGAACTCAAATATTACTTCGAACTTTTCTGGAACTTTGGGAAATACTTCAAATAAAATACAACATTACTCTAGATATTTCTATCCACTATCTAGAACCACACAGGTAAGTTTCTCTTAGTTTATTTTTGGGGCTTGCCAACGATGCATGATCAGCTGATACTTAAGTATTTTTAGACCCAGATGTGACATATACAATTACACATAGTAATTCAAAGACTTATATGAAATGAAGGTGAATTTAGTTTAAAGGATACCTTAGCTTTTCTCCAACCTATTGAGTTATGGCATCAAAATAAAGATAAATATATGATTAATCGTAAAGAGCACAAAGTTTTTTTTTCCCTAGCACCTTGTACTTTTGTACATGGGCGTAACTAGCCTTTGATAAGGGGGGGAGGATGAGGAATTTCAACGGTAACACAACTAGCTAAATGTATGAGAGGCAGGAAAGGTTCAAGAGGGGCAGCAGTGCCCTCCCACCGATACGCCCATGCTTTTAAACATTGAGTAATAAGATACTTTTTCTAAAAATGGGTTAGAAATTAAGAATTTAGTAAATACACTTTATTATTCTTCATTTCATTGGAGTAGAAATCTAAGAATAAATGATTTTTTCAATTTCGTAGATTTAATTGTATCAATCACAGAGCAAATACAAAGAGGAGATGGCCTAACTGTGCACTGTGATAACAACTATGTTATGAAATCATCACGGTGGGCATGGCCTTGGACAGTCTATTGGCACTCATCCTGTGCACCTGATGTCTGACAAAGATCGCATTCCCCTCCAGTTTTATTATTTTCAATAAAAGGATGCAGCTTTGTGTGTTATCCTGCGAACACTTCCCATACAAATCATAAACCAAAGGTTTAGTTGAACTTTTCAAGAATTTTGCAATCCTCCTGGATAATTTAAGAATCATAATTCTATAAAGTAAAAAACAAACAATATGTAGATGCATAATAATTTTAAAAGTAAAGAGAGGAAACTCTGCTGGACCTATTTGATTATTATTAGGATTAAGAAATTTTGATCCAACTGATGTGCAAAATCATCACCGTATTAAACTTAGGGTAACTGGGTGATATTTAAGCTAAACATGTTTAGCTATCAGTTTGTCACTATCTGACAGTATACAAATAGAAAGGGAGAAATATTATGTAAACATGTTTATAGCTTATTTTGATTTAAATAAATGCTGCGCAAGTCACCTATAATGTGTTTGGCTGTGATGTATAGTGCATACTTTTACTTAAACTTAGCTAAGCTTATACTTTGATTTGGAACTTAGTCATAACACAATGAAATTTTACTGAGTATAGTATATACTCAGCACAATTTCAGTGTTATGACCGACACAGTCAATAAAGGAACTACTTAATTCCAAAGCAAAGTCTAAGTATGCTGTATAGATCTCGGTCTTATTTTTAAAGACCATGAATCTACAATTTTTTTCATACATATTGGAAGTGTGGGAGAGACTGGACAGCATCCACCAAGTGGGCTTGGTACCTAAATGTTGGAGGTTTTCCCAAACATGTGAATTTATTCTTCCCTCTTATAATATTCTGTTTACTGCTAGAGAAGTCAAGCAAAGACTTGAATATTGTTTGAATAATCAATTGAAGTTATTATGGTGTGTACTTGGACCACATCAATTGGATATAATTATAATTTCTTTGAAACCTAGGTCTGGCTACAAGCGGGAAAGCCAATCTGGAAATGGAAGGTTCTTGAAGCATTGCATCTAATCCATTTAAACAACTTTATTTGGTATAGTTAGACTATTTATATCAATTAGCCTCTTGACATAATATGAATAACTCATTAGTTTATATCACTACTAGACAGTTTTGGGCGGGTTTTCTTTGTGAAAACGCGCCAAACTGTTTAAAACTTCGAATATTTCAAAATCTATTTATAGTAACTAATGACTTTACATAGCTGGTCGAGTTTGGTTAGGACTTCTTGTCATATAGTACCCGCATTTTGCTAGACTGCATCTAGATATATTGTCCTGTTATAGATAGATGTACCAAGTCATATGCCGAGAATTTATATCAAATAAAACCAATTAATCCGTAAGTAAGATAAAACATGGTGCTCCCTATCATACCAGCGCGGCATGTCATTAGACGGCAAAATTGAAAAGTCTCATACACAATAGCACCGCATATTATTCACTGTGATATGTCATTTGGTCGCGTTATAAAATTCCCGAGCATGTGGTTGATGGATGCGAATCAAAAACTCACCTGCGCAAGCTGTTCTTCAGCCTGCTGCCTCTGGTTTGGATCGATTGTTCCACGCAAAACTTCAGTCAGCTTTCTTGTGTCCATTTTTAAGTAATCAACATTAAATTACAAAATAAATATTTTTTCAGCGAGGGCACAAGCTGCCGCCGGGCGTGGAAGTAAAAAAGACAAATTGTCTATGATTTATATGTCACGTGACACATAAAGATCCCATTCACTTGACATAAGCTCATGACTGAGCTGCGTTCAGCGTCTGGGTGCAACCCATAGACATAGTTTATTGTTGCGTACTTTGGATACTTTCTCCCCATTCTCCCCTTCGAGGCGAGGGAGGCGAGGGTTTGGTTGTAAATTTTCTCCGAGGTTAAAGGTCGCAATCCTTCGTTTCGAGCTTCGCTCTAGCCACTGACCTCTCCACTTGTCAGTGTATAGAAGTAAAGAGGCTTCTTTGGTCATTGATAGAAGTAAATGAATCTCTTTCTCTCTCCAGCCTATTCACAAATTCCGGCCCCAAAAAACAAGTAACTAGAATCTATGGTTTGCATATAGCATTTACCGTGATTTACCGGCATTTACGCTTTGAGTCTAAGAGCAATAATACTATAGAGGGACTCTATCGAGTGTAAACAGAAAACCTATAGACATTTATCTTTACATAAACAAAACGTCATAAGAGTAATAGAGATAGATATATTCTATCTGTTACCGCTCAGCGAAGTAATGCGGCCATTTGTACTATAGAAACGTCTATCTATATACTGAAAATGAAAAGATATTTTTTGACGGTTTTCAGGCAAAACACCCATCCGGCTGTTGCAGCCGGTAGCTGCACACAGTATTGTCATTATTGTATGTACACAAATAGTTAAAATCACCACACACTTGATTTTTTCAAAGATAATCTCACAAATCACTTGACGCACCGAGCCCTCCAGCTGGATGAAAACAGCTCGACTGATGGCACGCAGCGTTTCAAGATGACGTAGAAACTCTATCGCTATCTCACTTTGCTTATAGAGCTAATACATTAGTGAGAGTAGGGCCATATATACGTCTCCTGCTCTTACTTGATATACTCCCTCTATAGTATTTGCTCTTAGCTTTGAGTCAATTTGAGTGTGATAAATGCTATAAGTATTTACGTGTTATATTCTTAGTTTCTATATTCTCACTTTAGCGGAAAGCGAGTTAAGTCTACTTCACAATCCTGCATGCAGGAAGACGGTCTTTGAGAGGCTTCTTACGTCATTGGTCTTTTATAGCATTCTTTACAATCCGATCACCAAGTTATACCAATGGCTTAAGAAACCAAGAGGCTTCTTTGGTCATTGCGTTATACTCATAAACATAATAAACTAAATTAAGTTTATGGATAAAGTCAAAAGTACATATTATTATATAAGAACCGATAAGGACTTGCCTTTTCCATGCCTTTTCCCGATAATGTGTAATTGTACTTTGAAAAATTGTTACTCATAGGAACAACTTTTATGTCCAATTATCACTATTATCCACTAGTAATTTAAATTTATCGTTTGATCCTACTTATACATAATTATTATAGCTAAGTACATAGTTATAAGTTGCTGTACCCTTACGGGGTTTCATGTTGAAACCTATAAAAATATAACACCTGTAACTAGATACCTAGATACACATGAAAGCAATAACGAGTTTGAGTTTGAGTTTATAAGTCTTTTAGGCAGCTATTATCTGGTACTCTACTAAAATGGGACCGCCCCGATTTTTCTTTTCGCGAATTCTTTTTTATCCCATAATAAAAGTTGTTGATAATGATGAGTACAATAACCCCGAAGGATCGGGACTAGAAAGGTAGAACCTTGATAATATTTGATTTTAATTTACGTTTTTACTAAGAGAGGTTTCTTTGGTCATTGGTTTTTACTAAGCTAAAATACCAAAGCTCTAAACAAGTACAACAATTAAAAAATAAAACGTCAAATTGATATCTGGACAGTGGACAAATTTTTTATACTGGACTTCATTCTGGAGTAGAAATTTAGACCTAAATATCATAAAAATACAACAACAAAATGCGGTAAAATTATCTTTAGAATTCATTTATAACATCCCGCCTATATGGCGTAAATATCAGGATAAAGTAAAATAAATACTAATAAAATTTACCTTTAACATTACCACCTTGAAAAAACAGTGAAACACATGATGATATTTTTATACTAATTTCATAAATATGAGATATAATAAGCAAGAATTAGTCGCATTAGCATCTCAGACATCGCAGAATTTCGATCGTGAAGGTGTGTTAGTTCTCAAAGAAAGGCAGGATGGTTTCTTCAGGAGGTCTGAGGGTAAGTTCTGTACCTTGTACCATTAAAAATATTGTCCTTTAAGCTAAAAAATCTCACTTGAGCAGGCAAGGTATTTTTATTAATATTTACTATATTTAGGTACCTACTTAGAACTAAAATTTTCTCTGTGTAGGTAATGAGAGTTGTGTATCCTGGTAGGTACATACCTAGTAATTGCGTGATAACTACATATTAATAATTTATGCATTTTAATATTTTTCCTTTTTAATTTTGTGATGTGTAGTATGTTTTTGTTATTTAAAATTTTATGTTATCTTTTATTATTCCTCTCTTGTGTTGTCACTGTGTCCGACTTTGTGTTGAATAAATGTATTTTCTTCTCTCTTTTCTTTCTTTATGTGTCTTCTTAAACATTAAAAGGAAACCTCAGCATTGCAAGGTACATATTCCCACTTAATTCTTCAACTAGACGTTTGACAAAAATATTCCTTTGTCAAACCATAACTTATCTCTGGATAGACACATTGGTATTGGTAAAACGGGCGAGTTTCCGCAACTCCACGGCGATGCGCGTATTTTGTGTATGGGTGGGAATCATTTTATTCCAGCCAACCCAACTCCTCGAGGAAGGCCAGCAAACATTTGATGTTACTGGCGATCTCCCGGAGAGCACTCTGGTTACTGAAGTACTTGGCCCTGAAGACCAACTGGATAGACACATAATAATGTGTGTTAATGTTGTAATGCTATTGTTTTTTGTTCTTTGTATAATATGTTATTTTCGTCATAGTTCCTCTGGTGTCAGAAGGTCCAGTATTTTACCGATAACTCCACTTTGGTAACTGTAAATAATTCCACCAATTAACCCAGTAGTGGCAGATCCAGCAGTTATTTTTGGTTGTTTTCATTAAGCTCTTTCAGGCTTTCTAAGTGCTATTAATAGGAAATCTCAAATCGATCAACACTTAAGGTTTGAGTTTAGCCATTCAACATATAGTTTTATTTAATTCAATTCTTTAAATATTACTTAATTGTCTTTATGAAGGTTTTTCCCAATATTTTCAGAAAAGCTTTGACAGATAAATTAATAATTATTATATCTAGTGATTACCCAGAGGTTGAAATTCGACCACATTAAGATATATAAATTTTAGCTTTCTGCACTCTTCTCTTTCTTATTTTCTTCTTTTTCTCTCTCTTATGTATGTAATTAGTTGTAATAATAATAGCATCTAAGTATTTATTTTGTAGTAAGTACACCTATTATAATATAATACACGACACGACACGAATTGACGACACGGTTGGCGCAGTGGCTAAGCGATTAGCTTTCTGCGCTACGTGCCGCGGGTTCGATCCCCGCACGGAACAAATATTTGTATGATCTACAGATAGTTGTTTCGGGTCTGGGTGTGTGTGCATGTGACATATATGTTTGTAAACTGTACCCTCGATACAGGAGAAATCCTAGTGAGGGGCAACATTTTCCTAAATTAAAAAAATTAAAAAATACTAATATTGATAGGTTTGAGCGTATGGCACTCGTGAGTTGCAGGTGAAAACTAGCGTCAGGTGGCCAGTATCACTGCCTCCTGACAGTATGCTGAGCTGCAGTCTTTTGGCACAATTACTCATTTTATTTTATATGTTTTCTTTTTTATTGGTTTTACTTATTTTTTGTTCAAGTGCTAATAAATTCTTTTTCTTCCTTTCTTTCACTCTTTCTCCATATAAACATTAAATATGCCAAATCTCACACTTCTCCGTGAGCTCAAAGGTGAAAGTTTTCTCTTCACATATTCATTAAAGTAGAATTGTTGTTTTTTATAAGGTGGAAGTACCTCAGGAGGGCAATTCTCGTTCAATCATAGTAGTCTCGAATTCGAGAAAAGGTTAGAATTTGAGAGTTCAAACTTAACTTAACTTAATTACCACTCGAGAAGAGTTTCTCGAGTGGTAATTAAGTTAAGCTATTTTGGAAAACTCCAGCTCGACGTTTCTCGAAGGAAAGCCGCTCGAATTGCATCGACTAGCGGGTACCGTTCGAGAAGTACATTTCGAATTCGAAACATCATGAACGTCATAAAGTATTCGAAATGCAAACTCGATTCCGATTCACTCAATCTCACATGACGATACCCTGCTATGTGATGTATCAAAAGTACATGCGGACCGTGTCAATAGATTATAATAAATATTTACTTTCACACTGGAACAGAATACTCACAGAGTAAAGTTGGCAAAGCCAAGAAAAAAATTAAGAATGACTAATAATATCAACAAAATTGTGCGCGCGGCATTTTATTTCAGAATTTGTACAAAATAATTAAAAGAACCTCTTGCTTTCGTGTCTATGTTTCTTTTGATGTTCTTTGTATACTAATGGTAAAGTTGTTTAGCATTGTGAGAACAATACAGTGGTAGGTACTACGTAATCATTTACGTCTACTGTACGTCATAAGCGTAATTTCCCGCATGTATGTACATAATTATGTGGATTGATTTGAATAATCTATACTGTACTAGATAAGGGTGAGCGTAATGTGCCCTTTTTAGTGTCTATCTAGGTCATTCTAAGAATATCGAAGTATTTTTAGCTGGGTGATTGTGGACCAAGCTATATAACAAGGTTAATATCAGTATTGCGACGATCTCGGAAAATAGGATGTTTTTTGCATGTCGTAAATGAGAATAATAATATAATATTATTACTTCCTGTTTTGATGCGTTCGCGTTCTAAAGAAACTACGCGCACAGAAAATCCGTGACGTACTATGTTCGTAAACAAATGTATTATAGTTATATTGTTATAATCATGTTTCATCGCTTAGAACAATATTTTATTAGCGTTCGTTCACACTCGATACTTTTAGCAGCAGAATCGCGAGTTTTCGCGTTCGTTGGCTGCCTTTTGGTTAGAAAAAGTAAATAACGAACGCGAAAACGCGCTATTCTGCTGCTAAAAGTATTGATTGTGGATGGGCCCTAAGATGTGACGTGATTTTCTAGAATTTCTAGCATTTACGAGGCCACGTTTAGTATCTTGTTTTCTTAGCTAAAGGAATTCTATTGAGTTTGCTTTGTTCATAAGAAAGACATAAATCCAGCATAATGTACTATTGTTCTAATTTATGCTTGTATTTATAATATTCATAAGATACTGGGGGTCTACCGCGTAACTAAAATGGTAGGTAATGAACAGCTTAGCTTTTGAAGTTTATTACCAGAGTCGACTCTGATAATAAACTTCAAAAGCTAAGCTTCGAGCTAACTTGCAAAAAATTTACTGATCAATCATATTCTTGGGACTCTCATCATCTTCATATCGGTAATTTCTTTACAAGGTAGCTTGAAGCAGAGTCTCTCTAAATCGCATTGCAGTTTATATCACCAGAGTCGATATTCCTTACCGTTTTAGTTACGCGGTAGACCCGCAAATTAAGTCGCCACTCAGGCACATCTATGTAAAAGTAATAGGCAGAATGTTTTTCTATTTGGATAAATAGATTGCACTTAAAAGTTTGAATAAATAAAAAGCGTGTCTCATTTGTTTTCTTCAAATTAGATTCTTCAATCTAAATTCTTCTTATTATTATCGCATGACACTGCGGGCTGGACACAGGGCTCTCTTAAATTGCGCCTTACCATCAAGTATGGTAAAAAATGCGTAATTATGGCTGATAAACATTAATTTGTACATAAGTATACTAATGCCTTTTGAAAAGCGTACTACACCCAAGCTCTGGGGAAGAGTTAGAAGCTTTTTTCACGTGATTGTATGCAAAATCCTCCATTTAATAGGATATTTATTTTGTTTCAGGTTGTTCTGTGCGATGGTTCCGTCTCCGAGGTAATCTCCTGTTTTACCTGAAAGGACCAGAACCATGGTACGAGCCCATGGGAGTCATAGTGTTAGGACATCACCAAATCAAAGTGCAATCACAAGACGAGAACGGTCATTGGCCTTTTCAAATTCGTAAGTTACCAAGTTACTGTCTTTTAACTGGATATTTTTTATGTAGTGAGCATAATTTGTAGAGTGATTCAGTCTCTGTTCCTAAATGCAACCGCAGTATTGGGATACTTACACTTTAAAACAAAACGAAAATTCGACTTAGTACGGGGCACACGCATAGTTTACTAGCGCAAGCTATACAAAATCAAACTTTTATTTTGTTTTGGATTGAATTTTAGTGGAACACTAAATAACTCTGCAGTTTTGCGCACTACATAAAAAATTATCCCGTATACCTAATAGTGCCGTGAGTCAATGAGAAGAGCATTTTTTTGAGTACCCCTACTTAGTAAATAAACTGTTCCCATCTTGTAAATCTTATTATTTCCTTCTAGTTTGGGAGAACGGTGTGTGTTACAAAATGGCGACGTTCCACGAGTCAGAACGAACGCTATGGCTGAAGGCCATAGAATTAGCGCCATATGACAACATTCGTGCGCAAGTAGACTCGCTGAGGGATAGACTGAACAAAATCAGGCCCAATCTAGATATAGCTACTTATAGACTGCAGAAAGGAATTGTGACTGGTGAGGTGGTTTACGTTTTATTTAAGTTGCGTTCGGACTGATTGATTTGTATCTGTTTGTTTTAACTAAAGGCCTAAATTAAAGAGAGAAATAGCAGGATTATATTCTTTTTATTAAACTAAAATATGTATCAAATCCATTTAAATAAGGAGCTCGTAGCTCTATAGCTACTTCGTAGATCAGTCGATCAGCGAGGCAGTTGGTCCCGGCTGTCATACGAATACCTATGACAGTCGTTACGGGAGTCAGGAACTCAAAAAGTCTGACAACCGGTCTAACCTTAGGTCTAATCAGTGTGTCCCAGTGATTGGGTGGCGGAGGTCAGATGGCAGTCGCTGCGTTTAAAATAGTGGTATTCAGGCGCATCTGGTTAAACTAGGAGCCGACCACAACGTAGTTGGGATAAAGGCCAGGCAGATGATCCATATAAATAAATAAACAATTATTTTCCAGATATGAACGAAGTGCCGTTGTGTGAGCTAGCGTTGTCTTGCGACAACCTCCTGTGTGACACGCACGGCAAGCCCCCCTCGCCCCTTATAGTCATTTACGTCAAGTACGACAAAGGACTCTGCGTTAGATACGGCGCTACCGAAATTGTTGAGGTAAGTTACTATGGGCTATGGTGAAACACCAACTGTTTTTAACCGACTTCAAAAAAAAGGAGGAGGTTCTCAATTCGACGCGCGTTTTTTTTATGTTTGTTACCTCAGAACTTTCGACTGGGTGAACCGATTCTGATGATTCCGACTTCTGAAGCTTTTAAGTTTTTTAAGAAAATTATTTTATTCTTTTTAGTTTTTTGAAGTCGGTTTTTACTTTTTTTAAAATTTATTTTATACTATAAAAGAGTGTAATTCTTTTTGAAAAATAAAGTTCTTAAACCATAATAAAGAATCCTACTATAGAGACGATTGATGTCTGAAGTTGAGGTAGTTGTACGATGCCAGGGGAGGTATGACACACGCCTACTTATGGCTAAGCTAAGCTTTATGGTACGTATCATGAGCCTGTGACTGACATTTAGTGTCACACCCCTACCACACCGCGCAACTTCTTCATAAGCTCTGACACCGACTGTTTCAGTTAAGCGGTAGGCCTATAATCGGTTCGCGAATTCTGTATTTAATAATGTTCCTTTTTCAGACTTGCAGTAACCCGTGCTTCTCTAAAACCATACTGTTTCGTGCCAGCGACGGTCTCACAGGGTCAGCATTGGTGCGTATCGTGGTCTACGACGTCAAGGAGCGGGTCTCCGAAACCGCCGTGCCGATGGGATACACGTCTATGCTTCTCAGCACTATACAGGTAAGAACCAGGGGTCTTGCGAACATCAGCATCAGCAACCGCGGAATTTTAGCATCATTTTCAACATCAGCATCAGCATTGATCGATGCGTCATTAACATCATCACGGTAATACACATCATTAACACCCAAATTAAATTTCTTTTTTTCTGCTTACACTAATATAATCTTGTCCAGTTTTATTCTAATCCATTTCTTTCACAGAGTAAGAATATAACAAATAATATTTTTATATTTCTCTACTCACAGGAAGCACAAAGAATGCGCGTAGCACTGATAACACGGGATCAGAAGACGGTCGGCTTCGTGACAATAAACGGCTGGAGTCTAGAACCTTCGTACATCGGTACTAGCCCTAGCCATACGAACGACAGAAACAGTATAGACATACCGCAGAAGGTCCTCTGCCACCGTCGTTCTCAATCTCTACCTCCAAGACTAGGGTTGAAGCTAAAGTTTCCGTCATACGGAAGCCTTTTGAAGCAAAATTTCGTTAATAGTCATCAAGTGACTTATAGGTTTCATTCGGGACTGGGAGGAGATATCACTGTGCATGAAATCATGGCGGAACCGAAGCTCTGCTACGCGATGCCAATACAATTGCTGTGAGTACAATCCTGCTGTGTGAATGAATATATTATTCAATATTTTCTCTTCGTGTCCATAGTTTTAATAAGCAAGACATGTACTTCTTGCCGAAAAAAATTAACAGGTTAACTTGAGAATTCTTAATTAATCTTCTCATCGTGCCCTAATTTCGCTTTAAAACACTCACGTACTTTTGACGGGACCATTTGCTTGGTCATATTCAAGCAATCGCGAAAAAATTATCATCTGTCCCATACGTTTGGGTCGAGTAGGTATTGAAGTTTTGTATGGGACAGTTGATCATTTTTTCGGGATTACGATGTTGGTCCCATAAAGAAAGTAGTTCAGTTTGATGGTCTGACCCACACCCTTAAATATGGCATTTCTGATACACATTGTATGCATATCGCTGACAATTTGAATGATTCCGCTTTTCCAAAATGACGATCTGTTCGGGATGCCCTAAAAAAATAGGAACTAAGCGTTTTATATTGCGACGTACTCTACAATTTGTCCGGCATTTTGTAAATAGCCGAATTATACAAATTGCCTGCCACATACAGACACCCAGCGAGACAGAACTCTTAGATGTACTAATGTCTAGCTATCTCATTTCCCCAGAGATATATACATCCAGCGAGAGAAAGAACTCTTAGAGGAATTAATGTCAGTAGGAGAGATATGTGGTCAGTGGCAGTCAAGGCAGTTGGAACTGGTCACCACGCACGTGTCCTTATTAAGACACTACTGTCACTCGCGACGATGTATGCTCAACATGGAGAACCAGTACTTCAAACCCAGCTGCAGGAAAGGTAAGATTTATCACCAACGATTTGTACTTCACCTATTGAATATACAACATTATTTTTAGTTTATGCAAAAGGCGAAATGGTTTATTGTACTCATCATTATGAACAAATTTTACTATAGAACCAATCCAGAAATCGCGAAAAAAAATCTGGTGTTCCATACATTAATTGTGTTCACATAAATCGACAAAATGTATGGACCAGCTGATTTTTTGTTCCCGATTTCAGGATTGGTCTTATAGTAAAAATTGTTCATAATGATAAGTACAATAAACCGTTTTCGGCTTTTGTATAAACAAATTTTTTGTATAAACTGTTTTTTTATTGTTAGATATTAATGTTTTATGTGAAATTTTATTTTTATATTTTATGGTTTAGTTTGTAGTTTAGTTAATAGGTGCTTATAACATCGCATTGGAACGTGTTATTCTGTTAGATGTTATAATGTTATAAATAAATAAAAATTATGTTGTATAGGTTCAACAAACAAACTCTGCATTGTCATAATCACTAGATTTACACATTACTGATAGGTGGACACTGATCTGGATAAAATTTGACAAGGAAATTGAGTGCATTATGAGGCAGGAAATAAGCTACTTATATATTTTTTTGAAATCGCGGTCTTTCTGTCCACGCTTGCCTGGGGGTCTACCGCGTAACTAAAATGGTAATGAACATCGATTCTGGTAATAAAATTCAATATGATCGTGAGAGCCTAAACATCGAGCTACCTTGTAAAAAAAATACCCATCAAATGGTAGTCCCAACAGCATGATCGGTAAAAAAATTACAAGGTAACTCCAAGTTGAATCTCTCAGGATCGTATCGAAGTTTATTAACAGAGTCGATGTTCATTACCATTTTAGTTACGCGGTAGGCCCGCTGGTCCCAGCCACAGTTAGTGGTCAAATAAAACAGTTCAACAATCATTCATATCAGTGGTGAAGAGTCCATACAACCCGATTCCCATCGGCTTCCGTTTAGGAATTGGTTAGTGCATAGACCAACGTAATTTTATATTATTTACTCATCCAACTGACAAAAAAAAAGGCTTGTTATTCAGTTAGGTCGAGCTCTTCCAGACATGACTATATAGATTACATACAAGAGACGGTATGGATGTTTGTCTTGCAGCATAAATTGCAGCAATTTTTAGAGGGCATTTTTGGGGAGGGTCCCCTTTTAAAACTGTCACCCTTCGCCACTGATTCATATATACAATAGCTATCCCTGCACCATATTTTGACTTAGCAAGATCTGTATATTAAAGCAATGCTGTAATGCACTTTTACAGACGACGCGAGCCTCGAATTCGCACCTATAAATCTGCACTTACAACGAATGTGGGTACACAATGACACGCTGAACAAGACCGGCTTCCACGACATTATCACTGCTGGCGCATTCGCAGCACACACTCATAAGGCAGAACGCACTGGAGGGTTGATAAGGTAAATAAATCTACTCCTACTTCTATAACCTAACCATCAAATACCTCCGACTTCAAGTAGAAAAACAGCTGTAACTTTTGAACGGCTGAACAGATTTTCATGAAACATAGCTAAGACTATATTTGATTAAACTAGCTTTCAATTAAAAAGCTGCATTGAAATTGGTCCACCCGTTTTGGAGCTACGATGCCACAGAAAGATACACACTACAAACTTACACCCGTCTTTTCTTGTCTGGGGTTAAAAACGGAATTTCTATTCAGTTTTTTTGCAATAACATTATTAACGCTGTCTATTTCCAGGTTAGTCCAGCAAGTGAAAGACATAAACAGCACTAAAGCCGAGCTAAATTCCATCACGAGCAAGATTCAAGCGGAGTACGACAACTTGGTGGCCGTGAGGAGGCTCCGTGAGGAAGTCTCCGAAGATATGGAGAAGATTGTGATGCTAATGCAAGCGACACAGTATGGAGGGATCTCAGCTGTTGTGGAAGGTATGTCGGGACCAACCGTGAAATCGCGAAGAAAAAATCAGGTGTTCCATATCTACATTTGGTCGAGTTATGTGAACATAAATGTATGGAATAGCTGATTTTTCTTTCGCGATTTCCGCGTTTGTCCCATACTAAAAGTTGTTCATAATGATGAGTAGAATCAACTTAAAGGATGCAGGTGACTAAATCGCTGTTTAAGGGGCCGTTCAAGTATTACGTAAGCAAATTCTTTGCAATTATTAACATCTCCCTCCCCCTCGTCAGCAAAAGTAAGCAAAGCTATTACCTACCATGCTTACGTAAACATTGGTACATGCATTTCTCAATGTGTTCTGGTTTCCTTATTGATTCATAAGCAGCAGTTATAAGTCTAGAAATGAGGAATAATAATAGGCTTGGAATAGAAAACCAAAATCGACATTTGTAGAAAATCTGAAAAAGGAAAAAAAAAAAACTGCTGACGTAATCACCATCCAGACCCCCCATAACCTATGTCATCAAAAATAAGCAAAAAGCAAAGAAACCCCCCCTGTAGTGCTATATTTTAGGAGATACTGTAGTCGATGCAAAGCAGCCGAGTACACAGTTGTATACATTACAGGTATAAAAAGTAAAGTGAAGAGCATACTGGCGCAATGGGAGCCGGCGTTGGTCGAGGAGTCGCTGTCTTTTATCGGCTGGCCGAAGAATAATTGCAACGAAGACTCTGACCATCAGGTACGTTATATAAATTATAATAATAAAGTTTTTATTCGTACAGCAAGAGACACAATACACAAATTAAACAATAAAAAAAAAATAAGAATACAAGAAAAAACAACAAAAAGCAATTAAATAATTAAGACATTACCTAATCATAAATTGTACATAAAAAAGTCTGTTTAATACCGTATCATTAAACCCCACAAAAATAAAAGAGGAAAGAAAGAAAGAAAAAGAGTTTATTAGCGCAACAAAAACATAAAACAAAATAAAATGAGTTATTGTGCCAAAAAGCCGCAGCTCAGCATAATATCAGGAGGCAGTGATACTGGCCACCTGACGCTGATTTTCACCTGCATCCCACAACCTAGTTAGTAGTGTGTATCTGGATTTGTGGATCTGTGTTTCTGTCTGTGGCATCGTAGCTCCAAAGCGGATGGAAAGATTTCATTGCAGTTTGTCATAAATTGAAAGCTAGTTTAATCGCGTATCATTTTAGCTACGTTTCATGAAAATCTGTTCAGCCGTTCAAAAGTTACAGCTCTTTTTCTAGTTTGAGTCGGGGGTTTTTGACGGTTAGGTTATTATCAACAGCTTCGTTGGCGCGTGTTTTGTATAGTCCTCGAAACAAGCAGCGCCTCAAAACAAGTGATGACATGACAATCTGATTGGTCGATCATTTACTCTGTGATTTGCACTCACTCAAAGTCTTATAGAGACTGAGAGGACAGTTGTCGTGTAAGGTTTCTGTGAGATTTCTAATTACATTCCACCTAGCATTAATCGGGCTGATTTTGGCCCCAACGTCACGGATTCTTTTCTTTTAGAATTCATTTATAAGATGGGGATTTACTGAATCAAAAAAATCTGGACAAACTGGATAATCTCTCTATCGATCTATAAACTATACTCCATTTACTATAGCATTAGAAAAAAGAGGCTCGTAGAAGCAGTAGTGCAAAACATTTTATTTCTAAGTTAAGTTATATCTTTGTTGGATAAATCTGAGACTACTAACGGGATCACCCACAACGCAACAAAACGTAACGTTTTGTATAAAACAACCAAATAACGATAACAAAAGAAAAACAGTAACAAATAACAACTAAATCACGAAAATTCAACAATATCAAAATCACAACATTTACGTCAATTTCACAGACGACATAAACCGGTAAAATTAGAAAAACCCGGCTGTCACAGCTTATGAAGGGAAGGGATTAGGTGACATTTTAGATTTGGTAGAATTATAGTGAAACGAAAAACGTTCTCGATATTGTTCACTCCTGCTTCTTTTAGGTTTTTAGCATTGACACTTTAATTTTAAGTTGGAATGAAATAATATATCTAAATAAAGGCCACTTAATTTCATAAGATAAATAGTTCAAATGATTACAATGAAGTGTGACAGCTGGTATATAAATAGACATTAATACATTTGGCGTTAATCGTAACTGTAACAAGTTTAATGTACTTTTGTTACAAAGTGTACATTAAAAAGAGCCTTTTTTAACTTCTGTCTAATGCTATTGTAAACGGAGTATAGAACTAATTTTTATCCGTGGTCCTCGTAAGCGATTTTCATGTAACCATGATAACTCGAGCCAAAATAGCAAAAGATCCGTGGATCTCATGGAAACATGGTCATCGAGCTACCATATACGTTTTACCCAAATAAAATACTGTAGGAAAAATTGTTCGCAGACAATGTCCACAATAATGCGGTTAACGGCACAACTTGGTATGTTCGACACTAATTCCGACTGCGATACTTTCGACGCTTCATCAAGTTCCAGCTCAAAAGAAACATCCCCTACAGGAGACACACCAACCCTCTCTTCAAGCGTGCCCAACATTTCTGAATATCCGCAAAAGAAGGTTCTAGAAACAGGTAATGATACTTGGACAACAATATAACGACACTATAAGAATGTTCGTTGCGTTATTTCAATTGTTGAGAAGAGTGATTTTAAAGCTTACTGCGCAGTGTACATTGTTGAACTGTCAAAATTGAATCGATTCCGTTTACGAGCGTATCTTGATTACCCTACTGCTGTTCCTACCAAGAACGAAGGTTCATACAACGACACTGTCGATAGTGTCGCGGTTTGTAGACTTCACGCTCAAGAAGTTAATGTCGTGTCGCGAACAAGTTCATACTGATTTATTAAAAATGAGGAGCTTTATCTTCTCGTCTTTTTCCCATGACCAAAAGGTACAAAACTGCTTTTGCTCCTTTTGCTTCAATTGTTATAGAATAAACAATTTCATTACAGAACTACAGTTCCACAACGATTACTTCAAGAATGAAAAAGAGGATAGAGATAGAGGGGGTTTGAACCTCTCCTTCAGATCCGTGAGGTTGTCTAAACCGAAGATGGACGGTCAGAGCCTCTCGTTTGACTGCACTAAGAGACACGGAAGCTTGAGGCATGATTTTAAAAGCTCTGCCTCGCTGGAACAAGTGTCCTACAGATGTTTAGTAGATGGCTTGAGAAATGATAAGAAAAAGGTGGGTTACATAATAATTTCAATTTATTTAATTTGGTAAAGTATCGTGTTAACTTTAACTAAACAATAAGTAGATCTAGAAAGTAGTTAAAAAAAAATAGAATTAGTTTTATTGCGACTTATTTGTAAGTCTGATAGTCACGCATGAATCAGCACGCCTGGCATCGAATAAGTGATTTTTTACTCATGTATCCTTTTGTTTTGTTCTCCAAGCAATGTCGAATTTATTTGCACGGATAAGAAAATATGTGTGCCTTAGTCGTTTTCGTAAATGTTCTAAACTTGGACGACTTGTGGGCCGTGCGAGAGTAATCATTCTAGAACATTCTGTGGGCGGCGACCTGGAACGACCAAGGCCTTTAATTACTTACAATAAAGCATGGCCTAGCAAACGAAAATATATCAAAGTTTAACCGATTTTTCTTGCTATTGTTTGTTATTTTTGTGTCCCTGTTAAATATTCAACAGAAGTTTTTACCCTAAAATAATATAGCTTTGCGTGTGTGTAATGTATGCATCTATGTATGACGTCAACGTTCTAAACCAATGCCATGAGCGACATGACAGGACGACGCATGACCATATTCTATTCCAAAATGATGATGACGAGATAACTGGAAAAAATTGTTCAAATTTATAGCTTTGCGACTCGTTCTAGTAACTTGCTGTGCGTACAAAGTAGTCAAAATATAGCCTTACACAGTGATAATTTGTGTTAGATGTCTGAGCGTGATTCCCGAGCAAAAGAACATTCCACTATAACTAGCTTCGGCTTATATCAACATGATTAATGATTATTGCTTTATCGCAATAGGGTTTGCTTCCAGCTCATAGAAATTAATGATTATGTTAAGGCTATCGCATTTAACTTTTTCATGTAATCTTTTTCATTTTTTATACCACTTAGGCTCAAGTTCACCGACAGTATAACGACGATTAGAGCAAAATCAGCCGTTCAAACATGAATTTTTGTATGGGTAATCGTCGTATTTCATTTTAATCATCTGTTATATTGTCGTTGAACATGGCCTTAAGTTGGCCAATAAGCATACGGCCCGCCTAGTAGTAAGCGGTTACCGTAGCCTATGGACGCTTGCAACAACCAGGGGCATCAACTCTTTGTTTCCGACCCTACTACTAGTATCGTGTTAGCAGTAGGGGAGGGCCTCTACGGCCAACACGACGCTTTCCCACGGAGCAATGGCGACCTTGCTCTCCGTAAGGAACACAACACAGCAAAAGAGCAGCGTTATGTGGCTTCGATACTCTGCAAGGTGGATGTAATTCCCCAGTTGGGCAGCTCCAATTTTGAGCGAAAAGTTCCACTATGCCCCTACCTCTCTTTAAAGGAAGGTGACAGAACCGTAGTTATTCTGATCAATGAGAACGATCGATTTAGATTTAATACTTTGTTATTTAATCCAAGTACAGCCACTTGCCAGTATCCTAGATTGTCAGATAGAAATGCATAGCGATATAGTATAAGTATTGCCAATACATGCCTAGCTTTTAGTCGAATGGTGCACATAATCTTCTATGGAGGTCTACTTAATGGAGGTGTTAAATTACTCTGGCTAAGTTAGACAAGCGATTTGTTAACCACAGTAGCTGTGCGGTCCACCTTCTATGTCTGTGTAGTAGGTTCATTTCGACACATATTTGTATAGGGTGGGTTCTATCTTCCTACAAACTGAATGCCATGGTAGAAAGATTAGAGAGTCAGAAAGGTTTGTATTGGGTATAACAGAGTGCGCCAAACGTACGTCGTGTCAGTATGAGCTGTCGCTGAAGTTCTTTCCTTTCACCCCCATTTTTAAGGAACCGATTGGCGTAGTGGCTAAGCGATTGTCTTTCTGAACTACTTGTAGTGAGTTCGGAGACACAGTACAAAATATTTGTATGGCCTACAGATCCAGGTCTGGGTGTGTGTGCATATGAGATTTGTTTGTAAACTGTACCCACGATACAGAAGAAATCTGAGGGTGGAGCAATTTTTCTACATAGTATAAAATAAAGTCGCTGACTCCTAAACCACGCAACGGATTTTGATGCGGTTTTCACTGATGGTTTATATGCTTACTTTCATATTTAATGTAAGGATCGTAGAGAAATTGCACCGTCGCGCCGTGCGAAGCCGGGGACGGGTCGCTAGTTTTAAATTAAAATTATATACTTTTGGGGCCATGTAATGCCTTTTAGCATATGCTAGGCTTTATGTGGCGTGTGTACGAAGTGGATTTTTGTTCCGAGTCTAGGTGCTAGTGCCTGGTGCGAATTCTGTCAGTAAAAGCTTAGACGATTGTAAAGAAATCGTCATCTCATACATTGGTGTATCTATAGTTCTACAAGCCTTACCGCATTGCTTTTAAAAAGTTGTCATCATGCTAAGCTTTTAAGATAAACATTTGCTTGGCTGTTCTTGTATTCAAAGTAATTCTGCGACCGTCAATTAAATGCATTTTTTTATGTCACTTGTGTCATTAGGAGCTTTAGCCTGCGATATCGCTTGCGTGGATTTTGAATCTCCTTGGTTCGTTGTAAAAATCCTTCCTTAGTGCACCTTTACATCGCCTAAGAATAATGTTACTATATTTTCAGCGGTTAATGTCGTGCGTTGTCTGTCAGTCAACTTCTGTTCTGTTTTTTATACATTACAAGCGTTAGGCCCGTTAGGGGTTCACTATCGGGAAATCTTTTCTTAGTGCACCTATATACGAAATTTATCTTACAAACTTCATGTTTCTATTTACAGCGATTGAAGCTGTGCGTTGCCTGTCAGTCAGTTACAGAACTGTTTCATTTTCATTGGAATCGTATGGCATCACTAATGTTAGCTCCGTCAGGGGTTGGTTATCGGAAAATACTTTCCTTATGCACCTATCCCAAAGAAACGTATCTTCCAAATTTAATGTTCCTATCTTCAGTAATTAAAGCTGAGCGTTATCTGTCAGTCTTGGGTCTGTTTTTGATACGATCATCAGAACTTTTATACGAAAATAGTCTTTCGATGTTTCTGCTTTATGCGATTAACTAAACTAGCTATTAAGTATACTGTCATCTCTATTCATTGGCATATAAATGACAAGGATAGGTATAATTTCCTCTGTGTTTAAAAATTACAAGTTTTTCTTAGTAACGTGATGTACCTACGCTATCGTATATTTCATGTTACAGCATGTTTTTTTCATATTGCTTTGTGTAAAAATATATTAGCCAGGGCCAGTATTTTTATATGAACTGTTTCTGGTCTTCGTACTATATTTTACTGTTGTTTTTTTTTCTTTTTTCTCCTTGATTTATCTTTGTTTTTTGTTTCGAGCGTATGGCACCCTAGGTTGCAGCTGAAAACCAGCGTTGGGTAATCAGTATTAACGTACTGGCACCCAACATTATGCTGAGCTGCTGGCCCGTTTGGCACAACTACTGATTTTATTTTATTTTTATTTTCTGTGTTTTTAGCATTTATGTGCCAATAAACTTTATTTCTTTCTTTCTTTCTTTTCTTTCTTGTTTAACAAAAACTTTGCGTAGCCTTTGCTAACAATATATTATCTGAGCAGTACGCTCTATTGTTTGAGCTGTGCGCAATCAACAGATAATTGCGTCATCATTCAGAAAGTGTTGCGCAAATTGTAATATTTGGTTGAGTAAAATGTATTCTTTCTTCGTCATTATTTTTGTCGCCCCTCTGTTACTCTTTATATTGCTTTATTGACCATACACGATATTATATTACAAAAACTACATTACTTACTTTCACTGCCAGTGTTGGCAACGAATGCTAGCAAACTTTTTTTTTTTATATTTTTGTTTTTTTGTTTTTGATACTTCAGTGTCTTATATGATCAGTAGTATTAAAACTCATTATAAGGTGTTTTTATCAACTATTCCTAATTGCCAGCGTGTCACGTCCCACTGCTTGGTCGTGGTTGGTCTTATGTGTTTTCCATTCGTGAAATCTTTCTTGTTCGTCCCGCGTTATCTTTGCGTGGATTGGCGCGAACCGCTTTTTTGCATAACTACACCTACACCATACTGTTTTCATGTTTAAAAATATTGCATTTCGAAATATTCAGAGTAAAACTGAACCTGCATTCGACTTTGTTTATTTCTGCAGAATCATTTAGGTGTCAATTTATTCATACAAAATTAATGTAGCATTCGTATTCTTCGTTAGAATTACTTTTAACAGCGTCTTAAAGTTATAATTATGTCCTTTGAAAGTTACGGAGTTATATTATTACGTTATACTTAGGTTAAACTTTTGGTTTTAGGCATCAGACTCGAGGCGGGAGTCAGGCATGTTGCCCGCTGTTGGGCAACTGGACCAAGCGACGAGGGAGAGCAACTTGACGTACTTGAGAAACGTTGGGATTGCAGTCGAAAACTCACTCATATCTCTTGTAGAAGAGCTGAATAAGATTGTGGCGAAAAACGGTAATTTTATTAATAATGATTTTTTTAAGTGGACTTGGGCGTATTTTTCGGATAAACCGACAAAAGGGCTTACTATGAACTCTTATAGCAGAGCAGAAATCAAAGTCCCCAGACATTTCCAGTATGATCTGACCTCGCACTGTATAGGCTTTTCGTACAATGAAAGGTAAGCTTATATTGGAAATGTCTGGGCAGTTCAATTTCTGCTCTGCTATAAGAACACTGACTGAAATCTGAAAATAAACTTTATCTTATTTTTTATTTATAAGAGCTCGTAGTAAGCAGTACCCAGTACGATTGGCGCAGTAGCTCAGCGATTGGCTGTCTGCGCTGCGTACGTAATACATATTTGGCCTACAAATGATTTTTCCTGGTCTGGGTGTCTGCGCATACTATATTTATTTTTGTAAACTGTACCTACGATACAGGAGCAATCCTAGAGAGCGGCATAGTTTTTATTTAAGTTTTTTTAAATCTTATCATCACGCGGGTTTCGTAGAGGCAAGTGAAGAATTGTATAAAGTTTCTCTCTCATGTGGAACCAGCCAGTGGAACTTATATAATCATATTTATAGCCTTTCAATATAGTCTTTGAAGTGGTTTTTATAAAAAAAAACCCCCTATCATAACGCGGGTGTCGTAGAGGCAAGTGAAGAATTATGTGAAGTTTCTCTCTCATGTTGAACCAGCCAGTGGAACTTATATAATCGTATTTATAGCCTTTCAATATAGTATTTGAAGTGGAGGCAGTACACTTACAGCAATCCCTTCACGCCTATCAAGAACGTTCGAGTCGAGCCACGTATGCGTCAGTGACGTCATTAAACCACGCATTTGCACGTAAAATATCTCAGGATTATTTGAGATACAGATATTTAATAAAAAATAAAATTAACGACACGCGAGAGTGTGTCTGTATCCACTGAGACGGTGGTTCTAGTTGTGATTTTACAGAGTTTCATTTGGACTATATATTTTTAAAATCTTTGGTTTTTGATAGTATAATTACAGTATCATGTACATGACTTCCAGCCGCATCTGATGAAGATATAGACACAATAAAAACCCATATGGACGGTGTAAGGTCAAGTGCAGATGACGCGGCAAGATGGATGCGATTTTCTCATGCAGCGTTACGACTACGATGCGAGTCGCCGCAGTGGGCGCGTGAGCACGCCGCCTTACAGACGAGGAGGGACACTTGCTTCTCCCAAGCGGTATGCATAATAGCGATCAAGGATTAGTTATTATATAGGGTGGAGTAAGATTTGGGGCAGGAAGGGTGGCTACCCTGTATTTTATAGTTAGAGTTCTGGGGGCCTAAAAAGGCCACATTTAGCAATTCATCTACTGATCTGCGTAGTAACTGTCAAATAGATGATTAGTGAATATGAACCTTATGTGGATGACATTAAGTGTCGTCAATTAAGTAGATATTTTGACATTTGTAAATATGAATCATATTGTGATTCATCTAAAGCGGCCTTTTTAGCCCCCCTGGTGTGAGGATACTAGGTCAATTTTGAAGTGAGTGATAATTTTTGAAAAAATTACGTAATAATACTATATAATTAATGTCAATAGAAATTAGGTATTATGAATTCAGAATCCTCTTGATGTATCCAACATTTTTTAAAAAGCCTAATTGAGTATTTTTGTTACAGTTATCAACAGTTTCTGCCGGATTACTTTGCTGGCTTTGCTCCATGCCCGGAGACGTGGTCGCAAAACTGCTAAGTTCGGGGCTGGGCCCTCTGTGCGGCTTCGAAGGCCTTCTTAGCCTGTACTCCACTGAGAAGGCTATGTGGGGAGACATGGTGGTGGCCGTTGAAGATCTACAGACCGTCGTGTTTACTTTGACTAAAGTTGGACATAGGTAAGTTGTGAGATATGTGTTCAACAGTGTTCAAGTTTTTCGTTCTGGTATAGCGCACATATAGTCGGCGCGCGGGCTCCAAGGAATCTGCATCAATATCCCGAGACACTGGAACTGAGAGAGTGCGGGTATGAGCGACGGTCAGGCGCAGTTCAAAGTGCCTTTTTCCTCAGACGCCGATTCCTCAGAGCTCGCGCGCGACTCTTATTATATAGTTGACGTCAACGAATTCTTCTATGATTGCGGTATCATAAATTGCACGACGAACAACGACTGGCATAAATAGTTGGGTGCCAAGGCCCTCCGATAACCGGTCCCTGGTAACCGATGTAGCAGACGGTTTGCGACAAATCTCGCGATCGCTGCTGTGAATCGTTACATGTCAATCTTTTTGGTATTACGTTGGCCATTTTGACAGTAACATAATAGCTAGCAATTTACAGATGATTTGCGGCAGGCGCAAACATTGCGAAAGTCAACTGTTCTCAATGTTTAAAAACTTTGGGTAATATCTCGCCCAAAAATCTTTGGTAATGTGGTGTTAGATCTATTCACGTTTTAATATATAGATTATGTTTTCACAACTGTTTCAGCAATTCGTCGATACCGCAAGTGACGGGCACACGCGGGGCGTTGACGGTCTACATTCCTATTTCTGATTCCCTGTACACCAAGTTTACGTCTAAAGAAGTAAGTTTTATGCTTTGTTCTTAACCCTTAATTTGGCACCGCAGTGCTTGCATCCTAAGGCCTGAATTCCTCTTATGCTGATATCGGTCGCGTACAGTCAGTCGCGTAGGACAACCAATATCGCAATCTATGCGCCGCTGACATCAGCGTCGCAGTGTGGAGCTGTATAGAACACAATGTGTAGGTACTTGTACGCGCGAAATTCAGGCCCAACTCGGAGCGACTGCTGTCTGACCTCCGCGACCTAATTGGGGAATCCCGGTATCCTAAACTTAAGACGAGTTGTGAGACTTTCGTGTTTCTAGGTCCTTCGATATGCATACCTAATTATGTAATCGTTATGCGCATAACGATTCTCCAAGGTATTTGTATCGATGGATTAATCAGATTTAAAAGAAATCTGAACTACACGGGGCTTACTACGAGTTCTTATAACAGGGCAGAAATTGAACTGCCAAGAAATTTCCAGAATAAGCTGACCTTTCATTGTACAAAAAGCCTATACAGTGTGAGGTCAGCTCATACTGGAAATGTCTGGGCAGTTCAATATCAGCCCTGCTATTAGAGTTTGTATTAAGCCTCCAGCGCAAAGAAGGTACGTCAGCGTGAAGAGCTCTCGATGTGTAAATAATGGTCACTTAATCCAACATTAGCATTATAATGCAGTTGCCGATCAACTTCGCTGATCGTACAACCTCCAATGTTTTGACCTTATCTCTTTTGATCGCGATACGATTATATAATTTGGTTCTCAGCATCTATCATTCACGATAACGGCCGTGTTCTTCAACATTGGCGTGAACGAGAAGGCGACGCTAGCCGAAGCGTTGGGCGAGACGACGCCGCAGTACCATTCTAATAGTGACAACTTGGACCGGCTCAATAAGTACTATCATAAATACAGCAAGATATTTCCTACAGACCACATGGCGGCGGGCAGAGGTTAGTGGATATCTTATTTCTTACTAATCTGACTATTACTCAAATCAAATCAGATCAAAATTTCTTTATTAAGGACAACAAAAGATCCATTGTGTTAGTAAGAAAAATAACTTATAATTAGTGTTAGTAATACACGCCATGTACAAAAATAAAATAAAATAAAAGTTTGAAGTACTCCGCGCAGAAGATGGCCAAGCAAGAAATGCATTTCCTACCTGACCATCAACCCCACAAAATGCCGCAAAAAAAGGAGAAAAAGTATTCTCCGCTACTGTTTTCAGGATGCTATTGTCACTGACCCTCATTCTACTAACCAATGATGAAAGCCGATTTGATGATACGCTGTACGCATTTTCCGTTAGATATGTACCGACCCTTAGGCCTGAACATCGATGTCTATAGATATGCTTAGTGAACTCAAAAAGTGAGACGTGTCAGGTACTCCATTTTCAGAAAAATGGAGTGGTTGATCACCAGTCAAATGCCGTTTACAAACAATTATTAATTTGTGTATTGAATAATAAATATACAACCTGTAACAGAATAAACGCAAGACCTGAAAGTTGTTTGTTCAGAATCGGCTTCTGAATCGATTTCCATCATAATTTATATATGTTAATTTTTCCCTAAAAAATCTTTTATTTATCTTAAATTAGAACCACCGCGCCGTAACAAGTTAATAAAATCTTTGCTTTAAGAAAATTTAAGCCTTATTCCAAAGTAATAAAGCCTTCTTGAATGCACGAGCGAATTTGTAGTTCGTTCATAGATATCCATACACACACGTAAATAATATCAATGCATTTTACATTTGAGGTAGTGTGCATTAAATAAAATAGTTAATTTAAGGAAATTTAACCCTTATTACCAACCAATAAGGCTTATTTAAATGCACGACAGAATTTGTAGTTCGCATTTCACAAAGTTTTGTTGAGAAATGCCAAAATGTTTTTTGCAATAGTAAGAATAATGTGAAAGAGCGAGATGCATTCTTCTTCTTCTTCTTCTTTCGATATGGCAATTGAGCCGATGTCGATTTACCAGCTACCCCTTTGACGTTTGACATGTTTGACATGTTTCAGTGGTTGTGTTTCGTTGTTTACGTGCGCGATGGCTTTCCATTATACCAATATCCAGTACACGGAGATGGTGAGGACACTGGCTCGTTGTGACGATAATGTCGAGTTAGCTTGTCGAGTGATGAATGAACGATATGGCACCAGAGTGAGCGCCAGGACGATGCTAAGTGCAACTCAGCGTCTCAGGGACTCCGGGACGTTTCGTCCTAACACGGCCTTGGATAGAGGGACAAATGTGCGCAGTACTCGTTTGCAAGCAAACATTCTCGATTATTTCGACGAGCATCCAGAGAGTAGCACGAGAGAGGCAGCGCCATTGTTCGACTGCAGTCACATGTACGTGTGGCGAACATTACATGCTGATGGAGAACACCCGTTCCACCTACGACGTTGTCAGGAGCTAACGCCGAGCGACTACTTGCCACGTCTAGAGTTTTGTAGATGGGTGTTGGAGAACTGGCAACAAAATATTATTTGGACCGACGAGAGTACATTCACTCGTGTTGGGATGTACAACCAACATAATCAACATTTGTGGAGGCACGAGAATCCACATGCATGCCGTGTGGATTCATTCCAGCACAGATTCTCTGTAAACGTGTGGGCGGGCGTCATCGGTACACACGTACTCGGCCCCGTTTTTCTACCGAGGTTGACTGGAGATACCTACCTACAGTTCTTGCAGGAGACATTGCCGGTGTTATTAGACGACGTCCCTCTCGTACTTTTACGACAAGTCTTTTACCAACACGATGGTGCTCCCGCGCATTTCACGTGGACCGTTCGACGGCATCTTGATGCGGAATATGGCACGCGTTGGATTGGTCGTGGGGGACCTGTACAGTGGCCTCCCAGATCGGCTGACCTAACGCCGTTAGACTTTTATTTGTGGGGTCGAATAAAATCCCTTGTGTATGTAAACGAGGCAACAAGTGTCGATGACCTCAAACAAAAAATCGAACACGCATTTGTGATAGTGAAAAATGACACTGAGGTTCTTAGCAAACTAAAATTAAATTTAAGAAAGCGTGCTACAAAGTGCATCGAACAAGGCGGTGGTCATTTTGAAAGTTTAATGAAAATGGGACGAAGAAGTAGTGTAAATTAGTGTAAATTCTGTAAGTACCTATTAATATGATTTTATTTTAATTACCTACTGTAAATATTATGATTCAAATCTTTTAAACATAACTTTGAATATTTTTTACACGTAATAAACGGTAAACACGACTTATCAGAGTTTAGAGGGTAATGTCGCGAAAGTTACGCGTCTGAGATAAAAAAGTTCTGCGTTCCCCGGTGTCCGATGATAGTACCTACCTACACGTGTCGGCGCGGCGGCCGGCGGCGCGCGTCGGTGGGCGCGCGATTGGCGGCGCGGGCGCCGCCGGCGCCGCCCGGGTGCTCCGCCCTACTTTACTGATACATCACAGTCGGGCAAAATGTCGCTTGGTTTAAAAATACATCCCCGTTACTAAGCCTAATATCTTAGATTCGTATTGCTAATGTAGATTATTTAATACAATCGTAAAATTAAATTAAATTATTCAAAACCGCCAGTCCAAAGCCTGTGAAAGTGTGATGGAAAGATGGAATCATAATTTTCGGTCATTGAACTGACGTATCTAGTGACTACACTTGCAGTGCTTAGCCAGCTGATGGCGGGCGAACTGGTGTGCGCTGGTGTGCGCTCGCTGCTATAAACATTGCTATGAGTGTGTGCGTAGAGAATAGTATGCTCAAACGTTTTACGTTTAGTCAGGACAACTATTTCATATTATGTGATTTGGTTTGGTTTAACTAAATTAAATTACAGATGTTATTTTAGTTTTATAATTTAATATTCTAATTGGCGTGTTTGAGGTCTTGCGTTTATTCCGTTACATGTTGTATAATAACAGTAGCTATTCCATTAGTGCATGTATCGCTGTTCTATTTAAATATAATTCGAACAATGATGAATTTAGAATTTGACGTCTTCAAAAAATACGTCTCATTTTTTTAGCTTCCCTTTGTATGACAGAGCGTATCTCTAGACATCTATGGGCCTGAAATCCTCCTTCGCTGACGTCGGTCGCGTACCGTCGGTAGCGTAGGACATCCTGTATCGCATCGACAATTTATACGCCGCTGACATCAGCGTTGCAATGACGTGTTATATCGAACTCAATGTGTATTCGTAATTTCGTTCGTACGCACGACCGACGACGCGGCCGGCATCAGCGTAGGAAGAATTTAGGCCTTAAGAAAACGATGAATCTCTGCCACCATTTCGACCAGTCCCCACAAGCAGCACTCATTCATGAGCTTAACGTCGAAGTCAACTTCATTCCGTCAATAATTCCAGCTTCATCAAGAACGAAGCCTTTAGAAGAAGTGATGGAGACCCTAAGGATATGTGTGCACAAGAAAGTACCGAAAAATATCGAAGTGCTGCATTTAGCCTCATTAGCTACAAGACTTATGAACGGTGAGAATTTGTAGCTTATGCAGGATATTTTTTAATGTAGTGCGTATAATTTGTAGAGTGAATCAGTCTCTGTTCCTAAATGCAACCGCAGTATTGGGATATACTTAAAACAAAACGAAAATTCTACTTAGTATGGGGGAAACGCATAATTTACTAGCGCAAGCCATAAAAAATCAATTTTTTAATTTGTTTTGGAATGGAAACGGACACTGAATCACTGCAAATTTTGCGCACTACATAATAAAATATCCTGTATATTCTTACTATGCCTTTTGGTGGTAAAACACGAACTCTGAAAAAATTCGGAACTTACTTCATAAAGAAGTAAATAAGTAATTCTTTAAGTGACGAAACGCAGTCGCTTACTTTTTACATAGAGGTAATAAAATCCACGGGAAATAACTCAAAAGCAATTCAACGGCAAGATTGGCGCAGTGGCTTTCTGCGCTACGTGTAGTCAAAGTCAAAGTCAAAAGTTTTTATTTCAACTGGGCCTTTGCAGGCACTTTCAAAACGTCGTGATTCTAGGTGCACGGTTCCAAGTGGGTTGGTCCTGGAGAAGATACCGGCAAGAAACTCGCCGCGGGTTCGATCCCCGCACGGTACAATTTTTATGGCCTACAGATAGTTGTTCCGGCTACCTAATCACGATACACGCTCGTAATCGGAATCGACTCAATTTTGACGCTACAACAGTGTTCATTGCGGTGCTCAAATTATAGGGCGTAGTGGTTTTAAAAGCATACCGCGCAATGTAGTTTGTTGGACTGTCAAAATTTAATCGATTCCGATTGCGAGTGTGTATCGTGATTACCCTGCTGGTCTGGGTGTTTGTGTATGTGTAATGTATGTTTACTTACCCACGATACACGAGAAATCCTAGTGTGGGGAAACTTTTATTATAAAAGAAAGAATTGTTTTTTTTATACGTGGCTTTTAACTTTCCGTCTGTTTATTTTATCGACTGCTTTATATGTAAAATGATTAAGTTAAGAGAGCTAAGAAAAAATGGACTGTTCGCTTACTATGTCTATGGTTTGTATAAAACTCCAGGTGTACGGTTCACGTCGTGCAAGAGTGCAAAGGACAGGACGGGAATGTCAGTGACGCTAGAGCAGTGTTCCATCCTCGCCTCCGAGTACCATCTAGCTGAACACGAGATGAAGAAAGCGCTGAGTATCATGAGAAGGTAGGCGTTATCATTTTTAACCTCCCACAAAAAAGAAGGGTGTTATAAGTTTGTCGTGTGTATCAGTGTATCTGTGGATCTGCGTATCTGCCTGTGGTGAAAGGCCAAAACTGATGGAGCGATTTCAATGCAGTTTTTTTAATTTAAAGCTAGTTTAATCGGGTATCCTCTTAGCTATTTTTCATGAAAATCAGTTCGGCCGTTCAAAAGTTACAGTTCTTTTTCTAGTTGGAGTCGAGGGTTTTTGACGGTTAGGTTATTAGGCTTCTGTTTATTATAGTGGGCTGAACACGAATGATTTTAACGTATCGTAACGTTAACGTAAGCAAATTTTGAATCAAAAATAAACATCAATGATATTTTTTGAAAATACATGCTGTATTTTTACTTTATCATGAAGCAAGTGTGTATGTTGCATATAATTAAACAAAAATGCGATCGATTTTTCTTTTCTTTTATTCAATATTTGCTTACCATTACCGTTACGTATGGTGGCATGGTGGTGGAAAAATTGCCGATTGTACACACACTGTTACCCTATAAAAACGCCATAAAAACTAATTAATGTATTGTTAATAAAGTAATCAGGACATATTATATTTTACAGTGAGGGTTGTCGCCGCGAGAATACGTACAAGAACATTGGCGTAAGAAAGTACGCGTTTACAAAGAAACAAGTGATGGCTTTACCTGCAGAATACAGACCTCCTGCCGGTACCTACGGTTCTTCACAAACGTAAAGGTCAGGTCCCTCATGTAAACTTCCAAAACTATCATTTAATTTTATTGAATAAAAATAAATTGTACAGGTAGCTAAAACATCATTACTTTAAAATCATTTTAGTTGATTCAGATTTCTTTAAAGTTAGCACAAATCAGTGAAAAACGTATTTCACAATGGATATCGTCAGTGGAAAGCCAAAACTACTAAAGCGCCAATTCCTTGCCAAACTAACTTAAACTTTAAAATGTGCCCCTGTAAAGTTTAAGTTAGTTTGGCAAAGAATTGGCGCTTTAGTAGTTTTGGCTTTCCACTGACGATATCGAATCAAGTAGCTACAGTGCCACAAACTTATCTGATCCGGTGACTAAAATTGGAGCTAACGTCGCTACAGAACAAAAATGACTTCAAACTGTATTTTTTGTAGAGAGATGACATTGGTAAAAGCGACGGCAGCGACGCCATTACCGGGTCAGATAAGTTTGTGGCATTGTAATTTAATTTATTATAAAATCATCTGAAGTTAGTAATCATACAATATCAGGAAGTAGGAATCAAATTGATTAGCAAAATCAAATCTACCCAGTAGCAATACACAAGTAAATAGTATTCCAATAGCAATTTTAAATACAAGTAACATAATTCTAAAATATATTAAAATCATTAGATTTTTAGACATTTTTTTTTTTGTTGAGAAATGGATCAATGTTTAAATTCAAACCATGTGAATGAATCAATTCTAAATATTATGTATCTTAATATTTTTATGACACAAGAAATAAGTACCGGTTAGATATCTAACGACTTTGTTTCTGCAAATAAGAATAGTTTACAAGGCAATTCTTCGCCTCAATCGTTACTCTATGCAATATTTTGAATAACCATAATACGGCAAAATATTGTGGATTTGACTTAGGTACTAGTCATAAAGTCGATTAAATAAAACAAGTATTTCTTTTACTGTAACTTATAAAACACATAATACTTCAACTCAAAGATGAGATTATATGTGTTACAGGTATAAATTGTTGAGTTTGCCATGGAATCTCAGATAATTTACCACGTTTTAGACAAAATGCGTTTAAACCAGTTTCCAGTTTAAAAGATTAAACTGGAAATTTAATTTGGATTCTCAAATTGTGATAGATGTTATCGTTAGTATACTTTTGTAATAAAGTATAATTTTCATATTTTCTGAGCGAATCTTAATATTAGCGCAAGGTATTGTTGTTTAGTAAGTTATTGTTTTCAATATTTTAGTATTTTGTGCGTTTGTACAAAAACGCACTTTTCCATTTGATGTTATTCTTTGAACATCCATAGATATTCAAAGACATTTTGTTGACACAAATAATGACATCGAACTGTACCATAAACAAATTACCGTTAAAATTGTTGAGTATTATGATAACTTAAAAATCTTCCAATGTAGTTGCCAAGAAATGTATTAAGTACTTAAAATATATTAAAGAAATATTTTGCATTATTATACAGTTACATACTTACATATATACAATTATATACACTTATACTGTGGAATAAATTATTTATGCTATTGTTTTCCTTGGAGAATAATTCCTTTTATATCGTAGTTTTGGCTTCAGTGGCCACGAGGTCAGTAAGTAGGGTAACGTACCTACAGATTCGTTTCATATAAGCTGAACGTATCCCAGTTAAAGCTTCGGTATTGCTTTTACCCTCTCTCACGTTCAGGGGGTTAATTCAGGTAATTATAACACGCGCCGATCATAATAATTGCAGTGACGCTCGAACTTGACGCGAGCGTATCTCATGAAGCTAAGAGAATACAAATATGTTGTTTTGATCAAAATTTTACTGCAACTGCGCGGCAATTGCACTTGTTTAGTTACGTGAATTAGTCTACAGGACACAAGCCCAGACTCCTTGGTTTCGTTTCCTCTAGAACAAAAGGCGCATTTTGAACATTATTTGACCTACTGACCCCGTGGTGACTACAGTTTATACACACAATAAAGGGGTTGTAACTTGTTGGCATAGTCGGCTGCCAATAATTGTATTTTTTTTAAATATCCGCCGCTGATGGTCTTTTAAATAAAAAGCTATAATGCGATAGGATACAGATGTATATGTTTGGAGGTGATTAGAACAGAATTGTATAACCATTTTAATTTTATTCGCTGCATCATTGACTATGCCAGCTTCCTAAGACAAATATTACAATCCCTTTTTCCTTATTTTTGCAATAATCAGGGGGCTTACCATGAACTCTAATATCAGGGCACAAATTGATCTGCCTAGACATTTCCAGCGTGAGCTGACCTCGCACTGTATAGGCTTTTCGTACAGTGAAGGATCAGCTTATGCTGGAAATATCTGGGCAATACAATTTCTGCCCTGCTATTAGAGTTCGTGGTAAGCCACCAGGTTATATAATACCCTACTTTATTAGCGAAGGTCTATATATATAGTACTCATAATTTATGAACAACTTTTACTATAGGACCAATCCTGAAATCGCGAAGAATGTGCTGTTCCAAACATTTAGCCGAGTAATATTGAATTCTTTGTATGGAATAGCAGATTTTTTTTTCGGGATATAGGTTTTGGTGCCATAGTATAACTTGTCCATAATGATGAGTACTATAACTCCTATATATTATATATTATAAGAACCTCCGCTAATAAAGTGGAGCCTTGTATAATAGTTAAGCAAAATTTATACAAAGTCAGGACTTGTTTATTTGAAGTTAAGTAGACACCGAGGCTCTTACTCTGGTCAATGTAGCTAGCCAACAACTATGACGTAAGAGATGATGAGAGAGATCTCTATAACGTAGAGAATAGAGTTCAAATTACAATAATTTAGTCAATTGGTACCTATAGAGTAAGCGCCTCGGCCAGTATGTTCAAAGTTTATAAATACTGTGCCTAGAATAGTAGTTACTAACCCAGTATTCAAAACCAATTTAATCTTCCATGATAATAGTGCCAAAATATATTTATTAAAATAACAATAATAACCACATACAATTTGTAGATTTATTATAATGAAGAAACGATAGATTTTTCAGTTCTTTACTATTCATAGTTTATCTTAATCCGGTGAATAGTATTTATGGACCGAATTTGTAATGAAGAACGTGTGATGTAATGAAGACTTAAGGCGCGGACTGACTACGATTGCACTCACACAACTCTCACATTTATAGGGCGTTATATAGGGTTGAAAATTGCAAATCATTGTTTTACGTTCACTTTGTTACTTAGCTGCGAATGTAAATATATTTTGTGGGTTTTCTTTAGATTATTCAGAATACGCACATTGAATTGTATAATTCTTTGGTAAACAAATTCGATTGAATTCTTAAAGAAAAATGTTATAGCTGAAAATACAAAGAATTTCGTCGCAAAGGTGTATTTTTTCTGAAGCAACTTAGGATTTTTTATTGGGTATATCAAACTATTTTTAAATATCTCAAAACTAGCTTAATGTGGGTTAGATCCTTTTTGTGTACTACATTCAAATTAAATTAACATTGTACTGTACCCTTCATTACCCAACTATTTACCTTTTTTTGAATGTAAAGTTTGGGGGCGAAAACACATTGCAGTCAAAGTATAGTTTGCATGTTTCGTCTTAACTAATAGGATCATAACTGTGTGAGTGTAAATAGGATCTAAAGATAAAATATATTCAGAATTAGATAATATTGAGACTTCGCCCAAAAGATATTTGGGAATCGAAAGAAAATCGAATTAGATCTATTAAAATAAAATTAATGACATTCAAGTTGTACTTACCGTTTTTACTGTAACATACCGAGCAGTAATAAGTCGGGGTCCCTTCAGGCCTCACCGAAAGTTCGGTTAAATAATAAAGGCTCAATGAGCCAATTGTGAGAGAAGTTTTCATAAAAAAAACCGTGCAGTGTGAACAGTAAGACATTCTCGTTAAGAAGCTTATCTGAAGGATTCATGTTGTGCTGTGCCTGGAAGTTTATAGAAGATATTTCAAAAAAACACATTAAAATAATAAATATAAGTTTCTCACTCCTCATCACTCCTTCACCTATTCAGTCTTAGTTCTCAGTTCAACGGTATACTAACACGATCAATTAAATAATGGGATTATACGTGGCGGCTCCACTATTCGCTCATGGCTCGATCAGCATGAGTGCGAGTGAGATCCAAATATAATATAATCTTATTCTTATTTCGTGTTGTACGGTTAATATCTTACCTATCGATGATGAAGTTTATTGCTGTGAGGAAATTCGTATTATCTCGTAGCCTGTACTAGTTAGAGATACATAATATATAATGATATATTTACCAACACGTAGATATAAGTCACGTACGCTAGACTTAGATAAGTAATGTGTATATAGTGCGTTGTTTTGTCATGGTAACACTAAATAGTGATTATTATTATGAGATAGGGTGATCGATTTAATATGCAATGATTTTGCAACAAAAACACATTATGCTAATTAACAAAATACATTATTGAGTTTGAATTAAACTTATTTTATATATTTGTTCAACCTAGGCAACGTATTGGCAAAAAAGAAAGCAAAAAAAGTGACTATAAGTCAGAATCTTTGAAATTGTTGCACATAGAAATAAATTTTGTACTTAATTATATGACTGTTGAAATAGCATCAGGTTTCTCATAGTATAAATAAATTTATTTCAGGACCATAACAATTAGGATTCTGCCTCTTTATTTTAACCAGTTTCGTTGACATATAGACACTGGAAAAATGAAGTTTAATTTATCAATTTATAAAATAAAATCAATGTATTCGTAAAACACTAGTATTACTTACTATTTGTAATATTATGTTTGTATGATATTATGTACCGACTTTAAAAAGAAAACTGAAAGACCTCGGGGCTGTATTTATCTGAATTAATTTTAAATAACATAGGTACGTTATAAAATAAGATAGTATAGGTTTCTATGTAAACATCTAAACAATGTTACCAACTCTCAAATACATTTATCCCCAAAGCTAAACTTAAAAACCCCTAAAATCATCCTTAAAAAAATAATACTCTGTAAAGATAATAAATAAATGGTATTAATATAAAATAATTGAAACATTTTCAAACCGTTTACAGCCAGCTGCGTCACAATCATTATAAACTTCACAATGAAAGTCAACAGTAAAAAAATCCCTAAAAATAAAACCCCTAAAAAAATCCCATCTCACTTATTTGCCCCCTAAATTTGGGGAAAAACCCCTAAGTTGGGAACCCTGCATCTAAAATGGAACAAGTATCAGCAACCGTACAAAACTTACGGTATCTAGGAATTGTTTTATGGTACTATTATAAAACATCGACCAAAATATAACTTATATCAATATACAGGGGGGTTCATAACAACTCTTATTGGGCCACTCGCTGATCGCAAGCTGTAATTTTTCATACAGAATGACAGCTTGTGGCTGGTATCCTGAGTGGTGGTAAGAATTGATATTAAACTCTCAGATTAACATTTTTGCGATGGCAAACATTTATTTATTTATTTTTTAACTAAAGAAATGTGTTTGGAATTACGGAGCGAAAAAACGTTATATGACCACTAAGGGCTAAAGAGAGACACAAAGTTAAGTGCCATCGTTCAATAATCATTATTAATAAAATTACATTATTATTTCCTTTATTCGGCTGCGGTTGCCGCGGTCAGTCCCTGGATGGATGACCATTTCTTCGAACATCGAGACCCCTCCGTGCCTCGGATAGCACGTTAAGCAGTTGGTCCCGGTTGTCATACGAATACCTTTGACGGTCGTTACGGGAGTCAGTAACCCAAAAAGTCTGACAACCGGTCTAACCTTAGGGTATCAGTGTCTCCCTGTAATTGGGTGGCGGAGGTCAGATGGCAGTCGCTCTGTATAAAATACTGTTACTCAGCCGTATCTGGTTAGACTGGGAGCCGACCCCAACGTAGTTGGGATAAAGGCCAGGCAGATGATGATTATTTCCTTTATTCATTTTTCATACATATTATTTATATTTTTAAATATTTTTACAAAACTATATTAAAAAACATTAAATTACAATATTAAATTACATTTATTATTATCTATTAAATTTAGCTTCTAAAACTTATAATCATTAGTGTTCCAGTGACAAAATAGCGCAATAAGAAACATAATTATATTATTATTTATATAATTACTAAGTGATATCCTACACTATATTGTTCTTTTCCACATAGTGCATTGATTTTACAGATTATAATTATATTTATATACAATCAAAGTAATTTACTATTATTATCTGTATATTATATGTTAGATAAGTTATTAATGCTTCTATGTGTTGTTCGTAATTTTGATTAGTGTAAGAATGTATAAAAATTATGTTTGTAGATATTTGGTTATCGAGCTGAAATATATAAGTTTGGAAAATACCATTTGTACTCAAAATATCGAATTTTCATACCGCAATAGCTCATAACGTTCTATGTTACGCAAAGGGCATCCAATGTTAGCCTGTTCATTTATTTTATAGTTCATTATTATTATAATTAATTGCTAATTGTGTTATGTATAATATTTTACTGCTTGTGTACACAAGACTGACTATACGAGTCAGGTAAATATTGAACATATTAAATACTGATATAATTCCTTGGTTGAAGAATCCTTTGTGGTTCTGATCTGGAGGCCTAAAAAGGCCACATTGAGCAATTTATCTACGAATCTCCACAGTGAATATCAAACAAAGGATTGTTGAAAGATGATATTAAAAGTCGTCCATTATGTGGATAATTTGACATTTGTTATGTGAATCATGTTATGATTCAAACATAGACTTATTATCTAGGGAGCCAGCCCTACTTATTATTTCTATGGATTCAAATAAACCTGACTTTTTAGACCCCCAGTAGTGTGCCTCAATGTTCGGGTGAAACGCCATAACGTGTTATACAATATTATATTCAATATAAAAAAAAATACATTTCTTTTTGATCATGGTAACACTTTCAAGGTGTACACTTTCTTCTCACTTTCTGATTGTACTTAATTATATCTTGTACTTAAAAGTTTTTTTATGATTATTGGTGTAAAATGGGTTACTTATGTGCCATTCTAAGATTTTGAGATTTTTTGGTACAAATTAATTTTATACAGTGTTTTAATTTATTAGGTGTTCACTGTTATTTGGCAGCTGATAGCTAGGTTGAAATGATTTTGGCATTGAGCAAAACGGTATTGATACGCGTAGGTCAAGAGTACGCTTACAAGATTTTCATAGGGTTGACTAAGCCCCAAGCACGATAGATTGTGGTTTTCATTTATATATTTATCATCCTAGTTCTCAGCTTTCAATACTATATCTAAGTTTTCTTTGTACTTGGAGTATGTCTTCCCATTTAAATGGCTTTATTTAATTCAATTAAGGATACATATATTTACATGCACGTTATTAAAGCGCGCGACTTTTCATTTAGTAGTGGGATTGCGACTATATGCGGAGGTCTTTGAGTATTTAGACGCGGAGATCTATTTTTGTCGTAGAACATCAAACTTCATGGTAATAACGTTGTGTTGGACATCAACACATTGAAAATATCATTATGGCGTCGTGATTTTTAGAAACTTATAGTTTGTGAGTGTAGTTACAGGCATTTGTTTCTACTAATTCTCAAATAGATCTTCAGCAAGATAGGCGATTTTAACAAAGGAAGATCCTCTGTATAAACGCATACATTTGGTGATAATGCATCCAAAAGTGAATATTTACCGCAAGATCATTTACAAGGTGTCCAGAAAGAGGGAGTGCAATTTTTTTTTTAAAGTAAGACGGAAATATAATTTGTACAAAACAACAATTACTACATTTAACGCGCTGGTGGATAGGCGAGATGTGTGCGTAAAATGGAGCTTGGGGCGATGTATGTACTAAAATGAAGCTTGGTCTATGCAATATAGCACCAGCGGCACCCCCAAGACCATGAAAAGGAAAAACAAGACGAATTTTTGAAAAAAAATATCTCCGCCGTATTGGATTTTGCTGGCGACGATATCATGTTCATGTGTTTCCGAAAACAAGGCCCTTTGTAGTGGAAAAAAATGTAAGATACGGGTCTGATGGCCAAAGGTTTGCTGGACGTAAAATGAGAGTCTGTTTCCGTGATAATCAATTTATCTCCTCCGACTAATAAACATTTTCTCCCAAAACAGGAGGCTTACCACTATATTTTACAAAACCATCATATTTTAGGAACGTTTTGATTCAAGCTTAAAGTATCTAATGTGAATCAAATTCGTACAATGACATTTCAAGAATAAAAATGTTTTTCTAAGAGAAACGAGACGAATGATTTACGATGACGTCACAAAACTTCTTAGCAATACAGTAAGTAATCTTACTTTAAGGACGCTGTTATAGCTATGTAAAGTTAAAACAATACTGCTTTATGAGACAATGGTAGGCCCGTCACAGATATTTTTCAATTACCTACCAATGTTATGTGTACGATCACCTAATTTTGACGCCGGCTGTATGCGAAAGCGGCCCTTAAGTTGATATTATTTTTGCCAAATAATTTTTCAAACACCATAGATTAAACGATTATTATTATCTTTCTTGAATTATGGTTCATTTGTTTATATTTAATTTTCAAATAGCACACACCCTTTTTGGGTACCTTGTGGCCAGTGACACTCGCTTTTCTATTCGTGTTTAAATCCTTTATCCAAGTGAAATATGATTTCATTTTCGTGAGATTATGTTGTACGGTCAGCCAAAAAAGTGGTCTATCAATTTTATTAAAGCTTCCTATAAAATGAAAATATCACTAAAGTTGAAATTTTTTGTGGCGTACAATCAAGTTGCATCTTTAGGGTGGTAGACCAATTATTTGGTCGACTGTACATAATTGCAGTAGTTGTTCATGGCAATAAACCCGAATAACTGTGCTTTGTTGACATGTTTTCGTTTAAATTATCTCCCTGAGTTTAGGTACGAATGGCTACATATCAAACTATTCATTTTCAGTAGCCGACCTCTCATTGTACGGAAAGCCTATATACAATTCAAGGTTAACTTATACTGGAACTGGCTTGGAAATGAAAATAGCTTGTTATGTAGCCGTGTGTACAATTATTGTACATGTAAAGTCCGCGCCATGTTTTGCATAAGATCTGTCGTTTACTGTTCGTTTTTATTTCTGGATTAGGCTGTGAATCTGTATGTGAATCAAGTGATTAATAATAAATAAATTATTATGTTGCTTTCTTCGTGTTTTATTCTTTATTTTTTATTTATTTTTATGGCGGTCCGAATATCTATTTAGAAGTTGTATACGTTAATTGGAACAGTCGATTATTTCTTAGATATAATACTTATTGAAAATCTTTTAAATGATATCAAAACTAGGCTGACTGAGGAATTAAATGACACAAAATTTTAATATCAGAAGTACCTACCTATACTAACACCTGGTGGAACTGGACGGACGATCTGAGGCGGTGATCTCTTGGAGCATAATACTCAAAGAGTGAGCTGCGTCAGACTGGATGAGAACCGGGTGATATGGTGCAATTTTAGAGAGGCCTATGTCCAGCAATGGAGTGGGACCACTGAGCTTCTAATACACAACTGCGATAGACTACGTTGACTGAAGTATATCAGATAGCCTACGACAACTCCCCTCAAGTTGTAGACGACGCCTCAAGTCCACGAATCGTTCTACTATTAGGTTTAGGTATTATAGTCAAAAAGCTGCTTCAGTAATTATAATTTTTGAGCCAAAAGAAAAAAGGTTCAAGAACCGTTTCATTTATTTTTCTAATGCATATAACACGAACTGTCAATAATGACATGTATCCATTTGCTTCTATGACAATAGTTCACACGAATATCTTTTAGATCTTAAATTTTTATGTGAGCAATTTTATTGATTTGAGTAAAATACGTATTATAAATAATGTCATTTATACCAATTGACAAGTGGGCGCGGGCTATTAGAATCATACGACAGAACGGTGGAATTTTTAAATCCACTTATAAGTTATGGAGATTTGATACCTTGAAAGTGAGTCTTCAACATACTAAAGCTTAGATTATTGATTGGCTTCCGCTGTCGCTCCAACAACGGAGACCAATCATTAAGCTAAGATAGATTGACAATAGCCTCGTCTATGCACTACTAAGTACCTATTTAGTAACAACCTACTACACATAGGTACCTATCGATATTTCTTAGAATATAATTCTTGAGCCCAAATATAAATTGAAAGTATTATGTTATAATTATAATAAAATGTGTCTTGTCTTGTCAATCTTGTGTGATATTATTGATATTGTGTTAACATGTAGGTTACTTTGGGGATATGAATAAAGAATTCGACATGGTTGGCGCAGTGGCTAAGCGATTAATTAGCCTTCTACGCTACGTGCCGCGGGTTCGATCCCCGCACGGAACAAGTATTTGTATGATCTACAGATAGTTGTTTCGGGTCTGGGTGTATGTGCATGTGACATGTATGTTTGTAAACTGAACCCTCGATACATGAGAAATCCTGGAGAGGCGCAAAGTTTTAAAAAAAAATGTGTAGGTATTGAATTGGCTTAGGTGATAGATTTTGGCGATGTTCTCCACGATCGATCGTAGCAGTCTGTTGGACAGACCATAGTTTAGTTTTGGACCATGGTATAGATCAACTCACCCTATCCTTTCCTCCCATGAAATTACTTAGATATTTATTAACATTTCGGTGGGTTTTCCTGTAATATGCCTTAAATACTTTACCAGGAAGGTACCTACGTCGGATGTGATGCCTACGGGAACAAATACTATATGAACAATACCTACATGGTCGGCCGCGACCGATGGGTGGAATTCAGCCCTAAATTCAAATGGGAATACGATGGAAGTCAGGTAAACTTGTAGTTGTAACACAGTAAATAGAACAAATGGTGTCAATCCTGCTGCTCACTTTGACAGGACTAAACAAAACTAAGGGCGTTTGTTTCATTCTGTTCCAAAAGTAAAAGAAAGTGTTAAATACGTACAAGTCTAGTTTAGTACCTACTACTACTTCCTACTGTCAAAATGTGCAACAGAATCAACACCAGTATCATCCCACAAATACTGAATATAGAAAGTAAAATGTGATGTGTATCGTACCTACTTAAAGGAGTAGGTACGATACACTTCACGTCTTTTAGAGAAATAAACATTGAATATACCTACTGTTCAAGTTTAGGCAATGAGTTAGAAACGTTAGACCCTTTCAGATAACATCAGAATGGTTTGGATGGATTCACCATAAAACAGACAGATTGCCATGCGAAGATTGCGCCAAGTACTGCCTCAATTGCTGCTGTTGGGTCCACTGTTGGCTCCAACCCTTCGTTGAAAATATGACCGGGACGGAGGAAGCCTTTTATCCTTACAGTACTACCAACCACCATATCAATTTTTGGGATGGTAATTTGTTTAATGTTTTACATTATAGGTATAGGCGCAGCCTTGTCTTGTTAAAAGTAACTATAAATTTATTTAATACAACGCCATCTATGATCATGTTATGCAACCATATGTTATTACGATCGTAGCTAGATGACGCTAGGAGTTCTATAATATTTATGTAACGTAGAAGTGAATTGATGTTACCAATTCGAGACGACACAGTTGGCGCAGTGGCTCAGCGATTAGCTTTCTACGTTACGTGCCGCAGGCTCGATCTCCACACGGACAGTTAGTTCTTTCGGGTCTGGGTGTGTGCGCATGTGAGATGTAGGTATGTTTGTAAATTCTACCCTTGATAGGTATAAGAGAAATCGTAGAGGGGTAAAGTTATTTTCTTTTAAAATTTGTATTTAATAGGTAAATCATTCACGAATACGAATTTGATTGTGATTTACTTTATTTTGTTTCTTAGGACGTAGGCTTCACCTAGATAGTAGGTTATCTCTGGTTCCATTAAACCGATTGAGATGAAATATTATGCCTGGGGTAAGGAAATTTCCACATTAATGTTATTCATATAAATAAAAATAAATGCAGCTAAAACTGGGTGGCGTAAAAGTCAACAATATTTTAACATTATCTACCTATTACCTCCCTACCTAGTGCAAGTCGAGGCTCGGTTGTTATCCAAACTTATGCCATAGCCTCGAACCACAATAAATAGTACCTACGTAAATAATGTTACGTCGGTCGTCGGTGAGGTTCAGTCCCAAAAAAATGTAGGTACCTATCGGGAAAATATTTTCGTTTATGCTCGAGCGAGCTTCATGTTGAAAAGGCGCGCATGTCAAGAATACTGTGCAACTCGCGAACTGCGCCGGGATTCTACACTCTAGACTCTCTCTCTACACAGTATTTGATTTTCTCGGTGTTTTTTAATATACTAATGCCGAAAATCATGGACATAATAAATATGATAATTTGAAATGGCTTCTAAGTATTTCAGATCAGTCATTAAAAGTATTTCACAACCGAGTTAATTTTCAGCATTAGCGTACTCGATAATTATGAAAATGACGAATAATTTCATGGCCGCCATCATTTTCTAGGACTATGTTAAGTATTCTTCTTCTAAAATCCTTCAATCCGGTAACAATAAGCTGAATGACGTCTGGGTATCTGGATAAGCGCGTCGCTTTTACTATGTAGTGTCTTGCTTCTACGTTGCAACGATCGCGTTCGTGCGGCGACCGTGGCTCAATGCTTGTTACTGCAACATTATGAATAAACGGGTAAAATATAGAGGCGCGCGTCGCGTCGTCGCACCGTTTACACACCGCGCCTCGACTCTTGATTGGTGGGTGCTCTCCCATAACATGAGCTTTCAATCTTATTCCTTGTAACGTATTGGGAGCTTTGTCAGTAAGACTTCCTTAATGTTTTACTTTAACGCTCAACTACGAGCAGGACGTGCTCTGAGAGAGTTCCGTACTATTAGGTACCTACATGTTTTAGGTACATATTGTACCTATGTATATTTATTAAATTAATAATATTCGGATCTATACGCTCACCTGTAGAAAAAGATCTCCCGGTAGTGCCTAATTTCAAGATTGTGGGTCACCGGGAAGTAGGTAGGACCTACCGTATAGGTTTTGATGATCAGTCAGTAGGTAGGTAGCTAATCTTTGGTGATTAAAACAATATTACTGATCATGGCTTGTTATGAACAGAAAATATGCGTTGTCGCATGAGCTTACGACAGCTAGAGATTTAAGAACAATAATTTATTAAATAAACAAACTTATTGAAATTCAGTAACATTTTAAGGAAAAGATAGCGCTTTAGATTACATTAGATTAGATTAATTTATTGGTAAAAGCAATATTATTAGATGTGATTAAATTATTTTAATAATTAATGTTGAGACACAAATCAATTTTAATTAATTTCTATTATATTATAATCCTTTTTTGTCTCGTTTTGGTCTCGTGCGTTCTATTGTTATCTCATACGCTTACGTAAGAAATCGATGCTTCTATCTCTTTCTTACTATTAGCGTTAGTTAGCGCCTTAATAGTGGCTTGTTTCAAATGTAGCGCAATTATTATTGCAATACAAATGTAAGTATGTTTGGTGTGCGACCTGACAATATTTCTAAAAAGGAACATGATGTAATATAGATCATTCTGCCTTAATTTTTGCCATTCGTAGGTAGGTACCTACGGCAACCCTGGGTAAGCGAAGGACTTTACCTACAGGGGCGTTGGGTAAACATGAGAAGCAATTAATTTATATAGATAGATACTTAATTAAATTATGTTTATTTAATATTTTCGGTAAAATTTAAATGATGTATAAGCATACTATCCAATAACTGTTTTCAAAAGAAAATATGAGTTGCGTTGAAGCAATTAAATTTTTCTTATAAATCATAGATGGCGCTACATCATTCTGTAGCATGTTACCACCACAAATACAAATAGGTGGATACCTACTAGCTATATCTACCTATATTGTGCAATAAGTTTTAGCTATTTTGAATTGGATGATTTGTATAGAATAAAATAATTAGGTATAGTAAAATGATCTTTATCATTCTCCTGTCCTTACCCAATTTTACTTGGGGTCGGCGCAATTCTTTTGCACATTGCACTAAACTAATTTTATAATCATACTATATCTCTTTCTCACACACATCATTGAAAAAGGATAGTTAATATTTAGAATTGTCAAATTAGTCTGCCTGTGACCTTATAATTTACAGGACATTAGATGTGACCTATGTCGGGGCCAACTATATTCAATCAAGCAAGTGAAGTAATTTGACAGGATTAAATATCTTCCATCCTTTTTTCATGTATTTTGTTAGAAAGAGAGATGGTGATACTAAATTAGTTCAGTTTGTAAACAACAGAATCGGCACCATTGGTGTTGTTGCGCATTTAGACTGTACTAACCTAAACGTGTCACTTTCTTTTTCTATTGAAACCATAAACTTAGAATATTTTCGCTTCTCTTCCTAAATCTATGATTGAAACAGAAACAGACAAGCACCCGCAGTTTTGTTTAGTCCTGTCAAAATGCACAATAGAATCAAATAGAATAAAATGATCATATGCACTAAATAAAATACCTTTTATTTTCAGGTTGTTCGCGCACCAATCGATCGAAATATGATTAATTTGCTATATATTTCTTGTGACATAATATTGTACCTTACATATATACATTACATAGATTTAAATACTCATATTTTATAATGTAATAAAGGATTTTCTGCGCTAGATACCAACATGTAATGTAACAAATTGGATAATACCTAAGTATTTAAAAATAAACAACATGGTGCGATTTTTTAGAAGTTGGTGTTTTGTTGTATCTTTAAACCCCTTATTAAGAAGATGATACACAGGCTGATGAGTCATTAAGTTATACAGGATGCTTCTAAGATGGATGTAGAATTTTTAACTTAGGCCTTCACAGTGTCCATAGCTATGAAATGAATAAGGAAGTTACTCATCTTTTTTTTATCTTGTAAATGTTGGTCAACCTTAATTTTTTTTCATAACTAGTGAAGAACAAGATAGGTTTATACAAAAAATAGGGAGGCAACAACGAATAGAATAAAATAGAATAGAATAATAAATTGCTTATGGAAATCTAAGCGGCTTTCTTAAATAGGTACTGTTCTGAGATGAGATGCGAGATGTTGATTTGGTATTTACAGTTGTTGTGGCGTTCTGAAAATAAATATTTTCAAAGTTTACCGCAACCTAGCACACTTTGTATTTAAATTATAAGTTTCTTATCTAAAATTTAAAACGTGGAGTTGTTAATTTCACAATATAAAAAAATATAATTTATAGTATTAAATTATTGTTGAAGAGTTTTATACTATAATATAATACCTCTGAAGTATATTTTGAACAAATTATAATTATGTTGACTGCTATATATTTTTAATTTGAGCATTAAAATCACGCAGTGATTTTAAACGTAAAATTTTTATGTATATCACTAAAATAATATTTTTAGCTACCGTAGGCATTCAAATGTTCAATTGGCTTCATAAATATGATAATAATACCTAGGTATCTCATGAATTAAAAAATAAACTATAAAATCATCGCCCATAAAACTATTCAAACAATATGATAATTTTATTATATCAACGTAGCTATAAATTTTTTCGGTACAAATGAGTGAATGAAAAAAATTGCAAGCATTTATTGCGCCGAAATGCTTTAAACGGCAGAAAAAATTTCGTAAACAGATTTAAAAAAATGATAATCGTGGTGGGGAGGGGCGTTGTGTTGGGCGGTGTTCGGCCCACCTTCCCTGGTGGGGCAAGCTACTGGAGTCAGTTGCGCATCGGCTGCGACGAAGGTCGCACGAATGTCTCGCGAGTGAGTGCTGCAGTGTTGTGGGGCAGAGGCCCATACATTCGAAAATAGCAAACGAAAAAATTGAACCCCAGATGGGAGTATACGAGGAGAGGGGAACGATGCACTGGGTATGACACTTACTTCTTTTTTTTTAGTTTCTTTAGTGAAGAAGTTTTTAGTTTAATAGTTTTTTTTTTAATTATCTGATGTTCAATTCTTGTTACCCTTTGCTATTATATCAGTTATTAAATAAATATATGACTGCAAATATAACTATTATTAATTTTACCAAGTACTTTAAGGTATAAAAGTACGGTACCTTATTTATATTAGCTCTTATTTTTTTTCTCGGTATTTCTTAATAAATACTACAATATCATGATGATATTATAAAACCTAATTATGAAACTACCACATAGAAAATACTTATGTGTTGTAGTATTGTGCTTAGCAACGTAACGGGACCTGGAATTTAATAGATTATATTTATCCATCAATTAAATCCACTGTTTGTAATTTACCACTTCTATAGAAATTACCTTGGAAATGAGTACCTAATAATTTTAATTAAATTGTACTGTGTATGTATTTAATGGACTATTATTATTAATATTTTCTCCATTAAGAAGTCCTGCCTATAAATAATTAAGGCAGCATTTTAGGTATTTAATTATATTTGAAAAAATTACTCTAAGTACATTTAATTTCCAAGTGTTGTCGATAAAACATTAAAATTAACACATTCTACGGATGATTTTGTTACGTTCTGGTTTTCTTTCTACCTTTGTTCCGCACCGTGTACCATAAGCAAGATGTTTTTCCATTCCAATACAAAATGAAAATTTCGATAGAGCTGGATTTATTGAATCAGAATATTTTTTGATAGTTCGTTAAACGTTATCGTTTATTTCGAATGGGTTGCAGGCTTTTAATCATTCTAACTTAGTTCTGAGGTAGGCTGTAGTACAAGATAGGTCTATTTTCACACTGTGTTTGTGCATTGTTGGCTCTACATTTATTGCATTTTTGTAAGTACTTTTGGATATAGGTACAGCTATGTTTAATATAGTGTTAGATCTTATTTGATTTACTTCTGCGTACACAACACCTCGGATATGACTATCAACAGGGTTAGCAGATTAATAATAAGAGCCAAAAATTACAATATATTGCATTGCATAGAACCTATTGAGAATTAGGTATTACTTACTCTTATAAAATATTGTTTCAATAATTTTCTTATTGGTAAACGTCAAGGATTGCACACCTATAAGAATTAATCATTAATTTGGGAAGATTGTGTAGAGCTTACATGATCCAACTTTATGCGTTTAATTAGGATCATTTTGGAAGCTATTTAGAACTTATAATGATCCAATTTTATGCATTAAATTAGGATCGTTTGGGAAGTTATATAATAAAGCTTACATGATCCTTGTATTTGTTCAATTAGAATCGTTTCAAGACCTATGTAGAGCTAACATGATCTAATTGTATGCGTTCAATTGATCATTTCGGAAGCTATTTAGAACTTGTAATGATCTAATTTTATGGGATATTGAGGATTTGGATCGTTTTGGAAGTTATGGAGAGCTTACATGATCCAATTTTAGGAATTAAATAAAAGTCTGGAAATCGTGGTGGAGTGGTGGGATAATGCAGGCTAAGAGAAACTAAAGAATGATTCTAAACTTGAGCTATGCAGCGCCTAGTAGCAAAACGCCGTGTTGAAAACGACTGTACCTAAAATAGATAAAGTTATGTCTGTGTTATAGCTAGTTTAATCTACCTAGAGTAGGTATCTACTACAGAGATGAGTTTTTAGGAATCTCTATGGCAACTATGCTAACCGTTAGAAATAGGATTTATTCTTACAAATCCATATAGAGTTTTTGAAAAGCATGCAAGCAAAGCAAGCAAAAACAAAAAAAATGTCGTTTCAACCGTCGATTTAGGTAAAAAGGTTTACTCTCAGATCAAAGAACCCTGTTTCTGTGATCTGAGCATAGGTATACTTGGTACCTACACCGTTAAATCGCGGATGAGAGAGAGCGGAACACTTATCTTCAACATGTAACAAGTTCGCGGCATTGGGCTGGTCTGAGAGCCACCTTAGCCACACCTTCACCTACTGTGCACAGTCGAGGTTTATGCTGGACTTTGATGTGTATTAAGTTTTTTTATATAACGTTAAATATTTCTCATTGTTTCACTAATAAGTTCCTGGCTTCATAGAGATTTAAAATACAAAACAGACAAATTAAAGTCAATGTTTACCTAATTTAAGTGAAGAACCAAACTATTCTCTTCACTTTACTTGTTTGGTCGTTAGTCTGAATATTACCTAGGAAATCTGCAGATTACGTGGTTAAACCGACTCAATTTTTCGCACTATAACACACTCAGGCCAGGTAATCTGCAGATAATCCAGTTAATTTACACTCGACTGATTTACGCATATTACCGGTAACATAAATAAGAGAAACTTGTGTTTATAATGTAATATATAATTTTAATAAAATGTAAAGTAAGTAATTTAAATTATAATCTTATATGCAAAATAAATTTAATTACTTATAAACTGTAAAAAATTCAGAATAACTTTTAAACAGAATATAATTATCCAAATACTAACTAGCTGAGATGAAGCTTTGAGTTGAATAGTAGTAACGTGTAACATATTATTTAGTATCTAATAGTAAGTTAGTAACATATTTAATAATAGTAAAATAGTAGCATATTTGTTGCAGAACTGTTCTAAGCCATTAGTAGGTGTATGGTAATAAGTTTAAAGGTCGATTGGGTCAAAGGTGAGGTATCTAGTCCATCGATCATGAGCGTCATAATAAGACAATGCTTTCAATTGACTATTACAACTGAGGGCCATTGAATTGTCACAGCTTATCATATTTAGGTAATACCGGTAATTATGTATCAAAGTATTATACATATAAATCTCCCGTGAAAAATTATCTAATTGATGGTGAAATTCGCATCAAAATCCGTTGCGTGGTTTAGGAGGAGTTAGTGGATATACAGACAGAAAGACGCGGAAAGTGCCACAAAACTGACTGCCCCATAACTTATTAATTTTACTCTTGTCCATCCAAAGGTTGCCTGGAAGAAATCGCCGTGTGCGATAAGGCCGCCCATTGTACAATTTACTCATGTTTGTGCAAGTTTTATGTGTATATTTGTTTTACTGGTGTACAATAAAGAATATATAAATAAATAAATAAATAAAGTGATTTTATGTTATACTATGTAGAGATTATCTAAGCTGCTCTACTGTAGCTGTTCCCGGTACTTCAGTCCTGGACATGAACCTCTCCCAAAGACGGCACGGTTGGCGCAGTAGCCAAGCGATTAGCTTTTAAAACTACGTGCTGCGGGGATTGATCCCGCACGGGATAAATATTTGTATGATCTACAGATAGTTGTTTCGGATCTTGGTGTGTGTGCTGATAAACAGATAAATACTATTCATAATTATAGATTTTAATATACATGTGCATGTGAGACGTATGTTTGAATAGAATAGATCTATATTTCATGTAAAACCAGATACAGGCACTTTTGAAATGTCGAGACTCTAGATGCGCTAGGTCTGGGTCTAGGTTTGTAAACTATACCCACGATACAGAAGAAATTCTAGTGAAAGGCAACGTTATTTAAAATAAAAATTAATAAAAATTAGTTAATTATCTTACAGCCATTTTTAAAATGACGATTTGATTTGACAGACAGATAAATTCATGGAGCTTACCCAGAGCTTACCTATGACCTATGCCTATGACAAATTTCTATCGCTACTGGCATAAAAGGCCGATAGATACCTACATATGTTAAAATGGGTTTTAGTTAATGGCAAGTAGGTTGGTGGCCATTTCTTTCATAGCTCAAAAATAACCTGAAGCATTTCTTCCTTCCCTATTCTTATTTTCTATCACACATATTTACCAAATTGTTGCAAGATACGAGTGTGGTATCTTGCAATAATTTGTTAAATGTATTTATGAGAATGACGGAGATCAACGTGACAAGATTATAAATACTAGTGGTCCCCCAGTGGACGAAATTCGACCGTAAATTTAGCTTTCTGAACTCCTTCTCCATATAAACTTTATCTATTCCAAATCTCACACTCCTCCGTGCGCGCAATATGATTAAAATGGGTACAAAGTTTTCTCTTCACGTATTATTGTATATATTATTATTTAATTGTCATCACACCTATATTATAAATGCGAAAAAAGCCACCCTGTCTGTTTGTTACCTTGTCACGACAAACCGCAACCGATCTTGTAGAGTGCATCATGAAAAAAGACATGAGATTTTTTTAAGTCTCTCCTTCCGATTTCCGCGGCATCGGATTCGCGGGCACAGCTAGTAAATAAAGCTCCACTAAGTTTGAGTAAGATTGACATTTTGATATCTCATTCATTAGCTACTTCTTGCTTACCACAAACTCCTGCAAGTTAAAAATAAAAGTTACATAAAATAATAAAAACGCACAATAATTTATTATTTAATTAGTGGCTACCGAGTGCTAATAAAACGCAATTATATTAGTATAAGACCGTATCCCGTTTAATGTTTAAATTACAAAGATTACCTATTATTACAGTAAATTACTCAAGGGGTTACCTGTGGTACAACCGGTACAACCAAGTTATTGTATTAAGTTATTGTACTTAATCGATTTAAAGTGTGCTGATCTGGTGCTGATGGCTTAAAAAGTTGCAATTATTTGCGGTCATTGTGCCCAAATTGTTATGTCAGTCAGTTGTCGTTACTTTTGTTCAGTTTCTCATTTTTCTCTCTTACCGTTGAATGTTCGATATTGGCCTACATATGATAGGATGAGCTGTGGATACTATTTACTGTAATGGCAGTTTCTCGTTTCATACGAGCATAGCAATTTTTTCACTTTTATTCTGTATCTACAAATCAGGTCTTAATTTATGACACCTACAGAAAAGGTTAGTCTGGGCTATTCTTACCAAGGAGTGACCAAATACTTTTTAACCTTTTTGTGAAATCTTCGTTGCCTTTATGCAGTGTTTCTGCAAGGTTTAAAAATTACAGAAGTAAGGACAGCAGCATCATCAATTACAATCAGATAAGGTGCTGCCAAACACACTAAGGCCCGAGTTCACCGACAACATAACAGACAATTAGGGCAAAGTCAGCAGTGTAAACATGAATTTTTGTATGAATAACCGGCCGATTTCATTTTAATTACGGTGAACATGTCCGTAAATATATCTAATATAATATTTAAAAATGAACAACATGCTCATTCTACTACACAATTTATAATGCAGCTCATACGTACCCAAAATTTAAATTTTAAAATGTATAACAGAATCTTTTCAACCAACGCTATCCATAGAATTCCGATATTGCAATTTAATTATATTTGCCATGATACTGAAGCGTGAATTCCCAGAATGAGGAGAATGAAAAGAATTATGTTTTAACTGTGTGAATTCACTACAACTACAACAAACTACAATATTGAGGGAATTATAGTGCCTCATCGATAGGAGAGAAAATAGGTATCGATGAGGTAAAATATAAATAAAAACTGCTTCACATTTTTCTAAACTTTAAATAATTCAACCAACTCAAAAAAAGAAGGTAAAATTAATAATTTTCTTAATGAATCCGAATAAATAAAATTATCAGTTTCTGAAATTGGTGCAAAGTTAATTAATTGAGCAAATCTTGTCTCTTCTACAATAAAACCGCAAAATACTTACTAAATATTCTCTTTACAGCTTTGATTAGGGGGTATATTCCATTAATAAAATCATATAAATCAGCGCATGTATGCAACTGCAGACTGAAAATCGATACATCTAGAACAAACAGGAAAAACAAAACAACACGAATTGACATAATCCACATTTTAGAAGTCGTAATAAAAACAAATATTCAACAGAAATTGAGAACCTCCTCATTTTTTAAGTCTGTACCTAACAGATAATAATTTAACTGAAGGAGGTGAAATTTTCCGTCGGAAAGTTTTTAAACAGACGTCGGCGCTGTTGCTAAGACTGTAAATAACGTCTGATAGTTTCACAAAACTGTAGTTAATTGAGCACGACTGATATTTCAAGATTTTCCTGCGTGATTAATTTGAGAAACTTTAAAATTTTAATGGGACCACAATATAAGTAAATTACGAATTTTCTCACTCCGTACAGAGTTAAGTCAACTAAAGGAAACATCATTCATTTTTATAGGAGTCAAAAGTGGTTAAATATTAGGTATGGCGCTAACTTATTATATACTCACATAATTAAAAAACCACAATCGCCCACCAATGCTTGTCCATAAATGAGAATTAACAAAACCTCAAAATCTGTACGGTAATTCAAATGAAATTATGTGTGAATAATTCAGCAGTACCTTTTCTGGTACACTGATACTTTTAAAAAGTATTTTTATGGAGCTGTGTGGGTAGCGGTATTCTAAACCAAGCATTCTAAGGGTGGGATGGTACTTACGATAGTAAATAATTTTCCTTAACTAAGGTATTCTTGCAGGAGTGCATAGCCTAGGGGTTGAACGCTTGCCTTCCATGCAGGGGGGGTTTGAGTTCAGAGTCGGTTTGCACTCTCTAACTTTTCGGATTCATGTGTGGATTAGAATTTGACTATCATTTACGGTAGTGAAGGAAAAACATCGTGAAGAAACCTGCACATCTGAGAGGGCCTCGTAAAGTTCTCGATGGTGTGTGTAGTCCGCCAACCCGTACTAGGCCAGCGTGGTGGACTAAGGCCTAACCCTTCTCACTCTGAGAAGAGGCCGTAATGGGCTGGATTTATTTAGGGTATTTTTTATTAAGGTTCAATAACTGGCAGACTCGTGTTTCATTCACATAGAATACGCATAGAAACAAAAAAGTTAATAAATAATATCACGGTTTGATGATCATTTAACTATTTTTTGCTAAGACCATGCTATCTAAGCTAATATTTACTTAACTAATCTACTTGCAAAATTAACTGTTGGCGTTAATTTATGTTAAACTATACTTAATAATTAACTAAGTATAATATTATTTTTAATATTTACATATTTATTATATTATTAAACCAGTTTTGCACTGAGGCGTCGGACTTCAAATGTTTCATTGAGTTTTAAGTGAAGTTTGGTTTTGCTGGCGCCATGCTGGCGCTTAACCTAACCTTCATTTTAATTGAATAATTATAGAGCGATGATGAACTTTGTTGCTGAAGTTACACGCTTGCTGCTTTCTAGAGTAAGCAGAACTTTCACCGTATTACCTAACATTATGACTCCTGTGGGCCGAGCACGAATGTTTTAGACGTGTGGTGTACTACCGTTGCATATGTGAACGGAGACCGAATCACTGGTAAATATCCGCACTACATAAAAAAAATTCGTATATACCTATATAAAAATAAAACATTGGACTTTGGATGGACACATTGGTGTCGATTCTGTTGCACACTTTCAAAAGACTTAACTAATCTAAGGGCGCTTGTCTCTTTCTGTTTGAATAGAAAAAGAAAGTGATAGATATGTTAACTCTAGTTAAGTACTGTCAAAAAGCGCAGCAGAATCGACACCACTGTAATACCAATGCAAATTAAATTGGTTTTCGGTCTTAGGAATTTCATTTATATGCATTCTATACATCCTGTTATTATAGAAATTCCGTACAAAAACTGTTACAATTTTTTTTGCCCGCAATGTTTTTTATCTGGCTATTAAAAAAATACGTATGAGTTACTTGATAATTAAGATCTGCGCAATATAATTATAATCAGTATTGCCGTTACATAACGTCAGCAGACAATAACCGGCCTAGCTCTAAATCTAGCCGATAAGACCAGGCCGTGACCCCATCTCACTGAACTCAATGACCTGAAGATTACTAATGTCTAGACGTGCGAAATTTTTCCTAACAAAGATTTATTTGATTTTTGGTAATAATAATTATATTGATCGAGCAGTGATAGCCTGGCGTTTAAACGCTTTCCTTCCATGTAGGCCTGAGTTCAAACCCAGCCCGCACCTCTGACTTTTCGGATTCATGTGCGGGTTTGAATTTGATTTTCACTTGCGATAACGAAGAAGAAATAAATCCTGAACAAACCTGCACATCTGAGAGGGTCTCATAAAGTTTTCGATGGTGTGTGTAGTCCGCCAACCCGCACCAGGCCAGCGTGGTGGACTAAGAACTAACCCTGCTCATTCTGGGAAGAGGCTCGTGACTCGTGCCCAGCAGTACAGTAATGGACTGGTTTTTTAAAATTTATTTTTTATATTGATTGTTTGATGTCCCGAGTTTTCCAGCATTGAATGGGAAAAGTGGGAGGTGTCATCGGAATGGGTAGGTAGCATATAGGTCCACCAATACGCTGTCTATATGGTTATTATATGTGAAGCTACTGCTTATTATGGAATGAAACGCCAGCAGTCTGAACCATAACTCACCAAAATTAGTGGTTTATCTAAGCGTAATTTCAGATGTCGCCGATTCTCTCTAAACAGCGATGGTGCTGTTGACTATAGAGATCATTATGGACCGTTATGTAAAATTATATTAGGATTTACTTATTAATAAGGAATGTTATACTATAAATCAATCAAATTATTTAGACCTCATAAACGTTTTGCGGTTAGTACTCACCAGTAGGTAGCCATATATGGCAGCAAAAGCATACATGGAAGTATCACTCGGTGTACTCGTATTGACTTTTCAAACCGCACTAATTTCCCTAAATTATGGTTATGGTTAAGCTTAGCGATGCTGACGCACGCGTCATGCTCGTGAACGGGTACCGTCTGTCGGAATCGGTCAGCTTGTACCATGGTAATCTTATTCAGAGGCAAATCATTATTATACTATGACCTTTTTTTTATCGCATCTTTTACCACGACATTGTATTAATTAAGATTGTAATAACTATTATTTAAAAAAAGTTTCCATGGAGTTTCTTGCCGGTTCTTCTCCATTTTGAACCGCGCGCCTAGTTTCGACATTTCATAATAGCCTGAATCTCGTTTACATGAATAAAAGTTTATTCTCTTAGAATTTGATTGGTCTCGGCAGCGGAGACCAATCCATAATCTAAGTCTATTCTATTAAAAATAAATCTTATGTGATACATATTTATTTCAATTTTTATTTTAATATCTTTTGAAGAGAAACTTTTTTGTTACCGAAAAATCTATAACGATTTGTTCATTTGGAAATATGAACGTGTATAATTGGTCACTGGAGGGATTGTGTACGGACTCTCAAAAAAGGCACAATTAAACTCTAAAAATAACAAAACCGCGTTTTAATGCCACGTATGCGACGAATGAAGGGTTGGTTCACTCGGCTACCGAGCTCGGTCAAATTGAATGTAAGCAAGGCATCCTTTTATTCAGGACTGATATTAAAATTTAATAATCCGCGCTTATAGCATTTTTTTTTCGTGTTTGTCTCCTGTAGTCTCCTCCTTTTTTGTTTACTTGTTTCAACCTTGGTCTACTATGGTAGTATTTCTGTAGACTTGTGAAGTTCATCCCGCTATCTTCACTTGGTTTTCACACTGTCCTGTAGGTTTTTCAGGCCCCATTATCTGGAGATTTTATATAAGAATTAATTGACCTGACGGTCAGATAAGATTACTAACAACCACTTTCGAGGTGACGTACATATTTCCGAAAGACTTTTTGCCAATTAAATCATTGACATAAACTGTAGTCTACAGCAGTTAGATCGAACTACCTACTTACTAGCAGAGTCCAGTGAAAGGAATTAGTTCACTTTGTCCTCTGGCTCATGTCCCCCGGTTTCAATAAATAATAGTGCACTTTATCCCGAGATGGGTTGACGCCAAGTTTTTTTAAACGATTTTATTTAGCTTCACATTGTATAATTGTTTTAAATCACGTGGCATATATTTTTTTGGCGATCACCCGAATTTGTTTTGAATTAAATCTAACGTTAATTCGGTCAATCATTCACTAGTTTCTTCGTGCAACCAGCTGTAAAAAAGTAGGCTTGTATAGTTTTTAGGCAATGAGCAAAATGTGTTTTGGACATGTGCGGGACTTCCCATGCGGTAAAAGGCGGCTAAAGTACTTATATAAAAAATGTATCGCAAGTTCGATGCTCAACCCAAAAAAAGCAAATAATAAATATACTACCATCTATATATATATTAAATGGAATGGATGTAATACCTTTTCCACTAACAAGCAAGTCAATAAGCGTTTCAGTTGAGGAGAGGCATCATGAATTCCAGCTTTTAAGACCTTTCTAAGCTTAGCCTTTGCAGCAAATCAAATTTGCAATTCAAAGAGTTTCATAATAGTTTCCAGATATTCATAATATACAGTAAAACATACATTGTGGACAAAAATGATTATGGAATTATTCTTGATTATATTTGAATGTTTTCGTCGTCGCCGAGGGAGGCCCAGAAATTGATGGCGCGACGAAATTGATGGCGTACAACGGAAGAGAGTCTTGGAAGCATGGGACTTGCCAAGAAGTGGGACAGCATAGGTTAAAAAATATCTGAGTGTTTTAACTATGTAAATAATTATAGCAATTTTTGCGTCCATTATGAATTATTCGCTTATAACCTCTTTGGGATGTCTACTTGTTTATTTTTCGGATGTTTACTTATAGGTATATACAATGTGTCTGGTCACCGGTGTCCGACCCGTTAAGGCGAAGCAATGTGATCAATTTTATCGACAAATCCACCATAATAAGGCATTTTGCCCATACTGTTTTTTTTGGAAAACAATTAAAAAGTAAAAAAAAACAACCTAATTTTTTCACACTTTTTAAGTTTCCAGTTTTTTTTAAGGTTTTAATGGGAGTTTTTGATAAATTTTCTAGTGTGTATTTATTGCCTACTTTTGTAGCTATCGAAGGAAACCACTTTTATGCCGGTAGGACCTCTAATATCGGCAGATATGGCAAAATAAATGAGCACAACCACACTCTGTAAAAAAAAAATAAGATGGCCGCTGTATGTGTTCTTCGGGTTCTTCTTATTGTGTCAATGGTTAAACTACATATCGACGGTTGGAAGGCTATTTGTTCTAAGTGAATTTTTTTTTGTATTTGTTTTTCGAAAAAAGTACAAAAGAAAATCTCGCTTAGATCAAATAGTCTTTCAACCGTCGTTTATAAATATTTTTTAAATAGGTACCTACACGCGGGGCAAAAGCTAATTATAAGTTTTTAAACTGTCATGGTCACTGACAATATTAATAGAACAACAAAGTATAAACATGGTAAATACCCCGTTCATAACTTCAATAATACAAGCTAAGTTATCTAAAAATCTGTTCATGTGTTTAATATTTATATTTGAACATACGTTTATCGACCTTGAATTTCTAGCTGTAATCTTATGAACGATGTGTAATACTAACATACCTACATCGATAATTTGCGTAGAATATAAACATAATGTTCCCATATTTACTTGGAATCATTAGAACACAATCTTGTTTATAATAGATATGTAATATATACGGGACACGTCAGTTTGTCAAGTAACGTTGTTGAAGGGGAGAGAGAGGGATGTCTATTAACCTTTAAGCATAAAGTTATTATAATAACTTTATGCCTTTAAGCCCGTCGGTCGGCCCGCGCTAAAAACAAATCATAGCCGAATCAGATGATTTTTTTAAATGCAAATAATGGGGGGGAGACTTAATAATAAATAAATAATAATAATATATATTTTAAAGTTTTATAATATGTATCTATTTAAAAATATAAAAAAAATATGTATATGAATGAATAAAGGAAATAAATAATAATAATAAAACAAAAATGGTGAAAATAAAAATTAATTAAAATGTAAATGAATTGTAAATGACGTCATGGGCCGCGCGGCCTATAAAAGATAAAATGCTTAGGTACAACAACACATCCAGCAAATGCTGAGTTGGAGATTCGCTTTCGGTATACCTAGGTATGTTGATCAGTACCAGAAGGTAGCATGACCATTTCTATATCTACTCTTTCTAGAATAGACAAAGCTCTTTTTATCCTTCTGGCTATTAAAACAGGATTTTTTTTTATGTAGTGCGCATAATTTGTAGGTTGATTCAGTCTGTGTTCCTAAATGCAACCGCAGTATTGGGATACACTTTAAAACAAAATGAATATTCAATTGACAAATGGAGGACACGCATAATTTACTAGGGCAAGCCATACAAAATCAAAGTTTTATTTTGTTTTGGAGTGAAGTTTAGTACTGCGGTTGCGGTTGCATATAGGTATGTGAACGGACCGAATCACTATGAAAAATATGCGCACTACATAAAAAAACATCCTGTATTCACACACAAACGCAAAATATTCTTGCCATAGCAACGCGGAAGTAGTTCTTTTTTATTCAAGGAAGCTTGATTAAAATGACAAACTTATATATTTCTGAACTAATACTAAAATTACAAACTGAGTAATTTAAAACCCACTGCCAAGCTAATTATCTCTATGCATTTAACTGATCTCAAAGACTAATCCTAATATTTTCGTGCTTACGTGTCCAGGCATTACGAGAAATAGACCATTTGCTCATTGGACGTTCTGCTACATAGATATTTCGATAGTTAGACGTTTTGCTATAAAGACTATTAGCTAACTAGACTTATTGCTAAATAGACATTTTGATTATTTGGACGTTTTGCTACTAAGACGTATTGATCGTGAGGCGAATTAAAGGCCCCGTATTGTAGTTATTTTACCAAATTCCACCGAAGAGTAGAAACATTTCATTAATATTTTGTCTATTCTTCCGTAGACAAAACCCGTTCCTATGGTGGTCATGCTACGCCTCCAGCGCATTTTTAATTAGTTCGTTTCCTTACTTTTGTTGGTCATATTTTTTTACCCTTTTTCCACTGAGCTGTCAACTATGTCCTTTTATATAAAATGTTCTTCTATTATAATCATAACATTCGCAAGCTAGGAAAGTTGCATTGAATTGATGATAGAATTTATTTTGCTTCCATCAAAATTAAATACTGGAAACAAAGAAAATCATTCACAAGAAACACAGGATATCTATGTAGAACTATTCATTATCCACAAGAAAAAGAAATAGCACAGAGGAGGTAGGGGAGTAATATACATAATGTTTTTTTTTATTAAAGAGAAAATGTATCGGTCTTTGTTCACAAAGAACAGTGGAGAGCGATTCAGACATTGCTTTACTCAGGGTGTACATAAAAGCAGACTTTCATTTGAATAATATTTTTTCGAGTCTTGGCTTCGCCTTAAGTGCAGAACTAAAGATGCTGGTGCATGGAATAGCGGGTTATTGAGATGTTTACGTACCTACGTTAATAAAATCTGAAACCTGACTTTCGATACTGATGAGTATATTTCAGTGAAAGTCCCCAGTTTCTATGTTTTCATATAAAGTTTAAATATAAAGTTGCTTGTGGCCGCGTCGTTACAAACCAAATAATATCGATTTTATCTCGTATTTTACATAACACTTTGTATGTCCATAAAGCTAAAAATAAAACGTTAATATAAGTCGAAATTATTTCATGTGCACTTCAAACGTTCCCAAACCGATCACGGACTCCTTTTCATCTAAGAATTGTTGTTTCAGCAACAAAGTGAGAGATACCTAACGTCGGCGTACGAGGGGGGCGGCGACTTGTCCCCTGTCGCACCCGCGGCGTCTCCCGGCTCGCCGCGCGACTGCAGGTCGTGTAGAAAGCGGGAGCCCCCGGACGAAACGCCCCAACCTCCCCCTGAAGACGCTTGTGCCGGCTGCGGCGCCCGGATCACCGACAGATACTACCTTTTGGCGCTAGAACGTCGCTGGCATACTCCGTGCTTAAAGTGCTGCGAGTGCAAGATGCCCTTAGATTCGGAACAACGATGCTATGCTAGGGATAGCAACATATTCTGCAAGAATGATTATTTCAGGTGAGTTCGTTATTTATTATTGGCCATAACTCTGAAAAGTTATCAAACAGTTCGGCATATAACAATGTCAATTCCATACATTCTCATCATCTTCCGTAAGACGAAAACTGCCTAAAGGGATTTCTATAATGAGTCATCGAGGCGAACATAGGTACAGTTTCCAGCGTGTTCTTGTAGCAGTATGGTCGTATTTACCACCTGCTGTTATGTGCCTGATTGCCGGTTGCAATTCGTTACGATATTGTAGAAAATATTTTTCCAAATACGTTTTCAAATTATCGCCTGAGTACCTAATAATCAGGCGGTTTTACGAAAAAAGTAATTAACTTACAAAACGTTGAGTAAAATGACGGTGTTGTTGTATGGATTTAAGGATTTAGTGAAAATATTTGGAAAATATTACATTTCTTAGATTTTCTCAAAATTGCGCCAAAATACAGTGTCTGAACATCACTGATTATAAATTTACTTAATTCGCCAGGGATCAAAGTAGTTGTGATATGATGAACACGTACCTGGGTGAATATTTCATTTCGTGCATATTGGGTCTCTTGGAGAATAGTAAAAAAACTGTGCTTAATCATGTTCTTTACATGTTTTTTTGAAAGTCTTTAATGATGAAAAGTGAAATATAAGAAAGGGACAGTAATCAGACTTTTAGTTTTGAAGATATTGATGTTTGTTTTTTTTGAAGGAACGGTAATGAGATTTAACACAAACGGAAATTAGATATCTATTTATGGTAATGAGGTAGAAATAATGGTAATTAGAAATAAAACAACAGTTTGATAAATCAGCCTTTTAATTGCAATAAAATTACTCAGGAACTTTAAAAAATCAATCAGTTCTGGTTGCTCCGTAGTGTGAACTAAATAAACGGTTTGGGGAGAGTAAGGGGAGAACTGGTAGCAACATCTTATCCAAGCCAAATGTCAAACCCCCCTGCACGCGTCGCTCTGACGGTGTCGGTCAATATTCGGCTGCCATGGTACTCCCTTCTAGACAACAAACGGGGCTCTGGCGATCGAGCAATGGCAGTATAACCATACACGCAGGTGGGAAACCGGGTGGAAGAGGCCACAGCGACCTTGGGGCATAAATAACTCTTCAAGTGACTGGTGTAGAAGGCAAGGGGAAACCACTGCACTATTTTCCCAAGAAAATCATGATGAGTCTCCAAATTAATAATGCGATGTCATGCAACCCGACTAACGCTCGGCGCCATGAGAGTATCGGACTGCGTGGTGTGAAATATGCTACCGATCATTCTTCTGCGGACCACCAGACTTGCACCAGACTATTTGTTGTAACAGGTACAACATGGTCACAATCATGGTTATGGTACAGGTACAACAAAGCCCTCACTAAGGAAACATCTTCACGTGGGCACCTGGAATGTTAGAGGATTACTACAACCGGGCAAGCTTGAAGTAGTGGAGAAAGAAATGGAAAGGTGTAGGATTTATATCCTGGGACTAAGCGAAGTTTACAGGAGAGGTAGTGGGCATTTTAAAACTAGCAGCGGTAATATGATGTACTTTTCGGGTGCTGAAGACCGTAGTAGGAATGGAGTAGCTCTCATAATATCTAGAAAATATATAAATTGCGTGAAAGGTTATCAAACTCCTAATGACAGAATGATCTCAATAAAAATTGATGCAAAGCCTGTGCCTATAAATGTTATCCAAGTGTACGCACCTACGGCACAATCAGATGAGGAGGTATCGGATGCCTTATATGCAAATCTAGAAGCGCTACTTCACAATATTCCATCCAAAGAAGTTACTATAGTACAATGGGATTTTAATTCCAAAATTGGCGTAACGAAAGAGGATATTGAAAGGAAAGATTGTAGGTGGTTGTGGTCTGGGAAAGAGAAATGACAGAGCTGATAAGCTGTTACAGTATTGTGTAGAGAATCGGCTGTCTATTATGAATACCTGGTTCAAAAATCATCCCAGAAGACTGTACACTTGAATCTCGCCTAATGGATACCGCAATCAGATCGATTTTATTATGATCAAGTCCCGATGGCTTTCCTCTGTAACTAATGCTAAAACACTACCCGGTGCGGATTGTAGAAGTGACCATCAGCTAGTAGTAGCGGATTTCAGACTTCGTTTGAGACGTACGCATCTAAAACATCAGAAACAATCTGCACTTGAAACAAAACTTCCAAAAAAAGGTCAAATCTCTTGAACTCGACCCGTTTGACTCCAGCAATGCGGATTGGACAAACCTAAAAAAGGTTATATTAGATACCGCTGAGAAGAGTAGCCAGCTATTTAGGATTGTCAAAAAGAAAGATGAATGGATTAGTAGGGATTCCTGGACACTAAGAGACGAAAAGAGAGCTCTTAAATGCGCAGGATTACATACTCAGGAACAAAAGAACAGGTACAATAGGTTGCATAGTGAAGTGCAGAAATCAACAAAAAGGGATAAAGATAAGTTTATAAATTTAGTTTGTAACGAAATCAAGGGGAACGCAAATGGGCACAAAGCAAAGATCTCTTTATGAAAGTTAAACAACTTACCGGAGCTTTCAAACCGAGAAATTGGATAATAAATGACAGTAAAGGTAATGCTCTTACAGATCTGGATTTGGTTCTAGAAAGATGGAGGACTTACTGTTATAAGTTGTATCGGGATGATGAGAGGTACTCCATGGAGCGAAGATGGGATAATCATCCGGAAGAACCAAATATATTGATTACTGAAGTGGAGGATGCTATCCAGAAGGTCAAACATAAAGCATTGGACCCCGATGGCGTGTCAGCAGCGTTTTATTTACCATCAAAATCCAAATGAACAGTGCGGTTTTGTAACTGGGAAAGGTACTCGTGCAAACAACTCTGAACCATTTCGTACGGAACGTGGTGTAAGACAGGGATGCATTCTTTCTCCGAAATTCTTTATTTTGTATGGTGAACACATAATGAGAAAAGAGCTTTCGGGGTGGTGTGGTTGTGTGACAGTGGGTGGCCAAAAAATCACTAACCTGAGATATGCGGACGACACAACCATAGTTGCTTCAACAGAAGATGAAATGGCAACACACAATTGGGTCTGCAAATCAACCGTTCCAAAACAAAGATAATGGTGGTAGACCGAGCCCAATCTTTCACGTCATCTGATACTCTCAATGGATATGATAAATTAAGTCAGTTCATATAACTAGGATCAATGATAAATAATGAAGGCACTTGCTCGGAAGAAATCTGCCGCAGGTCCGCGATGGCGAATAATGCTATGTCTAATCTTGACAAGATATGGGGGAACCGAAGCATTCGATGCGGAACTAAAGTCCACCTTGTAAGAGCCCTGATTTTCTCCATATTTATGTACGGTGCCGAAACCTGGAGCATGAAGAGTTCTGATCGAAGAAAAATCGATGCCTTCGAGTTATGGTGTTGGAGGAGAATGCTCAGAATTCCATGGACAGCATTCAGAACAAATGAGTCCATCCTTGTGGAGCTAAATGTTAAAGTGCGTCTTTCTGCGATTTGCCACCAAAGAGTTGTGAGATTTTTCGGACACATTATGCGATCTCCAAAACATAGCTTGGAGAGTAGGCTCATACCGGGTCACGTGGAGGGCAGGAGAGTGAGAGGTCGGGCGCCCGTCAGATGGAGTGATGCTGTCAAGAGAGCGGTTGGCGGCAACATACAACTAGCCGTGCACTCCACGTCTGACAAATATAAATGGAGACGAATTTGTGGTCGCAATCCTCAGTATTGAGCGATCGAGGAAGAAGAAGAAGAAGTGCTGGTAAGCAAAGTCAACTGATAAGATTGGGAAATTATTTATTATAATGACTGAATGAATATAATCTATTATATTGTAAGTATTTGTTATATCCCATTTAAGACAAGTAAGGATAAATACAGTGTATACAGAATTGAAACACAGAATCTAATCATTACCGTTCGGTTTTTCTCATTACCATTCGAATCAAGAAGAACGGTAATCAATGGTAATTAGAAGAATGGTAATTAGATTCATAACATTTTCGATAAATTACCGTTATTTGGAACAGGTACTGCATTGTTAAGCTTGTCAGCGGGAAAAGAGACTTATACCGAATACATCTGGCAAATAATTCTTTGATAAAAATAAATATAACTACCTTTCATAACACGAACGGTATGCAGAAATATTCCGAACCACGTCACTTTTCGAACAGGATAACTTTAATTTACTTAGCCAAAATCACTCTTTCACGCGTGTGTTCGGCTTGGTAGCCGAGCGTTGACTTTCGTGGATTATTTAGTGCGAAGCTCGGTGCACAGTGAGGCCTAAGTATTAAAATATCGGATCCAACATACCGTCAAATGGTAATTATGGGAAAGTGGAGGGACATTTTTCAAAGTTGTATGGAACCACTTAAATATGTTCTTCCATAAACAATAAATCGTCTTTGTATAGATTAAATATCCTGTTTTCCTAAAAAGTAATAAAAATGTCGTTCTTCAAACACAGTTTTTTACAGCATGTGCTAATTTACTAAAATCTGGGAAAAGGGACACCGATGGTAATTAGATTTTAGATTCTTTGTTATAAATTTAGTGCATTTCTAATAAAAAAAAAGATGTTCCAAGGATTGCGCCTATTAGAACACCAAGTTAACTATACAAAAACTACGTTAGTTTCAAATTCTTTCAACGTTTAATATATTCTTTAGCGTCCGACGTGTAATATGCACGAAATGAAATATTCACCCACCTACATATATCGATTTAGAATAGTCAGGTAGGTACGTAGAGAGCCTGAATTTATCGTGTTTGATATTAAATTTAAACCCAAAATCGTCAATAATTTGATGTTAGGTTCGATGTTAATTTAATTATGTTAGTTATGTAATGCAATTGCTAATGGTATATGAAAACTGGAAACGTACCTATATAAGGAATGACAGATTAGTAGATGCTACGATAAAAATGAATTGACTGAAATTGAATTCAGTCAATTCATTTTTATCGGAGTAACTATCGAAGCATACGTATATGCTACGGAAAATTGAGTCTAACCACGTAGATTTATTTTCCCTAGTAAATAATATTGTAGTTAGTATTTTGGGTATTAAAGTTTTAAAAGATTTTCTGTTCTACATATCAATCAAAAGCCGCAACTACAATTAATAAATGCTCACATCAAATTTCGTATAAAACATACTCGTACCCCACAGCTCGTACCCTATCTACGGAAGTTCTGAAACATTTCTGAAAACTGACACGTAAGTGTCATTTTTATTAAAGGAGACCATTTTTTGTCGTATGGAGATTAGGCCACCTAACTTATTCCAACATATACGAACGAGACAAGTCATTTTGATCTACATATTTTCTAGATTTCAATGGTATTTATAATTTTTACCATTTCTAACCGGAATATTGAGAAATACGACATTAAAAAAATGCAAGTCGGTTATAGAGACCGGCTCAAATCTTCCCAATAATGGGTCCCGACTGTTAAAGTCGCTATGTTCCGTATTATAATTCTACTGGACTTGTTTTTTTCTTTTCAGTTTATATTTAAAGTTCACTTTTTAAGCAGTCGGGTTTTTTTATTTATTATTAATTTATTCTTTAGTTAACGTGTTTATCATTAATTTCGTAAGTTTCAGAAGGCACTAAAAGGCATTACGCCTTGTTTAAATAATCAAAACATTACTTTTATTAAGATTGCATGATTCCGGTTAGACTTAAACCTAGTTTTTGTTTTATTTTAGGTAATTAATTGAGGTCTATTTTTTCGTATAAATATATTTGATATACGCTATAATTATGTGGGTCCAAAAAATTGTCTCCTTTCGTGTAAAACATACTCGTACCTACCTACACAATGTAAGTGTTTAATTCAATTTTTATGTACGTTACATTAATTTATCGTAGCTACATTACGAGTGCGACGAGGACGGTGTACCCTCCACTTGTTACCATGTCAGCAATGAATCTCGCGCGTAACGATATGGGCGCCATAATTATATTAACATTGCGAATTATGAGTGTGCAATGTGAAGAGGTTTTGATTGCGAGATGCAGGATCCATATTTATATTTTTACTGGAATATGATGTGAAAAGAAACTGTTTTGATTATGATAATCTACGAGTACGTATGTAATTACTAACTGTCTATGAAAATCGGTCAAATTGCAACAGTTTAGTCTCTGAAATAATTAGTAAAATAATTTATAATAGCCTCGTTATTTATATAAATAATTTACTGAAACTGGCAATGTGATCTGCAGGTTCAAAGTCACAGTTTTTTATTTCAAATGGGCATTTGCAGGCACTTTTAAAACGTGATTCTAGATGCACGTTAGGTTACGTATGTAAGCGTAGTTTCTACTGGAATTATAATCATTACTATTGTATTAAAATAAAATATTCATCTATGAAACTAAGGCAAAGCTCAGAATTTTGTAAAAACATTTATTTATTTATTTAGACAAACTTTTTATGGGGCTTGCATTTTCTTCACTGAGTTTTAGTTCCTTAATCGGACAAAGGCGAGACCGGGAGAGCCCCTAGCCGGGCTAGTTGGATATATTTAAGCAACAACACAGCTAAGGGTGGCCCGTAGTGGGACTCGGGAGTTCTCGGAAATTTAGCCACAAAATCTACAACCTACTGTTAAATTTAGTACTAAGTCGATGTCAACAATTCGGTTCAATTCCTAGCTCCACAGGTTTCGATTCAGATCTTGCAGAACCCTGCAAATATAAATTGTGGATAATATTATTATTACCTCGTGTCAGAGTCAACGGTTTTAAAAGCTTAATTAAAAGCGAAATAGCTTAACTTTTATAGTACAGTGTAAGTTTAATTATAATTATTTTTGCATCGATTTATGCATCCATGATTACATTCCTAGTATTTTTATTTTGTGATAAGTATTGCTCTTGACAAAGGAGGCATGGTGTGTATATTAGCGATATTTGATACTTAGCGATTCAACGGTACGTGAGGTAAAGTAATTAGCGTGTAAAGTAGTAGCGTTTTGAGGGAAAGAGAAAGAAAGAAAGCTTCTTATTTCTAGAATAAAAGGTAAAACGTGAGATTTTTTCTACTTATATCAAGACTTCGCCTTAACAGAGACAATAAGAAAAGTGCTATTGGACACAATCTTAGTATAATTTAATTTCATAGTTTAAGTTATAATTAAATTACTTATTACCCTAATTACAAGGCTAGATTGTAATGAGATTAGTATTCTATGACGGAACATAGAAAAGGAAAAAAAATACTAGCTACGTTTTTACACAATGCTGTTCTAATAAAGCCTATGTTCAGCCCACCCGCTGTCACTAAGACCTGACCTTTACCGCAATATTTATAGACCAATACATAAGTTACCCGTTTCGATTCCGGGAGGTGTCAAAATGCGTTATGCGTTTTAATTATTCCTTTGAGAGTATTTATTATTAATTGAACGATACCTACGATAAAAGATAAAATCGTTAACACTGAGTTACTATCATAAGGTTAGTTAACTTATTTATGTGTAATAAATATAGGTATCGCCATTCTAATTTTAGAACGCCGTATACAAACGCAGTTAACATTATCATTTTGTTACTTAATATTAATATACTTATGAGGAGTTATATATTTATATTTATAATTAAATTAAAGATTAAGATAATTTTCTGGTCTAAAGGTTTAGATTGTAATCAACGGATTAAGAAAGAGTTTAAACGTAGCTGCCAAAAATTAAGTACGTACTTATTAGTGGCAGTTTACATAATATTAAGAGTAGATGTTTAGTTAAAATTACAGTATGATTTTAACATTAATTATTTTAAGTAAGTAGGTGTCCTTGATCTTTGGTAAAGAATCTTTACGAGTCTTGAAACTTTTGCCAATAAGCGGGTGTCTACCTCGTAACAAAATGGTAATGAACATCGACTCTGGTAATACACTTCAATACGATCGCGAGAGCCTGAACTTCGAGCTAAAAAGATACCGATCATAAAGTAGAGACTCCCATTATGATCGGTAAGTTTTTAACAAAGAAGTACGAAGTTTAGTCTCTCACGATCGTATTGAAGTTTATCTATTACCGTCATTTTAAGGTGGACAGTAGCGACAGAATTACTTTTAAGAGCATCTTAAAATTTAGATGTGTTTCAGTATTCGACGGTAAGACACTACAATTTTGAGCACAGCCTGTGAAGCCAAAGATTACTGGATTGTTAACTAAGCATCGAATGAATCTTACAAAAGAAAGATTCAAATGAAAGAGAGTGAAAGAATCTTTATCCACTCTTCCTACTTTTTCAATCCTAGCGCTTCAATGAACTGTATATCTTGGCAAAAATAGCTTCATTCAATTCCTATTTAGCACGGGCCTAAGGTGCCATATAAAATCCGTAGCCTTAAAAGCATACCATTCATATTTTGAATGAACCATGGGAGTGGGACTCATAAATTTATGCACACTATAATAATTCATGGTAGCGCCATTAAAATGGTGCGTCTAGTGTGGGCTTGGTGGAATGTGGGGTAGAAATGTCGAGAAGTGTTGAATGGTACATCTCTGAGGCTTATGACATCAGTCGTGAGTTTAAATTCAAAGAAATGAAAAAGAAAAGAATGAAAAAGAAAAGACAAAGAAAAGAAAAATCATCTCAGTAACATATATTATAAGAAGCAGGAAGGGTGGGCAATGCTGACTTTATTTGTTATTCTTAATTGGGTGACTGACTTGAGTGTTAAGTACGCACCTACTAGTTTTGTATAATTATAATATTATAGTGGTACTTATGATCTTTGCTGTTCTTTTTTTATTGTGTAAATTGATGTCGAATTTTAGCCGGGGCCTACATTTGTTGTGCTTGTAAGCTTGATTTATGAAAAGAGTATCCATGGAGTTTCTTGCCGGCACAGACGAAAGACTGTGCTTGCCGGTATCTTCTCCAGGACCAACCCACTTGGAACCGTGCGCCTGGAATCACGACGTTTTGAAAGTGCCTGGAAAGGCCCAGTTGAAATAAAAATCTTTGACATTGACTTTTGACTTTTGTATTTTTAAAAGTCAATTTTGAAGAAAATATTTTTACATTACTCTAACTTTTAAATAAATGAAAAAGTAAGAAAAATAGTGCTGTAAATACACATTAAAATCTTGTATTATGTCCTTGAAACGCGTGGAAAATCCCTCGTGAGTTCTGGTATCCGGTGAGTATTATAATGTAGGTATCATAATCTTAGCATCTTAATACAATTCTGATAGTCAACCTACCTATGCGTATTTACAAAAAAAAATATATAAATGCAGAGATAAAATATACAGGTTACAGGCACCTTCAAATAGTCCGAATTCAGTTGCCTCGCCCTGTTCCAGAGTGTTGGTTTCCTAAGAAGAAACTCCAGTTACTCTTTTAAATTCAGAATATTATTAAATTCAGAATATTAGGTAATAATTCAATAAATTAAAATTCTCGCTAACAATGTAAATATTTACATATTATGTAATTTCCGAGAATTTATGTGACAGTGTAGTGTTCTACACCACACATAAATTAATTAATTAAGTAGGTACGTTTATAAATTATGCACATTTTTAATTTTTATGCAGAGCAGTTATTAAATGTTAAAAAAATTGATCTAGTATTTTCCTGGCGTACTGATTTCACTAGTTGTAAGACAAATTCATAGGGATTATGTGTTGTGATACATATATATATATAATATTTGAAACATGTACGGTCGGTCAAAAAAGTTATCTATAAATTTTAACAGAACTTCCTATCTAACGAAAATATCACTAAAGTTAAAACTGCATTATTTTGAAAAGATAATACAGACCTTTGTTTTGTGGTGGTCAAAGAAATTACAACCTTAGGGTGGTGGACCAATTGTTTGGCCGACTGTACATTTTCAAGGTTTGAGTGTGTGGGCTGCTTTAAACAAGCATGATTTAATAGGTACAGATTACATCTCATCAAGTAAGTTACTCGCTGATTCTTTAGGTAGGTACCTTATTATTTAATAAAAAAAAAAATTCAACAAGACTTTGTCCACTCTAGGATTTCTCCTGTATCGAGGGTACAGTTTAGAAACATACATGTCACAAGCACAAACACCCAGACCAGGAAAAACTATCTTTATGTAGATCATACAAATAATTGCTCCGTGTGTGGATCGAACCCGCGGCACGTAGCGTAGAAAGCTAATCGCTTAGCCCCTGCGCCAACCGTGTCTTCAATCAACTCTTTACTTTCCCCATAAATATATTCCTACACGTTTAGAAGAATAGACAGTTGTGAATGTTTTTTTGAAAAGTTGATTTTTACTATTTAGAACGAATGGTTCTTTTTCGGCTTGTAACATTACAAAAAAATAATAATTAAGAAGTAGTAAAAGAAAATTTGAAATATTGTGTATTTCGTAGCAATTTCCCGCTGTTCACTTATTTCAAAAGTCTACTTTTAAAGATTTTTCGTCAGTCAACTCAAAACTTATGGCTCTTTCTTTATAAGACTATTAGAGTAACCCTACATTTTTCATACAAATAAAATGACTGAACTTTAAAACCAAATGTTTGAGATTTTTTGGTCTTACTTCTCAGAGGCAGTCAGAAGGAAATGCTGGTGCCATCTAGATTAAAATAAGACTTGTAAAAGTTTCCTGTAAGGAATTACATTTATGGACAGATCAAGATTGTAATCTATTATTTTAAAAGAGTTTCTATGGAATTTCTTGCCGGTTCTTCTTCATAGGACCTACTATTTGGAATTGTGCACCTAGAGTCTTCATAAGGGCCTGTATCTGGTTTACATTAAATAAAGATCTATTGTATTCTATTCTATTTACATAATAGATCATTATTTTATTTCAACAGACTCGACATTTTCGTAACTTCCCAAACGTCACCCGGTACCAAGTGAGTCAATGTCAGCGCCGTCCGATCACGCGTACGTCACCTACTACTATCAGATGTACGTTTTACATCCTACGGGCTCTACAAGTCACCCTGCGTTATCTGACCGTTTACTTAGAACACGTACCAGATCTCGGCGGGACGTCGCCGCGTCGGTGTGGGATGGGTTGACGGCGACCAGCGGGTTATGGGTGCGTATATCGTTAGATCGTCGATAGAGGCAACAGTAGAGTACTTTCTATGCAGGGCTACGTTTCAAAGAATAGCCAAATTTTCTGTGCTATTATACCCGTCATTACGAATAACTTTTACTATAGGACCAACACAGAAATAACGATAAAAAAATCTGCCGTTCCATACCAATAATTTAATAATAATATGGCAAATTTTTCTGTCGCGTCGATAGTATAGGTATATTTTACACATTATAGGAACTTGTTACCAAATTGCGACTTATTCCAAATGTACGTTGACTGATTGTATGAATGAGTTGTGTCAATTTGTGTGCGATTTGGATTTTTTTATATAACAGAAAACACTTGAAATATCAGTCAATACTTGAGTAATCCCTTTGCCCAGCAGTGGGATGATACAGGCTAACAGTAACTTAAGTAATCATTTTCTGTTCTTGATTTTGATGCTGACCTTACATGTTATGAAAGGCAGAGTTGATTGAAATATTCAGGCTCTTAAAAAGTCTTGCCTAAGCTAGCCCTTGGCTATGTATTACAGTAATCCATAGACAGTTGTATTAACTTGTGTGACACGATGGGTCTGTTTCCAAATCAGTATGGGAATCTACTTCGTTTCTCACGCTGCATTGTGATATATTTCATACTGTTTCTTGATGTATTGTATAATGTACGGTCACCAGGAAAATTGAATTAACATGAAGCGATATTTTAATGTTTTTAAACTCTTATAAATGCAGTAAAAATATTAATTTGTTGGGTAATACTTAAAAAGTAAAGATGCAGTTTTAATATTCATATAAATATTTGAATTAATTAGGTAGTATTCTTCTTTAAAATTGGGATTTTAGAAACTCAACTGTTAATCAACTTTTGTTGCTGATTGTACCTAATATTAATAATGCTAGAATCTACTTCCAAATTAACCCTAGATTAAGTCTACCTGCAAAGCATTCATGGCGATTGGACAAACCGTCTCCTTGACAGAAGGGAAATCAAGAAATCGAGAGAGATGGTTATGTCTCCAATTTTACTGAGGATAAACTCGTTTTCTCTACTCTTTGTCTCCTTGACAGAAAAAAATCGAAATATCGAGAGAGAACATGTATAGAGATGGTTTTGTCTCCAATTTTGCTGAGGATAAACTCGTTTACAGAGTCTCCTTGACAGAAAAAAATCGAAAAATAGAGAGAGAAAGCGGTATACCTAGAGATGGTCTTGTCTCCAATTTTGCTGAGGATAAATAATTTTCTCTACTCTTTGACTCCTTGATCGAAAAATCGAGGGAGAAAATGGTAAAGAAATCGTTTTGCCTCCAATTTTTCTGAGGATACGTTTTCTCCGCCCTTTAAAAATCGAGTGAGAAAACAGAAAAGAGATTTTTTCTCTTCCCTTTGAATTTATTGATGTTTGTTTTTTAATTTTTTGATTGTCCGAATGTACTAAACATCATAGGTACCTATTTACGTACATACTGTAGGTACGATTTTTTAAATTCCATATAGGTCGTAGTTTGACTTCGAATTTTGTCGCTTTCCGCCCTACACTCACACCACACTCACCGATATTAGCCAAGTTTCTTTTTTATATCCCTAATATATTTACTTTTAACTGTTCAAATCGTCGTCGATAATTCACTACCACGTCGACGTGTGACGTCATTGTTCATGTCGTAAAGAATGAGAATTATTATGATGTCCCTCTTTGTAATAGATACTTTCTACGATGACTAGATTATGACATATTACGATATAATAAAGTTATTCCATCTGATAGCGGCCATTTACATAAATAAACTATTGAGGAAGAACATAAATTTTTATGTTATAATGTACAAGCCAATAGGCTTCTGTTTTTGTTTGCCAAGGGGATCGGGAACTACTGGCTGTCGTTATGTCGTAATTTATTTGATACATGCTGAGCCCGCGACTCCGTCCTTATGGAGTTCGAAATAAAAAACATATTAAAAGTATTTTTTTTAAAGTAAGTACCTACATGTATCAAAATATAAATGGTTTACATAAATAATTATCACAGAGTTTTATTATAGCACAGATTAGATCAAGTATAAAATTTTGTATTATATTTAAGTTCAAGATGGTCGCGTGGTCCCAGACTTATCCTGTGTCGTAGACGTTCGCATGAAGGAGCGCTTGCGCACCATGTGTCAGATTTATTCATGACTTTTATGACAGACAAGAATTCCAAATTCAAAACATAGGAATGGAGTGAGGTGCCAAAACCATAATTTTATTGACTTTGAATCGATTAAATGTTCGATGATGGATTTGATTGCGTGCATCGATATAAACTATAATCAGTATTGACATCAACCGCTCGTCGCCTTCAATACGAACCGACAAGCTCATTGATATGTTTTCATTCCGTCATGACAGTTTTGATTAGGTTTGACGCGTTGACCGATCACGGCTAAAAGAGTATTCGAGTTGTCAAAAAATTGTGATGTTGATCTGGTTGATATGCATTTTTTGCTTGTCTCGGAGTGAAGGAATCTGTGGCACCTATTTACCATTTTTGCTCACCTTTTGTCAAACATAATTGTTTGATTTCATTTAATTTCGGTCTATTCATCAGCAGCGCAAACAAATCAACTTGATACATACAAGGTGTATCAGAAATACGTGTGGATCAGACCATAAAACTGAACAACTTTCTCTACAGGACCAACATCGTAACCGCGAAAAGAGAATCAGCTGTCCCATACGTTTGAGTCGAGCAGATGTTGAAGTTTTGTGATTTGTTATACAAGGTCTTAACTTTCCAGTCCCGGTCCCTTTAAGGGGTTATCGTACTCATCATTATGAACAACTTTTACTATGGGAACAACTCTGAAATTGCGTAATTAAAAATCTGCTGTCCCATACAAATAATTCAATAACACTCGACTGAATGTATAGACCAGTAGGTTTTTTTTATTTGGTCCCGTTGTAAAATACGGATCGGGACTAGAAAGTTAGGACCTAATAATTGCAGACGTTCAAAAGAAACCGACTTTCCAAAAAGAATGTACGAGTAGGTACTTCATCTTCCAGATCTCAAATAACATATCGGCTCCCAAACTTGATATACAAGAAACAATAAACGTAAAACGTACGTTATGTGTACATAAATCAAATCGTGGTTCGTCCACGACACTTGTTAAATTGCTAATAAAAGTCTTCAACGCGACGCGTACGCATATATTAGAGTGGTTTTATTGCGCCCGAGTGCATCGGCGCTTTTGATTGGCCCGCTCGCGCTGTCGGCGGCGATCGGGTGAAGTCGCCTGTTCGAATTTTAAACTGACTACGAAGTTTAATAGAAGGGTTGTGTGTTAAACGTCCGTATGTTTTCCTGTTGACATGTAACCGCCGTAGTTGGCGCCAAGGTCTTCTGTAAACGCCATCTGCCACGTCAAACTTAAATAATCTTTGGATCAACAGCCAGAGTCCACGGAACGTAGCGAGTAATTTTTCTCAAGACTTCGGTGTTTGTCTATCCATCAGACCATGAAGCTAACTTTACTTTATGAAGCTTTAGCAATATTGGCTTCGTTATGGGGTTTTTTACATCTTGTATATTTTGAAGAGTACATGATATTGAAGCACATGGTGTGGTGTTTGTATGGGAGAAAAGCGTGATGTGTGTAGGGTATCTTGAATGAGGGGAACATTGAAGGAAGGTATTGTTCTCATCATTATGGACAACTTTTACTATGGGACAAAACATGAAATCGGGAAAAAGAAAATCTGTTTTTCATAAATAATTCAATATTACTTGACTTATGTACGGAACAGCTGATTTTTTTTTCGCAAATTCTTGTTTGTTCCCATAGTAAAAGTTGTTCATAATTATGAGTACGATACCTTACTTCAATATTACCCTCGTTCAAACAGTCACCCTGTATTTTGAAAGAAGATAATATTATAATTTTATTGTATTATATTTAGGTAGGTACCTACTATACAAAAAGCTGTGCAGTAAATACTCACATAGCCGCGTTATTATCGGTTGATAAATAACGCATGCGTTATAGCGATGTTTTTTTTAGTACATTTTGTACTAAGACGCATTATCGCAGCAGTAAGATCGCATGCGTCAAAATGTACTAAAAACAGATATCGCAAATTCGCAATATCGATGCGTTAATATCGGCGTTATATCACGTCTGTGTGTGGTCAACCTTTTCTCTCCCGTTCTAATGCTACTACCTTGGAGTGGATAGGCAATAATCAATAAACTGACGCTTGTATAAAAACTTATGCATAATAAATACGCATTTCCTATAAAAATAATAACAAATTCTTTAAACAAACACACCACAAAGTTAGAACACATCACATAATGTGAAAGTCAATGAAATAAATTATGTTTTTACCCAAGTGCCCACCGGTTGACCTTGATCACTTCTACATTGGCGCCCACATATGAGTCGACTATGTACCGTTAAAAAAACTAGTACAGTTACTAACTAAACTGGATTGCGTACAATTTTTATAATAAAACGTATAATGTTTAATATAATCTCGGATGAATGTGGGAATTTTGACGTTCATTGTTGAAATGGTTCGTTCGTCTTAGAGCTTGACGGTTCGTCGCTTCTGCAAATTTAATTTAATTTAGTTTATGAACTCGTGTGTGTAAGCTTGCAATTATCATGCTTGTCATTAATAGAGGAAATCGTTAACTAGTAGTTAAATAGTCTTATGTTACAATTTAGACTGAATATTATTAAATTAAGTTATACTCGTAAGATTCTACGATATTGCATTAGGATGGATATCCATGTAAAAATTGTCGTAAGTTTGGATAAATAAATAAATAAATACTTCCCAAATGGACTCCTGATATAATTTTTTTTTGTTTGAAAAAATTATAACTTTCTCTATGTCGATAAAATAAAGTCAAAGAATAAAGATCTCCTATATTTATATTGAGGGACAGGTACGTAATTCTTTGCTGAAAACCACACAAGGAATACGGTCCCATCAGAATACCAGCGCTGTGACATTTTCTATTTCTCAATGCCACAGCATTATGCTGAGATGGGGGCCATTTTTGGTCCTGTCCAGGTTGTTTTAATTATTGTTTTTCTTTTGTTATTTTTTTTGTACTTTTATTTGTTCCTGGCGAGTCCAGAGTAAAACTGTTTTCTTTCTCTCTTTCTTTGAATATAAATATAGGTACTTTTAGACTTCTATATAATATATCAATGGACCTAATTGTATTGTAACCGATACTGTCACTACTGGCGATTGTAATCACTGATTTGCATAATAATCTCGCCTAGTATCTTGTAAATTGATAGTTTTTTCGTCGTAACTTGGTTTCACGCTGGTGACAGAGCAAATAGATACCTAATACTAGTATTATATGCTCTTCGTTTTATTTAAGAAAAGCTTTTGTCAACACAGTATCGTATCATATTATTGTATTGACAAAACCTTTCCGCGGTAGCCCGATAGTTTTACATGCCGGTACAAACTATTTTTTCTTGTATCCCTTATAAAACAAATATAGGGAAAAATTGTTTTAAAATAATAGTAGATACTTACCTAGAATTAATATAAAAAGATATTAATTAAACAATAGTATTAAATAAACCGTTAAGAAACGATTCTATATTAAGTATTTCATAATAATTATAAACGCAATCAAAGTAAACGCGTTAGAATAAATTGTTGCATCATAATGTTGTGTGAAAGTGGTTTAAAACAATTGTAACGACCAATATTCACGACGATTAATAAGCTATTAAACCCTAAGGATTTACGCAAAGCATCGGGTAAACCACTGCTGTATAAAAAACTAATGTTTTGACCATAAAAAAAGGATCTATTACCCCATATTATATTTTAAATCATAAATTTATCATCAGCCTGTAGCAGTCCACTGCTGGACATAGGCCTCTCCAACCGCTTGGCGTTTGGCTCGATCCTCGGCTACTCTCATCCAGTGGTTACCAGCCATACTGCGAAGATCGTCGCTCCACGTAGCCTGACCTTACGTTTGTCGAAAGTTGTGGCAATTCCCATAATGTCCGTTCATTAGGGTTATTCTTGGTTCAAAAAGCCTATGTTCAGCACTTTGTCACTGTCATACATGACGTAGGAGGAAAGAAATTAAAGTATTATCTATTGTATGTAAGTATTGTATAGGGCTCCAAACAGTGGCTTCCTGTAATTGGCGAAGGTCTGATGGTCTGCCATCTGCGCTCCGTGTAAAATACTGATATTCGGCCGCATCTGCGGGTCTACCGCGTAACTAAAATGGTAATGAACATCGACTCTGGTAATAAACTTCAATACGATCGTGTGAGACTACACTTTGCGCTAACTTGCAAAAAGATAGGAGTCTCAACTTCATGATCGGTAATTTTTTTATAAGATACGAGTAGCTCGAAGTTTTGTTTCTCACGATCGTATTGAAGTTTATTACCAGAGTCGATTTCATTACCCTTTTAGTTACGAGGTAGATCCCCTGGACTGGGAGCCGACCCCAACCTAGTTGGGAATAAGCTAGGTAGATGATGATGTAAGTATTGTGTTCCTAACTTTGTAGCACTGTACTACAAAATACACGGGAGATATACAGTAAGTATACGGTATATTTTTATCTTCCATAATATAATCATTATTAATTAGTAGTGTACCTCATTATACAGAGTCGTTAAAGTAATTTTGGGTGATGTGATATTAATGCCTTCATTCCAGGTTATGGTGATCCTGTGACGGTCATTACCTCGTATGGAAGGTCATTATTTTCGAGTAGGTTTCAGTATAAGCTGAAGTTTTATTGTACGGGAATCCTATACAATGCGAGGTCATCATAAACTAGAAATATAGGTATATATAGCTTGATATATTATGTAGCTGTGTGTACACCCTTATCTACAAAAAACAGGTTTCCCTAAGGGTTGTTAAAACTAGCAAAAAGATGGGTAAAGTGAAAAGGCGTATGTTTGCTCACACTTTTAGAAAAGTAAAGTTTCATTGAGGAGAAGGCAGGAGAGTTCTTTTAAAAACATGACTGAATGATTGAAAACTTTTGCTCCGTTCAGCAAAACATGTGTACCTAATGAGGAAATGCTGAACCGCACGTTTATTCGAGTAACAAATCAATTCGGAATATATCTTTATCAAAAAGATAACGGTCAATAATAATCTTTGCCTTTTATGGTTAATAACTGGCTCCCATGGTGTTTTATCATCAAAATCTCCGTGTTTATGAAATTTAGATATATTTTTATGGTTTTTCGGCCATCCATGGGAAAATACAGTGGCTTCATCAAGTTGATATTATATGCGCCGCAGTTCATTACGAGGCAGTTCAAATTTTTACTCCATGTTGTTGTAATAAGATATATTTTCGTGTGAATCTTTTTAAAAGTTATTGCTGTAATACGAAGAAGTGCTTTTATACCATGCTGAGTTTGGAATGAAAAAAGAAACCGAATTAGCTGTGTAGGTATTAGTCAACAGGGAGATATGTCGAGACGTTGAGTACTCGAATAGGTATGGTAGACTATGGAGACTCACATACGAATCCGTAAGGATACTTTCTTTAAGCTCTCATACATCAGTTTCTTCACGAAATACGTTGTGAGTTGTCTAGAATAGTGTACATGAATACTTACTTCGATTTTAAAAGCACTATTCGACAAAATACATACATGCAAACTATTTTTACTGCTTTGCTCGACATCCGTACTTATGCTATAGCCGGGATCCATTAGAATTTCAGCATCAGGTGACATAGCCTAGCACATGCTGAGCTGGACACCCATTTGCTACAGCTCGGAACATACACCGAATAGTCAAAAGGCAAGGTGATGCCCAGTTGGTGCGGTATACCATTTTTTTTTTACTTCTTTATATAAAAAAAATCTACATGATTTTACCCTGTTGCCATCCTAAGAAAAATGTCGTCTCTGTCTATGCGCCTGTACTCTTCTTATTACCTATGTCTATCATTCTAGTGTGTCTTGTTTTTTGTGGCAAATAAATTATTTTTCTTTCTTTCTTTCTAGAACTCTCCGTATGTCAAACAAAGTGATTACGCCAATATCATCCAGATAGTTGTATAGCGGTCAATAAAACCCCTGATATTGTACAGAGGATTACAGGCTGGTGGAACAATGGATATTTTTTTCTCGATTTCAGGATTGGTAGTAAAAGTTGATAACAATGATGAGTACAAAATATAAATATAATTGTTCCTTTCTTCTTTATTTATTTATGTACACACAAGGAAACATGGTAATACAAATGTTACAGACATACCTATATGAGCACAATGGAACTACTCTTGGTTGCTTGGTTGGTATGGGTTCTTTCTACAATACTCTCCTTCAATATTTCCATTGTTCAACCAGCCAGCCGGTATATTTCCTGTGGTGGACAACGCTCGAGTGCTGTTTTTCGACGGGGCATTTCGGACCACAATCAAAAGTTTAAAAATCTAGGGTCTTTCGAATGTTTTTTGTACCTATAGGCGGGTAGAAAGACGAACGTGGTGTAAAGCCTCAGTCACACGAAGCGATTTATAGCTGCTGTTTTCTGCTTGCAATTACCAGCAGCTATAAATCGCCGCTACCGTGTGACCGCTGTCGTGTACATGCAGTTTTTAGCAGCTAAAAACCTCATTCGATTGGTGCCGTGCAAGAATATTATATATCTATAATTATCTATAATATTCTTGGTGCCGTGTAGTCGAAACGAAATGTCGTCTGTCGTAGTCACAACACAAACCATAGAATAAAAAAGGCTTCGCTACTCACGCTAATTTTACCAATGTCCTGTCACACGTAACTATTACCGGTCGGCTATTTTTCGCAAGCGAAAAAATAGAACATGCTCAATTTTATAGCGGCTATTTTTCGGTCAACGATTTTTAGCTCGTGCACGGTCACACGAAGCTAATTTTCGCTAGAAAATAGCAACTATAAATCGCTACGTGTGACTGAGACTTAAACGCCTAAAGACCCGGTTTTTTCTCTCCCTTTTTACGCCGTGCTAGCTCTTAGCCTTAGCTCTGCTGGAGATAGATTCCAAAATGACATCTGATAGTATAGGAAATAGAATAACGGTAGCTAAATATATTAAATACTTCACATGGCTTAAACATCGTAGAATCCATTAACAAAGCTTGAACTAATAGGAATTCGTAATGGGTCCGGTCGATGGATCTACCCAAGATAACGTAGTTAAATTAAATTTTTAACAGCTATTATGTTATCAAGAACAAATATAAACAATGATAGTGTTACTTACATTGTATGTTTGTTGACATTGAACACTGGGTCAAGACGTGACGAATTCCTCTATCTCTGTGTCGTAAGCAGGTTTCTAAGTGGTAGATACTAGTATATTACTACTCTTTGGGAAGTACGCTACATTAGTATTAGGTTATTTTTCTCATTGTGGGGTGCATGCTCGTCGCTTGAAAGTTGATATTGAATCATTTTAATTTAAGGAATATTTTGTTGCTGAAAATGTGGGCTCAATTTCAGTACATAAATCTGCATTTAAAATAAAACAAGTTAAAAATGTATTTGGGTTTTATTGATCTTTATTTATTGAAAAGAATATAGTTTATTTAGCGGATAAATATAAGTTAAGAACTATCTAGTAATCAAGAGTTGAAAGTTAGTTCATTTAACATTATTAAATTAAAATAAATAATGTTAATGTTGCCATCCTAAGAAAAATGTGAATACATTTTTCTTAGGATGGCAACATTAATTCTGTCTATGCACCTATCCTCTTCATAATACCTATGTCTATCATTCTAGTGTGTCTTGTTTTTGTGGCAAATAAATGATTTTTCTTTGTAATCTTTCTTTCATTTCTTTCTTTCATAAAATGCAATAAATTTGACAGTCAATATGTTGGACAAGATCATAAATATTAAAATAAAATGAAACTATAAAATGAACCATACTTTAGTTACTATCTGAAACACTTTGTTAATGAAGATATATTATATAGTCACGTTGGAATTAACGAATACGTGTTACGTGTGTCCAGTATTACGCCATATATAATTCTAATCATAGCCGGGTCTATTTCATTAGCCATTTCAACAACTACGTTGAAGGGTGTAATTACGCCCTAACTTCCAGGTATCTATAGCGTTCCCACCCTTGGACATCGGGAAAAAAATCAATTACTGTTCGCGTGTTCCAAAGGAGTTTGATCGCGCTAATCCGCCGGCCAGCGCGAGCGCACACCGTGACGTCACGCGAGCTTCCGGCGGCAAAATCATTTTAATTCTTTTAATACGTCCGATCAACTGTTTGCTATTGTGTTTTCAACTCTATTTGTGAAGTTATAACGTTCTTTAGTGAATATTTTGGGTGCAAATATATTTGTCAAGTTTATGAAGATACGGTCTGATAAAGAAGTGATTTTAGACATCCAGGTCCAAGAGTTATGTCTGTAAGTTTGTGCATCCTACTTATTTATGGTATTCGGTAATACGTTGACTGTGTGGTATGTGTATGCCTATTTTAATAGGTTTTTTGTGGGTTTCCAAGTCGAAGGAAAACGGATTAATTTAAGTAATGGTCTAGCGAGAAGAAGGTGGTTTTGTTATTATAAATCTCTGTAGCCACTGCAAACCGCATACCTGCGATTTCAAGCCTTAATTACCTCTTCTAGCAAGTCTTCCGTCAATTTAATGGATCAAAGCTTTGATATAGGTCAGAGTACTATGAATGCTGAATACTGAAGAAGAAACATGTCTAAGATGATACCTGATTAAACTAGCTTTTAATTAAAAAATCTGCATTGAAATCCGTCGATCCGTTTTGAAGCTACGATGCCACAGACAGATACACAGACCTTCTTTTTTGTCGGGAGTTAAAAAGGCAGTTATCGGACTTGGGAGATAAGCGCTGGATAAACGTCTCTGGATTGATCTCAACATCACGATAGAATTTTATCGTCTGAGGTTTGGGGGGGGGGGGTTAGAGCCAGCTCCTCCCCTGGTTACGGCCTTGCTGACCTGCCAATAGGCAATAGCGTGTAAAAAGTGAGATAACTAAGGAATTTCCTATTTATTTTATAATCTCATATTTTTAATTCCTTCTATTGGGAATTTCAAGTTTTCCCAACACTGGGAAACCCTGGTGTATTAGGCAAGCGGGTTGGTGATCACCGAGTCTCGTTAAATACATAGCGCTTGGTTTTAGACCATTAACTAGTTAACGCTAAACTTAATCCATTTCTTAAGCGCGCCATCAAGAATCGCTCCACTGAGTTTATTCACGATTGCTATCGTATGGGAGCGGGGCAGCATTGTTTTGCAGTTCACACAGCGGCGCTTGCGGTTGCGTGAAGTACTGAAAGCAGAAGCGATGCGATGTAAAAGAAATAATGTAGCTTTTACTAATTCTAGTGATATAGGTAGTATGAGACAATAAAATCGATGTCCCTGATCGAAGTCGAACAAACAATGGCAGTCGCTTGTTTAAGTAATTGTAAAACTTAGGGCCATTTTCATCAAAATGAAATTCGCCAATTACCCTTACAAAAACTCATGTTTAAACGGCTGATTTTGCTCTAATCGTCTTTTAAGTTGTCCGTGAACTTGAACCTTATTGCATCAGCGTAAAGATCATGTTTTACTGCAGTACTAATATACATTCGTGGTGTTGAAGAGGCGCGCAGTTCGGAACTGATCGGTTTTACGAAGTTTGCCGATGGGTTCTTAATTGTGTCGTACTAAATCTAGTCATTTTAGAAAACAAAATTAATAATTATTTATTTTCTACAAAAATACAATCGTACACTGAAAAGTAAAGAAAATGCCATTAGCTAAATGTAGATAGCCATAAATAAAGATTTACGCATAAAAGAAAACTTCCATACGACAATGAATGTTGTTTAAACGTACTGAAGTCAGTCCAATATTATGTGTTCTCGGTCATAAAGTCGTAACCGATGCGATAATCGGCCTTTTGCGTCATTATAATCGCATGTAGTACTTATCTTTAAGCGGCTTTCAGATCTGTTATTAACTATAATGTCGAATATAATGCTCGCTTTGGAGTTTAAAAGCTCCTGGTTACGACTAAGCACTAGCGACCCGTCCCCGGCAACGCCCGGGTGGAATTTCTCTATTATCCTTACATTAAATATGAAATTATTATACATAAGAAACTTCTTCTTGAATCACTCTATCTATTAAAAAAAACCGCATCAAAATCCGTTGCGTAGTTTTAAAGATCTAAGCATACATAGGGAAAAGACGGAGAGCGGGAAGCGACTTTGTTTTAAACTATGTAGTGATTTCCGTTGATGGCTCTCGAACTAGGGGATGCTACCTGCCGGGCTAACATGAACGCCGCGACATAATTTTGTCGTCGTATTATCTCCTGCGGAAACAGGGTTGTAGAGGCATTGTCTCGTCTTGTCATGACGACAAACTTTTGTCACGGTGCACATGTTACCCTAGCTGAGGAGAGAAAATTACTCAAGCAGGGAATCGCTGCCGCTGTGAATGGCTCTCAGCAGATCTAGCACGGCAGGTGGACAAATCCGTTTTCCCCACCATTTGTCTCCGATTTTCCTGTCTTCCCATTTTGCCGTGTTAGCAGACGCGAAATAGCCTGTTTGAGGAATTTAGCACAGACGCGCTTCTCCTTAAAACGACTCCCAATAGCACGAAAACAATAGTGATGCAGTTCGCACCAGCATAGTTTTGTCTTCGCTCATTACTCGCTTAGCTCTCTCTGGACATTCAGCATAGAACTGCATGCTCGGATGTCTAGTATAACGGAATACGAATTGCTTTGTTTTGGGCAAGTGATATGTAACGCGGAGATATGATATACATTGATGTTTCATAACTCTGTTATGCCGAAATTTCGGCCGAAAACAACAATTAGTTATCTTTCCACCTGGTTTCTCACACGGCCAACAAGTGAAATAACGCAAGTGGACCAGCTAATAATTATTTATAGGATGTTACGGCTTTGGGAGCCATGTTCACCAACAACTTATCAGATGTTTAAAATGCAAACGACCGTTTAACCTCACAAAAGTTTTTGTCTTAAATCGTCTGTTACATTGTTGGTGAACTGAGGCTATAGATGTTTATTGATGAAGATTAGTTTTATTTAGATTTAGTCTATAAAGTCTTGATGGGAAAAAATCTCATTTTAACTCCACGTGGTGCACTCTGTAGGACATTATTCTGCTGCGCTAATACAATTATATTTCTTGCCTGTGCAATATGATTATTATCTTCTTGCTCCGTTCCTCTCTGTCACACGTTATCTCCGATTTTTTTTTCTTGTTTCTTTCTCCTTTGCTTTCTTTCATAGAACATAATGTAATGGTTGGTATTCTCTCTGTAGTACAGACCTACAGCATATACCGTGGAGGCTTCGACGACTGACAGGTAGTGGGATAACTAGGTATTACTAGGTCTTACCTTTCTCGGCCCGATCCCTTTATGGGGTTACTGGACAACAACTTCTACTATGAATCGAGACCACAAAGGTAGGACCTTGTATGTGGCCCTGGCTCTGGATGAAGAGGCTCATCCCATTAATTTTTTTCCAATCGTGGTGATCACGGCATATAAGTGACAAGAGGAAGGGACATTGATATTTTTTTCCACGAAAAGCTGGGTCGCTAAAATCACATTCACAGCTTACAAAGTTTTTACGTTCGACTCGACCGAACAGAATGAATGTAATAAGTAACCCGAATCTAAATAAAAAAACAAACTATTATGAAGTTTGCGGAACTCCGCATAATTATGGCGCACTCGCTCCGACAACTTACCCTTTCCTTTTGGGTTGTATATTCCGTGGTGGGGACTAATATAAAGGAATTTCCTGTATTGGACACCTTTCCGTCGATAAAAGAGGGCTGATAAGCTCGACGATTAGTTGCTAGCATAAAATCCTATTCATGTATTAATTAATGTGTAGTACCGTAGACCTAAAATGCGGAGATGTTTCAACTAATTATAATCTCAGCACACCTCACAGAAGTAGTCTTGATTTGCAGTAGGTACCCTAAGGGCAGCGGTCCAAAGGTCATTCATTTTATGGGACCCGCAATAAGACCCCAATAAATTCCTCCAGCATTTGCAATCTCCATAAGTAGAATATGCATTTTTATTTGCAGTTATTTATAACGCCAATTTTCTGTTGCATAAATAAAAGGTATTATATTATTTTAGAGAAAGGTTTATTTTATGAGTTGGCTTGTGTTAGTGTTCTTGCATTGATTCGATTATTTTAGTTTAGGATTACGATTTAACATTACTAAGCCAATGATTTTCTAAGACTGTTTATTATAGTGTAAAAATCTAATCTATGGAATCGAATATCTATAAATACTAGTGGTCGAAATTCAGCTTTCTGTAGGTACTGTTTCTCTATATGCCAAATCTCACACTCGTCCGTGCGTGTAATAAGCTTAAAAAATTGGGTACAAAGTTTTATCTTCACGTATTAATAAATGTGTATAATATATATAGGTAGATATAATATATATCGTGGGACAGTTTACAGACATACCTACATCTAACATGCACACATTCAAACAAGAACCCAAACGCTGAACTTTGCCTGTAGATAATAATGAACTACTACAGACTATATCGTCAAATTAAATAATTTAATAAAAGGTACTTTTAAACTTAAGATGATCCATACGATCGCGTGCGGTCCATTACAATATCCGGAACCAGGCACGAGCGTAGCAGTAAATATAAACACTGTTTTCACGCGCCGCGCAGACGAAGTTATCGTACGCGTCCGGGTCACCGGGCCTCGAGCACTTATCATAGCCTAGGCAATGTGCACAGTGGAGGCCGATAGAGCGCGACGGTACTGCCACCACAGATGTGTTGGCAGAGGTTGATGCCATCGGTGATAGACCACCTGCAATCATATTTGCTACAAATTCTATAGGTAGGTATCTATTATGAAATGAGCATAAACGAACCTCACAGTATAAAGCATTTTCAGCTTTTTTTTGGTTAGGGCCTGCAATAATGGTTTGTTTTATCAATGGAGCTTTCTCAGACATGAAACCCTGCCAAGGTTTGTTTCATGGTTTCAACTATTAAGAATAACCATATTCCGCAGGTGTTTACCCAATTTTGGGCATAAACGTCCACATCGCCTACATTATGCTCACAGCCTTACATCTGTACTCGCATCAATAATTCGACTAAAGTTTAGTCGATAACGATTTGCGCACCACTTAAGTATGTCATAAGGGCCAGCCTGCGTTAGTTAAGTGCAGGCCACACCGTGAGCTGGCGGGCTGCGGGTTGGGGCAGGCGTAGCGAGGTGATTGAAACTATGCGAACTAAGCGAAGCTTTGGTGAGCTAAACTAAACGTCTTATTACAATATGGTTTCAAGACTTTCAAGCAAGTCTTGTAAAACTCAGGTTTTAAGAGAGCCCCGTCTCTTATTGTCATAAATTATGACGTTAGAAAGTGACGGATATATTTAAAACCTTGGTTTTACTAGACTTGGTTTAAACCATCGTTTGTTATAAGAGTTCAGAATTTGTGAGTGAGCTGGAATCGTTGGATATTTCGTTCACATCGTTTGCGTCGCTGAGGTAGCTAGGCTCTGTACTTCACAGTGTGAACCGAACTATTAAAAGACGTGAAACGTTGTTCGCCCGCCAGTCCGCCCGCACCCGCCGCCGGACCCACCCGCACTCGCCCGCTCGCGGTGTGGCCTGAGCTTTTTAGTCCAGTGGACCGATTATTTTGGCGATCGACGAAAGTTCAACGTTGATACAATAGGTTAACTATATTAAGATCTGTTATCAGAGCTCTATTTTCTCAATGGGTGTGAATCCTCTGCCATTAATATGGAATGTCTGAGCTTCTTATCACGCGCTGTAGTAATGCAGATGATAGCAAAAATATCTCAAGTACGCTGAATTCTATATCTTGAAACAAGCAACGCAAGTTATTTAATTCATAAACGATTTTTATGACGGACTCTATTTCGCTGTTTGAATAAGCATTAACGAATTTAGCAATTTAGAATACAGAAGACAAAATATTAAAAATGATTGATTTAATACGCAATGCAGACGGTCGCGGAAACATTTGAAGAATAGGTATTTCATTGTACAGTTGTTACTCCAGCAGAGCTAGCACAGCGGGTGGAGAAACACGTTTTCTCCACCCTTTATCCGCTTTACAGAAGATTAAAAAAAACTCTCCCCTTTGCTAGCATGGCGATGAGGGACTAATATATTTTATCTCTTTATGACAGTTAACGGTGGACTAAAGTTCGAATTTATTAGAGCCCTTTCACACTTGCCACAACCACACCACATCGCAGCGACAAAAAGTGGTGAAGCAGTGGTTGCGTGTGAATAGTGTCGCTGCATCTTTTTGCAGTTGCTTTGTAGCAACTATAGGTATACATATCCTACAGATACTGCCTGCAGGTCGCATCTAAGGACCCTCATCAACATCCCACAACACTGATTTTTACTCCTACTCCTTTTCTGTACATGCGGTTAGGGTGTGGAATGTGCTCCCGCCTGATATAAGATGCAGTAAAACTGTCTCTTTGTTCAAGAAACATTTAAAAGAGCACTATCTTTCCTCAGCTACATAGTTTGTATTTTATTTATACATTTAGGTATATATTTGTTTGGATAGCTATATTTAATGTATGTATTTGTATTCTTCCGTGTTAGGTATGTATTTATGTATTTTACGTACTTAAATTATTTATACGTATCTTTTACACACTGTGTCTACATTTCTTCTTTTTAATCTCTCCTCTCGCAGGTCTGCTGGAAGAGATTTCTTTATAAATAAGCAGTACCTTTGTACTTTATGCTCCTACTTCAATACTCATGTATTTTATGTGTGCATTAATTGTTAAATAAATAAATGGTTTTGTCTCCAGTTTTTGTCTCCCCTTTTCTCTTCTTTTTCCGTACTATCCCTACTCCGATGTTTTGATTAGACAGGTGGATGCTGCTATCTTGAACATCCGAGTTCCTAAACGACACCCACTGGAGAAATAGCTTATTTCACATTCATAAATGTTAATTTTGGTACTTTATATTCTACCTTCGTAAATATTTTTTTATCATGGATGTACAATCATCTTCTCCACTTTTGACCCCCCGGCACTTTGTCCCCGTGAGTATAACGTACCATATGACAATCTAGACACCATAATCTGTCCGTAGGTTAACACGATGATTACCTTATTCAATTCTCTATTGCCATCTCTATTCATGTGCATACTAATGACAAGGATAGGTATAATTTAAATCAGTGTTTAATAATTAGATGTGTTTATTAATAAGGGTTTAAAACCTAAGTTCATCGACAACATAACAGATGTTTAGACCAAAATCTGTTGTTTAAAGTATAAATTTTTTATGGTAATCGGCCGATTTAATTTTAAAAATCTATTATTATTGACGGTGAACATGGTCATATTATGTCGTTTTACATAAATCCTAGCGAAAGTTTACAATCATTTTAAAAATGAAATATGCGAAACAGGTTCCAGTTATGGTTCTTATTTATTAAGTATCAAAATATAAATATTTATGTAACGGTTGTATATTACTGCATTTTCGCAAATTACTATGGTCGTATATATAAATAATATTAAATATTATTATTATCATCGTTTCTCGTCGACCAGTCACAATTAAAGACGTAAAAATCTTACGATGCGAAAAAAATTTCGGCTTCCTATAATAATAGTACGATCAGCTGGTTGAGTATATATATTACGTGAAGTAAAAAAAAATTCGCGGCTAGAATAATTAATTTGCCGAGTTCTTCATTACAATAAGTACAATCATTCGCTAACGAAAAGTTCGCCGTGTATAATAGTAGTAGTAGGTAGTAAATAAATTGATTTGAATAGTACATAGGTATTTACTTAAAAGTTATGTAGGGGCAACCTCTTGCGATACGTTATCGGTCAAAGTGCGCAGACTTTGTGTGGCTTACATATGCTGTGTGCGTGAGATGTACAAAGATGTGTTCGCCTGGATACGGCGAGCGTAGTTATATATACTACGATACAACTAAGAAGTCGCATCGGCAAACTTCGTAAAACCGATCAGTGCCGAACTGCGCGCGTCTTTCAAACTACGAATGTTTATTAGTAGGTACTGCAGTAAAACATGATGTTTACGCTGATGCAATAAGTTGTACAATTATTTAAACGAGCGACTGCCATTGGTGTTAGATTAGGTACATCGATGATACTTCTTAGTTGTATCGTGCTGTACAGTACTCGTTACAAATCTTTGTCTGTGAAGCTAGGTTCAAATAATGAAACAACACGACGTATCAGAGCGAGAAGCACGACGAAATTCACGATCTTGGGAGTCTACTGCCAAACTAAAATGGTAATGAACTCTGGTAATAAATTTCAATAATAAGCTCAAAGTAGCTGGTAATGAGCTCAAAGTTTAGCCTCTCACGATCGTATTGAAGTTAATTACCAGAGTCGATATTCATTACCATTTTCGTTACGCGGTAGACCCGCTGATTTGACACGACGCTTCTCGTAGCAAATTCACAAACACAAAGATCCGTAGCGAGTATTGCAATACCACTACGGCGAACTGCACTCAATTCACCGAAAAGTATATTACTGTTTCAGCCGAAATCTACATGTACGGACTAAGTAAGTTAGAGCGTACATAGACTTTGCTAAGACATTGCTTTGGAATTTGGCACTTTCTCTATTGTCTTTTAGACTTTATAATGGACTTCGTCGATCGATGCGTATGCTCAGCATAATTTCAGCATGTTATGATATAAATTCCAAATCAAAGAATAAGCTAAGCATAAATAATTTTAGCAAAGTATCTACAAGTAAAGTCTGAGCCAAGTCAAAGTATGCACTATTGATGTCAGCCTAATACTAACTCATCAGCCGTGCATAATAAATCCTTTGATTTCACTCACAAACTATACAATATTCTTGTTTACATAATTGGGTGTCTGAAACTCGGCATGCATTTTTTTAATAATTATACATAATATTTTTTTATATAGTGCGCTAAATTAGTAGAGTGAGTCAGTCTCTGTTTCTAATTGCAACCGCAGTATTGGGATACACTTTAAAACAGAACGAAAATTCGACTTAGTATGGGGTACACGTTTATTTTACTAGCACAAGCCAATTTTTTGACATGGTGTTTTGTTTAGATAAATTATCATGATAATTATTAATTATCTTGGAGTTATTAGATAATCGGTTTTTTTGTTGACGAAAGTAATTAAAATTAGATATGATAAATGGCTTTTTTTTGCAAAATCTTAATGAACTACATTAATCTCTCCAATCCAAATTAATCGTTGCATGGTGACAGAACTTGTCAAAGTCATTATGTTTCCGGTAAAATATATGTAGTTTATCTACCTGGTCGCGGGACTTATCTCATTACCGTGACCCCGGAACGTAAAGAGCTATTGAAGGAACACCGTGTATTTTAGTCAGTACAAGTCTGACAGTCCCTCCCGCCCTGCCCGGGGTGGGAGGAATCATTTGATGATTTAACCACGCTAAAAAAAAAAAAAAAGCACAAGCCATTATTTTTTTATGTTGTTTTGGAGTGAATTTTTGTACTGTGGTTCAATTCGGGAACGGACTGAATAACACTGCACATTTTGCGCACTACATAAAAAATGTCCTGAAGGTCTATATGAGGATTTAAAAAATATTTATTTGTTTGCATATTGTGGTCTCTGGAACTTGTGAACCGATTCTAAAAACTATTTAATTGAAAGCTACACTATCCCTGGACTCTGAATGATACAGGTAATATTTTATTTTGATAATAATAAAACGCTTGGGTGAAACCACAAATGAACCGCAAGCAACAGATATCATAGTAATTACTATTACTATGATAGCTATACGATACGACAATTTATAATATTATTAAATCACTTCTAGTATAAAACAATGTCGCTTCCCGCTGTCTGTCTGTCCCTATGTACCTATGCTTAGATCTTTACAACTACGGAACGGATTTCGATGCGGTTTTTTTTAATAGATAGAGTGATTCATGAGGAAGGTTTATATGTATAATATTTTCATATTTAATGTAAGGATAATAGAGAATTTGCAATAGTTATAGTATAAAGAGAGAAGTCCTGATTGACTGACTGACTGACTTATCATCAACGACGCACAGCCGAAACTACTGAAGCTAAAGTCACGAAATTTGGAGAGTAGTTTCCTTTTGTATTGTAGGCAAGCATTATTAAAGGATTTTTGAAAATTCAACCCTCTAAATGGGTTAAAAAGGGGCTGAAAATTTGAAAATTGTTTTTGAAGTGAGAAACGTGAAAATTGGCATTTAGGCTTTTGGTTAGAAAAGAAATACGTGATTCTGCTAAAAATGAAACGCGTGGGTGAAACCGTAGGCGACAGCTATTATAAATAAACCCAATTCTGTTAAGGTTTCGCTATACAGGATGTGTGACTCATGTTGTTAATTAAATTAAACTTGTACGCTTTATGATAGGTAAAATATATGACTGAATGCATATTGCTGGTAGAATGGAGAATTCTTGTTAGTTTTCCTGTGCTGTGGGAAAACACGACGTCCCGTTTCTATGGTAAAGAATTTCAATAATTTATTATAAAAAAAAAATTGTCCTGTACCTATGTTTATTAATAAATATAAATTTTATGTCTATTAAAACTATTGCTGTTTTGTGTAACTTCGTTACTGGCCTTCTGCTAATAAAAACTTGTAATTTTTAAACACTGAGTAAAATATAGCCGTCCTTATCATTTGTATGCCAATGAATAGAGATGGCAATAGACTTAAGGCTGATTTAGATAAATAATTTATTAGTTATGGAGTAACTATTCTAAAAGGGTTGTTGACTACTATTAAAACTGGACAAATAATTTATATTACTTTATAGTAGGCAGATAAAGAAAACCACAGATGACAAAATAATTAAAATAAAAAATACCGAATTTAAAGTTCTCGAAATTTCTATACAGGCACTGTCCATCCTTTTCCCACAAATTGGAATATATTATGTTTATAGTGAAACTGTTGCATTAGGTACTAGTATATCTATGACGTCACAAGTCAGTATCTCAGTTTTTTGGAAACGTTTAAATTTGCTGTTAAAAATCTTACAGTCAAATGTCCTATTATTAGTAATAAGCTTTAAAAACAACTGTTGATGTGTTCCCCAGTTGTACGAGTATGTTGAATGAAAATCTTAGGTTAAATAAAAGAGTTTATTTTATTTTAAATATTTAACTAGGAACGGCTTCCATTCGTTTCAAAACTTAACTGGAGTGTCGGGCACTCCATCTTGTTAGACTTGAAAGCTGTGAGCATAGGGTTAGACTAGTTACAGTTTAAATTAACCAGATTTATTTTATATTCAATGGAACGAAAATAGTCACAGATAATGGTGTTCAGATAATCCTAAATCGAATCATAAAAGTCATCACAGGGTAAGTTTTTTTTCTGACATTGTATTATTGTTGAATCTAATCAAATCAAACAATTTATTAATTTCGGTTTTGTAGCAATCCTCCTTCCAATTTTATTTAATTATTTATTTATTTAATGCTTTATGCACAGGTAAAAAAGCACTGTACAAAGGCGGACTTAATGCCATAGGCACTTTCTGCCAGTCTACTTTAGGGTGATGCAGAGACAAACATGGTGGGTGCAACGTAAAATAAACGATAATTTGAAAGTTTTTTATGTAGCTTTTATTATACGTTACTCTTATACGGTCAGTTAAAAGCGGATTTTAAATAATCCCCTGTAATGATGCGTTAACATGTCGCATACCTAGAGCGAATTAAAAAATCACTTTGCAAAAATTTTAAAAGGAAAATTTTACACGAATTCCATGTTTCGACGATCCATCCTTTTTAATTGGTGCACTGGACACTAAATTATTTGCGTAAGAGCATAAAATCGGCAGCTGGTGTCAAGTGACGGAAAATTTGAAATTATTTTCAATTAACTCCAAAATACTATCAAAGAAAAAGAAAGAAAGAAAAAAGTATTTATTTGACACAGCACAAAAACAATTTTAAAGATAAAGTAACAAAAAATAAAAGAATAAAACATGTAAAAGAAAAAAAATATTTATCTTAAATAACAAATGGGTTGTACGTCGCAGCTGTGTCAAAAAGGCTTCCGCTCAGCTTAAGCTGACGCGCTGCGAGCAGCCCGACAGCGCTGGTTTTCAGCGGGAGCCAACTGGTTGCTCCGATTGAGTGAAATTATAACGCTTCGATGGCAAATGGGTAGTTACAATAAAGAATTGAGGCGTCATTTTTAACCTCCAACAAGAAACAGGGGTGTTATACGTTTGTAGTCTGTCTGTAGCATCGTAACTCCAAAACGGATAGACCGATTTCAATGCAGTTTTTTTAATTGAAAGCTAGTTTAATCGGGTATTATCTTAGCTAAGTATGTTGCATGAAAATCTAGTTTCTCTTTTTTCTAGTTAGAGTCGGTGTTTTTGAAGGTTAGGTTATTATTGGCGAATTGAACAGGTTAATTTGTAGCTTTGGTAAAAATAAATCAGGGGAGGGGGATATCTGTAAGAACATCTGGACGATTCGAATCTCACTATATTTGACGAATTGGCATACGATAATAAACGTGTAGGTAACTTAAAGACAGGAGCTGAACGTTACTAGAGCATGTTGTATATCAAACGACAGCAAAAGTGAGATTCGAATCGACATGCGAGATGTTCTTACAGAATAGCTCTACGTCATCCTGTTATTTTTGTGTAACAGTAACAGAGATAACAGGTAACAAAATTGACTGTTATAACCCATCGCTAGTCAGTCCATCTTCCATTCCTTTTTACTTTACAACGTTAATTTTTAAGCAGCATCTTTCACAATCTCGTCCATATTTAGTTCCCACGTATTTCATAACGTTCCTATATAATACTCCCACTGTCACATCCATTCGCCCTAGCTCCGCGCAGTAATCGGCCGAACATCAGAACAAGCGCGTTAGTCACCTCGGTATGATATACTCCGGGCCGTTACACGTAAGACAATGCTACTTTATCATCACGTATATCTAAGAGTTATCACTATGTGCTATTCGCATCAAACTGCTCACTTCTTCACTGGACGTGTCTTGACGTATGGGTGCTAAGGTGCTTTACAAAATTTTAGGGTTCCGTAGTAAAGAACATTGCTCTTGTGGAGGAACGAGTGATAGTGTTCCTCCATTGAAAAGGGAGGATCCTCCGACCAGGCGAGGTGATATACATGGATAATGTCGGATAGTTGTCTATGTGTTAGATACGATATTCTTTTTTCCTTGCGTGATGCAGGCCTCGTAGTCTGATTGGTCGAATTCTTTTCGCGCCACTGTAGTTCGCTTTGCTGTCTTGCTAAGTAGTTATTCTATGTGGCAATAGGTGTCGCTACACTCTCTTTTTTATAGTTTAGGGGGCAAACGAGCTTGCGGTTCACTTGATAGTAAATGATCACCGCCGCTGTGAACATCCGCAACACCAGAGGAGTGACCGATGCGGCTGTACGACCGGTGTAGGCTCTTTTCTTGAAGGTCCCCATGGCATGTGTTCGGGAAAACCACTGGTGGTAGTTGATTTCACAGTTTCGTGGTGTGTGCCAAAAACTGGCGCGTGAAGTTCGATCCGGTACATTGATGTTACTTCTTAGTCGTACTTTAACGTTATGTTTCTATACAATAAGGCACCAAAGCAAAATATAAAGCTATATCTAGGTACCTAATGAATGTCAGTTAGGGCCCCTTTAGAGCTACTTTTAGCATCGGCAACTAGCGATATAGCGATAGCATCGATGCTGCATCGCGATTTGGCGACTCACTGCGTCCGATCGCGGTTGCTAAAAGTATCGCGTGTGAATGGGGTAGCGATCGATCGCTGCATCTAGCTTCCGAAAAGCGACTGAATTGCTAGTCGCCGATGCTAAAAGTAGCTTGTGTGAACGGGCCCTTAGGTACCTATCGATAAATTAAATTCAGTCAAATAACAGTCACTAGTAATGGGAAACTCATCTAACAGTTGTTTGTAAATCAAATATATCGATAGTCAATATTTGAATTGCATTTCCTTCAAATTCAATGCAGCAGTTTCATGGCGTTAAACACTCAAAGGTTTCAAGCGATATTGTGATATCTATTTGAAAACGAGCTGTATTATATTCCCCTCATATTATATTGAAGCTCTTTAATTAAGCTGCCTTCTCGTTGTTTAGTATTATGGCAAATATACTTGATTTATTTCAAAAGATACCTCAACGTCCGTCATACAAAATTATAATCTAGGGCCCTTATTATTATTGCTAAACAATTAGATAATCAATTTTAAAGTTTATCATCTGGAAACATAATTTATGCCACATCCACCACTGAAGTTTCGCCTCACATAAAAAAGTCCTTGTTCACCTCACATTTGTCAATGCATACAAATGTATCTAAATTAGGATCAACTAAACGTTTTACATAATAAAAGATAAAACTTTATCGCGTACGCAACTGTTATTATCATAAATAGACGTGCAGTACAAATGACCCACATATGGATAAGGGTCTCTCCACATTTATCAACGCGGAATCGGCTTAAGCCGGTCGGAAAAAGCTTTATGGCAACGATATAAGAGTGTAAACGACGCGACGTCGCGTTGTGGTGTCGCACGCCTCTGCTTCGCTCGGATGATACGAGTACGCCACGCAAAGCGGCTTACGGAGAATAGAACTATCGCTTATACCGTGGACATAAAAGCTTTTTCCGACCAGCCTAAGCCAAATCCACCTTGCTAAATGTGGAGAGACACTTACATCACTTTGCAAAACTAGCTGTACAGTGTAAAGCCGGGCTTTCACTGCGAAAGGGTAATGAGCAAGTAATACCTTGACGGAACGGACCCCAGATAGCTAAAATAGGTTTTACCTTCCATTAAGAAAGAGTTTTGACGATTGCCTTCCACTGCAAAAGGGAAATAAAGAAAGAGAGAGTTATTAACTATTTTTACTCGGTCAGTCCTCTCCGCTAGACTCTTTGTTGGTGGAAGCACTAGAGTCAAACGGAGTCCGTACGGAGCCCGCTCCGCTGCCAGTGGAAGCCGCCGGCTTAAGAAACGCGTCTTTAGAAATTCAGAAATCGAAAGCTACACGATGGTCCCTAAACAATCCCTGTTTACGAAACCATTTGACCTATAAACGTATTGTTGTGGCAGATGCCACAAGCGGAAGCATTTTTTCTATGATTGCCATAAGTCACTGCTATGGCGTTGTAATAAGGTCGGTTGCATCCCTTATTGTGAGGGATGTTGACAAATGAATGATGACAATTATATTGTGTGCCTTTGTGGTGGCGACGACTATATTATGTTCTGGTGAGACCGTTGGCTGTACAATTGTTCCCTCGGCATGTTTTGGTAAATTATTATTCACTGTTGCTAATTGTTTTGTTAGATTTTTGTTTAATCATTTCTGGGTGTGATATGACATTTTGTTTTAATTTAACATAATTATGAGCATTGATACATTTTTTCATGATTTTTAGCAGATTTCATTATTTTATTTTAAAAAAAAATCTGTCCTATAATTTGTTACTTCAGGCAAATTTATTTGATATTATTTAATTTTGTATAAATGGGTAAGTTGATTGTATACGATAAAATTGTATATAATAAAACAGGTATCATTTAAAGATCTGCACATTGTTCCTCTAGGTTATCATTTCTCACAAGTTAGCTAGAAGACCTTGTTGGTTTTATGTCATATAAATGAAGTCTTAACTTTTAATAATGAACAGTTCTGGGCCGTTTGCATTCAACAGCACCCCGTTTTTTACTGAACAAGAATTATAAATGCACCGCAGATACCACAATAGACCCCACAATGTAAATGCGAAACTAGCAAAATAATGCGATTTCGTGCATCGCGTCACACTTGTACACTAAGCTTAACAATCAAATATTCATTGTACCGTTTTTCATTTCATCACTACTTTGTGTTTCCACTTTTGTTTAGTCGAATTGTTATAATCGCTTGAATAGAGTTGTCATACACTTGAAGAAATTTTTTTATTGTTATTTTTTTGTAGAAGGGTAGGGTCTTGACTGTTTTGTAAACAAACATGAGTGTTTTATTCCGATCATTTGGAGTGGGCGAATGAAATGTCAAAGTCGAGTTGTTGTTTCAATGGAGTGATGTTTTGTTCGACGATTACTGTTTATATTACTCATAATGGAGAATTTAATAATTATTTTCACCGATTCTGTTTTATATTTTAGTATCAATAATCAAAATTTTTATCTATAATTAGTTAAGAAAAAATATACTTACCTAGTTAAAAATTTGTTTGTAGTCAATTAGTGCAAGTGATTAGTGATTATAGTTAGTAATATAATTGTTTAATGTGTAAATATGTAAGTTTACTTTAATAATGACTCTTTCTTATCAAACTGTAGCCTTTATTAGAGTAAGCCGCCTATGAGTAGGTACCTACCTATTTATAACACCTATTACGGTCCCTTCTGTGGACTAATTAGAGTTTCTTGACTTCTGTTTTTTGATATTATTCAATAATACACGTAGCGTTTATAATTAAATGTAGGTATAACATTTAATTAAGTAGTATGACGTATCTTCTGTTGTAGAAAATGGAAAATCTATCTTACTAAGAAGTTACAGTCGAGTTTTTTAATGTAGCACTTAATTTATTACCGAAATGCTTATTTTTTTATACTATGTGTTGATTATTAAATTCTCATCATGAAAATGGTTCAATAATATTATGCCATACAATAACTTGTTAACGGCTTTCTGAACAAAAGTAATTCAATACTTTAGGAATCAAAAATGTCATAGGTAATAGTCAAGTACCTATTTGTAAATAATATCTTTGCATATTTTGTGGGAAATTCAATTAAATTAGTACTTACTATAAGATTCTTTTTTTGGATTTTTTTTGCTCCTTAGTTATTCAGTTCAGCATAGCATATAAAAAAAATGATTTTTTAGCCATTTTTATTTAGTGTTCTTTTTTTAAAAAGTACGTAGGTAGGACGTAGTTACGCTAAATATTCCCAGCAGGAATAATTTATATAACGTCATAAGCATGATGATGTGATATGTACTCGACTATAGGTAGGTACCTACTTGGGGTATTTAAGTTTATAGTTGTAAGATTATGTTTCCGAACTTAAAAGCTGTAAAGTTTGCAATATACATAAATAAATAAAACATCTCCAAGAAGAAACTTAAATTATACATGTTGAATTATATTTTATTCCAGAAACTACAGACAAAATTATATAAAAACTGCTCTCCGTAGAAATTGTTTACCTTTGCTTACACAGTGTAATTATGCTTTTTATAATATTCATATCTCAGCCACGATAATTACTATACAAACTTACCAAACGTCCCTCGGATATCACGTTCGAAAAAATATATTTATTTCCTATTTCACATGAGAAACCACGGCGTGCGCGACACGTAGCTGGTAACCCGCTGGTTGGTATTGTGCAACCGGGTTTGCCCAACCTTTGTCCACTCGCCCCGGGGATCAGCCGGGTGTTTATTTGCAAACAAACACTACACACCGCCCGCTGCGCCCCGCACTACGCGCCGATTTGTTACGATTTCTGTAATACGATAGGTTTTGAATTTAGTCGGTTTTCGTTTCCGTGGTAGGGTGTGTGAACCTCGGCTTCTACCCCTTTTAGCAGCGGTTACAAATTACGTATTGTGACTAACACTCAGGCTGAGTTTGGAGGCTGAGTATGCGTCAGAGCAAGAATCACGACGAAATTCACGATCTTGATTTGACACTACGCTTCTCGTAGCAACTTCTCAAACAACAATTCGTGGCGAGTATACAGGATAATTTTTTATGTAGTGCGCATAATTTGTAGAGTGATTCAGACTTTGTTCCTAAATACAACCGCAGTATTGCGATACACTATAAAACAAAACGTGTGTCTCTGAATACCAATTTTGAAGATGCGCTTAGCCACGACTTGGCTTAGAGCGGTCTTCGCATGTCTCTGAATCTCAGCCGAAGAGCAACGTGTGAGTCCTGTACCGTTGAGTTTCAAAAGTGGAATAAATATAATAAGAATTTACAATTTATGATAAGTTATGAATAACTTACATAAAATTTTTGTTTTCTTTACTAAAAATATCATGTAATTAATTGTAATGAATGTTTATAATAATTCTTAATTATCTCGAGATTCAACATACCTTGTTAATGCTACTTAAAATCCTGCTCAAAGGAAACGGAGCGTGTCGCTGTCGACGTATCCACGATACAGTTACTCAAATAAACAAATAAAACATTGATTTTATTGACTTACAACATAATATATCTATCAAAGAACGTTACTACATAATGGCATTAAAACTTTGAAACTCGGACAATCGACGCCGACATGTCACCGAATGATTTATTTTAAAAAATATTTCGAAGTCACATAAAATCTCGTTCCATTAGTTAGGTTCTAAAATCGTTATTAGGTATATACTTAATAAAATTCCCACGAAACTTTTATCGAGCAATAAACTCGAAAGTCGAAACGGTAGGCAACTGACGGACGAATAAAACCGAATATAGATAATTTTAATAGACACTGTAAAATCGAAATGACAAATCCTATTCGAACATCGAATTATATCGATACGTTTTATAACGATATCTTAGTCGATATTATAAAATTAGTTTTTTTTAATATTGATTGACATTCGAATGTTTTAGTGGTTTGAAGAAAGTTTCTATTTTAATGTGTATGTTATCACAGTATATTTACATATAGGTATCCGGTAAGTGTGCTACCGAAATCTGAGGATATAATAATTGCTTCCTATAAAAATATGGTGACAGTTACGAAACCAGAATTGACTTCACCTTATATCTGCCTTTCTTGCAGAGAACTTCGCAAAAATACAATTTTTAATACCGAAAGAATATCTTATCCATACAGAAGTTGCGGTCATAAATAGTCGGAATGAGAGCAAATAAAAATGAAGCACACAAAAAAAAAAAATTACCCGTGTATTCGTCACGAGATTTTCTAATGGGAAATCTTGGGATAACGTTTATCGTGCTAACAACACCACAGGGTGCTATTATTAAAGCATGTATCAATAAGGATTTTCTTTAAAATATTTCAATTCCGAGCAACAAATTAAAAGTTAACGGTTTTTGTCGTACTAACTTATGTAACTCTTCCTCGATAACAAGATCGGCTATGTTCCCGCTAAGCCACACTTAAGTTTCTTGTTTATTACTTTTATTGGTGCTCCAAGTAAACAAATTAATGCCGAGTGTATTTTATATTCGTGTTAATTGAAAAGATTTCGGTGACCGCCATCAAGCCGTTTATAAAAAAAATATGTTATTATTATCAAATAGTTTAAACGCGTTTTGTGAAAGAGCTTTCTGACACTTTTATTTGTTCATTTCGTTCGACTCTATCTTTATTGACTTTTGTAGATTTGACTTAAAATTACTTCAAAGCTTACACTTTGGCTTCTGCCTAGGAAAACGCCACTGGTCTCGATTTTGAGGCGCATTTTATTTTATTCTGTTCGGATGAGGTACAGTCGAAATCTTACAGCTAGCATGCAATACAATGTTCAAGATAATTAAATAAAAAGAAAGCCATTTATAAGTTTTCACAGATAAACTATTACTTTTTGACAGTACTAAAATAGACTAAGGCCCAAGTTCACCGTCAACATAACAGATGGTTAGAGCAAAATCAGCTGTTTAAACATGAATTATTGTATGGTTAATCAGCCAATTTCGTTTTAAACATCTGTTATATTGTCGCTGAACATGGCCCTAAGCATCTGTCAATTTCTTTTACTTTAGTTTAGTTCTATCTCTTTTATATGCGATCATCATATTTGTCTCCCAAATATATCCTCAAAAATTAAACACGGGAATTGCCAGTCACCGACAAAACTTTGTCTTTATAATATTTTAACATGATAAATCAATGTGAAGCGAGTGTCGAGCAATATTCTGTCTGCGTCAGAGTAGTTTCAGCTAATGTCCGCCATATTTGGATCTCTAATCGTCTCAACTCACACGTAACTTGACAGCTAGAGATAAATTTTAGACAAGCGATAGTCGCGCGCCCGTCCCGAGATTGTTTCAAGGCGCTCGATCATCCCGTGTGAAAATACTAGAGATGTGACATTATATATATTATACTTTTTATCTCAACTCAGAATTATTCAAGCGTAAATCGAAACTATAAAAAATAAAACTTTTTTAGCTTTTAACGTGACTGAGAAAGGTTTACTGAAATTGTTAGTTATGCTCTAACAGACCGTTACTAGTGCATGTAATTTGTGTTCTTTTTCTTGTGAACAAAGTGCAATGTAGCAACACCAAGTTCGTTGACACCATTCAGAGCTACTTAATGATCAACTGCGCACAAGTAGCTATTCGACCACAATAACGACGACTCGGTTGGCGCAGTGGCTAAGCGTTTAGCTTTCTGCGCTACGTGCCGCGGGTTCGATCCCCGCACGGAGCAAATATTTGTACCATCTACTGATAATTGTTTCGGGTCTGGATGTATATTATGTGCATGTGATATGTATATCTTTGACAACTGTACCCTCGATACAGGAGGAATACTAGTGAGGGGCAACGAATATATATATTTAAAAAGAAACCTGTAATTTGATTCAAATTTCTTAAAAGCTCATAAGCTCGTTTTTCATTCTACGCAAAAAAAGCCATTGTCTATGACTGCTATACTTTGAAATACCCCATAAAATAGATTTTCCGAATCATTTGCTGACATCACGCGGAAAAAAGCTGCCACGTGCGTGCAAAAAATGTGTACACATTACAAACGGCTATTAAGTAAACTGTCCGAGTGTGTAAACGGGTGTGTTAAATTGCACTGCAGTGTACGATGTGGCGATGATAGTTTAATTGTATAGTGAGTATTTTTATGATTGAATTGTTTTGGTTAATGTAAAACAAATTGGTGTGGACAGTGTGGAATATGTATCTAGTAGACGCGTGCTTGGACCTGAATGAACTAGATTTGCTACTTGGGTAGGTAGAATAGACAAGCAAATATTTCTTTAATATTTTGCTATAATTTTTCTTATTTTTAGATTCTAGATTTAAATAATCAAATCAGTCAAATCCATCTTAACAAAGTCTGTTTGTAATAACAAAATAACAGCTTTTACTAAATGCATATGAAAGTATATGCGGTCGGTACTAATAACAAAACAAACATTTTTAATTTGTTTTTGTTTGTGTTTCTGTCTGTTTGTTCCGGCTAATCTCCGTAATTGCTGGACCGATTTTGATGGGACTTTCACTAGCAGATGGTTAATGTTATAAGGAGTAACTTAACTTCCTTTTATTTTAGAAAAGAAAAATGATTAGGGAAACGTGCAAAAAAATTATAATTCAGGTTGTTAAATTCCACACGGACGAAGTCACGGGCACAGCTAGTATTTTATATATAAAAATGACAGAATTGTGAAAAATATAGCTATCATTCGCGAGATTATTCTTTTGAATAAGTCGGTGGACATTAGTTCACATAAGTTTAGTTGGGATAACTTGACATGTTAGTGAACTAGTCGAGGAAAAACCTGTTAATTTATAATCTGAATTATTACAACACAATATTGTTATGTTAACTTCCATCTCCTTACGAAACTGTTTGGGAAACAGGAAATATAATCCAGTTACTATGATCGATGTGTTCGAATACAATTAATTATAATATTATTCAAAATATTTTGTGTTTTATGTTAATTTTACGTTTTCTAACAGCGATCGTGGCATTAGGGAATAATTTATTTAAATACATTGCTCTAATTTTGATTCATGTGAATGACTGACTTGATACTGATGTGGACGCAACATCCGCACATCCGCTATCTTTGATATAAGTAACCAATTTCTGGAAACTGGAAAGTAAGTATACAAGGTTCTACCTTTCTAGTCCCGATCCATTATTTGTAGTACTCATCATTATGAACAACTTTTATTATGGGACCAACCCTGAAATCGTGAAAAAAACATCAGCTGTTCCATACATTTAATCGAGTATTTAATTATTTGTATAGAACAGCTGTATTTCTTTTCGCAATTTCATGGTTGGTCCTAGAAAGTAAGAACCTATAATCTAATAACTGGTATTAATATCTAGATACCTACATTTGAAAAGAACAATTTAAGGACATCCGGTTTATTTTGAGTTTTATGCCTATTTTTTACCCGACTACGGCAAGGGTTATGTCTTTTGTATAACTTTTTAAATACAATAATGCGGGGTCGTACGTAGTCTTACAATAAAGCTTCTAAGGTACCACTGTAAGCTTTTTTTTCGACAAGTAGGTACCGTAGTTTCATAAATGTAACTATATATGTAAAAACTAACAATAGACAATATGTTATCATAATATTTTATTTTTGTGCATTACGTTTTTACACATAATGATCGTTTGTGTTCCTCTGATGTGTGTTTAAAATGAATAGTTGGTGCGAGACAAACATCTCGGTACGTGTTGCGATGCGATAACTTTTGACATTTGCACGGGCGCACAGTAATACGAGTCTTATTAGATAGTACTATTTGTATGCAGCAACATGCGACGTTCTTTGTGAAAGTGCGATTTTTTTGACCCATCAGGGGGGCTAAAAAGGCCGCTTTAGATGAATCATAATATGATTCATATTACGAATGTCAAAATATCTACTTAATTGACGACTCTTAATGTCATGCGCATAAGGTTCATATTCAGTAATTATCTGTTTGACAGCTACTAAGCAGATCATTAGATGAATTGCTCAATGTGGCCTTTTTAGGCCCCCAGTCGTGCTTGGGTCTAGATATTTTGCTATTTAAATATGGAATATAGGGATGGGCCACGATTGCAGTTACGAGAATGTTTGTCTATGGTTTTTTTTCTAACGGTGAAGATATTGTACCCATCGATGTCTATAGATACGCTCTGTCATACAAAGGGAAGCTAAAAAAAGAGACGTATTTTTTGAAGACGTCAAATTCTAAATTCAACAATTTTCGAATTATATTTAAATAGAACAGCGATACATGCACTAATGGAATAGCTACCTACTGTTATTATATATTTTTTATTCAATACACCAATTAATATGTATTATTAAATGTAATTAATAATTATTTTTGTAAACGGCATTTGACTGGTGATCAACCACTCTATTTTTCTGAAAATAGAGTACTTGACACGTCTCACTTTTTGAGTTCACTAAGCATATCTATAGACATCGATGATTGTACCTCCTTGTGTGTATACATGAATTTCTCGGTGTACTGATTTACACAGACAAGCTGTGGATTCGAAGTTTAAATGATACGTGTTTTGCTAACGAGTTTAGTAGGCTCATAACATCGCGCGTTTGATAGTTTTTACGTCGCGTTTGATATTTTAAAACGCGTATAAAATCTTGACATCTGAGCTTAGTTTAATGCTCACAGATACTTAAAGGTATATAGGGTGTAAGTGACATCATAAAGAAAACGAATATCACGCATTCATTACATAATTCGGTATACCTAAGCGTAAGAAGTTTGAGTCGATGTAAGCAAAAATGATACGGTATTTTTCGGGGTTTTTTTAATTAGCTAAAATACTGCAAAACAAAATCGTAATGTTATTGAAAAGACCGACGGAAAATGCTTGCTCTGATTTGTCCAAAGTCAATTACTGAATCCATGGTATCAGTAAAATCGTTATGATGTCAGTTACACCCTGTATATAACACGTATTCATTACAAAAACAAAATTATGTGTGTGGATTATCCTCATAAGCGTCAAAATAATTGTACCTATATTGAAAAAATTCCCATACAAATATTGCATGTGAACGTGAACATTAGACGGCACGGAAAACTCATGGTAGAGGTACTGGTCAGTTGGTCAGTTTATAGCTGTCATGCCAATTTAGGAATAAATATTATACATAAATATATATTGATTTAAAAGAGTACGTAACAATGGAGTTTCTTGCCCGTTTCTCTACAGGACATCAACACTGGAAAGTAGTAACCTGAGTCTGACTTAGTACGTAATTAATAATGTTAATAGAAACGCCTATCCATATTAAATAGAATAGAATATGTCTGTTATATTCATCAGTATTCACCTGCGTTACGATTGAACTTCTCATTATAAAGCAAAGCATGTCAGCAAAGTATGTCTAGTATACTCAGGTAAATCTGTGTGCCATTAATCCATTCTAATTTAGCTATATATATACTTACATATATATACGCGTCTAAAGTTATGAGCTTATAAATAAATCCGTCGGCAAACGCCCTTACTACGGCAACTAGCGACGCGACCGCGCAGCCGTTCTCGATGTGAATTGATACTAAAACTTGATCACGTTTTTTTTTCTAGTGGTGCGCGATTGCTTTTTCTTATACAGTACCTACAGACTAGACGTGTGCACCGATGACGCCGAAGCCGGCATCGGCGTCATCGGCGTGGATGGTCGGACGGATACGGTTGTTTTAGATACAATACAGACATATACTAGTTAACTAAACACTAGAAATGTCTAAATATATGCTTATTGTTTTATTTCGACGTATTTGTTTACGCAAAATCAATAAAATTCCATTTTTACATGACCATGATTTAAATAGCGCGTTTTGCCGATAACTTCGTCCGTCACAGTCATTTGGCGAATAAGTCTGAAATATTTTGTTTTTAATAAAATTTTCAACATCCACGCCGATGACGCCGACGCGGGCATCGGCGCACATATCTAGTACATACATGTCAGTGTATAGTCTTCTTTTGAGGGGTAATGGCTGTATATTAACTATGTGTTTTTGGCCGGTAATTGGTCACTTGCAAGTGACCTAGTCGGAGTAAAAGCTTGTCTACGAATTTGTAATGCCTAGTATTTCAGGGTCTCAATAAGGTCCTACCTTTCTAATCCTGTGGGTCTACCGCGTAACTAAAATGGTAATGAACATCGACTCTGGTAAACTTCAATACCTATGATCGTCAGAGCCTAAACTTTGAGCTACCTTGTTAAAATTTACCAATCATATAGTTGGGACTCCTATCTTCATGATCGGTAAAAAATTTACAAGGTAGCTAAAAGTTTAGTTTCTCACGATCGTATTGAAGTTTAATACCGATGTCGATGTTCATTACAATTTTAGTTACGCGGTAGACCCGCTGGTCGTCGATAATGTCTTCATCATCATCATTTCTTTTTCGACCATGTCGCGGTCTAATTAGATGTTGCGAGTTTTTTGTAATTTCTAACGAGCGACGACCAGCTACTTGGCGATATCTATATCCTATAGCAGGGTCTTATTTGATAAGTATATACAGGATATTTTTTTATGCAGTGCGCAAAATTTGCAGATTGATTCAGTGTCCGAACCCAAATGCATCCCCAGCAACAAAATTGACTCCAAAACAAAATAAAAAATTCATTTTGTGTTGGATCATTTTCACTTGCGCTAGTATATTATGCGGGTCCCCAATACTAAGTCAAATTTTCGTTTTGTTCTAAAGTGTATCCCAATACTGCGGTTGCATTTAGGAACAGAGACTGGATAACTCTACAAATTATGCGCACTACATAAAAAAATATCCTGTACACAAAATCTGGACAAACTTTTCTAACAGAAATAGGTATCCAAATGCGACAGCGATTCCAACCCTGCTCTCTTTGAACCGCGAAGCCATCCAACAAGCCCAATGACGCGTTCAAATATTTTAAAGTCAAGCGATCTCGTGTTCCAGCGTTAGGGCCGGTCGTCGCGGACGATTGGCGCGCGACACCGCGACGGCTGCGACGCTCGGCGCGACCCGGCGCGGGTCTAATTAACGACTGCGCCATCTATCGGCGACGCCCTATCAATCTCGCGGCGTCAGTTTAGTCGCACATTTGTCGCCGCGGTATTTGGGCCGCGTTGGGTCGTTGTTTATTTCGACGGGTTAGGTTCAAGTACCTAGTAATAGCAGGTAAAAGGCTGGGACTTTGCAGCGTTCGGCTCTAATTGTTGTATATTTTCGAGCCCGAGTTATGATTGCGGCTCGACAGTAGTGTAGTTTGCTTGTAGTGTAGTAAGTAAAGAAACTGTTATTAATATCAAATTAAATAAATTTTAGGCGTATTTAAAATTATTCTTTTAACTATGTATTTTGTATCTACATTATCTATTTACTATCTATTTGATAAAATCCTATTGAGTACCTATGGCTTTAATTCAAAACATCGATATTTGTTTACGAATAACAGTGCTAAGGAGGCTTCACAATTGCTCGATTTTTGTCGATGGCAGCACATACTATCGACAAAATTCGAGTAGCATTGACGTGTTTGTTTTACAATAAAAAATACTTTTCTAATTAGGATAATTATCGGTCTTTTACACTCACCCACAATTCCTGCTTACTCTTCTGTTTTACCTCCGTGAAGGTTACGACTGACAAGGTCCTTAGTAACGACTGTTGCAAATGTTGATGACATATCATATTTTATGTCTCCGGCACTCAATTTGAGCTTCATTACGGCATCCGTTGGCATTTCAAGGTATTTCATAAGATGACAGGTGTTGAAAACAGGTATAATATCTTAAACTTAAAGGGTAGGTCACATTGGCTATGATGAACTACTTACTGAGTCTGACCAATGAAAGCTGTCCAAGTATAAGGGCGGGAATTTAAAAATCTGAAGCTGTTCTCATTGAATGTTGGTACCATACAAAAAATCTTCAATACTTGACCCGGATGCGTATGGGATGACTGATTATTTTTTCGACGATTACGATTTTAGTCCCATAGAGAAAGTGGTTCAGTTTGATGATCGGATCCACACCCTTAAATTTTAATATCACCACGCATATTTGATACACGTTGTATAAAATAAAATGCAAAAGCAGCCAAGTTTCAGGACTAAAATTTTGTTAAATTTCGAACTACGAACTTGGAGACTTTTGATTTCACCTCTTTTTACGGCTATTGAACTTGGCCAGTAATTAACAGAATGCTTTTGGTGGGATTAATTATTCACAAAATATTGCTATACGTCCGTGCGTCATTCACAGTTTTACTTGTAATAAATTATGTTATTACTGAGAAAGTACGAGTTCAAAAGACAATAGGAACCTACCTAATTGCTCATAATAATATTATTTCCTCGTCAAATAGCAATGAAGTTATAAATAAAAGTCTTCGAGCCGTCTATGTCAACTTGTTTAGGAATCAAAATTATAAGAATTACTTCTTGGCTTGATTCTTATTTTAATTTTAACGTTTGCGGTCTGGGGCCTACCACCATTTCTTAAAGCAGTATTGTTCCCATACATCGAAATTTCGTGATATACTTTAATATTGTATTGCTATAAAGTTTTGTGAGTTATCTCTTAGACCAAGGAATAGACAAAACATTCTCACCTGTCATTGAACCAATTTGATTGACATTACTTTAAGCTTGAAATAAAACGTTCCTGAAACCGAAGCATGACGGTCAATGACGGTTTTGTAAAAGCTGGTGGTAGCTGGTGGTGGATTTGTGGGCAAAGCTATAAATAAAAATCCCGCTGACACACAATTCCCTGTAGAAGGTTAGAAAAAAAAAACTCAACGATTTTCTCGTGAAAACGGCCTTTGAAATAATTCTGCTGGTCACGTATCGTATATAACCATGAAGATACGAGATTTAGTAGTCACACCATAACATCGTATTTCTGACTACGGTCCAGACGTGTTCACTGAGGCATATCGGATGCGTTTCGGCAGACCGCCAAGAACTTGAAGAAAAGTATCAATATATAGTTTTTATAACGTGTCCGTAAAATATATATGTGTACTAAAACGATAGATATATTCAAAGAGACAATCTTGTTGAAAGCCTTCTGAAATATGCACCGCTATTATATTATATTTTCAGTTTAAGCTGACCTCTCATTGTACGTAAAGTCTACACAATGGGAGGTCAGCTTATATTGGAAATGTATAGCTTGATATAGCCGTGTGTTATGAGGGCTACCACGGCAAAAAAGGGAGCGAGAAAATCTGGGACAAAACCATGTCTTTACCGTTTCTCTCTCGATTTTTCGTTGTGTCTTCTGTCAAGGAGACAAAGGAACCATGCTGATATAATTATATTTGCCTGGCGTTTGAGGTATTATTTAGTAGGTACTGTTAGTCGTCATTTACTGAAATGTTCCGTCTGTTGCAATGTGCTTGAGAGGGTTTTATACTAGAAATAGACAAATATAATAACTCTAGAATACTGATACACCAGCGTAGCTGCGTATGTATTCTTCAAGAAGACCAGTATAAGTACTGGTCTTCTCCTAACCCTAACTAACCCCACCTAAAAGGGTCTTCTCGGAGAACTACTCCTAACAAGAACAGGCTGCATTAATTCAGATTCTGGTGCAGTAGTAGATGAGAAAGCCAGAATATGGCTAAGAAATCAATATCGTAAGAAAATATCGTTTAATGGAAACTGAAGTCTGTAGTCGACTTGAAGAAAGCAACTATAGATATGGAGAATGTCTGCTGCAGCTATGCTAGACCGAACGCGCTGTAAGTAAACACCAAACCATATGAACAACAAATGAATAGGTTGTTTGTAAGAAATCGCTGATTGCGATAAGACCGCCCATTGTACAATCTTAAAATGATTAATTGTAATTATTATGTTAATGGAGAAAATGGAGGGAAGTCTTTGCCCAGGAGTGGGACAGCATAAGCTGATAATAATAATTTTCTGCCGAGATATAAAAATAATAATAATAAATATTCTACATTTTTACATTTAGATTATTTTTTGTAAAAATATTTAGAAAATAAAAAAAAAGTAGGTAAGTATGTGATTAATTGAATAGAATAGAATAGAATAGAATAATCTTTATTTGTGAAAACATAGGTACATAAATAGGTCTTTCAATTAATGGTGTGAAGTTTCCAATATGTTCTGCCATACAAGGCGTACAAATATTTTTCAATTTTTGTTATAAATTAATTAGTATTACAATTAGCAAATTATTACATAATTAATTAAAAATTTACGTTATTAAGTCACAAAAAAATTAATAAAAAATAATAATACTTATAATTAAATTAATGTAATTATTTCCTTATGTCAAAAAATTTACAATTTAATTATGAATTTCAATTATTCTACTATTACAATTATATACTAATATTCAATTATGAATGAATAAAGGAAATAATAATAATAATTATGTTAATTGCTTCTTTTTATCAGGTTGTACACCTACAATAAAGAGGATCTCTATTATATTCTATTCTACGAACATAAAGGTAGGTAGGTATACAAAAAAATTTTGACGAGAAGCGGCTCTCGTTCGATCCAATTCTCGCATTCCTTTTTCTATCGGCATTATCGGCGAGCGAATTGCCGTGTCATATTCGTTTGGCGTAGCATATTATTCACAAATAAAGCTTGCCGCGCCCCATTGTTGTTCACGGCGTGAAGAATCGGCTCGTTTCTAGCGTGCCGAGGACCGGCCAAGTGCCGATAAAGGGTTTCGGATACCAAATATTTAATGCGATGCTTGTTAGCCTAACCCGGCGACCGAATCGGGAGGTATTGTGTTGAGGTCTACCTTTTTGTTGTATGGGTATTTTGTGAGTTTTAAGGCTGTGGACAAGTAATTCTGAGTCGTAAGCTTTTGTTTCAGCATAAACATGCACAATACAAATGAAAATTGTTACACGATAACCGATATAAAATTGGAAGTGGATTTTGGAACCGGAGTCAAATACGAGAGGTATTTTTGATTCATGGTTTTTATAAGTAATCGGCTGAGGTAAGCGGCAGTGCTAGCATGGCAAAATGAAAATGGGGAGACAGGAAAATCGGGGACAAAACTATGTAAAATCTAGTAGTTTTAGATAACTTTGTACCCCTTTTTAAGCATATTGCGCGCACGGAGGAGTATGAGATTTGGCATAGTTAATTTTTAAAGATCTAAGCATACACAGGGACAGACAGACAGCGGGAAGCGACTTTGTTTTATACTGTGTAGTGATAGTGAAAGAGATAGCATTTTCAAACAAATGTTTTGTCCATTTGGGATAACGGTATTTTCCCTGTTGATGACGTTAATTTTCCCACTCAATATGTCTTTTGATGGCATTTATATATTGAAGTCCAATCTCTATATTCTTGCCTAGGCATCAGCCATTTTTTTTAAAACAAACGAGTTGAATACACTGTAAGCTTATTTAGCTTAGAGTGTAAACACTAAGTAATTTGTTTAATTTAGCTAATTTACAAGGAAACAAGGCTACATTCACGGTGCTGCCCGATGCAACGATAACCGTTACGGTGATAGCACTGCACTGTTACTATGAATTACTTAGGTCTAAATCTAGTATATGTATAATATGTTACAGTCAAAACTCTTAACTGGTTAAAAGTACTGCTGACTAAAGATATTGGTCTAAAGTATTTAAGACTGAAATATCGGTTAAAACCATATTCTAGTAAAGTCTGTGGTTAAAAGAAAATAGTTTTGCGTAGGCCAAACTAGTTGGTTCGGTTAGTTTAAAACTGTGTCACTTTAAATTAACCAATTTTTTGTTTTTAAATCTACTTTTGACCAACGTCTTTAATAAAAAGCACATATGATTGTTTTTTGCTGTTATTCATAATTCGCTGCATCCAATTTCAATGCGGACGGAGTGGCGGGCACTGCTAGATTTTAAACCCCGACAAAAAAGAGTTTATAGTGTGTATCTGTCTGTGGCATCGTAGCTCCAAAACGGATGGACCGATTTCAATGTAGTTTTTTTAATTGAAAGCTAGTTTAATCGGCTATCATCTTAGCTATGTTTCATGAAAATCTGTTCAGCTGTTCAAAAGTTACAACTCTTTTTCTAGTTGAACTCGGGGGTTTTTGACGGTTAGGTTATTTATAAATGCTTGCCGTATAAATCAAAGGCGCAAAGTACCTTGCAGCAGCGGATTTATATCAGTATTGCAGTAGATACAAATACAAATAGACAAGCTTGACCGTTCACAAGCACATCAAATTTATTTTCTTTGTACACGCACTTTGGTGATCAATCTTTTTCACCGAACGGGGCACTACAAGCAGTTGCTGACAGAACCGAGTTTTTCTTTCATTCTTAGCAGTTCAGTTTCTGTACCGCTCTATGACTTTGAAAATTATGATCACGTATACGTATCTCCGTGGTTATTTACGAGTGATATTTTGTTTTTAACTTTAAGGTAAAAGCTCCTAATAAGATTTTTGCGTACTTACGTGTCTCTCCGTCAAAGCCGTTTTCAGAAAATACTGAAAGTAGGAAATTGATTTTTTTTAATTTTAAAAGTGGCTGAAAATTAAGTCTATGTCTGATATTACATGGTTCAATTGATTGCTTCCATGGCATTGAAACATCTAAATACAATATTTAAATGATTTCATGTACACGTATAGGTAAGGTTGTTCAATGTGCAATGTTCAATAGTTTTCAATGGAATTGCTTCAATTTGGTTGATCCATGTATTATCGCCTTTATATCTAAGCGTTTTCAATATAAAATTTTCACTAAGTAAAACAATGGTTTCGCAACCCGGGACCCGGGGTCCGGTCCGCCGGACCTGTGTGCTCAAGATACGATCGTTCGTGACTAACACCCACGAACCTTCGATAACTTCATTTCAATGCCGAGCAGGGTATGGCGTTAGTTATCGCGATAATATAAGGACACATACAACAATGCGACTAAACGCAGCGTCCTAAATGCGCGGCTCACCGACCTTTCGACGTAGGCTGTACGCACGTGTAGCACGCACTCAACCAACGTACCTACTTTCACAATAAAAAAACAAAATCAGTCTCAGATCTTATTAAAAAACTTTTGGTAGGTTGCCTTAATAACATTTACAGGCAGCGTGTAAAGTGCTCTTCTAGCGGGTTCCTAAGGAAGAAAAAAAAAAACTGCTCTCTATCTTTACGGCGTTTTTATTATGATTTATATTTATTTATTGAGAAATACAAATCAAATATAAATACAAGAATGTTTATAAGTTATGTAATCGGTTTGAATTTGAATTAATTCTTAATACATATTTAATTTATGATTCCGAGATGGTAATAAAATTTAGTGCGTATAGATACCTAGTATATTAATTGGAACTTAATGTAATTTAATATTTTGCATTATAATCATTTTGCACGCCTATATTATACAGACAGAATATGGAGAACCTTTAAAATGTAACTACATTTCACTACCCATAAATAAAAAATAAAAAAAATCCAGCCCATTACTGTCCCACTGCTAGGCACGGGCCTCTTCTCAGAATGAGAAGGGTTAGGCCTTAATCCACCACGCTGGCCTAGTGCGGGTTGGCGGACTACACACACCATCGAGAACTTTATGAGGCCCTCTCGGGTGTGCAGGTTTCCCCACGATGTTTTTCCTTCACCGTTATCGCAAGTCATAATTAAATTCTAATCCGCACATGAATCCGAAAAGTCAGAGGTGCGGGCCGGGTTCGAACTCAGACCCTCCTGCACGGCAGGCAAGCGTTCAACCGCTACCCATATGTGCGAAAAAATAAATAAATTTGAATTTACAAGTAGATACGGTAATAATAAAGGCTTCATTACTTTGAGGTTCATAAGTATAATCTTATCTTAAGTACTACCTTTTTATACGGGTTAAAGTATTGCACGTATAATAAATAAATTAATGTTCAGTACTCAGATTACTAACAAGTTGATCTCAATTCCACCACTGAACATTGCTCACACCAGTCACACGATTTTTTCCCACACGTAAAAATTCTCAGTTGCACCTACTAAAACCGTGATAGCTTCCCATTGAAAGTTTAATTATTTATGGAGAATAAAACGAATAAAATATTGCTTTTATAGATAGTGATCCCGACAAAACACATACTTATCTTCTATACATATAAAAACACTTGTCCTGACTGACTGACTGATCTGGGGGGCGGGGCTAAAAAGGCCGCTTTAGATGAATCATAATATAATCATATTATTATATTATATTACGAATGTCAAAATATCTACTTAATTGACGAATCTTAATGTCATCCGCATATGGTTCATATTCAGCAATCATCTGTTTGACAGTTACTAAGCAGATCATTAGATGAATTGCTCAATGTGGCCTTTTTAGGCCCCCAGATCTATCAACGCACAGCCTGAACCGCGGGGGCTAGGAACTTGAAATTTTGACAGTATGTTCCTTTTATGACGTAGGCACCCACTAAGAAGGGATTTTTGGAAATTCCACCCCTAAGGCGGTAAAAAAGGAGACAAATTTTATTTAAAATTCTGTCATGTTTCAATGAAATCTGTAATATCGACTTCAGCGCGAGCAAAGCCGCGGGATACAGCTAGTATTATATAATTATGTATATTTATGGTCCTATGTTTTTAATCCCGATTCCTTTATGGGGTTATTTTACTCATCATTATGAACATCTTTTACCAAAGATGAAATCGCGAAGAAAAAAAAGCTCGTATTTCAATAATAAATAAATAAATAATTAAAAATGTAATTAATTATATACTGTGTAATTGTTCATAATGATGAGTACATTCACGTTTTAAATGGATTGAGAATAGAAATGGTCTTTGTATAGCTCGCTTAGGAAACCTATCGTTTTATTAACTCATAAGTTACTTTGTTACTTTTATACATCGTTTTATTGAACAAGAATGTTATACCATAATTATATTTGAACAACAGTTAGATTCCTGCCCGCTATCATTGCATACCTACCTACATTCTGCTTAGACGTGGTTTCAAAGTATTTGCACAAAAGAATGTTGCCAACTAAGAATTAAAATTAAAGAGCTGCATCCTTTTAGTTTAGAAAAAAAATACTTACGGTTTTTATTTTATTTTAATCTTGTATAACAATGGTACAAGAGTTTCGTACTCGCAATAATATAAATAATGAGAAAATTTTGTTCATAACATAAAATTTAACATTTTCCATTTTTGCTTGAATGTTATTATTATCTGAAAAACACTCGTGATATTTTTGAAGTGGCCGTTACTAGCTACGTTTTTTTTTATGGACTCAGAATTATGCCTGCATGTATTTTCCCACTGCAGGGCAAAAGCCTCTCTACTCTCTTTTCACGACTCTCTATCTGAAGCAGCTAACGACCAGTCTTTATCCGCACCATGCTTAAGTAATGTAACCAAACCGTCAAAAACCCCGACTCCAAAAAGAGCTGTAACTTTTGAACGGCTGAACAGATTTTTATGAAACATAGGTAAGATGATTTTCAATTAAACAAGCTTTCAATTAAAAAAAACCGCTTTAAAATAGTTCCATCCGTTTTGGAGCTCCGATGCCACAGACATTATCATGTGCTTTTTTATGTATTTCCTTTGTTTTGAATAAGAACTAGATTAGCTGAAACTAATTGGACTCCTTCAGATACAAATACACACTAAAAACTCATAACATCCCTTTTTTTGTCGTGGGTTAAAAATGCTGCGTAGAGTGGTTGTTATATCTTAAGTTATATTTTTTAAGTTTTTTAACTTTTTATTTTTTAAGTTATATGAATAATATACACTTGCTCGCACCCAGTTGCAGAGCCCTTACACGATACGTGCTTACTTGCCTACTGATTATATTAACTAGAAGACCTGTTAATTTTATTTGTATGTACATGACTGTAAGCGAATAAAATAAATACAGTAGGTACGTATATAAAATAAAAAATTACCCCAGCGACTAAGTGAAAGTCTTTTATTGTAAAATTAATTGGAAATACACGATAGATTTTGATTTTGAAATAACAAACCAATATTTTTCTTTCGTCGGTTCTATCGTACCTACCTACCTAGCTACTTTTTTCTATGAAGTTCGTGTGAAAAAAATAGAAAACGTCTGAAATCGTGAACAAATATTTTTGAATTGTCTTTAAAAATGTTGTTATTTCATAATTTTTAGAAAGAAGAAAGAAAGAAAACAGTTTTATTCTGGACTAGCCAGGAATTTTTTTTTTACAAAAGAACAAATAAATAATAATAATAATAACTAAAAACAATAATTACAGCAACCTGGACGAGACCAAAAATGGCCATTTTAGTAATCTCTGCGGACACAATGTTTTGACGATAGACTTTTGAACAATACTAAATTTGTAAGACGAAATAATTATGGTGCGTATCGTTAGAACAGCTGCCTACAACTGACTTCCAAACCAAGAACTCAAACTAGTAATTAAAAAGATCATTAACAGAGATTTCTGGTGATAGTCAGTTAAGTATCTAAAAAATTTCTAACGTTCAAGCGGTATTTCCTTAACGTCTTATTTAAAGCAGCTAAGAGTACGATCTAGATAGGGAAGGGACCACACGGGGATGTCTCACTCGGGAGGAGAACCCGCTATCTTGGATCTTGAGACCGGCGGATGCATTTAATTATCATTTTAAAACCAAAGGCCTCGCCCGGTCAGCACAGAATGACATTTATTTTAGGACGCCGAAATAAGATAAGGTGTTTTTAAAGCTTTTTTTTAACGGTTTTTTATAGTTCGGAAATGATTTGCTACTATGAGAGTTATGCTTCGTTTCGCTTTACAGGGTTAAGGCATTGTCAAATTGTTGGGGGAATTCAAATTTCGGAACTTTGTTTAGTAAATATGTAGTTTGGTGAACAAATCTATTATAAGTAAATGAAGGCTTAAATCACCTAAAGGATGGTGCATGTATATAGGCATGGGTAATATCGATTTTACACTGTATCAACTTGTATCTATGTATCGATTTAGAATATCGAATATCGCATCTATATATTTCAATATCTAGAATATTGGTTAAAGTCTGCGGTAATCTGAAACAAAAGTGCTATAACTGTCATATTATGAATTTTTACGGTTCAGTTTTGTTCGTTATAGGCAGTGTATTTTGACATCAGTTTCATAGTCATCTTGAATCGAATACCATAGATATTAGATACACATACCAACATTACCAACGCTTTATAGATATCTGATTATATAGATTCTGTGCCGTCCGGTACATAGATATGATTTTGTATCGATATATAGATATTGTATCTATAGGTATACGATTTGTATCGCCCATGACGAGTTGCATGTAAACACAATTATTCAACAGCCTATACAGTGTTCATGGTAACACAGTTCGCTATTTCGGGCTCCTTATCAAGAGGAGAGTTAATTTTATAAAACAATGAGGTTTTTCTGTGTTGTGGTTCACCATAATAGGCACCTACGATTTAGTGTATAATTGTTGTACGTTCGTTTTCCCTAACTCTATTTGGTAATACCCTCTTGGAGTTTGGCTTATTATAAATTAACTAACAAATTAACTATCTCAATATGTTGAACCTAAAAGTTAATTAATTAGTGGCCAAATTTAGGAAATTGAAAACCGCAGCGGTTTCTATAAATTAAAGTAATGAAAAGTAAAGTATTTCTGTGGCTTGAATGCAGGAAAATCTGTTATAATTATATCTTGTATAGCAGGCTATAATCCTACTATTAGTATTAGAGTTCAAAACGGGTAAATATTTACCATGTTTATATATGTACCTATTGATTCGAGTTCCCGATATTTCGGCACTGTTGCAAGCGCCATGGTCACGGATAAACTAAACATGGCGTAGGTATATAAACATGGTAAATACCCCGTTTTGAACTCTAATACTAATGTTAGTGACCATGACAGTTTAAAAACTTTAAATCCTACTACTTTGTCATTTATACCTCTCGGTCGGTAAGCTTGTTACAGTTAAAGGGACTTATACCTACAAGTCCCTACCTTTCTAGTTCCGATCCCTTTAAATGGCTATTGTATTCATCATTATGAACAACTTTTACTATGGGACCACACCTGAAACCGCGACGAAGAAATCAGCTGATCCATACCAATTATTCTATATTAGGTACTCGACTAAATGTATTCCACTGCAGATTCTTTTTTCGTGTTTTCAGATTTTGGCCCATAATAAAAGTTGTTCATAATGATGAGTACAGTAACCCCTTAAAGGGATCGGCGGGTCTATCGCGTAACTAAAATTGTAATGAACATCGACATCGGTATTAAACTTCAATAGTTAGCTCAAAGTTTAGGCTCTCACGATCGCGTGAGAGCCTAAACTTTGAGCTAACTTGTATTTTTTTTACCGATCATGAAGACAGGAGTCCCAACTATATGATAGGTAATTTTTTTACAAGTTAGCCCAAAGTTTAGGCTCTCACGATCGTATTGAAGTTTAATACGGATGTCGATGTTCATTACAATTTTAGTTACGCGGTAGACCCGCGGGACTAGTAATACTTGAAATTAAGTCTTTCTTTTGACTATATGTACAACAGAAATTCAACGAATACACCAGTTGCAACCCAGTATGCGTTCTGTATTTGTTTTCGATCATAAACAATGACGTCATATAACACGTCACGGCATACTAAAAATATGTCATAAATACTAAGCAGCACATACATCTCTACATCTCTCACATTCGGCTCTACATTATAAATAATTAGTACCTCTACCTACCTAGTTTCTTTTTCAATTCTGAATAAAGCATAAAATTATAACACGTAAGTCCGAAAAAGTGTTTTATTAAAGTAAGACTGAAATAATAGCACTTATTAGCCACGGAGTTAGCTCCATAGCAGCTATCATAAGGTCATTGACTTTGCTTGCAATCATACATAGTGTTCATAATGAAGAAGGACGAAGGATTTTTTTTTAAATCGCAGCTTCCAATTTTTTTTCCACCGCATTCTAACACAGATAGTAAATAGTATTGGTCTTATCTAAATAATGAAAAATATTTTAGGAGTTAAGACTCTTTTTAGCAAAAAAAAACCTAAAATAGTGACAATTATTTTTTATACGTTTTCAATATTACTTTACTTAATTAAAATAATTGATGTTTCCGTTTGCATAAAACCTTTATTCCTCTATGATTATGAACGCCTTAAGGTCATGAATTCGACCACATGACCTGGCGAGTTCGGTTACTCTGACACACACACACATCGCGCATGATTTATGAATCTACCGCAGCTTTAATTTGACATTTGAAATGAATTCTATACCATTCATAGACCCTAGCATTAAATTATTTTGCATGATTAAAATAAAACCTTATATAAGGCCTAAGCACTAGACGTTAAAAGAGAATCAGATTACTTTTACTGTTAGCCTACATCATTCCACTGCTGGGCAAAGGCCTCCCCCCTTGATTTCCAGGCTTTTCGGTCTAGAGCCAGTGTGAACCATTCGTTGTTCGTGTTATCAAGTTCGTCCCGCCATCTCTTTCGTGGTCTGCCGCGTCGCCTAGAATCGCCTAGAGGTTTGTTCACGCAAGCAGCGCTTAGCTCCTTCAAACGCAATGAGATAATAAAACCAAAGCAATTGAGAGAGTTTTCTACCAGCAAACCTTTGAGTGATAGAGAAAGTATGATGGTAAATGAGGGTATAGTCAAGTGCACAACTATTTATAAACCTATAAATATTTTGTATATAATAAAAAAATATAATACCTAAATACATTGATTTGTTTTTGTTAATTTTTAGTACAGCGTGTACATAACTTTTAATGACGTGCTCAAACGACCTTGGGCAGACAATGAGCGATCGTGGCAAGAGGCTATAAAAGTTTTATATTTAATTAGCATGCTGATAATACCAATTAATTGCTCGCCAGTGGATTTGACACGGGTTGCATTGCACTTGTATGTAGGTACAGTTGACCAAAGTAAAACTGGCCCAGTGCTAGTCGGACTCGCGCACCAAGGGTTCCACACAATGACATTTTACAAATAGACGGGCCATACACCAACATTAATGCACTACAAAATGGCCTAAACTTTACTATAGCTACATAGCAGTACATATAATTATACAGTGCGCGAAGAAAGGAAAAGAAAATGAAGGCCATGTCGGTTGTTAGAAAAAGATGAATATGAAAGATGAAACGTCGATGTTTAGTTACGTGGCATTAGCTGCTGCATGCTCATTCTCTCAGTCGGTGCAGGGCATTTACCTTTCATTTATCTTGCCAATATAGAGCGCGAGCAACGCGTCTATTTGTAAAATGTCATTGGTTCCATACCTTTTATATACCATAACCATTATCTATAAAAACGGCAAAAAAATTTTTTGCCGTTAAATATTTAGTATTTGTTGTTATAGCAGCCAGAAATACATCATCGGTAAAAATTTCAACTGTCTAACTATCACGGTTCATGATATACCTACAGCCTGGTAACAGACGGACAGACGGACGGACGGACGGACAGCGGAGCCTTAGTAATATGTCTTTATTAAGCTACTACCCCATTGACCCTATGCATGTAGGTATTCACTAGACAGGTTTTTCAGTACTAAGGAATTGCCTGCTCGATTGAAAATTAAACTTGTTTTGAGAAAAGAGTATCTATGGAGTTTCTTGCCGGTATCTTCTCTAGGACCAACCCACTTGGAACCTTGCACCTAGAATTTCGACGTATTTAAAGTGCCTGCAAAGTTCCAGTTGAAATAAAAAACTTTGACTTTGACTTTGCTGCACCTTTTAAATTCTTCTTTATTTCATATTAAATTTAAATTATTTTTCTTTATTTGAATTTCTTTTCTTCCTCCACAGGTTGTACGGATCGAAGCGTTGTGCTCGCTGCAACACTCAGATCTCACCTTCAGAACTGGTGATGCGCGCTCGGGACCTGGTGTTCCATGTGCACTGCTTCTCCTGCGCACTATGCAGCACGCCTCTGAATAAGGGAGACACCTTCGGCATCAGAGACGCGGCTGTTTACTGCAGGTTAGTTTATATGTAAGCTAGATAGAGCTTACATTGTAAAAATAATACTCGTTTTCATCTGTTAACGTACGACAAAACTAAGAAGTCGCATCGGGAAACTTCGTAAAACCGATCAGCGGGTCTACCCCGTAACAAAAATGGTAATGATAACCTAACGGTCAAACCCCGAGTCCAACTAGAAAAAGAGCTGTAACTTTTACATAGGTAAAATGATACCTGATTAAACCAGCTTTCGATTAAACGAACTGCATTGACATTGATCTATCCGTTTTAGAGCTACGATGTCACAGACAGATACCTCGACAGATACACAAATACATAGATACACATTACAAAGCTTATAACACCCCTCTTTTTGTCGGGGTTTAAAAATGGACACTGGTCATTAAAAATTGTACCGATCTTATAGATGGGAGTCCTAATTTCATGATAGGTAATTTTTTAAAAAGGTAGCTCGTAATTTAGTCTCTCAGTATCATATTGAAGTTTATTACCAGAGTCGATGTTCATTACCATTTTAGTTACGCGGTAGACTTTCCGAACAGTAGGCTAATTCACGTAACTAAAGAAGTGCAGTTGCCGCGCAGTTGCAATAAAATATTGATCAAAACAACACATTTGGTAATCTTTTTCTTCTTCTTTCGGTATGGCAATTGAGCCGATGTGGACTATTCTGCCATTTGGTATCCTCTGAGCTTCAGTGAGATACGCTCGCGTCAAGTTCCAGCGACACTGCAATACGATCGGCGCGTCTTAAAATTACGTGAATTAGCCCTCAGCTCGCGTCTACAAGACCACGAAAGTTTTTTAGTACTGCAGTAAAACATGATCTTTACGCTGATGCAATAAGTTGTACTAGTATTTAAACGAGTGACTGCCATTTGTTGTTCGATCAGGTATATCGATGTTACTTCTTAGTTCTCGTATCTATGAATACCTCCTATTTTCCTTCTATAAAAAGTCCTGCTGCGAACAAATCCGGTCAGGAAATTGCCCGAGTATAATATAGAATAAAAGCTATCTGCTTTAGTTTTGTGTCGCAAAATTCGAATCTCAATGAATCCGGTTTTACAGTTTATTGTACAAATTATCTACTTAACACATTTATGTATCTAAGTGATCGAAAGGTGAAAAGTGTTCCAGTTATTCAAAATTTCCAACGCTCAGAATTCATAAATCCTAAACTTTTAACCTTTATGATTTTGCTGAAACCGACCCCTCAGTAAACTTTCCTTTCGCAGGCTGCATTACGAAACCATGCCGGAGTACGGACCGCACAATATGGCCGTACCGGGGCCGCCGCAGATGTGTCCCGGGCCTTACGCGGGCCCTCCCCCCGGCGCGCACTACCCCCCATACCCTTCCCCCGAGTTCGCCCGGGTGGACTCCGATGTTCCTAAAGGCCCTTTCTTCAACGGGTCCACAGCGCCTCCGCCCCGGCAAAAAGGACGTCCCCGGAAAAAGAAGCCAAAAGACCAAGAAATTATGTCAGCCAACCTTGGTGAGTCCCAAAAACATAAGCAAAGCGAATTCATACAGCGAACTTATAAAGATTTGAATTATTTAAAGTCGTCATCGCATGTTGCCATTTTGTCGGCGTTACATTGGACATCGGGTTCGTTTCGCCGACAAAACGCTAACAATTTTATTAACACATTAAAGTCAAAACTGCACTTACCATCGCCAGATATCGGAGCGACTTCCCGTGTGTTTGATTTTTAATTTTTTTTTGGAGATACTCAAACCTGTCTTTATCTGTCCAGTTCGGTCGGAGCGATGGACGGGAACTCTTTCTCAAATTTGAAATTAGTACGGTGCGTGCAGGCCGAGAGGCTGTAAATAAATAAATCATAGCATTTCGGTGTTGATTGAAAATAAAACCAAGGTTTACTATGACATAAGCGCGAGTACGAGTAGTAGGTTGACTGTGGGAAACAGTTCCGTAGGCAGGGAAGTTTGATAAACGTTAATTTGCTGCAAAAATATTCTCAAGGGTCGCTGATTCTCAGAAATAAACCAATAACTAGAGACCAGACTGCAACTTAAAATGGCCGAAATATGCAACAAATTCGCTAATAAATGCCAAAATAAGCAACATCAAAATCACTACAAATCTTTTTATTATTATTTTGAAAAAATCTGCATACATTATTAAAACAAATTATTTTTTTCCTACATTTTCAAAGAGATATTATATTTTTTGTTATTGAATACGACAATCAAGTACTTACTGTTCCAAATGTTCAGTAGAAAAATTGTGCCTTCTATCACTTAAAATATTTTTATAATTTGAAACTGATCTCAGATTATAAAATTTACCAACCTTACCTAATATATTACCTTACCTTACCTTACAAAAAATTATAGAAAATGTATCTAAGTATTATATTTTGTAAGTATATTTTCGTATTTTTCTAGTCAGATATAGGTAGTTAAAATGATAAAAAAGGACCCCAAATATACACGATCAGTAATTTTAGGTAAAATATGCAATAACCTGAAAAAAATGCCAATAGGAAATATGCATAGATATAATTTTTTATGTAATGCGCATGATTTGTAGACTGATTCAGTCTCTGTTCCTAAATGCAACCGCAGTATTGGGATACACTTTAAAACAAAACGAAAATTCAACTTAGTATGGCGGACACGCATAATTTACTAGCGCAAGCCATACGAAATCAAATTTTTATTTTGTTTTGGAGTGAATTTTAGTACTGCGATTGCATTTGGGAACGGTCACTGAATCACTCTGAAAATTTTGCGCACTACATAAAAAAATATCCTGTTTAATCCGGTCTTTACTAATAACACATAATATCTTTATGTGCATCACGCTGTAGTCTTTCAGGGTAGCCAGACAACACGCTAATTCTCAAACGCTCTTTGTTCTCAAATAAAGTACCTACCTGCCTCTCTCACTTAGTTCCATCTTAAGTTTCTAACTAGGCTAATATTCTGCTTATTAACTCATATGAACGGCCAAAGAGTTGTAATCGCGAAATATGATTACCCAGAAGCCAATTGTTTTTGCTTTCATTACGTACTTGCATAGTTATTAATTATAGCCCATAAAAATTGCCTATTTATACGCTTGAACAGCTCCGTATTGCAACATTATCGTTACGGCTTATTGATATGCGGGTTATCAGAACTTTAGACGATAAAGGTCGGAAGACATTTTGTATAGAAACCAATACAATAATTAACATTTTTTTCCATAGTTGAGTTGTTATTCTTGCGCATGACATGGATAAAGGTGACATCGAATTTAATAGATTTTGTGATCGACAAATCTGATGAAATTTGTAAGGATCAGAAAGTTGAGAGAAGAAAGTAAAATTGTGTATTTTGTTACCTAAATGAGACGCTACATAATTAAATAGAAAAATAATTTAAAATAAATAACACCGCGTCTGCATCGGCTGTACCTGCGTAACTCAATAATATTACGTGAGATCAAGAAATTTTTCTCCATACTAATTATATTTTTTTAAAGACTTAAACCGGTGTTTTCCTTATTTAAATTAATTTTGTACCATATAAATTCTACTTCAAAAACAAACCGAGCCCTTTTACACGTCAAAATGTATGCCAATTTGGTTGTGAGTGGTCTAAAATCTCTCTTAATGGTCTAAAACAGCGCCGGAACCTGTTTCTCACGTGCGTTCGCGCAGTTCGCGTGCTGCAAGTTCATCATACTCTCGCAATTTCAATGAACCGGCCGATCCTCACAAATAGGGTTTGTATTCGTACTGTCTATATTCTAAAGCTTATACCGCTTTTGGAGGAAAATTCTGAGATTTATTTCTATACTTTTATATTAATTTTAGAAATAAAATGGATTGAAGTAGTAGATTGTTTATTGTACGTATTTGGGATTTATTAATAAATCCTCACACGGATAAAATATAACCTAATCGTTAAAAACTCCCAACTCCAACTAGAAAAAGAGTTGTAACTTTTGAACCGCTATACAGATTTTCATGAAACGTACTCGTAACTAAGATGATTTCCGATTAAACTAGCTTTCAATTAAAAAAACTCCATTGAAATCGGTCAATCCCTTTTGGAGCTACGATGCCACCAGACAGATACCTACACAGATACACACTCCAAACTTATAACACCCCTTTTTTGTGTTAAAATCCGTCTTCATATTTAAATAGACTGTTTGATAGTTTTTTCTGCGGTAATTGGGAAAAAACTACACTAAATAAGTAATACAGAAGCCAGTGAGTGGTGAGTAATTTATTTTATCACCTATTGTCAGATATATTTCTTGATAGAGACGTAAAACCCGTCAAATACCTGTATTTGCGGCACAAGATCATACACTATCAACAGGCAATCCGTCTTCATATTTACATAGCCTATCTTATAGTTTTTTGCGGTAATCGGGAAAAAAACTACATAAAATATGGAACAATACAGAAGCCAGTGAGTGGCGAGTGATTTTTTTTCTCACCTATTGTCTGAAAACAACAGGCAAGTTCGCGTGATCGCACAGTATTAACCTCGAATGTGTAACATGCATCTAAATAACCTGGTTACGGTAACCATTATCAAGCAGAAGAAAGCCAGTTTTTGGTTGTATTGTTGCCGGTGAACGACGTGGGAGTTCGGTGTGCATATAAATAAAATTAGTTTTCTTTTTATTAAATTATGATCGTTGTTTAAATGGTTAATTAATAAAGAAACGCCAAAGTGAAAAATACCTTCACAAGTACTCGAATTTCTCACAACTACGTCGGACAAGAGACGCCACCACAGATATATAGTAGATCTATGTATATTATTATATAGATCTTATATAATATTAGATATATATTATCTGTGGGACGCCACAATGTGACAATAATATAATTTAATATTATAATAATAAACCTAGAGTTGTAAAAAGAAACTGTAAACTTTCTTTTTCAAGAGTCTGATAAGGTTGTTATCGTAAAATATGAGTTGATATTACGTAATTTTTATTGTTTAGTATGAAAATACCATTTTTTTTTGTAATATATAACATAAAAGGCTCAAAATAATTGACAAAACTCACTGAAGTTTACTTAGTCATCTAAGTAAACTTCAGTGAGTTTTGTCAATTATTTTAACGTTTACTTAGATGACAATTATTCCGATATCGATAGAACAATCGTAGGTGATTCTAACATAGAAAATTAAAGTTATTTTCATGTTCATAATGTATTATTTCATTGATTTAAACATAATTTGGTGTTTTATTCCACTATAGTTAATGTATTTCACTTTGTCTGAAAAAACCAAATTAAGAAAAAATAACGGTGCCTAGTAATTTCATGATTTTTTTTCAAGATTGTAATAAAATCTTTTTTTTTTCTATTTACATAAATCTAACCATACCCCCCGTTAATATGCGCGGCAATATGCGGAAAGGCTGCGTCAAAACTACGTCACGAATATCACGATTTATTGGATCGGCTGTAACCTGGCTACCGTTGCTTGGCTGGTGTCACCAGCCTAACTATCAAGTCAAACAAATTTTCAGTCTGAACAATTCGTTACGGTTTCTGCTCTCGCTTGATTATTATAAAGTATAATTTTCACTCATAAAACGTGAGGGTAATTATATTTTTTACTGCAATATATCTATCTAGCGCAGGGGTGCCACCCCACGTAACAGAACACCGAAATACGAGGTTCGATTCCCGGTTTATGTACACACATTAATCTTTGTCGGATGGGGGTGGGCTTGTTATTTTTTATTATAAATTTGTCGGTTATTATCATGGTAATGTCGGTCGTGGTGTCGTATTGTTAGCTTTTGAATAGAGGGCATATAAAATATCAGCGTATGTTTGATACACTAGGCGTTAATTGTTTATCCCCTTCTGTTTATGAATGTTCTGGAGTGTCTGTTTTTTATAATCTTTGGCCACCCTATTGTTGATTTTTATTTGCGCGCGTCTCTAAACGTTAAGAGTCATTTTCTGGAGTTAAAGTGTAATGATTTCAAAATGTCAACCCTATTATTTTCTCAAAGAAACTGTCAAAAAATTGCTTATATTTTCTGCATCCCACTGTACATAAAGAAAGGGTACTTGTTTCACTTGTAAATAAGCGATCGGAAAGTAACTCTGCTTCATAGTTCACATAGGTAGAGCATACTTTTTCTACTTTCATCTAATTATACTAATCCCAGATAATATGGTTACAAGTACTTAGCAGCTAACTACAGAATAATAAGAATCGGGTTGATATAAGTGACATATCATGATGATCTATAAAAAAAAAAGAAAAAAAAAAAAGAATGATACAGCAGGAGTTCTAAGTGCCTCTCATTCACTCCGTAAGTGTAGAAACAATCGAGTAAACACGTCAAATTAAGCTACCATCATTAATAAAATAATTCATGTATTATTAATAAGACAACTCAGTCCGAATGTATAACACATAATTATATTTGAAATCGACAGCCAATGTATAGTTAAAACAATACTGACCACTGTTTTAAAAACAAGTTTTAAGAACATACTCTAGAACGATCGTAATTGGATGTTGACCTACATATAAGAAAATAATTGGCAGCTAGCATAATTCATTGCCTTTTAAAATAACATTGAACATGTGCAAAATACCGATGTTAAGCATCGCCCAAGCGGAGTGCCGAAGCTTGAAAAAAGTTGTCTCGAAAAAAGTCGTACGATCTCGACTTTTAATTTAATACTTTTCTAGGGTTCTGTAGATAAACAAGAAACCCTAATTTCGTCATGTCCGTCTGTCTGTGTGTCACAGCTATTTAATTCAGAGACTATAAACAGAATATTAATTTATGCTTATACGGATTAAAATCTGGCATAAATATATGGTTATCTCATCATATTTGCAACTATTTTTTATTTTATTATAATTAACTTTTTTTCTTACGATAAATATTGGTTTAGTTTCCACCATTTTCGTTTGTACACATTATCCAGAGGCACCGTGTATGTCTAAATAAATATCTTGGTAATTAAATAATTTAATAAATGACTTATCATTGAAAAGTTGAAGAGAATGACAACAGAACCCTATCGCGTGCGAGTCCAACACGCTCTTGGTAAGTTTTTTAATTTTCTCTCCACATATAAGGTACACAATTTGCCTAATAGGAGCTAGTCGCCACCTGCCCGCTCAAGATTAAGCGATTAACGCTTACAATGCTGCCGTAGAGAGACACCAATAAATTATATGACACTGTATTGGATATTTTAAATAGTTATAGTGTCCGACTTTAGTAAAGCCTCTTTTTGCTTCGTCCGGCCATTTTCCAGACTCGGTACAGTTTTTTGCGACCAGTTTCAAAGTTGTCGGGCGACGGTATCAATTATATGGGAACGTAGGTTTGCGTAAGGTGGTGAAAGGCACCACCACGCTGCGCTCAAGCACATGAGCCTCACTAATAACTAACGTTTGAAGCGTATTGCTCAAAATTACGGGCAGTAATTTTTTGACATGGTGTTTTGTTTAGATAAATTATCATGATAATTATTAATTATCTTGGAGTTATTAGATAATCGGTTTTTTTGTTGACGAAAGTAATTAAAATTATGATGGCTTTTTTTTGCAAAATCTTAATGAACTACATTAATCTCTCCAATCCAAATTAATCGTTGCATGGTGACAGTACTTGTCGAACATTATGTTTCCGGTAAAATATATGTAGTATAGGTATCTACCTGGTCGCGGGACTTATCTCATTACCGTGACCCTGGAACGTAAAGGGCTATTGAAGGAACACCGTGGATTTTAGTCAGTACAAGTCTGACAGTCCCTCCCGCCCTGCCCGGGGTAGGAGGACTCATTTGATGATTTTATGACGCTAAAAAAAAAAAGAAAAACAAGTATATCTACCTAAGTATTTACAATTTCATCCCATCCAATGACCGTTAAAACCAAATCAATACCTATCGAGTGGGATTCCGATTGGCGTACTTATAGGTGCTACTGTATATTGAATTTCATGAGCGTAAAGAATCATAAAATATAACATCGTTATTTTTTATGTTCATATCCAATTCGATAATAAAATCACCAATGTTGCTAGATATTACGATTTTCAATCGATCTTGTTTGTCTGTATTCACGAAGCTTTTCTTCTCAAATCTTAAGTTGCTGCATTTTGTTGAAGTAAATGTTGGAGGGATACTAGGAAAAGATCATTAAATAATTTTTTCGTTAACTTCCAATAACAATGTTTTCTACTTTGAAATATTAGATTGTTTTAAATTTTTTTAATTGGCGTTTTGATTTTTCCTATTCCATGGAACAGACTTTGAACCTACCCTTAACAAACTTAGACTAGTACAACTTCCAATAATTACCTTAATTTACTTATAAAAATTAATAATACGAATTAATTAATTAGGTACCTTAGAAATATTATGTTTAAAAATATGACAAGTTGAATTTGACAGCTTTAAGTTTCCTTCGTCACACTCTTATTTTACAGGTTAGAAAGAGAAATAGATAAATATTTTAATTTTGTTGGTGGCTTACGTTACTTGGGCCAAATTTGGCCGCCTTTACAGTACCTATGTTTATAATAATTATAAAGAATTGTGTCAATACAACAAAGCATTCCGAATCAGTGATAGTCCACCATTCATACTTCCAAGTTTCGACGGTAAACCAATTAAAATTTCATCGTTATTCCAAAAACATAGTATAAACAATTGTGAAACACTATCATTCGATCGCCGCTGCTCCTCGGCGCGGGCGAGTCGTATCTGATCGAGGTTCCGAGGCACCTAGGCTAAACGTGAACAGGGACGCGGAATAGGCACACAGCGAGACGTGATGCGTTGGATGTTGGAGCTGGTTAGGTTGGTGAGTTGGCGCCCATGTTGGTGTTTCTCGATTTGAAATATTCGATTGCGTGCGGGTTTGTAAGATTGTCTCTGTTTCACTCATAAACGAGTAATAATAACTTTATGGTTTCACTTGTTTTTGATGAGAGAAATATTGAAAACGCTATGAAATTTTGGAGATTTTGTGTTTGAAGCATTTTTTCTGTAACGTTGGGGCCACACTAAAGATTAACGCCGTTAAGTATCGCGTTAATGGACACTAGACATTGGTGTACCCATGAATAAACGCGCAAATTTTTAACGGCATTCATAATGCTGTTAGACATTAGGCGAAAGCCCGGGTGGCGGCCTTTTTGGGATATCAAGTAAAAAAATAAAAATAAAAATATTTTGTACACCTAAAAATCTAAATTGACCTGTCTAGTGTCCATTAACGCGACAATTAATGACGTTAAACCTTAGTGTGGCCCCAGCATAAAACATAAGGCTTTTAGATGGGCTACACCAATTTACGTACAGTAAGCACATCGAATAAATTAACGCATCCTTTGGTCGTGGTCGTCGCGCGTCGGATTGACTAATGCGGTAAGCTATATGCTTTGTTTTTTTTTTACTAAGGGCCTATGCACACGACGTATTTTTAGCTCGCCGTTGACACACGTTGCCCGACCGTGCGCTCACGGCGCTGTAGATGACCAAAAAGCGGATAATTGCATTTGTATCGATTCAAACGCGCGTTCTATACAACCGCGTGAGAAGAGCGTTCAAAGCTCATCTGTATCGCGTATACGCGCTTTTGAACCGCTTGAGATGCGCGCAAGGTTCGCGTTGTCTCGACCGACGCCATTTACTAGTGTAGAGGAGTTTGGTGAAAACGCAGAGGTTTCTGTATTACAATACATAAGCTCGACTAAAGCGCGTCTGTATAGCCGTATCTGCACGTTTGTATCGATAAGAATGCGCGTTTACGGCGCCACTAAATTTTTGAACGTATGCAAAAGTTTACTGTCTGTGTCTGAAACGGACGAATTCCGCGCGTCATCGGCGCGTTAAAAATACACCGTGTGCATAGGCTCTTAGGTCGTTTCTGATTACGGCGTTAAGCTGGGTATCAGTAGATATAGAACATCTAGTTACCTTTTTTGTACAACGCACTGAAATTGCGATTTGCGATTGAAATTGTACCACAAGTGAGAAAGCAGTCAGCTCTATAATATTTTGTGGTTTTTTTTGGTTTATGTCTATCGCAGTTAGCTTCGGGACCTTTAGCTGATTAACTGAACAATGCCTCCAGCTGGGCTAGTTATATCAACAACACAGCTAAGGATGCCTCATAGTCGGACTCAGACTTCGGCTTAGGACATTGCTGAGAGAAGAACAAGAGAAGACTAACTTGCTGGACCTGGTTATGATTATTAACCCCCGACAAAGAAGAGGGGTGGTGTTAAAAGTTTGTTATAGTTTATCTGTGCATCTATGTATCTGTCTGTGGCATCGTAGCTCCAAACGGATGGACCGATTTCAATCCAGTTTTTTAATTGAAAGCTAGTTTAATCGGGAATCGTCTTAGCTATGTTTCATGAAAATCTGTTCAGTCGTTCAAAAGTTACAGCTCTTTTTCTAGTTGGATTCGGGGGTTTGAGACGGTTAGGTTATTTTAGGACAGACTAAGTAGCTCAGCGTGGACTGGCACAAATAAGGGTCGGGGAGGAGGTATGTAACGTTCCTTATGCGGCCCCAGATATTATTGTAAAAAAAAATGATGAGAAGACTATCCATGGACTTTCTTGCCGGTATCTTTACCAGGACCAACCCACTTGGAACCGTGCACCTACCGACGTTTCGAAAGTGGCTGCAAAGGCCCTGTTGAAAATAACTTTGACTTTAACTTTGACTTATATACAGTTGCTGGCTCGAACACTCGGCGGGTAGGGGTTAGTTTGCGCGTCGTATTCTCTTCTCTCGGAGTAAGGTCCAAAATCGCATAATGTAATTAAGAACAACACAGGTTGGCGCAGTGGCTAAGCGATTAGCTTTCTGCGCTACGTGCCGCGCCTTCAATCCCCGCACGGAAAAAGTATTTGTATGATCTACAGATAGTTGTTTCGGGTCTGAGTGTGTGTGGATGTGACAAATGAAATGAAATGATCTTTGAAATGACATGTATGTTTGTAAACAGTACCCTAGATACAGGAGATATCCAAGTGAGGGGTAAAGTTTTCATAAAAATAAAAATAAATCGGTGCTCAAGATTCGTACCGGTATTGTAACATTGTACAAAAAACATTTGAAGGTATTCTACTCAAGACAGTTTACGATCAGTCTCCATTTTCCCGTTTGGTCTACACCAAAACTTTTTGTCTCCACTCTGTCCTAATAAATTCGTCGCGTAATAACTGGCTCGGCCGTAGAGCGAAGGAGGCGACTACACACGACACACCCACGTAACATATGGCATCAACCATCTATGTAGCTTACGCCTTACACCCATACAAACATACGAAAGGAAAGAACGTTTTTGCATTAGCCGATAACGACACCGACACGATACCGATATGACGGACGGCGGTATACGTAAATCGTTGATACCAATGTTACGTGTGTGTGTGTAATCTCGCACGACACACCCACGTAACATAATTTCGTAACACATTATAGTTTAGTGAAAATTAAATAATAATAGAATTATAAGAATTTATTCAATTAATTAATAGGATATTATGTCAAAAATATACAAGAATACAATGTCGAAATTACAATGTCAATTATGTAACCGTATGAATACTCAAGTCCGTCCAATTTAATTTCTGATTGATTTTATACTTACTTCATAAATTCGGATATGGTGTAATTGTTCCTCAGCTATGTAGTGTGGTATATTCGCCAAAATGTCGTTTACTTTAACATAAACGTACGGGCTATCTCGATAACTTAAAGATCCGTGTAATCTTTAGTATAGCTGTGGCATACACAGTACAGTGCCACAAACTTATCTGACCCGGTGACCAAAATTGGAACTAACGTCGCTACGGAACAAAAATGACTTCAAAATGTCATTTTTGGAGGGAGATGACAGTGGTAAAAGCGAAGGCAGCGACGCCATGACAGGCAGCCTGATTACGAACGCAGCTGACAGTTTGCGACAGGCGTAAATTGCACAATTGCTGCTGTCAAACATCATTTTTTGTATTGTACGTAATACCAAAATGATGTTTGACAGCAGCAATTGTACAATTTACGCCTGTCGCAAACTGTCAGCTGCGTTCGTAATCAGAAGCCCAATTCTCGTAATTAATTTATAATATGACTGAAAGTTGACCGAACTGAGATTATATTACGAATTGACAAAAAGTCATGTATTCTACTCCTCTTAAAGTTCAGTCCGATTCCAGTATGATTTGGATTCAATCTTCTTACAAACTCATTTCAATCTCATTTTTGACGTTTGTGTATAGACGAGAGTGTCAATTTTATTATCTGTGTCAGTTCAAAATGTTAGCAGAATACCGATTTGCCTTTTATTCAACTTTCGATCTCATTACAATATAATGTCACGTTTGACGTTGTTTATTAGGGTAGGAGAATACCATTTGTGACATTTATGACATTGGTAGTAGATCGGAATGAGATCCGAACTATATTTTGAACATCTTTAACTACGAGAATTGGTCCTCAGGCTGCGGGTCAGATAAGTTTGTGGCACTATACACTTATTTGACAATGTAAACAAAGACAGCACAAAGTCCGGTAGAGAAAGAAAAATGTATTGGATAGTACCAGTTACAGACCAAAATCTTTGTCAACATTAGGCACTACTCGGGCTAACGCACAAACTATACAGGATATTTTTTTGATGTAGTGCCCATATTTTTGTGAGTGATTCATTGACCGTTCCCAAATACAACCCAATACTAAAATTCATTCCAAAACAAAATAAAAATTTGATTTTGTACCTATGTTTTGCGCTAGTACCTAACTTATGCGCGTAACCATACTAACTCGAATTTTCATTTTGTTTTAAAGTGTATCCCAATACTGCGGTTGCATTTAGGAACAGAGACTGAATCACTCTACAAATTATGCGCACTCCATAAAAAGATATCCTGTATAGAGATTCTAACAGCTAACCCGGGAGCTGACCGTTGTACCTACTCAGTGTATTTCCCGTCGCTCGCAACTGCCCAGAGGTACCTAGTTATCAATCGAGCAGGAAATTCCTTAGTACTGAAAAACCTGTCTAGTGAATACGTAGGGTCAATGGGGCAGTAGCTTAATAATTCATTTCATGACATAATGTCATTTTTTTATACCATTAATGTGATAAACAACCATGCGGCCTGATGTTATGCGCTTACCGTGAAGTATGAAATAAAAAGAGCTTTCGTTGGCTTTACTATAAAACACATAACATGCAAGAATCATACAATTTTCTCAAGAGTTCTACGCTAGACGTACACCGCTTGAGAAAATTAATATAAGTTTTCTAATGACTTTACAAGGCTTACCAGCGTAGGTATCTCTTGAGAAAAAGTGAATGATTCTTGCAGGGTATAATTATAAAATTCTGCATACATAATATTATACAATTGTAAAAAAAATGATTTTTATAGTTTCTTATTCGACAACTTCCTACACTGGTGTCCATGAAAAAAAAAGTCTGTACCTAAACAAACGAACTTAAGAATTGTAAACAATTCCTGAATTATAAACGTTTCCGGTAACTTATGTACATACTGTTCTATTGATCATAATAATTAGATACTTGTAATTATCTACAGAGCAAAATAAAAAAATTGTCACAACCGTGAGACAAATCCTTGAATATCACAGTGGTGTCTTTAAATGCAGAAATTTTTCCTGCAAGTATTTAAAATGGACGGTAAAAAGCTACTTTTAATTTAAAGTTGCTACCTTTAAACGTACTATTAATTTAAAGTTAAGAACAAATGTGTTTGATTTGTCTGGAAACCAGCCCCTTCGTCTTGGCAGTAAAGACACTATTCGTAGGATGATGTCCTTATAGGGAAAGAATTAGATCTTCTTTCTTTCTTTCTTTCTTTTTAAACAAGGATGGAATAAGATAGAATAGAATGAATGAAAGGGAGATAAAAGACGCACTGCGCATTCAGACAACACACCCAATCCCGTCGGCAGCGGTCAAACTGTGCATTAAATAAATACAACCTCAAATTCTTTCAACAGTGTTTTTTTAAGTGGTTTGTTTACGTAAAGACAAATTAAAACAATTATATAGCAATAATCATAGCTTTCACTGCACGGGGTTATAACGGTGTGTAAATATGATTAAAAAGCCTGAAAGCCTTTTTTCGTACTAATCTGATAAAATACTAAACTTTTTGTAAAGCAGGCTTTATAAACTAATAAAAGCGCGCCTAATGCATATCTTCAAATATCTCCAATTCAGGTCTTGAAGCGTAGGCAGAAAACCAAGCGGCACCAAACAAATAAATATGAAACAATTTATTTAAGTCGACCATAGATAAATATGTCATATAATTACGGTTACCTTCCCTAAATATCCAAGAGTAGTGACAATAAATAAGGCGTTAACGGGCGGCCGGTGAAAAAAAATATCATTTCCTACTGCAGTAACGGGAGCGCAGTAATAAGGACCCATCTGCTTGGCTTCACGTGGTGTCACGTTTTTGGAGTTCCCTCAGACTTTAAAACAATTGAGGTAAATGTGAGGGTTAATACAAAGTGGGATAACCTAAAAATAACCATTGGTACTGAGAAAATAATTAATTCGAAAAAAAAAGAATTAAGATTGGAATGAATTAATAAATTATTAACAACGCTTGGCAATTTTTTTATCAAATTATTGTTTATCTGTATATAGGATATAATAATATTAAAATATTGAAAGAGTTAACGTACTTATTAATTGCGATTTTTTTAATAATTATTTTGCAACTATTTTTCCTTTCGTAAATTTTTATTTTTTATTTTTGAGCCTCTTATGGGAATAGAAGTTTTCTTTAGACCACGGAACCCACGCATGCTTATAAAAGACGATCACCTTTTTTCTCCTTTTGTTTTAACTTTTCTACCGAGTGCACCGTGTTATACCGCCATAAATTTTGTATAGCGTCCCTCCGTGATTTATTTCCCGCCAAAATATGTGACATTTTATTTTATTTTTTTAAGTATCGGACATTTCGAGTAGCGTCCACGATCGTTGATAGGGTGGGCGCGTTCCAGCACCGCCGGTAGTTGGTTCAAATACTTTTTTCATTTTTTATTTTTCGAAACAAAACGGCTTTTGGAGGTGACTTTATTTTTTTAATCGTGACAAAAGACAGTCTTTGTTTCATTTGTTTGGTTGGTTTTCATTTTAGAAAAAGAAAAGTTGTTTGCCGATTTTCAAGTTAAAGCTTCTGTACGCTACGGTTTATTTTTGTGGGTTGGGCATATTTCAATGCCCATTGATGGATTATTGGCATATTTGATGAATTTTCCAATGTACTTGACTTCGATTTGTGTCTGTACAGCATTAACAAAATAATTTCTAATCAGAAGCCGAATATAATATCAAATCAGTTCGCCATTTGAATTTGAGGTAAAGTCGTAACATTATTATTGTAATAAAAATAATAAATAAATCATTCAATTTACAGAAAAAGTCGTTATGTCATAATGCAATTCAATTGAAATACTCTTTATTAAATATTATGTTAACATTAAAACAAATAGAATGTAAGTATGCTTTTGCAAGACTTATGATCTAAGTGCAATATCTGGTTATAATATTATAGGTAATAAAAATGTATTGAAATCATTCGATCTTGAAAGGACACAATTATAATACTTTATTGCACGTTTAAATAAACAATGAAAGTGCTAACAGGCTTTTTTTATGGGTACCTACGTAAAATGTTCAGGCAATAGGCATAATTGTCACTATAGTTGGCGACATGTTTCAGAAGTTCGAAGCTGGCCAATGTGTTTTCCATTTTACTCAATTAAGATTTATTGTAAACCTTTGAACCGCGAAGTTTGCGGCTTACGTGGAATAGTGGCTTTATTATGTTTGTGGTACGCAAATAAAACTTTAGAAAACTATTCAAAACGGCTATTGTATTTTTACAGTTTGCAGCGGCGCGTAACAAGAACGGATTTACTTTAAATATCATGTTTCGCCATTATCGTGTGACAGGTTACAAACCTTATGTCTTACGACATTCATATTAAACTATGTTTTTCTTTCAACTCCAGATCAGCATGGAATCCAATTTTATTGTTCAGAGGCAAATTTATATCGATATGAAACATTATAATGTTTTATTACTATTTATATTTACATTCGAAACGTAAGAAGGTTATTCAAAATCTTCACGCTAATATTGTGTTTAAAGCCTTTTGCCTATTTCAATTTCTTGGCTGGATGCAAAAGGCATGTTAAATGTGATTCAAAATGCAAATATAATATAATATTATAATTCGGTTTTAACCGATTATAATCGGTTATAACGATATTTTTATATTTATTTGTATGTAGTAATCGATTAAGGTAAAAATAAATATATTTTATATTGGATTTAACGCTTACTTCAAATATGTTTATATTGTACGCAGGTTTCATGGTTTCGGTACATAATCGCTGATGTTGGACACAGTTCGATGTCCATTGATGTATTATTGGCACGTTCAATGACTTCTTGGTGTACAATGGAGCGATGGAAGTTGTATAGGAGACCTAAGATATAATTTTTGTATTGATGAACTGTGGGATGGGACGCTACTACGGAATTCGGTCAGTAATTGACATCATTTCTTTTTAAATGAGATTTATTGTCACTGGAATGCGTATTGAAATAAACGAAACTAAGATTTTTGAAGACTGTAGGAAATTAGAATTATTTTTCCATAGTTGGCTTTTCCTGAAATATTTATCTCAAATAAATAAAAAACCTACCTACCTTGTTTCCTGTAGGTACACACTGTGTCTTCTTTTCTTTTCACTCTTTCCTGTCGCAGGTCTGCTGGCAGAAATTTCTTTAGAAATAAGCAGTACCTTTGTACTTGATATCTTTACTAATTTTCTTTGTCATGTGTATGTAGGTACATAAATAATAAATAAATAAATAAAAAATATATTTTTACGACATGTAGGTATTATGAATGCTCGGATACTATCTTCGATACCGAGAGTGAATATAGACAGGTTAAACCCTCCTTTCATCACGATGTATACCTCACTCGCCTAATGTGATATTCGTGTACATTTTGTTCCCGCCGCTATCTTTACCGGGACATCTGTATCGGTGGCAAGACCAACATTATTGAATCAGTAATTTATAGCTGGGACTTTGGGGACGAATTAAGAAATTTCGGTATAAAACAGACGTTAGTTGCGTGGCCGGCGTTTTTGAGGCTTTTTTTTCAAAGTCAATGGGACGTATTAGGTATTTTTTATCGAGTTACCTACTTCTATTGTAGATATGCGTTGTTTCTTTGCTGAAACTGCAAATCAGTGCATGCAGCCTAATAGTCTATTCGCTGTCATCTAGAGTATGGCAAATATAGAGTATATCCTTTGTTTACTCTTCACACAACTCATTAATAATAATAGGAGATTCCTTTCTCTGGAGCCCTGACCGCCGGTAGCTTGGACCCTATTCTAGATACCGGTGGGCTACTATTTTTTCATATTTTTAAATGTTTTTTAATATAGTTTTGTAAAAATATTTAAAAATATAAATAATATGTATGAAAAATGAATAAAGGAAATAATAATTGCTTTATTTTCAAGTAACTATGACTCATAATGGTTAGTAACAAAATTTTACTTATACTATGTTAGTACACAATTTACAACTTCTTAATAACTAAGTTTACAAAAAGAATCACTGCTTCAGAACCCCAGCAGAAATTTTGAAGCAGTGATTCATAATCCGACGGTCTAGCCTACCAGCAATCATACCCATATTATTTTATAAATAAAATAATCATTTATAAAATATAGGTAACAAATAGTTTACGACGTGTAGATTTGGTAAAATAGGGATTAACTATCAAAGACAGATTTAACATGATTTTCATATTTTTAAATAACATTTTTCTTTAAAAAGACATGTGAGAATTGTTTACTAATAGGACAAGTAAGAAAAAACAGAGTATAGGTGGTCACGTGAACCCCTTTTTTACCATTTTTTACTTAGCTTACTAGAGATTACAAGGTTCTTTTAATTGTTTTATTAGGAACAACTAAAAAAGAAGCGCTTACGTTAGGTGCGCTTAGGTGGTTTATATCGCAATTGTAATCAGCTAATTTTCAGACATTTAAGTGCGTCAAATAAAACCTTACAAATACCTATATGGAAAAATTACAATATAATACTAATGTCACAAATAATACTTTATATGAAAAAAATATAATACTCTGTTATATTCAATATTTTTAGGTACTGGTGATTCTTTAGTTGATATTGGTTGATAATTTGATATAAGTACATGCATGTCCTTCAGTATTATTTCGGACTTTTGTTACACTTTGTATATAACGGCATAAATACAGTTTCTTGGTGTCATGGCTTCCCTTAAAAAGGCAAACGAACATGAACTGTAAATAAAATATGGAAATCTAAAAAAAATGGCAGTTCTGGTCACTGACTTTACACGGATATAATTTTTACTAAAGTTGTGCATAATTAAATTACCGAGCTTTATAGATAAAGAAATAGGCATAAAACCAAACGGCAAGCAATTTTTTTACAATTTTCATTCATAATGTTTGCTTTATTTTACAAAAAAAAAACGGAACGTGTGTTTTTTGTTTTGACCCAACGCGGTCACTCACTTACATTTTTTTCTATTTTCATTTTATTAAAACAATTTTATTTCGTTAATTTATGCCAACATATAAAAATACATTCGTGGATACATTAAAAGCAATGTGCTCATAAAATTTTTGTTTAGCCAGTGGGGTGCCATGTTCAGTAGGGACGCGATGATTTTTTGTCGATGAAAATTTTTTATTGTCGATGTAAGTACTGAACTTCTCAAGAAAATTAAGTCATAAAATTGTATTCCTCATACGGCACATGATTTTGGACACATCATTCTATGCCGTTTGGTAGGAATACCTCACTATGATAGAACCATGTTTAATTTTATGATTAATATATTTCTAGTGTGAAAAATATTTTATATATATTTTATTGTAGTTGCAATACGTTTAAAAACTCAAAGGACTCTTATTTTTAATTTGCTCAACAGCATGTCTTCAAAAAACTAATTACTGCAAATAAAAAAAATAAAAAACAAATAGAAACCTCTAAAACACGCTCTTCACTAACTCGTAAACATTTTAATATTTCGTCGTGGTATCAATGTACGTTTGATATCTATCGTTTCGATATAACTCCAACGTTTTAAGTACTAATAACATGAGACGTGCTCTGTTGCATGATATAGTGTCCCCGGTAGCACCCCCCGTCGCTATGTTATGCGATACGATACGACACATAATGCCGAAATTAATAATTTTACATTTTTAATCGCGTCGACGACTCGAAAAAATCTTTTAGTGAACAAGATTCCTATCTTTATATAGACTTTCTCGATGCAGACCCAACTTTAAGGTTTCACTTTTAAGGTCAGTTAAGCAAGGTATTTTGTTTATATTTATTATAATAATTTAAACGTTATTAAGTTTTGCTAAATAGTTTAAGTGGGGATATGAAAAGAAAGGATATTTTAACTTTTAACAAACATTTCGCTTACGTTAATAAAATTAAATAAATAAAATGATTTATTTCTCATGAGTTTCCTTTGATTTTTTTTAATTTCTTAATATTGCTATTGAACAATGTAAGCAGAAAAAACAATCATTTTGCTGCGATTATTAATGATAACAAAGTTCAATTAATCTGTTTTGTTTTTTATTGTCTGTAATGTGTTATAGTGAGTTTCATCTAACATAGCATAATATTGTAGGATAGGTACTCTGGGTTTGATAGGATACTCATGGAATTCTGTGCCCGTCCTTCTCCAAAGTGTTGATTAGGTACTTTGGAAAGTGGCTACTAGATTGATATGAATACGACAAGTTTTCTATTATATTTGAATACTTTTGCTAAGCCGAAGATAATGAGTACCTGAGATATTTCGGTCAATTTGGACATCTTAACTATTCTAGTTTATCTGACAACCTTACCATAACTGACAAACATAACACAAGTTAAGTTTTACCATGGGTGTCAGTGTCCTACTGCTATTAAACTAAGTAGATGTATGTAATGACATAATTATTATTGCTAGTTTATGAGTCTCTCCTGTACCTATTTTTTGTACTCTTACTGTAATCAAGACATAAAAAAATAAAAAAAGTATCTGTTGCTGACTGTTTCTATCTATCAGTCAATTCCACTCAGCCGCAGTCTACTGCTAGATATAGTCTTTTCCAAGTTGTGCCGAAACGCAGTAACTATTAGAACTGTAAAAGGCATATAACAATAAATAAAAATCACACATTTTATAATTAAAATAAATTAATAAAGAATCTTATTAATTGTAACAATGATTCCATCATAGAAACATACCTGCTACTATTATTACCGCGGTCAACCACTAAGACGTTCCGTTTTTGCTATTACAAAAAAAATGTGGCCACCGGACGAAGTGTTATCGTTAAGGAAATCAATTTTTTTTTCATTTCGGCCTTAAAAACATGAATGGTACGTACGATTTATGATATCACAATTCTTTTTATAACCCACCCGATGTTTTTTTTTTTGTTTTTTTCGCCCGCCTGTTATCTCTACAATTTTGTGTCTCAATCTATTAATAACGTCTTCTTTTAGGACGCGACGTTTTGTGTCGATGTTTATCGATAGCTGACGTGTCAGATGGTACATCACTAGATTCGTTTTGTGATTGGTCAGATTTATGTGTCGAGATCGTTATTGTTTTAATTTCGTGCGTGATTTTATTTTTTATTTTGCCTCATATTACTGCTATGTCGCTGTTAAAATGTGATCTTGTTTTCTAGTGTTTTCTTTTTCGCGGGGTACCTACTTACCTATTAAAGTTCTAAGTGGACCGTTTTGGTTGTTACTAACACAAGTAAAAAAATATCTGGGTGTTTATGTAGTTAATTAGTTTGTTTGTCAGTTGGCAGACCGTCACAATTTCTAACCCGACACGTTACCTGCTGTTAAAGTTCGCGCTATAATTTAGCTTCAAAGATGCCGCTGTGCTGCACTGAAACACTTGTTGAACGTTTGTTTAAATTACAGTCAAATACCTTATTGCAAAGACGTAATAATGTCAATGGCACAATAATAGCTTGAGAAACCTATTTATGGTAGTTAATTTCGTTTGGAGGACAGCCCACATTTAACTTTCATGTCGTTCATAATCATCTTAGATTCCACACTTAGATTTTTGTGCTTAAATTATAACATGCTGTTCCTCTAACACGTGAAATCGTATAAAAAATTCGCATGTCTCACTTTCTGTTTGCGGAGACCGTATCATCAACTTGGAGCACGAAACCCTCAGGCGACGTTGTACCAACCAGCTCGCTTTGACCTTCCTCGTCTCCTTTAATAACCCATTTTTAAGGTACAAGGGGGTGTTGACATAGTTTTTGAGGGGTCTTAGTTTATTGGTTGCGTTTATCAGTTGTTGCGGAGTAAATCATGTCGAGTAAACACAGGACGGGCGTCATCGCTTGCGCATCGCACGATCAGTGTGAATTGTGTGTTTTTAAGTTCACTCTCCTTACGCGCTAAGGGGCAGGCAGAATATTAAATGTTCTAGAATTTGGATTACTTTGTGTATAGTAAAATATATCAATGCATGTGTGTCTAATTGGTTTGGTCTTGTCGACTTTTGAGTAAGAGATAAATGGTGAATTACAAACAAGAGCTCTACTCTCCTTGGTTTCATTAAAAAATTGCTTAATGTAAAAAGTAAAAAGGTGGTCTTATAGCCGTAGGCATTCTCTACGAACGACCTTAGAGTGATGCAGAGACAATGAAGGTAGATGCACCAAAAAAGCAAACTAATTAAGAGGTAGTGTTATTTTAGATATAATTATACTTATATAATATTATGACATAGTAAACAACTATATAAACTTATATAAACATAACAACTTAATTGGTTCCATAGAAATAATACAATTAGTTCTCTCTTCTCTTTGACTTAGGTCAAGGTATAAGGATGTCACCGCTAAACAAAATAAAGTGACAAGGAGAGAAATTCAATTTGAAATCTGAATTACATTCCGCCAAAATTTCATGTCCTCAAGAATCCGTAAAGAAATGACTTTATACGGACATAACAAAAAAGATTGTATTTTAACTCCAGTCATAACAGTTTGCATTTACAAAATCGAACATTCTCCGCGGCGCGTTCGAAAACGCGGTTCGTTTTACGTATCGGTCGCGCCCATTATATCGCGCCAACGGGCCACCGCATAATTACTTACACGCTAATTGTTCGGACTTCGGAACGCACACTTGCGGTTTATAAAACAAATAAAATTACAATTTTTGAATCTGGAATAGGCACTAAACTTGGAATGTTATTTTTAGTTTAAATGGATTTCAAGTTGGTAGCAATTTTTATAGCGATCAGGTTCTTCAGTTTACGGGTTAAGACATTTATTTTCCAATAAGAATACAATTCTGTTAGCTTGAAAAATACATGGTAGGTACTCTTATAAACACCTTAATAATATCTACTTCTTAGTACATAGGTACTCTACGTCAGACAAATATAAATGGAGACGAATTTGTGGTCGCGTTCCTCAGTATTGAGGGACCGAGGAAGAAGAAGTAGAAGGTACACAGATAGTAAAAGACAGCTGGTAGGAATTAAAAAAAAAATAATCTAAGCGTAGTAGAAAATAACAAAATCAGTGGATTTATTACGTATCAATCGATACGCTTTTAGCGCTAACAGCAATTGGTTAAAATTCCAACGAATGTTTAAAATTAAGATTAAAATAAAATGAATTTATGTCTATGTTATTTTATAATCAAGTGAATATTACTTCCGGATCGCTCGCTAGTACCTAATATCTATATATATAAATAAACAATGAGTAAATAAATATTACTTTTAAATAAGGTCTTTTAAGATGTAGTGTTTCAGTGTTTTTTGTATAAGTAAGCTGTAAGTTTGAATTTCTTTGATATCATTTTGGTAATTTACTATATAAATGTGCTCCTTCATATTGTATATTTTTCTTACCATAATTAGGTCGTGGGTGTGTCAAACATCATGTTTCTTCGCAAATTATACTTAGCCACTGGCAGGTTATCAGGTTACCTACTAAACAAAATAAACAAACGAAACAAAAAAATAAACGAAGATAAAAAACATATTATGTTTTTTATCTTATTATTATTAATTATCTTCCTTTATGGAATCTGAGCCGATGTCACCAAAGACTATTCTGCCAGTTTCATGTAAGATATATTTTGATTGAATTGGTTATCAAACACAACCGACAGATGGAGTATGTTGGGCTTCTCTACAATAAAAAAATATTTGGGATGTCGTCAAAACGGGGCAAATGAACCGTCACGATTTATAGTTTATTCAGAAAAATAAATGAATTTAAATTTTATTAGTTTCCGGATTTCAGAAATAAATAAAATATGTTTATATATTTATATCATGCCAAATGAAAATATAAACTGCGAAATCAAGCAAGTTACTAAAATTTTTGTAGCAGTAGGTAGTAGATGTATAATACAAAAGTTCAGAAATCTGTGAAAAAATACGCTAATCAAATAATAGATCTGTGATATCTCACTTGTATACTAAAGTTAGCAAAATAGCAACATATCTTCTAGAAATTCTATTCATTAAAATGGTAGAAGAATAGTAAACCAACCAATCCAACAATTGAAGTCGTTAGCTATGGGAATGAAAAGACGACATAAAAAGTTGTTGTGCTATATTTATAGTCATGACTAGTCAATTGTCTATTAGTAGACTAAGGTCCAAGTTCACCAACAACATAACAGATATAACTTAACAGCCGTATAAACATGAATTGTTATATGGGTAAACGGCGGATTTAATTTTAAACATCTGTTATTTTGTCTGCAAAAACGGCCCTTAGTCAAGTGTCTATTCTGTGAATTAAAATATTTTTCCCATTTTACTCGTAATTTTTTGCAGTTTGGTTCACTTTATTTATACCGGAAATACGTGTATATGTTTTAAGACATTTCATTGTTATTTCTAAAAGGAGATTGACGAAAAAATATAATTAGGCAAAAATACTTTCATGCGTTTTGTATAACGAAACGAAATCGGCCCATAATTTTATCTAATGGCGTTCTCTTGTATTTGCACAAATGTTCGAGTTATTTGGCCAATACAAAATCACATTTTGTGTAGTTTACAAAGGATTTCTATTGCGTTGGCCGTATAACGCGTATATTTGTCCAAATACTCCAAGACAAGAGCCAGCATTAGAGGAGGTAAAGGTATTAAGGTAACTAAACGCTACATATTATTAAGCTTAGCATATACGTCAAAAACTGGACGGCTAAAATGCCGTTATTCATGACGTTGCGTATTACAGCTTTTATTAGTAACGGTATGAATATATTTGTGACTGTACAGAGGGCACGAATGTTTTTAACGAATCGTAACGTTAACGTAAAGAAAAAAAAATACCAAAAATTATGTCGCAATTTTGTTTCATAAAAATCTAAAAATACAGATTGTATTTTCAAAAAATATCATGGAGTAAACGCGTTTTTTATTCATAATTTGCTTACGTTAACGTTACGTACGATACGTCAAAATTATTCGTGCTCGGTCCTATCTATTCAGCGCAAAAGTACAAGCCATCGTTTTTGTGTTAGCAGAAATTCTTGGCTAATTGTCACTTGTCACTTTGGTTGGTATCAGAATTCACGAAAAACAGGGTATATCAATCTACGATGCCAAAATACTTCGCAAGGGATATTGTCGTAACTCTACCGGATTAGATTATTCGAAAACCGACACCGTGTTACTGGTACTTTAATTATTCAGTATCAATCACAATGATTTTCATTATCCTTAAGCGAAATATAAATGGTAGGCATTTCAATTATTCGGAATGTATTGCTAAATTCGCGATTGTCGAGTATAAACTGGTTTTCGACCGCTGTCCGATACCCTTAACCGCAAATCTCAAAGCGTTTCTGTAAACATCGCAGTAAGTTTCGGTTTATTTATTAGCAGCATTTATCGGTCGTTAAAACGAAGTCGCGGCACCGTGCCGACTCCGTCACGGGGACGTCACGGTTCGTATTGTAACGGAAAACAATGCGGCGTGCGTGTTACGATCGATTTATGACCGTAGGTATGCCATACGTGCGGATTTCGAACGGTTTCGAAGCTAGACTTAAAAGTCCGCTCGCGAATTTTAAACTAAGAACGCGCAGGACTTTAAGTTCTAGATTTGAATTTATGCGCTAAGTTTTATGGCTTTGGAACAATGATTTTATAAGTAAAAGGTGTAGATAGGTTACTACACCATATTCGGCCACCATAATGGCACTAACGCACACATAATATATATGACACGTGGAAGTAGGACCGTCTTTTTATCGGTAGGTTGTGAGCACTAATCGAACACTCGGTACACGTCACGCTTTCGTTGACTTCGACGCGACACTGAGTTCAAGTGAGCTAATTAACACAGTTTTAATGTACCACTTGAGAAGTACATTTATCCTATCTAAACCATATTTTTACGTAACATTGTTTTGAAATCTGATTTTTAGATTTCAACTGATGTTGACTCTTGGTTTAGGTGTGAGGCAGACAGTACTTAAGCCCTAAGAGCAAGCAAGTAGAAACTAAAGCTAATAAAGCGGATAAATATCAAATATTTTCAGACACAGGCCTTATTACACGTACGATTGCTTTCCATAAATGAATAGTCTATTTCAAAATCATAGCAACCAGTTTAAAAATATATCTAGCATTTGAAATACGTGACGGGACATTTTGCTACAATTGATATATCTGTAACAAAAGATGGATATTTAAAAAAAATGTTTTGCGGTAGAATTGATGCCTTTTTAATTGATATTTTTAATAAGTAAAACAAATAATATTTAAGAAGTTTTATTAATTTTATTTGAGTAGTATTAAATAGTCTATTAATCACTTTTCATTTCAATAAGCTATTATACTTAGTTTCCGAGATATTGAGGTATTATGTTGGTGTCACGGATTCATTGCTCCCGAGGGTGTTTTGATATCTATTCTAAAACCCACGTTTTCGTATCAATTACCATTTGCCGACTGTATCCGGTTTAATCGTGTGATACCGAGTTCCTGGGATATAACAGAAGGTACTTATTAAATTAATTATACCATCGCCAGTCATTTTATGTGGAAACACTTTGTGGAACTCTCGGAGATTAGTATTAGGGTGACTAATTAATATTTTCGCATTGGTAGCGTTAAAAAAATGGGGTAACCGCAATCTAATATTTCGGGAGTTTTTTTAAGAAATTATATTGAGGTAGGAACAACAATATATCAGTATCAACATAGTGAATATTATTTCTAAAATACGGGACGTCTCATACTAAAGTTGTAATTAACTTTCTTATTAATTAAACAGGACCCGCCATCCTGACGCATAAATTCTCGTAAAATATTCCTATGAAATGTATACATTTTATATATTTTTACATACATTAATATCTTTATAGCCATTTACGACCGTAATACAGACAATAACAATTAACATAATTAAATTTAAACATGTAAATATTGGCATTATCATGCAATGTGCAGATATAAAACAAATTACGATAATTTGGTAAATTGATAATTGTCGATCGGGTTCTTAAAGTAGATACAATGTTGTTTTTGCGAATTTTGCGATGCGAATGTGACTTTAGTGTTGTTGATAAGTTGTTTATAATAATTGTTGTTGTGATAATTATTGCTAATGCTAACAATTTGATGTACTAACATTATTCTTGTTCGATGTAACGGTTCTTTATGTATGATACTTTAATTATTTTTTAGTCTACATGAGTAGAAAATTAAATAAGTATCAACGATTTCCCCCTCCATACTTAAATTGATTTGTACTTATTTCGTAATACTTTCCATGATAACTCTCAATTCTTGTATGTGTAGATTTACTGTTAGTATAAGTTGGTAAATAAATAAATAAATTCTAAAGACCTCACCTTACAAAATAATGGTAGTACCAAAAATTCAGCATTTAGCAGTGTGACTGTCGTTCTCCAATCAGATCTGAACCCTGACTATCTGGAGATGGGGTTCCGCGGCGGTGCTGGGCTGGGATCGACATCGCGCACCAAGCGCATGCGCACCAGCTTCAAGCACCACCAGCTCCGCACCATGAAGTCCTACTTCGCAATCAACCACAACCCCGATGCTAAGGACTTGAAGCAACTCAGCCAGAAGACTGGATTACCCAAAAGGGTGCTTCAGGTAATATGATGTTTTTATTGCGGTCTTTTGATTATTCATGTTTATTAGTTGAATCAACAACAGGTCCTTTTGATTTTCATGATGATGTAATGTGTGTCCTTTTCAATTGGTCCGTTACATGTCAGCGCTTATCGAAAAATATGATTACACATCGCCGGCTTTATTTTTATGCTTTTTGAGACACTTGAGCTGTCAATTTGGATTAAGAAATACAGTGATACAAAAAACAACCTAACTCATTCACAAAAAGTTGTATATAGGCATTAAATAGATACAATATAAAAAAAACTAAATCGAAGATAAAAATATTCCATTAATTATTTTTTTCTACAAAAGTATTTACCGTCTAACGTGAAATCGATAATATCGAATAGTATAGTATTGATTTTATATTTGGTGGGTACATAACAAATGCCGAGGTGTTATTTCACGCGTAGGTAGCCGCCTCATTAGCATACTGATCAAGACGTTAGAATATGCTCGACTATGATTACAACCAATATTACTGATAAGAGCACCTCGGAATGTTCAGTTCTACAGTTATCACCGTTTCGATCTTGGGTGTAAACTATAAAAAATCTATGCAAATAACATCGGTAGTTGACCTGTGTATCTATCCTATTAATTTTTAATTTGAAATCTATTTTTAAGCAATTGCTCTACATTAAGGTAAATATTTATAAACAGAACCGGGACAAAAAGAAAAATAAAAGGTCTTTCTAAAAGTCTTTATCACTTTAAAAATAAACAAATAAAATTTAATATTAAAATGTGGTGCGTGTATAAAAATAATGTCTTTGAATTTTATTATTATCAATCAGTGTACAAAAACAGTGTAAAGTTACCATTAGTCTCAAATGCTAAACTTTAATCGTTCGTTTATTAAAATTAAGTACTTAAACTACACTAAAATCCGGCGGACGAGACCTATAGGCGTGAATAACGTTACAATTTTGGATTAATCAACATATTTTAATGAAATTAAACGTTACAGCTATGTAGGGTGAAACGTTACGAAAATCGTTAGTTTTAAGTGCGTTTATTTAGTTAAAAAACCTTGAAAAAATATTTAAAACACCATTTTAAACCTCGTTTATCACATTGACGGATAAACCCGTTATTTTAAAAAGTTTAATTGACACGCCAAAATAATTTTAATGTATAAACGTCAAATTGATACAGTACAAGTTACGTACACAACATGTAGAGGTGCTAGTATGTGAGTTACAATACAACAGTGACTCAAACCAGAACTCAAGTGTGTCAAACGCATAAAATAAGTCTTGAACAAACCGGTAGTTGAAAGCTAATGCGAATTTAATGTAGTCCCGATACCGCGTCGCTTTGCAGAGTATCGACTTATCAACATTTTGCATTGCGAATGTTTTATAAAGTTGAATTTTATTTATTCGATTTCGTCGTTCGTTTTTTTATATCACTCGTTTTGACGGCTGACGAGTGGTACAATCGAGTTGCTTTAATTTATAAATTGATAACATTATAATTGATAATAATATCGAATTCGGAAATGTTTTTTTCATGTTCATGTTTCTTTTTCTAATTCATATTTCTTCCAGCAAATTAGTATATTTTCGACAGGACCACAGTAAGTATAGGACAAAGCTTCGAATTATGATGTCCTTGATCTACCACCGGACATGGATGTCAACATGATTGGTTTCACAGAAATGGCGTGTTGCAAACTCAAAATTGCACTTCTCTTCTCGTAATGGTAATTGTGGCGTTATTATTGACCACCATAATCAGTGTTCGCAGGTAAGTCGGGAATTTTGTGAAATCGAACACCAAACTAGTGTAGGTACTTACCAAAGTGAAAGGGAGAGAGAGATGTCGATTGAATGATCAAAAGTGTAATTTTGCGGTTTACGCTCGACTCGAGAAATAAATGTGGGTAATTTTTGTAGCACTTTTGAATCGTGAGTACAAAGGTACTTTTGCATTTTAATCATCGGCTTTTTAATGACGATACTGGAAATGAGTAAACAAAACATGCTGTATATCTCTATCTATATCTATCTATTCTCTCGGAAAGAAAAAAGGCACAACTAACATTTTATTCAAAATTGAGTTATGTTCATGTTCGATATCAGGAAAAAAGGAATACTGTATACATGAACAAAGTCAATTTTGAAAGAAATGTAAGTTGTGCCTTTTTTCATTCCGAGGGCAGAATAGTAGCCTACATTCAATTTAGAGCCATTACCAATTAGAGCTGCAACTTGAGTGCATGAACGAGATAGTATAAAATAGCTAGATATCAGTGGCGAAGGGTGACTGTTTTAAAAGGGGAAGCCGTCCCAAAAATGCTCTCAAAAAATTGCTGCAAGACAAAAATCCATACCGTCTCTTGTAATCTATATTAGTCATGTCTGGAAAAGCTCGACCTAACTGAATAACAAGCCTTTTTTTTGTCAGTTGGATGAGTAAATGATATAATATTACGTTGGTCTATGCACTAACTAATTCCTAAAGGGAAGCCGATGGGAATCGGGTTGTATGGACTCTTCGCCACTGGTAGATATAGATGTTTATCGGGAAAAATACGTGATACTCAAGTTTCATCGACGTATTATCTAACCCATCCTAGAATCACATTCCTGACTTGCGTACTACCGAGTTCAAACACAAAACAGTCCGTCTGCCGCCTTCTTTGAAGGTAGCTAGTAACTGAAACTACACACATCGGCTCGACTTCGTATTTAACACTGTATATTGCATTTAATTTGTTTGCTATAAGCGGCACTTTAATGTAGGGCTCAGCAAAGCGCTACCCTTTGTTCTCGTAATTACTGGAGCAACTCAAAAAAGGTTGCGTAACACGTGCGCTTCTGACGTCATAGGTTGAGGATTGGTTCATTTTGTGTAAAATTGTTCGGCGGGACCTGTCATTAAAATCATTAGATTAACAATAGGTACCATAACTTAACCGTCAAAAATCCTCAACTCCAACTAGAAAAAGAGCTGTAACTTTTGAACGGCTGAACAGATTTTCATGAAACATGGCTAAGATGATAACTACCCGATTGATCTAGTTTTCTACAAAAATTGAACTGAAATCGGCCCATCTGTTTGGCTACGATGCCATAATGTGAATAATCTTACGTGTATCTGTCGATACACAGATACACATACCTATTTTATATACACACTACAAACTTCTAACATCACTTTTTTTGTCGGGGGTTAAAAAGCACGAAAGAGGGTGTGAAGCGGGGAAGTAAGTTGAGGTCTTGAGATGTACTTCTCTATAAGTAGGTAGTGTGGTGGTTTCCGACCGATTGGTATTATTATTGTAGACGGCAAGGTTGTATCGAGTGAGTGAAGAATCTTAGCATAATCGCTAACTGGAGAAAGCTACTGTAATTGAAAACCAACATTATCACTTGTATAATGCATGACAACTGTCAATTCAGAAGTTACATTCTGTTATTCCTTATTATACATGCTTACATTATCTTCAATTGTCAATTACTTTAAACATGTTATAGACGTAGCGTAGTTATAAAAAAAACTGTCTTTGATCTTCAAATTAATTAAGAACTCCTTTCTAAAGTGCCTGCTTTAGAAATAACAAATATTCTAATTTAGTTTGAAAAAAACAAAAAGAACTTTGACCTATACTTAGTTTAAAATTCTACTTACAATCCTATTTCATTTTAGGAAATAACTAACATATATTAGAGACATGACTTGTTTTATAAAACAATAAAATTCATCATGTCCTATAAGGTTCAAGATTGGTTTCTTATATTTAGATCCAACAGCTTCGTAGCTGTTGGATCTAAATATAAGAAACCAATCTTGAACCTTATAGAATTCACGTGACTCACGTCACTCATGTGAATAATTGAACTGTTGCTCGTGCAACAGTTCAATTATTCACATGGCATAGTTGCAGAGCTAAGACAAACTGTTGGCCAGAGAATTCTGGTTTTAGAGGATTTCCGCCAACACCAAATGATACCACATTGGTCGATATTCAGTCAGGTATCTTGTTCGTTAGGTTTGGTATCACAATGTCAATTAATTGGTTGATCTCTTATGGTCCTTATAGATTCTTGAAAAGGATAGAAGATTGAATGTGGATGTGTGATTCTTACAAGAATCTTTCTAATAATTTTTTGTACTAAGTAGAAGAAATATATACTGGTATATAAGCACTGATTCCTAAAATTGACATTTGCTATACATAAGCTGTTTTCAGAGTCAGTCCCCAAATTTAGAATTTAATTATTTATTTAAATCCTGTTAAAATCGATCTATTCAAATATGCGGTTTGAAATTTCCGTAAGCAATGGGTCAAGCAAAACAATTATAACAGACAGAATTGGAATAGAACAATTCTAAAGAGAAACGATAGAATTTACATTATCATATAATATGTCGTACGTAAGTAATTGTATAGGTACTGCATATTTATTATATTATAATCATTTACAAAAAAATAAAACATTAGCCCGGGCAATTTTTTCCCCTTTATCGAGGGTACCTACAGTTTACAAACATACATGTCACATGAACACACCCAGACTCGGAACCACTACCTACCTGTAGGCCATAAAGTTTTTTTGTAAATTTTTATTATTTAAGTTTCCTGGTGTGTACGTACCTACCTAAATAAATAAATAAATTGTTAGGGAAATTCTCGAATCCAATAACTCCAGTTTAGACAATTTTTCAAGAAAAACATTTAGTGGTACCAGAAAGAATAAACTAGACTCGTTAGAAATTTCGTTGCATTCAATTAATTTTATTCCATACAAAAATATCATTTTTACAAACGAGCATTTCTGGTTGCAGCTATTAATGAAAATATTGGAATTTTGTCTCCATTCTCGCAACTTTAAAATGCGTTTTATTTTTTCAGAATACATTTTCCATAAGCAATACATACCTATTCCTTTTGTACTTGAAATCATTAAATGAAATTAAATATTATTTTGCAAAATAACTGAATATTTTGGCACTTTGTAAAGAGTTCTCCGTAGTTATTATTCGAGCTGATGGGCGAATCGCGCTTATACAGAAAAATATAATTATCTGTCAAATTGTAAAACCAGGGTTTTAAAACAGTAATTTTTAAAATTTTGTTTTATCTGTGTGTACATAATGTGTTGAATTATAATAAAATTCAATATATCTATCCGAGTAGCAGCAGATCTTTCGGAGAGGGCCTCATGAAGCTCTCGATGGTGTGTGTAGTCCGCCAACCCGCACTAGGCCAGAGTGGCGGACTAAGGCCTAACCCTTCTCATTTTGAGAAAGGCCCGTGCCCAGCAGTATTACAGCAATGGGCTGGTGTTTTTTAATCTATCCGAATATCAGAAATATCCCATTAAAATACGCTACGAATTAAAGTCTAAATTAGCGTATTATAATGAGATATTTCGAATATTCTACTTGCAATTTAATTAAATTGGTTCTCCGCGAAGTCATTCAACAGTTTGATCCTAATTACCTTAACTAAACTTGTTTAGATTTTTCATAGTAGATAAATGGGATGCCTCGGGATAATATACGTTTCCTGTCTTTTTCTACTGACTGGTTTTACCGAAAACTACCACAAATTGCATACATATTACACTTAGATAAAAAAGGCACAAAAGGAACCGGCTTTACTAATAATATTGACTGCAATAGCGTCATCGAATAGGCAGCAAAGAGCTTACGGCGAGAGGTGGACGCCGTCACAGACGCGGTGACGGATGGAGTTCTAACGATGCCGCCGCGCCGACCGACGCCGCTGCGGTGACGCAATTAAGGTTGAGGCGAAAACGTTAAGTATTTTTGGAGTTTAATCATATTGTCAAGCTAGCAGTAGGTCTTTCCTTCGATGCGCCACTGCCAATAAACATCTGTGGTATCTTTTTTTAGCGTTATCGTGATATTTTGGTATAGCTGACAAATTAAAGAAAGGCAACTGTACATCACTAAATCAGAAACAATCTCTCAGATGAACAAAGCGGAACAGTTCAGTTTAAATTATGCGACCCTTGTTTCGATGAACATGGACCTCCATAAGAATTGTAAGCGTTCCAAAATCTTTTGTTATACGCAGGCCGTAGCTATATAGCAACCTGTCTTTATCGTAGTCGACCCGAATCCGATATCTGCAGCATAAATAAATCCGCCAACCAATTATGCGAAGGACCCCCCTTCCCCTTCGAATATTGATCGACATTTTTTTTCCGGCAAAAACCTTTCGACTCGACGACGTCGCGTCGTCGCCATATTGCAAAGATAATATATCTTATTCGTTTTTGCGCCTCGACGCACTTTTGGCTGTACGCTGCTGCGGACAAGCGTTTAGTTTTACCTTTTTAAAACTCGCTTTGAGATCTTTTTCCGTTTTGTTTTTATTCGATAGGAGTTTTTATTCGTTTGTGAAGCTTCGGTTGATTTTCAATTTGTTTCCTTTACCCACGATACGCACCAACCCGACAGTAAACCCCACACATCACGTCGAAAATTCCAAATGAATTCGACTCGGAAATTCGTTTCAAGAATTTTAATTAGCCGTTAAAATTACTAGACTAGGTCACATTCGTTTTATTATACCGCTATATCGAGATGCTTATTCACTCACTTGTTCGATTGACGTACCCCAAAGGTCTTTACAACTCAATTCAATCACAAGAAACGGCATCAAAGAATTATAGGCACCATAAAACTCATAAAAACCGCTGTTGATGCCGCGATACCGCAGCATAAAAAGCTAAGCATTTTCAGCTATCCCTAAATAAAACACGACATGAGGGGCTGAAACCAAAAGATTTATGTCTCTCACCTCTCAAGTTATTTACGAGAATTACGAGACTAATTGCTTTTGATGACGATTTTGAACCTTATTGCTTTAAGAATAAGAGTGTGGCGCAATTAAAGTTTACATAGACCTCAAAGGCTGGCGTTTCTGTCCACGTTTGGAGTAGAGATCCAGCAGATTGGAGAGTTGCCCCTCACTTTAGCCGCTTTCTATGTTCGTGTGGCGTTTGCCGCGTGGCTGCCGCGCACTTAAGGCCTCCGACCAAAGAGTATTTCGTTCTATATGTGCCCTTTGGACGGCCATCATGAATGGCGTCTGTTTTATACACTTTCTGGTAAAAGCTTCGATGTGCTCGTGACATTACGTAAATATACCGATTCCTTTGTTTGCCATTGACTTGTAACGAATAATTTCGATTCCGAAACTTTGCCATTCTCTTCCGTGCAGGCAAATTATAAATATTTTCCATTTGTAGAATATTCCTTGCATGGAGTATGTTTTAATTAACATATTGAAGCGAGCGACATGTAGCTTCCTCATTTTAATGATGTCGCATGAAAATAGTAATTGTTGTGAGAGATTCGTTCATCTGTTAATATAATATTTCAATACAGTTATTGATAATTATTCTGAAACTAGCGACCCGTGGCTTCGCACGGATGCAATTTCTCTGCTACCCTTACATTAAACATGAAAGTATTATACATATAAACCTTCCGGAAGAAATGCTCAAATCGATGGTCAAAATTGTATCAAAATCCGTTGCGTTGTTTAGGAGGAGTTAGCGAATATACAGACAGACAGACGCGGAAAGCGACTTTATTTTATACTATGTTACTAACTATGTAAAGAAGAAAAGATGGAAACTGAAACCATTTCAGAATTATATAGTATTAAATATATTTTTTAAACGGCCATTCGGAACAGGTGCGCTTTCTGGCGTCTAATTGCCTCGGGCGCCCCCATAATATATAGACGCACTGTCACCCGAACCGCGGCGCAGGCGCATTTAGAACAAACCACGCCATATATCTCTCCTTGCGTCCGCAATTACGTGATTTGTCACTCCACTCTCCTTTTTTTCTTCCATTCTGAAAAATGACTCGAGTTCAACTGCTCAAGTAGCTCCGACGTAATTAGTTGGCTGAAAAAGTGCCTTTGCCTGTTAACTTTATTGTGCGATCAATTCACAAAGCTACTGTGTTTAATCGACTATTAAATTAATCTCAATCGATTAATTAGTCGATTTCCAATAAAAGCAATCAATGGTTAATTTTAATTTTTAGGTGTTTTGTACTCGTTTGTACTGCGGTACTGAGATATATTTTGGTTTTTATAAAATTATTGAGATCGTTTTATCAAGATAACCTTAAATTTCAAGGTACAGGATTTCCCAAAATATCGGTTATTCAGTCTGCAATTGTTACAATGTTGTATTCTGATTTTAATTTGTATTTGAAGTATATATATAATATACAACCTGTAACAGAATAAACGCAAGACCTGAAAGTTGTTTGTTCAGAATCGGCTTCTGAATCGATTTCCATCATAATTTATATATGTTAATTTTTCCCTAAAAAATCTTTTATTTATCTTAAATTAGAACCACCGCGTCGTAACAAGTTAATAAAATCTTTGCTTTAAGAAAATTTAAGCCTTATTCCAAAGTAATAAAGCCTTCTTGAATGCACGAGCGAATTTGTAGTTCGTTCATAGATATCCATACACACACGTAAATAATATCAATGCATTTTACATTTGAGGTAGTGTGCATTAAATAAAATAGTTAATTTAAGGAAATTTAACCCTTATTACCAACCAATAAGGCTTATTTAAATGCACGACAGAATTTGTAGTTCGCATTTCACAAAGTTTTTCAAAATGTTTTTTGCAATAGTAAGAATAATGTGAAAGAGCGAGATGCATTCTTCTTCTTCTTCTTCGTTCGATATGGCAATTGAGCCGATGTCGATTTACCAGCTACCCCTTTGACGTTTGACATGTTTGACATGTTTCAGTGGTTGTGTTTCGTTGTTGTTGTCACATTTTATTGTTTACGCGCGCGATGGCTTTCCGTTATACCAATATCCAGTACACGGAGATGGTGAGGACACTGGCTCGTTGTGACGATAATGTCGAGTTAGCTTGTCGAGTGATGAATGAACGATATGGCACCAGAGTGAGCGCCAGGACGATGCTAAGTGCAACTCAGCGTCTGAGGGACTCCGGGACGTTTCGTCCTAACACGGCCTTGGATAGAGGGACAAATGTGCGCAGTACTCGTTTGCAAGCAAACATTCTCGATTATTTCGACGAGCATCCAGAGAGTAGCACGAGAGAGGCAGCGCCATTGTTCGACTGCAGTCACATGTACGTGAGGCGAACATTACATGCTGATGGAGAACACCCGTTCCACCTACGACGTTGTCAGGAGCTAACGCCGAGCGACTACTTGCCACGTCTAGAGTTTTGTAGATGGGTGTTGGAGAACTGGCAACAAAATATTATTTGGACTGACGAGAGTACATTCACTCGTGTTGGGATGTACAACCAACATAATCAACATTTGTGGAGGCACGAGAATCCACATGCATGCCGTGTGGATTCATTCCAGCACAGATTCTCTGTAAACGTGTGGGCGGGCGTCATCGGTACACACGTACTCGGCCCCGTTTTTCTACCGAGGTTGACTGGAGATACCTACCTACAGTTCTTGCAGGAGACATTGCCGGTGTTATTAGACGACGTCCCTCTCGTACTTTTACGACAAGTCTTTTACCAACACGATGGTGCTCCCGCGCATTTCACGTGGACCGTTCGACGGCATCTTGATGCGGAATATGGCACGCGTTGGATTGGTCGTGGGGGACCTGTACAGTGGCCTCCCAGATCGGCTGACCTAACGCCGTTAGACTTTTATTTGTGGGGTCGAATAAAATCCCTTGTGTATGTAAACGAGGCAACAAGTGTCGATGACCTCAAACAAAAAATCGAACACGCATTTGTGATAGTGAAAAATGACACTGAGGTTCTTAGCAAACTAAAATTAAATTTAAGAAAGCGTGCTATAAAGTGCATCGAACAAGGCGGTGGTCATTTTGAAAGTTTAATGAAAATGGGACGAAGAAGTAGTGTAAATTAGTGTAAATTCTGTAAGTACCTATTAATACGATTTTATTTTAATTACCTACTGTAAATATTATGATTCAAATCTTTTAAACACGCCGACTTTGAATATTTTTTACACGTAATAAACGGTAAACACGACTTATCAGGGTTTAGAGGGTAATGTCGCGAAAGTTACGCGTCTGAGATAAAAAAGTTCTGCGTTCCCCGGTGTCCGATGATAGTACCTACCTACACGTGTCGGCGCGGCGGCCGGCGGCGCGCGTCGGTGGGCGCGCGATTGGCGGCGCGGGCGCCGCCGCCCGGGTGCTCCGCCCTACTTTACTGATACATCACAGTCGGGCAAAATGTCGCTTGGTTTAAAAATACATCCCCGTTACTAAGCCTAATATCTTAGATTCGTATTGCTAATGTAGATTATTTAATACAATCGTAAAATTAAATTAAATTATTCAAAACCGCCAGTCCAAAGCCTGTGAAAGTGTGATGGAAAGATGGAATCATAATTTTCGGTCATTGAACTGACGAACCTAGTGACTACACTTGCAGTGCTTAGCCAGCTGATGGCGGGCGAACTGATGTGCGCTGGTGTGCGCTCGCCGCTATAAACATTGCTATGAGTGTGTGCGTAGAGAATAGTATGCTCAAACGTTTTACGTTTAGTCAGGACAACTATTTTATATTATGTGATTTGGTTTGGTTTAACTAAATTAAATTACAGATGTTATTTTAGTTTTATAATTTAATATTCTAATTGGCGTGTCTGAGGTCTTGCGTTTATTCCGTTACATGTTGTATATATAAATAATAATAATAATATATATAAAAAATATAAATATATATATATATATATAAATACGTTGATGTATACGCTTGTTTTAAAAGTTTTTCTTGGTGTTTTAGGTTTAGACCATCAAAGAATTAAATACTAGCTTGTTATTTATTTAACATACGAATTTCATCGTAGCTTTAACACTCTTTAAACAGATCAAACAGTATGAAAAAGCAAAACATCTAGTGATGTAGGTAGGTACAACTTCGTTTCTTCCCGGTCTCACAAAAATTAATTACGCACTGCTATTTTTAAAACGTTTTCATGCCATGATTTCGAACACTATAAAGATGCCTCTTAACGGCACACAAATATCCCGGCCAAAGCCGATGGCTCCCAACCCTCGCAATTAGTATCGGATGGTCACACCTTGACGTTTGGCCGCGTATAATTTTACTTTCTAAGTACATTTTGTGACAATAATAAGCAGATCCCCACATTCAACACTAAACTTTATCACATCGCATTAAAGTTAAAAATTCCTCATACAAATAAGATCAAATCCAACAGTCTAGTAATTAGTACAGGCGCGCTCAGCGACGCTCCGTTGGGCAGATAATTTCCGCTGTGCGTTCAAAAGATGTCCATTTGTCATTTGGTCGCGCGAAGTCGCACACAGCGGACGTGCTTCTCCCTACTTAATTTATTCAAATATTATTTATTTAAGGAAAACGGGACTATTAATCACATTTCTAGAGTTTTTATTTACATATGCGGGACGCTGTTCGCTTTGATCGTTCAGACATTTATTAGAGGTCCTTATGCGGTGTTTTTCGGTTTACACAGAGCATAATTAAATTGGGTATCAATGTACAAATTATATCGCTTATGTGTGTAATTAGATCGGGGCGTTGTTTGATTTTGTTCGTTTAAATTTAATTATTCCTAATTTGAGTGCCATCATTAGTTTAAAATTTCCCTTTATTAGACGATACTTTCATAACTATTTGTATTGGACTTTAATTAACGCTCTTTCTCATTACAGCCTTTCATGTGAAATTAACACCTGTTAATGGTTTTTCAATATTTGTTACAGTATTGTGTGATTCGCGTCGCCATTAGGTTTTGTACGTACCTAATTCTTCGTTGAACAGTTCATAAATGAAGTGAACACTTTGGAGGATATTGTAATGAGATACTATAAATATAGAGTTAGACAACTTATTATTGTACTACGGTGTATACCATAAACAAAACGTAGATCAAAACGTTGTTCAGGGTCATAATACAAAGTTAGTGCTACGAGGTTTTCGGTATGTTTTCAATTACCCTGTATATAAATTTTAGCTTTCTACACTTCTTCTCCATATAAACTCTAACTATGCCAAATCTAAAATTCCTTCCTGCGCGCAATATACCTACATAAAAATGTGTACAAAGTTTTCTCTTCACGTAATAATAATATAGATTACAGTTAACATACTTATAGCTATTTTTACAGCTAAAAGCAGCTGTTTTATGAACAGTTACTGATTAATTTTTTATTACAAATGCGGTGCGATTATTGTTAGTTCACTAGAAACATCTGGATAACAAACTTTACAGAACATATTGCTCACATTAATATTATTATAACATCTTGAATATTATCATCCTATTATACGCGTTGTGACAAAATGACAATTTGCGTCTGCCATTCAATTACCTGCACAGTGTTGGGGCATGAAATGCGTGCAATCAGTCATGATAAGTGCGGGTTCACACTGTGCAACTCGGCCAATTAATTGTAGCAACAAGCTTGTCGTGTACAGCCACTGTTGACTGGTACACTGAAAAAACATCTTTGCAAGCTCCTTCCAAACCGAGTTATTTGGTTGCAAATAGCAATAACTTGTTTATTTCTAGCCGTTATATTTTTTCAGTTTAGGGTCAGTACGTTCACAGCATCAGCATTAAGAAAAAAGGGCTTAAAAAAAATTGAGTTCCAAGGTACCAAGGTAATTTATTATGAGGGTTGTGTTGTCCTGTTGACCGTTACTTCATGTAAGCCCGCACTTAACACGCACCAATTTTGTCTCGTTTGTTCTAGCTGGTTGCGCGGGGGCAATTTGCGAGCGTCGCCGCGTCGGTGTCATTGCATAGTGGGTAGACTAACGAGCCATGACGCGGAATGAGACGTTAAAGCACAGAGGGGCGGGGCCCTAATTATTGTGCCAGTTGTGCAATGATTATTGGTTGATGGAATTTATTGTACAGTTATGTCAATTTTGTTTTAGCAACAAGTGGTTTTTTCCCCATATGAACAGTAAAATTAAACAAGCGAATTTAGATTTTGTAGACTTGTGTGAGTCCGCACTTATGGCAAAAATAAGTTACACAAGAGTTGACAAAACTTGAACGTAAATACATCAGTATCGGTATTATAATAGTAACCAATATTCAGCTCTAGCATAATTATCCAGTACCTACAGAGCCCTTTTCTTTCAACCGACTTTGGGTGATCAATTTTCATTAGCAATACATGGACTATAGTCCGTGCGGAACTAGTTGGCCGCGCCTTAGGTATGTGAGCGGTGGGACGGAGGGGCGGGGGCGCTTGCTGTCATCACTACGGCGCCGTCAACATTATGCAACCCGCCGCCCTCACCTCCGTCCCCACCTAAGGCGCGGCCAACGAGTTCCTTGCGGACTTTAACAGTAAACCTTTCAATCTGTAGCTCCGGAGGTGGACGTTCATCTCCTACCCAACATACGTAGGTGAATGAAATTCCTCAAAGAAACTGGAGGATCAGTTTTAACCTCCGACAAAGAGGGTGTGTATCTGTGTATATATGTGACACCGTAGCTCCAAAACGGATGGACCGACTTCAATACAGTTTATTTTAATTGAAACCTATTTTAATCGGGAATCGTCTTAGCTATGTTTTATGAAAATCGGTTCAGCCATTCAAAAATTACAGCTCTTTTTCTAGTTGGAGTCGGGGATTTTTGACGGTTAGTTTATTAAATATCTAAAGTATTCAACACTCGCTTTAATATTATTTAACATCTTGAAACAAGAATCGAAGCTGTCTACAAATGGGCTCGCCAACTAAAGCAGCAGTTATAAATACTATTCAAGATCATTCAGTCAATGTCTGGCGGCAGCTACCGTCGAGACGGCAGATCGTATCTGAATGACAAATTGTGCTACTGTTGTATCCCTAGCATTTAGTTGGTGCAACGATATATTAGTAACCTCTTAACTGTCTAGTGGAAGATGTTATGTAACACAGTTCGAGGCAAAGAAAATCAGAAAATTCTGCTGGATCTCGCCCCGTCTTAGAAGAACAAAGACAAAGACATTTATTGCAGAAACTGTGTACAAAGGTGTTTTTATAAATATAGGTACCTATCAACAGCCTACCCAGTCGGGTGTGTTTTTTAAGGCTGCAGCTGGAACAGCAGATAGGCGATGAGGCTGCCTGTAATGTAACTACATCTAGTATTCAACTTTGAATACCCTTTACAAATTATCGATGCAATTCCTGAAATAAAAATCTGTTTTTAATCGACTTACAAAATGGAGGTTATGCATTCGACGAGCTTTTTTTTTCATACATGTGGGTACACCAATTTGTTCGATATTTCTGGACCGATTTATTTGTTATTTTTTATTTGGCTTGGTTGAGTAGTTTTTAAACCAGCTTCAATAATATCGTCAGTGCAAAGCCAAAACTACTAAAGCGCCAATTCGTTGCCAAACTAGTCAGAGCGTGGAATAAGCTCCCAGAAGACGTAGTCTCAGCCCAAAATATAAATCAGTTCAAGAATCGACTTGACAAGTATTCTCAACTGCAAGAATGACTTGTTCCAAGTGGTGAACAGCAGGATACAGGCACTTACCAGTTGTCTCAACTGCCTGCCTGATAAATAAATAATAATAATAATAATCAGATAACAATTTTATAGAAGAGCAGCAATCTAACCAACCCACTCAAACCTAAGGTCACACTTTGGTATATGCCCGTGTGACTTTAAAAAACAAAGCCAGGTTTTTCCTGAGAAAAAATAATTTTGAAAACGATAATAATAATAATAAACTAACTAAAACTTTAAAATGTGCCCCTGTAAAGTTTAAGTTAGTTTGGCAACGAATTGGCGCTTTAGTAGTTTTAGTTTTCCACTAATGATATGTATATAATCCACTTTGCCTATCTGGATGATGTTATCATCATCACACGAAGTCTCAAAAGTAATAATGATCTCGGTAAATATTAGTTTATTATTGCTATCGTCGTTTTGTAATTTGGTATCCCACTAAAAATAGACAAAAGAATAAATTAAAAAAAAAAGACTTTAAAAAAAATATAAAAACTTAACCGATTTTGAAGTCGGGACTTTTAATTCTTCATCTAATGCAGTTTAGCTTGGCACCAACTTCAGGAGCTGATAAGATTTTTAAGAAAATTATTTTATACGTTTTTAGTTTTTAAAAGTCGTTTTTAATGTTGTAGTGGTTTTGTAAGAAACAAGGAATTATTTGCGCTGAATCCTTAACATGTGTTCGCATACAATATATTTGATATTTACGTTCTGTTTCGTTACACCAATAAATAATATCATTTAAATTGAGACAAAGTTTGTGGTATCATAAATTTTGTAGCAAAAATGATCGTATTATTCGCGCAAAATACAACTCAATCTCGCACTTGACATCAATATATCTTGAAAAACTGACAATTCAATTTTTCATTTAACATATATCATTCAGTCATTTCGAAAGTGAAATAAATAAGTAAATAAATAAAAAAAAATCGTTAGCACTCGCTGAAAAATTACTCGCATGAATATTTTCAATTGTCTTAAACTTTGGTTGGTGTAGCGAAAATGAGTCCTAAGTTTTGGTGGATAGAAGTTATTTTTGGTTGGCGGTTGTGCGTGACGGTATAACTAATGATGTGTCCGAGGCAGTGCTTATTTATTCGAAATGTGAGCGAGAATAGCGTGTCGTGTTTTTGGCCTTTGCCTCGAGTACGTACGTGATAAAGATTGTACTACGTTTCTTCTAGTAATCTCTGCGTATTATCATTATTTAGTTGTATTTTGCATGTAGCATCTGCACATTTGTTTTCTGCACCACCCATCATATTTTATGAACATAAATGGGGAAAGTGGAAAATGCTAAAGCTCGACTTTAGTAAAGTGTGGTTAGTTAAAAGTTGATAAGAAGCTTCGTCAGCTCTTGCCTTTCAGTTTTTACAGTATAAGAAAGTGTTTTTTTTAAATTATAAGTTATTTTTCTATTTTGAGTGGTATAAACAATACATAAACATGCAATTACAGCAATCGCGACTAATCGCGAGTGTTATGCTGTTACTCATTCAAGAGTTCCGTCGTTTATCTCCGAAGGTCTTCATCAGATCTTCACCAAATTTAAATGGGTGGTCTCCTTCGAGATACCATTTCAAACAAAAAAAGAATTTTTAAAATCGGTCTGCAATTGGCGGAGTTATCTCTTAACAAACATACAAAAACATACAGTCGAATTGAGAACCTCGTTCTTTTTTTGAAGTCGGTTTAAACGAAAGGTACAAAATTTAAAACAGTATCATTTTAAAAGAAATCCATAAAATTTCCTTGAAATTTAACCCTTCTCATTCTGAAAAGAGTCTCATATCAAGCAGTGGGTCAATAATCCAAGGTAAAGGTGACATTCTATTACAATTATTGTAGCTCTTTATTTGCTCGCAGTCCTGCAATATAGACACAATCCTACTGACTGACCAGTAGTCGGAAACAGATGACAGTGTCATTGGTAACAGAGCATATTGTTTCGGACCACCTACTCGTAGATGGCTTTATCTCTTCGTGACAGCGCAGTCATTAATCGTCCGCGGCTTTCTAGTCGAATCGAGTTTAGTCGAATGAGTGTGTTTGAATTTGATCGGTGTTAATAAAGGTTTCGTTACATATTAAAAGAGCATTCCACTCGTGTCTTTTAAACAATATTAGATAATGACGTCATTAGTTTGTTGATACGTAATAAGATACGTGATGTAATGTCGCTATTCACTCGTGCTAATGACAAATTGACTTGCATTTCTAATGGAATTCGAGCAACGTTTCTTTGCTAACATGAGTTTATTTGTTTATCAGTTCAGCTGCAAAATAATGTACAGTCTGTCAATAAAGTCATGAAAAGGATTGAGGGCGCCACTTGTATATTCTCTTGTTTATCTTTACAATATATTAATGCCGAAAACATTTTTTATCACAAAAAATCTACACAGAATAGTAAAATAAACACATCGTTGTACCCAAACTGACACCTACGGTACTTATTTAGGGTTGCGAGCGAAGAAGAATTTTAGTTCCTTCAAAATCCTTTTCATGACTTTATTGACAGACTGTATCTACTATTAAGTAGATAGTATTAATCACAGTAATTAATAGTAGATATATTATTTTGCAAATGAAACAATGAAAAAAACGTAAGTTCATTCCACTGACTTATTTCCCAAATAATTTGGTATTGAAATATATTCGATGACTTATAAATTCTTTTTACGGTGGAATTCTGTGACTTCTTTAATTTAGTTAAATAATTATAAACCAAACCAAATTCAAAAGTAACGGCGCAACATATTTTTGTCCTAAACTGACTAACCGACTAATTGATTAGATACTCGTCCAGTATGCGAGAGGCGGACGAGTTCGCCGTTGTAAATATCTATTATATTACAGCAAAAAAAATTGTTCTTACTAGGTAAGTACTCTATGGTAGGTATCTACTTACTACTGAATAAATGAAAATGTCATTTCGTCATCTAAACACATCGATAATGTTTTCTTAATATTTTAATTCAGAAATTATTACAGGTATATTTAGTTTGTAAAAGTTACTAATTTTTTTTCTGTAATATACAAAAGAAGGCTTTTACAAGAGTTTCGTTTATGAGCGTTTTACGATACATTTTTTAGGGCTTACTTTGAACAAAGCTCCTATAATTTATCTCTGCTCATAACTGTACCCAAGTTGTGTAGCAGTAGCGGTGTATACCTATAGAGTTATTGAACTTTCCGCTTTTTCCGGACAATCGCCAGCCGAATGCCACTTCACGGCCAAGAAAGAAACGGGCATCTAAATTTGGCGTAAGGCAACATCGGCCGCCATGACGCGGGGGGCGGGGCTACAGCGCGGCCGCGCGTGATTGGTCGCAAGATTCGCGCGCGTACGCCGTCCGCACTGAATCTTCAACACGAACATTTTACAAGTACGGGTGAATTCGGTCAAATCGTCTAGGTTTATAACTATGACCGACTTAATCCGTAATTTGGTAGCTTTTCCACAGCGAGCTCATTTAGCGCATGCAACAACGCCACGGAATGTTGCGCCTGCGACGGTCACGCACCGGCCGGCCAGCTCGCTAATTACAGATAAAATCTGCACTTCGGAACGCTCAACGGCGGGCAAGAACGCAATCACGTGCCACAAAAACTGGGCAGGCAGGAATCCAGCTTCCGCGTGCAATGCAGTCGGGCGGAAGCCAGGACCGCCAGAAAATTTAGAGCGCGTTCTCCATTTTTTGCGACTTTTATTTTACGAAGCTGTGCGCACGCTGGCGTTGTTTACTTTATGGGCACACACCAACGGTTGCGTTTTTTGTTCACAGGTTTGGTTCCAGAATGCGCGGGCGAAGTGGCGGCGAATGGTGACCAAGCAAGAGAACAAGATGTCGGAGAAGTGTTCCCCAGACGCATCCCTGGAGATGGACATGTATCACGGCCCGATGGGCTCGATTCAGTCGCTGCCGCCGCACAGCCCGCCCTACAGCGTAATGGGCGGACCTCCAAGCCCCAACTCTATGGATTGCCCATAGCCATTATTTTGCGCTTTATGAGCGCCATAGACATTGCTTCGTGTAGTACGCCAATACGCTCTTTGCGGTGGCATCTGCAAACAGCGTGTTCCTTGCTTTGGGCACGTTAAAAATTCCAAATTCGGTATAAATTGTGGGAGTGGACAGTGAAGACAAGTGTTTGTGTTTCTGATACCTATATAATTGAATACTTTCATACGGTCGTCAATGGAACTGCATCTAATTTAAAGATTTAATATTGAACTGAATCTTATATAAAGATCTGATACTATGATTGTCTAAAAGGTTGTATAATATTGTTGTGTTAGACCGTGAAACATAAGAACCGTTCTATACATTAAATAAGTGGTAGTGAGTCAATTCTATTGTACATAGGTACATTATATTGTACTTTAAAACAAGAAATCAGATAATTTGGTTAACTTCCGAGCTTATACTTGAATGTCAGTGATAATGTGTGTTATAAAATAGTTAACCCGTAAACCAACCAAGAAATAGGTTTCATTCATCATGAATATGATTCTATCACCGTGCGTGATAAAAGAGTTTAAAGAGTGAAATTCCTTGCTCTGTGTTTCCTGATAGTTATAACCTGAGAATCTTCAAGGCACGAATGAATAGATTTAGATTACTTACATGCAAGCGTGTACCATCTTCGACTGCATCATCGCTTAACATCAGCTGAAATAGTAGTCAAACGCAAGCCTATTCAATATTTTTAGAAATACCATGTGGTAGGGCATGTCCTTCTGTGCTGGTACTCTCTGATGTACTCTCTGCGATCACCAGTCCACCTGTCAGGTATGGTGATTATTGTAATAGGACGCGGTCTTGGAGTTCCATGTTAGCGGTTGAAGTTTACGAGCTGATATGATGACGATAGCAAAGTTCACGACAGTATAATCAAAGTATACAAGCACAACTAATCGCGCCTCCGTCCATCATATCAGGAAAAAAATTCTGCGATGACATTAACAATAAAAAGTAAAAAAAAAATAGCTTTCAGTGTCATTCCACTAACTTTATTATATAGATGTGGGTAAATTTACCCTTTATTAGTTGCGAGTTTGCTCATTGCCTACTAGATGGGAAATAGGTAAGACACTTTTCTCAACAACTCGCATATATGTATCTCCATTGTACATTTAGCAGTAATATTGCATTTAAAACTTTTGCAAATTTACCTAACGCAATAATCAGTACACATAAGTTATAGTGTAAATAAAATGTTAACAAATAAAAGTCTGTAAAATTTGAAACAATAAAAAAATATCCTCTTTGATTAAGATAATAAAAGACTCTTAGATATGTTTTATAGCATGTATCTGATCTGTGTCGGATCTGTGTTTAACAATTACCGGTAAAACTTCACAACTTTGCCTAGACTCCTAACTTTGCCTAGTACATTATCGGTAAATCTGCGCGTTTGATTTAGTAGTCACTTTTCCTAGTACTTACCGACAACATTTCTGGACTAAGCGTTGCCAGTATTAGAATAGATCTTTATTTCATGTAAACCAGATACAGGCACTTATGAAATGTCGAGACTCTAGGTGCACGGTTCCAAATAGTAGACCCTATGGAGAAGAACCGGCAAGAAACTCCATGGTAACTCTTTTCAAAAAATAGATTTACAATCTTTATCAGTACAATGTTGCGGTAAGAGCTGCGAGAATAATGTAATGTATTATGACCAGTACCTAAGTAAATGAAGGCTTTCTATCCCAGGCAAAGATAGTCTAGGCAAAGTTGGAAAGTTTTACCGTACCTAATATAAAATTGTCTGTCTGACTGTCATTATGTGTCGAAATTGTGTAAAAATAGTTAAGAACCTATCATGATAAGATGTGTAGAAAACTAAAAAGTGTTTAAAACTACGGATGTTTTCTGTTATTTGTTTTAACTATAATAATTCTGTAATTCGGTTCTCGGTTCGAACCAAATTGGAAAAATAGTTCTTTTATTAATATATTACTATTTATTTATTGACAATTAATATTTAAAATAAAGGATAAGATGAAGTAGGTAGTACGTAAAATCAATGTGAATTTTTTCCATAGTTTTAATAATTATTGCTTAGGCTAGTACATTATATAGTCATAGGAAATTAGATTGGCCGGCTAGAATATTATTTAAAATGTTTCTTTGCAGTGAACTTTTTGTTCCAAAATTTTACACTTAAGAACCTACTGTTTTTTAGTAGTTTTAATTATTACTTTAGTAATATTCCGGCTAAGTTACATGCACTGTTAGTTCCTTTTTGTATAGATTTAAAGTACATTATTATAAAATAATCCACAATAATAATATATACATATAGCTGACACGATGATCATCGTATTTGTTTAAAATTTAGTAATGAATATAATATAAATGATAATTAAAAAACCATTTAAAAATATTCGATTTCATTCGGCATCAACGGTTTTTCCCGAAAATGCCTGTGACTAAAAGTTATAACGATCTGTTAAATAAAAATATTTCAACTGTATTTTATTTTATTTCTTTCTTATAATTTCCTAAATATATTTTTTTCTTGTATTTATACAGATTAATATTATATCTATTTGTTATAACAAATAGCGATATTGGAAAAACGATATTTTGTCAAAATTATTTGTCAGAGATGGTTCTTAAGGAGGCCGACTGCCCCGACTACTTCGTCTCTCAGGGAAGCTCTCTCCCACTTATGGGATGGATCAGCTCGTTACCAGCTGGATGCCTTGGATTCTATTGACCAATGTGCCAGGACACTCATTGGCGACGACGAACTTCAGTCCAACAAGCTCCAAAGCCTCGAACATTGCCGCAAAGTCGCTTATCTATCGATTTTCTACAGGATTCATTTCGGAGAGTATGCTCAAGAAGTCACACACAAGCGCGCTCGATACCTATACCTACCACATTCTCGATACCTATTTCATAAGTGCCTGTATTTGGTTTACATAAAATAAAGATCTATTCTATTCTCAGTTCGTGACCACATACCCCCTTCTTCATTTCAACATCGCACGACCAGGCATGGGTCTCTAACCTTTTGTCGTTGGTATTCCACAGATATGCACATAGCGTTTTGCTTCATCATTTCTCATGTAATCGGCCAAAGAGTTGAATTCTCTGCTGTGTGTCTGTATTTCTCGATTTGAATAATCTAGGAATCTTCAAGGCGAGAGTGAATAGGTAATATTGGAGTTCGCGTGATCCATTCTATTCAGCATAGTGCGTTTGGTACCACCTCACCTGATGGTAAACTTACCATCAGGTGAGGTGGTACCAAACACTAAAATATACAGCGTGACCCTACACATTGGACAAAACTGAAAGGGGGTTATTGTTCTCATAATTATGAACATATTTTACTATGAGACCAAACCAGAAATCGCGAAATAATATTCAGCTGTTCCATACAATCGGTCCAGTAATATTGAATTATTTGTATGGAACAGCTGAATATTTTTTTCTAAATAATAATAATCCCATTTCAGCTTTGTCCAACGGATAGGGTCACGCTGTATAATAAAAAATAGCTCTTTCTATTCACTTCAATAAATCATAAATACAGTTTGCGACATAATTAGATGAACATTTCGTACCTAATTTTGGAATTAATTTACCAAAGAAATATGGTCAGATATTTGTATCGCTGACTGTACAATTATCATATTTCCATGTAAAGTTAACGATCAAGCTTATCGATTTTGATTTTATTTCTTATTTCTAAAAGTCGTAAATTCATTGTTTGTTGTAACTAGCAATAATTATAGAACTCTAAAAGATTTCCTAGCATCTAAAATAACAGTCTAAAACATTATTCTAGATCGTAAGTATACTTTTGGGTATTGTTATTATTTATGTCATTTCAAATCAAACTGGAATATGTAGTAAAAATAAAATATTGTTGAAAATTTACCACATTAAAATTGTGTTATTTAATTTTGTCGTCTACAATCAATTTATACGCGGAAATGATCCTAATATACCTACTTATATATTATATACTTACATTGTGAAAATCCAATTTGTATAGGTACAAATACCTATAATAAAACTACCTACTTACCTGACGGCACCGTTTGCGCAGTGGCTAAACGATTAGCTTTCTGCGCTACGTGCCGCGGGTTCGATCCCCGCACTGAACAAATATTTGTATGATCTACAGATAGTTGTTCCGGGGTCTGAGTGTGTGTGCATGTGTGCAACACACTCAGAAAATCATTCATCATCAGCGATTCATGAAATCGCGAAATAAATTCAAACTTTTCATACAAAAGATTAACCTTGCTCCATCAAAATGTATGAAAAGTTTGAATTTTTTTTCGCGATTTCCTGGTTGGTCCCGTAGTAAAAGTTGTTCATATTGATGAGTAGTTTCACCCCTTAAAGCATTGCCGGTGTTTTACAAATAACCCTGTAGAAAAACATTCCGAATTTCGTTGGTAGGTAGTAGGTACCTACCTAGGTAGTACTACACAACTAAGAAGTAACATCGATGTACCTGTTCGAACAACCAATCACAGTCGCTCGTTTAAATAATTGTACAACTTATTGCATCAGCATAAAGATCATGTTTTACTGCAACACTAAAAACATTCGTGGTCTTCAAGACGCGCGCAGTTCGTAACTGATCGGTTTTACGAAGTTTGCCGATGCGACTTCTTAGTTGTGTCGTACTATATGGTTAGCGACATATTATACAGGGTGTAAGTGACATCGTAACGAATCTACTGATACTAGGATTCAGAAAATTATTTTGAACACCACAGAGTAAGAATACAGAACCGGCCTTTTCAAAAAATTTACGATATTGTTCGCATTTTTTTTAATTAACAAAAAATACTGCAAAGTCAAAGTCAAAGTTTTTTATTTCAACTGGGCCTTTGCAGGCCACTTTCAAAACGCCATGATTCCAGTTGCGAAAAAAATCGTAAATATTTTGAAAAATATCAGCTGTTTCATACAAAATTTCGATACCTAGGTAGGTACCTACTCGATCAAACTTATTACAGCGGATAATTTTTTCGCCATTACGGTATTGGTGCCATAGAGAAAGTTGTTCAGTTTGATGGTCTGATCCAAATCCTTAAATATGACCACACATTTCTGATTCACGTTGTATTAAATTGTACCCCTTCGACTTGCGCAGTAGGCATGTTACAACATTCGATATGTTTGCCGAACCTATCAATCGAATACCAGAAAAATAGTATAACTTCACAATCCCCGTACTGACATCAAAATAAATTATAATCCATCCTAGATTCTCCGTATGTGCCATGTTTGTCACAAAGAAGCCCAGAAGCTTCCTTTAGAGTTACTGGCTGTTACAGAGGCGCGCGCGCAGTCCTGAGTTATGCTGTTTTAATTAAAACAATAAATAAACCGCAGCTGGGCGGTTGGGTGGTCCCATCGGATGGTTCTTTTAAAAATTCCAGCTTTATCAGTACGAAGAATATCTTTTTACGCTTAAAACTGTTTCCTTATATATGAGGATGCTTGGCGTGTGGGATAAAAGGTCTCTAGTAACTTTAATCATTAAGAACACCACTATTATATGTACCTATAATGAGTATTTTTTTTTTTAATTTCTCTATCATTTTGCTCTTCGAACCTTTACTGTTTAACCGGATTTTCGGTGAGGGATGAAGAGCCTCCGACCTATTAAAATAGAGTAAATTTAAGCATGACGCAGCTAAGGGCATCCCCTAGTGGGACACAGGCCTCGGCTTGGGCGACGCTGATGGGGCAAGAAGAGAGGGCTTGCTGTGTCTATGTTGAATTATTATTATTAGGGACGTTTTGAATTATCGACTCAGCACTGGCTGGCAAAAAACATCAGAAGCCCAATTCTCTTAATTAATTTACACTATGACTGGACCAAACTGATATTATAAATTATGAATTGAAAACAAAATCGGTATTCTACCACTCTTATAGTTCAGTCCGATGTCAGTATAATTTGAATTCAATCTTCTTCCAGACTCATTTCAATCTCATTTTTGACGTTTATGTATCGACGAGAATATCAATTTTATTATTTGTCTCGGTTCAAAATGTTAGCAGAATATTGATTTGCCTTCAACTAACTTTTGACCTAATTATAATATAATTTAACGTTTAGAAAGAAAAGAAAGAAAAATATTTTATTTCTGCAGCAAAAACGACACACATACGTTTGACGTTGTTTGTTAGGGAAAACGCTAAAGAGATGATTTTGTCTCCGTTTTTTCTCTTCCCCATTTTGCCGTGATATCTATTCTGTAAGATCATCTTGTATATCGATTCTAATGTCACTCTTGCCAGTTGATGTTTGACGAATTGACGGATATTTGGATAATATCCGAATATCCGCTATCTCTATTATCTATCGCACTGTATCTACGTTTTCTTCTGTAACCTCTCCAGTTGCAGGTCTGCTGGCAGAATTTTCTTTTGAAATAAGCAGTACCTTTGTACTTAAGTGTTCCTTATTCTATGTATTTTTTGTGTTATGTGTACATAAATTATAAAACACATAAATAATGTTTAGAGTTTGGACTCTAGCTCAATAAAAATTGATGAATTATTCTAAGACAAGCTGCGAAGCTGCATCAAGAATCTAACATCGGTAAGCTGCTGTAAGTAATTGAAATTATGACAGTCAAAATTGATGTAAAAGTAATGTAAGTAAACTTAGTGATATTTATTTTATAAAAAACAAAAACATTAAATAGTCATCTAGTCATGGTAACTATATCGACGGTGGAAAGGCAAAATTGACTAAGCGACATTAGGCATTTTTACAGGAGAGCCAATTATAGTTTGAATTTTTCTTAAAAAACTCCTACAAACTCTACTATTCATTGTATTAGCATGAATCTTACTTCATTTAAAAGCTGGTTAGACAATGAAACTAGATTTTATATGACTTTTTTTAAGAAAAATTCAAATTTTAATTGATTCTTCTGTAAAAATGCCTAATGTCGCTTAGTCAATTTTGCCTTTCCACCGTCGATATGATATTTTTCGTAATTGTATAGATAGTAGTACTGGGCCTGGGTGTGTGCATATGAGATGTATTTGTATAAACTGAACATCAAGGGCGGGGCAAAGGTTTATGGAAGAAAATACGTAAGTCCTTTTCTTGGGTGCCGAACATCGAGACTTGGAAGCTGTAGGTATATGTAAGCTGCAAAATGTAGGGAATTAATCTTCGATTCTGCGCACTAAGGCGGACGGTTCAATGGATCGCTTTGGAGGTAAAGGTCTATGGTTATATTGATCAGGCTTCAGTGTCCATCAAACGTGTGTTGCAAGGAATGCATTAAAGCAGAAAGTCGTCCATCTAACATTGGACCTGGATCTGCAGTAGACATAAGAATTATTTTTACTGGCAAAACGCAAAGCGCAAGTTGCATAGTTATTCTCGGAAAGCAAAGGACGTTTTTTTAAAACAATTCCTTTAGTCCAGGTTTACACACACAGACATATTAATATTTTTATATATTGAACATAACAGATTTTTATTTCATGTAAACTAAACATAGGTACTTATGAAATGTCGAGACTGGGTGCGCGGTAAAAACAGAGATTTTCATTCTACAGGGACACGAGACTAATACGCCTCTTTTATATTTTAGTTAGTCTAATCACACACTTCAATATATTAATTGGATTTTATAAAATTAAAAATATCTTTATTTTAAACCACTAAATACACAAAATAGAAGGCGAGTTACCGAGAGGATGCAGCCCGAAGAGGTAGTCAAGCCAGGTGTCAGAACAACTACGAGTAGAAGTACCGGTGAACATGGCACTCCATCAAGCCACAGACCGAAGCAAATGGAGATCAAGTATCAGGAAAATCATGGAAAGGAGTCACGATCCTCAACATTGAGGGACCGACATTGGAGGAGGGAAACCACAAAAACTGTTTTAACGCAATACGCACAAGCTAGCTCGCGCGCGTTTTTGTATGCAGCCGATTTGAGATTTTAATTGTTATCACTGCATCGCCTTAAAAGAAAATTTACTTTTAGAGCTCAAACAAGCAATACTGCATTCAATCTCGTACCAGTTCCGTATGAAAACCTGGTCCTTTCGGAATATTCATCAGTCAAGAATTCCAAACCGCTGAGCAAGAAATTTTTTCACCACATTCTTATGTACTTATTCGATACATTATGTATTAAATACTTATATAAGACCAGTTGCTTTTCTCAGAACTCAAAAACAATGCCGAGAACCCGAAAACGAATCCCGTTATGCGGTTCTATTGTTGTCTTTATCGGATAAGTGGAGTTGCGTATAGCGGTGTCTCAGTCCCCCTTGAATGGAAGTCGCAGACAGCAGGACCAGTTTTTGCAACGAAGGCTCCTGTAGAAATCATCATGGAGTCACATTTTGTTATACGAAGGTACAATAGTTATATGTGAATATATCGAATAACTTACTATCAGTTAGTTGCGCCTTGGTCAGTACAGCTTATATCATTTTGCAAGGGATTGCGTTCCATTACCTTGATTTCCATTGACTTTGAGAATATAATAATTGGATTATTAGATCAGACAAATCTCAATTAGGTATATCTATTATCATCATCATCTGCTTTGAAATAGGTTCGAGCACATGAGTAAAAAATAAAAACTTTATTCATGATCTCCGAGACGATTTATGTAAGTACTCACATGGATCTAAATAATCGAATTAGAACTTACATTTTCATAGGTAGGTACTAGTTTTACTTGATGCTGCTGCCATCCGCCTTAGGGTCATATCATACTTATTTTAGCATCAGCGAGCTTTCGATCACGGTATCAAAATCTAGCGTTTTTGCGATCGCATCGCCTGTTGACGACCGCTTTCAGCGCAATTGATAGTTTCAGTTTATCAATATAGCGAGAAGCAGTGCAGCTTTATCAGAATCTATAATAATGGTGTAACTTCGTCAAGATCCAGCGCAACACTGAGCCGTGTTCCGCAGATGCCAAGGCCTCACTAAATCGCTGCGACTGGCATCCGGATGTGTATCGAGTGTAGCGTTCAGTCGCTGTATTGAGCTTCCGAAAAGCGACTAAATCGCTAATAGCCGATGTTAAAAATATGCGGAATTTAGAGCTCAATCGCTGTATCAAGCTTTCGAAAAGCGACTAATTCGCTGAACGCTGATTCTAAAAGTATCGTAACGTTCTTGTTTGCTTTGTCCACGAACAATTTTGTTGCTCACTACGACTTTATACACAATTGTTATGATCTACGGAGTCAACAAAATTCCTGGGTCTTGTAAGAAAAAATGACCAGGTGGTCTACTGCGTAACAAAATGGCAATGAACATCAGACTCTGGTAATAACCTTAACTGGTAAGATACTATCGTGAGAGCCCAAACTTCAAGCTACCATGTAAAAAATACCAATCATGAGGTTGGGACTCCTATCTTCATGATCGGTAAAAAAAAATCAAGTTAGCTCTAAGTTTAGTCTCTATTGAAGTTTATTACTAGTGTCGGTGTTCATTACCATTTTATTTACGCGATAGGCCTGCAGGTTCAAACAATTGTTAATATGCCAAACATGATTACAAGTGCTCGCACTAATTGTTACTGCCCATCAAGAATTAAAAATGTAATTTTATGCAAGAATACATTTGCATGGATCAGCAGGTGCGGCTTAACAATGCAGATAATCCGGGGTTCGAAGCTGTTTAATACGTGTCGAACTAAAAAGCCTCTGTTCTGTGTAAAAAGCCAATCTTTACTGCTAACACTATAAATGTTATATAAACAAACATAGCTTTGTCAGTAGCTGAGCACTGAGCAGGGGCACCCCTTGTTTGAACTAACAACCGCTTAGCTTCCCCTTTGTATCTGATAAGCTCATACATACATACATAGTTTACATACAATAATTCCTGTAATCCCTAATGGAATTAACATGGCAAATAACAGTGATAGATAAATCAATTGAACGCACTAATTGAATTAAGTTTGAGCACTAATTGATTAACATCCCTTCTGAAAGACAGTCTATTCTCCTAGCCTAGCTCTCAGGCTATGACTTTGGAATGGATTGGTTATTAGCACTATTGTTTACATCTTTCTTTATAACTTGCTCAAGTTTATTGCGTAATTAGCTGTGCCTGCGATTTCGTCCGCATGGAGTTCGGGCTCTTTAGCTCATCCCCCTTAGACAATAGCGTGATTATTTAAAGCTTCCATGTTGACTAGCCTTTAAACGGATGTTACTGCATATTTTCAACTAAATTTGTCCAGTAATTTTGGCGTGAACACCGGAAAAGCAAATAGACAAAAAAAAAATTGGCTTTAGTGTCAATCGTAGCAATAACTTTTTTTAAATAAATAATTATATGCTCAGTTTTTGCTTCGATATGATTTTATGATATGTATGGGTATATAAATTAGTAGCATAATGTAATAGTAACATACTGACTCTTAAACTGAGACGTGCTCGTATTTCAGGAATCGGCGGTTCTCCGTTTAATATAGTTGAGCCAAACACAAACTCTGTCACAGTAGGTTTAGGTGCTAAGCCGCGATCATGTATAATCACAAAAGAAAGTTATACTCATAAGATAATTTGGTTGACGCGATTTAGTGAACATTTACCCATTTTTGCAGCAATTTTTTGTCAGTAAATAAGCACATTTGTGGTAACCGCCAATTGAATTTATTTAAGATCTGTAAGCCATACAAATATTTCGTTCCATGCGGGAATCGAACGCGCACATAGCGCAGAAAGCCATCCGCGCCACTGCATCTACCGTGTTGTATTATTTTGTTTGTTTAAATTAAAAAGAAATTGACAAAACGTCGATGCCCTTTGTTTTAATCAAACTGGTTTGGAACAATTGAGTTTTATTATGCGATAGCAATATAAATGATCTCAATTACTCTGATACCGATGACGGTTTCAGGTTTTTTATTAGCATCTTTATCAAAGGCAATGAACTGATGTTAACATATTGCTAACGAAGCGAAGTTTCTTTTGGTGGAATTTTTTACCAACTCGTTCTAACACTTTTTTCTTTTAGCATTTTGATTAATTTAATTTAATTTCGACCAAACGCGAGTAGTTACTAAATAGTTCTTTCTTATCCAACTTTATTCTAGGATTCACTGTTTTTAGTAACACCAGAAGGAGACTCTTCATGAAGCCACTAGCTTCTTCCATCGACGACATACAATGTCTTCTTGTTCATACGAAGTGTCGTAAAAACTAATATTTTGTAGTTTTGTCAGCTTAATATAAAATAACATATAGCTTGGTATAAAATAGTTTTAATATTTTGGATGATCATACACTTATCAAAAGCACACCTAGAAAAAGTAGGATGGATGGACATTCTGAAGAACATTACATAGTTGGAGAACTGTGTAATAGAGCGCAATTTGGGAGATGCCTATGACCAGCGCGCTGGACTGCGATAGGATCCGTTGGAAGTCATAATTAGTATTGTTGGTCACTGAAGGACCAATAAATAACTAGATTTCAACAACAACAGAACAGAACAGAACAAGAACAACAAGTCATTGTCAGTGTTGAGTAAACAAGTCAGCTCGTAAATCCAGCCCATTACTGTCCTACTGCTGGGACGGGCCTCTTCTCGGAATGTGAAGGATCAGGCCTTAGTCCACCACGCTGGCGTAGTGCGGGTTGACGGACACACACCATCGTGAACTTTATGAGGTCTCAGATGTGTGGGTTTCCTCACGATGTTTTTCTTCACCGTTAACGCAAGTGATAATCAAATTCTAATACGTACATGAATTCGAATAATCTCTGGGTGCGGGCTGGATTTGAACTCTGACTCGCCAGCGTTCAACCGCGAGGCTGCTTCGTCAAGGACCTGACAATTCTTAAGTCTACCTGTATATGGTCTATATGAATAAAAACACATCTTAACTTACCGATGACCCCTAAAAATTATCTTAAAATAATATTTCTTATAACCCAGTAGTAAGCTAAAAGATAAACACACTAATCCATGTGTTTGTGTGAGATGTAACCGCAGCGGCCCCTTTTGGTTAGTTTCTGTGGCACCACAATAAATCATGGTCGCATGTAATGTAGCGTGCAGTTTTAAGTTTTTGGGTGTCACACATTTGGTAGAGACGTGTGTATGACACACAAACATGATTGTGATGCACACACATACAAAAGAATAGCTGCATGATTTCTGTCTAACTTGGAGAGTACCTACCACATTGAAGAAGATTTTCTGATTGCTCTTTTTATCTCTCGCATACCAGTGATGGTCAATATGCGGATAATAGCTACTGCTTATAACATGAAATGTACCAACTGTCTACCTATATTAAGCTAGTAAATGATTTCATTTGATTTGTCTTCATAAATCATTATAAAAATTGTTTAAATAGTTTTGATTCCAATACTTTACTATAAGTTAAATAAACTACGTGGTAAGTTAAGCTCCGATTAGACTTAATCTGTAATCTGAGATATAAGCTTGACTTCTAATCAAGAGCGTTAGCCAGAGAGCTAATTCACATAATTTCATGACGCGCCAATCATTTTGCAGTGACACTCGAACTTGAGATTGACGCGAGCGTATCTGACAGCGATCGCTGAAGTTAAGAGAAATACCAAATGTGTTGTTTTGATCAAAATTTTACTGCAACTGCGCGGCAACTGTACTTCTTTAGTTACGTGAATTAGCATACAGATGGCCTTCCTAATTCCTGAAAAACGCTTAAAATTACTACAGCCTAAATAATCTAGGACACAAAAGATGTGACCTTTTCCTTGTGAATAAGAAGCTAAAGGATCCATCAAAGCTCCTTAGTCCGACTTATAGACATCAATTTAACCTTAGAACTACCTATGTGTTCTCAACAATAGATTTAGAAGCATACCTATTCAAAACGTTACATCCATATATACGGATCCTACGAAACACAATACCCATCTTCTACGAGTCGCGGTCGGTTTAAAGACCTCCGGCCCGGTTTCACCGCAAAGCTAGTTTTTGCATCCGTCTCGGCCCAATTGGTCCCGGAAGGGAAGTCAGATGTTACGACCTATTTCTTGGGTACGTTTTTGCTGAAGGCGCCATTATTGCCCTGTCTACTCGCTTGCCGGTAGATATGATCGTGTAACGAAATATTATTTTAAGTTTTCTTAAATATCTACACAGCTTAATTATTAATATTATAATTTCCTTTATTCATTTTTCATACATATTATTTATATTTTTAAATATTTTTACAAAACTATATTAAAAAACATTTAAAAATATGAAAAAATAGTAGCCCACCGGTATCTAGAATAGGGTCCAAGCTACCGGCGGTCAGGGCTCCAGAGAAAGGAATCTCCTAACAATGCGTGCCGTGTCGAGAAGTACTGCTCTCTGAATCAGGCCCTTGATCCAACTGCCTAACGAGATTATTATAACTATTATTAACGATTATTAATGATATTATAGGACATAAAATACAAATATAAAACTGAGCACCTAGGCGTCAAAGAAATCCTCCTCATCGCTGTCAATTGGTAGCGCGCCCAGAAGACTGCATTGCCACATTGAATGCCAATGATTATTCTTTGACCAAAGAATAAGCCAGCCCTGGTCACGCGTAACGTCGACCAACCGTTTAGCAATATATAGCGATTACGATGTTGTTCAGTTTGATGGTCTGATCACCACGAATTTCTGAAACACGTATTTCTTCAATTTACCCCCGTAATCCTAGAAATAAACAGCGTAATATTTTTAGTAGATTTCCCTTTATATAAAAAAAAGGATACAACTAATTTTTTCCTAAAGATGTAAATAAAAAAAATTACACTAAATTCATTCACGATCGTCAATTTAGATTGGTGCCATTGTTTTTCATAGATGTCATATCTAAAATATAACAAACTTAACTATACTTCCAAAAAAACTATAATCACTGCAAAGCGAACCATGAGCTCAAAAATAGAGTATATTATTTTCAAATGTAACGGAAAAAGAGACGTCATTATTGATCACCTTTCGATTCATTGACGAGTCAGGTAGATGGCGCTGTTTGACAAAAAATGTGATGAATGCTCATTGAGCTGGAAACGATTGTTATCTACAGAGTGTTAGGAAATGTCTCGACGGAGGATGATTACATTTCTTTTAAGAGATCTGTCAAAAGTAATACTTAGCAATATAGGCAATACCTACAGTGTGGTTATTTTTTTTGTTTTTGCCGATTTTATTTCGAGCGAATGCGGTCACAGAAATATTTGAAGAATAGGTACATAAAAAATATCTATTACTATCGCTGGCACATGCCGTTTACTGAGCAAAAGCGAAAGGGACAGCTGCACCTTAGACTAATCAGACCTAAACAAAATCGTCAAAATCGAGATTCTGTATTCCCCTGCTTCCTCTTACAAAAGTGCACTTATATTAATGTTTTTTCACCTACTTTGACTTCGTCTGCGTAGATAGATTTTTCAAGCATACTTTGAACCCGTATTTCCCCTTAGGGGTGGAATTTCGCAAAATCCTTTCTTAGCGGATGACTATACCCTATAAGAAACTTAACTGCCAATTGCAAGGATTTATAGTTATTGAGTTTGATTCTTGATTAGTCAGCGAATGGTATTTCGCTTATAAGCAGGATATTTTTTTATGTAGTGTAGGTATATAATTTGCAGTGATTGAGAGTCCGTTCCCAAATGCGACCATAGTAGGTACTAAAATTTACTCTAAACTAAAATAAAATTCTGATTTTGTATGACTTTGCGAATAATGCTCACTACATAAAAAAATATCCTGTATAAATAGAAGATAGATCAGCAAAGATTACTAAATACTACGTGTGAAAAGTAGTTACTAATAGTCAATCAATTGGCCTCTCTACTTCAATTGGGGGCGGATAGGAATTACTAATCCCTCCAAGGGCGGCCGTGTGGTTCACTGTTTCAGTCATTTTACATTGACTGATCTGAGGCGCCGGAGGTAATCGTTTATGCTTTAAGGTAAACTTCTTTACTTTTTTCTCAAATACCCACAACGTTGAAACAATGTCGCAACAGATTTATTTATTGGAAACATCGATAAAATCTTAAAATCATAATATTTTGGAGCTGGCTGGTGACACACCGAGCCTGCGCGCGCACTCAATGAATCATACATAATTGATCGGCCAGCGAGATCGCTCCGATGACGTTGTCATCTCGAACACGGCTTTTTGTCACGTTCCTGTTACTTTTATAGTTTTTTTCCTTTTTTTGGTGATCTTTTCGTCGCTTCGATAAATGAATGGTTGTGGTGATGATTTTTGGTTTATTTATTTGAAATATTTTTGGAATGATGGTAATGGTTGATTTAACTTTACCTAGGTACCTTAGAAAATCTTTTTAATAGGTATTTATTTTTGATAATTATTTATAGTATATATTAATATGTGAAAAGAAAACTTTGTACCTACCCCTTTTTAAGCATAATGCGCGTACGGAGGAGTGTGAGATTTGGCATAGTTAAAGTTTATACGGAGAAAGAGTGCAGAAAGTTAAAATTACAGTCGAATTCCGACCACTGGGCGACCAGTAGTTATGTTTATTCTGCCTAAAAATTTGAAGTGTTGTTGGCTTCTACTAACCCACCTGATACTTCCCTTCAAAGCGTTGATTGAGACACATAGTAAGATATGGAGCACCCTATCTTTTTTTTTTTTATCGAGGTAAATTCATCAAATGAGTCCTCCCACCCTGGGCAGGGCGGGAGGGACTGTCAGACTTGTACTGACTAAAATCCACGGTGTTCCTTCAATAGCCCTTTACGTTCCTGGGTCTCGGTAATGAGATAAGTCCCGCGACCATGGAGCACCCTATCTTAGCCATGATTTTGATATAACACACTTTATAATCCTTATCCCGTATAAAATCACGACACACTTATCGTGACAGCGACTTCTCTCCTAACAATACAGAGCCCTTATTTTTTCATCCCCAAAATCACCGTGAAACGCGTATAAATTAATGGGAAATTTACGCCAAATCAATGATGCGCGTCAATTACGGAGTGAAATTGTAACCTATCGTCGCTGGGGTACCCCGTAACCCCATACTGCAATACGTTGCTAAGCATTATGCTTCCAGGGCGAAAAAATCGGAAACACACGGGACGGTATTTAAGGCGGTTTAAGTGTTTTTTTTTTAAATCTTCTTTTCATTATAATTATGCATAAACGTGAAGTACCTACGTACCTATGTGTAACTGTATGTGTATGTATACCTATGTGCTGCATACACATTACACACCTAAAAAAATTTATAACCAGAAAATATTAAATGACATGCCCTACTCATAACTTCACACAAAGTTTAAAAGGGGAAAAATTATGAAATCGTAAAAAAAAATCGACTACTTCATAATATATTTTGCTCAATGTAGCTATCCAATTTTCAAGGGAACAGCTGTTGTTTTCTTTTCTCGATTTCACTGTATGCAATGCCCACCCAAGATTTTATTTAGCGTTTGTTTGATATCTCTGTCAATCAGTCTCAGCTTCTTCTTATAAACAACGTGTATCAGAAATGCGCGGTCATATTAATTTAAGGGTACGGATCAGATCATCAAACTGAACAACTTTCTCTACGGGACCAACATCGTAATCGCGAAAAAATATTCAGCTGTCCCATACAAAACTCGACCAAAATGTATGCGAAATAAAATAATTATCTGCTGTTCCATACAAATAACTCAATATTACTTGACTAAATGTGCAGAATAGCAGATTTTTTATAGCGATTTAATGGTTGATCCCTTAGTAAAAGTTTTTCACAAGGAGTAGAGTGCGTGGTGTAAAGGATTTACTTACATGATTTTTGTTACATCCTGTAAGTATAGTGCAGATACCTAAAGTTGGAATCCTCTCTAGTCTTACCAGTAGGCTAATTCACGTAACTAAAGAAGTGCAGTTGCCGCGCAGTTGCAATAAAATATTGATCAAAACAACACATTTGGTAATCTTCTTCTTCTTCTTTCGTTATGGCAATTGAGCCAATGTCGACTATTCTGCCATTTGGTATCCTCTGAGCTTCAGTGAGATACGCTCGCGTCAAGTTCGAGCGTCACTGCAATACGATCGGCGCATCTTAAAATTACGTGAATTGGCCCTCAGATCACGCTACGAGTAAATATTAGCGTATACAATGTAAGATGGAGTGCGGACACAAAATCCTCCCGTATATCTATAACTCTAACATCCCTATAAGATACGTCACAATTCACAACTGAAAAATGACAACTAACATGTATGCCTTAAAGTCCATTATCGTAGAGCAGTCATGACAATGGTTTCGCCAGGCCACGTGGCGCGCCCTAGTGCCCTCTCCCGCTCATTGTTGGGGTCAAAAAACAAACCTAAACTCACGTATCGCCCTTTTTATTAGAACAAAAGGGCATGGTCCCTGGGAAATGGTTTTTCGAAGGTATTGTTCGAGCTGTGTATTGTGTATTTTTCCGGTGGTACGGATCAAAGTTGATTGTTTAATAGGTTTGGAAGAGAGCTCTATTTCTGAAAATCTCGTGAAATAGCGGCATATTTTTTATTTTTCATTTATAGGTTTTCGTACCCATAGTTGTTTTTTTCGAGTGCTTTCTGATATCGGTATTGTATGGGTTTAGCTCTAAACTAATTCATTTGAAGCCATTCCTGTGCCTCTACCATGAGTTTTCCGTGCCGTCTAACGTTCACGTTCACATGCAATATTGGTATGGGAATTTTTTCAGCGCCTCTAGCGGTATAAATAGTAAACTAAAGTCACTATACAAAATATTGCATGTGAACGTGAACGTTAGACGGCACGGAAAACTCATGGTAGAGGTACAGAATACTGCGAGATGCGGCCACTGCTCTTTGAAATTGAAATATTGACCATCCATCCAAAACTGAAGTGAGGCACATGTCGGTGTAGCAATTTCTACCTAGTTCTATCCAGTGCTTAATCTTTAAATCTTTAATTCTTTATCTGTACGTTTGCTTTTCTTTTAGTTGGTTAATATAGTTTATTCTTCTTATGTCTTACCATGGTTACCAGTGTCCTACTGCTATTAAATTGGATGTATGTAATGACATAATTGCTAGTTTATAAGTCTCTCCTGTACCAATTTTTTGTGCCCTTACTGTAATAAAGAATTATTCTTGGTCTTCCTTTTTTTCTTTTTGCCTAAACCCTTAACTAACTTAAGAATACCTATATCTAACGAAAAAGAAGGGTGTTATAAGTTTGTAGTGTGTATCTCTATCTTTGTGTCGCTTAACTGTCTGTGGCATCGTAGCTCCAAAATAGATGGACCGATTTCAATGTAGTTTTTAATTATTTTTAATTGAAAGTTAGGTTAATCGGGTATTATCTTAGCTATGTTTCATGAAAATCTGTTCAGCCGCTCAAAAGTTACAGCTCTTTTTCTAGTTGGAGTCGGGGGTTTTTGACGGTTAAGTTATATTATATTAAATTTGTTAAAAATTAATAGCCAATAAATGAACATGGCACCTGCACCCATGATAGCGAACTAAATGAGATTATACCATAAGTGGGGTGTTTCTAATGATTCTCGCAGGTGGCCATAACTTCCCCATCGGTAGCTATAGTAACTTATTTGTAACTTATTTATAAGCCGCGATCATAGACCTTTTTGTTAGGTTTTATTAATTGAAAATTATCGGCTCGAAAGAACGATTTTAAAAGAAACTCGCAGAGCAGCATGAATTGTTTGCTTCTTTATAATAATTATTCGTTTAAAAAAATATCTGACTGAATTTAAGAGTGGCGGGTGGTAAAGTAGCAGCGGTCGCCGCGGACCGCGCCTGCCTATGCGCAATGTTCGTAAGTATGCGCGTCGAGGGCTAAATAACGAAAATTGTGCTTTCCGTTTTACGATTAGATTTTATAAATTATTGTTTGTAGACTTTTACAGGTTTATTGCGATCGTAAAGAAATTGGGATAAGCGGATTGTCGCAAAAATCCTAGGACGATTGATTCGGATGATTGGACAAGGAAATTGTGCAAACATCCTAGCAATTTTAAGGATCATTGTAAAGACCCACAATATTTTAAATTGATATGAAGATGGTAGGAAAAATACAGAAGTAATAATATATAATAAAATTATTACCCCTTAGGCCCGTAGTCCAATAAAAACGGTGTACGCATTGAAAACACATCAGACCATAAACTTTACCACAAACACAGTGTTCTAACCATCAAAAGTTCGCATAAAAATTTGTTCAAATAAACAAGAACAAATCAGGTATGAGCAAATAAGGTTGAGGGTTGGCCACGCGGCCGGCACGCGTCCCTAAGTCCTCGTCGAGTGGAGAATCCGACAGGCTTTGCTAATGACCGTGTGCTGGTCTCAAATAACGCCCCATGGTGGCCCTTAATATACTAGAAAATTGAGGAAGTCAAAATGGATTGGGGAACTACAAAACAGTAGAGATTTTTTTTGGAGAATATCCGTTTTCTAATAAGGGCCAGTATAAAAAAAATAGAGAAGTGGAAATGATGGCTTCTGATGGACATGACATCACGTAAGTCACGTCACATAATCGCAATACAAAATTAAAATAAAATAAATTTATTTCACGTTATAAGACCCATAATTATTATATTTATTATATTAACCCAGACAAATTTTTACTCAAATTTCAATGTAAATATTATTTTTGAAAAAAATTATACATTCAAATAAAATAAAATTATATTGCTTATAAACAATAAAATAAAAATTTGAATAAAATAAAACAAACCATAAATATCTAATAAAATTAATGGAGGCTCCAACATGAAGCTGCAACCACCTTTTTACTAGGGGCAGGTTCCACTGCTCGGACAATACCCCCACCATGGCGTTCGTGCTGCCTCGTAGACCACCTAACAGCGAGGCGCTCCGCTTTCATAATATAGCGAAGAAGTCATCGGTCCGCGCCTCAGCTAACATTATCGAGGCGCTACATAAACGTGGCCACCCCAAAAGCACCCTGAAGGCATTTCAATATGCTTGAACCATAATAGAGTTACAGCTCTTTTTCTAGTTAAAGTCGTGGGTTTTGACTGTTAGGTTAAAATCGGTAGTAGGTATTCGTAGGGCGATACACGCGATCTTTGAGTATCTAGAACCATACGATGCGTCTTCGTAAGTGATGTCGCTGTGGTAAGGTTCCAGTGGTAGCGGGTTTGGGTTTCTATTTAAATATCTACATACATTTTTTTAATGTTCGCATGTTAATGCGTCGAGTATGTAGTGAATCTGGACAATTTATTATAACAAATTAAAGGAAATGTTGCAAGCATACGGATCAAACAGGGAATCGCGGACTCGTCGGCACGTGTAAGGCGACGCAATCCTGTGTCGATATCTAGAATAAGACTATAGGTACTTCGGTTCTAGCATCGTCCGAATTAGACTTGTAGTTTAATACTTTAAAATTTGAACAACGCAATAATCATTCTTGTTCTGCCAAAATTTTATCGATTACGACTACGAACATGTATCGTGATTATACTGCTAAAACTTAAGCATCATTCTTAGTAAAATCCATCGAATATCTCAAGATAGGTAATTTCATAATCTTATGGGTTTATATCTCTTCTTCAATACATTACAATAATCTAAATCGCAAATAAATTGGGGATTACCAGCATAATTACTATATAAATATACACCAATCCCACTATCGCAAACGATGACCATTAACACCGCTATTAACCTCTAAACCTTTAAATAGCATGTTTATGTTGATCGAATCACATATCACTCGGTATCGACTAATCCCTAGCGATCCGATTACTCGACTAAAAAGGGAAAAAAACTAAAACCGCTATAATAGACGCGTGGCGGAAACAATAATGTAAGGAGAATGGTGGGTAATGAAGGCCGGAGTGTGTCCGCCGCGTGCAAGGCCTGCCGCGGCCCGTAATGAGAGCCGCACGCGCCCCTTGTATGACGGATGCTGTGCGTGCAAATTCGAGAAATTAAAAAAATAAGTAAAAAAAATGTTTTGTTATTCGATAGGTTTGAGTGCAAAGAAGAATAATAGTGCGCTCAATTATGGGAGGAAAGCGGTGTGAACGAATTTGGATCTGGATCCGTATTTGCAGTGGTTGAGTGATTTGTTATGTTACTTGTTGATGTTAGACCGCAAACATTTACTTTGTTATTTGCTGAAATAATTACCTTACAAATCTGATAAAAACGCCATAAAAAATATACCAAGTGTTTTGGAACTATTTACTTAACTTTACGTAATTTCGAAATTTTTAATTTTTAATCTTCTTTAATAAAACTATGCTATAGGTACCTATTTACTCGACATAGCATGAGTATCTACCCAAAGATTTTCTAGTAGAGAATGACTCCACATAATGTAATACCAGTTTACATTAAAGTATAAATAAATGAGTTTTGTGGAGAACAAACAGACACTAGAAAAAGTTTAATATATTTTCTATTACAAATTTCTCACCACAAAAAATAATACTCATACTTTATTCAAGTACTTAACCCTATCAACGCGTAAGTGATAAATACGATGCGTTCGCGTGAAACTCGATTACGAACCGATTCTTTTAGTCGATTAATCAAAACTCGGTCACCTGCGCTGTCTTCGCTTTAGTCGTGTTCTGTCAAAACTCTTAATCCAAAGGTTTAGGGTATATGATCGATTGTCATTTGGCTTGTGAATTTGTGACTTTGTGGCCAAAGAAAACGCGATTTCTGTCTCTAGAAAAGAACGGTATTTCTGTATATAAATGTATTGTGCATCATAAATTCCATGCGATCCAAAATCAAACAAAAACCTTTTTAAATGTTTAAAAAGAGCCGTTTTATATGATACTACACTTGCCCATACAACGTCAAATAATTTTCTTTTTTTTAGGTATTCCCTAATTCCTAATCCGAAGAAAAAATTATCAGAATTATTCTACTTGTAATCTATTTGTTTGTTTGAATTAGTGTGTCTTATAACTGTTCCAATTTCAGACTCAAAGCTTCCATACTTTCGAAGTTATGGTATTACGGACAGACAGACAGACACCGTGTTTCACCTTATGGGTTCCTTTTTATTATTTTGGTACAGAAACCTAAGTTTTAGATAAAGTTGTAAAATCCTTGGAATTGTGTATTATAATGTAATTTTCTATTCAACTGATTTTGCAGAACATACGATACTTTATGAGAGAAATATTAATTTGCACTATAAATTCAGAAAATAAGTTGCCTGTTGAATCGTAAATAAGCATAAATGCGATAATAATATCAGTTTCTTATAATTTTATCTTAAAATTCGATACTTTCAATAAGCATATAATAAGTAAAAACAAGTATAAGTAAGATAGTAGTAATTTACAATATACGCCAATAAATACCCCGTTTCGAACTCTAATACATACGCCAATAATATTAAATTCTTAGTCTCGCAATAGAAAACCTAATGAACCTCCATTTTTAATTTCAGTTATATCCAGCTGTGTGATTATAATGTTTTTGAACATACCTAGGTATGTTTACAATATCAAATGAAAAATATATTATTTACCCAGACAAAGTTATCCAGACAGTTTGTATTAACAATAAAAGTTACCGACTTATTTTTACATAGGTACTAAGGGTACGTATACCTACTTAAATCAATTAGAAATAAGGTTTATTATAAGTTAGTAAAAACCAGCACTTCTGAAAAAAGAAAAATATTGTATACGATCTTCTTAAAAAAAAACATTTTTCTTTCTCTTGTAGGTAATTTGTTAGATCGGAATTTTAAAAACTGTTTTGGAAATTTTTATTTCTAATTATCGACTAATATTCAGCAACAATACACCTAGTCTAATTTATAAAAGCAATGCAGAATACGAAAAACTCATTCTTCTTCGAAAGACCAACAAAAGAATATCATAAAAATTTAAAAATATTATGGATTTTATTTCGACAAGTTTTTTAGTGGCCCCATCAACAAGGTGATGATTTTTTATAAAACTTTTTTTGGAATTAGATACAACTGAACATTTTGTACGTCGGCGCTCTCTTATCGGCGTTGGGGCATCAGCAGAAGGGTTGGGCCTCTGATATTCGGCCACTCGTAACGATAAAAATATGGTGTACAGAGATAATATTATATTTCCGCTTGATTCTCCTTTAAGACTTACAATTGGTTTGGTATTGTTAATAATGATTTTATTATTATGAGTGGGTTATAGGGCAGACCTATACAGGAGTTTGCAGAGTTATTCAGTGTCGGTTTCTGAAATTCCACCGCAGGACTAAAATTCACTCCAAAACAAAATAAAAATTTGCTAAATGATGAATTTGGTAAATTATGCGTGTCCCCCATACTAAGTAAAATTTTCATTTCGTTTTAAAGTGTATCCTAATAATACTGCGGTTGCAATTAGGAACAGAAACTGAATCACTCTACAAATTATGCGCAGAACATAAAAATTATCCTGTAGAAAGCATCTTTAATATTTAACTTCTCATAAAATCTTCTACCACTGGTATTCTTCTCCAGCAATTTCACATTTCTAACAATTGACATATTTCAACGAATCAGACTATGCCAACAGTAGCGCCATTGGTGAAAGAGTCAAGCTTTGTGACCACCAACCAGTTTTCCATGAAAGATGATTACGAAGTATAAGGTCCTACCTTTCTCGTGTATGAACAATTTTTACAATGGGTCTAAAGTTAAAACCAAAAAAAAAACATGCTGTTCCATTCATTTAGTCGAGTACCTAATATAGTTTTTTTTTTTTTTTTGTGCTGTGTCAAATAAATACTTTTTTCTTTCTTTCTTTTATATGGCACAGCTGATGTTTTTTCGCGATTTCATATTTGGTCCCATAGTAAAAGTTGTTCATAAAGATGAGTTCCTACAATAACTAGAAATCGGATCGGAACTAGAAAGGTAGGACCTTTTATATACACATTTTATAGTTCACTACGCTGCAAAAGAAACTATTGATTTTACAAATTAAGTAGATACTTGATGATTTATCTTTATCATGTAGATAGGTAGACAGATATTTAATTTTCTAAACTGTTTAATACGTTAATAATTCTAATAGATTTAATTATTTTAATTGAATTAAACATCTGGTAAAAGCATTTTTTTTAAATAGTATGAACTCTATCACTCGATTATAACTTAATCGATATTCCATTTTAGTCGTAGCCTAAACTTAATTTATGGATTTCTCATTTTCTAGATTGTAAATTGAGTTGATTTTTCACATTTTGAAATACAAAAATATAACCCTTTTTTTAAACCATAGGTACCTCTACTTATTATCTACAATCTGGCCCAAAAATCCCCGTCTCCTTTATTATTATTTATTAATATATTCATATTAATTCATACACACTATCTACGTACTACGAATGTATTTCACTATAAAATTTTCTTTCTCCCCACTTACCTTATCTTGTTAGTAGAAGAAGTAAGCAACCGCACTCCATACGAGAGGTCACTCTACATATTTTTTTCTCTACATAAATATTGGAGAGGGCTTTGTGTCTACGACGAAGGAAAAAGAAAGAGTTGTCTAAGTCCCAGTATTTGCATGAAGTTACTACTTTAGATGTAAGCGTTCGTTCACACTCGATACTTCTGGCAGCAGAATGCGCGATTTCGCGTTCCTCGACTGCCTTTTGTTTACAAAAAGTGGATAACGAACGGGAGAACACGCGATTCTGCTGCTAAAATTATTGTGTCTGGATGGGCCCTAAGATCCTACATTATTATCTTATACACAAAAATTACAAGCTGGTTTGGATGTTTGTGAGTTTGTGAGACGGCTGTATGGATTTTTATGAAATTTGGCACATAGATAGTTTATGTCCTGACTCCTGGAGTAACACATAGAATATTTTTTATCTGGGCACATAGAAAAGAAGAAAGAAAGAAAAATCATTTATTTGCCACAAAAACAAGACACACTAGAATGATAGACATAGGTAATAAGAAGAGGACAGGTGCATAGACAGAAAATACATTTTTTTAGGATGGCAACAGTGTAAAATTGAGTAGAAAAAATAATAATTTAAAAGAATAAAAAATATGTGGGTATACTGCACCGACTGCGCATCACCTATTCAGTGTGTGTCCCGAGCTTGTAGCAAATGGATATCCAGCTCAGCATGTGCCAGGCTATGACACCTGACGCTGATATTCTGCTGGATCCCGGTTATGGCATACGGATGTCGAGCAAAGCAGTAAAAGAGTTTGCGTGTGTGTATTTTGTCGAATGTTGTGAAATCGAAGTAGTTCCCGTAGGATGCGAGTGTAACCGCGGGCGGCAGCTAGTTAAGTAATAAAGAGAAAACCACCCGTCCAAGGGGACTATGAAACGTCACGTCACAATTTTTACTGTTCCATTCTTCAATAGAAATATCTAAACAAACAAACAAGCCCGTAGTAATGCCGACACCAGTAGCAGCGTGTAATTGATAATATTTTATTATATTTGCCCGCCAACCCCTGTTGATAACACCCCACATATTTGCTTTTTTTACAAAGCTCACGATTTGCTTTGTGGCCGTGGCTCAATGAACAGCGATGAGCGGGTAGAAATCTCTACATACCATAAAATAAAGTCGCTTTCCGCGTCTGTCTGTCTGTATATCCATTAACTCTTCCTAAACCACACAAGGATTTTGATGCGATAAAACTTTTACTCTGTATAGCTTGTGTTAGTAAATTATGCGTGTCGTCCATACTACATAAGTTCAATTTTCATTTTATTTTAAAGTGTATCCCAGTACTGCGATTTCATTTAGGAACAGACACTGAATCACTATACAAATTATGTGCACTATATAAAAAAATATTCTGTGTAAATAGTCCATGCAGTTTGTTTAGCGAGTTCAATATTTGTTCCTGAATCATTCACTCCGTACAAAACGACTCAAGTTCGCTAATTATTTTGTTAATACATGGCCGATAAGTGATTAGTCTACAAATCGCTGTCTCTTATAACTTAAGCTTCACAAATAAACATATTTGTTATTTGCAAGTGTTTTTAGTGACGTTAAAATATTAAAGAGAAGGGTTTGTTGTTTGTCTATTGTTAACTCGAGAACTTTGAGTTTTTTTTTTGTAGGAAAACAATAAGCTGTAATTATGACGGATGGCCTGTTATCGTGGAGTCCGAGGGGCTTAGAAGTACCGGTATTATTTGACTTGCCAGTGCTTAGGAGCTGCGTAGAATGCTGTTAGGTTATGTTATCACTGGTCCGGGGTCCGGGGAGACCTCTTTACAGACTCCCCCCCGAGAAGTGCTCTAAGAGGCGCTGCACCATGGTGGGCTACGGCGCGGTCTTCTAAGAGTACCTACCCGAAACGCACCTTTAGGTGCCGAAGCTGTGGTCAGCTTTTGTGGTTAGCCACTGTGGTCCGTGGTGAGTTTAGCCGGTAGGAGCCCGGCACACCTTTCCGCTCACCCCAGGCGGAGGACAGCCCATGAACATACACCAAGAAAGTATTTTTTTATTTTCGTAAATAATAATTATTGTCGTAAATTAATATAGACTGTATTAACAACAATAAGCACTGGTTTATTGAGAGGATAGGCAGAACTGTCGCGTATGTATTAGGTGGTGGTCCCGAAGTGAAGTAGTCAGTCGTTTGTTTCGTTGCGCCGATGATCCGCCGCGCCCCACGCATGTCTCCAGCTGCGAATGCGGCGTCTATGTTGGGATAGTATTCTCGACCATTCTCCTCTATTACTCTCTATACTCTGTATGAATTTTATCAATCTATTTTATATTTTTTCATATCACCTTTGATAAGTTTCAACTCTCATTGTTCTCACATAATTTTAGTTCGAGATCAATGTATAATTATAATATTGTACACAATATTCTAAGTTAAAAAGAGTAACCATTGAGCTTATGCTCGTTCTTCTCCACTGGAAATGAACACTTTAGAACGAGGCAACTACGATCTGCCTATTCATAAGTGCCTGAATTGGTTTACATGAATAAAAATGTATTTTATTTGAATAGTTTATTTTATAAATGACTTCAATACTATGAGGTACTCGTATATAATCAATTGTTTTATAGCAACTTATAGATAAATAGTTCGTGTTAAAATATGATAATGTTCCCGCGAGTGCGAATCCTCGTGACGGTTTTTTTTTTTTTTTTCACCCGTTGTCCTTATTCAAAATGAGAACCTCAATAAAGCTCTTCATTTGAAATTGGAACATATTTGTATAAGTAGATAGTTTTATCAAAGAAATAACTTATCTGTGATTTATCCAGCTATCGAAAACGCGGTCCTTATTTTTAAATAACGAACTACATAGGTAGAAAAACTAGTAGACAGGTATATTTTTAATTAACACCTGTTAAATCGGACACTCTTAATCCAAAACTGGTCATTAACAATGATTTTATCAATGCCCTCCCCTTTTCGCCCTCAAATAATTGGCAAGGGGTGGCAAGGGACGATGAGAGACATATGTCTAACCCCTATGGACCGTTTGATGCATCATTATCTCAAATCAGATGGAAACTATTTTGTCGAGATATATTTATTTTATATGGTTACCGAGCAGAATTGCAACATTATAGAAGGAAAAATAGAGGCAAAAAGAAAAAGAGGAAGACCAAGAAGAAACTACATTGATCAGCTGAAAGAAAAAGCGAATATACAAACATATAAAGATTTAAAAGATTTGGCGTTAGATAGGACCGAATGGAAATTGCTACACCGACAAGTGCTTAGCACTTAAATTTTGGATGGATGGACCGAGCAGAAATAGGCAGACACAAAGTCTACCTATTTCTGCTCGGCTGGGGTATATTGGGTACTGTGGATTTGATGTGGTTCTTCCAACGTTTGAAATAGGCATGATGTTACATTTTTAGCAATAAATAATTGTAATATTTTTCTTTTTTATATTTTTATCAAATTATTATTTTTATAAGAATTTATTCCCAGCGTGAAAATAAATAAATATATCCAACCCGTTATAACTATCCCACTGCTGGGCATTGGTCACTTCTCAGAATGAGAAGGGTTAGGCTTTAGTCCACCACGCTGGCCTGGTGCAGAATGGTGGACTACACCCGCCATCGTGGACTTTATGAGGCCCTCTCAGGTGTGTAGATTTCCTCACGAAGTTTCATAATCAATTGCGATCAGCACATAAATGCGAAAAGTCAGTGGTGCTGGCCGGTTCCAAACTCAGACACTCCAACATGGAAGGCCTTTATTATTCAAAAACACCACGAAATTGTATAAATAATAAAACTCGTAACTGCATACATTGTTTAACGAACCCCCAAGGAATTCCACAACGAAATAGCGTATCATTTTTATAATGTTCAACCCATTTGGTGGTTTGTACCCTAGCACAAATAAATTATAAACATGATGATTATCACATCGGCCGGCGAAAGCCATAAAATTAAGGCAAGGGTTACACTCAACGAACGGAACGCGTACCGAGTTGTCGCAATGACTTCATTAGTGCCAAATTGCCACCATGCCGTCAACCTTATTATGTAAGAGTGTTATTGTTGGAAGTTATTTTATTACTCGTAAACCACCGGATATGTTTCAATTTTTATTTTTTAAATTGATATTACCTACTTTTTTATATTGTTTTTTCTTCATGTCGTGATAGTCTCGCGGTTGATTGCATGCCTTCCACACAGGAGGGTCTGAGTTCGAACCCAACCCGTACCTCTGTATTTTCGGATTTGTGCGGATCGCAATTTGATGATCACTTGCATTAACGGTGAAGGGAAACAACACGAGGAAACCTGCACCCCTACCGCGTAACTAAAATTGTATGAACATCGACATCGGTATTAAACTTCAATACGATCGTGAGAGCCTAAACTTTGAGCTAACTTGTAAAAAAATTACCTATCATATAGTTGGGACACTTATCTTCATGATCGGTAAAAAAATACAAGTTAGCTCAAAGTTTAGGCTCTCACGATCGTATTGAAGTTTAATACCGATGTCGATGTTCATACAATTTTAGTTACGCGGTAGACCCGCTGCACACCTGAGAGGGCCTCATAAAGTTCTCAATGGTGTGTGTAGCCCGCCAACCCGCACTAGGCCAGCGTGGTGGACTAAAGTCTAACCCTTCTCATTCCGAGAAGAGGGCCGTGCCCAACAGTGGGACAGTAATGGGCTGAATTTATTTTAATTATTATTGTTTTTGAAAGGAAAATGAATAGTAGTCTATAGTCGGATAAAAAGCCTTGCATTTTATAATTCAGTAGATTTTAAATACAGAATACTGCAAATAACGATGGAACCATTTCACCTGTGTTAGCTGTTGTTACTGTCAATTTGGACTTGCTGGTCCGCTACTGATGTTATTTTACGACTGGTTTCCGTTCACTATCGTCGTTAACGCTGAGTGTAATATGATTGTCTGTTTGCTCGTCACATAATTGAAACGCATTTCCTGAATCATAACAAAGAATCGCTTATTGACGACACCTGTTTTTATTTGTTTTATAAATAGTCGTGTATACAAGGTGATTTTTCCAAATTTCTTCTCCATAGGACCTACTATTTGGAAACCTAGAGTCTCGACATTTCTTTTGTATTTCTTTTTTTTTGTATTTGATTTACATAAAAGAAAGATCTATTCTATTCTATTCATAGGTGGTGGTGATCGTTTACCATCAGGTCAAAGTACGCCCTTTTTGTCATCTAACATAAAAAAATTAGATTCAGGTTGAAATTGTATAGACGCGATAAATTGAAGGCTTGTTGAGTTCTAATCATTATGAATAATTTCTACTATGACTGACTAAAATCGCGAAAAACAATCTGCTGTTTCATTCAAGTAATACAAAATTACCAACTCGACTAAATTTACAATATCAACCCACACATTTCCAGTACCTATAAGCTGACCTCGCATTGAATGGGTTTTCCGTACAATGAGGAATCAGCTTGTACTGAAAATGTATAGCTTAAAATACAGGATATTTTTTTATGTAATGCGCAAAATTTGCAGAGTGATTGAGTATCCGTTCCCAAATGCAATATGAAATGAAATAAATTATGCGTGTCCCTCATAATAAGTCGAATTTTCGTTTTGTTTTAAAGTGTATCCCAATACTGCGGTTGCACTTAGGAACAGAGACTGGATCACTTTGCAAATTATGCGCACTACATAAAAACATATCCTGTATAGCCGTGTCATAAGTAAAGTTTTGTATGCCTACACATAAATAATCCCCCTAGAGTTTTATCATAGTCTAGAATAGTCTAGATAGAAGTAGGTATATTTAACTATGGTAGAAACGAAGAAACCTGAAATCGCGAAAAAAACATCAGCTGTTCCATATATTTAGTCGAGTAATATTGAATAACTTGTATTGAACAGCAGATAAAAGTTGTTCATAGTGATGAGTAGGTACAACAACATCACGAAATTCTTAGAGTATTTTTTTTCTCGTATATCCGCTGTAACATACATTCGTAATACAATAATATATTATACTCGTATACATGTAATAATAAAAGTGCATTAAAATTAAAACAGTCATATTTTCAACCCAAAATCTTATTAAACAATTTTCGATATTATAAAATTACAATTAAATTTTCCACCGAAATGAGTTTATCCATCCAATTATCCGGACATTTTATGGATGTCAGCGTTTCGAGGGGTGTCACGATGTTAATCCTAAAATCAAGTGATGCTTGACTACGCCCGGCGTACAGACGAGAGGGCGATCACCCTACAAAAAAAAATAGCACCTGTTACCCTTTTGATCCTAAAGTTTCTGATAGTTGCGATAAACGTAAAAACCTTTGAAATCATTTGCATATGATAAGGAACAAATGTTTTGTAAAATAAAATGTTCAGTGTATCTTAATTTTTGATCAGAAGGAAAAAGTAAGAAATGCGCGCATACTGGAGCGGAATACATTCGTAACGTTTTGTTATTTTGTTGGTTCGTTGATAGGAACTGTTAAAGGCGGTGATAGCTTTGAAGATTAAAACATTGTGTTAAAAAATGTGCTCGAAAGGTGAACTTGACAGGTGTAGGTAGGTACCAATTTTGTATCTATACAAATTATACTTTTACAGATTGTCGCTTTGCAAGCCTTAGTTACCGTATAAGTTAAGAATGTTATGTTGGTTATTTAGAAAGAAAGAAAGAAAAATCATTTATTTGGACTAGACATCAGACAACACAGTGCACGAACATAAAAAAGTAAAAATAAAAAAGCAAAAGGTAACAATAAAAACAACGCACACATTACGCGCGCATTTACACTTTCTGGCACTTCTTTAACCCTGATGCATCATGACTATTATTTTTAACCGACTTCAAAATAAGTAGGAGGTTCTCAGTTCAACTGTATGGTTTTGTATGTTTGTTACGCGATTACTCCACCAATTGGAGACCTATTTTTTTTTTTTTTTTTCGTGATATTTCCTTCTGAATTTGGTGATGATCTGATGAAGGCCTTCGGATTACGATATACGATTACGAAGACATTAGAATTCTTGAATTAATAACAACATATCACTCGCGATTGCTGTCATCGCATGTTTATATGTATTGTATATGCCAATCAAAAGAAAATTATTGTATACCTTTTAGTATTTTGAAGTCGGTTTTTTTTTAAAGTTTATTTTATTGTGAGAGGGTTGCTATAGGTACGTCACAATAGATCTTCGCAGGTCGCAGTGACAAAGGGGCTTAGTACCCTACCTCTTCAAATAAATAAATAGGTACGGTGAACCTAACCATTGCTAGTATCATAGAATAAATAATAGCGGTAATAATAATAGTCCGGCTGACCACTAACTAGAGAACAGATAATTATTTACTCGATAAAATTAGCTCGATTTAACATAAAGTAATAATGTTTGTTGTACGTATCGCAAAATACAATATTGTTTAGAGATAAGATCTGGAGATACTGGCAACCCTGTCGTATACTTGCGAATAATTCTAGAAAGAAAAAAGAAAATTGTTGAATGAATAAATTCGTTGTTGAATAGAGGTGTGTTGGTACTTGTAAATTTAAATAGGTTTGTAGTGGACACGGTCTGTTTTTTATTTAAAATTAATATTAAACCTTTTTGCAAAATATTTATTCGTTGAGTTTGCAAAAGAAATTAGAGCTTCTGAATATATAAAGTTTTATTCATCTAGAAGCAACTAGCACTCTTGTGATTTGAATTTTGAGCTCATGGATACGATTTTCAAGTTGCATCGACTGATAAAATGTTGGTAGAAAAAAAAACATCATCCTGCTGAAGTGGGACTGGAACTGTACCTGAAAAATAATGAGCCCCAATGAATACACAAGGCGACCGGTAGCTTAGTCGTCTTCTGGTTGAGTCTCCCATTTTTAAGTTTTCTGTACCTCTACCATGAGTTTTCCGTGCCGTCTAACGTTCACGTTCACATGCAATATTTGTATAGTGACTTTAGTTCACTATTTATACCGCTAGAGGCGCTGAAAAAATTCCCATACAAATATTGCATGTGAACGTGAACGTTAGACGGCACGGAAAACTCATGGTAGAGGTACTGGTCAATTTTATATAATAAAAAATTGTCGCGTTTGTATGCTGTACAGATTTATCTTCATAACAATTCAACTAAACGTTTTTTTAGCTTGCACTCCACAAAGACAAAAAGACACTACCTACCCTAATAAATTAAGTAATACAACCGTTAATATGTCTGTAATATATCAGTTCAGTATCAGTATTAGGGTGAGGTGACCAATCTCAAATATCATTTGACTTGCCAATACAACACTAAATTGTTTTTGCCTACCCTGTAAGATATGTCTATGCACGCTTATGTTACCGATCTGTAGGCTAATTCACGTAACTAAAGAAGTGCAGTTGCCGCGCAGTTGCAATAAAATATTGATCAAAACAACACATTTGGTAATCTTCTTCTTCTTCTTTCGTATGGCAATTGAGCCGATGTCGACTATTCTGCCATTTAGTATCCTCTGAGGTTCAGTGAGATACGCTCGCGTCAAGTTCGAGAGTCACTGCAATACGATCGGCGCGTCTTAAAATTACGTGAATTAGCCCTCTGTTTAATAGTACTCATGCACAATTCCATATAAAACCAACTAATGGGAGGGAGGGAGGGAATCAGTTACAACAATTTAACTTTTAGGGTTCGCAAACTTATACGGACGTACTATGCATACTTTAAAATGGCCAAAACTGTGCACTAAGCATGTGATCGTTCTTAATATTATGAAAAACCATCAATAAGCTATGATTATGCTCTAAAAATTATCTACCTGTATGAACACGATATATTTTTTACTAGCTTGTAATTATTCGTCGTGAATATTTTCCGGTACCATATTAAAGCGGTCTCCTAAAATGACAAAAGAGGTCCAAAATGATGCCTAATTGGTCGCAAAACATGCAAACAATACAGGCAAACACGCATTATGCATCCGTCAATGTCATTCAAGGTTTGCAGTGTGGACTACGGAACATGTTGTGGAGTTATTATATTAGGGAGGCTACACACTGTCTGATTCGTTGCAGCGAATTTTGGATACACTGGCATAAGCCTAGTGAACAGTTTTGACCATTTTAAGGTATGTAGGCGAAGATTTTTTGAAATTGTAGATAAGTTTGCGAACCCTAAAAGTTAAATTTTTGTAATTGATTTCTCCCCGCATTAGTTGGTTTTACATGGAAAATCTATTTAAGAGATTAATACAGGGTGACGCAGATTTTATCATATTAAATGAAACCACAATGGTCCACTGCTAGACATAGGACTCTCCCAAATTGGGCCATAACATCAGGTTCTCTACCTCCCACAACCAGTCTGACCCAGCTATCCTCAGGTCTTCGGTCCACCTGGCTCGGCGATGTACCACAATACGTTTGCCGACTCTGGGGCTCCACTCAAGGACTTGTTTGCTCCAGCGGATATCAGTCCATCGACAGAAACTGATTATGCTATAACCTAACCATCAAAAACTCACGACTCCAACTAGTAAAAGAGCTGTAACTTTTGAACAGCTAAACAGATTATCATGAAACATAGCTAAGATGTTACCTGATTAAAATAGCTTTCAATTAAAAAAACTGCATTGAAATCGGTCCATCTGTTTTGGAGGTACGATGCCACAGACAGATACACAGATACACATACTACAATCTTATAATACCCCTCTTTTTTGTCGGGGGTTAAAAAGTTAAAGCAAAGGTGGTATTTTTTTTTAATATATTTCTTTGCCCCTCTAGTATGTCTCCTGTATCGAGGGTACAGTTTAGAACAACATCTCACATGCACACACACCCAGACCCGAAACAACTATCTGTAGATCGTACAAATATTTGTTCCGTGTGGGGATCGAACCCGCACCACGTAGCGCAGAAAGCTAATCGCTTAGCCACTGCGCCAACCGTGTCGTTTGCTGTCCACTGCGACGTTGCACATTCGATTCCTAGATCAAAGCCAATACAAGTAGGTACGTATACAAAGTCTGAACATTTGTGGGTCTCTAAAAGAGTGGCCATATTCTAAAGATAAACACATCTCAACAAAACAGTTTATCTAAAGATTCGGTGGCGGAGCTTTTAAAAAAAACTCTGAAGTACCATTGTGTCAAAAAGTACCGAATTCGACGTCATGTGAGTGAGGGCAGAAGTGCCTGTCTGCCACCTGTCGATGACGTCACGCACTGACGACCGCGCCTTTACGCGACCACTACGGGCGGCTATTCTGAGAGATAGGAATGTTATTTTATTATTCTAGTTATTAAGGTTGTATTTTACGACGATTTCTTACTTTTGAGGGGGTGAAGTATCAGCCTAAGCCCCACCCACTAGGGGAGCTCCGTTCTCGCAATTACGCAATTGACGTATCAGACTGTGTGACACACGTGTCACAGAATAGCAATATTAATTAGCAACATGCAGTATGACACGAGCAAATACTTGAAAAATATAAATCCATAATATCGTATACCCAGTGTCCTATATTACGCTAGAAAATCTGTTCCTCCGTTTTGTATTTGTAGATTTTATACCTATTTAACTATCTACTTATAAACTATCAGTCATACCTATTGTGTATGAGTTTATGCAAGTGCACATAATTGTCTCGACCAACATTGGGCATTTTCACACTAAGCCAATAATGCCGTAACGAAACCGATATATCGGCATGACAAACCTGATGACACTGCCAATGTGTGTGTAATGTTAGAAGAATAAGCCAACTCAAATCCATGCCTTGAGATAATAACCTACTCTCACCCATACCTGTAGGAGTCGCCCGTTTCCGTAATCATACCTACTTAAGTATGTTCACAGGGTTGCTTTTTTACCAAAAAAGAAATTGCATATTCATAGATCAAAACCATATTCCTAGTTCAGATTCCTCGCTATGTATGCAGATGAAGAGCTTCAAAATTGAAAGAAAGAAAGAAAAAACATTTAAATCGGACTCGCACACGAAATTACATAAACACACAAAAAATTCAAATAATGATAACAATAACCTAACCATCTAAAACCCTCGACTCTAACTAGAAAAAGAGGTGTAACTTTTGAACAGCTGAACAGATTTTAAGAACCATCCCGATTAAACTAGCTTTCAATTAAAAAAAACTGCATTGAAATCGGTCCATCCACTTTGAAGCTTCGATGCCACAGACAGACACACAGATTCACAGATACATAGATACACAGATACACATTATAAACTTATATCACCCCTCTATTTTGTCGGGGGTTAAAAAAGTCCTGCAAGAGGCCAAAGAAAGTCCCTATCTCAGCATATCCTGACAGTTAATCCTGACAGATAAAATAAATACCGCAGCGCTGGTTTTCGGATAGGACCGTGGTGATGCCACGGACAACCACGATAACCCATAATACATAAATAAAGGTAAAGATTATAATTTAAATTGGTGAATCATTTTTCTAGTGGACTGCAAAGCCCATAAAGAAATAAAATTAAAAGAAGTAAAATTAGGTTGGGCCACCGGCAAATCGGTACCTATAGGGCCGACCGACACATTTTAAAATGTCAGCGTTTAATAAGGAACAAAATTATACAAAATCTAAGGAAACGTAGATCAGTTCAATACGAAATAATAGTAGTTTATGAAACTGTTGCATAATAGGGGGTATTAAAACATCAGTGTGTTTAAAAATCGAGCCGCAGGCGAGATTTTTAATAGTATCAGGCGATATATCAAAATGATATAAGTACTATGAATATTGTTCTATAAAAGTAGGTAAATAGAATATAATTATGTATATAAAACTTCATACTCTTTGTTCTCAACACTACAAATTGTCGTACTGATTTTTCTATACTACATCCTATAAAATGAATTCTTGACGGAGATGTCAAGAAATTATTTTAGCATATTGATTTTTATAAACGAAATACTTAGATTTCCTGAATAAAAGGCAAGTTACATATACTTCCTGTTGCTTTTAAATATTTTTTTTAATGATTTCACTGTCATTCTTTCTTTTGGTTTTGAATAAAGTGTAAGCGCAGGAAAGTCAAAAAAAATTGCACAGGTCCGACCTCGATGCGCGCCGAAACGCGACTGATTGATGGCAGAGATGACAGAAATCACGAATTTTGTGGTTTTTATCAAATTGTGACCAATATACGTAATATTATAAAAAATAGCAACCGATTTTCGTTGGTATATTTGCGACCAATATTGTGATGTAAAAATTATTTGAAATAATATCATGTTTTTGAAATAATCTTGTAAACACTTTTTTAAAAGGGGTAACTTTGCGATTTTTTTTTATCGAGCCAACTTCATCCAATCATGTATCGGACAACCGTGCAGAGATTGTCACATCTTCAAGTTTGATATATATTTTTTTCGGGACAAAGAAATAAGAATTTCTATTCCAAAAATTGTAAATACAAATCGGTTTTTGCGGCATTCCTGTAAAATACCCCCTTAACACAAGTTATTTTATCTCCTTATCTACTATCTTTAAAGGTGCTATACCTAATACGATAGTATGGCTGTCAACAACATTAAAAAATAACAACTAACTAAAACTAAAAATATCAACTCATCATTCTCCTGCCCTTATCCCACTTTATTTGGGATCGTCGCAATATGTCTTTTTCTTCCATTCATCTCTATCAGACGTCATTTCCAGATTTACTTCCCTCTCATTCATGTCATGTTTCACACAGTCCATCCATCTTTTCTTTGGTCTACCCCTACTCTGATAGCCATCCACATTCAATACTTAAAACTCTTCTTATAACATGATTTTCATCTCTCCGCATTACATTTCCATACCACGACAATCGGTTACTTTGCAGCTATTCTGTAACTGGTGCCACTTTCATACTTCCTAAAAATATCAACTAAATAGGTACATGTAAAATAACTATTGCGATTTCGCTCAAATTGCATGAAAATATATCCACACTTTCATAACAGTACTACTGTTACTATAAGTATCTATTGTTCGGGTAAAGGGTGTTTTCACCAGTAGATTGGTCCTGGCTACTGGCACCGCTAGCAGTTGCGGAAGCCTCCGCCTCCACACGTATCGGTCCGGCACGCAAAATTTCAGGTGCCGCAACACTCCTGGTCCTGCTGGCTCCTGGGTGAGTGGGTGGGTTAGTTATACGCTGCGTTTGTCCGTATGTCCAAAGATAATGTTCAATTGTTACGATTTAGCATTTATTCATCACCTTGATTTATTGGTGGTGTTCGGTGAAGTTAAAATTATTAACAATTTGATATGGTCGTGTAAAAGAGTGCCTAACCTAACTCCGATATTATGATGCCAACCGCTTTTGACCTTGTATTTTTTAAATGAAAATCTTCGTGAAAAATACGTTAACAATGGAATTATAGATAAATGACTGCGTTTTACTTTTTTATTTTTTATTAGTTTTTCCTTTTTAGTCACCAATTTGTGAACAGCCTAATATTTGCCAGAATTATTGGGACAAAGCGAATAAAATATGACCATAATAGCTCCTGATGTCAGTTCATCTTTTACATTTTTTGCCTTACAGGAACAAGTTGTTTCTTGTATAAAAGAAAATAATTTCTACGTATTTTGAATGGCCTGCGTTTTTATTCACCAGTAGAATAGGCGCCCAAACATGCATCGTCACTACCCAGCCGACAATCATACGCTCCTCGAAATAATTCAATTCCTTCATAATTTGTAGTTGATAAAAAACTTCTGAACAATATAATTATGTTACAAAATGATCAGTTCAATGTGTGCCTAGAAATGCACGATTCATCGTGGGGAACAAACAGTGCTAAAGTATTATTACGTCTGTTTTTTAAAGCGAAGCAGTTGATAATTATGTAGGAGAGTTCTTCGTTCAAATCGAACGGTTTTTTTAACAACATTCGACCAGTTTTATACTTATAGAATAGATAAAGATGACAGTTTCTACTTCGATGTCGCTAATTATGCTTAAAAAGGGGTACAAAGTTTTCTATTCACGTATAGATTACAATGGTATTTATAAACTAGAAAATATGTTGGTTAAAATGACGTGTTTTTCGTCCATATATGTTGGAATATACGTGGCTTATTCTCCATACAAACAAAAATTGTCTCCTTTTTAAATGATCATGTATATAGTTATTCCTACCAATTTCAAACAAGTGTAGGTACCTAAATGTATTATAATCCGCATAAAGGAATTCGTTTGAAACACAATGCTTATTTCGAAAAACAAAAAAAAAACCCTTATCTTACGTGTTGCCTATAATTAATTTATTACTGGCCAGTAATATTTTTATTCGTACCACGATTCCCTGCGGTTTTGTTTACAACAGTAAAATACGACGTGTTCTAAAATTAAATATTCGTTTTTAATAAAATATATACTATCTATAATATCCTTGAAAATATACTTAACCATAGACTATCTTATATTCCGCGTCTGGAGCAGTTTTTTTATAATTTGCACTTCTTGCTCTTTGTCTATGGTTATTTATGGATATTTTTAATAATGTTTTATTCCACTTCCCGTTAATTAGCTGAGATTTTGCAAATCTTGTTTGAAACAAGTGACCATATTATACTTTTTTCTAACTTGGAAGTTCTGATAATGACCACGAAGGCAGTAACTTTATATTTTTTTTTTTTTTTTTTTTTTAGTAACGGAAACAGAAAACTTCGCGTTTTCAAATATTTTGTGCAATGACTAAAATCAGAAGAATAAAGGTCTCTTATAGAAGCTTTGTTCTGAAAAATATTTTCAGGATTAAAAACTTAAGGGACAATGCGCACTCACAATCCGTGAAAATACTTGATTGAACGCAATATACGCATGTTAAATTGAAGTTTAGTCAGAGGGGCCCATTACGATTAAATAGCTGATATTTCTGTAAATAAAATATCAGCTATACCTAGCTGCGGTGTGGTATCACAGAGCATAATCACGTACAAAATTAGCTGCGGGCCAGCACCGTGTGTCGTCACTATCTATGAGCAGAGACTCCGACTGGCTAGGAAAACTTCCAACAACACTACACACGACCGACCTTTATACCGTCGCCGTCCTCGCCACGAGGCCCGTCGCGACGTCCCGTACCTTGTGCTCCCCGACCCTTGCTCGTCCCAACCCGCGCCGAGTCAGTAGCCTTAAATAATAATCAGAACTATACACAGCAAGTATCTTGTTGCCCGCCCAGCAACGCGTTGAGCTGAGGCCCGTGTCCCACTATGGGGGTGCCCTTAGGTGCGCTGTTGCTTATAAAGGTATTATTCCGAATCGAGCTGCCAACTGCAACTGCCGACAGCACGTGCAGCGACTGCATGAAGTCAATACAATTAATATTATACGATGACGATAATTACACGTGCTGTCAGCAGTTGCAGTTGGCAGCTAGATTCGGGATAAGTACCTTAAGCCGGGCTTCCACTGCGAAAGGGTAATGAGCAAGTAATAGCTGGACGGAACGGACCCCAACTAGCTAAAATAGGGTTTACCTTCCATTAAGAAATAATTTTGATAATTGGCTTCCAGTGCAAAAGAGAAATGAAGAACGAGTTCGATAACAACTATTTTTACTCGTTCAGTCCTCTCCGCTAGACTCTTTGTTGGTGGAAGCAATTCTATGAAGTTTAACGTTGCGAACGGAACCCAGTCCGCTGCCAGTGGAAGCCCGAGGCCTTACAGGCTTATATAGATCGGTTAAGAAAAACAGGCCCCATGAGAAAAATACGAGAGACAGACATAAAAAAAACTACTTCACGTAAAGCCAAAAGATTTAAATGTTAGGTCGAAACTTTCGACAGTATTCTGTACATAACTATAAATTATTATAATAAAACGAGAAGAGAAAAGTCTGTACCCCTTTTTAAGCATATTGCGCGCACGGAGGATTGTGAGATTTGGCATGGTTAAAGTTTATATGGAGAAGGAGTGCAGAAAGCTAAAATTTAATAAAATATTACGGTCGAATTTCGATCAGTGGGCGACTACCAGTTTGTAGGTATTCATAATTTCACGGCACTCTACCATGTCCATGTCATAACCACTTACCTATGCTGATTTCAGTTATTTTATTTCAATTATGTTACGATTACGACAAATGTACACCGCACCTAAATTACCGTAACCCTGACTGTCGGTGATTCGCTGCTCCATGGACAGGCGTATACGGCTACCCAGGGCGTGACTTACTCGTGCGGTACTGTCGTCCGCTAACAAGCGCGTTAATATGGAACTTGCCTCTAAATTATAACGAAAAATGATGTTAAAAATCAATAATAAAAGTTGTAAAAGTACTTTATTGAAAGATTAATTCTTTTTTTTATAAATTACGTAACACGGAACGTTATTTCAAACACCATCATCGAATTTTGATGTCACTGGATGTCACACCCCTTCGTGTTTCCATGGTAACCATATTCAAACGCTATGAAAGAGCATTGCAATGACGTCATCTCGTCGTCATGTTGTGTCTTGTTTTGGCGCGGACATTTGAAAGTCATTTTTTATTTTTGTTATTCTAATTACTCGTGCAAATCTTTTATTTTGTATTTACTTTATTTATTTAAGCTTTCAATCTTTACGATAAACTACTAATAAAAACACATGCATGTTGTTTTTTTTTTATATATAATTTAGGGGCATACGAACTTGCGGTTTACCTGATGGTAAGTGATCACCGCCGCTTATGAACATCCGCAACACCAGAGGAGTCACCGATGCGTTGCCAACCTTTTAGGATAGTGCTAGGAAATAAGCTGATCGTTGCCCATTTTTTTGCACATGAGGGACACACGCTTCCATGCATCGTTTTTTTATTTTTCTTTTCTTTCTTCGTTGTTTTACTATAAAGTAATTTTCTGTTTTTTTTTCATATTTGTTATGTATGCATGCTATTATGATTTTGGTGCCCTGTGTGCAAAAATTATATTACTTTTATTTCTTTCTTTCTTTTTTTCTTACTAAATGGGGAGGGAATAGAGAAGGTAGGGGCTAAGGCAGGAATTGGGCCTGTGGCACTCTACATTCACCGAAGTAAACGCAACAGTATCCATACTGCTACTTAACTTCTATATTCTGTGGGAGGGTAGTACTTCCCCGGTCGTGCCGACCTCATGCTGGCATGCCCTGGTTCCGAAGTGCCCTGTTTCTGATATACAAAGATCTCAAAGGCCTAAAGCGTTCTGGGGGCCTAAAAAGGCCACATTGAGCAATTCATCTAATGATCTGCATGGTAACTGTCAAACAGATGATTACTGAATATGAACCTTATGTGGATGAGATTATGAGTCGTCAATGAAGTAGATATTTTGACATTCATAATATGAATCATATTGTGATTCATCTAAAGCGGCCTTTTTAGCTCCCTTGGAATAAATATTATTCAAAAGCAGTACTCTTGTACGACCGATACTCATGGTAGCACTGGCAAGCCTAGTTGTCAGCAATGCGACACGTGACAGTTAGGCTTAACGCCTGCGTTCCCCAAAGGATTAAGCAGAATGTTCGGTATAGGGTGTTCTGGCATGTAACCAATGTTATGGAAGGTTGGCGTATAGCAATTACTCGGGAATCATTTTTAATCTAGAATGTTTTTTTTTTTAAACTGAAAAGGCCAGTTTTTTTTTCTCCCTGTTTGCTTATGATATTTCACACAAATCCACTAGGCTCGATCAGTACTCTCTGTGGGCTAAGCGCGAATGTTTTTGACGTAGGTACCATACTTTAAAATGAAAAAATAACTTAACCGTCAAAACCCACATTTGTTGTGTAGTACCTAAGCTTGATTTATGAAAAGAGTATCCATGGAGTTTCTTGCCGGTATCTTCTCCAGGACCAACCCACTTGGAACCGTGCGCCTAGAATCACGACGTTTTGAAAGTGCCTGCAAAGGCCCAGTTGAAATAAAAATCTTTGACTTTGACTTTGACTTTAAAGTTGTAACTTCTGAACGGCTGAACAGATTTTCATGAAACATAGCTAAGCTGATACCCGATTAAACTAGCTTTTAATTTAAAAATACTGCTTTGAAATCGGTCCATCCATTTTGGAGCTGCCACAGACAGATACACAGATAGACAATACACGGATCCACAGATACACCCATAGTAAAAGATGTTCGTAATGTTGAGAACAAACACCCTATAAAGGGATAGGGACTAGACAGGTAGGAAGAACCTTGTGTATTATGTATATTCATAATAATCTAGGCTGCACGGCATTAAAATTGAATAGATCTTTATATCATGTAAACCCATAGAAATATACAGGGTGTAAGTGACATCGTAACGAAAACTCATACCATGGGGTCAGTACATGATACTGGATCATTCAGCGTTAGAATTTTGCGTCGGTCTTATCAAAAATTTAACGATTTTGTTCGCAAATTTTTTAGTTAGGTATAAAAACTGCGAACGAAATCGTAAAAATTTTGAAAAGACCAACGCAAAATTCTTTCTCTTAGTCTCCCATGGTATGAGTTTTCGTTACGATGTCACTTACACCCTGTATAGGTACCAGTGGCGAAGAGTCCTTACAACCCGATTCCCATCATCTTCCCTTTAGGAATTGGTTAGTGCATAGACAAACGTAATATTATATTATTTACTAATCCAACTGACAAAAAAAAAGGCTTTTTATTCAGTTAGGTCGAGCTGTTCCCGACATGACTATACATTACAAGAGATGGTATGGATTTTTGTCTTGTAGCATTAATTACAGCATTTTTTAAAGGGCATTTTTAGGACGGCTTCCCCTTTTAAAAATGTCAGGCAGATACAGGAACTTATGAAAATGTCGAGACTATACTTAGGTGCACGGTTCCAAATAGTAGGTCTTAAGGAGAAGAGACGGCAAGAAATTTAAATTTGATTTCATTGGATAAAAATCCAAAAGTCGACACTAAAATTGGGCATTCCATTCCACCATAAATAAAACTAAATTGATAGAATTCCGTCTTAACCAAATGGTAAAGAAAGATAAAGTTACAACATCACGCTCGCTATTGTGTAGAGGTCAGCACAATAGGTGCCGCGGTGTTAGACTACTAGTGTTACAGTAACAAAGAGTTGTTTGAAGAGGTCAGAATGACCGGTGATTGCTCCTTGTTCAGTTCGTAACAATTATTTGGTGGTTGGTGCAAGTTATGACCGCAACTATCAAAAAAGTATTCAAAATCTTTGCGAACATGTGGGTTGAAACTAGAAGAAAAAATATATAGGAGATTACCCATAAAGTTATTATTAATCAGATTACCATTTCAGGTGACAAAAAAAAAACAGCAGGCATAAAAAATAAATAGGTAAATTACATTTAAAAAAAGAAAAAAAAAATAGTCATCGTATTTTTTTTAGTAATCACCCAATCGGTAGGCAAAGGAACTTATGCAACTATTCCTATACAGTCTAGTTTCATTCACACGACCTTTATGTATGACAGACGCTGGCTAAAATATGGTAGATTTGGCTACTACTCGTATATATTTTCCCAACCGTATTATAATATCTTGACCGAAAAATACATATTGCGTCGACCCCAAATAAAATTGGATAAGGGCAGGAGAATGATGATGACGATGATATAGTAGGTATTCCAGCCCAAAATATAGTAGGATTGTTATAATTATCTAAACTAATATTATAAAGGGAAAAGATTAGATTTTTTGTATGTTTTTTTGTAATGGATAAACTCAAAAACTAATGGACCGATTTAAAAATTCTTTCACCAGCAGTATGAAAGAAAGAAGAAAGAAAGAAAATCAATTTTTTTTTTTGCACACAGGACACCGAGCATGCACACATAACAAACATAAAAAATTAAAAAACCAGGAAATTACATAAAATAAAAACAATGAAAAATAAAGCATGGAAGTGTGTGTCCCTCATGTGCAAGAAAATGGGCATCGATCAGCTTGTTGTCATTGGTAGCACCAATGACGCTGGTTTTCATCGATGACCGACATATGACGTATGCTACATTATCAGTGAGTAACATAGGCTATAATTTACTTATAAAGATATCACGTGGGTGAAGCCGCTGGCGGAAGCTATAGTATAGTACATTTAGCAACCCAAGTTGGAACCAAGGTTGTTGCTGATGTATATCTTTTTCACATATCAGCGGATGCTGATGCTGATGTTGAAAATGATGCTGAAGTTCCGCGGATGCTGATGTTCGCAACAACCCTGGTTGGAACCGTGGACGTGAGGTCAAAAATGACGTCATAAACATGGTTTGAATTTTGAAACAACTACAGTTACGTGTAGCTGGAAAGTAAAAAGAAGTACATAAGTAGTAAGTTAGACCCTTGGAAGTGAATCAGATAGGTATAGAAAGCTATAAGCAGATAAAGGCAATTTTGTCGAAATTCTAAGCAAAGCGTAGTAGTTGACAGAATAATTAACAACGATGATTATGAAGAACCAACAGTTTCTGTGGATTTTCAGTCGTTACTATAGGGTATACCTAATGTTACTTTTTGTTAAAGCTAACAAAATAGGTATAGTCTTAAGTAACAATATCACGACAGCAGTGTTGCAGTTGAATTACCTTTGACGACACGGTTGGCGCAGTGGCTAAGCGATTAGCATTCCGCGCTACGTGCCGCGGGTTCGATCCCCGCACGGAAAAAATATTTGTATGATCTACAGATAGTTGTTTCGGGTCTGGTTGTATGTGCATGTGACATGTATGTTTGTAAACTGTACCCTCGATACAGGAGAAAACATAGTGAGGGGCAACGAATATAAAAAACCTAAGGTTAATAGCCATAAAATTGTTGAAGATTATGAACGTTGAAATTCTGAACCCCCATAAAGTCTTCCAGCTACAAAAATGTGGGGAAAGTCGAAGGAAACTTTAGGAATAATTATTGTTCTGTAGATTTCAACTCATTAATTGCGCCGTACGTGAGCTCTGAGATAGAAATCCGATTGAATATCACAAATGAAGACGCGTCGGCACCATAATACGAAGACGTTTGCTCATTTATCAAATGATGGCAGAATGTGACGGCCGTGGCCGCGTACGAGGATACGTGAATACTGGATAAGTAGTACAAATTAATTTATTTTCAGTAGAATAATTATAATGAGAAAAGAAAAAAAATCTCCAAAGCGAAAAGATACATATTTGGAATCGAATACTTACAGGCCGCAAGTAAATGGTTTAAATGGTAAAATAAATAAAACATATTATTTTATACTAACTTCGGCAGACGCGCCCTTTATGTGACATTCAGCGGTGCTAATAGAAATTAAAGTGCCACAAACTCATCTGACCCGGTGACCGAAATTGGAACTAACGTCGCTACGGAACAAAAATGACACCAAAGTGTCATTTTTGTATGGAGATGACATTGGTAAAAGCGACGGCAGCGACGCAACGACCGAGTCAGATAAGTTTGTGGCGCTATAAAAATATCATTGATAAGATGATGATGATGGTGATGATGTTGTTGTTGATTGATTGGTTAGTATTTTATAAAAAATTCTAAGTGGTCTTCAAGAGCTTGGCATAAGCCATAAAATAATTAAAAATAAAACCAGTTGAGTGAATCAATTAATCAAGTTCATCTTCATCCAGTCACTAGCCCGTCTATAGGCTGCACATGGGCCTCCCAACAACAACTAGGTATTCTGTGCCAATAGCGATTGCTAATCAAATCTATCCCCTACTTACTAATTTGTACCAAGTATAAGTTCGTAAAATATGTTTCATTCAACTTAAACTTCTGATCCAGTATTAACGCATCCAAGTCATAGTCCCGACAGTGAATCAGCAATATGGTAGGGATTGAAATGTTACCGCTTACCACTTTACCCTGCCCCCTTGTCATCAAGCGTGATGCATCAGAAACCGACGTATAACTACCAAATCTTATAATGAAGGTCAGGTCTATTGTTTCTTTACAAATTCAATAGAACCCGTACAGGTTATGTGTTTTGATTTATCTCTTTATTTTTTAAGTTTGTTTGACTTTGGTGAGAGAATGCCTTTAGGTAAGCTGAAACTGTTGGCAGATTTTATTGGGTGTGATTTCTGATTGTTTATTTATATTGAATTAAGAAGCATCCATTTACCAACCAATCTCTACATAGTATACAATTAAGTTGATTTCCGCGTCTGTCTGTCTGTATATCCGCTAGCTCCTCATAAACCACGTAACGGATACTGATGCGGTTTTCACCATCAGTTAGATAATTTTTCACGGAAGGTTTATATATAATATACTTTCATATTCAATGTAAGGATAGTAGAGAAATTGCACCCGAGCGAAGCCAGGGGTGGGTCGCTAATTTAAAATAATTAGGTACAGCTATTTCTTGCATGGGCTTTTGATTGTAAGGGTTTACGCAATTTAAATATAATTATTATGTATATTATTGCTAACTTATCAATCTAAACTACTTCCTCTAATTTTTGTAGTAGGTGTCCTGAATGCATTTGGAGGTCCACAATTAAGTTTTCAGGAACACCTTGTTAATGTTCAAACTCAAAGACTTTGTGCCAAGAGCTCATGATTATCCCACTGCTGGGCACGGACCTCTTCTCAGAATGAAAATGGTTAGGCCCTAGTCCACCACGCTGGCTTGGTGCGGGTTGGTGAACTACACACACCCTCGAGAAGTTTATAGAGTCCTCTTAGGTGTGTGGATTTCCTCATGATGTTTTCCTTCACTATTAACGCAAATAATAATCGATTTGTGATCGACTCATGATTTTAAAAAGTCAGAGGTGTGGGCCGGTTTCGAACTCAGACCTTCTTGCATGGAAGGCAGGCGTTCAACCACTAGGCTATCATTGCTTTCAAAGGTGGTTAATAGTCTTTATCTATTCCAGTCTATTAACAGCTTGTCTATTCCCACGTTGCATGATAACACTTGCTGCAGTCAATCTATCCCAGCTGCTTACTTCTTTCAAGTTGTTCCATAAGCCATCAATTACTACGTGCTAAAATCACACGCCTATAATACGCAATATAAAAAGTAAAAACTCTATTCAGCATTGCAACACTTCGCATGAACTGACCTAAAAAATCAAATTATTTAAATCAAATTACAGAGTCGACCTATTTGGTAACCGCCCCAATTACAGGAAAAAAAATCGGCTATTTAATTTGATAATTTTATATCATTAGCAGGCAACACCGGCGCATACGTCACTTCCCGTGTCATGGCCGACTACAGATTCGGTGATAATCATTATTGATGATTGCGACTGTATAGATACTTTGGTTTTTGTTGGAACAGTTGGTTAGCGGTCTATGTTAGGAGTGATAGCGATTATAATTTTAAAATTGTATGCTGATGCTGATGCACACCAAAATTCACTCAATTAACATTTAACACAAAGCTGAAATCGCAAAAAAAAATCTGCTGATTGATGAAATCTCCTACTGTCGGCGCATCACGTCATGTGCCTGTAGGCTACACCGGGGAAGGCGCGGGGTCGGAGTGTCGATCCCGGCCATAGAAATAATAAGTAGCCTCCCTTCATAAGTCTATGATCCCGGCTATACCGGGTGACAGACGCGCTTGACTACGGGTATTTCTTTGCTCCAATTTGTAATTGCTATGAGGATATTAAACCTATTTCATATTGTCTACCAGTGGCGTGCACAGAAATTGCTTACCGGGTAGATAAAAGCACCTTAGTGTTCCATTATCAAGATAAATTATGTTTGTGATTGGCCACCTCACCCTAGAACTTAAATTAACTGATATTACAGACATATTAACGTTTGTATTATTACTTAATACTTAATTTATAAGGGTAGGCATGTCTTTTTGTCTTTATGGAGTGCACACAACTGCAGTCCACAGTCAATATCATAAAACCCCGAAGGAGCCTGTTCACTTACACCTTGGACCATCCTCGGGTATCAAATATAGTGCCAACTCACCGCGGTTTGACGACCATACAGACATAAATTCTTTTATATATTAAGAGCTAACGTGTTACTTCTTGATTGACCGATTCACGTTTGCATGACGACTTTGATTTTTAAGACAGGTAGCTCCTGGTTATTTTTTTGTAGGTGTACTCCAACTAGGTTTTGTTTAAAATAGAATAGAATAGATCTTTATTTCATGGAAACCAAATACAGGCACTTATGAAATGTCCAGACTCTAGGTGCACGGTTCCAAATAGGAGGTCTTATGGAGTAGGTACCGGCAAGAGACTCCATGGAAAGTTTTCTAAAATAATTGATTACAATCTTGATTAGTACCTACCAGTGGCGAAGAGTCCATACAACCCGATTCTCATCGGCTTCCCTTTAGGAATTGGTTAGTGCATAGACCAACGTAATATGGCTTGTTATTTTGTTAGGTCGAGCTCTTCCAGACATGACTATATATAGATTACAAGAGACGGTGTGGATTTTTGTCTTGCAGTATTAATTGCAGCAATTTTTGGAGAGAATTTTTGGGACGGCTTCCCCTTTTAAAACTGTCACCCTTCGCCACTGGTACCTACAATGTTATGGTAAGAGCTGCGAGAATAATGTAATTTAATGTGAATTAAAGGGGTAAGAATAGGATAATAATTATTTGTCTCTGAATAAGAATGTGGGCAGTTACTCTTTACCGTATTCTTTATTTTTTGTTTTGTCTTCTGTCAAGAAGAAAATGGGTCCGTCCCTGTGGAAGACCTGCAGGACGTGATAAGGATTCTCATTAAGGGGAGAAAAAAAAGACTGGCTCTGTAATATCAGTTAATTTAAGTATTAGGGTGAGGTGGTCAATCACATATATCATTTAACTTGACAACACAACAGTAACGCTAGTGTTTGTACGCTGGACACGGCAGAATATTATGGACATTTTAATATTTTAACAATTTTGTAACAATATTCTAACAAATACTTACTTACTTAATTGTCCTGTAACAAATATCTGTGCACACCACTGGACCCAGGCAGTAAATTACTAGGTATACCTACTTTATAACAGAGTCCTTTAACGGCTTTAACCAACAATTGAATTTGTATGGCAGCAATTACGCACTGTCGCGGTCGCTTCGGGATCATAGCGATTTTCCCAACTCTTCACACTTCCAAACACAAGTAAGAAAAAACATTCAGCTCAAATTTTTTGGCAGATAAGCTAAGAAATTAAATTTTTAACTACCTATAAAGTTAAAGCGATTATTTCAGTCAACAACTCGACTCAAATGGTCTTATCTCGAGTGTATAAATTTATTATTTTCAGCGAATTATTACGAAGACTCGTGTTTCAATTCGGTTCACAAATAGTTCACAAAATTATTCGTATCATTGTTTACTCTATCCTTTTTACCCGACTACGGCGAGGGTTATATGTTCGACCAGTATGTATGTTCATCTGATTCTGTACCCTCATAACTTCTAAACTACTTATCATAATTTGACAAACGAGGTATCGTTGGAAGCGTCTTGATTGTCCGCTAGATATAGGCTATATGACGTCACATTAAATTTAATACGGCGCGACCGAAAGTGCGGCAATGAACTGCAGAAACAAATTTTATTGCTTCCATGTTGGTTATCAAATGAATGGGCTTAATTAGCACATTTCAAAAATATATCATATTGTCAGCTGTAGCTCGCGGCTTTGAAAAAAAAGGTAGTTCAAAACCTAAAACCCGACTACTGAAAAAGTATGAAACACGAAAACATATTCATAGTGATGATCAGAGGAAAGCCGTGATCGTATAATCTGGCTAAACTAAAAAGAAGAGAGAGAGAAGAGCTAAAGGGCTAAAACCCCCCAAGATCTTAGGTGCTGAAAGATTTGCGATTTTCTATTACTACCACTTTATTAAGGAAATCCTGAAAGAGCACGATGAAATCATCCCTCAGCCAAAAATAACTTCTGGATCCTCTACTGGAACTGATTCATCTATCTCCAACTGCGTGGTCACCATTGACATCACCTTGTGCCACGCTAAGAACTGTAATCAGCTGAACATAATAGACAAACCACATAATTTTCTCTATACTAAAACGAAAATAAAACAACGAGATCTTAATAAGACTTTATTTTATATTTTTACAATTCCTCGTTACGGTTTTATAGCTGTGAATTTCAGAACCGTATAATAAGAGTAGGTACCTACAAAACATCCAACAGAATCAAAATCAGAAATAATTTTGGTGACCTTATCTAGAAAGAAAGAAAAACCACAAATACAAAACACACTAGAATGATAGACATAGGTATTAAGAACAGGAGAGGTACAGTATACTTCTAAGCAGTAGGATAACTTCGTACTAACGCTCCAAATTGACGCAGTCACGCACGAATTCGAACTCGAATCTCTGTCTGTGTGAGTGTAATTCAGAGCGTTAGATGCAGATTACCCTACTGGTTAGATTATGTATACTGAGTTATCTGTCTGTCTATACGCACACATACGTACCTGCTCGTAACGTTCCATCCCTTCATACAAGACAATTTTGGCGGTGCCATTAAGTTTGGCAAGCAGTTTGATGAACCCACTCAATTCTTCTGAAGTTCAGAAGGACGATGTACAGAAAGGATAAATAATACTTTACACAGAGCCAAGTTCTTTTTATAGGTTCAATTTTAAATCGAGTTTAGAGTTTAATTTTATTCTCAAACAGAATTTTTTCAAAATATCATCATCTTTACCTATAAGTAAGTTTTCAATTTTAGAGCGATGAGCTGTTATTCCAAGGATGTGCATTGTTTTTGTGTCCTGCGCATGAGTGGCGTCGCGGCCGGCGCCTCGTGCGGTGGATCCAATTACAAAGGACGACCCGACCGTGTTACCAAGAGTTATATTGGGGCGAGAAGAACGTGAGATAAGACAAATAGACATAGTACGCAAGATGAAAATCCGCGTTCGCCAGGGAATAGAAACCATAGACCAAAGACCAAAATGTATGGTTCCCTATCGATAGTGAAAAAGTAAAATGGCTAACGTGCCAATATGTAAGCTTTACAGGCACATTTAAAAGTTTTTATTACGAAAAACCCCATACATAATATAAGTTTACTTAATGGATAATTTTCTGTAAAACGTATATTCTAATAAATCATAATTAAGATTTAGGTATTAGGAAACATGAACAGAAAATAAAAATAAAATTTTAAAATGTGGCCTTGTGAATTTTACATAATGGCACTTTAGTAACATTATGATGAGATGGGGGCCATTTTTGCTCTCGTCCTGGTTGCTTTAATTATTGTTTTTCTTTTTACTTTCATTTGTTCCTGGCGTGTTCAGAATAAAACTGTTTTCTTTCTTTCTTTAGCTATTTTGATTTTCCACTATCGCTACGATGTCTGATATTTATAGATGACCTGAATGTTCGACAGCTTTGTCAATTCAGTACATTTAGCTAGAGTTTCAAAAGGTTCCAAAGATTCCCTGGATTTCGCTGTCCCAAAAAAGGAAAGTCCGTAGGTCCGTCACCATGATGGTAAGACGAATTCGTTGGTGTGTGCTAATTATGACAATAATTAAGTACCACGCTGTACAAGTCCAATATAATTGGTTGGACGTCCAACGAGAGCTATTCAGTGCAATTTAAATTGTATTAAGTGAATAAATTAAAGGAATAGTCATGAATAATATATTTACAATACAGTACCTACTCGTATTTACAGAAATATTATTAGAAACATTGGATTAATAAAATTAAGATAAATAAAGTAATATTATAAATAAATTACGTTTTAAAAAAAATCATAGGGTTGATTATTCTATTGTCAGGTAGAAAGATTTACTAGGTGTTAGTTTGAAATTGAATCAAATTTCGTATGGACTTGTAACATAATCGAGGATATAAAAGACGGGCCTAATAGGATAACATCCTTATTGCAATGGATGAATGAGAAAGTATATTGCAAAATGTGAATACCGATAAAAACAATCCAATGCATAAAAATACTCGACTGTGCTTTACAATTTTTGAAACTAATAAAAGTATTTCAAGTTTCAATAGTTTGAACACGTTCATTGTTTCTCTTTTAGAACATTAATGGACCATATCGATATCGTAACAATATTTTCAATAGGGCTTTATTGTTTTATACTATTAAAATATAATAGGACGTTAACCTATTAAAATAAAATATGATCCGCTTCGACTCTAGATCGACGTGAGAGTTCCACAAGTAAGGGACCGCGTGACATATCGTTGCCGCCCGTTCCTTCAAAAAGTGGGTGTTATATGTCATAATTTATGATACATTCGCATTCTGTATAAAAAAACATACACCATTAAGCGCCTAAACGGTAAACCGAGGATTTAGTTACTTTCCGAAGAAGCATTGGAAACCAAACAAGCATGTGAGTCGATTAAATTCTGAGCATTGAATTTTTAACTTTATTTATTGTACACTAAGGTATATTAAAATTTAGGGGAGTATAATCATATAGTTTGTCCGTCTATAATTCATTAGTTTGTGTGAGGGTCGGTTGGAATTTTTTGAAGCACAATTTTGATTGATTGCAATAGGAAGTCAGCGGGTTCGATCCAGATTCGAGACAAAATAATGTTTAACATGTTTGTGGAGGAAACCTCAAACAAGATAATGAATTGTGGTTATGAAACATTTTTTATGTTAATTTACTTATGCTTACTAATGTTATCTATCTATTTATATACCTATTTACATTACTTAGTACTAGGTATATCAGTTATGCTGGGGCTACATTAGCGGGATACAGCGAATATTCGCGTTATCGCAAGAAGTGTGGCCGAGCAGTTCGCCGTATCGCGATTCGCGTAGTATTCGGACGATGACAAATGCTTATCGCGTAGTATTCGGACGATGCCAAATGCTTATCGCGTAGTATTCGGGCGATGACAAATGCTCAATTCTTTATTGCAATCCATAATGTACACAGTCATACAGGTGGTAACTATAAAATAAAGAAACAATTATGGACCCTGTCGGGCACAGCAAAAGTTTAAATAAGTAGGAGAGAGGAGGAGCGCTTTAATAATTTTTCATAATATGAAAATGGTTTCTCTTTTGAAAATATAATATAATATATATTATCACTTATCATCATCTATATTATTTGTTTATTCTTTATTTTCTCTATTATTTATTTACATCGCGACACTGTCGGTAAACCGGCGCTCATCATAGGGTTTTGTCGCAACAATCTTCACTTGCGTGGCCACACTTCGCCACTTCAGTTGTAGTCCAGACTTTGAGCGGAACGGATTTCATACTACGAGTCTGGGTTTCAATTCCCGCACGGTTCAAATATTTGTATGGCTTATAGACAGTTAATTCGGTAAGAGTATAGGCGGGTGAGATTAATGTCTGCAAACTGTAGTTAGATAGATTGAATCCCATAAACCCGGGCCCATAAACTAGGACCGGTCATAACTCATGGAGCTCAGAGTCTACGTCACCTCGGGGCAGAAAGTCATATGTGGGAGATATTAGCTGTCAAGTATTGTTGTTTCAATATGACTGTACCGGGACCTCACTAAACAGCTATTTGTATTCCGTGTGCCTTTAACTTCCAAATATTTTATTAAGTTTTTTTTCTCATACTAGCTCGGAAACTGCGTCATTAATAAAGAAATAAACGATACATCAATCGGCTCTTTTCAGTTCTCAACGAAATCTGACGACATAACACGCCAGCAATTTCTAACACTACAATAATAGAAGTTGCTGGACAGTTTTTCTCTTTAAATTATCATTTTAGTGCTAACGAGGTTTATAAGTACACACTAACATAAATTATGTATTTTTCATAGATAAATAGTAGCATAGTTCTGTACTATTTTTATTATTTTAATGGCTGATGCTCATCTATTTTCAAAAGATTTGTGCTCTGTCGCGAATAAAAATTTGATACTGTATTTATGGATATCCTTTGACACCGTTTGACACTAAATAGGTACCTACCCGAGCGCACCGATTCCATTGGATTGTCATGTTGAATGGTGATAACTTTAATATAATAATAATATAATAATTTATTTATTTAATTTAATATAATAATTTATTTAACAAACTCAGATGTTATTTCTGATTTCAACCAGTGGAGGAGTGCTGGCCCGGTAGCCACTCACGACTCGCCCGGTCGTGGGTTCAAATCCAGGCGGGGGCGCAGGCGCACTAATGTATAATGATTCTCATTTATTCACTACTAGCGACCCGTCCCTGGCTTCGAACGGGTGCAATTTCTTTACTATACTTAGATTAAATATCAAAATATTATACATATAAACCTTCCGTGAAAAATTATCTAACTGATGCTGAAAACCGCATCAAAATCCGTTGCGTGGTTTAGGAAGACTTAGCGGATATACAGACTGACAGACGCGGAAAGCGACTTTTATACTTCGTCACCACTGAAGGAAAAGATGATAAGGAATCCTGCTTGTCCTAGATAGATTCGAAAAGTTATTACCTACCTACATCCACCATTATTTAAATTGGAATTAGTGTAAGCGGGTTCTTCACCCGAGGCTTGGAATAATTCTTTAAAAAAAATTAAATATCAATTCATTATGAAACCGAACACTGATCAATGCAGAAACAACAAGGCCCAAAGTTTTTAATTACACCACATATAATAAACTGCCATTATTTTTATATGGTAATTTTTTTCGGCGCCTGCATTTGCGTCAAAATTTTTTTGTATCCAATCTTGACGTCTGGTAGTTAAATTTTAACAGTTAAAACTCAGATTAACAGGTACATTCGCCACTATAAACTCTAGACTGTTTTTTGGTTTAGTCAGTAATAATTATAATTTTTGAATGTGCATCTCGGGTTTCGAATCACAGTGGTCGGTTTTATAAACAATATTTTAGTAGTATGGACCCGGAATATTTCTTTCCACTTCCTCGAACTCGAGTTACTTGTTATTTTTCGTTATTTGTTATTTAATTCCTATTGTAGTCAGTGGGAAAATAATAAGATAATTAATGTGTTAGTAATGGTACATGAGGAGCTTCTGAATATTGTAAATATTTTTTTAATGCTTTATGTTCGTTGATAAACAAAGGGGTTCTTAATGCCGTAGGCATTTTCTACCAGACAACGTGATGCAGAGACACTGAAGGTAGATGCACCAAAAAACCAACTTAATTATAAATTATACAGAATTATACTTACTACATATACCTAAACTTATATAAACACTACCACATATTTTCTAAATAAACTTAATACAAAAATAATAAATATTACAATTCGGAAAAATCTGAGCTGAGATGAATCTGCTTACTTAAGTACTTTAATTTAAAACGAGAGGTTACTGAAAGAAAGAAAAGAAATAAAGAAAGAAAACAGTTTTATTTATTTAGTGTAGTTAGTTTTACTGTTAGCCATCCTGATTTCAAAGGGGAGTGCATTTCATAGAATAGGCTGAACGATTAAATACTTGCGAAGAGATTTGCTCAATAGTCTTTTATTTTAATCTGACTAAGTAATACACTGGAGCTGCTACCTACTTTCAATAATTTACGATGAGCCAGATACCAGCTTCAAAACATTTTTTTTTTTTATCATTTCCCCTCACTAGGATTTCTCCTGTATCGAGAGTACAGTTTACAAACATACATGTCACATGCACACACAACCAGACCCGAAACAACTATCTGTAGATCATACAAATATTTGTTCCGTACGGGGATCGGACCCGCGGCACGTAGCGCAGAAGGCTAATCGCTTAGCCACTGCGCCAACCGTGTCGTCGTTAATTAAAAAATAAATGGATTTTAGATACTAGAAAATCTATTTTTATTTAATTCTTTCTTTCACAAAGAAAATGACCTGTGTGAACATGATCCGCAATAAAATGCTCTCTCATAATCTTAAGCGAATATTTCCTTATTTGCATTTCGAAATGGAATCGACCCACAGTTTATTTAGCGGCCGATATAATTAAACAATCAACATTTAACACTGCTGTTGTCTCGTAAATCATAAGTTAATATAAAAGTGGGATTTGCTCACACCGAAGCCGAAAGCTTGCGAATTATGAACGGCGGAGCGAACGAATGTGTGTAATTAGCAGTCGGCGTCGCTTGATTGCACGTATAATATTGATCTGATATGGATTGAAAAAAAAACTCAAGTAAAAATCGGTCAAGGTTGAATATTTTCGGATTAAGTCAACTCCAAGCTGATTGCTTAATTTGTGTTGATAAATGTGGCATCATCCATCATCGGATGATTAATGACTTTTTTACTGGACCAGTTTTCACAAATTGGCGCCTATTAATTTGTCTTGTGTTTTCTGTGCATAGGTTTTTTTTTTGCGGCAAATCCCTTTTTTCCTTCCACAAAAGGGGTGTTATAAGTTTGTAGTGTGTACCTGTGTATCTGTGCATATTTCTGTAGCATCGTAGCTACAAAACGGATACACCGATTACAATGCATTTTTTTAAATTGAAAGTCTTTTAATCGGTTATCATCTTAGCTATGTTTCATGAAAATCTGTTCAGCCGTTCAAAAGTTATAGCTCCTTTTCTAGTTGGAGTCGGGTTTGTGACGGTTAGGTTATTTATTTAAAAGCCGTGTTAATGAGATACTGAATATCAAAGATCAACTTTACCACAACAATGCCACTGATGCATAAGTAGCGAGTCAAAATAATATTTAAAAAACAGAATCATCAAAATCGGTTCACGCAGTCGAGAGATATGAGTTAACAAACACAGAAAAAAAAAAAAAAAAAACATACTCCTCGAATTGAGAACCTCCCCCTTTTTTTGAAGTTGGTTAAAAAAGGCGTTTTTAACTGTTTGTCTATTTCTTTAGAGGTAATTTATTTTCAACATTATCTAATCCACCATAAAATTGTACATCACAAACGACCTCCAGAAACAATGCTTCAATTAATTATTTTAGAGACTTTACGGTGTAACACATGGCCAGGTAGTTAATAAGACATTTCAAATAAGAATTTCTAATTTTCTCTCTGCCTTCGTTGGGCTGTAAAACTGCACCGCACTATTGCTGCCAATTGCCTAATTACTATTATGGTAGCAACAGCAAGTAATTCTGTGGATAGCAGTAATCTGTGGGCTACCATGTGAAAGCAGGAACAATATGCATTTAAGTAATAATCATTAGTTTCTGTTTCTGAGCTTAGTTAAGCCCATAAAATAAATGAAAGTGAGATTATTAGCCTATTATTATTATTTTATCATATTCTGTTCATGTACTACGTCTTGAGGTGTTAGGCTACACCTCTGCCCCATCCCAATATCACGTGCATTTTGTATTGAAATATATTTTCAGAATTTGTTTTAATAAAAAATTTTATTATCATAAAATCAGACTTTGAGAACCATAATATTATCTAATAAAATGGAGAAGGTCGCGCGCGGAATTCCATCTGGAAATTATTAATTATTGTCGATAAGTTGCTGTTTAGACAAAATTTCGCTTGTTTGGGATTTCAACGTGGTCGCAAGAAAATATACACATGATTGTCTTAATATCTCCTCCCCCATCGTAATCAATCGTGATGTTATTCTACCCCCCTGTTAGAACCTCACGTTATTAAAGGAAGACCCCAATAATTCATTGCTCCATGATGATATAATAAAATGTCATCATCATTTTATTAATTAATGTGAGAGCTTCCACCATAAAATAACTGCATTTTTACTATAATAAATTAAAATAAAACGTCAAATTGCTACTACACCATGGAAAATAAAGATAAGAAAATAATTAATTAAAAAGCTAATACAGTGCGAGATCAATGTAAATTTTTAGTATTAAGTGATCTTGGTGTAAGTTTATGTAAGTTTTGTGCGTCATACTGGGCGTAAAAATAAAAACTTTTTCTTTCTTTCTTTCTTTCTTTCTAGATCAGCTCATACTGGAAATGTCTAGGCAGTTCAATTTCTGCCCTGCCATAAGAGTTCGTAGTAAAGCCCCTGTTCATATAAAATATTACCCAAATATTCGCATGTCCACTGAGGGCGAGAAATGTTAGAAATTTTCATATAGCGAATAAAGTTCTCGTTTTCTTCTTATAATATACCTATAAGCTATCTGGTGGGTATCTGCCATTTTGTAAGTATGAAAAATTATGATTTATGCCACATTAGCCCCACGACGCTTCGCCTCGCATAAAAAAATCATAACAAATCTATCGATTTTTTTATGTGAGGTGAAACTTCATGGAGGAATGTGGTAGACATCAAAACTATAGCTGAATGACAGACTTTATCTGATTTGCCAGGACCTTCGCCTCCTCACCATCGATGACCATACCGCTGCTGCAAGTCAAGCCATATTTAGGTTACGCATTAGCAATTTACTATACCAAACCAGTCTCTTTCGTGTCCCGTATAAAGAGCTTAGTTTGAGAAAAATGATCTTTTTGAAGTCGGTCAAAAAACCAATCAAAATAGAAACAGTGAAGCATTTACAACCTGCTATATCTGCCACCTTACTATCACATAGCATGTGTAACCAAGTGACGTAAAATACCTGAACAATTCCGTCAGTCCCTCAATACTATGTACACTATTAAAAAAATAAATCAAAATCAAATAAAAGCAGCCGGCGTAGCAGTAAAGCAATTAAAAAGCAAACAATCAGACTTTACAACGGGCTCGGGTCGTCCCGTTCCTAACCGATCATAAACGAATGAAAAAAAAGAGAACCAATAATTGTTCAGTCGTAAACGTTCGGGAATTGGTGATGGTAAGCTACGTGGCGAATGGTATGGCGTAGCAACTGATATTTACCAAATAAAAAAAACAACTTTGATCTCCTATGTCTGGTACCGAGCGACTGAGCATCTTAGGGGACGTCCTATAATCACGTGAGGGTTCTGAGGCCCCTTTTCTACACCCCTTCCCCCTTGGTGGTACGTCGTGAGGTTTTAGGATAGCCCACGCCTCTTGCCAATATCACGTGTATTTTTTTATTTAAAAATATCCTAATGATATTTTCAGAATCTGTTTTATTAAAATTTTATTGTACCGTGAAAATCACGAACGCATCAAAGTACAGAATAGAATAGAATAGATCTTTATTTCATGTAAACCAGATACTGGCACTTATGAAATGTCGAGACTCGAGGTGCACGGTTTCAAATAGACACAAAATCGACTAATCAAATCAGCCTATCACAGCCTTTCGATACGAGACAACAGACAAGTCGGCACAATCAACAAACAACCGAACATCGAAAGCCGTCAACAACTCATATATTTGTCTTCGATACTAAAATCCATTTGAGCATTGTTAACATGCATACGTATAATTTATCGTCCGAAGACCAACTCTCGAGGCATAAATACTAAAAACAAAACAGTATCGACATCGAAAAAAATGATTAACATTGAAAATGAAGTGTTAATTGTGTAGAAACATTGAAAAATGATCAACATATGTTATATAAATAACAATAAATAAAGTTTCGAAATACAGTTTAAATAATAATAAGTGCAAGAGAGAGGTTCGAATAAAAAAACAACGTGTTATTAATTTCGTGGTTGTAGAGGTGTGAGTCTCGATCACGGGGCCATATGTGGAGTCGCTTCAAGATGTATTTTTTAATGTGCAATAAGTTTTTTTCTCCTGCGTCAAGAATCAAGATAAACAAGATGCAGCCTTCGTTCTTCGTGTGGAAACGGCTAACAAGGGGCTTATTACGAACTCTTATAGCAGGGCTGAAATTGAATTGCCCAGACATTTCCAGTATGAGCTGACCTCACACTGTATAGGCTTTTCGTACAATGAAAGGTCACGTTATTCTGGACATTTCTGGGCAGTTCAATCTAAGCCCCCAGGTTGCAAAACCATCTTTCAAACATTCCAATATTCAGTAGCGTTTTTAATTTGCTACACAACAAAAGCTATTGCAGATAATAGGATGTTTATTTATCATCCCCATAGATGAGTAAATAATTATAAATTAATGTAGTTACACCGATACTGATTTCAAGAGTCATTGAAATAATCCGACGCTAATGATGCCGCGTTTAAGTAATTTAATTATAGATTGTTAAGTTGAAAATTTGATTTATTATAGATGGAATGCAACAGTAAAACGAGTGATTCGATAATTATTAATTTTCAATCAACCAGGCTGAGTCGATTGAAAAATTAATATAATTAGTGGTCGGCCAGTGGTTGAAATTCGAGCGTAATATTTATATACTAGCTTCTGCCAGCGGCTTCATCCGCGTGGTATCTTTATAAATTATAGCTTAAGTTACTCAGTGATAATTTATCATTCTGCTGGTGAAAGAATTTTGAAAATTGTTCCAGTCGTTTTTGAGTTTATCCATTACAGACAAACATACAAAAAATCAGTAATAGTTTAGATAAGTTTTAGCTTAAACCAACTTTAACCATGCCAAATCTCAAAGGCCTTCGTGTGCGCAATATGCTTTGCAAATACCAAGTTTTCTCTTCACGTAATAATATAAAAGATTATTGCAGTCCACTGCTGGATGACCTCTCACTCAAGTTGCTGAAATGTTATGCTATTCAACCCGCCACTGACCTTTGGTGTGCGCCCGGAAAACCGATAACGCGCCACCACACGCCATTGTCGCCGCTTCTACACCATGGGCCACGTGATGGCCAATATAGCCCATCGTATAGAAGAGACATTACGTGATTTTTGTTTGGTCTGTAGATGGACCGCGTCTGGGTGTTTGGCAAAGACTGAAATCTTTATTACAGAACAACACTCAATGGTGATTTCTTCGCAGCACAGAGATGAGTATGTCGAGCACAGAATTGAGTCTGCAGAGCACAGAATTGCGTCTCTCATTTCATACAAATACTTTACATAAACACGGCTCAAGTAGAAATCCCTTGCCATCCTGCTACTATATTTCTAACTATATCTTCAAGACATGAGTGAACAGGTATCTTCTAGGTTTGCTAGCTACATCTTAGGCTACATCGTCGCGTACCATAAGAAGAGATAGAAATTATTAAAAAAAGAGATTCACGCTGAGCGTCGTTCTTTAATAAGGACGAGGGAAAGAAGAAAAAAAGAAACTAAACAGAATAGATCGGCATTGTCTACTCATCAACTAGGTAGGTACTAGAGGTGTGCGCCGATGCCCGCAGCGGCGTCATCGGCGTCATCGGCGTGGATTGTGAAAATCTTATTAAAAACAAAATATTGCAGACCTATTCGCCAAACGACTGTGACGGACGAAGTTATCGGCAAAACATGCTATTTAAATTATGGTCATATAAAAATGGTATTTTATTGAATTTGCGTAAACAAATACGTCGAAATAAATCAATAAGCATATATTTAGATATTTCTAGTGTTTAGTTTACTAGTATATGTCTGCATTGTATCTAAAACAACCATATCCGTCCGACCATCCACGCCGATGACGCCGATGACGCCGAAGCCGGCATCGGCGCACATGTCTAGTAGGTACCTTAATTTACTAAATTAATAAATCGATAATACATTTCGACTCTCAAGATTTCTCAGTCCAAGCTTCAATTTCGAACCAGAGTTTGACTTACGACGCAGGTCTAAATAACTGCCGGCCACTCATTACATTCCGAGTCGCTATTTGCATAACTATTGGAATCGAAACTGGGACCCGACGGTGTGTGTTTAGCCTGATGTACGACCTGTGGACGTTAAACGTGTTCGCTGTTTCATTATATTGTTTTTTTTTTGCAATGTTTATGATGCTAGCAATATCTGGTGTCATGAATTAAAAGCATATTTTGTGTGCAAATTAGAATACATTTGTGTTTGTGTTCCTGATCAAAGATCACCTTTTTATGACGTCATATTTTACTCCACATACAATATAGTCCGCGACCGTCGCTCATATCCAAGATTCTCCCAGTACCAGGGGTACCCCGAGACACTGGTTCTGGGGGAGAGTTCAGCGCAAAGTGCTCGCTTCCTCAGCCCCTGATTCCTCGGAGCACGCACCCGGACTGTACATCCACTCATCCACCCGTATCAGCGTTATTAAAAGCTAGCTATACCCGCCAATTCGTTGGCATGGAATTACGACGCAATTATTTCTTGACAAATTTCATCAAGATCGGTTCAGCTGTATACCTAACCGTGAAAAGGACGAAGAGAGAGGCAGTTACTTTCGCATTTAATATAAACTAAGAAGTAAGGTTCACACAAATACCTTAGATACTCTTGTATCATGTTTTTTATGTGTGCAATAAAGCATATTTTCTATTCTAATCTTCTATTCTACGTATACTTATCTTATACTATACCTTATCCTATTATATTTGGGCGGCGCAATATGTTTTTTCTTCCATTTATCTCTATCAGACATCATTTCCGGATTTACTTCCTTCACATTCATGGAATGTTTCACACAGTCCATCCATCTTGTCTTTAGTCTGCCTCTTTTCTGATAACCATCAACATTCAAACTTAGAACTCTTCTTATAACATGATTCTCATCTCTCCGCATTATACGTCCATACCACGACAACCGGGTACTTTTCAGTTTTTCTGTAAGTGGTGCCACTTTCATACTTCCTCTATTAAACTCATTCCTGATTCAGTCCAATAATATAATCAGGGACAATTTTAGTAAAAACTCTTTATACCTTTATACTTAGATACCACTTAGATACCACAATAATCACCCTTCTTCTTTTGTCTGTGCTAATAATTATATAAATGGTTTTAAAATCCATTTCATCATCATGCAGACCAGAACATTCACTGCTGGATATAAGTATCTGTCGATAGCGCCCTTGTTTCATTAGGTTCAATTAACTTCATTGCATTTTACTCACTCTATTTCGCTCCGGGGCTCATTACAGCCAAATTGAATGATCCAATATTGCCAAAAAGTTTCCATTTGGTTTCATTTTTGGAATTTGTGAAGTGCTTTGTTTTGACGGCTCGCGGGTTCGACCGATGCATGGAATCATTTAGTCTATGCACGGAATAATTTTTTATTAGCTTATTGATAGTTGAGGTCTGGTCTGGGGAGTACATGTGAGATTTGTCTGTAAACTGTACCCACAAAATCAATACAGGAGAAATAGTAGTGTCATTTTAGCTGTTTTCAATTTTAGTAGGTTATGTCGCATCGCCTTTCCTAGCACGGGAGATATTTTGTGATTTCTTTCTTTCTTTCTTCTTTTCTTTCTTTCCAAAATCCAGGCATTGAGACATTTCCGTAAGTACTAAGACCTCCTTTGAATATATTTGTATGAAAAGCATTGAATAAATAAAAACTTACAACTTTCTTCTTTTTGTTAGATGTCATGGCGTCATTACTACCATGACGCAACTACGCGCATTATCTTGGCCAGTGGAGAGTGCACAAACATTTCTTACATGGTAGGAAAAGTAACTTAGGGCTATGGTCACGGCCGATTACTCATACCAAAACTCATGTTTAAACGGCTGATTTTGCCCTAAGCATCTGTTATGTTATCGGTGAACTTGGGCCTTAGTGTTGTATAGTTAAGTTAAACGATGTTCATTCGATGTTGTTCGTTGTTTGTTCGGTGTTAGTTAATGACCACCTCACCCTAAGACTTAAATTAACAGATTGTACAGACATTAACGTTTGTATTACTTAATACTTGTATTAGAGCAGTGTCTTTGTGTCTTTACGGAGTGCAAGCCTGTGGTCAAGCTCATGCCTTGGCAAAGAAATTGTCCGAAAAACAAGATAACATTTTATAGATAAACTCGTAGCATTTTATATATTTATTAGCCTGTTTCCCTCTATAACAACAAAATTAATCGACTAGGCATAAAATCATACATTTTGAGAAAATCATTTGATCGAGGGAGTGACCAGCAATTTCAATCAAAATATTAATTTCAACTAGACAGACAGATAAGGTACCTACATTGTATGAGTAAATGAAATAAACCCTATGAAATTTAGTCACCACGGCACCTTTGACCGGTGCGGTGCGTCGCGGTACGGTGCGGTGTGTCGCGGCACGGTACGGTGCGGCGCGGCACGGTGCGGTGCGGCTTGCCCTTTGGGACGTGAGTTATCAAAACAATATTGCTGCATTCATAGCGTCCCCGTCTGTCGTATCTAGTATTTTGAGTAGGTACAATTAATAACGATAAAAGGACACTGAAAGTACTTTCTTACTGGCAAGTAAGAGGTATTATAAAAATATAAAACTACCTACTAGATAGACTTAAATAAAAACGTGTTTTTGTCATTTAAATTACTGCTGTCGAGCCATTATTTATTTTACAGTCAGTCAGCAACATGTATTTGAAATTTTGAACTATTGAAATTAATTTATAAAAGAAGATAATTATTGTGCATAATAAATTATTACCATTACATTAGTTGTAAAGCTATGCTTACCTTTCTTTTTATTTTTTTTCAAACTTTACCCCTTTTTTTTTTTTTTTTTTTTTTTTTATCGTGGTAAAATCATCAAATGAGTCCTCCCACCACTAGAATTTCTCCTGTATTGATAGTACAGTTTACATCTCACATGCACACACACCACACACCCAGACCCGAAACAACTATCTGTAGATCATACAAATATTTGTTCCGTGCCTACGGGAATCGAACCCGCGACACATAGCGCAGTAAGCTAATCGCTTAGCCACTGCGCCAACCGTGTTGTTGTATTATAATTAAATTAGTAAATAAAGTAATTAATAAATTATTAATTAATAAAGTAACGAAATTTGCAAGTTTTAATTCATAAAAAAAACTTACAAAACTAGTACAATGATCAGCTACTTTTATCGCTTGTTATAGCTACCTGTAACGAGTCAATTTGCAAAAACGATATTAATTAGTCTATTTGAGCTCACTACAAAGGATGTTTGTATAAATGTATAACTAGAAAAAAAAATATAGCCATAAATTATCAAATATTTTTAGGTATAGTAGTAATTTATTGAATTACTTACATTTATCTTAACTTATGTTTATGCAAGCTGTATTCACATCTAGTAGATGTCAATTAAAATAACGTGTAATTAGTTGGAATTAATTGTAAGTGAGATTGAACAACAGTATTGTGAAAAAAAAACAAAACTACCACCAACCACTGTATGAGAGTCTGTTAAAATCATATTTACTTGAACATAATTCTAATATGTTCGGCAATATATTGACATCAACCAACATTGCATTGATGTCTTTATTTCACATCTTTATGATATCATTTAGTTCATAATTTGCGATTAGGTAGGTACGTGTCTAGGGCTGAGATTCAGATGACAGAAACGAGTCTAAGCGTGAACTTACGCTTCCATCTGTCAAACTTGTAAGTTTGACTGATGGAAGCGTAAGTTCACGCTTAGACTCGTTTCTGTCGTCTCTGAATGTCAGCCTAGGTGCGTACTTACAGGTAGAATGTGGGACTATCGATTTTGTCGGCGCCTCAATGTAGGGAATGGGTTCTAATTTTTGCAATCGATTCAGAGTGGTCTCGTAATTGTTGCTTTTTGCAGTGTTCGTCGTTTGACTGTGACACTCATCCTCACAACAATAATGATGTTCCGTTTTTAAGCCACGACTCAAATGACCGTGAGACAATTAGAAAAAATGACAAAAATAATGAATTCTGACTACTTAGTACTACTGGTAGAATTATTCATAATGATCTTTAAAAGCTATAATTTATCAAAACGCTCATTTTTTATCACAGTATGAGCAAAACTTTAAACAGTAGCAATATTGTCGGCACTATCATTATAAAGTACCCAAATTTTATAAAAAAATGAGCTAGTCAATTTAAACAGGTACCAGTTTTGCAAAATTGTCTACAAACTATACATTTTACTGTTGTGTTTAGAACTGCATGGTTCGTTTTATTTAAGTATAGTCCTAACATAACATTATAGATCTATTGTCGAAATAGGGTTCCTTGTAAATGTAGTGTAGTTTTGATTCAGTGAATGTAATAAATATTGTTGGATTGGGGAATCAGTCGAAAGTCAAGTCGAAATGCAGTGCCTCGCACTGCAATTCGACTTGACTTTCGACTGATTCCAATTGGCAATTGTCGTTTCTTGCGAGATCATCTCGGAATCGAGTTTACATTTCGAGCATTTTTTCGACTTTAAAATCTCGCAAATCGCAATTGTTTACTTGAATTTTTTTTTCTTTCATAGTTAATGTTGTTAAAGATGAGTACAATACTCCTCCCTCACACAAAAACTTGAATAATAACGCATAGAATTTCTATAGATTCTATGCGTTATTATTCTAAGTTTTTATACTAAAACAGAATGATTATAGATAAATTAACGTTCAATTAGTTTATCCATAACTACGTATGTACAATACAGAAAACTAAGATAAATTCGAACACATTCAACATCATCATTCTCATTCATGGTACACTAAGTTCGACCATTTACATCTACAGAACCATTCCAAACGCACAATTTTTTCCACACGCTACCGTAAAACTAAGATTCAAACTATACTGCTCACACTAGTAAAAAAATAAACATTTATTACACACTCGAATCTCTATTATTCTGAGTAGCAGAAAAAATATAACACCCCAATAGTCCAATAAAAGTAGGATTTGGTCTTTATTTCAGTTATTAATAGTTAAAGTTTCTTGGAAGGTTGGTGCTCTGTTCTCACGAAATGCTGACATGTAACCATTTGATTGAGTTAACAGTAATAAATAGTTGATTACAGGGCAGGCGCCGTCGTCGTAAACGATATAGTGTGGTTTATTATTCACGTAAATATGTGCTTGTAATTTTGTTTGGACGTTTTTTGAATTCGCTTGGACGCAAATGATCTGAGGGTCAATCACGAATGTTTTTGACGTAACCAAATTTTGAATAAAATATTCTACAATACTTCTATTACACACAGTCATCTGGTAGAGTATGACGGAACTTATTGCTAACAGTGTCAACTTATTATACTTACTCATATTCCTGCAAATAAATAATTCTTATTCTTATTACATTTTTGTTTAATTTTACGCAACATACACACTTATTTCATGAAACATATTTGTTAATGAAAATGTAAAAATTCTGCATGTATTTTCAGAAAATATCATAGATTAATCGTGTATTTTTTATTCAAAATTTGCTTACGTTAACGTTACGTATGATCCGTCAAAAGAATTCGTGCTTGGCATCCTGATATTTTTATGATAATAAAATTACTTTTTTTATTTGACTTTATAAATACTGGAAGCATGTTCTTGCATACTTTAAGGTGGGTCGAGATTAATGTAGTAATGTGACGTGTAATGTACCTATAATGAAAATTCTTATTACCGATGTCGGTATGAGCATTACATGCAAGGCTCGCCTTGATGCCTTGGGTATCAGTTTTTGCAAGGAACACAAAGGCACTCGGGCCTCTTATTGACCATTTTGCAATACACCAGTGCGTCGTTCGAACAATTCACATTAAATTATATGACACTACATTGCATTTCACAATCATTCTGAGACTCCGATCTACAACCGATGGCCAATTAGGTTCAATTTAGCGATAAAAGATTGAATTAGTGTGTTGTATACGATGTGATTAGAATATTATAGTAGCTAAGTGCGTTTTACTATTTCTATACAGGCAAATACAGGATGCCGCAGATTATCACATTAAATGAAACCATATATTTGTATCATGATTTGAAGCCGTAGGTACTCTAAAAAGTATTTTATATCTATACGAAGAGCATTGATTTGAACAGCCTGTACAGAAACGAAGGATGTAAGTTAACGTAAAGGAACACATTTCGGTTGAATTAAGAAAATCAATTAAAAAATTAATGTAATCGGTTGAATTAAGAATATCGTTCAGGATGAATAAAGAATAATAGGTACCTAATAGGATGTGACGTCATAGGATGAATACGGAAGAACCTACCACTGATAAGACTTGTTAGCTCGAGAAGCATAATTATTACGTTACCTATATGTAATTCTATATGACAGCTAACTTCTATAGTTGTTATATTCTAAGTCATCATCTGCCTGGCCTTTTTGTCCCAACTACGTTGGGGTCGGCTCCCAGTCCAACTAGATGCGGCTGAATAACAGTATTTTATTCGAAGCGACTGCCACCTGAACTCCGCCACCCAATTACTGGGAGACACTGATCTAAGGTTAGACCGGTTGTCAGACTTTTTGAATTGCTGACTCCCGTAACGACTGTCATAGGTACCTATTCGTATGACAACCGGGACCAACTGCTTAACGTGCTATCCGAGGTACGGAGGGGTCTCGATGTTCGAAGAAATGGTCACCCATCTAGGGACAGACCGCGGCAACCGCAGCTTAATCTCGCTGATCGACTGATCTGCGCGGTAGCTATGTAGCTACGAGCCCCTCAGTTGTTAATTCTAAGTATAGGTACAAAATATGCGATAGATAGTTAAGGGCAAGTTTTTATGCATTTTGGTCTCATTATAAACATACATCATCAGTCTCCTGCCCTTATTCCATTTTATTTGGGGTTGGCGCAATATTATGTTTTCTTCTTCAATTCATCTCTATCAGACGTCATTTCCAGATTGAATTCCTTCACATTCATGTCATGTTTCACACATTCCATCCATCTTTTCTTTGGTCTGCCTCTACTCTGATAGCCATCAACATTCATACTTACAACTCTTCTTATAACATGATTCTCATGTCTTCATGTCCATACCACGGCAATCGGTTACTTTGCAGCTTTTCTGTAACTGGTGCCACTTTCGTACTTCCTCTAATATACACATTCCTGATTCTGTCCAATCTTGTTACATCACACATACCTCTCAACATTTTCATTATAAACATATTAACATACCTATTTCACATAAAACCTTCAAAGAAATTGGTTTGACCACAATCGGGTTACTGTTCTCTTCTAACCATTATTTTAACACTTCTGCTCTGCGTAGCACCTTGCCGGCCACGTGTCCAATTTTCGAGAATTTAAGTAGGACCAAGTGTGAACTATTTCGTAATAGGTACCTGTATTTTATACAAAAGATGTTATTGTTACATTTTGTTTTATATTCTGTTAGTGTGAGGCTGCTAATTCGGCGTTAATGAATAGGCGTTGGGCTATGAAACTTGCGGTTCTGAATACTCGACAAGTTAGCCGTTGAGGGCCGAAGAGAGAAAAAACTATACCTTTTTGTGGTTTGATGAACTGTGATAAAACCGGAATATTTCATTTAATATATTTTTATGATTAGTCTTACTGTTTGGTGTTTTTTTATAGTTTCTAATAACTAACTCCTAGTGTAACACTATAGAAATTTAGTTTCAAGACAGTGACAATTAAGATTCTGTTCTAAATATTGCATTCAGAGCAAATGAATCGATAGCAGAGCAGTAATAAAATCACAGTCAAAGCACAATGCACCCTGTGTGGCGAATTTTTGATTAAGGCAAGGTTTTCCCATGATATTTTTTTTTTATTCTACTTTACTTTAATGATAAGTCCAGAATTTGATTTGACATTTATTGATGGGTGATTGGTTGTTGGTTGATATCAAAATTTAACATATAATTAGGTATCTCGTACCTATTTCGGAAAGACAAAAACATGATTAGTAAAAATTTTCTCTATAGAATAGTTACAAAGGTAACCCTAATTTATCCTTTAAAAAGACGATTACTGAGAGATATCCTCACTAATGCTGTCAACGTATACTAATAAAAAGAGCTTATTATTTAATAAGAATTTAGGAAAGATGATTTTTCTTTCAGCTATAATTTTCCCACACATAGTTAATAATCTATATAAATCCTAGAAATAAAACAGCTCACGGTCCTCGCGCTACCCATCGAGATATCAGAGATTCGAGGACACGTCACTGGTTCGCAAAAAATACGTGTTATTTTAGTCAAAGTTTGGTCGGATGATAATAAATGGAAAAATCGGGAAATCCTCGCCTTAACATTTCAATTAAACAAACATTCGCCGCCCAGGGTGCATTATGCTTTGACTATCATTTTGTTTAATTTTTGCCATGTGATGCAGTTCTGTTTTATTTGATGTGGACGGCCCTTTGTAGGTATACGTTGGAGTTTATTCACGTATGCACCTACATATAAATACCGACCCGTCCCTCACTTCGCACGGGGTCAATTTCTTTACTATCCTTACATTAAATATCAAAGTCATCATCTGCCTGGCCTGTATCTCAACTACGTTGGGGTCGGCTCCCAGTCTAACCAGATGCGGCTGAGTAACAGTATTTTATACACAGCGACTGCCATCTGACCTCCACCACCCAATTACTGGGAGACACTGATACCCTAAGGTTAGACCGGTTGTCAGACTTTTTTTGGGTTGCTGACTCCCGTAACGATTGTCAAAGGTATTCGTATGACAACCGGGACCAACTGCTTAACGTGCTATCCGAGGCACGGAGGGGTCTCGATGTTCGAAGAAATGGTCACCCATCCAGGGACTGACCGCGGCAACCACAGCTTAACCTGGCTGGTCGACTGATCTGCGCGGTAGCTATGTAGCTACGAGCCCCTCACATTAAATATAAAAGTATTATACATAAAAACCTTCCGGAAGAAATGCTCAAAATGATGGCGAAAACCGCATCGAAATCCGTTGCGTGCTTTAGTAGGAGTTAGCGGATATACAGACAGACAGACGCGGAAAGCAACTTTATTTTATACTATGTAAAGAAGAAAAGATAAAGAAGATAAAGATAATGTATGTATACTCACGCAAATTAAACTTGATACATCTCGAGCCCCTAAATGAGTCAGAACCTAAAATAACGCAGTATGGTCGCCGTCGGGAATCGAACCCGGCGCGTGCTCTTTGATCCGTCGTCCCCTTTGTAACTCTACACGCAACTGTAACCTCTCCACACCTGAGATTATTAACGACCGATGACTGTCTGGGGTTACTGAAATAACAGAGCGCAGTCATCAATCATTAATAGGTACTAGGGAAGCAGAAATTAGGTAATGTGTTAGGCTTGTGTCGGTAAAGCTGTTTAGTCCGACTCTCGAATAGACTAAGGCCCGATTTCACCAATATGGAATATGGAATAAATCTTACTCTAGAGTAAATTAGCAGTTATTCCAAGAATAAACTATTTTTACGTTTTACCATAGACCAATTTGGGATTAAAATCGTTATTCGCGACTAAATCACTACTCCGCCGATTTTCAAGGAGGTAATTTATACCAGTGATAAAAGTTCAATATGGCGTTCATTCTATTCTATTTTTCATTCATGTTATAACAGCTGACCTATTTGACATATTGTTTTCCAACATTGACGTTATTATGCGTTAGATAAATATTGACATAAATAACCCTAGATACCAAAATGAATAAATACACAGTACCTTAATACGAAGGACATAAGCAATTTCATTTAAGGCGGTTAATACATTAGTTCATTTTGTTCATTCGGATCACAGAGATTCACAGAATAACTTTACTAGCTTAGATTTATTCTGGTGTAAAGTGGTGAAACATAAACCAAGTTATCCAAAAGTTAATATGAAGAGTTATATAATTCCTGGTATAATTATTATTCTCGAGACTAAGAAAGTTTGGTGAAATCGGCCCTAAATGTTTGAAAAGGTAGCTGAGAGATAAACTGGCATTAATCTTGTACTAGGGAGGCATACGAGGTTAGCTATGTCATGTAATCACGGTGATTGCAGTGGCCATTCGAAACCTTCAATAGACCAAAGTGTCAAAGAGGTCTCTGATGTAATGGCATCGGCATAGTGTAACGGTCGATATTAAATTACTATACATCAATACACAACTAGGGATGCATACGTGCGTTTGATAAGTCTAGAGGATTACGCAATGGATTTTGGGACATAAGGCCCGGACTCTACCAAAGCGAAGAGGAGCGGAGATGTGTCTTAACAGCCAATGGTACATCGTAATTTATACATCTCCTCTCTGCTTAGCATCAATAACAAAATCTTATTGGTGGTTACGAGTTTACGACACATCTCCGCTCCTCTCCGTTTTGGTGGAGTCGGGGCAGTACTGTTATTTTGAGTGGGCAGGGGTTAGAGTTCACCAAGGTGACGTTATAGGAGATTAAACAGTATAATAAGGTCTCTAATATCTATCAGGCTTTACACTTCGAAAACTTCCCTTGTTTTGAAAACTCGGTGGCTTGAGTGTTAAGTATGTAACTACTTGTACTGTTTAAATTGTAGTGGTATTTAATATGATCTTTGCTGTTCTTTTTTTCTTTTTGTAATATTGTGTAAATTCTGGTCGAATTTTAGCCGGGGCCGCTCCCGCGGCTCCATATGTTATTGTTAACTTGATTTATGAAAAGAGTATCCATGGAGTTTCTTGCTGGTATCTTCTTCAGGACCAACCCACTTGGAATCGTGCACCTAGAATCACGACGTTTTGAATGTGCCTGCAAAGGCCCAGTTGAAATAAAAACCTTTGACTTTGACTTTGAAAGGATAGGCAGGGACGTCAAAATAGAGAAAAATATGTGTATTAGTAAAAAAAAAATTGGCCTTCGATAACTGTTATTTGACTAATTTTGTTTTAGCTGTAAGTTTTCTAGAGAAATAAAATACATAAATATATAAAATAAAACTGGGATACACGGAAAAACAATTTTGCAGAGTCCATCTAAACCAAATTGTTCGGTTGGAAATAGCTGGAACTTGTTTATTTAATGCCATTACGTTATTACAGTGTAGTTAAGTTAACTTTCCACGCTCCATCCGAACCGTACTCAGTTGGAAATATGGAGCTATAACTTGTTAATTTTTTTAACCTATTTTTTTTGCGTGATTTCTATTTAACCCTGAATCGCTTTTTGTCTGTCATAGAGTCAATATCTAGAGTCTTCCACGAATCATTATGTAGTTTCTATAATTTATAGATGTGTCGGTCGAACGTGAAACATGTGTATCGGAATCTGCCTTTGTCTTTGAATAGTCGTTACTATAATTGAGCAGTGTGCTCCAGGAACAATTAGAGCATCCCATTACCTTCAGCTGTCGTAAGTGGCGCGCATAGGGTGTTATTACAGGAAGGGTAACAAGCCTACTGCAATTAATTAACAACACTCGCCGTAGTGTTGATTATATTTCGAGATGGTCCGTTGTAGCGATTCATGATGATCTACAACATGTACCTAACATAATAAATGCAAGTACTGAAATTAGTTTGTTCATAATTGACTATTGAATCGAATTCAGTCATTTTTATAGTAGGTTTTTCGCCAAATTGACGGTCGATTGAGCCAAAGAAAATTAAATTACTTTAAGGGGTGAGTAGGTACTCATCAATATGAACAACTTTTACTACGCGACCAAGCCGGAAATCGCTTAAAAAATAACATATTTTTTTATACAAAAGATCAAAATCGCTCGATCTAATTGTATGAACAATTCTAAATATTTTTCTCGCGATTTCATGGTTGGGCCCTTAGTAAATGTTGTTCATAATGATGAGTACAATAACCCGTTAAAGGGATGGACTAGTAGGACCATATCATAAATATATAATTACATAATAATTATTTAAATTGTCAATTATGTCAATTATTAATAATTGACATTTCAATAAATTTGACAGTGCGGTTGGTACAGTTCAGTGGTAGTGCGATTAACTGCTGCGCTTCGTGTTGCGGGTTCGATTCCCGCACGGAACAAATATTTTTATAACCCACAGATATTCGTTACAGCTATGTTTGTGCATGTGAAAAATTCTGTTTATTAACCCACGTTAAAAAACGAAAAAACAAATGAGGGCAAAAAAAGTAATTAAGTGAAAAAAATTACCTCTCTAATTGATGCAGTGGCTAAACAATTTTACGTACGGGAATCGAATCCGCGACTCATTTATTGTGTGGAAAGCCAACCGCTTCGCCAATAACAATTACTGTAGGTAACGTCGAATATTAATAAAACATTATAGTTTAAAAAACTATAGAAAACGCTTTAGTCATCCAAACTGAACGTGTGTGCAAAATTTCAGCTCAATCGGAAACCGGGAAGTGGGTCAAATTTAACTTCTAACATTTTCTTAGTTAGTTACAGGTGAAGCTAATAAAAGCGTGTTAAAAAAAAACTAGTCATTAAAACCCGCTTCTGTACATACAGCATAAAATATAAATAATATAAATAAAACTATTCACAATAATATAAATAAAACTATTTTTAGCAAAATCCACACGTTTCATTGTAGGTAGGTCCACCTATATTACTTTGAGGTCGAACAATATAAAATATGTATATATAATGTTAGCTTATCAGAGTTATATGAGTACATTATATACAAATTACGTGTATGTGGTCAACCATTGAGCGTACATATCGCTTTATGGCACGTTATGTAGGTATAAACCTACTTATTACGTTGATACTTGTATAATGTTATATTATTATTTTTATTGTAATATTATCAAGAATTTGCACTTGCGTGATTTACGTATTACCAAAAAAGTCGCCATATAATTGAAATTCATTCATAGCTATATAAGAAATGATATATATTGATATAAAATACCATATTAAATGGGATTTTTTTTTAGAAAAAATATAACAAAAATATAAATTTAATGAGCCTCGGAGGTAAAGGTGCCCATCACACTTGCCGCGTTACTTATAGACCGCACGCCAGCTCCGGGAAATCAAAGCAATATAACTTTTTTTAAGATTTTGTCCTTGAAGATATATTATAATATAATTATATCTTCAAGGACAAAATTCGAGTACAACACAAGGAATTGATGAAGTTACCTATGTTTTAGTAATTGATAATGTTTTTTATTGTGTACTGTTGACAAATAAAATATTACTGTTACTACTAGCCTGCATCATCCCACTGCTGGGCAAAGCTGGGCAAACACATCGCTCCATGATTTCCAGGCTTTTCGGTCTAGAGTCAGTGAATTAATTAAGGTTTATTTTTTAGTGCATCCTGCGTGGAGGCACACGTGGTCCTAGTCGTGGGCATAATTAGTACCTAAGTAATAAATGATTATTCCATAAATATCAACGAACTTATGCTACAATGAACCGCCCACTCCAGCTAGAAAAAGAGCTGTATTTTTTGAACGGCTGAACAGATTTTCATGAAACATAGCTAAGATGATTGCCGATTAAACTAGCTTTCAATTAAAAAAAGAGCAATGAAATCGGTCTATCCGTTTTTGAGCTACGATGCCACAGATACCTACACACTACAAACTTTGACACTCCTTTTTTTTGTCGTGGTTTAAAAATTAGATCGAACAACAAATCAGTGATATTTCAGTACCTACTTGTAACTTCTAAATTACGTTATACTTGATAATATGTAGTGAACAGAAATACATTTTTTCCTTATTTAGGTACCTATATTGAACCGGTGTGACTGACGTCCATGTATTTTTTTTTTGTTATCCCTAGTATTAGACCGGAAATTGTTTCATATAAAAATGAAGCTTACATTATTATACTATATGTAAGCATATAGGTATTATTGTTTTCCTCATTAAGTAAAGTTGATCCAATGGAAAAAATTGTTTATTTTTTATCTTTTTTTTATACAACGTTGCTTCTCGCTAGGACTTCATCTGTATCGAGGGTACAGTTTATAAACATACATCTCACAAGCACACACACTCAGACCCGAAAAAAGTATCTGTAGATCATACAAATATATTATTATGTTCTGTGTAGGAAGCGAATCCACGACACCTAGCACGGAAAGCCAACCGCCTAGCTACTGCGGCAACCGTGCCATTAATCAAATTGGATGTAGATAAGGTTATTTCAAAACCTCAAAAGCTTTGTGGATTTGCCACTGTTAGGGGGAATACGGAGAATAGTGATATTATTAATCTGAAGCCCAATTCTCGTAATTAAAAATGTTCAAAATATAGTTCCGATCTCGTTTCGATTACACGGAAAGGTATTCTCCTCACATCACAGTATTCTCCTCTTAGATTACTTTACATAATCTAAGATTCTCCTACACTAACAACGTCAAACTTGACAATATATTGTAATGAGGTCGACAGTTGATTGAAGCCATAGACTTATTCAACATCATCATTCATCATTTTTATTATTATTATATTATCTTAGCCATAGGCTTATTCTTAATTTTTATTTATTTTTATCTAGGAGCCCTACTTATTATTTCTATGATTGAAACCAAATCGATTTCAATATCGGTACCGTGCCACAAACTAATCTTACCCGGTGATGGCGGCACTGCCGTCGCTTTTACCAATGTCATTTCGGTACAAAAATGACATTTTGAAGTCACTTTTGTTCTGTAGCGACGTTAGTTCTAATTTTGGTCACCGGGTCAGATAAGTTTGTGGCACTGCACTGTATCTATTCTGCTTACATTTTGAACCGACACATATAATAAAATTGGTATCCTCGTCCATACATAAACGTCAAAAATGAGATTGAATAGACGTAATATAGGTACTACTATAGTGCCACAAACTTATTTGACCCGGTGACCAAAATTGGAACTAACGTCGCTACAGAATAATTATTCCTAATTATAATCTCAGTTCGGTCAATTTTCAGCCATGGTATAAATTAATTACGAGAATTGGGCTTCTGGAAGCAATTATCTCTCCCGAGATAATTAATTAATGCACGTCGGTGACTGAAAGCCAGCTCGCCAGCCTACGGTATTAGGATTACCACTGCCTGTGTTACCCGGGCTAGTGTATCGGGGAAGTTTAATTATTGTACTTCGACCTTGAAACCCAAGCTTTGCGGGAGGAACAAATTGCAGCGCATGCGTTTCTTGGAAGCATTTAATACAGGAAACTTAATTTATATAGGTAGGTACGCTAACCGTCAAAAACCCCCGACTCCATCTAGAAAAAGAGTTGTAACTTTTGAACGGCTCAACAAATTTTCATGAAGCATAGCTAAGAACCAATAAATAAATAAATATAATGAATGAATATGTCTGTGACGAATAAATGTTCTTTTCTTTCTTCTTTCTTTCTTTAACCATCACGATTAAACTAGCTTTTAATTGAAACGAAACTGCATTGAAATCGGTCCATCCGTTTTGGAACTACGATGCCACAGACACATAGATACACAGATACACACTACAAATTTATAACACCACTCTTTTTTGTTGGGGGTTAAAAATACCCTGAACCTCTTAGTACTGTGGGGGTGCTGTGGGTTGCTCAAGGGATCAGAGTCTTGATACCAAAAGACGTAAATCGAGACACGCACTGGCCTCTCGTCGACTGTCTTAAAATATGCAAACTACAAAATATTTTCATATTTTTATAAGAAAAAACGAAGGTTCGATTTATGAAATGTCGTAGAACAAACGTGGATCACAATACAAAGTTAGTGCTAAGAGATTTCGGGTATTTATTAAATTACTCTGTATCTATAGGTATTACTACACACGCATGGTTTTCACTATAAGGGGTCATACATAAAGCAACGTCATACTAAGTTCGTGATTTTTTTACCCCTCCCCCGTCCTTGTCACAGTAGATCACATTTGTGAGACCCCCCTTTCCCTAGTGTGACGTCACATATTTTGCAATTTTACATCTAGAAAGTATTAACTTAAAACAGTAGTTCCGAAATTAGCTTTATTTCCATTTAAATTATTTTTAATATGATTTTGAAATGTGACGTCACGATACTTAGGACCCCTCCCACCCCTTGTCACATAATGTCACACTTCGTCGACCCCCCCCCCCCCCCCCCCCAGGTGTGACGTACTGTATGGATGGTCCCTAACTATTACACACAATTATCGTTTACAGGCCGACAAGGCCCGTCGCGACGTCCCGCAGGGTAATCACGATACACGGTCGTAATCGAAATCGATTCAATTTTGACAGTTCTACAAAGTACACTATCAGACACAGCAAGCCCTCTCTTGTTGCCCCATCAGCGACGCCCTAAACCTAGGCCCGCGTCCCACAATGGGAAGCCCGTAGCTGCGTCGTCGTTTTATTTTTTGTATTTTAATTTGGAGGCTCATCAGGCCTCTCTGAAACTTACATTAAACAATAAAGGTTCCATGAGCCAACTGTGAGAGAAATTACAAAAAATAAAATGAAAAATATTATTTTCAGAAACTCATGTCTCTTTGTACTGAATGCATTTTACCCGTTGAATAATTGACAGCTTTTTTTAAATAAACAAGCAATGAATTCTCATGTTGCACTCAATTCATAAACGTATATGGTTAACCCTTAAATCGACAACGGGACTCCCGGTATACGTTACCTTTTATAAAATTCAGCGTGTTATATAATTAAGTGAAAGTATTTTTTGCACTTTAGAAATATACTTTATTTATTTGAGATTGGTATAAAAAATAATTTGAGCTCGCTACACAAAAATCTATCCGTCAAAGTCACAATTCCGTCATGATTCCGTCAAGGTGACAACTATTGCACCGACACTGATAAGATTTAAATTTATTTCTTTCAAATTTTGCACTAACCATCTGTTTATTTCGCTGTAGATTGAAAGAGTAAATGCTACTTATTAGATTGCAATATCATATTTTGATCATCAACTCAGAATAATAATAATAAAGTGTGAGAAATGTGTATGTGCCTCGTGGTTCCCCTTGCCAAGTGTATAGCAAGTTACCGAATATAAGTAACGGGTACCACGAGGTACGTTGCCAGTTCATTCAAACTTGTTTTTATAAATTTTTCTTGTATTTTTTTATGTAGCTTGCATATGCATTTTTTATACTGACATATAGCTTATTTTTAATTATTTTTGCTTAAGTGCTTGACTCTAACAAGCTTGCAATTTTTTTTGAACTTGGTACCCATACAAAATGCTAGTTCCGAAGATGAGTGTTATTTCTGATAGTGAATGAGCACAATTTTAGGACCACTTTTTTATTATAAGCTCAGATCAATCTTCACTGGATTCTTCATATGAAAATCTTTATATTTTGGGAAATGACGGAGACCACATTTGTTGAAAACTATAAAACCGTGCCACTGACACCGACATTCAAAACTGCTGTTTTTTTCTTTTTTCATAAAATTTTATGTTTTGTGGTACTTGAGGAACGTTACCGAAATAGTTTCCGCCTATTCCATATCGAATTAATGTTTTTTTAGTTCATATTACATTATTTTTTACTATAAACTGTTTCTTTGACTACTCGGCAACGTACACTACGGTACCCGTTATAGAATCTCAGCGTAATCGACGTCGTACCCTGTGGGACCCGTAAATTTTCTCGAAAACGGAAAATCCTACAATTTTTTAAATATTTTTCTTAATATTCAGAGGTCATTATAATGCAGGAAAATGCACAAAACAAAAGATTTAACTATATTTTTAGTCTTGCCTGTTTAAGGGTTAAAACGTAATGAATATCATAATATGAATAATTAATACAATACGTATCATTGTAATACTAATTGAATTATTTACATTTCAACCTGTTTTCGCCATACGGCTTATAAATATAAGGCTATAACCACACTTAATACTTTTGGCAGAAGAATCGCCCATAATCGCGTTCTTTGAACCGCCTTTTGCTTACTAAAAGTGAATAACGAACGCGAAAAACGCACGATTCTGTTGCAGAAAGTAGCTAGTGTGTTATAGCCCTAAGTGATTTTTTCGATGCGAATAAAGCTACGTCTGTCGCATAATCATATACTGAATGCTCTTAGGTGACTAAATTAAAATACTAGTAGATGACTAAATTAACAGCCTGTATAATAATTAATAGCACCTGCTGTATATCTTCTTTTCAGTGTTGCCAGACTTGGAGTCGAAATATCCGTGATAATAAGTACTAAGTAGGATTGCCATCACCTAAATTGCCAACGCCCGGACAAAGATGTAAAAAACCCGACATTTGGTTGAATCTGGGAATTTTCCCCGGACGCCATTGAAAACATGAAATTTTCGTCCTGGTTTCTGGTTGGTTTTGGTTGGTTTTTCGTCCTAGTTTCTGGTTGGTTTTGGTTGGTTTTTCGTCCTGGTTTCTCCCAGATACTTTTTAGAACCCCGTCCGGACGCGTCCGGACGCCCTCCGAAACTAGGACAAATCGGGGGAAATCCGGACAGATGGCAGCTTAGTAATAAGTTACTAACTACTTCGAAGTCATGTTTTCCAAGTCTTACATACATGCATACATGTCATAGATTGTAGATAAGTTCTGTGAGTCTACCGCGTAACAAAATGGTAATGAATATCAGACTCTGGTATTAAACTTCAATACGATCGTGAGACCCTAAACTTTGAGCTACCTTGTAAAAAAATTACCGATCATAAAGTTGGGACTCCCATCTTCATAATTGGTATTTTTTTACTAGGTAGTTTGAAGTTTATTCTCCCACGATCGTATTGAAATTTATTACCAGAATCTGATGTTCATTACCATTTTGTCACGCGGTAGACTCGCTGGTTGGTGGAATAATCACCACTTTTCTCTATTCTCCACTCGTTTGACGTCATCTGATAAATACGGAACTACCCAATTACCATCATTCCGCCCTAGATTTATCGGTGCATGTCCATTGAAGCCTAAATTCAGCCCATCATTGACTAAAGTGTACCGTTTCACGTGCAGTGTATGTAAGCGTTTCAATTATATCCAAACAATTGTTCTATAATTGAGATGTCCTGTCCGTACTCCATAGGTATATTGGACAGTGAGATCTGATTTCCAATTAATAACGCACAGCCCGTATAGTCTCATTACGGTTAGGTGCTAAGCGTCCCAGAACACTATTAATACAAACCAAATTATGGGCTATTCAATTAATATCGGCTATGCACCTAGAATCACAGGTTTGTTCCCACTAGTTCTACTAAACAGTCCTACGGTAGAACTAATGGGAGTTTTTTTTTTCATAAGTTCTACGATTTATCTTGTTACAAAATAGTAGAACTAGTGGGAGTAAAGATTCCCACTTGTTCTACCACAGTTCTACGGTAGAAATAATGGGAGTTTTTTTTCTCATTAGTTCTACGATTTATCTAGTTACAAAATAGTAGAACTAGTGGGAGTAGATACTCGTATGATCCCATCCGACGCGTTTTACGACACCGACGTTTTGAAAGTGCCTGCAAAGGCCCAGTAGAAATAAAAAACTTTGACTTTGACTTTGACTGTGAATACATTTAGTAGTATTAACACGACGAATCTAAAATGTTTGCGGCAGGGACCTCAATTTTTTTCAGCAATTTTTTGCATTCGGAGCTGATATTTATGTACTTCATAAATTCATTTTGGTAATTGCTTTATACAAGGTCCTACCTTTGTAGTCCCGTTCCCTTTAGGGGTTATTGTACTCATGATTATAAACAACTTTTACTATGGGACCAATCCCAACCAAATATCCGCTCTTCCACAAAAATAATTCAATGTTACTCGACTAGTCTGGAACAGCTGATTTTGTTTTCGCCATTTCTGGTTTGGTCCCATTGTAAAGGTTATTCATAATTATGAGTACAATGACCCCTTAAAGGGGTCAGGACTATAAAAGTACGACCTTATGATTGACTGACCTTAACAGCAGATTTTTTAAATCAAATACTGCTCTAGATTCTATACCTAGGGAAACGAGATAAGTTCTAGGCTCCAAAAATTTTAACCGACTTCAAAAAAGGAGTCAGTTCTCAATTCGACTGTATTTTTTTTTATATTTGATAACTTTATAATAAATCTAAACATACACTTTGATTTTTATAAAATACTCAACAGTCTTTATTTTAAACGATGATACTGTTTTGACTCGGTGGGGCTCGTAGCTACATAGCTACCACGCAGATCAGTCGATCAGCGGGGTTAAGCTGCGGTTACCGCGGTCAGTCCCTGGATGGGTGACCGTTTCTTCGAACATCGAGACCCCACCGTACCTCGCGATTGTCATACGATTACCTATGACAGTCGTTACGGGAGTCAGCAACCCAAAAAGTCTGACAACCGGTCTAACCTTAGTACCTAGGGTATCAGTGTCTCCCAGTAATGGGGTGGTGGAGGTCAGATGGCAGTCGCTCAGTATAAAATACTGATATTCAGCCGCATATGGTTCGACTGGGAGCCGACCCTAGCGTAGTTGGGATAATGGCCAGGCAGATGATAGGTACCTACTGTTTTGACGGATACGGTAAAAGCCAGATTGCGCGCGTTTATGTTTGGACCCGATTTGAGATTAATTGCTTATAGTGTGCGTCAATAGCCACAGGGTAAACCAATGCAAATTATTATTATACTCGTAGTAGCCAAGACTTTCTTATCCATCCAAAAGTATTAAAACAATGTCGTTATGATCGGGGAGACTAACCATTGAACATTCATTTTTACAAAAGTTATCTTATGGTCTTCAGTGGTGTACGAGTACCTACAATAAAACACAATTATTTTATATACTAAGAAAATACCTAGTTACTTAGTTCATGAAAAAATCTACCAAACTAAAAAGAAATTGATCTCCACTAAAATTAGGAAACATTTTACAGCTAGCAACACCACAGTCCAAGCTGGTCCATTCCGGTTCCATCTCGACCGGTCGTTTTTGCGCTCCTATATAAGGCTCGGCCCACAATTGATATTAATTTCATGAGATGCTATTGAAGTAAAAAGCCCGTCCCGTATAGGACGGCAGCCTTGTTTTTGCAGTACATAATGGCTGCACGCAATGGCGACTTCCTTGATGAAAGCGGTTGATTGGGCAGTGTCCAGGGAAGATAGGGTATTTGTTCAAAGCATTTCATCGTCCATTACTGGGCGCAGTCTGGGCGAATATAAAGGGCGGATAAATGTTAATGCATAATCAGCTATTTCTGTCATCCCATAAGTACATTTTACGATAGCCGATGATTTGAAGTAACTTGCCCTTAATGTTCTTTTTTCTAGCATTTTTATCCCATCCGCTGTTTGCTTACTTACCTACTAAAGCTCAAGTTCACCGACGACATAACAATCGATTAGAATAAAATCTGCCGTTTAAACATGAATTTTTGTATGGGTACCTAATCCGCCGATTTCATTTTGAACATGTTATTTTGTCGGTGAAAATGGCCCTAAATCTAATTCAATAAATTAATATTGTCAAGACGAATGAAAAAAATTTACACACTAACCCCCAGTTTCTGTCTAGTCTTTCTGTTTCAGGGCGAGTCAAATCTCTGATCATGTTAGATCTAGTGTTAGCTGTTGTTATTGATTGACCAACATCAACAATCAATTTAATAAACAATCATATCAATTCACATGAGATTTAACGGCTGGTTTAATTTGATTAGCCTTTGAAAAACTGAATGTTAATGTTGAGTACAGTCTGTCAATAAAGTCATGAAAAGGATTTTGAAGGAACTAAAATTCTTCTTCGCTCGCAACCCTAAATAAGTACCGTAGGTGTCAGTTTGGGTACAACGATGTGTTTATTTTACTATTCTGTGTAGATTTTTTGTGATAAAAAATGTTTTCGGCATTAATATATTGTAAAAATAAACAAGAGAATATACAAGTGGCGCCCTCAATCCTTTTCATGACTTTATTGACAGACTGTATATAATATAATGATATTCCGTCACATTATTTCATGAGACAATTTTTGTTTCAGGTCTATTTTCGACACTTTAAACTAAAACGTTCAAATAAGTATCAACTGCCAGTCAGTAATTAATTGTCAACGTTTCTCAAAATTCATACACAAAGACCTCAACTTAAGCTATAAAACAAACAACCGTGAAGATATTACAGCAGTAGAGAGTTGTTGTGCCGCGTAAAATTAGCAATCGCGACCGGTTGCTGGCATCCAATGCAGTCGTCCTTAATTGGTATCGGTACTACAAATAAGTAGCAATTATCTTTGTTTATTATGTCTTAAATCTGATAGGGTACTTTGTGTATTTTTATTTTTTTTTATTTATTATAAAAACATTGCCCCTCACTAGGATTTCTCCTGTATCGAGGGTACAGTTTACAAACATACATGTCATATGCACACACAACCAGACCCGAAACAACTATCTGTAGATCATACAAATATTTGTTCCGTGCGGGGATCGAACCCGCGGCACGTAGCGCAGAAAGCTAATTGCTTAGCCACTAATAATAATAATAATTATTGTATCTTATTGTATTGAGTCATATTTAATGCTGAGATTTATGAATTGGATTTTGATAGCGCTGAAATCCATAGAATCTAGTGGCAGCTATAATAAATAATAAGGGATAAGTTTTTTAGGGATTTTTATACCAGATAATCAGCTATGCTGACCATTAGAGATAGGAAGATTTGTTCTTAGAAGTCCATCTAATTTGAAACGCAATGAAACTGCATTTATGGATCGTTTTAAATATGTTTTTTTTAGAATGATAAAAATAAGTAAATAAATAAATCCAGCCCATTTCTGTCCCACTGCTGGGCACGGGCCTCTTCTCAGAATGAGAAGGGTTAGGCCTTAATCCACCACGCTCACAGAACATAGAATAGAGGTATGTTCTGTGACCACGCTGGCCTAGTGCGGGTTGGCGGACTACACACAACATCGAGAACTTTATGAGGCCCTCTCAGATGTGCAGGTTTCCTCACGATGTTTTCCTTCACCGTTATCGCAAGTGATAATTAAAAAAAAAAAAATGAATGATGATGATGTTTGAATGATAAAGGTAAAAGAAAAATAAATTCACGTAATTAGTGCATGCTGGGGTTCTACCGCGTAATTAAAGTGGTAATGAACATCGACTCTGGTAATAAACTTAATACTTATTACTGATTTGCGAATTTTGTATCAAAATTCTATCCATAACTGCAATGTATTTGATATTTAGTGCTAACTTTGAGAGGTATAATTTCCGGATTTCCATTTACGCGGTCTCATTTAGTTCCAATACTAATTAGGTGCGCGACGGGCACTACTATAAACCACAAAACTTTGTTAAATCATTTTATTTCCATAAACAACTAATTCTATTATCTTTCTCTTAGTAATTCGCTGGTAGGATAAATAACTTTAATTTCAAAATTAAATGTTAGAGCAAATATTTCAAGCTATCTAGAATATTTGCTTAGCCCACCAGAAAATAAGGATAATAAATACCACAAACTTTGTACAGAACAGAAATCTGTTTACAATATTACCAAGATCATATTTTAAACCTTACGTCTTTGAATTAGGGGACAAAATTGACGGCATCTGTCATCAGAAATATAATTGTCACTGCATAATGAGATGAAAGCTATGGCGACTATTTTAGGATGTATGAGACACACGGACTAACAAAACGACGGGCAAAATCTACCGATTTGAAAATAAACTTTTGAGATAAAAATCGTAGAATTTGGTAATTACATTTTTTATAATAAATCTATCCCATTACTGTCCCACTGCTGGGCACGGGACTCTTCTCAGAATCAGATTGGTTAGGCCTTAGTCCACCACGCTGACCTGGCACGGGTTGGTGGACTACACTCACCATAGAGGACTTTATGAGGCCCTCTCTAATCTGTTTCCTCACAAAATTTTCCTTCACCACCATCGTAAGTGATAATCAAAATTCTGTTTGTTTATTATCCAAATTAAAAAAGGGAAAATGTTCGTTGAACCTGCACCTATGTATATGAATGGATGTTCGCAAGACAGCGAAATTTTTTATGACCAATTCTCGATATAATCGTTATATCGAGAATTGGTCATAAAAAATTTCGCTGTAAGCGGGATACATACAAGACCTAATACTCACTAGTACCTACTAGTGAGTAGATATTAGATTTCCCTGAAACGGACGCTACAAATACAAGAATTTGTCACGGTAAGTATGTAGATATTCTGTGTTTTGTATTGTAACGCAGTTCATATCTGCTTTAGTGGAATGTAAGTAACTGACTCATTGGCACTTTCTGTGATTGCTTCATAATGTATATTTTTTACGGACAGTTTGATAATCTATATAGACCATGTACCTAGAATCACGACGTTTTGAAAGTGCCTCCAAAGGCCCAGTTGAAATAACATTTTTGACTTTGAATCTAGAAATGTACATCTACCCAAGTTAACCCTAGGAAATTGTGCCGTGGCGGTTACCTACAATAAATATCACAGTCCAGATAATTAGTTTCATAATAATATCTATTAATTTTTAGGTAGTTTTATAATTTTTTGTTTTACTCTGAAATCCACGGTGATCCTTAACAATATGCAAATTATTTTAAGCATTTATAAAATCGCAGAGCTTATTTATTGCCCATAAGCGGCAAAACAAATAAATTATTACTATAATAATATACCGCAATAATTTGCGAGCCGTTCCCAACATCTGTATGTATCGTTTCTAATTATTATAAATCTGTCGTCGCGAATGCGAGAAGACACTGTGTAATCTTTTTTCACCCAGCGAGTAATTTCACACGGACAAGTGTTAGGGATGTTAATTAAATGCTTCGATTTTATTATTGTGCGCGACTGTTTTTTATTTAGTACACTCACACTTCATGTTTCGTCTCCAAATTGTGATTAAAAATGTTTGGGTAACTTCGATTTTGTGTTCCATTTTTCTCGTATTCAGTTTTGTCCGTTAATGTTTTTATGAATTGTTTGGGTTTATGTATGATTTCGTGTTTCTTTGTTATCTTTGGCACGTTTCGTAGGATTTTAACTTTTAGATTTTCGTGTCTTCTGTAGGTACCTACTTAGTTACTTATTTTATAATTTCTCCGGTTTTAAGAACAGCATTTTTTATATTGTTTTTGAAATTAACTGAACGCTGTTTTATCTTTATTGTCAGTTGTCATGGTTCTCATGGTCAGTTGCTCTTAGTTCAAGGTATGTTTTTGGACATAGTTAATCTGTAAGTTATCTATTTTTACCTAGCAGTGAAATCCATATAAGTGTAAAACACAATATTTACAGACGAAAGAAAAAATAAATTATTAATAAAACGTTTTTATAGAATATTATATATACGAGGTTTTCACTGCAACGCGACGCTATGTATGTGTTGAAGCTCATTGCTGTCAAACCAAACGGAGGAGAGAAAGATCTCCTCTTTCTCTAATTTCTCCTTCTTTCTAATTCCTCTAATTTCTCTCCTCCGTGATAAAAACCAAGGCGATGGCTAGAATACTCTGCATGCAGGCATTTTATATTTGCGATGGGGTACGGTACTAGTAACCCCTCGAGAGCGAAAACGTTGTAGTTCATATTGTGTAGGTACCTACCAGTGGCGAAGAGTCCATACAACCCGATTCCCATCGGCTTCCCTTGAGGAATTGGTTAGTGAATAGACCAACGTAACATTATATTATTTACTCATCCAACTGACAAAAAAAAGGCTTGTTATTCACTATTCAGTTAGGTCGAGCTCTTCCAGGCATGACTACAAGGGACGGTATGGATTTTTGTCTTGAAGCATTAATTGCAGCAATTTTTAGAGGGCATTTTTGGGACGACTTCCCTTTTTAAAACCGTCATCCTTCGCCACTGGTACCTACGTACCTACTAGATTCTAAATTGTCTGAAAATGAAAGTGTAATCAACCCTAGATGTAGTGATTTTGAGAGTATGTTTTTATGCGAAAGACAAAGATTTTCTCTGATTTGATAAAAGAACTTTCTATATTATGATACTATGATATTCCTGTGTAGAATATACGTCAACGCGGGCTCTAACATACAATTCTAATTAAAGTAAACATAATAATTATTACATTTGCCCTTCACTAGGTGTTAAAGTTTATCGGAGTACAATTTTTTTGTTCGACTATCGGCGGAAGTTAGCGATAAGTTATCGCTTCTGGCGATCGCGGCACTCTTTATGACTATATTCACTAGTTTTCTACTGCGACTGCGTATTGATTTTAATGCAGTACAGTAGCAGACGTATTGCTTGAGATATGACAACCGTTTTATCCTATTACAAGGGTATATTTATCGGCATTGAAATCTGGATATAAAGATAACTTTTTCATACATTTTGATCTACAGGTAAAGCTTTTCACTAGAAAATTCAAATTTAGAACAAATGCACCATCTTGTCATGTCTATCAAGAGTCCAATAGATACTTTGGAAAGTCGATTTTAGGACAAGTCTTAGTTGCCAATAGGTACTCGTAAGTCTTATTCATAGACTTAGGATTTCACTTACGCTATGGTCCTATTATTATGGTCTTATTATTATCACCGCTCAGGAATCGAATCCTCGTGCTCGGGAGCCGCTTACGATAATTTAGCTAGAGTAGTGCTTTATTTTTAGTACAATCAGTGTCAGTGGAACGAAATTATATTTATAGTCCGTACGCGGATTCAGTCAGGACGTACCAGGAAATCAGAGGTAAACAACAAATCTCAATATATTTGACGCTGTAATTTTCGGAGTCAATTATTAAAAAATTCTGTAAAGTCGTGTGAAAAGTACATGAACAGAAAATTTTGTAGGTGCCCCTTTTTCTTTTTAAGCATAGATAGGTACTAATGGTCGCCCAGTGATCGAAATTCGACCGTAATTTTAGCTTTCTGCACTCCTTCTCATTATAAACTTTAACTATGCCAAATCACACAGTCCTCAGTGCGCGCGATATGATTAAAAAGGGGTAGGTACAAAGTTTTCTCTTCACGTATCTTTTAATAGGAATATAGATTGCACGCACGGAGTAGTGTGAGATTTGGCATAGTTAAAGTTTTTATTATGGTAGACCAGCTACTATTTGGAACCACACATCTAGAGTCTCAACATTTCAAAGTGCTTGTATCTGGTTTAAATGAATTAAAGATCTATTTAATTAAAAAATATTTTTATGTGCAACAAACGTTTAATTTTCTGTCCAGTGTAACTTTTAATTATGACTAGTTATCGTACACAATAGAAGTGCCGTCGTATTGCATATCAATGTTTATTAATTTTAATGCATACAAATATAGCAGTTGACTGCGTGGTTCCAGGCAGAGACGATAGACCATACCCGTTTATTTTTTTAGAATTTCGTAAATGAAAGAAAGAATGCATTTATTTGTCACAGAGACATGAGACAATATCTTGAAACGACAGTAAAAACAACAAAAAAATGTACATAAATAAAAAGAAAAAATAAAATAGTACACATTTGAGATCATGCGTGTCTCACGTCTGCGCCAAATAGGTATTCAGCTCAGCATTATGACGACAAAAAAAATCTGGTAATTAAAAATGATGTGTGTATTATACAGGGTTACTGGTAATATGATGGCAATCCATTATGGGGATGTAGGAGAGATCATTTCCAACCAAATGACTCCTGATGACTCCTACGCAAATGTCAACCATTTTCGAATAAAATGTCATTTTATATTTTTTGAAGATATTTACATTATACAACTTTGAACATTGATAAAAAAAAAGCCAATGCATACAATATTTTTATATTAATATTATCTCTTTGCTAACATTTCAGTACATAATATTCAATGATAAAATGACAATTATCTGCAATAGTTTTGAAATCAGAGCTACAAATCGTTACGCATTTCATAATTTTGAGCAGGTCTTGTGACTAAAATGGTCGATTTCTGCAAAATAACACAGAAGTACTTTATCGGCAGAACATTTAGAAAACATGTACAACTTTTCAGCTATCCAACGAGATACAATAATCTAACAGAAATTAGAAATTGAGTGAACAGAATACAATTATTGTGATAAAGACAAAATCAACTCCAACCAAAATTGCATGCTGTCCTTCGCCGGAGGGGGGCGGAGGGGTGTACCGGACTCCTACCGGCTAAACTCACCACGGTGGACCACTTCGTCACCTACAGGTGGGTTTCGGGTACTCTTAGAAAACCGCGCCGAACCTAACCTAACCTAACCTAACTAAAACCTAACCTAACTTAAGCATTTTTTTCCGTGCCGTCTAACGTCGTGAACGTTAGGCGGCACGGAAAACTCATGGTAGAGGTACTGACTTGGACAGAATATCAGCAGTTGAGCATGCCTCGCGCTGCCAACTACTATGCTGAGTTCAAGACTTTTTTATCTGTTACATTCTTGTATGATGTATTATCTTGCTACCTATGTAATTTGAAAGACAAATAAAAATCGTCTATTCTATTCTATGCAATAAAAAAAATGTATTACTGTGTTGTAATAAAATAAATAATTATATACCTACCCTACACAGTTAGTCAGAAAGGGTATAAAAAGCCGAAAGGGGTTATTCTGCTCATCTTTATGAACAACTTTTTACTATGGAACAAACCTTGAGCAAGCGAAAAAATAATCAGCTGTCCCGTACATTTTTACAGTCGAGGAATATTGAAAGAAAGTAATAAAAATTTATTTATATCACAAAGCAAAAAAAACGCATTGAAATAAAAATAAAAAACGTTTTTTTTAATGATTGTATTATTTCTAGGTATGAAACAATTGATCTTTTCTCGCGATTTCACTGTTTCTCATAGTAAAAGTTGTTCTTAATGAGTTCCCTTTTGGCTTTCCGACTAACTGTGTATCTACGTTTTATTATCTAAAGATAATCAACATAAGCATTAAATTATTATGAGAATTTTTTTAATAATTTTATAAGCTCCTGGAGTGCTGAATGAAAAGAAAGAAAGGGTTATTGCTTATTTGATATTTTTATATTGGTAATCAAAACCCCGATTGAACTTTTATTAGCTTTAAAACTATAAATAGCTTATAAAATAAATTAAGTTTCTTAAATAAACCCGTATAAAATTCTAACTGTTAGAATTAATTTTTTATCACTGAATACTCTATCTAGGTATAATATTCAGTGCTCACAAACGAGATTAGGGTGATTCTCTAAAAAACCTTTATCATTCATTGTCATAAATCATGCCATCCTTCCTTCCTTTGGTTGTTATTATCACATTTATGTTTGAATTGTGATTATTCTTATGTAATGCAGTAATGTTTCGGTTTGTCATAAAAACATTATGTGATTTAAACTTCTGCATTGTTAACTTTGAGGTGACGGTAATTGATTTTTGGGAGAATCGCCCATTCGGTTTTTTGGCTCGCCCAAATGGCAAAAAATATAAGACTATAATAATCTTTAACATCTAGGTACGTTAAAACCAGTGAATTGTAAATAACTATACCATATTTAGAAAGAAGAAATATCATTTATTAGGACCAGACAACACAATGAACTGGATGTTGATGCACAAAGATATTGGAAATAAAGTTCTGTTTTACGTAATTTACAATTAAAGAAATTATACAATTACAAAAAATAGTATAATTAATTTAAAAAAAAAAAAAAAACACTTTTCAAAACTATAATTTTACCAAAATATCTTTATTTTAGCAGTTTACACAATCTGATTTTTAACATAATTTCTGATTATATTTTAGATGCCAGTTCTTTATTAATGTATATTTATGACTCTTCATACCTAGTAAAAGTCATAACGGGATGCTCCCACCTGGAGACATACGAGTACCTACCCCCTTAGGCGAGACGCAATAAAAACAAAATAACCATAATTCGATGTATATTTTATATAATTTGTGACATTAATCAAAATAAACGGACACCTGCGTTTGCCTTTTTTTGTATTTTAAAAACTAAGCACTTAACGTCACATTAATTAGTCGTATCTTTTGATCGAATACATTAAAAACCCAGGCAGTCCTATGTAACTGAGGGCTTAGCATGAATATTTTTGACGTATAACTATACGTCAAAAACATTCGACGTTAACGTATCGTAACGTTAACGTAAGCAAATTTTGAATAAAAAATACACGTTTAATTCATGACATTTAAAAAAAATACTTGCAGTATTTTTAAATTTTCATGAAGCAAGTGTGTATTTTGCGTAAAATTAAACTAAAACGGGATAGAATTATTGTATTTTTATTTAAAATTTGCTTATGATAAGTTAATAACATTCGTGCTAAGCCCTCTGAAGTGGAACGAACTTATGATACAAGGCCATAAATATACCTGCACTTAATTTATTTCGTAATACGAGAGATGGTATTTGCAGAGCTTTTGACTCGATAGTTTTCATCAGTTTCAGCTGGACAAAGGCCTCTCCAATCGCACGCCATCGAGCTCGATCCTCGACTACTCTCATCCAGCTGGTACCAGGCACCCTGATAAGATCGTCGCTCCACCTAGCCTGAGCTGAGAGCGTCCTATCCACGGATATCGATGGTCTTATCCTATGTTTTCCGATTCGCACTCTCGATGGTAAAATAAATAAAATATCTCGAGGTAATTTTTCTAATTTGAGAAATCTTGTAAAAAGTAATTTGTGTTTATTGGTCGCCGTAGAATCGCGTACATAATTCTGGAGTTGCGCAAAATGTAGTGGTTTTCGTCGATAGGTACTCGGATTATGGCGTAAAGGCGGTCCAGTAGTGTTGTTGGCAAATTACTCCTGAACTTGTTTCACTCGTTCCCGCCCTCCATATGTGTATTAGACAAGCAGATTCTGTCATATTAGGTACTAGAATAACTTATTTGATAACGGAATTACGGAAACACTAGGGCCAGTCCGCGATTCTAATCCAGAGTTTCGCGATATGACTAAACTAGAATTCAATGAACAATTCAGTATGATCACGCTTTTACGAGATTTCGCGATACTATGGATTAGATGATCCTATGCCGACATATACCCGGCAGGACTAATACAGGGGGTGGATAAACTAGTTTTTTCTATCCTTTGTCTCCTTGACAGTAGACAAAACGAAAAATCGCGAAGGAAAACGATAAAGAAATGGTTTTTATGAAAATGTTTGGTGTAGGCCTCCTTCAATCCTCTCCATTTCCTTTCCATTTGTCTTGGGCAGTTAAATCGGTAGGTATTGGTTAGTTAAGTTTAATCAACCATGCGAAGGCATGCGTACTTTCAAAACGATTGGCTACACGCGATGACGAATTTCAGACCAATCAAATGAAAATCAAGCGAAATCGGCCAAATGCGAATCGGCATTGATAAGTGTAATTTCAGCCATGGTTGTATTGTTAAATTTTATTTAACTTATTCCAATTTCCTTTTAATTTGTTATTTATAACTGATTTTCTAGTTACTAGTAGTATATACAATGAGTATCAGAAACTGAACAACTTTTTTATGGGACCAACATAACATAGTGATCGCGAAGTTACTATGTACTGTATAGTGCATAACGGAGTTGATACTGTTATAATTTCAAGGATTAAAGTATCAAAAAAAAAATACGGATCGTGTTCGAAACACTATACTGCGCTCAAAAATGCAGATAACTGACGTCGTTGCTCTAAAGGCCGCCCAGCTAAAATGGGACTGGGCAGGACACGTCTGCCGCATTCCGAAAGAACTGTGGGCCGACATAGCATAAAACTGGTGCCCTGATATAGTAAAACGGGGTCGTGGCAGACCACGAGAGAGATTGCGGGACGAAATGGATACATTTCTTAAAGATTGGAACGAAAAGGCGCGGGGTCGAGAGAAATGGAGAAAATGGAGGAAGGCCTTTGCCCAGGAGTGGGAAGCATAGGCTGATAATTATAATATAGTATCAACTTCGTTTATGCAATGTATAGTCAGTGAGGACAGCTTCAGACTTTTAACACTGCCGCCGTTCTTCTGGGACAGCCCTCGTTTGCCAGACTCTACTTCGCCGTTACTAAGGAAATAATATTTTGTCTTTGTCTATATAAAAACGCGAGTCTAGATGTCGAGATGGATAGAACGAGTTTTGTCTGTTCTTGGAAGAATAGAAATAGAGGGTGCTGATCACAATTAATGGTCCTGATGCCTACATTACGAAGTTTTTGGAACTTAAATCTTGACATAATTATGACTTCGAGTCCAACAGACGTACCAATACACACAACATCATAGTACAAATATCTACTCAAATGTGGTGCTGTGTTATTCAGGGCATATTACAGCTTCAATAGCATTGCTCTCTGGTAGGTATTTACAATCTGAGGTATCTTGTATTCAACCAGCAATTCGCACACATTGCGGTCTAGACTGAACCTAGATTGTGGTGTTATTTGATGCATTTGAATTTAGCTGAATGTATTCGAACACTGGTGGCTTTATCGAACAATTAGCACAATTTGTAATGCTTTGCAAGATTGCTGTTTCTGCTTGTACTGTTTTCGAGTCGGTTGAATATTAAGTCAATTATTTAATTTTACCAAACGCTATTATTATTTTTAGGTCTATAATACGTATTACCTACATGTTTCTTCACAGCAGTACTTACACGGATACTTTGGTGACATGGAATCTTACGAATAAAGACATCAAGTGATCAACATCGAGCGAACAACATCGAGTGATCAACATCAGGCGATCAACAACGACAAAAGGGGCGGGCCGTGTACGCAAATAAAAAAGATTGTGCAAGTAAACTCGACATTACTTTCTTGTTCTACTCTATCATCGGTTGCGGTTGCAGCTGAGTTCGATTCCTTTGTTAAACATAGTGTGATTGGCGTTTTCTGTTGGAATATTTTAAGTTAGAGACTAGACTAAGTTGGGAGTACCAACTTCACTATCCGTATTTTTTTACGAGATACGATCATATTGAAGTTTATGACCAGAGTCGATGTTCATTACCATTTTTTTACTCGGTAGACTCGCTGAACTGATCTTGATGAATTTTGACAGTGAAATTGTGTACCTACATCATGAAGAAGGAAATAGTTTTTTTTTAATCGCTGCTTCCGGTGTCCACTTTGACGAAGTAGCATGCACAGCTTGTGAGAAATAAAGTTATAATATTTAATACATTGCAAAACGGTTGGTCGACGCTACGTGTGACCCGAGGGCTGGCCTATTCTTTGGTCAATGAAATAAGCATTCCCATTCAACGTGGCAATGCTGTCAGTCTTTTGGGCACGCTACCAATTGACATCGAAGAGAAGGAGTACTTTGACGCCTAGGTACCTACTCAGTTTTATATTTATTTATTTTATAAATATGTTATTCGTTTCTCGAGACGAATTATTTCACACTATATGTAGATAAATATGAATCAACGAGCAACTTAAAAACAGATTGTATTTAAAAGAACAATGTGTTACCTACCAAATAAAAACATATCTACAATCCTATCTACATATATCGTTATCCATAGTAGGAGCAGCCGTAGACGTGGTTCACACCACCCCGTCCCGCACGCTACTTCCCCGTCCCCAGTGCGCGCATGCCACCCCAAACTCAACAATAAACCTCATAAAATTTTATACCATTTTGATAAGATTAGTCAAAAATACATAGAAATAACTCCACAGTGTTTACGATGATCGTAATTTTTTATGTGTTATTAGATAACTAAACTTTAACTATTATTTTAACCTAACCGTCAAAAACCCCTGACTCCAACTAGAAAAAGAGCTGTAACTTTTGAACGGGTGAACAGATTTTCATGAAACATAACTAAAATGATACCCGATTAAACTAGCTTTCAATAAAAAAAAAACTGCATTGGAATCGGTTCATCCGTTTTGGAGCTTCGATGAAACTTTTAACACCCCTCTTTTCTGTCAGGAGTTAAAAATATTGGAGCAGGATGTGGTATGCGTAAATTATGTTACGGATTTACGGTTGAAGTAGATACAAAATTCAGATCCCGATGTTAGACAAAGTTGTCGTCAAGGGTTGCTAAGGGGATCGCCCTTTCCACCATCTGAATCGTAGGTATACTTACATACATACATAATGTTCTGTTAGTTGTGTAATTTGACTCTGATCTCTTCTCTACATAGTATAAAATAAAGTCGTTTCCGCGTCTGTCTGTCTGTCTGTATATCCGCTAACTCCTCCTATATCACGCAATGGATTTTGATGCGGTTTTCACCGTCAGTTAGATAATTTTTCACGGAAGGTTTAGATGTATAATACTTTGATATTTAATGTAAGTTTAGTAGAGAAATTGCACCTGTGCGAAACCGGGGATGGGTCGGTAGTAATCTTATTAATAAGCAAGTTATTCTTTCTTGTTTTATCTTTATTTTTGAATAAGGGTTTTGTCAATCATAATTTTATAGTTAGAAAGAAGAAAAAATTAACATTTATAAACGTTTATTTGCCACAAAACAAGACACACTATTGATAGACATAGATAATAAGAAGAGGACAGATGTTCCTATAGATAGAGAAGACGTTTTTCATAAGTTGTCAACAGTGTAAAATTAGGTAAAAAAAAAATATTTATAAATTTTAGATTTTTATAATATTTATATTTCCGTAATTAAAATAAATGTGACCGTATTGGTACAATAATAAATTTCACTCTAAAATGACATAGTAGAGTTCTTTCCAACTTATATGATTTGAAATCTACAATCAAATTAGACATAGATAATATGAGCTGATATTTCATTTTAAAAAGTCAAAAAGCTATAACTTATTAAATAATTTCAAAAATCTTATAAGCTTCTGATGTTAGCGCCACCGCAAACTTGCACCTTCATTGAAGAATTCTAAGGCTAAGGCTAAGTCCTACTGCAGAAGCTGAGTTTCTATAAGAAATATTTTACATGTTTTAGTTTGTTGAAGTGAGAATTTACTTTCTTTTTCGTTTATTATTTATTTTATAGTTTAAGTGGCATAATCAATACATAAACATGCCATTACAGCAAACCCGAGTGATAAAGGTCTTTATCAGATCTTCACCTTTAAATGGGACCACTTCAGGAAAAGGCACTTTAAAAAAAAGGATACATTAAAATCGGTTCACAGATGGGAAAGATGTCGCTGACCAACTAAACAAAAAATAAAAACATAGACTTGAATTGAGAACTTCCTTCTTTTTTGAAGTCGCTTAAATATATATTACTTAAATAAGTTAGATAAGAAGATAGATAAGTTAAGTTAAAAATATATATTACTTAAATAAGGTAAGTAAGGTTGGAGGAGGCCTTTGCCGATTGGCAAACAGATTTACAAAAGATAAAAAAACAGCAAATATTTGAGAAAAATATTTTATATTAAATTAGTATCTATTATTAGTCGAATATAAGTTTCAAGTTTGCTTTAGAATATTGTAATTAGGTTAAGTTGATCTGAATAAAGGCTATTATTATTATTATTATAAATAAGTTAAGTTAATTCAATAAAGTTCTAAGACCTCCATTTTACCTAACTAGTATATTTTCAATTTATAATAGATATTATTACTTTAAGTGGCTTCGATCTTCTATCAAGAATTTATTAAATTTTAACAAACATTTTTCCTGTCAACGAGAATAAATACCGTGGCTCGAAGGCACTTCTTAAATAATCGATCCTCCGCCGCAAACCGAGGCTGTAGTTACAGTAACTTGTGTTACGATTTATTCAATAACTTAAACATTTAAGACGCCACGACACACAATACCCCGTATACGTTACAAAACTTAGCTCAAATTACAATGTCTAAACGTAAAAGATATGTCACTTTCTAACTGCGAGCAACACAGAATATCGAGCAGAAAACAATCGAAGCTTCATCTCTTTCGCACTTAAACGAAAAATCTAAAAATGAAAGAGACGCTAATACAGAACAAAAGTTCCGAATTCAAATCACATTTGTAGCGTGCGCGCAATTCATTGGTTGGTTTTCATCAGAGGCGTGGCAACGTCGCAAAGCGCCCCCTCAGATGTCCGCCGCCCGACAGTCGCGCGTTCATTTTCGAACAGTTGAATGCTTGCGCGTTCGCTGACAGCGTATCTTTCGCGACGTTGCCAGTTCGCCGCGAATTAGGAGGTAAAATTGATGTGGTAATGTTTGAACAAGTGGACTGTCTTATTGTTTTTAGTACTCTAAAATATGTGTATTTCTTTTAAAATACATATTACATTTAAATGATGATTCTTATATTCACTTGTCTGGTAGTATGAGGAAAATTCAAAATAATTCAGGCTATATCAAAAGTTTGTACGAAATAAAAAAGTGTCTAAAAACAAATTTTAGGACTAAATAAAAACCAATTTTAGGACTAAATAAAAATTCGTTTTGGACTGTTGAGTGCAGAAAAGTCATAGTCAAAGATAGATCTGTCTGTATATACCAATATAGGTGTTAATTTTTAATAGCTAATATTTATTCCATACCTAATCGAATTTGTTGACTTTATTAGACATTCCACTTTTTATCACACAGTTTGCATTTAGGAGAGCGAGCGTATAACCAGTTTTGATTTAGGACAAGAAATTTCTAAATAGAGATGAAATAAAAATGGATGTACCTCAGTGGCGAAGAGTCCATACAACCCGATTCCCATCGGCTTCCCTTTAGGTATTGGTTAGTGCATAGACCAACGTAATATGGCTTGTTATTCAGTTAGGTCGGACTCTTCCTGACATGACTATATATAGATTACAAGAGACGGTATGGATTTTTGCTTTGCAGCATTAATTGCAGCAATTTTTAGAGGGCATTTTTGGGACGGCTTCCCCTTTTAAAACTGTCACCCTTCGCCACTGATGTACCTACATCTATTTACTATGTACCTACCTATTTAGGATGTATATCTATGTAATTCGAAAGTAATATTTTTCAACAACATTATCGTGGATCACTGACACAAGCATAACTCATAAGACACTTATTATTTTCATAAATTAGTTGTTGTGGTTTTTGCGTTTTTTGTTATTCGTATCATGAATACAGGTAGGTACTTACAACTAACGATACAGAAGGTATCCAAATGAGGAGCAAGGTACCTATAAAAATATAGTAATATTAGGTACCTACCTGGTCAACGTCATCAACCTACACTGAAACTGCTATAGTTTTAATAATTCGACACCAGCAATGAACACTACGCTAACTTGAAAAAGTTGATTTTACAGCAGAGTCAGTTGAAGCGTAATACATATAGGGCGATTACAAAAATTACATTCACTTAGCGTTGTGTTTAGTTAACAACTTCTTTATTTTTTGGAATTTCCATATGATTTAGGTATTTTGTAGTCATTTATAGTCCATAGGTACAATAAACAATTTGGCAACGGCAAACGGAAATTACCCAAAATTCAAGTTAGCGTAGTGTTCATTCCCGGTGTCGAATTATGGTATTACTAAGCATCAACTTGTACATTATTAGTATTACTTATCTTTTTTTTCTGTTTTAATAATGGTAACGTTATTTAATTTCGGAGTTTTCAGCTTTAAATTTCAGTAGGTGCCTACAGCCACAAACACAATGGATAGAAATTCATTCTTCTTTTTAAAACGCTTTTAATAGCTTCACTTGTAACAGTTGTAACTGACTAACTATGTGAAAAAATCTTGGAAGTTAAATTTGAACCATTTTCCGGTTTCCGATTGAACTGAAATTTTGGATAGGTACACGTTTAGTTTGGATGACAAAAGCGTTTTGTTCAGTTTTTTATTAAACTATTATATTATTATTTATGTTTAGATCAATCTGTTGTTTTTTCAGGGCTATGGATAATTTTGTGAGTTATTCGTCAATTCGTTCCGCATGAAATAATTCGTCTCAAAAGTAGTCAAAAGACAAATCATAAAGTTATAATTTTTTTATTTTGCCATCGTCAATTATTCGTCCAGAGTCACTTATTCTATGGAACTGTTATGAAAAAATCACCAATTCATTTTTCGAGACGAACGTCATGCGAGAAAAAATGATGAAAAAAAATGCCCTTTTTTTCTTTTTTTTACTTCCTACGTAAATTGGGTTAAAGCGTACTGTAGGTAGGTAGGTGGTATTAGATTTTGACAGCTGATTCTCGATCATTATTAGTACGTAGCTATAAGTTTATAAAAATACGTTTGAATTTAAAATGTAACTTTCAACCTTAGGATAGAATACCTTATTAAACTATCTTAATTTAATTTATATCTGGAGAAACTCTGAAGGAAGCGCTTTAGGGTCTAACTAACTAACTATAATTACCTATTTGAATATGTAATAATAACTAATAGTAAAACGTGTACACACTTCCGAACAAATCAGTTACGTTGCATGATACGCAACAACTTTATTTGCATGTACCCACTAACGAACATCGAGCACTGTGTTCGGCGCAAACGTTCGCAGCGATCTAATTGCACTGAAAAAAAGAAAAAACCGAACTGTTTCGGTTATTTCAGGAAATAGCCGAATTTTGTTTAGTCATTAACAAAGTTTATTTGAAATAGCAAACTGGCTTACTTAATAGGCACCAAACTTAATAACCACCTTTTGTTATATTGTGTTCGCATATAGTTTGATTGTCATTTAATTTGTGTAACTAGTAGACAAAGTTTTGCGAAACATTTTTTTCAGTGTGATCTCAATTCTTTACGTTCTTATAGAAGGTGTTTGGAGAACTTTGAACATCCTTTCTAACTTTAACAAATCTATTCCGTTACCGTAAAGCCATGTCTACTGAGACTACCTTCGTTTTTACATGCAATATTATCAATCCAAAAGTTCTATGTTAGCGTTAGTTCACATTGATACTTTTAGCAGCAGAAACGCGTATTTACGCGTTCGTTGGCTGCCTTCTGCTTACAAAAAGTGAATAACGAACGCGAAAACCCGCGATTTTGCTGCTAAAAGTATCAAGTCTGGATGACCCCTTAGAAATCGCCGATTGCATGATTAAGACTGCTCAGTGTACCATCTTAATGAATAAAAAGTAATATAATTTCCTACAAAATTGGTGTACCTACAATGAAAAGTAATTCTATTCTAGTGTCTATTAATAACATGGACATTGACTGACAGTGATCAGGCAATTTTTCACGAACCCTGATCGACTTGTGTTCGCTCTGAATACGATCCAAATATTTGAAAGTAGTTTTCTTATACATATAGGATAGGTACTTAATAAAGATTCGAAAGAATATTCGCATACCTAGGTAATAAGGTACCCTTTTTGTGGTATTTATTTAAGTAATACTCGTAAATGTGGAAGTAAAACTTACACTTTCTTTGCTGTCGTCGCGCTGTCGGGTAAAATGGAGGTTAAATTTTGCAAGACTCGAGCGACCGAGTTAGTTATAATTAGATATTAAATTACATTTGTAGGGTTAATTTTGAATGATACTTCAACTTAATTAAATTCTGCTACATTTAGCGAGTTTTAATTGTGTTTAGCTGTTTTTGTAAGATTTTATGATATTGATTATTTAAAAACTATTTGTGTTAAAAGTTTGAAAATTAATATGTTTTTTTGAAAAAGAAATAAAAGAAAAGTTTTCAATCTTTAAAAAAAAACTGCTACTTAGTCGCTGACTGACCTGGTAGATAATAAGGTACTATGTACCTATGTATAGCATTACAAATTTTCTAATCATCAATCAATCAATCACACTAACCCTTTTTGAAGTTTTAATTTCAACCATAATACCTAGGTCACCTCAGATTTATACAGGATAATTTAGATCAGTGGTTCTTAACCTTTTAGTGATGAAGGACCATTTGACAAAATTTCTGCCTTGCCACGGACCACCAACTGTAATTATGACTATGGAGGTAATATTCATATAAATGGAAATAAATAAATTTATTGTCGTTGTCAGTTATTCAATATTTTGAGGATGGCTTCGCGGACCACTTCGGGTGCGTCCAGGGACCACCAGTGGTCCGCGGACCACCGGTTAAGAACCACTGATTTAGATGATTCGGGAACTCGCAAAATTAGAATTATGGGTGGATCGTTTAAAAAAATTCGCTATTTAGTTTATAGATTTTTTAGTTAGTTATAAAAAATCTAAAAGAGTAATTTTTTTTAAAAGACTTTCGCCACTTTCTTGCTCTTAGGGGTCCAGGATCATGTACTGAATCCTTGGTATCAGTCTTTGTTACAATGTCTTTTACACCCAATATTGATAATAATATAATAGGTATGGTAGGTAGGTACTCAGTAAATAATAACATCGAATATGCCAACCGGTAGATACCTACCTATACTATTACTTATACCTAGTAATATACTGGAAAAAGGAAATACATACATTATCCTACTTTTGTTAAAAGTATAACTCTTAATGGACTTTTAAATATTTACTGTCAAATGTTTGTAATACCTGATTTAATTAATTTTGGGATTTAATTTTGTGGCTACATTAGTTACCTACATACATATTAACCACAATATTTAATATAAAATTACATGTAGTTTACTAAAATTAGTCTAGACTCGTAATGTAGAGTTTAATTCAAAATTCAAATAGTAGTCAGACTGTAAGGTGTGTGCTGATTGGTGGATGGTTGTATAAATCTAAAAACTAATAATTCGATACTTTTAATATCAATAGAACCGACCTTTTTAATAATAATAGAATGAAAGTAGTTCAATTGTATCTAAAACCGGGTTAATCAAAAATCAAAAATCAAATAAATAGAAAAAAATCGGTACCTATAAGGTAGGTATAATTTTCTAACGATTATGTAACTTAGTTACCGGCCAATGTTTGACACGATATCAATAAAACAATCTGTTTAATTACCTAACCACTGTAAGACGTATCATTCATTAGTAGATACCTAGTCCCCAAAAAAAATGGTCAATCAATTTTAACAGAAAATATCACTAAAATTGAAACTTCATTATTTTGACAAGAGAATAATAAATCTTTTCGTTTTATGGCGTAAGTATGAACAAATTGTAACTTTAGGGTGATAGACCAACTTTTTTGCCGACTGTACATACTAAGTAGCGCCTTAACACACGCACACGTCTGAGATTAAGGCAACTAGCCAGCAGCTATAACACCACAAACTAAACTGTAGGTACACATCTAAGAACAAGATTGAAGATTGTAATCTATTATTTTAAAAGAGTTTCCATGGAGTTTCTTACCGATTCTTCTTCATAGGACCTACTATTTGGAACCGTGCACCTAGAATCTCGACATTTCTTAAGTGCCTGTAGGTATCTGGTTTTACATGAAATAAAGATCTATTCTATTCTATTCTAACATCTAAGCTTTGAGTACCTACTTCTCCAATAACCGTTACAGACCTGCACATCGACCGTTATAGGAACTAAACTAAAGCAAGCAAAACGGATTGTTGTAACACCCCTAGTTGTAGGGTTGGCAAATGGCAGTTGTATAACCTTAGATGTTATTGAAGGTCTTTGTAATAATTATATACGTTGGTAGATTGTTTTTTCCTACGCAGCTTCGCAGGCGAGAGTGGTCCATAAAAACGTCTAGTAGGTATCAAAATATTTATTTTGTAAAAGATACCTACAAAAGCTAATTTTAATCATGTTTATTGATATTGATTGATTAATATTAAAATGTTCTTTCGCTCATATTACGTAGGTACTCTGTAGGTACCTACCTACTCTATTAATAATTTTTAATTTTTTTTCGTGTTTTCTAAAAATATCTTTCTAATCTGACATGAACATAAAAAGCATCCTGTATATTATGTTTATCATATTTTTATTTTTGAAGATTTTATTTTTAAAAATTCCGTTGCTTTTTAGTATTTGCAAAACATTTTTTTTTTTTTAATGACATTTTCCTACCTTTTAGCACTAGACTTCAAAAGCAAACACACTCGAATAAAAATGCCTTACAAACTTAAAATTACAAAAATGTCTTATGAAAAATACAGTAAAACTTATGTAAAAATACTTTACAAACCTAACATCACAAAAATGTCCCATAAAAATTACAGTACAAAATTGCACGCTAAGTGCGAGTGCGCGCCTTAACCACGTGATACCAAGAGGTATGAGTATGAATGGACTTGTTCAACGTGTAGTACAGCCTGTCGTGGGTCGGTGTAATTAACTAATTAAAAGATATTGCTAAAATTAGTGCATCGCGTTTATATTCGTACGTGGATTTACTAAACAATTTCGTGAAGGTTTTTACTTACCTGAGGGCTAATTCACGTAATTTTAAGACGCGCCGATCGTATTACAGTGACTCTCGAACTTGACGCGAGCGTATCTCACTGAAGCTCAGAGGATACCAAATGGCAGAATAGTCGACGACGGCTCAATTGCCATAACAAAAGAAGAAAAAGAAGATTACCAAATGTGTTATTTTGATCAATATTTTATTGCAACTGCGCGGCAACTGCACTTCTTTAGTTACGTGAATTAGGCTACTGTTTACAGATTATATTTGTAACTAGCTGTATCCCGCGGCTTTGCTTGCGTTGAAGTCGATAATAATTTCAAACAAACTTTCATCGCCTATTTTACCCCCTTAAAGGCAGAATTTTCGAAAATCCTGAAATACGTGTTCCTTTAATTTTAATCAAAACGACAAATACCATTTTTTTTATTTAACTTAAAAAGTTACAGATTTTATACAAACTTTCGTCCCCTATGTTACCAAAGTCAAATTACGCGTGAGCATCTGGTTAACCTGACTGTCAGGATCGTCAGGTTAGGTTAGTCAGTTCGTCAGTTAGGAATATTCCTGTTCCAAATATTCCAGTATCACAGCATATTGTAGAAACAGCTTTAGCTCGACTAGATATCCTTACCCTGAATGTAATGCGATTATCGACTCTGGTAATAAACTTCAATAGGATCATGAATTTATAAAAAAATACCGATCATGAAGATGGGAGGCTCAACTTTATCGTCGGTAATTTTTATACAACGTAGCTCAAAGTTTAGGCTCTCGCGATCGTATTGAAGTTTATTAACAGAGTCGATGTTCATTACCATTTTGTGACGCGGTAGATCCGCTGGTTAAAGCGGCATTCATAGCTTCGGCCTTAGGCTTTATCAATGATCGAGTACGAATAAAGTCGCTGCAAACAGCTATAAACTGCATGTCTGTTGATACTGTGGTGTCACAGTGGCGTGCACTCTATAAAGATAAAAAGACACTGCCTACCCCAAAAATATTATTAAGTATTACTAACGTTAGTATGTTTGAAATATCATTAATTTAAGTCTTAGGGTGAGATGGCCAATCACATATATCATTTACCTTACAATACAACACAAGTTGATTTTCCAAATCCTGTAAGAAATGTCTATGCATGCCACCGTGTGGTGACATTGTTCAAGTCTAGCCGTTTGTGGTGCGGGTACTATCTCAAAATTCTGAGACCTTCATAAAGGCAGAATTTTGGCCGAAGGGTGTCATATACCGACAGTTCCGCGGCAGGTTACGCGACACCGCTCAGCGAAACATGACACCGTAATCAATCACGTGTGCTCTAGTTTATGTAATATTTTTATTTAGTAGGTACCTATATTATTTAAAAAAAATAAACTGTGTAATAAATTGTATGTGTAATTTTATCTATGGGCCTTAGTGACCAGAAGCCCAATTCTCGTAATTAATTTATAATATGACTGAAAGTTGACGGAACTGAGATTATATTATGAATTGACAAAAAGTCATGTATTCTACTCCTCTTAAAGTTCAGTCCAATTCCAGTATGAATTTGGATTCAATCTTCTTACAAATTCATTTCAATCTATAACCCTCATTTTTGACGGTTGTGTATACTCGTAGACGAGAGTGTCAATTTTATTATCTGTGTCAGTTTAAAATGTTACCGATTTGCCTTTTATTCAACTTTCGATCTCATTACAATATAATTTCACGTTTGACGTTGTTTGTTAGGGTAGGAGAATACCATTTGTGACATTTATGACATTGGTAGTAGATCGGAATGAGATCCGAACTATAATTTGAACATTCTTAATTACGAGAATTGGGCCTCTGATAATAACCAATAAATCTATATATTAATACGTGAAGAGAAAACTTTGTACTCCTTGCGCGGACGGAGGAGTATGAAATTTGGCTCAGTTAAAGTTTAAGAAGGAGTGCAGAAAGCTAAAATTACCGTCGAATTTCGACCACAGGGCGACCACTACTAGTAATAATAATTTTATTGTTGATGCATATTGTCCGCCAAATTCCACAAGTTACAATAGTTACCTATGATGAAATTATTTCTTATAATTCGATTATTTAGTGAATACGAATCAAGTCTGTTTTTACGAATTATGTCTGTTACAAGTAGAAATAAAAATAATACGGCACGTGCTTGGATGTGCGTATGCTTATAAGGAATCCAATAATGCATAGGTAATTTTATTATGGGTCAGCATACATACCTACAGCAAAAAATTACATAACATTTCCCGCTATGTGCATTTTTGCTGTATGTATGTCGGCCGATAATAATAAATATAATAAAATTACCTTTGCATTACTGGACTCCAACCGTTAGTAATTGTGGCTTCGATCCAATGCAATTAGTGTTGGCAGGAACATGCAGATCAAGTCCTGTAATTATTATATACCTACCTGTGTCTCTCTTATGCCACGAGTAATGGATATTACCTAATGATTGGTACAATGATCATACTCACGAGAATCGCATTAAAATTAGATGGAGATGGCGAGAAGTTGCTTGTAAATATTTTGAATAGATCGATGAATCATGAAAAAAATATAAAATTATGACTTATTCAACCCATTTTGATATTATGGAAATTATGTAGATAAGTCTAAGAAGTTTCACAATCAGCCGACAAAATCTCTGCCAGGGACTTTTTTCTTTTAAATAAAAGATAGTTGCGACAAAATAGGAGCGTCTAGTCTGCAAATTGAATACAAAGTCTCCCTGGGGACCTCTTGGTTACAAATACGGGGTGTACTCGGGGAGTGTCGAGAGGGCCGCCCAAACTGAGGAGGGCGGATTTTTCGAAACCCCTCATTCGCGCGAAAACCATTGAACTTGCCGAACGTGTTTCGTACATTTTCGGAGAGGGTCGTGTGATTTATTAAATCATTTTTAAATTTCGAATTTTTGGTGGCTTACCTTATTAAAAATAATCGTTTTTTTTTTGTTGACTGTTTGATTCGTAGGTTCTGGCTGTTTAGTTTAGACGAGTTGACAAATATTTTTTTGTGAACTTTTTTCAACTTTTGAACGTGTTCATTTTTATTTGGTGTAGTTAATTTAATTTATCATAATTAGGACTTGGTGTGGTGTCTCAACTGACTTGTCAATCAAACAATTAAAAATAGAAACCTCGTGTAGTGTAATCTAGTGTTATTGTTTACAAAGTTTGTCTGTAAGTACACTTTTGTCAATAATAATTTACGTTACTCAGCTGTAGCGGTGACAATAATTAACAGAATTGGAGAAAGGTCTTAGGCGTAAAGGCTACCTTTATTTAAATTCTGACCTTGAAGTCGTGAATAAGGTCTAGAAAAAACATATCTGTTATAACCTTGGAATAGATTAGGCACAACCTTAATTAAATATTGATTTTTGCTAGGTAAATCAAGGCAATATATAGTGCTACAAACTTATCTGACCCGATCATTGCGTCGCTGCCGTCGCTTTTACCAATGTCATCTCTCTACAAAAATGACATTTTGAAGTCAGTTTTGTTCCGTAGCGACGTTAGTTCCAATTTTGGTCACCGGGTTAGATAAGTTTGTGGTACTGTACAGGTAATTTCCACGCACGTCAAAGTGTTTTGACGTATAACTTTGATTACTGGTTATCATTCAGCATTCATCATTGTTGAAAAAGCAGGACTTTCAATTAATATCATTATTACTCTGTGGGTTTCACAGGACGATATTATAGCATAGCGAAGAAGTCACTTAAAAAAACAAAGAAATATAACATTAGGTACCTACATCTCTGATCAGTATGTAAACAATGACGAATTACTTATAGCAAGGATTTAGCGTTCGCTAGCACGTAGGAGGGTTCGCATGTTCACGTGGGGAGTATCGAGTTACCCTCTACCAGGCTCCTAATGAGGACAGCTATATGTATTACGAGAATACTTTTATAAAATAATATTATGTTTTAGAATAATATTTTAAATAAATATAGTCATTATTGACTGAGAGATATGGTGTAATTGATTCCACTTGGTATGAGGATGATAAAATGCAAAAAAAAAATTGGTATGAAATAGTATTCACACATTTGGTCGGAAACTGCTGAAAAAATTGAGATCGCAACCGCCAACCAATTCAACGTCTTTATTTTTCAGGTTTTGTAGAGTTGTAGAGTACCTATCTCCTTTTAGGCAAGTGACAGTTGATGTTTAAAGTATATCTATACCTATAATAAGTATATCTATACAGGATATTTTTTTATGTAGTGCGCAAAATTTGCAGAGTGATTCAGTGTCCGTTCCCAAATGCAACCGCAATGCTATATTCACTCCAAAACAAAATAAAAATTTGATTTTGTATGGCTTGCGTTATTAAATTATGCGTGTCCCGGACCTAAGTTGAATTTTCGTTTTGTTTTAAAGTGTATCCCAATACTGCGGTTGCATTTAGGTACAGAGACTGAATCACTCTTCAATTAGGCGTAGGTACTACATACAAAATTATCCTATATAATAATAAGTTATGTTATTACGTATCATGTTACGCTGTACTGAGATCAACAGGACTATTCTTACCAATACGCCTGATTTAGTGTTCTTTCAGAGCGTCACATAATGATTGTTGATATCGCTGTTCCAAATGATGAGAACCTCGTGAAAGCTGTGAAAGTAGAAATCAAGCATCTTGACTTAGCACACGAGGTTGTCGACATGTGGGGTGAGGACTCAGCAATCATTGTACCGATAGTCGTTACAGCCAATGGTGTAATAGCAGTGGCGGGGACAGATATTTCTTACAGGGTAGGCAAAAACAACTTTAGTGTTGTATTGTCAAGTTAAATGATGTTTGTGATTGGCCACCTCACCCTAAGACTTAAATTAGGTAACTGAAATTACAGACATATTATCATTTGTATTACTAAATACTTAATTTATAAGGGTAGGCAGTGTCTTTTTGTCTTTATAGAGGGCATGCGACTGTGAAATAGGCAAGAGCCTCGACCAACACCTTAAGAGGCTCGCGTTGGGCAGCTGGCTCGGGGGCTTGATAAGAAGGCGGTAGTACTGGACACTGCTGGCTCGTATTGTTAGGAGATTCCTCGTTGCAGTCCTGACCACCGGTAGCTTGGACCCTGTCCCGTAACCGGTGGGCTACTAGTAAAGGTTCTTTTTTATGATTATTTGAAAATATTTAAAAATGTAATTTTTATGTAGGTATATAAATGAATTAAGGAATATTAATAATACCTAGTTGCTAAACGCTGACATCATAAACAACATGAACAAATTTAGGGTAACAGGATAATTTTGGCAACTGTTATATTATTATTATTATTGTGTAATCTATAAACCTACTTGTCACATGGCAACACGCCATTTACGATCATTTATTGTAGCAGTCTGTTGGGCAGGATAATATTTAGATCCAATTTTGCCGTAAAATACTTATTTGTTTATGATAATTTATTATGATAAAATTATTTATAAAATATTTTGTACGACGTAACTCATGATCATTCATCTCATTCTCATCTTCTCGTGCCCGGAGCATGTACAGTGCAAGCAATATACAAATTAATTCTATTGTGTCAGCACTTTACCTGTGGACTCATTTATTATTAGCAATTTATCAGTTATCTATATTTTGACTATCATTCAATCTACTATCATCTCAAGTTGTATGGTCCTAGACTGTACATCTTTATGATGTAATTCGAAATATTTCTTTCTAAATCGATATGGGCTGGCATCTTTAATATTTAGTTTTATTTTTCATGTCCATTTTTATAGTCGGACCGTAACTAATTACGAATAAGCCATTCTATTGTTTCATAAAACCTTTGGGGGTGCAAACCTTTCCAAAAGTGATGCCATTGTATAAATGTAATTACTTACTCTTTAAAATATATACCTATAACATACACTACCGCAGGTATACCTAAAAACTTTTAAACTATACAATTAAGTAGAAATAATAGTTTTATAAATTATCGGAAACTTGCTTAACGAATTTATACAACAACAGTAAAAATATTGTCGATAACAACAGTAGGTACCGTAACCAAATGTTAATTTAATTGAAAAACAAACTATCCAATAAAAATAACATAATTTTTATCGGTTCAACCACAGATTACTGTAGAGGTACTGAGGTAGGTACTGCCAACGATTTTATAATGACCACCTGCTGACTTCGATAACGTTTTTAAAAGCAATAATATTCTTGGTAATAAAATGCGACCGTAGCACTTTATAGAAAAATATATATATTATATACCTACACTGAATTTAAAATAATTTCCTCCCAGACGGACAGAAAAACAATAATTGCTATGACGTGATTAAGATGGAGAATTAAAAAGAAAAGCAGAATGGTACCTACTTATTAACTGAATAAATAAGAAAACCAAAAGTTTATGTGATAATTATATTTTTGGAGAATGTATTTGTTTCAATGTTTTCAAAAAACGTCCACTCATCCTATGTATAATGACTTACGTACATACTTTATCTATATTTTACTTTATACGTAAAGGTAAAATAAAATAAATCAATGTTATGATTACTTTTTTTTTTCTTCTTATTCTTTTTGGTTTTTTTTTTTTATGTTTTCTATTACTGCATGTGGTGCCTCAATTTGGTAATCAATTAATTATTTTACTTTCTTTCTTTCTTTCATTTACATTACTATTCTGATAGAAATTAGGCGACCCTAAGTACCAGTGGCGAAGCGTGAAAATTTTCATTAGGGAAGCCGTCCTAAAAAAGCCCTCCAAAAAAAAGCACACTCACCAATTAATGTTGCAAGACATCCAAAATCCATACCATCTCTTGTAATCTATATAAAAGAAGAGCACGACCTTACTGAATAACATGGCTTTTTTTAACAGTAGGATGAGTAAATAATATAATATTACGTTGGTCTATGCATTAATCGATTCCTAAAGGGAAGCCGATGGGAATCGGTTTGTATGGACTCTTCGCCACCAGATGTTTTTACAAAAGCCTTTAGGTTTTGAAGAGCTCGTATTGTTTTTAAACTGACCATGCGCGTTGTGACAAAATTTTGTCGTCATGGCAAGACGTGATAATGCCTTCAAAAACGAGTTTCCGCAAAAGATATAGGACGACAAAATCATGTCGCGGCGTTCATGTAAATTCGACAAGTCACTAACATTTGAACTTAGAACGAGATATTACCCATATTTTTAATTTTTATTGAGTTTACAGCGCTTGCTCGCGGCGAATTACCTATCTTAAACACAATACAAATATAAAACATGGTAAATATCCCGTTTTAAATTCTAATGATAGCTCGTATTATTTCATTAACTTTAACAACCGCGTTACAGAGACTATCAATACAAAATAGTAGTCTTTATAATATGAAATGTTAAAGAATTAACACCTGGAGGAATGCGCCTGTTAATAAAGTTGGAGCAATTACTTTTTATGTCTCATTTTTTTACCATTAAGTGCTCTTTCACGCACGGTTGGTTTTACGATTTTTATAATAGAAATATTTTCATTTTGTGGGTAGTCTATTTGAGGTGCCGGCTAATTGAAATTAATAGTACCATCCATCATTATATTTTTAATAGCTTTAGTCCGCGACTTTGTGCATGTGTAGGTATTCCGGATTTTTTACATACAAACAATACCTGAGGCACCGCTTAGGGGTTGATTTTCGGAACAAAATGTATCTTACAATGGAGTCCTTTAATACTGAGAGTAAGTGACATCTGATACCATGGATTTAGTACATGATTTTGGACCAATCAAAGTTAGTTTCTTTGTTTTTAGTTTGTCTTTTCAATATTTTTACGATTTTAATCATTTTTGCGGAAAGAAAAAATTGATTACGAGCAGGATTCGAACCTGCGGCCTTCCGGTACAGGACACCAGCCGTTCTCGCCAACCGATGTACCTCGACCCCCGCTCACTGCACCCAATTCTTCCTTCTTTAACCGTCACATGGTGATGGTGGCAACATCTATTAGAATTAATACGATACGATTTTGTTCGCTGCTTTTACATCTGACTAAAATAATAAAATGTCATAGTTTTAAAAAAACTATAGAACACGCTTTAGTCATCCAAACTGAACGTGTATGCAAAATTTCAGCTCAATCGGAAACCGGGAAGTGGGTCAAATTAAACTTCCAAGATTTTCTTACATAGTTAATTAGTTAGTTACAGGTGAAGTTAATAAACGTTTGTTAAAAAGTGCGAACTCAATTGTTAATTTTTTTAAAAGGCCTTTTTTCTTTTTCTTCATAGTCTGCTCTGCAATGGAGCTCTAACCATTTCCATCATAAGAACGGTATTACGGCCAAAACAAAAATAGTGCCAAATCGAGGACTCAGTCATTGAACTTTTAATTAGCTGGACAAAAGGCTAGACACAATCGTTACTTTTTCCTGCATCGTTATCGTTCAAAGTTAGATTAATTTAACGATTTCAGTTTATCGTTGCTGATTATTTTAACTGCTGCCGGTTTCCGGGAAAAAATTACGGTCGTTTCAAATTTTAAAAAAATATTGTTTATCCATTGCCTATCGCTTTAGTTTTATGTGTGAGTGTGGCATGAAGGATATTTACAATATTTTACTTTTAATTGACCCATTTATTTTGAGAATGGTTTCGTAAGACCATAGTAATAAAGGCGCAAATAGAGTGAGCGTGACGTCACGCCATAATGTTTTATTATGACAGTGACGTCACACAAGCAGCGGTGAGGAGTATTTATCTTCACAGTTAAAAATACCAGATATTTAAAGATAACAGATAACAATTGTTCCTGCCAATGCCAAAGTGTTATAACAAATAACAGACACTTTCATTCACAGCGAATCTTGCTTGTTATTTTGTTTTTCTCTCATTTTTACTAACTGGATTAACGCTTGCTAGAGAGAGACTTGCTAGATAGAGACACCTAATATTATTTAATACATTATGTACAGATATAAGAACTTAGTTGGTGGGTTTTAATCTTGTAGTATGAAAATAACAGGCTGTTATAATATAGTAACAGATATTTTCATCCTGTTATTTTTGTATAACAGTAACAGAGATAACAGGTAACACAATTGACTGTTATAACCCATCGCTACACACAAGACTATTGTTTCTAAAATTGTACATAAAATTGTAAATTGTTCATATTAAACATACATGAAAGCTGATGGTTTCTGATATTGACGTAGAAACACATGGACCTCGGGTCAGCGTTCAAAAATATCCGAACTGAATGTAGACTAAAAAGTAGACTAATCGCGCGTCAGTCTTCACTTGGGCGAGCGAGCAAGTAGACGTCTATGTGTCGGTGCGGACTGTGCTAACGGTAGCTGACATTAATAGCTCGTAAAAACAGGAACACTGGAGCAAGCATGTTTCTTGTGAAAATGCACATACCGATTCCAATAGAGCAGCTGCAGCTACAAAACAATAAAGTAATATATAATGTTTGTTTTACTGGTGTACAATAAAGAATATATAAATATACAATACAATACAATACAAAACACTTTATTGCACACCAGTAATAGAAGAAAAGATACAGTAATTAGAAAAAGAAATGTACAAAGGGCGGTCTTATCGCACGTGGCGATTTCTACCAGACAACCTTAGGATGGACAGATTTGCAGATTTGCAGTTTTTTTTTTTTTTTTTTTTTTAATATATAATAAATAAATAAATAAGTACAAGTAGATTCCCACCTTTACATGAAAACATTATAAACCTAAACGATATACGAAAATCCGATTCATAAGTTAGCTTAGTTATGTTAGCTTCAATTAAGGCCCGCCAAATGGCCAATAGCCGATTTTATTGTTGTTGAACAAATGAAACGGTCTACTAATTGAGTAGACTTACTCTAATTGTTAGTTTGTTAGCATGGTTCAGTTTGCCAGGTGTATTTTACGAGTTATTTGATTGTAACTAGAAGTGGTTACCGCTGTCGGTTGTACTTAGTGCTGGATTTGAATTCAATTGATAATTATAAATGCAATACTAAAGGTAAAGGTATGTTTATCTATTTCATTTGAAGCCTTATCATAGTTTTTAGGTTCCGTACCGAAAAGGTACAGACCTTTATGGTGCGAATTCGTTCGACTGTGTATCTTTCCGTCTGTCACAGATATTTCAGCAACTAATAATGTTATCCATTTGAAATTCGGAATAGTTTTAAATATTGCCCAACATTACTGCAAATAAAATAAAAAATATATTTGCTGCGAAAGGGGCTAATATTTGGGGTCGATATTTCAAAGTGGGGCTACTAATTTCAAGTGTTCATTTGCCCATTTCAAAAAATTGATTTTTATGCCGCGTATTTTTCGACTATGATGAAAAGTGTTTAAAAAAGTACCAAGCCGGTTAAGGAGATAAGCTCCGAAGTTTGTGAAGCGAAAAATCTGCAATAATTACAATTAAAAAAAGGTCCCTAAATGTATAAACCCTCGGTGGTTACTTGTTTTTTTTTTAAATAAGTAGATAGATATATTTTACAACTTATATCAGAAATGCGTGGACAAATTTAAGGGTAAGATCAGTCCATCAAACTGAACAACTTTCTCTATGGGATTGGTCCCATACGATGTTGGCATCATAATCGCGAAAAAATAATCAGCTGTCGCATACAAAACTTCAATACTTACCAGTGGCGAAGAGTCCATACAACCCGATTCCCATCGGTTTCCCTTTAGGAATTGGTTAGTGCATAGACCAACAAACAGTGGGGTAGAGGAGCGGTTTTTGGGTTTTCTCTATGTTAGTTGTAGCCGAAATCTTGATGCTTTGCAGTGTTATGACAAATTATGCATTAATTGTTGAGTGTGTGTTTTTTTTGGAGGAGAATTTTTGTGACGTCTTTCCCTTTGAAAATTTTCACCCTTCTTCACTGATACCTATTCGACCCAAACGTATAGAATAGGTGATAATTTTTTCGCGATTATGATGTTAGTCCTATAGATATAGTTGTTCAGTTTGATAGTCTGATCCACAACCTTAAATATGAATATGCATTTCTGATAAACGTTTCTTTTTGGGCGATAATCAGGCTACACACGTATTATCTCAAAAGAGTTGTACACTTTCCCCAAAACACTTACTTGATATTTAATTTTATCTCTGTTATTCCGTCTGATACATGCAACACCGATTACTAAGCGTATTGTTGCATTTTAAACAATAGGGAACGTGGATTTAAATAATAATGGAAAATTATTTAAATAAATCAATAAAAAAAATATAAAAAGTGCTTTATTGAGAGATTCATATGTAAGGTAGACTGGTAGAAAACCGCCTTTGTGCAGTGTTTTTTTACCTGTGCATAAAGCATTAAATAAGTAAATAAATTTATTTAAAAATTATGAGTTTAACTTTTTACAAATTATCTTTATTATAAATTATGTGACATGGAAAGTTATTTCGAAACATCATCGAGTTTATGACGTCACTTCTTGGTATTTGCTTTGATAACCGTAATCACCCGCTATGAACGACCGATACAATAAACGTCATAATAATATAATGTGACTCTGTGTTTCGGCGCGAACATTAAATTTGAAAGCCATATTTTTATATGGATTATTTTAATTATTTTTGTATTTCGTATTTTATTGCCTTTCAGTGTTTAGAATAAATAAAAATTAAAAATAGATGGATTATTTCTCGGTTGAGCGTCATATTAAAATATAAATACATATTAAAATACCTACTTAAATCGATTGCTCCATGTATGGACAATGACGTAACTGATAATAACGGGTAGCACTACTTTATTAAAGTAACAGGTTATTAATGCGATGTGGGCATAATTTTGGGTAAAAAGCAACTAAATTTTGGTAGCATTTGGGCATGGTTGTCTGACCATTTACGAGTTTTGAGGACAAGAAACTTGCACGTGGTTGTTTTTAAAACGTTTTTATTAGCTTCACAGCTAGGTGCATTGAAAAATTAAAGGCCCCGACTTCAGAAGCAAATAAGACAATTATTTTATACTTTTTAGTTGTTTGAAATCGGTTTTTACTTTTTTTATCACGCTTTTATTAGCTTCACTTGTAACTAACTAACTATGTAAAAAAATCTTGGAAGTTAAATTTGACCCACTTTCCGGTTTCCGATTGAGCTGAAATTTTGCATACACGTTTAGTTTGGATGACAAAAGCGTTTTCTTTAGTTTTCTTTTTTTAACTATAATATTATTTTAAGTCTATTCTTGATGCGATTAAATACCATAATTTTATTATTCATGCAGGAATACATACAACACATAGCAGATACTGGTATGCTATTCCCTTGTAAATGAAACCAGCCGTAACTTTTTTTTTTTTCTTTTTTTATCGTGGTAAAATCATCAAATGAGTCCTCCCACCCCGGGCAGGGCGGGAGGGACTGTCAGACTTGTACTGACTAAAATCCACGGTGTTCCTTCAATAGCCCTTTACGTTCCGGGGTCACGGTAATGAGATAAGTCCCGCGACCAGACGTACCTAGTAATTATCTTAGAATATAAAATGTAATTACGCACTTCTGCTACGACGTAACCAATGTTATGAGGTCACGGCTACGCCGGCTACGCGCTGTCGTAGCAGATAACTTTATCAGTTCTACGTGTCGAGTCAATGTTCTTGGAACATTACACTCTTGGGCAACAAACGTGTACATTCTCTTTATCGGTTCAATTTAATATGAACAGGAATTTTACATTTTGATTTGTGGTTTTGTTAAGCTAACGATTCCATCCTCAAACAATAGATTAAATTATTTTCGGTTCCAACAAAGTCCCTCTAGGAAAATTGCACATTTGACATACATAGTAAAAAATTTAAATTGGTAAGAATTTGCGAATGCATAGGTATTGTAAAGAATAATCGAAATTGAAGCCTTTTTTTTATTTTTTTATTATAATTTTATTTAACTGACCATTTTTTCTGGAATAAACAATTATTTACGTGGGTCAAGACGATAGCAAAAATAAATAATAATTATAATTTACTTTTGGCAATTATAATTATTAATAATGATGACATCATCCAGATAGATAAAGTGGACAAAAACATACGATTACTTGATGAAATTATTATACAGTAGGTACTCCAATTGTATTCACTGTCAAATCACAATTTTGTTGGGATTTGTACTCAAGGTTGTTCTTGTATTTTGCCAATAAAAGATCTTTTTTTTATATCACGCAGGCAGAATAGAATAAAATATAATATTAATTTGTTTATTTGCATAGAATGTAGGTACATAAATAAAGGTGTTAACAAGCTTTTCTGATCCTAATACATTATACTTTAATTTAGGCATGCTAACATTAGGATAAATTAAATTAAATCAAAATTAAATTAATAATAACAAGAATGAATAAAATTTAAAGGACATCAGTAAACGACAAATATGTACAAAAAAATAATATAAAAATGTCAAAATCTAGAATTTATCAGATAAAAAAACGTTAATTGAATATAACACTTACTCAAGGAAAAGTGTTGTCAGTTTCTTTTTTAACATTTGGATTTTGTCGTTTTTTATGATGTCCGGTATCAGCAGTGCTTACGGATATTGAAAAAAAAAAGAGATAACTAGATAGGGTTCTACTGTATCCAATAGTAGGTACATAAGTATATGTATAAATAAAACAAAGACCATAAATATGTATTCAAAATTATGCGACGACAGTCGGACTCGAATCACGAATGAAAATAAAAAGACTTCGCGCCATTGTCTCATGGCATGGAACCCATAGGATATTGTATATATATATAGATTTCTGCGACCAAATAATGATATGTAAAAGAGCCTCCGCTTTATTTTGGTATATATTTAAATGCACTAGCAAGACGGTACCTGTTTTGTTTCAAATATATTTAACTAGAAACCCGTCCCCAGCTTCGCACGGATGCAGTTTCTCTACTATCCTTGCATTAAACATGAAAGTATTATACATATAAACCTTTCGCTTGAATCACTCTATCTATTAAAAAAAACCACATCAAAATCCGTTCCTTAGTTTTAAAGATCTAAGCATACATAGGGACAGACAGACAGTGGGAACTTTGTGGCGACTTTGTTTTATACTATGTAGAGATATACAAGGTGGATAAAAAGATACTACAATAAAATATAACACTAAGTAGTGATACGTTCTTAGACCGTACAAAAAAACCGGTTATTCTATTTTCTGATAACTACGGTAAAAAAAATTATAACAATTTTAATATCTAAATAACGAGAATTTTTAATCCTAGGTTTTTCCCCCGTTTATTCTTGTTTTACCGATTGTGAATTTCTGGCGGAATTTACGGCATAGCAAAATTTTGCAAACCATCTAATGTTTTTGTTGACAGATCCTCAAGAATCCCGTTTTGATACCAAAAACAAAAAGTGGAGAATAACCCTGCTATTATGGCTGTTCCGAATGGCAGTGGTGAGAACGTGCAAGGTGAAACAAACCTAGTTATTTGAGAAAGAGAGTCTAGTTCTGCAAGCAGAACAGAGCAAGAAGGCATGTTGAAGGAACGAGAAAGTTCAGAAGACTCTCCCGCGGCCCCCGATGAGTGTGCGGGGTGCGGGGGGAGAATACAGGACAGGTGAGATCGGTAACCTTGAAATTTGATGATAGAACAATTTTTCTTTATTTTAAGCAAAATTAGACAGATGATCCAGCTCTTGGATTGAAAATTGAAACTTGAAACCAAAAAAAAACAAAACAAAACATTGAAACTTCCCAAGAATTATATAATCTCTAAATCAAAGGACATTTTGTATATTATAGTTTTGTACAAAAATCCACCACAAAATACAGCGGCCACTGATCGAATTATACAAGGTGGCTATAACGGTACTACAATGAAAGAAACCACGTATTTTCTTGTTACGTAAATTTTAGCACCCAGTGATTATACAAGATAGCCCAAATTGACCAAATTCTTTCTCTAGGTATTACCTGTTAGCAGTAGACCGGCAGTGGCACGGCACCTGCCTTCGCTGCTGCGAATGTCGCCTGCCACTCGACACAGAGCTCACCTGCTTCTCCCGAGATGGCAATATCTACTGCAAGGAAGATTACTACAGGTAAGCAGTCTGAAACAACTCTGAAGACCTTCTTTTCAACTTTTTTTTAGTACAGTTCCATATTACTACCTGGATTGGGACGGTACTACAGACCTACCTATTTCACTCGGCATAATAAATATCTGTTAGTGTCAAAGTCAAAGGTTTATATTTCAACTGGGCCTTTGTAGGCACTTTCAAAACTTCGTGATTCTAGGTGTACGGTTCCAAGTGTGTTGGTCCTGGAGAAGATACCGGCAAGAAACTCCATGGATACTCTTTTCATAAATAAAGTTAACAATAACATATGGAGCCGCGGGTGCGGCCCTAGCTAAAATTCGACCAGAATTTACACAATATTACAAAAAAATAAAAAAGGTACAGCAAAAGATCATATTAAGTAGGTACTACTACAATTTAAACAGTAGGTACAAGTAGTTGCATACATAACACTCAAGCCACCCAGTTTTAAAAACAAGGGAAACGTTATTAAAATTAGCTTGTGAAGACAGAAAGCAGCGGGTCACCAGGGAAGCCACATGTGCAGAAGATAGTCACTTCCAGTTTCCCCATCTGGGTGAAGGGTAGAAACCATAGACCAGAAACATCCATGGTAGAAACTGCCAGAGAAATTACTGAAATATGAGGAATTGCAACTTTAGTCTTAAGTCGGCAACGCATCTGTAATAGGGTGCGAATGGTCATAGAGACTGGCCAACGAAAGCACTCCAAGAAAAATGGCGGCATTTAAAAAAATCTGGAGCTGTCCTCACTGAGTATTCACTTCATAAAAGAAGTTGATACTATTTAATAATCTTTAAATATTCCTTGAATAATAAATAGTATCAACTAAGCTATGTAGTGTGGCGGGGGACTTTATCCTGCCAAAGAATAAATACTACTTTATAATAATTAGGTACACAATTTGTTAATCTCGGAAAATTGTACTGCATAGTGCTGGTTATTCTATAATATTCGTTATTCTGTGGCAAGGATGCACACAAAGATTGAGTGCTATAGGTATGATGTACATAACTGACTGTCCCTTAACTTAATCATTTCACTCTTGTCCATCCAAAGGTTGTCTGGAAGAAATCGCCGTATGCGATAAGGCCGCCCACTGTACAATTTATGTTCGTGCAAGTCTTATGTTTATATTTGTTTTACTAAAATACTACTATATTTGTTTTCCTAAAATACTACTATATTTGTTTTCCTAAAATAATACTTTACTAAAATAAATAAGTAAAGATTGAATTTTAGTCTTAAGCTGGTCTAAACCTAGGTATAGTCTGTCAAGAGAGTCATGAAAAGGATTGAAGGCGCCACTTGTATATTCTCTTGTTTATTTTTAATATATTAATGCCGAAAACATTTTTTTATCACAAAATATCTACACAGAATAGTAAAATAAACACATCGTTGTACCCAAACTGACACCTACGGTACTTATTTAGGGTAGCGAGCGAAGAAGAATTTTAGTTCCTTCAAAATCCTTTTCATAACTTTCTTGACAGACATTTTAATCAATGGTCCATTTCTGTAGATAATACCGCTGATGATATTATATGCCAACGGTATTATAAATATAAAAAGTCAGCTTCCAGCGTTTGAACGTGCGTCTATATTATTAAAACGTAAAAGTCTAAAGCTCTTTGTAATTCCAACGGATTTACTGCCAGATATGTAGATAAAAAAGATATACAGGGTGTAAGTGACATCGTAACGAAAACTCATACCATGGGTTCAGTACATGATACTGGATCATTCAGCGTTCAAATTTTGCGTCGGTCTTATCAAAAAAATTACGATTTTGTTCGCAGATTTTTCAGTTAGGTATAAAAACTGCGAACAAAATCGTAAAATTTTTGAAAAGACCGACGCAAAATTCTTTCGCTTAGTCTTTCAGTATCATGTACTGAACCCATGGTATGAGTTTTCGTTACGATGTCACTTACACTCTGTATAATGATTCGTTCATAAAAACGGGTAGGTGTTTGATTTCCCAGAATTTTACACGCGGCTATTGACTGTATTGCTAGACAAAAAGTCTGATTTTCAAACTCTTGCTTCAAAAATCTTTATATTTTCCCATATTTCTTCATATTTTTAGTATCTAGAGACAATTTTTAGTATCTATTTCCTTTGACAGATACGTGCCGAATATCGAAAACCTTTATTTTGTTTATTTATTGGTATTTCGAAGTTCGATAAAGTATTCTTTTTGGTTGTTGTATCTGATCATAATTGGCTCTGTAAAGTAAGCTTGCGAAGCGAATGAAAGTATCTCTTGCTATTGCGAAATGCTGCGCCATTTTTTTATCTGTCAAGAATAGTCACAGTATCTATTAATTATAATTATGTTGTCGTGATTTTTCTGTTTTAATTATATTTTCTAGAGTAACTGGCGATGTATTTTTTATGTTATTAAAGTTGCCAACAGTGTGTATACTTGTTTGCTACTTCAATACCGCCATATAGCCCGCCTTACCGTAACCTATGAACGCTTGCAACACCAGGGGCATCACTCACGAGTTGCTGACCCTAACTCGATGCTGTGTAGTCTTATGGAAAAACCTCGATGGGGAGATGATTCCACAACCAGAGCGTCCGTGGGAGGAAACTGCTCTGAAACCGCACAGTACGAAACTAATGTTGCTCTAGGGTATGCGGATGAACTCCCCACCCATGGCGACAGGTGCGGTAATAACAACAACTTAAAAAAAACAGCACAATAACAACACACAACTTAAAAAAAACAAAGGTAATAAAAAAATGGTAAATAGACAACTATCGCCATTTTTTACTATTTTATAAATAATAATCTATTCGCAAAGCGCAATCAATTATGATAATCCTATAATTACAGGGTTCACGACGCGCAGTCAACATTTACCAGGGCTGTCAAGTCGTAGGTGAATGTATAGCAATTAGGGAGCACGGCAGCCGTCACTCAAAGTCCACCACACTTGGTCGTTCGCACACCTGTCCACGACATGTTTTTATCCATTGCGTAAACATACCAATATGGTGAGGCTTCTGTAAGTTACACGAAACAATGTTTTCATTTTTCATTCCCTCGTTAAAGAACTTGCCGCTATGGCTATAAAATCTCTACTCATTGTTCGAATTGGAATTAACTGAATTAATTATAATGAGAGACGAATCCTCGGTTGGTCCGGCGTACCTTGGAGGGGAGAGGGCAGAAATGGGAAGAGAGAAAAACCGGGACAAAACAATTTCTCTAACATTTTTTTGTTGTTTGATTTTTTTTGAAAAAACTTTACCTCTTACTAGGATTTCAACAGTATCAAAGGTACAGTTTACAAACATACACGTCACATGCACACACACCTAGACCCGGTACAACTATCTGTAGATCATACAAATAATTGCTCCGTGTGAGGATCGAAGCCGCGGCCCGTAGCGCAGAAAGCTAATCGCTTAGCCACTGCGCCAACCGTGTCGTCATTATCTCTCTCTATTTTCCGCCCTGAGCTAGTACGGCGGAGGATAAACCTGTTTTCTCCACCCTTTATCTCCTTGACAGGAGACAAAACGAAATAGAAGGGAAAAAGAGAGAGATAACAGTAAACAAATGGTCCTATCCTCGAATTTTTTCTTTTCCCTGTTTTGCCGTGTGCTTTAGGGCAGTCAGCTTTGTTCCCTTCATTGCTGATTGGAAAATCGTTCCATTACGGCATGAGCGATCACTATGCGATACCTTGTGCTGACATAACGAGAAATGTATGTTTGTTAGTTCGTCTTGTGTGTGCATTTCTATACCATTCATCCGAATTACGAAGAAGCTTTGGTGAGTTTTTCCAAGCACGCCCGGGAATTTTTCTGATAAAAAAGTCTTCTATGCTTTACTTTACCATATCTGATTACGATGGAACTGTTGTGATTTCTAGTGCGAGTGCCCGCGAAGGTAATGATAAAATAAAGATAAACTTTGGTGAAATATAGGGCAAAGTGCCCGCGATCATAAAAAAAGACACGGCAAGGCGCAGCTACTATGATTGTTAAAATAATTAATATTCAATAGATATAAGCTAGACAGCTCCCAGTGGTTCAATAAAATATACATGAGTGAGACATGTAGACACTTAAAATGTCAAAAACATTAATTGGATACCTAATTACAACCTAAATCACTCAGTAACTCCTAAAAACTATTTTCACCAAATCTCTTCACGTTACTATTTCGAGGACGAAACAAAACGCAACTGTCAAAATAATGTCAAGTTTGCGGTATAATTTGGCTCTCTACCCACCCCTTGTTATAAGCGGACATATGTTATAATTGTTTACATGGGGCCCGTCAGAACTCGCGATAACGATTGATTGATTATAGAAAAGTTTGTTGAGACTGGCCCATTATCTGTAGCTAGTGTAGGTATTACATGGTTATTTCTTTATTATATCGGGACAGTTTGACAGATAGACTTTTAATTTACCTACCTTTAATTTTTATCTGTGTATCTACGTACAATGAATGCGAGATTTAATCGAGTACACTTTGATCCAAAACGTCTTAACACTACATAGTTTAATAGATAGAGTGATTCAAGAGAAAGGTTTATATGTTTATTACTTGCATATTTAATGTAAGGATAGTAGAGAAACTGCATCTGCATTCGTGCGAAGCCGGGGACGGGTCGCAAGCTTTACTAAATTAATAGTAGATTGTAGGCAAAAACAATGTTAATCCCGTGTTGATTTTTTTTAAATCTCCCCCCTCTCCTCTTGAATCTTATTCCCCCCATTTTAACACAAAACCTCAACGTTTGGTGTGGTGAACACAGGAGTGTCGATTGTCCGATAGTCTATACCTAGCCCGATAGAAGTGAGTGTACTGGCCCACAGGATTCCTCTTTGAGTCCAAGTCCTCGGCACTCAAGTCTTATCAGCTTTTCCGATATGCGCGTCTTAAAAACAATGGAAATCAAGTAAATTACAGCACCACTCATTCTTTCATTTGTAACACAAATCAGTGATTATTTTTACCTGACTGTGCCAGGAGGGTTATGTTTTTCGAGTGTATGTATATGTCTTTTATTGTTGCCATTTCATCTCTCTCGTTTCCAAAGAATATTATTAAATATTCGCCGATTTGCCTCTCGAGATGAATCGAAGAATAATTCATCAGTCATCCTCCTATATCAATCTACTGCTAGACATATTCTAAGTGGGGTCCAATTCACCGTCATATAATAATAATAATTATTATTTAGAAGAGGTAGGGTACCAAGCCCCTTTGTCACTGCGACCTGCGAATATCTATTATGACGCCTCTTGTGTCATTACAGCACTCCTTCTACCCGTAAGTACCCGTATTCTTGGGGTGGAGGAATTTGATCTCATCTGATCAGATTAGGTGGCCTTCCTGACTTCTAGTGTGGTGTACTACGTCACACTCGCATATGATATGTATGGGCGTCTCATCCCTCTCGCGACGTCATATAAATAAGCAAAAGCTCTGCTGATCGCAAGCACCAGAGCAATACTCTTCTCCTTGTTTCAGATTATTTTGTGTGAAGCGCTGTGCCCGCTGCGGGAACGGGATCATGGCCAACGAGCTGGTCATGCGGGCAAGAGATCTCGTCTACCACCTCACTTGCTTCACCTGCGCGGCTTGCGGCACCCAGCTGTCTAAAGGAGACGTGTTCGGGATGCGAGATGGCCTTGTCTACTGCCGCCCTCATTATGACAGCGCCTGCCTTGACGATTACTGTGATGACATGTATAGGTGGGTGGATTTTTACGGTTTTGTGCTGTTACCCATGCCTATACTGCGACTCGGATCTTGCCGGATTCAGGACAAAAAGCTAGGGATCCATCGGATTGCCCTGAAAAAACTAAAAATTAAAAAGGTTTATGTGCTTCCTAGATATGAAAAAGGTAAATAAAAACGCGTAGAAGTGCTTAACAGTCCGCGAAATTAATGTTAATTAATTAAATACAGTTATTTTTGTAGTTTGATTCAAAACGGAGTTTTTAAATCTGCCAATGATGAGTATGATAAATTATTTTATAATTTCTTCGGCACTAAATTCTTTAAAGCTTTTTTAATTTTGCACGAGTCGTGGTTCTGCCTGCAACCAAACCTCAAGGAAATTTAAACATTCACCGATTCGTCTTTCGATACGAATTTCATGCAAGACGAGTTGACGAATAACCCGTAACTACGATCAGCGTATCAGACTTGGTACTCATTTTTAAGGTCCGTAGCAAAATGGTAGAAAAGGAACCCTTATGGTAGGACTTCGGTGTCTGTCCTGACACACCATAATGTCTTCGAAATCTACCGAGCACAATTCCAATCTCTGGACTACTACTTATAATTTCCTAACAGAAAATCGTACAACACTATGCCTAACCAGTGAAGCAAATACTGTTATTATTATAATAGATTTAACATTGTTTTATGTCTGTTTTATCCTATTCCTCTGAGGTGATCATTACAAATTTCATTTCTGAACCTAATATTTTATCATTTTAATTTCTATTAATTACTTAAAAAATGCCTAACATAATATAAAAAATACTAGAAACGATTCCAATAAAAACAGTCCTGAGTTATATCATGTCTATTGACTTAACCCTTCAAAGCGGGCTTCCAAATATTTCGCCAATTAAATCGGACCCGCACCGCTAATAGGCACAAAGAATTTGTCTCACAAATTCTTCAAAATAAATCCCTTAATCAAAATTCCACTCTATATATTAAAATCATAACTTGGATTTTACAAAAATCCCACCAGGTGTCAAGATTTGCATAGTGAAGGTGACTCGCCGTCCCAGTATTACAGCGGTGGACCAAGCCAGAAGGGACGACCACGGAAGAGGAAGCTCGCTCAAGTGTCTCCCGACGACATGCAAGTCCAAACCATGAGGATGACCAGCACCGCTCTAGGTGAGTTCAAGTTAATTACTTTTCTCAGTCCAGCGAATTGTATCAAAAGCGAATTGAAATGCTATCGTGTAATTAAAAAACTTGCTGAATTTAAGTAGACTTAAAAAAGCTTTGAAAAAATTCCCCCGCGTTTCCCTTTGAACTCAGCGTTACTTGTAAGAAAATGTATATACATTTGTGTCGAGACGTAGACGATCCGGGCCCAGACGCTATACATATTTCATAGAATTCGCGAGCTCAAAACTTTTGCAGCTACCTCAGCAGGGAAATCCGAGCGCCTACCCCGATGTCCCAGATGTCAAATCATCCCGTGCCGTAATCACGACTAATGAATAGAAGACGCACTGTCAAAACTGTCTCTGTCCTTTTCTCCCACGTTGTTTAACCGTAAGGTAGAGGGAGAGGTGCGTGTGTACGTGGGTTGGGTCGCCTGTCAGGGTCGGTTTGGATTATTCTTTATAACGTCGAAATGCGAGGCACTCATTGAGGTGAATTCAGGTTGTGTTGACTTGTCGACCCGATTAATAATGGCGTTAGGCTGAATGGGGCGCAAGACAAACATTATTTTAGTGTTAAAATATAATGTACTATACACTGCCTTTTATGTGGCAATATAACGTTAAACTTCATATTAATATTTATATTCGTGAAATGTTCTACGATAGTTAAGTTGTGCATAAAAATACATTTTTTATTCCATACTTTATTTTATATCCATAAAATACATAATGGACCTGGTGCAATTTGTATGAGAGATTAAAAAAATTCGGAGCGAATATTTTTTTCTCTTTTTCCTTTTTTCTGGTTTTCCCAAGTTTTAATAATGTAGTGATACCAACATTTTATTTTATGGAAGCCCGTGCCGTGTCATCGAACAAGCCGCGAGGGACGTAAACGATGAGAAAAACATCAAGAAAAATAGTTATTTGTTATACAAGAGTGCAAAGTTGCTTTTTAACCGCGTGTTCAATTTTGATGACCGAGCAAGCGAAGGATTCTAAAATTGAATCACGAGCGCAGCGAGTGATTCAAAATTAGAATCCTGAGCGTTAGCGAGGGAATCAAAAGAGCACGAGGTGAAAAATCTTTGCACTCGAGTGCAACACGTAACTTTTCATTCCACCTCAGCGAGGAAATGACTAAATGCAAAAAAAAAACGTTTAATTCACAAACTTAGTGCACACGATGTTCTAAATTCAATTTACTTTATCCTCTAGAGAATAAAAACGGCTTTTCCACTCAGATATTGAAGATTAAAAATACTCTTTCCGAGATGGTGGGATGAAAATTTACTTTATCCTCTAGAGAATAAAAACGGCTTTTCCACTCAGATATTGAAGATTAAAAATACTCTTTCCGAGATGGTGGGATGAAAAATATATTTTAAAATATCCTCCATTAAAGAACAGGCTTTCCAGAAGAAGAATGCAAGAATTTCTAGATTTATAATTTCGGTTGGCCACTACGCTACGGCTAAGTGATTGGCTTTTTGCGCTATGTGTCGCAGGTTCGATCTCCGCATGGAATAATTAATGTAGTGAGCATAATTTGTAGAGTGATTCAGTCTCTGTTCCTAAATGCAACCGCAGTATTAGGATACACTTTAAAACAAAACGAAAATTCGACTTAGTATGGGATACAGGTACACGCATAATTTACTAGCGCAAGCCATACAAAACCAAAATTTTATTTTTCTTTGGAGTGAATTTTAGGCTACCGCCTTTGGGAACGGATACGGAATCATTCTGCAAATGCGCACTACATTAAAAAATATTCTTTTTAAGGACCTATCTTTCTAGCCCCGATATCTTTAAGGGGATAGTACTCCATCATTACGATCAACACTATGGGACCAACACTGAAATCGCGGAAAAAAAATCAGCCGTTCAATATTTAGTCGACTAATATTGAATTATTTGTGAAAGAAGAAAGAAAGAAAGAAAAAATGTTTATTGCCACATTAACAAAAACAAAGAAAACTTCAAACTCTAATACACGTCTTAAAATTAAAAGTATGTAGTATGGCGATAGGAGTGGGCTCAGCGGATGTTGATCCGTGTGCAGCATGGCTACAGCACGGATCAACGCTGTGTTGTATGGAGCATTTGATTGTTTCATCGAAATTTCAGGGTTGGTCCCGTAGTAAAAGTTGTTCATAATGATGAGAACTAAAACCAAAGAGATCAGGACTAGAAAGGTATGAGCTTTTATACTTTAGGTCACAGCAAGTTGGTTAGTTCGTTATACGACTACAGACAAATAATCTCTGGGAATACGAGGCTCAAACTCTAATTGCATTGTTAGACTCGCAGAAATGCACCTAAAACGTAGTTGTTATTCTGTTGTTTTACTGTTCCGCATGACACTCAAAACATGCACCTACTACCCCAAATAACAATAGCAAAATAATACAAAAACAAACGAGTGGTACTTTAACCTAAAATTATATACAAGCGAACCGAACAGTCAAGTACTCGAACCAAAATATAGACAAGTGCGAGTTGCACATCCCGCCTGACAGAGAACACTAGAGCTTGTTGCAATTGACAAGATTTTCCCCATTATTTTTTGTTGTCTGTACTCGCATTCGTTCGCTAAAAATATTATTCCGACAATTCGAGGGACGTTTAAATTCGATTTTTCACTCATACGTGAGTTTTATTTTACTGTTACACGTCGATGTAACGGAAATGTGTATTGTTTTTCTTTGACTATAGTTTTAATAAATGTTGTTTTCATTTTTGTTAAATTGTTTGTGAAGTTTTAACTGTGTATTTCACCGGAATTTAATTCAGTTGACTTTGTAACTAGTCTCACTATTATCATTAGACTTTTTGACTTTTCTTTTAGGGTCAGTATGGAAAAATCAGAAACTATTACAAGTAGAAAAAAATTGTTCTAAAGTACCGTCGATTTTAGAGAGAAAAAATGTATGTATAGGTAGATTAAAAAATCAATTTATAGGTCTACGGCTCGGGAAATGGAAAAGGGGAATTTTCTTTTAAAAAATTACATGGTATTTTACTAACGTAGTTGATAGTGATAGTAGGTCATCAAATCGGAACCCCGTGTCAACGATTATATGTTTTATTTTTTATTTTTTATTATCGATGCTGGCGTTTGACGGATGTTGAGCTCGTAACCTCCATCTGTATTTTATACTTAGGTACCTAAAAATATCTGAAAATTTCAACGGGAATATCATTATGTACTTAGTATATTCATATCGTTCGGTTCATTGTTGCTGGTGTGGCAAATAGTGCCCAGCAGTGGGACAGTACTAATGGGATGGATTTATTATTTTATTTATTACTCAAAAAGTGATACTAACCTACCGTACCGTTAATTTTCAGTAAAATCCATCGCTGCACCCTAACAAATTGTAATTGCCGTTATAATTATCTTGATTGAGTCACACGCACCATTCCGTACATGGCTTCCACTCCGTTTTCCCGCCGAAACGGCAGCCATGTTGTCACAACAGCGCCATCGAGTGGCGCGCGTGACGCCGATAATGAGAACTACGAGGGTCCTTGAGTTAGTGACGTGCCTTATCGATAATCGAAGAATTGATCGAGAATGTCGCCTGGTTTGCAGGTCGTATGCAAAATAGTGGACTTAAATTACCAATGTTAGTTGTGTCTTCTGTTTTAGGATAATAGAGATACAGAGGGTTAATTTTATGACGCACCGATCATATTGCAATGACGCTCGAACTTGACGCGAGCGTATCGCACTGAAGCGATGCCAAATGTGTTGTATTGATGAAAATTATATTACAACTGTGCGGCAACTGCAATTTTTTAGTTACGTGAATTAGCCTACAGGATTGTAGTATCGATATACTAGAATACTTATAAGGGGATATAACGGAATAAGGGGTTATAAGGGGTAGGAACTTAGATTAATAACGAATACAAAGATAATCTCATACATGATGTCCACAAAAATCTGAGTCAACAAACGTAAATAATATGTGTGCGTATGCGGCATGCGATAAATGTCTGGCGACACGCACACATCATTACGTTTTTACGATCGACTTAGCCATTTATGGCTAAGTTTGATTTGCCTCAGTTTTTTTTCAACCTTTCTGCACTACTTCTCCATACACAGGATATTTTTTTATGTAGTGCGTATAATTTGTAGTGATTCAGTTTCTATTCCTAAATGCAACCGCAGTATTGAGATACTAAAACGAAAATTCGACTTAGTATGGGGAACACATATTTTACTAGCGCAAGCCATACAGAATCAAATTTTTATTTTGTTTTAGAGTAAATTTTATTACTGCGGTTGCATTAGCAACGGACACTGAATCACTGCAAATTTTACGCACTATATAAAAAATTGTCGCACTCCTCCGTGCGCGCAATAAAGACGTTATAAAGTGGTACAAAGCATAACCTTAACTTATTAATATATAGATTACCGTCAAATGACTATCTATAGTAGTATGTCATAGCGTGTTGTTATGACACGCTATGACATACTACTATAGATAAACACACACAACGCAAATAAACACTTATTTTTCTAAACAAGAACACTTATTTTACAGATATTTACCAAAAAACAAAAATAGCAGATGCTCAACATTTGCCACCAACGACCAGGTTCAATAAAATGTTTTTAATTAACTAAATTTTGTAGAAAAAACAACTTTCAACCAACTTTTAAAGAAACGTATTGATTTTTATCTGTCTCTTGAACACAAAATTGATTATCTATTAGCAAAACTTTCTTACGAACGAAAAGGTGAGCTACTACAAAGAGTTTAAGGCTCAAATTAATGTAAAAAGCACTTTTGTGAGTGTAATATTGAGGTTGTCGCTTGTGGTCAAGGAGCAAACAGCGGTTCTTTGTTTTTTATTGATATTATAAAGGATGTATTATTAAATAGGTCGGTTAGTGGTGTGAAGTCCATAAATATAAGGTCGGAAAAGGTTATTTCGTATTTTATAATAATTATACAAATTCAAGGCTTTTATTAAAGTTTTATTACCTACATTAAATTATCTATACATATCAAAAGATAATATATATTTGTGCCGTCTTTTTTTTTTGCTGTAGAAATTTTAAGATTTTTAGCCAAAAAATAGCATTAAATACTTTTGAAAACCCTCTCTTGATGTCAATATGCTGCTCAAAGGGTTCTGAAGTGATCGAAACTTGTGGCGAGTTTAGGGCCATACGGTGGATCTATTAACAGTTCCCACCCAAGCCAAGCAATTACCTCATCGTTTACATCATTATTATTATAATTATATAAATTATTGTTAAAATTTCCAATATAAATTATTATTAAAATAAAATGAAAATTAAGTTTGTAGATCAATATATTATAATAACTATTCATTTATAAACTTAACTATGTACACAGCCTAATAATCTAAAACATAAGCACAAGGCTAAGTTGTCTATGGTCTCTGGTGGTGTCTGTGTGATTTCGTGATATGGACAAACTATAAGCAGTGATAGCCTAGTGGTTGAACGCTTGCCTTCCATGCAAGCGTTCAAGCGTTCAAGAAGGGTTTGAATTCAAAATCAACCCGCACCATTGACTTTTCAAATTTATGTGCGGATCGCAATTTGATTATCACTTGCATTAACAGTGAAGGAAAACATCGTGAGGAAACCTGCACATAAAATCGTCGATAGTAGGTATGTGTAGTCCGCCAACCCGCTATAAACCAGCGTGGTGGACTAAGGCCTATCCTTTATCATTCCGAGAAGATGCCCGTGCCCAGCAGTGGGCCAGTAATACCAGCCTAACTTTTTTAATAATTTCACGAAAAAAATTATAAGAAATTATAAGACAGATCGCGTAAACTGATTGACTTTACGCTATATTCCGAGATTTCGCAAAACTTCTCATTTCTAGACCCTACCCAATTTATAATGGTATATACCTAATTACCTACCTACTGGAATGTGATTGATTTCCGAAATAATTCAAGTGATAAAAACTTAAGCTTCTGGTGTGTGGAGTAAACATTGGTTATCTACTGAAACCACTTACTGTATAAAAACCAAAGCCTTCCATCAATATAATACAATTTATACTACCTAATTAAAAATTAATAGCACAAAAAATGTTATAAACGGACTCCCCACCCGATTAAAACAATTAACAATAAACAATACTTTAAACAACTCTGACCACAGAATAAAAAATTCGTTAACATGATTCCATCACCTGTCTTTGAAAGTGGTCAAGCGTGATACGTGACAAAATAATATTTGTATGTGCTACAGATAGTTGTTCCTGCTAGGCTAACGAGCGCGCCGCGACAGAAATTTGTCGTCAAACCTGTTTCCGCACGAGATAATGCCACGACAAAATTATATCGCGGCGTTCATGTTAGCGGCTGGTCGGGGTGTGTATATGAGTTTAGATATTATTATGTGAGATTTATGTCGGTTTTTACATTCATGGGTATGTTTTTAAAACAAACAAAAAAGTGAATTTCACCTGAATAGCCAACAAGAGAATAGACTTCAAGAGAAAAAAAACTACAGGATAAGTAGTAGATTAAAAAATATCGCGACCTGTGTTCGTTTCGTGATCTATCAGGGATAACTTTTTCTCAAGCAGAATTCATCTTGAAATAAGTTCAACTTGTTTTTTAGAGAATCGTTCTATGACAATAAGTTGTCGGTACTAGGTCAAGGGTGGGGAAAGTTTTACCATCAGGGGCATGAAAATCATAGGAAATCTTACAGAGGTCAGTTTTTTTATTATGTTTATTTTCGTTTGTTTTTCATTCACAGTATTATCGCTGTTTTTATACCAATATAAAAATTTATCCTTACATTAATTTGAGGTGACGCAAATACAACGCAGGTGTCAATTTTTTTCTGACACTGTCGACAACTACGAATCTTGGCGTCGATCAAAACCGTTCGCGGGCCGGAATTGGACCGCAGGCGTTACTTTGCCCATCACATCACTGTACTAGGTACTACTTGATTGACTTAAGCGTTGATTTCAAGGAGCCATATAACATAAATTCAGTCCATTACTGTCCTCACTGCGGGAAACGGGACTTTTCTCGGAATGAGAAAAGTTTCTGAAAGGACCATGTTTTCGTTGTCCATGTTTCGTTTAGAATAAATATTTATAAGGTGTACCGGCCGGACTTTAGTACTTTCAATATAAATTAAAGTACAATAAAAGAGTTTTATTTTTCATCCTCTCCAAAACTTTGAATGAATTTCATCACGTATCGTAATCATTTTAGAAGTTCTTTAAGTGAGTCACCAAAAATTATACCTATATTAAAATCTCTACATAGATGTATGTAGGTGTAGAATGGTCTTGACTTGATTGTGACAAATATACGACTACCTACCAGCGTAGCAGCTTTCGTTTCACATCAGTATCATTTTACAAGGTCCGAAATTTTATTGTAGATTTGTACCAAGTTATAGGAGACAGCGGAAGTGTGGTTTGAGATGTGGATGATTTGGAATACTGTGATTTCAATATTATCGATATTAACTTTTTATTTATTATTCCCTTTATTCAATTGTCATACTTGTAGTATGGTACTTCAGAATCCACAAGTTTTTATTTCAAAGCAAGTTGTTGGTGAATTATCCTAGCCACTTTGTTGTGTCTATGCAAGTATTCACCGTTAGCAAGACGAGAGCAAGTATTTTGATCGCTGGTGCCTTTAACTAGGACCTCAGCCCAAAGAGAGGCGCCTATCGATGTAATAAAACATACACTGACTCGGGGCTTCTTTATTTTTTTATAGCCTATCGTTAATATCGAGGCTTTTATAGCTCCAATGCTTTATTGCTGACTTCAAAAAAATGTAGTATCTACTTCTCCTTTTCTCGAATTCGGTAACCTGTTAATTTTGACTGTAAAAAAACAACATTATTTGTATATGTGTATGGTGTGTTTATTTTTGAAGAAATCTGTTTTAATTTAATTAAGGAACTTTCATATTATTTTAATTTTTAGTTTTCGTAAAGATTGAAGGCAGGTTTGAAGTTATAAATATAAAAAAAAAATACAAATAAAGATATGACTTTCAAATGTTCGCGACAAAACAGAGTCACGTCACGCGGCATGACGTCATTGCATCGCTAGTTCGTAGCGTGTGAATATGAATAACAAGGAAACACGAAGAGTGACGTCATAAACTGGATGATAGTGATTGACTAGAGGGCCTTAAATCGAGATTATTTAAAGAAACTTACACTAAGGTCCATTTTTACCGAGAAGATATCAGACCATTAAGACAAAATCGGTTATTTACAATGAATTTTTGTGCTAGTAAACAGCTGATTTGGTTTTAAACACCTGTACGCCTCAGTTATCATTATCAGAAACATCCTTATTTAATATTATACTCGTAGCAGTACCTTCGAACGAAAATCTACTTGATCGAGATAATTAAAATAAATGTTTAGCGGATTTGAGATATTACAACCGAATATAAAGGGGTGGTTTTGAGTTACATCCCTCATTAACCAACCCGAATTCTTAGTAACAACGTGGAACATAATATTATACCTACTATAGAAATATGCTTCTTATTTGGTAGCGGTGGCAGTCCAGTTGGTAGTTTGCTGTCGGGCGCTCATCATTCTCCTGCTCTTATCCTATATTATTTGGGGTCGGCGCAATACGTCTTTTTCTTCCATTCATCTCTATCAGACGTCATTTCCAGATTTACTTCCTTCACATTCATGTCATGTTTCACACAGTCCATCCATCCGTCTTTGGCTTGCCCCTACGCTGACAGCCATCCACATTCATACTTACAACTCTTCTTATAACGGCGGGCGCTGATAAAATAAAATAAGTTTATACAACATTTATCAGCAATGTGTGGTTGACCACTATGACCACACATTTCTAAGACACGTTGTATAAAACTGAACAAGTTTTTTTCCATCAAACTGAACGAGTTTCTCTATGGAACCAATATCGTAATCGCGAAAAAATTATCAGTTGTCCTATACCTGTGCCGCGGGTTCGGTCCCTACACTCCCTACACGAAACATATTTGAATGCCCTACAGATAGTTGTTCCGGGTTTGGGTGTGTGTAGATGTGACATGTATGTTTGTAAACTATACTCACGATACAGGAGAAATTAAAGAGGGGGCAAAGATTTTAATAAAAAAAATAACTACTTATCTACGACATCATAATCAACGTCTCTATCATTTTCGTCATATTTTCAATAGGTACATACAATAATTTAAACATACGCGTAATTTATTTTTAGGAAGCATGTTGTTATTGTTGATTTTTTTAAATAAACAACATGGATTATTTCAACACTTCACGTCAAGTGCAAGCACAACAATTAACTTAACTTCATCAAGGCCATAAGCCGAAAATACACTTTTAATAATCTAATTGTTTTTTGTTCTAAAGATCGTAAACTTGAAAATGGCGTCATAAAATGAACGCAACTATCCGACCCCACGTTTGAATCACACAAACCCGTATAATATATTTAATTATAAATTTAATAATTAGCTAGTTGCGCATCGGCGATTTCGTTACATATAACGCAGCCAACCACCCAAGTGTTGTAGCGAGATATTAATAAAAACCACTGACTTTTTATTACCAAGACCCATTATTACTAGGGGCAGTATGCGTGAAGATCATAATTCGGGACAGGGGGTTAATTTGGGACAGTTTTATGAGACAGTGGCATGAAATTATTCGCAAATTGAGTTTTCTCTACACAATGAGGATAATAATAATAAAAAAAAAAAAAAAAATGTTTTTATTGTATCTCATAAATTGTCATGCATCATAGAAATTGAGACAACCCCAGTAAGTTATAAAAATACTTGTGTTGAACAATGTATCAGTATCATCATTTAGCCACCTTTTACGAGCTATGTTGGGGTCAGCTCCCAGTCCTGATGGGGCTAAATATTAATACAGGGTGACTGGTTGAACGAGGGAAATATTGAATGAGGGCATTGTACTCATCATTATCTACAACTTCTATGGAACCAAAAAAGAAATCGCGAAAAGAAATATCAGCTGTTTCGTACATTTAGTCGAGTAATATTGAATTATTTGTTTTGGTTGAAATAAAATAAATATTTGTATGGAAGAGCTGATATTTTTTCGCGATTTCAGTGTAGGTATCATAGAAAAAGTTGTTCAAAAAAAATTAACTCCAATACAAAACAAAAATTTGATTCTGTACGGCTTGCGCTAATAAATTATGCAGCACCCATACTAAGTCGAATTTACGTTTTGTTTTAAAGTGTATCCCAATACTGCGGTTGCATTTAGGAATAGAGACTGAATTACTCTACAAATTAAGCGCACTACATAAAAAAATATCCTGTTAATTTTAATTAAATTTTTCACATTCTTATTTTATTAAATGAACCCTGCTTCTTCAAATACATTCGTAATCCGAAATAAGGACAGATCCACGCCTTCTCCTCACACGTATACCCCCTACTTATTCCGCACTATCTATTAGATCAAAACGCGTCCAATTATCGGAACATACATCATCCTATGTTATTTGTTTTGACGCGCAAGTCACTGGGTGCCTATTGTCGGCTGCCTTCCATTTCCGTTGTCTGCTAATGAGTATTAACGATGGTTTTGCTTATCAATTAAAAGAGGGTTCCCTTTACTTGGAATAAAAAAATATGAGTAAGGTGAGAGGTGACAGGCTTTATGTTTTAAAAATGTTGAGTGTTAACTCGCTTATGATAGGAGTTAAAAAGGGTGTCAAAGTTCGTTATTTTATTTCCACCCAGTATAGTAAAAATTTGTGTAATGTGAGTTCAGGGTTTAAAAAGGCCACATTTCGCAATTCACCGACGAACCTCGCGTATGTTACGCGTATGATAATAAGAGTCATCAAATAAGTGGATATTTAGAAATTCTTAATATGAATCTTAATATGATTCATTTAAAGAGCGCCGCCACATAATTTTCTCATTGCAATAAGCCGTGTGGAAACAGTTTTTTATAGGCATTATCTCGTCTTGTCATGACGACAAATTTCTATGGTGAGATGGGAAAACCGCATCAAAATCAGTTGCGTGGTTTAGGAGAATTTAGCTGATATACAGACAGATGCGGAAAGCGATTTTATTTTATACTATGTAGAGATTTGTATTTAAATTCACCGCAATTCACCGTACTATATTGATTTATGGAATTCATGATCATCCAAACCTCATCTAGGTGTTATCAGGTACCGCTATTAAGTCGGCTTTCTGCCACTGGTCACTTTCATCGATCTTACATCGGTGCAGGTTTAACTCTATCCATGCTTCACTTCCCAGACCCCGGAACCTAACTTCCTCTATAAGCAAAAAGCTGGTATTGTCGTGGTCTGGCGCTTATAACCGCAGTCTCCTACAGTCCCAGCTTCCTCCCATTGGAACTAATAACTTAAGGATGTGGGTTCGAGATTGGTGCTCTGTAAAATTGGTCCAGTTGCATTGATTGGATTCGTCGTTATTTGTAATCTATTGCAACTTTTTTATCTGTTGTTAGAGCAATATTGAAGACTTATTCTGCTTAACTTCTCTTCAAATATGAGTGTAGCAGTGGCTAAGAGTCCATACAACCCGATTCCCATCGGCTTCCCTTTAGGAATTGGTTAGTGCATAGACCAACGTAATATGGCTTGTTATTCAGTTAGGTCGAGCTCTTCCCGACATGACTACTTATAGATTACAAGAGACGGTTTGGATTTTTGTCTTGCAGCATTAATTGCAGCTATTTTTAGAGGGCATTTTTGGGACGGCTTCCCCTTTTAAAACCGTCACCCTTCGCCACTGGAGTGTAGTATTATGATATTTTTCTTTACTAATTTCCCGAATTGTTTCAGACCTACTCCACCGCGGTGACCTGTCCTCTTCCATGGAGTCTCTGGCCTACGACTCGTCAGTCGCCTCGCCGGGCAGCGTCTCCAGCCACACGCAACGGACCAAGCGCATGCGCACCAGCTTCAAACACCACCAGCTCCGTACCATGAAGTCCTACTTCGCGATCAACCAGAACCCTGACGCTAAGGACTTGAAGCAATTAGCGCAGAAAACGGGCCTATCTAAAAGGGTTTTGCAAGTAAGTCTAGTGTGTTTTTAGTACCTACAGACATGCAAATAAGTGTTAACGTACGTAATAGATGACAGTCACAATACCAATGAGACCATCTTGTGAATAAATAATCTTACAAAAAGAATTGAAAAGAAAACTTATAATCAGAATAAAATTTATGATTTAATTCAGTTTTATTATTATTAATTATATGACCTTTATTATTATTTTTTCTGATAGAGATGAATGGAAGAAAAAGACATTGCGCCGACCCCAAATAAAATGGGATAAGGGCAGGAGAATGATGATATTATTATATTTTACATACTTTTTGACATTTTTAAATAGTTTTACTTTTTTTTTTTTTTTTTTAACAAATTCATTTAGTAATATAAAAGAGCAGTAGGCCACCGGCATCGGGAACAGGGTCTTAATTAATTTAAAAAATAATTATATTACTATTAATTTATTTTATTGGCCCTGACATAACTTTATATTTTACTGTTTAAGTGGGTGGTTTTTTTCCGTAGGTCTGGTTCCAAAACGCACGAGCAAAGTGGCGTCGTAACATAATGCGGCAAGAGTCTAACAACGGCGTGGGGCACTCCAACGGCTCCATTGTCCCAGGATCAATCTCACAGCCCAGCGTTGGGCCAAGCACGATGCTGCTATCTGAACCGATGCAGCCTATGGATGACATGAGGGTCCATACTCCTCACCCACACCCAATGGCTTTTAATGAGATTTATTGACACATGAGATATTATGATTATGTAAAAAGGGAAGTTGTCTAACTTGTGGGAAACTTTTAGAACTAAGTGAAATATAAGAAGGAAAACAAGGTAAACAGAGTAAATAATAGAAAGGGAAGGACTGTTTTCCCTTCTTTTTCTTTATTCTAGCGGCTTGTACTTCATTATTTTTTTCATTACTCAAAATATTACGTGTTCGGTGCCACAAACTTATCTGACCCGGTGACCAAAATTGGAACTAACGTCGCTACAGAACAAAAAGTCTTCAAAACTTAGTATAAATACGACAGTTGCCGTCGCAAATAAACGTCCTATTCTGTATCCTCTTATGAAAACGTCTATAAGCGAGAAAGGGATGCATTGTTTGTTGGTCGCTGTGGCTGTTAGATTTTTCTAACGTAATAAAGGCGCGGGGGCGCGGGTCAGATTGATTATGGCACTGTATTCTTTATAATAATTGAAGTACAGGCTGGAAATAAGGATTTTTGAAAATGGAATGTGAAATAAATTAAAATTTTGTTTTACGATTGGCTGTTACTTCATTTTATTTGTTCTAAGTTTAATTTTGTTAAGAAATAATAACATAATCATCAAAGTGCAAATAAGACTTCTAAAAAAGAAACAATATCTATAATCGTAGTTTTTATTCACGACCAAAGGCAAGCGAGTTTTTGACCTAATTAAAAGTTTATTTTTATTTTTTATAATAATAATTCTTTATTTAATAAACACACAGTTAAAATACAATAGAAGCAAAAAATGGAGAAGTTAATACAAAAGAGATCTTATTAACTAGCGGTGGGCCCCAAACTAGGCAGAGCCTGTATCTTGGTGACCCATACATACACAGCTTATTATAGAAAGCTATTTATTTAGACTATAATATTGTGCTCTGTTGTGCAGAGTAAAAAAACAGTTAAAAACATCATAAATGTAAAGTAGGTACCTATGTATGTGTTTTTTTTTTATTATTTTTTTTATTAATAGTATAATACCTAATGGTATCTAACGTTTTTATACTAGCCGTTGAACGCTTGCCTACCATGCAGGGTCTGAGTTCGAACCCAGCCCCCATTTCTGACTTTTAGAATTCATGTACCAATCAGAATTTGATTATTACTTACGTTAACACATTTGATAGGGCCCCATAATGTCCTCGATGGTGTGTGTAGTCCGCCAACCCGCACCAGGCCAGCGTGGTGGACTAAGGCTAAGGTTTATACTTAGATTATCTAAGGGTTTATAATAGGGGCGAGGTATAAGGACCATATGACAACACATATGACAGCTGTAGCAATATACAGTTTTTTAATAATAATAGTTTGAATCCGAAGAAGGAAAAATTATGCAATATGTACCGGTACAAATTATCTTCAATCGATAAAATTTTCAATAAACTACTTACTCAAAAATCATAATTAAATTACCTACTTATGTCTATATTACACACTGTCCCTCAGCGGCATTAAGTCATTCCTCCGAGGTCTGTCCCATATAAAGCCGGGCTTCCACTGAGAAAGGGTAATGAGCAAGTATTAACTGGATGGAAAGACCCCAACTAGCTGAAATGGTTTTACTTTCCATTAAGAAAGAGTTTTGACAATTGCCTTCCGCTGCAAAAGAGAAATAAACAAAAAGTTCGTTGTTAACAATTTTTACTCGTTCAGTCCTCTCCGCTAGACTCTTTGTTGGTGGAAACACTTCTATGAAGTTTACCGTTGCGAGTTAAACGGAGTCCGTACGGAGCCCGCTACGCTGCCAGTGGAAGCCCGGCTTTTGGTTTGGTTCGAAAACCGAATTATTTAGAAGTAATTTAACTTTTTAAAATAGTTCCTAATACAATATTTTTTAGAATAAAAATAGGGCATGCGGATACTAGAGCAGTCATACGCGTTAGACTTGCGATTATTATCATGTATTTATTACCTTTAAGCCTCTTACTGTGCAACGCGGATGGTCTTGTATGTTTTGCCGTTGCGGATGTTCGCATTTGCGAAGATGAGTAATATTGGCAATGACGTAAGAAGCCTCTCTTATGGTTTCCTAACGTCACTGAATATTGGTCATCAGCGTTGCACCATAGAGGCTCATTAAAATAAAATTAGGGCATGCCGATACTAGAACGATCGCACGCGATAGTATCGCGGTTATTATAATGTATTATCTTTAGGTCTCTTACTTTGCAACGCGGATTGGCTTATGTTCTTTGCCGTCCGCCGCGGACGTCCGCATTGGTCATCCGCGTCGCAAAGTATATGCTCTTAGATTTTTATTGTTACTAATATAACCATTCCTATATTAAGATCTTTGTAAATATAGTTCCTAGTATTCTATTAGACAGAATTAAAATAAAATTAGGGCATGCTAATACTAGAGCGGTCGCACGCGATGACGCGACAGTCTCGCGATTTTTATCATGGTGCGACGCGGATTGTCTTAATATATGTGATTTGCCATCGCGGACGTCCGCGTTCGTCACCCACGTCGCACTGTATAGATTCTTAGATTGTTATTTTTATTAAGTTATTAATGTAAGCATTCCGATATTAAGACCTTTGTAAATATAGTAGCTTAGGGTATACATAAGCAAGCTATAGAGAGCGAGTAGTTATCACCCATGCCTCGTTGTGCCGATCGTAAGCAAATGTTTTATAAAATATTTATCTGATGCTCCACGTGATGACAGACGTTCATGCGAAAGTATCGATAGTGGAACAAATAAATCACGGCGCGTTCAGTTTTCAGACTAATTTGACGTGACCTTAAAGTGTAACTTGTTCATATTGTTCTCACTGTGCATAGGTATGATTAGGCGCGCTCTTTAGCTAGCTTATGTGTACTCTAAGTATAGTAGGTATTTAATAGCCCAAAGCCCGATTACGAGGTTTTTATTATTAGTTTTATTTTTTAATCTCTCTTTTCAAGGTGACCGTATATTTAACTTACCTATATGATCATCACAAATTTATTTCCCTAAGGGAGGATAGAGGAATACTTTTATATACACTATATGTGTGCTAGTAAGATGATGATGATGATGTGTGTGGGGTGGTGTGATTAAAAGCAATTCCGAACATGGAGCTGATGCTGAGAAATTCCTAACTAAAAAGAAATATTACACCGCTCGATTGGGAGCATCAGCACGTTTTTCTGGTAGGTATATTCGGATTCACTTTATTCCAAATAATTTTATCCTCTATCTTATCTATGTTATAAATATCTGAAATTATGATGTCTGTCCGATCGTTATTTCTTTTCAAATGCGTCTCTAGTTGACTTCATTTGACACTGGTTCACTGATAGACGGCGATAATATCGTATCTCAGCCAATATAATCGTAGTCGGGTAAAAAGTGATACTAGTCAACACACGGTAACTATTATAAATGACAGTAGTTGTATACTTGCATATAAATGGCGTGGTAAAATAACATTTATGAATTGCTGATGAGGATAGCCCATTGAAATAATTTACTAGCGTAATGTATACCTACTAATGTAAATATATGTGGACTTGAGCAGTTCTAACAATTGATTGTTTGAAAGAACTCTAAAAATGCTGTATTTCTTGCTCTGTGCAATAAAGATTTGCGAAAGACACATTTGCGAAAAAACTATTATGTCCTTTAAAAAATTCTTTTGTTTTTGTACAAATTCCATCGTAGAAATAAGTTTGTAAACATAGATAAAGTAGAACTAAATCTTTTCACTACGAAAACTTTAACACAAACATTTCATGCGGGCTACTACTTGATAAGAACATTAAACAAAGAGACAATGTTCTTAAAATAAGAGAAATTATAAGTATTTATAGTCTTAAATAGACTATACTGACTTATCATGAATTTAGTACTTAAACTCACGATCTTATATCAAAGAGAAATCATAAACAAAATGAAAGAAATAGTTGATCACTGTGTGCTTAGTTTTTTATAAGCGAAGAATTAGCCGTGAAGAAACATACATTTTTAAATGAGAGCGGACCTTATTGCTTACGATAAGAACAATGTAAGAAATTCACCATATTATTATGTTCTACAATAATTACCTTTTTATGATAGCACCAACATAATTAAATCCATCATAATATTATGTATAATACCATAAAACCATAAGAAAACCACATTCAAAAAATAAAACTACAAACCGCATGATTACTTAGAAACTTGTTATAACAGTAATAAGTCCAATTATAACAGTTTTAAAGCCCTTGATTCGGAGCTAAGTCATCATTTTTACCTGTTCAACGTAGTAAGTACTATAAACTTATGTTATTCATGTAACTATTACTAAGATTTTATCTACAATAGAGTATTCATTATATTCCAGATATTTTATTATTCTGACATTGTAAATAGTAAAGTTTAGAACGAATATTAAAACATGTATTCTAGACGGCCAGGCTTAAGCCGGTGAATCCTGCACGACTGCCAAATTGTACTTTGTGCCCTGATGAGATTATTTCTCCTCCCACTGACACCAGCAGAGCTAACATGGCAAAATGGGAAGCGAAAAAAATTGGAGACAAAACCATCTCTTTACGGATTGTTTTCTCGATTTTTCGTTTCGTCTTCTGTCAAGGAAACAAAAGGTGGAGAAAACGGTTTGTTAAAAGATAAATCGGGAACAAAATCATCTCTTTTCCGTTTTATCTCTCGATTTTTCGTTTCATCTTCTGTCAAGGAAACAAAAGGTGGACAAAACGGGTTTGTCCACCCGCCGTTCTAGCCCTACAGGTTGCCAAAAATATAATTCTGATACATTTCCAGCATGAATTTTCTTTAACTTAATTTAGACAATTTAGTTTTCAGGGCTTGTAAAATAATATTAGTTGCGTACTTAGATTATTGATTGGTTTCCAATTGAAACCAATCAATATCTAAGGTTGCGTATATTGTAGGTAAGTGGTAGGTTTTCAAAATTAAGTATTAGCATTAGTACGTAGACTTAGTCTTAGAGAAACATATTTATACACGAAAATTATATAATATATTGACATCACATTTATTATGTCGTTTTATTTTTATTCCTTGTACAAAATGTAATAATATAGTACTTGTAGTAAAGTTCAATTAATTTCCAAAATGAAATGCTTGTACACCATAGGGTACATACCGCAAATACTCAACGAGCGGTCAACCAAAATAACAATAGTTAGTGCGCACCTTTATTTGTTCTGATTTTGGATCATCATCAAATATTATGCTAAAAATGTTATTAAAGTGTAGATAATTATGATTGTAGTACCTACATTTTCAGTTAGTTCCTGGTTCCTGGCAACGTGTCTTAAAAGGTGACATAATTAACATCACTATAGTGCGGCCGCCGAGAGAATGCGTTTTTGACACCTGTCAGTTACGAACAAACGAGAATTTTTTGTTATCGAAACATTATTACATAATAGTAGATATCTATCGTTTACATGCACTACTGATACAAAATTCTATTAAAATTAACCTATAATAAACTAAAATAGTTTAGCGCTAAATATAATCTTTAATAAAAAAGAAACATGTTCAACTGACAGGTGTCAGGAACGCATTCTCTCGGCGGCCGCACATAGCATCCAATCATCCAGTATAACATCATAAAATTCTGATCACCAATCTGTCTGCCACGCGTGGTAATTTTGGAAATGATGACGAATTTTTGCGGTCATTAGTAGTCTCATATTTTTATTACGAACTGCTGTGATTTTTACCGAGATTAATGAAGGCCAAATTAGGAGAGACCTATTTCCAGCAATGGACTGCGATAGGGCGCGTTGATTAATTGGTTGAAGGTGAGGTAATTCAAGTGTTACGTATGCAGAATTTTAGTAATATTAAACCAATTTTAGTAATATTGAAAAGTAAGCAAAGCTCTTACTCCCCTCTTAGGCTTACGTAAACATAGATACCATTTATTTTTTAAATCTCTTCAGATCAATTATGGAATAAAGGAAGTTAATGCACATTTAACATTACTCAATTAAACTAATTATTATTATTTATTAAATTTATTTATTATTTACTCAAGTAAACTATTATCTGACGTAATCACCATCCAGACCCCCCCGTCCCTCATGTTATCAAAAATAAGCAAAGCAAAGACCCGCCTTTGATGCTTACGTATCTAATACTTGAATGGTCCCTAAGTTAGACATTAGCTATTAATACTAATAATAAAACTGCTGCAATTAATGCTGCAAGACAAAAATCCATACCGTCTCTTGTAATCTACAGGGTGACTGGTAAATCGAGGGAATCGTTGAAGGAGGGTGTTCTACTCATCATTATAAACAACTTTTACTATGGGACCGAAACTGAAATCGCGAAAATAAAATCAGCTGTTCCATACAAATAATTCAATACTAATCGACAAAATGTATGGAACAGCTGATTTTATTTTCGCGATTTCAGTTTCGGTCCCATAGTAAAAGTTGTTCATAATGATGAGTACCATACCCTACTTCAATGATTCCCTCGATTTACCAGTCACCCTGTATATGTAGCAAGCCTTTTTTTTTGTCAGTTGGATGAGTAAATAATATAATATTACGTTGGTCTATGGACTAACCAATTCCTAAAGGGAAGCCGATGGGAATCGGGTTGTATGGACTCTTCGTCACTGATAAACACAATACAGGTAGATTTGATAATAAATCGCAGACAGACATCATTAAAAAGGAGACACCTCGTCATAAATCTGTTGCGGACTACAAAATATTTTAACAAGTTCTAGCTAAGACGGTTGGCAAAGCATTTAATAAAGATGATGTTCATAAATCAATTTGTCGGTCTGTTTGAGTATTATCTTGTTGTATTTATAAATAAATTGTAACCTTGTAAAACGACAAAATTATAACGTTAAAAAACCCCCGACTCCAACTAGAAAAACATCTGTAACTTTTGAACGGCTGAACAGATTTTCATGCAACATAGCTAAGATAATACCCGATTATACTACCTTTCAATTAAAAACTGCATGGCAATCGGTCCATCTGTTTTGGAGCTACGATGTCACACACAGATACATACTACAAACTTAAAATTTTGCAATTTAATCTTTAAAATGCGATTGAACTTATGTGTCTTATTATTATGACGGCGCGGGATAAACAAGCTACGCGTCAAATTTTGTCTATGAGTGAGTCAGTGTGACAACAGGTAAAAGAACGAGATACTATTATCCAGTTGTCGCTTAGTATAAATGGGATAAAGAATCCTACCCATCTAATAGACTCATATTTGGTCTGATACTGGTATTAAATGTCTGTGGCCAAATCTCAAAATCAGACAAACCTCGTCAGATCTAAACATCGACATTCAAAACATAGACAAACCCCTATATTCTTTTAAAAATAACATGTAAATCTACAATAGACAACCGCGACGCATCGACTGTCATAGCACGCGTCATAATAATTGCATCGATACAAAACGCACAACAATCACTACACATTATGCGGACCAGGTCGCCAGAGAAGAGATGTCGACAAAAACCGGCAAGGCAGCAAACTTACAGGGTCGAGACCGAGAGGAACCCGGAAGCCACGCCGCAGTATTTTCAGGTACTGGTACCCTTTATAAATTATTTATCGATAAGTTAGTAAGACCATGCTTTGCGAGAAATACTCGGATTCCTTATTATTTTAAGGTGAAAACATATTATTAACTTACAATCATTATTTTAATAATGCAGTTCATCTTCTGCCTTTGGCGGTTGACGGTCATTGTCATCTCCACACCAGTGAATGATGATAGCCTAGCAGTTGAACGCTTTTCCCATAGGCTTTGCCTTCCATGCAGGATGATCTGAGTATGAAACGGACCCGAACCTCAACTTTTTGACGTTTATTTTATACTAAATACTAAGTTGGCAATCATGCTTACGGCCTGCCTGATGGTAAGAGGCTACCGTAACCTATGGACGACTGCAACACCAGGGGCATCACTCACGCGTTGCCGACCCTATACGACTAGCATCGTGTTGACAGTAGGACCCTTTCTGCCAACACGACTCTTCCACAAGGAGCACTGGCGACTTTGCTCACCGTTGGGAACACAATACTGCAAAAAGCAGTGTTATTTGGCTACGTTATTCTGTAAGGCGGAGGCGGAGGCGGCGGCGGAGGCGGCGGCGGAGGCGGCGGCGGAGGCGGCGGCGGAGGCGGCGGCGGAGGCGGAGGCGGAGGCGGAGGCGGATTATTTTAATTAATCGTGCATATTTTAATTTGTTTTTTTTTAACTATGTTTATTTAAGCCTTAATTTTTTACGATAAACTAAAAATACTGGCAGATTCCCAACCTCTACAATCGCATGGTCACCGACCTTTATTGGTAGCTGTTACGTTTTTGTTAAAGACAATGCTGGCTTTTCACATGTCGGCTGGACAACTTGCCGACAATTGTAATTTCAGCCGCTTAACCGCTGCGGCTTTTTATGAAGTTGTGGCTTTTCCGCTTATGGGCGCAGCTGTCAGTTCAAAAGTGTATTTTTTAAGGAAGGACTTGATTTTTTTCTGAACGTGGTTCTTGGAAGTGTAACTGGTGATGGGTAACGTTCTGGTTTTATTTGATTGGAATTGTATATTTTGATCAAGTTTGATAGAACTTTTCTGTTATATCTTCCTAAATTTTTTACATGACTTAAACAGTGCTTTTATCACTGTTTAAGATATGTATAAAGCTATAAAATAGAATGTTCTCTTTCCGATCTCATGTTCAGACACACTGTTGGATACACAGAAAGAGGTACCTCTTTTCTGTGTTCTGTGGTTGGATATGTAGAAAAGGCTATAGACCAGCCAACTATCACTAACTAAATTGTAATGGCATAGAGTGATTACAGTCAAGTTTATCTCTTGGAATATTAGTTTTTCTTTTTTTTTAAACGTTGCCTCCCTAAGATTTCTCCTGTATCGAGGGTATTGTTTACAAACATACATGTCACATGCACACATACCCAGACAACAACTATCCATAGATCATACAAATAATAGCTCCGTGCGGGGATCGAACCCGCAGCACGTAGCGTAGAAAGCTAATTGCTTAGCCACTACGACAACCTTCTCGTCTAGCGTCTAGTGTTGATAATGACGAACTAAAGATGTTTTGTTCAACAGATATCAGTAAATATTTTGGAGGCTCGCAAACTGACATGGATGAACCCACACTCCGCCAACTCCTACGTCATTGTGGTACTCGGAAAGAAAAAACATAGGACCAGCATTAGGCGGAATATGGAGGAACCGTATTACAGAGAGGTAATCAAAATTTTCTTCTCTTGTCGAGCACGAGCATGCCGTAGATCCGTAGTCCAGTACCTAGTCAGGGCCGAATCAAACCATGGAGAGGCCCCGAGGCAATAAAGAAACAGGGTAAATTTATCCTTTTTATTTGGGAAAAACAAAAATGATGAAAATATTATAGATTCTTTCCTATTCTTATTCTTTATTGTATAAAAAAAAAATACAGATTAAAACAAATATAAATGTGATGGTATGAATATAGACGAGCTTAACCCAAATTTGATTGCCTCTTGCTTTTAGCTTGTATGGCCTACAAGTCCCCCCTTCAGGGCCAAGTACTTCGGTAACCAGAGTGCTCTCCTGGAGATCGCCAGTAATATCAAATGTTTGCTGGCCTTCCTCGAGGAGTTGGGTTGGCTGGAATAAAACTATTCCCATCCATACGCAAAATACGCGCATCGTCGTGGAGTTGCGGAAACTCGCCCGTTTTACCAATACCAATGGCCTACAAATAGTTTTTCTGGGTCTGGGTGTGTGTGGAGTTTCTTGCCGGTATCTTCTCCAGGACCAACCCACTTGGAACCGTGCATCTAGAATCACGACGTTTTGAAAGTGCCTGCAAAGGCCCAGTTGAAATAAAAATCTTTGACTTTGTGCTATATGCAGGTTATATTTATGACTGTAAACTGTACCTACGATACAAAATAAAAAAAGTGAGGGACAATGTTTTATTTAAATAAAATATTTGTACTGTCTTGGGATTCACATTTTATTATACTTTTTATAGGGACTTTTCCTAATACAAATGATTTCGGTAGTCATACCCATGTTACCGTGAAAATAAGTAGGGGTAATAAAATTTGTATGAAAAATTATGTTCTTACAATTATATTTGTTTACTCTGCGGGGTATCCAGAGGTAATGAGCCGAGTGCCGGTGGTCTCGCTGGGTGCCTCCACATGACTATGGTAGGTGCCGCGGGCACAATGATACAGATTATCGACATTGTACACATGGCTATAAAGCTATACATTTCCAGTATAGCTCCTATATATTATATTATATTTTATATTATATTCCATATATATTATATTATATTCCAGTATAGTCCTCGCATTGTATAGACATTCCGTACGATCGGCCAAAAAAATTAAAATATTACTTAAGTTGAAACTTTATTATTTTGACAATAGAATAACAAAGTTTTTTTTTTAATCTTTATGTAATAAAGTAGGTTAAACATGTCACCTCCAGAATACAACAAACTTTTGGAACTAGGTAGGTAATACTAAAATAGAACTAACTTAAAACTATTAGAGGAACGATTTTTAATGCCGATCTACGTCAGCCTATAGGTACAATATTTCCTCTGATAGAGGTGAAGACATTACGCTGTTACACCATCCAATGTCACAATGTTCTTTTGTTTTATGGCGTACAAACAAATTGCAACTTTAGGGTCAGTTCTTTTGCCGACTGTACCTACTCACTGTAATTAGATATTAATTTTCCGTTATTTTTATTGATTAATTTTGATCTTCACCCATTGTCGTTTATACACATTATCCAGGGAATTAGGGTTCCACTGTTTATGTTCGTGAGTAGAGTTCGTTACGAGGCTAACTTAGACTGAAAAGGAAGAAGGAAAAATGATTTATTTTTACAAAAGTACGATTGCGCCAATCGTAATTATTTTATACCTAACAAAAGGGGCAAAAAAGGAATGTAAAAAAATGGTAGAAATTAAAATTTTCTAAATAGTTAATCCCGGATGATACGAGAAGCTCTGGTTTTTATAGAACCAACAAATTGACCCGAAATGTGCGATAGTATGAGAGCTGGAAGCAATGCGATCCCCATTGCCGTGTAGTGTGTAGTCGGGCCTCAGAATCACATAAAATAGCGCCATCTTTGATTTATGCACTGAATCAAATAGCGCGGTCCTAGCCTTGGGAGATGAATTAAAATTATGGATACTACAAGATGCAACGACTTGAAGATAGAGGGCGCTTGTAGTTACAGGCGAAGTGTTCAATGTTTCTTCCCTTTTCCTCATTAAAAACATTATCTGTGTGCATTGCAAACAAGCAGTTGGTTCCTGGGAGATGCTGCGGTCTGAAAACAGAGGTCGCTAGTTAACACAAACCTTGAATTATTATGCTCGCCCTGGCACCCTCGCTTTTACCACAAAATAGGTATTATATTAGCTATCTATTTTATCTTCATTTAGACGGGGTTTTAGTATAAATATTCGACGCAATACGAACGTTTAAGTGCCGTAATAATGACTCCAGCTTAAAATTTTACGGAAAGCAGTGCCAAACCCGCTGTCGTATAGGCTGCAGGACCTCAATCGAGCTGTTAATAAAAATGAACACTTCTGACAGTAAACTTAATTAGGTAGTTACCAGTTTCTTTTACTTAAGCGTCAAAAAAGGCGACTTATTCCGGGTCCACATGAATATCATTAAATTTTGTATCCTAAAGCTGTGGACGCCTTGGCTCCGATCATTATCCGTATATCCTCCTTTGATGATAAATCAATATAAATATTATATTTTTGATAAATGAATGTTAGAAAGTGATGGATACATTTAAAACCCGGGTTTTACTAAAGTTGCTCTAAACCATTTTTTGTAATAAGGGGAGTTCCTACATTTTTTGCAATAAAACGATACAGCACCGACAAGGCGTGTAATTATAAAGTAGCAGTGGCGAAGAGTCCATACAACCCGATTCCCATCGACTTCCCTTTAGGAATTGGTTAGTGCATAGACCAACATAATATTATATTATTTAGGTACCTACTCATCCAACTGACAAAAAAAAGGCTTGTTATTCAGTTAGGTCGAGCTTTTCCAGACATGACTACCTACATGGATTACAAGAGACGGTATGGATTTTTGTCTTGCAGCAATTTTTAGAGGGCATTTTTAGGACGGCTTACCATTTTAAAACTGTCACCCTTCGCCACTCAACAAGCTCTAGGTACCTTTAGCATCTTACTTTTCTAATTACTATCCTTCTCATCTTCCAATAGTACTTCATGTTTGAGCTGTACGTGAGTATCAAAGACATACAACGGTCGAGCATTTGGCTTGCGGTGATGGAGCCCCGGTGCTGCGCCCCTCCAAGACTGATGGGGGAAGCGAACATCGACCTCGCGGCTATATGGTCACAACCTCGTAAGTAATAACTCTTAATACTCTGAAATGTAGAGACAAGTAAAAATACCGGTAATTACAAGACGTTCCTTATAGTCACGAGCCGGTAAGGGGACGGCCTTTAATTATGTGAGGTATTTTTTTGCTACTTTTTACCCTACACCCATATATAACCCCACCCTCCTTCTTCGCCCTCCCGAGGTCACGTGTATTTTTTTCTAGAAAACTATATCAGAATCTGTTTTAATGGAAAATAAAAATTAATATAAAATCAGATTCTGAAAAAGGAGGTCCACTGAGAGCTAAATGTTGTTGTTATGTTGCTTTTTAGGCACAAATTCGCTCGCTCGGAATTTCACTTGGTCTCACGAAAATATTAGATACCTGTGATTGTCACAACATCGCCTTCCCCCAATCGTGATCAATCGTGATGTTATTCTAACCACTTTCCCCCCTTCTTGGACCTCACGTGATTAGAGGACGACCCCCAATCTAAACATAGGTGCAACTTCTGTAGGATCAAATTACGCGGTACTTAGGTATTGTATAAGGCAGAAAGGGCTCAGGGGTAGCAGGTCAGGTACAGGGGAGGGGGGCAGATCTCCCTGCGCCCTCGGTATGCCCATGGATCTAACGTAGTAGATCTACTATTTAATACATCATATTACAAATATTTTATTAGGTTCCTACGTAATTATTTAAAAAAATCTTATTAAATCTTTGACGTCATATTCTGCAAATTCTTAGATACTGCTGCGATTTAAAGCCTGTTCATATTAGGTGCTATCTGTAATTCGATGCCAGTGGAACAATATTCCTTAGGCTCAGACGGCTTGATGAAAATCGTTATTCTTTCGTTTAAGTCCTTAGGCTACAAGAAATATTTTATTAATTTTCATATTTATACGCCGATATAAGAGTTTCAGGAATATAAATTGTTGATAGTTTACTAAGAGGTGTAAAATAATGCAAAAATCCCAATATTAGACATTTATTATCTAATAATATTAAGATCAGACATTCGCTCTTTATTCTTACTAACGACAATAAGGACTTAAATATTTATGATAGATATCTGGACAGAAATAGCTAGCAAGTGTAAAAGTATCAAAAATTAATTTGGCTCTTAAAATAATGAGAATTTATTATGCCAAATATTTTTAGAAGTACGAAAAAATTATAAAGATAGTTACATTTAAAAAAATACCTACTCCATACTTGGAAGCAGCTAACTTCCAATGTGAACTAATCTCTACATAGTATAAAATAAAGTCGCTTTCCGCGTCTGAATGTTCAAATATAATAATATATATGGGTACAATGGTATAACATTTATTATTATGGGGGTAAATCTATACCTACCTTAGCTCAATATTGACATTTATTATTATTAAGATCAGACATTCGCTCTATAATCTTACTGACTACAGGACTTAAATATTATTATGATAGGTATCTGAACAGAAATAGGTAACAAGTGTAAAAGTATCAAAAATTAATTAGGCTCCTAAAATAATGAGAATTTATTATGCCAAATATTTTTAGAAGTACGAATAAAATTATAAAGTTAGTCACATTTAAAACATACCTACTCTATACAATGTTCAAATAAGTAGGTATAAAGTCATGTACAGTTTAAATAAGTCAAAATTTAAGATTAAAATGCCGTTTGAGGTAAATGGTATAACTTATACAGCGTTTATTAATATGGGGATAAATCTATACCTACCTACCCATTATTAGACATTTAATAACAAGATCACACATTCGCTCTTTTATCTTGCTAACTTAAAAGTACCTACTCTATACAATGTTCAAATTAGTAGGTATAAAGTTGTGTACAGTTCAAATAAGTTAAAACCTTTGGTCAAAATGCCGTTATAGGTATATGATATAAGTTAAACAGCATTTATTATTATGGGGGTAAATCTATACCTAGACCTAGACCGAGATCTAGACCTTTGCTCAATATTAGACATTTATTTATTATTAGATAAGATCAGACATTCGCTCTATAATCTTACTGACTAAAATAAGGACTTAAATATATGATAGATATCAGAACACAAATAAGTAACAAGTGTAAAAGTATTCAAAATAAATTTGGCTCCTAAAATAATCACAATATTACCAAATATTTTTAGAAATAAGTACAAAATTATATAGGACGGGATATTTTAAGAAATACCTACACTATACAATGTTGAAACAAGTAGTATGTATCTGAATAGGTACCTAATTTTTGGTTAAAATGCCGTTATACGTACCTACATCATAATACTATGCACAGCGTTTATTAATAAGGGGGTAAATGTATACCTACCCAATATTAGACATTTATTAATAACATCACACAATCGCTATTTAATCTTACTGACTACAATAAAGACATAATATATGAACACACAGATAGACGGAACAGAACGTATCACATGTAAAAGTATCAAAAATTAATTTGGCTCCTAAAATAATTAGAATTATACCAAATATTTTTAGAAGTAAATATATCTGTAAAATTCATAAGAAGGTATATTTAAAAAAATAACTACACTATACACCGTTTAAATAAGTAGGTACAAAGTTATTTACAGTATAATTAAGTCCAAATTTTTGGTTATTATCCCGTTATAGGTACAAGATAGATATAAACAGCGTTTATTATTAAGGAGGTAAATATAATGTAAAACCTACCCTTGCTCAATATTATACATTTATTAATTAATATGATCAGATATTCGCTATTTAATCTTACTGATTACAATAAGGACCTAAGTAGCAAAAATAAATTTGGCTCCTAAAATAATGAAAATTTATTATACGAAATATTTTTAGAAGTAAGAATAAAATTATACAGGTATTTACCTACATTTTAAGAACTACCGACTATATACAATGTTCAAATAAGTAGATCTAAAGTTATGTCATGTTTAAATAAGTCAAAATTGTGGGTAAAAATGCCGTTATAGGCACATGGTATAACTTATATAGCGTTTATTATTATGGGGGTAAATCTATACCTACCTTTGCTCAATAATAGACGTTTATTTAATAATAAGATCAGACTTTCGCTCTATAATCTTACTGACTATAATAAGGACTTAAATATAATATGTTCGGTATATGAACAGAAATAGGTAACAAGTGTAAAGGTACCAAAAATAAATGTGGCTTCTAAAATAATATTTTTTTTGCCAAATATGTTCTAAAAATAATAATTAGGTAAGTATAAGGAATATATTTTTTATATAGTTTGAATCCAAAGTCCATTCCTAAATGCAACTGCAGTACTAAAATTCATTCCAAAACAAAATAAAACAATCATTTTTTATGGCTTATGCTAGTAAATTATGCGTGTCCTCCAGTATTATAATTATCTGTGTCCATACTACTTATATCGAATTGTAGTTTTTATTTTAACATTAATCCCAATACTGCAGTATGTTGCATTAATATAGGAACAGGCACTAAATTACTCTGCAAATCATCCTCACTACATAAAAATAGGTATAGGTAGGTATATTGCAAGAAATACCCACAGTATACAATAATATATAGTACACACACGTAGAAATTCGCTTAAGATTAGATTAGTACATATACCTAGAATTTCGCTTTTTGCTTTTAACATTCGTTACACTACTTAATAATAATATAATAGCACACGATTCAAGCTCGACGCGGTAATAATTAATTATTACAAGTAATACAATGGGAAAGCAGTGATAGCCTAGCGGTTGAACGCTCGCCTTCCATGCAGGAGGCTCTGAGTTCAAACCCGGCCTGCACCTCTGACTTTTCGGATTCATGTGCGGATTAGAATTTGATTATCACTTGCGACAACGGTGAAGGAAAACATCGTGAGGAAACCTGCACATCTGAGAGGGCCTCATAAAGTTCTCGATGGTGTGTGTAGTCCGCCAACCCGCACTAGGCCAGCGTGGTGGACTACGGCCTAACCCTTCTCATTCTGAGGAGAGGCCCGTGCCCAGCAGTGGGACAGTAATGGGCTGAATTTATTTATTTATTTAATACAATGGGAAAAAAAATATTTATTTTATATTAATCATAAGTTACACTTTGAAAACGTTTGTAATTGGATTCGAATTATACGGAAAAGACAGTTTAAAAGGGACGGTTGGCGCAGTGGTCGAGCGAAGGACTGCTGTGCTACGTTTCGCGGGTTCGAATCCCGCTCGGAAATAAAATGTACAGATACCCTACAGATAGTTGTACCGGGTCTAGGTATTTATGCATTTGTGTAGATTTGTGTTATTTTGTATAGGAAAAAATATTGGATGGCTCTATTGATTTGGATGGAACTTTGTACATAATTATTATAAAATTAATCATCTAACACTTACTAATAAATACTTGTAATTTTTAAACATTGATTAAACTATACCTGTCCTTGTCATTTGTATGCCAATGAATAGTGATAGCAATACATTTAAGAGCTAGTTTAGTTAAATAATGTTCAATTTTTATACAACGCGTATCAGAAATGCGTGGTCCTATTTAATGGTGTGGATCAGACCATCAAACTGAACAACTTTCTCTGTGAGGCCAACATTGTAATCGCGAAAATATTATCAGCTGTCCCATACGTTTGGTTACAGTAGGTATTGACGTTTTGTATGGGACAGCTGATTATTTTATCCCGATTACGATGTTGGTCCTACAGAGAAAGTTGTTCAGTTTGATGGTCTGATCCACACCCTTAAATATGACCACGCATTTCTGATACGCGTTGTATAAAATAGCCTCTTACTAATAAACGATTATTAAACATTATTTAACTAAACTAGCTCTTAAATGTATTGCTATCTCTATTAATTGGCATACGTATGTGTAACTATTACCCACGAGGGTGAAACGGTGAAGGATAAAGTTATCCGAATCCACGCGATGCCGCGCGTCTGCGAGCGCGTACATGTCGACGATGAACGTTTCTTTTTCGTTCTCTTAGCATATTGCGAATCATTGCTATTCGCACATTCCTCATATTCCATTCGGGAAACCCATCTTCATCATAGTCAAATTGAGCGCGCCCGTATCCCATAGAGTCCGTTGTACCAAAGTGTGTGCCGTCTAAGTTAATTAGTTCTAATGCTTCATCGAAATCATCATCATCACTGCCCGAGCCGTGGTGGCTTGTCGATCGGTACACAAGATAGCTCAATATAATATCTTCATCACTTATGAACCATGATTCTTCGTCGTCACTATAGTCGAAGACAGGAAGGCCTTCGCATTCCAAGCTTGATGCTCCATAATCCATGAAATGTGCTGAACTATGGCCTTCATCCGCCGTGCTTGGTCCCTCGAAGTGATGGAATCTTGGTGGCCCGAGGCCATCACCACCTGAGTTTGATGCTCTGAGTTCACTGTAGGGCGGAGAGCTAAAGCCTTCGTCTCTCGTATCCGACGTTCCGAATTGACGGTTCCGTGACGAATTAAAGTCTTCACTTGGCGTACTTGACGCTACAAAATGACGGTAATGCGGTGACCTAAGGCCTACATCTGCCATGGTTGATGTTCCGGAATCCATGTACAGTGAAGAACTAGGGCCTTCCCATGCTGTGCTTGATGCTGACGCATACCCCGATGTGTAGCGAGGCGAAGGATGGTTGCCTGACGAACTAAGGTCTTCGCCTATGGTAGTTGATTCTTCAAATTTTCGCTTCCGTGACGAACTAAAGCCTTCGCTTGCCATGTTTGATGTTCCGCAATCTACGTATGTTGAAGAACTAAGGCTTTCGCCTATAGAACTGGATGTCCCAGGGAAAGTGATGCGAGGTAAACTAAGACCTTCGCCAGCGGTACTCAATGCTCTGAGTTCACTGTAGGGCGGAGAACTAAAGCTTTCGCTTGCCGTACCTGATGTTACGGAATGACGGTAATGCGATGACCTAAGGCCTACATCTGCCATGGTTGATGTTCCGGAATCCACGTACAGTGATGAACTAGGGCCTTCCCATGGTGTGCTTGATGCTGACACATACCTCGATGTGTAGCGAGGCGAAGTAAGACCTTCGCCTACTGTTCTGGATGCTCCGAGTTCACTGTAGGGCGAATACCTAAAGCTTTCATCTGCATTACTTGATGATCCGAATTGATGGTTCCCTGATGAACTAAGGCCTTCGTCTGTCGTAGTTACTTCTCCGAATTGACGGTTCCGTGACGAATGAATGCCTTCGCATGGCATGATTGATATTCCGTAATCCACATATAGAGAAGAACTAAGGCCTGCACATAACGAGCTCGACGCTCCAGTGTAAGTGTTGCGAGGTGAACTAAGACCATCGCCTGCTGTACTCGTTGCTCTGAGTTCACTGTAGGGCGAATACCTAAAGCCTTCACCTGCGGCACTTGATGTTCCGAATTGATGGTTCCCTGACGAACTAAGGCCTTCGCCTATCGTAGGTGCCGCTCCGAATTGACTGTTCCGTGACGAAGGAAGGCTTTCGCTTGACATGATTGATGTTCCGTAATCCACATAGAGTGAAGAACTAAGGCCTACGTCTACCGAAGATGATGGTCCAGTGTAAGTATTGCGAGGCCAATTAAGACCTTCGCCTGCTGTACTCGTTGCTCTGAGTTCACCGTATGGTGGAGACCTTAAGCCTTCGCCTACCAAATCTGATGTTTTGAATTGACGGGTCCCTGATGAACTAAGGCCTTCGCTTGTCGTCTGTGATGCTCCAAAATGATGGTAAAGTGGTGACCTAAGGCCTTCGCCAGCCGAGCTTGTTGCTCCGAAATTTAAGTAGAACGAAGAACCAAGTCCTTCACCTGTTAAGCTAGATATTCTGGGAGGTATATAGGGCAATGTACTATTCATACGGTATGGGGAATTTCCATAGCCTACCCCTGAACTCCACGAACGATAAGATGCATTCTGCGATGCACCACGGCGGAAATAGGGCGAGGCATCGTGTCTTGTTATGGTTGAGCTTCTGGGGCTTCGTGAGGCGCGTGCGTCGTTTCTTCGGCCGCGGCCCGACAACGTGGCGTGGCGGCTGTTGCGTCTGCAACCTTCCATACTCTGGGCACCGCGGCTTACCAAGCTTATGAAACCTTGTCCAGGATTGCTGTAAGAACCGTGGTCAGCAAAAGTGCCGTAGGCACCGCGGCCAGCCTGGTTCGAGTCACTAGAGTCGATTTGACTTTCATCAACATTAAATACATAGCTCCAACCACCACCTTCACTGTCATACACGTTGTTTTCTCCTAGTTTTATAGGCTTCATAGGCGCGCGCACGATTTTTATTTAAATGTCCGTAATTTATTTGTCCGGTAATACAAATTTCACTGGTACTTATATATGGTCAAGTTGAACTGCATTATTATGCCACGAAAATAAAGGACCTTTTTGTTTTATGGTGTACAAAAAATGCAGTTTTAATTTAAATACGTAACACAACGTTGTTGACGTCTATGTACAAACAAGTGAAAATGGCGACTGGCTTGCTGCAGAGCCTGGCTAGATAGCTCTGATTTTATCTAGGGCGACTAGGTCAAGCGACATGCTCTAAGGGTTGCAACAAATTGAATTGTAGAAAACGATATATTATTTTTATAGAATAACAATGTTTGTGATACCGAAATAAAGCAAGTGGAAGTTGTTGTGTGTGTTGTATTTTTTTGCACCTATTTATTTTATACAAGCAAAACAATAAATAAGACGCGTAGTTTCTGTGCTAATCATTTTGGTAAGGCGTTATAGATGTATGTTTATATAAAATTATTGATTACCAGAAAAGAGCAGTAATAGCCTAGCGGTTGAACACTTGCCTTCCATGCAGGAGGGTTTGAATTTGAACCCGAGTTGACAATATATACGGACAACAATTCCCTAGAGCTCATCTCAAAAGCTATGAAAGAACGCCGCACAAAAGCTGTAAAACGATGACTGGTGTAAAAGAAAGGGGTAGCGAATCATGATTATTTAAACATTTTGGTACATCAAATACGTACCTATAATTTTGGTTGCGACATTTCGATCCACATGATTAATATTACAATAATTATGATAAGATGGGTACGAATTTATGTAATAATGTTTTTGGGTAGGTATTTAAAACTAGGGGTCAGAAACCATTTTAAAAATAGACATATTTGGTATTATATTTGCAGACCATCAAGTGTTCCACAAATGGGCACAATTAAGCTTACCACGGAATCCTACCGCTGGAGCTGTGGGTTTTTTAAAGGTGGATATATCCATCACATTCAGAGGAGATATTCAAGTGATGCCCGTTGTTGTTAACGATGAGAGAGTTGAAGAGTAAGTACAGTTCAAAGGTTATCTACAGAAATTAGAATTTGATTTACATTTTATATTGCAAGAATGTCCGGCTGCCGAGGTCATCATCACGATTCCTATCTTGGGTATATATAATCGAAATTTTTTTGATTCCTCGACTTCAAAGTTTGGATTGCTGACCATAAATGGCAAAAAGGTAATCTCTTTTAATAACATTATACCTCATGTAGTCTGTTGTAGCCTAGCGTTTGAATGGCTTTCCATGCAGGAGGGTTTGAGTTCAAAACCAGCTAGTAGCTCTGACATTTAGAATTTATGCGCGGATCCCAATTTAAATATCACTTGTGTTAACGGTGACAACATCGAACCTGCACACCTGAGCCGGCCACATAAAGTCTTCGAAGACTCATGATTCTCCTGCCCTTCTCCCATTTTATTTGGGATCGGCGCAATATTAAATTTTTTTCCATTCATCTATAACATCGTCATATCTGGATTCTCTTTTGTTTCACACAGTCCATTCTTTGTTCTGCATCTTCTCTTATATCCATCAACATTCATAACCACTTTTAAAACTCTATAATCACAGCGTTATTTTGGCTAACTTTATACACACTGCTTGATATAGGCCTCTCCCAAGTCGCACCATATCGGTTTCTGCAACGGAGACTTTATTATTATATTAATGTAAAATTCCTTTTTCATGCAGTAATCTACTCTTACCTACTGGATCAGAGCAACAGCCGGCGAATTATGTGATCACTGTATATGGAGCTTTTGGCTTACCAAATGGTACTCACGGCCAGGGAGATAGGCGCTATGGGAAGTTACCAAGTTCTTTCGTCAGAGTATCTTTTTGCGGTCTGTCGGTAATTAAATCATCTTTTGTCTTAATCAGGGACCGAAGCCGGTATAACCAGTACCTGTATTTCTCGGTTACCTACAACCTTTATTATATTTACGGGTATTTTTTAAGGTAGTTCCATCAAATTGAATACAACAGGTATTAATTAATACCGGTTACCGAAATAAAAATTACCTGTACCTTACACGTGCCGTCAGCATAAAGTCATAGGGCTCCTCTCATCTCCTGTGTGTTTAAGTATCATATTGCCGGTCATTTTCAAGTTACCGGTATTAAAATGGTTACCTACCTAAATTTAGAGGTAACATGTTTATTTATCTTGGTTACCCAGATAACGGTAACGGTATTCTTAGAAGTAACCATAATTCTTCGGTGTTTGTAGGGTTAATTTGTGGCGATTTTCGGTCCCTGGTCTTAATTATACCATTTTTTTTCAGTCGCCCCTGAGGAGGAACAATAGATTTTCTATTTTTTTAGTCAATTTCCTTATGTAGATATTGTATAGATTCACTCATCATTTCAAAAGGTACATTATTATAAGGCAGACTATTTAAAGACAGTCTCAACGTTGATCCAAAACTGATATATCTCATAAACTAGTTTCATTATAGATCAGTTTTTCATGACAGTAGTGTGCCTTTTTTATCATGGCTTTATGGCTACGCTGGTCGATGAACGTTCTCCACGGCTTGTTTAGTTAGATTGGTATTGTGACTAGACTGGAATGGATGATGTGTGATGATGTGGAAAAACATTTCGTTGAAAATATCTACAGATGTTTTCTGACCAAATAAAAAAATACCTATACCTGATAACTGAATGAGTAGGGGGCTTACTATGAACTGCCCAGACATTTCCAGTATGAGCTGATCTCGCACTGTATAGGCTTTTCGTACAATGAAAGGTTAGCTTAAACTGAAAATGTCTGGGCAGTTCAATTTCTGCCCTGCATTAAGACCTCGTAGTACGCCTGTACACTGTTAATTGTAGGCCAAAACAGCAGTGCAGGCCCGCAACAACCATCCAACGTACTGCGAACAGATATCCCTAGTGGAAATGTTCCCAAATATGAGCGAGATGATAAGATTGGAAGTTTGTTCCGGTGAAGGTTGCTTCAACAGAGTACTGGCCAGCGCACATTTGAAACTTGGACAGATTTCACACGATGGGGAAAATGGTATGTATTATACCTAAAGCTTTCAGGCTATAATTTAATCAATTTAGTAAGAGTATATCAACGTGTTGCATGTTTTATAGAAGCCGTTATCAGTGTGCTTAAATTTTAAATTAAATACAATCTCTTTATGCGAAGACTTGTCATTGGCTTTCCGTTGATTAAATTTGCCGTATTTTAAGTTTATTTAGCTGCAAGTCTTCGGAAAGCTAATCGCTTAACCACTGCGCAAACCGTGTCGTATTTACTCGATATTGTGGACAAAAATCGCTAAAATATTAAATCGGCCTTTTCCATTTGATATCCTAAAGCTTTGTGATACTTACTTGAAAAAATTAATGAATTAATTAAATTTTTCTGATAGCCAGAACTCCCAATTTTTTATAAAAAACTCTCCTTATTACCTAGGTTTCCTCCCCACATTTGGGCCTTCGCTCCTTCATATGTACGGAACATCGACATCGGGCACCATGGCCACGACGGGTGAAGACGGCCCATACCACCGTGGAGCCATGCTCGTGTCACTGCGGACCATAGTGCCTTATTATCAGCAGGGAATGAGGACCACCAGCGTGGAGCCAGTGGCACCTTTAGAATCGGTAAATTCAAATCACGAATACTTGCCTATTAAACAGAATTATAAATAAAATATCCGCAAACAGAGTGGGCTTGAACTTCGAGAAATAACCTAACTGTCAAAAACCCCCGACTCCAGCTAGAAAAAGAGCTGTATCTTTTGAACGGCTGAACAGATTTTCATGAAACATAGCTAAGATGATACCCGATTAGACTAGCTTTCAATTAAAAAAACTGCATTGAAATCGGTCCATCCGTTTTGGAGCTACGATGCGACAGACAGGTACACAGATACACAGATACATAGGTACACTTAGAACACTCCTCTTGATTGTCGAGGGTTAATAAATGAAAATTCTCACGTGACAACCCTATCTCGCCCCAATTGGAGAGGTAAAATCAATAAACTCCAGGGGTCACCCGGCTACCGTGAGGTTGGTTCAGTGTTTCCGTGTTTCAGTACCTAATTATAAGAACTACTTACTTTTACTCAAAGTCCTGTAAAATATTGAAAAGGCTGAGTAATTTTTTTTTTATTTAATAATTATTGCAGTAAAATTACCTGTAAATTATTCATGTACCGCGATTTTAGTCATTTATTGACTTTATGGGATGCAAGGAGAGATGAAACATGAGATCGTCTGGCAAGCCCTGGGCAGTCAGCCTCAATGCTACCATTTCTGACTGGCTAATTTAAATTTCTACTATGGTGTGAGCGATTCGCATACTATCTCGTGCCGACTCACAGAAGAAAGTGAAGTATTGACTTCACACGCATTTCCGGCTACAACACTAGCGCGTTCGGGCTGCAGCCAATCAGAGCACAGGGATTGCAGTGACTGTCGCGGGACGCTTGGGTTGTGTACCGAGTAAAATATTTCGTCATATGCGCAATCAGAGTCGCCAGATACCTCGTTCCATGTATTGATTTTCCAGGTTCCCCGACGCACAGTTATCCTATTACTTTACCGTATTCTACCTAGTATGTAAATACAGGATATTTTTTTATGTAGTGCGCCAAATTTGCAGACAGTTTCAGTATCCGTTTCCAAATGCAACCGCAGTGTTAAAATTCACTCCAAAACAAAATAAAAATTTGATTTTGTATGGTTTGCGCTAGTAAATTATGCGTGTCGCCCATATTAAGACGGATTTTCGTTTTGTTTTAATGTGTATCCCAATACTGCGGTTGCATTTAGGAACAGAGACTGAATCATACAAATTATGCGCACTAAATAATAAAATATCTTGTTTATAGTAAAAAAAAAAAAAAGCTTCGACCGCGAACAGAAATCGACCCTGCTTACTTTTGGTTCGGGGCACCACTTGCGACGACGATCTCTCCTCGTGATATCGAATTTGTCTTTCACTTTCAATCCGTTTTATGGTGATGTTTAATAGATTTTTAATAATGCCGCCTGATGGTAAGCAGTTACACCTATGGACGCTTGCAACACCAGGAGAATGCTGTTATTTAGCAAGAATAGCTGATATTTTTTCGCAATTTCTTGTTCCTCTTGTAAAAGATTTTCATAATGATGAGTGGGTACAATAACCTTATAAGTACTTTAATTTTATTTTTTATTAGGCACACGATCTTGCTGTTCATCTGATAGAATAGAATAGAATAATATCTATTTGTATAAAAACATGCTATAGTAAAAGGTCTTACGATTAACATCCGCAACATCAGAGGAGTCACCGATGCGTTGCCGACCTTTTAGGATGGTATTAGGATAAAGGGAAAGGAGAAGGAAGGGGACTAAGGGAGGAATTGGGCCTCTGGTGCTCCACACTCACCGAACGAAACGCAAGAGTATGCATACTGCTACTTAACGTCGATATTCTGTGGAAGCGTAGTACTTCCCCGGTCGTGCCGACCCATACACACACACTACTACCACCAAATATGTTTAAAAAGTAAAGAAAATAACGTTAAATATCTTCTCAGGACACTTTGTGGTTAATGGAAGATTTCTGCATCTTCTGCCCGGTCCTTGAAGTCTCGATGCTAGACAGACGCGTTGCTGGAAAGTTCTGTGGCATTGCCATCACTGTTGGCGAACTACCCACTGATGAACAAGGGGATGAGGGTAAGTCTGGGATACTGTAGATGTTATCTGTGTGACCCCGACTCTGTAAGGATGTCCTTACAGGCTGCTATGAACTTTTCCAGTATGGGCTGACCTCGCACTGTATAGGATTTTCGTACAATGAAAGGTTAGTTTATTCTGGAAATGTCTGGGCAGTTTAATTTCAGCACTGCGATATAAGAGCTCATAGTAAGCTCGTGATTCGTTGTTTGGTTATAGTATCGTATTTCGTCGTTATCGTATTTTTGCGACAAAGTTTCGACCTTATTTATTATTTCGTAATTACGAATGTTTTCCCATACCTGATAATGGAGTCTTCGCATAGTGTAACATAGTTGAGTTATATTATTCTACAACGTGCTGGGCCCGATCTGAGGTACGAGGCATGGATGCGAGATTGCATTTGGTGGGAAAAAAATATTGTATTCATTTTTTAGGCCTCATTACGAAGAAACGCTGATATTAGGATTATTCTCAGTCACAGATGGACATCTCATTACCTAGCTAATGAATTATTAAAAAAAAAAAAAAACAATCTAATGCACTTAACGTTTTAACCTTTGAAAAAGTCTATGAATTTCTTTGAACAAGTCTTCCTAACTAATCTAAGTAACACGATAAGTAAAAATGCTGAAGAGATCTCTTTAAAAAATCCTCCTGTATAAAATAAATTATTTCTGTAACGTTGTATCGTGTCAAACTGAAACTATACGCATACCTACCTACAGTGAAACATTATTTTGTATCGAATATATAGTTTCTATCCGTACCTTTGAAAGGCTATTTGATCTAAGCGACATTTTTTTAGATTTTTTAAATAATTATATTAAAAAAAATGTCGCTTAGATCAAATAGCCTTTCAACCGTCGATATGGTATCTGGTGCTCCGTACGAGATTGATCTACGTCCGGAGCCACGCGGCGCCCACCGCGTTGCACGCCCACTTCACCCTCTGCGTGCGCCGCCGTAACATGCAATGTTTGCCAATTACATTTTGAGCCGAACGCGTAAGGCTGCAGTTAAACGGCGCGAAAATTTTAATGCAGCTGCCGCACGTTCGGCGCTCCTTTATCTATAGAGAAAACTTTGTACCCCCTTTAAAGCACATTGCGCGCACGGAGTAATGTGATATTTGGCATAGTTAAAGTTTTTATGGAGGAGTGCAGAAAGCTAAAATTACGGTCGAATTTCGACCACGGGGCGACCACTGGTTTTTATTATTGTTCGAGTGTGTACTCTGTTTGCTAGGCATTGATATTTAAATAAGTTACTTGAAGTTACCTAACTGCGTGGCCGCCGCGTTTTGTCCACGCAAAGGATGCGCGGGGGCCGCCCTGCCGACTACAAACATATTTAGCCCAGTTTGCTATTAAAGCGCGATCCGTATAGAAGAACGCGCGATTGCCGAGCGTCGCGTTGACCGCATGGCGATTAAGTACCTATGCGCGAAATAATTCTATATAATTATAATCTAGAAATATTGCTTGCATTATTTCAGAGTTCGTTGCAATGATGGCAGAGATCAGTAAGTATCGATTATCATGAATCATTTAACTAAAAGCAAGTTAATTACAGGGGTGTAGACAACCTAGTTTAAAAAAAAGGTGTTAGCTTGTCCTGATTATACATAATTACCTACATTTATTTAAATTATTCATTTTAAGTGGGTATACGCCTAAATTGGTTTTAATATTCGCCATTTATTACATCTATTAAACTTTGAATGTTTGCTTTTAGTTTATTTTAGTATAGTTAACTTAGTACCTCTTTTATTTCGTTTTATTTCTTATTTGCCAACTTTTGAGGTGTTTTTTTTATTTTTTTTATCTTCTCTTATGTTGTCAATATGTCTGTGCCGAATAAATGTTCTTTTTTTTCTTTCTTTCTTTTCATAGGGTCACATAGCCAATAGTGTATTGTGAGTGATTATGTACATTGTACGTCTTTATCGTTGTATAGGTATAGTTGGCCAAGGGATTGGTCTACCGTCCTATATTGTAATTTGTTTTGTGGGCTATAAAACAAAAAGGTTTATTCTCGTGTCAAAATAATGAAGTTTCAACAATCGAAATAATGCAGTTCTGTTAAAATTTATAGACCACTTTTTTGGTTGACCGTAGGTACATCAGGCATAATCCAGCAATAATTTTTAAATAATATTTTGAAAGGAAGAAATAATGCTAAATACTTGCCTACAGCTTCATTTACAGTCCATTTTATTACATTATAAAACATCAAAAAAATAGTACTGTAGATACATAGATAGAGATAAACTACGACAAAATGGCGCGCCCATCCAAAATTCAAAACGTTTGAAAGTACAAAGCGCCAACAACACTCACAACGCATATGAGCGTACGGAGACGGCCGTCAAACCAAAATAAATCCAAGGATTTGTTGCTCGGTAAGGAGAGGTGACCAGTAATTTGGAGGCGCGCGCCATGTTATCGTAGTTTATGTGTACTACGTAAATAATATTGGCACCAGGAACACGCAAGCTCTATTACACCGGCTCTATGGACGTGCTAAAGACTCGTCCCGTCCACGGCTATCTTGAATTTGAGAATACCTTTCCTGTGTTGCAACTAGCCATCAGGCTGCCAGACTTCAGGTTCAGAATGTATAGGAACAACATGGTGTATGGCATCGTTGCTGATTTGGTGAGTTCAGAAACCCAATTCTCGTAATTAATTTACACTATAACTGTACTGACAGAACTGAGATTATATTAGGAATTGACAGAAAATCGGTAGGTATTCTACTCCTCTTAGCGCTCAATTATGGAGAGGCGGAAAGTCGCGCGGAGTGCAATGCGGCGCGCAACGCGGAGAAAGACGCTTATCTCCGTTCATGGAGAGCGAGCGAGAGAGCTACACGCCGATATGCGCGCCGCGCGACTTTCCGCCTCTCCATAAATGAGCCCTTAAAGTTCAGTCCGATTTCAGTAGGTATACTAACGACACGATTGGCGCAGTGGCTAAGCGCAGCTTTCTGCGCTACGTGCCGCGGGTTCGATCCCCGCACGGAACAAATATTTGTATGATCTACACATAGTTGTTTCGAGTCTGATTGTGTGTGCATGTGACATGTATGTTTGTAAAATGTACCTTCGATGCAGGAGAAATGGTAATGAGGGGCAATGATTAAAAAAAAAGAAAAAAAGTATCTGATTATAAAACACGATCCTACCGATCTTGTCTGATCACTTCAATACATGAGACTAGGTATTATACTATATTGAAAACAATATAAAATTCACAGGAGCAATCAATATCAGAAGTGGAACGGCGTCTGAAAAATTCGGAGTATAACTCGCTAAGAAACCTAACAGACGATCTGAACCGAGCGACCGATGACGCCGCTGGTAACATCCTCAAGTATCTGGACATCATCCAATACTCCAGTCCTAGCAGCAGTGCTGAGAATACTATGATTAAGTACAGCACTGACTTGGATGGCAAGCAGTTGGCGTTGCAAAAGGAAGAAATTGTAAGTATACTGCCTTGGTTTAGTTGTTTTTTTTTAGTTCCCCTCACTATTATGTTTAACCCCCGACAAAAACGCGGGGTGTTATAAATTTGTAGTGTGTATCTGTGTACCTATCTGTGGCATCGTAGCTCCAAAACGGAAGGACGGATTTCAATTCTTTATTTTTAATTGAAAGCTAGTTCAATCGGGTATCATCTTAACTATGTTTCATAAAAATCTGCTTAACCGTTCAAAAGTTACAGCTCTTTTTCTAGTTGGAGTCGGGGGATTTTGATGGTTAGGTTATTTCTCCTGTATCGAGGGTAGGTACAGTTTACAAACATACATCTCACATGCACCCACATCTAAGCCCGAAACAACTATCTGCAGATCATACAGATATTTCTTCTTAGCGCAGAAAGCTAATCGCTTAGCCACAATAAGAAGGGTTTTAGGCCTTAGTCCACCGCTCTAGCGTGGTGCGGGTAGGTGGACTACACACACCATCGAGAACTTTATGTAGGTATCCGCAAGATGTTTTCCTTCACCGTTAACGCAAGTGATATTCAAATTATGATCCGCATAAATTCGAAAACTCCCTCTGAGTTTGTGGGCCAAGTTCGAACTCGCCTTCCTGCATGGAAGGTAAATGTTAACTGCTAGATTACCACTAACTCCTTATAATAACGATTTATAACCTATTAATTTTACACAGTAAAATCTTTTTATTGTTGCGAATATTTTAATTTAAAGTCTTTCATTAGGAAAAAATCTACCAGCAAATAACGAAACGAACGCAAAGATGTTCGTCAACCATGAGCCTTATCCAAGCTATCACCAAGTCTGATTCAATCACCAGCACCAAGAAAGATGTCAAGTTGATGATAGCTGAGACTAAAACAATAGCTGAGAACTTGAAGAATCTTATTTACAAGGTGATGACTTTCGCTTTGTTTTGTCTAACACGTAATAATGAATCGGTATTCCCCAGTTATGGTTGCAACGGTTAGGGGGTAGTTACCCCGTGGCAGGGTTGATTGATTTTGTTGATAAGAATTCTAAGTCTAATTTCAATTGATAATGCAACGAATTATTTCAAATTTCAGCACATTGTCATAATCCGCCACGCTGAAGTTGTGCGGTTTGGCTGACTACATACACCATCGAAAATTTTTGTTTCACTTCCAGATGTGCAGGTTTCCTTCACTGTTAAAGCACGTTATAAAATCCATATTATAGGTATGAATTCGAAAAGTTTGAGCCACGTACCGCGTTCGAACTCAGACCCTCTTGCTTGAAAGGAATTTTAACCGCTAGGCTATCACTGTTGTATCAAGTTAACAGATAAAAATAAATTATACTAAAAATAATCTATCTTCTAGACATCTGAAGGCTGGCCTGACGTAGTGGTGTGGCTTCTCAATGGAGGGTCAAGAGTTGCTTTTTACAAGATTTCGATAGCTGACATTGTATACTCTGTGATCCCTGAACAGAATGGGAGGAACTGTGGACGTATACAAAGCGTTTACCTTAAGGTTTGATTATTTAATTGTGTCTTATATCTCTTGAAATATTTATTTTATATTATAATGTACGATCATTATCTATCTCATTCTCTATCATATGTAGTATAAAATTAAGTCGCTTTCCGCGTCTGACCGTCTGAATATCCGTTAACTCCTCCTAAACCACGCAACGGATTTTGATGCGGTTTCCATTTTTCACGTATCTAATGTATAATACTTTGATATTTAATGTAAGGAAAGTAGGGAAATTTCACCCATGAGATGCCGGTGACGGGTCGCTAGTAATCAGTATAATTAATTATATTCTAATGTACGATCTGTATGTATATTTAAACTGTATACCTCATTTAAGGGTTTATCGTACTCATTATTATGGAGAACTTTCAATACGGGACCAACACTGTCATGCTCACTAAAATGTCTCGCTGATGGTGGCGTTGTATGTCGGGTCGTTGAGTTCCCTTGAGTTGAGGGTTGAGCTTAGCAATTCTGTCGCATGCGTCATGCTCGTGAACGGGTGCCATCTGTCGGGACTGGTCAGCTTGTAACTGCCATGGCAATCTTATTCAGAGGGAAATCATTATTATTCTAGTCTTATTTTTATTCACATTAAATTACATTATTCTCGCAGCTCTTACCACAACATTGTACTGATAAAGATTTTAATCTATTATTAGAATAGAGTTACCATGGAGTTTCTTGCCGGTTCGTCTTCACCTACTATTTGGAACCGTGCACTCAGAGTCTCTACATTTCATTTATGGCTGTATCTAGTTAACATGAAATAAATATGTAAGCTAAGCTAAGGAATCGTGAAAAATATGGTGCTCCATAAAAATAAATTCAATATCGACTAAATATATGGAACAGCAGATGTTTCGCGATTTCAAGGTTAGTTCTAAATATAAAACATACTTTCCGGAACTTCCAGCCTTTAAAATGTCCGAAGCACATGAATACGCTAGCGACGGGTTGTTGTTGCATCGCTGGCAAGGTCGAACTGATCCTGTGGATGGGATTGTATCGACAGATAAATGCCTTCGAGAACTGCTTGCCTAAAGGATATAAACTGCGGATCAAGGATTACGATATGTGTCTCAGAACTTCTACTATGGTAAGACAATAGTACCTATACCACTGTCTAGGCCTGAAATAAAGCAATTACCTAAGTATATATTATTTTTTAAATCTTTGCCCCTCACTTGGATTTCTCCTGTATCGTGGGTACAGTTTACAAGCATACATCAAACAACTATCTGTAGATCATACATATATTTGTTCTGCGCGGAAATCGAACCCGCGGTACGTAGATCAGAAAGCTAGTCGTTTAGCCACTGCGCCAACCATGTCGTCCAATTCATTATACATGCATACTACCCGTGCACATAAAGAATGGGAATAAAAATGGCGTCGCCTCTATTCACCTCCCGCTTGCACACTGACGCTGTCTATACTCACACACGTTGGAAGCGTCCACAAAAAGAAAACGTTATTCACGTGTTGCGATAACAGTTTTTTGAGTCATAACCTCAGTCATACGTAGTATCATAAGTAGTCTCAAGTCTATGCGCTAATCTGTGAAATAAATGCATTCTGAGGTTCTGAGAGTTTTCCGTGTTATTGATTGATAGCTTAATTATTGTTAAAGTTATTTGTTGGTTTGTTATTGTTGATAAACTAACATAACGTTTTAATATCGTTATTTCTTCTGATATAACGTTATGCGCGTCGTTTTCACTGTAAGTACCGTGTATGGTACACACGTGTACAGTACAGGCTAGATGAGCCGCCATTTCTAATCCCATTCTTCATCCGCACGGATAGATACATTACATCACCTAACTTGAGATTTAACAAGATCAAAGATATAACCAGCGTTTCAGAAACCGGGGGTAAAATGTTTCTAACTAATCGCAGTTTATGTTTAATTTCAGATGTTGGAGTGTCGTGTTTTTATATACAGAGCGAAACTGAACACGAATTTCGACCGAACTAGCCAGGTTCATCCCTTCGTAAGAATTAACATCCTGAACGCAGTTAAGGAGACGAAGGTCAGTAATCTATCTATTCAGGATATTTTTTTATGTAGTGAGCAAAATTTTAGTTATTCAGTTTCCGTTCCCAAATGCAACCGCAGTACCTACTAAAATTTACTCCAAAACAAAATAAAAATTTGATGTTGTATGGCCTGCGCTAGTAAATTATGCGTGTCCCCCATTACAATTACAATGGATCTTTTTGTTGTCCGAAATATAGAGAAATTTTGATTTTTTTTTATTACTATAATTATATATTTAATATAAGTAGAATTTTCGATTTGTTTTAAAGTGTATCCCAATACTGCGGTTGCATTTAGGAACAGTGACTGAATGACTGCAAATTAAGCGCACTACATAAAAAAATATTATCCTGTATAAGTAGGTACATTTAAAGAAATATAAAAAATATAACATCCTAATTCAAACCGTATCGTCATTAGTAAACAGCTTCATTTTACTTGCGACAATTTATCAGTCTATCTATCTTTTTCACATACAGTAGGTACGGCATTTTTGACGTGTATTATGTCGGTTGACAAAACAAAGACTGGAGCGCGATTGGAACTCTTTTTTCGTTTTGGAACTCTTTTTGGCTTGTACACTTTTCAGCGCGAACCCAATGTCCACTGTAATAGTAAGGTCAATGGCCGCATATATGAAAGATTATCACTTGAGAACGGCGCGACCGATTTGGATGGTTTCTTTTTTGTTGTGTTTGTAATTGTCAGTACAAGGTTTATATGAAAGTTTTGTTTTGGAAATTCCACCGGAATTGTCGCTATGAGCACCAACAATAAAATAATTGTTTAAAATGGAAATGGCCGTATACACATACAAAATGTTCCGTGTTTAGCGGATGATTCTGTCTTAAACTACTGTTATACTATCGGTGAAATAGGGCCTTAGAACGCGGGCACCCACTGTCTCCGTGTGATACTCAGAGCGACTGTAAAATATTTACTCTCTGAGCTTTAAAACCTAACTAATAGAGTAATCAATATGTTAAGTTAAATTTTAAAATATTATGTTAACAGATACAGCAGAGGACATTGACACCTATTTGGAACCAAGTGCTAAAGATCCACAAGCTGGTATCCGCGACCCACGACCGAATAGCACACAGTCCGCCTTTGCTCATGGTCGAGGTACTCGACAGTGACCTTTCGGTATGTATCTCAGCGAGAGTCGGCAAAGGTAATTAATTAAGGTAGTAGTGTCAGACGCCGACAGTCGGCAGGCGTGCCGCGTCCCCTTGCATTCTCAACAATTCAATAACTACTGTACCGATCCGGCTCGTCTATGGCTTAATATAATTTGAAAAGACGGAGCTTCCATTTATAAAAGTAAGTAAATGTAAAATAATTTTAAAAAATCCCCGGAACAGGTAACACGCTTTTATTAACTTCACCTGTAACTAGGTATGTAAAAAAATCTTGGAAGTTAAATTTGACCCACTTCCTGGTTTCCGATTGAGCTGAAATTTTGCATGCACGTTTAGTTTGGATGACAATGTATGGTTTGCTAAGTGACGGTTCCAATGAAAGGGTTTGCTGAGAAGAATACGAAAAATAAGTCACAGTCAAAGACGACGCATCGCACTATGTAGCGATTTGGCAGTTGTAATTACGTTTATTTCAAGTTTTATAATGTATTTTTTCTAAAAAAAAGAAAAAAATCTCAAAAAGCGAGGTCGCTATGTACTATACTGATAACTATTCTCCACCATTCAATAAGTCAAAGTTGTTGAAGTCTTTCAGTTCCTCAGAATAAGAATGCCATAGTTGGCCATTTAACGAAAATCAAAGTCGAGATGTAATAGGCCTCTTAAAAGGTTCCACAAATGTGTAACTGATTATCTCTTCTGTCTTAAGTAGTCTCGTAAAAATGTTATTTGTCAAACATTCCAGGGAAAAAGCGAGCTGGTCGGGCGGTTCCAAATCCAGCCTGTAGTGGATGACAGACAAGATTACCAGTTCGCTCCTAAACTGCAGTGGTACGACATTTATAAAGGGGCGGAGTACACCGGCCAGATACTCATGTCTGTACAACTGTTGCAGGTAAGGCCTACCGAGATAGAGTGAGATAAGGCACAAGGTACTACCTTTTTAAACCCAATCCCTTAAAGGGGTTATTGTACTGTACGGGTTTGTCCACCCGCCATGTTAGCCCTGCAGGCAATAAAACCTATGAATTGATCATGACTACACAGATCATAGGAGATTGCCTTTCCATCGCGGCTCGTCTTAATGAACAATGGGCTGAGCACGAATGTTTTGATGTATCGTAACGTAAACGCAAGCAAATTTTGAATCAAAAATACACGTTGAACCTATGATATTTTTATGGAAATACATGCAATATTTTTACATTTTCATGAACAAGTGTGTTTGTTGCATAAAACTGAACAAAAATGCGATAGATTCATTTACAATGTCTGGTTACGTTTACGTTACTATACGTCAAAACATCCGTGCTTGGCCCTCAGGACAACCACATAACTCAGACGGTTGATGTCTGAAGTTGAGGTAGTTGCGCGATGCGGGGGGAGGTGTGACACACGCCTAATATTGACTAAGCTAAGCTTTATGGTGTGTATCATGAGCCTGTGACTGACATCTCGCGTCACACCCCTCCCGCACCGCGCAACTTCTTTATAAGCTCAGGCACCGACCGTCTCAGTTAAGCGGTTGGCCTGTGCCGATGACGGTTATAATTCTTTTTTCATCTCACTAGCTCGGAAAGGCGTTCTTTATTCTTCGAAATCTGAGCGGAAAAGTCTATTTTATCCGCTAGCGTGGAAAAGTTATTCGAAATTCGAACGTGACGAACTATGGTGTAGAGCACAGACCTGGGCCTCAAGTTTGTTGTAATCACGAGAGCATTCTGCCACTAGTGACGGTGTTGCCACACGGTGCGCTGCGTCGAGGTAACGCAGCGCAGCGCAAAATTGAGGGTGCCACACGAGTGATGCGAGCGAGGTGCGAGCGGGGTCTGTTCGAGCAACACAACGAAATCTGCGTTGCGTTGCGTCGACGCGACGCACCGTGTGGCATCACCATGGAGGTTGGCGCCCTGGACAAGTGTAGAGTGGTGAAGAAGAACAACTCAAATATAATTAGGCATCTAAAATTTTCCTCGCTTTAGTGAGATGAAAAATTGCGTGTTTCTCACGGCTGCAAAATTATTTGCGTCTCGTGCCTTTGAATCCCTCGGTACGCTCAGGATTCAATACAAGCACTCGCACCAAATAACAACTTTGCAGCCTTGCATAACAAATAACTATTATTAGTTTCTTCTTTTCTTTTTAAGATACCCGAAACCTTAATGAAAAATACAGTATACACGCCGATTGAAGAAACTTATATTGCATCCGGAGTTAAAGTTACAGACCCAGATTCGGATGAGCCGGAGCCGTTGCCCTTCAGCCTTATTCCCAAATCAACTACGTATAAGTGATTATCAGTTATTTATAATTTTTACTTGCAACATCATCATTATCCTTCTAGCCCAGGGGTCGGCAACCTTTTGAGTCGGAAGAGTCAAAAATTACAATTTACAAAATTCAAAGATTTAAGGAGCCACAATTTTTTTCAATTTTTATTTTTTTTTATTTTTCAACATACTTTCGTCTATTTGGCAAATAATGCCAAGACCACCTAGTAATATGCGTATGGAACTAAAGAGCCACAGCTTCACATCCAAAGAGCCGCATGTGGCTCGCGAGCCGCAGGTTGCCGGCCCCTGGTACCAACCTACCTGGAACTTACCTTTTCGGAATTATGCAAGGAAAGAACCTCCATGACCAGTGCTGTAACTAGGCCGGAGCCAGCGGTGCCCAGGCACAGGGCACAGAAATGATCAGACCAGGACCAAGTTTTGGGTCATGCATGGTAGTTAGTAGCATACATACAATATCTATTATTTATCGCGTAATACGGGTGTAAACGCGCCACGCGGCTTTACTATCTCTAATAAGGAGTATTTGGTGTCATTTGTGTATTTTAGCAAATATTTTCGAAAATTTTTTTTTACCTAATTTATATAATTTAATTTAAAATAAATTTAGTGTTAAGATAGTTATTTTTTATTGACAGTGGCCATTTCATAGTAGAGCCGGGTAAGATTAGGATATTTTTTAAGGGCTAAGTTTAGTGTCTCAGGATCATAATTATTGAAGTTTATTACCAGAGTCGATGTTCATTACCATTAGACCCGCTGTTCACCATTAGAGCATAACGTTATCTAAGGTTGTACTAAATATTTTCGGGCCCTTGACTGCGACTGATATCTAGGACATACGAACATCCTCTCCGATGCAGGGGGAAGTCACGGTAAATCACGTTATAGTTTTATGAAAAACCGAACAACGTTACTGCCATGACATAAGAATAATCACAATTCAAACATAAATGTGATAATTACAACCAAAGGAAGGAAGGACGGCATAATTTATGACGAATGATAAAGATCTTTTGGAGATTCACCCTTGATAGCCTCAAAAAGGTTTTTCACATTACAGAGTGGACATATACTGGTGGGGGTTACGTGACGTCACCACCACCAGAAAGCCTTGCGTAGTCCTGGAGATAGACGAGCTGACTATAAAGTCAGATGTGGTCTGTGACAAGAAGTCTAACTGCAATTTTCCCAATGGACGATCTTCGCAGACCTTCCAAGCTCCGTTGAATGAGGTCTACTGCCCTCCTTTAAGCATCAGGCTGTATGATAGCAGCACTTTCGGAAGGACACTGTTCCTGGGCACGAATATAGTGAAAAATCCTAATAAGTATATAGTGAGTTGGCTGCCTAAAGTCGAAAGGGAGGCGTCTTTGAGGAGCGTATCAATTACAGCTTCAAATTTTTTTCAAGGTTAGTTTATTAGTTTGGATATTATGTTAATTATAATGTATTTTTAATTATGTGGTATTCATGCCTTCGTCATGTTGATGGAATTATCCTATAAAAGATTATTTAAAGAAGAGAAAGTCGTTATATTTCTTTGAATCAGAGAGTTTATCTGCTAGACTTACGAGGAGCAAACATTCAAACCATGTTTTATCACACATACAAAACAAGTATTCCATTTTATTTTTCCAAATTCTGTCTACCTTCGAATAGTTTGAAATGAAAAAAAGAAAGAAAGTTTTCTCTTTCCCAACATTTGGAGACGATGGACAAACCACGTTTTGATTATTTGCTCCTCACATAACAGGCACTCGTTGTGTGTACCTACTTTAAAAAACTTTAAAAACCTAGCACCACAAGACTAATTAAAAAAAATACTGTCCAGCAATTTCTATTATTGTTATGTTGGAGATTACTGGCGTGTTATGTCGTTACATTTCGTTGCGTACCGAAATGACCGATTGATTTATTGGTTTTGTTAATAGTGATTCAGTATCCGGGCAAGAGGGGGGAAAAAAATGTTTAGTGAAACATAAATTTTATCACATTCTGTCAGATAAGTTGTGGATAGACCATAAACTTATTATTAGATACTAGAGTATAATAAGTTTATGGGATAGACAAATAGCCAGTTTATTAGCAAGTGGTGAAATAGACCTTAAAACCGTTACAGGACTAGAGTTGAAAACTGCGGAAACTTTCCGAAACTTTGGAAGTTTTCCGGAAGTTTACCGGTAATATTCCCGAAAACTTCCAAAACTGCGGCAGTTTTGGAAGTTTTCAGAAATGATTTTTTACTTATAAAAACAGTAATTGGGGATACTTTATACTTAAAATATGTTACATTTAGCTAGATTTTAAATATTCGAACACAGCGAGCACAGGACGGGATGCGGGGTAGGGTACAGGTTAAAAATAAATATTTCCAAAACTTCCGTCACACCGCTCGGTGTTTACATTATGCCCGTTGCCTTCGTATGATTTATGCCGATTGAATACAAAACGTTATTTCATCAATTTGCTTCAATAGGTACCATAAATAATTAAAATAATAAAAAAAACAGAACTAAATTAAAGGATCATTTTCATTTGCCGTTACTGATTCTGAGTAATCCCAAAGCAACGAATTTGTTGATTTCATAAATAGAAAAACATAATTTGAAAACTTCCAAAGTTTCGGAAGTTTTGGAAGTTTTCAGGAAACTTTCCTCAGAAAAGGAAACTTTCCTGGAAGTTTTCAACTCTATACAGGACAGTAACTTTACTTTACCTCCCTTACCTACCTACCTACCTACCCTTCTATTACTTTCAGTCAGTCAGATCCTATACATAAAGAAAAGTTTCACGCCAACAATGGACGATTTAGGAAGCAAAACATCGTTGAGAAGCGTTCAGAAAACAAAGAGGCCTCAGTGGAAACGTCTCTTCTTCACCAAAGAACCAGAAGAAGAAGAATATGTACTTCTTCCAATGTTCTCCAAAGAAAAAAACCAAATTAAAGTGGTGAAGAATGGTCTTGAGAACCCTGAACAGAAAGATTGGTGGACGAGATATTTCTCTGCGCAAACGGTACGTTTTGTACACGAATTTCATTTATCCTATAGGAGTAAGTAGACGAGCTTGTAGTAAAACATGATGATAGGTTTCCCACCGCCCATAAAGAATTGCAACACCAGGGGAGTTGCTGATGCGTTGCGAAATTTTTTACTCTTTTTCTAACATTTTCTCTACCTTTCTCGCTCATTATTTATCTATGAAAAAAAACATTATTTTTATTACCCTTTCTTAAAAAATGTTTCAAGTTACTGAGAAGTTGAGATATTTTATAAATTATTTCTAATTATATTATCTATTATGACAAACCTCTTTGGAAGTAGGTTTTATGTTTAAAAACACATAAAAAATGTAATTCTTCATTTGTTTTTATTTATCGAATTAAAAATAATAATTTAAAACATTGGTTTTCGTTGATTCTAGGAGGAACTAGATGACAGTTCGTCCTATACAGATAGAATCATGGTATGTAAAGCAATTTTTTATATTGTAATTTTACTGTTGGTCCCACAGTTACCGACTTCTCTGCTTACCTACTTGTAACGTTGTCAACATTTCAAAGTGGACTTTGATAAAGATGCAAATCAGCTGATGCTGGGTTTCGACGCCATTATTGTGTTTGTTTTTGTTTTAACTTTGTTATTTTATTTAAATAGGTAATTATCTATTGCATTATTATAGATAAAGTAGTGTATGAAACAGCACATAACTAAGTATAAAACACTCGTGTGATACTATTAAAAACCTCGTCTGCGGCTCGAATTTTAAATATACTCGTGTTTTAATAACCCCTATTATACAACAGTTTCATAAACTACTATTATTAGTAAATAGTGTTATAAATAATATAGCCTTAAAATTATCCGCACCTAATAATATAACAGCCGGTACACCTATTATTAAATTATGGTTACAGATATACTCATCAGAGTTAGAAAGCCAGCCGGAATTCTCCAAGTTCAAGGACTGGTGCTCGACCTTGAAGCTTTACAACGGCAAGAAGACGGGCATCCCGGAGAAAGATGAGCAGCTGTACTGCGGGTTCTTGAAGGCTGGCATCGCCATATACAGGTGGCCTCCACCCGAGGATACTGTTCCTGTTAGCTGCCATGGAGTGGAGCTAAGTAATGGGTAAGAATCCGAGCAATAACTATGGTAATAAATCCAGCACATTACTGTCCCATCCTGGACGTGTCTTCTCAGCAGCTTCTTCTCATTTTCTAATAAGAAAAGAACACACACACGGTTTGATATAGCTACCCTAACAAAACAATACAGTCTAACAGTAGTAAGCGATCAGCTTTAGGGTAAAGTGGCATACGGCCACGGCTATCCTCTGAACATCACTATGAATATGTATTAATATTTTCTTGTTTCATACCTTTTCAGTAGTCGGGTTTTAGTTTCTAAACTTAATTTTTTTGTTTATTAGATTGCACATTGTAATAATATAATTCAACAATTTTTCCAGTTACTTCACGGATTACCCAAATAACGAACCATCGAAGTACCTGGTACGCGTTTACGTCATCAAAGGTGTGAACTTGGTAGCTAAAGCGTTTACGGGCAAGTTGGATCCTTACGTAGCCATCAGCTGTGGAAACAAACATCTCGGAGATAGGAAGAGCTATGTCAAAAACACCCTGAATCCTGTATTTGGAAAGTAAGTTGAAAATTCTAATAACTAGTAATTTTGTCAAACTGAATTCTATTTCCTCTGTCATAAATCATTACTAACGATCGAATTTTTGTGTATGAGAACCTAAGTCTCTCTGTTCACTCTAAAAAAATGCATCGGTCGAGCAAAAATAACCTTTACTACATTGACATAAACGAAAACAGTTCCTTAAAAGGCGATTATAGTGCCACAAACTTATCTGACCCGGTCGTGGCGTCGCTGCCGTCGCTTTTACCAATGTCATCTCCCTACAAAAATTACATTTTGTTGTCATTTTTGTTCCGTAGCGACGTTAGTTCCAATTTTGGTCACCGGGTCAGATAAGTTTGTGGCAATATAGAAGAGAAATGATCGTGTCAAGAGAATGGGCAGTACTAGAGTAGTCCGATATCATGTTATAGGTATAGGTCAATTATCGATATTTTAAAATCATTTTGTCATGCAGTGACAATGACAAAATCATCAATGCCTAAAATCATCACTCGCTATTGGCCATGACTGAATGAACGTGCACTTCGGTTTCGGCTGTGACATGACAATGACAAGATGACAACATGCAATGTGTGAATGCGGTGACAGTTAGAAAAAATGATTGATGATTTTGTTATTTTTCCCGTCATCGATATTTTTTTGTCATTGTCATGTAATCATTGTTATCGAAAAATCATCATTCAGCCCATTTCTAATCGGCAGCAATGTTTTAGTGTCCTCTTGGTTCTTCAATAAGTCCTTCGTTCAACCTGTTCTCCTGTATAAATGACACGCTTTATTAGGTATATCATATCATCCACATGAGATCTTATCGTAATATTTTCAAAATAAATGTTAATGAATTAAAGGTGTTGCTTAGATTAAAGATTTTTTTACAATATAATAAGTTAGTGTTTTGGTTGAACTCTGGTACACAAGGTAAGATTTAATTTTAGTTATGGGTACCAGCACTTTCGAATTAGGATTTTATTTACGGGTTATATTTTAACAAGGCAGACGTGCTGCTGATTTTCACACTCATAATTTTAATTACTAGTGGTCACCCTGTGTTCGATATTCGATCGTAATTTTAGCTTTCTGCACTTCTTCTCCATATAAACTTGAACTATGCCAAATCTCACACTCCTCCGTGCACGCAATATGCTTAAAAAGGAGTACAAAGTTTTCTCTTCACGTATTAATATATCGATTTACTCAGTTCAGTCGCGTTAATTGATGAACTAATCATTACAGGATGTACGAATTCCGATGCACTTTACCAGACGACTATCTTCTGACGGTATCTCTGTATGATTACGATGCGATACCTCCTGACGAGCTGATAGGCTCCACAACCATTGACTTGGAGGACAGGATATATTCCAGGCACAGAGCGAGAGTTGGATTGGCCACAGAATATAACGCGTGAGTATTAGTATCATTACCCGCTGAAAACCAGCGCTGTCGGGTTGCTCGCAGCGCGGCAGCATATGCTGAGCGGAAGCCTTTTTGGAACAGCTGCGACGTACAATCCATTTTTTATTTAAGATAAATATTTTTCTTTTTCTTTTACATGTTTTATTTTTTTATTTTTTTTAAATGCTATCTTTAAAATCGTTTTTGTGATGTGTCAAATAAATACTTTTTCTTTTTCTTTTTTCTTTCTTTCTATTTCTAAACGTTTGTTTTTTGTTTCAATTCCCTTTTTGTTTTTGGCAATTCTGTGGTGCCAAGGAAAAAGGGGATGTCTTATTTTTGAAAATATAGTTTTTTTAATAAATGACTTCTTCTTGTTTCTTTTTTACTCTGTATTGAAAATACTGGTTTTATGACATTAATATAAATATACCCTGTTTCCTTGCCACCACGGAATTTTACTCAACCAACTACCAATACTACCTACAACTCTTCGTTTAGTCTTTGTTTTACTACTCCCCCCCCCCCCTATTTTGTAATAAGAGTTCTCGTTATTCTTATCCAAATTCTATAATAAAGTATGATTGTTTTACAATTTGGATAATGTTCGCTGTTAAAAATAACATGCGGGTGTATTTTCCAGAATTGGTACTAACAAATGGCGTGACTGTTGTAAACCTTCGGTGATCCTCGAAGACCTCTGTATTAGGAACCATTTGGCTCCACCTATATTCCCTGACAATAACACGGTGGTCATCAATGGAGTTGAATATCGAGACAACGATAGCAATGGTTATTATAACATTAATTTGTTTATAAAATAACAATTATAAGGGAGCGGACTCTTTTATCCGTCCGATTATACAGAACTGACTTGGGTTGATAACCTAACATTTTTTTTGTTTTGAAAAATCATTGCCCACACTACGATTTCTCCTGTATCGTGGGTACCTACAGTTTACAAACATACATGTCACATGACACACCCAGACCTGGATTAAGTATCTGTAGGTCATATAAATATTTGTTCCGTGCGGGGATCGAACCCGCGGCACGTAGCGCAGAAGGCTAATCGCTTAGGCACTCCGCCAACCGTGTCGTATACAATTATAATGTAATTAGCGACCCATTCCCGGCATCCCACGAGCGGCAGTGCAATTTTTCTACGGTCCTTACATTAAATATGAAAGTATTATGCATATAAGTAAACCTTCCGTGAAAATTTATCTAACTAATGGTGCAAACCACATCAAAATCCGATGTGTGGTTTTGGAGTTAGCGGATATATAAACAGACAGATACTGAAACCGACTATAATATTTTATACTTTAGGTATACTCGTATGAGAAGTAGAGGTATGAAGTTTGTCTAGAGTAAATCATATTACAGATTTAGGAGTAAGTAATACACGATTCCAAATTGCTATTTGACAAACATGTACTGTATTGTACTCGAGGCTTCTAGAGCACTCGAATTCGTCATATCTAGTGCAAATTTCAGAATATAAAAACTCTTAAAATTTTGTACTGCTGTTTCGTAAGAAGAATTCAAAAAGTTAATAACAAACGCGAAAATGAGCGATTCTGCTGAAGAAAGTAGCTGGTTTGCTATGGACCATAGCTTATGGCCCTGAGAGCCTTTGGTTCAATGTCCAATGAAACTGAATTTACCGTCTTATTACAACCCCATCTTGAGTAAAATCCCCTAATTTATGCTTCTATTGTCTCACTATAGAAAAGCGTTTTCGTCCACAGCCAGGAGTTACAGATCAGCATCAGATCGCAAAGAGAACATCTGTCTCAGCTTACTGCACAGTTGGCACACTCTGCCTATCTGCGGGTACCGCTTGGTACCTGAGCACGTGGAGTGTAGAGGTCTGATTAATGCTGAAAAGAATGCGCTTGAGCAGGTCAGTCTTATTCTATATTACACAACGTGTATCAGAAATTCATGATCATATTATGTAACGGTGTGGATCATTATACTGAACAATTTTCTTTATGGGATCATCATCGTAATCGCAAAAAAATATTAGCTGTCCCATACAAAATTTCAATACCTACTCGACCCAAACGTATGGGACAGCTGATAATTTTTTCGCGATTACCATGTTGGTTCCATAGAGAAAGTTTTTCAGATTGATAGTGTGATTGTGGTGTGGCTTCAAAAAATGTGGCTACGCATTTCTGGTACACGTTGTACGTAAAGAAGCAAAGAAATGATTATGCGCAACGCGTCGTGTGGACAGGCCCTTATGGCGCATCCACACATGCCGCCGGCTTATGCCGCCGGGTTCACTCAGATGACTGACAGACTCGTGTATATATAATTTTTTCGTCACCGATCGGTCATCTGAGTGAACCCGGCGGCATAAGCCGGCGGCATGTGTGGATGCGCCATTACAGACACAAAAATTATAAATAGGACATACGAGTATTCTGTATTTCAGGGTAAACTCCAAATGTGGGTAGACATCTTCCCTCTAGACGCTGACATATACATACCGCCTGGAGTGGATATCAGCCCTAAAAAGTTGGAGGACTATGAGCTTCGAGTGATCGTGTGGGACGTTCAGGGAATCAAGCTCGATGACCGTGGGAAGAAAATTTCTGATATTTACGTTAGAGCGTTAGTATGGTTTTCCTTTTAATGAATCACTCTTTCTCGTCTAATAAAGAAGTATAAGGAAAAAGTTATTTTGTAACTTTTTTTTCTATTATAGTACACTTCGGTTCCACCAAGGAGCTTTCAATTCAATTTTTATAGCAGCCGCACATTGTCTATGTTGGCGGGGCTAAGGCGCGTGCGCGATAACTGCTGAGTTTCGGCGCCATTTTTGTTTATTTACATTATTAATGTGTTATCTACCCATTGCATGAGTATCTATAGATAAAGTTGTGTATGAAACTGCACATAAATTCATTTCGTTCATAATACACTGGTGGCGGGACAGCATCATTGGCCTTTTACGCACAATGGCGAACAGGTTACATTGCCCAATATCTAATTAAGCGGCACTGGATTGCCTTTAAATAATTGCAATGTTGTAGCGCTAATGATGTATTGAATTACATTTGATTTGAATTGATGAAATTTTCTGAATTCATTAAAGAAAACGTACGTCATTGTTTCGTTGACAGGTGGATCGACACGGTAGAACAGGCGCAGTACACGGACGTTCACTACAGCAGTGCGACCGGTGAGGGTAGCTTTAACTGGAGAATGATATTCCACTTCCAGTACCATCACGCTGAAAAGAAGGTAACAATTCATTGTTCACATAACGTACAATCACATCTGTAATACCCAAAGGAGGCCGAGGTGTACTGGTGTACACCCACATTTCACCAATGGCATTATAAATAAAAATAAAATATTCTCAGGCATCGAGGCCCATAGCATGTTACTATTACAAATAACTTAGGCAACTATGTTAGTAGAACATGTAGGTAGGTAGGTACAATAAATATGACAATATAAAAACACAAATAGAGTTCACCCTCACAAGAAGGTTCATCCAGCTCCATGTCTGACATGCAGCCTGATGAACCTCCCTATCGTCGGCCCATCCAGCCTCTCCGCAAATCCTTCAAGATCCCGTTGGTGCTTCCCCTCACTCTGTATATTATAGATGCAACTTTTTTAAGCATAATGGCGAAATAGTCATCATTATTAGGTCCCATGTAATATTGGGAAATTATTGCGGCTCCGCGTTGGTCCATGTATGTAGGTACCTATAAGGAATCAATTTATTCTAGCCAATCCAAATCCTCAAGGTAGGCTAGCAAACATTGTTGCTGGCTATCTCTCAAAGAGTACTTGGATTATTGAAGCGTTGTTCCCGGTCTGGGTGTATGTGCAATGTGACATGTATGTTTGTAAACTGTACCCTCGATACATAAGAAATCCTAGTTAGGAGCAACGGTATGAAAAAAAAGAAAAAAAAAATGTATTAACCTTGGACCTGTCAGACACATTGCGTGGACAAGAAAAGCTTGATGGCTCGCGACCAAAAATATTAGAAGGTTCTTGCTCGCGACTCGAATACTATGTGAAAAAATTACATTTTTCTTCTTACAGTTAGTGAGAAAAGAAAAAGGTCCATTCACTGAGGTGGAAGAGCACATGCCTCCGATATTTGTTGTACAAGTTTTGGATAGCGACGCCGCATCCCAGGATGACTTTTTAGGTACATCATCAGCGTCATCCTGTAGTAGTCGACTGCTAGACAAAGGCCTGTCCAATCGCACGCCATCGGGTTCGCTCCTCGGCTACTTTCATCCAGTTTTTACCAGCATTGTAAGGACATGCTCTGGTCATCATATGAACGACTTTTACTATGAAATCAAACCTGAAATCGTGAAAAAATATATTTATTTATTTATTTACCAACTTATACTAACAGTAAATCTACAGTCTACACATTCAAGTTATAGGTACATATTATTTATACAGGTATATTATTTATACAGATATATCTTCTTATAAATATAAATTCTTAAAAAATCTGTTGTTCCTTACAAATAATTCAATATTGCTCGACTAATTAATGTATGCAACAGCAGATTTTTATTCGCGATTTCATCATTGGCTCCATGATAAAAGTTGTTCATAAGGAGGTAGAGTCACGAGCACAAAATTAAATATGTATACATGTAGCGACATTCAAAAATTAATTTTATCAGAATTAGCGACTAAAATCTTCAAATATTGTTCACATCATACCTCCAAACACATAATATAAATATTTGGGTATTTGTGCTCATGACTGTAGGTACCTAAGATTTTAAATATAGTAGACTTGCTTCCAGATCATGAGCTGAGACCAGAGAAGTAATAATTGAATGTAATTTTTATTAAATTTCCAGCGTCGCTATCGTTCAATCTGAACTCAATGCCGAAAGGAGTGAAGCAGGCCGCCAAATGTAGGATGGATGAAATGGAAAAGTACAAGAAGATCAACTTGTTCTCAACTATGTCGATCAGAGCGTGGTGGCCGCTGGTGTATACCAACCGTAACACTTGCATGAATTCGCCTGCTGTTAGTAAATAATTTATAAAATACTAGTGTATAATCGCCCAGTGATCGAAATATAACTTAATATAATAATAATTATAAAATAATGTTACGTTGAATACCATCGATATCTAACCATTTCTCAAAGATGTTGTCTCAAGTGACAATAAATGATTTTGTTAATTTTTTTTTTACTCACATAGGTTATTTATTGTCAACAATAATTTCAGGGTGTAATAGACTTAGAGATGACATTGTTGCCGAAAGAGAAGGCGATACTGATGCCTGTTGGACTTGGGAGAGAACCACCTTCAGCCTTGCCGGAACCGGCGTAAGTCTTTGTAGTATCTTTATGCCTCGTATTCGCTGACAGAATGTTCCGCAACACGTGTCACGATGTTGCCCGTCTTCGCCCGACATCACTAGCGACACGTGTCGCGGGATATTTGTCCTCTAGTGAATACAAGGATTAATTCTTCAACTGAAGTGACACGCCGACAAGGTAAAAGTCGCGCGATGTTGCCAGACTTGACGTGCGACGTCGCCCGACTTCGCTCGACATCACTAGCGAGAGCGACACGTATCGCGGGACATTATGCCCCCTAGTGAATGCGAGGATTAATTCCTCAACTGAAGCGACACGCCGACAAGTTACAAGTCACGTGATGTTGCCAGGCTTGACCTGCGACGTCACCCGACTTTGCCCAACATCTCTAGCGACACGTGTCGCGGGACATTTGTACCCTAGTGAATACGAGGATCCCTCAACTGAAGTGACACGCTGACAAGGAACAAGTCGCGCAGTGTTGCCAGACTTAATGTGCGATGTCACTTTTTAATATTTGTATGGATGCCCTGATTGTGTAGTGCTGGCAATACTATTTACTAAAACAACCATTTTCGTTTTCGTAGGCGCACGGATACTTTGAATCCATTGCAGTATGTCAAGAGTCTGAAGTTCACTTGGCGAAGAGAACACACATTGATCACAGTTACTGTTATTTTACTGGCAGTGGGGTTACTCGGTTATTACATAGGAATACCGCTGAGTCTGCTTGGTTTTTATTGAAAGTAAGTAGATCCTGGGCATTCGTTTGAACCAGAACTACGTTTGGTGTAAATAAATTGATGTTAGGACGCACGTTTGTGCAAATACTAAAATCTTGAGCTGGCCTAGCGTAGTAGGTAGTTCCGATAGTATCTTTATTATAATTTTTACACAAAAAAAGGTACAAAAAGTGGTATCAGTTTTAACAAAACTTCCTATTAAATGAAAATATCAGTAAAGTTGAAAGTTCATTATTTTGAAAATATAATATTTAGTCCTTTTTTTCTCTTATGGTTTACAAACAAATTGCATTAGGATGGTAGACCAATTCTTTGCTCGACTGTACATTAATTATGATTGTTTTCATTTCGGAAAAAAATAATATAATTTATCCTTTTTAGCGAAACTACATTCGCACTTGAAACATCATCGAAGATTTTTATTATGCTGTTCATATTTATTAGTTTGGCAGTCTTTTGTAAGCAGTATACATAAGTTTCAAGATATTAATAGGTACAATTTTACAGTAATTTAGATATTTATTGTAGGACTTTGTAGACTGAAATGTTAATAGTTTTTATAATTTTGTTTTTGTTGCAATAAATACTTTGTTGGTAAATATCATGATTTTTCTTGTGCACCTTTATCGGTTCGATTCCTAGAGCAGGTAACCCTATTTTAACACGCTTTTATTAGCTTCACCTGTAACTAACTAACTAACTATGTAAGAAAATCTTGGAAGTTAAATTTGACCCACTTCCCGGTTTCCGATTGAGCTGAAATTTTGCATACACGTTCAGTTTGGATGACTAAAGCGTGTTCAATAGTTTTTTTTTAAACTATAATATTTTATTAATTAACTGTATACTCGTATTATATAATATTTTATTAATTAAAATTAACTGTAGTTAGTTAGTTACAGGTGAAGCTAATAAAAGCGTGTTAATAATAATGAGTCACTGTGTAGGTAGTGTTATCTATTATCATCTTTTAGAATCAACATATAGAAAAGTTACATTAACTTAGTAAAGATGGCGCTGTGTTCAATTTTCCAAGTATACTAAAATAGCAATAGTATTTAGTAAAGAGCTTATTTTAATTTAATAATCAAGAATAAAGAACCAATATCTCAATACTTAGGTATAGATCTATAACGAGAAACAGATGTTCATGAAAATATTTTCAATAACAATTAGGTTCGTTTTAAAGCGCAACAAAAATATCTAGATACCTAATAATCAATAAAAACAATAATTTGACCTTCTTTTAGTACCAAATAGGTACCCTTAGCGACCTTTTAAGAAAACTATGTATGCTTATGAATGTTACAGACTCAACAGAAACGAAGTAGATAGGTTCCACTAATAAAAAATAAAAAATACGATTTTCTTAATAAATCATCAGAACGCTCTTGTAATGACTTGCCCTGAATTTTCCACATTTGTCCATCAAGAAGCCTTTGAAAAGTTTTGTCCATCGCAGGGCGCATCACGCATGCCTACTCAGGAGAGGTGTGTGGGGCCGCCCATTCGCTACGCATTCTCGCGATGACCATAATAACCGCGGCCGCGTTCCGTCGCCTATTTGAATGCACGAAACTTTTATAAAAACTTTCAATTAAAAAGAAGTTGTATAATCCGCGCACACCAGTGAATGATTTGTGTATTCGCGGTAAGTTTGAGATTTTTTTATCTGTGGTGTTCACTTTTATGATTTTGTGAAAATAAATTGGTTAAAAGTTAAGGATATTAGTTCGTTGCGAAGAAATATAAAGTTGTTCTTATAAAAAAAACGAGTACCTACCTATTTTGTGTTTGTATTCATGGTATGTTTACATGTTTTATTTATTGAAAAAGAATTTATTTCCATGACAATGCATTTTATCAGTGGCAATTATAATCCTCCGTATTTCACGATTGGGTCCGACCTTTTTGATAATAATTTGTAATTTTTATTTTTGATGGATATTGACTAAAATATCTCTTCCGTGCATAGAACAATATTTCTAAATAGTAGGTTTTATGGTACCTATCTAAACAAACGCCTAGTTAGGCTGTGCTTCAGATAATATCGTAATGTTTATGTTAATAATATCTACGTGATTTTATAGTAGTAATTAGATAATATTATGTTGCAACCTATAGGTACTGGTATGGTTACAAGAGAAGAAATTTTAGCACACGTGCAATAATAATAAAGATGATAATAATACCTGATAATATTTAGTGATTGTGATTATTAGTACCTATTAGGTACACACTGTTCCCGTCAAGTGACAAAACGTAGACAATAGAAAATCTATTGTTTGCGGGCGCCGGCGACCGCTCCCAGCTTAATGTAGCCTCCTTACTAATAAATGATGATTAATCGTTAAATAATTAACCTAGTTCTTAATTTTAATGTCATCTGTATTCATTGACATACTAATGACAAGGACAGGTACTATAATTGAATTTGTATTTAAAAATTACAAGTTTTTATTCGTTACACCACAGATGGACACCGGTGTCCCAGACAATAGATTTTCTATTGTGTCCATGTTACGTCTCTTGAAGCGTTATATCATAGACAAAATATTATACAATAGTATAATAAATCTATGGGTTTTATAAATTACATTACCTACTTGTATGTCTCGAGTCTCGACACATCAACGCCCAGTCTAAACCATTAAAGGACTATAAAAATTAGAGGCGATAAAAATTAGGTGGTAGTTTCAGTGATCACTTAGGATCCTGCCACGCGAGGTTCGGCAGGATTTTCCAAGATTCAGCTCCTAGTGATTCAAGGGATTCAAAAGTTTATATGATAAGAACTTTCTTTGAAATTCTTTATTCTAAACCCCCGACAAAAAATAGGGGTGTTATATGTTTGTAGTGTGTATCTGTCTGTGGTATCGTAGCTCCAAAACGGATGGACCGATTTTAACTCAATTTTTTTAATTGAAAGCTAGTTTAACCGGAAGTCATATTTCATGAAAATCTGTTCAGTCGTTCAAAACTTACAGCTCTTTTTCTAGTTGGAGTCGGGATTTTTGACGGTTAGGTTATCGCTAAAGATTTATACGTAATTTGGCCAAGCAGTATTTAGTATGCAAATGGGAGCAACTCAGTATTGTGTAACATTCCTAGGTACTAATTGAACATTGCTGCTGGGGAGCTTTTAATGGTTTTTATCTCGCTTTTCACTCCAAGTTGTATTCTACATAAAAAAACTTCATATAAAATAAAAATATCACTAAAGTTGAAACTTCACTATTTTGATGAGAGAAATAGACCTTTTACTTCTATGGCCTACAAGCAAATTGCACCCTAACAGTGGTAGACCAATTCTTTGCTAACTGTACCTATGAATACGGATCTAGTTAGGCCATATGATACCTATAGTACTTACTCCTTACATAACCTTCATTTCATTTGCTTCGTCCTAGCTAATACTTATATTTTCAAGGTATTATTCGTCTATAAAAACAAGTTTCTCCTCCTCGTCGTCCATAAAGAACGGCGTAAAGACTGACATTGTTAGAAGAGGACATACAACTGCACTTAAAAGTTCTGAAAGCTTAAAAGTTAAAGGAAATTGTGTTCTTAGTCTCAGAAGTTAGGTCTTGCCTTTACGCAGACTTATAGGTATGCCTCTGGCTTCTGTAGAAAAATGTGACAACTTTAATAATAAGTACTAATTTTATATCTTTTTATTATTATTCCTAAACCATACAAATTTATATTTCTAAATATTTTCACAAAAATATATATAAATATAAAAAGTAGTAGCCCACCGGTATCGGGAACAGGATCCAAGCTACCGATGGCCTAACCATCGGTAGCTCTAGAGAGAGAAACCTCCTAATAATGCGCGCAGTACCAAGGAGTACTGCTTTTTGAATCAGGCCCTGGATCCAGCCACCTAGCGAGAGCCTCTCGAGGCGTTGGTCGAGACTCTTGGCAATTAAGCCATTAGCCAATTTAACCATCATTATTATTATATTAGCCCATAAAGTCCCACGGGTGGGCAAAGGCCTCCCCCAAGTACTTCCACAAGTTTATTTCCTGCGCCACCTTGGACCAGCCCCTTTGATACGCGTCCAGGTTATCTCGCCACCTTTTTCCACCATCGTCCATCTTCTTGCACCCATTGTTTAGAGATAACTGCCCACCGGTCGGTATCCATACGGCTGACGTGACCCGCCCAGTCCCATTTAGTCTGGTAGCCTTTTAGCCTACGTCTATCACTCCCGCTTTTGAGCGCAACATGGTATTAAGAATTCTGTCTGTTCTTTTTACACACAGAATGATAACTTCCAGTAAAACAATTGCCACAGTACCATATTGATCTGGTAAAGTAACTGGGATACTGACGGTTTGTATTAATTATTTTTTTATGGAAAGAAAGAAAAAATGTTTATTGCCACACTAACAAAAACAAAAAACTCTAATACATGGCTTAAAATTAAAACTGTGTAGTATGGCAATAGGAGTGGGCTCAGCGGCTGCTGATCCGTCTGCAGCATGGCTACAGCACGGGTCAACGCTGGTTTTCAGCCCGCTCCTTAGTCTCTACTTAAATTATTATCTATGGGTGCGGATGTTCAACAACATCTGGATGAATTAAAGTAAACATATAAGGATAAAACAAAACAAAAAAAAAAACAGTAAAAATTGAAAACAAAAAAAAACAAAAAAAACCACACTTCAGAGTGTTTGAGCAGAATGTGCACTTACATACACATCTTGTAAGTATCTACAATATAACTCCCCCTCCCAGGAGAAAGAAAATTATTATTTCACAAAAAACAAAAAAAATCTTGTTCGTGGATTACAATTATTACAAATCACTTCACTTCTGTTATAAATGTATGTTTCTGTGATGATGAGAAAATAAAGATATAAACTTATACAGAAATAAATACCTACTAAACATCTACAGTAAATACATTAGTTGTCCAGAGAGTTCCATTCGTTTTTTCCACTTAATTGGTTGTTTTAGGCGTGGCGGGTACGTTTTTATGTGAGCAATTAGAGCGCCATCGACACAGTCTGCCGTTGTCGTTGGCGAAATAGAAAACCACACGACGATGTCTGTAAATATCTATACAAATAGCAACTTTATTGATGTCGACAGTATCGTAAAATTCACATTAGGAATATATTGATATGATGATGATGATATATTGATTGATGATATGATGATGATGATATATTGATATATGATGCGATTTCATTAGGTATTTATGGAGATAAAAAAGTAGGTATCTCTTATGTTCTATGCTACAGCTCGGGACACATACCGAATAGTCTCCAATTTTCTTTTCTTCTTAATTTGGCCCTAATAAGTATTGCCATCTTAAGAATAATGTCTTCCCTGTCTATATCTATTATATATATATCTATCTATATCCAATTATCTCTCCTCTTCTTATTACCCATGTCTATCATTCTAGTGTGCCTTGTTTTATGGTGAATAAATACATTTTGTTTGTTTGTTTCTTTCTATCTTGTTTTTTAAATCTTGGAAACCGCTCAACAATACAAGATGCTTTCGTCCATCAAAAATAGCTAGTCAGGCTACTGGATGGATTATGTGAAAAAAATTTTTACTAGTAAGGGGCAAACAATCATACGCCCCGCCTGATGGTAAGTGTTTACCGTAACCTATGGGCGCTTGCAACACCATAGATATGCTGTAAGAAGTATCTCGCATCTCGATTAAAATCTCACTTTTGCACGCGTGAGGAGCTTATGTCTGCAACTGATTCTGGTATTCGCGTGGCGGAATACTGGGCCAAGTACATTTAATTTGCCATCGACACGCTAAGAAGAAGAAAGGTTGCCTGGAAGAAATCGCCGTGCACGATATGGCCGCCCATTGTAAAATTCATGTATAAGCAAGTCATAAATATATGTGTCATAATAAATTTGTTTTACTGCTGGCTTTGCCAAGAGTCACGTATTTTTCCTATTTCACGATTTTTTTTTATACCTGCTATCGGTCTTATTATGGAGATTTTTATTTACTAAACTTTAATGCTCTTAAAAACCCACCCGTCCAGTTCTACGCACACGCGGTATAATCTATTGCGCCGTGCGCGCAATAAACACGAGTTACAGAAAATAGTTTACTTTCAATGCCAAAAAATCGCTCGTTCAGGAAGTGTGAGAAATTTTAAAGTAACTTATTCCATCCTACAAACATTTATTACCCACTTAGTTAAATGTGTTTGTTTTTAAAACGCTTTTATTAGCTTCACCTGTAATTAACCAACTATGTAAAAAAATCTTGGAAGTTAAATTTGCCCCACTTCCCGGTTGCCGATTGAGTTGAAATTTTGCATACACGTTTAGTTTGGATGACAAAAGCGTTTCCTTTAGTTTTTTTTTAAAACTATTATATTTATTTATACATACCTACCTACTAGCTGACATGAAATGACGAACGTCAAGCTAATAGAGATTGTACCTACACTACCTGCTTGTAAGACGTTTTATCGTTTTGTCAATAAGAGGGAAACGTACCCACCTTTGAGGTACGAACATTGCATAATGATTTTATTACGAAATTCTCTGTCATCAGTCATTATACTAAAAATAAACAGCTTTTAATTGGCCTATCACCGGCGCTTAGCCTTATCGCGGTGACACAATACGATAATACCTAGTATTACAGTTATGTCTACATTTGTCGTAACAGGTAAATAAATGCTCTAAATTTATTATCGTTAGATGTGTTGAATTTCCTATTATGGAAATTACGCCGGCTAAGACATTTAAGTAGTTATAATAAATAATAAAATAATAAAGTTTAAGAAAACTAAAAAATACGCTTTTGTGATCCAAACTAAACGCGTATACAAAATTTCAGCTCAATAGGAAACTGGGAAGTGGTCATAGAAAGAAAAAGAAAGAAAGAAAGAAAGAAAAAGACTAATAACACAACAAAAAATTAATAAAACCAATAACAAAGAAAACATATAAAATAAAAAGAGTTATGGTGCCAAAAGGCCGCAGCTCAGCATAATGTCAGGAGGCAGTGATACTAGCCACCTGAACATATTGAAATCATAAATTGAATCATATTGAACTGCCAAGATTTTTTACATAGTTACTTACCGGTGAAGCTAATAAAAGGGAGTTAAAAAGGCGTAAGATAATTTAATCACACTTGTACTAGCTACCGCATGTATGAGAGAATAAAATTAACTGACTGGTCCTCATCAGTCGTTCCGGATAGGCAGAAAACCGAAACTATGACCATTTTAAACCCGTGGCTGTCAATATCACGCAGTGTAATTTGAGTCGTAGTGAAGCAATTGATCAAAATGGGATTTGCTCCGTGTATATTTATGGAAGCCGGCTCTAAAAAAGCTGGAAAACTGCCTTCGCTGATGGTAAACGGGTTGCTATTAGGCATGCTCCCGGGAAATATCGGTATTAAAAGTGCCGGGAATTCCCGGGAATTCCGAACATATCTATTACCGGTTCTCCACATCACACTTCCCGGTACTTGGATACTTTCGTGATTGAAAGATGACAATTAATAATTAAGACAATTAAGTAATGACAACTTTGTTAACTCCGTTAACAATGGCCGAAGCAATTAAAAACAGGTACAAGTCAAAGTCAAAATCATAGTTTTTTATTTCAACTGCGCCTTTGCAGGCACTTTTAAAATGTCGTGATGCACGGTTCCAAGTTGGTTGGTCCTGAAGAAGATACCGGCAAGAAACTTCATGGATACTCTTTTCATAATACAATTTTACAATAATATCTGAAAACCGCTAGCAAATAGAGCCACCTCATTGAAATTCCAATATTAAATTAGGTATTTGCACAATCCGGACATAGGCATACTTTGCTGAGAGAGAAAACGAGGACCATTCAGATTTTTCTAGAATTGTGGGTTTTGGAATTTGTTTCGCAATATTAGAACTTTTGCAGCGAACTTCATCTCGCCCAAACGAAATCCCAGATATTGTTATTGTTAGAACACAGCGGGCAACATCTAGTCTGGATGTTAGTGATGATGAGGTATCTCTTATACATTAATTTGACAAAGAACTACTACTTGTCAATGGCTTACGATTACCACCTACATGTGTAGAACCTGAGAGAATTTTCTCATCTGCTGGGTTCATATGTAGCAAACTAAAAACTTAATTAAGTGATAAAACTGTAGACACAATAATCACTTAGCCACTGCACCAACCATGCCGAAAGTTGATTTTTATAAGACTAATTTGTGTGTGATTATCTATAATTGTCTTTATAGCAAATTAAAAACATATAATTATGGCAGTATGGAAATTACCGGGAATTCCCGGTTCCGTGCCATATCGGTCTTAAAATTGCCGGGACTAAAAATGGTATCGATACTGTGTGCCCTAGTTGATTAATATCTTGAATATCTTCAATTTTTGAATATTCATTTTGGTACCTATCAGTACCTAATATGCGAGAGAAATTTCTACCCTAAGTACAAAAATATCACATAAATTATTCAAGGCCTCAAATAAGATTGTTTCTGAATTTAATATAACGCTTCGGTGCGCACATGTTTGAATATTATCATAATTCAAAGCTAAGTAGGTATATTTTTTGGAACCGTTCACCTATTGCCTTTAAATGGTTTGTGACCACGTGGCACGATTCCTTTGTACACGTCAATAGGTTTTGCAGTCTATATCTACTCAGAAGACCAATCACGAATGTTTTGACTTATGATAACGTTAAAGTAAGCTTTGATTATACAGGTGTATTTGTAAAACACCGGCAATGCTTTAAGGGGTGAAACTACTCATCAATATGAACAACTTTTACTAAGGGACAAACCATGAAATCGCGAAAAAAAATTCAAACTTTTCATACATTTTGATGGAGCAAGGTTAATCTTTTGTATGAAAAGTTTGAATTTTTTTTCGCGATTTCATTGTTTGTCCCATAGTAAAAGTTGTTCATATTGATGAGTAGTTTCACCCCTTAAAGCGTTGCCGGTGTTTTACAAATAATCCTGTATAACATAACCAACAAAAACCTACTGCAACTAGAAAAAGAGCTGCTTTTGAAATTTTCATGACACATTGGCTACGACGATACCCGATTAAACAAGCTTTTAATTTAAAAAAACTGCATTGCAATCGGTCCATCCGTTTTGGAGCTACGATGCCACAGGCAGATACCCACAGATACACAGAAAGACACACTACAAACTTATAACACTCCTCTTTTTTGTCGGGGGTTAAAAATACAATGAATCTATCGCATTTTTGTTCAATTTTATGCAACATACACACTTGTTTCATGAAAATGTAAAAATATTACATGTAGGTATTTACAAATAAAACGTGGATTAAACGTGTATTTTATTATTCTAAATTTGCTTACGTTAACGTTACTATACGTCAAAACATTCGTGTCCGTCGGCTCACTGACCGTCATCAGCGAAATGTGTGTGTGTTAGGAAAGCTGGCTTACCCTTCGGATAGCAAGGTTTTTAACACGCTTTTATTAGCTTCACCTGTAACTAACTAACTATGTACGAAAATCTTGGAAGTTAAATCTGACCCACTTCCCGGTTTCCGATTGAGCTGAAATTTTGCATACACGTTCAGTTTGATGAGTAAAACGTGTTCTATAGTTTTTGTTTAAACTATGATATTTTATTTACCTTTAAAATAGAGTGTGGCATAATCTATGTATTAATACGCGAAGAGAAAACTTTGTACCCCTTTTTAAGCAAATTGCGCGCACGGAGGAATGTGAGATTTGGCAAAGTTAACTTTTATATAGAGAAGGAGTGCAGAAAGCTAAAATTACGGTCAAATTTCGGCCCCTGGGCGACCTATAGTTTTATTAATTATTTCGAAAATTATTAAGTACCTACTAGATCAAACTTTCCAACGGGATAATGGTATAAATCGTCTAATTCAGCTCAACAGGTATCATAATTTTCCTGTCCTTATCCCAATTTATTTGGGGTCGGCGCAATATGTCTTCTTCTTCTATTAGAATAGAATAGATCTTTATTTAATGTAAACCAAATACAGGCACTTATGAAATGTCGAGTGCGCAGTTCCTATGGAGAAGAACCGGCAAGAAACTCCACGGAAACGCTTTTGAAATAATAGATTACAATCTTAATTAGTACAATGTTGTGGTAAGAGCTGCGAGAATAATGTAATTTAATGTGAATAAAAATTAATTAGGATAGGATAATAATAATGATATTCCTTTTTCATTCATCTTTTTTACACGTCATCTCAGTCTACGTTCTTATACCTAGGCGATGACAAATTTCACACAATCCATCCATCATTTTTTTTTATGCTCAACAGGTATAGTTCCCGCAAATCTTAATGAGCCCTCTGAACTCTCCATCTCTCCCGCTAGCACCTTTAATACGTAGTACGTTTTGGTATTGGTATTGGTATTATAGGTGTAGGTGGTGTTAGGGGTAGGTGGGAGAGAGAGAGTGAGTTCAGAGCTCAGTTCAAGGCTCATAAAGATTTGCGAGTACTATATACCATTCAATAATTGGTAATTGACCTAGAAGTATATTTAATAAGATAAAGATTATTTTCTCCTCGCCGTGTGCGTTTGTGTACACATTTTACTCGATATTGTTTGATCGCAAGTGCAGACTGTCAATGTCTATCAGATTCGTGTATTGGTTCTCTCTGCAATTATTGTATAACATATAACGTAGAGAGATTTAAACAATTATGGTAGAACGAGTTTAACCGCGTTAACTATGCTAAAATTATAAAGCGAAATGATTTTTATTTTTTTTGGTTCACAAACAAAAACTACTGGACAATTTTGAAAATTCTTTCATCGATAGAATGCTGTATGTATAAAAAATTGAATAAATACTCTTAATAGCCATTGTTTCTTGAAATTTTTCCATATTCGATTATTGTTAAAATGTTTTCGGTAATTTCAAAACCATTAACAAATTATTTAAAGTAAATGAAATGATATTACACGAAAATTAATCTTTTTCATCAATTTCGACGCTAATTAGCAATAAAAAATAAAAAAAATTGTCATTGAAATTTTATTCTTGAGAATAGAAAGAAAAGAAGCGAAAAAACTGAAAAATCGACTAGGTATGAACAAGTAGTTTTTTTGTATTTTCTCATTTTTAACAATATTTTTCCATACGAATAACATTTCTTTTTATACCATCTTAAAGTCGAAGTTTCAACGAAGAAAATGAGCACTAAAAAGTTTAAAAATTGAAAATTCGTAAACCAACTTTTTCGATTGAAAATTAGGCATTTTTTCATTTAAATTCATTAAATTGTTATTTTGCTTTTAAATAATTACAACTTATATAATGCACAAAAAAGAAGGTTTCCAAGTATCATAAAATTTAAAGGAGGTAAAAATTAAAAACGAACAAAACAGTTATCAGCGTTTTTCTAGATAATTTTGAGGTTATGTTGAGTAATGATGAATACAACATTTTTAGATTTATTAATTATCTACACCTTATAGATTTTTTTTTTTTCTATAGGATGCATATTTCATCCAAAAATCATAAAAAACCAATCCCCGGAATTCACCCGGAACTTTTACTCAGTCGTCTTGATTTTTCTTAATTTAATTATAATTCACCCTAAATTTTTCGATCACCTACATACTGCTAAGAATTTTCCATGAATGCGGGTATTTAAAATCGGTTTGGCCCTGGTCTAAACATTATAATGTCAATATTTACTTCACACACCGTTATAAATGACAATGCTAAGAAGTAGTATAAACATTTTATTATTAAAGCAATAAACAAACATAAATATTATAATTGGAGCACTATCTTTATCCGTCGTGTTTCTTATAAAGAACGTTTAAAAGTACTAGATGACTCAGTTTGAATAATAGTTTTGCGGGAAGAACACGCTTTGAATTTAACACCTAGTCATTAGTTCTTAGAATTAGATCCTAAAATGGATGAAAAATCGAAAAATGGAACTGTAAACAAAGATCCCGATGGAAATGGGAAAATCGAAGAAGTAGACTACGACCAACTGCTCTCTTCGGCAGGAGAATTCGGCCTCTACCAAGTTTTCCTATTCTGTACAACGTTTCCATTCTACGTATTTGGAGCCTTCTCTTACTTCACACAGCTCTTCCTGACGGAATCATCTCCAAACCACTGGTGTTTGGTCCCAGAACTACAGAATTTGACTGATATAGAAAGAAGAAATCTAGCTATACCAATAGATGAAAATTCTCCGTTTGGATATTCACGTTGTCAGGCGTATGAAGCTAACTGGACCGAAGTGTTGTCTACAGGAGCAACTCCAAATCAAACCTGGAATACAGTGCCCTGTCAACATGGATGGGAATTTAATAAGACAGTATTTCCATATCCAACAATAGCTACTGAAATGGGATGGGTGTGTGAAAGAAATAGCTACCAAGCGACTGCTCAATCAATCTTCTTCGTTGGTTCTATTGTTGGAGGTTTACTGATAGGATGGATTTCTGATCGCTTTGGAAGAATACCAGCTGCTGTATCCAGCAACATGGTGGGAGCTATCGCAGGCACGGCCAGCATATTTGTCACTAATTTCACTCAATTCACTATCTGCCGCTTCTTCGTGGGTATGTCATACGACAACTGCATGATGATGACCTATCTTCTAGTCTTAGAGTATGTCGCGCCCAAATATAGAACAATGATGGCAAATTTATCATTTGCCGTTTTCTTCACAATTGGAACCATTGCATTGCCAAGTATTGCTTTAGCTTGTGGACATTGGAAAATAATAGCACTTGCTACAAGTTTGCCTATGGCATTGTCTCTGTTGGCTCCTTTTATTCTGCCAGAAAGTCCAAGGTGGTTGTTATCCAAAGGGAGAACTGACGATGCTGTGAATAAAATCTTGCAGATAGCTCGTGTAAACAAAAAAATTGTACCACAAAATTTAATAGATCAATTTAAATATACCACATCGAAAAGCACACAAATACCCGGAAATATGCTGGATGTGTTTAAAAGACCTCTACTAAGGAGAATGTTTATTTGCACATGTCTGGAATTGATGTGCTGTATATTAACTTTCGACGCTCTCGTAAGGACTATAGGACAGTTGCAGTTTGATTTCTTTGTGTCGTTCTCTGTGATATCGTTTACTGAATTTCCTTCATTGCTTATTTTATCCTTCGCATTGGACTTTACTGGAAGAAAGTCTATGATGATTGTTACAATGTCCATATGTGCTATTTTCAGTTTTTTGATACCGTTCGTCGGTGGTGGCTTACCGTCTGTGTTATGTGCAGTTGTAGCAAGGTTTACAGTGAACATGGCTTGTAACACAGCTATGCAATGGGCAGCAGAAATGTTACCTACTTCAGTAAGAGGTTCTGGTTCATCAATTGTACATATTTGCGGATACGTTGCTATTGTTATAGCACCATTTATAGCATACCTTGAAACGTACAAACCATGGCTGCCTATGGTTGTGATTGGATGCGTTGCTGTGTTTGCTGCATTGCTTGGCTTCACACTCCCTGAAACAGCTAAAAGGGATATGCCCCAAACATTTGATGACGCAGAAGAACTTATCAGGAGTCAAGGATTTTTTGACTTACCATGTTTGAAAAAGACAACTGTTGACGTAAATATCCAAGGCCGTGCGAATGACAGTTTTGAATTTCAGTAACATTTTTGATAAGTGTAATTGCAGTGCGTAACAGCAAGTGCGACCCGCCATTATTGTAAACAATTAGCTGTACAGTATTAATTTTAGTTGTAACGAAAATTGTGTGGAGTCTAGTGTATAGATATAAATGATAACTGGTAGTAAATAATTGTCAAATAATTCTGAGAGTGAAATATATTATTTTGCTGTTATAAATGATCGTATCAGTCAGACAATCTTAATTAAAAAAACATTTTCTCAAAGGGAATGTCTTTTCTTTTTTTTTGCAATTTATTCAACCATCAACCAAACATCGACCATTAAAAATTATCTCAAAAGCTAACGTCACCTGTGTAATTAGACAATTAAGCCATTTTCATGATTGCTCGCTTTATGAATGTCGTAGGTTAATTGGAAAAATCGGATAGTTACTAACGTACTTAAATCTTACATAAATAAAAAAAATAAAAAGAAAATAACATAAATCAGAGGAATTGGCAACTAGGAGGATTGTTGATTCTGCACAGATTATAATTTTTCTCATAGCGACTGAACTTCATTTTTGCCATTTGATTTTACTTACGCTAATGCAATTTTTTTTGTTTCACAATCGTCAGGTAAATATTGTGTTATATGTATATTCGTACCATCATTATGTTTCATAATTACCTGTATTTAGCAATAAAACGAAATTGAATTTTTTACGCTAGGTGCTGGTGCACAGTTTGATCAATGAATGCCGCAGATTTAGACACAAAAGAGTTTTAATTGTTTCTCATGTGAATTTATAGTCCGCTCTTCTCATGAGCTCCGAAGAAGCGCCCCACTTTGCGCTGCGTCCGACCGTCGCTCATACGCCGCACTCTCCCAGTATACTATTCCGAGACACTGGTACACATTGTTATTATTTCCGAATTAGAACGTGTCTATAAAAAGCAATTACATTCATATTAAATCGTATTTAAGGTCCTACTGTATAAGCGGAGGTCCTTTTAAGGAGTTACAGTACGGATCAATGTGGACTAATTTTAATATGGGACCCACCCTGAAATCGCGAAATAAAAATCAGGCGTTGCATATAAATAATTCAATATTAGGTACTCGACTAATAAATGTATGGAACAGTTAAATATTATTTCGCGATTAAATAAAAAAAAAAAAAAAAAAAAAAAAAAAAAAAAAATAATAAAAAATAATAAAAAATAATAAAAATAATAATAATAATAATAAATAAAAATAATAATAGTAATAAAAAATAATAAAAATCAGGCGTTGCATTTAAATAATTCAATATTAGGTACTCGACTAATAAATGTATGGAACAGTTAAATATTATTTCGCGATTTCAGGATTGATTCCATAGTAAAAGTTTTTTATAATGATGAGTACAATTCCCTCCTTCAATATTTCCACTGTTCAACCTGCCACCCTGTATAAATAGGTAACAAGGTCCATGAGTAATTGAAAAAATACCCGAAATTTCTTAGCACGAACTTTGTATTTATAACCTTTTGATCTAAGACTTTTCATAATTTGAAACTTAATTTTTTCATACAAAAACATAAAACTTCTCTGTAGTTTGCATAATATTATATTCTAACTGAAACGGTTGAAAAATGGAAGAATTGATACTTTGATCAAGCTCTACGTTAGTAGACCTATCTACAATTAGCTATTCTGTGGTTTTTTACGTCAATTTTACGATTTTTATTTTTAAACGAAACACGTACCTACGTTGTTTGTTCTTAAAGGTTTCGAGTATTTTTTCAATTACCCCGTTTAAGTGGAGTCGCGTCATCACGTTCCATAAACTCGGTCTGTTTGCACCTTAAATGTTGTAAATTCTCATTTACATAATGTATTTTACGCGTACCATTAGCTAATCCTAAGGCTTTATACTAAATTAAGTGGGAGTCGTAAACCGATAGTAGATATAACAAACAACCAGCGATTTCCTACAAAGTATTCCCCTTATCTTATCTGTTTAGTTGATTAGTTGCGCGACAGATTTATTTATTTTAATGACGTCACACTAGTAAAATATCTGGGTATGTCTAATTATTGGATTAGTTTAGTATACCATAAGTTTTAAGTGAAAATTGAAAAGTGATTCAAAAAGTGGTGTAAATAAGTTATTCTTGTCATTTTTACACACTGTGTCTACTTGTCTATCATCCATATTTTCAGTCGCCGGACTGTTAGAAGTATTTCATTAGAAATAAGTAGTTCCATTGTGCTCATAGTAAACAAATAAATAAATAAAAACATTTTGTTTGGAGAATGCTTTTATTTCTCTATTTTGAAAACAAACCTTTAATTTGTTTATTTTATAGAATTTTGAATTTGGAAGTTATTCATAGTGCCCTATGAATCAATAATATAAAGTTCAAAAATCTTTAAAATAAAGCAGTTTTTTTTAAATAGAGCCAGGAACCTTCTATTATAAAATGTAAACATTGGTGCATTGAACAATGAACAAGTAGTAAGTAAGCAACGTATAGTACAACACAACTTAGTAGTCGCATCGGCAAACTTCGTAAAACCGATCAGTTCTGAACTGCGCGCGTCTTGAAGACCACGAATGTTTATTAGTACTCGTAGGTACTGCAGTGAAACATGATAATTACGCTGATGCAATAAGTTGTACAATTATTTAAACAAGCGACTGCCATTGGTTGTTCGTTATGCTAGGCTAACATGCGCGCCGCAACAGAATTTTATAACATGAGATAATGCCTCTAAAAACCTGTTTACATAGATGTTACTTCTTAGTTGTGTAGCACTGTAATAGAACTAATAACGCGTTTGAACATTTTTTTAAACTTTGCCCCACACTACGATTTCTCCTGTATCGTGGGTACCTACAGTTTACAAACATACATGTCACATGACACACCCAGTATCTGTAAGTCATATAAATATTTGTTCCGTGCGGGGATCGAACCCGCGGCACGTAGTGCAGAAAGGCAATCGCTTAGCTACAGCGCCAAATGTGTCGCCAATACACACACAGTACACACACGACGCGTGATGTGACGCGTGGTCACTCTATTTCTCTATAGTAGGTCGTAGGTACTACCTATGAGCAGTCTTATAATAGGGATGAGTCAAATGTAGGGCTGCCATCACCTAAATTTCCAACACCAGACAAAGATTTCAAAAACCCCGGACATTTGGTTGAAATCGGGATATTTCCCCGGATGCTCTTGAAAATTTGAAATTTGAATTTGAATTTTTTATTCAATCAAATTGCCGACGTGCCGGACGTCCGGGTTTCTCCGGGACTCTTTTTGAGAAACCCGCCCGAACGCACCAAACTAGGACAAATTCGGGGAAATCCGGACGGATGGCGGCCCTTGTCAAATGCGATTTCCTACTCTACTACTAACGTAGACTTATTATCTAAGGGGAGCCCTACTTATTATTTCTATGACTACTAACTACTACCGCGCACCTAGAGTTTTGACATTTCATAAGTGCCTGTATTTGGTTTACATGAAATAAAGATCTATTCTATTTTACTCGGAACAGCTGGAAATTAGACCCTCTTTGACGGAAGGCAACCGTTTAACCACTATGTTATCACTTCAGGAATCCATCCATTAAATATATTCACATGTTTCATGATCTAGGTACTCAGAATTACGATGCGAAGTTGCTTCTCACGTTGATTTCATGCTACACTAACCAGTAATGCAGAGTCTGTTCACAAAACTGCATCAGTGACTTATTGTAATGTATACTGTGATGTGATACCATGTGATACATATTTTTTATATTGTATAAATTGTCTTTGTGTGCGTCTGTAAGGTTGAGGCCTCAGTCTATGGTTCATGTGTTGTTGAGCGCAAAGAACAAGGTGTAGCCACAAGGCAGTTATAAAAAAATAAATATATATATATATATAATTTACTAACATAATGTTAGATTTGGTTACGATTTGTTAGATATTTTGAACACTCCTACACTAATGAAAACTTTGTAACATTGTTGTATAACACCGAATAGCATTTCATAACCATCAGTTCGGACGCCCCGTAGTCGTCCGGGCTAATGTTGTTTACCAAATGTTACAATTTCTTATACTTTCTTACTATTTGTTAATAACATTAATGTAAATAATGTATACCATGAAAACATTTGGTAACTTTTTCTACAATTTGTAACAAAATGTTAACTAACAAATGTTCAATAACGTTTTATAAGTGTGGCCGCACCTTTGGACAGAAGATAATTAAAACGCAAAAGCAATACCTAGATGGAAGGAAAATTTTATATTGAATCGACGATACATTGCGCTCTTGTTGTGGCTAGGAAAATGCTGGGGCAAATTAACTCGATGTTATGTAATAAACAACTTTTGTGATAAACAATTTTTGTTTTATCTCTGTGGATGAATGACATACAATACATATGAAGCTTGTTTTCATGGAACGTTTAGGAAACAGTTTATTGTATTTTCATTCATTTTGGCTGGTAACCTTTCGTGGGTTCCTATGGGGGAAACGTTTCTGCTGGGAAATAGAGATGTTAGAGTCCTCTTAAGTATTTTAATAAATATAAATCTTGCTTACATATACCTTTTGCAGAAAACTAAAAATGGCGTTTTTACTATCTTCATAATTGACCTGAAATTTTCTAAGATCATAACTCTCTCGCAGCAGAAGGAGTGGCCACCTTTAATGTCCCAAAATCTTCCTATCTTCCGACATTCTGCGACCGATCTTCTATATTTGTATTAGTTTTGTGTGGACACCTAGACAACCTACAAACTGCAGATATTATTATGTAGAATAAATATTATGAACGTCTCGTAAGAACACGTATTTTCGCCACCATTAGGGTGTCTGGTAGGTAAAATAACAAAATGTTCTAGAAACCAGGTGCCCAAAGAAATATTCTTAATTAAAACATAAGTTTGGCATTATGAAAACGAACAAAATTTTACGATTAGTTAACCCTAGGACGGAAACTGTGGGACTTGCCGCCGCTGTCTGGAAGCTTGAACAGTCATCTGATTGGTCTTTGTACTAATGATATCCTCGTCACGGAGAATCCGGCCGGGGACTATTAGCGGGAAATATTTCTTTGATCTTGATGGCTTGTATGATTTTATTGCATCGTCATTTCGTCACACGTCAATAATTTTGTATATACTATATTATTCCTGTTACCTAATACTTACTACGGGTAAGAACAAGCTCAAGTACTACTAGTCCTATTGTACTTAAATTTAGATGACTACAACCCCACGATGTCTTATGAGTACCTACTTTTATGCATTCCACGTTCCGCGACATATTGCGAGAACGTTGTTATGTTTTCACATTATTGTGTTTCAGAAAATAGAGAGGTTCGCGGAGAAAAAGTAATTTATGTGTTAGATCCGGCTCGAAGGACCAATGCGGAGAACGTGGACTGTATTTGTTTTTGCTGGTGGTCTACTACCAGGGCTTTAGAGCAATAGTAAACTGGCTTCGATGGAGATGAAAATATATTATAATTATTTGACCAGAATGACACAGGAAAAGGAAAACGTACAGAATAATATAAAAATAAACGAACTGTCACAATCAATTTGACGTTTATGTTTCATAATGTTGCCACCAATTAGATATCAACAATGGTACACTTTATTGTGCACTAAAAAGAGAACAAAAGAGAGGTATAGATGTACTCTTATTATACCTCACTGTCCTTGATCTTTTTAAGGCTAAAGACACTGGGTTCTTGATCTCTATGACAACCACGCTCATGTCTTACTACGATTTGTAAAATTTTGTATGACTATGACGTAAATCAGCATTGTTTTACCATGATGAGACACGTCATTTTAATGTGGAAAAAGGCCCTTACTGGGCAGTGGGCACTGTAAATTAAACAAACCTATATCCTAAGAGCGAGTTTTCTTTAATGGATAACTACATCGAAAATATTGTCCCTGAAGATTTGGTGCTACGATTGGATACCTTAAAGTGGGTAATGTAAATAACTTTCTGTAACATTTATAGCCACGTTGACCTTCCTGGCCTGAACTAACATGAACGTATCCATCATGGCGGTTTTGCCAAACAAGTAAACATACACCATTCTCCAGATTAAAATCGATTGAAATCAAAGTGGATTTTAATGTTGCTATGCTTTGAACATATTGGGCTGGTCAGAAAATCGAACGTGTCCATAGGCTAATTAAAAAAAACTCATAATACATTTACCGGAGTCAGAAGATTCTGAAATAGTCAATACTATACCTTGAACTAACATTATTATAATTTAATATTAATTTACTTGTGACAATAGAAAGAGCTCTATAAAGTTCGCGTTGGAGTGTATAGTCCGCCAAGTCCCATCAGGCTAGCACGGTGGATTAAGGCTTAACCCTTCTCATTCTGAGAAGAAGCCTGAGGCCCAATTCTCGTAATTAAAAATGTTCAAAATATAGTTCGGATCTCATTCCGATCTACTATCAATGTCATAAATGTCACAAATGGTATTCTCCTACCCTAACAAACAACGTCAAACGTGACATTATATTGTAATGAGATCGAAAGTTGAATAAAAGGCAAATCGGTATTCTGCTAACATTTTGAACTGACACAGATAATAAAATTGACACTCTCGTCTATACACAAACGTCAAAAATGAGATTGAAATGAGTTTGTATGAAGATTGAATTCAAATCATACTGGAATCGGACTGAACTTTAAGAGGAGTAGAATACATGACTTTTTGTCAATTCATAATATAATCTCAGTTCGGTCAACTTTCAGTCATAGTGTAAATTAATTACGAGAATTGGGCTTCAGGGCTCAGCATGGGGACAGTAATGGGCTGCATTATTATGATTTATTGCTAGTAACCACTATTACTATCAAATGAAATCAGCCTATCACGATCCAGTGTTCGTATGCCTTGCCTTCTAGTTGCATTACAACAAGGGTTGCCAACCGTACATAAAAAAGATTACTTACCAACATACTTAGAATACTTTAAAATCTATGCTAAAATATTCTATTTACATTAACTATGAAATGTTTGGCAGTGGGATACCGCCGGAAGTACGCGAAAATGTGATGAGAAACGCAATAAAAAAGCACGCATTTGTTATGCTGTGAAAGGTGGACTATTTGGAATTTATATTCCATAGGCCAAGTCTAAATAAAGTATTTTTGGAAAAATATTTGGTTTAAAAGTCAAGTTGTATAGTTCTTATTTTGCCATGTATATAAGTCTGTAACTACGCTTTATTTATTCTCTCTGAAAACAGATAATTATACGTTATTAATTCGAAAAAACGTTGAATATCAGGGGACCTAAAAAGGCCACATTGAGCGATTCATCTAATGATCTGCTTAGTAACTGTCAAACAGATGATTACTGAATATGAACCTTATGCGGATGACATTAAGAGTTGTCAATTAAGTAGATATTATGACATTCGTAATATGAATCATATTATGATTCATCTAAAGCGGCCTTTTTAGCCCCCCAGATACATTACTTGACCATTCGCCTCTCGCCTCCATTCCAGACAGCTGTGTGCCTTCTTCAGGTCGTCACATCGGTCTATTTTCATCATTCTAATGATACCAATCCTTCACCAATCGAATATAGTGACCTCTCTCTGCGGCTATTTATGATTTCTGCGGAGTGTAGCTCATATCATTGTGAAAATGGATTCTCCTCAGATTTATAAATATCATCATTATCTGACGTAATATCTGTGGTAATATGAAGGGAATTAATTGCAGCATTGTTAGAATGAGTTACGGGTAAACTGACCTTGAGCGTAAAAATAGCTATTTAGTCTGTTGACTTATATTCAACATAATTATAGTATAGGCTTTTTGCACACGAGCAAATTTTGAAGCGACTGGCAACGTTTTCACTTTTCTGGGTTCCGTACCGAAATGGTAAAAAGTAACCGTTATGGTTGGGACGTCGGTGTCTCTCAGACTGTGTAAATAATACCCCATACACGTCGCTGGTCCATATCCGGCTCGAAGGACCAAATGTTAAGCCCTTAACCATAGCCCGGAGTTGTTCTTGAACAGGATTATGATCTGCATTACAAAACATTTTTTTTATTTGCAATCATTTTACGTTTTCCATGCAAATCATAATCCTGTTAAAAACAAACCTGAGCTAGTTATAGGCATACAGATAGTGTCATCCACGTAGATACCCCCAGAAATTCTTGACGCATCTTTCCAGTTGACCGTAACGCTTTCTCATGATTAGTCTATTCATCGTAGTGTGCAGTGCACTCATAGATAATTAGTGTGTATCAACAAAACTAAAAAACTAGCGGAATATTGCACTTGTACTGTAAGCGATAAGGAAAAAGAGTTGAGAAGGCATGTCTTTGTGAATAGCACTATCACATTTAACTTTTAAGTAACCTTATAATACTCACACGTGAAATTAAATTTAGGAATATACTGAGCCTTCGGTCCGCGAATCAAACGTTCTTTTGATTGCTTTTATTATACATAGTATTCCAGTAATTTGGGCTCGATTTAAGTTTTGTAGTAAAGTTGTACAAACAACGTGAAATAAAATGCTCATCCTGCACATTTAAAAGCGCAGTTATGAGTATATCGATCAAACTAGGTATTTATCAGGTCACTGACAGATGTGATACCTACATTACGGGAAGTAGTATCGTAAGCAAGATGATTCCAATTAAGACGCAACCAATCCCATCGGCGCATTAACATGTAATTTAATTTACGCAAAACCTCACACATCGCATTTACATAGAATATTAAAAACATAATACAATAACCAAAACATAAGATTGTTTATTAAGAAAATAGTGTTGAAGCCAGCTGCATTTATTGCATTTAAAATTGATAAATATTATTTTAAATTTTAATAATTTTTATTTCTGAACATGTTTTTAGTTTTTTGCTGTAATAACCAATTGGTGACATTATTATCTTATCTTATCTAAAGTAAATCCAGCCCATTACTGTCCCACTGCTGGGCACGGGTCTCTTCTCAAAATGTGAAGGGTTGGTGGACTACACACACCATCGAGAACTTTATGAAGCCTTCTCAGATGTGCAGGTTTCCTCACGAAGATTTCCTTCACCGTTAATGCAAGTGATATTCAAGGTCTAATCCGCACATAATTTTGAAAAGTCAGAGGTGCTGGGTTCGTGCTCAGACCCTTCTGTGTGGAAGGCAAGCATTCAACCGCTAGGCTATCACTGTTACTATGTTCTATAACGTTATTTTATTAGGCTTTGACATTTATAAATTATATTATAATTCTAATAGCATGATTTGGTGATTTCTGTACATGTGTCGTACAAAATAAACCATGATTGATTGATTTAATCCCAGATTAGTACACAACAATAACAAATCCTCAAATGCCAACAAACAAGGTTTGAACCAATTAATTACAATTTCACCTCGAACCTGTTATACTAAAACGTTAACCCAACCCAACAATGGTGATTGCTCAATGAAACAAATTATATAGGCTTTTAATTAATTTATGAAGTCCCAAGAGAACCACGTGGTTAAACACGGTTGGCTGTTGATGTGCGAAGCAACTAAATACGACTACTTTCAACGGGTGCCGTCCGTCGGGCCTGGTCAGCTTGTAACTGCCATGGAATTCTTATTTAAAAGCAAATCATTATTATTATCCTATTCTAATTTATTTTTATTCACATTAAATTACATTATTCTCGCAGCTCTTACCACAACATTGTATCATTCAAGATTGTAATCTATTATTTTAAAAGTTTCCGTGGAGTTTCTTGTCGGTTCTTCTCCATAGGAACATAGTCGAACATAGTTGTAGAACAAACGTTGTTCAGGGTCATAATTCAAAGTTAGTGCTAAGAGGTTTCCAGTATTTTTTCAATTACTCTGTATAGTACAATTTTTAGTATGAGAATTTTTATTGTAATTTTCATTAGCCCACTGAACGTGAGGTGGCTAGTGATTTTGTTGTATTACACTACAACAAATTGTGGGTATGTATACCGCATCTAAACATTTCTCGCAATACTGTTATTTAGTGATTGACTGACTTAATCAACGCTAGAAGCCTTGCATCGTCTCCACTATTGAGGGCCGAATATCCTATATCGTTCTATATCTGTATAAATGGCTAATTTAAATAGTCCATTGGTCCTGTTGTTTTTCAACCATGTTCATGTACAGGATTGGGTCAAAAAAAAAATCTAACATTTTGGAAACGAACATTGAAATTTTCCATTCGATTTAAAAAAACAAAAGCAATTTTACTGAAGCTCAGTTCAGACTACGCTATATAGGATATTTGTTATGTAGTTTGCATTTGTAGAGTGATTCAGTGTCCGTTCCCAAATGCAACCACAGTAAGAACAAAAATTCACTCCAAAACAAAATAAAAAAATGTTTTTGTATGGCTTGCGCTAGTAAATTATGCGTGTCCCCCATACTAAGTTAAATTTGCGTTTTGTTTTAAAGTGTATCTGAGATTACTGCGGTTGCATGTAGGAACAGACACTGAAACATTCTGCGAATTATGCGCAGTACATACATAAAAAAATATCCTGTAGGGTTTGTTCCCACTAGTTCTACTAAACAGTCCTTCGATGACGAAGTGTTTGCCAAAATATTTATTTCTTTTATCCATAATAAATAACTACATTATCTTTTCTATAGACAGCTTTACCGTAAGCGAATAAAAATGGTAGTAAAGCCTTAATCGAGTATCATAATAGCCTTTTATTTTAAATTTTTCATGTAAATAGCGTGCTCCATTATTCACTGTCGTACGGGATGAAATATGAAAGTTTCAGGATATCCAATAAAGCGTAATACTTCACGTCCAGCTTGAATTACTTTCTATTTTTAAACTTAGATATCAAATAAATCTATTTATCTACTTTGCATTTGGTCCAATTAAAACACATTCATTTGTGTTTGATTTAATTAAACTTGTGGTCGTCCAGTGGTCGAAATTCGACCGTAATATTATATACAAATTTTAGCTATCTGCATTCCTTCTCTATATACTTTAACTATGACAAATCTCACTCCTCCGTGCGCGCAATATGCTTAAAAAGGGATTCAAAATTTTCTCTTCACGTATTAATATATGGATAAATGCACATTAAAAACATTCTTCGTTTGTCGTGTTGGTAGTAGTGGAAATAAAACTATGAAAGACGCTAAATACCAACGTAAAGGCGAAAGGAAACGTCGAAGGTTCTTCGAAATTGTTTTCCAATTAATAAACAAAATTTATAAACATTGATGCCTAGATCGTTCTAGTATACGATGTTTCTTTATTATATACTCGTAGCATAATCGGATACAATAATTATACATGTAAATGAAACAACTTTGTTATGATATTAAATTATTATCATTACTAATCATTCATCATTATCCTGCCCTTATCCCATTTTATTTGGGGTCCGCGTAATATGTCTTTTTCTTCCATTCATCTCTATCAGACGTCATTTCCAGATTTACTCCTTCATGTCATGTTTCACACAGTCCATTCATCTTTTCTTTGGTCTGCCCCTACTCTGAACACTACCCATCCACATTCATATTTTATTATCATTACTACAAACTTATATCATCCGGGTGTTTGTTTTCCCGCAGAAAGCAATAAATTTTAGTTTCATTGACAAATAAACTGTGAGAAAGTTTGTGCACGTAGATTTTTCAGTTTTTCAATTCTACTATTTTAAAAGTGCAGCCTGGAGTGTTATTCATTCATTTGATTGACGTCATTCCTTTTCCAAACCAAATACTTCAGGGCAAAATTGAATTTATTGGATGTACGGATGGCAACAAAAGCGGGGCTCATCTGTGATGACACAACATGAGATCATAAGAAAAACAACGGACGTACAACTTATATAACGTTATTTTTGAGCATTTTCTTCAGACGTCATCCATTTTTCATCGATACCGCAGTTACTTTATATTCCTGAGACAATCTTGGAACGAATTTCGCATAACTTACAGTTCTGCTATAAGCGATTATATTTAAGTAGGTATCTACTAAAATAGTTCTCTGAAAAGTGTAAAAAATTACTCTCGAATCCAATTGAAGGTCAAAAAACAGAATTTTAATGTAGAAAATATATTAAGAAAATCTCTGTTTTTCTATTTTTAGAATTTTTATTTTTACGTTGTTTTTGTTTTGTGTTATTTTAATAATTACGTAAGTTTTTATTTTTTGTTTAATTTTGTTGATCATTGTTTGTGTAAAAATAAAAAGTTTTTATTTCTTTTCTCTGTTTCTTGTTGTTCACGCAGCATGAGTAATAGATAATCTATTATTTGCGGCTTCTAGGACCATTACATAAATTCGTCCCTTCTGATCACATGATTTGTTCTAATATAATTATGTTCAATATGAATGATGATAATGATTTTTTACCACAAATATTATTTGGATGTGAAGCGGTTTTTGCTAATTGCATTTCAACGAGCGCCCGTAGAGAGTGTCCGGTATATCCCATCCTAATTTGGATGAAAACCTAAAGGACCAATTACGGAGGACACGTGAAAGAACCACATATTATTATTGCAATCTTTGATGTGTTTGTTATGCGCGGTGCTTGAATATAAAATTCATAATTATTGAAGTAGTTTATTATGAAGCCAATGTTTAGCGGTGGGCGTTTATGGGCTATGATTAATGTTTTAGACTTTATCATTTTTATCTATCACTTTTTTGTTTACATGCTTGTTAATTAATCTAGTGTTACAAATTAAGTTTACTCAGTCCTCGCAACAGTCGTGTCTCTTATAGACTACCAAAGAATAAACGGATTTAAACAAGCAAATCATAAGACATTGAATCAAAATATTTTGACAAAATATACTTTAAGTAATGCGCAAAATTTGCCAGGTGATTCAGTGTCCATTCCCAAATGCAACCGCAGTACTAAAATTCACTCCAAAACAAAACGAAAATTCGACTTATATGGGGGACACGCATAATTTACCTACTAGTGCAAGCCTAATTCTAATTTTTATGTTGTTTTCGAGTGAATTTTAGTGCTGCGGTGGCATTTGGAAACGGATACTGAATCAATCTGCAAATTTTGTGCACTACATAAAAAAATATCCTGTAATACTTAGGTACCTATACTTGTTAACATATTTTTTAAAATTAAAATACTAGCTTCCGCTTCACGTGGATTATATTGTAAAACGTATCCTATGGCCTTTCCCAGGTTGTATTTAAGTTATCGGTGTTTGTTAAGTAGTTGAGGCGTCAAAGAACAAACACACAAACAAACGGACACACTTTTGATTCATAATATTAGTATGTATTAAACTGGCCGTACTTTTACCCATCCATGACATTTACCAAAGTAAGATTCAAGGCTGCCACACGACGATCAAGACAACTATCTCAGGCAGTGGTTGCAAGGACGACCTGATCCGTTTTTCCTAGTAATTGATAACTCTTTATAATTACGACAACGTTCTCAGACGAAGGCGTGGCACCATTAACCCGATGAGCGATGCCCGATAAGCGACGACCAATTACCTACACTCTTAATTGATTAATATGACTCGTGAAGCGAAAAGAAAATAATTATTGCGTGTATTTGGTTCTAGGGATTGTTAAAATTGGCTTAGGCACGGACAGTTTGGTATAAAGGTTTTCCAAACACGTTCAATGTAGTGGGGGGTTAATAATACTAATTTTAGAAATTGGCTCATATTTTTTTTAAACCTGTTGTCGCTGATGGTTTTTCACAAAGATAGAGCAATTTAGAAATTTTGTTCTTGGGGGGCTTAAAAACCACCGAATGCACGTATTTGTTTTCAACGTGGTCAGAATACATCGCTCGTCGCACCCGGGGTAGTATTACATTTCTGCTTCCACATTTTAGTGTTAACTGTTTTAGGTCTAATCTGTTTTAAAAAAACTGTTTTAAACTTAATCTGTTTTAGGTCCTACCTTTCAAGTCGCGATCCCTCTAAGGGATAACCCTTTAAAGGGATTGGAACTAAAAAGGTTGGACCTTGTATATTTGCTGTTTTGGGAAACGATGACCTTAAATTAAAGTGTTTTTTGAATAATGGATGTCGATTTAGCAAAGGGGTTGTCATTTATTTATTTATTTAATGTTCATACAAATACATATTATGTGCAAAGGCGGTCTTAAATGCCTAAGGGCTTAGGGCTAAGCGAGCATTTCATGGGGAGCGATGGAGAGAACGACAGGCCGCCTTGCGCGCCGCGCGACTTTCCGCTTCTCCATAAATGAACCCTAAGGCATTCTCTGCCAGACAACCTTAGGGTGATGCAGAGACATAAACATGGTAGATGCACTAGTCATTAATATTACGTGAGGTTATATACTCATATAGAACCTAAGTAATTCAATACACATTTACTTACATTAAAATATGTAGTTACAATAATAGATACATACATGTACCTACATACTATAAAAATATATTCATTGTAATAGTCATTGTTATCAATTTACATATTTTTATATTGCGATGGTAAATTAATATTTTAAAGTTTCTGCCTTTTAAACTCATTTATTCATGTGAATAAATGAGAACCATCGAGATCATTGTACCAATTTTATTATGTAATAAAATTGGTACAATGATCCCGATGGTTTACCGATAATAATATAGCTTGAGAATTCTTGTTTATTATGACAGTCATGCACAAGGGAATCCACACCTGTTACTAGATAAGTTTTATAATTATATTTCATAACTAAAGTACAACATGGTGGCTACGACGTAGCTAACGTGATAATTTCTCTGCTACGCCAGCTACGCTATCGTAGCAAGTAACATAATAATAACAATAAATAACATAATATTCTTTGCTGAGTATGGTATGTGTCTGGCAGTTTGTAATTGTATGTCTCATATGGAGGTTCGTATTCTTAAAAAAAATACCTAAACAAACCAGAAAAAAATAAAATACAGGTACACATAATATGTATGGATTTTTCTGCTATTTAAATTCAAAGTGACAGCCTAAGTTTAACATACGTTATAGGCAACTTGTCTAGGAAAGCGAAAGATACTTCCAAACTCTTAAAAAAATACAGGGTGTTAATCTTTGATTTACTTGTTCCAGTGTCTAATGTTACACCGAGCATGTGGCTACTAGGCGGTGGTGGGGCTAAACCGCCCCCCCAGGGCGCGCCCCATGGCCCCGCAATCCTGGCGACCTCTGATGGTGGCGTGCCACCGGTACAAGTCATCACACACAACTATGCCACCACGCCGAGGAAAAAAGGACTCGCTGTAAGTCTATAAAATATTTTCCTATTATTTTTCTCTTTTTTTTCCATTTTTAGGGTTCCGTATCCAAATAAAATGGGACCCTATTACTAAGACTCCGCTGTCCGTCCGTTCGTCTGTCTGTCTGTCTGTCCGTCTGTCACCAGGCTGTATCTCATGAACCGTGTTAGTTAGACAGTTGAAATTTTCACAGATGATGTATTTCTGTTCCCGCTATAACAACAAATACTAAAAAACAAAATAAAATAAATATTTAAGGGGCTCCCATACAACAAATGGTATTTTTTTTGCTCGTTTTTATAAAAGTCAAAAGTTTTTATTTCAACTGGGCCTTTGCAGGCACTTTCAAAACTTCGTGATTCTAGGTGCACGGTTCCAAGTGGGTTGGTCCTGGAGAAGATACCGGCAAGAAACTCCATGGGTACTCTTTTCATAAATCAAGATACTTAATTAACAATAACATATGGAGCCGCGGGAGTGGCCCTAGCTAAAATTATAGATAATGGTACGGAACCCTTCGTGCACGAGTCCGACTCGCGCTTGGTTGGTTTTTCATTCGTTAAGCCGTCTTCCACTGGCAGCGGAGCGGTCTCCACACGGAGTCCGTTTCACTCGCAATGGTAAAGTGCTTCCACCAACAAAGAGTCTAGCGGAGAGGACTGAACGAGTAAAAATAGTTATTATCGAACTCGTTCTTCATTTCTCTTTTGCAGTGGAAGACAATTGTCAAAACTCTTTCTTAATGGAAGGTAAAACCTATTTGCTATTTGGGGTCCGTTCCGTCCAGCTATTACTTGCTCATTAACCTTTCGCAGTAGAAGCCCGGCTTTAGAAAAAAATAACGTTGCCACACTTTAGTGTCGTCCTGTATCGTAGTAGGTACAGCTTACAAAAATAAATCTAACATAAAAACACATCCAAACTCGGAACAACAGATCTGTAAGCCAATGGCGTCCATAGAAATTTCTTATAGGGTAGGCAAAAACAACTTTAGTATTGTATTGTCAAGTTAAATGATGACATCTGTCATTGTTTGTAATTGGCCACTTCACTATAACACGAGTCACGACACACCGACCCAAATATCCTTAAATTAACTGATGTTACAGACATGTTAACGTTTGTATTACTTAATACTTAATTTACTAAGGTAGGCAGTGTATTTTTTCTTTATGGAGTGTACGCCACTGCTGTAAGCCATATTTTTTTTTTTCCGAACGGGAATCGAACCCGCGACCCGTAGCTTAGAAATCCGACCGCTTAGCCACTGCGCCAACCCAGCCGTCATATTGTTTAGAATTTTCAGGAAATTCCCGTCAAGTGACACGAAGTAGACACTATAGATAGACCATCTAAATAAACCATTTAACATCAAGTTTAAGCTTTTATATACAGTTCACACATCCATGCCATACACTACGCATGCTAATTTTTGTTTAATTTTTCATTAGTTAGAAAAATATCTCATAAGTGCTAGTTCATCATTCGTTAAACCTACGATTCGATTCTCGACACACGTTTCACGCAGAAAGTGTGCGTCCATATAAACATACTTAACGTGTATTTTCCTCCAAAAAATGCCTTTAAAACACGCACTGTACCCACGTGTCATACCAAGTAAAAGATACGTTGTAATATCTCTCTTTCTTGCGGTAGAAAGAACGAGAATAGACATACTACACGCATTTGTGCTTACAAGTGCTTTTATTTATCTCTGTTTGGAAAAGACAGTTAAAAATACATATTTACATACCTACATAAAGGCGTTATTATCTTTTTTATTCCTCAAGCTTTTCTTGAAGTAGAGCTTATTGAAGCCTGTGAGCTTGTTGACTAAACCACAATAACAATAACAAAAAACAGTAAAAAAAAACATTTAATTTAATTATCAAAAAAAATGAATTGCATGAGCAATATCCAAATCAATTAAAGCGTAGAAAGACTATTGTAATTTGATATAAATTATACATAATTTAATTAATTCTGCTGCGTTGTTATTAACGTTTTTTGAGACAAGCTTTGAACGGAATCAACAAGTGACAGACACTGCATACCTTACGAATAGTAACAAACAGCTGCGAAAAAAAAATCTGCTGTTCCATATAAATAATTCAATATTACTCGGTTAAATGTATGGAACAGCTGTTTTTATTATTTGCGAATTGAAGATTGATCCAATAATAAAAGTTGTTCTTAATGATGTGTATAATTATCCCCCTTTCGCAAATATATACCCTTTGCAACTAACCATTACAAATCATCAGATATCTGTTATAATCATCTAGAACCTCTCCATTCGCTTCGCCAGTACTCCAATCAGCAAAAAGCAAGCGGATCAAAGTTTATTCTTATATTTTATTTTTTTAATTTACCCCCTCTATTATTCCGAACCCTGGGTACAGTTTACAAACATACATGTCACATGCACACAACCGGAACAACTATATATATTACATACAAATATTTGTTCCGTTCGGGGATCGAACCCGCGGTACGTGGTGCAGAAAGCCAATCGCTTAGCCACTGCGCGAACCGAGCCGTCAAAGTCAAAGATTTATTTTTATTTTTTTATTCTTATTTTTGTTCAACTGGGCCTTTGCAGGCACTTTCAAAACGTCGTGATTCTAGGTGCACGGTTCCCAGCGGGGATCATGCTTGTTATAATAAAAGTACCTAGGTACCTACATAATGACTGCGTTGGGATCGTTAAACGCGATGCAGTTAACTCGGACGCCTGAGGGACATCGGTTTCATACCTGAGTCCACTAATTAATTGTTCTGCACCCGCTATCGTGTTTCTAACACCTACGCTGCTTGCTTACATAATTAATAGAATAATCAACGCATTTGAAAGAAAATACTTAATTCTACTCGTTGCTTGCGTATGTATTTTCATACACATGAAGTCGTAATAGTACCTAATAGTTATTTTAGTTTAAATTCACGCTTTATTTTAAAGCGGAAATGGTTGTATGAAACCTAGTAATTTAGTTAATAAATCATATTATCAAGTCTCAATGAGGCTCCCGCTGAAAACCAGCGCTATAATGTTGCCAATGCAGCACGCTGAGCAGAAGACACAGATCACAAACAAAATGTTCGAACCTTATCTATAATTATTGTAAACCGTACCTACAATACAGGAGAAATACCAGTGTGAATAAAACAATTTTTATTTTGCTGCGATGATTTTAGTTTACGTTTGCAGATATTAGGTGACCATTTAGACTATTCAGAAGCTGATTGAAGCCATCGGATGGTGACAACACAGCACAGCATGATCATGGCAGCTGTATTTGAAATATGTAGATAATCAAATATTGCTATAACCTCAAAAACCCTCGTCTCTAACTAGAAAAAGAGCTGTAACCTTGGCTGTAACTTTTGAATGGCCAAACAGATTCTCATGAAACATTATACCCGATTAAACTAGCTTTCAATAAAAAACAACTGCATTGATATTGGTCCATCCGTTTTGAAGCTACGATGCGACACTCAGATACACACTACAAACTTATACCTAACACTCATCTTTTTTGTCGGGGGTGAAAAACGAATCCCAACCCAGCGTGTTCAGGGCGAAATTGAGGTCCAAAAATCACGATTGATTTTACATAAACTTTTTTTCATTGTCATTCATAGATACCTATTCTTCTCGAAAACCCCGAGCGAATAAACAAAGCTCCTTATTGTTGTTTCTTAGAACTGCTATCTGCCTTTTAACAATAATTGATTACATAATAACTAAAGAGCTACAAGTAACTTGATTTATAACTTGTTACGTTACTCACAAACATTCCTCTTTGATGGTTCTGTAAATACTTCAATATATTCATTGGGTTTAAAGCTCTAAGATTATAATTTTTTTAAACCCTTTCTTGAACATGTTTGTTGAACATGGAAGTCATAATTGCCGCTACAATGATAGGCCATAGATGATAGACCCATCACTTGCCACTAGCTTTGTCAAATTAGTTTTTCCAAATTTAGGGACTTATTATGAAAAGAAACGGGACTGGGGTAAAAAATCGGGATTTAAAAAACTGCATATATTGATATGCAGTTTTTTACCATTGGGTTACAATCTTTTAGAATAGAATAGAATAGATCTTTATTTCATGTAAATCAGATACAGGCACTTAAGAAATGTCAAGACTCTAGTGATGAGAATACGAATACGAATTATTAAAATAATCAAATGTTATTCATAAATGGATTTTATTTTTGTACCTGACTGTAGCTTTTCAGAATGAAATTCAAAGGAAATGCCGCACGGGGTGAGGTACACCAAAATAATGAAAAAATATTAAAATTTCATTCGTCCCATCGTGCATCGTAAGGTACGAGTGGGATCGTCAAAACGAGGCGAGTGTTACATTTTACTAAAAGGGGCGAAATCTAAGGGGCAAGTGGTGCGTACACCAATTTAATCATTTAATTTTTATCCTTAGACATTCAGAATGCTTAGTGACAGAAATTTAGTAGTGGTACTTATATTATACCGGAATCACTTATACAGATTTGCAATAATTAATATTATGTAGGTACCTATAACTTGTACGTGTAGTATTCTGTTAATATAAGTTGGTAACCAAATAAATAAATAATAACCAAAAAAGTAAAAAAAAAGGACCTTTCCTTCAATTTATACTAAAAAACAATGTTTTTGTTCCAAAAAATATTTTAGTACCAGGTTTACACTTCAATTCAATAGTCTAGGATTGATAAGGTAATAAAGTTAATACCTGGATTAAAATGTTATCTTATTACGAAACTTTGACCATTTAAGGATCAGTTAGTCTGAAGATAGTCTGGACATAGGCCTCTCCTAAGTTTTGTAAATTTGCCCACTTATTCATAATCGTGTTAGATTTATATAACAATCTCTAAAATGGTCTCAACCTCTCCGCTCGTTTAAGGTCCGATTAAATTGATAACATAATAGATTTCCAGGAACTGGTGGTCAAAGAGTTAAAATCTGTTGTTATCTCTTTTCATCTATATAAAAGTAACAATAACAGGTATCATTTATGTAGCGTTTATAGAACGACAGTTTTCATGAATGGGGAGGGGGGATGTAAGGTGAGGCTTTAAATTCAGGTCAGGAAAAAAGTGTAATTGGATTTCCCTGTTAGGAAAGTTTTCATTCTGCAGAGAATTTTATAGCCAATAAAATGTCGATAATGTTGACCTCGACACTGTTCATTGGGGCTAAAGACGTCATCAATGAACCCCTGAGTGTGCGATTGGACACTTAATCAAGTCATCAAAGATTAAATTGTAATTATATTAATAGAACTAGCTGTACCCGTGACTCCGTGCACGTAGAAAGATTGTTCATACAAACTTTGAAATTCCCATTTCACCCCCTTAAAGATTAAATTTTGACAAATCCTTACCAGGTGTGCCATACATTCAGTCCAGTAATATTGAATTATACAGTTGGTTTTTTTGTCGCGGTTTCAGTGCTGGTGCTCTAATAAAAGTTGTTCACAATGATGGATACAATAACCTCCTTCAATATTTCCATTGTTCAACCAGTCACCCTGTAAAACGTGGATCAAAAATGCGTGGTCATACTTAAGGTGGATCAGACCATCAAACTGAACAACTTGTCAACTTTTTCTATGGGACCAACATCGTAATCTCGAAAATAATCAGCTGTCCCATACAAAACGTATAAAATAAGAATAATAAAAGAAAACATACAAAATAGTACCTAAATTATATTTGACAATTTCTAATACATGGACGAAGACGTATAGTTAACACTTTTCATATCATACAGTATTTAGTTAAACCACTTATTTAACCTTAAAAGCTTGCCTCTGATTCCTTTGTGACTCGTTATTGGATTTACTAGTACGTAAAAATGCTTTTGTTTCAAGTTAAGTGTCTTCCTTTTTGTCATGGGGATAAGTGGAACGCTAAGAGCATTTAAGATTTATTGTAGTTATTTACCAACAAATATCTTTTTTTTTTTTAGATTATTCTTAGCCTTTCGACTTGGCAATGTTGCCAGTTTGTTGGCTACGCTGCCAATTAACAGCGATGAGGAGGAATACTTTGACGCCTAAGTGCTTATTTGTATTGTTTTATATTTGATTTTTTATTGTAATTTTATGTTTTAGTAAAAAAAATAAACTACAATACTTATATCTACTGATATCCGTCGTACTCGATATCTTTTAGCGTAGCGCTATCCCAGTCTGTTATTGCGACATGTATGACGGATGTTGTACGCTGAGTTCTTTTTAAAATGCTTTTATTAGCTTCACCTGTAACTGTAAAAAAATCTTGGAAGTTAAATTTGACCCACTTCCCGGTTTCCGATTGAGCTGAAATTTTGCATACACGTTTAGTTTGGATGACAAAAGCGTTTACTTTAGTTTTTTTTAAACTATAATATTTGTGAGGAACGACTATATTGCCTTTTCATTCTGCAGTGCATTCTACCAATCATGTCTCATGAAGCAGTAGCCATTACTACAGATTGTGTCAAAATCCACAGTGGGTCCCCGGGCCCAAGAATAAAATATTTCCCATTGTCTATTTTTCGTCACTTCACGGAAAGCTGCAAAATGCGGGCACCAATCAACAGGGGCAATTCTTGGGTATCTCGTTGCAGCATGCTAGAATCTGTGTGTCGTAAATACAAGCTACTCTTAATGTAATTATTTACTTCATTAAAACATTTTCCTGTATCCCCTTTGCGTTTTATTTCTTCACTGATTCCTTTACTGATTCGGGCGTTTTTATCACTTTAACCTGTGTAGTCTCGTAAAGACTGTTCTTTATTTACACACGTAATTTCATGTACAGTGCTAATACGGGCCAGTCCATTTGGGAAAATCCGAAAACTTCGGAATTTTTTAAAGTTCTCCGCAGATTTTACGTAGATAGAATAATAATAGAATTTTAAAGTGATAAAGAATACATTTATTAAAATATGTCATTTTAAAGTGATAAAAAATCTATTTTATTAAAATATGTCATGCAGTTTTTACCGGTTCTTCTCCTTAGGGCCTACTATTTGGAACCGCGAATCTGGTTTACATGACATAAAGATATATTCTATTCTATTTTTAGAAGGTTTTGCCCAAAGTCACTTAGGACCATTTTCACCGAAAAAATAACGAATGTTTAAAATTACATCGGCAGTTTTCCCACAAAAAAACGAATGTTTAAACGGCTGATTATACTCTAATCAACTGTTATGTTGTTGGTGAACTTGAACCTTAGTTGGACAAGGGGTAATTGCCTGCTGAGCCCTCTTGTTTTAATAATGCTACTGTAATAATGATTAATATTGTAACTATATTATCTCTAGGGATTGCAAACAATATATTTGAGAAAATTTATTACGCTGTATGACTCATCGGGTTATTACAATATTAGATACTCTAATTAATTGTGAAAATTTAATTATTTTACTATCCGTACTTACAGTATTTGCAATATGATAGGTTTGCTGGTATTTATATGTACATACACTAGAAAAATAGTCATCTGATTTAATTAAATTATTTAGACAATTCATGATTAGTTATACGATTAATCTTAATATATCGCTCTTTAATCTGTACTTATATTTTACTAGCGACCCATTCCGGCTTCGTACAGCTGCAATTTCTCTACTATACTTACGTTAAATATGGAAGTATTATACTATAGGTACCTTCCGTGAAAAATTATCTAACTGACGGTGCATACCACATCAAAGTCCGTTGCGTGGTTTAATATGCGTGGCCCATAGTTCATCAGGTATCCAGCAGATGTGGCCAGCTAAATCACAATTTAATTATGCGTTTATGAGCTACGTCGGTTATAATAAAAATAATATCTGTGTTATCTGTGTTCTGAAGTGTAGTGTAGTGTTTCAAACAAATCATTATTATCCTATTCTAATTTATTTTTATTCATATTAAATTACATTATTCTCGCAGCTCTTAACACAACATTTTACTAATCTAGGTTGTAATCTATTATTTTAAAAGAGTTTCCGTGGAGTTTCTTGCCGGTTCTTCTCCATAGGACCTACTATTTGGAACCGCGCACCTAGAGTCTCGACATTTCATAAGTGCCTGTATTTGGTTTATATGAAATAAAGATCTATTCTATTCTAAACACGTTTCTTCATAGAAAATTAATTTTAATTTTAAACTGAATGGAAGTAGAGTTTCAATCTAAAGTTCCAAGGGTAATAAAACAAAAGAGAAGTTCATTGTGATGGTTATTGCAATTGCAAGAAACGCAGCCACAGCTACGAGGCAACATTTCTAGCAAAGTTTAATTTATGACTTGAAGTAATGTTAAGTTAATTTCTACTTACAGGCGATTAAGTCAAGGTCTACTAGTGGCTGATGCTCGAAGCGCAGAGCTAAATAATTAAACTTGCCAGGAATAGAAATATAGAAATACATACCGGTCAAACATATAACCCTCTCCGTAGTCGGGTAAAAAGGAAATTATAGGTTTTATAAGAACTCGTTACTTTTTTATCGTGTTAGAATAAAACAATTCAGCTGAAAATGCCCTTTGAACGATAACTAATAAAGCACATGAATTAAAAAATTCTGAGGTGCTGATTCAACCCAGTCCTCCATTAAGAGTTTAACCGTAACATCATTCTTATCATTGTTAAATAAACAGCGATAATCGATATACAAATCTTAACAACCTTCGATATACCTATTAATTGTCCTCTATAATCCAGAAATTCTTTTCTTCCAGGAATGGGTGTGGACCTTGACTGGTCATAACCGTCGTAATCTTGAGAAGGTGGATCCTGGAGGCGAGTTGCAGATCATGCTGCCTACTCCACCGACTGATAAAAATAACTCTGGGGAAGTCTGCTTGCTGGCTGAGAGTCCCTTCAGGATCTTGAGGGTAAGTCTTATTTTAATGGAGCTTTGGGACTGCCTAGTTGAGACTCGTACTAAAATTTGGCTGGACAAATTCCCTCCTCCTGCCGAATATATTGGACCCAGTGAGACATTTGGATATAGCTTGTCCTGGCCCATATGCAGTACCTACATTATCAGATACATCACGTAGGTACCTATGTACACGCTAAACAAATAATATACATACATATTAATATATATATATGTATATATATATACCTTATCAAGATAAATCAAAGCCGAGAAGAATCCCCCAAAAACTTATCACGAAAGTGCTTACGTAACTTAAATTTAAAAGAAAGCCGACTGTTAGCCATCCTAATTGCCAGCGGAAGCGCATTCCATAATAGAATCGACTGGACAAAGAATGAAGAATGCACGAAGTCAGAGCGGTGAGAGGGACATTGAAAAAGAAGGTTATAAAAAAACGAAGATATTTAGCGTGGTTGGTAGAGACATACTGAAAGTGAGAAGTAAGGTAAGAAGGAGGATTGGGAGGGTAGTCAATGCCCACATGTGTCTGCGTTGCCGATAGGATGTGTTTTAATAGACAAGACGATGTGCAACTGTGCTATTGCATTTGATACAGGCGTTTTGTGTCTATAACTAACTCTCAACAAGATCCTATTTGGTTTAAGATTCCACCAAACTGTTCCACACTGAATAGATATCCATCCTCGCTCTGATATCAAACGAGAGATTGACTCAATCCATTAAATCATTCGCACTTTTACCTCAGTCTGCGTTAATGGACTGATAAGCACTTGAGATAACACTATCAATGTCATATGACTAAATACACTCGTTCCAGATTAAAATAATGATCGATACGCCCCAGATACAAAAAATATTTTGGACTATTTTTGCTTGTAGGTATCATAAATTAACACGTTCAGACTAGAAACGTTTTATAGCGCCTTTATAAAAAAAATATCAACACCAATGTCTAAGGACGTGGATAGACGTAGTGTTGATATTTTTTTCAGACACATCAATGGTAGACGTCGCTAAACATTGTGTTGATATGTCAATACAACGTTAAATGACGTCTAGCATTGATGTGTTTTAATTCGCACTACGTTTTATAACTTCCCTGACGAATACGCTTTTTTCGATTTTTAATTCTGTCTCTCCGAATATACCTACTTACACACGTTCGATTTTTGATATATAAATTTTTGCGGATCAGTAGTGAAGAGGCTTCCGTAGAAAGTAGACCTCAGGTCCCTTGTTATATTTTTATTCTGAAATCATACTGAAAGCTAGCACCAATACTTAAGTTTAAAGATATTTATTCTCATAAAAGATAAAAAACAGTCACATAATATATGAGAACAATGCACAGTAATAATTTACAATGAAGTCGTTGAATAATGTACACAGTTTAGACATTTAGGTAGTTCTATACTAATAAAAATTACACATCCAGGTTGTACAGATTTGCGCACTAATTCAATAGTTTTCTACAACATGTTGAACAAGTTTTAAGTGTAAGAAGTTTATGTTGTTCAAATATGCATATTTTTTATTTATATAACCGCAGTGCAGCATCTTTCCAAGAAAACAATCCACGATCCTTCGTAACTTTACTCGATAACCGTACAAAAACAGTCGATAAAAGTTGACCGACGAAGAAATGCTGTTCTTTTGTTTTAGTTCCAAACATGCGCCATCATGAAGTCCTACTACAAACTGGTTTTAAGACTTCAGCAAAAGCCTTTATCAGAATATTGTATTACCTATGAATCTAGATATGAAACTAACAGAAACTATATTGATATTAAATACCACTAAGACAATGCGTTATTTCTTGAAAACAGCAAAAAAATCTGCTGTTCCATACATATTATAATAAATAATAGAGTGTACCGTAAACTTGTCGTGGATTTTAATGGACTGTATTAATAATAATCTAACTACCTATAAGCCAGTAGGCCGGACCTAATCACCAAAAAAGTGCACAATATACCGACAACCCAATCAAATCCACCTACCTTTACCGTGGTGTTCGCCGTCGTCCCAGGTAGCGAGTAGGCACTTTCCCAATATACACTTTTGTTTATGGTAGGCACGTGGATAGTAAGAGTATGTAATCACTACGTTGATGACGTGGATAGTAACTGAATTCCAATATGATTCCAAGCGAGCGCTTTTTTATTAGCTCGCGACCGCCATTGCCTTGTAGTCGCGGGGAACGGCCGCTGATTGGTCGGCGCGTACCACGTATTCGCGCCGATAGCGCTCCAGTGCCGCCAACAGTATAAGGCGGCAGATTCGAAAAGGGTGAAGGAAATTGTGCGTGAACATACCCTCCCCCCCCCCGAAAGAAATGAAACCTGCCTAACCTACATCGGTAGCTTGCACAGCTTTGACACAGGCCGAAGCAATGTGCTGCTGCGCGTTTTAACTTCCGCGACGCGAGTGATTGAGTCCGAACCGGGCAATAACCTAAGTATCCTACCACGTTTCCACTGTAATGACGGGTAGTTATCCTCTTTAATCAGAACTAAATCATCGACCTTAATAGATTCCGAATGAGAAGTCCATTTATTACGTTGTTGTAATGTATGTAAGTATTCATCTCGCCACCTAGACCAGAAATGCTGCGTAAGTTTTTGTATTTGTTGAAAACGAGATAACCGATTTATATTGACATCTTCAAAGGGATACTCAGGAAGTGCTACTAGAGGTTGACCGATAATAAAATGACCGGGAGTTAGTACTTCCAAATCAGCAGGGTCCGTACTCAAAGGGCAAAGTGGTCGTGAATTCATGACTGCTTCTACCTTAGCAAAGAATGTAGTTAGCTCCTCAAAAGTAAGCCGCCGATCACCGAGTACGCGATACATATGAGTTTTAGCAGACTTTACAGCTGCTTCGAAAAGTCCGCCCATGTTTGGACTGCTAGGAGGGTTGAACAACCAAGTAACATTTTTCTTAACTAACTCACGCTCCAAGTCTGACCGATGGTCTCTCAAGTACACGTAAACATCCTTTAGGTATTTATCCGTACCAACATAATTTGTTCCGCAATCCGAACGCACTAAAGAGGGAAGACCCCTTCGTGAAACAAACCTAGTAAAGGCTGCAACGAAAGCTTCAACCGATAACTCCGATACAACTTCTAAGTGTACTGCTTTTGTGCTTAGACACACAAAGATACATAAATAACATTTTAAAATCCGAGCATTTTTTAGAGTACTACTCTTTATTGAAAAGGGTCCCGCGAAATCCGTACCGACGCCTTCAAATGCTCGAGTAATTCGAACCCGATCTGGCGGTAAATCTGCCATAAACGGTTGAGTTGTCCGAGGGTTTGCTTTAAAACACTGAACACATTTAAAGGTAACACTTCTAGTTAGTTTACGCATCGACGTTATCCAATAACTACGTGATAAAATTGCTGCCAAAGAATTAGCCCCGACATGGCAATACGTTTTGTGATAATACTCAACAAGAAGTGTTGAGAAGTCGCCCTTACCGGGAAGAAAAATAGGATGTCGAGCCGAAAAAGGCAACTCCGAATGTCGAATACGTCCGCCTACGCGGATTACTCCGTCACGATCCAAAAACAGGTTAAGTTTACGTGCCGAATCACGAATAGGTTTTGCCGAATTTAGAGCTGCAATGTAATCAGCGAAATGCAACCTCTGAACCATTCCAATTAAACAAGTTAACGCCTTGCGTCGTTCCGAAACCGAAATATTGATACCGAAAGGCCGAGAAACCGAAACCGAGGATGAGTCTTTACCGAGACTACCTTTTCGCCGAAGACGATTTATAAACCGAATAACAAAACCGAAAACATTTACAAGAGTTTCAAACGAACTATATTGCCGACCGAATATATCCGAAATATTATTTTTAGTTTCCGAAACCGTAATATTAGACACATATTTAGTCCGAAGGCCTGGTAAGTCAGTTGGTATGTCAGCCCGCTCATCAGGCCAAGAGTCACAGGACTGACGAAGCCACCGTGGTTGCCACCACAACGGATGTTCCAGAAGCTGAGCAGCAGAACAACCGCGAGATGCAACATCAGCACAATTAAGAGCACCCGGTACGTGTCTCCAACGAATAGGTAAGTTAGTATTATTTATTTGCGAAATCCGATTACCTTGAAAAACTTCTAATTTGTGTGGAGGTGTTTCTAGCCAAGCTAATACAATAGTGCTGTCACACCAACCGACAATATCCGACACATTGACCGAGACTTCGCGCAACGCCGAGGAAACGTGTTGCAGAAGATTGACAAGAAGTACAGCTCCACTAAGCTCTAACTGAGGTATAGTCATTTTTGTTTTCAAAGGGGCAACTCGTGACTTAGCCATCACAAGGCAAACCGAAGCTTCACCGTGAGTATTTTCCGTTCGTAAATACACAGCCGCAGCATAACCCGAAGAAGAACCATCGCAGAAACCGTGAAGGGAAAACAACGTATGTCCATAAGACTTCAAACACCGTGGGATAGATATCTTTTGAATATTAGGTAAGTCCGAAATAAATTCATTCCATTTTCGCAACAGGGGGTCCGGGACCGGCGTGTCCCAGTCGACGCTCTTAGCTCCATCACTTAACAACTCCTGTAGTAGTAATTTTGCACGGAACACAATAGGTGAAATCCAACCTAAGGGATCGAAGAGTTTTGCCAGTGAAGAAAGTATGCACCGCCGAGTAACCGTCGTCATTACCGAGGGCAAGTTCAAAATCCGATAAGTGAAATTATCAGTCGAAGGATTCCATTGAATGCCTAAAACCTTAACAAAACCGAAATTGTCATCATGATCAAAACAGCGAGGTGTCTCACAGAAATCCTCAGGAATGTCACTAAGGAGTTCCGGTTTATTCGTTGACCATTTCCGCAGCTCATAGCCAGCCGTACCCATGAGCTGTATTAACTCGTCTCGAATTTCCCGAGCTTCTGTCACCGAATCAGCCCCACCGTTGATGTCATCGACATATGAATTAGTCAGTAGCAACTTGGCCGCTCTGGGAAACCGCTCCAGTTCATCCGCAGCTAACTGATGTAAACAACGAATAGCAACAAAGGGGCTTGATTTTAAACCATAAGTATTGGTGGTGAGTTCATAAATTCGTAAAGGTTCCGCTGGATTCTCACGCCACAAAATAAGTTGGTACTTGCGATCATCCGGATGAATCCAGGTCATCCTAAACATCATTCTAACATCCGTCGTAAATACAACAAAAGGGACTCGGAAATTTAATATTATTTTAGTTATGTCATTTTGCAATTTCTCACCCGAGTATAAACAATCGTTCAAACTAACGCCTGACGAAGTTTTACAACTGCCATTAAAAACAACCCGAATTTTGCCCGTGTCACCCGATGTTTTGAACACGCCGTGATGCGGCAAGAAATAATGTTCTTGTCCAGAATTGACATCAAAGTCAGAAAGCCGCATGTGTCCGAGATCAATATATTCGTTTATGAATTCTATGTACTTAGCTCTAAACTTAGGCTGAGCTTTCATTCTCCGCTCCAATGATATAAATTGTCTAACCGCTTGCGTCTGAGAGTCACCTAGTTCCGCATGATCAGGCACTAATGGCAACCGCACCATATACTTGCCGTCCGAACAACGTTGCACCGTATTTGCAAACATTTGTTCACATTGAACATCAACCGGATCCCTAATTATTAATTTTGGTGGCTCTTCCGATTTCCAAAATCGCTCAACCGCCTCTATTAAAGACACACCCGAAAAATATCCCGTTTCCGAATACTTAACATTACCGTTCATAGGTCCGAAAATAGCAAAATCAAAAATAGTGTCTAAGGCATAAGGCCCACCTGGCCGTAAGGTTACTGTAGTAACCTACATTGTAAAAATCTACCTCTTTGGTCTTGCTATAAAATATAGGAATTGACACCTTTTCTTATGTCAACTTCTACGTCTTAAATATATTATTCTTCAACGATTTTATAATGTTTCATATGTGTTTGATTTATAATAAAGTGGCGACGAGAAAATGAACCCGCAACAATGGGAGAGAAAAACAAAAACCAGTGCAAGAGATGTGGAAAATATGAAAAACATACATTTAATAATTGTGCAGCCAAAGACCATACATGCAAAGCATGTCAAACAAAGGGACACTTTGAAAGTTGTTGCTTGAGGAGTGGACGAGCGTACCTCTCATTTCACACATTTCAAAAACAGAAACAGACTGTCAACAGTTTATCAAATGGAAACAATGCAGACATAAACAGAAGACCAACCCGAACATATTCTTCATCTGACGATAGTGATGGAGACACTGACACTAATGTCTATAAAATTAATACTAACACTACCAGATGCAAAAAGATAGATCCCATTATCAACGGATTCAAATGCAACATGGACTGGGACCCTGGTTCTATATATTCAATAATAAGCACCGAATTCTGGAAAACCATTGGTTCACCAGAACTAATACAGGGTCCAAAGCTGCGAGCATATGGCAACTACAAACTAAAGCCAAAAGGTCTAGCCGAGGTAACAGTTGAAGTCCAGGGAAAAATAAGAATTTTACCGGTTGTTGTCATCAAGAAGGCAAAACCAATGCTATTTGGCTTGCAATGGAGCGAAATGTTTGATATGAACTTCCCCAATTCGGTATACTCAATCACAACGCAAAGTATATCCCTCAAACAAATTATAGATCAAAACAAGGAACTTTTTGATGAGCATTTAGGGGAAGTTAAAGACTATTGGGTAAACATCCATGTTAAACAGGGGACAGAACCCAAACATATGTCAGCGAGGCCAATCAAGTTCGGCATAAGGAAAAACGTGGAGATCGAGTTGGAGCGCTTAACAAAAGAAGGTATAATTGAAAAGGTGGATCCAAATGAAACACCTGTAGAATGGGCAACGCCAACTGTAAACGTTATGAAATCTAATGGTCAAGTGAGAATTTGTGGCGACTATCGTACAACAATTAACCCAGTACTAATTTCACACACATATCCAGTACCACAGTTCGACCATCTACGGCAACGCCTTGCTGATGGAGAGAAATATTCTAAGATTGACTTGAAGGATGCGTACCTACAGTTTAAAATTGCACCAGAATCAAAAAAGTACTTAACAATAGCCACACACAAAGGATACTTCCAATACAATAGGATGCCATTTGGAATAACAACGGCACCATCAATCTTTCAACACTTTCTCGAAAATCTACTACAAAATATACCTAATATAGCTATATATTTTGATGATATCGCAATAACGGGAAAAAGAGACGAAGAACATCTTAAAACCCTGTCAGTCGTACTGCATAAACTGAAAGAAGCTGGCATGAAGGTAAATCTAAAAAAATGTATCTTTCTACAAGATGAAGTCGAGTATCTTGGACATACAATCAACAAACATGGCGTCAAACCAACAAAATCAAAGATTGAAGCTATCCTCAAAGCAGTACCTCCAACAGATGCCAAAGAACTAAGATCTTTCCTTGGTCTGGTAAATTTTTACGAACGGTTTATTCCACATTTGCACAGTATATGCGCCGAACTTCATACTCTTACGGGACAGAGACAAAAATGGAAATGGACTGACTACGAAAACAATATTTTCGAGCAAACAAAAAAATGTATTGTGAGATCCAAACCCCTAGCAGCGTATAATGAATCACAACCTCTATATTTAGCATGCGACGCATCAGAAAAAGGACTTGGGGCTGTTTTGTACCACAAAAGAAATAATAGTGAACAACCGATAGCATTTGCTTCAAGAAAATTGAAACCCGCGGAATCCAGATATTCTGTGATTGATCGAGAGGCACTTGCTATATTTTTTGGAATCAAGAAATTTGATCAATATTTAAGAGGAACTAAATTCACTCTTATAACAGACCATAAACCATTAATTCACATACTAGGAGCAAATCGAAACTTACCAAAAGTGGCAAACAATAGACTGGTCAGATGGGCATTATTGATTGGCAGCTACGATTACGACATTATTTATACAAAAGGAGAAAATAACATAATGGCTGACTACTTGTCGAGAATGCCCAACCCTAACGAAAAACCATCCAAAGCCGAATGCTCAGTAAATAAAATTACACAGCACTTACACGGAACAAAATTCGAAGACATTTATCTTACTGAAGAAACAATCAAGGAACATACTAAACGAGATGAAACACTAATGAAAGTTTATCATTGTTTAAAAACTAATTGGAGCCTATACCGATATAACGATAACGTATTACAACCATACTTTAGAAAACGGAACGAACTCTCTATAGAAAACAAAATATTGATGTGGCAAGGACGAATAATTATACCAGCAACTATTCGAAAAGCAACACTCAAATACCTCCACAGAGGACACCCTGGCATCTCTGCAATGAGGGCACTCGCACGGTTTTATGTTTGGTGGCCTTCCATAGAAGAAGACATTGACAATTACGTCAAATTATGTCGTGGTTGCCAAGAAAATAGACCAAACAACCCTGAACTACCAATATTTTCATGGTCTATTCCGAACAACGTTTGGGAGAGAGTACACATAGATTTCGCAGGACCATTCCAAGGTAAATACTGGTTAGTGCTGTGTGACGCCCTTTCTAAATGGATCGAAGTGAGGCCAATGGTCAGGACAACAACTGATAAACTCTGTGATCATCTCAGCGACATTTTTACAACATTTGGATTACCTGAGATTATCGTATCTGATAATGGCCCACAATTTACATCAGAAGCTTTCAAGATTTATTGCAAGAACAGAGGGATAGAACATATCAGATCATCCCCATATCATCCTCGTACCAATGGCTTGGCTGAACGCCTCGTCCGAACCTTCAAAACTCGCATGGCTAGCAGCTCACAGAAAACAACAGAACAACTAAGAGATTTTCTTTTCACCTACAGAAACACACCTCACAACACCACATTGAAGTCTCCAGCGTTTATGATGTTTGGCAGACAATTGAATTGCGTTTTGGATAACGCACGTCCTAGCACCAAGAAAATGCTACAGCACAGAGAGGTTCGGAATAACATTGCAACTGAAAACCAAATGACACCTAACCATCGTCCGGGCAGTACTGTCTATGTACGGACTAGAGAGGATCCTATATGGAAACCAGCTGAAATCGAAAGGAGAACACACAAATATTCCTACGTTATTAAAACACCGGAGGGAATATTACGACGCAGACACGCAGACCATGTGAGACCACGTGTTGTCGACGAAACAACAGTGACGCAGGAGAACACTACGCCTTTCCACACACCTGCCGGAACACCGACTACGTCACCTGACACGACCACACTGAGCTCTTCACCTGATGCGACCACACCTAATACATCACCATCAGTAATTGATACGTCACCTCCAGCTCTCCGACGGAGCGTGAGAACAATCAGACCTCCGCGACGCCTTATTGAGGAGCTTTAAGAGGCTGGGGAGGAATGTAGTAACCTACATTGTAAAAATCTACCTCTTTGGTCTTGCTATAAAATATAGGAATTGACACCTTTTCTTATGTCAACTTCTACGTCTTAAATATATTATTCTTCAACGATTTTATAATGTTTCATATGTGTTTGATTTATAATAGTTACCTTCCTGCCTTCAGTTATCTCACCGAGAACATCACAACCGAAAATAATATCTATTTGACATAAATTACCGAAACCGTTATCCGAAAGTTCCAAATTATCCGATAAATCGTAACATTTACTAACATACGCAGTCGGTGTCTTCAACACAACCGCATTAACCGATAACAAAATTTTATTATTCCGATCCGAAGTAAATTGTAACCGAACAATATATTTACTACTAGGTATTTGTAATCCGCCGATACCCCCCAACGGAGTGACATAATAATATTTTTTTAAACCGAGTAAACCGACTAAATCACTACGTACAACCGATATTTGTGAACCGAAATCTAACAGTGCCCTAGCCCGAATAATGTCACCATTAGCCGACAAAACATTAACAAAAACCGTAGGTAAAACAACATCCTTATGTAATGTTGGTGATTGGGTCGGAGACATTAAAGTCGTCTCCGACACTGACTGCTATTGCGACTGACCGCCTGACTGCGCGACGCCGACCGACGCGCAATCATTATTTTCCGCATCTACTTGCTCCGGACCGCACGAAACACTATGAACTACGCGCTCATTCTGGGTGCGACTATTTTGACGCGAGTTTGACTCTTGTAGTTTTTTAATGTTTTGGTTTACCTGATTATCATTAGGCTTAGGTTGCACGTTCATTTTGCATATCAAATTGTGATGACCGGAATTACCGCACCGTTCGCATGGAATATTTTTATTACACAGGGCTGCCGTATGCCCACCGAAACACCTAAAACACAAACCATTGTTACGTACCCATACCCTACGTTCATCAATATTCGAGTTTTTAAACTTATAACAGTTGTCAATCTTATGACCAGCCTGATTACGGTAGAATTAACTGACAGCCACCCGACAGCCACACGACAGCAGACGGTTTGCGATCGGTCGCGAACTGTCAAAAAAATTGGTATTACGGACGGCGATCGTCCGCTGTGGCAAAATTGTCGCGTTTGCAGCGCCACTAGCGATAAAACAGCAACAGGTGGAACTAAATTAAATGAGTTTTTAGTCGACTTAAGACTAAATGACTAAAAACTCATTTATTTTGCTGGATTGTATATGGTTAGTTTATTTGTTTTTTTTATGAGTGTCAACCATGTGTCAACTGTCAAGCGGTAGCGATGATTAAATAAATTGAAAAAAGTAAGTTGGATTATTTCTAAATTATCCAAGATACAATTAGTGCTATTATTTTGTACTTCGTTAACACGATTTGGTAATTATTATTCTAGTGGAACATCGCGTATCCAACGTGCAGATTGAGGAGCTCCTCAATCATTTGACCATGCACCAAGCTCTTGCCAAAGGCGTGAGTTTGGATGAGAGATTGAAATAGACCGTAGATCGCCGCATCACACCTTCACCAGCGACTCAAGTTATAAATTCTCAGTTAAGCAGAGGACAGACTTGAAGAGTATGTAAGTTAATTTTACATATTGTCAGTCAGTAAGCTTTTACATAAGAAAGATTAAAGTAAGTTTTAATATGACTGCCCTGAGCCCCATAGCGCAGCGACGGCCCACGTTGAGCTCTGTTACGCGTGAAGCTTGATGCAGTTAGTCTTATTGTATCCACTATTAAAAATTGTCATTTTTATCATCATGCTCTTTTCTTACCCAGCATAATATAACGATGTCAGCGAATAAATGGCATAGGTATATTAAGTATGTACTTAATTGTAAAATTATCTTTGTCAGCCCAGTACAAGAAGGGACATGCGATGTATACAGAAGTGGGGAGAAATTACGCTCTTTAAAATAAAAACGACAGACATTCATAAGAATAATCAAGCCAGATAATTTATGTTTTATTTACACTGACTTAAGCATCTCATAAATGTAACAGATCCATCATGCCAGAGGATGGAGTAGCACTGGGTCGTCGAGATGGAGAGATGTCGGGTGGTAGCAGAGGTGAAATAAGCCGATGAGGCCATGGTGTCAGCGGAGGCTACTCGGATTTCGCCCACGCAAGCAGACGCAGTGAGCATGCAGGCGGAAGCGTCCCATGACCAAATGGTCGCGCTCGGTATCACCGATTATAATTTTAATATTATATCGATTTACGGACTTTGTATGTGTTTTATTTTCTTTGTCAGTAAATAATATTTTTAACCGACTTCAAAAAAGGGGAGGTTCTTAATTCGGAAGTTAATAATTTTTTTTATGTATGTTTGGGCATAACTCCTATAAATATCTAATAGATGGATTTGCAAAATTATTATTTTGTTCTAAAGGTTCTCTCTAATTACTATGAAAGTCTGATATTTTATTACATAGGTACTATGCCAGAAATAAAATTCATTTAATTTGTATTTATTATGTAATTTGTAGTTTTTAATTATTGGTTGAAAAGAGATTACTGAAATTGGTAAGTAAGTACATAGACTTACGAGTAAGTAGATGAAATGAAATAAAATTGTTTATTTTGAAACTAGCTGAACCCGCGACTTCGTCAGCGTGGTATTTAACTTTTTTTTGCGCATTTCTCTAATTCTATCCAAAAATAAGAGTAGCCCAAGTTACTCCTTCTAACATCAGCTATCTGCCAATGAAAAGCCCATCAAAATCGGTCCAACCATTTCGGAGATAAGCTGAAGCAAACAGACAGACAGATAGATAGACAAAAATTTAAAAATTGTTTTATTCTTATTGAGATACATACTTTCATATTACATATAGGCACATTTAGTAAAAAGCTGTTATTTTGACGTTATAAACAGACACTTCAATTTTATTTATTTGTATAGATTAGGATTTTTCAGTCACTTTAAGGGCCGGCGCCTTTGAGTGTCTAAATACTCAAAGGCCTGCGCCCACTGGCGGCACGGCACGGCAAGGGATTTATTTCTAATAAGTCAAAATAAACCTTATGGAATGGACTTAAAACTTTCATGCCACAGACGCTCATGCATGCCACGGGATGCCGCGGCACGCCGTGGCATGCTTAAGCTGCTGTGTCGTTTAAGTTCTAAGTCCATTCCATAAGGTTCATTTTGACTTATTAGAAATAGATACTTTGCCGTGCCGTCCCTTTAGTGAGCGCCGGCCCTTACAGGCCTTTTTAGGGTTCCGTACTAAAAAGATAAAAAACTAAAAAGATAAGAAACAAACTCAGGAGTCACAGTCAATTATTAACAATAACCAAAGAATGCTCTCTTATTATTAAAGTTCAAAGAAATTCTCGTAAGGCTCTGTGTGAGTACAATGTAAGGTAACGTCTAGTACCATAGCAGTTTGAGCTCACTAGCCCCGACAGATGGCAAACAATTAAGTTGAGATTTGGCAGGTATTTAATGACTCATCGACCACAAGCTTTGGGCGAAAATTGACTGTTGTCGGAGATCACACTCCAGCATTTTATAATAATCATTTGCTGGATTCCCATCGAGATTCCCACCTGGTTCTTGTTAGTTGGTCTCTGTCGGCTTGTGTGTCATGAGGTGATAGTTCTGGTATGGGCAACCTGCTTCTGTTGGCCATGTACCTATGCAACACACAACAAACGTTCACTGTCTGCGCTACTGTTGGGGATAGGTTCCCCAACAGTGAAGGGTTATTGTTATGTTTGATAGGTTCGGCTTCTGCTGTCCGACCATCATGACTGTTGAATGTTGATGCAGCTGTTGTCGCTGATAATAAAAACACCGTGCTGGTTGAGTGAGTTTATTAGACTAAAATGTTATAAATGTTAAAAGATGTAAAAGCTGCTCGTACATAGCGCACAGTCATCTAAATTATAGAATAACAATATAGGTTACACCAGTTACAAATATTGACGATGGAACAAAATATACGGCTTGCCCATACAGCTACCACATTGTGGTCGTAGTAAATTACTCGGTGAGAGAGTAATTCATCGCCAATGCACCTTGAGTACCCCTATTCACCGTGCGATCGTTTTCCTTGCACCATCATGGACATCAGTATAATATCCCCTCGAGTGCCAGGGTCAGCGTTGAAAATAGGCGTCAAAACCATGGTATCAAAGGGTACCCTGATTCACCTGAAAAAAAAGGAAATGTTGTAAGTATCATAAATTGCATCGTTGGCATAGTGGCCGCAAGCATGGCTAACGGAAATAAATAACCCCAGTTTTACAATCATGAAAATATTTGAGTACCTATTTATTGCCTCCTTACATTCTAAGCTCACTTTTTTGTGCCTTTTTGCTGTGGGCAATAACACAATGCTTGTGTAAGTGGCCTGAGGGCAGAGCACAACTCTTCGAGCAAAGGCTTTGTCAATCTGTAATGGGCTTTGAATGGCACGTCGTCGTCAGTCAGTTCCATACCTAACACCTGCTTGTTGGCGAAGGCTATGATGCAGGCGACCTGTGGTCAACCCACGGTCTCGACTTTCTTCAGCGTTGAGTACGTCCAATAAATAAGAATGCGTGCCTTGTCTTGGAACCATAAAAAGTAACAATGAACAACTGTGTGAACAACAATCAGAAAATATTATAGGTAGATAGGTACCTGTTGAGGTTGAGGCTATATTTTTACCCAGATTTTATTTTAACAACATGCCAACCATAAGATTTGTAAAAAACTAACAAAACTTACCTCATGTTTATTTATTTATCACGTTTTTTAATCTTCTAAGCTTCTGCTTGTGGCATACGACGGACATATGAATACTCTAAGACGACGGCTAAATGCTGTATGAGTTGTTGCTATTTGACAGATCAAATTGCTGTTGTGTGGCTGTCAAAATTTTTACGGTAATACCAAAATGGTAAATAACAGAGCAAAATATGCATTTTTTTGTTCGATTGTTGGCCGCCAGAGGGCGAACCCGGAAGATGTGGCTGTCGCGTTGCTATCGGCAGTTCCGTAATACCAAAATGATGTTTGACATCCACAATTGTACAATTTACGCCTGTCGCAAACTGTCAGCTGCGTCCGTAATCAGGCTGCCGGAGAGTTACAAAACGCGCACACTGAATTAGTGTGTGTACTATTGTTTACATTATTTGAGTGAGTCGTATCCGACCGATTTGAAGCTGAATGACCGACCGACCGCCGAGATTCCGAGTATGTCCGATAAGTGTCCGAAGAGTTTGCAGTTTCGATCATACTACATTCATTTTGTAAAAATTGCAATAGGTCATTGAACTTAGGTAAATCGCGTTTGAGCCCGCCGTAATTTTGTTCAAACCGTGTTTTCACTTCAACAGGTATTTTAGTTAGGCTAATATGAACGAGTATGAAACTCCATTCATCTACCGGTAGGCCAAGACCTTTCAATGCCCGTGTGCATTCAAGCAGAGGGTTTAAAATGAGAGCTCGTAACATAGAAATCTTTTTTAAGGGTTGAATATTTAAAATACGCGAAATATACGTGTCCGCAAGTAAACGCTTGTTATCATACCGAGAATATAACAATTCTAATGCCGTGTCGAGCGACGTGTCGACCATAGGTAGGTGCTGTACTAACAACCTAGGTTCTTTTTGCAAATGAGAAAATAAGTAATGATATTTCTCCGTTTTAGAAATATCTTTTCGTGACAATACAAGTGAATTGTATAAACTAATGAAGCTACACCAATTAAATAACTCACCGTCGAAATTAGGTAGATCTATCCGTGGAAGGCGAGCCGACGGCGCACTAGTAGTGGGTTTGTGAATGCCCTGAGAGTTCGGGAACTCTGCCGATTTGGCATCCAAGGTGTCATACTGCAGCGTGGCCGTCGCGTAACGTTTGTCATAATTCGCTATAATTTTCTCATCGTCGGTAACCCCAAGTAAACCTTCGTATGCCGCCGTTATATTTTCAAAATGCGAATCTAACTTACGCAACCTTGCCGATAATACGCTGCTAGTAAAATCAGGCGAGTCTATCATATCAACCGAATATTGAAACCAATCGCATTCTAATTTAAATTTTACTTCAAAGGATTTCGCCATTTTGAATTTTCTAGAAGTAACGTGAATGCCTATATGCGCTTTGTTTAGTAAATATAATTTAGGAGGTAGGTACCTAAACCGTGATAAACACCTGTAATTAACAAATTTAACACTTGTAATTGAATATGCCGAAATATACCGAAAATACACTTCTATACCGAGAAGTTAAACTTATAAACCGACCGAAAGTCCGACCATCCGGCCGCCGAAGGACCAAATTTATGTACCGTAAACTTGTCGTGGATTTTAATGGACTGTATTAATAATAATCTAACTACCTATAAGCCAGTAGGCCGGACCTAATCACCAAAAAAGTGCACAATATACCGACAACCCAATCAAATCCACCTACCTTTACCGTGGTGTTCGCCGTCGTCCCAGGTAGCGAGTAGGCACTTTCCCAATATACACTTTTGTTTATGGTAGGCACGTGGATAGTAAGAGTATGTAATCACTACGTTGATGACGTGGATAGTAACTGAATTCCAATATGATTCCAAGCGAGCGCTTTTTTATTAGCTCGCGACCGCCATTGCCTTGTAGTCGCGGGGAACGGCCGCTGATTGGTCGGCGCGTACCACGTATTCGCGCCGATAGCGCTCCAGTGCCGCCAACAGTATAAGGCGGCAGATTCGAAAAGGGTGAAGGAAATTGTGCGTGAACATAGAGTAATATTGAATTATTTGTATGGAACAATAGTTTTCTTTTTCGCAATTTCATATTACATTATCTATATAATAATACGTGAAGAGAAAACTTTGTGCCCCTTTTTAAGCATACCTATTGCGTTCACAGAGGAGTGCGAGATTTGGCATAGTTAAAGCTTATATGGAGAAGGAATGCAGAAAGTTAAAATTACGGTCGAATTTCTACCATTGGACTAGCACTAGTAATAATTAATGCGAGATAGACGCCACTATGCTCTAGTATAGCGGATCTATATCGTATCACAAATAATTACACACATTGGGAGAAAAAAGTCATCACCTAATGCGCTGTGTGTAGTACCGCAACATGAAGTCCGAAGTCGTGTTTGTAAACTAATCTGTTGATTTCGCTCCTTTTTACTTAATCAAGTTGTGTATTAAATGGGATCGGACACGGCAGAAGCGTTAGCGTTTTACATTTTTACAAGCTTTTATTTAACTTGCAATATTTTTATGTTGTATTTATGTGTGTCTATTTGTTGAGATCAAATCTTGCAACTGAATTTTTAACCATTTCCACCCAACCGATTTTGTTGAAATTTTGCATACACCTTTAGTTTTGGTGACGATGCAATATGCAATATTTAATATTGTAATATTTCCAAAATGGCCGCCTCCACAATATGGCAGATGGTGTATATTTTGCCAACCCCTGACCCAACTGAATATGGGTATCAAATGAAATAACTTAAAGAGTAGGAAATAAAGTCAAAGTCAAAGTTTTTTATTTCAATTGGGAGTTGGCAGGCATTTCCAAAACGTCGTGATTGTTCGTGCACGATTCCAAGTGGAGTGGTAACGATAAAATGAGTGACGTCATAAATGCTTGTTTTTAAAAATACTTTTTTAATGTTAATATGTTGTTATTTCTTCATCTCACTTTTTGTTGACTAGCGGTCAGTTTTTACTTTTTTTAAAGTTTATAGTCACCGGATACACATCGAGATAAATCTTCTCTACATGAAATGCAGTTTTATCCACCTAGGGCAGGTCAAATCGAATTGGAACCGTAAAAAGATTATTCTGCTTGGTAGCCACGACCAAAGCGAGTTTAGGGATGAAGCAAATTGAATTTGAAATTGTACCCTACACTAAATCCGCTCCTCTAACAAAACCGTGTCCTCCCCTGACAGCGTCCGCGACTAGATAATCGTTAAACTCGTTAAACTGTTAATGGGCTATCGTTGTATCTCGACTATGTAAGATAACATTGGACTTGTTATCCTCGCCACCATTATCAACCTGTGTGTAGCTGACCATGGTTGTAAAGATGGTGTTTATATAAATCTGGCGGTGAATAATGTGGCTGTTCCGGCGCGCAAATACGGTGCCGAATATACCCCTCACACCGACTAAGTTTTATGCGGTGAGTTGTTCACAAATGTTAAGATTTTTTATATACCTAATGTACCTATAAGAGTGAACTTATGAGGCTGGCATAATCACCAAGGTGAAATGAAGCCTCGAAAAAATATGAATAAAAAAATAAATGTTTCTTGGATAGAGTAGCGATTAGTTTATTTGTACGGGTTACCTAAAATATTATAGATAATATTATTGACGGGTTACCAATGATAGACGTAATATACTATGGGCACATGTATATATACTCGTCAAAACAAAATAAGGGCCACCTTATATTTTTGATCTTCTGGGCAAATTATGAGGTTCCTAGGTTTCTATGTTGTAAAATTCATTGCAATGATTTGTTTTTAATGAAATGGGCTTAAATTTTACACAATCTACAGGAAAGAAAAACAATTTTACAACGTTTTCGAGAAAAAGTGCAATTTCAGCAAAAAGTACACTTGGACTAAAAATGCAATTAAAAATGAAATTCCAGGGCGTTTATTCTTCTTCCTTTTTGAATCAATATCTGGTGTGCCCTCCTCTTTTCTGAACATATTCTTGAAGCCTAGAGGGCATTTTCTATCAGATGGCGCATTGTTTCTTGAGAGATTTGTTCCTAGCTCGATTTTAGGACGTTTAAGGGCTGTCTTTCATTGTCCAGTGATCAATCTGTGTCTCATACTCTTCTTTTCAACAGATCCCACATGTGTTCAATTGTGTTCAAGGCCGAACTGTTCGCTGGCCTCGGCAACACTTGTATACAAGCCTCTTCTAGTGTCTCTCTAGTGGCTCTAACAGTATAAGCGCGTGCATTGCCGTGCAACAGCTTGAAACCTGCACCCACTTGCTATGCAAATGGCACCACATAGAGTCTTATGACCTCCTGGATGTATCGTTAAGTTGTTACTTTACCCTGGTTCTGAACTATAGGCTCAGTACTTCCACTTTGGCTTATGCCTCCCCACACCATAATATTGGGCCCCCCAAATCGATCACTGTTGTGGATGCAGGCTTCTGCAAATTGCTCCCTTTTTATCTCCACACCCTTATGCAATGGTCAACACTAAAAACTTTTACTTTGCTCTCATCTGTAAAAAGCAATGTGCTTCAGTCACTTACGCTACAGTCCAATTGTTGCCTTGCGGATGTTTATTGATTTGCATGATGAATACTGGTCTATGGAATTCACACCACTTGACTCCTGGACAATTGCTGGTCTTCATAAAACTTGTTTCTAATTGTTTGGTCACTAAGTTACGTGCCTGTGGTCAGCCACTAGCGGGTTTGCAAACAGCGGGAAGTGACGGTGCTCTTTCTGCGTGCATGTAAGTCTATGTAGCGGTCTTCCTGAGCAGTGGTTCCTCTGCCTCTGCCTAATTCCTGACTTCTGACAAAATTTTGGATCTCATAAAAGCAATTCCAGGCATTCTGAATCGCTCGCTGCGAAAATCTCGGCTGTAAAACTACAGATCGCTACGAATAGCCTTCTTGGATGAGTGTTATGGTCCTGGTCGTTTTAGTCAAGTCTATTTGAAGTCGAACCTGTGGAATTACGTTCTTAAAATGCCGATGTAGGCACTAACTCGACACACTTAACTGTTCTCAGTACAATACAAATGTTAAATGAGCCTAAAGTTCACGTTAAAAACAGGGTAAAATTAATTGGTTTCAAAAAAATTGATAAAATCTACCCATTTTAACGGTTTTTCAAGCGGAATGCTATTAAAGTGTTCGCAAACACTTAAGATAACACAACGCTGTACAATTTACCACATGGATATAGTTAATGATCATTAAATCACCCATAATGTCGAAATTTGCAAGTGGCCCTTATTTTGTTTTGACGAGTATATTTACTGTGCTAGGGTTGTCCTATGTCTATGGTGCTAGGGGGTGCAGAAAGAAATGACGCACGTCACTCGGGAGGCAAATACCATAGACGTAATATGTATAGTGCCACAAACTTATCTGACCCGCAGCCTGATTACGGACGCAGCTGACAGTTTGCGACAGGCGTAAATTGTACAATTGTGGATGTCAAACATCATTTTGGTATTACGGAACTGCCGATAGCAACGCGACAGCCACATCTTCCGGGTTCGCCCTCTGGCGGCCAACAATCGAACAAAAAAATGCATATTTTGCTCTGTTATTTACCATTTTGGTATTACCGTAAAAATTTTGACAGCCACACAACAGCAATTTGATCTGTCAAATAGCAACAACTCATACAGCATTTAGCCGTCGTCTTAGAGTATTCATATGTCCGTCGTATGCCACAAGCAGAAGCTTAGAAGATTAAAAAACGTGATAAATAAATAAACATGAGGTAAGTTTTGTTAGTTTTTTACAAATCTTATGGTTGGCATGTTGTTAAAATAAAATCTGGGTAAAAATATAGCCTCAACCTCAACAGGTACCTATCTACCTATAATATTTTCTGATTGTTGTTCACACAGTTGTTCATTGTTACTTTTTATGGTTCCAAGACAAGGCACGCGTTCTTATTTATTGGACGTACTCAACGCTGAAGAAAGTCGAGACCGTGGGTTGACCACAGGTCGCCTGCATCATAGCCTTCGCCAACAAGCAGGTGTTAGGTATGGAACTGACTGACGACGACGTGCCATTCAAAGCCCATTACAGATTGACAAAGCCTTTGCTCGAAGAGTTGTGCTCTGCCCTCAGGCCACTTACACAAGCATTGTGTTATTGCCCACAGCAAAAAGGCACAAAAAAGTGAGCTTAGAATGTAAGGAGGCAATAAATAGGTACTCAAATATTTTCATGATTGTAAAACTGGGGTTATTTATTTCCGTTAGCCATGCTTGCGGCCACTATGCCAACGATGCAATTTATGATACTTACAACATTTCCTTTTTTTTCAGGTGAATCAGGGTACCCTTTGATACCATGGTTTTGACGCCTATTTTCAACGCTGACCCTGGCACTCGAGGGGATATTATACTGATGTCCATGATGGTGCAAGGAAAACGATCGCACGGTGAATAGGGGTACTCAAGGTGCATTGGCGATGAATTACTCTCTCACCGAGTAATTTACTACGACCACAATGTGGTAGCTGTATGGGCAAGCCGTATATTTTGTTCCATCGTCAATATTTGTAACTGGTGTAACCTATATTGTTATTCTATAATTTAGATGACTGTGCGCTATGTACGAGCAGCTTTTACATCTTTTAACATTTATAACATTTTAGTCTAATAAACTCACTCAACCAGCACGGTGTTTTTATTATCAGCGACAACAGCTGCATCAACATTCAACAGTCATGATGGTCGGACAGCAGAAGCCGAACCTATCAAACATAACAATAACCCTTCACTGTTGGGGAACCTATCCCCAACAGTAGCGCAGACAGTGAACGTTTGTTGTGTGTTGCATAGGTACATGGCCAACAGAAGCAGGTTGCCCATACCAGAACTATCACCTCATGACACACAAGCCGACAGAGACCAACTAACAAGAACCAGGTGGGAATCTCGATGGGAATCCAGCAAATGATTATTATAAAATGCTGGAGTGTGATCTCCGACAACAGTCAATTTTCGCCCAAAGCTTGTGGTCGATGAGTCATTAAATACCTGCCAAATCTCAACTTAATTGTTTGCCATCTGTCGGGGCTAGTGAGCTCAAACTGCTATGGTACTAGACGTTACCTTACATTGTACTCACACAGAGCCTTACGAGAATTTCTTTGAACTTTAATAATAAGAGAGCATTCTTTGGTTATTGTTAATAATTGACTGTGACTCCTGAGTTTGTTTCTTATCTTTTTAGTTTTTTATCTTTTTAGTACGGAACCCTAAAAAGGCCTGTAAGGGCCGGCGCTCACTAAAGGGACGGCACGGCAAAGTATCTATTTCTAATAAGTCAAAATGAACCTTATGGAATGGACTTAGAACTTAAACGACACAGCAGCTTAAGCATGCCACGGCGTGCCGCGGCATCCCGTGGCATGCATGAGCGTCTGTGGCATGAAAGTTTTAAGTCCATTCCATAAGGTTTATTTTGACTTATTAGAAATAAATCCCTTGCCGTGCCGTGCCGCCAGTGGGCGCAGGCCTTTGAGTATTTAGACACTCAAAGGCGCCGGCCCTTAAAGTGACTGAAAAATCCTAATCTATACAAATAAATAAAATTGAAGTGTCTGTTTATAACGTCAAAATAACAGCTTTTTACTAAATGTGCCTATATGTAATATGAAAGTATGTATCTCAATAAGAATAAAACAATTTTTAAATTTTTGTCTATCTATCTGTCTGTCTGTTTGCTTCAGCTTATCTCCGAAATGGTTGGACCGATTTTGATGGGCTTTTCATTGGCAGATAGCTGATGTTAGAAGGAGTAACTTGGGCTACTCTTATTTTTGGATAGAATTAGAGAAATGCGCAAAAAAAAGTTAAATACCACGCTGACGAAGTCGCGGGTTCAGCTAGTTTCAAAATAAACAATTTTATTTCATTTCATCTACTTACTCGTAAGTCTATGTACTTACTTACCAATTTCAGTAATCTCTTTTCAACCAATAATTAAAAACTACAAATTACATAATAAATACAAATTAAATGAATTTTATTTCTGGCATAGTACCTATGTAATAAAATATCAGACTTTCATAGTAATTAGAGAGAACCTTTAGAACAAAATAATAATTTTGCAAATCCATCTATTAGATATTTATAGGAGTTATGCCCAAACATACATAAAAAAAATTATTAACTTCCGAATTAAGAACCTCCCCTTTTTTGAAGTCGGTTAAAAATATTATTTACTGACAAAGAAAATAAAACACATACAAAGTCCGTAAATCGATATAATATTAAAATTATAATCGGTGATACCGAGCGCGACCATTTGGTCATGGGACGCTTCCGCCTGCATGCTCACTGCGTCTGCTTGCGTGGGCGAAATCCGAGTAGCCTCCGCTGACACCATGGCCTCATCGGCTTATTTCACCTCTGCTACCACCCGACATCTCTCCATCTCGACGACCCAGTGCTACTCCATCCTCTGGCATGATGGATCTGTTACATTTATGAGATGCTTAAGTCAGTGTAAATAAAACATAAATTATCTGGCTTGATTATTCTTATGAATGTCTGTCGTTTTTATTTTAAAGAGCGTAATTTCTCCCCACTTCTGTATACATCGCATGTCCCTTCTTGTACTGGGCTGACAAAGATAATTTTACAATTAAGTACATACTTAATATACCTATGCCATTTATTCGCTGACATCGTTATATTATGCTGGGTAAGAAAAGAGCATGATGATAAAAATGACAATTTTTAATAGTGGATACAATAAGACTAACTGCATCAAGCTTCACGCGTAACAGAGCTCAACGTGGGCCGTCGCTGCGCTATGGGGCTCAGGGCAGTCATATTAAAACTTACTTTAATCTTTCTTATGTAAAAGCTTACTGACTGACAATATGTAAAATTAACTTACATACTCTTCAAGTCTGTCCTCTGCTTAACTGAGAATTTATAACTTGAGTCGCTGGTGAAGGTGTGATGCGGCGATCTACGGTCTATTTCAATCTCTCATCCAAACTCACGCCTTTGGCAAGAGCTTGGTGCATGGTCAAATGATTGAGGAGCTCCTCAATCTGCACGTTGGATACGCGATGTTCCACTAGAATAATAATTACCAAATCGTGTTAACGAAGTACAAAATAATAGCACTAATTGTATCTTGGATAATTTAGAAATAATCCAACTTACTTTTTTCAATTTATTTAATCATCGCTACCGCTTGACAGTTGACACATGGTTGACACTCATAAAAAAAACAAATAAACTAACCATATACAATCCAGCAAAATAAATGAGTTTTTAGTCATTTAGTCTTAAGTCGACTAAAAACTCATTTAATTTAGTTCCACCTGTTGCTGTTTTATCGCTAGTGGCGCTGCAAACGCGACAATTTTGCCACAGCGGACGATCGCCGTCCGTAATACCAATTTTTTTGACAGTTCGCGACCGATCGCAAACCGTCTGCTGTCGTGTGGCTGTCGGGTGGCTGTCAGTTAATTCTACCGTAATCAGGCTGCCGGTCATGGCGTCGCTGCCGTCGCTTTTACCAATCTCATCTCCGTAGAGATAATATATAGTACTTGTACTACGTATTTCTATGCATTTTTGTTCCGTAGCGACGTTAGTTCCAATTTTGGCCACCGGGTCAGATAAGTTTGTGGCACTATACACGTAATATACTACCTAATGGCACATAGTGTCTACGGCACATAGCGACGTTTGACATAGTGAAAGATCGTAGTTTGCTGTAGGGTTTTGTATTCTCAAAGTCACCAATAAGTCCCGTCTGTTCCGGAGACACAAAAAATATTTTCAAACGTTGCTTCATAGCTTCAAGCTTGTATAAAAGCTGCAGGTATATAGAAGTACTTTGCGAAATGGAAACATAAAATATGGATGTTGGTTGTTCGTCGTCATTTTTGACGTATTTTTGAAGTGTGACGTCAAACATGCTTTCAGACGAAGTCAGAACATTTTGCCATCTGGGACTTTAATGGCTCTTTTAAAACATCGAGATCATAGTTGGTTTCAAAAGAGAGTTGGTCCTATGGAGAAGAAAACAGTAAAAAATTCCATGGATATTTTTTAAATACATAGTAGTTTTACACGCAATATAGAATATATACTCGTCAAAACAAAATAAGGGCCACTTGCAAATTTCGACATTATGGGTGATTTAATGATCATTAACTATCTCCATGTGGTAAATTGTACAGCGTTGTGTTATCTTAAGTGTTTGCGAACACTTTAACAGCATTCCGCTTGAAAAACTGTTAAAATGGGTAGATTTTATCAATTTTTTTGAAACCAATTAATTTTACCCTGTTTTTAACGTGAACTTTAAGCTCATTTAACATTTGTATTGTAATGAGAACAGTTTAGTGTGTCGAGTTAGTGCGTACATCGGCATTTTAAGAACGTAATTCCACAGGTTCGACGTCAAATAGACTTGACTACAACGACCAGGACCATAACACTCATCCAAGAAGGCTATTCGTAGCGATCTGTAGTTTTACAGCCGAGATTTTCGCAGCGAGCAATTCAGAGTGCCTGGAATTGATTTTATGAGATCCAAAATTTTGTCAGAAGTCAGGAATTAGGCACAGCCAGAGGAATCACCGCTCAGGAAGACCGCTACATAGACTTACATGCACGCAGAGAGAGCACCGTCACTTCCCGCTCTTTGGAAACCCGCTTGTGCCTGGCCACAGGCACGTGACTTGATGACCAAACAATTAGAAACCAGTTTTATGAAGACCAGCAATTGTCCAGGAGTCAAGTGGTGCGAATTCCATAGACCAGTATTCATCATGCAAATCAATAAACATCCGCAAGGCAACAATTGGACTGTAGCGTAAGTGACTGAAGCACATTGCTTTTTACAGATGAGAGCAAAGTAAAAGTTTTTAGTGTTGACCGTTGCATAAGGGTGTGGAGATGAAAAGGGAGCAATTTGCAGATGCCTGCATCCACAACAGTGATCGATTTGGGGGGCCCAATGTTATGGTGTGGGGAGGCATAAGCCAAACTGGAAGAACTGAGCTTATAATTCAGAACCAGGGTACAGTAACAACTTAACGTGACATCCAGGAGGTCATAAGACTCTATGTGGTGCCATTTACATAGCAAGTGGGTGCAGGTTTCAAGTTGTTGCACGGCAATGCACGCGCTTATACTGTTAGAGCCACCAGAGAGACACTAGAAGAGGCTTGTATACAAGTGTTGCCGAGGCCAGCGAACAGTTCGGGCTTGAACACAATTGAACACATGTGGGATCTGTTGAAAAGAAGAGTATGAGACACAAATTGGACCGATTTATGCAAAAACGATCCAACCCACAACCTCGACAATTTCGAGTTTTTGTGACCTATGTACTCCAAATAAGGTATATTTTAGCATATCAAAGACTCATAACTCTATGTTGATAATTGACGAAAATCAGTATGATCCAACCCACAGTTGTCATGTCAAAGACCATTTTTTAAAATGCATAAGTGTTTCAAGCTATTAGAATCATTTTTGCATTTTCTTGGTTGTCCTTGACATGTGTAAATTGTTTTTTGCTATAATGATTCAGACTACTTGGAACAATTATGCTTTTTGTACAATATGGAAAATATTACAAAAATCATTCTGTTTAAATGTTCCAATATCCTTGAATCATTTTAACTCAATTCCAAATAACATTCGACTATAGAATTACACTGATTTAGGCCACATGAATATCTGTTTATATAGAGAAATACGAAAAATTTAATTCTTAATAAATGGATTCACGGTTTAATATAAAATTATCATAAATATCTCGGCGATAAACAGAATATTATATTAATACCGAAAACTTTAAATAAGTAGGCATTTAGTGCCATTTTTTGTACCTACAATAAAATTGTATGTTTTGCATGAAAATTTATTCAATTTCTTTAGGATAATATGTATGTATGTAGACATTGTGTTATGTATGTCTCAAATTCTAGAAAGAAAATAAATAATAGCAAAACATTTAATGTTAAGAGTAAAGTGAACTGGCTCAAAACAAAAGAAATATTAATCATAAAAAAGACTCCACATTCTTATTATTCTCATTTTCAATCAATTATATTTTCGGGAGCACATTGACAACGTCACAAAGAAGGCAGGCCGTTTGGCAGGCTTTGTATGACGGCAAAGTAAAGAAAAGAAAACCAAGTACCTATCCTTTATCAAAAATTATAACATGCAGTCGGAGGCATGTTTTATGGCGTTCGTTACATCTTAAATGTCTCCGACTGCATGTTATAATTTTTGATTAAGGATACTTGGTTTTCTTTTCATCTTGTTTCCATCTTTTTAGGTTGTATTTTTGCAGTCGGGTTTTATGCAATGTTTTTGTTAATTTGCTTTATTTAATTTTTTTTAGGTTTATTAATGTCGAGTTATTCTAGTGTAGGTATTAAGATATATGTATATATTTATGAAATCGTCTCTTCAAGCCTCAGACCAATAAAGTTATTGGTCTAACCACCAATAACACCGTAACCGTAACCGTTATTGGGTTGGTTGGTTGGTATTGGTGGTTGGTTGGTTTGGGTTATTGGTATTTGGTGGTTTGGATTAGCCTTTAATTTTGAAACCACACATGACAAGGACAAGATTTTTTTTTATAAAAGAAACCTAAAAATGATTTTCAAACCTATTCAATTATACCCCACTTATCTTAATTCGTCACTTTTATTTATTTTTCACAATATGGCGTCTGGTTGTGGCCATATTGAGTTTTGATTACTGTCATGTCTTTAGTGACACGCGCCAGATTAAGATAAATCGATTGACATAAGATTCATCAAAATCGGCCCACGTCTTTGGTCTCTAGAATGCCACAAAGGAACAAACATCCATACATACATGCATACATAGGCTGATAAACACAATACCCTCCTTTGCGTCGCGCAGTCAAGTAAAAATGAAGTTAAAAGATTTGAAATCGTTATTCCATCTTATACCAAATTATTGCATTGATTACTATAAAAAACTGAAAGGAGCCGATGCAATAATAGACGATATATATAGATGGTTATTGTTGTGAACGACTTTGATTTAGATGAGGAGCAGGGTAACTTTTGTATTTTTTTAATTAAAACAATAATAATAAACATTTTTGAGATACTATTTTTGTCATACTTTGGAACATTTTTGCATTTTTATTTCTACAGCCTACACAGCTAATTCCATACAAAATTTATTTTGTAAAAATGATCCAGGCGCAAGTTTGCTTGAATATCTACTAAATTATTACAATTTATTCACTAAATACATGCATGTAAATTAGTTTAGTACACTTAGAATTACATAAAATTAAAAACACAACATTTAGCATTACAAAGCCAGAGAAATACCGCAATAAGCTTTAAAGTCAATTATCTCGAAATGAGGTTTGTGTGGATTGGATCATTTTTGCATAAATCGATCCAATTGATCACTGGACAATGAAAGACAGCCCTTAAACGTCCTAAAATCGAGCTAGGAATAAATCTCTCAAGAAACAATGCGGCATCTGATAGAAAATTCCCTCTAGGCTTCAAGAACATGTTCAGAAAAGAGGAGGTTACACCAGATATGGATTCAAAAAGGAAGAAGAATAAACGCCGTGGAATTTCATTTTTAATTGCATTTTTAGTCCAAGTGTACTTTTTGCTGAAATTGCACTTTTTCTCGAAAATGTTGTAAAATTGTTTTTTTTTCCTGTGGATTATGTAAAATTTAAGCCCATTTCATTAAAAACAAATCATTGCAATGAATCTTACAACTTAGAAACCTAGGAACCTCATAATTTTCCCAGAAGATCAAAAATATAAGGTGGCCCTTATTTTGTTTTGACGAGTATATAATTTTACACATATGGAAATACAAGGACAGCTACAACCTGATGAAGAAACAAATGACAATAGAGACAAACTGACCTTTTATAAAAATAGAGAAAATAGGTATTTAAGTAACTATTTGCCGTTGGTGTTTGCGATACTAATGAGTGATAAACTCATCAACAAGACTTAGGCTGACATTCAGAGACGACAGAAACGAGTCTAAGCGTGAACTTACGCTTCTTCAGCATATGCTGAGTTGGTAACCTTTTCGGTACGGGCATGCTCGACGGCATGTTTTCAATTTTTTATTAGAATTAGTGTACCTATTTCTTTTTTATTGTGTTTTGTCTATTGTGAATGTGGCGCCGTCATTATCCCGTACGGAATAAAATTATTTTTCTTTCTTTCTTTCTTTCTTTCTTCCATCTGTCAAAATTTGTTCGTAAGTTTGAGAGATGGAAGCGTAAGTTCACGCGGGTCGAATTCATCCGCTACCCCAACGATGCCTGTCCGCTCCACCTGTGCGAACTTCACGTCTTTTGTAGGGGGAGTGGTATCAGACCCCCTCGTAGCAACATTAGGTACTCTAATCTAACTTCATTTAACTGATATAGTTTCATTGTAATAGTGCAACGGTCGGGTATCAACTCGCGATCCCTTTACACCTAATCTGACGACGTAACCGTTGGGATCTTGCGCTTCAATGTTCAAGGATCTTCATCTCTGCCGGTCCTAAAGGCTTGTTAAAAGATAAATATTTGTCAGAAATAATTTTACGGACGGTTAAATTAGTATACAAGGGCGGACTCTACTGAAGGCATTGTTTACATAATTATTACTTCCGCTTAAAGTTAACTGTTCTCGGTATTTTCCTCGTAATTATCAACGTAAAAGTTATGTTTGAGTGAAACTCATCTTTGTACAAATTCTCTGGAGTCTATAGCTAGCTAACAGATAAATCCTAGCCACGGCTCGGCTACCTAGACAGTGGCTGAGCGATTCGCTTTGTTGCAGGTTCGATTCCCACACGGAACAAATATTTGTAAGGTCTGCGGGTCAAAAAATTAATCATTTCTAGGAAACTAAGGAATTTCTAGGAAAAGAGTATGCATGGAGTTTCTTGCCGGTATCTTCTCCAGGACCAACCCACTTGGAACCGTGCACCTAGGAATCAAGACGTTTTTAAAATGCATGCAAAGGCCCAATTGAAATAAAAAACTTTGACTTTGACTTTGACTTGGATATAGTTGTTAAGGGAAAGATCGTAGTTTAAAAAAAAAATGTATATATAAACCCTATCTTGTAATAAATTTTATGGCGTGCGATTAATATAAAAAATAACAAACTGCTTCAATTAATAAAATTATAACTTCTCTCACTAAAGAATCAATTCAGATTCGTGCAGTTCACTGCTGAATATAGGCTTCTCCCAAGTTACACCACAACACAGTTTTGTATTTTTTGACCGTACATAATATACCTACCGTGTTTATCTCGACTTTGACCAAAGTTCCGTCAAGACAAAAATGTATAAAAACAACGTGTGCTCGCATTTGAGTGAACTTTTTTCATAAATTTTTGACTTTACGGTAACTACTGTCAACGTTAAGTAGAACTCGGCTAGGTAGAGACGAGCTGTACCTCTACCATGAGTTTTCCGTGCCGTCTAACGTTCACGTTCACATGCAATATTTGTATAGTGACTTTAGTTCACTATTTATACCGCTAGAGGTGCTGAAAAAATTCCCATACAAATATTGCATGTGAACGTGAACGTTAGACAGCATGGAAAACTCATGGTAGAGGTACTGCACCCAATTTCTTTTTCATATAGCTTACAAATGAATAGGTTCGACATGGCAACGAATATAGATTAGTTAAGATTATACCATCGACGCAGTACCTACGTACCGAGTACCTACGCCATCGTGCCAGCTGTATGTCATAGCATCGAATTGTTTGCTGATTCTTCTTGAAAGACGAATCGGATATTATTCGGCTGTCGACGAATTTCTTCTCGAGCTATTGATTATACCGAACGTTTAAATTATTATTGTTTAGAGGGCACTGATTCATCTCAAAAAATCAGTTACGAGTAACAGTTATGACTCACACAAAATGAGAGTTCAGGACCAATCAGTGCCATTAAAATAGTATATTTTAAAAATCCTCTTATTCCTTTGCTTGTGAACAGCAAAATAATATTATTTAAAAATTCACCAATTCGACACCCTACACGAATTTTATGCGAAACGAATCTACAAAAAATTCTGTCACATTAGTGTACAAGCTCATAGAATAGATATTTAGTTCATGTAAACCAGATACAGGCACTTATGTAATGTACTCTAGGTGCCTATGTCCAAATAGTAGGTCCTATGAAGAAGTACCGGCAAGAAACTCCATGGAAACTCTTTTAAAATAATAGATTACAATCTTGATAAGAGCTGCGAGAATGAATTGAATGTGAATAAAAAATAAGAATAGGATAAATAATGATTTACCTTTGAATAAGATTGCCATGGCAGTTACAAACTGATCAGTCCCGACAGACAGCACCCGATCACGAGCATGACGCTCAGCTCAAAAATACCTTAAATATTACAAAACAGAATTAAAAATAATTATGGGGGCGATCTTGCATTCGTATTCATAAAATGTCGTCACTAAATGAACAAGACGATGTTTTTTGATAGGAAACATGAACCCAACCACTCCTAAATACGTAGTGTATTCCTTTGCAGTTTCTGCAAAAGCTTACAATATTATTGGGGAAAAGGCCTTGTAAGCGCGACCGCTATCGGCGCGCTTGCAAGACCTTCTGAAGCACGGACAGAGCGATATTCGCAACAGACTGAACGAACGCAATACACGAACGGTAGTGAGGAAAAAGGGCTCTTAACAGGTTCCGATCCATCCAATCGTAGGTAAGTGTCGAATGTGTCTCCAAAACGAGAACTTTCCACTTCACGCGATCTTGCGCAGTTTCGGGACAATTATAGAGTTGAATCTTAAGTAGATAACAGCCTCTGTGATATCACACCAGCGCGCAGCGGTATCTGGGGCTAGAGATATATAAATAGATTAAGGATGTTTTAATTATTAATTTTTGAATATTTATCTATTAGGTACTAGTGGTCGCCCAGTGTTCGAAATACGACTGTAATTCATAAAAAAATAAGTTTGAACTTCATTGAGGGTCTTTGGTCAAAAGTATACCTCTATTAAAATCAATGCAGCTTTCTGCACTCCTTCTTCATATAAACTTTAACTATGCCAAATATCACACTCCTTCGTGCGTACAATATGCTTAAAAAGGGGTACAAACTTACAAAGTTTTGTTTTCACGTAGGTATTTATTAAATAGATATTACCTACTTGCAATTACTGCTAATGAATTAATTCTTTAATATACTATTCTTTATAATGTTAGTGCGACTTTTATTCACGCACGATTCGGTACTGATATTATACCAACATCGTACGTTGTAAAAGACAGACGCCAACATGACATGCGCAGGATGCAGACTACGATATAGCTATAAAACATACTGTATTCTACCACTGTCTAATCTGTCACTGAAGATAGATCAGGGGCCTTACTACGAATTCTTATAGCAGGACTGAAATTGAACTGCCCAGACATTTCCAGTATGAGCTAACCTCGTATTCTAAAGGTTTTTCGTACAAAACAATCAATTTATACTGGAAATTTTTGGGCAGTTCAGTTCCATCTCTGCTTTAATAGCTCGTAGTCCCCTGTATGAGGGATAAAACAATGCAGAATAATGACAAGTATAGGCCTATATTTATTTCCTTTATTTAATTTTTAACATACTTTTATATATTTTTAAATAATTTTACAATTAAATAAAAAAAAAGATTATAAAAACATTTAAAAATATAAAAGAGTAGTAGGCCACCGGCATCGGGAACAGGGTCCAAGCTACCGGTGGTCAGGGCTCTAGAGAGAGAAACCTCCTGACAATGCGCGCAGTGTCAAGGAGTACTGCTTTCTATTATAATTATTATTTATTGTACACTAGTAAGACAAATTTATTATAATATAAATTGTACAAAATGGGTGGCCTTATCGCGCACGGCGATTTCTTCCAGGCAACCTTTGGATAGACAAGAATGAAATGAACAAGTATTTATGTATAATGTATGTAATTGTATACTTACCAGGGTCTACCGCGTAACTAAAATGGTAATGAACATCGATATTGGTCATAAACTTCAATACGATTGCGAGAGACTAAACTTAGAGCTAAATTAAAAAAAAAATACCGATCATGTATTTGGGACTTCCATCATCATGATGTATATTATGTAATTGTTTAATTCCAGGGGGTCTACCGCGTACCTAAAATGGTAATGAACATCGATATTGGTCATAAACTTCAATACGATCGTGAGAGACTAAACTTCGAGCTATGTTGTAAAAACATTACCGATCATGTAATTGGGACTTCCATCTTCATAATCGGTAAATGTTTTACAAGGTAGCTCAAAGTTTAATCTCTCACGATCGTATTGAATTTTATGACCAATATCGATGTTCATTACCATTTTAGTTACGCGGTACACCCGCAGTTACTTACAAAGATTTAAGAAAATTCTTATGTCTGAAACCAATACATGTTTCCTACATAATCACACATCCTATGCTGTATTACCTGATGTACAATAATGAGTATACTTATATAAAAACATTGAAATTTTTATATGATGTGTGGCATAGGATTCCGTCACGTAAACATACACAACGACCCTCTCACACTCAGATTTTTTGTTTGATTTGTTTCTGAAGTACGAGTCTATCACGCTCTCTAAGAATATAATAAAATAGATCTTTCATGTAAACCAGATACAGGCACTTACATAAAATGCCGACGCTCTAGGTGCGCGGATACAAATAGTAGGTCCTATGGAGAAGAACCGGCAAGAAGTTCGTAATCTATTGTTAAAAGATGATATGATTGTGATCTATTATTTTAATAGTATCCATTAAGTTCCATGGAAACAGCAATGATTTTCAGCTGGTCCCCGCCATTTGTAAATAATTAAAAATAAATATTTTATTTCGCCACTTATGATTATGTAGCTAATTTACCAACAATACAGGAGAAACCCTTGAGTGCATTGTTTTATTATTATAAACAAAATAAATAAATAACAATATTTTTCATCCACTGGTTTGCAAAATTTACGTTCACGTGTTTTCTCTACTCTTCATAAAAGTCTCTTTACTGACACTAGCATACGTTTCTTGTCGTCAAACGTAGGTACTTACTTTATTAAGAAAAAGCAAGCGACGACGACGCGATGCCTTGAACCCAGTACAATTTGAGGGATTACCGCGCTATTGGCGGGACCAAATATTGCTGGTAGGGTTGCCAACTCCTGTTATAAATGTTGACGTATTACTACGGTTTTTTTGTACTGGGCATAAACCAACCAACTCGAGCGTTTGATAAAAATAATGTCATTGGTAATCGAGTTTGACTAGAAATAAATTTAGAGAGCAATTAATAATTTGTTTAAACATTTTATAACCTACCTCCTTTGATTTTTACTGTATCGTGGTACATTTTACAATCATACATGCACGCACACCCAAACCTAGAACAACTGCTTGTAGACCATACAGACATTTGTTTCGTACAGGAATCGAACCCGTGACAAGTTGCGCAGAAAGCCAGGGGAAGGCCACTAGGCCAACGGTGCAGACAACTCCTACTAAGTTGTGTGTAAGTAAAGGTAATAAAAGCAACCTGAAAATAATAATTGCGTCGGAGTTATTCTACAGGGTGATATAATATTATATTATTATTTGTGTGATCTAGGTACAGATAGTTGTTTCAGGTCTGGATGTGTGTGCATGTGACAGTGACATGTATATTTGTAAACTGTACCCTCGATACGGGAGAAATCCTAGTGGGGGCAATGTTTATAAAAACAAGAAAAAGAAAAGAATATTATTAACCTTTTGGCCCGTCTGATGGCGCTAAAAACAAAATAAAGCCGAATCGAATCATTTTTAAAAATGCAAATAAGGGGGCGGGGCATAATAATAAAAAAATAATAAAAAAATATGGAAAACAAAACAAAAATATGACTTTCAAATGTTCGCGCCAAAGCACAGAGTCAAGTGGCATGACGTCATTGCATCGCTCGTTCATAGCGTGTGAATATGGTTAACAAGGAAACATGAAGGAGTGACTTTATAAACTCGATGATGGTGTTTGAAATAACGTTCCGTTTTATATAATTTATAATAAAGATATTGTACACAAGGTATAATTCTTGAATAAATTTTTCAATAAAACACTTTTCACAACTTCATTAATGATTTTTTTTATATTATTTCTCATTATAATTTAGATGTAAGTTCCCTATTGCTAAATTTTCCTCTTTTCGCTCCGCTCCGCTTGAATGGAGTGTCAGCCTTATGACTTAACTGTATAGTGCCAGTGATCCCGTCATTAAACTAAATGATACACGTGAATTTGAAAATGTTCAAGGTTTTTAACTTTAAGGTATACAGTGTAAACCTGGAAATATTCAAGTTTTTTTTTAAAATATGCCATTTTATATTATATCAACGGTTGAAATGCTATTTGTACTAAGCGACATTTTTTAAGGTTACCTACAGGAAAAATAATTAAAGTAATCAACTAAAAAAGAAAGAAAAAATGCACTTAGTACAAGTAGCCTTCTAATCGGCGAAATTGAGCACTTTAAAAAAAAAACTCGTATAATCATAAACCATACACAACCCGAAGATTTCTAGAAAATTTTGAAAAGCTCGGCGTGTAAATTGAAATTACTTCAAACATTCAGCGTTATTTACGAGTATGTCCAAATTGTACTTCTTGGTATCCCAGTCAAATTATAAAAAACACTATTGCATACATCACATTTTTGGACGAAAAAAAAGAAAAACAAACGTAAATTAACGTATAAGAAACCGGAATATAAGCTACTACATCTATTAACGGCTTAAAAATTTAACTCATGGTGTTACTTACACGTTGATTGGTGAAAAGAAATTATATTCTGAGCTTTAGGTGTTTTATCAAAACTTGTATTCTTAAGATTATCCTTCAGACTTTTTTGATTATACAGAAATGCTACCTAAGAATCATAATACCTAGGCATATAACGTCCTACCTTTCCAGTCCCGAACCCTTAAAGGGATTATAATGTACTCATAATTATTATAAACAACTTTTTCTATGGAACCAATCTGTAAATTGCGAAAAAATAATATGCTGTTCCATACATTTAGTCGAGTAATTTTGAGTTATATTTCGCGATCGCGATTACTTGGTTGGTTTACTAAGAAACGAAGAAAAAAGTTGAGCACAATAACCCGTTAAAGGGTATCGAGACTAGAAAGGTAGCACCTTGTATAAAATATTAAGAAAGTGCTCGCGACATAAAGAATTTTCTCAGTACTTTATTCTTATATAATCCGGGCAACTCTAAGTACAGCTTTTAGTAGGAGTCATGTAGCCGGCACCGCCGCTCGCTTCACTTGTACGCGATCATGACTCTCCAACCGACGCTTTCCAAACATAAATTTAAATTTGAAATGGTGTTCTATTTTTAAACAATTAACTATTTTTTTCAATTGCAACATTGAGTTCGGGTGTTACAATTTGATTTTTGATTTGAGTTATTTGAATTTGTTCGTGATGGGTTCGTGCGGCCAATCGAAACGGTTAAAAAACCTACAGAATTTAAAAAGTGGCGCCATTAAGCTGCCCCGACACTGGTCTAAGATGCTTGGACTTGTTAATGTGAGCAAAGCTTCAGTTGAGGAGATATTACAAGTAAGTGGATAGATATATTTTAGATTAATTTAGTTTAGAAGCGAGATAAAAATTAACAACTTTTTAACATAAAATCAAAACAAAACAATGCTCAAATAATATCATGGCAATAAAATTTATTAGTACGTCAAGTATAATTTTGTTGTTGGATAAGGTAAGTTCTTAAGTTCTTAAAAATTTATCTTCCTTTAATAACAGAGCCGCTTGTAAGAAATACAGATTTTTATTTGAGATTATGTACTTGTAATTAACTGGTTTGGTTCTAAGTATTAACGTTGATTGCTGTATTAGACGCTGAAACTTCAGTTTTAATTTTAATGGTCGTATTTTAGTTGCTGTGTGTGTCGCACCTACTCCCTATATAAGTGTACTTAGTCTGTAAGTGGATGCATTATATATCATAGTTAATCAACCGAACTATACGCCTTTTACTGAGCCATTAACACCCATCATTGCATAGTAATGTACACCTACTTATTTCATTAAGAACGGTGCGTAACCATGTTTCATTTTATTATAAAGTGTCTCTCACTGATTGTTCAGAGAGCCTTCTCTGCTTAACTGGTTAATAGCGGGGCCTGGATGGCCACCAGCCTATACTCCGTTCGAAATAACATTAGAAATTTAAATAACTCCACTTACACTTTATTCAACCGATTTTGACTTCTATTACGTTGGTGACATGACAAATTACAGCTGCAGTAAACATTTGTTATCGTAAATACGTTTTTGCTTTTAATGCCATCCTTATGCGTACGGAATAGAAGTCAAAATCGGTTGAATACACTGTAAAAGGGTTTGTTAAACGTGTCTAATCTTATTTCAAACGGAGTATAGTATAATGTACTGTGGTCTGGCTCCCAGTGCTAAATAAGACAGCTATTTTCTTTTAAGAATTTACTCCTTCATAATATGTTTCCATAATAATAGAGTAGATTATAGACAGATGTTAAACCCTATTATTTAAATTTTCGTGACCCTCGTTGGGCGCCAATAGCGACCAGAAAAACTTTCGTTATTTTCAATCGAGAAGTTTCATAGCGACGGCATCTAATTAAAATTAATAAACCACTTGATCTGAGGAAATTGTTCAACTGTTTGTTAAATTTGATTCTAACAAAGTATGAGTTAACTTTGAGGTCGGTTTGAAACTCTATTAAGTTTATCTTTTAATACTATCAAATTACATTTGGTGCACCCGATAAGGAATATGCTCCCTTCCTACTACCTATGACATTCATAACAGGCGGTCTGAAGGTCTAACAACTGATTGTTAGGTAAACCCGTTCTTATCGGTATTTCTCTGTAATTGGGTTGCGGAGGTCAGACGACAAACCCTAAATTTAATTCAATAGAAGACGGAACGCAGGCAATTAGTATTGTTCTCGGCCGCAGGAAACCAAGGATTTTTTTTAAAGTCTATATTAGAATATTCCTTTCGACTATAATTGCTGGTCTTTTTCGTAAATTCGATGATTTCATACAGAATTACATGTAGTATTTCTCTTAGGATGCCAGTAAAACCGCGGGCAACGTCAACACCGAAAAAACGTAACGACTTGAAATAATCAAGTGATTCCTATTTATAACCGAGTACTTGGTTCGGAAGGTGCCTGCAAAGTCGTTTTTTCCGTGTAGTTTGTCATAATTCCCTTCAATTAACTGTATTGATATAAGTCCGACACTTACGTTTTAATACTATGAGTGCTGTCGATTGGCCCTTGAAGATCCGCTCAACGACTTAGCGAAAACGAGCATAGTAGTAATTTAAATTGATGACAGTCTAATTGGTACAGTGTTCTGTGGTCATGGTCACGTAATCGAATGACATATAGCATATAGCTCGACATTCTTATGGAGTGACATATAATATAAAGTTATTTTCTATAGAGCAATTCTGTGGTGTCAAGGAAAAAGGGGATAAGTCATAATACAAAATTTTTCATTTGAGTAACAAAGAAAACACTTCTTTTTTTTATAGATTATAGCCCTATAGTTAAAAATCCAAAATTAGTTTTAGATATTTTTTAAGGATTTTAATAATATGTTAAATGACTTTAATCTAATAAAACAAAATAGTATTTGGTTTTTTACTCTGTAGTGAATAATTTAGTTTTATTTTGTCTCCCCCTTTTCATTGGCAACACAGAATTAACGTTTTTAATCACAACCGGTATCCTGCGGCCGATAAAAATAGGCTGTGTTTCGTCACTTCGAGCATTTCGCAAGCGCCAGATAACTTTATCCGAGGGAATAAATTTGAATTTTTGACATCTTTTCGATACAAAATCTGTCATGTCTCAAATTCCGGATAAAACAATAACTGGCGATTGAAAATCATCAAGTGTAAAATTTATTCGTCCGATTAAACTGGCGATTGGACAATCAGCCCTTAATGAATTAAACAAAATCAACTTTTTTATAAATACCTACTTCTAAGGTGGCCAACAAGCTTACGGCCCACCTCATACCTGACCCACTATAATCGTTGTGTTATGATAATATTTTAATACATAACATAATTAAGTTCTTGAACATTTTTCCCTGTGGGTAAATTGTACCTACTACCCACTTAAAATGAGGGGAGTATTTTGACGCTTAAGTGCAAATTTTGTACACCTTGCCTTATTTTTGTATTCTTATTTTTTTTAGCTCTGTACCTCGTTATGTTTAGGTTTGATTAGGATAAATAGAAGGTGGTTAGTTTATAGTTTTAAAAAATTGGGACACAAAGTAGAAGTGAAACTTCAGTGGGACAATTATATCGTCTACCCCCTCCACGCGGCCGTAACGCTTTTTCGTGACAGAAAAATCCTAAAACCCTCCGTTTATATAGAAGTTTCACTTCAACAATAGGTAATTAGAGGGAATTGAAACACAGCTATTTTACTATACAGAATTCAGTGCAGGCATAACAATCAATAACTTAAATTCAAATTCATTTATTTGCCAGAGTGCAGGTGTACAAGGTATGGTCTTAAATAAGCATAATGGCCCATTTACAGTCTACCATTACATATGGTGTACGGTTACGTACCATACGTACATACATACATACGTACATATGGTTACGTACCATAACGATCGAATGAATCCCAAATACAAGCTTATTCATACAAGTTACGGCAGACAACATTGGATCGATGAAACTGTTGTTTTGACTGCAAAAGACGTATTGTGTTATCAACATGAAATACTTTGTTCGACTGTCCATGCTTCACATATTGGGTGGACAGGTGAACACTGAATATAATATGTTGTTTTCGAACCCAAATATGAAAGCAAAATGGTCTCGCTGTCACTTACATCTCTCTTACAATTTAAGGCGGTGCGCAAATGTAGACATTTTTTGTCACCGATACGCGACACCACCACAAGAAACCATAGTTGCAGTGTCCAATAACGGCAACCGGACATAGTGCGGTGCCTTGGTTACGTAAGACAAATCTGGCAGTCACAGCGAACAACAAACAATGCATCCCTATCTCACTTATATACGTTTTCATAAGAGGATACGGAATATGACGTTTTTTTGCGACAGCAACTGTCATATTTATCATACGTAATCAGGCAGCTGGTTGCTACTATTGGACATCAGGAATAGTACCTTATATGATACGTACTGTATAGAATAGAATAGAATTTTCTTTATTCGATTAACCAAGACTCAGCAAGATTATTATTAAAACTTACGACTATGTTAGTAAGCACTGACACTGAACAAAAACAAGGAAAAACAATACAGAAATAATGGTATGGTAAAGGTAGATAAGTACTTACTATAATTTGTGAATCTGTGCGTGTATATAATTATATTTTGTTAGATATATTACACACACATTCAAAATAAATATTATTATATTCTACCTTCTAAGAGTCGCGGCTTTGACAAACAATAAAATTGATAAATACAAGAGAAATCTAATTTCCGTCTATAACTTTAATAGAAAGATAATTCTGTTAACATTTTTACATGGATCAACAACACGTGACAATGAATTCCTAACTAGTGAACTAGCTATAGCTACATAGTTATAAGTTGCTGTACCCTTACAGGGTTTCATGTTGAAACCTACAAAAATACGAGTACATATGTAACATCTATAATTTGTACACATGAAAGCAATAAAAAGTTTGAGTTTGAGCTAACGAGAGCACAGTATGCCAAAAATTAGACCAGTACAACAAGTTTAAATGATTGAAAGCTTGACCGCACTCCCACGTTCATTAGCATACAGAAAGCATAGGAAGCATATTTCAGTAGTACGCGACAAGCCAAATAAGTCACTGTGAATATAAAAACACTGTGAAAGAATTATGTTATTTGTTTTCAGAAATATGCGCTGTCCTAGTTTAAGGCCCTGACAGTAGCTAATAGTAAGAAAGAGATAGCAGCATGATCTGTTTTCTTACGTAAGCAATAGACCGCGCAAGATTAAAACAAGGTTAAAATCAATTTTAATATTAGAAAAACTTAAGAAAAAAATTAGCAAAGGAAAGTAATAAACAAAAATTACTAGTTTTTGTAGATAACGATCTTGATATAACATATTTAATAACTATTATTTGGATAGGTTGAAGAGATACTGTTGTTTGAAGGTCATTTTAAATGTAACTTTGCAATAATTTTTCTAATTGAAACTTGTTTTGAAATCAACCAAGTTTTTGAAACCATAATTTTTTCAATATTTTAATGTGCACTTACAGCTAAAAATTGTTTCAGGAAAGTCAATTAGCTACAGTCAGCACCTAAGCCCTTTTTAGGTTGTAGGGATAATTCCCTAGGAGCAAAAGTCTAATACAGAGAGAAATTCTCGCTGTTCGTGGTAGTAATATAGGTCGTCTAATAGGTATAGTGGATAGTGTTTGACGGACCATACAATTGACTTACTTCGTAAGTTATTACCCTAGCTCTGTTTTGTGGGGCAAGTCTAAGGCCGCTCACTCACAAAGTTGAAATATTGTATTTCAACTCGGCCTTTACGAGCTCTTTTAAAACATTATGAGACTCTAGGTGCATAGGAAGATCTATGGAGAAGACACTGGCAAGAAACTCCATGGATATATTATTTTGGCTACTCGATACCTAGCCGTCCAACAATTTTTTTTCTCTTCATAGCCTTCAGCATATTCAATTGCATTTATTGATAATCTTTTCTTGGAATTGCTACTTTATACATCGGTAACAATGATAGACATACATTTTCATAATCGACCGCCTGATTACGTATGATAAATATGACAGTTGCTGTCGCAAATAAACATCCTATTGCGTATCCTCTTATGAAAACGTCTATAAGCGAGAAAGGGATGCATTGTTTGTTGGTCGCTGTGGTTGTCAGATTTTTCTTGTGTAATCAAGAAGCGGCGTTCGGCGTCGACGAGAGATTGAAAGGTGTATGGCCGTAAAGTAAGCGCGCGGTAAAGCTTTGATGTTTGTTCTGTGCTGGTACCACCTGACTTCAAATAGCTTCTAATTAATGTAATTAGTTACGACCTTTTTAGTTACAGAGAAATAAATTCATTAATAGGGTTGAGCCTAGATCCTTGGAACGTTAGCGGTTTGAAGCTATGCCCGTATAATTAACCCACGTTTTAAAGATCAATCGGAATATTTCACTGGAAATAGGTACGTACAATTTCACAAAAAAGCTTTCCTCACCAAAATCATAAATAACCTAACCGTCTAATACCCCCGATTCCAACTAGAAAAAGAGCTGTAACTTTTAAACAGCTGACCAGATTCTCATGAAATATAGCTAGAAGGATACCTGATTAAACTAGCTTTCAATTATAAACAAACTGCATTGAAATCGGTTCATCCATTTTGGAGCTACGAAGCCACAGACAGATACACCGATACACAGATACACACTACAAACTTATAACACCCCTCTTTTGTTTCGGAGGCTAATAAAAACAGTGTAACAATTACTTAAAGGTAAATACTAAATGCGTCAGTAAAAATAAATTTGGTACAGTAACTGTAAGCTAACTTAAACGATATTTACTTTGTCTTACTTTTTTTTCTTTTAAAAGAACGTTGCCCCCATAGTTAGGATTTCGCCTGTATCGAGGGTACAGTTTACAAACATATATAATATTATGTCACATGCACACACACCCAAACCCGGAACAACCATCTATAGATCATACAAATAATTGTTCCGTGCGGGGATCGAACCCGCAGCACGTAGCGTAGAAAGCTAATCGCTTAGCCACTGCGCCAACCGTGTCGTTATACGATAAGCATTATATTAAATTAAATTAATAAAGGATTAATGAAATGTGGAGGTTTATTCTAGATCTGAAAGGTACTGGAGAAATTTTGTTTTTGTGTTATCCATTGAATATTAGTTTATAAGTTAGAATGTGACTCAAAATAAATATTTGTTAGAAACGTGTTTACGCAAAGATTTATTTTATTAGTTTGGATTGAAAACCCAACACTAATAAAAGTCATGATTAATTTACTTACAGTTTATTATAATAAAAGTAAACACAAATGATACGGGTCGCTCGCTTGCCCTAAATAAAGTTTAAATCAACGGAATTTAATTAACGTTAAATCTGCATAGTAATTAGTAACTACGTTAAATGGTTAAAACCGAAATTATCATTACATCCCTTAGATGTTATATTTTGTGTAGTTCATTTAAGCATAGCTATTCTGTAAGAAGATTTCGCATCTCGATTCGAATCTCACTCGTATTCTCGGTTAATATTTGACTAATTGACATACGATAACTTAATAATGGAGCTGTGAATATGCTCTAGTTATGTTCACAGCATTTATTATCGTATATTAATTCATAAAATATAAACCAACTAGCTGACCCGGTGAACTTAGTACCGCCAATAAAAATTTGTGCACCTAACTACCTACCTACCTACCCTATCTACTATGCCTACCCTATCTACCATACTTACCTTCACCTTACAATTATAACAAACACAACAAAAAAAGAATTAGCGAAATCCAGCCATTCACGCGTGATGGCGTGACCAAGGGAAATACGGATTCATTTTTATATATATAGAAGCTTTATATTTATATATTAGAGATAATAAATGAGATTCGAATCGAGATACGAAATGTTCTTACAGAATAACTCCCCAGTTCAGTGCCGCTTCCGCTTAGGTTTTTTATAGGTACTGTAGAGACAGACAGAAATAGCCAACCTTCTTGGTATTGGCAAGAATTGTTTCCAGTATATCCGCGCTGCGAGCAACCCGACAGCGCTGGTTTTCAGCGGAAGCCACATCGAGTGACGGTATGTGTGCCTACGTGTACAGAAAACAAATAAATTAAATATGAATTAAAAAATAAAAGAACTTGTGTGTGTTGTAGTGATTTGTGTATGAAAATAAATACGTGAAGGTAACATTATACTATTATACGATATCTAATAGGAAGTGAATAAACTTACATAATAATTTTAATAACAACGTGTGGAAAGCGACTTTGTATATTTTATACTAGCGACCCGTCCCCGGCAACGCCCGGGTGCAATTTCTCTACTATCCTTACATTAAATATGAAAGTATTATACATATAAACCTTCCTCTTGAATTACTCTATCTGTTAAAAAAAACCGCATCAAAATCCGTTGCGTAGTTTTAAAGATCTAAGCATACGTAGGGACAGACAAACAGCGGGAAGTGACTTTGTTTTATAATATGTAGTGACTATGTAGAGAAGATGCTGACTGTATCTTACCCACTCGAACCCTATCATTTACTGCGCAGTTGGCTGGCACCGCAAGGCGTTGGCACAATACCATCGTTTTAGCATATTTGAAGGTTTCTCGCGCGCTGTTTTCATTGGCATTATGCATTCTATAAGTCCCTCTTTAAGCTTTCATACGCAAAACGTGACTGTGAGAAATCTAACAACTTTCGTTGAACGTCGAATGAGATTAATGGATTGAATTATAAGGGACAGAAAATATCATTATTTTAAACTCCGGATTATTTACTTAAACAAACAATGGGGAAGTCCGTTTATCAAATTATAATAATGTTGAGGGAGATACTTCCAAGTAGTCCTTAGCTTTTTATCCTCTGATAGGTGGTGCTAATTCACCTAAAGTTCGAGGCACAGGGACAAAAACTGGAGACTTCCTTACGACAACATTTTTTGTGGGACAAAAATTGTCTCAGGTTTCGGGACATCACTTACCCACCACTTACTTAATACTTAATGTTATTAATACAGTAAGCGAATTGAATTCAGGTTTTTGTTTCCCAGAATTGACAAAAAATAAGTAGACACAATTTTTATCGTTTTAAAAAATAGAAGACTTTCTCGTTATCTTAGTTTTCTAACTCTATTCTTTTTTATTAACATAGGACGTAGAAAATCTGATATAACAAGGATATAACCGAATGTACTTAAGTGATGTCCCAAAACCTAGGACAATTTTTGTCCCAGAAAAAATGTTGTCGTAATGAAGTCTCCACTTTTTGTCTCTGTGCCTCGAAGTTTAGGTGAATTAGCACCCCTATTCCGATCACTGGTAATGATGCTTGTGTAGATGCTTGTGAACAATACAATAATAACTAAAACACAGAAGCATCGGTACAGTCAACAAAAAGACACTAAACATGAGTGTTCACACATTCACACAATTTGCTTGATTGTTTTATTTCAATTCGCGTCCAATATATGTCCACTTCGTGTCAGCCAATTACGCGATATCTGATGTATGTCTAGATATTGTCACCTAACTATCATAGCGTAATTATATTTTACTTGAAAACCTGAAATGTATGTCTTTTAAAATGGTCAGGTCATGGACTGTATGCTCTATTTCGAGGTATGGTCATAATTTATTTTGTATTTTCTAGATTATGCCGATAGCAGAACTGCTCGTTAACAGCGCTGGTAATTAAACTTCATTCTGTGCTGATATTACTTAGCTACGAATAATAAATAACGGTTTTTTTACGAATAGTGTTATGCAACGTTTAAAAAAAAACAGTAAAGCGGAGTGACATGAATCAGTAACAGATGCTTTTATGAATAGTGTTGTTAAAACGATCTTTATCCCGGACTGGTTTATTTGTTACGCAATTTAAAAAAAAACAATAAAGCTGAGTGACAAGCTAATAATGACATGAATCAATAACAGATGATTTTATGAATAGTGATGTTAAAACTATGGTTAAAACGGAAGCGAAAATATTCTAAGTTTATGGTTAAAACGATCTTTGTCCGCGACTGGTTTATTTGTTAAGCAGAGTGACAAGCTAATAATGACATGAATCAATAACAGATGCTTTTGTTATAACAGGAATGGTATACTGGTTATGTAACGTCTCCAAAAAAGGCAATAAATCGGAGGTCATAAGCTAGTAATGACATGAATCACAAATGTTTTGTTCTTTTTTTGTCATGTCCTCTCTCGCGGCATGACCTGCTATTTACCTCACGTGGAAAGAGAAACTGTAGGAGAAAGAGTTGGGCACACCCCTCCGAAGTAAAAGAGGGGTACTATCCACGCTACTCAAAACTAAAAAGGAGGTAGACTAGTCAGTTTATTAACGGGGCTGACTCCACACTTCCACAGAGTATGATAGACTTACTAATAGTAGAATGCATAGTAAGGGATTTGACAAAAAGGAAAATAAATAAAACCTAAAATATGCAACTTTTCGACTGTACCTCATAGGAAGAACAAATGACCGACTAATGTTGTTGCGACAGCACGTAGTTGCGACGCACGGATTCGCGACAGATCGTGATTGCGACTCACGGAGTCGCGACAGATCGTTGTTACGACACACGTCACTCCGACAGCACGTGGTTGCGACTCACGGAGCCGCGACTGATCGCTGTAGCGACACACGTTGCATCGACACCATGTAGTTGCGACGCACGGGGTCGAGACTGAATTTTATTACGTTAAAACCCTCGCCAAGGTTCAACATCCATACCCTGCAGTTTTTTCGAGTAGATGTATCAGGATTGGCTTTCAGTCCAACCACACTCGGTTGAATATCTATATAGAATTTTCATTTCTATTCAATTTTTTGGTTATAAAGTATTTCTACTATTTGACGACACGGTTGGCGCAGTGGCTAACCAATTAGCTTTCTGCGCTACGTGCCGCGGGTTCGATCCCCGCACGGAACAAATATTTGTATGACCTACAGATAGTTGTTTCGGGTCTGGGCGTGTGTGCATGTGACATGTATGTTTGTAAACAGTACCGTCGATACAGGAGAAATCCTAGTGAGGGGCAATGTTTTAAAAAAAAAAAAAAAAAACTATACTATACATTCCGTTTTTAAATTCGAGTACGTACTAGTAAAAACAAGATGGTAACTCAAAGATAAAACAAATATGAAGTTCTTATAACTAATGCTTTTCTCTTTATTGGGACAGCAGGTAAAGTTCAACATTATGGCTGCACTATTTTCGTTATTAGTTTATCCACGTGTAGCGTTAAAGTATGACTTTATATGTAGTACTTAGCAGTAAAGAAACTTTAGCAGATTGCTTGCTTCTGCTTTAAACTTATCTACTTCGCTGCTGCTGCTGCCAGTCTTCTAGGCACGTTACCAATTCACATAAGAATCTAAATTGAGTTTTCTTGTCTGTAGGTAGGTGATTGTAAATGGTAATTTTGATGACACGGTTGGCGCAGTGGCTAAGCGATTAGTTTTCTGCGCTACGTGCCGCGGATGCGATCCCCGCAAGGAGCCAATATTTGTATGATCTAAAGATAGTTGTTTCGGGTCTGGGTGTGTACTGTACGTACCCTCGATACAGGAGGAAACATAGTGAGAGACAAAGAAAAAAAATTGAATCGATGCGAAAATTCAATTTACTGTTTTTGTTTGTACATTTATGTACCTCCACTGTATTTAAAAATCTTAGTTATGTCTCTCTCTTCTCTTCTCTTTTTTTTTAAAAACATTGCCCCTCATTAGGATTTCTCCTGTATCGAGGGTACAGTGTACAAACAAACATGTCACATGCACACACAACCAGACCCGAAACAACTATCTGTAGATCATACAAATATTTGTTCCGTGCGGGAATCGAACCCGCGACACGTAGCGCAGAAGACTAATCGCTTAGCCACTGCGTCAACCGTGTCGTCAATGTGGTATGGGAGTTAGGTATATCAACGACGATATCACAAATTATTGATAAATGATTAGAGTATTAATTAAATGTTTATCAAAATGATTTAAGGGTTTAATGAGTAGCAGTTTTCAAAATAGTATTGAGTTTAAAATAAATCACATAAATATTGTTGCATATTTTAAGACATTAGTCTATTTTAAGTATTATATAGCAATCACATAAAAAACCGTTTTCTTTAACAGTACACCAGAAAACTTAATTTTCCTTTCGTATTCTTTAGTGCAAACGTAGCATTTTCTCTGAGTCAATGCCCCGTGAAGGAACATAGCCATTACAATATTTTCGCGCGTAGTTCGTGACAATTCAATTGAAATAGAGAAACTGAAAGGGCATCGTCTCACACTGAGACCAAACGGTGTAATTTAGAAGAATGCGGTTTTTCAAATTCACCCTTATTACAAAACCTGGTTAAAACCCAGGTTTAAAATATACCTGTCACTTTGTAACATCGTATAACAAAAAGAGACGGAGCTAACTTAAAACCTGGGTTTTACAAGACTTGCTCCATCTTTTGTAATAAGACAGTTTATGTTCGCTACAGACAACGGTAAGTGAGTTTGTACGGCCAATAACCTACCGATTTTTTGTTGTGTCTTCAAGTAATTTTCTAATGAGGTTGAAACTTTAAAGTATATTAAATCGATTTAATTTTAATGCGATTGGTTCACGATTGAACCAAACATGTTAAAACTAACCCTCAAGAATAAAAGCGGTACCTATGTATCAATATAAGTCTTGAAAAATGTCTAGTAAAAGCTTTTCATAACGTTATTACGCCTTTATTATTATGGGTAGCAAAATATGAAAGTCGTAGCAGTAGCCGGCAAATGTCACAACATTCTGATCAAGAAGAGGCTGAGTGGCAGTGGCGAAGAGTCCATACAACCCGATTCCCATCGGCTTCCCTTTAGGAATTGGTTAGTGCATAGACCAACGTAATATTATATTATTTACTCATCCAACTGACAAAAAAAAAGGCTTGTTATTCTGTTTGTTCGAGTTCTTCCAGACATGCTATATATAGATTACAAGAGACGGTATGTATTTTTGTCTTGCAGCAATTTTTAGAGGGCATTTTTTGGGACGGCTTCCCCTTTTAAAACTGTCACCCTTCGCCACTGCTGAGTGGTCAAGTTATTATTGCGACCACGCACGCACTGTTAATAAGCAGGAATCATTCAAACATTACGTCATATTTATCAAAAGATAAAAATGTTTTTAGAAGCTAAGGAATATTTTTTCGATAAGAAAAGATAATCGGCAAAGAGATCAACATTGAATGGGTTCGATATCTTTTAGAGAGGGTCAAAGGATATTATTATGTATTAATACACATGTTTATTCCTTGAAGAAAATCATTATTTAATGGCAAATGCCTCGACTACTTACGAGTATACAAATCGATACTCGGTAGCGACTGCCTATCGAATAATATAATCATTGACTCTAGCGGCAATTCTATATAGGATATATTTTTATGTAGTGAGCATAATTTGTAGAGTGATTCAGTCTCTGTTCCTAAATGCAACCGCAGTATTGGGATACACTTTAAAACACACGGGACATGCGGACACATCGGCTGTACAATTTTAAAACCTAGCAACTGACATTTGCTATGCCGGAGGTCGTGGGTTCGATTCCCACCCAGGACAAATGTTTGTGTGATGAGCATGATCATTTGTTCTGTGTCTGGGTGTAATTTATCTATAATATGTATGTATCTAGAAATATATAAGTATGTTTATCAGTTGTCTAGTACCCATAACACAAGCTCTGCTTAGCTTGGGACTAGATGGCGTTGTGTGATAGTTGTTAAAAAAAAAAAAAAAAAAAAAAAAATCTAAAAAAATCGGTGTTTTTGCATTTTTCACTTGCTAAGAATCTTACTGATCTGCGCAGTAGCAATAACGAGCCTCTCAAATTATATGATCATAACATTATTATTATTTGCAAGTTGCTAGCGAGTAAACCTGTGAACTCATAATAGAAGTTTTGGTAATGAAAAATAATGGCTGAGAAGCAAAAAGTTTTAGTAGAATTTAATAGTGATTATGATGATTTGTTTGTGTACCGCTGGCGTATATTGCGGTAAAAACTCGGATATTTTTGAGGGACTTCTGAAATAAATCACACCGCATCGTCTTTAATAACAATTATATTTTTTACCGCCGACAAAAAAGAGGGGTGTTATAAATTTGTAGTGTGTATCTGTGGATCTGTGTATCTGAGTATCTGAGTATCTGTGTACCTGTCTGTGTTATCGTAGCTCCAAAACGCTGAACCGATTTCAATGCATTTTTTTTATTGAAAGCTTGTTTAATCTGGTATCATCTTAGCTGTGTTTCATGAAAATTTGTTCAGCCGTTCAAAAGTTACAGCTCTTTTTCTAGTTGCAGTCGCGGGTTTTTAACGGTTAGGGTATTAACTAACTGAACACGTTGTTTACCAACCAGTCCGTGAATAACTATTACTGGAAAACAGTATTTTTATAAACGTCCACTATATGATCGTAACGGAATAATATTTAATTGATTTTTCATTTTTAAGAACTGTTAAAAAAATTCACATTGTTACTCAGGCTAAATAGTCTACGTTTGTAGCAAGATACTGCTACGTAGCCGTGCACCTACGCTCGTAGCTGAATGACTACGTGCGTAGAGGCACGACCGTAGTCGCTACGTGGGAACACAATTTATGCTAAACATTTTAAGCGCGCGGTAGTATACGCTAGGGCTGAAAGTCTCTTGTAACAGTCCATTTAAAGGCTCAACTTTAGCAATTGCGTGACATGTATGTAAAAGGCACAAAAAACCACCAAACATCATTGTTTGAATTTAGAAGACATTTAAAACTTGACTATTTATCTACTTCAAAAATTACTATGTTGTATATTTAATAAAAAGAAATACTTTTACATAATAGCAAATCACCTAGATATTATTGTTTTGTTTTATAAAAAGACTATCCATGGAGTTTCTTGTCGGTATCTTCTCCAGAACCAACCCAGTTGGAACCATGCGCCTAGAATCACAACATTTTGAAACCCAGGCCCAGTTGAAATAAAAGATTTTGACTTTGGGCTGCTATCGCTAGTCTCAGATAACCTTTTTTTTTCGAGGCAAACTTATACCTACCAAAACGTATTGAGTCTGGACTCGATTCGCTGTCCTAGGACAGCGCCTGTATTTTGGGAGTGATCAACTTGGGGACTAATACCGCAGATCTAGTATCATTCTGGTTTCAAAACATCCCGTCCAAGTCGCTACTGTGCGCTCCGATGTACGCAGAATTGAATAAATTTGTGCCTAGATGGCGTTAAGGTCGAATTGAATGTCGCAAGCAAAATGTTCTACACAGTTTACGACCTCGGCCGATCGCCAGTCCATATTCATAACTAGCTTGTAAGGTATTTTTGTACTTAGCTCATAAGTTAGGTAGCTAGTTACATTTAATATGTTACAATGTTTTAAATTTTTGAATACTGTTCCATTTTCGTAGTGGGCAGTTAATATACACATACAACCCCCCCCCCCCCCCTTTTTCCGTAGGTGTTGTTACATACTTACATCCTGCACAAGACACTTGCTTGAATACATTGTACTCATTATTACGGACATTAAGGGAAAAAAGAAACCGCATTAAAAAAAAAGTCTGCTGTTCCATTTTAATCGCCAGATAACTTTATCCGAGGGAATAAATTTGAATTTTTGACAGCTTTCCTGTACAAAATCTGTCAAACGAATTTATATTTTAGATAAAAAAAAAACTGATGATTAAAAAATCGGCCCTTAGTCGATAATAAATTAAATTCATTGTTTGGAACAGCTGATTTTTCTTCGCCTTTTCTGGGTTGATCACATAGTAAAAGATTTTCATAACGATGAGTACAGGCAAGAACCCCGTAAAGCAGATGTCCTGATTAAATATACAGCCAACCTGTATACCTGTATTCAACTCTGAGCTGATGAAAGAAAGAAAGAATAGAACATTTATTCGGCAAAGACATATTGACAACATAAGTGAGAGAAAAAAAAAAAAAAAAAAAAAACACACACATCAAAGGTTGACAATTACGATATAAACGAAATAAAATATTTTTAAATAGGTATATGCTGTCAAGCATGCCATACCGAAAGGGTAGCCAGCTCAGCATTTGCTGCGCACTTAGATGCGGTCAATTCACTGTGACACCACTAGTTCGTTTCGAGCGACCAAGACAGAAGTACCTCTGTGTGGGACACTGCGAGGACCGATGTTTGTCTGACGGACGTTCACTAAATATTACAACTTTGTGATACATTTGGTGAAAAATCTTTACACTTTGTGCGAACATTCGAACAAGTTTTTTCTGGGCTCAGATAAAGAACTCGCTTACGCTAATCTGAGGTTTTAGGTGAGTCATCAATTTATTCATCTAGTGCCGATTTATCAATGGCCAGATAAAAGATATCTAGCTCTTAATTTGAAATTGGAACAGTTTATGTATGGAATTATCAGAGGAATAACTTAACTGAGGTCTAGCTATTGGAAAATTGCCCTTAAGTAGGTAGGTACACACTATGAAATAAATACTTTAGGAGTATTATTTTTCGCGAAGGAGACGACTTTCACGCTTATTTTTCCGTTTCTATCTTGCTTATCTACGGTTCGCCGCACCTTAGCTGACAGCGACACGGTCAAGAACTTTTGACAGCCTTGTCTAGTAGTATGCATGGACATAAATACCCACTGTATTTATCATAAACATATTATACTGTTTAATAAGTTTATGGTATTTATTATGTCTACAAAAAACGAGCAAATTTTCCTCACATGTCAGTAAATTCTATGGTATTAAAAATACGATTTACTTTATTACGAGTAAAAAAGTAATAATTCTAAAGTAAAAAGTAAGAACAACAGAAGACTCATTATCGATGAAAACGAAAATAATAATAATGAAATATAATTTAGAATACAGGGTGGCGATAGGCCCACTTGGGCCGGCTATGATCTGTGCTAAAGGGTAGAGAAGCAGCCATAGAGATCCCATTTAAAAAACTCACGCTGTATATGGATCAGCTACAACTAATGAGCTCAGCAGCACTTAGATCCATTGCATCCATTGCTCCATTGACACGACTTGGTGCTGCCGGGTTTGTCAATCAATGCTGCAATGATTTATGACGTATCGTGAACTTCTTTCGTGAAAATGTAAAAAAACAGCAAGTATTTTCAAAAAATATCATTGATTGAATGTGTATTTTGAATATTGCTTATCATTTAGGATTACATGTGTTACATGTGTGATAACAGAGATTTCTTTGATGAAATAAGCAGTTCCTTTGTAATTTGTTCTCCTATTTGATGTATTCTGTTTCTTCTCATGTGTGTACATAAATTATAAAATAAATAAATTCCCATTGTCTTATTATTCCTTCTAGCAACAACTGTTCATACAGCCATCACCATCATAAAACGTTAAAGAAAAGTTTGTTAACACTTTATGATGGTGATGGCTTTAACTTAGAATTTGACTTTGTAGGTTCTTATTTAATGAGAACCAACAAAATCAAAGATTTTTATTTCAACTGGGTCTTTGGAGGCTCTTTCAAAACATCCTTATTCTTGGTCCACGGTTCCTACTACTACTATCAACCTTTATTTTTTTAATTCATTCGACTCTCTATTCTACGTATTATTCTATGTCCAGGCAGCAGAAAGCGGCAATGTCGAGGACTTTATGCGACTGTACCTCAGCGAGCCATCGAGGCTTGCAGTGAGGGACGGTAGAGGGCGCACTGCTGCGCACCAGGCAGCTGCCAGAAACAATACAAATATACTGCACTTCATCAACAACTACGGTGGAGGTGAGTTACTGTAGTATTAGCTAACGTTTAAAATGTTGGTTGTAGCGTACTAACAACTAGATAGATCACATCAATTTACCGCAATTTTTAATAATGACAAGGAGTTGAAATGGTCTCTACTAGTGGTCGCCCAGTGGTCGAAATTCGACCGTAATTTTAGCTTTCTGCACTCCTCCGCCATTTAAACTTTAACTATGCCAAATTTCACAATCCTCCGTGCGCGCAATATGCTTAAAAAGGGAAACAAAGTTTTCTCTTCACGTATAGATTATTATATACGGGTATCAGAAATGCGTGGTCATATTTAAGGGTGTGGATCAGACCATCAAAATGGACAACTTTCGCAATGGGACCTATATCGTAATCGCGAAAAAATAATCAGCTGTCCCATATAAAACTTCAATACCTACCTACTCGTCCCAAATGCACATAGGTACGTTTATAATAGAATAGATCTTTATTTCATGTAAACCAGATACAGGCACTTATGAAATGTCGAGACTAGGTGCACAGGTAATTTTTTCACGATTACGATGTTGGGCCTATAGACAAAGTTCTTTGTTCAGTTTGATGGTCTGTTAACTTGATGGTTGATTGGTCTGATAGTTTGATGGTCTGACCCACAAATATGACCACGCATTTCTGATTTACTTTGTATTAATTATTTTGTTGTTGTTAATTCGACTTGTTTTGCGACGCCAATATCGTGGCGTCCTAAAAATATACCATATTTTTTCTCCAAGTGTAGAATTTTTCAAGGCATATTATATACCTACACTTGAAATCTAGTTTAGTTAAGAGTATTATATTTAATAATATCAATTAAATATGCTTGTTTCAGATTTGAATGCTAAAGACAACTTCGGTAACACGCCGCTACACGTGTCTGTTGAAAATGAAGCGCTGGATGCGCTGGAATTCTTGCTACAGCAGTAAGTATTTTTTATTTGATTTTATTCTGTTCGGAAAACTTCCAGCTATCATGCAATACAATGTTCCATGTATAATAAGCTAACCGTCAAAAACCCCCGGCTTCAACTAGAAAAAAAGCTGTAACTTTTGAACGACTAAACTGATTTTCATAAAACATAGCTAAGATAATACCCAATTAAACTATCTTTCAATAAAAAAAATGCATTAAAATCGGCTCATCGGTTTTGGAGCTACGATGCCACAGACAGACTAACGCTTAAACTGGTTGTGTTTCTATGCAATGGTAACTAGATATGATTGTAGCTGGCGGTGGCGGCTTGTGCGTATTGCGTCAAAACAGTTTACCACAATTTTTGTCATTTAAAATAAAGACTATCGTTAACTTTATAAAATGCAATTAACTTATTTGAAGTGAGAAGCTTAAATCGATCTCGTTACCGTTGCAGAATTAAAAACTCTGTTTTTAAAGAGCAGTTATTGATTTTATTCTTCTGTAAATGATATCCAATCCTACCAAATATTGCATACTGTATTGTCACCAAAACTAAAGGTTTATGGAAAATTTCAGCGAAATCGGTTGGGTGGAAATGGTTTAAAATTCAGCTGTAAGGTTTGACCTAAACAAACAAACATACAAACATTGCAAGTTAAATAAAAGCGTGTAACAAATACAGGCGGTATACTACATATGTTTATATTGCTTTCACTGCTATAGTTTTATAGTGTCTAAACTCCTCCTCCTCTCCTCTCCTCCGTGCCTCGGATAGCACGTTAAACAGTTGGTCCCGGTTGTCATACGAATACCTTTGACAGTCGTTACGGGAGTCAGCAACCCAAAAAAAGTCTGACAACCGGTCTAACCTTAGGGTATCAGTGTCTCCCAGTAATTGGGTGGCGGAGGTCAGATGGCAGTCGCTCTGTATAAAATACTGTTACTCAGCCGCATCTGGTTAGACTGGGATCCCACCCCAACGTAGTTGGGATACAGGCCAGGCAGATGATGTGGGTCTAAACTATATCAATTTTCTTTCAGTCGCGTCGATACAAGTATTTTGAACGATAAATGCCAGGGTGCACTGCATCTGGGTACGGAGCTAAACCGGGTAAGATATTCTATACAATGATAATATCAGGTTTATTCCAGTGAACCATCTTTGCCGACCATTATAACCCGAAATTCTCTGGTTGCTGTCCAGGTCGCGGTACTCCAAACCTTTGCCAGATATAAGGATCTGTTCAACGTAGAGCTGGGTGGCGAGCACGGTCGCACTGCGCTTCACTTCGCCGCTATCCACGACCACGACATCTGCGCCAAGATATTGGTAACCTATACATTTCTAGATAAAAACACCTAATTATTTGTGAAGAACTGTTCCACCATAAATGGAATTAGAGGACTCAGAAACTAAATGAAGGTCTTTGTTAACGTCTTCGCGTTACAACTATAAAATAATAAAACATAATTTATTCTTTTTATATTTACAAAGCGAAGAAAACAACCTGTATCTCATTGTTAAAAAAAATAGTTCTTTTTGTCACCCAAAACAATTTCTTATATTATTTTTATCAATACAGATCACAGACTTAGGCGCTGAATGCAAGAGAGCTTGCAACAACGGGTACTACCCAATTCATGAGGCAGCTAAGAACGCCTCATCCAGGACTATGGAAGTGTTCCTCCAGTGGGGAGAATCCAAGGGATGTACCCGGGAGTCAATGATATCCTTGTACGACAACGAAGGAAATGTGCCGCTGCACTCGGCTGTTCACGGAGGGGACATTAAGGCAGTTGAGCTGTGCCTTAAGTCCGGAGCCAAGATATCGACGCAGCAGTATGACTTGTCCACGCCCGTGCACTTGGCATGCGCTCAAGTATGTCTTGTTTCTTCTATAAATTCTAGGTTAAGTTCTATTCTGCTGGGGGTTCAGCGTATGCACGAGTGAATACTGCGTCATCAGCTATGGATCTTTTAGCCGCTAAGAGTCAGGCATAACCCTTTGTGTTCTCCAGGGCGAAGCGTATCAATGAGGACTAGTGGTCGCCCAGTGGTCGAAATTCGACAGTAATTTTAGCTTTCTGCAGGTCCTTCTCCATATAAATTTTAACTATGCCAAATCTCAAACACGGCCGCGTGCGCAATATGCTTAAAAAGGTACAAAGTTTTCTCTTCCCGTATTAATATACAGGGTGCCTATGAAAACGACGTCAAGCCGCAATAGGGATGTAAAGGGGGCTGTGACTCACAGAAAAACCCATGGAACTATGGCCATATTCCCAACGGTATTTTTTTAATTAGCTATTTTGTGGAAATTTTGTATAGATTCCACCTTACCCTTCAAAATTGACCAATTATCAAAATACCTTAGTCTTTCTCCATTATTATTCGTTTTTTATTTATTTATTGCACAATGTACACATAAGTTGTTTTTCCCTGCAGGGTGCTCTTGAAATCGTGAAGCTCATGTTCACATTGCAACCAACTGAGAAGCTCGCTTGCCTGACCTCCTGCGACGTCCAGAAGATGACCCCTGTCCACTGCGCTGCAATGTTTGACCATCCAGACATCGTCCATTATCTTATAACTGAGGGTTCGGACATCAACCCTCTGGATAAGGAACGGCGTTCTCCATTGCTATTGGCTGCTTCGAGGGCTGGTTGGAGGACTGTGCACACTCTGGTAAGTCATCCTGGAGACTCGCTTTTATCAGATATTTTCATTCCAGGTTAGAAACAGGCTAATTGCGTTTTTTAATACGTTGTTGTTGTGGAACAGCTCTGTACAACGATAGTTCCTCTCATTATTCTCCTGCCCTGTCCCATTTTATTTGGGGTCGGCGCAATATGTCTTCTTCTTCCATTCATCTCTATCAGACGTCATTTCCAGATTCACTTCCTTCAAATTCATGTCATGTTTCGCACAGTCTATCCCTCTTTTCTTTGATCTGCCTCTTCTCTGATAGCTATCAACATTCATACCTACAACTCTTCTTATAACATGATAAGAAGAGTTGTAAGTTCCTCCACAATCTAAAATGCCAGTAGAAAATACTTCTGATGAAAGCATACTGCCTTTGCCTATTTCAAAATAGCTCCTGAATTCTAGTTTTACAAAATGTTGATAATATATTTAATTGTACGTTGTGGAAATTCGTGAAATTGGTACTTCAATATTTTGTTTTGTTTGTGATTACACTATCACATTAAATGTAAGCCTGTAAAGGTACTATAAGTTTTATAAAAACAAGCCGGCACACTCTAATAAAACATAGGTTTGACTTATGAGTATTATAGATGACCTTGCAAGGCAGTTTTTTTTCTGTCGCTCCGTGTGCACTTTAAAACAACAAATTAACAAAACTAGAACAATAGAAATCTACACCACCAAGTTTTCACAGTGTTCGAAACCTTTAGAACTGAAACAAACAAGCAAATAACCGTCATTTAACATCTTGTACACCAGACATGGTAAACAAGTTACTCCTCGTCAGTTCAAGTTCGATGGAGTCCGCTAGCTTCCTAATTGTTTTCTTTGAGCATCAATTACACTTTCCCAGTAAAGTGGAGCAGAAATTCTTAAGTTTCCAGTAAATCTCCATAAAATAAATTGTGTAAATTCTTTAGTTTTGTAAATGCATTTGGAAAATGCTTGATTATTTATCCGATAGATCTACGTTCTTCGACTTTAGTGGTCTTTGTTTTCAAACTTGCACTATTATACCTACTTTCCCGATTAAACATCCATGTCGATAGTCGATTGATGATGCATTTACAGTAAATCCCCATAAAATAAAATTATATATACCATAGTTATGGGATTCAGAAAACGTAACAGTGAAAGAAAACATATTCCCAAAAATATTCTCGCAATAAGTTTTTCTGGAATTAATTTCCATTTCAATGGTTTTGGAGGCTTTGATACACATTTGCTCGTTGCTGATTTTGTAATCAATTGATTTGATTGAAGAATGCTTTGATCTAAGCCCGCATCGTCGATTGCGAAGACGAGGCCTGATTCCCTTTATTCTTAAAGACACTTACATAATGTAATAACGTGATTGTGGTAGTTTTCTCATTGGACCCAAAATCCAAACGAACTAATTTAACTTGTAGACCCGTTTTACAAGCCATAATATATTTTCCTTTGTCAATCTTTCGGTCGCTGTCAAACTTTCTTAATTATTTACTCACAATTTTTTATTGTTAGAGGAAGGCAAACTATCTGGTGGGTCCCCTGTACTTGAAGTGCGAGTTTTCCTCGCCTTCGACCGTAGTTACCGTTAAGGCAAAAATGTATGAAAACCGTATGACAGTTGAGAGTGAGTGAGTGATGAGTTGCCGACCATCGACAAAATACAAGGCATTGCAACTTTAGGCTTACCTAAAGTTACAATGCCTTGTATTTTGGTAATTTCATGTGCAGGGCCTAAAAAGGCCACATTTAGCAATTCTCCCACCAATCTCCATGGTAACTGAACCTTACGCGTATGATATTAAGTCTTCAATTAAGTGGATATTCTGCCATGTGTAATATGAATCATATTATTATGATTCATATAAAGCGACCTTGTTAGACCCCCTGTTCAGCCCTTCACACGGAACACAACTACCCTTAGAGCTTAGACCGTACCTTAGACACATTTGTTATGACGTATGAAATAGATGACAGTTCCCCCCCAGTCAAGCTTGCAAGATAGATCCTTAACACTTCTCATTTGTTTGGTAGATACGCCTCGGCGCCGACATTGAGTTAAAAGACATAAACTCCAGAAATGTACTGCATCTCGTCGTGATGAACGGCGGCAGGCTTGAAGACTTCGCGGCTACTTGCAAGGTAAGTAGCTGCTTCACTTGTTTTAAATTAATCACGTGTTCGCTATTATATTCATTAACAGTTCTTTTCTATTCGGCGGGTTTTATGTACACTGAAGAGTCATCAACAACATATTCCAAAAAAAATAACCCCCTACAAAAAAGAGGGGTGTAAGTTTGTACTGTGTATCTATGTATCCGTGTGTTTGTTTGTGGCATCGCTGCTCCAAAACGGATAGACCAATTTCAATGCAGTTTTTTTTAATTGAAAGCTTGTTTTATGGTAGCTATGTTTCATGAAAATCTGTTCAGCCGTTCAAAAGTTACAGATCTTTTTCTAGTTGGAGTTAGGAGTTATTGACGGTTAGTTTAATAATTAAATTAATTTTCGACATAAATATGTCTTACCTTTCTAGTCCAGGTCCGTTTAAGTGGTTAATGTACTCGTCACTATGAACAACTTTTAATATGGGCCAAAAACCGAAATCGCGAAAAATAAAGTCTGGTGTTCCATACAAATAATTCAATATTATCTACTGGACTAAATGTATGGAACAGCTGATATTTTATTGAGAATACAGTGTTGGTCCTATAGTAAAAGTTGTTCGTAATTATGTGTACAATAACCCCTTATATAGGGACTAAAAATGTAGGACTTTGTATTGTGGTTATAGTAGATTCAAGGAAGAATACCGTTTTTTTACAGTGATGTCAATACCTTAACCTCTTGTAGATTTAACTAGAATTTTTTAATTAGTTTCGCAACAGCAAGTCCGCCATCTTTCAAAATCGTGAGTTAATTAAACTCACCCATTAAAAATAATTGGATGATCTACATTTTCCTCTCTAGTCTGTATACTGGCTTCAGTTAAATCCTAGTCTACGACTTCAGACTTCAACCTGAGTGAAGGGTCATTGACCTCAATATCTAGTTAATCAACGAAGCCAAGTAAGCTTGAGATATCCCTAGAGAATGAAACGACTAGTATTTTCCAGTTACGTAATTATCCTTCCACAGCTTCAGACTTGTTTGACCGAGTTGCATTAGCGGTTTCTAACCAAGTAAAAAAAAAGGTATATAATAAAAGAAAGAAACCTCAAGTAATATACACGTTATAAAGTGTATATACAGGGTGCCACAAATGTTAACACATTAAATGACACCACGTACTTTTTTTTTTATCTTGGTAAAATCATCAAATGAGTCCTCCCACCCGGGCAGGGCGGGAGGGACTGTCAGACTTGTACTGACTAAAATCCACGGTGTTCCTTCGATAGCCCTTTACGTTCCGGAGTCACGGTAATAAGATAAGTCCCGCGACCCCGGCAGGCTTCGGCCCTCTACAGGGGGGGCCCCGTCATCTTGCTGACGTTCTTTGAGGCGCGCATGGAACACAACGCGCCGTCGACCCGGGCATGGTCCATGGTCGGACAGCGAGTTGCCCTTTACTCGCTGTCCGCGACACCACGTACTTGGTATGATAATCTGAAGCCGTACTCAAAAAATTCTGCGACTTTTACGCGAGTTTTTTTTCTCATTCGTCTTGGTGAAGGGACATCGAAGTAGAAATTTATGTCACCTTTATCTGTTCTACACTTTGCTTATAAATAATACGGTGAAGATTTTTCAAACTTTGCCGAAATATCGCGGTATATGAAAAAATTATGAAATTTTAAATTAGTTCCTGTGGCTAAACTACTGATTGGATATGATTGTTTTTTTGTGTCACAGAACGTGACACTAGAGAAAGAGAGAAAGAAAGAAAAATCATTTATTTGGACTAGACATCAGACAACACAGTACACAAACATAAAAAAGTAAAAATAAAAAAGCAAAAGGTAACAATAAAAACAACGTGCTGTCGGAATGCCAGTACCAAATGGGTTGCCAACTCAGCATTTGCTGGGCATACGAACACCCAGCGCTGATTTTCAGTTGGCACCCCTAAATACGTGGTTCTGTTTATTGTGATAACATCTGCAGCATTTATACTATAAAGCCTAACTAGTTTATACTATAAAGCCAAGAGGGTTTAATGTACTCCTCTTTGTGTACAACTTTTACTATGGGACCAAAGCGGAAATTATCAGCTGACCATACAAAACTTCAATATCTACTTGACCAAAACGTATGGAGCTGATTATTTTTTTGCGAAACTTTAACTATACACACTCCTCTATGCGCGTAATATGCTTAAAAAGGGGTACAAAGTTTTCTCTTCACGTAGTAATATATATTACTACGTGAAGAGAAATGATAGGTACCTAAGCTCATAGAATAGAATAGAATTCTTTATTTGCCTAAAATATGGTACGTTTAACAGATCTTATAGCTATATTGTTATTCAATTTCATGAACCCTTGTTACCCAAACAGCTTACATTACAGAATCGCTGCGACAAGAGCCTTGCCCAGCTTCTAAACGAGAAAGACAACACCGGCTGCTCACCCCTCCACTTTGCCAGCCGTGAAGGTCACATCAGGTCCCTGGAGAACCTCATCAGACTTGGAGCCTGCATCAATTTGAAGAATAATAACAATGAGAGCCCTCTGCATTTTGCTGCAAGGTATGTAAAAGTATTTATGTTTATTAGAACAATATACAAAATTTTCACTGTATCCGTGCTAAATAAATTAAGTTCCGCCTGTATTCTCCAAAGGGATAGGGCAGGGGTGTTCTATTGGACTTCCACAGTTCGCCGATGCCCTAATTAAGTCTAAATCTTCGGGTATTATTTTGTGAATAACAATAATACTGTACCTATGTATCTTTATCTTAAAATATTATTAATTAAATACATTGTAGTTGCGTATTATAATTTCGTTGCAATTCTCGGAGATGCACGCTGCCGCGTAGGTATATGCACAAGAATTGCAACTGAATTTTAATCCGCAACTGCAAGTATGAAAAGTAATTCTACATTCGCGTTAAAATATTATTCAGATTTATTGTGTGTTGGCCTGATTTTTACCCGATTGCCCCAGAAGGTGAATAATGTTTTGTCTTACTGTTTATAAATATACAATTCTTATTCATCCTAAGGTTCTTTATCGCTGATTGCAGTAAGAGATGGACTTGACATGCCTTTATTTTTTAAATTTGTCTCCATTATAATTTGTGTAACCCCCGACAAAAAAGAGGGGTATTTTGTAGTGCGTATCTGTTTATCTGTGAATCTCCATATCTGCGTATTTGTGTATCTGTCTGTGGTATCGTAGCTCCAAAACTGATAGACCGATTTCAATGCAATTTAATCGAAAGCTAGTTTAATCGGGTATCATCAAGCTTTCTTTCATAAAAATCAGTTCAGCCGTTCACAATTTACGGCTCTTTTTCTAGTTGAAGCTCTTGAGTCGGGGGTTTTTGACGGTTAGGTTATTGACTTCTCGTATTAAATTATTATCATGTTTCCAGGTATGGACGGTACCACACCGCTTGCCAGCTTCTAGACTCCGACAAAGGCACATTCATTATTAACGAGAGTGACGGAGAAGGCCTGACTCCTCTCCACATTGCTTCTCGTGAGGGTCATACGAGAGTCGTTCATCTGCTGCTGAACCGGGGCGCGCTGCTCCACAGAGACCATAATGGACGCAACCCATTGCACCTAGCAGCTATGTCTGGGTATACTCAGACGATTGAACTGCTGCATTCCGTGCATTCACATCTCCTGGACCAGTCAGATAAGGATGGGGTAAGAGATTAAGATTTATCTTAAAAAAACTTAACAAAAGTAAAATCCGACTTTTATAAATTCTATACTTTTTAGTTTTATGAAGGGGGTTTTTACTTTTTCAAAGTTTATTTAAATTTTCTATTTTGAATGGCTTAAACAATATATTATATAAACATGTGATCACAGCTATCGCGAGTGATTTGCTGTTATCCATTGAAGAGTTCCATAGTCTATCTGGGAGGATCTTCATCAGATCTTCTCCAAATTGAAATGGGATCACTTCGAGAGTATATCCATGCAAACAAAAAATAATTTTCCAAATCTGTTGTTAAAGGACGAAGATCAGAGGTCAATATTTTTTTTAAATATACCTCCCTCTTCAGAATCACTTCCTTTTTTGAAGTCGACTGTTCCCAACGCACTGGTGGGAATCTAAGTGCATTATGATATTATGCATAATTGCGAATATTAGTAATTAATATGAAATAGCAGGTTCGGTGTGGTAATGTGCTTCATTATTGAACACATTTGTGTATTTAATACTACGTACTTTGTAACTATTGTTTGCTGTATATAATATATAGATTTTTATTTGTTTATATACCTAATTTATGTAACAATTTATTCTATATGGATCATTTTAATCCGACACTTAATTGAAATCAATAAATTATGTCATATTACAGAATTCTCCTCTTCACCTGGCTACCATGGAAAACAAGCCTAACTCAATAGCTCTTCTCCTGTCCATGGGATGTCGCCTTAACTATAACAACCTGGACATGAGTGCCATTGACTATGCCATATACTACAAGTTCCCTGAGGCCGCTCTGGCTATGGTCACTCACGAACACCGGTACGTTTAATACTCAAGCTCTTCACCTTTTACTGTCGTTGGCAAGAGAAAGAAAACCGTAGGTATTATTTGATTAGTGCAGGAAATAAAACAATAAAAATATAAAAACACAAAACAAATAACAAAAATGGCCCCTAATTTGGAAAATGGGCCGTTTTTGTGTTGCCATGGGCACGGGCCCGTCATGAGCTATCACTTGGGAATTGGTCATGCGACTAGTGGAAAGACTAACCAGTCAAGAATGGTGGCTGACTAGCCTTAACACCACCATTGCCTCCCACTTGGTCTACGTACATCATAAATCTCATATGAACTCACATCCAGATCCAAAACAACTATCTATAGATCATACAAATTAATAATTGCTCCGTACGTGGATCGAACCCCTGGCACGTAGCGTAGAAGGCTAATCGCTTAGCCACTGCGCCAACCGTACATTGCTTCTACAAATTCTCTTATTGTTCTAATAATAGCAATAGAAATGTTTATTTGCAAGAAACATGGTTATGGGATGTTAACAATATTAGAGGTACATCATGGTCCGCCTGTTATGGGCATGCAACAGTAATTTTTTCGGATTTTTATATAAGTATCCAACGGTACAGTACAGTAGTATTTGTGTAAGTATCCAAGTATAGTAAGTGTGTGAGTGTGTAGTAGTACATACTACACACACTATGCCCATTACGCTATTAATAATTTAATTAAATAATGACCATTTATTTACCCATGTTACAGATTTTCGAATACTTGACAATTATAGATATTATTTAATAATTAGATAATAGTAACTTAAAATATAGGTAATCAATAATTCATATAATAATGTAATGTTAAAAATGTCAACAAATAATGTCAAAAAATAATAATTGGGCTTATATCATTCCAGGGCTAAAGAAGTGATGGCACTACGTTCCGACCGACATCCTTGCGTCACTCTTGCTCTTATTGCTTACATGCCTCGGGTCTTCGAAGCTGTCCAGGACAAATGCATTACTAAGGCCAATTGCAAAAAGGATTCTAAAAGCTTCTACGTAAGTGTTAAATATCAATGCCCTATTATTTATTAGCTAATGGTTTAAATTTTGCAGTTCTGACAAGCGTGGTCCTAAGGTACAGTTATCTGTACTTTAGGACCTTATAATTATTTAGTTTGGATACATTTAGTGCGGAATTATACTAAGGTAGTACATAATTTTAATCTTTACAATGAATAAATCATAGTGACATCATAAATCCTATGAGGATTATCAAAACCAGCATTTTGACGTTTTGATAGACGTTTGTTACTAACATAATATAAATAAGGTACTTTTAAAAAGCCTGTCCTAAAGTCTAAAAAAGACCAATAGCGATAAATTAAAGGCGTGAGATGAAAGAAACAATCGTAAGGCATATTTAATTCGCATTTTTTTAAATAATAAGCGACACGTTTCATGATAAATGGAATATCATTGAATAATTATTTAAGTCAGCAGATATTCATTATTTTCTTTAGATCTTAATAGTGTTATAAGTCTCCCAATAGATTTAATTTTTACAAACCTTAGCACAGCACGTCATCATCTTGGAATTATTTATAATAATCAGCACTTCTAATCATTTTAAAAATGTATTCAGATAAAGTATAGCTTCGACGCTCTCTGCCCTCAACTTAAGATTGAAGACGGCAATAACGTACGTCGGAAATCCGAGAACGTACCAAAATCTCAAAACATACCTTTACCTGCTCTAAATGTAAGTTTACATCTATACATTTTAAATACTTTTGTTTTCATTTGCTGCATCACAGATTAAATATTCTTTCAAATTCTACCAACATTCGAAGCTTGAAGTGGACGCGTTAAGACTGGCTCTTAATGACCCCAAGTATCGACCAGAACCGTTGAGTGTTATCAACGTGAGTCAAATCTCCTTGCAGAGTGGTGCCGGTTTAAAGCTTATTTTAAAGTCGGGCTTCCACTGCGAAAGGCTAATGAGCAATTAGCTGGACGGAACGGACCCCAACTAGCTAAAATGGCTTTTACCTTCCATTAAGAAAGAGTTTTGACAAATTGCCTTCCACTGAAAAAGAGAAATGAAGAAAGAGTTTGTCATTAACTATTTTTACTCGTTCAGTCCTCTCCGCTAGATTCTTTGTTGGTGGAAGCACTTCTATGAAGTTTACCGTTGAGAGTTAAACGGAGTCTGTGCGGAGCCCGTTCCGCTGCCAGTGGAAGCCCAGCTTTACACTTGTATGGAATTCTGATGCTCTGGTGTAGATTCATTGCCATTCCTATGCAGCATAGCCACGAAGGAGAGTCTATTTTCCGTAAGCAGTGCATTTTGTGACTATAATCAAATTTCAAACACAAAAATGACGATTATGACAAGGTACTGCTAAATACTATACCGTAACTATAAGTAGGTGGACATTTACATAATTATGTGTACATGATAATTACAATAAAGTTCTTGATTAAACTATGTTATGGGAATGGGGTTTTTAATATAATATCATCATCATCATTCTCCTGCCATTATCCTATTTTATTTGGAGTTGGTGCAATACGTCTTTTTCTTCCATTCATCTCTATCAGACGTCATTTACGGATTCAGTTCTTTCATGTTTATTGATAAGCCATCATAATATATATCTGGACTTGACTCGTGAGGTTGGTGATATGTGGGACGTAGGGTAAGCAATTATTGTGCCGATAGGCGTAACGGCTAATGTCTTAATTGTCAAGAGTGTCAACCATCACCTCAAGAGGCTCTCGCTGGGTGGTTGGATCTAGGGCCTGATTCAGAAAGAAGTATGTACCTACTCGTTGCCACGGCACGCATTGTTAGGAGGTTCCACTCTCTAGAGGACTGACCACCGGTAACTTGAACCCTGTTCCCGATGCCGGTGGGCTGCTACTCTTTTATATTATTTTCTAAATGATATTTTTTTTCTTTAAATCTTTGTTTCAATATTTAAAAATATATAAAACTATGTTGTAAAAAAAACACATGTCGAATTGAGAACCTCCTCCTTTTTTGAAGTCGATTAAAAATAAAGGAAATAATAAATAGTGAGATTTTTGTACAATTATTAGACTCAGCAATTTCATAACAGAGCAGCAATGTAACCAACCCACTCAGACCTATTATAATGGTCATAATTTGGTATATGTCCGTGTGATTAAGAAAAAACAATTCCAGGTTTCTTGAGAAAAATATATTTTTGAAAACGATAATAATATAATATTAATATAGTATGAACCTGAAATCGCCAGAAAAACATCGTCGTTCACTACAAATAATTCAATACTACTTGTCTAAATGTATGTTACAGACTTTGAGTATCTATACTCCGTTTGAAATAAGATTAGACACGTTTAACAAACCCTTTTACAGTGTATTCAACCGATTTTGACTTCTATTCCGTACGCATAAGGATGGCATTAAAAGCAAAAACGTATTTACGATAACAAATGTTTACTGCAGCTGTAATTTGTCATGTCGCCAACGTAATAGAAGTCAAAATCGGTTGAATAAAGTGTAAATGGAGTTATTTAAATTTCTAATGTTATTTCGAATGGAGTATAGTACGTTACAGAAGATGTTTTATTACGCGATATCATATTATTTTCTCTCAAAGTAAAAGTTCTTCATAATGATGAGTAGGTACAATACCGCCTTCAAGATTTTCAGCGTTCAACCATTCACCTTGTATATTTATTATGTATTAATATTATATTTTTTATCTAAAGGTAGGTTCCGATGAATAAATATATTTTAAACAAATTATGTAATTAGTAGTGCAGCCATGAATGAATGGAAAACAGGACAAAGTAGATTACCAATTTTTCTGTTTATCTCAAAATAATAATTGTAAATGTTGAATAGGTATCAGAGCATCAGATTCCTGGCATTTATATAAAATCTGAAAATACACAGCAATACACGACGCTTATACTAACCTAAACTATTTGTGTTGGTTTTCTGTTTTAAGTTTGCTTGTTTTGTATGTTATAATTTTGTAAATATATCGAGAATTCACCGCAATCATATTATTAGCACATAGTTATTTTGACTAATCTGTGATGAACCTTCGGTGATTCAATTTGAAGTGTGTAATTTGTATATCTATCAATCAATTACCTATTAATTATTTGAATTGTACAATCTTCTATGTTTGATTTGTAATAATACTAATACATAATTGTGAACTATCAATTTGGCCTGGTTGCTTCATTACTTTTTGACTAAAAACTAACTAACTAACTATAAAGAGATGAATTTATATTTTTTGGAAATAAAGATTTGAATTTGAATTGTATAAATCTCATCAATCTAACAAATCAATATAATGTTGTTTTTTTTTTAATAACACATCTCTACTGTGTATTTTGTTCATTAATCAAAACTCTTATCAAAGTTTTGATTTTTTGTTCCATTTTGTGAGAGATTTATCTAGAATTCTTAAATAAGCAAGTAAAAAACTAATAATATTTTAAAATTATTTCAGGCCATGGTTGCACATGGTAGAGTCGAACTCCTGGCACACCCTCTGAGCCAGAAGTACCTTCAGATGAAGTGGCATAGTTACGGAAAATACTTCCATCTAGCAAATCTTCTCTTCTATTGCGTATACTTAATCTTTGTAACAGTATATACTTATTTACTGATGATGACTGCGGATCCCACTTCAACTTCAAGAAAAGCTGCCATATGCAACCTAACAGACACAATGAACGTAGACCAGGAAAATAAAACTGCTAGTAACGTTATTTTTGACTCGGGTGAGTGAACTTCCATACCAATATTGTATTTTAAAAAAAAAAAAACATTTATTTCAGATAACTCAGATCCATACAAGCCTATAATGATTATGATCATGTTCTTGATGGAACCTAATAATGTTCAAATTTCAGATTTCGAGTCGAAAGTCGCGATGTATACTAGTACAGTCGCTATTTTGGTATATAACGCAATATGTTTGATCCGCGAAGCCTACAACGTGAAACAACAAAAATGGCATTACATGGTCGATCCATCTAACCTGGTATCGTGGCTGCTGTATGTTAGCTCATCTCTGATGGTTTTTCCGACGATCTTTGGATATTTTACCGAGATTCAGGTAAGGGACCCAGAATGGCTACTTGAGAGACACCTCAAATATTTGAACGTGTCTTTATACTGAAAATATGTGTTACGGCTACTCAAATAATAACCTGAATGAATTATTTGCATAAGTAATAGAACTAACTAATTAAAATTTATCTTTTAGTTCTCGGCGGCTTCCATTACGGTATTCCTGTCTTGGTTTGAGTTGCTACTCTTGCTCCAACGCTTTGACCAAGTTGGAATCTATGTTGTGATGTTTCTGGAAATTCTTCAGACCCTGATTAAAGTTCTAATGGTATTCTCGATCCTGATCATCGCATTCGGCCTCGCGTTTTACATACTCCTGTCCAAAGTGGGTCCTGATGAGACGGTATTTATGTATATTGCTATTTTTGTAGATTTTTGGTAAGACAAACTAAAGTAAAATTTGAAAGTTACCACTGCTAACGCTACCGCACTATAAATAAAGAAGAAAGTACCTATTGTTAGTATCAGAGCTAGCGAAACTGATAACTTGCACGCACAAACTTATGAGACTCAAATGGTGCAGCAATACCTGCCTTCTGTGCACAGGGTCGTGGTTTTGTACAGCACATATATTTGTTCCGAGTCTAATACGATGTTTGTGTATGTGATTTGTGTAGACGTGACACAAGGTTTTGTACTGTGGGGCTATAAATGTGAATCGTCTGTTAAAAACTTTTCTTACTTTCCCTCTACTGCGTCAGCTTGCGTTCATGACGTCATGAAAGTATCTGTTCATAATTTATTTCTTAATAAGCGATTTTAACTTCCAATACAACGTATAAGTATTTAATGCGAATGAACACGAAACATTAGCTTCAACTTTCATACAAGTGACCAAAGACCATACAAAATCATGTTTGCAAGCCAAAGCGAGGTTAGCTTTGCGGTATCTCCTCTCCTAGATATTTATCAGAACAAATTTATGATCTATTATTTTTACAGGGCCACCACTTGTCTTTTAATAGTGTCCCGATGTCTCTGATGAGGACTTTTGCTATGATGCTCGGAGAACTGGACTTTGTTGGTACATACGTTCAGCCCTACTATAAATCAGACGGGGATGTTCTCCTGCCGTTCCCGATGCCGACGTTTTTCATACTGAGTCTGTTCATGGTACTGATGCCGATACTACTGATGAACCTCCTGATTGGTTTGGCTGTGGGAGACATTGAGAGTGTAAGGAGGAATGCCCAGTTGAAACGGCTGGCTATGCAGGTAATGTCGGATTTATGTATTTAATACACCGTGTTAATTTAGTTACTGTAGTTTACTACAGTAACTAAATTAACACGGTGTATTAAATACATAAATCCAATCCAAAACCAATGAATTCGATAAGAATTATTATTATTCCTTTACTCATTGAAATACATACAATTATATTTTTTATTATAAAAAAAGAATTGCTAAGTTTAAAAAATAGTAGCCTACCGGTATTGGGACAGGGTCCAAGCTGTCGATGGTCAGGGCCGCAGAGAGAGGAACCTCCTAACAATAAGCGCCGTGTCCAGGAGTACCGCACTCTGTATCAAACTCGACCCAAATGCCCAACGTGAACCTCTTAAGGTGTTGGACGAGACTCTTGGTTAGAATAGACTGAAACGACTTACCTATTATTAAATATAATCATGATTATTACAAATATTACAAGAAAAAAATATCTTCCGAAATTTTTAGGATGTTTTTTTAAATATTTTCGTAATTTTGACCTATCTTAATTTTAATTACATCTGCAATTATTAAAGGTTGTACTACACACCGAGTTAGAACGCAAACTACCAGCCATTCTCCTGGAGAAAGTGGATAAAGACGAACTGATCGAATACCCCAACAACAAGAAATGCAAGCTAGGCTTCCTGGACCTGATCCTACGCAAATGGTTCTGCAACCCTTTCACTGATGATAGTATGTTGACCATAAATATTATATTTTATGCTGATGCGAATTATTTGTTCACTAACGTGCTTAACCATTCTTTTATATTTCTGCCAAAAATCAGTCGATTAAATATGTCAGTTTTTTTATTTTTTATTTAAGCGAATGAAATTATTCTACATAGGTATCTACGATGTTAGATTTCAATTTCAAAATATTAAAGGTTAAAAATAACCTACTTTTAATTTTGACTTATGTTTTTAACACATGGAAAACCACTTTGCTAGATTCATCCGAACCAAGATAATCGGTTGTAAATAGCAATACTTAACTTGTTTATTTCTAGCCATTACGTCATTTCAGTATACATTGGATAACTTTGCAGGCTTCACCCGAACCAAGTACCTACTCGGTTGTAAATAGCAATATTTCTAGTTGTTACGTTATTTCAGTGTAGATATGTTAACTTTGCAGGCTTTATCCGAACCAAGTACTCGGTTGTAAATAGCAATAGCTTATTTATTTCCAGCTGTTGCGTTTTTTTAATAATTGTAATATAGCTTTCGGTTTAATTATCAAATAGGTTTATTTTTTATTACATGCCAATCACGCCTTCATTCTTCTGTCAGTAGCTAAATCCCTAAAGTATTTGTCCTTGTTGGCACGTCGTTTTCAGCCGGCCTGGACTTGGTACTGGAGAGCAGTGAGGACTACATCACAGCCGAATTAGACAAACAGAAACGCAAGTTGCGAGAGATGTCACAAGTGTTGGACCAACAACATACGCTTGTCCGTCTGATCGTACAGGTAGATTTTTAACACGCTTTTATTAGCTTCACTTGTAACTAACTAACTATGTAAGAAAATCTTGGAAGTTAAATTTGACCCACTTCCGGTTTCCGATTGAGCTAAAATTTTGCATACACTTTCAGTTTGGATGACTAAAGCGTGTTCTATAGTTTTTTTTTAACTATAATATTTTATTTCTACATCTCTTGTGCACTTATAGTTGTAGAGACATGAGAAAAAGTACTCCAACGGCATAATAAAATTCTGTCAGTGCACTGATAGAATTTACACATACATTTTTATTTACTGTGGTACTAAAGTGACAACCCAAATGCTGCAATGCACTATGAGAGTTTACAATGGTTGTAACCATGGAATATGAAACACAAGAGGGAAGGGCAAGTAGGCGGAGCGAGTGTGCATAATTATGCGGAGTTACGCAAACTTCATAATATGTAGTTTATTTTTAGCTTCGTGTTATTCCATGCTTTTTAATGTAACCGCTCTGGGCCTTAAGTCTGCTATTTTAATTGAACACAATTGAAATAGCAGACTTGGGACCCTTTTGTTCGTTTGTATTAAGGCCTTTGTGAGCTGTGAATATGTGACAGTAAAGTTCTCGTAGAAAAAAATATCAATACCCCTTCGTTTTGTCTGTTGTAACACTTATGCGAATGTCCGACATCACCGTCGGACTTCAGCGGAAGATCCTTTCTTATCCATGTCATGTTTGGGTCTAGTAGGTATTGAATACACGTTGTATATGTTATAGTTAACAGAAGCAATATGATCCTTTCAGAAAATGGAAATTAAGACCGAGGCCGATGACGTGGATGAAGGTGTTTCCCCCAGTGATACTCGCGTAATTCCACGCTGGAGCTCACCTAAGATCCGAAAGAAGCTGCGTACCGCTTCATCGTTCAACAAAGGTGGCTAAATGACGTCATCAAAGATCCCGACAGCTTGCCCCAACAATTTAAACATCGCTATTTTCAACTGCTTACCAATAGGTATATAACTTATAAGTAATCATTAGTTATAATTATGTTATTTAATTTAATTAGCGAAATTTCAATAGATATATCGGTAACTTTTTCAAATATAACTCGAATAAAAATATTGTTCGATTCATCAAACAAAATGTCATCATTCTATTGGGTTCCAAAATTTATATTATATTTATTCGGTTATTAAAATACCTATACAATGATAACATTTAACGATATAAATATTGGACTTAGCTTTATATGTATATCAAAAATGAATTAGCATCTCGAATTTACTGTTGTCCAATGAAATATTAATCTTAGAATAATTAATGTCAGATAGTTAGTAAAATTCAAAGTCTTAACGTAATATACGACTTGGTAGATTCACTTATAATTTCCTTGATATAATTATCTACATATCTTTCATTCTCGAAAATGCATCTTATACTATTATTTTAGTTTTATGAACCCATAAATAATAAGTATCTACTCTTTGATAGATAATAAGGTACTAATAAGACATTCCTACAATGTTACTTTTCTCCCTTTTTTTCATGCTATTACATTTTTATTAATAGATCTCTGAAAGAATTCGAAGAGATTGTATAATAATTTTTCTCCTAAAATAATAATTATAATTTAAGAACAGTTTAGTTTCTATCGCTTATCTATTTAAAACTTTTTGTTGTGGATGTCTGTTCTGCTCTCGAAACAAAAAAAGTCACAACTTATTTTTTTTTATACATTTAAGTTAATTCGATTCCCTTAAAATTTAATTCCTTTTTTTCGTGATATCGAACATGAACAAAACCCAATTTTGAAAAAATATTAGGTACTTGTGCCTTTTTTTTCCAAGGGCCTGGTTTGTTTCTATAGAACTTATGTACCCATATTTGTATTATAATGATTAGAATTAGAATTATTTTGATGCATCTTATTATTTTATATGTAGCCATTTTTAGCGATTAGCGCTTGTTTCTGTTATAGCCTCAAAAATGCCCTCAAAAAGAATACGCAGATAAACGTGTAAATAAATATTTATAATTATTATCAACCGTTACATTTGAGTGTAAAAACCATAAAGTTATGTAATAATAACTTTATGGTAAAAACAGAACTGAACCGAACTTGATTGAAATATATATAAGTCAATGATTTTCACTGCTAATTTTGAATCTGAAGTGGTGTCACAGCCGTTGTTTTTTTCTCAAGAAGATTTTCCAAGTTCTAAATTATAAAAAGAACATTATTGGCTGTGTAACAACCAGCCAGCACATTAGAGATTCCTATGTTACCTGTCGGAACTCTTTCGTTCACTCTAACAGTTTCAAAGCCTACCTATACTAAGGACCAGGTATAATGGTATTGATAGAAATAATATATATTATATAAGTACGGCACAAGCCATGTATGTAATTTAGCCATGTATGTCATTTGTATGTAATTTAAATTAGCTTTAAATATCATAAATGTTAAAATCTATCTAAGCTTTTTGAAGTCTTTAATTCGGATCTGGGTTATTTAACCCTATACATATAAACAAGTAAAATATAACACTAGCGTTATGAAATAGATGTTTATTCAATAATATTATGTTCATAAAATATTTCTGCACATATTGTAGCTGTACTGTACCAGGGTTAATCACAACAGTCTGTATTTTAGGGTTATTTTCAAAAATTACTTGGTGCATTGGTGAAAGGTTTTGACCAGATTATAGTACATATTTCAAGCTATACTAGTCAATTTAGTAAGATATATTTTTGAAAGGTTAAGTCTTAGTTATTCATCAATCTAGTCTATGTCACCAAAAATACCATCTGAATGTGCATATAGGGTTAAAACTAATTTTAAATACCTAGGTACAATTGCCCATGACTATTATCTAATTTAACAAAATATCAAATTGAAAGAACCATTTACATGGTAATGGTTTGCATTTGTATTAGTAGAGTTTTATTTTTTTAGTAACATACTGTATTTTATTGTATTCCCAAAACTATTTTTTTTTTATTATCTAAATAAGCATTTCTGGTTCCTGCGGTTTTAGCTACATATTTCGAGGCTATTTCAATTTTTTTTTTTTAATACATGGCCTATTATATTTTATTATATTTGTAACAATTTAGGAGATCATTGCATTCATCAGATTTTCTCTTCATTAAACTTTTCTCATTAGATATAAAAATATAATATAATATCATTATTCTCCCTTTTGTTATAAACAACAATTTCTTATATTAATGTGAGCAGGTCTCTATTTTACTTAAAATATTTTAAGATTTTTAATGACGTGAGTTTACTAAATGTATGCTTCTTGATGTCACATAAAGCACGAGAATTTTTGTAATTACAATGAGATTTTTTTCTCGGTGTAATGCTTCCTGTAGGTATGTATCCAATTAAATTTTACTAATAAAAAGTAAAAGCGTCATAAAATGTAATTCCGTTCGTCAAGCTACTGTGCAAGATAAAGTACACAGAAATCTAAAAAAAAAAAACAGCTATTTGAAGTCTCAAGATACCTTGGTAAGATATTTGTCTTGTTTAGCGTTTGAGTATCTAGATACTCAAAGTGTTTAGCCTATCAAATCATTGCTAATCTCTTGCACTAAAGCTATGGTTTCCTAAGAGAGCGGCACCGCTATCTGGGTGCGTAAAATTTTTGTGATTAGGCTGGCGTAAAAGACAGCCTTCTAAACTAGCCATACTCCACCGTATAAGTCCTGCCATACTTTGTCTGATGGCCAGCCGTCTAATTATCGATCTAGCAGACATTTTGCGACAGGCTTAAATCGCGCGGTAGCTGCAGTTAAACATTACTTGGTATTATATATATTATTATTAGTATTTATATTAGTATATATATATTATTTTATATTAGCAAATTATATTTAAATATTACTATTTTTATTTAACCAGCGGCCCGAATTTCCTTGTATATAGGTGAATATGGCCCACAAAAAAATTTGGTTAAGTATGTCTGTTCTAAACGGTAACCAGAGGTGTCGAATATGAACTGTATTGGTCGTTGACCAGGGTTGATATCTCTGGTCATTCAATCAAGGTTTTAATTGTGGCTGGTGTAAAAAAGATTTTACACCAGCCACAACTAAAACTAATGATGGCCGCTAGATAGCAGCACCGCTCTCTCAGGAAACCCGAACAAAATTATGAAGTTTATGTATATATATTTTATTTTATTGTTTATATATATAATATATATATGTGAAAAAAATAGTTCTGAAGTAAGCTATATTTTATAATGTAAGTCTAAGATTTACTTGAGAGCAAAGCTCATAAATATATTATAATATTACATTTTACATAAGATAGGGAAGTTTACGTCTTCTATTGACCACACATTATATGAAAATTGAAATCTTTTTATGTATTGTTTAGTGATATATATTTACCGATAGTGTTTGTACGGAATTTTTATATGAATGGTAAGGGGTAGTACCATCCTAGTTGTCATGATTTCATAGTTTTTGGATGAAACTTTTTAACATTGGTCCTACCTCTCCAGTCCCGACCCCTTTAAGGGGTTATTGTACTCATCATTATGAACAACTTTTACTACGGAAAAAAAACAAGAAATCGTGAAAAAAAATTGCTTTTCCATGCAGTTAGTCGAGTAATGATTATTGAATTATTTGTTTGGAACAGCAGATTTTTTTATCGCGATTTCAAGGTTGACCTCATACTAAAAGTTGTTCACAATGATTAGTACGTTAAAGGGATCGACTAGAAAGGTAGGATCTTGTAGGTATATTACTTTACTTTAACGTACTTACCTATATACTCCATTTTAAATAAGATTAGACACGTTTAACAAACCCTTTTACAGTGTATTCAACCGATTTTGACTTCTATTCCGTACGCATAAGGATGGCATTAAAAGCAAAAACATATTTATGATAACAAATGTTTTCTGCAGCTGTAATTTGTCATGTCACCAACGTAATAGAAGTCAAAATCGGTTGAATAAAGTGTAAATGGAGTTATTTAAATTTCTAATGTTATTTCGAACGGAGTATACCGATCTTTCAATCATTAAATTATTATTTCCGAAACTATTCAATGTCGAAATTATTATCTAGCAATTTCGACATTGAATAGTTTTGGTAATAACAATGTAATGATTGAAACTGAAACGTTGCCCATACGGCTGAACTTGACAAATAGAAAATTAAAAAACCAAAACGATTGAAGATCAAATTAAAAGTGATTTTTTCTTATAAATTGTTTAAAAAAACATGATGAATATGATATCGGCCTCAAGAATTTATGTAGATACTTGAACGCTAAGCTTTTGATACGTCATTTCACAATTTGGATGGTTTTTTATACTTTTCTACTAATTTAAATAATTTAAAATAGGTAAATCTCCGAAACTATAGATATCTCTGGTAAAAGAAAAACTTGGTAGGTACTTTCTGTATCTACAATTGAGACTAGGTTGGTAGTGCCTATAAAGATGTGTATTTTTGGACGCACGTGTTTTAAAAACATGTTACATAGTTTTGAATAATGATGACTTAGGTATACTTAGTCAAGTCATAAATAGTTGATAAGCGCTGGGATTGCGTTATTGCACATAGGATAAGCTGCGAGGCCAGTCCTATGAGACTTTGGCCTCTAAGGTAAAAATGTTGAGGCCATATTATATAAACAGAAAACACTTTCAGAATAGAATTACTTTTAATTGTTCACAAGATAAACAGGAGCAAAGAACATAATAATTACAATTAAAATTTTAAGTTCACCATGTTAAAGTCATTATCTAATAATAAATTATGTACTTTAATTTAATAATGATCTCAGGTGTTTTTGTCATCGCCGCCATCCGGGCCATAGTCTCAACCATGTAACAACATATTTGATGTTTTTTTTTTTAAATAAAGTCTTTTTAAAGTAGATAACCTGTTTGTTTATTTATGAGCCAAACATCCCGTCACTTTAGTTTTTAGAAGAAATCATACACGCATGAAAACGCAAAATATATGTAGACCGTTTATTAGCGTTCGTTCACACTCGATACTTCGCGTTCTCGAGTTTGTTGGCTGCCTTTTGGTTACTAAAAGTGAATAACGAACGCGAAAACGCGCGATTTTGATGGTAAAAAGGCGTGCTGATACTGAGGGGCCGTTAGACTCGTTCTACTGAGTAAAAATAAAAAGTCATATTATTAAAGATAAACGTTTTTGTTTAAGGTTAAAGTACGATCAGTAGGCTCGGTAGCCGGCCAGGTAGGTACACGCCTCGCCGTCAACGCACATACGCCTCGCTGTCATAACGCTTAGGTACGTCCCGCCGTCAACGAACGGACACACAGCCGACGCCGCGAAATATTTTCAAAATTAACCTAATGTTTCCTGAGACCAGAACGCTCTAACTACCTATAATAGAATGAGGAGCTACTTTTAATTTCCCAATGTTTTGCGCCACGTAAATTAATACCTATAACCACAATCTCTTGAAGGTTTTTTTAGTCATTTAGTTAATCTCCATGTGGCCGAAAGAATGAACATCGTTACGAAAGCAAATTATAATATCTAACATAATGGCATTAAATCTTCATTATAATTGAACAAAACTTTCGCGTTGAAATATGTATCAGAATTTTTTAGAAAAGAGACATATTAAAGCCTTCGTATTCAGTAGGAGACAAACTTCCAGCAACATCAAGTGACGTCAGGCGACGTTGTCGGACTTCGCCCGACATCTCTAGAGACACGTATTGCAAGAATTTTTTCCCGTAGTGAATACGAGAATTAATCCGTCAAATGAAGCGACACGCCGACATGGCACAAGTCGCACAATGTTGTCAGACTAGGAACAAGCATACCAATGGAAGTAACATATTTTAGACGAAATTTTAACACCGGTTTGACTTCTCGCTCTAAGAGATTATGACATAAGAAAAAAAGAGATGAATATATTTCCTCCGGTTACATTTTAATACAAATGTGGCCAGTGTGATATATTTCCAATAGTTATTGTATTTAACCAAACTAGAGATGGGAATTTACTTATCGGTATTATGATTTTAAAATAGTGAGCAATTTGTTCAACATCTTAACCCAGATATTGCTGAAACCTCTGAATTGCTCCGATCTTTATGTAATTTATAATATGATTTATATTTCACCTATTGTAAATAGGAAAAATATTTTAAAAAATCTTACTCTTATGGGAAAGTCGGAAAATGGTGTTCTTTATAACAAACGCTAGCAAAATGCTCTACTATGAAGTGGTCCAACAATGTTGAATTTCAGTTGGATTTATGCTGGCAATTTATATAATTTTACAGGGTTGTTGTTACTTTATTGAAATATCTATAAATAAAACAAGAATATAGCTTTTGCATCGGAAATTTATTAGAGAAAACACTGAGTACACGGGAAATATGAAAGGAAAATATGTTGACAAGCCACATGTTTATATCAAATTATGATAAAGTTCAAAGCAATAATTAGGGTGAAGGGTAACATGTTACACAGATGATGATGATGGTGTACATGTTATGCAAAAAACATGCATTTTAGTGGCAGCTAGCACAGAGAAGTTGGTTAGATCTATGCTTCATATGTCCAATTATCATTACGAGGACTTTGAGTAGTGCCCATTCATGTCTTTTCAGGTTTCTTAACCATTTCTCCTTTAACTCTGGATCTTTTGGAAACCTAGAAATGAACAATATGTGTGTTAATAATTTTTATTTTGGTTAATAATTTAATTGTTTGACTGTAAGATACAGGAAAATTCTATTAAAGTCTCTTATACAGAATCTTTTTAAAATTATTTGGAGGGACCTGCGATTACATAAATGAGTTATTTCTGTAAGTTGTTTGAAAAAGTATAATAATTTAGTCGAAATATACCATTGATGCGTTCAAAAATATAATATAAATATTAAGAATTTTTGTTGCTAATCAAATATATCATCCAATGCTGAACATGAGCTTCTTCTTACAAATTAACAATTTGTATTTATTTGATTAAAACAAGGGTAAATCCATGTTTTAACAACAAATTTATAACCCGACAATACATCGATAAAATCGAACTATCGACAACAGTGTACGTAACTAGGTGCCATCAAAATAGTATATCAAATGTCATTTTCTCATAGGTTACTACGATTTAGGCGAATTATAAAAATATTATGATAATAATCTCTAAATGACTTTATCGAACCGTTATAATATTGTATTTACTTTATCCCTACAGCAAAATTGACAACAAACTACAAGTAAAAACTTAAATAATCAAATCAATACTTACCGATGGAAAGATGTCCTATTGTTGCTTTCACTTAATACGCCCATTCGGCCTTTGCAACCAAGGGCTACACAAGCCATGTTAAATTAGGAAATCGAATTTATATTATATTCCGCACAATAAAGCACTGAAACTTAGCAAATTGCAATTATCGTGAACCTGAAGTGGTAGCCGCGCGGATACCAAGCCGACTCAACAACTGACACTTTGTCTTTCAAGATGACGTTGAAGTTATGTTGCTGTCACTTTCTTTTACAGAGAAAATTGTCATAAGATAAAACGAAAAGTATGGCAGTTATTTCTTCGTTTTAAAAATAATACTTCCATTGGTATGCTTGTTCCTAGTTGTCAGACTTGTCATGCGACGTCGCCCGACGTTGCCCGACTTCACCCGACATGTCTACCGACACGTGTTACGGGACATTTTACTCTTAGTGAATACAAGGTTTGAGCGCCAATGAAAATCATTTAAAATTCACATGAAGACTGTTTATTTAAAACGCTTCATGTACAATGTACAAAGGCGGTCTTCAACTGTTCCAACAGTCATTCGTTTTTTTTTTTCTTGTTACATGTTTGTTTTTATTCAGACGACGGGCGGGAGATGGCGCTGCCTGCACCTTAGTAGTATATATACGAGTATAGTGTATTTTTATCCGGTATTCGGTCCGCGTAGGTATTGATTTTGTTGAACGCACGGCTGCGCGTACTAGACAGCCAACTGCGCAGGTTCAAGGGACTTAAACAACATCACAAAGCGGGAAAATTTCTGGGAAAATCGGATAGTGCTAGTGGTAAACACTAAAGGTATTATGTGCTTCCTGTCACAGCTTTTACACGAAAACGTACGTAATAATTAAAGTTGTTCCTTTTACCAAAATGAAAGACATAAAAGTTCTCTTGTGTGGTTTGGATTCACAAAAATATAACTTTATAGACTTTGACAAAACTTTTTTTTTATACTACTTTATGTAGTAAACAAGCATACCTACGGCCTGCCTGATGGTAAGCGGCTACCGTAACCTATGGACATTTGCACCACCAGCGCGTTGACGACCCTACTTCTACCATCGTGTGGGCAGTAGAGGCGACCCCTACTGCTAACACGATGCTTCCCCAAGCAGCACTGGCGACTTTACTTACCGTTAGGAACACAACACTGCAAAAGAGCAGTGTGCAACCTAATAAAAGATAATATACTTAATACATACCTACACAAATAGGTACACACAAGCTCATACAAATACATATGTATAAATAAATTTAGAATAAATAATTAATAAATATATAAATGCAAACTATTTCGATAAGGAAAGGAAGTGTAGGTACCTCTAATTTTAAACGAGAGTGAGTTCCACAACCTTATTTATTGCTGAGGTTGAAATTTTAATTTTAATTTTTAATGTGTATTTTTTTATGTTAAGCTTGTTTAGCTTCTCTATCGCATTAGGTTTTCTACCTGTAATGATAGATGTAAGTTTTGATTGATATAAATAAATAGAAATAGTAGGTATACCATACCTAGTTGTTGCCCGTGGTTTCGCCAGCGCCGTTTATTTTTATAAATATAAAAAAATACAGCCGATTATAATATCACTCAAGGATAATGTACCTTCTATTAGTGAAATATTTTTTAGATTGGATTCAGTATTTCTTGAGATTATCCCCTAGGTCCTACATACAAACAAACAGAAATTACCTCTTTATAATATTAATATAGATATCGATGAAAAACTTTTTGTGTTCTAAGAGGATGTATTTACTAAGTTCTTGTCAGTTGAGCTTAACAAATAAAACTTCACAACTCTTATGTTATTATAAATTCAGTTATTTATTAGTCGTAAATATGAGTATAGCCAGTTCGATAAGTCATTCCAGGGAGAAGAACTGACAAGAAACTCCTTGGTTACTCTTTTGTAATCAAAATTCGTTATGGTTACAGTACAAAAAAATTATGAAGACGATGCTATGTAAAAAATCTTAATAATAAGTCTTACAGCTTATAATATGTACAGTAGTTGCCCAATAAATATGATTTTCTTGTATAATATCATAAAAGAATAATTATTATTAAACTAATTATATACGGTGATAATTATATATGGTTTACCACCATCTTTTACAAAATTAGGATAGTTTTGTTAATTCGTACCATGACGTTTCAAGAATAAGAATGTTTTATCTATTCCTTGTTCTAAGAGAAAACGAGACGAATGATTTACAATACCGTCACAAAACATCTTAGCAATACAATACAGTAAACTCACTTTATGGACGTTATAGTAACATTTTGATGTAAGGTTAAAACAATACTGCTGTAAGCGATGGTGGTAGGCCTCCAGTTAAATAAATTCGGAACATATTATGCATTAACTAAACAAAAAAAAAAACATTAGGTACTCAATAATAATTTTTTGTGTGTAAATATTTCGACACAATCAAAAATTGTTTATAAATAAGTGAATATGAAATCCTAAGTTCCTAACTTACATATTAACTTAATATACGAACACATACAAATCTGGTTGGTACCAAAGCTAGTATACACGTTCTTAAAACTCAGTTACATAGTATTGTTTAGTTTTGTTATAATGGACAGTCTTAACTTCAGTCACTTATGTTTAATTTTGACACATAAAAATCATTTTTTTTTACCAATTTCATTCATAATGAAAACTATATCACATGTTATGTACCTATCTTATATATATATCTATCTTACTATACTACAAATAACTTATTATTTTTACATACCTTAAGTTCTAATACAGGCGACAAGTCAAGCTATACCTACTTTTTAACACGCTTTTATTAGCTTCACCTGAACTAACTATGTAATAAAATCTTGGAAGTTAAATTTGACCCACTTCCCAGTTTCCCATTGAGCTGAAATTTTGCATACACGTACAGTTTAGATGACTAAATAGTTAATAGTTTTAATAGTAATAATTTTTTTTTAAATTATAATATTTAATTATTTAGTATAAGCTGAGCTCGCATTGTATAGACTTTCCGTACAATGAGAGGTCAGCTTATACTAAAAATGTAAAGCTTGATTTTCTTGTGTACATACCCTAAGGATTACCACCAAATTTTGTATCAGTTAAAATAGAATAGAATAGAAATAATCTTTATTGTACACGAGTTTTTTAGGAGTCATAGACATGATACATTTATTTTATACATTATAATTACAAAAATGGTACAGTAGGCGGTTTTATCGCTATAGGCGATTTCTTATAGACAACCTTTGGATGGACATTATTACATAATAAAAACCAGGGTATCGTGTAAAAATAAATTTGAAAATAGAAGATTTAGAAATTATAAATATAAAAATAAAAACAGAAACGAATAAGTATTATTATGTACACACGTAAGTATGGTACATGCATTTACGTAAATACGCATACAATATATAACATACATAAATATATCAACGGTTGAAAGGGTTTTTTTTTTCTAAGCGACATTTCTTTGTATTTTTTTTAAATTGACTTTCGCAAATCTATTATGCATATTACCAAAGAAACACAAAAAATGTCGCTTACATCAAATAACCTTCCAACCGTCGATTTATTACATACCTACATTAATTATGATTTAGAAAGAAGAACTAATAGGTACATTAAAATAGTGTTCTTTTACCAGAGTTTAGAATTTTTAATTTTTAATTTATTTATTTGGTTCACGAACAATTGTTACACACCAATACATACAAAGGTTGAGAATACAAACTACATTTGTAGTAATTACGACCTGAGTGTACCTACAATTTGATTATGTAAACACCACATCCAAAAATTATAAAAATATAATTTTTTTTATTTTATTTAATTTAGTTTATACATGCAAATCTTTAAAAATTATACAGTATAGTAATTATACAATGATACGATGGTGTTAATTCCACTGCGTACCTCGACGGTACCTACTACGCTAGACCAAACGCATCGTTTTCTTTCCTTTTCTATTGAAACAGAAATATTAATAGGAATTGAGCACGTCTTATTGAAAAACAGTCAGTTTCAATACTTCTCTGTATCCCCCCATTATTGTATCAGTCAGTTAGCGAGGTTCTTCTGTAAATATAACTCGACCTTGTCTATAATTATTTCTACCTAATCTAGTATTAATGCCGGGCCTTATTATGTACCCATTTCGATGTAAACTACTTATACGAAATGAGTATATTGGATTCGGGAGGTTGGATCTGAACATCACCGGGTTCTCATCAACCATTGCGTGCTCCGGATCTTGAGGGCTCCAAAAACGCTCATAGTGACCCCCTTGCTGGCCACCGCTGTGTAAATTTCCCCCCAAACTTCTAGCTTGTGTGGCATTCAGAGGTTGCACTTCATTCTGACCAGAGGATCGGGCAACCAACTCCTCATCTTCCGCTGAATGCACCGGATCTCGGACGCTCGAAAGAGGCTGGTATTGACCACTTTGCAAGCGACCTCTGTAGTATGAGGGATAATTCCTACTATTATAACGAGTCGATCTATTTGGTGTCAATATATACTCATACAAACTAATCAAACTTTGTATGGGATTTGAAGGCTCGTCATCATCTGCTGCGCGTTCATCATGTAGCTGCTGGTTAAAGCGAGGCTGGTAGTAAGTACTCGGCGGGTTTCGATATGAAATCCTATGATTTCTACGACAACTCATCTTAAAGCCTTCTTTTATTGCGAAAGATTAAAAAAGAAATACTCTCAATTAAAAGTTAACACGCTATAATATAACCTGATAATACATCTATTTATCTTTTTCCAACTAATTTGGGGCGGCTCCCAGTCTGTTATTCAATACTAATACAATTTTTTATAAATTTATTTTTATTTAATTAAAATTAACTAGACAAAAACTGTGCACCATCACTCACGTAGGCATATCTACATCAATTATTATAATTTCGCAATCACTTCACTCACACCATCAACCAAATTACATAATAGTATATACCTACTTAATAGAAAGTACCAATAACCTTTTTCTTCATAACCTGTTGATGCAAAAAATCTGACAGATTTTTCATAAAATCGCTGATCTACACGAAGAATATTACGTTGAAATAGTCATAAATGTACTTCAATAATTCCTTTGGTTCATCATTTCCACATACTGTTGTTTTCCTGTGATATAGCGGGAACGAGGAAATCGAAACATCAACAGACACGTCCGTTTCAGTCTTATGTCGTATATTGACTAATATAAATGAAATTCCCAAGGGAAAACGCACACACGCGAAGGGTTGGTGCAAGGAAGTTCAAGTAACTTGCCGCTTTGTAATTTTATTTTATCCATGTATTTATTTCCGGACGAATGAACAAAGAAATTGTATAGTTCTTGTCTCGTTTTTGTATATAGTGTATAGTTCTTGTCTCGTTTTTGTAATTTGCCGTTGACATTAAAATAAATAAAAGCGCGCGCACTACAACGGAAGGCGAGTGCGAGCGCGCCCGTTGCTGTCATTGAACTAAGTGTTACCGAATTGGGAAATTTCCCTTGAAACCGGGAGATTTTTTAGAAATAGGGAAAATATTTTTATCGTACTGTTAAACAAATATGGCGTGGCCATGAAAAGAACATAATTATTTTTAATTTTCGTGGTTTTCTGATACGCCCATGCTGAGAATCAGTTCGTTTCCCGAATCCAAGATAAACCACTAAAATTATCAAATTATTGAGATGTATGTAAACTAGGTACATTCGTGATACAGGAGATATAATAGTGTTGGACTACGTTATAAATATAAATAAACAAAAATAAAATCGTAAAACATAAATATAAAATAAGAATAAGAATCATTTATTTGCATGAATATGAGTTACAGGGTTGAAAAAATTGTAGATTAGTGAACAGTCCGTCATATTCTACCTTATTATTAGGTGTGCTTACATAATTTATCATTATAAAATAAAATAAAAAATAAATTTATAAAATATAATAAGAGTATAAAAAAACAATCTTGTAACAATATTCTTCAATAGATCCAGGTATCTACAGTAGGGACTACCAATTTCAGGCATAGAAATTGTGACTCAAGCAATTTAAAATTAACTAGGTACTCAAAAGGCCTATACGACAGACTTTATCCTTGCAGACTATTAAAGCCTGTTTGAAGATATCGTATACCTATTATTAATTAGCAATCAAACTCTAGTTATTATAATTTGAATTATTGTAAAAGATAAAACCATCATCACTATACAGGATAGTTTTTTATGTAGTGCGCAAAATTAGCAGAGTGATTCAGTGTCCGTTCCCAAATGCAACCACAGTAGGTACCAACTAAAATTCACTCCAAAACAAAACAAATATTTGATTTTGTTATGCTTGCGCTAATAAATTATGCGTGTCCTCCATACTAAGTCGAATTTTCGTTTTGTTTTAAAGTGTAACTCAATACTGTGGTTGCATTTAGGAACAGAGACTTAATCACTCTAAAAATTAAGCGCACTACATTAAAAAATATCCTGTAGATATGACTTATGAGCCATTAGAATTCTGCGGATGGTCAAGTCTCGACCACTTGATTTTCTAATTCGGCTAGATTCAACCAAACGAACAAAAACGACCAAACGAAAAAATTAACATCCTCATCTAATAAATTATACTTTACTAAACAACATCGAAAAATTATACTTAAAAAATCATAGCCGAAAACAACGTAATGAAAAATAAAAAAACATCAGTTCAGTCTCAAAATATTGTGGAGAACAGATTAATTTTGAACCCTTTGCTAGACAAGAGGTCCGAAAGCGGCTATGTATTTACATAGGCAGCTTATATGGTGGACATAGGCCAGGAGCCTGTCATGGTTTTAGTTAGTTTATGGTCATCTTTAAATTGTTTTTTTACAGCTTGTCATGATATTAATTGTTTTTAAAAATCATAAAAGATCTACTTAGTTAAATTCAGCTTATAAGGATATAAATACAGGGTATAAATGATATGAAAATAAAATAAAATTTAAATTGGTTTTTATTATTATTATTAAAATTATTATATACTTAACACTATTTTTAACCGCTAACAAAAAAGGGGGGTTTTATAATAAATGGAATAAGATAACTTATAATTTATATGAAATATACTATTGGAAATAATATATTTACAGAAAAATATAGAAAATGTTATTTTAATGGGTATCGGAGCAAAATTTGCCCATCTCACTTACCGCGTTCCCTCGTCGCTGTATGGCGAGTGATGTTTGTTGTACCAGATAGAGAGCGGAGCGGGGGTCATTTATTTGTATGATCGCAGTTTTTTTTTTAATTTAGTTATAAATACTGGAGAGTGATGTTGAGAGGGATGTGTGGTGTAACAAGGTTGGACAGAATCAGGAATGAGTATATTAGAGGAAGTATGAAAGTGGCACTAGTTACAGAAAAGCTATAAAGTAACCGATTGTCGTGGTAAAAGATTTTTATTTTTGTATTTTTGTTTGTAATTAATAAACTCAAAAACGAATGGACGGATTTTAAAAATTCTTTCACCGTTCGAATGCTATATTATCACAGAAAAATATAGGCTACATTTTTTTTTTTTTTATATTTGGGATCCCTACGTAATCTACAATAATGTAACCCAAGGTGTAAAAACTGGTCGCGGGACTTATCTCATTACCGTGACCCCGGAACGTAAAGGGCTATTGAAGGAACACCGTGGATTTTAGTCAGTACAAGTCTGACAGTCCCTCCCGCCCTGCCCGGGGTGGGAGGACTCATTTGATGATTTTACCACGCTAAAAAAAAAAAAGTGTAAAAACTGACCTATAAAATTCCTTACACCGCAAGCGCTGCGAAAACTATTGACGATAGAACAAAATAATGTACTACAATTTTATATGTTATATTATATATTTTATTTTATATAAATAAACGTCCATGTGCAAAGTCGGGACGGGCCGCTATACAAAATAAATTAGGGAAACTACCATCAACAAAATAATTATCTACTCAAAAGCAGATTTAATACCATGCAGTATCAATTATGCCGTAACAATTTTAGCGAGGGGACGAGAGATACTTGAATTGCAATATTAATTGATATTTACGTACAGGCATATAATTGGGCAAATATCTAAGTACCTCTCATTAGTGCAAACAGATGCACTACACGTTTTTATACTAGCCGATACCGAAACCGACACGATACCGATATTTTGGCAGCCGTAACAAAACCGACAATATATCAACCTAATATTACTAGACGTCACCAAATTGTGGAAATTCAACCGTAATTTTAGCTTTCTACAATCCTTCTCTATATAAACTTTAACTATGCCAAATCTCACACTTCTCCGTGCGCGCAATATGTTTAAAAAGACGTACAAAGTTTTCATAAAGTGGACATTTTTATTTGTTTTTTTTTTTTCGTTTTTTTTTTCGTTTTGAAATTTATTCGTTTTGAAAGTGCCTGCAAAGGCCCATTTGAAATAAAAATCTTTGACTTTGACTTTGACTTTGACTTTTCAGGATTCATGGAAATTCTAAAAAACAAATTGATGACAAATACATAAAATTTATGTTTGATAATCCGAATATAAGTAAATTACTTAGGTTAGGTAGCAATTTCGTACATTAAGGGACATTTTTACCAACAAAATAACAGATCTTTACAATGAAATCGGTCGATTTCTCCTACAAAAATTCATGTTTAAACGGCTGATTTTGCACTAACCGTCTGTTAAGTTGTCGGTGAACTTGGGCCTTAGCGTGAGGTCAGTGATGGGGAAACAAGAAAAAACTAACTTAATTTTAACCTTACGAAGTCGAAGCGGGCTACTCTTAAGGTATTATAATTCCGAATTGAGCTGCCAACTGCAACTTCCGACAGCACGTGTAATTATCCTCATAGTATTCTGTATTGTACTGACTTCATGCAGTCGCTGCACATGTTGTCGGCAGTTGCAGTTGGCAGCTGGATTCGAAATAGTACCTTTAGGTATAATTAACCTAAAATAGCCAACGCAAGTTCGTGAAAGTGTACGCAAAACTATGTTTTATTAGCGTCGGTGTCGGCTAGTGTAACGCATAGTGTAATTAATACGCAACTTTGTAATAACAGACAGTCATTCAGTACGTTGTATCAATAGTGGCAATTACTCGTAAATATTGCTGAGGGCTAAATTTATTATTGGCGATGGGGAACCACCCTATGGAATGCTGTATTTAAACGGAGATGAAACATAATTTCATCTCCCGTTTGAATGCTGCATCCAGTGACTATCAAACTTGGATTTTGCGGCCGGGGGCCTACCACCAACTCATAAAGCAGTATTATTTTAATATTACTTTAGTGTGGGAAAGAGATGAAGCTCTACAGGACGTATAGCTCCATCTCAATCCCGCACTGAAGTAATATTAAAATAATACTGCTTTTGAGCTAGTGGGAAACTTTTTTAAATTCAGATTTTCATGTGGATTTTGAGATAATATGTAATTTTAAGGAATAGTACATTACTGTCCAGATGGCTAATTCGATTGCAGCTCGAACTTCACGCGAGCGTATCTGACTGAAGCTAAGAGAATACCAAATATGTTTGATTAAAATTTTACTGCAACTGCGCGGCAACTGCACTTCTTTAGTTACATGAATTAGACTACAGACCCGAAATAAAGCAATTGACGGGCAAGTAATATTGGAATGACGGGGCGAAGCCGAGTATTTTCTAAGTGATTTGAATAGGAGGAGGCGCTATCCAAGTCTTTAATAAACGAGACCGTGATTTGCTATTTCAGCCGGGACCTGAATAGTACCTATTTTTCTCTAATTTGAGAGGAAACAATAAACAAATGACTTCAAGAACATCTCCAATACAGTATCTAACTTTCGTTCGCAATAAAGATATTGAAAAGAAATGCGCATTCAGTGTTTATAAAATAATAAATATCGTGTACCTAAAAGCACTAAAACTACTTGAAAAACCTCGCTAGCACTGCAAGAGAAATAAAATTAAAAAACTGTCCAGTAATTTCTATTATTGTTGTGTTGGAAATTGCTGGCGTTGTTTCGTTGCGTACCGAAAAGAGCCGATTGAAGTATTGTTTTTTAATCCGCAATTTCAGAACATTTTGGAGGAAAATATATGAATGTTCCGGCCCCATAGCAACTCAGCCACAGTTTGAGGTTCGTAGCTGTCTACCTGTATTGATCGAACAAAGCCATGCCAGATAGATAGTTCAGGAGCTGTCAGTAAAATGATTTATTTGTTATTTTTAATATTACGCTGGTTTTCTTTGGTAAAATTGGAATGTTTTTGCAAGCCTTTATTTTTCTGAAGTAGGCGGTGAAGAAAAATGTGGTGAGGAAACCTATACACCTGAGCGGGCTCCACAAAGTTGTCGATGATGTGCATAGTCCATAACTTTACATATCAAGTGAAGTTCTTTCTTATGTTTATCTAGTACCTATCAGACAACTAACTAATCTTGGAATGGAAAGATTAGTTAAATTCTAATAATAATATTAATCTAAATATAATGTAATTTTATTTAGTAAAATTTAATTATTGCAATATCCTGAGTGATTTTTAGTGGTCGCCCAGTGGTCGAAAATTTACCGTAAAATTAAATTTGTGCACTCTTTCTCCATGTAAACTTGAACTATGCCAAATCTCACTCTCCTCCGTGCGCGCAATATGCTTCAATAGGGGTACAAAGTTTTATATAGATTTCTTTTATGTTACCATTATCCTTATTTAGTATTATTAATAATAGGTACTCATGTTTGTAAAATATCAACATTTACTTTTTTATTTTATAAGGCACACTAACAACTTAATTACAATTAGTTTACGGAGTGGTTCATGTTTATAATGTGATCCTGTGCAAATAAGTCAGTTACAGGCATGCACGACATTCACAGAAGGATTAGTAGCTGAAACACACTGCCTACAGCCTTATCATAATATCTGTAGGCATATTACGTGTGTCTGTTATGTCTCAGAGTGGAAATGAAAGCGACAATTGTCTAGCTTCCTTCCACTATTGACGCGGATGCACTATACACTCCTACCACAAGTATATGTGACGTTATGCACTCCTGGTACAAATGTAGTTAATTCTATTCTAGATTTTCTGTTGACCTTTTAAATAGACCTTTATTTCCTGTAAACCAGATACAGGAACTTATGAAATGTAACTCTAGGTGCGCGGTTCCTAAGTAGGTCTTAAGGAAAAGAACCGGTAAGAAACTCCATGGAAATTATTATAAAATAACAGATTACAATCTTGATTAGTACCCTGTTGTGGGTGGTGAGCTGCGAGAATAAGAATGGGATAGATTAGTGCAGCCTACAGTGCTTGTAATATTTATAGACACAAAAAGAAATTAAACTTCTACAAAGAATAGAGACGGTCTACCCCTACGCCAAGAGTCAAGTCAGCAATTCTAAAATAAAGATCCTAAATTAATAATAAAGTACTACCTTTATAATCCCGACTCCTTAGATTATAAATTGGTTGTCCGGCCGGGCTGCGACAACCAATCAATATCTAAGCCCGACTCCTTTGATGGTTACTCCTTTACTCAGCATTATGAACTACTTTTATTATGGGAAAAAACCTGAAATCACGAAAAAAATCAGCTGTTCCATGCATTTAGTGGAGTACCCAATATCTATTGAATTATTTGATTGGAACAGTTTTTATTCTTCGCGATTTTAAATTTTTTATGTTTGATTCTCTAGTAAAAGTTGTTCATACTGATGAGTACTTGTAACCTCGGGATCGGGACTAGAAAGGTAGGACTTTGTATTAGAAGACACTATCCACAAAGTTAATCTATAAAAAATTGAAAATGTCGGAACTTCAAGAATAACAGAAGAATTAAAAAGTTGCAAAACTTGTGTCCCACACAGAGTGTTAAACATCACAGCTCATTACAGCTATGTTTATTGCATAGCAATAGCTAAACGTTTTACACAATACACTGGTACTGTCACCGAAACTGCGAAACGATTACCTTAATAAGTGGTGTCATTAAGTGCACACAAAGCGAGGTGACCACGTTCCATGCTGCTGAGTAAAAGAAAATTATCACCAACCTATTGTCACCATCTGTGTAATAGGTGAAATTTCCTATTGTTTCCCTTCCCGACAACATGATATATATAGAAATAGCAACATTATAAACAGCCCATAATACTGTTGGTGATACAGTAAATATGAGAGCTAGTTTGGTGATTATTGTGTTATGGTATGGAGTTTGCGAAGCTAGTGAAGGTAGCGCGAATGGAAGAGTTAGAGGCGTTTCGTTCCCGAATCGGAATAAAGGCAAGTTGCAGGATATGTCGAAGGATCAGCGGTTTTGGCCGCCAGGACACAAGGAAAGTAGATGTGAGTAATATGATATTCCTCATTTATTTTTACATCGATGTTGTAGACGATACCGTCGTACCTACAAAATCTATAATGATTGGACATGATTTATTTGTACATTATGATTTATGACTGAAGACGACACGTTCGGAACTTCGAAATTCAAATAGTTAGCAATACAGTATACACTTTAAAAAAAAAAAACAAAAAAAACACGCGTCGAATTGAGAACCTCCTCCTTTTTTTGGAAGTCGGTTAAAAAAGGAATACTTTTCAAATCGCGCCTTTAAAGTCCTCTCGTAGAAGATTATTGTGTAATGGTGTTAAGGTTATTTAATAAATAAAGCATGTATGATAATTTGCATATCCTAGGTATGAAGTAAGCTTTTGGGTGTGTTTTTTTAATTACCTTTAATAAACAGTTTTTTTTTATTGAATTTTATGTTATCTTTTTTGCTTGTGTTGTCACTGTGTCTGAGCTGAATAAATGTATTTCCTTTCGTTCAAAATAGATCAAAAGAAAAATGTATCCTAAATAGAGACATTTTACAAGAATATTTGTAATTCACCAGCAGAGCTTTGAGGGGTAGCAGTACCTATTCATCAATATGAACAACTTTTAATATGGACGAAAAGCGAAAAAGCGAAATAAAAAAAAGATCATACAAAAGATCAATGTTGCTCGATCAAAATGTATGAAATGTTTGAATTTATTATTATTTTCGTGCTTTCGTTGTTGTTTTCATAGTAAAAGTTGTTCATATTGACGATTACTAAAAGCGCTGCTGGTGAATTACAAATAACCCTGTATACTTAGAGCCTGTACATTTATTATTTTTGATAAAATCATATGCCGTCAATATTATACTGATGTTATAAGCGAAAATTAAACTAACCCTGCGAATGCGATTTTATTTAGCGTTATAATTATTAGAAAGTAAAACAAAAAACAACAAAATTTAATCGTTAATTTGTGAAAGAATATTTTTTTAATTTCTTCTGAATATTTGGGGATCTCCCTATAGCGAATTTTATAAGCGCATCGAACATAGAGATCTTTACCTCTATTTTTAAGTAGAAGTTTCTGTCCACTATCGGGTTGATATCTCATTGATCTCAGACCTACATTCCGGTCAATCTAATAAAAAATTATCCGCACACAGTTCTATCTCTCTTCACGGTGGTGACATTCCCGAACGGCGGCTGCGCAGGCGCGTCTGGTGACAACGGAACCTGCATGACTGCGCGCGAGTGTACTGCGCGCGGAGGATCAGCTAATGGCTACTGCGCTAATGGCTTCGGCCTATGTTGTATCTGTGAGTAAGAAGAATCGTAGTAGTTATACAGGATGGTCACAACATTACGACATTAAATGACAACACGTATTTGGTATCATGTTCTGAAGCACAAAAATCAAATATTTTCACGCATGTTATTTTTATATAATATTTCACTTTACTCTCATTCATCGTCTAGCTGAAGGGATATCAAAGTAGAAACTTATGTCACCTTTATCAATTTTATGTGTAAATAAAAATTATTATGGTAAGAACGGGTAAGAGAAGACTCTTACTGATAACAGCATGCATTGAGGTCCCGACTTCAGAGGCTAATTTTGTACTTTTTAGTTTTTGAAGTCGGTTTTCACATTTTTAAAGTTTATTTTATTTTTAAATTTTGAGTGGCATAAACAATACATAAACATGAGATTACAGCAATCGCGAGTGATGTGCTGTTATTCATTCAAGAGTTCCATTGTATATCTCCGAAGTTCTTCATCAGATCTCCACTCAATTTAATTGGGACCATTTCGGAAGTACACTCTTTCGAACTAAAAAAGATTTCTTTAAATCGGTTCACAATTGGCGAAAATATAGAAGAACACAAACAAAAAATAAATACGTACAGACGAACATAGAACCTCCTCCTTTTTTGAAGTCTGTTAAAATCGCACAATTCTGCTGCAAAAAGTAGCTCGTGTGATATGGCTCTAAGGATCATTCCTAAATCGCTAATCACCGATGCTAAAACTATCGCTGTAGTAAAAGTGTCGCTGTAGTAAAAGTGTCGCTGTAGTAAAAGTGTCGCTGTAGTAAAAGTGTCGCTGTAGCGACTGAACGCTACACTACGCAGCTACGCACACATTCAGATACCAGTCGCAGCGATTTGAAGCTTTGGCGTGCTACCACCCCACCTGCAACTCTCACATCACTTCTCCGCCAAATGCACCGAGTCACCAAAACGCGATGCCGTATCGATGCAATCACCAAATCACAGGTCGTCGATGCAATGGCCCTATAATATCACTGTTACAAAGGCTAACAGCTGTTTATCTTTTCAGTCATGACCTCATGTGGGAGTACGACAATGGAGAATGGAACATATTTTGTCAACTCGGGCTATCCATCAACGTATGATGGAACAGGATCCTGTGAATTGACTGTCCTCAAATCACACCCTGATGTTTGCCAAATCAGGTAAGGTTAAGAACGAATAAAGCCTTACAGTGCAACGCGGATAATCTGCACGAACGTCAGCGACGGACAGTTAACTGTAGCCATGTTTCTCGATTGGTCCTAATGTACGCATGATATATAGTCACGTGGGGCGGATGATAATAACTAGGTAGCCTATTCTCGACCACAACGGTCCGTGAGGATTTGAACCACAAGTCATCCGCGACAAATATCATCCACTCATACGCTTGCGGACAATCCGCGTAGCACTGCAAGAGGCGGCGCATTGTTGTGGCCTCGACGTAATGCTTTTAGGCTTATGTTCACCAACACAATAACAAACGATTAGAGCAAAATTTGCCGTTTAAAATGTAGGGGTAATCGGCTGATTTAATTTTAAACAACTGTTATATCGTCGGTGAACATGGCCCTTAGCAGCTCACAGAATCATACGATCTGCGTTGACGGCCAGTTAGCAGGTCTAATCATTTTCGAGAGCGAGTGATTTAAACTGGCTGGTACCGCACGTCCGCTAAATTAATTTTAGGAACACTAGAATTTTAAGCACCGTTTTATTGTTTTTGCCTTTTTGCACTTTATCAATTAAATTATTATTATTAATTAATGAATAAATTCAAAAACTACGGGACCGATTTTGAAAATTATTTTACCAGTAGAATGCTATATTATCACTGAGACACAAAGGTTATATTTTATTTTCAAAAAAAATTGGGATCCTATGGAATCTCCAATAATGTAAAAATTACCTATAAAATTCCTTACATCGCGTGCGCTGCGAAAACTATTGATGATAGAACAAAATTATTATTTGTATAATAATAATATACATTTATATTATGTAATTTATAATTTGTATATATCTAATATTTTGCACGATTTACAGATTAGACTTCAGCCGCTTTGCAATCGCGGGGCCGGAGCAGTTGAACCACGTGTGCAACCAGGACCAGTTCATAGTATCTGGAGGCAACCCGGTGCCAGCCATCTGTGGGGTCAACCAAGGCAGTCACAGTGAGTATACTTAAAGTTTATATTGAGTATAAAGTTCACAATTGAATAAAAGTTTCTTCCGTAAAGTGATAGCCTAGCGGTTGACCGCTTGCCTTCCATGCAGGAGGGTCTGAGTTCGAACCCGGCCCGCACCTCAGTTTTTTCGTATTCATTTGCGGATTAGAATTTGATTATCACTTGCGATAACGGTGAAGGAAAACATCGTGAGGAAACCTGCACATCTGGTCCGTGCCCGGCAGTGGGACAGTCATGGGCTGGATTTATTTATTTATTTTAATAATAATGAACCAAGTAAATACCTATCTTGACTTGGCTCACGAGATTGTTGATATGTGGATTGTAGCTGTCGTAGTGCCGATTGTCGTTACGGCCAATGGCAAGAGCCTCGACCAACATCTTATGAGGCTCTTATCGTGGGGCTAGAGCAAGGGTTTGATACAGAAGGCGGTACTCCTCGATACGGCACGTATTGCGAGGAGGTTCCTCTCTCTGGAGCACTAGCCACACACTTTGCCCTAAAGCTTATGATTGCCTACTACTGTGTTAGACTGTATGGTTTTCTTAGGGAAGCTGTAGGTGGCATACGACCACGGCTATCCTCTGAACATCACTATGAATATGTGTTAATATTTTCTTGTTTCATACCTTTTCAGAAGTCGGATTTTCGATTTTGAACGTAATATTTTTTAATAGTACCTCTGAGAATTATGTTTCGTTTAAGATTTTTTGATTTTGTAATGACGTAATTTTTCATGGTAATATTTTTTTTTTATTAGTGTACATAGATGCAGGCGTCGGTATGACGAATCCTGTGAAGCTAACATTCGTAACCAGTGGGACCCCGTACGAGAGGCTTTGGAAGGTCAAAGTGACACAGATACCTTGCAGCACTATATATAAAGGTAATTTATTTATAATACACTGGAGAGCAATGAATCCGGGTCACCAAATAAACCTATCTCAAAAACTAAGAATGTTAGCTTATTCAAATAAACAGTATTTTATAGACTATTTAATACTACTGAAATAAAATTAATAAAACTTATTAGTTATCATTTGTTTTACTTATTAAAAATACACAAATTAAAAATGCGTAAATTTTATCGCAATTTTTGTTTGAAATATCCATAATATTTTTACAGATATATCATTTTCTCACATTTTAATACTTTGTATTACTTCCGTGTCTTGTTAATACAAATATCTTGCGAGTTGGTATACGGCACAAAGTTTCTGAGGAGATATTTGGGAATATTCTCGCATTCCTCTATCAATGCAATTACCAGCTGTCGAAGCATATTATTTGAGTAGTAATATATAGGCCACAACACTTTTTATTTGAATAAGCTGTCATTCTTAGTTTCCAAGATATTAAAGTTTATTATCTTGGTGACCCGGATTCATTGCTCTCGAGTGTATATAAACTCGGTGAGATAATTCAATGAAAAATTAATATAATATAACCAAAGAACAGACAAGGATTTTTCGGAATTACAACATCAAAATAAGCATTATGACACGTCACGATCTCCAAGCGAAGTTTGAAAAGTCTCTACAAAAATGATATTTACGTGTAGGAAAAGATAAAATATATCAAAGGTTTCTACTTTAATGTCCCTTCGACTAGACGATTGAGAGCAGTATGAAATACCTGTTAAGCAAAAAAATTCTTTGAAAATCGTTGAATTTTTCTGTAAAATACCTACGTGAATGGAGTCATCGTCGTTGCCATCGTGTATACATATACAAAGTATTCGTATTCTTTACGTTTACTTGTATCATTTGATTTTTATAAACTAGAATAGAGCATTTCCAGCACATTTAAACTTTTCTCTCACGGTTCGGGTTCCTACAACAGTTGATAGTTCCGCGGTCGTATGATGCAACTGACTGGTTCCATTATTTCATCATATATACCCGGATCAAAGTTATTGATATATAAGTTTTGACAGGTAGCTTGAAGTTCTTGACCAAGACGGTAATATATATATAACACTTAGTACATTGTCCAGTCTCGAAACTTGTTCAGATGGAGAAATAACTTTACATTTCACATATAGACAAAACTTTGTATGATGTTCTGTTCACTTCATTTTTGGTTATAGTTCTCAGAGCTACATCTGCACGGTTTTTTTTTAAATATTTTTATCTGTATTACAAAAAAAAAAAAATTTCGTTAATTATTTTTATATTTTCTTATTATTTTATACGAGAATGCATGTCCCCTCTATCAAAACAAAACAAGTAAACCTTCTCTAATCGTGTTCTTTTTGACAGCCGATGAAGGCTGCCTGCAGTATTACACGGGTGTGTCAGGTCAGCTGCGTTCCTTCAACTACGACCCCACTTCGGGGCTGCAGCTCAGCAACCAAGACTACGGAATCTGCGTCAGAATGGAACGCAACTTCTGTGGAATACAGTACATAGCTTGTCCGGATACAGGTAAGGAAGAAACATGACAATGCGTTGCGGCGTCGTAACGCAAATGTTAGGCTGCAATTACATCATATGTTTCGACACCGTGGTGCAACAATCCTGCCAGAGCGCTCTCGTAGCGCATACCAAGTGAATATTCGCAACTCTCACACATTCATAGCTAACAAAGGCAATTTTATCTTCGAAAAATAAGAGCGGTCACGTATTTTTTTAAATCACAAAAATGTACTAATTGGTACCTAAAAAACAAACTATGGCGATTTCATTTTTTAAAAGTACAGGAAATTTCATATAAAAAACGATAAGTTTAATATCATAAAGTACTATTTTTCGTTTAGATAAGCTACTTCGGAAAGTTCCGAATTTCAATAACGACTATTGTTTAAAACAAAAATGACACGAAACAAAAAATCGTGTTTTCTTTTTCACACCTACTCGATGTATAAATAGACCGAACATAAACGAATATTTCAAACCTATTCTATTTTTTCACTGTCCGACGTGAAATGCCCCTATATTGACCCATCTTGCTGGATCACTCTGTATAAGTCTAGTCAGGTCCTTAATCACCAGTAAACTGATTTATATTATGCGTCATAACTTTCATGGAATATTCTTGACATTTTTTGCAGTTACAATATTACAATGATATCTGTTTCCCATCGATTTATCGAACCAGCTAATCTTAGAACTTACGCTGCCTCAGGTGCACGTTTTCCCATGCGTAAGGCAAGGTATTAATAAATAAGGCGGGATTTACCTTGCGAGGTACAGGATTATATTTTAATACATGGCTGCATCAATTAGTTTTATTCAATAAATCCCTTACCTACTAATAAAAACTTATAAATTATTTAACTGTCCTAGTTATTTGTATGCAAATGAATACATATGGCAATAGATTTAAGACCTATAATCATCGTTAATTAGTAAGTGGGTTAGTTTTTTCTGGTATAGATATATTTCCTTTTCAAGAACCTATCGTTTGCCTGGGGTACACCCAGTTTCTCAAAGGCTGATCACATTTAACCAGCCATCAATCTCATGTGAAGTGACATGATTGGTTGTTGAATTGATTTTGGTCAACTAATCATATCAGCTAACATGATTACCTAATGTTTTAACATGATCAGAGATTTGTCCAGCCTTTCAGAAACCGGACGTAAGTGCGCCTAGGAATTGGGTGAAGTGGCATAACATTTAAGAAGCCCGTATTTCATTGGAAGAATACAGGCTTTGAATAAAATGAGATGAATTAAACTTATCTTTACTTATAGTAACCGAGTTACATTAGCCTTACGCCAGTTAACCATATCAATTTAACTTTACTTAGATCTCCGGAATCGGTCTTTAAAACTTCGAGAAAACCATAACCACCACCATACTGTAACATAATATTGGTATAAGAAAACAGTATTGGACGCTGTGGCTCAGGCTTTTAATAATATATAATCCATAATCCATTAGCCATTAGAAAGAAGGGAAGTCTTACATTATATCCACATTTTTAATTTTCTTTCCAGTGAACAATCGCTCTCGAGCGTTCACTTTGAGCGGCAACAGCAACAGTCCAGTCAACGCCATGATTGGCTCGGGAGCTGGTCCCAACAATTGCGCCAACGATTGGCTACTGCTGCCATGCGCCACCAACGTTGGGCGAATCCAGCCAGCACAAGCTTTGTGCACTGACAGAATTTGTGGAGGGACCTTTTCAGCGGAGCTGTCGATGCAAGCAGCTACAGTATTGAGTAAGTACATTATCAACAGGTCACGGCGTAATAGCCTCATACAAGAACCATCACGCGTAGAAGTTGTAGAAGAATGCAGCTTAGGTACATACTTGAAGAGTTGGTCAACCAATCGCTCGCAAAGCTCCGAAGAAATTCTGTTCTTACTTGTATGTGACTTTTGATTAAGTTCCGTTTTCCATATTTTCATATGCATATTTCTTAATTACCACCTATAGGACTCTACAGACATTTACCTCTTCATTAAGATACTAGTACGAATAATATTGTATTCCAGATTTTTTTAAGTTAATTATTATTATTATTATTCTAAACAAACCCTCAAATCGTATGTGTACGACCGACTTTGCTATGATAGAAAATTTTAACGAAACCTAGAATTAAAAAAATAAAAGCAACGTTCAAAAAACATTGAGGAATTAGGTACATTGCTTTATACTTGAAAGAGAGAAAACACTGTCTTCAAGACATTTGACTCAAAAAAGCGTCTAGAAAAACTGATTATGTTTATTTATTTTACAGGTACTGTGAAGCCTTTCCGTCTTTGGTTCCACACTGACAATGTTGAAGCTCCCATTGACATAGACAATAGAGGATTCTGTCTCAACTACGTGCAACAGCCTTGTACTAACAATGTCGCTTAGACTATAATACGATTACGAAACTAGTGTCGCGAAACCGTCACTTGACTAGTAAACTTGACCATCATTATGATTATAGGAGCTTCGAGTACAACTGTGTTTTCTACCTATAACGAAATTATTGGTCAAGTGAGAAAACTAAAAAATATTATACAGCTATACTAAAGCTCCAAATACGATCTTATTAAGAGTCAAGTTTACAGTATAGTGCCACAAACTTAACTGACCCGGTCGTGGCGTCGCTGCCGTCGCTTTTACCAATGTCATCTCCGTACATAAATGACATTTTGATGTCATTTTTGTTCCGTAGCGACGTTAGTTCCAATTTTGGTCACCGGGTCAGATAAGTTTGCGGCACTATAGTCATGTTACGGTTTCGTGACACTAGTTTCGGCTTTATGTTACGCACTGTCAATAACTTTAAGCGTTCGTTCACACTTGATACTTTTAGCAGTAGAATCGCGAGTTTTCGCGTTCGTCGGCTGCCTTTTGCTTACAAAAAGTGAATATCAGACTCGAAAACGCGCCATTCTGCTGTTAAAAGTATCGAGTGTGGATGGGCTCTAAAAACGCATTTAACGTCATAGCATTGATAGGGCCTGCTCACACTAGAGTCAAGATTGTAATTAAACAGATTACCGCGTGAATTTTTCAAGTCACAGCATGACACAAAAATTCCAGACACAATAATCTTCTGTTGTGTCTGGGACCTCGGTGTCTTTCTGTTACCGTCTCTAATTGTTACCGTTACTTGAAGGGTTAAAAAACAATTAAGGAAAACGTTTGCAACGAGACACAATCCTCGATAAGGAATCGCCATGTAACTTGGCCTTGCCAGTTTATTTCCACTGCCAAAAGAGTTGGTACAAATATTTTAAATATTTAGTTATTTTAGATTAGGTTACATAATTATGTTGTAACTGGTAACAGATAACTTTGCCAATAAGGTAAATACGATATGACTGTCTTTAAACTTACTACATTATACTACCATTATAAAACATTTTTGTATTACAAGAGAGAGTTTGAATAACGAACGGATTGTAAAACAAAAATCTCAGGACATTCGACCGTCATATTAATATTTTCAACAATCGATGTTCTCATAAGACGAGATAAAGAATGCTGTTTGTTAGAATGAAATTGCTGATTATCACGAAAATGTGACCCTGTAGATATCTACATGTCACAATTTTTTTTGTTTAATAGTGTGACAATATTGTCACAAACAAAAATGTTTGTGACAATATCTACTGGGTTAATTTTTATTTGTATTTATGCCCTAGCTTTTATAATTATAAGCGTAATGTACAAATCAGGGGTGTGATTTACAAAATTATATCAGCAGCACCCACAACTTTTTTTTCAATTAAGTAAAGGTTTTGTAACAATTAATTATTTACCGCCAACATAAGTTTAATTAATTTTAAAGTAGGTATAGCTTAATTATTTCTAATAAATTGTGTTCTTGAAGTGTGTTTGTAATAAAAGGATTTTTTATAATTTAAATAAAATATTAAAACATATTTTATGTTCGTTTTAATTTAAACAAATTCCCGTCTCCTAATGAACGCTGAATGCAAGGCTATATCAAGCTTCTACGCCAAAGAAATTGGTTCAAAATGTCGCTATTCATGACATGACTGTAAAAGCGTTTGCCGGTATCTTCTCCAAGACCATCCCACTTGGAACCGTGCACCTAGAATCACGACGTTTTGTAAGTGCCTGCAAAGGCCCAGTTGGAATAAAAAACTTTGACTTTGAATTCGACTTTGTTTATTATTAAGGAGTTTGATCATCATCATGAACCCATTTATGTTCCTCTGCAGCTGACACTAGAGCTAGTACTGCAACAAAAGGAAGAAATAAAATCGGAGACAAATCCATCTCCACCGTTTTCTCTCTCGATTTTTGGTTATTGTCTTCTGCTAAGGAGATATAGGATAGACAAAACGGGTTCGTCCATAGAAAAGCTGGGGACAAAACCATCTCTTTACCGTATTTTTCTCACCTTTTTGATTTGTCTTCTGTCAATGAGACAAAGGGTGTAGAAAACAGGTTTGTTCACTCGCTCTGCAGGTCTTCACTAGTACAATACAAGTTATTTATGTAAAAGGGAACTGTATTAGTTTATTTCTAATAATATTTACTTTAACCATTGGTTTAATCACTTTTATACTTTTATACATATTTTTCTACAGCCATCATAGACGTAATACTACTGAAGTAGGTACTTATTAATTGTATGACAGCCATATTGTATTGAATGCATAGACATAATATACTATGTAGGGGAGTACCTACTTATTATTTCTATGATTGAATGTGAGTCAATCAAATAAAGAACGTATGCACTATCGTATCATGTAATATAATAAAGGTCGATTGACACTGAAAAGTGAAAATAATACACTGTAGATTATATTGACTAATCTGACCGAATTCTTGTAAAAATACTAAAGTGGAATAGAAAAGGGGTGATGGGCGAAATAGTTCCTAATACTAAATTATATTTCAACGATAATCGTAGTGTATTTAACAATTCGAAAGTAAAACAATTTGTCTTACAAAAATGCACAAGGTACAGCTCGCGTCAGTCTTTAGGACCGACCTGAATCTAGCCGCGTAACGATGCACAGAACGCGGATGAGCGGCACCCTAATTAAGTGAAAATCACCTGACAGCAACACGACAGCCACGCGACAGCAGACAGAGCACGATCGGTCGCGAACTGTCAAACAAATCCGTATTATGTCCGTCATTCGTCCGCCTATGGCTTGTCGCCTTTTGTAGCGCCAAGTATGCACTTTTTAGTTCGTTAATTGTCCGCCAGAGGGCGAACCCGTAAGCGGTGGCTGTCGCGTTGCTGTCGGCAAATACTAATACCAAAGTGGTGTTTGACAGCAGCTACCGCGCGATTTACGCCTGTCACAAACTGTCTGCCACATCAGTAATCAGAGGGCGGGACACACGTACTTCGTAGAGGACCGAGCGGGCGGTAAACGGCTGCATTCAGAGCGTCCATGAAGACTGACGCGTGCTGTAGGTCAAAAAGAAAAAAAAATGAAAATGTTTTTATTTTTATATGAATTGGGCTTAACAAACTTACACTGAACAGTCAACATAATACTTAAATAACAGTAGTTAGCGTAGCTACATTATAGTGATCTGCCACGGTGATGCCACTCGAAATACATAAAGGGAAAAGTAAACATAATATAAATTGGTGTTATGAGGAAACCACTCACATTAAATATTCTGAGAACCATTCGTCAAACTCTTTACTTTGTTATTTTCCAGTACTTATTTGGGACAACGAGTTTTCCCCTACTTAGGTTCCTACTCGCTAGTGAAAAACTCTTCCCACTCTAAATTTCCAAATCTTATCCAAACCTGTGATAAATGTAATCATTTCTAACAGTAACTAAGAGGATTTTTTATCATATTTACGAAGTCACTAATGAAGCAAGTGCAATATTGGAACATACTCTTATAGAAGACATAAATAAGCTGCCTAGGAAATCATTACGCTTCATCGAGCTTCTTCGAGTCATAGCCGCTTGTATTGTCCCACTCCCAACCAGTCCTTCAGTTACACTCGTTCTGTTAACACGCTATGTTGACCATACAACAAACTGGCGCGCTACTCAGATTCCACCACTATGGTGGTGACCGAATCGGGTAAATAAATTACTGTTAATCCAACTTATTGTTTTATATTTTCTTTTAATACGTTGGTAGGTGCCACCTTATGTTTCCCACGTAAATATTTAACAGGCTACCGTACACTTGCCTGAACAGTAAATATCTGACAGTCGTTCGCAACGGTGGTAATAGTTTATTGGGTCACACAATGTTTGAATTATGATTATTGAAATGTCGAGTCGACAGCAGTTGTACCCGACTATAACAGGACCTAGTGAGTTTTAACTTTAGTTATAATATTGGCCGTGAAAAGTTAAAGTTCTATTCTGTTCTATTTCTCTATATTTCATAAAATAAATTTATTTTTATTAACATTTTTTAAATTTATTTTATGTTTTTCAGTCAATGAAGAATCGGATTCTGAAAGTAAGACATGCGGGAAAATTTTAGTTGTCCTATCATGCATCCTCGTCGCTCTCACGATGCCTTTCTCGCTCTTCATTTGCTTCAAGGTGAGTGGAACATAATTATTATAATCAAGTTATATGTTTTTCTGACTTTTAATTGTTTTTTTTATATGTGTTACAAACGTAGCTCGCGGAGCAATGCTTTTGTGATGTCCATGCGAATTTCCTTATAGTATTGTGTCGTAAAATATATTTCTAAAACTGAGTTATATTCTGCCCGTAAACGTTAGAAGCAAACGCTTTAAAAAATTCAATATAGTCACATAAATTGACTTATTAAAGGTGAAACTTAACTATTATAATTTTCGTAATCGCAACTTTTCAAATTTTCATGAATGAAAAAGAAAGTTAATATCCTCCTCGCCTGTTATTCCTTACGAATAAGATATAGGTGTCTTGTCATTCATCGGGTATAATAACAATCCGAGATACAAAAACCATAGATTTAGCTCACGATTTGCGAACTTTCGGCGTTTTTATAATGCGCTACGCATTCGCGACTTTCACCACTAAGCTACGTCGCCAGTGGAACAATATATCCTTGTCTCTCTCCAATACAGTAAAAAAACATATCTGAATTCAAAATGTAATTTAATAATGTTATTATAATCTTTTAAAAGCGTGATAAATTTAGAAATGAATAAAAATACAAAAATAACTATCTACATGTTGCAATTTTATTTACTGTATGTAAGTATTTTATGTTGTAGATATTTTTTGTAAGCACTTTGTATGTTTTTTTAGGTTATTTTTTATTAACATTTTCCCAGGGTTAAAAACTACACATAGTAAGAAATAAATTTTGGATAATAGCAGAAACTCTATTGACTTTGCTAAAACTACTCGCAAAATTGTATTCTTATTTATATTTTATTTATTAATAGAACAAACGTTATGGCAGTTCCGATGCATCTATCATACAAGCTTCCGTTTAAACTATTGTTCGCCACCTGAGCGGAAAAAGCTTTGCGACGTATAAATATTAATACAATACAATTTATATAAGACGACACGGTTGACGCAGTGGCTAAGCGATTAGCTTTCTACGCTACGTGCCGCGGGTTCGATCCCCGCACGGAACAAATATTTATATAATCTACAGATAGTTGTTTCGGGTCTGGGTGTGTGTGCATGTGACATGTATGTTTGTAACCTGTACCCTCGATACAGGAGAAATACTAGTGAGGGGCAACGTTTTTAAAACAAAAATATATTTTTTTCCTATGAAGTAATATTACGCGTCTTTTTCTAAACGACTATTTACAAGTAACTTTTCAAAAGTATCTAAATATTTGGGATATAATGTACTATGTAGTTACTTAAATATAAATGTATAGCTACACCGACGAGTTCTGATTTATATCGTGAGCTCTTTGGTGATTTTATGCAAAACAAATCTAAGATTTTAAACAAGAGGTTGATATGCTACGGATTCTCTTAAAAATCTATCTCATCACTGTCCCACTGCTGGGCACTGGCCTCTTCTCAGAATGAGAAGGGTTACGCCTTAGTCCACTACGCTGGCCTGGTGCGGCTTGGCGGGCTACACACACCATCGAGAACTTTAGATTGGCCCTCTCTGTTGTGCAGGTTTCCTCACCATATTTTCCTTCATGGTAATCATGTTCTTACACATAAATTCGAAAACTTAGAGCTGTAGGCCGGTTTCGAACTCAGATCTTCCTGCATGGAAGACAAGTACAATCTGTAAAAATAATATCTTTCTTAGAATCTTTTACCTTTTGACAAGATTAAATAGTCATATAATTATTTATGAATAATTAAGCAGCGTGTATCGGGTGTTCTAGTTCCCACATACCTATTGAACTCAATATGAATATTACTAGCTGAGACAGAGCCTTGAATATAGATCAATAAACGTTTTATTATTAATGCAGCGATTTACAAATATGTACGTTATTTCAACGTGGAATGTTAAGCTTACCATGTTTTATCGGCTTATTGCGGACTAGCTGTACCCGCGGCTTTGCCCACGTGACAATATTCGATTAAACTTTAGTAGTCACTTGAAATTAACAAAAAGAAAACATAACCTTCAGAATATATATTGACAAAAACTTACAACAATGAGATTTGTACAATAAAATGAGTTGTCTTATGGGAGTGACAACTATCTACACGTTACTTGGATGGGAGATCGTTCTTTACTTGAGACCCCTCAAGGAGAACCGTAGGTTGCTTTCACGACTATTTTAAACGAATAATCTACCAGGAATTATTTAACTTTTCATATTTACTCTTGTATAACTTCGTTTATGTTTTACCACTTTACACTAGAATAAATTTAATCTCGTATAGTTACTGTCACGTAGGTTCAATCCGAATGAACAAAATTAACTAATATATAAACCGCCTAAATGAAATTGCTTACGTCCTTCATGTGTTATGTGCAATGACCAAAGAATCCTTTCTTAACCCATTGGTTATGTGCATGGACATAATATACCTAAGTACCAAGACTGTGCACTTTACCAAAACATCGAGCTGGCAGAGATAGTTACCACAGGGTTATCTTGCTCTATTATAGTGACCAGCATTTTGGGCATCGAGTGAGACGTTGTAATTTTTAATTTGCCATGACTTACATGTGACTGAATTACAAAAATAAGTTACGCAGATACCTTTAAACACACGCCATATTGAACTTTTATTCCTGGTTATTAACTCCTTGAAAATAGGCGGAATAATGATTTACTTCCGAATAGCGATTAGACTATGGTGAAACGTAAAAATAGTTTATTCTTGGAATAATTGAGTAAGACTTTTTACTGTTTATTCCATCTTGGTAAAATTGGGTTTTAACATTCAATTTATTCATCTCATGAGTAAAGCTACTATAGCAAATAAAGTCATTATGGTAAAGTGTATTTTCTTTGTACTACGAAAATATATCGGTAATCTAGCCGTTAATTGGGTAAATTTTCGCAAAAGCATTGATTGCTTAACTAACGCTTACGCTCAAAAAGCACCCGTTCGAAGCGATCACTGACCAAGCAAGGTTTAATTGTAAGGTAACTAGCTTTTGCAGCAGCGAGCAAAAGCTAATTAAGTAGCCTCAGCTAAAATAGGTAGAAAAGCCAATAGGACACGCCTACGTCACATCAAAGGGACGTAGGTTTACTCAGTGCAAGCTAGTGCATAAATGTACATGGGCAAGACCAGAGGGGTGAGGTTACAGGAGCGGGGGGAGATGAGTTATAAAATCCGCTGCTGCACAATCTCTTCACAGTTATAGCTTACAGCAAGTCATAGAGTTCACTCGTGTTCCTAGTGCTACCTTCTAGATCAACTTCTCCTTCTCCCTTTGACACTATGTCTTCCGTATCCTTCGCTCCCGCTCTCGCCAACGCCTTCGCTTCCTGCGCCCGCTCTCAATCTCGGGTCTTCTCTTCCTCACCTCTGTTCCACTCTTGTTTATGAGCTCTACAGGATATTTCTTTAAGTAGTGCGCATAATTTGCAGTGATTCAGTGTCCGTTCATATATGCAACCACAGTACTAAAATTCACTCCAAAACAAAATAAAAATTTGATGATTCAAAGTGTATCCCAATACTGCGGCTGCATTTAGGAACAGAGACTGAATCACTCTACAAATTATGTGCACTAGATAAAAAATATCCTATATAATAGACCCTTGAGTCTTGAATGTAACGGGTGACACCCGTCTTCGGCGCCAAAGATTGGGTACAACTTCAGATAAAAGCATTCTTCCTCACCACCAACACCTGAACACCAATTTAATCAAATCATTTTCATTACTCTTCAATAAAACTATCTATAAAGCTCGCGTCACACTGTAGGCGATTAAATAGGCGTGATCTGTGATTGGGTAGCGTAAGCGTATTTGCTACGCGTCTTATAGTATAATTGTACCTTCTGTTAGACCCTCGCTTCTCTTTCCCAAGCAGTTCTAGTTCCGACTAAAGGGAAACATTAAATAGCCGACCCCTACTATACTCTGTAAAAATATGGACCTCCGGCTATCTGAACATATTAGATAATGTGCTGTAAGCGTTAAACAATGGTGAAATAATTATTATTTCTGTACCCATAGTATAAAACAACGGGTTCAGTATTTTTGCGCTTAAAATTAATAATACAGTGAGTGTGAATATTCATTTACATAGTACATATATAAACAAACGATAAAAAGAAATTATATGCTTAAGAAAATATAAATACTGTACTAAAAATATTAAAAAGAGCTGGTAGGGTCATTAAAAGAAAACATTAAAAATTATAATTAATTACTAAAATTATCACTTCTTCTTATAAGAGAAATAACAAGAAAATTATATCATTTTGTTCCTTGCAATGCATTCACGTTATCGGATGGATTTGATAGATTATACGAACAGCGGGCATATCGTTTGTTTTTTTTGTACGGATACTGCACTTCCACTACTAATGAATGGAGTGTTATCCATCCGAACAGATTTCTGTCACAACCGCAGGTTCAGAGCATTTGCGGAAAGCTCAAAAAAAACAAGTAAAATAACAGTGGAAATGGTAATAGATAGTACTCTCACATTTGAGCGAGATCTGTGCTTTCCGGATCACGTTTAGCATTCGCGCTCTTCTCGGACACCATTTCCAATTTTGTGAGTAAAAAAAATTATCTATACAGGGTAATTGAAAAAAAATAGTTAAAACCTCTTAGTGCTTACTTCGTATCATGATCCTGAACAACGTTTGTTCTACGACTTTGACCAAAATTAAACCAAAAAGGTTAGCCAAAAAGTGTTATAATAATTATAGTATAATACGCTTATATTATATACGCTCATATTTTTGTATGAAAAAACAAAAGTTTCGAATAATGAAAAGTCGTAAACTAACGTTATTCAGGATGATAATACAAAGTTAGTGCTAAGAGGTTTTCAGTATTTTTTCAATTACGTATAAAACATATTTGTCATCGCAAGGTAAACTGTACACCTGAGAGGGTTCCATAAATCAATGGTGTGTGTAGTCCGCCAACCCGCACCATGCCAGCATGGTGGAGCATTCTCATTGTGAAAAAAGGTCCGTACCCAACAATAGGGACAGTAATGGGCTAGATTTATTTATTTAATAAATAGTAGTTACTACTGAAAATTTATGGTCCTATTTAATTATCGGTTCTTCGTATATCATTCCAAAAAAAGGGATTTTTTTTTGGATTTAAAATCAATGTTTTTTTTGTTTTTACAGGTAGTTCTAGAATATGAACGCGCTGTTATTTTTCGATTGGGACGTCTCCTATCGGGGGGCGCAAAAGGACCCGGTCAGTGAACATTAATTAATAATATTAACTTTAATAAATATACTCTCTATGTCAAAGAAATCGGAAGTCATCACGGGATATTTGTAATTCAGGACTCATTAATATGAACAACTTTTGCTATGGGAGTAAGCTTGAAATCGCGTAAAACAAAACCTTACTCCATCAAAATGTATGAAAAGTTTGGGTTTTTTTCGCGATTTCTAAGTTGGTCCCTTAATAAAAAAAAACATATATTAAAGCACTATTAGTGAATTATAAATAACCCTGTATAATACTTACATTGATTTCGCAGCAAATTGCATATTTATCTAATAACAAATCAGGTTAGGGCCGATTTTTCAGTGGCCAGTTAAAAGATATCTAGCAGTTAATTTGAAATGGGAATAGCAGTTTTTGTATAGAATTATATTATCAGAGGAATAAATTAACTGAAGTTTATACATATAAACTTCAGTTAATTTATTCCTCTGATAACACAACCTACATAGGTATCTGTTGAAAAATCGCCCACTGTTAATTGATTTATTCATTGGATGCGTATAGTCATTCTGTAGATACATGAAAACCTTTTAATTTTGCAGGCATTTTTTTTATTCTACCCTGCATCGATACCTATGCTCGTGTAGATCTGCGAACCCGAACATATGATGTGCCACCCCAAGAGGTAGAGAAGTATTTATATTTTACATAAAAAAAAATCTTTCATTTATTCCACTTTCCATTTAATATTCTCTGTTGTTTCTTACTTGTCTTATTTAGTAAACAATTTTCACACAACTTATTATTATTTAATAATAATTTTAAAATACTAGAAATCGCTTACCACGTCATGTAGATTCAGTACCTAATAAGTACAAAAACTAAAACCCGACTAGATACTGAAAAAGTATGAAAAATGTCATGAATTATTAAAAACGGTTATCAGTTAAAAACATTCTTTAAATATTTTTGTTTGAAAATAGTTCTGTTTACTGAATAAGAAAATAAAAAAGAAACAGAATATAGTTTAATTTTTTAATTTCTAAACTGTTTTTCAAAATGTATTATTTTGTTTAATCTTATATTTTTATTAATTTATCTCATTATTCATCACCTGCCTAGCCCTTTCCCAACTAAGTTGTAGGTTTACGTTGCTCCTAGTCTAACCAGATAGGACTGAATATCAATATTTTACACAGAGCGATAGCCATCTGATCTGCCCTATAGAGATAAAGATTAGAGCGGTTGTCAGACTTTTTGGGCTGCTAACTCCCGTAACGACAGTCATAGATATTCGTATGACAACCGAGATCAACTGGTTAACGTGCTTTCCGGAGAGGAAGTGTTTGAAGACTCGACTGATCTGCGCGGTAGCTTTGTATCATTTCAATGTTTCTAGTCATTATCTCCTTACCGAGCAACAAATCCTTAGATTTATTTTTATTTCATGGCCGTCTCAGTACGCTCACATGCGTTGTGAGTCTTGGTGGCTCTTTAAGACTTTAACAAATACTTTCAAACGTTTGGAATTTTGGAGGGGCGCGCTATATTATCGTAGTTTATCTCTACGACTATTTTAATCTTATGATTCAGCATTATAAGATTAAAAGAGTCAATCAAAATCAGCATTTATACCAAACCCACTCCATTACCCATGACAACTCTTGCAGGTCCTAACAAAAGATTCGGTAACTGTCTCCGTGGACGCTGTGGTATACTATCGCGTCCAAAATGCCACCATATCCATCGCAAACGTTGAAAATGCCCACCACTCAACCAGATTACTAGCTCAAACAACCCTTCGCAACACCATGGGGACCCGGCCTTTACATGAGATACTAAGTGAGCGAGAAACTATATCTGGAACCATGCAGCTTTCCCTTGACGAGGCTACTGAAGCTTGGGGTATAAAGGTGGAACGCGTCGAAATGTAAGTACTAAGAACCTATTACGTTTTTGTTTTTTGAAACGCTTTTATTAGCTTCACCTGTAACTGTAAAAAAAAATCTTGGAAAAAATCTTGGAAGTTAAATTTGACCCACTTCCCGGTTTCCGATTGAGCTGAAATTTTGCATATACGTTTAGTTTGGATGACAAAAGTGTTTTCTTTAGTTTTTTTTTAAACTATAATATTTAATACAAGCTTTGTATTAACTTGCTGTGGAGTTACTGTTGCGGTAGAGTCTTTTTTTATTTTTTATTCTTTAATTTTATACGAGGCTTTTATCCATAATGGTATGTCAACCTCATCGTAACTTAAAGTATATTTTTGTTGATTTTGTTTGTTTATTTTTTATTTTTGCATGTGGCATGTTAATTTTCCATCCAAATTAATTAATTTTCTTTCTTTCTTTCTTATGTTATAATTAACACTTTGAAAAGATGATGCACAAACAGCTCAGTGAGTTTGCAGTCTGGGGTGTAGGATATGCCAACATGTTTATATATGGTGCAATATCATACTTATTTAAGTGATATCGGATACCATTCCAAAGTTCTGACATTTAAAAAAAAGTGCGGATATTGCTAATAAAAAAACATTCAAAAAAAGGCCGTCCGTCATCCGGCGGTACATTGAAATTTCGTATTAGGACCTCGACACTTTTAGCACCTGAATCACGCGTTTTCGCGTTCGTTATTCACTTTCGTGAGCAAAAGGCAGCCGAGTGTGAACGAACGCTTAGTTATTACGTCCTTAAAGTAAGATTACTTTAATATTGCATTGTACGAAGTTCTGTGATCTCATCGTAAATCCTTCGTCTCGTCTCGTTTTCTCTTAGAGCAAGGAATAGACAAAACATTATTATTCTTGAAATGTCATTGTATGACTTTGATTAACATTACTATATATTTCAAACAAAACGTTCATGAAATATGATTGGTTTAAAAAAAAATGGTGGAATACCCTCCGAGCAATGAGCACCTAAATAGGTTCTAATAACACCAATTAGCAATTCTTTGGGATACAATTCTTATAACGCTATATGCTCCGGTTTGACATTATGATAATAACGCCATTTCTTTTTCCTTTCATATTGCAATCAAATTCGAATAAAAAATGTACAGTAAATGAGAAAATTACGCTAAATGCATAAATGCTATCAGTTCTTTCAGTATATTTTACCTTTGATCACTACACGATCGAAAGCTGAAAAATAATTTTAGACCTTATTTCAATACTGAGAAAGTTTTATGTTGCTTGAAATCAGTGCATTAATAAAAAAGAATAATGTTTAATGATCGAAGTTAATTTTGAAATCGAACAGTTGTTTGGGAATGTACGTGTACGGTTATAACTGCCATGCTATAATAATAATAATGATTTATTTTTTCAGATAATACAGATCCATATTTTGTTAGTATACAAACACTTAAACACAAACTAATGTTAGTACTTACGCTAGAACAACACAAAATACAACTACGCCGCTGTGGTATGCAGGCGTATCCAATGTTCCAGTATGGGGCTATCCCACCTGTCTGCTATAGTGCACAGAATGCTGTTGGGACTGTCTGACTGCTATGAATGAGTCATTTGAATAATAAATCCTTAACCAGACTGAAGACTTTGTGTGTACCTATTGGTTGATATCGATATAATTTAAAGAAGAAAATAATTCGATTTTTCAGGATTCTTAAAAAAGAATATTGCATATAAAAAAGTTCAAAAACTAAAACCGTATGAAACAAGAAAATATTAATACATATTCATAGTGATGTTCATGTTCGGAGGAAAGCCTAGGTAGATAGTAAAGCTTATGATCGCTTACTACTGTTAGAAAGTATTGTTTTGTTAGGGTAGGTGGCATACGATCACGGCTATCATCTGAACATCACTATGAATCCCACTATGGTGGGTTGACAAATTATGGCACTGTAGGTATATAAACTGACAGCCCATCATAGTGAGAACTAGGACTCACACGTTACTTTCTACAGAAAAGACGTGCGTCTACCTGTCCAGCTTCAGAGGGCAATGGCTGCTGAAGCTGAAGCCGCTCGGGAGGCCCGCGCCAAGGTCATAGCAGCAGAAGGAGAACAAAAGGCCTCTCGTGCGCTACGAGAGGCCTCTGAAGTAATCGGTGACAGCCCTGCGGCACTCCAACTCCGATACCTTCAAGTAAGGTCCCATTATAGTATAGGTCAATTTCCAAATTCAAAATTCATTGCCTGCAAAAAGGTTTCTTTCATAATATCTATTAATTTGAGATTAGAATTGAAACTTTGAATTTCGAACGTGCAGAAAAAATAAGAGATCATTCGCAGATTTTTTCAATTTGGTACACGTGTTGTGGATTTTAGATTATAATCATAGACAATACGCAATTAAAAATCCTATTATCCTATACATTATCAACCTATCAGTGTTGCCACTGCAGAAACTGTACCGTAATTCACTCAGATATAATTATGTACACCGGTGGTTACCAACTATAGTGCGGTTGTCGAGAGAATCTGTTTCTGACACCTGTCAGTTGGATATAATTAAATATCTTCTTATTTCTTATACTTTAAAGATTAAATTGGACGCAGTTACACGAAAAAGGTCCAACCCACATTGAGCTGGTTTTGAGATATTTATTTTTAAGTTTACATCGTAATTCTTCATTGATGCAGTGCTGTAAAGTTGGTTCTATTGGAATTTAATGGCAAAGAGTATATTTTTTTTTATGTTTGGTTAGGTTGGTTTCATATTTTATATTTATGATATTATAAAATAAAATATCTCAAAACTAGCTCAATATGGGTTGAACGTCCAATTTAGTATATTCGTAGGTTGACGTTATAATAATATGAATTTTAATTAAGTTTTGTACAAGAACAGTACCTACCTATAAACGATAAAAAAATTTATCGTAAATTGTTCGCCACTTCAGTCTAGAACTATCAGAAACCTATTGTCTCGGCGGTTATTAAATTACAACCTCAATCCACCCGACACGCGACGTTCAAAATATTACTACTGCATGTTGAAGAACAGATAACGATTTTTATTTTATTCATATTTACTCTTTATTTTCAGACTCTCAACACGATCTCGGCAGAGAAGAATTCAACCATCGTTTTCCCATTGCCAATAGACATGATTACATATTTCATGCGGGCCAAAAAGGAACGTGACTAATATGTACCTAATCTATCATAATTTATTATAATATCGGTAGATTATAATTATAAGTCCAAATATTAGGACGTATATTCAATTATTATAATCACGTAAGTATTATGTCTAGTCATAATTCTAATTTGTTGATAGATCAGGCTTTTAGGAGAAAATTTAAGCACGAAATACAAATCACAAAAAAAAACGGGTTACATTTCTCTACAATCAAAACGCATTGATGAATAGAATAATTAATTTCTTTTATTTATTTATTTCACAAAAACAAAATAAATCATTTACTTAAAAATATATTAAGTAGGTTGAACCGAAAGTCTCTACATGGCTTCTGCACAAACGGTCAATCTGCGAGGCTGCGTTTGACTCGGTCAAACGTTGGATGGGTGACCGTTCTTTATACAAGGAGACCCCTCCGTGCTTTGATGAACACGTTAAACAGTTGGTACCGGTTATCATACACCTATGACAGTCATTTCAGGTAGTTAACAGCGCGAAAAAATTGACAATCGATCTACCGACTATCAGTATACCAGAGTATCAGTATCTACCCGAGTATCACTAAAAACCGACTATCAGTATCTACCAGAGTATCAGTATCTACCAGAGTATCAGTATATACCAGAGTATCAGTATATACCGACTATCAGTATATACCAGAGAATCAGTATCTACCAAAGTATCAGTAAGTATTTACCACAGTATCAGTATCTACCACAGAATCAGTATCTACTAAAGTTTCAGTATGTACCAGAGTATCAGTATCTACCAGTAATCGGGTGGCGGAGGTCAGTGGGCAGTTGCTTCATGTTTAGCCGCATTTTTTATACTGGGACCCGATCCCCAATATAATTGGGAAAAGCCTAGACAGAGATCTGAGCCGAATGCTTGTGTTGGTGGTAACATATTAACGTAACCATCAAGCCACGAACCCTTAAAATAACGCTTCCGGTTATTTGATACTTAATGTTCGATATAATTATCATCTAACGTCACCTACAAATTAATCTGTCTACATTTCATTGCGGTTTCAGAAGTGAGATACTTATAGAATATCATAGGCTGTATATTATTTATTAATCAGTTCAGCTCCTGTTAGTATTCCCATAAAAATATGACAAATAATAGTGAAGTATTAACATAGTAATATTTTAGTATCATTTGATTATAAATAATTCGGAACGGCAAGACCGTTTTTCATCATAAGGCTGTGTTAGTATACAAATTACAATAATTAGTACTTTTGCAGTGTTTAAAAGCAAAATTGTATCAAATGGAGTGTCAACGGGTCTACTGCATAAGGAAAATGATAATGAACATCGACTCTGGTAATAAACTTCAATACAATAGTGAGAGACTAAAGTTAGAGCTATCTTGTAACTTTTTTACTGATCATGATGATAGGAGTCCAACTTCATGATAGGTAAATTCTTTACAAGGCAGCTCGAAGTTTAGTCTGTCAGAATCATATTGAAGTTTATTACCAGAGTCGATGTTCATTACCAGTTTAGTTACGTGGTAGACCTCCTGATCCGTTATAATAAGCCTAATAAACTAGCGCCTAGTAGCACAAAAAATATATCAGATATAACAATGTAGATTTGAGTAGAAATAAGTAGAGTATTCAATTACATGAGCTACACAAATTTCACCCTAACAAAGAAAGAACCTCCACTAGTGATGTTTTAAAATCGTCTAGCATCCCTTGGCAGTTACCCTCGACACCACCATTGATAACTAATAGTGATGCAACGACTACAAATACGAATATTCGTATACGCCGAATATCAAGAAATTACCGAATGTTTGTATTCGCCGAATAATTCCATGACATTCGTCAACAAAAATTGGGTATAACAAACACGGACGAAACTCTCAAAACTGTTGCCATCTGCAAACTCATACAGGTTTTGGCAAGAAAACAGATATTTCCCTACATTGAACATTTTTTTAAATTACCTATTACTTTCACGAAGAATATACAGTACCTTTTTTATAATCCTCCGCAGGCTTAGATTATTAAATTTCATTTTTATAGTGCAGCATCAGTCATAGTGCAGTACCTATTCGGCCGGATACTAAAAGTAATATCCGGATAGGCCGGATTCCGAATAGCCGAATAGTAACGGGACATTCCGTTGCATCTCTAATGGAGATTTTTGTTTAAACACCTATTATAATGTACGAATCTAGTTTTACGGATTTGTTTGTTGTTTCCACAAACATAAAATTTCTCAGCGTAAATATATTCTAATTAGTAAGTAAGTAGGTAAGTACCTTAGAAGTACAGTACACGTCGTATCACACCCGAGATTACCAGTATACCAGTATTTTCAAAGTAAATACGACTGTAAAAATAATGCATTATCTATTGTATGAATTGACTGAAAATTTCATTTTGTATGACCTTATGTATGACCTTATTTGTACGTTTTGAATATGAGAATGTCTCCTTACCACAGTATTATGACTTTTGTAAACGTCAAAATGTATTGAATCTTCAGTACTGTAAAAATAATTTGTTTGCACGTGGAGCCCTAATTTGGGGCTTTAGCTTAGTTAAAGATCTTTATCTGAGGGCTTATTTATATTCTCAATGCTTCTGTTGATGTTCACTAAATTGATGTTGTAGTTTGTTGAAATTATATTAAGAAATATTTAATCACATATTTAATTATCTAAATATTAATTAAATCAAATATTCAGGCAATTGATCTTACTGTTTATTTCTGATCATTGTTTGTTGAAAGTTTAGCCTAATATAAATTAAGTTTACTATCTACTCGTTGTGTGTTCTAAATTATTATAGTCCGATTTTTTTGCTATTAGGACTGTCAGATGCGAAGATCGATATGAAGTTGTCTGCAGAATGCGAAAATTTTCGTAGAGTCAACATAAACATTTCCTCAACTTGTTATCATACAATCATTGAAAATCATTCATTAGTGAAATGATTTAGGAAACTAGGTTAATTTTATTGAAATTTTGACTGTTATATACAAAATGGATAGATACATATTAAATAAATAAATGAAATATTTTTACAATTAAACAAACAACAACATAAATATTAAATTAAAGATAACATTGTAGATTGTATGATATAAATAAACAATTTTACAACTAAAACGTACTATAATCTGGCAATTCTTCTACACCAATTAATTAAATTAGGTAACTCATTCATTCATTCGTTTCCACTCACATCTATTTGTTCTAACCAAGAACATTGTACAGAACTGGACGTTGCGGCTAGAAGAAAACAGTGAAAACCAAATAAATGGCCTTGAAATAAATCAGTTATATTTTGCATCTCTTTCATCAGGGTGACCAAGTTTTGAAGTGAAACTTCCATATACATAGACGGGGAGTATTAGGAATTTCTGTCACGAAAAAGCGTTACGGCCGCGTGGAGGAGGTAGACGATATATTGTCCGTTGAAGTTTCACTTCTGCTATGTGTCCCAGGTCCCAGCACACATATTTTTTTTTTGCGTTGGTATATTATTAGGAATTAAGCAAATTTATAGAAATTATTCATAATTGAGCACGTATTTCTTTGCTAATAAAGATAGAACTGGATATTGCATCTAGAAAAAATAACTGAAGGGGAGTTCATTCTCCTTTAGGTATGTTTTCCATCTCACTCATACTATAATAACAAGATGAGATCAAAAAGACGACCGCTAAACAAACTGCATTAACCACTTATTATGCCTATGCTCACGCGTGGCTCAGCTACGGCGTAATCATGTGGGGAAACAGTACCGATGCTCCTACACTATTTATTTTATAAAAGAAATTAATCCGTATACTCACAAACATAAATCAGACTGATAGCTGCAAACCTTTCTTCATAAAACATAAAATACTCACCCTTCCATGCATATAAATTTTTGAAATTTGTTAGGAAATAGGTATAAATCATTATTTACAAGACGCGAAGATAAACATACTGGCCGATCATTAAGGCATAAAAATATGCTAATGCTACCATCTTCCCGCATAACGCTACACTCCAACAGCCCCTATGTAATGTTTATAAAAAATTATAATAAAATACCAGAATCAATAAAAACAGAAAACAGCGAAACAACATTTACAAACAAAATAAAACAAATACTTATTAAAAAAGCCTATTACACGATTAATGAATATATAAACGATAAACAAACATTTCCAATTAAATTAAATGAATAATACTATAAATAATACAACAGTAATAATAAAACGAAATAAATGAATAGATATAAAAAATAAAATAAAAATACATTAAATTCCATAACTATTAGTTAATAATAATTTATAATAAACTAAATACATATTAGGAAATATTATTAATAAATTAAAAATTATAATATGCTATCCATATTTATTAATAAATTAAAGCAATAAGTAAACATAAGTACCATCTTCCTATTTATACAACAGTAGTAAACATAAGTATCATATTCCTCTCCTATATTTTGCTGTGCCCTACAGGGTCCATGATTGTAACCTAGCAAATTTTATTTTTACCACCTTATGTACCTACATTGTGGAATGCAAATAAAGAATATGAATATGAATATATAATTTGCAAGTTACCAGAGTAAAGTAAAAGTTTTCAAGATAGTTGTGCACAAATAGATAGGAATGTTTATGTTGAGGGCCATTTGGTATCCAGAAACTATTTTAAAAGCTTCTAGTATTTTTAAAGTCATCTTTAATTTTTTCTGCCTATAAAAAGGATGTGTTGATTGAAATAATTATTTTATGATATTTAAGTTTACCCCAATTTTATGAATGCATTCCTAGGCTGGTAAGACTGATGGTCTGTAAAAATAATAATTTCAATGACATAAATGACATGTCAACATTGTCAACTTTCTTCCACTTCGAGTGTTTGCTAGGCGATTTCTGAGGATATACTGATTATTTAACAGTGCTCAATCATGTATCGTATATTTAAAGATTGTGGAAGTGTTTGGAACCCAACATCAAACGTTATTTTTCATAGGTAAGTGCGCTGATGCCATATTAAAAATTACGCCAATTTGTACCTACATATTTTTACGCAGTTTTAGAAAGATCTGCCTATATTTTTATTTAAAACTGTGTGAAAAACGTTTCTCTCATTGTGAAATGTCACCATTTAGTTATTTATGTGGTTATATAGCATATAACTAAGGAAACAGTCGCATTATTAGATTGGACGTCAAGATAAAATGTTAGTAAACAAAGAAGAGTAGAGTGACCATAAATGATTGCTTGAGGCGGAATTTAACGTGATATGATTTTTCGTGGTTGTGTAATGAGCTACAAAGTCCAACTGGAATTCAAAATCTTCAGAAGTTTTCTTGGTCAAACCAAAAGCTTTGGCCAAAAAGGCCGCTTTAGATGAATCATAATATGATTCATATTACGAATGTCAAAATATCTACATATTTGACGACTCTTATTGTCATCCGCATAAGGTTCATATTCAGCAATCATCTGTTTGACAGTTACTAAGCAGATCATTAGATGAATTACTCAATGTGGCCTTTTTAGGCCCCCTGATCATTGATTGCTAACATCAGTGGACTTTCTTAGATGATTGAAAACACGATTGCATTTGTTTCAGTTTTCCAAGCGATCCAGAGAAAAGGCGTAGATGGTGGTATGGTGGTCCAACATACCTTTGAAAGGAAACTTCTATAAATCTGCAAAAAATTGTTGCCTACACTATAAAGCGGAGCACTATGACATAAGGCTAAACCGACTTAAATTTGGTGAAGATCTGATGAAGACTTTCGGAGAAAGACGATGGAACTCCTCAATGGATATCAGCAAATTAGTCGCGATTACTGTAGTTGCATATTTATGTATTATTTATGCCACTCAAAATAGAAAAATAAAATAAACTGTGCTAAAAAGTATAAAATATTTTCTTTAAAAACTTAACAGCTTCTGAAGCAGGGACCTTTAATCCTTCAATGCACCTTAGCTAGGCACTTATTAGTTTTATGAAGTTAGTTTTTACTTATTTTAAAGTTTAATTTATCCATAAATCAACCCGCAACTTTGGACCAAGTGATGACACGTTAAATCTTCACCATGGGTTCACCAGAATTTAGTACCTACCTATTTGGTACATATGGTTATTGTTTTGGTACCTAACTATTAGCAAACAAATACGTGCTCAATTATGAATAATTTCTACTTGCTTAATTCCTAATAATATCCCAACGCAAATAAAAATCTTTGTCACCCTGATGAAAGAGAAGCAAAATATAACTGATTTATTTCAAGGCCATTTATTTGGTTTTCACCGTTTTCTTCTAGCCGCAACGTCCAGTTTTATGTACAATGTTCTTGGTTCTAACATATTTAATATTCTTGATTCTAACCGTACAGACGATTTTTGACGTTATTACGAATGAAGTTCGCAAAGTTGCGATCCTAATACCAAAAAAATCGGATTATAATAATATTTAAAGTTCTAAATAAATAAATATATTAAAATTAAGCCAAATTGCGTGTTTTATTTTACATGTAGGTACCCTATTACATACAGCCTGCAAGTGATAATTACTGGACCATTACCAGGGTGGAGTAACCCGTTTTCTCCGAAATATAGAGTAGAATCGTATGTAGCAGTAGAATCATAAGCATGGAAGGCTTTTAATTCAACCGCTAGGTTATTAAATATTTTTTTGCCCACATTCTGAATGTCTATTCTATAACCCAGTATGGAACCACATGGCCACATTATAAAAATACTTATAGCTGTCAATTTTTTGAAAACATCTTAATATTTCTTTTAAGTTACAAATGAAATTATGTTCTTTGTAATATATTTTATATCATACAACACATTCTTCTTTGATCTATGCATTACAACTTGTTATAACTCGTCACATGACGTTGTGAGTGAGGTGATCAAGTCACCATGGAGAGGGTGCCACCCCACGAATGTACAAGCAATTACAGTAACAATTACTTCCCTTCAGTTACAGAATGGTGTTTATGATAAAATGCAAGGTCTGTATTGTTTTGTATTGAAATGATAGGTCGGTACAAAAATAAAATAATTTATTTGCTTAAATATGGTAAATGGGTAGGTAGGTAAACCAATGTTCTAACATTTATTCTGTCAATGAGACAACAGTACCGACCTACCTGCATAGTATACAAATTAATAAATTACTTTATAATAATATTATAATCGTAAACTTATCTTCTATGTAATCCATAACAATACAGGATTTTTTTTATGTAGTGCGCAAAATTTGCAGATTGATTCAGTATCCGTTTCAAATGCAACCGCAGTACTAAAATTCACTCCAAATCAAAATAATATTTTGATTTTGTAAGGCTTGCGCTAGTAAATTATGCGTGTCCCCACACTAAGTCTAATTTTCGTTTTGTTTTAAAGTGTATCTCAATACTGCGGTTGCATTTAGGAATAGAGACTGAATCACTCAACAAATTATGGGCACTACATAACAAAATATCCTGTATTAAAATTGTCTAACGTTTAAAACGTGCGTAATATTTGGTTTATTTGAAATATAAACTTTTCGATTCTATTCTGTTCTAAGTTACGATGTTACGATGGTTGATTGTTTCAATTGTATGCTTTCTTTTCTTTTGTCAAGTGTATTTGTTTATTTTGGTATTTTGTTATTGTGTTTTAGTTTAGATTTTTGTAACCCTGTTTATTTATTTTATTCGTTATGTGTGTTGTTGTGGATTATAATAAAAGTAGTTTCTTTCTTATTTTTTTCTATTCTAACATAAATCTATGCATTTTTTTATGAGTGGTTATGTATGGTCAGAGCAAGTAGGTATATTGATTTGCGCCCGAGTGCTCTTCGTAAGCAAGTTCTGCTAACGGTAAGCCACTTGTAATATCTTTAATTCAATTAATTTTAGACTTCTAAACAAATTTCTCGCAGGTGGCATTCATTTCATTAGGTATTGTTGTAGGTATGTCTTGCTTATTCAAACCACAGCGTCCAATTATCATTGTATCGAGTTTCATACATATAAATATAGGTAGTGCGCAGTACCTCAATGGGTCTCCCCTAACTTAAATTAACGATCGGCTTTGGTTGCATTCAATAGCTCCCCACATACCTCAAACTAACCTGTTCATCAGCAGAAATTCTCAACATATTTATTTCGACAGTATGCGATATTTTTTTTAATTTTTGTCCATCCAAAGGTTGGCTATAAAAGATCGCTTTAACTGATAACACCGCCCAGTGTCCATTTTTGTATTGTGTGTAATATAGCATATTTCTACTCTGTTTTCTTGTTATGTTTGTAATAATAATAAAATACAAGATTTTCATTAGTGGATATTTATTTTTATTGTACGGGATATTTTTTATGTAGTGCGCAAAATTTGCAGTTTTTCAGTGTCCGTTCCCAAATACGACCTCAGTATTAAAATTCAGTCCAAAACAAAATAAAAAATTGATCTTGTAAGGCTTCCGCTAGTAAATTATGCGCCCTCCCCCCTCCATAACAAGTCGAATTTTCGTTTTGTTTTAAAGTTCTAAATACTGCGGTTGCATTTAGGAACAGAATCACTACAAATTATGCGCACTACATAAAAAAATATTCTGTATAGACTAGACTTATAAATTTTATTTGCACACCATCGTAATTGAAAATACAGTGTAACCAGAGGCGTATTTAAAGATTTGGCGCCCCGGGCCAGTTAGCTTTGCCGCCCCATTATGTGATTATAGAGTATTTCAGTTAAGAAAAAAAAATCAATGTGGTGTGAAATAATATATGAAAAAATACCTAAAATGAACCATTTATTCACTAGGTAAATATTTTAATTTAAATGTTAATTCAGATATAAAATATAATAAAAAATATTGCAGGTAAGCTTGAAAATAAAAGGCCTGCCGCCCCGGGCCATGGCCCCCTTGGCCCTACGGTAAATACGCCCCTGAGTGTAACATTATAAACTTGTACCATGTGTATTTCACCATCACCTATATTTGCCAAATAAACGAATCTGTGTGTGAATCAAATAAAAACATAACATGAACTTTCTAACGCTTCAGTCCCATGGAAGTTTGATATCCAATGGCCATCTGGTCTCTAGGCTATCCACTATTGAAGGTTGCATTTAATTACTCCATCGATTTTCATGCATCAACGTATTGGATGAAAGCTTCTATTCACTGGGTACCCTAACGTTAGTTTGCTTTCAAAGTTACATTGTAATGTCAGTCACTAACGAGGATGGACCATCGTAGGGATTGATTCTAACAGGTATACATGTATATTAAAGGATACCTTTAATTATACCTAGGCATTATAATTAAAATTAACATCAGGTATACTTAAACAAAAAACAAACTTGTTTATGGTGAATAGGTTAGGTTAGGTTATTCTAGCTAAACGTGCAATTTTTTAAGGTCATCAACATTTTTTAAGACCTACTCTGAAATCGTGACACAAAAATTGGCTGCTCTATATTTTGATCCACATAAGTACCTATCCAATTTTTGTTTTTTAACCCCCGACAAAAAAGTGGGTGTTTTAAGTTTGTAGTGTCTGTCTGTGGCATCGTAGCTCCAAAACGGATGAACCGATTTCAATACAGTTTATTTTTCATGAAAATCTGTTTAGCCGATCAAAAATTACAGCTCTTTCTCTAGTTGGAGGCGGGGGATTTTAACGGTTAGGTAATTCTCAGTATGTACCTCTCAATGTATTAACCAAATGTTTTGTTTTGTTGTCCTGTGAATGACAGGTTGATATGACAATTTTCTAGTCTTTTTCAATACACAACCACGAGCAACAACGTCACCGAGATCGAAATCGATAAACACGGTTTAAGCTGAGATGGAGGCCATGTTTGGTCTCGTAAGTAGCTTTATTTTTTTTCTTTTTGTTTTTTTGGACTTTCATATTATGTTATTTCCTGTGTGAGTCCAGAATAAAACTGTTTTCTTTCTTTTTTTCTTTCTTTCAGCGCTAAAACTAAGATGGTACGGGGGCAGTGTCTTGGAGGGGGGGGGGACTTCCCTTACACCCGTGCAGGGCGTCCCCCACACGACTCACGTCATACCTCGATTACCATGTCAACCTGTCGTTGACTGTATGTAAGTATACATAAATTGGAAAATCAATCTAATAGGACACTGTTTCAAAATGGAGTGATATACTTACTTACAGTTTAATTACTTATTGTTGCCAAGATACATGACTCCAAACAACGTTACACATTGATGACATCTATTAAAACCAGAGCTTGAAATTAAAATAATAAGTCCGTTGTATAACTTTGATACAATAATAGGCGACAACTTTCACAATATCAAGCCAATATTCAAGATGGAAAGAAGATTATGAATGCACGTTACAGCACGCATCCCCACAAGCCATTGTTTTTCCAACATGAATTTATTATTCAAACTGTAATGTTTCAGCTCTCTACAGCGGTTAATTATAATATTATTATGACCTTTATTCAATTTTTAATACTTACATTCTTTCATATTTTTAAATAATTTTACAATTAAATAAAAATAAAAAAAATTATAAAAACATTTAAAAATACAAAAGTGTAGGTAGTAGGCCACCGGCATCGGGAACATGGTCCAAGCTACCGGCGGCTAGGGCTGCAGAGAAAGGAACCTCCTCACAATGCGTGCCGTGTCAAGGAGTACCGCTATACTATTATTACCGTATATTATTATTATATTTTTTCGAATTTTAGCTTTCTGCACTCCTTCTCTATATAAACTTTAACTATGCCAAATCTCACACTCCTCAGTGCGCGCAGTATACTTAAAAAGGGGTACAAAGTTTTCTCTTTACATATTAATATTTTAGGTATAGCGTTATCAAAATTAAAAGCAAAACGTTTTTCTTTGCTCTCTGTATGGTGGACACATGCCATGTGGAAAGACACCATCAATTCAAGCCATCGTCAATGGATTATTGAAACAATTAATTAATAATTTAGAGTTGTGGTCGCGTTGGTGCTGGTTAAAAGGCTTGGCTACGAGGAGGGAACAGTGCCACTTGATTACTAAGTGCGATATTTTAAATGCCCTTCCAAAATTTAGCCAACTGAAAACATATTTCATCCTGTTATTTTGATCGTAAGTGTCACTGGAAAACATTATTTTAAATGCCTAATAGGTCCCTGCCGTCAGACGCCCCGCGTATAAGACCAAAGATTCACGTGAAAGTTATCTTATTCTCATGTAATTCGCGCAGGACGAGACATAGGTAAATAAATTAGATTCTGGTTATAAATAAGAAAACAGTTTAATGGAGGCCATTTTGTAAACATCTACAGATTGGTTGGTCTATTTCACTTCACTCCACTGGAATTCAAAATTAAAAATCTGCATCAGAATGCTATTTACGATGAAAGCAAACAATTCCATTATGAACCGGACACGATAGCATTTTAATTACCGTATGCATTCGTTTGTAAAATGCATGGACTTTATTAAAAGAAAGAAAAGTTAGCAAACAACAAAAGCGCTGCCTGGCGAGTGAGACAAACAGTAATTGGTATCTGCTTGCATTTAATTAAGTATTCGAAAACAGAAACCACCCGCTCGCTAAATTGCACAAAGAAATTAATTAAATTATCGAGCCATTTGGTTAGCTTTATGTTATTGAAATTAGATGCTAATATCCACCGTTAGAACAGATGTTGTAATAGCACCTAATTTTAGGAAAACATAAGGCAGAAAATTGTCCGTTATAATACCAATGTCTGCGTTTTATCACATTAGACCATGGTCATCGGTAATCAGATGTTTAAGACAGAATCACCCGTTTATCATGAACTTTTGTATGGATAAACGGCTATTTTCATAAGTCTGTTATGTTGTCGGTGAACATAACCCTTAATGAATTGATGTATCCCATGGTAAGTAAAGTGGTAAGTAATTGTGTATACTTGCATGTTTCCAAGTTGAAGGGCAAAGCCACTTACTTAGGTTGACAAGATCGATTAATCCATTATAATTGCTTTTACAGTGATGTAATCTAGGACTTATGCGAGTGACGAGTGCAAGCCTATTTATAAAATGGATGAACCCGATTTTACTTGGTATATCTATTGAGGAGAAAATTTTTGCAGGTGCTACGAAAGAGATTTAAGTGTCAGAAAAAAATAAGCTAAACTAAAATCTTTACTCATGAAGACCGTTTACAGGAAATTAACTTCGGGACGTAGCAACTAAAGTATGGATTGTCAAACTTTAGTTAACACATTCTAAAGTGTTGATTACTTATAAAGGAAACGGACAAAATCTACTTGTAATAATAACAATGACTATGGTGTTGCTACGACTTTGCTACGAGCGCCTACGTCGTAGGACGACTTGTTGGTCTAACCGCCGAATACTCTATCGTCCAGGAATCGATCGCTCGGAAGAGTAAAGACTGGATAGTCAACAACTTACAAACATAATAACCAGTGGCTAAATCCTCTAATGTAAATCACTGTCCAATAATAATTGGCACAGCAAAATTATGCCATTGTTAGTAGATGGTCCTGGATGAAGACTACATGAAATAAAGATCTATTCTATTCATAACTTGCATACATTGTTTTACTAACGTAGAAACAATAAAAACACCAGCTACCCTTTTAACGACAAAAGTATCTAATATTTTGTAAATAGGTAATTAATCTCACGTTGACAAACTATTATTAACTTACACATGTAAACCTATAATCAGCCATTCGTTTCCCTGACTAACCTATATTTAATTTTAGTGTATGGGATAACAGAACTTTGTTTGTACAATTCTTAATTAACTATCTATGCACATGTAATGCATTTTCGATACTTTGACGTTCGTGCGTAACATGTAATGCATTACCATGTTAATTGAATGACGTTTCTTGGGGCTGATCTATGATTTAGCCAAGACATCCGTGATGCTGAAATTCAGGCCTCCACTAAAATTAAGCATTAATAAACTTATCTGCCCATAGACACATAAAAGGGGTTTATCAAAAAAAAATCGTTGGACGTACAGGGAAAGTGTTAATGTCACTTATGTTTATGTAACAGTGGTCTTTTTGATGGATATCGATTCTTAAAGTATCTATGATGCCAAATGTACTCAATTTCTCAGGCCCCCTGCCTTGTGAAAAGCAGATGTAATTCTTTTTATCTTACTGAGCAAATTCATTGATTGCAGACTCTTCTTTCACAACAGGTCAAGTGGCTTGCAAATAGATTAGGTAGGTATAGTCCGTGCGTGAGCTCCGAGGCGCCGGGGGCTGAGGAAACGGGCACTTTGCACTGGGCCCGACCGTAGCTCATTATACCCCGTACTCTCCCAGTACGAGTGGTACCCTGAGACACTGCATACACATGTGTGCAGGAGACAGAATCATACCGCATTTTTGAACCGAAAATAATACATTGCGGATTTAGCAGGCACAGTGACGATATTGTGCAATGAAGACATTTATCTACAATATCCATTTTATTTTTTAACACTGATAGTGTTGTTGGAATAATGTAATAAAATATTCTATTAAGGTCGTAAAATGTGGAAATATTACGTTCATAAAATCCAACGAACACCACTGTTCATTACATTACAAAAAAAAATATGGGTTAGCGTACCGATAACTATCTTATAAAGTAAACAACAGACAGCAAGTTACATGGGTTATCGATGGGTCGACTATCGGCGCCCAACGTGGGGCCATGTTAATAAATGTGCTTACTTGTGGCTCGGATACATACATATGTCCATATAGATGTGCCAACATTCATATTCATATATTTTGTACTTGGACACGTGCTCACCTGAGAAGACTCCATAAAGTTCTTGCTGGTGTGTGTTGTCTGCCAACCCGCACCAGGCCAGCGTGGTGGACTAAGTTCTTAATCCTTCTCATTTGATCGAGTATTTATCTGAGACTTATCGAGGACCAAAATTAGGTTCAGAATATTACAAAACTAGCCACCCGTTCCCGGCTTCGGTGAAAGTTCTTTGATATCATGTAATAAATATGAAAGTATTATACAGTAATGATTCCTGATACTCTCCAATTGAATAAATTGTTAACTTAGAAGTTGTCTAAGTACAAAACAATCAAACAAAATTAGGACTGTTCTAAATTTAACATAATTCTGTTCTCTGGAAAGTCGGCTGTAGCAGGATTTAGAAAAAACAGTCTCTCTTATTTATCATCCTTTAACATCAGGTGAGATAGTGGTCAAATGCAAGCCTATTTAATATAAGGTCCTAACTTTCTAGTATCGATTCATTTAAGGGGTTATTGTACTCCTTTATTCATCATTATACATATTTTTTACATTTTTAAATATAGTGTAGTAGTAGTATATTATAAAATAAAATCAAATATACATTTAAAAACATAAAAAATAGGAACCAACCGGCATCGGGAACAGGGTCCAAGCTACCGGTGGCTAGGGCTCCAGAGAGAGGAACCTCCTCACAATGCGTGCCGTGTCGAGGAGTACCGCCTTCTGCATCAAGCCCTTGATCCAACCCCTCAACGAGAGCCTCATAAGATGTTGGTCGAGGCTCTTAAGGCTATTAAGCCATTGGCCGTAACGACGATTTATTGTACTCATCATAACTAACCCTAAAAACGCGAAAAATATTCTGCCGTTCCATAAGTTTAGTCGAGTAATATTGAATTATTTGTATGGAAAAACTGTGTTTTATTTTCGCGATTTTAAAGTTGATTTCATATTAAAAATTGTTCATAATAATTAATACAATAACCCCTTAAAAGGTACCAAAGGTACCAAGTATAAAAAAATATTGCTGCGTATTTGCCAACTCTATCTCTGATAACCTCAATGACCAAAGAAGCCTCTCTGATAACCTGCAGCGAACGCTCCACTTAGTCTGAGAATCTCAGTGACGTTAGGAAAGAGGTTTCTTACGTCATTGGAGAATCTATGCGCGACTAAGGAGCTCAAGCTAGTTTCTAGCTTTTCGAAAATTAAAGCGAGCTATTCATGGCCCACAGACGATTGTCACTCGATCTACCGAGCGTGCCCAGTGCCCACACAACATGTTGGACCACTTACTGAACCATAAATATTTTCGATGTGGAAACACTAAAGGATGGTTAACCACGTTATAATTAGAGATCAATTTTGTGTTACTCAAATTAGATGCTTTCAATTTAATGTTAAATCCGTGTAAAGTGCGACCTCTTGTCCAAGGCGTTGACCTGTGACGCTCATCTTTCCAGGGAACTCGATCGATATTGGTCAACGAATAAATATTATATTAGACCCAAGTAATAGATTGGTGACCAAGCAACTCCTTCTATGGCTTTGGCGCTGCAACTAGTCACAAGTAAGCCTTGGTCATCCTAACATCAGTCTGTTTTAACGGCAGGATACACCGCACCGAATTTTCGTTTTGTTTTAAAGTGTATTCCAATCCTGCGGTTGCATTTAGGAACAGAGACTGAATCACTCTACAAATAATGCGCACTACATAAAAAATTATCCTGTATCTTCCTACTTTTGTGATCAAACTCGTTTTACTAAGAAGTATGTAATTAACCAATTTTTTTTTCGTATCTGTGCCGGTATACTATCGATTTCTCGCGCCCCTAACCAAAGACCAGGCCAAAGGAAAATCGCGGGTTTTTTGTCGGTAAAAGTCCGACAGACCTGTCTATCTTCTTCAAGCGGAGGACATCAAATAGTGGAGGAAAAGAAATATTATCTATTATAATACACTGTGTTTTCATTTGCCACCTACAAACATAGACAAATAATTGGTTTGTGCTATATTTTTGATGATTTTGCATTATAGCTTCTCTTTGCATCTTCTATCGTCTCTATAATGGGGAGAGCTCCGAGGAATTGTTCGATTTAATTCCAGCCACTGATTTTCACTACCGTACCACCCGTTTCAAATCCGGATTCCACTCCCACCATCTTGTCAGTATGCGGTCCACTACCGTACGTCTCAAGCATCAGTTTTTGCCACACCCCATTAAACTGTGGAATCAACTACCGTCAGCGGTTTTCCCGAACACATAATATTTCATAGGGACCTTCAAGAAAAGTGCATACACCATCCTAAAATGTCGGCAACGCATCGGTGACTCCTCCGGTGCTGCGGATGTTCATGGGCAGCGGTGATCAGTTACCATCAGGTAAACCGCATGCTTGTTTGCCACCTACCTATATTATTATAAAAAAACTAAAATTTGTAGAAGTTTTCTTGAATCTGGGAGCACGGTAGTGCCCCCGCCAAGACGTGCCGAGCGAAATGCAAGGGCACTTTCTACCTTTTCTCGAAGCGCTTCGTCGGCAATCTTCACTTTTGATATGTCCTATACAGTAGTTAGCAGACTACCTTATTTAAAAATGAAAGCAGAGTAAATAACAATAATAAAACCAAGGTTCACATAAATATAATATCCACAATACATTACTTCATCGCTACAAGTTTAAATTAATTCATAACTATACCTACGGATACAAACTTAAACAAAATATTATACTTAAAAAAAAAACCTACATTAATGAAGAAATAAATCAAATTGAACCTTTGTCAGTACTTGCTGATGATGAACGAAACTTTCCAGATCTTACTGTCTTCAGAATCTTCTGAATATTCTCGACGCTGTCAGTTCTCGGAGGAAGTTTGTCGTAAGGTGTCGCCACATCTGTCATATCTGACGTATCAGTATCAATAATCTCGTCGCTGATAAGCAGCATGCCCAAATTCAGTTTTAGATTCGTCACCCCATCTCTAAATAGCAAGTAAATGTTTGCTTGATCCAAAATTTTTAGAGCGAACTGTTGATTTACCTTCACTGCCTTCATCCTGATCTGAAAAGGCCTGAATTTCTGTAAATGCTTATGGGCTTTCTCTTTGACGAAGTTATCTAGTTCTATTGCAAGCATTTCGGGGTGCAATCTCCTCACATTATCACCAGCATCTTGGTTATTGTCATCATTCGGTACCAGCTTCAAGTCATGATCCCGGTGCTTGATGCCAGTGTTGATAAAGACTTGTTGTAAGACTGGGGGGTCGTTCAGAGTGTGCCACTTCCACTTGCCTGGTGGACCAAGCTTCGGGTCCACTAGCAGACCCTCTGATTGATTGTATTTTAGTCTGTTGAATAAACATAGGTTATAGGTATTTTTTTAATTGATTTCATAATAAGAAGGAGGTTCTTTATTCGACGATTTATTCTTTTTTTATATGTGTTCATCAATTTTTTTGGAAACGGCTTCATCGTTTTGGATGGTTTAAACTGTATTCTACTAAGTTAGATCCCGAGGTGGTCCCATATACTGACGTTAAAGATACAATTTTTTTGAAAAATGGAATTAGCCCTTTTTACTAGATTGTCATGGATGTATGCTTTTCACGGCTTTTATGTTATTTCTTGGGGTTATCTAATTGTTTATTCCACTAAAAATGGTCAAATAAATAATCTTTAAACAAAGTAAAGACCCAAATCAAAAAAATTAATCAAATAAACCAATTTTCTTAAAAAATATTACAGCTTCTGAGTCCGGGTCCTATTCTTTAATGCACCTTAGGTAGGTATCGACACAAGCTGTTAAGATTTTTTGTGAAAATTACGCATTAAATTACACAGTAATAAATTTATCTGCACTTCGTACCAGGAATTGTATCCCGACGCCCGGACAATCAAAGTGTTAATAACCACTTATGACATATATGGGCAAATGAGAGATGACAGGAAAGATTTATGACTAAGAATTCTTTAGTTATTATTTTAGTAGGCACAAAAAAAAAACAAAACCATGTTGAACTTTATATTTCGGAGCCAACTGTTGTTAATAGCAGTGACTTAAATTTGAGGTCACTGGGTTACCATGCCAACCAACCAGAAAGAAGCCACGCCTACTCCTCTTTCCTAACTACTTGTAACTGTGTATTTTGTACCGTCCCTCAATATACATACTATATTATATTAAACAGGATATAACAAAAATCGTATACATCCCTTAAACCACGCGTTCTACTTATTACGAACTACTTTTATTATAGGACCAAAAGGGAAATTGAGAAAAAAAAATGCTGTTCCATACAGTTTAGTCGAGTAATATTGAATTACTTGTATGAATTAAGGGTTGGTCCCTTTGTAAATTATTTATAGTTAGATATATTTTAAGCCTATGTTGTCCCACTGCAGGGCAAAAGCAATAGTTGATCATAATATATTATGCAGTAAAGCGCCGGCTTACACGATTTTTGTTACAGCCTTTATATAATAACCCTGAAAAATGGACAAGAGATGCTATTGGTTTCAGCCAGGACAAAAATAATAAAAAAAACTTGTTACGCTGGTAGCTGACCAATATAGTTGAGAAATGGCAGAATATAACGCTAACTGCTAGTATTTTTTTTAAAAACTACCTGACGTTTCCATAGTGGTCATAGACCACACCATTTCCAAGAAAATCGAATAAAGCGAGGACTGTACGCGGTTTCAGTCGGCCATAGTCCATTTCTTCGCCAGAACTATACACTACATACCTCTGGCCGACATTCAATTCTGAAACAAGTAAATAATACATGAACAACGTGATGCTATATGTAGAACTAGATAGTATGTACCTATACCTCCTGTATAAGCAAAGAGCCTCCTCCACAAGCGACAAAACATTTTATTTATTTATTTATATAATTAACAAAAAATATGATATTCACAGGTAATACCCAATACGACAAATTAGCCACAATTCATTATTATTAGAACATAACCAGTCTAAGATCACCCAAACGAATTCCGCCAATGGACAGTTAAAAATGTCCAACCTTTGTGAGATACTGGAGGCCTATAAGCCACATTTAGCACCTCACCTACAAATCTCCATGATAACTGTCAAACAGATGATGGCTGAATATAAACCTTACGCGTATGATAATAAAAGTCATCAATTATGTGGATATTTTGACATTTGTAATATGAATCTATGATTCATTTAAAGCGGCCTTTTGAGTCCCCCTTTTGTTCAGGATTCGCGTGGCTCTGGAGCGAATTTGGCTAGATTAGTTCGAGCCGCCGGCATCTCAAACAGCCTCTCCCTCGGCTCTGAGTTCGTCTGGTGCACCCTGGGCAATCAACGTCGATACCACCATTGCTGACCGGCTCATCTCTCCACTAAAGCGTGAGCAATTTCTCATTCCTCATGCCGACTCGACAATAGAAGAACTTTTAATACTAGACGTCCCAGCGAATAAGTCAGCGTGAAAAAAAAAAGTAGCCTCACTTACTACTTATAACATCAGCTATGTGCCAGTGAAAGTCCTGTCAAAATAGTCCAGTCGTTTCTGAGATTAGCCAAAATGAACAGACAGACAGAAAGAAAGAAAGACAGACAATTTTATCTTTTTAATTTTTTATTAATATGTACCGTTCATTCAAAATACTTTTTTAAGTAGTGCGCAAAATTTGCAGAGTTATTCGGTGTCCGTTCCCAAATGCAACCGCAGTACTAAATTTCAATCCAAAACTAAATAAAATTTTGATTTTGTATGGCTTGTGCTAGTAATGATGATCCCCTATACTAAGTCGAATTTTTGTTTTGTTTTAAAGTGTACCCCAGAACTGCGGTTGCATTTAGGAACAGAGACTGAATCACTCTACAAATTATGCGCAATACGTAAAAATTTAATTAATGTAACTTATACATATCCATTAATCTGACTGTCTCTACATTTAAACCAGCTGTACAGACCTTCGGCATTATAATAGTCCAGAGCCACAGCTCCGTTCCGGTAATACCAATGTCCGCGTCCATTATCATCGATATCCGCCAATCTAACACCGTTGTCGTAAAAAAACTCCCTTTCTTGCTTATGTCGCTCAAACCAGTCATATTGTGGACTCGCTGGCTCCATTCTGTAGATATTCATCTAGGCAGAACATAATTATAAATTACGATACAAAGTTTCATTATTGCTATAATATTAAGATTTTGGGCAGATATACTTTGCCTTAAAACCTGTGAAACACACATTTTAAAATTATCACATCTTAGGCTTATGAGCTAAATCCATTTAGCTGGTCACCGGGTGATACAGTGAACGAGAAGTTTATGGAAATACTATATTTGTTATCTATGTAGTTTATTTCATAGTTTTGTAGTTATTGGTTTAGTTTAGTATACCATAAGTTTAAGTGGTCTAAATAAGTTATTTTTGTAATTTTTACACACTATGTCTACGTGTCTATCATCCATATTTCCAGTCGCGGGACTACTGGAAGAAATTTCATTAGAAATAAGTAGTTCCATTGTGCTCATATGTCTGTAATATCTTTATTACCATGTTTCCTTGTGTGTACATAAATAAATAAAATAGATAAATATAATATACATTACAAAACATACCCTTCGCATGATTTTCTCGGTTGGCAACTTAGTCCACCCTTTGTCTATAAATTCTCTATTAGATAGTCGGTATCTAATAATACCATCATCCTGAAAAAAGATGCAATGTTCTATGGAATATTTTTAATACCTTACTATAAATCCAATCAAACGTCTGAAAACCGGTTACGCCTTAGAATATCCTCAGATATTAGATTCTCCCCAATCTAGAAAGTCACGTACTGAGCTAGAATTGTGGATATAAAGGCTTTTTGATTGATTGATGATGTCTCACATGGTCATCTTGGGATTTTTTATTTCTATAACCATTTTTCTTTTATTCTTTCTTTTTAAAAAACGTTGCCCCACACTTCCTTTTGTCCTCTATCGTGGGTACAGTTTATAAACATACATCTCATGCACCCGGAACAACTCTGTACGCCATAAAAATATTTGTTCCGTGCGGGAATTGAACTCGCGACACATAGCGCAAAAAGCCAATCGCTTAACCTCTGAGTCAACCGTGCCATCTATTATTTAATTAGTAAGTTTACTTGTCTAAATATAGATATTAACACTGCACTCTAATTTCTTGTTTATAAATGAACTTACCCCAAAGTCCATGCTTGCTCTTTTCATCGATTTACTATGTGGAGATATATTTTCCATGCCAGGTGTGTGTCCAAAAATCCCAGGTTCTGGGAAGTTTATTCGCGTATTGAAGATTAGAGGTTCCATAGGCATATCCTCTGCCTCTTTATAACGGGGATCATATGGCACAATTGTATTACCTCTGACCATAACCTTAGGTACACGAGTTTGACCAATATCACATACAAGAATACTTTCTGAATATACTTCGTCTGGAACCTGTGGTATCTTAATTTCCTTTTTTACCGGCAAATGTTTCATTGCCAATGTTAACTTCTTCCTCCCTATCTCCCCTTTTTTCGCTAATTCTCGTTCTTTGTCTAATTGATATCTATCTGATGAGTCCTTGTTATCTTGCAGCATTCTGAGAAGTATAGCATCTGACATTCTTTGTCTCCTTTGTGTTTTTTCAGACGATAATGATTTCTTCTCCAATTTACTTTCCCTTTCCTTCGGTTTTTTTTCTTTTTTCTTTTCATCTTCAGGTGAAAGATTTTCCTTTTCTTTTGTGGATAATTTAATTTTCGTCTCTTTAGTCGTTTGACCCGTCGGAGATTTTTTTTTGGAAGTGCCTGTACCCATTTTATTTATTTTTTTGAGAATATCTTCTTCAAAGCCAGATACTTGTATACCTTTGAAGTCATCATCCTTGGATTTAAACACTTTTTTACCTCTAGAATCATCTTCTTCAAACTGAGATTTTTTACTCGCATCTTTAGATACTGGACGTAACGCTTTACTTAATAATCCAGAACTTAACCCTTTACTTGCATTTTCGAATATCCCTTTTTTTAGATCTTTATTTTGTTTCTCGTCTCTGGCCCTTTCATACATCGCTTTGTTTAGGTTTTTAAGCAGTTCCTGGATTGCTTTCTTATCTTCATCTTTAGATAATCCTTGTAACATTGCTTTGCTTGTATCTTTAAGCAAACTTTGTATTAATCCTGTATCAGCATTTCTGGGTATTCCCTGTGCTGCTGGTTTACATAAACCTGTTAATTCATGTATTATTTTGTTATTTAAATCGGGTGATCCTTGCCCTAATGTATTATTTATGCCCCTAGTTAATTCCTCTATATGTTGTTGGTCTAGGTTTACTCCAGCTAGTGCTTTATTAAGATCTCCCAATTTCTTCACGAGTTGCCTTTTTGTGTCTTTCAATAATGGTTTAGTCTTTTCTTTAGATTTAATTGTAGTAGATTCTTTTTTTATATCTTTGATTGTTTTATTTAAATCCTTGGGTGATGCTGGGGTTTTTCTTTTAATTATATCTTTAGGTGCTATATCTTTACTTAGACCTTTACTTTTAGGTAAAGCTTGCGTTATTTCTTTGTGTGGACTTAGAGTAGTTTGTTTATCCAGACGTTTTGATACACCATGCGCCCTTTCTTTTCTTTGACTTTTAGGTGAACCATGCTCTACCTCTTTATGTATAACCTTAGGTAAACCTTGGGTTACCACTTTATGTGATCCTGATGAACTTTGCCTGGTGGATTTACTTTGACTTGCAGGTAAACCTTGTTTTACTTCTTTATGTAAGCTTTTAGATAATACCTGCCCTGTATCTTCATGTAAACTCAAACCTCTAGACAATTCGTGGGTAAGCAATTCAGTCAAATCGACTAATAACTGTATCAGATCTTTATTTAGATCTTGAGATGACCCCAGTGTCAGTAATTCGTTTAAATCTTTGATCAATCCTTGTATTACTTGACTATTCAGATCCGCAGATAAATCGTGAGTTAATGTTTTGCTTAACTCACTTAATTCTTTTATGAGTTTTTTAATAATATCTATAGTTAATCCTTGATTTATTGCTGTATTTAGTGTCTCAATTAGCTCTTGTATTAACTCTTTATTAAGATTTAAGTCTTGTGGTAAAGCTTTGCTTAGATCTACTAATCTTTTTATTAGTTTTTTATATACATCTTGACTGAGTAATTTACTAAAATCCCAAGATTTTCCTGTACCTAATCCTGAACTTTCTCCTCCAAAACGTCCCTCTTTTAAATACTTGCAAATGCATGTTTCCTTAGATGGCGATGGATAAAGACTTTCATCTGAAGAAAAACGTTTCTCGCCTTCAAATTTGATTTTACCTAGTAATTCATCAAGCTTATCTTTGCTTTCTGAAAGACTTTTAAATCTCATTTGTTCTTGATCAAAATTCGGAAAGAAATCTATGTCTGGCTCTCGCATAGACAATGGTGCTTTAAGCTGTCTCAAAAATCTCTCCAATTCAGTGTCTTTATATACTCTGTGCTGGCATACACTCTCTGAATCAAGTATAGCTTGTAACAAATGTTTTACCCTACAAAGCCATATCTTGAAGCGCTGTCGCCTTTCTTCACATTTCTTTTGATAGAGGGAAATAAACTTAGTGACTATAAAATCACACCTTTTACATGATTTGTTCAGACTTGCTCGCTTGCAATGCTCGCAAACTCCTATAACTTCATTTTCCCTAATACCTCTTATTTCGTCGAGTAAACTACGAACTCTTTGTACTATTGTTCTACATTGCCCACATTTTGTCTTGAATTGATCTGTGGAATATTTAATTATTGATAGGTATTGATCACATTTAAGTAATATGGCTGACTTAAATATCGACGTGTTCCTAATTACTTTACACTGCACCTTGATATTATTATTATCTATAACGATCACTTTCTATCTCTTTCAATAATCACATATATCAACGGTTTGCCTTATAATTGATAGAAACGAGATAGAACGAGATGGCCCAAATATCTCAAATTTTATAATATAAATATTATTTCCAAGAGATACTATTCTAATTGGCGCAATCTTACATAAACAAAGTTTCGTTAAAATCATTTATTTTTATTACGTTGTTTTAATAATGTTAAATCCGTTTTAAGGATCCTTTTCTAAGTTCAAGTACAGTTTTTCAAATCTATGAGAGCTGTAAAATTCTAAAGGCTCGGAGTCTGTCCTTGTACATATTAAATTAATATACGCTGCAAATTAATGACCACATGATGAGATAGTACACTCTCTGATTCGTCGACACTAATTTAATTCCTGTTAGTTCACAGATATATACGTCATTAATTTCTGGCAAACCGCCTATAGATATGGTATTGAAAGGTGCCTTAAGTCGTGTATTACGACACTAAAAAAGTGAGTATACACATTAAATTTTAGTGACAATATTGATTAAATTGACAATAATACTGACTTCGATATTGTTGATGCAATATTCAAGAAAATTCCGAATTTTAAAATCCACTTCCTAAAATTTAACTATTGTCAAAAATATCGAATGTGTAAACTACATGGCGAATGGCTTATTCTTTGCCGGAAAGTATATGGTATAACTAATGATAAGCGTGTAGTATAGCCAAGAGAGGTGATTTGTTCTTACGTAATTCACTGATGTACTCTGGCCTTTTAAGCTGCTTAGAACTAGTATTGTGTACAATATAAGAATCGTCAATTTTCGACAAGCCCGCTTTTTTCTGAAATTATTAAAAATTATGTATTTTTATTGGAATATTTATCTATCATCATGGATGTCTGTATAGTGTGTGATGCTGTCACAATGTTCATCCAGATCCAGAGTTCTAATCTCATCCAGCTGCGAAGAGGTGTGACAAAGTGACGTTATATCCCCTAAGCTAATCATCAATGCGCTGGAGGACAATATCAAGACCTGTGGGTCTACCGCGAAACTACCCCTGCGGTCCAAATTGCGATAATAGTGATAATATCGCGAATCCGACCAAATTGAATAGTCACAAAATATAAGGGCTATTGAGTAATAATATCTAATACTTGTGACTTTGGTCGGATTTGCAATATTATCACTTTTAGCGCAATTCGGACCGCAGGGTACCTAAATAGTATAATGTTAATGAACAACTTCAATACGATCGTCAGATATAAAGTTGGCCCTCCCATCTTCACGATCGGTAATTTTTTTACAAGGTACCTACCTAGTTCGAAGTTTATTCTCTCACGTCCGTATTGAATTTTATTACCAGAGTCTGATGTTCATTACCATTTTGTTACGCGGTACACCCACTGAACTGAACTAAATGAGAACTAGGATAAATGTTAATGCTGAGTACATCTCGCATCTTCGGTTTGCCGACAGCATCGTCATAATGGCTGTGTCTTTGGAACAGTTGGGTGTATAGATTTCCCCGTACCGGTTAAATAAAACATACCTAGGTACTTGTAAACTCATGGCACTGAAATTCAAGAAGAACATTGAGTAAAACAACGCGATTACATTCATACAAACATTTATTATTATGACACTTAATGATTACATTTTTATTCTTAGTAAAATAATAATACAGTCATGACGTGTTTGCCTAATAGTTGACATAATATACAAATCCTCTACAGGCAACACGATGCAGCTCTCAGAACTTATTTTATTTTAGGACTTAAATTATTATTAACCATGTAATGGGTTGGCTTTATTTTTATATATTCTAAACATTATTAATATTAGACACCACAGATTACCTTAAATAATAAAAGTGATTAAATTTATATTGGGGTGGGACACTAGAAAATTATATTACACATATTGAAAAGGTACATTATCATTAAAAGACCACAAATGACCTTGAATAATACGGTTGATTGAATTTAAATCTAAATTGGGGATTCTCCAGTCATGGGGTAGATACACTATTACATTATTTATTAATAATAAATTAATTATTATTACATTATTGTTATTATCCTTAATTATTATCCTTTATTATTATTATTAAAATACCACACATTAACGTCTGTGTTTACATTGACGTGATTACATGTTATAGCAGATAAGATAATATTATACATATAGTGCCACAAACTTATCTGATCCGGTGACCACTGGTGACCAAAATTGGAACTAACGTCACTACAGAACAAAAATTACTTCAAAATCTTAGATTATGTAGATCATGTAAATCTTAGATTATGTATTATTCTACTTAATCTATGTTCAAAATGTAATTTTTGTAGGGAGATGACATTGGTAAAAGCGACGGCAGCGACGCCATGACCGGGTCAGATAAGTTTGTGGCACTGTATTTAAAATGAGAACATCTTATTCCAATTTAGGTATCTATGTACCTAGGTACTTTAGAAATGAAGGGTCCACTGCAATAATGATGAATGTCCAAAAATATTTAAATCTTAACGAGTAATGCCATTCGGTCACTTGACAATGTACTCGTAGTTAGAAATCTTGTTTACAAACTTAGTAATATCGCTAGCAGTCCCGAGATAAATATGTTTATAATATTTTGGCTACACGGCTAGAACGCTCAAAATTTACACCGTTTATTTTAGAACCCAATTATCTTAAAACAAAAGACAAAGGACATTCATCATTATTGCAGTGGACCCTTCAAATGTAAAACTTGAAATAAACGAACGACGCCAACTCAGCAATCCTACAACGTATTTATGAAGATGTCGATTCGTACGAAAATAAATTATTATCAACGTGGGTTCTCCCACCTACAAAAAATAAATAGGTAATAATAAAAGGTCGCACGTATCGTACGAATTTAATTCGTGCCAATCGGCCAGTAAGCTAAATAAATCCATCACATCATAATTTAATCATAGATAATCTCATAAATGTTTGCCAGATCGATATTTTTTCATTATTAGCTAAATAACGGACACCTGTGGCCGAGTCTAGGTTGATGAATTAATTCATTATGAATACTTAAGATTATCATACCTTTAAACATTAATCTGATAAATTGATACATTATATGCACACATAGTAGGTAATTGCAAATACATTTTTCTCAAACACAGTTTGGATATTCGATCCATTTCGATCATTAGATATTAATTAACCTTCTTCAAGATAAATAAAGTAAATGTTTATTTTCTCATTATCACATTACAGAGTACATCGAACTATTAGTGGAACAAAAACAATAACAACACGCTGGCACGGGCGGCAATTTCATATGAAAATCCCAATAAGGTTCTTGGAAAATCCATAAATATCATGTTATGTCAATATCGCGAAGAGATTTTATTACGTTTACTCACCAGCACAATAATTGAATGTGTAAAAACTATTTTTTTTTGGCTGTATGATAAAAATCTAATTCTCGTCAGACTAAAAAATCTTGAAGCGCGAAATGTGAATTTTTATTCTTATTACGTATTATAATGGAATCGATGTAAGGAAAATGAGCTCAAGTGGAGATACACAGTCCAATGAAAATATTTTAGTGCCATTTAATACTATCAAATAAAATGTTTCAAATTACAATGGATACTTATTACTTCTTAATTTTAATATCCGTGCTGTGTTTGAGAAAAATACTAAACAAGCCTTTTGGCAGTAATTGGACATGGATGGACTCACACGTATGCCTCGGCTCACATTATAATGTTCGACCATCAATACCTGATCTGCCGGCCGCTGCAGTACCTAACGTACTACTTATTAATTTCTAGATTTCAGTCGTAACTTTTTCTATAATTCACTTTTGAAACAATCTTTGGTTCCACTTACGTTTGTAGTAGGTTCCTACTACAAACTAAAATAACAAAACTCTTAAAATATTCACTCGACTTATAAATAGGTCAGACTTTCAGATTTAAAATTAAATAAAAGAGTTTCACTCATAAGTAATGTAAAAAGTAGGTATATAATTTAAGTAGGGTTTTGTAACTTATTAGTTAGGCAGGTACATTGATATAAAATATATGTAATATCCATAATAATTGACTTTCGAACCAGGTATCACAATGTCTTTCTTACTTTTAGTCATAAAAAATTATAGAAATAAATTACCTAACTCAAAGATTTAAATTACACACATCATAACCATCTTGCTGATCTTATACCATTCTTATTTGGAGTCGGTGTAAATGAATTACATACATATAAAATAGAAATAGTTAATACTGTAATGTTGTAATTGAATTTTAAAAATACAATTACCTACATTCATTATTAATTTATTATAACATGTTAATTATTTATTTAACATGCTGTTATAATTGTGTAGAAAATGAGCGTACTTTTAACTACACAAAATTCGGTACATTCGAAGGACAATTATACTTTTGTGTAGGTTCTGAAAAGTAAATAAAGTTTAAGGAATTATCGTTAAACATTACTTATTCTTCAGATCTGCATTTTTTGGCCGGCGGCGGAGAAACTGGAGGAGTAACTTCTGGAGTAGTAAGTACCGGAGGAGTATCTACTGGAGGAGTAACTTCTGGAGAAGTAACTACTGGAGGATTAACTTCTGGAACAGTAACTTCTGGCAGACCTGTTCCCAGATTCATAACTAGCCACTGATCAGGATCAAGGTCAGGATCACTTTCGCGGCTGTCCTCACTCACCGTAATTACTGTTTGGTTAGTATCACCATCATCTACCAATATTTCAAAGAGGCACGAGATTCTCTGTGCATTTGCCTCATCGGATGGACCAGCGACATCGGGATTCGTTGTATCCTCGGCGGTGCCTCCGTTTCCAGTGTTGCCTTCCAGGCTCGAAGTAGCCTGTCGTGGCTGATCAGACGACCCAGCGACGCCTGGATCCGTTGTATCATCGCAGGTGCCTTCTATTTCCTTGGTGTCTTCCAGGCTCACCAGACCAGCTACCGGGGGTTCCGTTGGATCCTCGCAGGTGCCTTCGTTTTCCCTGGTGTCTTCTAGGCTCTCCAGACCAGCGACCACGGGATCACTTGTTTCTTCGGTGCCATTGTTAGATATGTTTATCTTCGTTATCGTCGGCTCTTCGTTAGGTTGTTGCATTTTGCTTATATGAACTTTTTTTTAAATGTTATTTGTAAAAACTATTTTATTAAAATTTGGCTTAAAATCAAGCAAATTTCAACGAAACAAGGTTCAACGCCCTTTGACGTTGACAGCCGGCGGCAGCTCGCGCGAGCGGTAAACTTTCGACTGCATTAGGTACTAAAGGGATGCGTCGGGAAACCTCCCTACCCCTTTTTTGGTCGTCCGCACCCTACGCATCACAATAACAATCGTGAAGTTGGTACAGGATAACATACTTAGCAGGGTTAATTTGAATTATAACTCCTCGAATATAATAAGTAAAGATAAATAATAAAGGGCAAAATAATAACAGAATAGTTTCGGATTTAATATACCTGTTCATCTTTTTTTGTGTGAAGATAAATGACAAGTCCGGAATATTGAAGATCAGCCACTTTTTTAAAGTCTCCCGCACAAGGACCTGTGCACTCTTGGCAACATCTAAAAAAAGTTAATAATTTACATATTATAATAACCCGACCTATTACAGTGTATTATTAAATAAAACAGACGTCCTAAGCAAACGTGGCAAGGGTAAGGCTAAAATTATTCTCAAAATGTTGGTTTTCTTGATAATATAGATTAAACTTACCGAGCTTTGCCTTCCATATTATTTTTCCCAACTTTATCTTCATTCTGGATAGTGCCAGAATAAAACATAGGTAACTCTGTCAATTATAGCACGACATGTCATACTGTCAACTCATACACAAACAAAAAGAAAATTAACAGGCCAAAAAAATGAAAGCCGCAAAAAAATTACCATGTTTTTTGTATCAATCTAGTAACTCATGATATTAGCTTTATTAAAATAGTAATGAAAATATAAAAATTAATGACTGATCATATTCATCAAAACTTAAACATAATAAATTAAAATTTCCCGCCATAAAATAGTTACGACGATATCGAACGAAGTCAAAATGTTGCCACACACAATATTCATTCCTATGCGTACCCATGGCGTACCCAATGACGTAAGAAGCCTCGGCGTACCCCGTAAAATCAAATGGCTAAAAGAGAGGATTCCTTCTTTGGTCATTGCGTAAAATATAGTAGATTAAGTAAGTAAGTACAATTTTGTAAGTAAATGTTTATTTTCTTATCATCACATTATAGATACATCAAGAACCTTATACATATGTAATTTTCTTGAGATACATTCACAGTAAGTAGCATTTAAATAGAGACTGAAAGTCGCACTGCTGTCAACCGACCAATAACTGTAGTTAAAGGATTCCAACAGATATTTTGAGGTCGTTCGATTGGTCACTCGCGTAACGGTAACGCAGCTGTGGATCGCCCGAAGCGGCTGAAGCCGTTCAATTATTTTTGATGAGCCAGCGACATTCGTAGGAGTGACTTTCACAAAGTCAATGCTTTCACACCGAAAAATGACTTACTGAACGTAGCCATAGACATCATTTTCATTAAGACATTGACATGACGACTCGAGACATCAATCAAATCAAGTTGCCTTGAAGACCTAACGCTTGCAGTGAATAGGGATTTTGTTAGATTGAATTATTAATTGTTGTGATAATATATTTGTTATTTTTATTATAACAATGCCTTTACAACGGATCGTGGCTCTGTCCAACATAATGCTTCAAACGAATCGCTCCAGTTTATTATTGAGTACGAAGTTTCAACAGAACAACATGTGCAAGTGAGTTTATTTTTTTCAATAAATACGCCATTCAATGTCGTAAACAACTAGTTTTCAAGCCAAGAGCGCTTTATTTTTAACTTTTCTATGTTAAAACAGAATCTTTATGTAGATAGTTGAATATAGACTGACAAAATATAGATATTGTGTTTTTCAATCATGGCTTCATATCTGCTGAGAATTTTGCAGCTCAAGGATTTCTGTCACGCTGTGCGTATGTCATACATTTTGTAGTATGGCATTGGTCTAAAAACATAACTTTTATTTAACAGCTAGGTACCTATATTTTGTATTTATGTAACCATCAATGTGTGTAATCCTTTGGTGTGCATCATAACTCATGAATCTGCAGTTATCATAATAATTCTAATATATATAATTATAATTCTCATTTATTTATTTCTATTTATTTAATAATTTATGTACACACATCAAAAGACAAAGAAAACATTAAATAGGAGAACAAAGTTCGAAGGTACTGCTTATTTGGTTGCAGAATCTTCTTTAAAATTCCGTATCTTTGAACTTTACTGTATACCCATCAGTTAATGTTCAAAAAGATAATGTAAAGAGAAAGTTGGTCCTTTCTAAGCTAGTACACACATTATTACTTATGTTCTGTCCTGGCCCTAGGCAGGCGCTGCCGCAAGACAGCTGCAGTGGATATACCACCTTTGTGTACCTTCATTTTAATAACAAAAATGTAATTACCATTAACTTTAATAAATATAAGGGACATCCCTTTGCAGGGTTTTAATGTGTTTAATCAAACATAAAATTATGTATCTTATTTACAGATCTCTAACAATGATCAGATTAAAACACACAAAGGTACTGAAAAGTGAAAAAGAAAAGCTGCGGACCTATTTCATTCAGCGATATATAGACTATGTAAAAAACTACACAAAAGTACTTGAAAACAGATTCCCTACTGCAGTCAAAATGTACAGAGTGTTCAGCGTAGGAATTAAAGATTTTCTTATGGACCTGAAAACATATATATCTTTAAGAATAAAACTCACCAGGGATCGTGGTTTCGGAAAAATGAGCAGACAAGAGATTGAGTTGTTCCAGAAAATGCCATCTGATATGTGGAGAATAGCACCTGTTCTGATACTATCTGCGATACCATTTGGAAATTATATTATTTTTCCTTTAGCGTAAGTATTCTAGTTTTTAGATAGAATATAAAGTATCTAATACTAAAATAATAAACTCATTAAGACATACAACAGTGCAAGAAAAGAGCTTCCATGAATAACATGAGTTTGTCTAGCTTCCTTTGGCAGTCAGCCTTGATATCTTGCCGGTATCTTCTCCAGAACCAACCCACTCCGAACCGTGCACCTAGCAACACGACGTTTTGAAAGTGCCTGCAAAGGCCCAGTTGAAATAAAAAACTTTGACTTTGATATCACCACCTGGCTGGCTACTCCAGGGATCACCAAATAGCGGACTGTGCAGTCCTTAACAAATTCATAATTTTCAAATCATTATAATGTGCACACTTGAATACATCTACTATCGACCAATACAAAGTCTCTGGTCCCTGCGAGCTATAGCGCTGAGGACGCCATGATGTTCACTGACGCACGTCAGCCCGAGTACGCAGCGAGCTTATCACACTGGCGATTTGCGAACTCGCTGTGCACTCGCGGCGCGCTCGCTTCGCTTTCAACTCGCTCGAAAAATAATCAGGGGGATAAGGCCCTAAGTTAAACATTTTGTATTTCCAGATTCTTGAAACCGAGGAAGCTCCTTTGTTCCCATTTCTGGTCGATACAGCAAAAAGTTGAATTCTCTACTCAAGATTTGGTAGAACGCTTGAGATATAACAAACCAGTATTTAGGGCTTTACAAGCGAAACTATACTCAATACCAAACAGTGAACTTAAGGATAAGTGGAGGAAAACTTTAGGTTTACTTGGTTCTGGAGTACATCCAACCCAAGAAGACATCTTAGCATGCAAAGATTTGTTTGTTAATGAACCTTATCAGTTAAGCAACTTGACCTATGCACATGCGGTAAGTTTTAACTTTTAACTGTATCAACAATTTGTTGTGGCTTGTGTAATTGTTTTGATAACCAAGTTATGGTTTCTGTAATTTTGTGTTTTCTATCATTGTCTTGCCTAATTAATGGTAAACCATGCTATGCGCTTAATTTGTAGATAGGTAGATAGAATTCTTTATTATATTATTGGTATATGCAAACTCGACTGGTTTTTAATTATTAACTGCCATTGTTAATGTTTTTATTGTGTTGTCTACTAAATGTTTTTAAACTTTCTAATGCTGCTCGCGCCTATGATGCTACAGCTGCTTATTTTTAAATTTAATTAATATAAAGCATATTGCCATAAGCATTTACTTTAGATCCACATAAACATTTCCATTATACATGTAACTAATGTTTTGAGCATCTAATATAATACTCTAGCGACCCGTCCCTAGCTTCGCACGGATGCAGTTTCTCTACTATCCTTACATTGAATATGAAAGTATTATACATATAAACATTCCTCTTGAATCACTCTATCTATTAAAAAAACCGCATCAAGATCCGTTGCATAGTTTTAAAGATCTAAGCATACACAGGGACAGACAGCGGGAAGCGACTTTGTTTTATACTAGGTTTTGCGAGCGACTTTGTTTCATATTATGTAGGCAGCTGTGCGTAATGCCGGATTCACACAAGTGCAGGGCAGCAAGGCAGAGTAGTGAGTTTATAGTCAGCAGAGCAGTACTGCTACTATTTAAACGTGCGTGTTGCTACAGAACAGTACTTTCAATACTACTACTATAATTATAATTAATTCACATTCCAGGGGCACCTACTGAAAATGCATGGACTAAGAAGAACTATATTTAGGAGGAACAAATTAAAGTACAGAGCTTTCATACTCCTCGAGATGGACAAAGCAATCCTCAGGGAGGGCGGAGTCGACGCTCTTGCTATGGACACGTTAAGAAACGCATGCCTCATAAGAGGATTGAATGGCAGTCACCTGACAAACCAAGAAATGAAGAACTGGCTCAAAAAATGGCTCCAAATATCCCAATGTGTGGACAAAACTTCATACTCCTTACTGTTACACAGTCCAATATTATTGGCGTACAATCATCCACAGAATTGGGTATTAATATATTAGGGTGTAACACGGGACTCGTAATTAACGATGACCTGTACATTGTGAAAGGGTTTTATTATTAGTATTTGTGCTATGGCAATTCGGTGACGTTATTCGAAATCGCGAATAAATTAAAATCTGTCATAAAAAAAATTATGCTAATTTAGATGTCCTCTAGAGAAGTTGAGTATTCTGGTGAATGTTACTACCTCAATGTAACCCCAGGTAACGTATTTATGAAGATAAATAAGAAGGAAGCATCCTATGGTCATTATACCCTTACCTTAAGTGTTCATTGGTTTCTTGAGAATCAACAAAGATCGAATACTGAACCCTCGTTCAACCAGTAACTCTGTATAGATTCAATTATCATCATACACTACTCGAATCTTCCCACTGCTGAGTATAGGCATCTCTTCACTTCGTCAATTTCCTCGATCCTGTGCTAATCGCATCCACATGAATCCTGCGAGATTTTATATCACATAAATGGAAGTCTCAAAAAAAGACACGTGCGATATTTTTTCTCTGTTGTAGCTCTTATATTCAATAAGTTGTCAGCAATAATCTTCTAGTGCACTTTTTATTAACATATCTATATCGATGTACACATCTGTAAAATAATCTATGTTTCATATATAATTATATACAGAATTGTACCTAAAAAACATTATTTTGTAATTATTATATTGTTTAGTTTTAACAATGCAAATGCAACTTGATAATGTGTAAGGCCTTACGGGGCGCTTTTGGCTGATAAGCTTAAATTGTATCAAATACACATATCAAAAATGTAACCCTCCTTCTGGTGCAGTCGGGTAAAAAGTTTGAAAACACTTTGAAAAGGTGATATATTATGAATACCAAAACTATTCTAATTTCAACTATTTATTTTAGTTTCATAAATAAAAACAAATTAATAATTACCTTTTTATGTGTTTTGAAACAGAACCTACTTTTAAAGAGATTTGTTATAAAATTAGAAACAATATAAAAAATATCTAAACTCCTCAGTGATTTCAAACTTTTTTATGTGCGTACTTTTGCATATATATTTTCATAATCAAACTTTAACAAAGTCAAAATATGTCACGACGAATTTCAAATTACTTTTTTAAGTTTATTTAATCAATCGTTTCCTAAGAGTCGTCACTCCCGTGCTCTCAATCGCACTCTGGATGCTTTAAACCCAAAATGAAGCACAATTGTTAATATAAAACCAGCACTAATTAGGTACCTAGATAATGGCGTCTATTCTGTTGCGCATTTAGACAGTACTAAACTACACTACTACTAGTACTTAAGCATCTGTCACTTTCTATTTCTATTGAAACAGAAAGAAACCAACGATCTTAGTTTGGTTTAGTCCTATCAAAGTGCGCGACAGAGTCGACTCTACTGAGTGATCGCACTGAGTGCAACACTCATAGTAGCTCATATAATGAGGACAAGAGTTTGAAGATAAACGTATGTTAGCAAATTTTATTAGTTCCTAGTACACTGTACAATGTACATCTGGGGGCCTTGTTCTCTATGATAATACGAGGGCCATAGCATACTCGATACTACAGTGGCGTGCACTCCATAATGACAAAAAGACACTCCCTACCCTAATAAATTAAATATTAATATGTCTGTAATATCAGTTAATTGAACTCTTAGGGTGAGGTGGTCAATCACAATATCTGTGCACGCTACTGCGATACTATTAGCATCAGCGACTAGCAACTGTGCGATAGCATAGATGCTGCATCGCATTTTGTCGACTCACTGCGTCCGATTGCAGTATAAAAATCTCGCGTTTTGGTGACTGAATCCCATTTGATCGTGATATCAAGCTGTATAAAGGTTCCGAAAAGCGACTAAATCGACTAAAACAATCGGTTTAGAGTTCAGTGGCAACAAACTCAGAAAAGCGACAAGTTCCCTGATCGCTGATGCTTGTATCGAGTGCCCTCAATCACGGTGATCAGCGTCATTTCCAACTTTCGACATCACGACCGTAGCAAGGTATAAGCGTGGTTACCTATCATAGATAATAAGGCGCCTGTTATTTGCCTTATACTAAACGATGATTAAACGTTATTTTAATTAAACTAGTTCTTAAGTCTATTGCCATCTCTATGCATTGGCATACAAATGACAAGGACAGTGTTTAAAAATTACATGTTTTTATTAGTTACGGGTATAGTTTTTATCTGTTAGATTTATTGGATTGTGTATTAACAGTATTATCTTCTCTATAAGAGAAAAAGGTTAATTGATACGTCAACAATTTCTAATTGTTATAAAAAAAGCTTGGCTGTTTCTGTTTTTCAACAAAAATTGGAATTTAGTTTGTTGTTTGTTATTGTTTTCTATTGAATTAAATGTCGATAATTATTGTGTTATATTTTGTGTTAGCAGTAGGCTTACAAAATATTAATATTTGTAATATTTTTAAACGGAAACATAACAATCTACCTATTTATTATTGTTGCTTGGTTTATAAGAGATGTTCAAAGTGTATAATATAAAAATTACCAACAAATAAATTGTATGTTAAATTAATTTGCACTGGCAGTCCTTCGGCATTATTACCTATGACATTAACGCGTCATGTCACGGTTAAAACATGCTAATCTGCGACTTTCTCATACTAAATTTAACAGGTCGTAGCAAGATTTGGGTGTGGTTCTCACAGTGACCCTTGACGATCCCGTCATAGCATCGCCCAAAAACCTTGACTGCCTATCGCCTCGTATTCAGTAAGATACATAATGTAGGTACTTACATGTTAATAAACATTGTTTGATTTTTTACTATACTGTGCATTTTTAGCTATTGGTATTTTTAAAACACCAGCAATCAATGTACTTGCTATTTATCATCATCAGTCTATATTGCTGGACATAGGCCTCTCCAATCGCACGCCTCCAGCTCAATCCGCGGCTACTCTCATCTAGCTGCTTCCAGCCGGCGAAGACCATTGCTCCACGTTGCCTGTTGTCTTACGCTAAATTTGCCAATGCACGGTCTCCACTCAAGAACATGTCTACCCCAGCAGTCATCAGTTTTACGGCTAATATGGCCGCCCCATTGCCACAGCTTGCTAATTCTATGTCGACTACTCTGGTTCTCTGTCTGATCACCTCATTTCGGATTTTATCATTCAGAGAGACTCCAAGCATAGCCTTTCCATGGCTCGCTGAGCGACTTTAAATTTGTGGACCAGCTGTACCGTTACCACGTACGGTTCCCTAAGTCAAGACAGGTAGACAACTACTTATTATGTCCATGGATAGAACGCACTGCTTGAAGACCATAATCTTAGTCTTTAGGCACTGTGGAATTGGCGTTCAGATCTATGATGCTTTTGCGACTATAGATTATACCATGACTACTCAGATAAAGACCCCGCTTACGCTAACATGACCTATTGTGAATTGTATAGAAATATTGTGAATAAAACACTTGTGATTCTATATTATTGTAATTTTTTTTATTGCCTTGGCATGCCCCCTATTTTCCTACACAAAGCGACAATTTTTTTTTTAAATCTTAATTTGTCGCTGTCATTATAATTATGTCAATCACATGTCAATAATAGAATATCGTAAGATTTAGAAAATATTGAGATTGTTTCAAAACATTTTACAATATCATCGTGTAACAATTATTCTGCATACTCTCATGTCTTTTAACTTCCACAAGTATTTAACTCTTTGGGTGGTATGTTTGCTTCTAATGATTCAAACTAAAAAACCGAGCGGGAAAAGGAAACAGGCAGTCTGGCGTCTAGAATGCGAACTGGGCATAATAACTGACACCGACTGCCCTATAGACGGAGGGTGGTCACCTTGGAGTGCCTGGTCATCTTGCCAGGGGTCCTGTGATGACGTAGGACACCGGCTGCGAACCAGGGAATGCGTCAACCCACCTCCTTCCCAAGATGGCGCACCGTGCGGCGGCGCCGATGAAGAAGCTGAAGTCTGTTACCTCACAAACTGCACTGTGGCTGATTTCCGAAAACTTGTTAAAGGCGACTTCGCCAGAATGGAAGCCCTGCATCAATTAGAAGCCGTCCCAGCTCTAATGGAACGCTGTCTTCAAATGGAATGCCCCTTTGAGGCAATTGAAGCGGCCTTATCCTTCGATAATACGTGGCAACTGAATTCTGAATCTCTGTGGAATGCTTTACAATGTGTCAAGCGTAATCTGGGTTGTTCAGTTACCGGTGAGTGGGGAGCGTGGGGCGCATGGTCCGCCTGCGGCGCGCGGTGCGGCCGAGGCTTGAGATGGAGACTACGGCGATGCGATACGCCGGCGCCTTCAGACGCACATCTTGCCTGCACCGGTCCTCCCCTCCAAGCTGACATTTGTATCGGTGATCAGTGCGCCATTATCAGCCACGACTCCGGGGGAAGTTGGGGAGAGTGGAGCCAATGGTCACCATGCTCAGAGAAATGTGGAGCAGGGGTCAGACGTCGAAGAAGAGTCTGTCACGAAACAGATACTCCGCCTACTTCTGGAACATGGGGAACACACTGTCGAGGACAACACGATCAATTGGAAGTGTGTGAAAACAGTGTATGTTACCTAGATGGTTTATGGTCGGGATGGGGCAGTTGGGGACCATGCTCACAAACGTGCGGAGCAGGGAGAAGATCTAGAACAAGGACGTGTACTAGACCAATGCCTCAAGGAGGAGGAACGCCTTGCGTTGGCCCAAGAACTGAAGTCGGATCTTGCCATTTGTTCCCTTGTGAAGCTCTTTCACACAATGTCGCCATTTTTCATGGTGAATCAGCGCTCCACTATAATTTCGAAAGTAAACGTGCAACACTTTATCATTTTTTTATGAGGTTTATGCCCTTGTCGCCTCACGGGACGTTGGTTCGTCGAGAAACGGGCCAAAACTCATACGTTCGACTGAGCTTACAAAAATGGCATGTTTGCCTAGATGCGTGTGGCTCTAGTCGATCCTGTTGTTTGCCCAGAAGCTGTTCTCACACGAACATAGAACCAACAGCTTGGCACACTGCACTCGTCACTGTTACCAGTGACGGCGCGACATTAAGATTGGACGATGCTTCTATAGGTATAAGGAGCTCTTGGTCATGCGATCCAGATTTACCAGACGATAAAATGAATATTTATGTTGGAGAAAAGCTACACGGACAAGTTCAGGAGCTAATTTTGAATTTTATTCCCTTAAGGATGAATATAAACAGAAATCAAAGAGCTAGAAAAACTGATTTCTATCCAGTCGCAGCTTCAAACATTGAATACGAAAAAGCAAGTACGAGTGAAGCATACCTGCCTATTCAAAACGATCAATACTTGCGTTTACCATGTTTTGAGAATCAAGACGAATGGCGACTGGAACTAACTTTGAAAACCAAAAAAGAAGCTGGAACTATTTTATTTCTGAAAAACGAAAAAGGCAACAATTGGTTACACGTATATTTACAGAATATGAGACTTAAAATCAAGCTAGCACTTGATAATTTTAGATCTGAGAGCAGCAGCACAGCTGAAAGTTTGCCTGACCAGTGGCTTGACGTGTCTCTTTCCAAAAAGCAGGAGACACGTGCGATCGAAGCAACAATTAACGCTGGAGAACGATTGCACGTTCTATTTGAAGAAGAGGTGATCAGAATTAGACGAGAGTCGTACATAACAGATACGTCATCAACATCCCAACCTGCAACCAAAAATTGGGCAAATGTAACTACTGCGATGCCAATGATATTTGCTTTGTGCACTGACGAATACTACATCGGCGGAGTGCCTAATGATGTAAAAAAACATGTAAACGAGGATTTCGCTTCCTTCTCTGGAGTTATAGCATCGATCAGTCAGAACGGGGCTCTGTTAGATCTACATGAATATAGTATCGAACGGTACAAGGACGATAAAGTTCAGGTCTCGTCAAGAACAGCAAGCATCTCTGGATCTTATCACGAAACAGCTTGGGGCAAGTCCAACCGGCTGAACTTAACATGCCTTCATGCGAGAACGGCAAGGTCATATGGCCATATGGCCAGTTGGCTTTTCTTAGATACAGCCGTAACCGGAATTGTAAGGGATAAAACAGTGAGATCTATTGATGATGGCAGAGTCCTTAGGCTTGTAGCAACAGCTGACAACGATTTAAGAGGATTCTATACGTGTCGTGCGCATAGTAACAGGCGCACTCGAAATATTGTGACGTACGGTGTTGTAGGAAAGATTCAGTACAAACTTACCGGTCCTGACACGACTACAGCTATCGCTGTTGTAACTACTCTAATTCTTGTCTTGGGTACTCTAACTTGGCTTATTATCGAAGGTGTCCATGACATTCGTAACGGTTATGGTTTCTTTAGAGATTCACATTTATCTCCCAAAGAAGAGGCCGAAGCGGTATGCAGGTATATCGATCAGAATTTTAATTTAATTGGTTCAAAGAGCGCTGCTAAAGTAGCTAAGGCTCGAGCGAGGAAAAGAGGTAGACAACTGGCGAGTCGATCTAGTTTTGCTGCTCAGGAACCACAAGGTCTGATGCAGGAGAGCTTACAACCAGAGCAAAGTGAGAACACGCCAAGCGAGCCCGAGGGATTGCCAGCGTTGCCTGAAGTGAAGAGTTCTGGCGCCGAGCCTTCTCACAACGTGTACAGACTTGAGCCATGTTACGTAAGTTCTCCACGTCATGGGTCAATGTCGTCGCCTAAAACCAGAGTGGCGTCGTCGTCGTCTTTCGATCTGGTATCTCCGAGAGTACTTTGCTCTCAATTGCTACTTACGAAACGCACCTCTTCCAAGGAAAGTGTAATTTCTAAAAAGAAAGCAGCTCGTACCTCTCTTACTACATCACAACGGAGGACAAGAGCTAGTCTAATGACTATAAAGTCTTCGGCTTTCGTTGCTCAATCTCCCGCCCAAAAAATTCTGCAAAAATTCCAAAAGTTGAATGGTGGTAATTTTTAATAATAGTAACTATTAATTAGACATCGCCACCTTTCACAAGAACTTAGTGAACTGAGGTGAAAGAACAATAATTTTGTTATAACATCTGGATAACTTACCCGATCACTTAGATTATAATATAGGTACATTATATACAAATAAAGGGTTGACACACACGTATCACCCTAGCACCAGATCGGCATCGCCTCACCGTCGCGTCGGCTCAGCACTTCAGAGGTATCGGCGCGGCTACGGCTGGGGGACCGCGCGGCAACGTAAACGTGGCTATGGAGAGACGTAAACGCAGCGATGGCGAGATGTAAGCGTGGCGTCGGCGATTTGACCACTCACCGCCAGCCGTTCACTTATTACTTATATGAGGCGAGGCTGTTACATTTTACTTGAAACTGGCAGAATAGTCGACATCGGCTCAATTGCCATATAGAAAGAAGAAGAAGAAGATGCCGATTAGTGTGGGTTGCAGTAATTCTGAACCGCTTGTTGAGGCGATGCTGGTCTTTTGTCGGCGCGATGTCTGTGGCAACCTTTAACACGTAAGTTCGCATTATAATTGATTGATTTTTAAAGGTCTATAATAGTAACATAAATTATTACACACTGTTAACAAATGATCTTATTCTATTTTGTCACTCAGGCTAAAAACGCCTTTATAAACATAATGATAAAAGTTGTTTTGTATTGACATAGCTCGACTTGTTTGTAACGTTATAATTACATGAAGAATGTGCAAGTCTTAGGGGACATTAATAATTACAATAATATATTATTATAATTATTTTATTGAATAATGATAATTTTATTTACTGTAAGTAGGTAAGCAAAATATTTCGAAATACAAAGTGAAATAAAAGACAAATTTCTGTTCGTCATAATTTATTTCAATTAACATTAGTGACATAATTTTAAATAAAATCGGTTAGAACCATATTTGGCACTTACACTAGAAATAACATGATAAAATTCGGTTTATAAAAATAAATGGCACCAAATATTTTGTAAAATTAAATACATTTTAATATTTCGGGTAATATACAAACCCTCTTCATAAATAAATAAATAGGAATAAATAAAAAGATATGTATTAAATAAAGTAACCGTGGAAAAACATAGTTAAAAATAACTATTTGTCTTTTTATGCTAAATTCACGCAATATTGCACAACAATGACACCTATTATGGTAGATGGTCTTTATATTTTAATTTGTATTAAATATTTAAGCCCCTATGCTCTGTGCCGGTGCGAAACTACTAAAAATATTCAACAATTATTTGCATATGCAGAACACTATATTTTCGCATATTTGTGACATTTTATAAAGCACTATGGTGTTATATTTGCGACAAGATACTATTCACTATTAGTTACATGTAAGATTTGTAAGAGCATGCAATGTCTTTTAACGGACAAACCTTTCTATCCGCAGTTACCATACTATCCCTCATTCGGGCTCGATTGACAAAAGTGCGAACACTTACCTATAGTCTGAATCATATAGGTAACTCGGACCATCAGGTAATAGTATTATTATAGTACGTAATAGGAATTGCGGACAAAACTAGTTGTTAATTATGTTACTTCAACTATAATACGTGTATTCTTTATACACATGCAATGCAATACCTATTAAAAGGGCGATTTCACATTAGTCGATGCGACACGTTCACGACAGACTTTAGTAGCTGCTAAACATCCCATTACAGTCGGAACTTCCAAGTTTTGTTGTGCATATTTTCTTATAGCCAAAGACATTAAATTATACTACACAATAGACTGGACATAGCGAAAAAAATCGTAATCCGATACATTTGTCCTAGTGGACAAAAGTCGCTCAGTCTAGTGTGGTACGCCTGCCTGCATGTTAAGTCGTATTCTTGACAAACTGTCAAACAAAAGAAAAATATTTTCTAAGAAAATATGCCGAGTTGCGCATTACGGTATTGTAAAACTCGTTATGGTAGAACGACTGGATCTAACTTCGGTTTATTTTCGTAAGTATTTGTTATATTTACTTAGTAACAATTATTTTAATAAATAGTTCTAGAAGTTTCTAGTATGCTATTCAAAGCTAGATGGCGTTACTGACATTTGGTGTTCCCAATAGCTGCTCTAATTTTGCTATATTATGCTAGATGGCGTTACTGAGACAAGGGATCACAGTTTTTCTATAACATTTCTTCGCATAGCCCCTCTATAGTAGGTAGGTTTAATCTCTTTGCTTATAGCGAACTCGGCCTGAACGCAATCCATCACTAAATAATTTTAATAATTTATATTATGCAAAGGTTTCGAAAAACTCAGAGACAAATCTCTTTTCCCAATGAAGCGTGTTGGGCGCTCAGGCAGAAGATTTAATATTGTAAAGAATCGACTAATGTAACGCAGCCTATTTTAGAATCTTAAGAAAACATTTTTTGACTTGTTTAACCAAACGGATACCTTAGTGCACGAGTGATCCAAGTAAAATTTAGGTCAAAATTCATGTTTTTGTAGAATATCCCATAATTCAAACTGCATTGCAACTTGATAAAAACTTCATATCGCTTCAAGTACAGCGTTTAGCTCAATATCTCGAAACTTGAATATGCTATTTGAATCACTTATGATCCAAGGTATTCAAACAGTGTCTTAAATTAACATCATATGCATCTAGCACGATAAATACCAACCAAAATCTAGCAAATTTAACAAGATAAAATATTTTGACTACTTATTTCTCAAAGCCAATTACATTTTCAGTGACTAGAATAGAGATAGATTTTCTATTAGTTTAACTGACAAGAAATACTATTTTAATAGAAAATTTAGGCTAAAATAACTATTAACGATAATAATTTATTATAATATAAAATATTTTCGGAATATATTTTATAGGTTTTCGTCCACTGGTTTTGCAAAACTGGCAAGGCAGGACCGTACATATATTATATTTATTAAATAATAACATCTTGCTTAAATTCGTTGGTGTGATGAAATAACAAACGGAATGTAACATTATAGTTATATTTTATAAGCGTATTAGCAAGCAGTAGTGATCCACCTTTGTCCATCCACTCTGAAAATTCCTTTTAGCGAAATAAATAAGCCTCATTTCTTCACACCTCAAAACAAGTTTTATGGCTCAGCCAGTGAACGAACACTTCAACTAGCGTAGATTAAAACAATTCGAGCTAAATAAGATACATCTTAAAATAACAATTATCATTTTGATACACGCATTCGACATAATTATCTACTACTATTGCATATACTTTTGCTACGAGGTAATATAGATTTAAATAATGTTTTAGTAATAAATGTGGGTGAGAAGGTATTTGTGCGATTAGTTAAAAAATATAGCCGAACAGTTAACTTGAAGATGCTTTTAATCATTCTGTCCACCTAAAAATGTCAGAGAAAGGACATCTAAAACACACAACTCCTTATAATTATTTTAATAAACTTGAATGAGTATGATAAGATTCTGTGGGCCAAGCACGATTAGTTTGTCGTATGGTAGCGTAAACGTAAGCAAATTTTGATGATAAAATACAATGAATCTACCGCATTTTTGTTCAATTTTATTCAACATACGCACTTGTTTCATGAAAATGTAAAAATAGTACATATATTTTCAAAATTATCATGGATTAAACGTGTATTTTTACCCGACTAAGGAGAGGGTTATATGTTTGACCAGTATGTATGTATATATGTATTTTATTCAAGATTTGGTAACATTAACGTTACGATACGTCAAAACATTCATGCTCGGCCCACTGTTCATTTTTATAAAATGAATAATTACGTAGTTATCGTAGAGCCTGCGGTCAATATATATATTGTTATGTTACGTAAACTAGGTAAGTCTGTATACAATGAAATAAGTTTTTTTTTAAATTTTGGCAATTCTCTTGATAATTGTTGCCTTGCGAGTGCTAAGCCGACAAGCTTCTGCGATTAACTTTTAAATTCCATTTGATCTCTATCTATGTTTTTATGTATGTCTAGCTAAAATTTACTGGCATTTAGTAGTTTATAACAACCTTCCATATATATTATATTCATATATACAAGGTCCTTCCTGCCTTTCTAATTCGATCCTTTTATGAGGTTATTGTACTCATCATTATGAACAACTTTTACTATGGGACCATCCCTGAAATCGCTAACAAAAAATCTTCTGTCCTATACAGATAATACAATATTACTCGACTAAATAAAGAACAGCAGATTTTTTTGGCGATTTCACGGTTTGTGCCATAGTAAACTATGGCACAAACCAAAGTTTGATACGTTCGTACGAGTACAATGATCCCTTAAAGGGATCGGGATTAGAAAGGTAGGGCCTTATATAGCTGGGGCGGTCTAGTGACGTGCCACGAAAAATAAAACCGTTGTAAACTATGGAATACCATTCGCGAAGATCTTATTAACTGTAAATAAATACTTATTATACTTCTTGTGTTATTGTTTAAAATGTATGTTACGATTACTATCGCTGCAGTTTACGCTTGATTGTCAGTCGCGCAATTACCATACAAGCGTTTAATAAATACATGCAATGTACCTACATAGCTGCGATATGCCATGCTCTGCCGCAAATTTATAATTAAACAATGTTACCGCGCGCTAATGCAAACTTAAAGTAATGTAAACTTTTGTTTATAAACAAAGTTGCATCAACGTGTTGCAGTGGAATAATGATAGATACAGAATGCACTTAAATGAACTATTTCAATCAAAAAGAATATTGTTGGTACAGACAGCATCAAATACACTGGAACAAACAAAGTGGTCATAGTAAGGTAGGCAACGATCAGGAAATATAAACCGTAGTCCGTCGTGCATGCTATTTTATAATGTATTTCAAGGGAATAAGGTTTATTTTCTTACTGTTACCATAATTAAGACCACTTTGGCTATTCCAGTGTGTCTGACGCCCGACTGTACTAGGTACAGAGAACACAATAAAAATACTTTGCCACTGGCTGTGTGGATAAGAAAGGTTGTTCTGAACATTGTCCTCAGCAAAATTTAAGCTGTTTATAAATCAAAAACAAAACAATAATGTAGATCAACTATTTACCATGAACATTTGGCTTAGGCGCTGTTAAACCTGGGCATTCACTGTTTTCTAGCGAATGTTACATTATTAAATTATGTTCATTACATTCTAGCGAATGCTATATGCAAGATTTAAAATTTCTAATATTTCTGACTAATTCATGCTTTGGACGCCATATACCATAAAAATATTATCTTTAATTGTGTTATTGTATATAATTTCATTAAGTAAGACATAATTATTTATTTTATTGCATTATGAAAACAATTTAAGGTTTTATCTAACGACGTACGTCTATGACGTCCAAGCAGAATATAATATAAAAATTCGCATTTTTGGCTTTAGAGCATTACATTATAAAAGTGCGCCAGCTCAATGTACTGACCGAGGAGTATTCGCTTTTGTAACATGTACGTGAACACGACAAGGCGACCGAGACTGTGAGAGATGTGTTACAAGTGGTACGCACTGTAATGCTTGGCACAGTGCTCACTACTGCAATGTTCGATGTTATATAATTACAAGTGTGCGCACCGTAATGCTTGGCACAGTGCTCACTACTGCAATGTTCGATGTTGTATCATTGCAAGTGTGCGCACCGTAATGCTTGGCACAGTGCTCACTACTGCAATGTTCGATGTTGTATCATTACAAGTGTGCGCACTGTAATGCTTGTTACGACGTATTCCGGTGAATACGTCAAACAACGTCAACATCTCAAATTCGAGAATAACGTCAATATGTAATGCGGAAGGGTCCAAATAGTAAGGCAGATCAACGTTTTAAAACAGACATTTGTAAAAATACACACAGCGTAACCGTCTACTATTATAATGCGGTCATACACTATTACATTGGCGAGTTCATAATATTATTGTTCAAGCGTATTTTGTAATTTGTCAATCACCCAATCTTAAATTGAGGTAAAAAGTGCAGCTAGTTAGTACCATATCTACCACTACACTTGTAGGTACTGCTCTGAAATTCACTCTGCGCAATCGCCGAACGGTATATATAAAAAGGCACCACACGCTGTTTCTCAAAGGTTGATCAAATCTCAGCCTTTCAAATGTCATGACTACTTTATGACTGCTTGTTGAAGTGATTGCTGGTTAATAACAACAGCAAATACGACATTTGATAATTAGTTATTTGACCAGCCTTTCAGAAACCGGGAGGCACTGTCGGAAATCGCTAACTGATTGTCAAGTACGGCACGTGAATTTACTGAATCAGTGCAGAAGTTTAAAAGCAGGCTGCGTTTAACAAGGTTTATATAATTGCGACGGCAAATTATTGTTTTAAGAACAATTTAATGTAATAATAAAATTATAAAGATTTTAATCGCTACTTCATAGTACTCGTTAGTAACATTCAATTAAATTTCAAAGTGTAGAATTTAACATACTATTGTATCGTTTTTAAATGGCACATTCTTTTATCGATAATATGTTTTAATATATAATTGCTCATGATTATCTTTCAAATATGAACTTCAAATGAATGTAATTGTATTACTCAAATTTAGCTACCTTTTATCATGAGAAATTAATCAATAAACATTATTTAAAAGTGACTTTATCATAACCAAACCGTAATCCTCCCGTGTCAAGAAACCGTTGTTTAGGGCTTAGAATTTTAATTGTACCTCTGACGGCTTTAGCCCATTTAAACCGAGAGTTTATAGCACGATTTGGGGCGAGAAATTGTGCGCTACTACCACAAGCAATAATCGCCACAAGAATCGTATTTGGTCAAGGTCAGGTAAAGGTCAACTTATATTGGAAATTTCTGGGCAGTTCAATTTCTGCACTGCTATAAGAGCCAGAAATTATTTTTAAGCCCCCAGGAGTGTTATATAAACGGTTAGGCTACTTATGCAGTAATAAAATTACTTAGTGCCTAGAAAACAACATTCTAGGCGCTAAGTACGTCACACGTCTTATAACTTTAAAAATACGTAGATTAACCGAACATAGGATTATGTATCACATACCAATATTTACCCGTTACATACGGAAAGCGAACCTAATCGGAATGGCTTCTACTTCGGGAGGCGGACTTCCTTCGGGTCCGACGCGGCCTGGAGCTACATTGCTTCTTATAGTACAGTGCCGTACCCAATACTGCGGAACTCAGCATGGCCGATATAAAGAAGTTAGTTATCAGCTTGAAATCGGCGGAGTCTACGTAGACAGTGAAGATGCGTGCTGAAAAGGTTATAAGTATATTAAATATACACAGTGATGATGCGATTAAATAGGTATATTCAATTTAATATAGCGTATAAGTTAACGATAAGGCCTCTGCCTGGAATTTTGCGGGCAGCGGCGGCGCGGGCGGCGCGGGAGCGGCGCGGGTAATGCAGACCCGTTCTGGAAACCAGCGGGCAGATCACGCGGCGCGCGTGTTGTGTTCGTGGTTGTGTCGTCGAGATATTTGTTTTTAATCTCTAACGAAATGTCTGAACAACGGCGACAACATCTTTTTAAATCAAATTAATTCCTAACGCTCGATTTATTTATTCGACGTCACAAAAATAAATTGCACAACACTGCAATGCAGACGCGCGGGCGGTCACCGCTTGACTGGAGCGCACCGCTCGTTGCCCGCCGCCGCGCCGCTGTTTTCGAGGGTCGGTCCATTTGATTTTACGCATTAGATCCTGCCGCTCCCGCGATGCTGCCGCCTCCGCCCCGCTGCCCGCAAGATTCTAGGCAGAGGCCTGAAGGTTATGATACCCACTGCCTAAGGGCTTTAGTACACTAGCTACTTTCTGCACCAGAATCGCAAGCTTTCGCGTTCGTTATTCACTTTTTGTGAGCAAAAGGCAGCCAACGAACGCGAAAACGCGGCATTCTGCTGCAAAAAGTAGCTAGTGTGCCCTAAGAAACGGTACTGAATGCTACCACGCATATGGAGAGCGATATAACATTAGGCCGGTCAGTTATATGAGTGATGCTGGTTGGTGATGATGTTAAGGGAAGCGTACAACTTTTTTTTGTTACTGAGAAGCCTGCGTTTTTTAACTATCTACCTGGATCGTTATTATCTATGATATCCACGATGTATCTTGCTACGATCTGTCAAATTTTGTTATGAGAATGTTGCAAATCAGCGTGGGTACCTATACCTATTTAGCCGTGGCAAGACACGTTATTGTTATAAGGAATAAGGCGTCTGATGTTAAGTGGCGAAGCGTGAAAATTTTCATAGGGGAAGCCGTGGACTATAAGAACGTAAACTCTAAGATGACGTCTAATAGAGATGAATGGAAGAAGAAGACATATTGCGCCGACCCCAAATAAAATGGGATAAGGGCAGGAGATTGATGATGATGAAGCCGTCCTTAAAAGCCCTCCAAAAAAAGCACACTCACCGTAAATCTATATCGTCTCTTGTAATTTATATAGTTATGTCTGGAAGAGCTAACTGAATAACATGCCTTTTTTTATCAGTTGGATCAGTAAATAATATAATATTACGTTGATCTATGCACTAACCAATTCCTAAAGGGAAGCCAATGGGAATCGGGTTGTATGAACGCTTCGCCACTGCTATGCAGTAAACGATACGTTTGCCCAAAAGGTCAAATTAGTAAGCAAAAGAGGGTAAGTAAAACAATCGTAATGAATGGTCGCCAACCAGCAATCTATTGGAAAATTTGCGGTGAGTCAGTTGATACTGGGATACTATGGTTTATCATTAGCCTCGACAACAATGAAATCGCGAAAAAATAAATCTAATATTCCATACATTTAGTCGAGCAATATTGAATTATTTGTATGGAAAGCAGATTTTTCTTCCGCGATTTTAAGTTTGTTTCCATAGTAACAGTTTTTCATAGTGAAATAACCCCTTAAAGCAGATGCCCAGTTAGTATACTTAGACGTCACGCGATTGGCGCAGTGGTGAAGCACTTGGTTTGCGGTCCTGTCCTGAGAAATCTAAAGGTTCTCTTACTGGGAGCATTCGTGCGTAATGTAACAATGTGGTGTTCGACACTTGAGCATTACGTCACAATAGAACGCCAGCTCAACGTACTAACCGAGGAGCATTAGGTTCTATCGTTCGCTCGGCTCCGTACTCACTACTGTAATGTTCGAAATTTTACTGTAATGTTCGTTACAATGTATTCACTGATGTAATGTTCGAATTGGAGCTGTTACATTACACGCGAATGCTCCTTGTGGATGGTTTTGTCCCCGATTTTCTATCTCCCTTTTTTGCCGTGCAGGTGTGTGAGGCAAACTTTAAAAAATAAATACCCACCAAGGTTAGTGGTCACGGATATGACCCACGTGGTGAGGGATACGGCGTCAGCATTCTCATCCCTCACGATCCCGTAGATGTAGGTGACCTTCGCGAAGCCACTGAGAGGCGTGCAGAGTGGCTGGAAAAGCGGACAGAACACAAAGTTAGTTACAATATACTCAGGTAAGATATGGCTATGTCTCAATGTTAAATATTGACTTCAGTACTCCGTGCTGCTATTTAAGGGTAATGCCCGTTACGAACTCACCGACAGTGGGCACTGACTTTGAAGTAGGTATAGTCACCTATGTTGCGGTGATACATTTCGCAAACAAACTGCTTTGAACGAGCAGGCTCGCTTAGAGTTGGTAACTCTGCGCGCAAACGATTTTAGCCTTAAGGATGGTCAACGCCGATTGAACACGGCATGTAAATTTTCTCATTTTTGGACAAACCAAGAGAGCTTCAGGAAATGGTTCCAGCTCATTGCAAAATGTTAGGATACCTTAGTTCGCAAGTGACCCAAGAATGTAATGTTTAGGTGAAAATCAAGTTAAGTGAATTTTCACTTTGTGGGACCATTATCTAAGTTTTTGTAGAACATTCCATCGTCTAAACTGCATTGTATCTTAGTGAACACTTCATATCGTCGACTTGTACATAAAAGATTTGCAAGAATAGTTTGATGCGATTAGCACAATATCTTGAAAATTATAAAATGTTTAGATATCCAGCGTATCCTGGACCGACAACCCCGTTATACTCCAGAAGGGGGAATAATATTGCCAATGTTTTTGCTTTAATGTTGGATATTCTGTCTCTCAAGAGTTGTGACTCCTACCATACAGAAATCTGAGGTAAATAAAATATCTTATAATTAGGACGCTCATCAAAAACTCGCAAAAAATTCAATATAACAGTTATTTCTGGCCCCGGTAAGTAGTAGGTACAGTCGATTTGTACATTTCGTACGAACGTTCTAATCAGCACAAATCAAGATGTCAGTGACCGCACGTAGCACAATGGCATCAATTTGTATGTTAGGAAACCGCTGATAATGTATAACCAACTGAATATTTTACAGAACATTACAATATTATATAGGGCAAAGTGTCTTCGTATCAGCCTGAAAATGTTCACTGCTGAATATGGGCTACAATGAGTTATGAAACAATTATCACTTATCGATTACGATTTCTATTTCGATTGTCAGCCACAATAATCGACGATTACAATTATCACAAACTTTAAATAAAACATGTTTTAAAATCATGAAAATGTGTATTCAAGTTACTGAAATCAAAATGGTAATCAAATGTTAAATTTCTGAGCGCGCGTGTCCGACCAATGAGCTCCGTCTTCTCGGGGGTCACTTCGGTGAGAGCGCAACAGAGTCCCCACTCCGTGCCCTCGCGACCCCGGAGGTGACGTGCAGCGGGGGTTTAAGTTAAAGCGTACGCGCCGAGGCGGTTGCTCCTCGGCACTTTCTTCTCCGAGCGGGATCGGCCCTCTCTCGATCCCGTTCTGCGGTCTCTTTCTGGAGCATAAATCTTCACAGAAGGTGACCACTGTCTTCCAATTTTCCTGATCTGCTAGCATGGCCAATAGATGATAGTAGGTATGCCCGATCCGATCGACCAGGATCTGCCGCTCCGCGTCCCATGTAGGGCTCGCCTCGAGCGTGTGCTGTGCAGAATCCTGGCCACATCCACAGTAGTGGCAATTTGTCGTGGCCTCGCTTCCTATCCTATTTAGGTATTCACCAAAGCAACCGTGCCCGGTGAACACGTATGTTGCTTTACAGAATTGACGCCTATGTAAGATATTTTATGTATGTAAATAAAAGAGGCATAGTTTGACGCATCAGTTAATTGCATCGTTATTGCTAAGTCGTTAGCATATTGCCATCAAGTATCAATTTACTCGAACCCTCAATTGGGTGCAACAAGTTACACGAACTATAATCATTTGCAATTGGACCTACACAAATATTGACAGTTTATTGACACGAGTTTCAATTCGTTTCCGTCAATTAAACGACTACTTGCAGCTATTATCTTTAAATTATTACATTTACAATGTATAATAAATCTGATATATGCGTATTGATAAAATGCTTAGGTATAGACATTTTCAATACATAATATCGACTAATTAAATAGAGCAGTGATAGTCTAGCGGTTGAACGCTTCCCATCTACGCAGGAGGGTCTGAGTGCAAACCCAGCCTGCACCTCTGACTTTTCGAATTTAAATGCGGATCGCTATTTGATTATCACTTGCGTTAATAGTGAAAGAAAACATCGTGAGGAAACCTGCACACCTGAGAGGGCCTCATAAAGTCGTCGATGGTGTGTGAAGTCCACCAACCCGCACTAGTCCAGCGTGGTGGACTGAAGCCTACAATCAATCCGAGAAGAGGCCCGCTCCCTTCATTGGGACAATAATGGGATGGTTTTTTTTTTAAATGTTGAATACAGTAAGCCATTATTACCATGCCTTGTCTGACCTAAAATAGCGCACACAGCATACACAAAATGAAACGCCTAGTTAAATAAAATCATTAGTTAATTAATGGTTAAATATATAGATAGTGGGCCGGCTGGACGGGAAACGCACTCAGGGCAGAGCGCCGATAAGATGGTCGGATATAATAAGGAGGGTTGGTGGAGGCAGCATGCACAAGGCGGTCCATGCAACGGAAGACCGCATGGCTTGGAGGCGCGTTGTATGTGGTCGCGATCCTCATCAGTGAGGGAACGATGAAGAAGAAGAAGAAAGGCCAGATCAGAGGAATATCGGTTGGCACATGAATGAAATGGTCAGAACAGTTATTGAATTGACACATGAATAGAGTAAATTAATAGAATGTTGTATGTACAAGTACCTACAAGGGCAAATCAAGCAGGGAGCACAGGAGCACTTAGTTATTAGGGTTTCATAGCCAGCGACTAATATACGTTTTGGCTAATAGTCTGGTCCACCATCTGTAATAGTTTCTAAGTGGGGGTGTTACCTACAGTGACAGCATATCTATGCAGCCAATGGCCCCGATTGATATAAAAGGTGTAGACCAATTTATAAGAACGTCACCAACACGACGATACATCAATGTCAAATACACTTAAAGAAAATTGATAATATAACTAACTTGGCTGCTTTCCAATATGGTGTAATTAATTTATTCGGTTTAAAATTGTAAAAACAATGGTTAACTATTTGGATAATGGCCAATCATAAATTCAATTTAAATGTGATCGTACATTGAAACATAATTAAGCTGTCTATGCCAATATTGCCAGAAACGGTCAAGTGGAGTGTGACTTGCGTACCGAGTATTCCGTAATTACATTATTCACGTCACCACAACGTAAGTAATCAAAACCGAACATGGGATCCATAAGTGTGAACAAGTAAACGAACTATGAGCTGTATATAGAGTACCAAATTTTGCATTTTAAACGAGTCGATGTGATTGGAAATTCCTGCGGTTCTGTGGTGATTGCACGCCTAGTAATTAAATCGTTCAAAATAGTCTAACTCCTTCAATTTATCGGAATTTTAGCATCAATTATTTTCGGATTTATTACCTATATTTCAGTACGTTTAATTGGGGGTTTGCTATTATGCAGAGTATTACATAAAATATGCGTCAGCAAGTAGCGAGCAATCGAGTAATAAAGCTATGCACGGCATTTCTCGATATGACAAGATCCGGAATGAAGAATTTCATAGCGAACCTGACCTATTTTTCGTGGAGGAACTATAGCATGCTGCTGAATTGGGGGGAAATGCATGGGTGTGTAAAATTCAAAAAAAGAAATGATATGATATGAAGCAACAATAAAATTTAAAAAATCATGAGATAATATAATGCATTTGAGCACAAAGTAAAGAGTCCTCAGTAACGCAGTTGCATCAAAATTGAATTTTTCCGATAGTTAAATTGATCTGCAAACACTATTAATAGAATAAATCCGTTTTCTAATAAATATTCATATCGAAGTAGATATTTTTATTGCGTAGGTACCTAGGTATAAAATGAATATTCCAACGAGATAAAAATAACTGGCGACCTTTTGCTCATCCGTCGATTTCCCGATAGTTAGTTTATTGAAAACGATTAGGCCGAGGGCCACTCAGCGCTAAGGCTGAATTATACTAGTTTTGCGTAGTCAAAGTGACTATTGTCATACTTTTCTAGACCCAAATTCTCGAAACAGAAAAGATTAGAGGACAATGCCTCACTATCGATATCATAAACTGACACAAAATACAGGATATTTTTTTTATGTATTGCAATAATTTGCAGTCATTCAGTCTCTGTTCCTAAATGCAACCCCTGTATTGGGATACACTTTAAAACAAAACGAAAATTCTACTTAGTATGGGGGACACGCATAATTTACTAGCGCAAGCCATACAAAATCAAATTTTTATTTGGTGTGAATTTTAGTACTGCGGTTGCATTTGGGAACCGACACTGAATCACTCTGCAAATTTTACGCACTACATAAAAAAAAATCCTGTATACAATAACATCAAAGTAGACCATCAGTCTTCAATCCCCGGTGTGCCAATGTACGTTCCCGAGCGCGCATATCCCTGAACTCTTGTCATTACGAAATTCCGATCATCATCCCATATTTCAAGTGACAGTAATCAATCAATATTGTTTGTTTTAAAGGTTAATACTGTGATTCAATTTTCCGGACTAAACTGCGACTCACCGACACGGGCCCTTATGATAAATAGGGTGGAAAAGGTCTCAGAGTTCAAAGACCAGACTTGGGTGCAAATGAAGAATGGCATATGATAGGCCAGTGGTGTTAGTAGGCAGCGGAAATAAGCTGTAAAAGATGCAGCGGGTCTACCGCGTAACTAAAATTGTAATGAACATCGACATCGGTATTAAACTTCAATACGATCGTGAGAGCCTAAACTTTGAGCTAACTTGTAAAAAATTGATCATGATCGGAAAAAAAAAATACAAGTTAGCTCAAAGTTTAGGCTCTCACGATCGTATTGAAGTTTAATACCGATGTCGATGTTCATTACAATTTTAGTTACGCGGTCGACCCGCAGATGACGCCGTTATAACGAGGTAACTTAGATTATGTATACTTTATCTATGCGAGGTACAGAAACACAACCAAGAAGAGACATCGATAGATGATTGCGTCACGTCAGCGTAAAGATTATTCTTTACTGCTGTACTTATAAACATTCGCGGCCTTAAAGTCATTTCGGAAGTGATCGGTTTTACGAAGTTTGCCGATGCGACTTCTGAGTTGTGTCGTACTGTATTCTCAATTTGAATAAAAGACATGATGTTTCTGCTAGTATAAATGCATGTATAGTACAATCATGAAACAAACACCTATGATTCTTTAGTACCAACGTGTCCCCAATTCTTATGCTAATGCACTGTTAGTAATTAGTGAAGAAAGCATTAGTTTCGTAAAAATATTGCCCCGTGTAATCAAGACTTTAGATAAATCAATCTAAGCTGGGAATAAAAATAACATTATAATACTTTCTTGAAGCTTTAATGAATTATGAACTGACTAATAGGTACTGATTACTGGTTATGGCTGCTTTTGGACTAATAGTTAAATTCGGATTAATAGATAATTCTGAAAGATCGTTTCGGTCTATCAACAACCATCACCGTAACATTTTTTAATGTACGGTGGAGTCGAAATCCATTCCACCAGTAGGTAGCTGTTAATTCACAAAGTACCGAGAGGTCTCCTGCGCCCAGAAGAATACGAATGTATACGTTTCGTCATTTGACAGTTGACGGGGTAGGGATAACGCAAAGTCATAGTTTCTTATTTCAAGTGGGCCTTTGCAGGCACTTTCTAAACGTACTGATTCTAGGAGCACGAGTGCAAGTGGATTGGTCTTGGAGAAGATACCGGCAAGAAATTTCATGGATACTCTTTTCACAAAACTTTACAATAACATCTGAGGCCGCTAGAGCGGCCCCGGCTAAAATTCGACATGAATTTAAACAAAATTACCACTATAATTTAAACAATACCAACAACACTCAAACCACCCAATTATGAAAACAAGGGAAGCGTCATTAAAACTGTCTTGTGATGTCAGAAAGCAGCGGGTCACCAGAGAAGCCGCATGTGCAGAAGATAATCACTTCCATACGTCTCCATCGTCAACATAGTCTTTGATCTTGTAATATGCTTTCCAAGTTATCAAACCGCAGAATTTTTTACAATATTGAATCTTCCGGAAGATGGAAGATATTATTTCATGAGTCAAAGCGAAGCGACCTTTGTTTTACCTACACCTATTTCGCTATGTACTATCGAACGGAAACCTGTGGCCGATTACAAAACTAATTAATGTCTGGGTTTCATCACTTAATATTACAAGAATTGGTTACATTAAGTATATAGAACGAATACCGCGTCCATACCATGTTGCCATCTAACGTCCTGTTTCTTTTTTTATTACCGTGTGAGATCCGATCACGGGCTATTTGCCGGCAGAAGTCACCACGGCGGTTCGCTTTTGGCACTGGTAGATTCCGAGTCTTAAAGACCGCGCCGAAACCCACCAAGGTGACACGCCTGTTAGGGCACATCTCGGGGGAAGACTAAAGCGTTCCCCTCGCTGTGCAGTGCATGGTGACACATGACCACAACGTGTCACCATCTTTTCGGGACCGCTAGGTGAGAGCGCAATACCCCCACACTGTGCGCTCGCGACCCAGACGTTCTGTCTTCACTAACATTACAATCAGCAAATAATTAAGAAACACTTACCACCAAGTACGAAATTATGGACTTCGGTAATATGCCCAGCATGAATCCGACGACTGTAGTGGCATATCCCATGGTAAATATAGGAACTACCGGCAAACACAGCAAGTCTTTATACTTCAGGACATAGAAGAACATGACGTAAACTTGCACAAGTATTATCGGATATTCCATGTAGGTCATGATACTGTACTGGTTTGTAAAATTGTACAGCGTCATTACTGAGAAACTGAAAAAAAAAAAACATGATGAGTTTTCCAGAAGTATACAGGATGCCACAGATGTTAACTATCTATATATTAATACGTGAAGAGAAAACTTTGTACCCCTTTTTAAGCATATTGCGCGCACGGAGGAATGTGATATTTTGCAGAGTTAAAGTTTATATGGAGAAGGAGTGCAGAATGCTAAAATTATAGTCGAATTTCGACCACAGGGCGACCTCTAGTCACATAAAATGGAACCAAGTATTTAGAAGGTATCACGTTCTGTGACCGTTCACAAAAAAACAATCAAATCCAATCAGCAGTTTAGCTATAGGAACTAATTTCAAGTTTCATAATTTTACATATCATGATATCAAAGTTTGAAAAGTCTCCAACGTATTCTAACCAAAATTATTTTTATTTACATATTTTGCTAAGTAATATGTATTAGTTTATTTATATTTATTGTTTTATATTTGTATATTTTTTGTATGGGTCAAGTTGCCTGAAATTAAGGAAATATTATTACCTTAAACCCTATAAATATTAATGAGTGCCGAAACCCAGAACGATCTATCTACGATAGAAAACCATTTATCATAAAATCATAAATCAATTTATTGGTAATTTCCATTACACATCAAAAACCATTAATGCTTCATAGAATTCAAATAGTGGCTAATTAATTAATTAAATATTGTAACTATTTATCTTCATTGCTCCTATTTATCTGATGTGCAATAATGATTATTTCTATACTATTCAATTGAATTCAATTTCTTTTTAATAATAAATAAATAAGCATGCTATAATAATAAATTATTTTTCAGTCAATTCGTTAAACTGATAAAACGCTTTCTCGATAAGCTAGTTTTTTAATCTCATTTTATAGACTGTCATGCTAGAAGCAGATGTCACAAAACATTTTTTTTTTTTTTTAACGTGGTAAAATCATCAAATGGGTCCTCCACCCCGGGCAGGGCGGGAGGGACTGTCAGACTTGTACTGACTAAAATCCACGGTGTTCCTTCAATAGCCCTTTACGTTCCGGGGTCACGGTAATGAGATAAGTCCCGGGACCAGACGTCACAGTACTTGGTAAACATAATACACGGTATGTCCCATTATATAAGTTACCTTACTAGATTTAGTTAGCTTGTAGGAACTTCCCACTAGTTTTTGGAGCCTCATGTAATATATGTGTGTACATCCCTGTGTGTCATGTAACTACTAAAATTTTCTCTTTCGTATATGGCGACTTGCATTATCACTAATGAAGGTAACGTGGGAATCCTGTGCATAATGAAAAAAGGCTTTGCGTGAGTCGTTTGGGTTGCACCAGTACTTGCTCTCACAGCAACCATTATGCCATTATACACACATCGAGACCCTTCCGTACCTCAGCGGCAGCGGTCTCGGATTGCATGCGAATGTCAATGACAACTATTACAGGCAATCACGAGTTAACACTCTAACCTAGGGATATGCCGATCCGGTAATTGGGTTGACAAGCTCAGACGGCACCCGCTACCTACCTACCTACGTGTACAATAATCGCCACGGATCTTTGTGTCTGTGAAGTTGTTCCGAGTCGCGTCGTGTCGAATCAGGGAAGCAATTTATGTACAATCGAAGTAGCCTCCAATACGAGAAAAAGTTCGAATTCGAACTTTTCTCGAGTGGTAATTAAGTTGCTAGAAAACTGGAGACCGACATTTCTCGAAGGAATGTTGCTCTATTTGCTTCGACTGGTTGGTACCGTTCGAGAAATACATTTCGAATTCGAACCGTCATGAACGTCAAACAGCTCTCGAAGTGCAAATTCGATTCCGAGATGATCTCGCAGGAAACGAGAATTGGCCTCCTAGATCGTGAATTTTTTCGTGCTTCTCGCTCCGACGCGTTGGGTTGTTTCATTATTTGAACCTAACTTCACAGACACAAGAATCCAGGGCATACACCATAGATATCCGGAGATATGCCTTCACTCTACATTTGTTCAATTTCAAGTGTCGCCACTTTTTCCCCACTCCTAAAACGGATGAAGGGTTGGTATAAATATTCTATCGATAAAAACTGACTGCAAAAAAGAGAAGTGTTTTTTTTTGGCGTATTTTATAGTGTAAATATCGCTATATAGACACTTTAAGAGAGGCTAACCAAAGACTAACGATTTTAATATAATTTAAAGAATTTGAGAAAGGAAGATAGATAATACAGGGAGTTCTAACTTGGGACAAAGTACTCACCTCAATTTGTGTTTATTAGTCTATAAATATTTTAAAATATTACATAAATAATAATTAAAAAAAGTACAGAATAGTAAAGATTTAAGATTTTTGTCTACACTCATATCGTAAAGTTCTAATTATGAATTCAAAAATAGTACTTTATTGACAGACTTTATGCACATGCAACTACATAATTATAATAAAATTAAAAAGTTTTATAATGACAGTTATAGCGCTGCTGGCTGGTGTTGGGGTCCAAATGATAGCACAAACTGAGGTTATAATGTTTATTATCCACACACAGGTGGAAAGAACATAAAACTAGGTTTAACATTAGTTATGTACCGCGATATTACAAAAAGGTGTCGGCGCGAGCGCGTATAGCAACAGATCGCTCGCCCGGCTTGTCGCACACTGGCGCGCAGAAACTAGCGCGCCCTCTAGCGGGGAACATTCCAGGGTTGCCTGGCTCGGTTTAGGGAGTCCCACACGCTATACAGTTCTTTTTTTAAAATTATGCTATAAAATAACTTCTTTTCAATTTTCTTTTCTTTTCAAAAAAAATAAGTACATTTCGGTTCTTCCAAGAAGTTTTCATATCAATTTTTATAGCAGCCGCACATTATCTATGATGGGCTAGGGCGCAATTGTGTTAGATACGATAATATTTTTATTAGCGCGATGCAGGCCTCGTAATCTGATTGGTCGAATTCATCTATCATCCATTTATTTTTTATTTCTGCATCTTTCAGGAAACTAAAATAAAATGTATTCATTCTTGTAAAACAGGGTTCTCAAGATGTTCTCAAGTATAATTACTTATTTAAATCCTTTTCAAACAATATAACTACAAGGATTAGTAAAATAAAAAGAAAACTATAAAATCTTTTAATTTAGCATAATAAGCAAATACTACAAAAATAATAGATAACATTATTTTTTATTATTAAGCAAATGTTAATAATAATGAAATAATTCCGTAAGAACAACTATCAATTAATTATATCGATATCCCTCAGCGCTGTGCAACACTAATACCCTGCGGTCCGAATTGCGCTAAAAGTGATATCGCGAATCCGACCAAATTCAAAATTATTATTATTACTTAATAGCCCTTATATTTTGTGACTATTAAATTTGGTCGGATTCGCGATATTATCACTTTTATCGCAATTCGGACCGCAGGGATATATTGATTTGACAATTTTGACATGGGTCACTCAATAAATGATTAGCCTGACGCATGTCAAAATTAATTCACAACTAGATATTTGTAAAATCTTTAAATAATATAATTAATGCAGTGATGTTTTACATACCGGTGGTAGGACACCCGACTTGTCTTAAGGTTTGTTGTAATTGTCCTATTTTTGCAAATAAGAACGGAACAATTCGGCATTTTGTAAAAATACGAAATCACACTACACGTTCGGATGCAAACATATGACTAATAGATGCTCATTGACGTCACACGTACTTTGGGTCAATCCGAGCTGATGGAGGCGACAAGTGTCACGCCTACAAGCCATATCCCTCGATATCCGTGGCATACACTGTACCCGCAATGATACTATATATTATGTAGTTTCACTTTATGAGACAGCGAATTCTCGACAGATGTATTGTGGTCGTAAATTAGACTTGTAGTATGAACTGAATATAGTTTCTTTCTCTTTCACATCCTCATTCACTACGACAACCACGCTCCTAACTTGCTACGATGTGTCAAATTTTGCATGAGAATGAAGCAGATCAACGTGGTCCTTAACAATAGCTCTTTACTTCCATAATCGCCTCAATGGCAGGCAAATAAGTGAGTGCAAAAAAAAAATACTTTCTTTTAAAAACAGTTGCACATTAACTCTTTATTAATACGCTTTTATTAGCTTCACCTGTAACTAACTAACTATGTAAAAAAAACTTGGAAGTCAAATTGACCCACTTCCTGGTTTCCGATTGAGCTGAAATTTTGCATACACATTTAGATTGGATGACAAAAGCGTATGTTTTAGTTTTTTTTTAAACTATATATAATATTATTCTTATTCTTTCACAATCGCTTGTCATATGACACGCCTGCTAAAGATGTGTCATATGGCAAGCCATCCATTACCTTTTTCAGTACTAACATCAGCACAAATTACTCACAGGATTATGTGACAAAGGAATGCATTATATGCACAGTGACAAATATTTGAAAAATAATGATGAAGTCACATGAATCGCAAGGAATTAATGTTGGACGTTTGTAATCTAGTTCAAACATACTTAACAGTTTACTGCTTGATAAGCACTGAAATTGTAATTAAAATTTACCAGGCGCGGCTACAGGATCTCGGTGTTCATAATGATGAGTACAATGACCCCTTAAAGGGATTGGGACTAGAAATGCAGCTTGTATAAGTGATCATCGCCAACCATGAACATCCCCAACCTGGTAATTTTTTTTATTATAAAGGTGTATAGTCAACAGCTTACCCAACAACTTCCATAATCATAGCTTGAACGTATAGCCCTTCTGCGGATTGCTTCTCTCTAATATAAATAATCTGTGGTACTTTTAAGAATAGAGATGACAGTATTGTCATTGTGCTCAGGAAATTTGCTATAGTCTGTGAGAGGGTCCCTTCCATTTTGATTCAGTTTTATGTAGCCTGAAACAAAAGAAAATAATAAGAGTATGGTTTATTCATTGTTTACAACACAGCACACGCTTCTGACATTTTTTTTTTGTAAACAGGTAGTATAGGAATTAATTTAAATAAAGTGTAACCATAAATAAAGTGTAACCATAAATAAAGTGTAACCATAAATAAAGTGTAACCATAAATTCAGTTCAGTCTCTTTCTCCTCAAGGAGAACTGACTCCCAACAGAATATTAATTCATCAGATCACTGGACACCGCTGTCCCCGACACAATAGAATTTTCTTTTGTTTCTGTTTCATCACTTGATGGGTAAGATGCAAGAGACTGGCGGAAGACAGGATGAAACCAATGCTGAACATTGGATAATAATTAAAAATCTCATTATGTGTACTGCACCCACAAACAATATATTAAATGGAAAATGAAACATTAACAGCTAATCGAAATAATTAATTGCCAACAGGAAGCCGTAAAATTTTCTATTAAATTAATATGAATCTCTATATACATTTATATAATAGTATAAAATAAAGTCAGGATCAGTCTGTCTGTATATCCTCCAACACCTCCTAAACCACGCAACGGATTTCGATGCGGTTTTCACCATCACTTAGATAATTATTCACGGAAGGTTTATAAGTATAATACTTTGATTTTTAATTTAAGGATAGTAGAGAAATTGCATCCGTACGAAGCCGGGGGTGGGTCGCTAGTATAATAGAAAATAACATACCCGTAAGAGAAAACACAACTAGACGACTTCAAAAATAAATTACTGACTTCAGCGCACTATAACTTAATAAAATATTTGAAAACAGGCCGCTAATACTCGCGGCCGCGTCTAACATGAAACAAAATCGGTGTCAACGTTCAGGTTAGAATACTGAATGGGAACGTGTTATTTGATGCAAGATATTGCCCTCTACTGGTGCCAAAGGTGTTCCTCCGGCACTCAATCAAATCAACCGCTGTTATACACTTGATATAATGCCAAGGTCAGACGATTTTTATATCGTGCACATTACTTACCGACGATTGTATAATACACGTTTACAAAGAGAAATTGTTTGAGGTATGCTTCCGGATATACTCAGCGGTATTAATACATATTTTTGGTGACATTGTTATTCATAAATGTGCAAAAACTGGTATTAAAATAAAAATAAAAATTTATTGTAAATCGCCAAACTTCATTTTTTTAACGTCGTGTTGACGGTGTTGACGTATTTGTTCGATGTTGCCAGCTCGACATTCCAAATAAATTATATTTATTCAGGGCTAGTTATAGTAGGTTTAATGGATTTTACTTAAGGCCGATTTTTCAACGGCCAGTTAGTAGTATATCTAGTAGTTAATTTGAAATTGGAACAGTTTTTTTGGAAATATCAGCGGAAAAATTTAATCGAGGTTTATCTAATTATTGAAAAATCGCGCCATAAATGAAAACCTTTAATCATGTCAGTACGTTAAACTATCGCTATTACATTTTCACTTTACAATAATTATTTAATACGTAGATCGCGTAGATAGTCATTTTATTTGTTTTTTATTTCTTTGAATTCCGATGTATTTTTTAATTGGCAACCCAGGCAGTTGCTGTCAGAATGCGTACTGTACTTATATTTTTTTCACTAGATGTCGTTAGTAGTTTCTGAAGCACAATGTCGGAGAAGAAAAATTCTACATAACTAGTCTATGTACTTAACAAAACCAAAACGCAGAGCACAGAGTACTTTTACGCAGAGTATTTGTGGGTTTATATAAATCTACTATGCCAAACTTCTCACCGTAAGTAAAAATGGTAAAATTCAGAATGACTTATGTATTCATTATTTATATTAATAAAAATCTGCCAATTAGTATCGAGGCCTTTCTCAACAAAAAACAAACTGTTTCCGCCTTGAATCATTGAATCTGAATTTTACCTGCAAAACATAAAACCTTCATTGTATCTCAATCCTAATAATTAAGTAGTCTTTAGATCATAATTATGCCAGTGTGAACGCCATTAGATGGATTATTTTAAGATCGCACACTTTCAGATTTAATTTTTATGTAGGCCATACAAAATTTTTTTCAGTAAGGGAATCGAACCCTTAATCCTTAGCGCAGAAAGTCAATACTATTAGCCACTACGTCAATCCAGTTTACCACTTTCTTCATTGACAGCTTATTGACTTACCTTTTGTAGGATAGCTTTACATAAAAATATTATTGAATTGTTTAATTTTGATTTTATTTAGAATGGTCTTTTGTTTTGTTCGATCGAACCTAATACGGGCTAATTAGAGCTTTTGCGTTGGCATAGTGGCAATAGTTGGCATAGGGTATCGATGTGCCTAGGGAGGCTGTTTTACAAGGTAGCTTCAAGTTTAGTACCTACCTACCTATTTATCACGATCGTATTATTGAAGTTTATTACCAGCAAACACAAACCACCAAAATTTTTAAAATGTATTTACCTACTTATTTCTAAACTAAAATGGACTGGCATGCCAATTTATCTAGGTACCACCTGTAAAGTGGAGGTAATAATACTTGGAGTTTTCGTGAAAATGGATTGGCTGGGTAGACCTAGTAGGTAATTATTAAAGTATTTTATTAGCGGCCTGTTAGGTAGGTAATTGTTGTGTCTAATAGTGTGTTTTAAAACGACATGATACTTTTAAGTTTATTGCAACTTCATAATCACGCGTATAAAGTTTCCATTCCTACTCGAAAGAGCGCGAAATACAAATAGGTAGCTTTTTTATCGAACTCTCTAGTTTTAGAACTTCAATAAAATTATAAGAATTCTCCCGTCAACGAATACGACCCTTTTTACTGCTAACATACTTGACAAGGGATTTCGTAATATTAACTGTCTGTTTTATGTCCTTCTCATCTGTCGTCATCAGTCTCGCTGTCGCCCTTTCTAGCATGAAGTTAGTCCGAATCCCTGCGCAAAGGGGATGTTTTTACCCTACTGCGCAGCTTCGTCTCCACTCAGTACAACCCCACCACACCTAGAAACAAAACCGCATGAAGATCCCTATAATTTTTTATTGCAATTCCAGCGGTAGTACTAGATAACCGTATTTCGCGAATACCGCACGTCTGCACACACATTTCGAAATTGTAATGTTTCTTTTAGAATATTTTCGTGATGTCTTATTGGACTTATGCGCTGTTTTTGTTTTATTTTTAATGTAAAACTGCAGTTGTTTCGCGGATTTTAAAGTGCAGATTTAAAAGTTAACTCTGAATTTTGGATTTATATTGAATTTACGTGTTTTTCTTCGTTTTGCTGTCAACGAGCCTGGTGTTTTGGGAGTTTGGAATTTCAAAAGGTGAGTGAACGAAGCTTACATTTATGTCTTATTTTGATCCTATGATTTGCGTACGTCGACTCGTTAAATTATTATGTGATTTTAAAGTTCCTTTTTTGGTTTAAAAAATATTTAATTGTTGTCTCAGCTTGTTGATTGAAAAATTGTGTTGATTTCATAGCTATTTCTGTTTTGTTTCGGACCACAGCCGGCATTATAGACTTCTGAGATCTTATAAATTTTCGTGCGGTTGTGAAAGAAACGTGTTCTTTGTTTTCTCGGAATAAATAATACGTGTTTTGAAATAAATGATCCGATATTAATCGTTGGCTGATTTGTAAGTTTCGGTACCTACCTATGCTTTATTACGTTTTGTTTACTCCTGCGTGAGTAAGTTACGATTGCAGTCATTGTTGTCGATGCGGAATAAAATCTATCTACGGTTTTCGTTGCTATAGATTCGAGTTTAGATGTTTTAGTAGGAATTTATTAAAAACGTAATAAAAATAAGATTTGTAGATAATATTGTATTTGAGATTAGGCATCGGTATCAAATGTAATTTAAAATTATTTATACAGGGTGATTCATGGAGCATGGATTATACGAAGCAGGGTTACACGGGACCTTTACGTGCACCCATTACATTCATGTATGTTCAGCTATATGGCTAGTTTAAGAAATAATGGCATTTAGCGTCATGGAACCATAAATTCCGCTATCCTGACAAAGCCGCTTGTAATAGTGTCACAAGGTACTATTCTAGTGCGTTGATATTTTTTATGAAAATAGTTTAATAGTGACATTGTAATTTTTTTATGGAAAGCATATACGGTGGCATAAAAATATTATGGATTATTTTTTCTACAAACAAAATTTATACAAATATTTTTGATATTTTACATTATTTTAGAATCGAGGATAAATATGGTGACGTACTCTTAGGCTGGGAATACAGAACACACAGGATAACTCAGCGGGTCTACCGCGTAACTAAAATTGTAATGAACATCGACATTGGTATTAAACTTCAATACGATCGTGAGAGCCTAAACTCTGAGCTAACTTGTTTTTTTTTTACCGATCATGAAGATAGGAGTCCCAACTATATGATAGGTAATTTTTTTACAAGTTAGCTCAAAGTTTAGGCTCTCACGATCGTATTGAAGTTTAATACCAATGTCGATGTTCATTACAATTTTAGTTACGCGGTAGACCCGCTGGTGCCACCGTAAGCCATGCAACGGGGGCGAATGTTTTTGAACAGTTTTGAACCTCTGTAAATCAACTCATGTCAATATTGAGCAAAAACAAAATCAATTCATCAAAATTGAACATAGCTCAAATGCTGACAGAAACGCGAATCATAATAATCGGCTCGATAAAAATAAATATGACACTAAATCACTATTTAAAACGTGTACCTACTTAGATAAAATTCCATCATGAAACCAAGTACCTAAAAGTTATTTCAAAAGATAGGCTTTATAATTTTTTAGGTCATGCTGTAAATAGATTTTTATATAGATACCTAGTCCCTTGAATTTCTTTCTATGAAATAAAAATAGATAAAATAGAGCCCTTCAAGCGCTTGTGCACGCACGGTAAAAGAAACCGTATGTTTTGCGATTAAAGTACATTTGTGTTTGTATTCACCGTACTTTATGATGAACCGACCGTACTTTATGATATGAAACATACTTTATAAGGAAATATACACACAGGGTGGCGTATTCTTGGGCTGGTACTACATAGCTGAGTTTCTGGTGTAGTCAGCCATCCTAATAGGATCTTTTGTTACTCACCAGTCGATTTCTATTGTAATACGTAAAGATAAGGATATATTTATTTGCTGTAACATGTGTAAATTACAATGACGTGCATGCAATGGTGTTACATATTAATAGAGCTGCATGTTACAAGTGCCTGCAAAGGCCCAGTTGAAATAAAAATCTTTGACTTTGACTTTGTTATACCATTGAAGGCGTACAAATATTTAAATTGTATTAAATAAATGGAATCGGAGTTTATCATTAAATAAGTCAAATATATTATATTCACATGTCAAAATTATAAATTAAATAAAAAGAAAACAATCAAAAGGGATATGCCCATTCGTTAAGGAGGTTTTGGCCAAGTGGCGTCCATAAATACAGCAAATCATAGGCATTAGGGTTGAAATCATAGACACAAAATCAATCACAATTTTTTACATAGAACTTGGACAGAATTTTAAAATTGTATGAAAAAAATTCAAGGTTGATATAAAACAAACATGGAGTTGACTGGCAAGCCAGTGTCGTCGTGGTAAGCGGGTACGGAATCCAATGTAAAGCGAAGGTTGTCATCGCCATAATACTAATCAAAGTCATCGGATAGAAAATAGCAAAACGGTGGAGGAAAAATCACAACTCAACAAGCACAACAAACAACCCGCAACAAACAAAATGGTAACTGTCAACACAGACTGTCAATTTCAATTATCATTGACGTAGTGATGGCGATTCGGCATCGATTTATCAAAAACCGATTTTATAGAGCTATGAATCGATATTTTTAATAAACTTGAACCAGCACTGCATAGATTTCGGAAGACAATCAATAGACATTTATTTTCCCTATTCTATAGTAATTAAACGTTTTAATATGGGAAGCGAAACAAAAGAAAAAAGTTTTTCAGAATATCATTCAGTTCTCGATTTATTTGATTTCGATTTTTGTGACATTTGCCATCACTACTTTTATAAGATTGACATACCGTGCGGAAATGAAGATTGCATCACATGCTTATTTGATTGAATATCTTTTTAATATAAGTATTTAATTCCCGAGTGTTACAAACAAATAAATAATAACAATATTTTAGTTACTAAATAATATATTTTTTTGTATTTTTCACATTGGTGTAACGAACCTGCCTACCTACTGGCCAAGAGTGGGCATTTGCCTTTATCATTAAAAAAGTCAATTATATTTTAATAACATTTCTCTAATAACATCCTTTTTAGTTTTATGTTAAATAAATTAAAATTTAATTGTATAATGTCCTTTGGAATTTGGTTATTAATTTTTGGACCCATGCATACCTAATTACCTACTATACTTTTGTGTAGGGTGGTTATTTTTGGACTGGTACTACATAAGACAGTTTCTGGTGCTGACGGCCATCCATAGGTATTTATTTATGTATTATGTTACCGGAATTGTATACAATTCCTAGGAAATATATTGAAATTCTGGTACCAGATGTTGCCGGCAATCTGTCATGTAATCTTCACTTTTGTTCAGAAGCCCAATTCTCGTAATTAATTTATAATATGACTGAAAGTTGACCGAACTGAGATTATATTATGAATTGACAAAAAGTCATGTATTCTACTCCTCCTTAAAGTTCAGTCCGATTCCAGTATGATTTGGATTCAATCTTCTTACAAACTCATTTCAATCTCATTTTTGACGTTTGTGTATTTCTTTTTTTTTTTTTTTTTTTAGCTTGGTAAAATCGTCAAATGAATCCTCCCACCCCGGGCAGGGCGGGAGGGACTGTCAGACTTGTACTGACTAAAATCCACGGTGTTCCTTCGATAGCCCTTTACGTTCCGGGGTCACGGTAATGAGATAAGTCCCGCGACCTTGACGTTTGTGTATAGACGAGAGTGTCAATTTTATTATCTGTGTCAGTTCAAAATGTTAGCAGAATACCGATTTGCCTTTTATTTAACTTTCGATTCATTCATTACAATATAATGTCACGTTTGACGTTGTTTGTTCAATTCAATTCAAATTTTAGGATTATGGCTCCATCGTTTTGACGATGATTCTGCCAATGTCAAGGTTGAATAGAACATGTGATAAGTTGAGTGGAGATTGGCCGGAGAAATGGTTCGGGTAGGAGAATACCATTTGTGACATTTATGACATTGGTAGTAGATCGGAATGAGATCCGAACTACATTTTGAACATTTTTAATTACGAGAATTGGACCTCAGATTCATTTTCCTTGACCTACTGTGACAGAGTTCATGTGTGACTGAAATTCTTATAGTCATAAATTACAAAATATATCCAGGGGCGTATTTACCATTGGGCCAAGGGGGCCATGGCCCGGGGCGGCAGGCAGTGAGGGGCGGCGAAGCCGTAAATATTTACCTTGTGAACAAAAAGTTCATTAATAGGATTTTTTTTTCATTTATTATTTCACACCACATAGGTATCTATTTCACATAGTTACCAGTTGCATACCTATACAATTTTTTTTCTCAAAAGAAATATTTTATCTTCATTTAATGGGGCGGCAAAGCTAACTGGCCTGGGGCGCCAAATCTTTAAATACGCCTCTGAATATATCATAGATTTCCTATCTATTTTAGGAATTTTATAAAATGACGGATTACATAGGTACTTTTCCGTTAACATTATAAACCATTTATAAGATCCTTTAGTTACTCACCGACCGAAATCGATTGTAATTATAGGGTAGTTTATTCATAGGCTGGGACGGCGAATTCTTTAATTGTAGTTAATATATTTTAGTGTAGGTAATTGTGGATATTAAAAACAATAACAATTTAATAAATTCACTCCAATTAGGTACCAAAACTTCATCTATTTATGTCGCAGACTGTACCTAGTTGCATTTAAATATTAAATTGGAATATATTGATTACCTGATCCAACTACTTAGCTCACATTTTGTATTTTCTGTAATTGAAAAAATTCATAAAAAAATATGAAATATAATTATTTTCAACATACAAATCACAAACATTATTACGAGAATGTTAATCTAGATATTATCGTCATTTGTATCAGTCGGAGGACATCCATAGGAAGTCAAATTTCTGATATCTTCATTTACAGGTAGTAAAAGAACGAAAAAGCTTCAATAACAACATTTATTACAACAATTACACATTACCCGATGTAGCACAACAAACTAATTTAATCCGTTGCACAAAGATTTGCTTGTGCAAGGGATTAATTTGTTAGTAAACATGCTCCATGCAACTCTAGCAGCCATCAAAAATTAAATAATTATAAATGTAGTTAAGTATACATAAATTAATTTATGTTCCATATTTGTTTGAGTTTCAATTTCCGAATAGTTCATTTAAAATCTAACAACCCGTAACATCGTCACTTTGCGAGTTGAATTCTGAGTTCAAATAAACTAAATTGCATACAACTATTCGAAAAATGGGGACGTGAGATACGAGTAAGCATCTTGGCTACGCGTATGTGCAATTTTGTCGCTACATTTTTCCTTTAGCATCCATCCAGATTTCATTACAAACGGCATGATGAAAAACTACAAAGCGATGTCACAATACAAGACCTACTAGACTAGAAAATAGATTATAAGGACATCTTATAACAAAAGAAGGTTACTCCACTGTGACAAACTTAAGAAAAAGGTCGACGACTCATAATTTCTTCGACTGAAACTTTCCCTTCTGTATCGCAATGAGAATGAGTACAAGCTTCAAATGTTTGCAGCAGTCGTTTACTCTTTCCAGAAACTTTACCTTCTCTACTGCAGTGAGAATGAGAACAAGCTTCAAATGTGGACAGCGGGCGTTTACTCTTTCCAGAAACTTTCCCTTCTCTACTGCAGTAGGAATCAGAACAAGCTTCAAATGATTGCAGCGGGCGTTTACTCTTTCTACAAACTTTCTCTTCTCTTCTCCAGTGAGAATGAGTACAAGCTTCAAATGTTTGCAACGGCGTTTACTCTTTCTAGAAACGATCACTTCTCTACTGCAGTGAGAATGAGAAGGTACAAGCTTCAAACCTTTAAAAAAAAGTCGAATCCTTGCTTTTAAAAAACATGTTCTATTTACTTACATCATTACTTCAGGCTGAAGAATAAAAGTTTTTTTAGAGAAAGCCGTAAAAACACATTAAAAAAAATCTGGCACATTTTCAGACAAAGTCTCACAAAAGTCAAGTACGAGTACTATAATGTGACGTAACTGGAGCATGCATGTGAGACAGTGGGTTTAAAATTAAATACATTAAAGTTCAAATTAAATTACAGTTCTGCTAAATGTTTTAAGGGCCTGGCAGTCTATGAACAAATGGGTCTTGTCTTGTTACATTTTAGCATTCGTTTTCACTGGTGAGGACTGTTGGTGCATTACTAACGCTAATATAGATTGTTCAGCTTTATATCACTTGCCCTACTAGTATGCAAGGATGTACATGTGACAGTGAAAGTAATAAATACGGATATTATTTATACTATCCAACCATTATACCTACTCAATTTAGACAAAGTGATAATTGACACAGAATTATATACATTAACTAGCTATTTTATATAATATCTTGGAAGACTTGGATAAAGTAATAAAACATGTGAAGATTATAAAGTTTTATTTCAATTTGCCTTATGCTTATCTGATGAACAAATATGTGTAGCAATAATTTGCTGTTAATTCAAATAGTACTTATCTTATAATTATAAATTTTCAAAATATTATAATTAACATTATCACAGATAATAATATCACGTTAATTAAAGAAGTTAATTGAAAGCTCACTAGCCATAATACAAAATAAAAAAACGTAGAGATCAATAGATACTAGTATTTGGTATCACTACAATAATAAAATATTTAAAAACAACTGACATGACAAATAATACTAGAAACATTACAAGATAACTTTTTTAGGTGCTCAACTTAGTACGTAGACCTGCTATTATGATTAATATCCGGATAAAGTGATTAATTTATCACATTTTATCTAGACAATTTAGTCATTATATATAATAACCATACATTATATTTATCAGCTATTTAATCGCTATGACTGTAACATACACATATCAACAATCAATAGCTAGCATCACAAACACCAAATTAAAATTCGGATTGGTGCCGTGCGTGTAATAACTATGGTGCTGTTCGTTTCAGTGATGTTCAAATCAGTGCTCTTCGTGGAATATCTCAATACTTTATAGTCCAATGTGCATTACATTCTTTAAATATTAAAGGGAGTTTTGTCATGATTGAAATTGCTTTATACATGGCACGGTGTACCGGGAAAACAGAATTTTCATAATGAATAAATAAATCGAATTAAAATAATAAACTCGTACAAAGGCGTTTTAATTAGCTTATATCACGAACAAATTACGATGTTCTTATAATTTATTTATACTATTATTTGGGCCAATAGTTTCCGACAAACTATAGACACGGCTATCAAGCATCATAATTATTTCCAGTATAAGCTGACCTCGCACTGTATAGGCTTTTCGTACATTAACAGATCAGCTTATACTGAAAATGTAGCTTCATATGTAGCCGTGCATACATGTGGCCGTTGGGTAACTAACGTGAAACTCCCATAAAACCGGACAATAAATGGGAAACAAACATAAATACGCTATTGTCAGGAAAATAATCGAACGAATATCAACCTTATGTTAATGATCGTAAAGCTGCATATAAACATAGATTTTAGTACTTTTATTTTTTCGGCAAACGCGTTATTCTTGCTTGACGAGTCTAGTCTGCGACCTTTTCGCGATAGATGTTCCCGAATTTTTACAACTCATTCGAATTTCGATGAAATTTGTTGCGTTCTGAGTATCGGCTTACTCAATGTGTAAATTGTTAAGTTATATTTAGAACTATTGTTGTTATATTCGCTCTTTTGTTTACAGTTGTATCAGTCGGATAGCGCGAGCGCATCTGACGACACACTTCTTTCCTATCTTCATCAAACCGGAGATAAAGTGAGTGATATTATAAATAATTTATACTAATAATATTAAATATTATCTATTGCCACTTTAACATTCAAACACCGTGGGCGTAGCTAGCAACACAAGGGGTTCTGAAGCCCAATTCTCGTAATTAATTTACACTATGTCGGAAAGTTAACTGAACTGATATTATAATAAGAATTGACAAAAAACCGGTATTCTACTCCTCTTAAAGTTCAGTCTGATTTCGGTATGATTTGAATTCAATTGTCTTACAGACTCATTTCAATCTCATTTTTGATGTTTATTTATGGATGAGAATACCAATTTTATCATCTGTGTTGGTTCAAAATGTTAGCAGAATACCGATTTGGCTTCAATCAACTTTCGACCTCATCACAATAATATTATAATTTTACATTTGACGTTGTTTGCTAGTGTAGCAGAATACCATTTGTGATATTTATGACATTAATACTAGATCGCAACAATATTTTGAACATTTATAATTACGAGAATTATACTCCATTTGAAATAAGATTAGACACTTTTAACAAACCCTTTTACAGTGTATTCAACCGATTTTGACTTCTATTCCGTACGCATAAGGATGACATTAAAAGCAAAAACGTATTTACAATAACAAATGTTTACTGCAGCTGTAATTTGTCATGTCACCAACGTAGTAGAAGTCAAAATCGGTTGAATAAAGTGTAAATGGAGTTATTTAAATTTCTAATGTTATTTCGAACGGAGTATAGACTTCATCTACATTTTGAGTCGCGTGTCGATGGACACCGAACTATCTGTAGGTCATACAAATATTTGTATCGTGCGGGAATCGAACCCGCGGCAACCGGCGCAGAAAGCCAATTACTGCGCAAACCGTGCCGTCAAGATTGACAGTATCAATGTATAATAAAATACGTACCCTTCTAGCGTATTCTGTAACAATTTTTACCATAGAAAAAAAACCGAACTCGCGTAAAAAATACGTCTGCTGTTCCGTACAAATAATTTTATTATATATTATATAATATATATATAATATTACTCGACTAATGTATAGAACAGCTGATTTTTCTTCGTGGTTTCATGATTGTTCATAATTATAACCCCTTAATAGGACCTCCGATACCTCATATTATGATCATCCATAATAATCCACGTAAAGATATTACCCAAAAATAATATTAGGTATACGTCTAAAGTAGATCAAGTACGTATTTCAAAAATAAACCCCTTACTAGAGTTTTTCAATACTGATTAAATTTTATATGTTATATGCCAATGAATATAGAGATGGCAATAAATTGTAAAAATAAGTTTTAAAATGTATGAGGTCTGCTCACGCGTTGAACTCTTTAACAGGCAGCAACGAATTTCTATGACAATACTTCTTATTTGATTATTTACTACCTGTAATTTTAATATAAAATCGCCATTTTCCGATGTAATCAATAGATATCATTTTTTATAAGCTACATGAGTTTATATCACATTTTTGTTCGAACGTTGATTCATTTAAAATGTCTATGAAGGTCTGTTTTCCCATATCCAATGTTGTTTGTTTGACTTGTAACTTCTAAGTAACTTAGCTTAGACAAAATGGTGATACTGGTCCCTGCAGAAAGGAGGAGACACGAATTTTTATTTACTTCAGTCCTTTTTATACCTCCGACAAAAAAGGGTGTTATAAGTTTGTACTGTGTATCTATGTATCTGTGTATCTGCGTATCTGTCTGTGGCATCGTAGCTCCAATAAGGATGGATCGATTTCAATACAGTTTGTTTTAATTGAAAGCTAATTTAATCGGGTATCATCTTAGTTAGTTTCATGAAAATCTGTTCAGCCGTTCAAAAATTACAGCTCTTTTTAAAACGCTTTTATTAGCTTCATCTGTAACTAACTATGTAAAAAAATCTTGTAAGTTTTTGACCCACTTCCCGGTTTCCAATTGACCTGAAATTTTGCATACACGTTTAGTTTGGATGACAAAAGCGTTTTCTTTAAAAAAAAAATTAAACCTAGCTGCATTCGGGGGTTTTTGTCGGTTAGGTTATTCGCAAGTAAACTTTACGTCTTTATTTTGTTAAAAATTGGTTTCCTTTCCACCAGGTCAAGTGATCATGTACCGGGTGGGCCCTCCGTTCCCGGGGTCTGTCAACGGGACCCGCCTGTACTCCCCGGTGACGCTCAGCCGTGAGTGGCCAACGCTCGGACGCCTCATCTTTATCGTATTTTGTTCATGTCTGGGCTCCACCATCAATGGCTTCTTTGTGGCTTCCTTCTTCGTGGAACACACTCTGAAACGAATCGGTAAGTTTCCTGGCACCCGACCGTCAATAGCTTCTTTGAACATACAGGTAAGTTTTCCTCCAGCCGTAAATAACCTGAGGAGAGTTGAGTATTTTTTTTATTTTGGTTTAGTATCAGTAAAGAGCTGTAGTCTCTTTTTACCCCTCGACAAAAAAGAGGAGTGTAATAAGTTCCTACCACCTCAGCATTCGTCGCTGTCAAATCACAGCGTAATCCGAGAAACTAAGCCTCAATTTACCGAGATTTATAAAATATGGTGATCGTGATATCACCATCACCATATTTTGATTCTTGTTTCCACCAGGGAATGTGTTCCACGCCTGCGTGGGGATGTCAGATCTGATAATCACGACCGCGGTGATGCCCATCTCTGCCGTGGTCCTTTTATCCGGACAATGGGACATCATCCCCGTCTGCCAAGTCTTGCAATTCTTGACTGAAGCCTCTACCTACTGCTACAGTCTTTTCTTCACCGTAAGTAAAATAATATAGATAGGGACATACAGCGTAACTAACATTGTTAAAAAGCGCGAATGTGGGTACTAAAAAAATTAAAATTTAGTTTTCGGGCAGTCAACCTACAGACACAATAACTCAATTTTTTTCTAACACTTATGCGGTTTTTAACAATTTTAGTTACGCGGTATGAGTCTATAAACGACGGTACAAAGATTGCTTATAAAAGAGTTTAAGGTCAAGAATGATGTGCAATGCGAACCCAAAAATAATTGACATACTAAACAACATTTAACTAGAATTTCCTATCGCGAACTCCTCAAAGGCTAGCGTAGAAATAAATTGGTATAGTGTTTCATATCCCAGAAAAAATATGTTTCAGTTTCTTATTTTTAACGTAAACGAGCTCTTTCCATTTACCTTCTCATTTTATGTTGAGAACTGGAATAACGTATAGTACGCGCAAATCTTTATGACCCCTCTGAACTCTCTCCCTCTCTCCCTCTAGCACCTTTAATAGTACGCTTATTATAGGTGCTAGAGGGAGAGAGAGAGAGATTTCAGAGCTCAGTTCAGGGCTCATAAAGATTTACGAGTACTATACCATTGTTGAAGAGTCTAAAGATCTACCCTATACCGAGATTTTGGTGACTTCAACAGTACTTATCGTGAAGACAAAAATGAATGAAAAAGCAATGCGCGCGTTTTCGAGTTCCATCGAATACGCGCGCACTACTTTTTCATATATTTTTGAATTTACGGTAACTACGGTCGAAGTGGAGAAAAACTCTCTTTATGGATACTGAAAACATACCATTGAAATAAATTGATTATATTTAATAACAAGCACTAAATTGACTAGCATAAGAAAATATTCGCTTTTATTTAAATTCGGTGTGCTATGCGGCTAATTGCTATTGTTTGATAGTATTTTTAACTAGTAAGATTCATAATTGAGTGTTAATCAAATTAGCGTCGGACTACTCACGTAGATTTACATAACCAAACTTATTTCGCAGCTGGTAGCCGCCGAAAATTACTACCGACTCTGCTGCACATCCGCCGAGTACGAAATGTTTATATCCATGCGAATCGGTCTCGTCGCCATATTGGGGTTCATGGTGGGATTTATCATGGCTGGCGTGGGGACCTACCTCGGTCTAGACTACGACTACTGCCAGCGCCTCCACTTCGGCGACTTCTACTTCAGATGTGCAACCTCCGTGATATTCTACGCTATTCCGTTTCTTATAACTTCTTATTGTCTCCTATCCGCCTCCATCCGGATCCGTTGTCGCGCCCGCGAACAAATTCACTACAAGCGCTCCCGGCAATACGAAAGGGATTATTCTGCGACGAATTTGAACATCACTGCTTACATATTTTTCGTCATATTTTGGACGCCATACCTTATCATCGTCCACGAATACCCAGCTACCGCGGATAATAAGTATTACCACTGCGCATGGATAGGGATTTGCCGGTCTTTGGTCACTAGTTTCATATACGGCTCTCTGAACAGGAGTTTTAGGCGCGCTTTCGCTCATCTCTTCTATTACTGCTGCTGTAAGAGCACCTTGACTGGATCTTTCAACAGCCGCCACAGGAGGGCCCTTGAGTACAAACCCGCGACCGGAGACGTTAGGGTTCACATTATGCACCAGGCCGTGAACATATGCAGTCCCCCGAGGGCCGCTTCCTCGTCTCGGGAGACTCAAGAATTGTGAGCGCCTTAAGGGCAAGTAAACGTTTACATTTAAGAAAATTTTGATGTTATTTAAATGGTGCATACTGCATCTTCACGTAGTTGGAATGTTGACTGCGATATTTAACAACATTTTAGTCATATTGGCGAAGGTTTTGGATCTTTTACAATTAAAGAAATAACGAGAGAGATTGGACATGATTTTTGATTTAGTTTGTTATTTCTTTAAAGAGTTTAAATATTTGGCTGGATTCCAAGTAATTCCGCCAAAATACACACATACTTCCATTCAAGTGGATGTTATGATGGTACTAGTCTCGTCTAAGCGTAAGAAAATTAAAATTATTATAAAAGAAACAAAAGAGTCAAATATTTTTAAATGAATGACTCTAGAACTAATAGTGTTAGTTTTAAAAGTCTATTTGATAATTAAGAGGACTTGCGAGTCAAAGGAATTGAAATATCGCAGAAGAGTGTTAGGTGTTCAATCTTTCAATGTGAAGCTTCTAAATGTAACTTTGATGTAGTACGAGGTTACTCGGGACTCATAGAGTAGCTACTTTTTGATTATTTAATGGTTCATTTTTGGCCTATTTGTCTGTTATTAAGCTGAAGGTAATTGTTTCACACAATAATTTAAGTTTGGACAGTTGAAGAAGTTAGTCCAAGATTGATTAGTTAGTATAGGGTTGATATGCGGAGCTTTGAGATAAATACCTAAGTACTTAGTAATATTTACTTATTTTGTATTAACCAAGTATAATAATTCAGTATTTTATTTTTATTGACTTGACCCAATAAGTCACGATATTCATATCTTCACCAGAATCGTGATATTCACGATTCCCGATATTTTCTTACAATGTTGATTAAAATATTTCGAAAATTAAAATGTAAAAATCGCTCCACATCAGCGAATAACTGTATGTAAGCATTATACACAATATAGGTAACTTTTGGAAGTCTTATAAATAAAAAAAGATTTTATTAAATTTTCATGCGCCAAGTTTTTAGAAATTAATATTATGGTACAGGTGTTATTGCCCCGAAACTATTAAATTGTACTCGAATTAATTTCATAAACGACTGTACCTATATATTTTTATAATAATTTTTACTTTATAACCCAAAAATGGAGTACTCGAATTTATATGGGTACTTTTCTATGTATTATCTTAAATGTATTTCTTTTTATAGGACAATGTATTACTATGTTTTAAATGGACGTATGAGAGATGGAACTGTATTTATTATAGTTTATACAAAATACTACATATTTCAGATTAAAGGTGTCACTTAGGCGTATGTGACAGTGATAACGGGATAAATCTACAAAAATATAATTATTATTTTGCTGTCTATAACTTTTTAAGATCTCTGTGTTTTTAGGATATAGAATTCTTAGCACTGAGCCCGTCTAGTTGAACATGTTGTCTGCTTTTAAGTGCATACTTCATGGTTGTATATCCGTGGTTGTATCTCATCTCAATGTTTTCTGCCTGCGTAGACTGTAACTACCTGTTCATCTTGAACTATATCTGTAAAATCGCTGTCACCCTCTAGCATCCTGTCATGTACCTCCAAGTCTTGCCTTCATTGTACTGATGTGTAATTAAGTGTTTGTACAATCACGCACAAAAAAGATATCTGGCACTTCACAATATTTTTTCAATTTTGTGTTACTGTCTTTATTTTGCGGGCACAAAATAGGGCATTTATTATTTTAAGGACACATTCATAGGGTTTAAATAATAAAACGCACACCAATTATATAAGTATACTTTATATATATCTTTTTTTTATAATTTACAGTATGTAGAATAATTCACGTAACTAAAGAAGTGCAATTGCCGCGCAGTTGCAGTAAAATTTTGATCAAAACAACACATTTGGTATTCTCTTAGCTTTAGTGAGATACGCTCGCGTCAAGTTCGAGCGTCACTGCAATATGATCGGCGCGTCATAAAATTACGTGAATTTTCTTTTAACGTCTGTCAAAATAACTAGAGTTTTCGTCTTATGACGACTATCTAACTTATGACGAATTTTTTGTGTTAATCTTCTCCATATACATATTTTCCGAGTCAATATCATACCTGCCTATTTTTTACTGTACCTCCGTCCTTTAGCAAAAATATTGAGTTCATCGCGTAATATTTATATTAGGGGTTATATTATGGGTAAAGAAAAAAGTGAGATTTTACAAAGTGTAAAAGTGCGCTTAATATAAATCGATATCTCATTGTATACGAGAAGGACTTTTGACGGAGACAAGCTAGTCTCTAAGCTGTTTGTAGCTATTTATATAGTCTTTAAATAGCCATCTCCGTCAGGGATAGGTATAATATTATGTCGCAGGACAACAGCAGAAGAAGGAATTACGCCAACTTCCCAGGAACTTGGCTGGTAATAAAGATAAAATTTATACTTGTTTACGATTATACAGGGTGTAAGTGGCATCGTACCGAAACCTCATACCAAGGATTCTGTAAATGTTTGGTTTTTAGTTAAAAAAAAAAAGTTGCCCCTCACTAGGATTTCTCCTGTATCGAGGGTACCTACTGTTTACAAACATACAAGTCACATGCACACACAACCAGACCCGAAACAACTATCTGTTCCGTTCGGGGATCGAACCCAAGGCACGTAGCGCAGAAAGCTAATTGCTTAGCCCCTGCGCCAACCGTGTCGTCATGTTTCTAGAAACATAAGAATCAGAAGATTGAGTCGGTCTTTTCAAAATATTTACAATTCTGTTCACAGTTTTTAAAACTAACTAAATAATCTGCGAACAAAATCGTAAAAAATTTAAATAGGCCGACACAAAATTATCTCTCTCATTTATCCAGAATCCATGGTATCAGTTTCCGTTACGATGTCACTTACACCCTGTATAATTACGTTTATTATAATTGTAAACAAGTCTAGTATTTTAGAATTCAAACTATTCCGAAATCTATCTACCAGATCGTAGCCATGTTCCTGAGATGTTACGCAAATTCCGTCCTAAGACTCATCCTGCAACAAATACAAGGTGACCAAACAACAATAAATAATACCACGTATTCTATGACGCGTTCAAAGGCAGTACTCAAGAAATCGGTCAACTAAAATAAGTAGTTCAGTCACAAGTCTTTTATATCATTTTAATAATACACTTAAGTATTATGATTTGCAGGTGAAGTTTGATAAGACCTGCTTTTAACCAAAACGGTCTTTATTTACACTGTCAAAGAAAACATTATGTTTCTACTTAGATGTCATCTCACCTAGATGAATCAGAGAGTGAAAAATCATGCGAAATATTAAATGTGCGTGAAAATTATTGAATTTTGTATAATCTCTTAGAACGTATCATAGATTACGTGCTATCATTTATAATTTTCGTATGGTAAATCACCTTGTATAATATATATTGATAAGGCTTATTATTCTTTGCATTATAAAAGCTAAAGTACCCTAATTTATGTTATGTATTTATGTGTATAATCTGTATATTGGCTTTAAAAATAATCTAAAAGTTAAATCGATCTATGGATCGGTTAAAATTCATATTAAATATCTAATAATCGGTGAGTTTATAAAATTCGAATTTAAATTGTTATCATATACATATGAACTTAATGTAATGTTATATCCTATCGAAGACTGTTTTTGGAAACTTAAATATATGTACTTTATAATATAAGTATATTTCCATTGAAATTTCTGGACCACTTAATGTATCTATGTACTTTGAAGAGAAAAAAGAACTTTACAACATTCCATTTTTAACATCAATTACGCTACGGTTTGCAAAAAAGTATACGACATTAACAAAAAAAAACAAATATGTACCCAAACAAAAGAAACAGTATAATATTCTAGTTTGTTTCTTTTTTTTCATTCTGCATAAGTTGACCCCTCATTGTACGGAAATTCTAATGCGAGGTCAGCTTATACGAGAAAAGTACCTATAGCTTGATATGTAGTGTAGCCGTATGTACCTACTTAAAAATATAAACATGTAATGCTCAATGTATTCTGCGATACACTGCCATAACCTTTACCTTCATACAACCAGATCTTAGCAGATCTTAAAGCCCCTAGACATCTTTCGACCTTACCCTTACTAAGAGCACTATCACACTAGTGTGCGCCGATGCTCGCGGCGGCGTCATCGGCGTCTTCGACGTGGATGTTGAAAATCTTTAAAAACAGAATATTGCAGACTTATTCGCCAAATGACTGTGACGGACGAAGTTATCGGCAAAACGCGCTATTTAAATTATGGTCATATAAAAATGGTATTTTATTGAATTTGCGTAAACAAATACGTCGAAATAAACCAAATATGCATATATTTAGACATTCTAGTGTTTAGTTTACTAGTATATGTCTGCATTGTATCTACAACAACCGTATCAGTCCGACCATCCACGCCGATGACGCCGTTGACGCCGAAGCCGGCATCGGCGCACACATCTATATATCACACTAGCGATTTCTGAACGTGTTTCGAGCGAGGCGAGTAGTCCACGTCCCCACCGCGTGTGCCTAGCGAGCTCTCCTCGTGTGCGCAACGTATTCGCCACGTGTACGCAACGTGTTGAAGACGTTCAACGAAACGAAAGCGAATAGGTACAACAACGATTTGGGAGGATCGCGTGGCGGTGTCGCTGCGCACCCGCGGCAAGTTCGCTCCGCGCTCGTTGTGATCTCGCTGCAAGCACGTTTAATCGCCTCACTGGAAACACGCTCGCAAATCGCCAACGTGATAAGGCCTTAAGAATAAAAAAATATAATGCATTCTTCCGAATATATGAGATTGATTACGCTACATTTAATCAAATGTTACCCGACTGTAAAGTAACAATCGGAAGGTGTTTAGCGTTCAACTAAAATAATACAAGTATAAGGAGCCATTTTTACCGATGAATTAACAGACTTTTAACACAAAATCGGTCTGATAAATTCGTTAATTTTTTTAGTGCCGTATATTTTCTGATAAACATAAATCTAATTAATCTCTACCTGCGTTGTGACATTAGTTTGTTTTGTCCCAATGATATTTTTGTGAATGCTAAATAAAAATAGATCTAGATACATTTATCCTAAAAAATCTAGCAATATTATTAAAAAGTTAAATTCATAGACGATTTCATTTTAAACGTCTGTTATTTTATCGGTGCACTTTGGACCTTAATCGGTAAAGCTAAAGAGTAGCGTAATTGGCGTCTTTAGACGAATTATGAGTGACCCTGCTTTACACTTTGGCCGGCCAATACGTAGATTGCTCCATTACATTGACTATTTTTATGGACTTATTGTATTGCTGGAGCGATGGACGTCGTTATTTAGACGTTGGCCGGGGATCTTGTAGAGGGGCGTATAAAGTGGTATGGAGTTGTCTCCTAATGTACCCACAGTGCCGTAACTAGGGCGGTGCCAGCGGTGCCCAGGTACAGGCCGCAGACTCTGGAAACGACCAGACCAGGACCACGTTTAGTAGCATACATACAATACCTATTAATTATCGCGTAATACGGGTTTAGACGCGTCTTGCGTCTTTATTATCTCTACTAAAGAATATTTGGTCTCCTGTGTGTATTGTTTTGTTGTGTGTTTTGGGAAATATTTCCGAATAAACGTTTTATTTTACCTTTATATACACTTACTCAAAATTCTACCAAGTATTAAACAGGTTTAGGATGATAGATTAATTTTTATAGACATTGCCCCTTTTGGCAAAGCGGGTAAGATTAGAACATTTTTCAAGGGTGCAGTTATAAAAGATCGCACCGGGCACATAAAAGGCTAGTTACCGCACTGTGTAGCCTTAGTTACAGGCTTCAAGCAATGTAGGATGCAGTACCTCGATAACTTGGACATCTGATAATTTTTTTTTGTTCCCAGCAACCTTTATTAGGTTTACGGGTATAACGAGAATAAAAAGAAAGTCACTTCTATTTGCTTGAAGCCTAGAACTATGATGATTTCAAAAACTAGATTGATTGGCAGCTATACAATCAAATAAGGGTACATTTAAGTTGTAGTGAGAACTTTGTGGCTTGTAGGACAATATATATAATTATATTTATTATGTATATACATATAAAATGAAAATGTGCTTCGATTGCAATTGTTTTTGAAATAACTGTTGATGTTACCCTGTAAAAAAGCATATCTGTTAAAATTGCCCGTGAAACTAACAAATATAACGACATTTCAAATTTCCCTTCTTGGTCTTCAAACTATAATCATTTTACTTTACTTCTTAAATTTTATATTTATAATTACCTACACTATTTTTATTAGAGCTAGCCCTAAAAAACTATAAATAACACTTCCTAATTATTATTTACCAATTTTTACAGATATGTACCTAGGTTCTTACAAAGTTCTTGTTTTTAGCGTTTCAACGTCGACCAATTTCATTTTATTGTCTTAAATGGTGCATCACTTATGTGTCTGTTAGAAGGACTGAACACATGGCTACATTATCCAGCTATACATTTTCAGTCTAAGCTCTTAGGGGTCATCCATACCCCCCGGGGTTAGGGGGGGTGGTCCCTTATTGTACGGAAAGCCAATGCGAGGTCAGCTTATACTAGAAATGTATAGCTTGATAATATAGCCGTGTGTACTTATCAAAAATAAATCATAAAAATTGATATCTATCCATATTGTACTACATTAAACTATCGTTAATGTCTATTAATAACCACAATAAAATATATTTACTATGTGTCTACAAAACATTTTGTTTTCATTTATCTCTTGAATAGGAACCCTGTATAAAGTGTAATATATATTTTTTTAAATTTCTCTTTTTTTAAGCCCATTACTGAAACTAATAAAATAAGTATTTTTGTTTTCATAAGGCTAGTCGCGCGAATTGTTTGAAGCCGGGCTTGCACTGCGAATGGGTAATGAACAAGTAATAGCTGGACGGAAGGGACCCCAACTAGCTAAAATAGGTTTTACCTTCCACTAAGAAAGAGTTTTGACAATTGCCTTCCACTGTAAAAGATAAATTAAGAAAGTGTTTGTAATTATAAAAATTTACTCGTTTACGTGGAAGCCACGACTTTGGGCTTAGCGGGGTGCAGCGCGGCAAGCGGCGCGGTGTCGGCAGGCGGCGCGTTGTGCATGCCACGTACTGCTCAGTAGCGTTAGCGGCGGCAACCGAGGTGGACGTATTTAGACATTTATTTTTTATTGACATGGTGTTATCCAAAGTAGCTCTTCTTTGCATTGAAAGCAGTTCATATTTTAAGCAGGATATTTTGAATTATTTTGAGAGAAGGAGTGCATGAAGTAAATAATAACTGGTATAAATATAGTGAATTCCGTGATTTATACAAATAATACAGAAAATATCCGGACACAAATATATGAGTACAAAAATAAAATATATGACAAAAATATGAGTTCACATGAATGAGTCTAGTAACTTTTAATTATATTCTTCAACACATAAAACTTCATTTGCAACATCAAAATATCAGATCCAAACGTGTTGTCACCAATCGTCGCAACAATCGTCTAAAATATTTTATTCGTCCATTCGCCGCTGAGTCCGCCGCTGCAATGCCGCTCGCCGTACCGCTCGGAGTCGTGGCATCTCAATCACTCGTCCGTACATTTGTTCAAGCCGCGCGCCGCGCCGCCCGCCGCTGCCGCGAACCGCTCGGCAAAAACCGCTAGCATTGCCGCTGTGAGCGGTGCTTCGTGGCATGATTAATACATTTTTATACATTTTGTTTTTGCCGCTCGCCGCCCCGCTCTAAGCTACCGCTCATAGCGGCAAGGTCGTGGCCGGGCACTTAGTCCTCTCCACTAGACTCTTTGTTGGTGGAAGCATAAAACGAATATACCGTTGCGACTCAAACGGAGTCCGTACGGAGCCCGCTCCGCTGCTAGTCGAAGCCCGTATATGTAGGTACTGGTGTGTGGTAAGTACTTGCCGAAGTATGTGTATGCTCTTTCATGAGGAAGCCATCAAGTTATTCTGCTCGTCAAACTCTTTCATTTGTCAAGAGTACCCATGTCAAGATGGGGGTAAAAAACTTTAGTCCGCCATCGTGGGGCATCATTTAGAATTACGTAACGTATTCTGCTGGGCAAACCCTTTCATTAATTTTATACCCAAGTCAAAGAGTTGTAATCCGCCATCTTGGGGTGGCTGCAATATTGGATTTAGTAAAACGTCACTCACCTTATCGCTTTCTAATAGTCAACTCCCTTCATTTGATACCCTTATCAAGGGGGTTGTGAAGAAAAAGGTAATCCGCCATCCTGGGGCGTCGGCCATTTTGAACATATTACAACCTTGAGCATACTATATTATATTGTCAACAGAACCAAAGCTGGGTGCCATGTTTCAGCTCAATCGGTTAGTTTATTGTAAACTGGTTTAAAATTATATCAAGATTTAGGAAACTGTAGGACTTATATCATCGGAATAGCTTAGGGCACATGACTAAGGGAAAGAAAATTACCCTGCAGAGCTTGTTCCCCGATTGACGGTACATATATATGACCGGCAGCCTGCTGTAGCAGACAGCTTGCGACAGTCGAAAATATCGCGATTGCTGCTATCAATCGCCCCCTCACCCCCCCCCCCCCCCATGATTATCATTTAAGATTTTAAGGTAACCGTAATCTCAGGCAATGATGCCCAGATCACCAAGGCCAGCAGTCAACTCTCATGCGCAACTTAATTATAGGGCTTAACCAGATTTAACCCGTCCAGAAATTGTGTTTGTAATATACGGAGATGCCACACCGAGCGAAGTAATTTCATAAACCGTAACCTCTTAAATGATGCAATTTTCTGAAAAGCCCTGATTTTAACAAACGTTTAGTTTTTCACAAACACTGATAAGATTTTTATGTTTGTGTTGATTTACAAACTTAGTAAAACCGCCTGAGAGGGGTCCATAAAATTCTCGATGGTGTGTGTTAACCAGCATCGGAACATGTACCAATTTCCACTTTTTTTTTCAAACCCCTAATGGATGGAATTATGGTTTTTGAAATAATCTTGGAGACAGTCAGGCTTTCTGTTACATTTAGATAAATGTTTGATAATCCAGCGTGCCGCTAATATTTGGATTGTATTTCAAAAAGAGGTAAGATGTTTTCTGTTTTACATGATATCTTTTAATGCCTTGATATTAAATTAGGTACTTTCGCCGGGAAAACAGGGCAGTAAATCGAGAAGAAAGTACCATGCAAATAAAGCTGCAGACAAAAGATTTTTATTTTAATCTAAAAAATATACCTAATAGAAAAAGTTAAGTAGGGGAGACTGGGGCTGGTTGTGACATTTTTTGTTATAAAGTGTTACAACTTTTTGCTTCTTTGATTATTTTATGTAGAGATAGGTTTGTTTGATTAAGGAACTATTCAGGATTTAAAATCAAAAATAATTTTAGGTTCCAGCCTATTAGAAGTGTCATAAACGAATGAATTCTGGAAAAAAAACGTGTGTAACTTTTAACCCCGTGCCAGGGGCTGGTTGTTACATCACAAGGGGCAAAATGTTACAACAAGAAATAATCAAAATCAAAGACCTTTTATTAAGAACAATCACAGTATCGCTTAATTTATAAATATACAACGTTAATTTGTTTAAAATGTATTGAAAAGCGGTCTTTTGCCTCATCAAACAAAAATTTGGAACTTAACTTTAACAAAAACGGCATAATTCCTATCTTTTTTGGACCTATACTCATAAAAACAAAAAGTACCTTTAACCTTGAAGAAAATTATAAACTTCTTTTTTAAGCAAAAGCTTAGTAAGAATCAACAAAACATACATTATGCAAAATAACAATAAAAAATATGCGTTACGAGGCAACTAGTGACATGTTACAACCTGCCCCGAGCAAATGGCACTTTTAGCCCCAACGCCAAAACCAACCTTTCGAGGTTAAGCAGTAAAAATACAAATAAATATAACTGTATAAACGTGCATTTATTGCAAAAATAAAGCATTAGGGCATAAATATATCAACAAACCAAATCTCTGCTTTTATGGAAAACAGATTATAGATCAAAATTACTGAAAAATGAAAATGTTACTAACATGCAGTTTTGACGGCAGCCTGCATGGGCTCCTCTTGCAAAAATGCTAGGGCCACTGGCTCGCGCGGCGTGCTGGCGGATGGTGACGTGGTCATTTGCGTGTTACTAACGTTAATATAGCGGTCTCTGTTTAGCCATCATTGCCGCTGTAACTACCTACCCCTGTCACTACCAGCCCCAGTCTCCCCTACTACAAATCGCTAAGTGCTACAAAAAACATAGATACTTAGCGTTATCAATTCCATAAGTTCTTCTTATCTTTAGATCTCTATTAATAATGATTTTTCTTTTAATGTCTAATTATTATAATTAGTGCACAAAATGCCTTCTAAATATAACCATGCAGACAAGTTGAATGCATATGCAAATAACGATAGCAGACGGTGAGGAAGTAGAAAAGAGGATTTTATTAAAATACACTTATGTAACATCTATGGATTATTATCTATACTTATAATAAAATTGTAACGAAGCGAAAAATGTACATTGAATATATCTTGAAAAAAAAAAAGGCACGTGCTCTATATTCGACACTGATGCCAAAAATATAGTTTTTAGAATTTTTGTCTGTTTGTCTGTTTGTCTGTTTGTCTGTATCTCTGTCCGAGCTTCACGGCCAAACCGCCGAACAGATCGTCATGAAATTTAAAAGTAAAATCCGTTAATGGCCTGGTCAACATATAGGGTACAAATTATTACGCTATTGTCAAAGGGGGGTGAGCAATAAACCAATATGTCTGTGTACAAATATTAGTCGCTACCTATATGACGAATCCATTTGAAATATTGGATGATTGTAGTTAATAGATCCGATTAACATTTTATATACAATAGAAATCATTTCGCATTTTTTTAAACGTACTTTTTCATTTATTCTTTAGCCATATACATTTTAATTCGTCTGTTTATACCTAGATGGCATTAGTAGTAATTTATAGGCGAGTTTTTAATTTCCAATATTTTTAAAAGCGATATTTTTATTGATACGGCATCCAAACTCCTGTAGGCAGAGTTCTATATAATAATTGAATTTGTAACGTTCAAATATTCACAATAAAGGTAAGTATTTAAGGGTTTTCAAAATACTTATAGGCGTAAGGCATATTAATGACGACTGCTGGTATGGCACTTGTGGGTTGCAGCTGAAAACCAGCGTCAGGTGGCCAGTATCACTGCCTCCTGACATTATGCTTTATATGCTTTAGTACAATAACTCAACTTATTTTATATTTGTCCTTTGCTTTACCGTTTATTTTATGTTGTGCTATAAACTCTTTTTCTTTCTTTCTTGCTTTTACTTTTTTCCGATTTTATTGTTCAAGTGTTGGAACAGCGTTTGTCGAAGAAGAGTTTGTCGACGTTAAGTTTTCGAGTGGGATCAGGGCTGAAATCACCGTAGGGTTCGAACTAATCACAGCAATACCCCTGGGAGTCACCCTGGACAGAGCGTTAACTTGAAAAAACCATTATATGAAAATCAAATAAAAAGAACTAGGTACCTAAAAGTTTCGGTCGTCTAAATGACACATGTTGAACTATCACCGGCTGACTTAAACCGCTCACTCTCAATATGGGTATACCGTATCCTACGGTGAGTATAGCACTTCTACAAATTCGCAGAGACGTTGCGTACAAAAACACAAACAGAAGTCCGACACCAGACATTCACTATTCAGTGGTCAATTCAGTGCTTAATTATCAGCACAGCCTTTAAAAAGTCGGCTCAGTTTCCTTAGAACACTAGAGAGGCACTATCGGGTGGTTCAGTCGATGCCCATTGCAAATACATTGTGGTTGGAGAAACTTTCTTCACCAGTAATCAAGTCCACGGTGAGTAATTTTCTGCCAGATACGATCCGATCGAACGATCATCTCTTGGATCACATGAAAGTTATTTAACTGACTCTGGACCCAATTAGGCAGATGCAATTGCAGTATGAGCAAATGAGCATGTGGGGCTATATCGAGGAAACAGCGGTAGGGTGGAGATGTGGTATTGTCCCACAAACGATGTCACGGCTATTGTGTTGCTCAATATGCCCCAATACCTGCACCTTGAGCCACCTCTATTTTGCCAATAATAACATCATAGAGGTGGCAAAAGCAGATTATACAAACCTAGGGACGTAGTACCATCGACACAAAGAAGAAGGACTAAAGTCATTTGCAATCCGGAGAACAGCTGAATCTTCTTCCGTCGCCTCGCCATGAGTGTTCATATTGAATTCGCTCATGATGTAGTGGATAGATGAGTCAGCAATTTTCGTAACAGCTCACTGCCCAAGAAGCGCCGGACAGAATTACAATCAGATGAGATTGTTGATGTAATAAAAACCCATTTCGTAGACAATATTCATACAATAGATTTAAATAATTAAACTTTAAATTAATTTTTCCTATTGTTTCTTAGCGAAGAATAAGGTTTCGTAAACTTCAATAACAATAAAATGCAGTGTATGCAAAACTAACGTGTTCCTAGATTATTATCTTTGTATGGGATGAATATCCGACAACCCACAAAATAGCGAGAAACCGTAGAAAAAACTGTTTATATTTAAACCATAAAGCTGAAGGCACGGTTTTGTCATTTTGAGTGCCTAACCATTACCACTATCATAGATTATTCGTTTAAAATAGACGTGAATGCGACCTGCCGTGCTCTTTGAGGGGTCTCAAGTAAAGAACGATCACCCATCCAAGTAACGTGTAGATTGTTTTCACTCCCATACGTGCGGAAGATAAGGCATTTTATTGCACAGAATCTCATATTATTTAAGTTTTTGTTAATACAAATTCTAAAAACTATCTTTCCTTTTCTTTAATTTCAAGTGACTATCATAGTTTATTCGAATATTGTCACGTGGGCAAAGCCGCGGGTACAGCTAGTACAGAAATATATTTAAATCAACCAAGTATACGAATATGTTATAGTCAAAATTCTTAACCGGTCAAAAGGGCTTTTGACTACAAAAGTCAGTCCAAAGTACTTTGTACTTTTGGTTTTTGATTCAAATTAATACTGCAGTTGCATTTGGGAACGGACACTGAATTACTCTGCAAATTATGTGCACTACATATAAAAATGTCCTGTACATATCTTGGGCTTTTAAATTTTAGTTAGTTAAAGAATATTGATGGGTTCACGACTCACACGCTTACCAGAGCATGCAGACGAGTTACGAACGTAACAATGACGTAAATTATAAAAATATGCAGTGAAAAATATTATAACATACGTTCACGTGAGTTGTGTGTTAAAACCTGCGGAGAAAGTGATTGTCACGGACGGTGATAGGCGGCGACGCAAGCGGGTCCGGCGCAGGCGCCGCTGCGTCTTACTTTACTTTCTCACTGACAACTGCGGTCGCTGATACTGGCGCAAGAGACAGCACAACATTATTAAGGGCCTGCGCGGACCAAAGTCAAATACTGTTTAAACTATCACTTGAAGAAACCAATGAAAGTAGACTGCAACTTATGGTATGAAAGACTTCTAATATAGATGAGTTTTCTCTGTCTTTAGACAGTAAACTAATCAGACTTATTTCATACTTAGACAAAATTGACGAAAATCAAAATAGACGAACCTGTCTAACTACAATTTTTTCTGTGGTGAGCGCACGCTCTAAGATAAATGACTCTAAGAGAAACCGCGTCACTTTCTGCTTCCTTGCAAGAAAAGGTCAATCCGAGCTCATTAGTGTATTCTTATGCGGAAGATATCACAGATCGCAGATAAAGAGCTTAACGACAGTCTAGACACACTAGGCCGTCTAATTCTTCTACTAATTCAGATGTCACGTACTCGTAACAACCACAGATTTCTTCTTAACGTGTTCGCGAATAAATGGAGTTAATTTTATAATCAAACTTTTGCGCCCGGGAAATCTTTTGGCTGACGAAAGACTTCTTCGCAAATGATACGTACGCTGCTCAAAGGATGAGCTTTGAGCAGCGTACGTATCATTTGTGAAGAACCTTAAGTGTGGACCTTTACTGAAGTGTCAATGATGACACTTCAGTAAAGGTCCACACTTGAGGTTTCCCAGTAAGTAATGGTACGGCATCTAAAGAGTTCGAATTACTGATATGTAAGAAGTACAATACTAAGAATACGGGTGCTCCAAGAGCTGCCTAGGTCGTGGTGTTTGTAGCATGTCAGATGGGCTTTGGGCTAAAAGAACCACTGAGTCTTCTAGTAATTCTTCTTAATTCTTAAATTCCCTAGTAAATGCTAATAGGCATCGCGGCAGATCTAGGCGAAGATGGCGGGTCGATTCACTCCTACCGGACTAGTCCATATTGGAAACAACCAGGAGGGAGTGGAGAAAAAAAAAGGAGGCTTGCTCATGCAGTGTGTTAAGAAACCTAATAGTCTAAAAATTAAATTTAAAAGAAAAAATTATGATAAATTTAAATAATTATGTTATCATTTTAATTCTTCTGTCTGCTATAGGCACTAGGCAGTAGGCAGGTATAATTATACCAGTGCTAAACCCTTCCGATATAACAGTAACGTGGTACGTCGGGAAAACGTCCCCTTTTCACAGCGAGGGCGTAAGGGAGGGTTGCAAAAACTGCGGTTGTGTCTAAAATTCAGTCTACAGCTGAAGGGGAGTGAACAAAGAAGTGCTTAAAAAAACTTAAACAAAATGGTGAAAAATGGAATTATATAGAAAAATATTGTGAATTTCGGCGAGTGTTTTAAACACTAATGTCTAAATAAATCGAAGGTAGTGTTAAGATTGAACAATCAGCCCAAATATAGAGCTGTTACACCAGGAGTAATCACACTATTTCCGTATAGCAAATGGGCCGTTTTTGTTGAATGTCAATCGCCATATAGCCTTGCTCAACGCAGTCTTTCGAGTTACGAATTGTAACGGTGAAAGGCGACTCGTGGTGGGGGCAGACAGCAGCGCAGGCGCCGATTCAGTCCGACGCGAATATTCGACTGTGTCGTATTTCCCGCGCGCCGTTGCGTTTGCGTACCAAGTGCTAAACTTACGCGCCAACGTTTGAATTTAGAATTTTCAAATTTTGCCAGTGCATGTGTGAGTGACGTCATGAACAAGTGATCCTCGTCAATCCTAAAGACGATTGCAAAATGTTTCTGTGTTTTTGTCTCGTTATTTGGAGCGCTCTTTCGCCGGCTCTGGCCCAAGGTGAGTGGAACAATGCACAATCCGTTCCTATTATAAGCGAAAAACCGCGGTTGCTGTAAGATACTGGTATAAGATAGGTTTAGCCTCCATTTATATTTCTATGATATGTAATCGAGCACTTTGCGGAACTAAGACGGCAAACATTGGTACTAAGTATATCGATGGATACTACTATAGATATATTATGCTATTACTGTTACAAGCTTTTCTTTAATTAGGTATCTTATCATAAAATACCAGAAATTCTATAGGTACTTGTAGAACCTTACGCAGTGGTCACATATTTCGTCAACTTATGACTCAGTCTGAACATACCATTTTTATTCGGCGCATGCGCGAAACTTTAAATGCTAATTTTATAAAGTTTTACTTTTATCTTCAGACCTTTTGTCTTCACAATACTAGTAGGGTGTACTACTTCAACGTTTTGGAGAGTATAGGATCCGGATACTAAATCCCTATAGGTCTACTTTCTACATCCGTAATTTCTTAACCTTTCCCGTGTTACTGCTAAGCAGGATCCGTTCGATCCCATCTGTTAAAGATTTTTATGATCTCATTGCCTACTGCGACTGAGGGGCTTGTAAAAAAGCTACCACGGAGATCGATCGTCGATCAGTTCCCGCGGTCAGTCCTTAAATGGGTGACCGTTTCTTCGAACATCGAGACCCTTCCGTGCCTCGGAAATTGGTCCCGGTTGTCATACCTATACCTGTGACAGTCGTTACGAGAGTCGACAGCCCGAAAATCTACCTTAGGGTATCAGTATCTCCCTGTAATTGGGTTGCGGAGGTCAGATGGCAGTCGCTTCGTGTAAAATGCTGATATTCAGCCGCATCTGGTTAGACCGGGAGTCGACCCCAACATAGTTGGGAAAAGGCAAGGGTTATATTATACTTAATCGTGGTAGGCAATGCCATCTGCATTGCCTACCACGATTAAGTTTAATATAAAACCAAGTTCCTGTTTAACGAAAACCATGTGACCTCCTTCAAGTCACAAAATATACAACCACAGATACTTACATAAGCCTGAGACTAAACCCAGAATATAACAATGCAAAGTTTTCTTTATGACGTTAAAAAAGTGTTGTATATAATTATGTATTTTAGTTTAAGTTCTAGAGGTGAGGCGCATTTATAGTCACAGTTAAAAATAACAGATACTTAAATATAACATATAGAAATTATCGTTCTTTCCAATTGATGCAAATTATCTGTAACTACAATTATCAGATACAAATTCATTCACAGGACGCGGTCCAAGTGATACCTTGTTAAATAACAGTTCTGCTCTCATACTTACTAACTGGATTAATGCTTGCTAAAAATGCATGGCTAATAGTATACTGAGAGTAACGTACAGACCTCAGACTGACCAAAGGATCACCACTTCCATTTCATTCCATTTTTGGCTTTCTCAGTCAGAATATACAAACTACAGAGTATATTTTCCTAATTTCCCCACAATATAGGTGTGATTTCAAAAGCCAACTGACGTAAACTGAACAGTAACAGATAGCTAATTAACTGCAACTACCATTGTCCATTGGTGATTATGATAATTTGTCGCAAATTACCGAGGACTCCGCCAACCGTGGCCCGTCTGTGGTTCTGCATGGTGAAGCCTTTTTGCGCCATTAACATCCGCTTTTACTTTTTATATGGCAATAAGGCATAAACATTGGTACATAACAGATAGAACCATGTACGCACGGCTAAATCAAGCTATACATTTCCAGTATAAGCTGCCCTCTCATTGTAAGAAAAGCCTATACAATGCAAGGTCAGCTTTTACTCGATATGTATAGCTGTATAGCCGTGTGTACGTACAAGAATCAGTTATACCGCATGTTTTTTATTTAGTTATTAATGTTATATTTTGGCGAGTCGACACGGGCTATCAGTTCTTAGCATTTATTAATATTATACAAATAATATAGTAGAATATAGTATATAATATAATATAATACCAAAAAGGTAAATCTAAAAAAATAGGGAAAATATCACATAATGCCTATGTGATATTTTGCCAGATTTTTAAAGATTTCCTTTCCTGCATAATTGTAAATTGTTTTGACGCCACGATTGGCGCAGTAGGTAAGCAATTAGCTTTCTACGGTACGTGCCCTGGGTTCGATCCCCGCACGGAACAAGTATTTGTATGATCTACAGATAGTTATTTCGGGTCTGTTTGTGTGTGCACGTGACATGTACGTTTGTAAACTGTACCCTCGATACAGGAGAAGAAACAAGTGTGGGATACTGAATAAAAAAAAAAATTGAATCTTCGATCAAACAATCTGCTCTCTTTTTTTCACACTAAATACGAGTTTTAATTTTACCTTAAAAATTCTGGGGTAAAATATTCATATTATTCGTAGCGATCAATATGCAAATCTGTTGCAAATGGCCGCCAATCCGCTTTCTACGATTCAAAAAAAGTCGACTTAAGTACTTCTTATATTATTTTTTGCATCCTATTTCGTAAAAATGTTTGCCTTCCATTATTATTTCCTTTGGTAAAGATAAAGACTTTAAAAGTGCAAGTTACGAGACGATAGTGATGTGTGGGTGCAAGTTCAAAATGATACTACAATACTACTAAAGTACAATGTTACTAAAGAGGAGGCTCGTACTTTGACGCCTAGGTACTCAGTTTTATATTTATTTTATGATTTATTTAACAATAATTAGTGTACTTACATATTTAAGTTATTATGGTTGTATATCGTTATGTAAAATACTACACTTGTATCTACTCCTAACTAACACATTGTTATTTTAGCAAAGGTTATACAAGCATTTTTTTAAAGTACGAAACCATTTTCCTGCCTTATAACGTTTCAAAAAGAGTAAAAAACGACTTTGAAGTCGTGGAAGTTCTATGATATGAAAACCTTAAAATTAAATGTCCGAAGGATGTTTACGACTCAAGTTAGATTAACTAATTGTGTAGTATTTAATATTTATTTGGTCCGGAGTTGGACTCGTGCAAATTGGGTGTATACTCAGAACCTTGAATGGTTCCATGAGAAAGCGAGGTAACCCTATTTTGAAAGTTCAAATAATAGGATTATTTTCGCAGCTAAACTCATTTGAATCGAATTTTAGATCTAAAATATAAGTTGTCTTCATCTAACGGGGTATTTGCAATAAATGTTAACTGTCTCTACCGATTAACTTCGGTTTCTCGATATACCTAAGTCTTTTTCTAGTTTTGGACAAGCGTCCTAGATATTTCTTTTATAATTAAAAAGAAACTTTGGAGCTCTTTGCCAATTTTTTTGTCTGTGCTCGCCTTTTTTATTTTAAGTCTATAATTGATACAATTTTTTTTAAATCGACTTTTCTTATCTTTGCAAGATCCTATAATTCTAATCCCGATTCCTGTAAAGGGTTATTGGACTCATTATTATGAACAACTTTTACTATAGGACAAACCCAAAAAAAAATATTTTTTTCAAATTATTATTTTTTCTGCTTAGTTTTACACTGTTGCCATCCTAAAATTGTATTCTCTGTCTATGCACCTGTCCTCTTCTTAGTATCTAAAGTCTATCATTCTAGTGCGTCTTGTGTTTGTGGCAAATAAATGTCTTTTCTTTCTTTCTAAAATCGCGACCAAAAATCTACTGCTCCGTACATTTAGATAGTCTAGTAAAATTGAATTATTTCTATGGAACAGGCGATATTTTTCTCGATTTCAGTGTTTGTGCTATACCTATTGAAAGTTGTTCATAATGATAAGTACATTAACCCCTTAAAGGGATCAGGGCTAGAAAGATAGGACCTTGTATTGTCAATACCTATTAACATGATCAAAATTCCCATAAAGGCGGCCGCCTTGTACAATTTACCCATGTTCGTACAAGTTTTATGTGTAGGTATATTTGTTTCACTGGTGTACATTATAGAATCTATACTAATATATAAAAAAAAAATTAAAAAAAAAGAAAATGATAAATCTTATAAACTTGTCATTAGCAACTTATTTTACACATTGTACTTTATTAATTGATCATTCTTATTAGTCTGTAAGCTTCCCAAACAGTAAATAAAATTATAATTAAAACTTTCCTTATAAAAGTACGTAGTAATAAAAGTACCTACAAATTTGCGTGTACTTTGCAATGACCACCTGTTGTCCTCGAAATCCCCTTTCCATACTTTCATTACGCCTGAATGCTCAAGGCCAGCGGCTGACGTATTTAAGTTTTAGCGAACGAACGTATTGGGTTGCCGACTGTACAAATATTACCATGCGATACCGCTTGATACCTAAATATTGCGTTTTAGTACCGGGCGAGCAGTAAGTAGGTATCCCCTGGGGGCTTACTATGAACTGCCCAGACATTTCTAGTATGAACTGTGGGCCGAGCACGAATGTTTTGACGTATCGTAACGTAAACGTAACCAAATTTAGAACCAAAAATACACGTTTAATCTATAATATTTTTTTGGAAATACATGCATGCATTATTTTTTCATTTTCATGAAATAAGTGTATTTGTTGCATAAAATTGAAAAAAAATGCGATAGATTCATCGTATTTTATAATCAAAATTTGCTAACGTTTACGTTACCATACGTCAAAACATTCGTGCTTGGCTCTCTGACCTCGCACTGTATAGGTTTTTCGTACAATGAAAGGTCGGCTTATATTGGATCTGTCTGGGCAATTCAATTTCTTCCCGGCTATAAGAGCTCGTAGTACCTACCTAAAACTCCTGAACACATAAAAGGTTCATGACGGTGTTCCCTGTCTTTATGATTATCAATCGCCATTTTGCCATGTTTCAGTCCTAAATAACTTGTTTTTATCAAAGTTATTCCAAGCAAGCCTAGACTGTATTAACAACTATTATTATGGGAGCGAATATAAATCGCAAAAAAAAATCTGCTTTTCCATATAAATATTTCAATACAATACAATTAACTATCTTTTTAATCATACAAAAGATACATTATTTATAAATATAACCTTGTACAATATTACTCTATTAAATGTATAGACCAGACCAGTTGATTTTTTTTCTCTATTTGCGGTCCTATCCCCTAATAAAAGTTGGTCATAATGATAAGTACAATAACCCCCATCCGAGTTTACCCTACCCTACCTCCCGACCCTATATCTTTTCCGACTACTCACACACAACGTTATACACCAGACTTATATACCTACCACTACTGTTAATAATTGATAATATAATTCAGGCCAAGTTCACCAACAACATAATAGATGTTTAAAATGAAAACGACCGATTACCTGTTTAAACTGTTGATTATGCACTAATTCCCTGTTATATTGTCGGTGAACACGGGCCTTAGACTATTATTTTGTCAAGCGTTCGCGTTTTTATCGAACTACTACGCTATTACTACGATAACTGCAGCCCTCCACAAATGTTTTTATGCGTATAAATGTACCTACCTATATAATATTGCTACGCGCCCGCTTCGCTGCCACCTTTGGGACGAGGAGTTGTGTACACACGCCAAAGTAGCGCCGATATCAACACCGACAAGGCGCGGCGTAGCGACGCACCCTTAAGCCGGGCTTCCACTGGCAGCGGAGCGGGCTCCGTACGGACTCTGTCTAACTCGCAACGGTAAACTTCATAGAACTGCTTCCACCAACAAAGAGTCTAGCGGAGAGGACTGAACGAACTCGTTCTTCATTTCTCTTATGCAGTGGAAGGCAATTGTCAAAACTCTTTCTTAATGGAAGGTAAAACCTATTTTAGCTAGTTCCGTTCCGTCCAGCTTTTACTTGCTCATTACCCTTTCGCAGTGGAAGCCCGGCTTTACAAATAAGTACTTACAGTCCTACGAAGGTTACAATATGCACAATAATAAACCTCTTCACCCAATCGTATACAAAGTGTACTCATCATTATGAGCAAATTTTACTATGAGACTAATACTGAAATCGTGAATAAAATATCAGCTGTTACATACAAATAATTAAATATTAGGTATACATAATTAAGGGCTGATTTTTCAATGGCCAGATAATATTTTATCCAACAGATAAATTCTATGCTTGACAGATCTTGTATTATAGAAAAGCAGTCAAAAATTCAAATTTATTCCCTCGGATCTCTCGATTGTCTGGGGATGGAAAAATTTACCCGCTGATTTTTTTCTCGATTTCTAGGTTTCCCTGACAGTAAAAGTTGGTCATAATGGTGAGTACCTACAATAATCCCTAAAAGGGACCAAGACTAGAAAAGTAGGACCTAGTATATTAAAATTTGTATTTTTGTATTATGTGATAACGATACTGCAATCGCTAAATACGGCTCATATGTACCTTACAGAAAGTTGTAGTAGGTACCTACCTAAATAGTAGACGAATGCTCTATAACCGCATTTATCACATTTTACTGACACAAAAACAACGAGGAATTCTCGTTAACACGCGATCTTATTTTCGCCACCCATCAATCAAAACAAGATGAAACACTCACATAGTAGGTACCTATTTGATGTTTCAAAATTCTTGTAAGAAGTTATCGTAAAAATAGAAATGATCTAAAGATTTGAGTCATACACACAAATTTAAAAAAGATGGATTGGTATTTAGAATCTGAATTCATAATACTTTATCTATTTGCGAAAGCGGCAGCGGATAGATCAAAATATTATGAATACTTAGTAGGCATGGGTAATATCGCGCTTACATTTTATCAAATCGTATCTATCTATGTATTGATTTAGAATATCCGATATTGCATCTATATATTTCAATATATATGTATATTGTAGTAGGTAGGTACCAGTGGCGAAGGGTGACAGTTTTAAAAGGGGAAGCCGTCCCAAAAATGCCCTCTTAAAGTTACTGCAATTAATGCTGTAAGACAAAAATCCATACCGTCATGTCTGGAAGAACTCGACCTAACTTAATATCAAGCCATATTATGTTGGTCTATGCACTAACCAATTCCTAATGGGAAGCCGATGGGAATCGGGTTGTATGGAGTCTTCGCCACTGGTAGGTACCTATTGCATTGTAGTATAATATATATATAACGAAAGTGTTACACTAAACATCCATGAACCTGAAATTTAGAATTGGAAAAAAAGTTATATAAATTAATATGCTTAAAAAACTGTTACACGGTAACAACATCCGTAATTATGTTATGTGAACAGTATCACGTAACAATATAGTGAATTTTCTAAAAAAATACAGTAAAATTTTCACTTCACTTCCTACTCAACTCGAATATTGAAACGTGTAAAATCGATCACGACAGCTACCGACATGACAGGACAATGCATAAATAATTTTCACATGAACCGCTAAGTTGCTATCGACAAACAAGGAATTACAGTGCCACAAACTTATCTGACCCGGTCGTGGGCGTCGCTGCCGTCGCTTTTACCAATGTCATCTCCGTACAAAAATGACATTGTGAAGTCATTTTTGTTCTGTAGCGACGTTAGTTCCAATTTTGGTCACCGGGTCAGATAAGTTTGTGGCACTATACATGCTACGTACGATAATGAAACCCTCGTCCGTGATCAAGAAACAGTTACTGGTTTAAGTGGAGATACAGTCGGCCAAAAAAGTGTTATATCAATTTTAACAGAACTTCCTATAAAATGAAAATATCACTAAAGTTGAAACATCATCGTTTTGACAAGCGAATATAGAAATTGCAACCTTAGGATGGTACACCAATTCTTTGGCCGACTGTACCTATTCTATAATGAGTCGATTTCCATACGGCTACCTACATCAAGCTATACCTAGATTTCCAGTATAAGCCGTCGCATATTCTCTAGACTCTCCACCATATTAAGTAAATAATAAATAAAAAATCCCCTACTACTGAAATACGAACTAAAAAGATGGAAACAAGATGAAATGAAACTGATGATTGCGTTTATCAATTTTCGTGTGACTTATAAAATTATGTTTGCATACAAGAAAGGAATGAACGATGATTGGAAAGCTGCATTGAGGCTGATGATTTTAATTAACGAGAACCATTTGAGTATGTCTGAATAGGCTACAGAAAAGTGAAATTGTGTACTTGTTGTATGTGTATTTTTTTGCACATGAGGGACACACACTTCCATGCATTATTTTATATGTTTTTCATTTTTTTCATCATTGTTTTATTATAAAGTAATTTTCTGGATTTTTTATGTTTGTTATGTGTGCATGCTATTGTGATTTCGGTGTCCTGTGTGCAAAGAATAAATTGATTTTCTTTCTTTCTTCTGTCTTAATTGTGGGTACGACTTCTTACACGTTTATTCGTTGTGACCGTCGATATCTCATAGTTGTACTTGATTGCATTCCCCAGCAGTATACAGGCCCGAAGCGATAGAAAAGTTATCTGATTTAAACATTTTATATTACTTTCCCGATTTACTCTCACGATGCAAGATTCAATTGAGAGAAATTACTTTTACTTTAATGATGCTTACATGCATACCTACATAATAGTATGAACACGGTTTAACGTCTCACTAGAGTAGAAATAATAATTCAGAGAAACTTTTTACCCCTTTTCAAGCATATTGCGCGCACGGAGGAGTGTGAGATTTGGCATAGTGAGTTTATATGGAGTGCAGAAAGCTAAAATTTATATATAATATACGGTCGAATTACGACCACTGGGCGACCACTAGTACAGCTGTTTATTCCTCTATTGCATTGTTCGACTTCTTTTAGCAATAGTAGGTATAGTTACCGAGCCGCGGGCACGTCTGTACACTTCAACGATTCCAAAGCAAATGATCTGTAATTCTTATCAAATAACCACGACCATAGTCAAATAAGATACTTTATTAATTAAAAATAATATTATCGATTTCCGTTAACAACGTCAAAATAGCAACTGTTTTATTAATGTTACACCAGACATTAGTCTCAACAATATCTACTAAAAGTGTTATAACACTAATAAAGTAAGCACTAATAAATACTGGAATCGAAATGCAAGATGATATTATCATAATTATTCTTATTTTACATTAACTGTGAGTTTTCTGACACAAAATTCACTAGAGCCAGCCATAATACAAAAAAATACGGATTTTCTTTTTAATGGACTGAATCAGGGGTCTCCAAACTACGGTCGCGGGCCAAGTGCGGCTCGTGAGAACCACCAATCTGGCCCGTGGCAGCGTCCCGAATATGCCCTATATCCGGCCGGCCACAACATTTTTAAAATGAATATTTTCATGATCAATTATTATTATGTTTATTTAAATAAAAGTACCCATCACTGGTCCATTACTCCACAAAACTTAAAACCATCTTTAACTCACTTGGGCATGGAAATTGAAGTACTACCTTCTAGTACTTCTAGTAACAAATTAAGAAACTTAGCCTAAAACTAGGTATATTATGTTGGTACGATGAGCCCAGGGCTTATGGGCTGCCTAGGTAAAGTATTGGCCTGTGAGACCTAGTAGAGGAGTCAGTGTGGCCCTTACGCTAAAAATTTTGGAGAACACTGAACTAAATAAACAAATAGATTCTTAAGTTTAGGAGTTTATTCTAAGGCTTTTTTAACAGTGAAAAAACTAGGCTAAGCGAGAACACAATGTTCGTCGATACTATTCTAATATTTATAACCTCCAGCTATTCTTTGAAGTCATCGGTTAAACTAAATGAGTCTCCATGACATTTAGAATGAAAGCGAAGAAACTAAAGGCATGATTGTTTACTGATGATACGACTATTAATAAATAAACTATAATAGATGAGGTTCTCGCTTAAGTAAATAGGGGATTTTTTAAGACTGTCTCTAACCAGACTATGGCGAGGCCTGATGGAGCCTCCAACCTTAACTATACAGCTATACCAATAAACAAAATTGCAGTGTCGCGATTTCAGTGTTGGTCCCATGATAATAGTTGTTTATAAAGATGAGTGCGATTACCAATAACCCTGTATACCGTGTATATACGTGCACACCCGCCGCCCCGCGTCCTTCAAGCCACTAAGAGGGCCATGCTTATACCAGTCGATCAATAACAACACATAGGGCACTTTTTATCCTCGCAAACCAAGAAATTTTCTTTTGCGTATTCAGATTCAGCAAATATCATAATTATATTAAACCCAGAATTTTTTCGGAAATAATTTATTTTCATAAATATTGTGTTCAGAATTATTCCCTCTACGACGTCCAAGACACGTGAAAATGAAATGAAAAGTACGTTGCAAAATGGACAGTCGATACCTGTATTTCAATCATATCACATTGCAATCACTCTTGCTCTGTTCGTTCGTGTGTTGACGTAATTGCAATCTGAAAATAATGAAGTAAATGCGCCTCTGATACTCAATATTTTCACAAATAACAACAGTATATTGTCAATAGACAGTATTTTAACACCGTTTTTATATATTTTCACGTTTGCTTTGTATGTGATTGTGTTACTCTACATCTCAAATGATAAATAATAACTACCAAAGCAAATCTGGACTTTAAAAAAGAAACCTTTGCATTTTTTTCGGTCTTTCTTCTCAGATGCAATCAGTAGGATATGCCGGCGCCATAGAAATATTAAGTAGGGCTCCCCTACAACTTAGTTAATAAGTCTATGGCCGGCGCCATCTAGATCTAAAAAAAATTATTATAGCACATTGAATGTTGACTAAATTATCTATCATATACGTACAAAAAGATACATATTATACACCTTCCTATCACAGTAGATTTTTATATCTACATTTTTCTCCGTCCACTTCTTGATAAGCCATTTTTAAGCATGAATAATAGTTCGATTAGCCTACAAAAATTGCTTCTAATAACTACATTATGTACAAATCGACTTTCTTCAGTGTTGCTCCTCCCTCTTATAAAAACCGACAGCCAGGATATAAAAGTCATTTGCGAATCCTAAATGAAGATTCAGCTTGAGTTGGTCTGTCTACTTGAACCTGTCAGAACCAACCCATCTAGCGCTCCCCTGCGCTAGTGCAAATGCAATTAGTTTAACGAGAATTTCAAGTTGTGTGTATGTTACGGATAATCTAAATAATTCAGGAATTGTATACATTTCCCAGAAAATGTAAATAATGCCGAGTTGATTTAGATTTAGTCGATAATTATTATTACGTGAAGAGAAAAATTTGTAGGTACCACTTTTTAAGCATATTGCGCGCATGGAGTACCTAGTGTGAGTTGGCGTAGTTAAAGTTTGTATGGAGAATGAGTGCAGAAAGCTAAAATTACGGTCGAAATTCTGTCGCGTGTATTATATAAACGGAACAGTACGGGGACATCCAGAAGTTACAGGAAATCTGTCTTATGAACACAATGTATAAAAAAGTTGTCGTAAAATTTGATCAACTTCTGCTGCTCAGTTTTTTTATCTAATACAACTCTTGGAGATCATGGGTGAGGCCTTTGCCCAGCCGTGGGGTGACATGATGATGCGGGCTAACAGTAACAGTAATACAACTGTAATCTTTTTAACGGAAAGTTCACGCTTTACCATAAATATAACAGTCTATGCCAAATTTGGTTTAATAAAAAATAAGGTGTTGGCGTCGAATGGAGAAAGTGTCCTGGACAGAAAAAGTGACCAACGAAGAGATACTAAGAAGAGTAAATGAGAAAAGACAAATATTGAAACACATAGAAAAAAGACGAGGAAACATGATTAGGCACGATAAGTTCATTACCAACATTATAGAAGGAAAAATAGAGGCAAAAATAAAAAGAGGAAGACCAAGAAGAAACTACATTGATCAGCTGAAAGAAAAAGCGAATATAGAAACATATAAAGACTTAAAAGATTTGGCATTAGATAGGACTGAATGGAAATTGCTACACCGACAAGTGCTTAGCATTTAAATTTTGGATGGATGGAAAAAATAAGCAAAAGATAGTATATCTATAGTTCCTTTCGTAAAAAAAATCCCCATACCATTCCGTATAATTCAAACGCCCTGTATATCTGCATTCTCCAACCATAAATAGTGCTGTTCAAACTTTCAAAGTTTCTCTGTACTACCTACACTGAAAATGTAACTTTACCTTTGGCCGCCTGATCTCCATAGTGAAGTTGGAGAGTCAATATTAAAACTAAGTCTTAGATGATCCTCGTATTTTGCAACCTTGTAGGAAACTTTATTGATTATACTTATTGTTTTAGTTTCCCGTCTGCTGGCAAGGATTTAAATCACACATTCAAATGTTTCTACAGTATCAAACAATTAAAGACATAATTATAACCATAAAGTATTTTAAGGCATATCTAACTGTAATTTTACAGCTACATATTTTATTGTCAAAATCGTAGGTAAGTAAAATTTTTAATTTTCTATTTTTGTAAGTAAACTGTGTAATTTCTGTTTTTTTTTTATTTTTACCAACGTAATTTTTAATTTTCTTTTTTGTAAGTAAACTTTATAATTTTCTATTTTCTAATTTATATTTTTGTAAAGATTTATAATTAGCAGGTACCTAATTAGTAACCAGTTAAATCAGTTTTGCATGCCGGTTATACGGCGAGATATGCTGTAGATACAAATTACAACATAAAAATACCGATGTAACCATATTTCATGCAAATGCAAATAAATAGAAAGAAAGAAAGAAAAATACTTTATTAGCACAACAAAAAATAAATAAAACCAATAACAAAGAAAACATATAAAATATAAGAGTTATTGTGCCAAAAGGCCGCAGCTCAAAAATATAAAATATAAATAAAAATATAAAAAATTCTTAGTAATCATCATTCATTCATTTTAATTTTATTAATTATTTATATTAATATAAATATTCTTATTCTTCTTATTCTTATTCAAGACTCACAACCTAATATTTCAATGACCTCAGTAATGAAAATACGTGATTAAAATAATTTAAATCAAATCAAACATATTTTTATTCATGTAAATCAATTCAGGCACATAATGAATAGTCAGACTCTAGTTGCCTCATTCCAAAGTGTTGATTTCCAATGGGTAAGAACGGGCAAGACACTCCATCGTTAAAAAGATGGGTTATAAGTTTGTAGTGTGTATCTGTGTCCTGTCGGTGCATCAAAACGGATGGACTGATTTAAATGCAGTTTTTAAAATTAAAAACTAGTTTAATCGGGTATCATCCTAGCTATGTTTCATAAAAATCGGTTCAAAAGTTACAGCTCTTTTTCTAGTTGGAGACGGGGATTTTTGACGGTTAGGTTAATAACTCAGAATGTTGTATACAATATTTAGATTATACATTGATCTCAAACGAAAGTTATGTGACGACGTATATGACGACGTATATATAGGATAAAAGAGTTGAAACTTATCGAAGGTCTGTAAACTAAACAAGCCTGATATATAAATGTATAATATATACTTGGATAGGATACGAGCTGTAGTAAGCTAACGTCAAACTACTTGGGAGTTGTTTCCGTATTAACTAGTAACCCAGTTTTCCTAGTGTCCCCGATAGGGAAACGTAAGACTTCACCTCTATAGTAATGACTTCCGGCAAAAGTTATTCCCTCCATTTCCTATCGAGAATGATCAAAGATTTCTTGTTAAGAAAATTAAGCGCAGAGAAAATCCGTGTACTCGTGCAATGTTACTTATCTTATCTTACTTAACGCCTGTATTTTGCAAAGATTTGGGCAGAAGTGTAGGTACTGTTGTAGCATAATTTTCTCAAGAAAACTATATTTATATCAATCTACTTATTAAAACAATTATTATACTAACGTAGTATTTTTTAATTCATAATCAGAACTTTATAATGTGAATGTAGATAAATATACTTTTTTTATACTTCTTTTTATTACTTTTTTTTATACAGCGGATCGAACAAGGAGCTTTCAATTAAATTTTTATGGTTGCTGCTGTATGGCTATGGTGTCGTACTGCACGGCGAAATGACTTTCGGCGCCATTATTGTGTGTTTTTTTTAACTTTGATCTTTTATTGAAATAGAAACCTATTGCATGAGTATAGATAAAGTATTAAAACAGTCGTGTGATACTATTAAAAAGCTCGAATGTGGCTGGGATTTTAATCACATAGGTACGTGTTTCAATGATCCTAATAAGCAATAGTTTCGTAAAGTACTACTATTATTTGCCATCATACGTAAAAGGCTATGAGTATGTAAGAAGCCTTTCAGTCTTACCAATACCATACTGAGTTTTTCTCGACTTCGACCGTAGCTTTACCGAAAAGCCAAAATATTTTCTTCCTTTGTTTTCTTTCTTTTTTTTAAAAACGTTGCCCCTCACTAGGAATTCTCCTGTATCGAAGGTACAGTTTACAAACATACATGTCACAAGCACACACACCCAGACCCGGAACAACTATCTGCAGATCATACAAATATTTGTTCCGTGCGAGGATCGAACCCGCGGCACGTAGCGTAGAAAGCTAATCGCTTAGCCAACCGTGACGTCATTTTGAAAACAATGTACACGCATTTTCGATTGAAGGTCACTGTCTTCATACATTTTCTGATCCTTTATTCGCCTTTTACGAGAGAGGGCTGTCCCTATCTTACCCGGGTATAAAGCGGCCAGTAAATAAATATGATTGCCTATCATTTAGTGTTGCTTGTCACGCACGTCACGCGACAGACGTGGAATGTGCGCGCGCGCATTAAAGACCTCTAAATTGTAAAAGTCAACAAGAAAATGGGTTACAACTGTATTTGTAGGTTGTTGAGTATCAACCGGTCATTGCTTAGTCACTTTTACTCTTGAATAACCTTGCTGAACCTGGTTTCGAATAAACTAAATGTGCCCGCGACTTTGTCCAAACCGAAGCCCAATTCTTCTTTCATGTTCAAAAATAACAGTAACTTTTACTACGTTACTCTTTATAATACCAGCTACCTGCTAGTGAAAGTCCCGTCAAAATCGGTGCAGACGTTTCGGAGATTAGCCGGAACAAACAGACAGACAATTTTTTTAATAAATTTATTTCGTTTTATTTTCCGTACATACTTTCATAAGCATTTAGTAAAAAGCTGTTATTTTGACATTACAAACAGACACTTCAATTCTATTTAAATATATATAAATAGATTTTTAAACCTATAGCGAAGAGGTAATTGACCATTCCATTTTTTTAAAATATATATTTTGATTAGGCTTGCGTTTTGTTATATCTTATGCAGTGTTGCCTAGTAGTAGAACGCTTGCCTTCCATGTAATATATAAAATCAACCATACATAATCAGCGGGTCTACCGCGTATCAAAATGGTAATGAACATCAGACTCTGGTAATAAACTTCAATACGATCGTGAAAGAATAAACTTCAAGCTACCTTGTAAAAAAATTACCAATCATGAAGTTGGGACTCCTATCTTCATGATCAGTAAATTGTGTACAGGTAGCTCAAAGTTTAGCCTCTCACGATCGTATTGAAGTTTCTTACCAGTGTCGATGTTCATTACCATTTCAGTTACGCGGTAGACCCCCCGATTAATTTCGTTGTTAAACTAAACACAGTACTTATGTACCTACAACTTACAATAGACAACAAAAAGTTCGATCGATTCACACTCGCATTGCACAGAATTGCGTGCGACTCAGTTTGCTTTCACTTATTCTCAAAGACTATGTGTTTGTGAACACATACACGTTTATGTATGCATGAGTAAGTATCGGTAGGTATATCTGTGTGTGCGCATACTGGAGCGTTCACTGAGCGATAAACAGCCGGGCTTCCACTGGCAGCGGAGCGGGCTCTGTACTGACTCTGTCTAACTCGCAACGGTAAACTTCATAGAAGTGCTTCCACCAACACAGAGTCTAGCGTAGAGGACTGAACGAGTAAAAAAATAGTTTAAACGTATCCGTACGGACTCTGTTCGCCTAGCAATCAAAAATTACATAATGACGCTAATACGCTATTTCATTATTCTTTTGCAGTGGAAGGCAAATCATGAAAGTGTTCGGAACTCTTTCTTAGTGGAAGGTAAAACATATTTTAGCTAGTTGGACTCCGTTCCGCTCGGCTATTACTTGCTCATTACCCTTTCGCAGTGGAAGCCTGTCTTAAAATACCGGTCTTAAGGCCAGGACACAATCATGGTACCGACTCGTGAGTCGTGACCGATCTGACCGAATAACTTGAGCTTTCGATCGATGTACTCGTTAAGACCGGGAACACACGATTCGTAGGTCGTGATTGCAGGATTATTTTTATGCTTTTATTGAATGGGTTGTATGGTGTTTTGATATCATTAAAGTCATGGAGATTAAAACTGATTTATACTATATGTAAGTGACATCGTAACGATAATTGATACAATGGATTCAGTACATGATTCTGGACAGCTAAGAGACAGAAAAAAGAGACGGTCTTTTAAAAAAAATATGATTTTGTGCTCCATTTTTACAACTAAAAATACACCAAACAAAATCGTAAAATTTATGATAAGACCGACGTAAAATTCTAATGCTGAGTCTAGAATCATTTACTAAATCCATGATATCAGTTTTCTTTACAATGTCACTATACATCCTGTATAACACTAGCGGATTCACCCGATTCACCCGAGCGTTTTATTTTTATTCAAAATTAAATATAGCCTATATCGCACAGGGATATCGCTCAGCTTTCTATTAGTCAAAGAATTTTTAGGATCGGTTAAAGAGTTTCCCAGAGATTACCCTACAAACTACATCTTTGTAATATTATAGTATCTTAATACAGTGATAGCCTAGCGGTTGAATCCTTACCTTTCATGGAGGGTCTGAATTCGAAACCGGTTCGCACCTCTGTCTTTCCGAATTCATGTGCGCGGATCAGAATTTTATTAAGTGGTTTGTGAAGCAAATCGTGAGGAAATCTGTACACCAGTGCGGCCATTATTCTTTCTCGTTTTGTTTTTGCGCAATATTTAAATCAGAGGTTTAATAAAATATCAAAATCCTTCATATTAAAAAACGCATATTATAATGAGCTCAAAACAGTACAATGGGTGATTATGTACGGGTAACTGATTTTAAGTATAAGAAATTAATTTAAATTCGTAAAGGATTCTTTGCATGAAAACAAAAAAACCTTGCCAAGCACGTTTTCTGAATGAGAAGCCGTTTTAGCTTATCCTATTAATTACGATGATAATTAAATACCGGTCGAAAGATATCCACGAGGAGCCGATTCTCCTACAGTTTTTTTTCTTCATTCTATTTCAATATTTTTTTTCGCTTAATAATAAGTTTGCAAAAGTTCGTTTCTCTACCGATTGTAGATAAGAAAAGCCCAATTTTGGTAATTAAAAATCTTCAAAATATAGTTCTTATTATCAATGTCATAAATGTCACAATAGGTATTCTCCCATAGACTTATTACACTATAGCTTCCGCCAGCGGCTTCGCCCGCGTGATATCTTTATAAATACGCCTATGTTACTCACTGATAATGTAGCATTCTGCTGGTGAAAGAATTTTTTAAATCGGTCCAGTTGTTGAGTTTATCTATTACAAACAAAAAATCAAATCTTTTCTAAACTTCTGTTTATAATATTAGTATAGACTAAGTAACGGGAGCCCCACTTATTATTTTTATGTATTCTCCCTAACAAACAACGTCAAACGTGAAGTTATATTGTAATGGGATCGAAAGTTGATTGAAGCCAAATCGGCATTCTGCTAACATTGAACCGACACAGATAATAAAATTGGCATTCTCGTCCATATATAGACATCATAAATGAGATTGAATTGAGTCTGTAAGAAGATTGAATTCAAATTATACTGAAATCTGACTAAAATATAAGAAAGAAAAAGAAGAGAAAAGAAAGAAAACTAATTTATTTCTGTAAAAACACGACACACATACATTAAATAAATTTTATAGGTAGTTTAAAATAAAACTAAAGAAAACGCTTTTTTCATCCAAACTAAACGTGTATGCAAAATTTCAGCTCAATCGGAAACCGGGAATAGTCAAAAACTTCCAAGATTTTTTTACATAGTTAGTTAGTTAATTACAAGTGAAACTGATAAAAGAGTTTTAAAATAGCAGTATCCATGCCAAACATTGAGGAAGAGGAGTAGAATACCGATTTTTGATAATCTATACTTATAATAAAATTGTAACGAAGCGAAAAATGTACATTGAATATATCTTGAAAAAAAAAAAGGCACGTGCTCTATATTCGACACTGATGCCAAAAATATAGTTTTTAGAATTTTTGTCTGTTTGTCTGTTTGTCTGTTTGTCTGTTTGTCTGTATCTCTGTCCGAGCTTCACGGCCAAACCGCCGAACAGATCGTCATGAAATTTAAAAGTAAAATCCGTTAATGGCCTGGTCAACATATAGGGTACAAATTATTACGCTATTGTCAAAGGGGGGTGAGCAATAAACCAATATGTCTGTGTACAAATATTAGTCGCTACCTATATGACGAATCCATTTGAAATATTGGATGATTGTAGTTAATAGATCCGATTAACATTTTATATACAATAGAAATCATTTCGCATTTTTTTAAACGTACTTTTTCATTTATTCTTTAGCCATATACATTTTAATTCGTCTGTTTATACCTAGATGGCATTAGTAGTAATTTATAGGCGAGTTTTTAATTTCCAATATTTTTAAAAGCGATATTTTTATTGATACGGCATCCAAACTCCTGTAGGCAGAGTTCTATATAATAATTGAATTTGTAACGTTCAAATATTCACAATAAAGGTAAGTATTTAAGGGTTTTCAAAATACTTATAGGCGTAAGGCATATTAATGACGACTGCTGGTATGGCACTTGTGGGTTGCAGCTGAAAACCAGCGTCAGGTGGCCAGTATCACTGCCTCCTGACATTATGCTTTATATGCTTTAGTACAATAACTCAACTTATTTTATATTTGTCCTTTGCTTTACCGTTTATTTTATGTTGTGCTATAAACTCTTTTTCTTTCTTTCTTGCTTTTACTTTTTTCCGATTTTATTGTTCAAGTGTTGGAACAGCGTTTGTCGAAGAAGAGTTTGTCGACGTTAAGTTTTCGAGTGGGATCAGGGCTGAAATCACCGTAGGGTTCGAACTAATCACAGCAATACCCCTGGGAGTCACCCTGGACAGAGCGTTAACTTGAAAAAACCATTATATGAAAATCAAATAAAAAGAACTAGGTACCTAAAAGTTTCGGTCGTCTAAATGACACATGTTGAACTATCACCGGCTGACTTAAACCGCTCACTCTCAATATGGGTATACCGTATCCTACGGTGAGTATAGCACTTCTACAAATTCGCAGAGACGTTGCGTACAAAAACACAAACAGAAGTCCGACACCAGACATTCACTATTCAGTGGTCAATTCAGTGCTTAATTATCAGCACAGCCTTTAAAAAGTCGGCTCAGTTTCCTTAGAACACTAGAGAGGCACTATCGGGTGGTTCAGTCGATGCCCATTGCAAATACATTGTGGTTGGAGAAACTTTCTTCACCAGTAATCAAGTCCACGGTGAGTAATTTTCTGCCAGATACGATCCGATCGAACGATCATCTCTTGGATCACATGAAAGTTATTTAACTGACTCTGGACCCAATTAGGCAGATGCAATTGCAGTATGAGCAAATGAGCATGTGGGGCTATATCGAGGAAACAGCGGTAGGGTGGAGATGTGGTATTGTCCCACAAACGATGTCACGGCTATTGTGTTGCTCAATATGCCCCAATACCTGCACCTTGAGCCACCTCTATTTTGCCAATAATAACATCATACAGGTGGCAAAAGCAGATTATACAAACCTAGGGACGTAGTACCATCGACACAAAGAAGAAGGACTAAAGTCATTTGCAATCCGGAGAACAGCTGAATCTTCTTCCGTCGCCTCGCCATGAGTGTTCATATTGAATTCGCTCATGATGTAGTGGATAGATGAGTCAGCAATTTTCGTAACAGCTCACTGCCCAAGAAGCGCCGGACAGAATTACAATCAGATGAGATTGTTGATGTAATAAAAACCCATTTCGTAGACAATATTCATACAATAGATTTAAATAATTAAACTTTAAATTAATTTTTCCTATTGTTTCTTAGCGAAGAATAAGGTTTCGTAAACTTCAATAACAATAAAATGCAGTGTATGCAAAACTAACGTGTTCCTAGATTATTATCTTTGTATGGGATGAATATCCGACAACCCACAAAATAGCGAGAAACCGTAGAAAAAACTGTTTATATTTAAACCATAAAGCTGAAGGCACGGTTTTGTCATTTTGAGTGCCTAACCATTACCACTATCATAGATTATTCGTTTAAAATAGACGTGAATGCGACCTGCCGTGCTCTTTGAGGGGTCTCAAGTAAAGAACGATCACCCATCCAAGTAACGTGTAGATTGTTTTCACTCCCATACGTGCGGAAGATAAGGCATTTTATTGCACAGAATCTCATATTATTTAAGTTTTTGTTAATACAAATTCTAAAAACTATCTTTCCTTTTCTTTAATTTCAAGTGACTATCATAGTTTATTCGAATATTGTCACGTGGGCAAAGCCGCGGGTACAGCTAGTTCATAATATAATTTTAGTTTGGTTAACTTTCAGTCATTGTGTAAACTAATTACGAGAATTGAACTTCACTATCTACATCAGATAAATTTTTGGAACAATAATTAACCATCATAATAAATACATACAGGTAGGTACAAACACCCACATGCCGTACCAAATTATGAGGAATAATTAATTTCAACTGTATTAATGATACATTTGTGTTGTACACGTGCTGCGGTGTAGGCAATATTGTGCGTAGGTCTGTGATTGACCGAGATCAACTCAATGTACATTGGGTACATTCCGCGGAGATAATGAGAAAAACTGTCAAGAAATAGATCATGAGAAGTAACCGCCTACTTATCTTTGAATTTATAAAAATACATCTTTCAATATGACTGTTTATTGGTAACGTAAAAACGATACTAAAAAAAGGTAAAATTAAGATATTTGAATTAAAACCTATACAGGATGTGACATCGTAACGACACAAGATTTGATTGTTTCAATACATGGATTCATGATTAGGTGTAGGTTTTTATTTATTTATTTATTATGGCAAACCAACTAAATACATACTAAAACATATGTACATATCATTTAACAAAACATTATTATAGCATTTATCTAAATTAAAGGTAAGCACAACATTTAAGTTAGATCTCACTATACATTAATAAGATGAGCATAAGGATTAGACAAACCGGAACGGAGACGGGACGGAAGGGAAGAGGATTTTACGATATTGTTCGCAGTTTTCATAACTAATAATAATAACCTTCAAAAATCCCCGACTCCTATACTAGAAAAAGAGAAAGAAAATCTGTTCAGCCGTTGGAAAATTACAAAATTTCCAACGGCTGAACAGATTTTCATAGAACAGCTACAGCTAGCTAAGATGATACCCGATAAACTAGCTTTCAATTAAAAATAACTACATTAAAATCGGTCCATCCGTTTTGGATCTACGATGCCACAGACAGACGCACTACAAACTTATAACACCCCTCTTTTTAAATAATATATTTTGTAATAAGTATTACCTATATTAATTTATTTATTTTATTTGTATCGTGGTTGCCCGTGGCATCACTGCAACGGTCCCATCAGAATACCAGCGCTGTGACATTTTCTATTTCTGAATGTCACAGCATTATGCTGAGATGGGGGCCATTTTTGGTCTCGTCCAGGTTGCTTTGATTATTGTTTTTTCTTTTGTTATTAATATTTTTTGCTTTATTTTTATTTTTGTACTTTTGTAATTTTATTTGCTCCTGGCGAGTCCAGAATAAAACTGTTTTCTTTCTTTCTTTCGTTTTTTGTCGGGAATTAAACATACATCCGTGGTATGTCACTTACACCCTGTATTGTCATTCATAGCCGACATTACGTATGATGATACGTACCCCGACATATCCCGTTTACCAAACAAGAGTGTATTGAAAAAAATAAAATACAACGAGAATCGTTTACACGTGTAGAAAGCAGAAAGTTTAAAAAAAAACCTAGATTAATTTCTGGAGGAAAAAGGTTAGTTAATAAGTGTAAAAAAAATACTGGCACGTGTAACTTAATTGGAAGCTAACCCAAATAGAAACTTTAGAAATGGTAAAGCTATATTATTGAAAATAAAACAAATATCATATTGAACTTCTGTAACTTTCGAGGCAACCGCTGGGAAGCCATGTGAGCTTTTCCGTAGATGAAAAGGGAAGTTATGAAGGTAAATAGGTACTTGCTTTATATATTACTCAACAACTAGCGTTCCTGAACAGAGTGGTTTCTTTCAGAAAATAAAACATTAAGTATCAATAAAGTATGAAACACATTTTAAATTATTAGGAAACACAAATTTACACAATAAACTTAATTTACCAAATACCCCATCAAAACTGTGACCTGACCGACGGTCGCTTAACTTCACGAAGAGCTCGACCTTCAAAATAATGAATGAATAATATTTGCGGTATTTCTAACGTCAAAATTATACGAAGCCGCATTGACCGGCTTTCTCTGACTATTATGTGTGACCGAAGGTCAAGTAGCAGTGACATACTGTACGGTGCATCATGACTGTGAAGGGAGTAAGCAGAAATGTAGCCGGTAATGTAAAAAACGTTAGTAGTAAAGTCACAGAATATACTATAAAGTTGTCCCTCCTATCTTCGAGATCGGTAATTTTTTTAAAACGCTTTTATTTGCTTCACCTGTAACTAACTATGTAAAAAAATCTTGGAAGTTAAATTTGACCCACTTTCCGGTTTCCGATTGAGCTGTTGCATACACGTTTAGTTTGGATGACAAAAGCGTTTTCTTTAGTTTTTTTACAAGGTAGTTCGAAGTTTATTCTCTCACGATCGTATTGAATTTTATTACCAGAGTCTGATGTTCATTACCATTTTGTTACGCGGTAGCCCCGCTGACCATCAAACTGAACAACTATCTCTATCGGACGAACATCGTAATCGCGAAAAATTATCAGCTGTCCCATACAAAACTTCAATAACTAACTACTCGACCCAGACGTACAGCTGAATGATTATATTTTTCAGCGATTAGTGGGAATAAAAAAAGCAGCCTACTGTTAGACTTCAGCCATAGGCATTTTTCAAGTTCGAGGTATTGTTTTGTTAAACCACTATGAACGTAATAATGTCCTTCAACCGTATCAGTGCAGTTTGCGCCCCAACACTGCGTCAAATGAACCATCGTGCGCTAATCGAGCCGTCTATTAAGTCAACAGACAGGGCAAGTTTGTTAATGACCGCAGAGCCAACCCATCGCAGAATCCACAGGTAACGCTGGTGCCTGGAATCGGTGTAGAGTATTTGACTGACACATTAGTTCAATCACCGCAGGTAGATTTCGCTTTTGGAGCTAGATGTTGAGTACTGGGGGTCTACCACGTAACAAAATGGTAATTAACATCAGACTCTGGTCATAAACTTCAATACGATCGTGAGAGAATGAACTTCAAGCTACCTTGTAATTACCGATCATGAAGATGGGAGTCCCAACTTTATGATGGGTATTTTTTTTTACTAGGTAGCTTGAAGTTTGGGCTTTCACGATCATATTGAAGTTTATTACCAGAGTCTGATGTTCATTACAATTTTTTTACGCGGTAGACTCGGTGATCTTAACCAAATACCAAAACCATTAGTAATGCCGTTAAAAGAAAAACACGGAACTTTGCTTTAGATACCTAGGTAAGGAAAGTGCTTTTCTTCTCTTGGCTTCTTATCAGCATCCGCCCACGGGCACTTGAACTTCAATTTTCTCGGTATTCATCCTTAATCGATCAATACAATCTTTATCTAACGTTTAAACCGTTTCCACAAAAGTATAATTAAGTTTACTCTTAACTTGCACTGTGGAAAAGAAAAACAACGTCTTCTACGCTTCAGGTCCTTGAAAAGGTAAACAGTAAGTAATTTTCTTGTTAACTAACAAGAAAATTACTTCAAAACTTACCTACCTGGCATAAAAAGAGGTCGAAGCTTTTAATCGGTCCAACATTAGTCTGCAATAATAGGACAAATTTTAATAAAATAAGTAACGTAAACGACCCGAAAAAATCGGTCCTACGTAAATCGGAACAAGTATGACCGACCCGATCCGACCCGCAGCCTGATTACGGACGCAGCTGACAGTTTGCGACAGGCGTAAATTGCAAAATTATTGCTGTCACACATCATTTTTTGTATTGTACGTAATACCAAAATGATGTTTGATAGAAACAATTGTACAATTTACGCCTGTCGCAAACTGTCAGCTGCGTCCGTAATCAGGCTGCCGATCCGATTATTGCCGGCTATATGTCATGTCGTTGAGAGGGCTAGAACATACAGTGAACATCCGCTAACTTTGTTAAAGGCGCTAACGCAGATGACCGACACTAGCCGGCGGCGCTTATCTTGGTAGTGCGGACATTCTCTGCATCATGGACATAGAAATAAATATTAAGGCCCTGAATTCTCTATAACGTCTTCTCTTTCTCAAATACACCGCAATCTTTGCACTTCCATAACGTGTTCCTTCCTAGAGTTCCGCCGTTACACTGACAGCAGGTGTAGGACTTGTGCGTTGAGTCGGCGTAAAATAGGGTATTTGACTGTAATTTTATTATCTGCAAAAATGAAACATTTTCGAAAAAATTAAGCAATAGTGTAAAAATAAATTAAATATTTGTGCCTAAGTTGTAAGATTTTTAAATTTCATATTAGACAGTGATGGCGCTACTGAATTGTGACGTCGTAAACTATATTTATGACTCGTATGATTACGATGTAATGTGTCATAGTAAATTGTGACAGTTCCATACATATTCCTTTTTGCGGGAAAAGGATGGATAGTGTCTCATATATTTATTTATTTATTTATAGAAGGTAAACCTTATCGGTCTTATTACAGAACAAGGTTTAGACCAAGTCTAAGGTAAAACTCAGGTTTAGGCTCTGGTTTTAGAAAATTGTTATTACAAAACATAGTTTAACGAAAAATCTCGGTTTTATCTCTGGTCTAAGCTAAACCAGGCCTCCCCCTAGTTTTGCCGTGGTTTAAGTGACGTGATCTACCTACGTTTCGTTTTCTTGAATACATTAAATGCCTAAAAATCCTAGTGATTATAATAAATATTCTTTTTGGTATCGTAACACTTCTAAAAGCTTTTTAATCGCACTCTTTGTAGTCAAAACAAACTTAATATTATCTTACTTATTTACTTTCATCATAATCTAATGATCCAAATCGTGTAAGGTACAATTTATATAAAGTCATCCTTATAAAATCTGCACGAAACGAAACATTTCTACGAGGATGTGACTTTGGTGTATTTATCTGTGGGATTTTGGAGTGAATGAGTGAATGATAAACTAATACTCGACGGTGATTGGTCCGAGCTCGGTCTAAACTATGGTTTTAGTAGACCTCGGAAAAAACAGATTTTGTAATAAAGTCGGATTTAAACCAAGGTCTTAATTTGACACCTGGTCTTGTTAGACCTGGCCTAAACTCAGGTTTATCACTTAATTTGTAATGAACTTGAGTTTAGACCAGGTATCAAACTAAGACGTTGGTTTAAATCCGACATTATTTTATGTATGGCGATTTAAACTTACAATAGATTATGTTACGGTACCAAAAGAATATTATAATATATCGACAGTATGCCGACAATACCTTCTAGCTAACATTTTTATCGAAATATTGTTTGGAACGCCGCGCCCGCCATCTGAATATTTATAATACGTGCTAACAGATGGCGCTAAAATAAATATTTGGATAAAAATGTTAGTTAGAAGGTATTGTCAGCATACGGTTGATATATTTTTTATTATATTTATGGTTTATTCGTCATCTTTATTGTATTCAGGAAATGCAGAAAATCGTTTCAGTAAAAAAAATCTTATAAATTCTACATCAAACCTAGTAGTAGGTCGAAGTCGCATCTCAAATTCAGTTTAAAAAAAAATCATAAAAAAATTGCGGGGCTTTTAGTTAATTGTCTTTTTACATAAAATGGAAAACCAAAAGTAAAGGAGTGGTACCCTGCAGTCCGAATTGCGCTAAAAGTGATAATATCGCGAATCCGACCAAAGTCACAATTAATAATATTATTCAATAGCCCTTATTATTTTGTGACTATTAAATTTGGTCGTATTTGCGATATTATAACTTTTATCGTAATTCGGACCGGGATAATGTCACTTAAACCACGGCAAAACCAGGGGGAGGCCTGGTTTATCTTAGACCCGAGATAAAACTGAGTTTTTTCGTTAAACTTTGTTTTGTAATAACAATTTTCTAAAACCAGAGCCTAAACCTGAGTTTTTCCTCAGATTTGTATTGAAAGATTTAAACCAAGGTCTTAATTTGACACCTGGTCTTGTTAGACCTGGCCTAAACTCAGGTTTAACACATCTTTTGTAATGAGACCGTATAACTCCGGCGTTTATTCACCGATTTTAATTACTTTGTCAACTATGGTGTTCTGTATCTGCCTGTTGTAGGGGAATATACAATATTTGTCAACTTTGAATATAGTCAACTACCCTATTGGAGACCGATACCCACTGACCATCATGCCATAGTTCAGTGACCGATTTTAATCGGTCGTCTGCACTAGGCCTACATCAGCCTGACACGGACTTTAAACCCAACACCCGAAGATTGTTGTAATTGAAAGAAAGTAAAGAACGAAAAATTCATTTATTTGGACTAGACATCAGACAACACAGTGCACAAACATAAAAAGTAAAAAGAAAAAAGCAAAAAGTAACAATAAAAACAACGTGCTGTCGGTATGCCAGTACCAAATGGGTTGCCAACTCAGCATGTGCTGGGCAAACGAACACCCAGCGCTGATTTTCAATTGGCACCCCCGCAGTGACACACGGACGGAGGAACCAAATATTCATATACCTATCTACATATTAATATGGTAAATACGATACTATTTAAAATTATAATTAATACTTAAGATAAATAAATAAAAGAGTTGCGGCCTACAAATAAAACATAAATAATATTTTTTAAAAAATCCTATAACAAGAACAAAAAATAAATTAAAAAGACAATAAAAAAATTGTGGGTACACGTAAATTCCGAACAACAGACTCATTTTGTTCCATTTAACACAATTAATTTTTTAATTGCATTTGCCACACTCAACCCAACGATTCTAATGTCAATAATAATTAATTGCACCTAACAATTGACATCAATAAAGTTATACAAACATGTCAAAACTACAATTTTTTCGTCTTAACCATTACAAAATATCATTACCGTACTTTATTGACATTTAAAGTGATAGTAATCGCCGAATTTGTTAACAATTATGTAAACTCAGACTAACTTATAATGTTGGTACTGACTGACGTAATGGGGTCAGCGAATGAAAGGAAATGATTTATCAAGACACATTTTTTGTTACAGGTAAGTGTCAAAAGGAATATCGATATGCATCTGCATCTGCGGGCTGGCAAACGTGACGTGGCACGCCAGCCAGGTGGATCAACGACCTGGAAAGGGCAACTAAGGTAGAATGAAGGCGGAAGGCGAAGAACTAAGTATTATGACCAACAACTAGGTTGGACTGTAATGGGCTGATTTGGATGTATTGGATTGGGAAGACTAGGATCCGATACCCCAATTTTTTTATAGGACAAGCTTATTTGGAACCTTTTGCAATTTTAAGGGTGATGATAAATAATAAGTGAAAAGCAAAATGAAAGACGTCAAATTAAAAAAAATGCATCTTTACTGATGCAAAAGCTATATATAATATTTATTCGGTTACATAATCCATTTTAAAAATGGGGTAGGAATGTACCCTCCGTCCTTTATCGGGTTTTAAGTTGCTTCGCCAGCTCCGTAAAATTTTATACACAGAAAGACTAACTCACTTTTGCATTTAGTTTTAGTAAGATTGGAATGCCTTCTTGTTCTAGGAATATAATGGTAAGTACCTACTTCATCAATCCTAAGTTCAATCCCTGGGCGTGGAAAACTTGGATTACTCTCTGAGAAATAATCTCAGTTTAAGCACTAATTAATATTGCGGGTTAATAGCGAGCGGGTCGCCTTTTTTAACAGTTTTAAACCGAAGCTAGGCACTATAAACAAACTATTCTCGTTTCATACCCACGGTTAGGTTAACAGAAAGACGCACGGAGAGATGACAAACTTTATTTTTTTACTTGAAATGACAACCAGCTATCTAGGTTAACTAAATGAAACGCAGCACTCCACGTGGGGCTTAATTCGAAACTAGTCGATAATAGGATCAGACGCTAATACTAATGGCATTTTTCAATCTGGGTGAGATTGAAAAATGCCATTACTAACATTTTAATGATTTCCCCACTGAAAAGGTTTAACGGAGTTAACGTATTTCCCCGCAGTTTATAGAGTTAAGTTCAGACTATAAACTTTGTAACTTTGTAGGCGGCTTTGATTTCCGTAAGCTCTTTTAACTTGTATAACGAAGACTCGTGTAAAATATAAGATGTCACATTAACTGTAGACCCACTGAACTCTGCTTTTTATTCATACTATGAAAGATTTCTCTATAATAATCATGATAATATTATGTTCAACAGGCGCGCGTGTCTCATTTTAATTTAAACTTTATGTCATGTTACTGAGGTCGAAAGTCACAAGCTGCGCGCTCGTGAGTTGACGACTATATCGCGGTATGGGGATAACTGCAGTTCTCGATATTAGTAGATATTTATGATATTGGGATATTTTTACTAAGAAGAAAAAATCGTTGAATATGTAAAATTCACTCCAAAACAAAATAAAAATTTGATTTTGTACGGCTTGCGCTAGTAAATTCTGCTTGTCATACTAAGTCGGATTTTCGTTTTGTTTTGGCACGAATTTTAGTACTGCGGTTGCATTCGGGAACGGACACTGAATCACTCTGCTTTGCGCACTGCATGAAAAATTATCCTGCATAATGATTTCAATTTTTCTAAAAAACATACTATATTTAGAAAAATCATGACGAAGCATGTTTTTTTTCTATTTACATTTCAGTGTGAGACCATGAGAAGAAACTACAATTATATCCTACCATCAATTCATTATAACCCAGTTATGCAGACAAGATGTCGTTAACCTGGATTTCAAAACGTCAGCAAAACGTGAAATTTTCTTGAAGTGTAAAGTACTTCAGACACTCAGAATTCAACAAAATATTTCCACGGTATTTTTCCGTTTCAATATAATAATTAAACATTTAGAAACGACACCAAACTCCAGCTTTCTGCCTTTGACGAATATAAAATATATTCGCGGCAACTTACAACGACATCGTGAGTTTTGAGTCACGCTCGATCAGTATAATATATTATGTATAATATATTAATATATAATGTATACAGTAACTGAAAACAAGATCCGGCGGCAAATATTGTTAACCTAATGGATCCCAGTAATTTTATTACCATTGAGTTGTTGATCGATTCGTTTCGCATGAAATTCGTCTCCAGAGACGAATCCACGAATTTAAATTTTAATTATTTTGTATTGTTGTCGTCAATTCATCGTGAGCCAGTTATTCCACCGAATGAATATAAAGGATTACAAAAATATATAAATTTAATGGTACCAATTTATTATGAAGGGAAATATTTAAAGCATTTTATTCATTGTAGTAGTAGGTACATAAAATCCTTTCGTTGAGACTTCAATACGAATAAGGACATTCAGAAGAAGATTAGGTTGGTCGCGATACGAATTGTCGACCACAAAATATTAATAATAATTATTATTATCAGCCTATGCTGTCCCCCTCCTGGGCAAAGGCCTCCCTCCATTTTCTCCACTTCTCTCGATCCCGCGCCTTTTCGTTCCAGACTAAAATAATATTATTTGAAAATTCACTGAATCATCACTCGGGACGAATTTCATGTGGGACGAAAGAATTAACACCTCGCGTTATCGTCGTTACACACTAACAAGATGTTGCCGACGACAGAGGTAACAACACGACTACTTACTACAGTTACTGCCACTGTCGTTGCCGATGATGTCGTCGACAACGTCTCGCTCGTGTGTAGAAGCGCTATGATTGCCGCTACCTCCACCGCACTCGCCTCACCACTGTCGCAGCTTTGCAGGTTCCAATCAGCTGTGCAAGAGAAAGTTCCGCCTCTGCCACTGGTAATGTACATAATGAGCTACCGGCTATAGACAACCCGTTCCACGAGAAGACGCCATGCTGTCAGTTTATTATAAATTAAATTGGCCATTGCTCAAAAAAATATATACAAAAAAAATCTTTAATTCCAGAAATAACATAACACATTTAGTTGGCCCCAAACTAGGCAAGCCTGAATCTTGGGTACACAATCAATAGTTTTAAAAATTTATATGGTAAACATTGCTTCAAAGTACCTACTTACCTATGTTCTTTTAGAAATGGATGTTAGGTATAATCGTAGATAAATAATAATACCGCTAAATATAGAGTATCGCATCTGCAATAAAATTAATGCAAATAAAAATAAAAACTATGCAATACAAGTAGGCAAAAAATACACTTGTATAATATCTACCTCACCATAACACACGTAAAATTACTTATCTATTTTATCTACTAGTAAAACAAACAGCATTCAAATAATTCAATATCATTATTTCAATTGAACAGCTGTTCTTTTTTTAGCAATTCTAGATTTGGTCCCATAGTAAAAGTTGTTCATAATAATGAGTAGGTACAAGGAATCGAAACTAGAAAATTAGGACCTTGAATAATTAGTAAATAAAAAATAACATATTTAAACAAATTATGGATGTTTACAATAAAGATGCAGTCATTTCTAATGCACTTTGGTCTTAAACCAAAATGGTAAAGGAAAAGACTAAACGTCCTGACTGCACGGGAGTTCATTCACCGGTCGTCAAACTTAATTCGTGAATCAAGTAGTATTTACATACATATTATCAGCCCGTACTCTTACAGTGAAAAATGACGGATGCAATTTCATTTTATTCCACAGAATAGAAAAATTTTGTGTGTGAAGAAATGGCACGGTTCTTGAATCCTTAAAATACAGAGCTCACAAAGGTCATCGTTAAAAATAAACGCCTTTAAGCAGTCGATATGAAATTGACTCATTAGACAACTGTGATGATAACACATATTTATTTCCAATAAGATTTTCCAGAAACTACTCAAATACGCTTATTTACACTCGGTAGCATAAACAAGTATTTTAAATAAAATATTATAGTTTAAAAAAAACCATAGAACACGCTTTAGTAATCCAAACTGAATGTTTATGCAAAATTTCAGCTCAATCGGAAACCGGGAAGTGGGTCAAATTTAACTTCCAAGATTTTCTTACATATTTAGTTACAGGTGAAGCTAATAAAAGCGTGTTAAAAATAATTAGTCGTAAAGAGGTCTTTTTAGCACTTGTTTTAACATTATGTTGTAGACAATATTTTCAATGGATAAGAGGTTATGAGTATATTATTTGAAACGTAATTTTCGCTCCACTAAGCGCCATTCGGATACGTGGAAAAAATCTCAAACTTACTCCCACATACAAAACCACTGTTTTTACTAGTTACTAGCGGCAATCATCTACTTTACGAATAACCAATCCACCAAACTAGGTAAAATATAATCAATATCAATATGATACGGCTACTTAAAAGGTGGTGTTACACTATTTCGTATTAGCACTGTGTTTGAAAATGTAAGTGACAGATCGACACTGTGTCACTGCTGGAACACGGAGTGACCGATTTCGGCCCACGCACTGACGTCATTCTACCCAACCGGTTTGAAACCATTGCATTCAATTGCATTTAATTTAATAAATGCTGAAACAGACTGTCATTCTTGTTTTGCATTAAGCATTGTGGTGAATATCTAAAACTGCATGTATTCGTTAGGTAGAAGTGGTTTGTTTCTATTGTATTTAAGGAGTCCGTAATGTCTTATGTCCGTAATGTTTTCAAACACAATGTATGTTGTTCCTGAATAAATTGAATTGAATTGAATTGAATTGTCCTCTGAAGAACATAGGCCTATGTTATTGGTCACTCTGAACGCTTGTAAAAGAATATTGACATCATCATTATCATCACTGACATACTTTTTACCCGTCTGCGCCAGAAAGAGGGTTATTTTTTTCGAGTGTATGTATGTATGTATTTCTTTGCCACGCTCTGTAGCCTAAACGGCTTGATGGATTTTTGCTTGAGAGGTGTAGTTAGATTCGTCTTATTTGTGAGAGTGACACTAGTTATACCAAAATTATAAAAATTAAAATGACCGATTTTTGGCGCCATATTAGGTAGGTATATGTCTTCAAAAATATTTTTTCCCTCAAACCCTATCGAATGGGGTATCAAAATAAAGGGTTTTATAAATCGCTTACAAAAATATAAACAACATAAATTATGTGTAAATGTAATTTGGAATGAATGACCATTATTGGGAAGATTTGTGCCGGTCTCGATTTTTTATGAGTCTCGACTGTTATAGTTGCTATATTCCGCATTAGAATACCGCTGGACTTGTTTTTTTTTTCTTTTCAGTTTTTATCTAAAGTGATTTTTTATTTAAAGTTCACTTTTTAAGCAGTCAGGTTTTTTAATTTTATAATCTACCTACAGCTTCTGAGTATAGGTCTTCCTTTTTGTGCCATTTTGTCTTGACATAATCACCAGGCACTTGGCATCCAATTGGCAATCGCATAAGTTTTGTGTGAGATAATGATGAGATGTCCATTTTCTTTTGCCACTTTCCACAGCCACAGGCAAATAATGGTCTAGGTACTCTATGTACGGAACCACCAAGACAAAGTAAAAGGTTTTCTAAATTCAGTAACATTGCGATTCGTTTACCTATTCGGTATATTCGGTATTTAAATGATTGCAATATCACTATCAAAATGCGCAAACGTCACCAACTCAATGGTCCAAGGTTTTTAATTGCGACTACACTGTTGTGTTGGTAATAAAATAAGTCGGCTGTCTCCTGGTGACATAATAAGTCCATATGCTAGATACCTACTTATTATTTTATTCTTCTCTCTTTAGTGTTTTTTTAATACCTCTTTAGTGGGAAACAAGCACTGCTCGCTTGATGGTAAACGGTTACGGTAACCTATGGTCGCTTGCAACAGTAGAGGCATCAATCGCGCGTTGCCGACCTCACTACTAGTAGACCCCTACTACCAACACGACGCTTCTGCAAGGTGTGCTGGCGACCCTGCTCAACGTTAGGAACACAACATTGCAAAAGAGTCGTGTTATTTGGCTACGATATTCTGCAAGGTGGAGGTACTTCCCCAGTCGGGTAGCTCCAATTTTGAGCGGATAATCCATATGGCCTATCTCTCTTCCCCTTGCGTTTGTTTTCCCTTTCGCCAAGATTCTCAAACCAAACTGCTCCATGGTTGAAGGTACTAATATAAACTGGTTGCGCTTGTTAATGAGCGCATGAGCCGTCATCAGCGATACAACTGTCTGATTTTATACAGAACTACGCACGTCATTTGACTTCCATGACTTGAAGGAAAGTCAAATTTTAAAAGGTTAACCAGATAGATAGTACATAGCTACATGTACTTTATCGTATGATGTTTTTACGAACAGATGCAGTTGAATATTTGGCAATATTTTATGATGACTAGGTATTTTACTATTTTTTTCAGAATAATACCAGTCCAGAAAAAATCAAATTCGAACTTTTTCTCAAGTTCGTAACTACGTCAATTGCATGAGAATTGCCAATTATTGCCAATTATTGGACGTGGTCTTCCCATATTAATTAATATTCCTTCTCAACCATTCACTGTAGTGATCATTATTACTAGACCGTAACAATACCAGTTACCAGTTTTTCTATACCTGTGAACGTTAAAGGATCTAATGGCTATGCTAATTTTTAAGAAGCATAGCTATTTATATGAACAACATATGATATTTATAGTTATTTAATATGACAGAACGCGCTGTGGCCATGTAGCGAGGTCAACTGGTTGGCCATGTTCACAGCGGCCACTACTGTGAGTCTGTGACCCTTACATGAAACATAGCTCGTTTATTAAAGCTTTATTACATTGTGTATATTTTAATTAAAAAGTTAATAACAGATTTGACTATTTTGTCGATATCTGGAGAGGTATAAGTAGACACTGGATAGGTAGCGATAAAATCCAATCTATTGCATTGGTAATAAGTACAACTGTGGAATTTCGGCCGGGCCACGAGACGCCTTGATTACGTAAGAAAAATCTGTCAGCCACAGCAACCAACAAACAATGCATCCCTTTCTCGCTTATACACGTTTTCATAAGAAGATACGGAATAGGACGTTTATTTGCGACTGTAAAAACTTTTGCAAATCGCGGTTCATACGTAATCAGGCGGCCGATTTGCTTGTCGGGTTGTTTGTGAACACAAAGAAGTCGGAAATTAAGGAAAATTTTAAAATATAGGTAAGTTGATAAAGAATATTTGTGAGCGCTTTACCTTAATAAGAGTCATAGTGACGAGACTCAAGATATGTTATTTTTAGCTGACGGTGACACTAAAGAGGTACCAGCTTAGCTTAATGTGAGGACGTAATACTGGCCATATGACGCTGGTTTTCGGCTGCAACCCACTCAGATAATTTGGTCTCAAGATACGCTTCCCGTAGGTTACTACGGACATTTTTGGACCCTGATCACAATACTTATAATACAGATCTTTATTTCATGTAAACCAGATACAGGCACTTATGAAATGTCAAGACGGTGCACGGTTTCAACTAGTGGATCCTATGGAGTAGAACCGGCAAGAAACTCCATGGTAACTCTTTTCTAATAATAGATTACAATCTGTATCAGTAGAATGTTTTGGTAAGAGTGAATAAAAATAAGACTAGGATAATACTGATTTTTTTTGCCTCTGAATAAGATTGCCATGGCAGTCATAAGCTGACCAGTTCCGACAGACGGCACCCGTTCACGAGCATGAGACATGCGTCAGCATCGCCAAGCTCGACCACAATGAAGGGAACTCAAAATTTATAATCCGAACTTCAGACGCCTTCATTCGGTTCAGACAATCGTGGGAAGACTATCTAACTATCGGATCTGCAAATGCTTAAGCTCCACTACACATTTACTTCCTATCGGAGTAGAATGCGATTGGGGATTTAATGGATAAAGAGCAGCCCTATACATATGCCGTAAAGCAAATATTCCATTGCAGAGTTTGCCAGTGATAGCAGCGGTTGAACAGGCCTTTCATGCAGGAGGTTCGGAGGCCCATACCTCAGACTTTTCGGAATCATGTACGGATCAGAATTTGATTATCGCTTGCGTTAACGGTGAAGGAAATCATTGTGAGAAAACCTGCACACCTGGAAGGCTCCATAAAGTTATTGAGGGTGTATGTAGTTCACCAACCCGCACGAGGCCGGCGCGGCGTGGTGAACTGAAGACTAAAATCTTTCTCATTCTGGGAAGAAACCCGTGCCGCGCGGTATAATGGCCTGATTTTTTTTATTTTATTAATTTGCGTTTTTCGGACTAAATCCAGATCTGGCAAACAAACATTGTCATAGTAATGATTTCCGGTGTTGCCATAATACACTTGAAGAGTTAGTTTGGCCACACTGTAAAACATAAAATAGCCATGTTGAGAGCAGTTTATTAAAACTCTATTGTAAATGCATCTTTATAACGGTAAAAACTATTGTCGTACATAAAGTAACTTCATGTGATCCAAACGTTCAAATAGGGAAATGACATTTAATTCGACATGCCTTTCGATGCATTTTTACTACCATTTCGACAAATTACTTAAATCTATTTCTCCTGATACGTCAAGCAGATAATTTTATGCAGCTGTGACAGGTTGTCCAACCATCGCCTACACAGTTATGATTTAAATACTGCTTAAGATTAAGCCATTTTACCCAAGGTTTTAAAGTCCATATAAAGAGCAAAAGTCGGTAGTTGTCCATTGTTCAATGTAAAGGTCCGTTTGCAAGCAAATCGTTATAGAGCAAAAGCCCGCGCCCACTTACGAAACGGAGAGATCGGAGTTATTCTAAACTGTTATGAGGAAAAACAAGCATAACATATTTTTATTTATTTATTTTTAACTTTGGCTCGCATTCTTATTTCTTATTTCTCCTGTACCGAGGGTACAGTTTACAAACATACATGTCACATGCATACACACCCAGACCCGAAGCACCTATCAGTAGGCAGTATTTGTTCCGTGCGAGGATCGATCCCCGGGGATTTATAGAAACATATTTCAAATTCTTACCTCTACGGGGAAAACTAGAAGGTATTTAAACTCGGAACAAAAGGGCACAAGAAAGAGTTAATATCAGACTGTGAATCTAAACCAAACCCCGACTGTCTTATTACAAAAAACGGTTTAGAAAGAAAGAGAATACATTTATATTTATATATTTATTTACCAAGTCTTTTAAAACTCAGGTTTTAAGATGGGCTATCTTAAAACCTGAGTTTTAAAAGACTTGCTTTAAACCATCTTTTGTAATAAGACGACTAAAGTTTTTCTTTTGCTGCAACTTTCGATAAAAGAAACTGGCCGTAAGTGGAAACCACGGCCTTCCTTATTGAGCCAATTGGGTCCTCTATGGTTATTTTTATAGCCCATGAAATCCTGCCTTGTATTAAGAGAGGCAAATATTTCCCATTGACCATGAACCCAAAATGTAGGTCACATTTTTTTTTTTGTGGGTGTAACCAACACGGTCTGCGGTCATACAGGTAATTATTTGCCGCGGTTCCAATGGTCTACTATCAGTTACATGGTAACCTCAATTGGACTCGAGGCCACAATTTCGTAGAACGTTTTCTAATCACATTTTTTCCCATTCAACAGGTGTTATTATTGAGAATGGACCGCTATGTAGCATCGATTACAGTCGGCGATGCGAATTAGCGGTTTTTTTATACGTTTTTTAAACACCAATAAATGTTTTGAGACGATTTTTTTGTTGTTTGGCTAGTACCTAAGTGGGTAAGTGGCACAAACGATGTTGGTTAGAATCAAGGCATCCTTAGCCAGATACGGAATTTATACCTGACAAAGTTAGTTTTTAGGGCATCGAGAATCTAGAACTTTTCTTTATTTTTGGCACCGAACGACCGGAAACTTTAGAAAAAGGAGGAGGTTCTCAATTGGAATGTATGTTTTTTTTTGTATTTTTGTTACGCTACTACTCTGCCAATTGCAGACTGACTTTGTATTTTTTTTTATTTGAAGAGGAAGAATTTATTCTCTCATGGTCTCTTTTGAATTTGGTGAAGACCTTCGGAGATAGACAATGGAACTCTTGAATGAATATCATATAGCCTTTAATTCTTCAATGCACATTATCTTGGCATTATTTTACACACATTATAATATTAGCTTGGCATTACGAAAATTATTTTATACTTTTTAGATCTTAGAAGTCGGTTTATTTTTTTAATTTTAGTTTTTTTTTATTCGTATCTACACTTTCTTTCTTTTGGTTCTGTTAGGACCAAATGAATTTAAAGCAAAAATTAGCGCATTTCTACTCTAATTAAAAGAATACAGCCGTTTTCACTATGAGAGCGAGTGTGTTACAAGTTCGCTTGAACATAATTTACGTTAGGTATGCAATGCACAGCTTACAGAAACGAAAAAAATCCGAATGAAACTTCACTTTACTTACGAATTAATTTTATGCTTATACAGGGATAAAATACTATTGTAGGTACTCATGATAATGAACAGTTTTGCAAAAGGAAAACATTTTTCTTTTACATAATGGCACGATCAGCTGGATGAGTTTGTATGTAAAATAGAAAAAAAAAACTCGTAGAAAATATTTTTCTTTTGCAGAGTTGAGTCGCTTTATTATTCGAAACGACTCAAAGTAACAACGAATATACGACGAAATTACGAACGAAGGAACAATTAATATAATTATTATGGGAAGAGGAAACTTTGTACTCCCTTTTAAGCATATTGCGTGCACGGAGGAGTGTGAGATTTGGCATAATTAAAGGTTATATGGAGAAGGAGTGCAGAAAGCTAAATTTTTTATATAAAATTACGGTCGAATTTTGACCATTGGGCGACCACTAATATACATAATTACACCGTACTAGAAATAGTAGTTTGAGACGGGCAGAAAGCCAGCTACAGGTAAACGTATTTAGGAGACCGTCCATGTTTTTTGAAAATATTTCAATCTGTATTTACAGATTTTTAAAATAAGGTACCTCCCAAAATTAATCTTATACTGGTTGTCAGACTTGCTGAATGTCATTATCGACTGTCATTGGTATTTATATTACTACCAGGACCAACTGCTTACGTGCATTCCGAAGCACGGAGGCTCAATGACTGGGTGAAGAACGGTCACCGATCCAAGGACTGACCGCGACCAGGTATAGACTACGAGACCATCAATAACATATTTTATTCTCTCTCTAACTTTAAATACCAACTAATATAACAATTCAACAAGTTACTTAAAAAAACTAAACCGGTCTATAGATAACCTTAACATTTATATGAGTTTCACTTAACGAAAAAAGTACGGCAAAAAGTGCGATTAGTTTTATTAAGTCCGACGTGATTGCGACATCGCAGTTGCATTGCGAAAGATTCATCGGCGCCGCGCGCCGGCGCAACTTTTAATGGCGCGTTGTCACGACCAACGTGCGTTGTTTTAAAAATACGTTAGATAGCTTGAGACATTGTGAAAAAATATGAATGGAAAACATTGCATCAACTTAAGAGTTTTTAACTAACTAACTAACTATGTAAGAAAATCTTGGAAGTTAAATTTGACCCACTTCCCGGTTTCCGATTGAGCTGAAATTTTGCGTACACGTTCAGTGTATATGATAGTTTTTTTTAAACTATAATAGTTTATTTAAAGGTACATTCTGATTAGCCTCAAAACCTACTCTATCAACAACTTTGTCTCAGTAACAAAGCGGATTGTGTGAATTTTAAAATTTTGCATAAAAAGATGATGTTAATTTTTTTTTATGTGTTGGCTCATCCTGCCTTTGACTTTTTTGTTTCAATATGGAGAAATAAGTGCTGTCTACAAATTCTATATTAGAAAACTAAGCTTGTTTCCATAGAGTTTCAATATGAATACTCTCTAACCTTGTTTCCATAGAGTTTCAATATGAATACTTTCTAACCTTGTTTCCTATTTAAAAATTAAACAGTCAGTTTGGTTCTGGCTAACTAAACGTAATTCGCTGCTAATTTGATCAATTTTGCTATACATAATTAATGGAAGCGTCGTTAAATCCATCAACCTAACAACAAACTATGGTAATTTAACCTGTCTATTATAGTAGTCTTTCTCGAAGAAAGTTCTTTCAAATACTCGACTAATGTATTAATGTGAAAATGCAGAATTCTAGAATCTGACACCCGAATAAACGATTTTTATTCGTTTTATTTATCTACCAGATTCCTGACGAACCACGGCCGTTCCGAATAGAACCCGGACATACCAGATCTAACCAACACATGTTTTTAACAACATAACAATTAAAAGATTAATTATACAAACGCATCTGCCGCCAACACTAAAATTCCGTACTACAACCTCAAATACAAAGAATCTTATTTCATAAGTAATAAGATTTAATATTGTTTGGCAAAATGTTACACTTCAACTTGAACTTGAATGTAAGTTACGTAAAGTTATAAATAATGTTCTGTCATCTGTTAGGTAGGCGATGGTGTAGTAATATAAGCCTTCGAGAGTATGTTGATTTTCTTTTGGTTGAGCATTATAACTAATTATAAGAAGATAATAAGTGACGTGTCTTATTGCGAGAAGATTTTTATGTTTTGGGATTTAAACAAAGAAGTTGGGAAAAGCTTTGTGATCACTTGTACGTCCATGTACGTAACAATTACTACTCTTTACAGTCCACTTCAGAGTAACACGATGCCAAAACGTCCCGCCCTGGTCGCCATCGTGATAAAGAAATGCTTAGGTATATCTCGAAAACTATTATTATTTTGTCAAAATAAAAACTGTGATCGGAAAGCTGATTGAATAAGTAAATAACATTTCAAATAATGTTGTTTTAGGAGTTTTGAATTAATATAGTAATTACCTGCTCAATAAATAGCACTATAGTTTTAAAATTGGCAATGATTGTTGTAGCCCTACCGAAGGACAGTCAATTCGGAGCGATAATTCAAATGACCCATTTTTTATATTCATACCTATAGTATAACCTGATCGTTTATTGTACGAAAAGCCTATACCTACAGTGTGAGGTCAGCTCATACTGGAAATGTCTGGGCAGTTCAATTTCTGCCCTGCTATAATAGTTCGTAGTAAACCCTCTCCAAGTTATAACTCCAAACTACGAGCTGTTACACAAAATTTCCTAACAGAAAAATACAATATCTCTGTCCGACTCGGCGGGTCTACCGCGTAACTAAAATTGTAATGAGCATCGACACTGGCATTAAACTTCAATACGATCGTGAGAGACTAAACTTTGAGCTAACTTGTATTTTTTTTACCGATCATGAAGATAGGAGTCCCAACTGTATGATAGGTAATTTTTTTACAAGTTAGCTCAAATTTTAGGCTCTCACGATCGTATTGAAGTTTAATACAAATGTCGATGTTCATTACAATTTTAGTTACGCGGTAGACCCGCTGAATCGAACCCAGAACCATACTCAGTAGGTGCGGTTGCAACACAGAACACAGAAAAGAGGTTGCAACCACTAAACCAATATCTAAGGCAGTCACTCAACAATTATACCTCAATAACTTCTACAGAATGATAAAAGTCCTTCTATTTTTAGATAACTACTCTAAACAGAATGTCCATTCAACAAAAGTGTTAGGCCGTGGGAGAATAATCAAGGTTATATAAATTAACAAGAAATTGGTACTACTGTAGACTTACTTAAGAGCCCTATTACATTTTGACCGTGATTTTTGCGTTAAATGGCAAACTTTGGCGTTCTTATTCTGAGCAAATGAAAGATTTCGACTTGTTTGACTTATTGAGTGGTGGAGAATAGTTATTATTATAGTTCATAGCGGCTTCGCTTTTCGCAATTTTTTCTTACCTATGTAAATAAAGCCAAAATTCCGGAGGAAGTTTTAATAAAATGTGTGACGGCACTTTTTCGAGCTCGTGGATTGAAATACTGTAATAAGCAAATGAAATGAAAAGTATATAACAATATCTCTTAAATAGTCGTTTAGTTCATAGCAGCCTCAGAATTCTGAAATATTTATGGAATATCTATAAAAAAAAATCCATTTAAAACCATAGAACTACTAAAAACGCTCTGAATTAGCTGTAAATTTCTCCTTTTAACATTAATATTATTACGTAAAATTTATACCAGAACAACGTTAGTTCCTAAGAAACTAAAAATTCATAGTATTTTTCATAATATTATGCGGTACCACTCAGTTTGATAACATATCAGCAGTCACCAGTCACCACTATGCTTTTGTGAAGATAAAAACCTTTCTAATCCCGATCCCATCATTATAAACAACTTTTACTATGGAACCAAATATAATATGAAATCACCAAAAAAAATCTGCTGTTCCATACATTTAGTCGAGTAATACCGAATTATTTGTAAGAACAGCTGTTTTTTTTGCGATTTCATTGTTGGTCCCCATAGTAAAAGTAAATAATCCCCGCTCGCAAAATCGAATTATTTCCAATTGGTGACGGACATTTACGGGCTGTAAGGCTTATCATTACTCGTAAATAGCATGTAACATACATCGCCACCCTACTTTAAAATGTACATTCTTTGGTAGCATCCAGCAAACCATTACGTCAATCACGACTAATCAGGCCCATTTTCTTCATTTTAAAGTATATCGTTAAATTAAGAACATCTGTCAGGTTACTGGAATACGATGAAGAGTATTACGTATAGCTCGGCGATGGTTTTTATTAATCAATCAATCATCATTTATTTTGTAAAACACAGGTACAGAGTTGTTATAAGATAAAAGATAAGACCACCATGTTTCGCCGATAGGCATACAAAATGTTAAACCATGCTATTACAATTATTATTATTTAGAAATGTCAAATCATAATAAAATTACCATAAAATATACAATCAATCAATCAATTTATCAATTGTGTTACCTGTTATCTCTGTTACTTGTTACTGTTACACAAAAATAACAGGATAAAATATCTGTTACTAAATAACAGCCTGTTATTTTCATACTTCCAGACTAAATCCCACCAACTAAGTATATCTGTTTACCTATGTATTAAATACTAGGTGTCTCTCTTTTTGGCCAGCATTAATCCAGATAGTAAGAATGAGAGCAAAACTAAATAACAAGCAAGGTCCGCTGTAAGTTTGTTATAACAGATAAGTAATTGGGTATCATCTTAGCTATGTCTCATGAAAATCTGTTGAGCCATTCAAGAGTTACAGGTCTTTTACTAGTTGGAGTCGGGGGCTTTTGACGGTTAAGTTATTTAAATTGATATAGTTATTAGTTTCAAATAATTAAAAAAACGTCTTTGCATATTTTCTTAATTTAACAAGGTCAATTTGAATGGCGAGTAAGCTGAATACAAAGAAACTAAACTATGGTCCCACACCATGACTCAATAATGGAAATAACGCATGTACCAGACATGCTGATTAATTCAGCAGATAGCAATCAACCAGAACTGTTGGTCCTTAACTCTTAACATTTTCGTTAATGGTATAGGTCAACTGTTTTGGGTATGCTGTTGCAAACAATTTGTTGGTACGCAACTTAAGTTATAAAAGAATAGATTTTATTTAACATGTTGCAACAATGTTATATGCTTTTGACTTAAACTTTAACTTAATCGTGAAAAACACCGGATTCTAACTTTTGAACGGCTGAAAAGATTTTCATGAAACTTAGCTAAGATTATACCCGATTTAAATAGCTTTCAATAAAAAAAAATTGCATTGAAATTGGTCTATCCCTTTTGGAGCTACGATGCCACAGACAAATACACATACAATTAATTTATCATAAAAAAATATCAATCGGCAAAGGGGAGCAGAAAATGACAACGTGTTTTCTTATAACCCGCCTAAAGTTTAACATTTGTGCCATTCAGGATAAGCGGCCTCATTTCTCTATTCTCATGCTCGGTTCGCGAAGTACCAAGGACAACCTCGAATTAAAAGTACCAACCAATTGTTACAATTAAACTGGTGTTAGAACAACCATTTATTTTATGGTTGCCGCGTGACAACCCAGACCCACATTTTACTTTGTTTATAAACTGGTTATTTTTTTGACTCGCTAGATACTTTAGCAGTAGTAACGTGGTGGTATTGGGCCCCGTCCACGGCCCCGACGCAATCGCACGGTAAGGGTACGAATCCAGACGAGCGAAAGGTTTAAATTCTGATTTAGGTGTTTTATAATCACCAATTACTATAGTATAATCTACATAAAAAAATATTTAAAACGTTGGATTTGAAGTGGAGATCTTGAACTTTAAGACTGTATTTTTGTTTTGTTTGTATATGGTATAATTACGGAGGAGATGGCGATATAAAACGGCGTTTTGGTCGGGGTTCTACCTTAATTCATTACTACGCATTATTATCATCAATGCTCTATAGGTGTCATTGAAAAACAAATGAAAAATACGGCATTTCCTAGTACCAGAAATAAATGACTTAACACCTCCAACAATTCGCAATGGCTCTGCGTGATGGATTATCTATGGCCCCGTTCTTATCTCAGACTGTCCGCGGCTGCAGCGGGAGTGTCAGCACTACCAAATATTTATACGAATCCTTTTTAGCTGCCTCTAGACTTTTCGAGGTATAAGTTACCTTGAGAAAGGAAATAGTTATGTTAAAGGGTTAATTCATTAATTTCTGTTTATGTCCTAAGTGTATGCCAGGGGTAATGAGGTTATGCAAAGCAAAGTTCATTCATTACGGTTTATAATACCTCACTGGTTTGAATGACTGCGATCTGCATAATATGGGACATCGTGTAGCATTCTAGGAGGACGCCCATTTTCAGCATTGTACGTTAACGGGGACCAAAGGCGTGAGTGTTATATAACGCATGTAACAAACGGATACAATACAATGTAACAGAAGCCGTAACTACAGTATCTTACAGCTCAGATCAGAATGCAAGGAATGAATTAACCGGAAAATGGTCAATGTTAATCGCAGACTTCCCTGTTTTGTTAGTGACACGCGTGATAAATAGTTGGTTGAGCGTATGCGTAGCGCAGATGCATACTCAGCAAAGCCAGGAATCATGTCCGCCCAGAGGACTAATTCACGTAATTTTATGACGCGCCAATCATATTGCAGTGACGCTCGAACTTGACGGGAGCGTATCTCACTGAAGCTAAGAGAATACCAAATGTGTTGTTTTGATCAAAATTTTACTGCAACTGCGCGGCAACTGCACTTCTTTAGTTGCGTGAATTAGGCTATAGGTTCACTGGACTACTAAGATGACTAAGCGCTATTTATTACGTACGAGCGACTATGACGATATGCACTGGCGTGTTGTCAGCAGAAAGTCGCAGAGACGCAGATAAACTGATATAATTTTCGCATTCACTTGTCGGCAACCGTCGACAAGCTGCAACGACGGCCGCCGTATACAATACCTGCCGATATAGAGTAGTTTATGCTTTGCTAAAAACCACACTAAAAATAATTAATAATTTATTTATTTATTTAGACAACAGAGATCCAATTTGTTAGTTAACACGCACTTATGAACTATGTTAGTGCTATAAAAGTATAAAAAACAAAAGTAAAATTAAAAAAATACGTCGGCCGTGCAAATAAAATCACTTCTGCCTCACCAATACCTGCATGAAGTGATTCAGTATTGGTGCATCAAATTTGTCCACTAACATCCTCAGAATGCTATTAGGACTTGACCGCATTCTCTCCAAAAGTGACGCCGTCTTTCTCCTCACTATGGCGTAGAAGTCGTGAACGCGCGCCTGAGCAAACATGTTAGAGGCACTACAAAAGCGCGGCAGTTCCAAAAGCATTCTGAAGCTATTATTGTATTGGACCCTCAGAGCGTCCATTGTTTTCTTCGTATAGCTGGTCCACAGGCCGCCTGTGGTTTGGCAATAAGCCTTAAACAACTTGATTTTCACCTCCTTACTACAACAAGCAAACCAAACAAACTAAGTATGGCTTTCTAGGATTAATTGGCACTTCAATCTAAGCAATAGTTTCAACAAGTAAACACAAACACAACACGCTCTTTAGCGTGACATATAAAAACGTTCTCCTGTATCGAGGGTACAGTTACTAAACATACATTTTACAAATATTCCTTCAGTGCGGGGATCGAACCTGTGACACGTAGCACATAAAAACAATCGCTTAGCCACTGAAAGAAAGAAAGAAAGAAAGAAAAATAATTTATTTGCCACAAAAACAAGACACACTAGAATGACAGACACAGGTAATAAGAAGAGGACAGGTGCATAGACAGAGAAGACACTGCCAACCATGCTATTTATTTTCTTCATTGATGAAACTTAATACCCACTTGACAATGATGACCACTTGGCGTGCCACTTTCCCGCGCGCCCCTATCGCGACTTTTATCAATAAACGTTTCTATTACTTAGTTTCTTGGGATACCTTCAATAACTGCACGAAAATCTACATCTTTGGTTCTACATTTGTATACCTATTAACCTCAAAAAATAATAATAATGACTAGTGCATCTACCATCTTTTTGTCTCTGCATCACCCTAAGGCTGTCTGGCAGATAATGCCTTAGGCATTAAGTCCACCTTTGTACATATTTGTATTAAAAGTATTAAATAAATAAATAAAATAAATAGATTTTAAGATATTTCCTTGTGTGTACATAAATAAATAAATGATCTAGGTACATATTGTGATTATGAAAAAAACATCAACTAAATGAATTATGTATAAAATATGAAATTGAATATTTATGTTGTACTATTAATTAAAAAAGACTAAAATAAATGAAATCCAAAATTTTAATTTTAATTAACGGAAATAACGTCAACACATTCTAAGCGCCCACAGAAGTATGGGGCACTCAATATAAACCAACGTCCGTAGGCGGACGAGTACATTGCACTCAACTCGCGAAAATCCTTGACTTTTCACTCAAAATCGTGACAATGAGTCGACTACATAAATACATTGCTATTCATTATGTAGGCGTATCTAAACAAACGCGATATAATTGTTCAATGGACAACGCCTCACGAATTTGGTCGTGAAGTCATAAAAACAATTGCTAACTTGTTTTAATGTCTTGATCTAAAAGGAACACGGAATGTAGGAAATGATTTGAGTACTTGTTTGTCTTCAGTGTCTGTCTGAGACTTTGTTGCCATATTTAACCCCCTACAAAAAAGAGGGGTGTTATAAATTTGTGGTGTGTATCTGTGTATTTGTGTATCTGTCTATATCATCGTAGCTCCAAAACGGATGGACCGATTTCAATGCAGTTTTTTTTAATTGAAAGCTAGTTTAATCTACAGATAGTTGTTCCGGGTCTGGCTGTTTGTGCATGTAAAGATTTGTGTTTGTAAACGCACTAACGATACAGGCTTACATAAAATACAAAAGTATCTCTCTCCTGAACCCCAAAGTACATTTCTCGAATTTTATTCCAAGCGTTTGTTTCACGGTCGCGGGACTTATCTCATTACCGTGACCCCGGAACGTAAAGGGCTATCGAAGGAACACCGTGGATTTTAGTCAGTACAAGTCTGACAGTCCCTCCCGCCCTGCCCGGGGCGGGAGGACTCATTTGATGATTTTACCACGCTAAAAAAAAAAAAAAAAAAATAGCGTTTGTTTCACAGGATATTAGGTATGTCAGGATATAAACTAGTTAATTATGCATCATTCCTCTCAACCCGATAACGTAGTACACGTGTTAACTTATCCCTTTAATCGAATCTCCAGTTACTAACAGGAAATTCCCCTTGACACTTCCCGACGTGTTTTCTAACTTGCACTAAGAAGAGAGACAGTATATTTTATTTATATTATTTATCGTTCGATTTTATGTGATAAATACAATTTTGGATTTCAAAGTTAATTAAACAGTTAAGTATACAAATATAGTGCGAGTTTTTCTACCAAATAAAAAAAAAACACGTAAAACGGTCCACAAATTTCGAAGAAATCGATGGAGGTACCTACCTACATACATACTTACATAAAAAAAAACGGATACATATGTACATACATAATTTGTTAAATAAATAAAAAAATACTTCATGTATCACATCTTTGACATCATTTTGGAAATTGCTTTACATAATTGTTTAACTTTAACAGCAAAGAAATACATATATCAAAAACTGCTCTTTAAATACAGAGATTTCATTCTACAGGTAAACGAGACCTATTTATGCTTCAATTTGTAAATTGAGTTATACAAAAAAAAATCTTTTTTTAATGACATTGCCCCTCACTAGGGTTTCTCCTGTATCGAGTACAGTTTACAAACATACATGTCACATGGCACACAACAAGACGCGAAACAACTAGCTGTATATCATACAAATATTTGTTCCGTGCGGGGATCGAACCCGCGGCACGTAGCGCAGAAGGCTAATCGCTTAGCCACTGCGCCAACCGTGTTGGCTAAATTAAAGATAGTCTTTATTTTAAACGACATAGTCTTTTGACGCAATACGCACACGCAAGCTCGCACGTGTTTTTGTATGCAGCCGATTTGAGATTAAGTGTTTATTTACCACTACGTCACCTGAGAATTGAACCCAAGACCTCACATTCAGCCGCCGCGGTTTGCCACCACTACATCATGAGGCGGGAAAAGTGGATTTTCATAGAACTTTCCAACTTAAGAGCATCATTAAAAACGTACCGGACTACTTACGTTGGATCTTGAATATTACATTTATAATCGGGCAATTTCTCGATATGGCCTTGTCGATGTTCAAGGAAATTTCAAAAAAAACCCACAAGTGCAAGTAGGTAAGAAAATAAGATTTAGATTCTTATTATTATGAACACCAAAATAACTAGGAAAGTAACATTATAAGTAGGTATGCAGTAAAAATAGGAAAAAAAAAATTAGAAATTGATAAAAAAATCCTAACAGATCTATGGATTTTTTTATGCGAGGCAGAACTTTGGGCGCCGAATGTGTCATATATCAAAATTATCGGTATCTTGATATTTTTTATTAATTAACCGACTTAACCTTTAGGCTCATCGGATGGCGCTAAAAACAAATTATAGCCGAATCGGATGATTTAAAAAAATGCAAATAATGGCGTATAATAAATAAATAAAAACTAAAAAAAAATAGGTCGAAAATAAAAATTAATTAAAATGTAAATTAATGCAAATGAATTGTAAATGACGTCAAGGGCCGCGCGGCCTATATGAGAATAAAATAATATAATTTAAAAAAAAACTAATGAAAACGCTTTTGTCATCTTAACTAAACGTGTATGCAAAATTTCTGCTCAATCGGAAACCGGGAAGTGGGTCAAGATTTTTTTACATAGTTACAGGTGAAGCTAATAAAAGCGTTTTAAAAAGGGAGAAGGTTCTATATTTGACGCATTTTTTATTTTATTACGAGCTCATGACATGATATAGGTACCTAAAGATAATGAATAAGAGAGATAGGGGCATATTTAGACGTTCTGCTCAAAATCAAACATAACCGCGCACCTAAATAGGAACATTGGAGTGTTTGTGCGTCTCGTGCGGTGAGACAAGAGTGGAAGACCGTCCCTGTCCTTGTGTCTCCTTCTATCGTGCAGTATAAGAGCCTGCAAAAGCCCAGTTGAGATAAAAAACTTTGACTTTCCTGGAACTCACAAAATCTTGGCTGCACTGCCAGTATACAACTCCTTTCTTTTATTTTTATTTATGGCTTCGCCCTTGTCAGTTTGTCAAATAGCTAAATAAATCTAAATAAACTCTTTAATTATAGTTTAAAAAAAACTAAAAACACGCTTTCGATAGTGTCTGCAAAGGCCCAGTTGAAATAAAAAAACTTTTTGACTTCGGCTTCAGCTAGCCTAGGCTTCGGCTTCGCCCTCGGCTTCGGCCTCGATTTCGGTTAAATAGTAACTAACCAAATAACTGTGAAGTCAGAGTAACATAATTGCCTCAAAAAATCTCGCCGCTTGATTATTTTATAAGGCATTAATTTGAGTATCTAATAATATTAATTTATTGCTAAAATTAATTATACCCCAAATATAATGATGACGTAAATCAGTCTAAACAGTCTCAAAAGGCTGAATCCTTCAAAAAATCGTTCTTTGTTTTGTTTATTTCTATAGGAAACCTTATTATGTAACGAAAGACATTCAGCCATAGAAAGGACCGTTTATAAAAATATATTCTTCGGAAAATGTTATGAATAGGTACGTACTTGGAAATGAACAGTAGTCTAAAGGTTCCTACACACATGCCAGCGGCACGTCCTGGCGGTTTTTGCCGCGCAGGTATGGGCTCGTATGTGCAGCAAGCTCGCTGGGTTGTATAATCCGCCGCGGCAATGCCGCCGTGTTAGCCGCTAGCATAGTGTGTAAGAGCCTTAAAACGTTTTGATCTTAAGCCTTGTACAGACTGCGCGTTCCAGGTTTACGCATGTTCGGTACGTATACCTTGGAACGCGCTGTTCATACCTGCAGCCACACGTACACATGTAGGCCCAAATTAACCGACAACATAACAGGCGGTTAGTGCAAAATCAGCCGTTTAAACATGAATTTTGAATGAGTAATCGACCAATTTCATTTTAAACATCTGTTATTTTGTTGGTGGAAATGGCCCTTAGACCTGAGAGTCGCTATTAGAATAATAAGGCAGTTATCCAGTTCACAAGTATCTATAATATTAATAAATTTAATATTTTACATGTTCATATGTCAAGACACTGAAAACAACCGATACAAAGGAATACATTTGAATCCGCCCGTCAGTTTACTTTTAATATGTATAGATTAGTACATACAACCTCCAACACGCCCCCTTATTCTATTACATATAGGGCAAAATATAACATTAAACATATTACTCCTATTTGGACTTGACCGTACTCAAGTTATTTGAGTTGAAATAATTTAACACTTTTGTGACCAACTGTACTATTACATATTCAATAAAAAATATAACATAGTACACAACACACAAATGAAGAACTTGACAATACATAGGCATAACAAATGAAAAATGAAAATTTATCTATTACCTACACAAAACACAATCTAAATAATAAAACAACATCAAAACTGACCTCACTCACTACTTATCCGCTTAACCGCCCCCTTAATAGAGTAATTTTTTAAAGATAGTTGGTCTAAAAACTCTTTTAGTTTCGGGCCATGAACACTCTTAGTCAAAATGTCAGCTATCATTTTATTTGTCGGCATGTACCTAATTTCAACTTTATCATTAAGTACGCATTCACGAATAAAATGATATTTTATGTCAATGTGTTTCGTTTTGTTATGCAACATTTTGTTCGCGGCAATTTTATGCGCCGACTGGTTGTCATTATAAATAACGACCCCCTTACTATCCACAGTTTTTATTAAACTGCTTAATAAACTACGCAAGTAGATCGCTTCTTTAGAAGCTTGACATAAGCCTACATATTCAGACTCTGTAGAAGATAAAGAAACGGTTGTCTGTTTCCGACTCTCCCATGAAATAATATTGTTTCCTAATTTGAAAACTAACCCAGTGAAAGATTTTCTGTCATAGGCTCCACCCCAATCAGCATCCACATAGCCTCGCAAGTCTGTATCCCCCGACTTTCGAAAAGTAAGACATAGGTTCGATGTCCCCTTCAGGTATCTTAGGACTCGCTTCGCACATTTGAAATGTGTTTCACCATAACAAGAATTAAATTGTGAAAGTACACTCACCGCATGTGCGATATCTGGTCTAGTGTTAACTGCTAAGTAATTGAGACAACCTATCAAACTCTGATAAGGTAGCGTGCAGTGAGAATCTAAAGACTTCTCCAATTTGATTCCCACTTCCATTGGAGTGGTGACAGGCTTAGCGTCTGTCATACCAAAATCGCTTATGACATTTAGAATGAACTGCTCCTGATCCAGATAAATCACATCTTTATCCTTTCTCAGTCTCATTCCTAAAACATGCCTAGCTGCACCTAAATCTTTCACTTTGAACTTATTTAGCAAACCGGTTTTTAATTTTTGCTTTTCTGATTCACAATTTCCGAATACAAAAATATCATCTACATATATGACAACAATCAACTTTTTATCGTCTTTATATGCTTTCTGATATAAACAGGGTTCTATTTTTGATTGAACAAAACCTAAACTTAACATCTCCCTATCCAACTCCTTGAACCAAGCATTTGACGCTTGTTTCAACCCGTATAATGATCGCTGAAGTTTACATACTTTAGTTTCCTGACCTTTCACTATTGCGCCTTTCGGTTGAAGCATGTAAATGTCTTCTTTTATCTTACCATATAAAAATGCAGTAGTCACATCCCATTGGTCAATAAACCAACCGTACTCAACCGCTAAAGAAAACAATAAACGTAAAGTAGAACCTCGGACCACAGGAGAATAAGTTTCAAAATAGTCTGTGCCTCTTACCTGTGTAAATCCTTTCGCTACTAATCTAGCTTTGTACTTTGTTACCATACCATCACTATCTTTCTTGATTTTGAAGACCCATTTACATTGTATTGGCTTCTTATCCGCTGGAAGATCAACCAACGTCCAGGTCTGATTTTCCTTCAATGATTTTAGCTCTTCGTTCATCGCTTTCTTCCATAATTCACTGTCGGGTCTCGCCAACGCTTCTTCAACTGTCAATGGATCGCCATCAATGCTTGCCATAGCATTACATCCATAGTGATCAACTGGTTTACGTTCACGTAGAGGATATCTTCTCTCTATCTGTTCAGGCACCGCCTCAATCTGTACATTATTACGAAGTTCTGTATGTCTCGTATCACTATCAGATTGGCTGGGTCCAGCAGATTCAATGTTGGCATCCGCTTCCATATACTCGCCCTCACTCTGATCACTGCTTTGAGGCTCGACGTTGTTCGCAGGTTCTATTTGTTCCTCCTCTATGGAAATTGGAACAACTGAGTCTCGTACCACTTCATCAGTTTTATCACCAGGAAAAACATTCTCTAAAAATTTTACATCTCTCGTAACTGTCACTTTACCTGTCTTTGGATCTATTAAACGGTAACCTTTTTGTAGATCTGGATAACCGATAAAAATCATGGGTTCTGTTTTCGTGTCAAGTTTACGTCTCTTCTGTTTCGGTTTTAAATAAAAAGCCAAACACCCAAAAATTTTTAGATGACTCAAGTCTACTTCTTTTCCTGTCCATAACTTTTCTGGTACCGCATTACTTACAGCTTTAGTGGGACTCCTGTTCTTTAAATATACCACAGTGTTAACTGCTTCTGCCCAATATTTTTTGCTCAGGTTTGCTTCCGATAACAATGTTCGTGCTTTCTCTATAATGGTCCGATTCGCCCTTTCCGCTACACCATTCTGTTCAGGTGTATAAGGCACAGTCGTTTGGTGTTTTATACCTGCAGACTTCAAAAATAAATCAAATTGACCATTACAAAATTCTCCGCCGTTATCTGACCTCAGGCACTTTATTGATCTATTCGTCTCCTTCTCCACTTCCGCTTTATACTCCTGGAATTTATCAAAGGCCTGACTTTTATTCCGCAAAAAATAGACGTGCGTCTTTCGAGTATAGTCATCAATAAACAAAAGTAAATATCTTGAACCACTAAAGGAACTTTCGTCCATCGGACCGCAAACATCCGTATGTACGATTTCCAAAATATCGCTTGCTCTTGTACCTTTATTTTTAAACGGGCTCTTGGGCATTTTTCCTTCTATGCAAGGAATGCATGGTTCACATAAATCACTCATTTTATATTCTATTCCAGTTGCAAGGAATTTCAATTTATTCATATATGTTCTACTTAAATGGGCTAGCCTTTTATGCCAAATATTTGAAATATTTACATTTTGACTTGACAAAGTCAAATTGACAATGCAATTTTCTTTTTCTGTCAATTCATAAATTCCGTCAACTTCTTTGCAGTTCGCAACTATTCTATTTTTATTCAGAATATTGCAACCTCCTTTGTCAAAATTCATATTATAATTTTTCTTCGTTAGATCGCTAACCGAAATAAGGTTCATGGATAAATCGGGAACATGCAAAACGTTATCCAAGTGCAATTTCTTGTTTTCGCCGACATTAGGTTCAGCGTTCCCCCTTCCTTGTACTCGTAGCTTTTCACCATTCGCTACTGAAATTTTCATGTTGCCTTTTTCGGGTTTATAAGACCACAACTTATTTTTATCATGAGTCATGTGATTTGAACATCCGCTATCAAGATACCATTTATCTTTATTAATTGCCCTCTTAGTGTTCAGGCAAACATTCGCGGTTTTAGACCGCTCCGGACATTCTGACGCCTTGTGTCCTTGTTTGTGACACTTATAGCACTTGTACACAAACTTCTGCTTCCGATCATTGGCTTTCGTGTGAGATCTAGCATCGTTTTGTACTCTTTTCGTCATTAACGCTTGTTCTGTGTTTACTTTGCTTTGTCGACTTCCTTCTTGCAATAACTTGGACTTTATTTGCTCTAATGTAATCTCCTGCCCACTGTTATCCACAGCCATTATAAGTGGGTTGTACTCCGACGTTAACCCGCTTAATAATATGGAAATTATCCAATCATCAGAAATTTTAGCATCAATATCTGCAAGTTGTTGTGCCAAGCAAATTACTTTAGAGATATATTTCTCCATAGATTCACTATCATCTAGTCGACATTGCCACAACTGCCTTTGTAGCCTGATCCGCCTGCTCCAGCCCTTGTCTTCGTAAGCTTCACTGAGACTCACCCAAACATCTCGGGCTGTCTTTGCACTAAATACATGTGCAAAGCATGTAGGCTCAAGCAATAGACATAACGTCGTTCGTGCCTTCCTGTCAGTATCTTTCAATTCAGCTGTTATCTCCGTAGCTTCAATTACCTTGAACCAGTTTTTAGATTCTAAATAATTTCTCACGACAAACTTCCAGTTGGCAAAATCTTCAGCGCCGTTCAATTTTTTTATTCCACAAATCGAACCTGAATGTTCTTCTGCCATGACGAAAATTTTCACAACTGACACTTCTTCAGGACACTATTTATTTTGAATTCTAGCCTTTAGGTGCTCTTGGAACCTGGGTCTGGGCCCATAACCTATTAGAATAATAAGGCAGTTATCCAGTTCACAAGTATCTATAATATTAATAAATTTAATATTTTACATGTTCATATGTCAAGACACTGAAAACAACCGATACAAAGGAATACATTTGAATCCGCCCGTCAGTTTACTTTTAATATGTATAGATTAGTACATACAACCTCCAACAGTCGCGAGAGCCAGACTCGCGACAATCCATCGGCAGTCGGAATTCTGATGCGCGTCAAAGGAACGTGTACGTTTTATTTGAACTTCAAAATGGCTCAGGAGTTCCCGCTGAAATTCTATGGCGCGCGAATACTGGCTCGACGTAGCTGATGGATCGCTTCACCTCGCGTTCAGTCAGACTCGCGACAGTCCGTACAAGTGTAGTACGCGTGCACAACATAATATATCTAGACTACGCGTCCATATAAAGCGCAGGCTGTACAAGGCTTTACATGGCTTCTCTTGTATAAAATAAGCAAAATATCATTCATGACAATACTCCCATTGAAATGCAAAAATAATAATGAAACAAAACATTTTTTTTTGTATTTCTTCGAAGATTCCGCGCATATGCAGTCACAGTCATTTCTTCATTAGATTTAAGAATGACATGCATTTAGTCGTGACCAAAGCGTTTTTTGTGTTATCCCGTCTGACACATGGGCGGCATGCGGCATTGAGAAATTGTTTTTACAGAACAGTCGAAGTCCTCGCAAAATTCGCTTGAAATGGCATTATTTTTTGCAGATATTTCGCCACTATTGCTAGGCGTAAATAAGCGGCTTTTATCTAGCATTGAATGGGCACAAGCTAATAGGTATTCATGATTGCGGTTTATGTTGGGGGAGTAATTTCCCTCGTGACATAAGCGTAGTAACAGCTATAATCAATATTTAAACGCATTTAAATAATACATCAATTTATTGGTAATGTTCATCACACGTCAGAAACCATAACTATTACAATTGAAATCAGTGACTAATTATAATAGTACATTATGATATAAGTGCGGTAAGTTGAAAATTACAGCCGAGGCGATATTGCTAGCCCGAGCCGTAGGCGAGGGTTACAAGAAAGCAGAGGCTGTAATTATCAAAGCGCACGTATGTCATACGACGTTTTATAACATATTTGCGAGGAATTTTCAAATAAAAACAATACAGCGAAGAAAATGACAACCAAAGCAGCGAAATTTTACGGTATTTAACAAATTAATATACCTTATATACAATATTGATGGCACGGTTAGCGCGGTGACTACTTACTTACTCACTACATGCCGCGGATTCGATTCCTGTACGAAGCAAATATTTGTATGATCTGCAGATAGTTGTTACGGGTCTGGGTGTGTAGTGCATGTGAGATGTATTTTTGTAAACTGTACCCTCGATACAGGAGAAAATAGTGTGGAGCTACGTTTTGGCAAAAAGAAAAATAAAGCAAGTAAAGGGCACACATTGGCCACTTATTACATTACTGAATGTAAATTGTGTTGATCTCATGAATTAATTATTATTGTGTATTGATTATATTGGTAACGAATGAATTTATTAATATTTATGCACTTTTTTAAATATTTATTAAAATGATAATTGTTATAAGTTTTTAAACTGTCATGGTCACTAACATTAGTATTAGAGTTCGAAACGGGGTATTTACCATGTTTATATCTTGTATCTTTTAGTTTATCCGTGACCATGGGCTTGCAACAGTGCCGAAATATCGGGAGCTCAATACAAGATATAAACATGATAAATAGCCCGTTTCGAACTCTAATACTAATGATAATTGTTTTTTTATTAATTATCTAATGTACCTAGTTATTTGGTTTTAAAATTAAATTATTGTAATCTCTTATTGTGGCATGGATTTAAAACTGGTAACAATAAGATGTCTATGTGTATATATGGCATGTTTTCAATTTTTTATTAGAATTAGTGTACCTATTTCTTTTTTGTTGTGTGTCTATAGTGAATGTGGCGCCGTCATTATCCCGTACGGAATAAAATTATTTTTCTTTCTTTTTATAAAATAAATAAATATCTACCAACGAGAATCGCAGTGTAGTGTACATTTAATCAACATTTTAATAATGTTTTACCATTATAAAAATAGTTGATAATAGAATTTCTAATATTTTGGATGTGATTTAGGCAAATGTTCATCATCATCATCAATAACAGTCTGTTGCTACCCACTGCTGAATTTACGCCTCCTCCTTTTCATGCCATATTTCCCAGGTCTGTGCTAATCGCATCCAGGTCTTTCCCGCAATTCTTTGCAGGTCATCTGTCCATCTGGCTGCCGGTCTTCCAACACTTCTTCTACCGTCTATCGGTAGCCATTCTGCAAATATGATAAATGTTTAAATATATTTAAAGTTCTGCTTTGTACTATCTAAGTATAATACTAATAACTTAAGTTCATGCCTCAATGTTTCCAAACTAAGCTAATTAACCTTGCTCTTATTTTTAACTTTATGAAAGTATTGTAAACTGAGAGGAACTTATGCAATCATTGAGAACGGTCTCAAAGCAATTCCACTCACCATGTTGTATACATTTTGAATAAAACTTCACACTGGTCAGGGGGTTACCGCCTGGCCGGATAAATTCGGGCTTGACCGGAGTTAAAGATCCAAGACCGGATCCAAGACCGGATTTCTGTACAGACCGGATTTTTATAGGTATACAGGTCGTACGACCCGGAAAGGAAGGAATGGAGTAATTATTGTAAAAACAAAAACAATTGATAAATAATTAATACAAAATAAAATGACGTTTACGATGAAAATGTGATTTTAATTAATAAAGCGTAATTACAATCTAATGAGTTTTATTGCTGGCTGAAAACTGGTCATGCTTCTATAAATCAGGATTTTGAACCACCTGCGACCGGATTTCCAATTCTAAACCCAAGGAACTGACTAGGGTTACCAAACCCTAGTCAGTTCCTCTCTCCTAATTTTTGCTATGCCCGACAGGTTCCATAATGATCAATTTTGTATTTTTTAGTCCACCTTTGTAATACATTATGGAACGCAATAAGCGAAGCGAACTGAAGCGTTGACGTTACTAAAAAAATTATCTCAAGCTTGGTAAAAACATTAAAATAAAGATAAATCGCAAAAATTAGGGTAAATATTTGCCATGAAAAGTAATATAGTCACAAAATTGGCCTATGCTGCATTACTGACGTCACAGGTAAGGTAAACAATACAATATTTTATTATGGATTGTGTTTGCGTTTCTATGACAATATCGCGAACATATGGATGGCTGACATATTTTGTTATCTCTCTTATGATGTAAGTTCATAGTTTCTATTTAAATATTTATTTTATTTATTTATTATTTATGTTCACACATACACATGACAAAGAAAATAAGTAAAGATATCAAATGCAAAGGTACTGCTTATTTCTTTTTGATCTTTGTGATAGAATTTATTTAACCCCTGACAAAAAAGAGGGGTTTTATAAGTACATATAGTGTGTAACTATCTGTGTATCTGTCTGTGGCATCGTAGCTCCAAAATGGATTTTTTTTAGTTGAAAGCTAGTTTAATCGGGTATCATCTAAGCTATGTTTCATGAAAATTTGTTCAAACGTTCAAAAGTTACAGCTCTTTTTCTAGTGAAGTCGCTGGTTTTTGACGGTTAGGTTATTTCAATGTAATAACTCTCCCTAAAGATTCTGTAATAGTGTTTGTAATCAAACATTTTATTAGGAACAGCATAGACCATGAATATTGTTACAATATAGGTTCAAACATCAATTTAAATGCACAGTGACATCCATGTTGACACCAAATACTAAATACGTGCTCTGGGCACAATCGACTCAAAATATATAAACACCAATGTTCTGTCTCTGTTTAACATTCATTACAAAATATATAAACACCAATGTTCTGTCTCTGTTTAACATTCATTACAAATCGCATACCGCCATTGTCCGTAAGACACGGCTATTATTTTTTAGTCTGTCGAAAATTATTTCGACACAAGTCGACCGATCTACGTAACAAAAAGGCAATAAAGCTTTGTACTGACAATTGTAAACAGCTGTCAAGTTGGGTAATGGTTATTTTTGGGGAAATAGTAATCCCAAGGACTTCTCTCGAATTGAAAAGTTAAATCAAGAGATAATTTTTCCACCAATGTTTGTAAATAATACAACCAACAATAGTAATACAACCTGTACAGGGTGTAAGTGGCATCGTAACGGAAACTTATACTATGGATTCAGTACCTGGTGCTGGACACCTAAGCGAGACAAATTAGGGACGGACTTTTCAAGAAAATTAAGAATTTGTTCGCTGTTTTTATAGCTAACTAAATAATATTATAGTTTAATTATTTTTTAAAGAAAACGCTTTTTTATCCAAACTAAACGTGTATGCAAAATTTCAGCTCAATTGGAAACTGGGAAGTGGGTCAAATTTAACTTCCAAGATTTTTTTACATAGTTAGGTACAGGCTTAGAGTCTAAGCGGAAAATGTATCGTACGTAGATGTATACATATAATAGCGTAAACGAAGTAGTAAAGTATTAGTAAGTTTATGATTTATAGTCTGCTGGAAAATGTCAACTATTTTTTTTTTTTTTTTGCGTGGTAAAATCTTCAAATGAGTCCTCCCACCCCGGGCAGGGCGGGAGGGACTGTCAGACTTGTACTGACTAAAATCCACGGTGTTCCTTCAATAGCCCTTTACGTTCCGGGGTCACGGTAATGAGATAAGTCCCGCGACCAAATGTCAACTATTAAAGAAAAAACATGAAATTATTTTTGAAGATCTGGACACTCTTGTGATCTAATGTCTGAAGTTTGTAACCGCTTTATCGAAGCTTTATTCCGTGTCATAAATTAACTATTGATCGCCTGAATAATGCAGTTTGAGGCGTTACCACAACTTGCATCGTCAACGGTTAATTATAGGTTTCGCAAATAGATATCAATTACCTTTTAGATGTACAACTCGAATATTTTGTGGCAATATTTGTTATTACGAAAGTAGACATTATGTGCATACACTAAGGTTCAATATTGAACGAAATTCCTCCCCAGTACCGTTGATAATTCTATTGAAAGTAATGCTTTGGATTCTCAAAGAGTTGACCGAAGAGGTCCTCGGAGAGAATGGGGTAGGGGAGAGCGACTGTCCCCACCTGGACCTCGTCTGCCACTGATGTAAATTCCTTATTCCCCCCCCCCCACCCCCGGTAAAATACTGGGTACTCCCATAAGGATCCTCGTTGTGGAACACGGTTTCTTACAGCATACCGTACCTAATTACCTAGTTATAAGAGTACAGAACAATGTCAAGTTTCTACCGACAACGAGCTACGATTATGCACTGCTGATAATGGGCTCAACTCCAGACTTGTTGACATAATTTTGCTGCGTGTCCATGTATTTTACAGGTACGTCTATTTCTCTGGTAAACGTTTCTGATAGCTCTTGTTCTAGTGGCCGTAAGGGCCGCTGCTCTCTCAGGGTGAAGTCCTAGATTAACTAAGTTTTTGGTCAGAAAACTCTCGGAAGCGGCCAGATATTTGAGATTATTGGTAGGTATTATGCTTTTTGCTTTTGAGGAGATAGTCGATAACATCTTTGTTTGATTGGCAGAGAATCACCAGTGTGAATCTTGTGTTATCAGATGAGTACAAAAAGCAAAAAGCACTAATTAATGAAGGAGAAAACTTAGAAGGAATAATGATGACTCGTGAAGAAAGAAAGAAAGAAAAAGTATTTATTTGACACAGCACAAAAATGATTTTAAAGAAAATATATAACAGAAAAATAAAAGAATAAAAACATGTAAAACAAAAAAAGAAAAATTATCATCATTCTCCTGCCCTTATCCCATTTTATTTGGGGTCGGCGCAATATGTCTTCTTCTTCCATTTATCTCTATTAGACGTCATCTTAGAGTTTACGTTCTTATAGTCCATGTCAAATTTCACACAATCCATCCATCTTTTCTTGGGTCTGCCTCTTCTCTTACATCCATCCACATACATACTTAAAAAAAAGAAAAATATTTATCTTAAATAAAAAATGGATTGTATGAAGATGAATGATGTTTGGATGAAGTGACTATGAATGATGCTTAAGGGACATAAAAACCAAAGGATAAAGAGAAGGAGTTCGTAGTGAATACTACAAATAATTATGATGATGTAAGTAATAGCTTCTTCAGCGATATTATATTACCATCTCCATCAAGATGAATCATCCTTTCAAAGTCAAAAACTAAGTACCAGTGGTGAAGAGTCCATACAACCCGATTCCCACCGGCTTGGCTTTAGGAATTGGTTAGTGCATAGACAAACGTAATATTATATTATTTACTCATCCAACTGACAAAAAAGGCTTGTTATTCAGTTAGGTCGAGCTCTTCCAGACATGACTATTATTTAGATTACAAGAGAAGGTATGGATTTTTGTCTTGCAGCATTAATTGCAGCAATTTTTAGAGACGATTTTTGGGCCAGCTTCCCCTTTTTTAAAACTGCCACCCTTCGTACAGCTAAGTACTCCAATAAAATGGACCGCACAAGCTCTATTTGTTCAGTGAGGGTCAGTTCCCCTCATATACAAACCCGTCGTAAGCCAATGGGTACAAAAACCTGCAACCGCGTCCCAAGAGCCTATAAATCAGTCGGCAAGATATCTTTGGCGACATCTGTTGAACAGACAGCGTGCGCCTGCACAAATCACAACGCACCGCATATTTTCTAACAACGACGAAACTGTCCTATTATTTTATTAGAAAATATTACTTACTTCTTTCATTTAATAGAAAGCAAAACAATTTTTACTATTAGGTACCGTTGTAAAAAAAATATTTTCTATGGGAAACCCAATTATTTTCAGAAATAAATAAATATACCTATATCAATTAATTACTAAAATATTACCGCAGTCCATTGCTATTTGCTACACAACGGCCCTTCTTGTTAGGTTACCCATATGACTACACAAAATACAGGCAAAAGAAAAAGGAACACATAATTATTATGTAACAAACAAAATAGGTATATAAGTAGATATAATTTCGACCTATGTTCTTAGGGAAAAGTTATTCAGTATCATGGGTCTGATAATCTCCTAAAGTACCTACCATGTTCTGTCTCTGCATCCCTCAAAGCCAAATTAAGTCCACCTTTGTGCAGTTTTTTTTTTAATCCTACTGCTCATAGCATTAAATAAATAACCTAACCGTCAAAAACCCCCGACTCCAACTAGAAAAAGAACTGGAACTTTGGAACGGCTGAACAGATTTTAATTAAACATATCTAAGATGATACCCGGTTAAACTAGCTTTCAATTTAAAAAACTGCATTGAAATTGGTCCATCCGTTTTGGAGCTCCGATGCCTCAAAGATACACATATCCACAGATACACACTACTAACTTATAAGACTCCTCTTTTTTCTCGGGGGTTAAAAACGTATATACTTGTCTATTTTCTATTAATACCCGTTCTCACGGGCTTTAGCGACAACGCTAGTGCTGGTGCAGAATGCAGATACCTACATGTTTTAGTATGAAATCGCTCAAATCTTCATGATTTCCACGTCGACGCTGACGCCGTAATGGCACAGCGTTGAATTATCATCAAAGTGTAACTATCACCAACCCTGGTGTTAACACTCATTTGAACGGGACCTTAATGAAATCGTTAAATGCTAAGAATACAATACACTGTTGAATATTATCAAGTAAAGTTCAATGAACTAACATAGGTTTAGGTTCGTCGCTAGCAAACTTTATAACTGCAGTCTAAGGTGCATCTAGCGCCATCTATCCGCCCTGGAGGCAGACACAGTGCAGATTTTTGAGAGAAAACACAGAATAAAACGTGTAATTTTAGAAATTAAAAGTAATAATATAATAAATAGTGGATGGAAACCAATTTACAATATGTTCTAAACTGTTGTTTTTATGGAAATAATGTTTCGATTTGAATTGTACTTCATCTGTTATAGGGTATTTAAATCTTGAAATAAACTTAATTCTTGAGTAAATAGTATTAAAAACTATAAAGTTTTTATTTAAATCGTGATTATGTTTCCAAGTATAAAAAAACAGTGTAGGTAACGCAATACTATTGGATTTGATAATAATCTATTTACATGATCATTATATTATTATATGTATAATTGTGTTGACAGATATCAATCATTAATTGAAAAGCAAAAATTATTAATTAACTTTCGGCCTATTTATCATGTACAATATAGCATAAATTTTTCCTGGATCATGACAAATACTTAGTAACAGGGCATTACCACCTTACACCTACCGTTTAATAAGTTTTTATGGAACCCTATCGAGTCAATTAGGACTTTTAAATGTACAGCCCCATTGACTCTGTAGAGCTAAACGAACAATTTGTAGGCACAAACACTATAAAACGACGGAAATTCTTAATACTGCCATTCAGAAACGTGGGGGGGGAGGATAACGACATCTGTCGAATAGTTTGTAATCAAAATGCATGTTCAGGACCTCATAAATTTTCACTCAAAATACTAAACGTAATGTATTCCAATTTGATAATAACATCACAAAATATAAAGGAATAATTTATAAAACAAAAGTATTATTTATAACATTAATATAGTATAGTATTAGCTCCATTTTTTAATAAATTACTTGGGAAAAAAGTCCTAGGACAAAAAATTTCGATGTATACAGATTTTTTATCAATCTATATTTTTTACAAACTTTGTTTTATATTCAGGTGATAATTTTTTTAGATCTACACGGCGTTTACATCCTTTACGCTTTGAGCACGGTTGCAGCCTGAAGTTAGGTGCATTCGAATTTCGAATGCAGGACGGTGTCTATTATGTTGCCGCTTCGGTCCTTACAAGTTTGTCATGATGTGACATGTTTTTTGCTTCGTATTAATAGTGACGAGCACTTGCGAGATTCATAATGAGCGAATGAATGAAAATATGGGCGAATAATATTCTTAATGATTTTTATTTAGGGCTAGTATCCTTTATATTTCTAAATACGATTCATGGTGTGCGTATGTTATGACTTGACCATCGAGTCTGATAATACATAAAAACTATTTATGTATGAAATTCAATGAAATAATAGAAGACAAATAATTTCTACTTATACGTCTATAAAAAAACCTTTTAATATTAACGGAAAATCTTAAAAAAATCATCATCATCATTCTCCTGCCCTTATCCCATTTTATTTGGGGTCGACGCAATATGTCTTTTTCTTCCATTCATCTCTATGAGACGTCATTTCCAGATTTATTTACTTAATTTACAAAATCTTAAAAAAATATAATGATAAAATATTAATATCTTAAAAATACTATAAGTATGGTAACCCTACTTGCGCAGGAGTCAGGAAATAGGGCTTTGTTTCAACGGTCTAAGATGACGTCATCCGTGTCAATGACAAATTATGTTGTTTTAGTTAAAAATAGATCACTTGACGGATTTATTTATGAGCTGATGACCGTATTCTTTACAATACCAGCATTGTATTGGAAACAATAGGAAGTTTCCAGTATGTTCTACATTTCTCGGGTCAGATAACATTGGAACTAATTGAGACTGACACAAAATCTATGGTGTCATTAAATATTAATATTATTATGGTGTCATTGGATCCAATTTATTACCTACCATAATTTTTAAGTGACGTAACAGCAGACTTTTTTATATTTTTTATTATATTTTATTTAATCATAACCTCCTGCTCCTGCCCCTTAATCTTGAGGATCGTGACTCCTTCCCAGGATTTTTAGAATAGTTGATCTCCATTTGCTGCGTTCTCTGGAGTGCCATGTTCACAGGGATGTCCAGTTGTTCCAACTCCTGGTTTGACCATCTCTATGAGCTGCGTCCTCTCGGTCTTTTCCCTTCTGTTTGGCCTGAATAAGAATAAGAATAATTTATTTGCATGAAATATGGTTACATCGGTGTTACATTTATGTTGTAATTTGTACAGCGTATCTCGCCGTATAAACGGCATGCAAAACTGATTTACCTGGTTACTAATTAGGTACTTGCTAATTATAATCTTTACAAAAATAGAAAATTATAAAGTTTATTAGTGTGTATTTGTGTCCTGTTTATTAGAGTCTCGATATTATCAATAATTCTTCGGGCAATGTGGCAAAGTATTTTAATATTACAATACAATACAATACAATACACTTTATTGCACACCAGTAATAGAAGAAAAGATACAATAATTAGATAAAGAAAGGTACAAAGGGCAGTCTTATTGCTATTTGAAAAATATCGATGTCAGTCCCTGTTTAAAATTGGTCGTACACAATTAATAGATAGCTGAGTTAGACGCGAAATCTCAATTTTGGATTTTTTACGCGGTATTAAACAATGTTAGTTACGCGATATGGTATTATTGACGATAGTTATTTAGTATGGTAGAATGCAGTGGGTCCCTGTGTTGCGTCATATTTTTTCTACTTTTACTATCCATGTAGCCCTATTTTTTGTTGCGTATCTTCTTGAAGACATGTTTAGACCTTTATGTTTGAAATAAAGCAGACATAAACACTTCTGTACATTTGGGCTTCTGCACAGAAGTAGTCTGTTTCTTCAGATAACAGTTATATAAAACGAGGTTTGTAGTTTGTAGGTGACTTGAAATTGTTTAGTTGGAAGAAATGTGCTAATGTACAAGTCTAGGACCATTGCAATATATATAATATCCAGACGAAATGCAGCGATGCAATCCACGTGCCACAAATTTTTGCTTTTGGCTATATATGTATATACATATAAATTATTCTATATATAATTTATTTTTATTCAAGTAACAAGACGAATAACTCGGGAAATGTAAGGTCGCATCGTTATGTAAAGTAACTTAAATAACATTAAGCCCCAAACGAAGCTTAACATTTGAATAAAGTTCCCAAATCAACCTTTAAGTATTTTTTTAACCACTCAACGAGAGAGGCGTTATTTGTAGTGTGTATCTCTGTATCTGTCTGTGGCATTATAGCTCCTGAACAGATGAACCGATTTTGATTAAGTTTTTTCGTTTGAATGGTGTCTTAACCGAGATTTTTCTTAACTATGTTTCAAGAAAATCTGCGGAGCCGTTTGAAAGTTACAGCTCATTTTCTAGTTGGAGTCGGGGATTTCTGACGGTTAGGTAAGGTTATTTATTTTATTCATGCCTTGTAAGTAGGTACAAGTACATGGTTGTCAGTATTCCAGAGCCTAATGAGGTCTAAGCGGACGTTTAAAATACCGCAAGACTTAGTGTTAACAGCTAGAAAGCTGTTGAAATACACATTTTGAAAACCTTTAATATACAGGGTGGTTGAGAAGGAACAGTAAAGAAAGTTACCTGAATCTTTTCATAGGAAAATGATTTTTGAAGATATTCATTGCTAGCATTTATGGATTTTGTAAATTGTTGTAATCGCCGAGAAAAAGGGTTTTAAATATTTTAATTTTTTTGTTTATCTTATTATTGTTATTTTATGTTTGTGTGAATAGAAACTGACTAACTATTTATCACAATTTAAGCAACATTACAAAATGTTTTAAAACCAATTAATTTTCACTCGGCAAGAAAAATAACAATAGGCAAACGATATCTGTTAATTATAACAACATTATAATATAAATTGTGGGAAAATAATACAATGGGCTTTTGTTAGAATCCTTGACGAAGAACTTAATCATTATTATGTAGTTAATGATAGAATTAACTAAGTATGTACTATGGTAGGTTTCACCTTGTATAGACATGAATAGGCTCCGTAGATGAATAAGTCAGGACTTTTTTTTTTTTTTTTTTTTACTTTAATAGACAAGCAATTTATTTAAACCACGTTCATCATTTGAAAGAAGCGTATCACAATTGGTATTCTCGTCCATACATTGAAAATGAGATTGAAATGAGTCTGTAAGAAAATTGAATTCACATCATACTGAAATCGGACTGAACTTTAAGAGGAGTAGAAAACCGTTTTTTTTTTTCAAATCATATTAATTAATCTCAGTTCGACTCTCGTTCAACTTTCAGTCATAGTGTAAATTAATTACTAGAATTGGGCTTCTGGTCCAAACCTTCCCTCTCTTTCCCTTTCCTTGAAACTTCGAAAGAAACTTCCCATCTCCAAGAGCACCGTTATCCTACATAATTATGGTTGGAAGGTGTGAACATTTAACATACTTCTTATAAGTATCACCGGCCCGCCATTTTTTTGCGCAGTCGATGCGAAGGTGGTTATTTTGCAAGTTAATTAGGCAGTCCCATTATACCATTGTTAATTGTAACTGTTACCATAAAGGTGGTCGACCTAGCAATGAATCAACTGACTAGAGGAATGCGTGTCGTCTCTCCTATAGGTACTAGCTAACACGTGACCGCGTTCTTGGAAAATACGAAGCGTTAAAAGATGTTAATCATGTAATAATTTTTTCAAGTTTTTAACAGTATTTCAATGCAAGTCTCTAGAATTAAATCATCAATGAATATCTGACTGATTAATCAGTGCTCACATATCAACATATAGATGTGACCCCTCGTTGGACAACCTCTACGGTACGGTACGATGAGGCGCCCTGGCTGCCTATCGACACACCGCGGCGCGTTCTCCTCTGCTAAGGCTTGAGTAGCTTTGGTATAGTTTGACGTTAACGTATTTTTTCTCATAGCCAATTTTCTGTCTGTTATGCGACAAAAAAGAAGGGTGTTATAAGTTTGTATACACACAGATTCTGTGTATCTGTGTTTTGATTCGATTAAACCCGCGACTCTAGCGAAGAAAGCCAAGTACTAAGCCACTGTGCCATTGAGTCTTCTAAAAAGCTATATTATTATTATAAAATATAACATTTTTGAAAAACGAGTTTTATAAAGGTCAAGCCATCATTATTTTATTTGCCACAAGAAACGGCCTTTTGGTTTTGTGTTTCAAAAACCTGTTTGAACATAGTAAACACATCCTTAGTTATTAAAAAAAAAATTGCTTTTCTTTCTTTTTTTCTTTATTCTCGGCTACGACTTATCTATATTTAGATTAAAATATAACGCGTATCACCTGATTGTCATTCAGCGCAAGTTAGTTACCCAGTTAACTTAGAAATAGGTCATTGTGTTAGCTAGGCTATGAAGTTACAACTTGATGTGCAACGACGCGGCGGTGACGCTTGCAGTTGCTAAGCAGCAAGCACTGACTAAATAAAGAATCCTCTACCTCTCTTAAAATTGTCATACCTTATTATTATTGCTAGTGGTCGCCCAGAGGTCGAAATTCGACCGTAATTTTAGCTTTCTGCACTCCTTCTCCATATAATGCCAAATCCCACACACCTCCGTGCGCGCAATATGCTTAAAAAGGTATACAAAGTTTTCCCTTCACGTATTAATATATAGATTATTATGGGCCTGTAATGTCCCACTGCAGGGCAAAGGCCTCCCTCCCCTCTTTCCATTTCTCACGGTCAGTTGCGATCTGGGGCCAATCCATACATAATTAGCATTATAATTGTTGTACATTAGCAGCTTTAGTGGTGAATACCTCAAAGAGCAAGATAAACTGTTGATACGTGCCATCATGACATGGTACTAATCTATGGCAGTCATCGCTGGCAAGCTGTAGCCAGTATGCCTTGATATTTGGGTTGTGGGAGGATGCCAGATACAGATCTGCGTGACCATATAGATATTAAACTGGAGGCCATACTCCCTACATACTTGGGAGCAACATGGATTATAGAAATCTAAGCAGTTTTATTACAAATTTACAAGTGTCCAAATAGGTAAAACTGAGATATGTTTATGTACCAATTAGGTACTAACTTCTCACATACAGAGATAGCAGTCATTTAGTCTTCGCATACCATTACCTATAACCGTTCATTGCAGTGGTTAGGTACTAGGACTTTAGCCGTGGATGAGGTATTTGTATTTAGAATCATGTGCGAGTCGTAGCTTCATTGCTAGTGGACTTCCTAGAAGCCTTGAGTTCCTGGTTGTCGTGTGCGATGTGACACTAATGTGTACCAGTAGCTCACTGGCCCAGCGCCCGCGCCGGATAGTTACTGCACACATACTTGACCACTTTAGACGATGGCACAAGTTAGAGGCGACCGTGTGATGAACGCGTATTGATAGATATAAACATGGTAAATACCCCGTTTTTAACTCTAATACTAATGTTAGTGACCATGACAGTTTAAAAACTTATAAGCTATTATTAAGTTTGCGTAACTCTGCATAATTATGGCACACTCGCTCCGCCTACATGCCTTTTCCTCTTGCGTTTTAAATTTTGTGTTCGAAAAGATCAATGTTACCTGTGTCCATGTCCAACATAGAGGCAAAATATTTAAATAGTAAATTGGAGAAATCCACACGTTTAAGGAAAACGATTTGCAAAGCAAATGAGATTAGTTTCGCTCATTACTGTGTAAATGTTAAACAGATATTTCAAGCGGATAATGTGTGAAGTTACTTTATCCCATAGCTAGAGATGGGCTGAGTGATCATTCTTCGATATCAATGACTACATGACAATGACAAAAAAAAATAGATGACGTGAACAATGACAACACAAAAATCTTCAATGATTTTTCTCTGTAACCACATTCACGCATTGTATGTTGTCATCTTGTCATTGTAATGTCACAGCCGAAACCTAAGTTCCACGTTCATTGTGTCATTGACGTTTTTGTCAGTGTCACTGCATGACGAAATGATTTTAAAATATCGATAATTTATACATACATATATGACATGATACCAGATTTAAATGTATATAGCACATAGGCTGGTGCCATTGCGCAATTTGGACCATCAAATTTGTCATGACCGACGGTCCAATACAAAATTAATATTCACGATCTTGGACAGGTCAACAAAATCGCTATCACTTACAAATGACACCACTTAAGTAGGGCACACACGTCTCCGCATATAGGTATTTGCGGCTAGAACAATCACACCGTTATTTGACGGTACGTCGATGTCGGTCAGCGGCCCTTGCGTCGCATTGTGCATAAAAATTGCCCGGTTAAGTATAAACATAGTATGGTCATTGTCAGTAGTCGAAGCGGTACTCAGATGCGTACAGGCCTACCAGCGTTAAATAGCAAACGGTTCATTTTAAAGGCACTTTATTATAAGTCCTTATTATGAATCGTATTCACTTCGTACTACGATATCTCTAAACCATGTTTTTTTTTTATCGACTCCTTTTTTATGTAAAAATACCAATAGGATTGTGTACAAGACAACTAAGAAAAAATGGACTGTAAGCTCTTGTAAGCTATTGATTTTGATTTGACAATAGTTCGGCGTATGGCCGAGAACGCATTGTATTCAATGGTGCGTGCATGAACGACTCAATTCAACTGTTGTTTTGTGTATTACTCTGAAAAGAGCTATTGACATAACGGCTTCTGATAAAAAATGGTCAAGGTTTATCAGCAATGCGTATATCTGTCAACTAAAATGTATATAAAACGGTAATAATGCCTAGGAAATGTATTAAACGCCTAAAATCGCCCAGAAATGTATGAAATAAACTATAATACACACATTTCATACTAATTTAATTAATAGAAAACCTCATATACCCCAGTTAGATTATCTAGTTAAAAGCATAATGCAATAACCAAAACTTACGGTTTTTTTTAAAGTAAACTATTATTTTGAAGAAAATCATTTTAAGCCTAGCATTACTTAAATGACTAAATCCAGCCCATTACTGTCCCACTGCTGGGGGGCAGGGTCCACTTTTAAGAATGAGAAGGGTTCGGCCTTAGTCCATAGTGCTGGCGTAGTGCGGGTTGGCGGACTAGACACGCCATCGAGAACTTTATAAGGCCCTGTCAGGTGTGCAGGTCTACCCACAATGATTTCCTTCAAAGATAAAGCAATAACAAATAATTAATCATAATCATCATTATATGTATGTTTGTAAACTGTACCTTCGATACAGGAGAAATCAAAGAGAGGGGCAAAGATTAAAAAAAAAAAAAATGTTTATAATTGAGTCATCTTATCTTGTAATAAGATTTAATTTTCTTTAGCTCAATCGAGTGTCAGTTTAGCGAATATCTTTTTTAATACATAAGTCAATTCATTGGTCAATTATGAATAAACTATGTTCAGGTTTTACGTTTATTTAATTACACCTTGTATAAAGTCCTGCCATAAAATGCCATTTATATTGACCAATCGAGCCGTGAAAATACAGCTAGCAAACTCACTAATTGCCATAGCCAAATATTGGCATTCAACCGTACTAGATGCGCCACCTGAAAGCTGCATCAATATGCCAATTAGTGGATGATGCCATTAAAATCACACCGTCCTATAAAAAACTTCAATACCTACTAGACGGATGGTGACCATTTTGTATACCTACAACATGTATCATAAATACTTGGCCAGAAAAACTGAACAACATTGTCTATGGAATCAACATCATAATCGCGAAAAAATTATCAGGTGTCCTATAAAAAACTTCAATACCTCGGAGTCGACCCAAACGTATGGGACAGCTGGTTATGGTCCCATAGAGAAAGTTGTTCGGTTTGAAGGTATGATCGACACCCTTAAAATATTATGACAACTCATTTCTGATATAGTTATCGCAAAACTTTATGAGCTCTCGGAAGTTGAACGCGAGTGGCTGCGCAGTACACTTATTATAGGTGCTAGAGGGAGTGAGAGAGAGTTCAGAGCTCTGTTCAGGGCTCATAAAGATTTGCGCGTACTATACACGTGTTAGAAACTTACTGGTGATTACCTGGCAACACTCAAATGGCGCAAGTATAAATAACCTTATCAGCAGTTATATACTTGTTCCGTTTGGCGTCAAGACGCTCGGGTTATGGTCCGAATGCACATCTCCTTTTTAGAGACATTGCAAAACTGTTGGTCGACGCTATGCGTGAGCCGAGGGCTGGCCTATTCTTTGGTCAAAGAATAAGCATTGCCATTCAACGTGACAATGCTGCCAGTCTTCTGGGCACGCTAGCAATTGACAGCGATGAGGAGGTGTAGGTACTTTGACGCCTGAGTGCTCAGTTTTATATTTGTATTTTAATTTTATGTTTTAAATAATTAGGCTGTGTACATAGTTAGGTTTAGTTGGCAAATAAAGCTATTTATATTCCGGATTACTGGTTTCTATTTTAATGCATCGTTAATTGATAAAACGTAGGATTTCCTTCGATCGTAAACTTGCCCGATGATTTCGAAACCAAAGTCCTTTGATATTTCGATTCTAAATGTCAACGGGTTCGCCTATGTCCGACACACTAATGAGACCACAGAACATAGAAGGATTTAGATATTCTCTCTTCGAAACTTCAAAATTAATCGCAAAGTATACATTTCTTTCTTTCACAGACATCTTATTGCTAACAATTTTAAGTCCACGTAAGTACCTACAATAAGAAATTACAATAATTTAAATAACAAATAGGTACATTTAATAATTAATAATTTTAGAATTTATTTCCTTTTCTATTTCGAAACTATTTCGGTTGCACGAGAATAATTACCCCCCAGATACGTGAATGTGATAGAACGCAAAAATATAGCCAATTTTTTAACAAGAGAATGATTTTGTTCCTCATTAGCTTTATACATAGGTAAGACCGATGTATGGTTCTTTTTAACTGGTCAATTTTATCTGCCAATGTAAAATTATATTTTTCAATGTCTGCTGTTCTTTACATGTTTGGATTATTCAAATATACTCTTAATTAAATATCTTTATATTTATTTCACAAAAAAGTCCAATTACACTTGCCATCTGGGAATTGATTGCAGAACTCTCGGAAGCCGTAGGTACTTACGAGCTGCTTTTAGAGTCAATTCTACTAAAACATAAAAATCTTAAACAAAGCGAAGTGACACACTGATCGAAAAACAGATCAAACAATACGAGAACAATATAACGATACCCTCGACTCGTGCCGACCCCTTTTTGAGCCATCCAATCCGTCACGGCAGGTACGTGACCGAAGTGATACAGTTACCAATTCAACAACTTAGGAGATGGTAGCGATTGGTACAACCCAACGGCAGCTAGTATAGTTGACCGCACCTCGCAAATGGACTATACTTTGGTGAACCGGAGACGTGTCAGCTACGCTCCAAGATATCTCCGGTGTAAAGTAGGAAACCCACTGCCCAACCCCGCCCCCCATTCTAGGGCTATAAAATTTTGCCAACGCATGTCTCGTCTGTCGGAGCTGGCCAGCTTGTAACTGCCATGGCAATCTTATTCAGAGGCAAATCATTATTATCCTATTCTTATTTTTAATTCACATTAAATTACATTATTTTCGCAACTGTTACCACAACATTGTAATCAAGAATGTAATTTTAAAAGAATTTCCATGTAGTTTCTTGCCGGTTCTTCTCCATAGGACCTATTATTTGGAACCGCACACCAGAGTCTCGACATTTTGTAAAGTACGTAAGTGCCTATATCTGGTTTACATGACATAAAGATCTATCCTATTAGATTCTATTCATCAGCAACTCCTCGTGTAATTAATTTTGTTGTGCATTGCGCATATCGCTTGAATTTATTGTAAATTATAATAGCTTGCCATTGGCCCTACCATTTAAATCAGCGTAATTATTAATATCCCATAGTTCTAGAATATTCCCTATAATCTTCAATGTACTATTTCCCGCTAACATGTCTTAACTTGCTCCAAACAATACGTACAACAATTTGATACAAGTTATGAATGTCCTCGCTACTGCTGGACCAAATTTTTTATCTCAGTCGAATACACGTCACACAACCTATTGTTATGATTTTCACACAAAAAGCTAAAATATTTGAAATGGTAGCCTAGCTGGTGAGCTAGATACTCGGAAATAAGCCAATATCGGGTTTATACGAAAAATCACGTGATACATGGAAAAGAGAATAGTAAAAACTTGCAAAGGGATGGACCTAGATTGACTCCGACATCAATGAGAGAACGAGGAACATCCCAAATGTATTATTTGAATACAGTTTTTATATTTTGTTGGAAAAATATAGATTGTCAATCAGCCGCTACTGGCTGTCTCCCAAATATATAGGTGATATTTTTTATTCTTATTAAAATATTGAACCTCCACCATACCCCCGAAAAAAAGAGGGGTGTTATTAATTTGTAGTGTGTATCGGTGTATCTGTGTATATGTGTATCTGTGTATCTGTCTGTGGCATCGTAGCACCAAAACGGATGGACTGATTTCAATGCAGTGTTTTTTAATCGAAAGATAGTTCAGGTATAATCTTAGCTAAGTTCCATGAAAATCTGTTCAGCCGTTCAAAAGTTACAGCTCTTTTTAACACGCTTTTATTAGCTTCACCTGTAACTATTATAACTATGTAAGAAAATCTTGGAAGTTAAATTTGACCCACTTCCCGGTTTCAGATTGAGCTGAAATTTTGCATACACGTTCAGTTTGGATAACTTAAGCGTGTTCTATAATTTTTTTAAACTATAATATTTTATTCGAGTCGGGGGTTCTTGACGGTTAGGTTATTAATATAGTCGTTATAAAGATTTATAAAGTCTGGCAAAATTGAATAAATATTAACATTTATAAGTAGAGCGATTTCTAACTGAATGGCCGACGCCGATGTTCCGTAACTTTGGCTGGGGATTGATAAAAACAAGGAAACAGTATCAATATGTAACAGTTCTTTCTTACATAAGCCACGTTTGCATGCGCATCCAAATTTGGTCGCGTTTATTATTTTCCTCGCGTAACGTTACACAACAAACAAGGCTCGGTTATCTAACCAACGATTTAATTCGGAAGAAAGGCGACCTAGTTATACATTATTAGAATATATATAGGCCTTCGCACCGAGGCTAAAAATACGGATCCGGTTATATTTTTAATATTAATTGCTACTTTAATTGGCCGTAATAAATATGTTGTACGTCAAAATGATAAATTTTAACTTGATTAATGTTGATAGGTGTTTGTATGTTCATTAATTATGCCTTTACGAATGTTATTAGTAAGTAAAATAGATATTTGTACAACCTACATAAAATTACATTCATAATATTTTATTCTGAAACACGAATATTTGGTAAAGGATTTTTGTACAATGAATAATAAATAATCAAATAAAATATTTTTTATAATAATACATTTAGGTATTTTTTATTTAATAACTTATGTACACACATTAAACGACACAGAATACATTAAATAGGAGAACAAAGTACAAAGGTACTGCTTATTTCACAAAAGAAATCTCTTCCAGCAGACCTGCGAGAGGAGAATTTAAAACACGAAATGTAGACTGCTATGTACAAGAAGAGAACGAAACTACAAATTAAATATAATAATATAAACATAAATAAAATACCTACATAAAGTAAATACACATCAATATACATTTATTTAAGTATAGTTCCCGCCAGAAAGCATGACAATACGGTGAATTGACCATTCGATAAGGGGTTTTAAGTTGTAAGTGTAACGATAACTTTTTATAATGCTTCGAATATATGTATTAATTATTTTAAGTAGAACAATTACAAAAAGAGATTATTTGGTGCTGGTTATAAAATAAATAATTAAAACACTTTTAGCTTGATGAACACCATTTTGAGTCCTTACATAGATCTATAAAATGAGACAAATAAACAAATCAAGTGTGTTTCTAGTACCTATTACGTAAAATTGTAATTAATATCGATGTTAAAATTTAATTTTCCTCAAAATTGATTATTTTTCGGTAACTCTTTTTCGTTTTTAGTGACAGACGCCGGTGGTGCCTTGATTACGTAAGAAAAATCTGACAGCCCCAGCGACCAACAAACAATGCATCCCTTTCTCGCTTATAGACGTTTTCATAAGAGGATACGGAATAGGACGTTTATTTGCGACAGCAACTGTCATATTTATCATATCATACGTGATCAGGCGGCGGGTCAATGGACTTTAGTCAAAGTCAAAGTCAAAAGTTTTTATTTCAAGGGCCTTTTCAGGCACTTTCAAAACGTCGTGATTCTAGGTGCACGGTTCCAAGTGGGTTGGTCCTGGAGAAGATATGATATGAGAAGCCATCCAGTATAAACTGACCCCGCATTGTGTAAGCTTTCCGTAAGATGAAAGGTCAGCTTATACTGAAAATGTATAGCTTGGTATGTACTATGTAGCCGAGCGTACAAATTGCCTTTCAGCGCCAACAATAGTAGTTCACAAAATTAATATAGCTTCAAAGACTTCAAACTCGAGTGCATCAATAGAAAGCGAATTGCGGAAGCCACATGTTGTCATTGCCCGCCATCCACTTACGTCACAGCTGCAAGCAATTTGACGTTTGTTGTAAGTGCAGTTTGTTGCGCCGCTTCTTCTCCACAGCTATAACACATAGGAAGCGGTGAAGGGGGAAGGAGGGGGGTCTTATTTTATTTATTGACAACGAAAAAGTACTTTCAATTGTCTATTTTGAATATACTTAACATTTTTTACTTTTCGAAGCTCGGTCCATCGCACAACTACAATGGAGATATTTCACGACACAATTTTGCTTAAATCAAAACAAAATAATACCATAATTATTGTAGTAAAGTTTAATGTAATGAGGTCAAGTGGTGCCGTATTGCTGTCCTACCTATTTCACTCGCCATAACAACTGGGTAAGCCTGGTTTTGTAAAAATATAATCATACCTCTATGGTGGCAACTGGCAATCAAGCATACGGCTGGCGTGATGGTAAGCGGTTACCGTAATCTATGGACGCTTGCAACACCAGGAGCATCACTCGCGCGTTACCGACATTTTAAAAATCACTCCCCTTTTTAAGAACCCTATGCTGTCTATTGAGCAATCCTTCATGGGGAGCTGATTCCTCAACCGGAGCGTGCATGGGAGGACACTCCTCTAAAACCGCACGGTACAAAACAGTGTAGCTCTTAGGGTATAATGTGGATGAACTCCCCGATGGTGAGAGGTGCGATTGTAAAAAGTAGCCTTTGGCATCAATATCACATAATTTTCCTATGTTCCGGGTGAAGGGTAGGAAAAGCCAGTATAAATAACCTAACCGTCAAAAACCCCCGACTCCAACTAGAAAAAGAGCTGTAACTTTTGAACAGCTGAACAGATTTTCATGAAACAGCTAAGATAATACCCGATTAAACAAGCTTTCAATTAAAAAAGCTGCATTGAAATCAGTCCATCAATTTTGGGGTTACGATGCCACAGACAGATACTCAGATACACACTACAAACTAATAACACCCCTCTTTTTTGTTGAGGGTTAAAAATTTGCCGTTGGCATCATATCACACAATATTCCAATGTTCCGGGTGAAGGGTAGGAACAGCCCGTTAAATTTGCCGAAACACAAGGCATTCCAACTTCAGCCTTAGGTCGGACGCGCATCCGTAATTACTAGGTGCGGATGTTCAAGGGCGATGATCGCTTATCAGGTGATCCACAAGATCATTTGCCGCCCTCCAACATAAATAAAGGCTAGGCGCACATGGAGGCGAATGTTATAGAACGACGGTTGTGATCGGTCGGTTATGGATTGTGGTCGCGCAAGTTCTTTTCAAAAGTTGATTATTCTAATTTAGACCGAATCGGTATTTATCTCTTTTATATTTTTTCCGGCAGGTGAAATCTACGCACTACAGTAACAGGATTTTGTCAAAAAGAGATAGATCCACCACAAAAATAACATCAAATTGCATGGTTTCGTCATAAATAGGTATATGTGGATTATTCTAATAAATTTTATTAAACATACGAAAAAGCGATTTTCTCATTTTCTGGTAAATAACAGCAAAAGAGGAATAGTTATCTTTTGAAAAGAATCTCCCGTTATCCACCTTAACTTTTTGTCCAGATTTTTTATCATTTTTATACATAGACAAAAATATATTATGAATCCATAATTCTAAACTAGTGCCTTGAAGTTGAAAGCAGACAGTAATAATATTGCTCTCGGTTCATTTCGGTCTTTGGGATCATAGACCCGATGTTGCATTTGTACCTACATGTTACGCAAATAGGTCGAAGATCTTAAAATTGGCTAATAAGTGAGAGGTCCACAGCTCATCTCATGCCAACAGCAATTGAATCAATTACCTCAACAACCATCTTGAAATACGATTTTAAAATACAGTTACCGTTTAAAGCGTTCGGTTATTTCGGGTCGCATTTAACTGGAACAATCAATTCCACAGTTACAAAAAATTCACCGAATAATATTATAACAGTGACATAATTTACATAACACTGTACTGCAGAATATTAGTCGATTATCAGAATTAAAATTTTTTAAAGCTTGTATTCTGAGTTTAAAAATTAGAAGAGACAGAACAATGAAACAAAAATCTAATCTTTGAGATAAGAACGTAATAGTTATTTGTGCAACAAGAGAGCAAAGTCGTTTTTTGCTGCGAGTACTGATTTTGAATCTTGAGCAAGCGAAGGATTCAACGATTGAATCACGAGCGTAGCGAGTGATTCTAAAGTTGAATCCTGAGTGTGGCGAGGGATTCAAAGGCACGAGATGCAAAAAACTTTGCTCTCGTGTAACACACATAACTTTTCACTTCAGCAGCGAGAACACTTTAGGAGATAAAATATATTACGTAACATTATTGAAACTAGAAATAAATATTTACAGGTTAAATATCAGTTTTATTTGCAGTAAATACCTAATTTCGTTTAAATACAACAATAAATTAAAAATTCAATAAATTACACTTTAAGACATAATTAAGAGAGGAGAGGATTCTTTGGTCATTGGACATAATTGTCTTTTTGCAAAATTTCTTTAGTCAGTACGAAATTCCGAACGTGTTTGTCTTTGAGGTCGAATTCAAAATCGGAACTTCGAAAGGGCTGGTCTTTGTCTCTCTCTCTTTCTAATGGCAGGAAAGAGATAGAGTGTGAATGTTTCGAATTGTATGATTAACCCATAGAAATAGTACAAGGTATTATTATTATATCTCTATGGATTAACCCAAGGCTGAATAAGATATTCGCGGCTTTCTGAAAACAAAAATTAAAAAGTTACTTTGTCTCACTCAGTGAGCAAAATCGCTTTTTGCTCACTGATTTCAGGCAGCAAAACCTACATGTTTGAGCTACTGAAGTGAAAACAACAACACACAACAATATTTACACAATATACGTGAAACAATATTTTTCTTTTTCAAAAGTGCAGCTGCCTAATACAGCTAATACTATCTTACAATCACTTACAATAAACCTCATTTCTAATTTAAACACCTTGTTTCTAGAATTAAGTATGTTTACACCGTAATGCAATTTATGAACTGCACAATAGTGCAATTTGTAACTTATATAATGCATTGAATAGTTAGATAGTCGCAAGTTTAAATTATTTGACATCTCGTCTCTTTACCGATCTTGCCTTTCCAGGCAATTATTTCTCTTCTATCAATATTGTTCATCTTAGCGGTATCCAGGAACGGTCTTGACTCTTGTATGAGAAAACGCAGTCCCACTAAGCTTTCTCTATTTTACTGAATTTTCATTGACTATCAGATTGTTAGGACACAGATTCAGGCTATTTCGACATTTCAAATTGAATGTACCTACCAATCTACTAGACTTACTTATGCGCCTTCTGATTTAAATGTCCAATTTAGATACAACGGCTTTTACAATTACATAAAAGCCATTAGAATTTATGTTTTAAATTGCCTGATGGCCGTTAGAACATATTTACTCGTAATTATGTTTCCGAGAACAGTCGTGTATAGCCCTCGTTCCTCGCCTTTCTAGATGATTGTTGCGGCGCGACCGACGCACACGCAAGTACTTAGTCGCCATATTAGATAGATAATCTGTTTGATCTAACATGAGACAATTGATAATCGTATAATTATGGCTGTCTTTGTTTAATATTGGATGGGGCAAGTTAAGTAACTACACTCGGGAGCAAAGAATCCGGGTCACCAACATAATAAACCTTAATATCTCGGAAACTAAGAATGATAGCTCATTCAAATAAAGAGTATTTTTTAGACTATTTAATACTACACAAGTTATAATACGCTTCGAGAGCTTGAAATTGCATTGATAGAGGTATGTGAGAATATTCCCCAACATCGCCTCAGACACTTTGTGCCGTATGAATCGCATGACATCTGTATTGACAACACACGGAGGTAATACAAAGTACTAAAATGTGAGAATATGATATAAGTTTCTATAAAAAGTGAGTATATTAAAAAAAAGAAATATTTACGCATTTTAAATTAATGTATTTTTAATAATTAAAATAAATAATAACTAAGGAGTTTTATTAATTTTATTTAAGTAATAGATATTAAGTAGTCTATAAAATACTTTTAATTTGATTGTCCTAACATTCTTAGTTTCCGAGATATTAAGCTTTATTTAGTGACCCGGATTCATTGCTCTCGAGTGTAGTTTGGGAGAAAATAAAATTTGAGCAATTGTTAAATAGGTTTCAGATAGACTTTGACGTATGTAGATACTTCGCGGTGATACATTTCGCAAACAAACAGCTTTGAACGACTGCGGCCCGCTTGGAGTTGGGAACTCTACGTTTGGACGCCGCGCCGTGATGGTCAATCAGAAAAATCGCCGGCTTGCTGTAGGAACTTACGAATACATTATGGCCTTGTACCTACAACAAAATATACATGCACTGTGTACAGGTACCGTTCTCTGTTACTGCCATTATAACAAAGCGTGATGTTATGTACGCATAAATTACTGAACTAGATACTCTGTTGGACAGTCCATCCATGACGATCACTAGTGCAGAACAGTGCAACTACATTCATTTTATCACTTAAATAAATGATTTACTGTCCACCGAATACTGAAACGCAATTCAATTTTAAAACGCTCTTAAAAGTCATTGTGTCGCGACTGTCTACCTTAAAATGACACGAGAGTTAATGGCTACTTAAAATTGAGACGTGTTTGTTTTAAAATACTTTTGCCCTCTTCAGTATTTCTCCTGTGTCGAGGGTACAGTTTACAAACATACATGTCACATGCACACACACCCAGATCTGGAACAACTATCTATAGATCATACAAATAATTGCTCCGTGGGGGGATCGAACCCGCGGCACGTAGCATAGAAGCTAAGCGCTTAGCCACTGCGCCAACCGTATTAGCGTCACGTGTGAGTAGTTATGCCCTAATTACGAGTATACTTCTAATGTAGAAAAGAAATGATTCGGTGAAACATTATGAAATAAATTGTGAAAGAATATGCAAAAGATTTCTGTTATATTAAACTCCCAGACGTGTTTCATGTCTTATTATCTTTGTTTATCATGTCTAGCCGAAAACTTAGATATATTATGTTATTTTATGTCTATACGAAGAGTTGGTATCACTATAAAAGAGTAATACGAGTTGCTTATTATAGGTATTTATTATGGAGATATATATTATGTCGCAGGGATATTGTCAAACCAATGATATTATAAATATAAATCTTTGAAAAAGTTAAATACTATTCAAAATGTTCAAATACTGTTCATTTAACTTCTCACACCTGGGTGATTCTCCAAAAAACAATTAAGTACGTCATTACCGTCACCTCAAAGTTAACAATGCAGAAGTTTAAATCACATAATGTTTTTATGACAAACCGAACTACGTTACCATAAGAATAATCACAATCCAAACATAAATGTGATAATTACAACCAAAGGAAGGAAAAGGATTTTTGGAGAATCACCCACCTAAATATACTTTATAAATCTTTTCAAGAAGTTGGCAACCCTAGCCGTTACGTATCCGTGATATGAGGCACGTTCTTTGCTACTCGATCGATGTTCGATTCAATATTTGTCAAAGAGCTCCTCGTGCCAGATAAAACAATACTGCATAGCTCTGAGTGCAGGACGTACAAGTAATAGGGACAAAGTGGAACAAACTCGATTATCGCTGAACAAATTCGGTCTACATCAACCTGAACTGTAAGTGGATTGACCTTTAAGAACAGTTCAAACTACGCTGCAAATATACTTGACGGGTATCTGAAATGCGTAGTCATATTTAAGGGTGTGAATCAGACCATCAAACAACAACAGTACGTTCATTCTTGTGTACAAATCTGTATAAAATTTGTATGTAAGCTACATAACGTGGAAAAAAAAAAATTACCATACTTAGTATCAATAGGTAGCAAAGATAAGTAGCAATTTAAGGGAACCAGCTTAGAGCTTAGGCTATGTAAACAACACCAAAATTACATTAATTACTGCACGAAAACATTTTTGTGCATAACACTTTCTAACGACTTGTTCAAATCAGTTTAAACCGAGATAATTATATTTAGGTACCAAGTAGGTAGATCATAGTCATACTACTTAAATCATTGCATAGAGAGATAGCAGTAAATCAGCTTGGTACTGTCTGATCTGACGTCAGAATGGCGGGACAACTTATTAAGTATTAAATATTAGAAAATAAGTATTTTGGACCACAGGAAGGTACCATTTTTTTTTTAATAAAGCTATCAAATTGTATCTATTTGGTACAAAATTATAGGCTTATCTACAATAGCAAATTCTGGTGTGGACCCGCCAACCTGACACAATTTTTTTGATGTATAATCAGGATAGTGATCAATGAGCAGGCCCACAATTAACAGTGAACTTTTATTGTATAATGCTACAATTAGCACCAAAGCTTGAATTAATAGTTAGGTATTTAATCAAGCTTTGAGCTGTTGAGGTATTTAAGCAAACAACGTATGACTGACCTTCTCGAATTACTCGAAATACCGTTGTTATTGATATTGGAAAATTGGATGCTAGCTGCCCATCATCCCACATATGTTGTTGATGGCCACTATTTGCATTTGAAGATTAGAATTCAGTTTTGCTATTACGTTGTTCATGTTTAAATACTAGCTGTGCCCGCTGTTTCAGCCACGCGTTTTATTTTTATCAAAATAAAATATACCCTTTAGGCTATAGGCTATATCACTCAAAAATAGTGTAGCTTTCTATTATTGAAAGAATTTTTTTAATTGGTTCTGTAATTCCAGATATTACCTACCCTACATACACACAAACAAAACTCATTGAGTTACCCCGTAAATATATTAAAATTTATTTATTTATTTTATTTTTATTTATTTCATTATAACATCTAACAGAATAACACGTTCCAATGCGATGTTATAAGCACCTATTAACTAAACCATAAAATATAAAAATAAAATTTCACATAAAACATTAATATCTAACAATAAAAAATAAAAAATTAACAACTATATTCGTAAACCTTCAATGGATCTTTGAGCCGCTGATACAAACTTCGGCAGGCTAACAAAAATATCCTCTGACGTAATATAGGAAAATCGTAAAATAAATCTGTCTCGGAATCTACACGGAAAAAATAATCAGCAATCCCATACATTTGGGTCGAGTTAGATACTAATAGTTTTGTATCGCACAGCTGATTATTTTTTCGTGATTACGATGTTGGGCCCATAGAGAAAGTTTTTTTTTTTATAACAGAACGGCCGGAGCCAATAACACTATTTAATAATACAAAAAACACAAAAATTAAAATAAAAATATAAAACAAAAAACATAAAACACAATACTTTCACTCATTCTTCTCGCAAAACTTCAAAGTTGTTCAGTTTCAATATGACCACGCATTTCTGGTACACGTTGTATTGCTAACAGCACTCGTGATTCAGTCTCTGTTTCTAAATGCAACCGCAGTAACGGGCTCACAAAACTTTTATTACGCATAAAACAATTGAATAGTAATGAAGTTATTCGTGAGTCCTTTACCTTCCTATTACTCCTTCAAAGATTATTCATCAATAGGTAACCTACAGTCATAAAAGTAATTCACCGAACGTTAACTTAATAGCGGTCTCAGTGATAAATTTCACAGCGTAAAATACACATGATTATATTACGGTTGAAAAAAAAACACGAGTCAGACAGGACAATAAATAAAACACAAAAACGAGTTATCAGTTCGTTGCAGTGTAATAAAAAAATAGATTAGAAATAAAAAAAAAAAGATTTAAAGATTATCAAAGTTAAAAAAAAGGTAAAAGTAGTTACAGATTCTTATTATCTTAATAATATTTTCACTATGAATTCGTCCAATAAATCTACTTATAACCCCATCCATTAATAGTCAAAGATGTATTTGAAATAAAATTTTATGCTACTAAGCGCTTTGAAAACGTAATATACATCGCATGATAGATTTACAACTTTATACCAATACACAGTGATACACATTGTGAACTCTTCATTGAGTTTGAATAATAACTCGTTTGGTAACTCAAACAATTACATTATTATAAATATCTATCAATTGTTTTTTTTTTTTTAAAAACGTTGCCCCTCACTTGGATTTCTCCTGTATCGAGGGTACAGTTTACAAACATACATGTCACATGCACATACAACCAGACCCGAAACAACTATCTGTAGATCATACAAATATTTGTTCCGTGCAGGGATCGAACCCGCGGCACGTAGCGCAGAAAGCTAATCGCTTAGCCACTGCGCCAACCGTGTCGTCGTTTCGTAACCAATATCATAGAATGATCATGCAGATGATCTCCCTGCCAATTGGTTATTTTAATATTTTAATTTTCAAAAGCGGATTAATTGACTACGTCGATATCGGAATTGTAGTATTTCATATTAGTATTTCATTCAGTACAACCTACCCAGTGTTACCTAACAATAACATCCGTGAAGACGTTACGATAAGATCGCGTTGCATTGCGCCACTACCGGGCCATCAATTTCAATTAGCTGGAACATTACCAGCAATGTCTCATGCATATTACGATATTATTCAACTAGTCTGAAATGTAAAAATCTATGGAATACGTGATTGTAGCTTCCGCGTTTCTTTTTGCATGGCATTAGTGCATAAACGAGCGTTTTGTACGATATTGTCTAGTTCCGTAGGTATTCGAAATTGGAATCTACTAGAACGGTATAAGACTCAAATTAAAATGATATTGTTTCGTACTAAAAATTAAGCTTATATGTAATGCCTATTACATTTTGTCTGGCCTCGTGTTAATAACGGAACTGCGATAGTATGGCCTTCCTTGAGGTCATGAAACGACCCTTGTATGGTTAGTATGTAACCTTTAAGAAGTCTAATTTGATGAATTAGTATTTAGTATTCTTTATAATACACTTGGCCCCTAAATTGGTGGGTACGAAACAGTGTGTTTTCTTTTTGTAATCGGTAAAAAGTGTAACCAACCATGACGTTTCTTGCCCGTTCTTCTCCATAGGAAATCAAAAGTCGGGAACGCGGCAACCAGAGTTTGTCAAATAATTTTGTGACTTATATGAATGAGTAATTTATGCCAATCTTTCTATCTTTCTAGGTGATCGCCGCTGTGGGCACCCTGCCGTGCCCCCGAATGCCAGGGTCTCGTTGCCCGCAGAAGACATAGTCCCTGGCTTGATAGCGACGTACGAGTGCGATGAAGGATATGAGCTGTTCGGGGCTCAGCAGAGGGAATGCACGCTGAGAGGCGACTGGACTGGCGAGGTGCCGTTCTGTGGTAAGATATTATTTTATATATATTTGTGTTTCGGGTGAGGGGAAAGAACGAAGAAAGAAGGAAGAAAAAGGGATTGAAAAGATTTTTACAGGGTTGGCAAAGCACGAATTATGCCCCCGGTGGTGCAAGCGTCCATAAGCTACGGTAAGGTAACTGCTTACCATCTGGCGGGCCGTATGATTTTTTGCCAATAGTGGCGTAAAAGAAATAAAACATAACGCATTCCAACGGCTTTAGGTCAGCAACAGTTCCATAATCATTAGGACAGCAAGCTCATTTGCCTTCTATTAACATAAAAAGCTTCATGACAATAAAACAGCAAAATAATTCTCATTTCTCCTGAAAAGTGGAGCAATTACGATTATATAAAAAAAACTGTAGTTATGCCATTTCTATTCACTTGCAATGGCTTGGCACTTCGTCCATGTCCACAGGTTTCAATTATTAATAATAAAAGGGGATTGTCCAATTTCTATAGGACTTTGGCCACTCATAAACAAACATAATATGCATAATACAATAATATGTGATTGATTTAATAGCTTATATCAGTAAGAATGGGGATATAAACCTAGTTTTGTATCAAGATGAATATTTAGATATTTTTGTAACATTTAATTGAAACAGGTTATGTATGAAATAAAACTTGTTTTTTAATAAAATTATATTTATTATTCAGATTCATATGTTATAAGAACATGGTCAAGGAATTGGGCAGGTGGATTAATGTGTTCCTGATACCTTGTCTGACTTAAAAACCAAATAACGGTCTTAATATTATGTGCACAGCAACCTAGTGTTCTACGGCCCACCATACAGTTCCAGCAATATTGTTTTATTGCTGCCCTCCCTTCAGTGTTATTTTCATATAATATATTAACGAAATATGTTTTTCTACTTATGTTTCTGCTCTGTATTTTTCCACGCAATAAACTGCAGTTGACCGAAGGGAGCGGGAATCCTTCCAGTTGGTTGCTGGCAGTATTTCTGCACACCTCAATCATCGATGACCTCAATAGTATAGTAACCATCGCCTCTTGAGTGTTCTCCATAGTAAGGACGTGCTTCTTTTAATTGATACGTTCCACATGCAATTAGAATTAAATCACTATAATAATATGAAGAAATTGGAATCCATTTAAAAAAACCAAAGTAGTCGCTATAAAACATATAAAAAACAACACTCACGATTCAAAGAAACAAAGCGAATGTTATCTGTCATTTTGACAAATTGACACAACATTTTTTAAGAATCGTGTTGCCTATAAAAAAAATCGATATCGATGCATTTAAAATCGATTAAAATATTATAAGTTCTCCATTTAGTGTATACAGCGTTAGTTTATCAATTTTTGATGTCCTATATCATTTAAATCGTTTATTAGCATTTTTACTTATGTGATTCAACGAAAACTATGTTATATATAGTGGAGAGATTGCACTGTATTTTAAATCGATTTGAATTTGTTGTTTTATGGAGTTTTGGTTTGGCAACACTGAAACCAAATCCAAAGATGGTTCATGTGTAGCATCAAATCAGATACTAAAAGAAAATGATTTTTTATAGTGCTAATTGATACAAAGTCATTTGCATCAGACATTTACTAAAATAGAATTAAAAATATTGGTAAATTATATTTTTGTATTGCTTCGTGTTTAATACAATATTATTATTCCTACAGGCACAAACGTGGCATTTAGAAAGCCAGCGAACCAGTCTACTACAGTCCGAGGAGGAGCGGCAGCCAACGGCAATGATGGAGAGAAGACCACAGAGCATGACGGGAAAAGATGCACCGAGACGCAGCGGGAAGCGTCCCCGTGGTGGCAGGTCGACCTGCTCAGGCACTACGCTGTCAAAGTCGTCAGGGTTACCACCAGAGGATGCTGTGGTAAGAAGTTTTGTTCCTAGATAGAATGAAACAACTATACCTAATATGTGTGAAATTAGTTGTAGAATGAGTTAACGTTTGAAATTTTAGTTCACTATCGATACCGCTAGAGGCGCTGAAACATTGCCATACATGTCATACAAATATTGAACGTTAACGTAGATGGTAGCGTTTACTGTCAACTCATGGTAGAGCTACAGGTCTTTTGACTTCTAGCCAGCCACGCGCACTCCATAGAGACAAAACAAAATATAATAGATTTAAAAAAAAATAGAACACGCTTTAGTTATCCAAACTGAACGTGCATGCAAAATTTTAGCTCAATCGGAAACCGGGAAGTAGGTCACATTTAACTTCCAAGATTTTCTTACATAGTCAGTTACAGGTGAAGCTAATAAAAGCGTGTTAAAAAGACATTGCCTAATGCCTATCCTAATAAATTAAGTATTAAATAATAGAAAACGGTAATGTCTGTAATATCACTTAATTTAAGTCTTAGGGAGAGGTGGCCAATCACAAACATTATCTTGACAGTAAAAGACTAAATTGTTTTTGTCTACCGTGTAAGAAATGTCTGTGAACGCCACAGCTTTGCTAGCCAAAGGTTTCAATGGGGAAAACACCCCTAAATATCTCGGCAGTGGGGGCACCGAGACCACAGGGAACCACCCTGTGGAAGCACCTCTTAACATAGTTCCTGAGTCGTGTTTTACGGCCCCCATAAGAAGGGAAGGGGCTGGGTGACCTATTAATTAGGAACTACACGGAATATAGTGCACCTCATTACGCTGGAATAACAAACATAATTATGTTTACCTGTGCAGGCTGCAAAGTTCATTAGACCTCGCCTTAAATCAAATTAAAATACATTCTCGATCAGAATCTTATCAGCCTTGAAGTGCAGCCCTATAATACAGACTGCTATTGTTATTTTGGTTCAAAATTTAAAATTTTGTTCGAGAAAACGAATATCACGATGTTTATAATACCATGTTCTACCTCATCAAGGACAAAACACAGACTAAATTACCTGACCGTCAAAAACCCCGACTCCAACTAGAAAAAGACCTGTAACTTTTGAACGGCTCAACAGATTTTCATGAAACATAGCTAAGATGATAACCGATTAAATTAGCTTTCAATTAAAGAAAACTGCATTGAAATCGGTGCATCCGTTTTGAAGCTACGATGCCACAGACACACAGATACATAAATACACACTACAAACTTATTACACCCCTCTCTTTTATCGGGGGTTAATTAGTTTGGTTCAAGGCGTCATGTAGCCGGTTGCGATAAAGAGATATTATGCAATACAGGATATTTTTTTAAGTAGTGCGCATTTGCAAAATTCACTCCAAAACAAAACAAAAATTTGATTTTGTATGGCTTGCGCTAGTAAATTATACTTGTCGCTACATCTAGCTTCCGAAAAGCGACTGAATCGCTAGTCACCGTGTGAACGGGCCCTAAGGTGTAACAGAAGAAAAGGCTTATTACTTTAGTAAATAATTGGCAACGGTCTGGCAATTGGCAACACTGTCTGGGCGAGCAACCGACTCAGCCGTTTTACAAAACTTACCCAACGTTGCAGTTATTAGTAATTAATAATAATTAGCGTGAAAGTTGTCGTTATGACCACTATTATACTAAAGAAATCGACGTACAAAACACCGATATTTTTTAAAGTGTCTTTATTATTTATATAAAGCCCCCCGACCACACCGCGGCGGTGACGGTAGTGGTTAATGTTATCCTACTGCAACCGCGTGTGGGTCCTTTCTGTGGGTTTTCTGGATCGATAATTCGACATGCTTATCAGCATAATATTATAATTATCTATAGGCATACAAATAAATAAAATATAAGTGACTTTGTAATGTTAAAATAACAGCTTTTTGTTAAATGCTTATGAAAGTACATACGGTACTTACAACAAAAAAAACAATATTTAAAAGTTTTGTCTATGTGTCTGTTTGTTCCGGCTAATCTCCGAAACGGCTGGACTGATTTTGGTGGGACTTTCACTGGCAAATAGCTGATGTTGTAAGGAGTAACTTAGGCTACTTTTATTTTAGAAAAAGAAAAAGGGATTAGAGCAAAAAAAATATTGTTTAAATTCCACGCGGATGAAGTCGCGGGCACTAATAGGTACATATATTTTATACCTAAACTTTAATTTTTTGTATTTGTTTTATCTTTAATTTTCTCTCTCTTCTGTTGTCGTTATATTTTTTACTTCTTTTCGAATAAACCAAGAACAGTGTCCATTCGACCTCCGAGTAAATGCTTTATTCTGAGCTCAGAACTAAATGAAGTTATCTTTTCCTGTAAGTGGCTTTAGAACCGACAAAAGGATTAATATCCGGTGCATTATCAAGAGTACAGAACACGAGATACGTAGTATTTCCTATATCGAAAGTTTTAAGGCTGTTTGGTCTAAGAAATTTTTTTTATGATTTTTTTTTTTTCGAAAAACTATTATAAAAATCTAAAAAATACAAAAAAAAATGTCGTTTAGATCAAATAACCTTTCAACCGTCGATATAGTTACGAGTTACTAGTAGTTCATATCCAAAAGTATTATGTCGAGTAATATTGAATTAATAAATGGAACAGCAGATTTTATTTTTCGCTATTTTAGGGTTGGTCCTATAGTAAAAGTTGTTTATGATGATGACTACAATAACACCTTAAAATACTTATTAGTTCATTGCCATTTATAGATTGTTTTGTAATTCAATGTTGTACTACAATTTTCATATTGTTTTTTAAGAATTTTTTGTAAGTGCATTGTTGGTGATCCTTGGATCACCATCATTCTCCTGCCCTTATCCCATTTTATTTGGGGTCGGCGCAATGTCTTTTTCTTCCATTCGTCTCTATCATACGTCATTTCAGGATTTCTTTTTATTAATCCTTGAATAAATATCTATAATCTAATATCTAAATGTTTTGTTTATTTTTTTTTCGTGTATGTTATTTTTTTTTTGTTTCTTTGTGATCTCTGTTTCAATTTTTATTTTTTATGTGCTGACAATGTATCCTACCCTCTCATTTAAGTTTGTTTTTTGGTGCATCTACCTTCATTGTCTCTGCATCACCCTAAGGTTGTCTGGTAGAGAATGCCTACGGCATTAAGACCGCTTTTGTACATTGTATTTATTTATTTTAAATAAAATAAATAAATGTATGTCCTGTATAGAATAAATGCTTTGTATTCTGTTCTATATAAATAAATAATTAATATAGGTAGTATGATTAATTTTTGCCTTCGTTTACCAGGTCACCAGCCTCTCCAGGACTTAGAGATCAGAGTGGGTAACAGCAGCACCGACCTACAACGGAACCCACTGTGCGCCTGGTTTCCTGGTACCATTGGTGAGTACCGAATTCTTCTTTAGACGATCGCTAACCGAAATATAGAAATTTAACAATCAGAAGGGATTTATCGATTTTCTTCCCGTGCCAGTGTTATCCTTATCACAGCAATAAATAATTTTGTATCTTATTGCATTTGAGATGTATGTTTAATTGTTTATATACTGTACCTACGATACAAGAAAATCCTAGTGTGGAGCATGGTTGGAAAAAATAAGAACTAAAAATCTTATAACCTAACCGTCAATAACTTTTGAACGGCTGAACAGATTTTCATGAAATATAAGCTAAGATGATACCCGATTAAAATAGCTTTCAATTTAAAAAAACTGCATTGAAATCGGTCCATCCCTTTGAGAGCTACGATGCCACAGACAGATACCTCAGATCAACAGATACACTCTACAAACTTATAACACCCCTCTGGTTTGTCGGGGGTTAAAAATACATATGCGATAATCCCGCGAGTCTAGTTAAATACACAAATTAAATATATTTGACGACATGGTTGGCAAACTGCTAAACAATTAGCTTTCTACGCTACGTGCTGCGGGTTCGCTCCCCGCACGGAGCAATTCTTTGTATGGTGTACAGATACTAGTTTCGGGTCTGGTTGTGTGTGCATATGACATATATGTTTGTAAACTGTACCCTCGATATGAGAGAAACCCTAGTGAGGGGCAACGTATTTAAAAAAAAGAATAAATTGCAAGAATAATATGTTTAGCAGCGCGCGCGAAGTGTTGTGACCGCCATAGAATAGAAGAAACAAAAAAATATTCTTAAAACAAAATATCTAAATCTAAATCAATCGGCATCATTAAGAAAGCTGTAGTTACAGAATAGGCCTGACCTAAATGCGGCAGCGCCAAAAGCAAGCAACGAGTGTCCTGTAATCGCGTGTCCTATCTGGACAATAAACAGCAATGCGGCTTTTGAGTAGACCAACAACAAATTGAGTCAGACACTTGTCCCTGCCACGGAGCTGTAAAGTCTACGTTCACACTTCACTACCAAACAAAACTTTTATTTACTTACAACGCCATTACAAAATTCAAAGTAGATACAAAAATAAATTATGTTAGTAAAGGGTTCCACGATCTTGCCCCATCGCCCTTATTCCGTCTCAATAAAAATAGAGTATGCACTGCAATGTTTACGGGACCATAGTCCATTTGTACTGACGCTCTTACAAGTCGGTCATGGTGAACTGTTTATGATGTGCGAGCTCAATAAATTGTTTATGGGATTTGGGCTTAGTTTACAGAATAACAAAGATATCGATATATTTTAATGGTGTAATAAATGTCAATTCATACCAAACGCTCTATTATTTTTAAGTTCTTGATTTTATTTTGTAAAAAACGTTGCTCCTCACTTGGATTTCTTCTGTATCGAGGGTACAGTTTACAAACATACATCTCACATGCACAAGCACACACCCAGACCCGAAACAACTATAGTTCATACAGATTTTTATATTATTTTATTCCATGCGGGGATCAAACCCGAGGCACGTAGCGTAAAAAGCTAATCGCTTAGCCACTGCGCCAACCGTGTCGTCGAACTCTCATTACTTTTGGATCAAAGCAAGAGCACATATATTTTGGGAATTTTACAATTCCGATAGCTGTTAATCGACAAAGAAAAATATTTAAAATAATATGTTTATACAGGATATTTTTTTATGTAGTGCGCATAATTTGTCTCAATTCAGTCTCTGTTCCTAAATGCAGCCGCAGTATTGGTATACACTTTAAAACAACAGGTAACTCAGTATGGGGGAGCGGGACACATATAATTGACTAGCGCGAGCTATACACAATCAAATTTTTATTTTGTTTTGGAGTGAATTTTAGTACTGCGTTTGCATTTGGGATCGGACACTGAATCACACTGAAAATTTTGCGCACTACATAAAAAAATATCCTGTATAGTTATTGGAAGAGTTTAAACCAACCATCAAACTGATGTTCGATTAAATCATAACTGGCCTATGTGCCTCGTCTAGTGAATCCAATAACTTAGGCTTTTACATACATTATGAGCCAGTATGGTCCCTGCATTATGCACTATCCGAATAGTTTATTAAATCACTAGCGACACGTCCCCGGCTTCGCACGGGTGAAATTTCCCTACTAACCGTACATTAAATATCAAAGTATAATACTTTGATATTTAATATAAACCTTCCGTAAAAAATTATCTCACCGATGGTGAAAACCGCATTGAAATCCGTTGCGTGATTTAGGTTAGCAGATATACAGACAGAAAGCCAGAAAGACGCGGAAAGCGCCTTTATTAACACGCTTTTATTAGCTTCACCTGTAACTAACTGTGTAAGAAAATTTTGGACCACTTTGACCCACTTCCTGGTTTCCGATTGAGCTGAAATTTGGCATATACACGTTCAGTTTGGATGACTAAAGCGTGTTCTATAGTTTTTTTGAAACTATAATATTTTATTTTATACTTTGTAGAGATTGGCATGATTTTTAGAAGCCTACTTGTCAGCGCTTTATTCAAGGACAAAGCAGCCCGTCCCGATTTCGCACGGGTGAACATTTAATGATATTCATTTAATTTAATTTTAAAGATAACTTTACACCTTGGGTTACATTATTGGAGTTTTCGTAGGGATCCTTAATTTTATTGAAAATAAAAATTAGCCTATTTTTCTCAGTGATAATATAGCCTTCAACTGATGAAAGAATTTTAAATATCGGTTTATTCATTACAAACAAAAATTATTATAATATAAAAAATAATTTCCCTTTTTATTCGCGGTTTTCGCAAATTGTATCAAACGTACTCACAAAACTAATGACGAATGCAAAGATATGATTGAAATACACCAAATACACGCTAAACAAAGTGGAAATCGTGTCAGTTTGTTCACATGCTCTCTAGCTGGGAACCGGTATAGCCGCGTGGAAGCGGGTCAGCGCAATTAAATCATTGGTGTCGCTAACCACGTCTTTAAGCGGCTACTGTACGACTAGAACAGCGGGTGGACAAACCTGTTTTCTCCGCCCTTTTGTCTCCTTGATAGAAGACAAAACGAAAAAATCTCCCCTTTGCTAGCATAGCACTACTACTACTACTATACTGCTACTACTTACTTACTACTATTTTGTTACTAACCATTATGAGTCATAGTTACTTGAAAATAAAGCATTTATTTATTATTTATAGCTATGAGGGACATTTTTTATTTTTTTAAACCATAATAGGGAAACAATCTTGCGGTTTACTTGATGCTAAGAGATCACCGCCACCAAACATCCGCAACACCAGAGTAGTCACTGATGCGTTGCCGACCTATTAGGATGGTGGATGGTGTTAGGAAAAAGGGAGGTAAAGGAGAAGGAAGGAGACTAAGGGAGGAATTGGGCCACCGGCGCTCCAGACTCACTGAACGAAACGCAACAGTATGCATACTGCCACTTAACGTCGATATTCTATTACTATTTTATGTCTTTACGGTGAACTAAAGACCCAATTTATTAGTCTCGGGAGCTAGCACGACATGAGGAAACGGGAAAGAGATGGTTTTATTCCTGATTTTCTCTCCCCTTTTTTGCTGTAGCCCTGCTGATAGAAATGTGGTATTGGCGTCGAATGGAGAAAATATCCTGGACAGTAAAAGTGATCAATGAAGAAATACTAAGAAGGTTAAAAGAGAAAAGGGAAATATTGAAACACAGAAAAAAATCCGCGAAAAGTGGCAAACAAGCATATGGCCCGCCTGATGGTAAGAGATTAGGTACCGTAAACTATGGACGCTTGCGACAGCAGGAGCATACCACGCGGGTTTTCTTTTCACTCCTTTTTTGAAGAACCTCATGCTGTTGTGTCTTAGGAAAACCAAATACGACTGTACCTACTCAAATTTTTTTAGACCATTTGCTCATTTGATAGTTGGACGTTTTGCTATAAAGACAATTTGCTAATTAGCCGTATTGCTAAATAGACATTTTGATTATTTGGACGTTTTGCTACTTAGACGTATTGATCGCGAGGCCTCGGTAGGGAGCTGATTCCACAACCTGACCGTGCGTGGGAGAATACTCAATTTCGTCAAATAATCTCAAATTGGCGTACTATTGGAGCCATTGGAGGCCAATTTTATTAATATCGAATTGGAACGGGTACATTTGCGCACTCTAATAAACTTCTTTTCTTTCTAAAAGCAACGGTGAGTGCACTTTCTAGGCGACAGTTTTGTTTTATATAGGTATATGTACATTATTAGGACCGTTGCGAGCGTAATCAATAGTGAACCTTTTCTGTCTGTTTATTTTGTGCCCCTGTGAAGTCTGCGACGCGAAGAAGAACCAAATAAATTCGCACGTCACTTTTTCCTCCTTATGTTAAAAGGTTCTTAATCATGTCTCAAGCTTGCTTTCCTTTTTCCGATGTTAAATTGTAAGTTAATTTTTGCGGAAGCCTCTGCGAGTAGTATCCTCCGGTTAATTGAAAACAAAATGCAATTTTGCTTGGGTTCAGACAGTTTCCCGAACTATTCGTTCAGCAAAGCATAAGCTTCATGTAAACTAGAACTGTTATTCAGTTTCTTAGAAGGTAATAATCATGTTATTAATATTCAGGTTAATATTAACAAAATTGGAGGACGACAATTAGGTATTTAGTTTCATGTCGACACGAAACGAGCTGATATATTATGCAGAATTAGTTTATAAAATAATAATAGCTTGTCAATAACTCAATAATAACGCAATAATTGTTACAGAGCGTTCACAATTTTAGAGGTCTCAGTATAAAACATAACAAACTCTTTAAACATTTTTTTTGTCTTTTATAGATACTACTTTCATAAGTATTAAATATATTTTTATTTAAGCTGCGGCCCATTTTACCTAGCTGTTAGGTGAATATGGCCCACGAAAAAAAAAGACTCAAATGCTTTTGGGGGGAGGGGGCTTGATCCCCTAAGCGGCCCCTGGTCCCTGGATCCGCTACTGTTTCGGAACACTGGAGAAATACTTGAAAACCACGATCATAATAAATTATGCAAGGGCGAGTAACAACAAAATTATCAATTCCATCACTCGAAATATTAACTTAATAAATGCGGATGAATTACCGACATGTTTAAAATTGTAATGCGGCGTTCATTGTGGTATTTAGTATAATAAAATATGAAGGTCAGAATTAATTAATTTTATGATTTTCGGAAATCAGAGGTTCGTTTTGTTTCATAATATTTTCGTGGCTACATTCTTGAATGGACAGTTGATTTGTTGAGCGATATAATGACTGTTCGCAATAGTTCTTGGACTAATTAGCCAGCGTGTGTGACGTGGGTAGAGGTTTTATTGGAGTACAGAGCGGGCGCTAACGCGGGCGCGTTTATTTGAGCATATAATTTAATTTTTAACCTTTAGACCCGTCGGATGGCTCTAAAAACAAATTATAGCCAAATCGAATGGTTTCTAAAAATTTAAGTAATGGCGAGGGGCTTAATTTTTTTTTAATAAAAAATAATAAAATGAATTGTGAAATAAAAATATAATTAAATTACGTCAGGGGCCGTGCGGCCTATATGAGAATAAATAGGTACAGTGTGAAATCTTAGATTTTTGAAAGGGTTAGGTACTTAGGAATATCGCCAGCAGGGCTAGCATAGCATGGACAAACCCGTTTTCTCCGCTCTTTGTCTGCTTCCTAGAAGACAAAACGAAAAATTAAGAAATAAAACGATAAAGTCATCAAAACCGCTCCGCTAATCATCTCCGCATTTTTATATATATGTATATATATTTATTTATGTACCTACTAATATGGAATATAATGTACATTTAGTGTATATATAATGTAGTGTTTATTAAATAATATATATTCTTATATACATATAAATAGTTATAAGTTAAGTGCTTATTTTACTTTATTCAGTATTATTATCTTGTCCGTGCACCTACCATCCTTTTTTCTCTGCATCACCCTTAGGTTGACTGGTAGAAAATGCCTAAGGCATTAAGTCTGCCTCTGTACATATTGCATAAAGTATAATATAAATAAATAAAGAGACGATTTTGTTTCCGATTTTCTGTGGATAAACTCGTTTTCTCCATCTTTTGTCTCTTTAACAAAAGACAGAACAAAAAATCGCGAGAAAACACGGTAAAGAAATGTTTTGTGTCCGACTTTTCTCTCCCCCCATTTTGCCGAGCTAGCCCTCAAGTAGTGCTAAGTGTCATCTCCTCCACAAAATTACTGTTATATTGCGCAGTTTTAAAAGCTGCTGCAACTCTAATCTGTGGGACTATTCTGTAAGATAATAAACGTGTAGGTAACTTAATAACTGGAGTTGTAAACATGACCAAAGCACATTCACAGCACCGTTAAGTTATCGTATGTCAATTGAATTTATCAAATATCAACCGAAATTACCTAACATTAAGATTCGAATCGAGAAGCGAGATTGTCTTACTGAATAACTATGCAGATCATAACCAAAAACAGATACTATAAATGGTCATAGGATATTGCTACAATGACCACAAATAATGACCAAAAGTCGATTGGTTACGTGACTGCTTCATTGATTTTTCGTGATAATAGAGAATTCGATATCACGAGTATTTTTAGGTATATAGGCAAATTAAAAAAATCCTCATTCAGCAGAACGCTGTCAATATTGATGACATAATTGTGCGATTAAACGCATTCGTATAATGTTTGTATATTGCTTAGTTAGAGCATAGACGTATCACTTCACTTACGCTTAGGCTTAGAGGAATGACAACATTCCTCTAAGCATTTCAAGCCTAAATAAAGCTGCAATAGGAGACGCTAGTAGGCCCTCTGTTCCGTTTAAATAACTTCCTTTAACGCTATATTTTGCACAGTCACATATTATATCATCTTCTCATCATTATGTTTCTAAGGAATATATTTCCCATGACTTTCGATCCAGTATTTCCCACGTCATGTCGCCCGCTACCTCGCCCGCTTTCCCCATATCGCATCGCTACCTCCCACATTAAAATAATTATGTAAAATTATCAACATTGTTTATTCATTACATAAACTAAGGTTTTCACTTCACTGCGTATTGTTTTTTAACATCGACACTTCAGACAGCACTATTATAATTTAATTATATAATAAAAAAGTACGCTTACATGTAGGGCTATTGTTCATAAAAACCGGTTCACCTAATGTTAAAAGCAACAAAACGAAGGTAAAAATTACGTAAGTTGAAGAAAGTATTTTTATGTTTGTTTGTTTTTATGTTTTAACGGCAGAACGGTTCGCCTGATTGCTACGAAAATTTCATTGTAGATACTATTGTTTGTAAACGACTGTAGTTATACTAATTATGATAGATGACGCAGGCAGCTGTGTAAAAACGGCTTATATTCTAATTAACATTTGGCAATTTTGAAAGCAATACAATAGTATAAAATAAAGTCGCCCGCCGCGTCTCTGTGTTTGTTGGCTAACTACACTCGGAGTCGGAAGCAATGAATCCGGATCATCAACATAATAATAATATCTATAATATAAATAATAATATATAATATCTCGGTAACTAAGAACGATAGCTTATTCAAATAAAAAGTATTTTTCATCTCACTAGCTTGGAAAGGCTTTCTTTATTATTCGAAATCTGAGCGCAAAATGTCTATTTTATCCGCCAGCGTGAAAATGTTATTCGTAATAAGTCTATTTTATCCGCTAGCGTGGAAAAGTTATTAGAAATTCGAACGTGACGAACTATGGTGTAGAGCACAGACCTGGGCCCTAATTCTGTTGTAATGACGAGAGCATTCTGCCACGAGTGAAGGGTTGGCGCCCTGGACAAGTCTAGAGTGGTGCAAAACAATTCAAATATAATTAGGCATCTAACATTTTCCTCGCTTTAGTGAGATGAAAAGTTGTGTGTTTCGCACGGCTGCAAAATTATTTGCGTCTCGCGCCTTGGAATACCTCGCTACGCTCAGGATTCTATTATAAAAACCATATTGCTGGGAGCGAATTTCATAGTGGTAGCTTCAATTGTCTGGAGAAAATAGCAGCCTAGGTAAAGACAGGAAGAAACATTACAGCCACCGTTTACAATTACCAGAATTTATATCTGAAACACACACACCTCACACTCAATCCATTACCTCACGGCTTTAAACATTTCAGTCACAGACTCATGACGGAGGAGCAATGTAAAAAATCACAACGGATTAAAACACGAAAGTGACTTACGCTTTCTAAATCATAGTATACAGTTTCTATTAACGACAATGAAGATTCCCACAGCCAATAAATGTTGGCGAAGTTATTATGCACGCCTGTCACACCATAACAAACCCATTGGAAACACATGATAATTGTGTAATTGCGGCCTTTGTTCGGTTTAGCGATGACGGTGTTAATGAAGTCATTTTATTATACAGGTTCTTTTGTCTTATTTATTTAGGTTTACTGTATATTATTAAGCTGTTCATAAAGACGGATGGTAATCACTTTTTACCCGACTCTGCGACGCAAAGGAGGGTAATGTGTTTTTATACAACGTGTATCAGAAATACGTGGTCATATTCAAGAGTCTGGATCAGACCGTCAAACTGAACAACTTTCTCTATGGAATCAACATCATAATCTCGAAAAAATTATCAGCTGTCCCATAAAAAACTTTAATAGGTATACTCGACCCAAACGTATGGTACAGCTGAATATTTTTTCCTGATTACGATGTTGGTCCCATAGAGAAAGTTGTTCAGTTTGATAATCTGATCCACACCCTAAAATATAACCACGCATTTCTGATATACGTTGAATAAAAAGTGGCGAAAAAAAAAACAATAATCCTAAATATATCGGACAAACGAATCTGTTTAGTAATATTACTTCATTAACACCGTCATCGCTAAACCGAATAATGGCTGCAATGACACATTTATCATAGCAAAGCCAGATAAAGTCAGAGAAAGAGTTGAAAATTCCGAATTAAAAAAATCAAGGTAAACTAAACAAAAGCGGTGCAGTTTATAAGAGCAGCAGTTGAAACTAGGTCAAGAAGAAACTGCCAACCTCAAGACAAGTAGATGGCATACATAGGTCATCTGCCTCTTCCCATCTACTTGCGCGTCTACCGCGTAACTTTATTGGTAATGAACATCGACTCTGGTCATAAACTTCAATATGATCGCGGATCATAGATCCACTCGACACTCGACTCCAGTGTGAGCGACGCCATTCATGCTGCTGGGAACAAGGCAAAATGGCGGAGTATAGTCCAGAAGAAGGTGATACATACATAGAGGTCACGACCCTCATCAGTGAGGAAAACGACTCATGGAGGAGGGAAAAGATACAGTGAGCAAGTGTAACAGACACCATCGCTTCATATCAATAGATTTACCAATCAGGTTACGAAACAGTGTGACAGTCAACCATAGCGTGCATTACTTTACTCTAGAAAGACGCCAGCGCAAGCATGCAGCCGACTCGTGCGCAATAATCACTGACAATTGTCTAGTAGGAAGAGATGGCTCTATAAATAACTTTTATATTAAGTTTTCTGAAGCTGTTGAAAGTCCAACTTTCTCAATTAATTTTAAACAAGGACTCGTTAGATAAACAGACGAGCATATTGAAATTCTTCAGGCACGTCTCTAGACGAAAATACGATGCGATGGAGCTTGTCGTGCAAGGCAAGGTGTCACCTATGCGATGGACCGACCAAATCAAGTCCTGTGTGGACTGGCCCTTGCATGAGTGCACCAGAACATGTGCCAACAGAAACCGATGGCGAGAAGCGTGAGGCGAGTCTATTAGGACTTTAGGAGTGACTGACGCTTGTGTGGTGTATGTAACGTGAACACAATGTTAATTTTTTGGCCTTATCTGAACGGAAAGTTTATCATGTTTAAATTTCTACTTTCCTGTTTTGGACGGAATGCTATTTCTGGTCAAATCTTATAACAAAATAACCAACGCCAACGTAAAATGTAACGTCAAATATTTTTTGAAAGTGTGCATACATTACTTGTAATGGAAATTCTTGGTAAACCATGGAGACATCCTTGCCTCCTTGGCTAATAGCTTGTATAGTTATGTGAAACTTTATACGTTCTGTTAACACTGCCTACCTCATGGCAAAAAGTCGTGAAGTTATATGTATTAAAATTTAATTTTTACTTGTTACAGACGAAGGTATTACGAGGACGTTTACGTGCGCACGGCCGCTGGTCGGCCAACACGTCTTCCTGCAACTGGTCGGAGTCGAGGGCTCCCTGTCCTTGTGCGAAGTCGAAGTTTTCACTACTGAAGGTTGGTACAATCAGCTGAAGGTCTCTTATAGGTTCACCAAAGATTTCAGGAATGCTTGGTACACAATTCAAGATAGCAAGCTCATCTTTCAAGTTCCTTTTTTGGATTCACAGGTGAAACAAAACTGTCATAAGAGCTTTCGATAGCATAGTTGGTGCAGTAGCTTAGTGATCGGCCCTCTGCGCTACGTATTACGGGTTCGATACCCGCACGGAACGAATATTTGTGTGGCCTATAAATTGTTGTTCCGGGAGTTTGTGTATGTAACTGACGTGTACCAACGAAAAGGAGATATCCGAGATAGTGCAACGTTTTAAAAAGTTTTTAGATACCTACATATAATTAAATCCCTTCTTTTCTGGAAATAACAGTCGTTACAATGTAACATATTTTTTTGTGTCTTGTTTGTTATGTTTGTCACATATTTTGTACCCGTTGGCAGAATTCTCCAACGACCGCTGTGCGCCATCTGGAGCACCAGCAGACATCGAACTGGCTGCCTTCTCCAGGAACTGCTACGAGTTCAACGTGGCCAAGGGAATGTCCTTCGATGACGCGAGGAAGCAATGCAAGACTCATGGAGGAGATTTGATTCATGGCTTCCAGGTACGTTTCGTGTCGACACCATTGCCTTGCCTACTACACTCAAATGGTGCAAATTTAATAACTTGATCAACGGGCCTAATATGGCCATATTAAGCAATTCATGTAAGAATCTCCTTAATAACTGTCAAATAGATGATAGTAATGAACCTTACGTGAATGATGATAAGATTAGTCCAATAGATGGATACTTTGAAATTTTTAATGTGAATCATATTATGATTCATCTTAAGCGGCCTTTTAGACCCCCTGTAGTTTTAATTTACACGTACATATTATTATTTGGGGTCGAAGCGGTCGTATAATGAATAAGAATAAGAATAATTTATTTGCATGAAATATGGTTACATCGGTGTTAACATTTATGTTGTAATTTGTACAGCATATCTCGCCACATATACGGCATGCAAAACTGATTTACCTGGTTACTAATTAGGATTATAATAAGATATTATGATTATAATAAGCAGGTACCTGCTTAAATCTTTACAAAAATAGAAAATTATAAAACTAACAAAAAAGAAAATTAAAAAGTGTATATAAAATTACTTTGGCAAAAATTTTAATAAAGAAAATTAAAATTAACATAGTATACTTAAAAAAAATAAAAAAAATAGAACATTAAAAAGTTTACCTACCTACGATTTTGACAATAAAATATGTACTTATTTCGACATGGTAATTGTAAAATTACAGTTAGATGCACCTTAAAATACTCCATTGTTATAATTAAGACATGAATTCTTTGATACTGTAGAAACATTTTTCTGTAAGCCATTTTTTGAGAATATATTTAAAGCGTGAAAGAGGTAGTTCTCGAATGGATTTTGGTATTTTGTTAAAAACTTGAATTGCCATACAACTACAGTTTCTTTTATACAAAGTGGTCGATATCATTGGGAGTTGTAGTTTGCTAGGGTCTCTAAATACATATCTTTGATGGTCACTCGTTTTTTCAAACAAATTAGAGTGTTTTTTAACGAATACTCCGATTTCAAAAATGTAAAGAGAAGTTAAAGTTAATAGGTTTAGCTTTTTAAAAAGCGGTCTGCATGTATCTATTGGACCAGCACCACATATTGCCCTGACACATTTTTTCTGCGATACAAAAACCTTGTGTATGTCTGTGGAGTTACCCCACAACAGCAGTCCATATCTCAGTACCGCACCCACGTAGCCATGATATGCCAATAAAGCAGTCCTCTCAGATGCTAGTTTTCTAAATTTTTTAAGCGCGTATACGAACCTGTTTATTCGACTACAAACACTGTTTACCTGAGCTTTCCAATTGCAGTGATTATCAAGCAAAATGCCTAGAAACTTTGTATACTCAATATCTTCTATTTGTTGACCTTCATAAGATATTTTTAAACGCTGGGTTACACTGTTGTAGTTCCTAAATTGTATAACCTTAGTCTTTGAAATATTAGCAGTGAGATTATTTTCATAGAGCCATTTTGATATACTTTCTATTGTGTTTTTAAGTGTTTGTTCGTAATCTGAGCTATCTTTTATTTGAGGAATGACTACTGATATATCATCAGCGAATAACGTGCATTTGTAATTTGTGACATTTGGAATGTCATTGATATAAATTAAAAATAGAAGAGGTCCTAAGATACTCCCTTGTGGAACTCCAAATTTATTAACTATATAAGAAGATTTATAAGAAGTAGAAGTCAATTTCATATCAGTGCGAGTTATCTGGACACATTGCCTACGATTGCTTAAATAGCTTTCTAACCATTGAAGAGCATTGCCGCGAATGCCGTAAAGATCACATTTACGTAAAAGAATACGATGGTCCACAAAATCAAATGCGCTCGACATGTCAAAAAAGATCGCTGTTGCACGCATTCTTTTATTTAGGAACTCCGTCACAGTTTTGATCAACGAATAGGCAGCAAGTGTGGTTGATTTATTTTTCTGAAATCCGTTCTGTTCCTTTTTAATAATACTGTGTTTATTTAAAAAGCTGATAATTCGAGTATGCATTAATTTCTCAAAGATTTTTGATAAGATTGGGATCAACGTAATCGGCCGGTAATTATTTACTTCTTCTTTATCATCTCTTTTGTGTAATGGCTTGACAATAGAAAGTTTCAATTTATCAGGAAATGGGGTTTCGAATGCGCGTCTCCTTTTCTGAGATAATGTAAAACTGTTGGTCGACACTTCGCGGCACCAGAGCTCTGGTGTTAAAGCAGTTCTTTGGATAAAGAATAAACATTGCCATTTAACGTGGCAATGCTGGCAGCATTTTGGGCACACTACCAGGTTGACAGTAATATGAGGGAGTCCCCGGGTGTGTGTGTGGTGAGTGGACGCCTAAAAGTATCAAAGCGAGGCCCTTTGATACTTTTATTTTTGTATTTTTTGATGCAATTTATTTATAATGGTTAAGTTGAGAATAATTATCATTAACATGCTAGTCTTTTTCAAGTAAATGTCACCGTCTAGTTTAACGGGATGAGGTTAAATATCAGTAGATGTTGCATTTAAAATTCTATACGAAACGTGACTTCTAATACGCAGATAGAAGGTTCAAATTGATTCACACAATACCATGACATGCGATTACGTGAACAAGTGTATGTAGCGTATTTTTGTAGCAACATCTCACGCACTTTTTACGCTTAATTCCCGTTGTGTTTCTAACACTAAGTTTATTACAATATTACCGCTGTTAGAAACAGTTGTTTTAGGTTCTATAATAATAAATAAGTAAAAAGAAGATTATAATTTAATAACATTATACAATATATATTAACAAATATAACATAAAAATAATAATAATAATATATATATATATATTATCAATATTTTTATTACCATGTTTCCTTGTGTGTACATAAATAAATAAAATAAATAAATCATTCTTAGTTCAGGCTTCCATGGCCCATAGATATACAGGGTGACTGGTAGAACGAGGAAAACATTGAAGAAGGGTATTGTACTAATCATTATGAACAACTTTTACTATGGGACCAAATATGAAATCGCGAAAAAGTATCTACTGTTCCATATAAATAATTTAATATTACTCGACTAAATGTACCTCCGGAGCAGAAGATTTAATAGATAGAACCCTCCTTCAATGTTTCCTCGTTCAACCAGTCTACCTGTATTATATAGTGTAGGTATACCCTAAAAACTAACATATAATTTATACAGTAAATATACAATAGTAGATTCATAGATTGTTATACAAGGGTCGAAAGGAATCAATTCCCATACGAGGTATTTAGACTGTAGTCCGAGTAGGAATTGGTGACTTTCACCCGTGTTAAACACTCTACTTTTCAAAATAAAATAAAACAGAGTATAGACTGTGGTATAGACATCGATGTAAGTATCCCGTCAAATTCTCTCATTCTAATTGTATTGTGTTGTGTATATTCTAATTGTCTTTTTAAAATTTTAAATATGGAACACACCGATTCACCGCCGGGCGGCGCCGCCATCGCTCCACCGCGGTCCCTCCCGCTTCATAGGTTTTTTTTTAAATGCACACTGGCTGTTTATTCACTCACAGTACCGCAGCATGTTTTTTTTTATCGATATTTTATTTTTAGTTATGTCAAAATATTCATAGTCTTCTTCCAAACCCAATTTAGTTCTATTTTTCAAATTCATTCCGGCCCTCGTGTAGAAACATAGAGATAATACATAGTACCGTAGAAAGTAATTAGGTACTATGAGTCTTTTCCGTCATTTTCATAGTCTACTTCCTAACCCAATTGAGTTCTATTTTTAAAATTCATTCCAGCCCTAGTGTGGGAAGTAATAAAATTACTATGAGTCTTTTCCGTCCATCGGTGGGAAGCAAAGTTTTCCACCCCCTCTCAGATCAAACAAACACTACTTTCCGAGCATGAGATATGAAAAATTATGTTGGTAAATAAGGCTGAGGACTAAGTTAGTAGCACTTTACTTTGTACTGTACTATACACTCGCGTCAGTATACACTCGTCCTAAGGGAAATCAGTGTCACATTATAATAGTATCACAATTACAAAGTATATTCAACTATCATCAATATGGATGCGTTTTCCTTCATTGTAAATCTGTAATCAGAAAGTGATTTGCATGACAATGGGTAGGTATGGTATAGAAACAATAGCGTCGTTAGATGGATGACGGTAGGTACGCAAAAACTGTCTTCACGCCAATAAACTTTGAGGGTGAGCACATAATTGTTGATTGTGTATATTATTTATTCTGTGGTAGTTATAGTGTCTGGCAAATAAGCGAGTTTTACTTCTATTACCCACGTAATGGAAGTCAAAATAGGTTGAAGGACACTGCAAAAACCAATTACGAGACTATTTTGACACGATTGATATAGCAGAAATAGGGCCCTGACTGCAGGATGCATTCTATTGATACGCTTGATTAAAAACAGTAAAAACATACTTTAAAAATACTAAAAGTAATGTTTATTATAAAATAATTTTCTTTGTGACGTCGTTGGTGCCACAGCTGCCAAGCTAAGGTGCATTGAAGAATTAAGGCCCCGACTTCAGAAGCTGTTAAGTTTTTAAGAAAATATTATTTAATGTTTTCGGTTTTAGAATTCGGTTCTTACTTTTTTTAAACATATTTTATTTTTCTATTTTGAGTGGCAAAAACCATAGATTTAGTTGAGGGAAGCGAAAATATTCTAAGTTTATGGCATAAACAATACATAAAAATGCGATTTGCTAGTATCCATTGAAGAGTTCCATTGTCTATCTCCGAAGGTCTTCATCAGATCTTCACCAAATTTAAATGGGACCACCTCAAAAGAATACTCTTTCAAACAAAAATCATTAAAATCGAATAAGAATTGGCGAAGATATTGCAGAAGAAAAAAACAAAAAAAAACATAGATACAGATAAATTGATAACCTCCCTCTTTTTTGGAAGTCGCTTAAAAATAAGCTAATGATTCTGGTGGACATGCGATGCATATCAAATACGGAACCAATCCATAAATATACATTGAACACAAGCAGTAGTTATGAGTCAAATTAATTCCACAGCTAGAATGTTTTGATCATGGATCATACATTTACATCTCAAATAAACGCAAAAGAAACAATGAACGGACTAATTGTCAGACTTTTTGGGATGCTGACTCCCGTAACGACTGTCATAGGTATTTAAATACGACAATCGGAACCAACTGCATAACGTGCTTTCCGAGACACGGAGTGTTCTCGATGTGTGTGGTTGCCCTCGCAGATCGATTGCTCTGCGCGGTAACTAACTACGAGTCATATATTATTAAGTATTTGAGCGTCCACTTATCAACAAATCACGCCTTGTCTCAGCGCAGTGTATTGTTTGAATGTAGGCCAAACCTATGTTTATACAGTGGACAATTAAGTACCGAGTATTGACAAAGGTACGAGTACCTAGTTAACGCCAAGGGAACGACAAGATGGCTATTGTCGCGTTCATCTCACGCGTAACAATTATTATGAATGGCGTATTAGTAGATGCGTGTGTCATACGTCGTTAGTCACAGTTATGTATTTCGGTTATTAACTGTTTTCCGCTTTTATAACTGTTTGTGTGATTGGAAAGTTTCGTTTGATTGAACCTTCTAAATTCAAAAGTACGTTATAGTGCCACAAACTTATCTGACCCGGTCGTGGCGTCGCTGCCGTCGCTTTTACCAATGTCATCTCCGTACAAAAATGACATTTTTAAGTCATTTTTGTTCCGTAGCCACGTTAGTTCCAATTTTGGTCACCAGGTCAGATAAGTTTGTGGCACTATAGGTCACTTATAAGAAAATCGGCACTTTTTTTTTTTTTCTTTTTTTGTGAGACTTCTTAGTTAAGTTTTTAGTTCGTATTCGGATATTTTAAACCAGAGATCTTTAGTAACTTTCACTGATTATGTTAAAACAATAATTTAAATATTACATAACCGGATCCTTAAAGCGAAGCATATTTTACATAAATAGACATCGCTATAACAGTTTGGCCTTTCCAATCTTTATTACTAAAGAATCTAGCTTCGAGTTGTTAAAGTAGGTAATACGTAAAAGGTTCGCGTTAAAGTTGTTGAGTTTTACATTTTGTAACACTTCGCTTGGTCCTAAAAGGAGCGTACTCTAAAAACTTGACGTTATTGAAACCCACAGTCGACTTAATACATCAAACGGAGCACGAATGTTTTTATGTATCGTAACAGTAACTTAGGCCATTTTTGAATAAACTTAACATTTTTAATATTTTTGTTTAATTTTACGCAACATACAAACTTGTTTCTTGAAAAGATATTTTTTTTTATGCTGGAATAACCATAATTAACGTCTATATTTTATTCAAAATTTGCTTAGGTACTTGAACGTTACAGTACGTCAAAAACATTCATGCTAAGCCCTCTTCGCAAACACTGGTTTATGACGTCACAACGCATAATCAGGTTGAATTTTTTTAATACCTATTAAGTATAGGTATATATATTTACCCACTAATGTTTAAGTTACTTGGAAAAGCTTTAATTTTGAAATATTAGCTGTTGCCCGTGGTCTCGCGAGCACATTTTTAATTTTTTACTTTCGTCTTTTTATCTTTTCGTTCTGTTCTTGCAGGGTGCTACACTAAGCTTCTTGATTCAAGAGTTGGAGCGTAGAAAACCTCAGTTGAAAACGCAGCTGGTATGGATCGGCGCCCAAAAAGAACCGGGACTAACTTCTAGGACCTGGAAATGGGTTGATGGTAAACAAAACTTGAATAAAGTTATTTTTAATGTCTACTCCAGAGTTACAATGACGTCACATATCCTATAACCAGCGGACAATCAAGACGCTTCCAACGATACCTCATTTGTCGAATTACAGATAAGTAGTTTAGAAGTTATACCGGTAAATACCGGTCAAACGTATTACCCTCTACGCAGTCGGGTAAAAAAACGGTATTTTGTCTGAGATGAAAAAATACATGAAAAGAACGTTATTTTTTCTGGGATGAAAATATACATGAAAAACTCAACCAACAACAACTAAACTCTTTATATTATTATAGATGACCTTGCTAGTCCTAAAAATGACCTCTCCAATCCTAAAGAACAAAAATTCTTCCAGGAGAGCTGGTGTTGAAACCGACGTGGGGCAAGGACCAACCGAACAACTACAACGGCGAACAGAACTGCGTGGTCCTCGACGGCGGGCGAGCGTGGCTGTGGAACGACGTCGGCTGCAACCTGGACTACCTGCACTGGATCTGCCAGTACCGTGAGTGTCATACATAGGTACATATCGTTTTCTAATGGTTGCAAGCGAATGTGCTCCGCGAGGTATGTTGTGATTTCTATTTTGTTCAAGGCGACTCGGAGGACCAGACATCACGATTTCAGCTGTGCTTAAATTTAATATCTTGCGCTGAGCACAAAACATTTGATAACGCGATTAGTCTGAAAGATTATATAGAGCCGAAAGAGGGTTATTGTACTCAACATTATGAACAACTTTTACTACGGGACCAACACAGAAATAGCTGCAAAACAATCTGCTGTTCCATATATTTAGTCGAGTAATATAGAATTATTTCGTTTCGCGATATCATGTTTGGTCCCGTAGTAAAAGTTGTTCATAATGATAAGTACAAAATCCCCCTTTTGACTTTATATACCTTTTTCGAATAACTGTGTATGTTACCCTATAAAAAATTGTATCAGATCTGGGTATTTTAGTGTGTATTTACTAGCAGTATGATTTAAAAGAAATCCTAGTAACATCTTTATTTTATAAAAGAAAGTGTTAGTAACGGCTGCAGCCTGCGGGTTCAATGACCGCATCACGAGAAATATTTATTTATATAACAGAAATATTTGAAAACCTTTCTTTATAAGTTATATGAGAGGAAGAAAACTGTGAACTAAAATACCTACGTCACTATTATTATTTCTCCTAATATTAAGATCGACAGGATAACCCACATGGCTGATTATATCTTAACAGTAGGTACAGGAAATAGTTAGTTATAGTGCGGCCGCCGAGAGAATGCGTTTCTGACACCTGTCAGTTACGAACAAACGAGAATTTTTTGTTATCGAAATATTATTACTTATTAGTACCTATCTATCGTTTACATGCACTACTGATACAAAATTCTATTAAAATTAACCTATAATAAACTAAAATAGTTTAGCGCTAAATATAATCTAAAATAAAAAAGAAACATGTTCAATTGGCAGGTGTCAGGAACGCATTCTCTCGGCGGCCGCACTTATAGTTAGTAACTAACTAATGCGTCAATAGTCATGTACCTAAGCGAATGCCTCTAAAGTTCTTGCTCCAAGCAATGTTATTACTTATTACCTACCTACCTACATGTAATTTGCATATGCAATGATTGCCATACTGATTTAAATTGCCTATTTATAATTATTGTAAGTGCGTATACAGGGTAGTATGACGTTACGACGCGACGTTACGAAACCACGTATTTCATAGCCCGTTCGTACATAAAAATTCAAAGATTTTCACGCATGTTCTTTTGCATACTATTTCACTCTACTCTCATTCGTCTAGTGAAGGAACATCACAGTAGAAAATTATGTCATCTTTATCGATTCTATACGTCTAAATAATGATTATTTTGGTAAGAACAGGTATAGAGTTTTCAAATTTCAGCTAGAGATCGAGAGATCGTGATATGTGTACAATTAAAAAACAATTAATTAGTTTCTACTGCTTGAATTTCATTGATTTTTTTCCGCATGGTACTTGGTTTCATTTAATGTCGTAAGGTCGTTACCACGCTGTATATATATAACACAAATATTATGTGTGATTTCTGTTCGTAAAGCTGAAGCGTAGGTACTTGCATGTCAATTATACAGGTTTTTTTATGTAGTGCGCAATATTTGCAGAGTTATTCAGTGTCCGTTCCCAAATGGGTTGCAAAACTAAAATTCACTCCAAAACAAAATAAAAACTTGATATTGTATGGCTTGCGCTAGTAAAATATGCGTGTCCCCCATACTAAGTCTAATTTTCGTTTTGTTTTAAAGTGTATCCTAATACTGCGGTTGAATATAGGAACAGAGACTAATCCACTACAAATTATGCGCACTTCATAAAAAAATATCCTGTACTTATTCATTAAAATAATGAAGTAATTGGAAGTATAATATGGTTGGTATGGTTTGAAGTATTTGAATTTGAATTTGAATACCTGTTTATCCCAGTCCATCGACAAGAACCTTTCTGATATCCCACTGCCAAGCTGCGAGCGTACCATTACTGTCTGCAAGCGTTGCCTTTTTTGCGAGAAGCGTATATCCAGCAGAATATGAAGTGCTAGGCTAAGTTGATATTCAATTTTTTAATTCTCTTTTTTTTTTTTTTATCTTTGCCCCACCATAGGAATTAATCCTGTATCGTGGGTGCGTTTACAAACACAAATATTCACATGCACAAACATCCAGACCCTGAACAACTATCTGCAGATCATACAAATATTTGTTCCGTGCAGCGATCGAACCCGCAGCTCGTAGCGCAGAAAGCCAATCGCTTAACTACAGCACCAACCGTGCCGTCATTACACAGTTATATTAATGAAGAGCATACATACATAACTTATAATTAATCATGAGTGTTCTATACGCCGCACAACGCGGCGGCGCTTGTAAATAAAAGCTCGTACAAAAAACACCAAGCTTTCGACAAGTTGATTGAAATGCTTTGGATTTCAGTCAATCTGTTGGCGCGTTGCATTGCAGTAATATCAGATAACACGTGCCGTGTAATACACGTGTGGCCTTGCACATGTCCCGGATATCTCATCTATCACCAAGGATAAACATATTGGCTCCGAGTTAATGAATTTTGCACGGCCGGAGTGGACTTTCGCATAACAGCTTCCTGAACCTTTCAAAGACCATCTTTAGTGGTCACAAACGTGGCTTCAAACACTAGGTTCTACAGTCCTGCAGTCCTGCTGTATTCTATCAGAATACATCTCAGTTACAAGACTGCGGCAGACCGCAAAAAAGATGACTGGACGAACTGTAGGCTAATTCACGTAACTAAAGAAGTGCAGTTGCCGCACAGTTACAGTAAAATTTTGATCAAAACAACACATTTGGTATTATCTTAGCTTCAGTGAGATACGCTCGCGTCAAGTTCGAGCGTCGCTGCAAGGTGTAATATGATCGGCGCGTCATAAAATTACGTGAATAAGCCCTCTGGATACATAAGCGTCATCTGGTCATCTTTGGCACAAACTCAACAAGTTTGGAAATCAAGGGGGAGGTCTTGGCCCACCATGACCTTAAGTTAGGGATGTTGACCTCGGGCCAGTAATGATCTTCTTCCGTCGAGTCGGCATGTGTTTATCACATGGAAATCGCTCATGTCGTAATTCGGAAAGATTAACCATTCAGCAATGCTGGGATCGAGGCTTTAAATAGCTTTTAATTACTCATAGTACAACATGAAGATAGGGAATCGATATCTTGTTGTTTACGTAACTTGGAGAGTTTCTCGCTGCGGAGCCACCACTCACTTAGGATCGCTGTGCCAGAGGACATTTATTTACTTATACCTATATGTAACTTGTGATGGGCGTACCTATAGCAATGTATTCTACAGTGGGAACAAGGGGGTACTGATACTACTGATAGGTACAGGTCCTACATTGTTGAAGCACACTTCAGAACGACTTAGAACTTTGCATACGTATGAAATGAATTGGTCCTATTGGTTGGTTGGAGCTATAGGACCAATTTTTTTTTCGCATTCTGCTCAGGTTGCCTTCTCTGCTTAATCGGTCAAGGAGAGAGACCAGAGGGCCTCCACCGAGGGAATCCACACGGCTAAAGTCACCCGATAGGACTCACACAACCACCCATTTTTGGGTGTAGGCCTCCTCCAAATTCCTCCACTCCTGGTGGCCTTGAGCCCATGCCATCCAATCTGGACCTGCATGACGTCAAAGCTCATCTGACCAACGTTTAGGTGGTCGTCCCCGCGTTCTGGTGTGATGTAGTGGTCGCCACGTAACGTCGTTCTTTTTTCTTAGGAGTAATGTGACCCGCCCATCTCCATTTGCGTATGGTCTTTACTATGTCTTGGACTTTCATGCATTGCGACTTGTTATACAAAATTAATATTAAAATAGTTACTAAGGTTTTCATTTTCATGAGTACCTAAAATCATTACACCTACAGATTAAATTTATACCCAATCAGTAAATTGCGTACCACTGCGCTTGCAATTCATAATTCTTATAGTATTTAAGTATCCTTATCTTGTATTTATTTGTATGAATAGATAAATCTATGAAAACTAAACTTTAATATAAAACATAAAATAAAAATAGAAATACAGATATAAAACTATATAAAATGAGCACTTGGGCGTCAAAGTACTGGACCTCATCGCTGTCAATTGGCAGCGTGACCCAGAAGACTGGCACTGGGCAGCATTACCACGTTGAATGTCAAGGCAAGTCAAGACTTATTCTTTGACCAAAGAATAGGCCGTCCATCGGGTCACGCTGCCAATTGATATTGATAGTTTGTTTTAATTTTCTTTTTTATCTTTGCGCCTCACTATGATTTCTCTTGTATCGAGGGTACAGTTTACAAACATACATATCACATGCACACACACCCAGACCCGAAACAGCTATCTGTAGATCGTACAAATATTTGTTCCGCGCGGGAATCGAACACGCGGCACGTAGCGCAGAAAGCTAATCGCTTAGCCACTGCGCCAGCTGTGTCGTCCTCATAGACATCATAGTGCTGATTTTGTATAGTTTTATATCTGAATTTTTATTTTAATATTTTTAACCTAGATTAGCATTTAGGCTAAGTATTTCATCATACAGGGGATAATATCTTGATGTATCTTCTGCAGTGCCGCCCTCTTGCGGAAGTCCAGACAAGCTACTGAACACGACGATCGAAGGGAACAACTACCAGGTGGGAGCTTCCATCGGCTACCGATGCCCTGAAGGTCACATGCTTCTGGGAGACAAGGCTAGAGAGTGTAAGAAGGATGGCTTCTGGTCCGGCACTGCTCCGAGCTGTAAATGTGAGTTGCTATTTTCCTCTTGTCGATAGTATATTACCTTATGTTACCGTTAAAATGCGGAATATATTAATGTGCGCATTAACTAGATAATCTGCAGATTATCGGTCACGATTCGTTACAGAGCGAAATTTGACTTAAAGCTGTAGCAGGTAGCACTTTACCTAGTTATTCTGCACTTTAACGTATCGTTAAATCATGGAAGAGAGAGAGAGCAAAGTACTTTCTTCTCTTCAACATTCAACATAATATTGTTAGCTACTGCCTCCTGTCTACTGCCTTATTGCCTACTGTGGCAGTGTTCGCGGTTGATGCATAAATTAGATATGATTGTGTGTTAAGTTTTTTGATATGCAGTTTAATATTTCCCATTGTTTACGAATAAGTTCCTGGCCTAGTAGATATTGATATTAGACAATGAATCTCAATTGTATTTGTCTTCTATCTCATTTTCGTGTACAATAAAGAATAAAGATAAAGAATGATTACAACTGTAATGTTTAATTTAATTAAGTAAAGAAATCATTCTGTTAACTTTAACTAATGCGTCGTCGTTACTCTGCAAATTATCCAGGGAATCAGAAGATTACCTAGTTAATTTGAGAACTGAATTAATTTTTCGCACTTTAACGAACTCAGTCAGGTAATGTGCAGATTAACCAGGTAATCTGCCCTCTAACTGATTTACGCACATTAACGGTAACATTAAGGCACCTATCACTGCAGGGATGCCAACTGAAAATTAGGCTGGACGATAACCAGAAAAAAGTTTGGAACCTTTTGGTTTAGGCATGCTGATCAGCGAACATCTTAAATTGTAATTTATTTAGTTATTATCCTGCCATTTGATATACTTTCCTTTTACGTTTCTTCTTTAAATTGTGATATCAACTATGTCCTATTGAATAAAAATATTATTCTATAAACAACTATCCCAAATTTCGTAGATGTCAACTGCGGCGGACTGACACCAATCCAGGACGGAGAAGTAACTCTAGTCGACGGTAAGACGACGCACGGATCAAAAGCTATATACTCCTGCCGAGAAAACTATACCCTGGTGGGAGAACCCGAACGCATGTGCGGCGACGAAGGCACCTGGACCGGGGAGGCCCCCAAATGCCTGTTCGACTGGTGTCCTGAACCGCCGCCAGTCACTGGAGCCGTTGTAGCAGTTACAGGGCACAAGGCCGGGTCTCTGGCGACCTACACCTGCCAAAATGGATTCATACTGTTTGGGCCACCGGTAAGTCTCACTTTTAATTGATGATAGAAAAGAAAGAAAGTGAACTGTTTCATCTTAGCGAGTCCAAGATGAAACAGTTACACACAGTACAGAAAATATATGGGTCTAGAACTTAGGTTCTAGATCCATATATAATTTCATATTTAATGTCATAATAATTTGAAAACTTTTGATAACTACCTTCCTAATTTCTTATCAACAGATATCGATAAAATACGTTTTTTCTTTTCGACTCTCTCGACAGCAAATTGTATAAATTCGTATAGAATGTTTAGTATTTATTTCTGTTTAAGTGATTTGTAATCTTTAAGAAATAAATGAATTCAAACCGTATATATTTTCTATGCGAGCAGCAACATCTATATGGCAATATGGCAACTTTAAATGCAATTTGGTAGTGCTCTGCCGACTTTACTTGACCGAATATTGAAATTGATATAAAATGAACATTTTAAATGTAGGTTGGTAGCCAAAACAGCGACCAGAATAAGAAGGGGCGGCAAAGAATTAAAAAAAAATTGTCTACTCCTTGTTCATTAGAAGTGAATGGTGCTGTTGTAGGTATTTTTTTCTATTGGAGTTTGAACATGTGGAGGACAGTAAGGAGAGAATGCACGATTAGCGCACTTCGCTCAAAACTGAGAATCTCTACAATATTGTTCAGGCAACATATCCACATATAGCAAAAAAAATTAAACGAATTTTGCATCATACACAATCACAATAAATGTAGCTACGAAATGTAAATGAAAAAGAAAAGACTAACGAATCTATCCAGTACTAATTTTATACAAATACTAGCTGTACTTACCCCGGACATCCTGGAAAATGTTCTAAAACCCAATCCGGTAATTTAGGTCACCTAGTTTTGGGTCAGTTACCGGTCTTTAAAGAGAACTTGCTATTCAAAGAGGTAGCTTTTGACTGGTACCAGCTTTATTTTGTAATGAGCACTGTCCCCGAATTCAGATAAATCAAGAATTGTGAGAAATGAAAATCTCTCTAGAACAAAATCATACACGCAGGTATACCTAATAAATTCTACTTTATCGTGGGTACAGTTCACAAACATACATATCACATGCACATTTGCACACACACCCAAACCCAGAACAACTATCTATGTGCAGGTTTACTCACGAACTTTTCTTCTATCAATAACGCAAGTGAAAATCATATTATCAATATTTCTTATACGTGTATGTATCTGGTTTACATGAAATTATGATCTATTCTATTCTAATGTTATAAGTCCAATAAATAGTTACTTTATTAAATTTTCTTTAATCTTCTTTCAGAGCGTAACCTGTTCGCTCGGAGGATCTTGGTCGGGCACTCCTCCATCTTGCAAGTATGTGGACTGCGGCACCCCTGCGCAAGTCCACAAGGGCTCATTCATACTCCTCAACGGGACCACAACGTACGGCTCCATCGCTCAGTTCAACTGCGAAGCTGACTACTGGCTGGCTGGTGCTGAAACCCTCACTTGCAACCGAGATGGAAAATGGTCGCATGATATACCGTCGTGTGAATGTAAGTTATATTTATAAATAAATACGGGGATATACGTCATACAGGTGTAATTTAAACAGTACACCTGCATTAAGAGGAATATTTATAGGTATTTTAATAAACTATCGCTATCGCTGGCGCATGCCGTTAACCGAGTGAAAGCGAAAGGGACAACACAACTGCACCTCTCAGACTAATCACCTCAGACCTAAAGAAAAGCGTCAAAATCGAGGTTTTGTATGAATGAATGAAAAATTTAACTATTTGCACTGCTGATTGGATATCCTTAAAAAAATATTTTACATTGGGAAGAAAAATGAAACCGTAAAATAAAATCGACTGTACCACATAAATATTTAAATATCACACTGTAGGTATAATAATATTACATATAGTTTAAAAAAAACTAAAACATACGCTTCTGTCATCCAAACTAAACGTGTATGCAAAATTTCAGCTCAATCGGAAACTGGGAAGTGGGTCAAATTTAACTTCCAAGTTTTTTTTTATATAGTTAGTTAGTTACAGGTGAAGCTAATAAAAGCGTATTAAAATAGCTTTATATAATGTTCCAGTGATATCCTGTGCTGACCCCGAAGTCCCCGCCGGCGGCTACATGGAAGCGTACGACTACAACATCCACTCCACCATCGATTTCCACTGCGAGAAGGGACACAGGCTGGTCGGAGAAGCGAGCCTCATCTGCCAACAGGACGGCGAATGGTCAGGAGAGTCGCCAAAATGCGAATGTGAGTGATTCCAAATTAACAGAAAACATGACATCAATCACTTCTCGTATTTTTAACCTCCAAACTTTAAAATGTGTATCTATGGATCTGTGTATATGTCTGTGGCATCGTAGCTCCAAAGCGAATGGATCGATTTCAATGCAATTTTTTAAATGGAAAGCTAGTTTAATCGGATTTCATCTTAGCTATGTTTCATGAAAATCTGTTGAGTCGTTCAAAAGTTACAGCTCTTTTTCTAGTTGGAGTCGGGGGTTTTTGACGGTTAGGTTATTGCTACTTAATAAGCATACATATGAACTGAATTGAGTTTTCTCGTTGTATAAGTACTGTGAATAGCTAGGATTTATGTTTTAATTGGACCCGCATACTAGCTCGTAGCCACAAAGCTATCGCACAGACTGGTCGATCTCCCAGTAATTAGGTGGCGACGGTCGGATGGCAGTCCCTCTATATTTTATGCACAAAGCCTGAATCACAGGTTTAACCCACATAGTCCATGCAGGCTGCTTAAATTTATTTTAATTCAAGCTGATTTAATTTTTTGTGACTTGTATTTATAAATTTTATTTTAGCTATAATTTAGTTTTAATTAAGTATTGTAAGATTTTAGATAATTATTAACTTTTATTAACATTTAAATATCAATGTTTTTGGTTGATAATAAAAATTATTATTAATATGTATAAGGTCCTACCTTTCTAGTGCCGATCCCTTACTCATTGTTATGAACAAGTATTTACACCCTATTTACTATGGGACCAAACCTGAAATCGCGAACCAAAAACACACTGTTCACTTCACTAGTTTCAGATAATATATCTAGTGGGCTAATAACAGTCTACTTCCATTTCTACGCATTTCTCTTCAGTCATAAAAACTATTTTAACTTTCCAGACGTGGACTGCGGCAAGCTTCCACCATTGACGTACGGTGCTGCTGACCTGCTCAACGGCACTACCCACCTCGGCAGTGTGATTCAGTACTCCTGCACCACAAACTTCAGACTCGTCGGCCCAGTCAGGAGGACCTGCACTCAGGACTTCCAATGGAGCGACTCCTCACCTAGATGCGAAGGTAGGGACGAGAACCATTAAGTGATACGTATTTGGTAGGGATAAAGATGAAAAAGAAGTTGCAGGATAATGTGTGTTGTACTGAATAGTGAATAAACCATATATATGTATGTCAGCGACTACGCACGCATATACTTAATAATAATTATAACTTTATCCTGCAGTTAAACCTACTTATTAATAAATTAAGCTTTTTTTATAAGCTCACAAATATTTACGATTATACAGAAATCGAATGCAATGCAACACGTAGTGTAGCTTGTTGCACGTTTATGAAAATCACTATACTCCTCGAGATCTAAGAAGTCCTTTTTGACAGATTTAAAGAACGATAAAATTTAACTTGACAATGTTTCTATAGGCTGTGATTAAAAACTATTTTGAATATACACTTAATAATAATTAAGAAATTATTACAAATTTTTGAGATACGTATAAACGTATTTTATAAACGGCGACATTTTTCATACCTATATTGATATTCCATATTCCGTTTTTCCAGAAATCCGCTGCTCTGACCCCCTTGTACCAGAAAACAGTATCGTGTCAGTGACGGGCAACGACCGTAACCACGGACGCACGCTCATCCGTACCGCCGTCACGACGAGCGTCGGGAACAGCTACCGCATCGGCGCGCTCGTCAAGTACCGCTGCGAGAGAGGGTACAAGGTCGTCGGCGAGAGCATCTCCACCTGCGAGGACAACGGGCAATGGAGCGGAGTCACGCCGCGGTGTCAATGTAAGGATTAGTTGAACATAAAGTATACGCGTTCAGGCCCTCAAACGTCCAACAGAATATTCACAATAATTAAATAATATTTAGCCGCGATTTAACGTCAAAGTCAAAGTTTTTTATTTCAACTGGGTCTTCGCAGGCACTTTCAAAACGTCGAGATTCTAGGTGCACGTAATGTTAATGTACCCCTCTATTCGTTGCTGGTAAAGTCAGTAGCGTTTTCTAATTCAGCACTGCCCGAACAACATCAATCACTTTATTACGATACTACATTTAATAACCACTAACGAAAAATTCATGTATGAAGCCGAACTTTAGTACCTAGCACTTTTTGTACCGAGTTCCGTATTGAAGTGAGTCCACTACCCGTATACCGTCAGTTACTCTGTTCGACCAAGGGGAACAGAGTAACAGACGGTATTTTTAAACAAATTAAAAATCCTTAGAGCGCGAGATGGACGGATGGATGGATGGATGGTGCTTGCAGCTAGTATCCGAACGAAGTTGTAGACAAAGGCTTCATGTTGTTTCTACCTTGTATCAGATAAAGCAGCTGGAATACTTCAGCTCGAGCAGTTCCCGCATCTGCTTTAAACACACTACTATCCTTCTTTACAGATGTAGACTGCGGTAATCCTGGACCCATTCAGAACGGCAAGGTGACGCTGGCGACAAATGCGACGTACTACGGCGCGGCTGTGCTGTACGAGTGCAACGAACACTGGCAACTGGATGGCGTGTCCAGGAGACTGTGTCAAGACAACGGCACGTGGAGCTCTGAAGCACCAATATGCAGAGGTATTATTGATATATGTCTAACAAATTAATCCAGATTAGCTCATTGTTCTAGTGTTCACAAGAGTTATCGGTGCTTTCGAAGTTCATCACTCATCACTTATAAGTAATGTATTATACAGGGTGACTAGTTGAACGCTAGACATATTGAAGGAGGCCGGTACTGTTCTCATCATTATAAATAACCTTCACTATGGGAACAAACTTGAAATCGTTCCTGGATACTAATTATTCAATATTACTCGACTTAATGTATCTATGGAATAGCTGATAATGGTGTCGATCTGTTGTGCACTTTGACAGGTCTAAACTAAGGGCATTTGTCTCTTTCTGTTGCAATATAAAAAGAAAGTGACAGAGTGTAGTTTAGTAGTGTCAAAATGAGCAACAGTATGGACACCAATATTTTCGCGATTTCAGTTTAACCAGTCACCCTGCATATTCTCAATTTCCCATGCTAGGTTTGCATAATACAGTATTTCTTTAAGATCAAGATTATTCAAGATTTTAATTTCGTGTTTTTTCCACAGAAATAACATGCATGGACCCGTCGATACAGATCAAGGGTAGCATCGGACTGCTGGTTGCCACCTCGACGCTGAGCATCGGAGGAGAGGCCCACTACCGCTGCGAGCGAGGGTATGGGCTGCAAGGAAACCAGACCAGGACCTGCAAGCCGAGGGGGCAGTGGAATGGAGCGCCACCAGTCTGTATTCGTAAGTATTTTGATATCTACATTTCTTTTTTACCCGACTACGGAGAGGGTTATAATGTTTGTTAGCTTTTCATACGAATAATGTTTTCCGTAGATATTATTTACTTATTTTATTTAATAACTTTATTTCAGACATATAGTCCATAAATTTTACAAAAAAAGTTTTAGTAAGGGTTGGTCCTACCCCTAAGGTTGGTAGTATTTATGGTCGAACCAGAGACCCTAGTGTAAGTTTCTTACAATCTCGGTTTATGTATCGACTGCATTCTGAGTACTGATTGGCCCGTTTCGAATTTTTCACCAATCGGAGCCCCCCGGACGCAGTTGCTGCGTAAAAATGAGATAGAAACGAGGCGTAAAATTGGATGGTCATGCATTGTCCGAGTGTAACTTAAATTACACATTTAAGTTACACTCGGACAATGCATGACCCATCCAATTTTACTGTACTGTCATAAGGGAGGTACTACGCTAAAATGAAACTTTGGTAAACGGAATACGGTTAATTTTCCTAACTTACCATAATTTATTAAGACTTTAGTTCTTTTAGTGTACCTATGTGACGCTTATTAGGTACTAACCTAGTCTAAATAATCTGTACTTCCCCAGCCATCGACTGCAAGTCTCCAGGCACAATCGAGAACGGCCGCATCATCATCTCGAACAGCTCCACATTATTCGGCAGCTCCATCGAGTACCACTGCCTGCCACAGTTCCAACGTGTTGGGCCGTTCCTGCGCAAGTGCATGGACGACGGCAAGTGGTCTGGTGAAGAACCCAGCTGTGAGATCATCTCCAATGAAGCTGCTGAGAATGGAACGTTGCCGCTAAGTGTAGGCGTTGGATGCGGTGTTGTGCTGTTCTTGCTGATGCTGCTTGGCGTGATCTATCTGAGGCTGTGAGTATGCTAGGTTTATCTAAACTAATATTATAAAGAGAAATGATTTGATTTGTGTATGTTTGTTATTTTGTAATGGATAAACTCAAACTACTGAACCGATTTTAATCATTCTTTCACCAGCTGAATTCTATATTATCACTAGGTAACATAGGCTATAATTTATAAAGATATCACGCGGGTGAAGCAATTGAACGCTTGGAGCGTTTGAGAACGACCGCGCTCGCGCCGCCTTAAGTAGGTCCCACAGAGATAAACCCACGTTACTCACAATGTTAGGACTCAAGTCTCTTTTCTGAAAGAGGCTGAGACGAGCGAAGAGAACCATAGAATAGAATAGATTTTTATTTCATGTAAAGCAAATTCAGGCACTTATGTTATGTCGAGACTCTAGGTGCGCGGTTCCAAATTGCCCACGTTCCTTCCACCATTTCTTACACACGTAAATTTTATTCTTCAGACGTAAAGCCACACCAGTGAAGAACACGGAGAACATCGAAGGTGCCGAACGGAAGGAGGACCAGAACGCCGCGGTGATGAGCTACTCTACCCTCCACGACTCGAACGGACGACACATTTACGACCACGTCTCAGACAACGTGTACGACTCGCCCTATAGCGAGAGAATCACCGATAACGTCGCGTACGGCAGACGGAGCGACACCGACTCCGCCTACGAACCGGAACCCACCGGGCCCAGCGCAGTCGTCACAATCAACGGAGTCGCCGTACGCTGATCAGCGCACAGGAGGTTGAGGCTCGAAAGACTTTTTAGGTAACCAAATCCGACACTTAATTGGTGTTCCTCAGTGTAAACGTTACCTGTAAATTTCCCCCTTAAAGTGGTTACCATTGACTCGAGTGTTCAAACGATACGATAGTTTTAGGGTTAGTTTTGAATCCCGTTTGCTAGTTGATCACCAACCCTTACTAGGTATTGTACCAAAGATGTAAATGTGTTGGATTCGTGTGATAAGATGAAGACGGCAATTCTTATATTTATTAAAATCGTTGATCCGTTTCATGTGTATTAGAATCTTTCGTGGATATTTTAAATACGAGGATTATTATGAATTAAAAAATTCTAGTCTGCCAATTAACCAATAAAAAATACACATGAACTTAGCCCAATTGGTCCTAATCTTGCGAAATATCATAAGAATTGCAGTCTTAAAATCGTTGTATATACTTTTTGTTCATATTTTTTACAAAAAAAGAACTTATAATAAGAACAAAGAGTATTATGAATATTTTATGTAATTTAGATATAAAATGTATTTATTGTTGTATGTATGTCGAACGATTCGATTTTGATGCCAAAATAATTCTGCTAATATGCTTTTGTAAACGCATTAAAGTAAGGAATATTAGTTATTATTTTATTGTTCCTTTTGAATTATATTTAGTTTCTTAATCGGGATACCTACCCTTACAACTTTCAGAAATTATTATGGGATAATCATGGTGTTTAATGGTGTATTACTAACATGACACGTGCCTATTTCATGTCGCTTTATGTTTTCATTTATTGTTTTGTAAATATAATTTAAGTTAGTATTAATATTAAATAATGCGTAGATTTCCAATGCCTGTAAAAATCTATTTTATCCACTATGACTACGAATTGTAAATAATTTTATTTTATCGTACAATAAAATGTGTGGACTGCACCATTGAATTGAGTAAGAATATAAGTAATATTTTATGCTTTATGAACAAACTATGAAGACTTAACCTTATCATTTCTTACAATAAATAATGTTTAATAATAATGTTTATAACACAAAAAGTAGGTCATTTATTATGAACTACTTTAATAATGCTCAATCCAGCTGCAGTACCAACGTGTTCGGCGAAGACCATGGCCGAAAATATTCCTTGAATTATAATATCGATGAATCCATTTCTTGATAATATTGATCTCAATACTTGTCATACGACTCCACTGCCGGACTCACTCGAGGTTCTATAAGCTAAGGCCATGGCCTATGTAAGTAACACAAGCAACGACAATTTAATCTAATACCTATTGTGATTAATTATGTTAAGTGTTCATCAGATATAGGTACAGAAATATTTTTGTTATAATTTTATATTTACAATCATTATAATTTAGACGGATTCGTTAAATAAATGTTCTGAATGTGGTTTTGTTTTTTTTTCAGCATCAGTTTCGTACTAATTTTGTTTCCTAAAACAACACCATTTAGATATCTAAAAGGTTTTACATTGTTTCAGGCCTGTATAATGTTATTCACAGATCAGTTATGAAACACCTACTTTTGGTTACTCAAGAAAATTACGAGTCCTCTTGTACCAAGTACTTAATTATTATTTCCATGAGGTTACCTATTTAAAAGGACAATATTTTATTAATTACAAAACAACTTGTGTTTACTACAGTATAAAATTGAAAATCATCGCTAAGACAACGATAACATTATAACGATATATATGATAGTTTTAAAGCAATATATTATATTTTAATTATTATAATATTTTGGGTCATTTTTTTCCTTCAATATGAAGATAAAAGTAGACGAGGTTATGATATGCTTAAGTCTGCTTTTTAGAAAACTTACGCACGGTTAATAAAATCAAAGTTAAACTAAACACGCTAACAGTTATGCAAATCGCCCTAGTATAAAAGGATAAAAAACAAAAGAAAACAAAATTTAATGTAGAACTGTTTATTTTAACTTCCTCTTCAAATAAATAAAAACGTGAATGAACAAAAAATTTCAAGATCACTAAGTTAAAATGTTGGTATACAAATTTTATACAGAATATACTTTTACGAATATCATTTACCACTTTAACAAACTTATAAAAATCCATTTTAATCATTATTATTATCAATCTTCCCGACTTTACTTTTAACAAGCTTACATAAATGTTCTTTTTAATAATAATTAACGTTATTTTTATTACAGCTCGGCAATAAAACTGAGATAATACACAGCTACATAAACAAACGAGGTCTTTCAAACCTAGTTACGTATTTAACGTCAAAAGAATGAGTGGTGAGGCCGAATTAGGTAGGCCAAAAACGGCACCCGACACCTTTGACTGGATAGATATGAAAGCCTCAAATAATATTATCAATAACTGTTAACAGTACTACTACATCATTACAAACAATTATTGGGAACATGGCAAAGATTTATGCAGGCAAACGTGTTTAATTCGCAGTTACGACGCGAAGAATATTCACTGCTAATTTAGACTAGCATTTGGTGCCCTACTGAGGCCATGGACTCAGGTCTAGGCATCACTTGTGACGTATAAGTTAAATGGACGTACAACACACTTATAGGCCAAGTCACATAGTTTTAGGGTTCAAGTCCGTGGCCGGAAGTCGTAAGTTACATTTTAAGGCCTCGATTATTTGAAAATAAGAAATTACGAGATGCTCATTAAAAACATTAGTTCGTACGACATAGTCTTGGTCCGTTAGGCCGAGCTAGCCTTGTTTAGTAGAGGCAAAACGTATAAATATGCACTTTATGGCCCCGATAAATTCATCTTTTAAAGGTAAACAACAGTCTATTTTGCTAATACAAAATGTTTCTATGATTGTCGTACAAAATCGATATATCACAATCCAATCGGCTATAGACTATTGCCTAGAATAAAAACTATACATTAATATATTAGTAATTCGAGATACATATGTCGAGAAGATATTGAATTTTATATTTATTAATAATTTTGAGGTATAATGTCAATTAGGAGGCGTATTATCAACCACAATATCTAGGCGACATACATAGCTATATATAACATATATGTCGGGTGAATCAAGCCCTTTACAAAGAAAAATCATATTAAATCTAATCTACTTTACACTTATTTAGGAATATGTCAAAAGACACAAGAAATACACCTCAAGAAATCTGGTATTTTTCGTGTAAGGTCCCATTTTAATAGGTGGCGAGTTCATACTCGATAACAATCACATTTAAGGAACAATTGTTTATGGATTCCAACTCTACATAATTTCTTCACGTTAAAAAGTAACGCGCACCCAATATGTACATGTTATTCATTAGGATTTTTCTGTAACCAAATCACTATTAAAAAGGGACATTACATGCATAGACAATCTACGCATCTAAGTTGGTACTGATGACTCCGCGACGTCACTAAGTACGAATGACGTTGAATAAGTACATTATTATTTCTCATAATATATAAAGTCAATAAGTGCGTTATAAAATAAACACACAGTAACGACAACACACATGTCAGACGATTTAACTAAGGGAAACTGAATGTTGGTGAATTTGAAGAAACTCGGCTGATGACTAAAGTGAAGGCTCATTATATCTACACTATCTCGTTATTTCGATTTTAAATATTATTGTGATGACCGTTGCTTTAGTTCGACATGGAACTCGTATTACTAATATGTTGAAATCACACAAGCCTTTCACTTTAAGCTGTCAACCCGTCGTTATTGAAAAAATCTTATTTAATACTAAATAATAAAACAAACGGAATAATTTGCATAGCAGTGGAAAACATTAACCCCTTAATACAAAAGATGGTTTTGAGCAAGCCAATTAAAACCCAGGTTTTAAATATATTCGTCACTTTCTAACGTCATATAACGCTTTTTAAAGCGTATTGTCAAGTGTTTTACAAGTGCAGCCTGTGGACCAAATATACCCAGCGGACCATCAGTGTCCTATGTTGAATATACAAACTTATTTATTTGAATATTATAAATTTAAGTTTGGAACATAAGAGAAAAGAACGTGATATGTCAAGAGCTTACAATAAAATATTATTTCTTTTAATATTCCTTTATTCCACAAATCCATAATCCCTTTACATCCTACGGGTTCAGTATAACAATGGATTCAGGATGTTGAGGCTGCCCCGTTTCTGCAGGCCTGGTATGTTCGCACAGGCATAATTACGCCGATGACTTCCAAGCCTTTAGAAAAATAAAAACTATCTCGTTGCTCCGCAGAGAGCGGGCCACCGCCAACTCCATCCTGAAGACCATAGCAGGTAGGTACGACTATCTTATATTAAAAGAGATTGTTTGTAGGTGCATCACAAACAGGAAACTCGTGGCTAAATATTAAGTTTTTACTAACATAGGTTTCATAAGTTTATATTGTTTACTAACCCAGTATGGACGTCACTTATCCGTAATAATTTATTATTTTTTTGTAACATAGAGACGAGGTTTTCTGAAAACCTGGGTTTTACAAGACTTGTTGAATCCATCTTTTGTACTAAAACAGCACATGACTAGACTATTCCACTAAAAGTGAGTGAGTCTTCATTCTCTCGAGTTGCTAGTAGTTTAGCTACAAACTTGTATGCAATGATAATAAGCGGGTTCCGTTTAAATGTTTTTCGGTAATCCGTAATCTCTAATTATTATGTCGAGTCAAGTGAATTATAATAATTGAGTCGCTTAAGTCGCAGCAGCGCTAAAAATATATTAAAATATGACTAGAATAATGAAATCACTCACTTTTAGTAAAACTATCCCAATATTTAATGGTAGCAGCGTTTAGGTTCTCAGTTTAAGATTAAAAACAATGTTTTATTAACATGTGTCGGACTAGAGACTATGTCGATATTATTTGTGTCAAGTTTGTGATTGCAAGAAGCGTTGGTTTCATTTGATACTATGTTCTGAATGCATAATCTGCATCGCCCCTAGATTGGGAATTCTCTAGTTCTAAAGAGTCAAGCTATTGTGATATACAACTCTTTTTTACCATCGTTTTGTTTCGAACGACAGTATAAGCATCATAGACGCTCATTATTATGCAACACGGTTTTCTGGAACCTAAATACACTCAAAACATATAACTACGAATACCGCAATGACAGGAACAATATTTCATTGATATAATCATGAATTGCATGTTTTTCATCTTTAGGTTTACTAACACCATCCAATAAAAACTATGCCATTTTACTTCATAAACAGCGGGATTAAAGATAAAAAAATTCAAGAGCAAACGTAAAAGCATAATATACAGATTTTGTACTGCAGTCATTGTCCTCTGTACGTGCTTTCATGGCTCCATAATCCGTTATTAGGTAAAAATTAATTTCAATCGTTTAAAATTATAAATTAAAAAATTAAAATGGCGATAAGATCATTCATTAATAATAATTTATACTGGCTGTCCTTATTTTCGTAAAATAGTCAAAGGATAATTCATTTCAAAATTAAATTACTACGTAGGAGATAAATAGTATTTTAGATAGCAGCAAAATAGTTTGGCGGATCGACTGTACACATTAGTATTAGAATTATTCGGGATATACTTTATAAGATATTCCCAAAAGATAACTAAACATGTATTTTGTTCAGTTAAGTGACGCCTATCAACATTGAATAAATAACACGAAATATATATGGATTAACCTTTGAAATAACAGACTAAAGTTCACGTCGGTCCAAGACGTGTTGCCGGTGAATACTTGGCGTGCTATGCTATGTTATTGTAGGAGACGCGAGGTGGCGGGCCGGTCACTTGGACAATTTGCTGATCACCCGGATTAGGGCTCCGTTCTCGTCCTTCAGCCGCTGGTTTTCAGCTTGGAGCGTCTGTTGATACTGAAAGTTTTATAAATTATTTGGTCAATATGTGTGTAATGCTGTTGGATTGTGTTATGATCGAAGCTTGCGTTTTCATACATTTATATGAATTTGAGATAATAATAATTACCTCGAGATTTCAGTACTATCTTAATAGTATCTCTCTCATATACCCGAATATGTTTGGATGTTAACGCAAACATCGGGAGACAAACTGGACGTTCAGGATACAATAGGAGGGTATTTTAAATCAAATCATACGATATTTACGGATTCAAACATCAGGAGCTACACAACTTAGTCACGGTTTTGGTAAAACAAAACAATATGAACAGTTCTCTCGCGAAGGGAAAGAAATACAATGGAATGCAATACAAATACAGGCCGTACAAATACATTCTGAAACAAAATGTCAGCTAGTAATATTATAAAAATACTAGTACTTTTATAAAAACATTTCATAATATTAAATTTTTCAGGTCGCGTGTTCAACTGAACCACAGAATGATATATAATTATAATACTATACTAGTATACAATATATATAGTAGTATCTATACTATACGGTTCTTAGAACACGCATCATACGTTTTAAAATATGTGCTGATAGGTAAAATATGTAAATATGATGAATATTTTGGGATATTCCATAGCCATCTGGGGTAACCCATGCCCATGGCTCACAGACTAAACCCCTTACCAATAAAAACTTATAATTTTTAAACACTGATTAAACTATACCTGTCCTTGTCACTTGTGTGCCAATGAAGAGATGCCAATAGACTTATGAGCTAGTTTATTTAAATATCGTTTCATCATCGTTTATTAGTAAGGGATCTGTGATAAGGGGGGGTAAACGTCTTCCCGTTTTTATATGGCCAGGAAAGTTAGCCAGATGGAACACGCGTATGAATCAATTCGATTAAAAAGTCTAACTACTTGTCTAAATAATAATAAAAATATGATCTCAGCTTCATTATTATTTTAATTAATTGTTTAATTAAGTACACGTTTAACAGGAATGACGCACTCTCAAATACCCTAATTAGAATATTATGTTAAAAGCATTATACAATAATCAAAAATGAAGATTTTTATACTTAAAGAACTATGAATTATTTTTAAGAAAATAGTGTTGAGGTTAGTCACTATTTATCGCATTTAAAATTGAGTCTTATCAATTTGAAATAAGATTTAATTTTCTTTGGCTCAATCGACCGTTATTTTAGAGAAATTCATCATATTTGAAAAAAATACGTGTTTTATAAATTACAGTCCACCACAGATTCTGCCTATGATGGCTTTATTCTAATTTTACAACTGTCTAGATCAGGGGTTTCCAAACTACGGCCCACGGGCCAGATGCGGCCCGCGAGGACCACCAATCTGAGGCAGCGACCCGAATATATTTAAATAAATATATTACATATCCGGCCCGCCATAGTTTATTTATGTACAAATCATACAAAATAATATGCAACATTTTTATTTATTGATAAAATTAAGAAACTTAACCTAAAACTATATTATGTTGGTACGATGAGCCCAGGGCCGATGGGCTAGCTAGGTTAAGTATTGGCCCGTGAGACCTAGTAGAGGAGTGTGGCCCTTTACGCTAAAAAGTACGGAGAACCCTGCTCTGGATTTATCGTCAAACTGATTCATACGAGTGAGCAGCATCACTTTACTGCATATTTTTATTGTTAAACCATACGATTCTTACTTACGTCAATAAATTAGGGTAGGTACAATAAATTCATGACAATAATACAAAAGCTGTTTCACATATTTACAAGTGCGCAGCGCTGTGGATGTTAGGGATGTTGGCATCAGTAGTATTACCGCATAGAGCTGGAATGGATTTTAAAAGTTGGTGGGCAGAGTATGTCCTACTATGTAGTACATGGATTCATTTATTTATTGTTTTTGTAACATCCAACTGATCTAATTTATTTGCCGTAAAGGTCATGCAACATACGTTAGCCAACGTTTTAAAACAATGTGTTTTGTTCAGCTTCTAATACAACCAATACGTGTAATTGTTTTATGTGGACTGTATTAATTAGAATAAATAAATAACATTAAATTTGGGCATGATAAACAAATTTGAAATTATCAATAAGTAAACTTTATTCCTAAAAATAAAATTTGAAAATCCACGAAAATATTTGGTTACCCCCACTCGTTCACCTTAAATCGTGAAAATTCATTGTTGATTTGCACACATTCTTGTCTACAGTATTCCACCATTTAGTTTAAACGGATGATTATATCAGATAAATTAGTATTATGTGTGATACGTCTACGTAATAACCTAACTAGCATGAAATCTACATTGTTTCCAATACTAAAGTCAATGAAGCATAGCCTCGCAAAAAAAGTGCGGGCCATTTTTGTATAGGTACAGAATTTTCGACAAAACACAATGGATGAGGGTGCGTGCATGCAATGCACACATCACGCGTACGCCACGCACGTTACGTTATGACGCCACGTGCATTTAACGTCATCAGCACGCACATGCGACACTGACGCCACGCGCACGCAACACAAACGTCACGCACACGCAATGCACGTGCCACTTGAGCACGCAAGTTAGACATGTACCAAAGCATGCTCGCCATAACACACTGTTAATCATAGCGGGGCTGGGGCTCGCGACATATACCGCGACGCTGCGCGACTGTGCTTTGGCTATAGTGTCGACTCGCTCACACGCCTTAAACATGAGTAGGGTAGAGAATGTGGAATGAAGAGTTGTCGACATAACTTCTAGCGCTGAAACACGTTTTAAATACAAAGAAAGAGTTTGTGGTCGAAAATGTGGTCGGTGTGTCAATAAAGAAAAGTGCTATAGTATAAATAATTTCTATTTTATCTACTTATTTACCCGTTCGTCATGTTTCGCTAAACTTGATACTACTCAAAACGAGAGGTTTCGTTAAATCCCGGATACCAAGAATTCATGGAAAATGTCGGATGGTATCCCTAGGGATTTCACGAAATACCTGATATCCTTATTTCCCTGCGATATTTATAATTCCCTCACGAGCTTTCAATATGGTGGCCGATAAAAAGGCCATGTATAACGGTGCCCCAAAGATACAAAACAATAAAAAAAAAACAAAATTCAAAGATTGAAATGATCCTAAGTCGTCAGAGACCAACATGAGATGAAATATAAGAAAATTGAATAAAAATATGGTTATAATATCGCACTGAGTATGCCAGAATTTAATTTTTAAAAAGCAAGAAAACAGTGTCATAATTAAATAAAAACGTTATAAAACCTTAAAAATTGTGTAAATCGAAAATGTCACTCGTATGCATGTTAGATCATACACGTTCTCATTTTACCGCGGCATACAAGTTAAAAAGCGTGCCAAAGCGTCCACATTAAAATATCGCTAATACGCGCAGGTATGTTACTAATTATCGTAACAATTGCATGCGATGCCACAAAACCGTTTACCGAGGTAAAAGGAGGACGTGTGAGGTTGCCTAGCGAAAATATCAAGTGTATAAGTGTGAGAAAAAATGAATATCAACGTGTAAGCGAGAGCGACGATCGGTTTAGTTCCGGCGCAAGCCGCACGGTGTCGCCACTGAGCTGCACGCTCAATTAATGTACACATTTACCTATTTGGCGGCAGAGTTGGTCAATTTGCTCACGACCCGCGTAAGGGCACGATTCTCAGCCCTCAGCCTTTCGTTCTCGGCTTTTAGTTTTTGCAATTGCTATAAAACGAACACCAACATGTCAATTTTATTGTTATCTCTTTTGTTTTCCGGCGGCTCCAGCTATCTTGACGTCCACCAGGTTGGTTTAAATTAAAACTTGTAAAAGCTAACGGTGAAACTATATTTTAATATCAACTACTGTTTGCAAATATTATAATGTGTTGTGTATGTATCCGTCACAAGTATATTCAGGTTTATTTATATAGGAATGAACAGTTACCTTTAATTCTTCCTCCATTTCGGATAATTTCCTCTCCATGGCCCTCTTTTCTCGTTTCTCGACCTCAGATAATGAATTTTGATTCTGAAAATTAAGAGAAGTATCGTTTAAAACACATACTCGGTTTAAAAATGAAAATTGTTTAGTCGATCGATTGTATCGACACAACAATATGACAAATACAACCTGTAACAGAATAAACGCAAGACCTGAAAGTAGTTTGTTCAGAATCGGCTTCTGAATCGATTTCCATCATAATTTATATATGTTAATTTTTCCCTAAAAAATCTTTTATTTATCTTAAATTAGAACCACCGCGTCGTAACAAGTTAATAAAATCTTTGCTTTAAGAAAATTTAAGCCTTATTCCAAAGTAATAAAGCCTTCTTGAATGCACGAACGAATTTGTACTTCGTTCATAGATATCCATACACACACGTAAATAATATCAATGCATTTTACATTTGAGGTAGTGTGCATTAAATAAAATAGTTAATTTAAGGAAATTTAACCCTTATTACCAACCAATAAGGCTTAATTAAATGCACGACAGAATTTGTAGTTCGCATTTCACAAAGTTTTGTTGAGAAATGCCAAAATGTTTTTTGCAATAGTACTTAAGAATAATGTGAAAGAGCGAGATGCATTCATTTACCCATAAAGTTATTATTACTAGATAATAACTTTATGCATTTACCAGCTACCCCTTTGACGTTTGACATGTTTGACATGTTTCAGTGGTTGTGTTTCGTTGTTGTTGTCACATTTTATTGTTTACGCGCGCGATGGCTTTCCGTTATACCAATATCCAGTACACGGAGATGGTGAGGACACTGGCTCGTTGTGACGATAATGTCGAGTTAGCTTGTCGAGTGATGAATGAACGATATGGCACCAGAGTGAGCGCCAGGACGATGCTAAGTGCAACTCAGCGTCTGAGGGACTCCGGGACGTTTCGTCCTAACACGGCCTTGGATAGAGGGACAAATGTGCGCAGTACTCGTTTGCAAGCAAACATTCTCGATTATTTCGACGAGCATCCAGAGAGTAGCACGAGAGAGGCAGCGCCATTGTTCGACTGCAGTCACATGTACGTGTGGCGAACATTACATGCTGATGGAGAACACCCGTTCCACCTACGACGTTGTCAGGAGCTAACGCCGAGCGACTACTTGCCGCGTCTAGAGTTTTGTAGATGGGTGTTGGAGAACTGGCAACAAAATATTATTTGGACCGACGAGAGTACATTCACTCGTGTTGGGATGTACAACCAACATAATCAACATTTGTGGAGGCACGAGAATCCACATGCATGCCGTGTGGATTCATTCCAGCACAGATTCTCTGTAAACGTGTGGGCGGGCGTCATCGGTACACACGTACTCGGCCCCGTTTTTCTACCGAGGTTGACTGGAGATACCTACCTACAGTTCTTGCAGGAGACATTGCCGGTGTTATTAGACGACGTCCCTCTCGTACTTTTACGACAAGTCTTTTACCAACACGATGGTTCTCCCGCGCATTTCACGTGGACCGTTCGACGGCATCTTGATGCGGAATATGGCACGCGTTGGATTGGTCGTGGGGGACCTGTACAGTGGCCTCCCAGATCGGCTGACCTAACGCCGTTAGACTTTTATTTGTGGGGTCGAATAAAATCCCTTGTGTATGTAAACGAGGCAACAAGTGTCGATGACCTCAAACAAAAAATCGAACACGCATTTGTGATAGTTAAAAATGACACTGAGGTTCTTAGCAAACTAAAATTAAATTTAAGAAAGCGTGCTACAAAGTGCATCGAACAAGGCGGTGGTCATTTTGAAAGTTTAATGAAAATGGGACGAAGAAGTAGTGTAAATTAGTGTAAATTCTGTAAGTACCTATTAATACGATTTTATTTTAATTACTGTAAATATTATGATTCAAATCTTTTAAACAGCACTTTGAATATTTTTTACACGTAATAAACGGTAAACACGACTTATCAGGGTTTAGAGGGTAATGTCGCGAAAGTTACGCGTCTGAGATAAAAAAGTTCTGCGTTCCCCGGTGTCCGATGATAGTACCTACCTACACGTGTCGGCGCGGCGGCCGGCGGGGGGCGCGCGGTTGGCGGCGCGGGCGCCGCCGCCCGGGTGCTCCGCCCTACTTTACTGATACATCACAGTCGGGCAAAATGTCGCTTGGTTTAAAAATACATCCCCGTTACTAAGCCTAATATCTTAGATTCGTATTGCTAATGTAGATTATTTAATACAATCGTAAAATTAAATTAAATTATTCAAAACCGCCAGTCCAAAGCCTGTGAAAGTGTGATGGAAAGATGGAATCATAATTTTCGGTCATTGAACTGACGTACCTAGTGACTACACTTGCAGTGCTTAGCCAGCTGATGGCGGGCGAACTGGTGTGCGCTGGTGTGCGCTCGCCGCTATAAACATTGCTATGAGTGTGTGCGTAGAGAATAGTATGCTCAAACGTTTTATTTACGTTTAGTCAGGACAACTATTTTATATTATGTGATTTGGTTTGGTTTAACTAAATTAAATTGCAGATGTTATTTCAGTTTTATAATTTAATATTCTAATTGGCGTGTCTGAGGTCTTGCGTTTATTCCGTTACATGTTGTATATCAAATTAGTCTATGAAAAACGCAACAATAATTTAATGACTAATCGCAAGCAACGCCAAGCTTAATTAAACATAATAAGAATTTTCGCATAGCGTATGTGCCCGTAAATATAAATGTTGAGGTTGGAAACTCGCGCCAATCTCTCAGCTGTCTATGCTAATAATTAGTGATGTGCAGTAGGCGGGAATTAGTCATAATAGTCGAGCTAATTACGCCACAAAACACCTAGTCATGGTGAAGGTGAGACGCAAGTTTGAAATAAGCGTAAACATTCATAAATACGTGTCAATTTTTGTTTCCTACAAAAAAAAAAATATTATGTTTTTAGAAACTGATGGAAATTGTACTGGTAATTAGTACTATACGTTTTTTTTTACCATCTTTAGTGGTAACTAATGGTAATTTATTCTACAAAAGGCAAAATCGAGAAAAATATACACAAGGTTTGCCTGAAAGGGTTATATTAAGCCGAAAGGGGGTTCCTGTACTCACATCATTATGAGAAACTTTTACTATAGAACCATCCCTGAAATCTCGAAAAAGAAATAGGCTGTTCCATGCATTTGGGGCCAAGTTCGCCGACAATAATAACAGATACACAATTCTCGTAACTAATTTACACTATGAATGAAACTTGACCGAACTGTGATTATATCGACGGTTGAAAGGCTATTTGATCTAAGAACCTTTTTTTTTTGTAATCGATTTACGATACCTAATTTCGAGTATTATTTGTATGGAACCGCAAATTTATTTCCGCGGTTTCGCCATTATTCTCTTAGTAAAAGATGTTTAAAATCGATGAATAAAATATCGACCTTTCGGATACCCTGTCCGACCTACCGTGTTTTTATTATGACACGGCAAAGACGTATATTTAATAGTTATTTGTTATACAAGAGTGCAAAGTTGCTTTTTAACCGCGTGTTCAATTTTGATGACCGAGCAAGCGAAGGATTCTAAAATTTACCTAAAATTAGAATCCTGAGCGTTAGCGAGGGAATCAAAAGAGCACGAGGTGAAAAATCTTTGCACTCGAGTGCAACACGTAACTTTTCATTCCACCTCAGCGAGGAAATGACTAAATGCAAAAAAAAAACGTTTAATTCACAAACTTAGTGCACACGATGTTCTAAATTCAATTTACTTTATCCTCTAGAGAATAAAAACGGCTTTTCCACTCAGATATTGAAGATTAAAAATACTCTTTCCGAGATGGTGGGATGAAAATTTACTTTATCCTCTAGAGAATAAAAACGGCTTTTCCACTCAGATATTGAAGATTAAAAATAATCTTTCCGAGATGGTGGGATGAAAAAATAATTTATCGTGGTTATGGACCATTTATCTCTCTCTCTTTTACCTCTTTACTGTTCCTTTACGTGTTATCTCACTTTAGCATCCCGTTATACAATTAACAAGCTACAAATTTCCAGCACAAAATAATTACTCCGCAACATGTGTTTGATGTGATAAGAAACGCTTGTTTTTATTAGTAATTAGTACATGAAGCAAGTCGTTCACAAGCTAAAAATAATATTCAACAAATTGCAAATAAACAAAATAAATCTGCTCAAGGTTTGCACACGCACAAATAAGTATACAAGTGTTCGCAACACTCCAAACACAACAATCGCAAATGTACTAATGAGATTTTAAATATCATTTATAAAATAAACAAGCATTTCGCATTCAAGATCATTCTCCTTGCTACCAAATACAACTAAACATACAACATATTATAACAAAATTTTAATATATACATATAATAAAGGAACGATACTGAAGCCAAAACTTGAGATTTTAGAATTTTTGCCTGTTTTTCTGTATGTCCGTTTGTCTGTTTATAAGTCCGAGCTTCGCGTCATTAATACTGGTCAGATTTAGTTGAAATTATGCAGTAATATCCAATAAAGGGTTGGTCAACATATAGGCTATAAATTATCACGCTGTAGATGAGCTAAAGTGTATTATGTCAGAAATCGTTATAAACTTTTTTCAACATCAGGAAAGCAACACCCTGTACATGAGATATAACGCATGGCTGTCTTCGGGGTTATTGTACAAAGCTACCGACTGCACAGGAGCGTCTCTGTTGTTGTTTCAATTATGTCTACAGAAAAGAACTGCCAACTTAAAGTCGCTTAGCGATGCCGGAGATACCGGCGTTGCTTATCATTAAAATAAAACTACAAAATCAAATTATATAACATAAATGAGATGATTGTAAACGAATAAAAAATTATAATCTAGAATACAGCGCGAGCCAAAAAAGAACAGTCACAGGGTGTTAACACACGTGCGTCGATAGATATTAGTATTGAAAAATTCGTTTCTATCGATCAAAGTCATCGATCAGGGTGTGGTATCACCCCTAATTTATCGACATCTATTCATAAATTACACATACTTACAACTAAATGCATTCGTACCATTAGAAATATTAATAATAAGTCACTAGAAGTCGTCAAGGCGCGTGAGCATGTCGCCGCAAGTTACTCGAGGGCCAAAACCGCGCGTGGAGCTTTTGCTTAGATCACATAATGTCACTATCGACAATGTTATCGACATGGGAGTTTCGTCACTACACCTGTAAGTGCGAGTGAGCACGCAATATGATCCGCTCTACTCAAACGTTCTAAAGCCGCGCCTCCAGCGAGATTACGAGAATGTTAAGTAGGTATTTGCACTTTATTCAGCTGATGTTAGTATTAGTCTGTAGGCGTATAGTACTCGCAAATCTTTATGAGCCCTGAACTGCGCTCTGAACTCTCTCTCTCTCCCTCTAGCACCTATAATAAGCGTACTATTAAAGGTGCTAGAAGGAGAGAGTTCAGAGGGCTCATAAAGATTTGCGCGTACTATAATTATGTGCTGATAGTCGTCTCGGTTAAAAAAGGCAGTAGACAGCATTTCTATTGACTTATTTTAGATTTCTTTGTTCGTACCACTTGAGTGAGCCTGGTGATGGTAGCGCGAGCCTCGCGCAGCTGTTGCTCGGAGGTGGTCAGCAAGGCGCGCAGGCGACGCACCTCGCTCTGGGACGCCTCGTACAGCGCCTTGTAATCCTTGTCCTCAACCTCCTCTGTGCGTTCGCTGCCAGACTGAAATTGATACAGAGTAATATTTTGGTAAGTTATAAGTTGATTGATCTCAGTTCATTCTCACACAGCGCTCTCCAGATACTCGGTTCCAAATCAGTAACTTATGAGTCCTAAAATGAAGGAAGAAAGACCTGAACACGGCGTTTTCGATTAGAAATCGGTATGTACTACATTGATTCTTAATTTCATTTTCCTATAATATTATAATATTACTCGGTGACCTAGATATCTACTGGAACTTATTCTTCCACACGATTATGAAAGTCTACAACCCGACATAAATACGTGTTGTCCTCGATTTCCTAAAAATAATCCACGAAACGAAAAATGCAAATTATACTGACTGGAATTAGATATTAAACTTAGTGATGGAGCGAATCATAGATCTATTCTGATCTTCAATAGCTTTACACACATAAAAGCTTATGACAACACACTCCGATTGATATTTATACTTACTAGAAATTGAATTTAAAACATTATCTATTCTCTACATAGTATAAAATCAAGTCCCTTTCCGCGTCTGTCTGTATATCCGCTTTGATACGGATTTTGATGCGATTTTCACCATCAGTGGGATAATTTTTCACGGAAGGTTTATTGATGTTTAATGTAAGGATAGTAGAGAAATTGCACCCGTGCGAAGTTGGGGACGGGTCACTAGTTATTAACATGAATGCGAAAGACTACAATTAAAAAAAAAATCATCATCTTTATAATTAACCGTGAAAACATTCAATAGATTGATTCCATTTCAAACAGTGGCAGCATAAGCGCCGTTTTATCGGTAACAAATAGAGATCTAAAGCGAACCGCGTATAAATAGAAACGATGAACTAATAGAAAAGCTGTAAAAAGCGCGCTATTGTTCTTGAACGCATTGAAACGAGTCCAGATACTTTCCACAGCTCTGTTTATGAAAACAATTTATTGGAATATCTAGAAAAAAAAAAAAAAAAAAGAAAAAAAAGAAAAAGAAAAAAAAAATGGAGAAAATGGAGGGAGGCCTTTGCCCAGGAGTGGGACAGCATAGGCTGATAATAATAAAAATAATCTAGAAAAAAAAGATTTTCACTGCAAACATTTAACAAGGTTATCTGGATCTGGTTTACTACAAACTCTTATATGGGCAGAAATAGAACTGCCCAGACATTTACAGTATGAGTATGCTGTAATTAATCTTAAGTTTATAACATCTGTAACAATACCATATTTGAGCAAATAAATAATTTGAATTTGAGCTGACCTCGCACTGTATAGGCTTTTCGTACAATGAAAGGGCAGCTTATATTGGAAATGTCTGGGCAATTCAAGTTCTGCCCTCTAATTATGAACTCATAGAAAGTCCCCTGCCCCCCTAGATAAGATGCAATCTACAATCGAATCACGTGACTACTCGATAACTTATGTCAATTCAATACATTTGACTGGCGTTTCTATAATCTAGCGATTGTACTAAACTTGAGTCCGAGATCATGTCACATGTATAAATCATCGATATTTTAAAATCATTTCGTCATACAGTGACAGCGACAAAAACATCAATGCCTTAAATCATCACTCGATAATGATCATGAGTGAACGAACATGAACTACGGCTTTGGGTGTGACATGACAGTGACAAAATGAAAACATGCATTGCGTGAATGCGGTGACAGTTAGAGAAAAATCATTGAGCAAATTTTATATATATATATATATTAGACAAATGAGGCAGTAGCGCCAGATTTTCAAACATTCAAACGAGATGTACTCGCGATGATTAACAAACCAGCACGTAAACAAACAAAGTTTGAACTGTTTGAAAGATTGGTGCTAACAGAGAAAGTAGAAGTCTTTGATTATAAAGACATTAAATTGTTTACACAGCAGAATATTACGTACACAGTATCCATCTGAAGCGAGGGAATTTAAGCTGAGGGAGCGGGAGCCAAGCGCACCCAAAGTGTCTAAGGAGCTGAGCGAGCGGGATCGCTCTTTGTCCAAGTTGCCGGCTTTGCTCCCGCGTGACTTGCGTTCCGGCCTCACAGGCGGGACATCCACTACTTCCGGCGGCGGCGGCACCGGGACCGGTGCTTCCGCGGGAACCTCCGTTGGCTCCTGAACCTTCGCCAGCGGCACAGGCTTAGGTTTAAAGTCTTTTTTACTTGCCAACAACCTCTTGTCCAACTTTTTCAACACTGGCGTCATCAAATTTAATGATCCCAACGTAGAACCACTTAGGTATACGCCCCCATACCCTGAGCTTGTACCACCATATATACCAAGATTCGATGACGGCCGCCCTAGTCCCGCACTGTAAGGATTATAGTTTCTGTACGCACTAGAACTGTAGTTCGAATAGTTGTTTGAGTAAGGACTGTATTGACTACCGAGCATCGTGCCCAGCATGCTGGGGGACGAGCTGTAGTGCGAAGTAAGGCTTCGCGGCCTAGAAGTGTACCTATCTTGTTTACGACTCATTTTGTGCACATTTCACCGGGAGCGAATAGTTAAAGTGTTGGCGGGCGAACGCCACGCGCTTCGTAAACACACTGACTGTTTCCCGAGTTTTGTTCTACACGCAGTGAAAATATTATGTGCGCCCACGCTGCGGGCGACAGGATCGCGCGTGTGTGACGCCGATGACGCACTGACATGGTCAGACGAGAGGGCGATATCCACCGGACACGTGAGACGGACATCACCTGTAAATATAACGGCGTAGCATAGGGAGCGCCGGCCGGCGGCGCGTGGCCCGAAGCCGCCGCAACGCAAGGGCACTACACAAATAGAGATTACAGCCCTCTATTATTATCGGCGACGCCTCATCAATCAGTCGACGGTTTACTTCATAATTAGTGCGCTGATCGAAGGCCACCCGCGGCCAACCCGCGCCTCCGCCCCGATCGTACAGGTACACAACGCGCGTGCTAAAAATAAGTCGGCACCTCCTATAAACATTGTATGTTCTCCCAAACATAAATAATTATAAGACCTGAAAATATAGAGAGCCGAGTGCATCACGAAATGTATACAGTAGCAATTCTAAATTTGACTAAAATTCTGAGCGGCTCGCCTTCATCCATAATATTATCAGTAGATAACCGGGTTTTGAAAGATGAGTAGTAGATAATTTACGACCTGTCAGATATTTCCACGATTACTTGAAGAACATGTTCTAAGTTGATGGCCTAGTTCTATTTCCTACAGCAGCGCAGAAGCGCAGTAGCAGCGAAATCGTTTTTCAAAATTTCGTCATTTACACCAAAATTTATTTCGAAATTGTCTCGTGAAACTCGGCCGTTAACTCCGCGTCTCACGTGGGCGACAGACGCTACTCGAAAGACACGATGTCTGTCCTACATTATGGACATTGACAAAGTAGTTATAAATTGTTCGTGAACCATAAAATTAACGCTTTAGCACTTGGCTAATGAAAACGTTATAGGAATGACGCTGTAATTCTGGTCGTTCCTGAAACCAAGTACCGGGTCAAGGGCGTGTAAAACATGTATCTAATGTATTTTTATTTTTTGGTATTTATGAGCGTCTGTATTTTGTCTTGTTTCCTGTTTCTGCACGTCAAAGAAAAACAAATATAATTTTCCAGTCAGGAAAAATTATTATATGATCTACGTCATGATTAATATTTCCCGTGGTACAAAGTGATAATATTTAGCGTCGCATCGTTGTGATGTGATAGTTTTACGTCGCCCACGCATACCATAATATAACATATCGAAATAATGTTAAAGGCGGTTTCATTGTGACCGGGTTAGTGACGTCATCGGCCATGTGTGCAGGGAAACCGGCGTCACGGACGGATACGCTAAAAATAATAAAGCTCCTTGGATCAGCATTCAATAGTAGCAACGATTATATTTAAAGCTTATGCAAGACATCGATAATCGGCAGTAGCTGGCTGATTTTCTTGATCGATGTCGTCACATTTTCCTCTCGTTACATCGGTTTCTGTACATCTAGCTAGATTATGCGCGAATAAGTTCTATTTAAACCGTGCTTTAAGTATAGGTATCAGTGGCGAAGAGTTCATACAACCCGATTCCCATCGGCTTCCCTTTAGAAATTGGTTAATGCATAGACCAACAAACAGACAGTGGGGTAGAGGAGCGGTTTTTGGGTTTTTTTGCTATTAGTGGTAGCCGAAATCTTGATGCTTTGTCTGGCAGTGTTATGACAAATTATGCATTTATTGGTTAGTTTTTTTTTTTTTTTGGTGGGGTATTTTTGTGACGGTTTCCCCATTGAAAATTTTTACCCTTCGCCACTGATAGGTATACTTATTGATATAAAGCACGTGTTCGCGAATATCATCTAATAATCTAGCCTAGTCTATTCCTATGCATTTTAACTACCAACACGTTATTCGAGACTAGCTTTTCCCTGCGGTTTCACTCGACCGTTTCAGTTTGATCAAAACTAGTGGTCGCCCCGTGACCGAAATTCGACCGTAATATTATATAAAAAAAAATGCTTCCTGCACTCCTTCTTCATATAAACTTTAACTATGCCAAATCTTATACCGCTCCGTGCGCGCTATTTGCATAAAAAAGGACATACAAACAAACAAATACCTGTTTATAATATTAGTACGGATATAGAAAAGTCACTCGTGTCGGAAAGAAGAAGAGAAAACATTCTTCAAGATATATGCCGTTATGCTATATCTACTTAAAGTACCGGTTGCCTGTAAAAGCTACCACGTCCATGGAAAACCTACCACTTGCAACAACTAATAGCTGCCTGAACGTACAAGCTACATTGCAACATTTTTTTTTTATGCAAACTAGGCACCAAGTCTGCAGTAATTCGTAAAGGTAGTTACAAACCGGGAGCATTCGTATGTAATGTAACGATTTGGTGTTCACTTTTAAGTGAAATTATGACTACAGTTATAGTGCACCAGCTCAACGTACTGACCGAGGAGCATTCGCTTTTGTAACCGATCGACGTCGAGCAACACTTGCTACAAACTACTTCCGTTCGAAGTTGTAGATATCATTACAAGTGTGCGCATTGTCATGCTCGTTTCAAGGTATTCACTGATGTTCTCGAATCCGATCTGCAGGTCTACCGCGTAACGAAAATGGTAATAAAACATCGACTCTGATTTTAATTTCAATACGATCGTGAGAGCCTAAACATTAGCTATTTTGTAAAAAAAAAAATGCCGAACATTAAGATGGGAGTCCTAACTTCGCGATCGGTAATTGTTTTACAATGTTTGTTTAGTCTCTCACGATCATATTGAAGTTTACTACCAGTGTCGATGTTCGTTACCATTTTGCTACGCGGCAGACCCGCTGTTACATTACACGCGAGTGCTCCCGGTCAATGCCCACCTTAACACTACTATTTTAGCGCAACCCGTTTAATGGTTCGTTTGTAGACCATTTCGTTCCTTTTAGTGTTTCAAGGAATTCAATTTGGTTTACTGTTTACTTCCTTGGACCAAAATGTTAGCGGCTGCAATAAATTTTGATGGGTAGCAACTTCAGTCATATTCTGTTAACACCTTAAGCCATTACGTTAGTTTTTAGTTAAAATGGCAGTCAAACGTGCGAACCGAAGAATCCTATATATTTCCGCTCACGTGAATCTTATTTATTTACTTTTCTGGACTATTAATTATATCGAGATCACTTTTTCTTTGTGATGGTTGCCATATGTTTCAATATGAGAAAATTCAAAACCTTATTGTATTCTATTTTTCAAGGGATCTAAGGAGGAAGGTATAGTAAGATCTTATAAACTCTATAATAAAAAGATTCGCGTTCAGAAAATTCACAGTAGATACCGTCAAAATGGTAGTTGTCAGAATTAAATCACACGGCTATGCACGGTGCACATAATAATTGAGCTCAATATATAAAAACGCTTTCAATTACTCGTTTTAAAACCTCAATTTACGACAAAATACGCGAAAGCAAAAGTCATACACATATAAATATTTTTCTACTAAATCGCAAAACGTATTTGAGTAGTGACCAATCAAACGCAATTTATGCCTCGTTCATAGCGTCGTTGGAATACTGCCAATTTTCTCCACGTTGACCACAAAAACCTGAATATTTATTGTGGTACTAGAGACATACAATGATTAATTACTTTTTCGCACAAATAACTTCCTAAATAATGAAAATGTTAATGGACTCGACTGTACACAAAGACTTTATCCTCCTACCTTTCTAGTCCCGATCCCTTCAGGGTTATTGTATTCATCATTATGAATAAATTTTATAGTGGGACCAACCCTGAAATCGTGGCAACACATTCAGGTGTTCCATACAAATAATTCAATAGACCAAATGTATGGAATAGGAGATTTTTATTCCGCGATTTGAAGTATGGTTCCTTAAAAAAGTTGTTTATAATGATCAGTACAATAACCCCTTAAAGGGATCGGGACTAGAAAGTTTGGACCTTGTATTAAAAAGTTATTCCTTCCGATAATTGTTTCGTAGATTTTACAATAAGTGCGCAACGCGGAGAAAGGCGCGTATCTCCGTTCTTGGAGAGCGAGTGAAAGAGCGACACGCTGCTATGGGCGCCGCTCGACTTTCCGCCTCTCCACAATTGAATCCTAAGCGTATGAGCAATAGTATAACCGAAAGATCCCTAGTACCTAACCATCTAAACAAGTCTACACGATTTATAAACACTTCACTCAACGACCGCGACTCATTTGGCACTGAAAGCCTCTTGCCATCTTCAGGTCCTTGGTTTCATTCAGGGGCAAGCTGTGGTTGGGTTTGTAAACAAATTCTCGGTTTTATCACGCGATCAGAATAGAGTATGATCGCATCGCTGAGAATCAGCAAACTGTAAATGTACGAACGGCGTTATAATTCTATTTCTCCCTTCAAAGCCCATAAGTGTAACGACTTTAGGACTACAATACTTTGAACGCACAAACTTCCACAATTTAGGGATAAAAAAATCGCATGTTAATAAAAAACTAAACTAGTTATATAAAAGCCCGTCTACCGTGACACTGAACTATAATTATATTATAGTTTCAAAAAAAACTAAAGAAAACGCTTTTGTCATCCAGACTAAACGTGTATGCAAAATTTCAGCTCGATCGGAAACCGGGAAGTGGGTCAAATTTTACTTCCAAGATTTTTTTACATAGTTAGTTACAAGTGAAGCTAATAAAAGCGTTTTAAAAATGGATCGTCGCCAACCCAAACACAGTTATCGTAAGATTACAAATAGGTATCAATGAGAAACAGCGCATTTAAAAAATCGTTGTCGCAATCTATCACTCGGAGACAGTATGACAAAGGTGTAGTGACAAGATGTCGAGTTATCTTTGGCAAGTATGTTTTTTTATTGCGAAAATCTCAAATTAGCAGTCGTGAGAGGTGAGACTTTTGATCTCATAGCGTTCGTTCACACTCGATACTTTTAGCAGCACAATCGCAGAGTCAAAAACTTATTAGCTTCTGAAGTCGGTGCCACTATCAAGCTAGGTGCATTGAAGAATTAAAGGCCCCGACTTCAGAAGCTGATAAGTTTTTTAACAAAATTATTTTATTTGTTTTTAGTTTTTGAAGTCGGTTTTTACTTTTTTTTAAAGTTAATTTTATTTCTCAATTTTGAGTGGCATAAACAATACATAAACATGAGATTACAGCAATCGCAACTGATGTCCTGTTATTCATTCAAGAGTTCCATTGTCTATCTCCGAAGATCTTCATCAGATCTTCACCAAATTTAAATGGGACCACACAGGAAGCACCAGCTTTTAAATAAAAAAGAATCATCAAAATCGGTTCACTCAGTCGAAAGATATGAGGTAACAAACATAAAAAAGAAAAAGAACATACGCGTCGAATTGAGAAGAACCTCCTCCTTTTTTTTTGAAGTCGGTTAAAAATTTAGCTTTTATACTATAAAGAAAGTTTAATTTATTAAAGTTTAGGGGTGTCTGGCAGGGGTAGCAACTGTCATAAGTGTCCGGATGGATGACGAGATTTCTAAAGTTATCCCGAAGAAAATATAAAAAAATTGAGCTCGAAACTTAGGTACTATTTTATGCACCTTTACTGCCTGGTAACTGCCAAAGTAACCACAACCCAAACTATAGTCGCTGGTCGTTCTTACCTGTATAGGGGACATGCACAGAAAAACTTTCAGCTTTTATAAAATAACGAAGGTCTGGCCGTCGTGGGCTCTTGGGCTATATACGCGAATGCTTATCCAACATTGTTAGGTACATTTACGTACAGCTTTAAGTGGTAAAAGGAATATTGGCATCTAATGTGTACACATTTTTCATGGAAACTGAGTTAGTTCATATGAAAACGTGACGACAGTCCATAGCCATGGAAAATCTCCTGAGTTATACATTTCTCAAGGACAAATAGATCATTAACTTCCCTTGACGCACGAACCTTTCACCAGAGCTAATTCATTTGCAGAAACACATGTATTGAGTCAGTGACGTTGGGTATGAGTTGCCAAAATCGAGTCCCTTTTAAAATGGTCGTATTTCACCGACCTTGCACATGAGCGCGAGAATAACACGATGTCACTCATAACGTTATATGTGAATCATAGTGGGCAAGCGCACAGTGGCGGAAATATTACGGATATTTTAAAATAGATTTCTAATAGATAGATAGATTTAGATTCTTTTTTCGATTTGGGTTCCATTGTGCTCATGTCTGTAACATTTTTATTACCGTGTTTCGTTGTGTATACATAAATAAATAAATAAAATTAATAGATTTAAAATTATTATGTTTTTTTAATCTTTGCCCCAAATTATTTTTTCTCCTGCTTAGTGGATACAGTTTACAAAAATACATATCACATGCACACACACCCAGACTCGCAACAATTATCTGAAGAGTATACCAATATTTGTACCGTGCGGGAATCGAACCTGCGACACGTAGTGCAGAAAGCTGATGACTTAGTCACTGCGCCAACCGTGCCGTCAAATTTAGGTATATTATCGCATTATAAACGTTCATTGCTAAAAATTAAACTCAAAAAAAATTATAGTTTGAAACACATAATAGGCAATTTTTGTACTTCATTTTACTCAAAATTCTTAGAAGATTCAATGTTGCTTAAGTAATAATAAAATATTACCTATAGTTTAAAAAAAAACTATAGATCACGCTTTAGTCATCCAAACTGAACGTGTATACAAAATTTCAGCTCAATCGGAAACCGGGAAGTGGGTCAAATTTAACTTCCAAGATTTTTTTACATATTTAGTTACAGGTGAAGCTAATAAAAGCGTGTTAAAAAAAAATAACAGTACAGGCTTTTTTGCAAGTTTTTCTGTATTAGTATCCATTGTTCCTCCCATGCCACCCTGCATTGATCTGGCTCGCTCTCGACTGCTTCTAAATTTATACTTTAGTAACTAGAGGTCGCGCGGGTGCGCGGCCCGCATGCGGCCCGCGAGGGCTTTTTAGGTGGAGCTTGTAACATACCTAACTTTAAAAAAATATGATTTTTGATTTTGTATGGCAGCCATTTTTTTTTGTATGGAAACCATCTTTTTTTCACCGGCTCGTCAAACGGCCCAATGTCTTCGACATTTTTAGTTCAGGCGGTATAGGTTTGCGACTTGCCGTTTTCGAGATCCGTAGGGCAGTTCCGGTCAGTGTTCCACTTTCAGGTCATTTAGGACTTTTCCTAAACTCACAGGACCCCCCTCTATACGACTCCCATACATCACTTTTACCCCCCACGGCTCCTTCTGGGAGAACAATTGGGTCAAAATCCAAAATGAACACTTGTATGGCGGCCATCTTGAAAAATGGCGGAAAGAAAAAATTGATCCCGGATTATGAATCGGTGCCCCCGAAAACCCCCGGACGCCAATTTTCAGCCGGCTCGGACCATATTTTTTATTGGCCGCCATTTTGAATCCGCCATCTTGGATTTTTATGACCCCCACCGAAAATCCCCCGTCGTCCTCTATGACATTTGGTCGAACACCCCCCCACTATCTCCAACGGTTTCGGAACGGTGAGCGTTTCAATTTTGTATGGCCGCCATCTTTTTTTGTATGGAAGCCATCTTTTTTTCACCGGCTCGTCAAACGGCCCAGGGTCCTCGACATTTTTAGTTCCGGCAGTGTGGGTGTTCGACTTGCCATTTTCGAGATCCGTAGGGCAGTTCCGGTCAGCGTTCCACTTTCAGGTCATTTCGGATTTTTCCCGGACTCACTGGACCTCAAGGTTTATGTCTCCCATACATGACTTTAACCCCCCACGGCTCCTTCTGGGAGAACAATTCTGTCAATGAGTCAGTGAGTGAGTGAGTGAGTCAGTCAGTGGTAATCGAGCTTTATATATATAGTCAATGTCAGAAGTCCGTCATCTCCGCCGTTTACATACGCTTTCTCATCTTTCTCATTTTCTTACTCAATTCGCAGAAGGCCTCCGCAATCTATAGGCATTATTTCTTATTCTCTATCCTTCTCTTTCTATTCGGGATCTGATCTATCTCTATCATTCGCCACTGTCATCGGCCTCCTCCCACTTATTATTATTGTTTTGCTTGGTACATCCAAGTTAGTAAGCGGTTACATACGGCAGCGGTTATACAAAGACTTCAACGAAAATTAATTTGGACAAATTATGTTATCAAGATATTTTTAGATTTCCACCACCAGAAATGAAATGAAATGAAATTTATTCCACATAAAATAGATTACATTAAGGTGTTGAAGAAGAAATAAATTACTTTTAGCTTTTAGCTTTAAGCAGCTAAAAGTAATTTATTTCTATATATATTATTCTTTCTATATTATTATATATATAAATATAATATATAGAAATATATATAATATAGAAATATATATATATATATATATATTTCTATATTATTATTTCTATAGCATTTATGCTACGGAACCCCTAAGTTGATGCGTCACGCACTTGGCCGGTATTTTATTGGGTAATTAAGGAGGTTCTTACGTTTTTACTGAGTGAAGACAACATAATGTTCGACTTTGATTGAAATGATGGAATAAAAATACTGTTGTGACTTTCAGATCAAATAAAATTGAAAAACTTGGTATTGAGAACGTTAAAATGGGAATTGAGATCACTGTGGAGATCTTTGTTTACAACTGAAAATTCAGGTCTGCGATGTTTTTGTGTATTTATTATACACATTAACATATACTATGTATGAGTGTACAGTAACCCACACTGTAGAGCAGGGGTGGCCAACCTGATAAGACCCAAGATGTACTGTTTACTGACGAAACCCTGTGCGACCTACCAATTACATACTTCTTGAAATTTTAAATGAATAAAATAATAAACTTATATGGCTTTTGCCTTGCCACGGTCGACTGCACTAATACCCGCGATCGACCGGTTGGCCACCCCTGCTGTAGAGTACCTATATGCTTAGTGAAAAATATTTGCTTGGCTTAGTGTTTGCCAGTTGAAATAAAAAACTTTGACTTTGAGTGAATTGTGGGGAAGAATGCAATATAGCCAAACAACAATCAACTCTTATCTGTATTAACGATACCTCGTGATTTCCCGCGCCACCCACGAATGCATGCGCGGAAATATCTAGTGCATAATGGAATAGCAAGATAGGGTTATCAAATACATCACTCATCCGGAGAAACACTGACACAACTGCAAATACGTGAATTTTGCTTTTAGTCCGGTTCTTTGCTTTTACTTTTGGTACTAACCAGTGGCGAAGAGTCCATACAACCCGATTCCCACCGGCTTCCCTTTAGGAATTGGTTAGTGCATAGACCAACGTAATATTATATTATTTACTCATACAACTGACAAAAAAAAGGCTTGTGATTATTTGGATTTTTGTCTTGCAGCAATTTTTAGAAGGCATTTTTGGGACGGCTTCCCCTTTTAAAACTGTCACCCTTTGCCACTGGTACTAACAGATAAGAATCTTCAGTAGTGGTTCAAAATTTTCTTTAAACTTGCATAATGAAAAAGTCCCGTATTTGCAGTTGTGTCAGTGTTTTTCCGGATGAGCGACATCGTATTTGACAAGTATATCGTGCCAGAATAATGATCTATAAAGTGATATTGTAACTACAGTGCCAAAGAATAATGGCATACCATTATGTTTTAATGCAATTGTAAATCTACTAAATGTTATTAATGATTTCATAGCCGAGTATATTTTTGGGGTTTATTTTAAAAACTGAAAGATTTTCTTTTCACGACCTGTTTCTTGTAGAAGTATAATATTTTCTTACCAATAGTAAAGCGCAATCACAAAAGAAATTAAAAAATTACAAACGTCAGAGCATCTCTACATTATATCAAGATCGTCTTACACATAACAGAATTTAACAAACCTTTAAATAAATTTCGCTGAAGCATTTTTCAGCAGTTGCAGTGACTTTTACATGAGATCTTTTTCCTTGGTAAATTCTACGAACGATATCGATGCGTCACGAGAATATAATCATATTTATATGTTTGAAACGTGGTTACATTATAGGTGAAAAGTAATTACAATGATCGACATGCTTCGCCAAAAACTGACATACGAATTTGATTGAATTAGCTCAAACTAAAAATAGTATGAAAATCGACACATAATTAACTAAACTAACCAACAGACATATAAGTAATACAGTTCCCTCAAAATATTTTAACTACAAAAATAAATTATCTTGTTACCACTAACCATCAACTTACTTACAAATAAATAATAAATAAAAATGTCCGAACTGTTCTGATTGCCGTACTGTCGAAGAATTATTTTCTTTTCTGCACTGATTTGATGCTATCGTTATAAATCATATGGACGATGAAGATTCAGAGTTATGATATAACAGCCAGAAATACCCCGCACCTATTGTTCAATGACGTCAATTAGCGAGGTGAACGCCGCTAAAATGACGCTCTTGTTACCTAGGAATTGTACGATAAATACGAAAGTTCATTGATTACCTCAAAAGTGGCACAAAACGCATATTTTCTGAAAAAAATATTTTAGGAATCGAACTGAGATTGTCAAATTCATACTTTGCCTAATTGCCTATACATGAAGTCTTTTTTAATCCTGTCCTTGTATTTCATGGCAGTGGAACCGCTACATGCGAGTTCAAAGCGTTTGTTCACACTCGATAGTTTTACCAGCAGAAACGCGCGATTTCGTGCTCGTTCGTTGCCATTTGCTTTTGCATTTTTTGCATTCTGCATTTGCATTCTGCTGCTAAGACTATAGAGTGTGGATGGGCCCAAAATCATTCAATAAAACTTGATGTGAGATGAATCACTACTTTTTATAAAGATTTTTTCAATCTTGCTAGATGTGCGTGCACTGGACTTACGACGAGACAAAATTGAAGTTTTATTGTCATCACGCCTATAGGCGTTCAGTATCACATTATGCTGTTACGTAGTCACAGCATTCTCAGCGCCATTTTAGCCCTTCCCGCTTTAATACGTCATCAACAGGTGTCTAAACTGTCACGCGGTCTAATGACCCAATAAATAACAATACACGATATTGAGTATCTACTTCAAAGTAATTAGTAAGGATTAGAGAGTTACGTGTGTCGCTCATGTTAGCCCCGGGTTAGAATAAGAAAAAATGCCACCCATCTCCTCGCTTGGGTGTTAAAAAATATTATAAAGGTATCATCAGGTCGAGAGGAAATTCTCCAGCATCCTGTTGGCGACCTATTGATAGCGGTATAACCACCCGCCATCCTAACCTCCATACACCAGGCCGATGACGGGCAGCGACGTTATCGGTGCGAGAGAATTTGCACCACCAACCCGTTTGCCCAACGGCAGCGTGGCGAGTTTGGGCATTGCCTCCTAATTATGATTACAAGAAGGCTACCAGTTCCAGATGGTCCTGTTGTTGACGGTTACGGCAGCTATCGAGGTAACAGCGGGACGGCGCTGTGCTAATAATTACAGCAGGCTACGGCCTGGATCACGGCAGGCAACCAAACAAAAAATTATCTGGCAAAGTACAATGAGCGAAAGATGACGCTTGGCCATAACCTCGGCGAGCTAAAACTAGGGCTACTAAACTCGTATAAAAGATAATTTTCTATGTAATGCGCATATTTTGCAGTGTCATTCAGTGTCCGTTCACATATGCAACCGCAGTACTAAAATTCCTTAAAATTCACTCGAAAACAAAATAAAAATTTGATTTTGTATGGCTTGCGCTAGAAAATAATGCGTGTCCTCCATACTAAGTAGAATTTTTATTTTGTTTTAAAGTGAATCCCTTTACTGTGGTTGCATTTAGGAACAGAGACTGAATCACTCTACCAATTATGCGCACTACATAAAAAAATATCCTGTATACTGGGGATTCTACAGAATCTGTAGATATTTCTATTGACGCATAATGATGAACGTGATCCCATCAAAATGACTATTTAAGTTTATTATGTGGGCTAAATGTATGGCGATGTCAGATTTGATTCTGATTGCGAAAATTTACCTCTACCTTATTTTGATTAACATCTCGTTTATGATACTCTAGTCCATATTGACCGCCCAGGCATAAAACAGGGTAACTAAAATGGTATAATGAACATCGACTCCGGTAATAAACTTCAATACAATCGTGAGAGACTAAATTTAGAGCAACTTTGGTTAAAAAAAAATCGATCATGAAGATAGGAGTCCCAACTTCATGATTGGTAATTTTTTAACAAGGTAGCTCGAAGTTTAGGTCCAAGTTCACCAACAACATAACAAACGATTAGAGCAAAATCTGCCGTTTAACCATGACTTTTTGTATGGGTACCTAATCGGCCGATTTAATTTTAAACATCTGATATTTTGTCGGTGAAAATGGCCCTTAGTTTCTCACAATCGTATTGAAGTTTATTACCAGAGTCCCGGTTCGCGGTAGACCCGCTAGTTACTATATTCAATAAGGAAAGACAAATGATATGGGATCCGTCCAAATTATTCAACAGAACTTGATGAAACCAACCCATCAAGATCCACCTACTATGGGCTATCGTCATGTCTCTATAAATAACATGAGAAGATTTCGAGCGCTCGACTCCCACACTTCACAACTATTCACGAACATCAACAGCCAACAAACTACTTAGTAAACACGCTTTGATGAAAACATCTTAACGTGAAAGCATCCCAAAAATATAAAGCTTCTTGAACACATCAATATGAAATGCTATATCTCATTTGCCACTAGATCATTGCGGTGTGACCAAAAAAGCAGATAGAAATCTACATTTAAAAAATCTTCTTCGATAGAATAGATCTTTATTTCATATAAACCAGATACAGGCACTTATGAAATGTCGAGACTCTGGGTGCACGGTTCCAAATAGTAGATCCTATGGAGAAGAACCGGCAAGAAACTCCATGGTAACTCGTTTCGTTTAGATTACAAACTTCACACATTTCAGTTACAGTACGACACGACTAAGAAGTAACATCGATGTAGGTACCTGATCGAAGAACCAATGGCAGTCGCTCGTTTAAATAATTGTACATTTAAATTATTTTCGTAAGTAACCCGTTCGCATCAGTATAAATATTGAGATATACATAATTAACTTACCGGTGGCGCCTCGCTATCCACGTCGACGCCCTCGCCACCTCCACCGCGGTCGTTAACGATGTCCTGAGAACAAATATGGACCGTTACATTATAACTTGTGATGGTTTTGGTATAACAGTTCGACCTTTTGAGGTAAACAAAGTCTAAATTATGTTTGTGGGCAGATTCTCGGTTGTTTAGTTCCTTTCAACGAATCAATTTAATATTTTGCTTGAACAAATGTATAAGGCAAAATAACGATCTGTCCACTGAGAACACTAGCATTGCGAACGAAGTTAGAGCTGGTTCACACGATGCGTTGGAGTGTCACACCGCAAACATTTTGCGGTGCGACGCTGTATTGGCGGCTACAAGAGCGGTGCGGCGCTGCAACGTCGTTGCTACAGCGTCGCAAGCGTACACCTCTATTAGCCTCGTCTCGCGGGTTGCAAGTGCGATGTGCGTGCGTCACGGTTCCGGAGCGCGCCGTGTGGTGTACCATGGATATTTGTATGTAAAACACCACAGCGACACCGCTCCGGCGCCGCAACGCATCGTGTGAACAGAGCCTTAGGGTCTATCGACACGATGCGTTGAAGCAGCGGCGAGGTGCCTGGGCAGTGCCGCTGCAGCGTCCTACATAGAAATATCCATGGTAGGCCACACGGTACGCTCCGGCGCAGCGCCGCACGTACACCGGACTTGCAACCAGCGAGACGAGACGGAGAGGGGTGTACGCTTGTGGCGTCGTAGTAACGACGTTGCGACGCCTCACCACCAGTGTGGCCGCCAATGCAGCGCTGTAACGCATCGAGTGGACAGACCGTAAAGAAGACTTCATTCTTGTTTCAAGCCAAAGTAGCCTGAATACACCGAACTAATAGCAGACGACAGACCGGAATAATTGTAGATATAAAGAGTAATTTATTATTGCTTTTGATAAAATTATCAACTTTCCGAATGGTACTAAACATTCGAAGCCGGCTGTAAAGCTAGTCGTGAACATACACTATCAATAAGCTCATACAATACGTTCAGTGAGTCATCCAATAAAATGCCGCTGGATACGCATGACATTTAACTTAGAATGCGAACGATGTTCGTTATTTATAAGATATGTTTCTGTTATAATCGTTTCCCGAGCTGGTATTTATGTTAAGTACGGTGTTTAGAACAGAATAAAATTATTTTTCTTTCTTTCTTGATAGCTAAGCGTTTGAACGCTTGGCTTCCATGCAGGACGGTCTGAGCTCGATCCCGGCTGCATATCCGAATTTTCGAATTCCTGATCGGATCTGAAGGCGACATACAAAAGGGGGAACAAAATGTTCAATAGTTACTGTTGATGAAATTTCTTTTTCTTTTTTGACAAAGTTACCACGCATTTTCATGATACGTAATCTTATAAAACGTCCGTCACATTGACACGTGTAACAAGTGAGTATGACATGCACTACTAGTACAAGTAGGTATTCGTACGTCCATATCGACGTGTCCGACGCCGGTGGAGCGTCGCTTGGGCCTGCGTCTGCGCTGTATCACGTTGAGCGCGGCTTGCGTACTCGCTGGCGACGCATTGCTAGATGACTTGCTTTCCGTACTGCTTTCGCGTTCTTTTTCTTCTTCGGCAGCAGGTTCTGGGACAAACAAACAGTAAAGTTTTAGCCACTCTACATATATTCATCCGTATACTGCGATGAAACTACTAGGCTCTGCCAATTGACAAATAGGATAAACATTAAAATTGACAGTCCAAACATCGCATTCAGATAGTGACAGAAGCGTCACCGGTGCAAGAATGCTGGCTCAGTTGTCACCTCCATAGCCATACAAACATACAAATTCACAATTCGTTTGAATGTTAGTATTTTTTTTTTAAAAACGTTGCACCGCTCTTTGATTTCTTTGCAAACATACAGCCATGTCACATGCACACACCCAGATCCGGAACAACTATCTGTAAGCCGTACAAATATTTGTCCCGTGCTGGGATCGAATCCGTGACACGTAGCGCAGAAAGACAATAGCTTAGCCACTGCTCCCACCGTGACGTCACTGACGCTTATGTAATTGTTTTAAAAAGGTTTACAGTTACTGTGTCCTACCTGTTCTGTTCTCTTCTTTAGCTGTCGTGGCGGTGGTATTCGCGGTGGAGCCGGTGGGCGGACGGCGGTACGGCAACGTCACTGTTGCCTCGGCTGCCGTGGCGGCCGGCCGCGGCGACGACCGAACAGCGTCTTCTAGCTCAAACTGTGAGGAACATTATCTGTCTTATTACAAAGATGGTTTAAAAGTCTTTTAATACCCAGGTTTAAGATAGCCCCGTGTCTTTTTGATACATGATAAAGTGACAGATATATTTATACCCGAGTTTTACTAGATTAGCTAAAAACCATTTTTTGTAATAAAGGTATGTCGGTTGAGTCTTTAAATGGCACCGATGACTGTTGTTTTGACCAGGAGCTACTGACAGAAATACATACATACGCGCAGAGGTGTGGTGTGAATCACATTCTTAAGATCACGCATTTTAACTTTCCATGTAATAAAAATATGTGATGGATACAGAAGGTCGTAAATAAAGCAAACGTTGTTACAGTCTGTCATTATTTTTTAAAGTTTTCTAACCTTGTAAGTTTTAAATTGAAGAATTTGGTTTGTTGAGAGCAAATAATAAAGTGTAGTTAAAAATACATAACCAAATATAGATACTAAAGTTTCCTGGTGCGAACAAACCATTTAAGATGACACATTGAACTTTATATTCATGCATGCATCTCATTTCAGTTTGAGAACATGAACACTGTGCGTAAGCTAATATACAGACATATAAATGCTTTCCCGAATGGGGCATTGAGATAATTATAACCACCCCAAAATTATTGTATTACGTGTAGTTTAGGTAACCCTGAGATATTCATCTATAACACTGCGGGACACTGGACGCCTATAGACGTGATAACAATAAAACTTCTATTGTACCTTGTCGAGTGTTCCTTAAACTGTTAATATAAAATACTCAAAAATTGTCACAGAAATGCGTATCAATCTACCACAATATTACCCAATAAACTATAAGAAAATCTTCTACTTATTACAAGCTTAGTGCGTCTAAATCTATATAATTGTATTATTTAGTTATATTAATAAAGCATGCAATAGGCACATAGATAATGAGATAGGAAAGTTAAAATTTTACCCCCTTATTCATAAAAAGATAAACTTACGATAAGCTGCAATAATATAAAACAGAACTAACTAATTGATAATTATGTTTGTTGTCGCTGATGCACCGAAACAAGAGAAAAACATAAACTGCTATATAAACAAAAAAAAATAGAGAAAACACATTTTATTTACTATCTGATCATAATAATTATAATATTGTGGGAAGTCATCTTTTTTTGAGTAAGGGATTCCTAAAAGTAAAATAAAGTCTTTTACACGTGACTTTATTATTACATATCCTAATTTAGAAATCTACCCAAAAGTGATATACTTGTCTATGGGTTAATCAGCAAGTGCAAATAAACAAGTTGTGCTGGAACCTTACTTTCACGTTGAAGCAGAAAGGGTTCTAACAATTTTCATTCCGGACCAGAAGAGCATACATGCAAACATACAGTCATGAAACAAGACACAGAACGTGACAGGAGACAGACACTACATATAAGGTCCAGCCTTTCTAGCTCCGATCCCTTTATGGTGTTATTGTACATTATGAACAATTTTTATATTGGTAGTATTTATACTCGACTAAATGTATGCAACAGCCGTTTTCTTTATCGCAATTTCAGTGTTGGTCCCATAGTAAAAGTTGTTGTAAAAGGATCGGGAATAGAAAGGTAGAACCTTGCATATACTTATACAGATTTCTACGTTTGCCAACATGCGCACGCACATATATTATGCAACGCTCAGTACAACCGAATTTTATTTAAGTCGAATGACACCCCTTGCCGTCGAATAGAAAATTATAAATCTCTGTAAACGAGCGTCGTGTATGTGTGCGTGGGTCGACCGACGTAAGAAATCGAGTTTCTGTACAACATATAGGTACTGTGTTCAGAAAGATTCACACATGGCATGCTAAGAATGTGGTGCACGGAATAACTGAGAAAAATTCTGATTAAATGCGCGTAATTCTGATGTTGGGAGCAATGAGACTAAATTACGCAGTTATTAAATTAATGACAACGATGTGATGCTTCTTTATTTTTCAGTTAACTTTTCCCCGTTATGAGCGTTTGATGCTATACTAAATGCGAATCACGCATATAAAAAAAATATCATCACCAATCATTTTATATTAAACATGTCTTTTTTATTAAGTTCGTAAAGGTATTTGTATTACTGCATATAAAATCGCTGCGTTTAGGTGTAACTTTTTATTTCAATTTATAGATTGGTGGTTTTTTTTTTTTTTTTTTTGGCGTTTGGAGAGTTTTTTTTTCAATAACTGTTTTATTATGTTTTATGTTGTTCCGTCTCAATTAAACGGTACTATTAACTTTACCTACCAGTTTATCAACGTTTTTAGTTTACCGCAAGTTTTTAAAGTCTACTCAATTAAAAAATACTGACGCGAGTCCCAAAATCAGAATTTCAACACCGAAAGAGAATCTATTTCACACCATGCGCGTCCCGTCCAGCGATTGAGTCGAACGAGATTGTCGATCTAGGAATTGTAAATAGTCCCAAGATATAATACTAAACTAAAAAAAATTACTGAACTAAAAAACTAGAATTTATTCTAGATCCTGTGTTTGTGATGTTCTATAATTCGAAATATTTTTGGGACATGCAACGAATTTGTGTGGCGTTTTTGCAATAATGACTATGCTGGCTGATATCACGATTTGCTTCTCAACTTCACAAGTTAAGAATGAAAATCGATCATCGAATGAAATTTTAAGCTAGATTCCAGGTTTCTGTAATGTATGTAAATTAAGGAGGAAACAAATATCGATGTAATGCAGCTTCGCATCACAATTTAATTCAGCCAAAATATGTGTCAATGTTATGAACAAAAATGTTAAATACAATTCAACAAAAATTACGATGTACTCGATCGACAATCTTAATCGCTCATCGCGGTGCTATAGCCACCTTATTAGTGGGGTCGAGCCTGAGCCGCCACGAGGGCCGGCGCTCGCTGTTGGCGGCTATGGTGGCCGTCGCCGTCGCCGACGCGCAAGCCAGCGCTAGCGACACCGCCACGTCGCCGCCCGGAACTGTCGCGCGCGCCTATACATACCCCACTTGTGAACATTCCAGGATTGACTCACCCGACTCGTATTCAATTTTAGAATTTTGATTGTAGATTTAGTTTTAATAAAATAGCCTGACTGCTCTTTGGACATCATCATTCTCCTGCCCTTATCCCATTTTATTTGGGGTCGGCGCAATATGTCTTCTTCTTCCATTCATCTCTATTAGACGTCATCTCAGAGTTTACGTTCTTATAGTCCATGTCAAATTTCACACATTCCATCCATCTTTTCTTGGGTCTGCCTCTTCTCTTACATCCTATGCTCTTTGGACATATGATATAAAAAAAGGCTACTCAATTTTGAAAAATAAATTAACTTTTCCAGCTCATTACTTGGCTAAAAAATACATTTATATTATTTATAAACAACAAAATGTTTCGTCGTACAAAAAATAAGTACCAAACGTATAAGAGATTGTTCCAAGAAAAGATGAACGTCATGATAATGTAACGAGTGGCCATATAATCACGATGAAACATGTAAATAAAATTAAAGCAAAGATTGGACCGATGAGTGATCGGTGTAAAAGTGATAAAACTCAAAAAATACAAACTCAACGTATGTACAAGTATTGTAGGACCAGTGCAATTTTATGTGAAAAATCTGAGTAGCAAGTTACGATTTTGTTTGTGGATCCACAATGCGATTATTAACTTAATAAAAAACATTTTCAAGGTTTTAAACCAAATTCAACAGAGGATATCTTTAGAAGTAATTTTTATTCTAGTAGATTGACTTGTTGTTTCCGAAATCAATATTTAGACATCACTATAACTATTTATCAAGTTAATCCAATACCCAAAAGTTAATAGCACTAATCCCTTTTTACTGATTAGTCACTTTTGTAAGTAAAGTTTTTGATACAAGAATTAATTTTATTAATTCCCTACCACCTGTTCACCCTCTAATACCGAATACGGACTAAGATAAGAAAATCTAAAAATTATGAGATTACTTTCATATCTCATAGTTTTCAGTTTTTTTTTTACTATTTAATATATTTACAGAGTAAGCATATGCTTTGTAATACCAATAACAGTCAGCATGTATATCGATTGGGTTATTACTACTATGTTCTACGTACCGAACCGTTGTCCTGTGTCGTCGTATTAGTAGGTGGAGTTTCCTCCTTCTTCAAGCTGCCGGGGGAGGGACTTTCTGTGGTGCCGTTACCGGCTTTCTTCTTGACAAGTTGTTCGGCGGACTTGATCTCATCAAGTGTGACGCCTTGGGTGGAGCGCCGCGTTTCGCGGACACGCTTTGCGTGAGCTTTCCTCTGAGTTTCACTCTCCTCATCCCGAACCGGGGGTACAAACGACCTGGGGTAGCATTCTCCGTGTTAATCGATTTTTAATTCATTTAATTCTATTGATCAAACAAGCGTTATAAATAACATTGCAAAATCTTAAGTCAATATTCTGTTAGACATGCAACACGTCTATATTATTATCAAACTTGTCATGCTTGATATGATGAAAATCAATAAATTGTAGAATCAATAAAACGCAAATAAAATCGTCCGAGCATAAAACATAAGCGCAAATGATAACTAACACACAGAAAAACCGAATATACTTGAACACGAGAACTGTTTTACATTCTAGATTTGTTATTTATTCTGAATTCCTATATTCTATCGAGCTAGAATATATCACAACTAGTTACTTGAATGCCGATTGATTGATCCTTGATTTTAGTATCAACTTTATTGATCGATACAGACAATTAATAATTTTGATGTCATGTCAATCAATTCAATGTTATGAGCACCAAGAACAAACAGAAAATACATTTAACCACCATCATAGAACCCTCTGTTTAAAGTAAATAGGACTTTATTGACAACAACATAAGGTCACAATTCCCATGTCCAAGCATTCTATATAACATCACGGTTACTTGAAGAAGTTCTTGAAAATGTTCCCGGGCGACAATTTGGTGGGAGTCGCCGAGCTGGGTGTCGAATTGCTACTGTTCGATTCTACGCTCTCCGAGGAACTGTTCACATAACATAATACCGTATATTTTGTATCGGTTTGCAGCAGAACTGCCCTAAATATTGAATACCATAGTACGGGGGGCATAGCCATCCAGGGGTGAATGGGGACTCAACTTGAACTTGATTTAACGTAGTTTGTAGACAATCAGGTTTTTTTTTTTACTAAATTATTTTCGATTACTATTTTTGAAGTCCTTGTTTGCAACAAACTGTGTTAATTCAACATTGAAATTCTTTCAAAGTTTTGTCCTCATTCACCCCATAATCGTTACTCGCATTTAACATTTTCGCGCTGACGAGATCTATGAAATCTTATGACTGGAAACAGCTTTTTTACATATTTAAGACAATATTTAGACACTCTGCTTCTAGGCTTGCTTCTACGACAGACACGATTTACCTAACATACAGATTCTATCTACTTATCAAAATACTTTCAATATATACCTACTTCAAATTACATTTGTTTTTCATACACACATTTAAAACATTATAATGGTCAGGATAGAAAAAATTGGTAAAGAGAATGGATAAGACCTTATTTTAACTGACACTGTTTAATAAAGTCTTATCCAAACAAAATCGACAATACCCGCTGATATAGTTTGGATATAACTTCAATGTCCAGTGAGCTTCATAATAATGTACTTCTTCTAAAAGTTGTTCATAAAGATTATGAACAACTTTTACTATGGAACCAACATTGAAACCGCGAAAATAAAAAACAACTGTTCCATACAAATAATTCAATATTACATAACTTGAATAAATGTTTGGAACAGCAGATTTTTTTTCGCGATTTCCTTGTTAGTCCCATATGAAAAGTTGTTTATAATAAAGTGTACAATAAAACCATAAAGGGATCGGGACTAGAGAGGCAGGACCTTATAATTATGACAAAGGAGTTTCTCGTTATATACAATGTAAAAACTACTTTATATCGTGTGCTTTAAGGACAAATTCCCTTAACAGTTGCAGAGTTTCTGACCAGAGTAAATTATACATGCTTAAGCGATAAGTTACCTTCTGACTGTCGTCGTAGTAGTGGTGTTGGTCGGACTAGCGCTCGGCGTAGTGGTTGTAGGTCCGCTCCACGTGTTCACCTCTCGATCCCGTCTTTCCGCTGGGTTTATTCTAAAGAAACATACAACACATTATATCAGAACATTGAAAAGATACTGTAAAATATTATACAGCTATATTTGATGTGTGCTTGTGATTATGTGGTCCTGGTAATTGAAAATATTTGTTAGTATTAGTGACCTCGTACTAATTAGTCTCAGTTTTGAAAAGTTCTACCGTTCTTCTTGTTAAAAACATGTGACAGCTTGGTGTAACGGTTCTCTATCCTTTTTCGTTCTCAAACAAATGATAGTAACAGTACTTGAGTTACAATCTAGAATTACCTTTGGATCGTTAATCAGTTCATCGTTAATAGGACTTGTTTTGAGTACTGAAGCTAAGGTAATGTTTTTATATACTCTGACCGAAATAAACAAAAACGGTATAGCAAGGAATTAACTAACAAACAAACTATAACGATACATTTAGTTTCATTAGTAGGTACTTATTTGTTATAAAAAGAACAAAGGTTCAAATAATGTCCCAGGGCTAGGTACTTTAAAAATATTAACATTATTAATGTAAATCAAATTAAATTTTGAGTGTTATGTGTATGTAATATAAATATATTATAACACATACATATTAATCAAATTATATAATTAGCAACATATAGGTACACACATAGACAATGAATAATAAGCATGTAACATAGCGAGACGCACATAAATGTTATTTTTGAAGAATATCAAATAATATGAATGATGATGATGATTGCGGTTCGTTCATGTTTCTAAAATTCGTTATTCAATAAGTCCAAAAACAAAATCTATAATTTCGATTTTTACTATTGTATTTTTAAAATTGATTTCGATTTTGATTGCTAGTCTCCATATTTTGAATTTTACTTTCAAGTTCATGTTACTCCACCAGAACGCTACTCAGGATATTTTTTTATGTAGTGCGCATAATTTGTAGAGAGATTCAGTCTATGTTCCTAAATGCTACCACAGTATTGGGATACACTTTAAAACAACGCGAAATCTCGACTTAGTATAGGGGTATACACGCATAATTAACTAGCGCAAGCCATACAAAATCAATTTTTTATTTCATTTTGGAGTGAATTTTATTAGTTCGGTTGCATTTGGAAACGGACACTGAATCACTGCAAATTTTGCGCACTACATAAAAAAATATCCTGTATAGCACACGACGCGCTTGTTTCACGTGAACTATGCAATCAAGTGCGACCGCAAAACGAACCGCAACCATTGCTGGCTAAGATTGAACGAGCACCTTGTTTGTACATCGTCGTTAGTACTCTCTGTCGCATTGTTAGTGTGCTCTTGAGTCTTTTTCCTCTCCACTGCGGGCTGCGGCGGCGGTATTGAAGGACAGGACGACGCCTTTATACGTGCGGTCACGTCTCGATACCGTTGGTAGAAGCTACAATGCACACAAGCATGCGACATGTACGTAGCGTATGCGATGTTAAATGTTAAAAGAATTGAAGTTGAAATAAGAACTTGGCTGAACACTGCCAAGCATTGGCTGAGGTTTACGTGAGTGTGACGAAAGTGTATGGTGAATGAGACTTTAATAAACACATCAACATTGTCTAGGGATATTTGATACTAAGAGCGGCTGTCGATTCAGTTGCCAGTTTTTAGAGGACACGCATCTGTATCTTTATTTTTTTATTGCAATCGTGGACGAACACTGCAGTGCGTTCGAGAAAATTTGCACTTGGAAGATCGTAGATTGTCATCAGGTTTTTTCTGATATATTGCGGTGCGGGCTCCATATAAATTCGCAAAGATTACGCGATTAGAGAGATTGTGGATATGCAAGCCTCCAGCACCGTCCGAAGACTATTTTTACCGAAGTGGAGCGTTTACGGTGTGGGTGGAAATTATCTTGGCGGGAGAAAATACTTTTATTGGATGTGAGGCTCCATGATAACAAAAAATACGGAAATCAGGTGCCAGAAACTAATAGCTTACACATTAGTTACAATTTCCTCGAGATTTGTATACACATCCAAACTGGTAAGAATACCATACTTATTACGGCGCCTTGATTAAGTAAGAAAAGTCTAACAGCCACAGCGACCAACAAACAATGCATCCCTTTCTCGCTTATAGACGTTTTCATAAGAAGATACGGAATAGGACGTTTATTTGCGACGGCAACTGTCATATTTATCATACGTAATCAAGCGGCGTGGGCACGATGTTGAGATTCTGGAGTGGCCTGCACAATCACCAGAACTAAATCACATTGAGCACGTTTGGAGTAGGGTGTAACAATGACCTGGCTGAGGCAGAAAACAGTAGTGAGAATCCCACACCCCGGCCGAAGGGCAGGAGTAAGGAACATCGCGGGTTTTTAGTCGGTTAAAATCCAACAGACCCCTCCGCCTCCCTAGGGCGCATGAGATACATGAGGATGACCACGCTAAATAAAAAAGGTTGTAACAATGAGCTATAAGGGATTTTCCAGACAATCCATTGAGAGATGAGTAGCTTTGTTTATACCAGCAAAAACTAGAGCAACTTGCTACAGTAAGGCATTGATAACCTTATTTTAAGCTTGCACAACCGTTGTAGATGCGTAATTAACATAATAGGTGCATTTACAGACTTTTTTCTTACGCCTGTAAAAAAGCACAAAAATTCTGTGTCTTTTTACTTTTATCCATTCAAACATATAGGTACTCCATATTTTAGTAAATTTTGAATGTTTTTTGTTTTACATATTTCCAATTCACGAGACTAAAAAAATCACTATTTTTATTTATGATACTTCATAATGCAATTTCTGATAAATTTTTAGTGAACCATGAATAACAGAAATTTCCCTAAACAATGTTGTGTGTATTTAAATAAAAACAAATCATTATATAACTAACGATGGTAACTGACTGTACCTCATAGTTGCGACGAACAAATGACCGACTAACGTTGTTGCGACAGCACGTTGTTGCGACGCACGTAGTCGCGACAGATCGTTGTTGCGACACACGTCACTCCGACAGCACGTGGTTGCGACTCATGGAGTCGCGACAGATTGTTGTTGCGACACACGTCACTCCGACAGAACGTGGTTGCGACTCACGTAGTCGCGACAGATCACTGTAGCGACACACGTTGCATCGACACCACGTAGTTGCGACGCACGGGGTCGCGACAGAATTTTATCACGTTAAGACCCTCGCCAAGGTTCAACATCCATACCCTGCAGTTTTTTCAAGTAGGTGTTTCAGGGTCGGCTTTCAGTCCAACCACACTCGGTTGAATATCAGTATTTTACTCCGCAACGCTATAACTGGCGGTTACTCTGGTGGACAGACTTTCGGGGTATTTGTATGAAAACCCTCACCAGGTAATTAATGTGAAAACCGTGAACCCCCAATGTCTCAGGTCGCACATTATTTACTGGTGAGGGTTTTCATACAAATACCCCGAAAGTCTCTCCACCAGAGTAACCGCCAGTAATAGCGTTGCGGAGTAAAATACTGATAATCAACCGAGTGTGGTTGGACTGAAAGCCGACCCTGAAACACCTACTTGAAAAAACTGCAGGGTATGGATGTTGAACCTTGGCGAGGGTCTTAACGTGATAAAATTCTGTCGCGACCCCTTCGTCGCAACTACGTGGTGTCGATGCAACGTGTGTCGCTACAGTGATCTGTCGCGACTACGTGAGTCGCAACCACGTTCTGTCGGAGTGACGTGTGTCGCAACAACAATCTGTCGCGACTCCATGAGTCGCAACCACGTGCTGTCGGAGTGACGTGTGTCGCAACAACGATCTGTCGCGACTACGTGCGTCGCAACTACGTGCTGTCGCAACAACGTTAGTCGGTCATTTGTTCGTCGCAACTATGAGGTACAGTCATGGTAACTGATTTTATCTTTAGTAGGGAAATTCGCCGACTGATAGGTTTTTGGCGTTAGGTTGGCCATTAGCCAGCCTGTCCCTGGATAAAGATAATAATGTTAAAAATGTCAATTCAACATACATTTTCGGTAAATAACTGAAATATTTTACAAGAAAGTTGACTATGGTTTCTTTTGTTTTTAATTTGTAAAGAATATTATTTATTCGATAGTTAGCACATCGTTAAACGTTATGTTTATATTGTTTTTCAATGGTTTAGAGCAAGCGATACACAGTGATGGCGTGAAAAAGTATATTTACAGGATGATTAAGGAGTCGTACAAGACTCCTACATAACAACAAATCTGTTTTGTTGGTCAAATTGATTTGTTTTTTATTTACGTAGATAAGACATCACAGAAGCTGATACTTTACTATAGTCCGCGCAGAACTAGTTGGCCGCGCGTTAGGTGGGGACGGGGGTGAGGGCGGCGGCTTGCCTAGTGTTGACGACCCCGTACTGAGTAACGACAAAGCGCCCCTCCGTCCCACCGCTCACATAACTAAGGCGCAGCCAACTAGTTCTGCGCGGACTATACACAGCACGATTATTTGATGTCGCAATAATTATTCAGTGAGTTTTCCATATTGGATGTAGAGATTGGGATCAATCAACTCAGCCCATCGCAGTCCACAGCTGAACAAAGCCCTGAGGGCTTACTTTAAGCTCTTATATAATAGCAGGGCACAAATTGACGTGCCCTGACATTTCCAGTATAAGCTGACCTTTCATTGTACGAAAAGCTTATGCAGTGCGAGGTCAGCTCATGCTGGAAATGTCTGGGCAGTTCAATTTCTGTCTTGCTTTAAGAGTTCGTAGTAAGGCCCCTGATTAGGATGATTGTAGACAAACGAGACATATTTCACATCACATTGAACACATATGTATGCCAGCACTAAACACAAACCATTGTTCATTAATGAATTGCATTAAATTAACATTCCTAATGAATTGTGAGCAAATGAACAGGTAAGAAAATTTTGTACAACGTGCAAAACTATTGCGTCAAACTCTGAAGTGAGTAAATTGTTTACTAAATGTACCCACACAAGTGCGACAATATAGAAAAAATCCAATCTGAGTATACAGGTGATTGATTGAACGAGGGAATCATTGGAAGAGGGTATTTAGCCTACTGAAATCGCAAAAGAAATATCAGCTGTTCCATACATTTAATCGAGTAATATTTAATTATTTATATGGAACTGCAGATATTTTTTTGCGATGTCAGTGTTGGTTCCATAGTAATAGTTGTTCGTAATGATGAGTATACCCTCCTTCAATATTCCCTTGTTCAACCAGTCACCCTGTATAATTATGTATATAAGATACTACTTAATTAGCGGAGGCCCTGCGGTTCTACCGCGTAACAAAATGGTAATGAACATCAGAGTCTGGTAATAAACTTCAATACGATCGTGAGAGACTAAATTTCGAACTAACTTATAAAAAAAATATACCGATCATGAAGATGGGAGTACTAACTTTATGATTGGTAATTTTTTACATGGTAGCTCGAAGTTTAGTCTCTCACGATCGTATTGAAGTTTATTACCAGAGTCGATGTTCATTACCATTTTAGTTTCGCGATAGACCCGCTGTTATGGGGTAAGTACTCATTATTATTAATAAGTTTTACTATATGGCACAAAAAGGGAACTCGCGAAAAAAAAAACAGTCATCATCAATATTACTCGACTAAAGGTATGGAATATTTAGTCAAGTAATATTGAATTATTTGTATGGGACAGCTGATTTTTTATTCGCGATTCCGGTATTGGTCCCATCGTAAAAGTTGGTCATAATGATGAGTATATAACCCCTTAAAAAGACTTCCGCTAATAGAGTAAGACCTTATATAATATTCATTTGACTAATATTTTAACTTTGTTGTGTTATTATTGTACAAATCTCGCGTCATAATATACAGGATATTTCCTAAACCGTGTAATTCCTTTTAATTGATTATCAGGCACATGAAACATAACAATTTTTAAACTATACATTAATTGGTGCTATTTGTATGAGAGAGAAATTACAAGATTTAGGTAACAACCCATATAATACAGTATACTGTTATTTATGTCAGCCGTAAGACATCCAATGCCGGACATAGGCCTCTCATAGATTTCCATAACAAACTGTGTTGCGCCGCTTGCATCCAACGGCTCCCCGCGACCCTCATCAGATCGTCTGTCCATCTAGTTAAAAGTGTTTACAGATATCACAATAAGCAGTATTTGAACTCACAATTCTCGAAGAATGTTCACATTTTAATTGATATTTTAGTTGTCATGCCAATGTTTAATTTTGTATTTACAGCAGTACTTTAATATTGCACAAAAGTTCAGTTTCCGAAGACGTCAAATAAAAATAAAACCTGGCTACTTGCCATTTGCGACAACCTAGTATTCAGTTTAGAATTATTTTAAATAGAATAATTATATTATAATTAATTAAACACGTCTAGTACTAAGATTTTATTTTTAATTCGTGATTTCAAGACTTTCTACTTGTATACTAGCCTAACTCTTTCAGCGTAGAAAAACTATCCAGAAAGCAAAAACAAATGTCTTAGTAAAACTTAGACATTTAAAAAATATGTTTGTTTCCTATATGATAATATTACAGAAAAAGGTTTACAATTAATTAAATTACAAAGGTTGATATTTCCGAGAGAATAAATTTGAATTTTTGACAGTATTCCTATACAAAATCTGTCAAGCCTCATTTTTTTCGATTTTATTAGCATTAGTTATAAAAACTACGAATAATATCGTAAATTTTTAGAAAAGTCCTTCTCAAAATTCTGTCTCCCAGGTATCCAGAATCATGTACTGAATCCATGGTATCAGTTTTCACTACAATGTCACTTACACCCTGTATATCTATTATCGGTTTGCAATCTACAGGACGCATTCGTAAAACATTGTGCACTACTAAAGTATCAGGTGCGGTGTACTGCGTCGCAGCGAATCGGTACCTCTTATCGTTTTCAAAGCTGTGTGTTCTCCTCAGAATGGTGTCGTTGTCAACCGCGTTGTTAGCCGTCTTGTTGTTGTCCCCTGAAAATTTACAATAGAAGTCAACGATTGAGATGCATTATATCCTTCTGCTTCAGTTGAAAATCTGGCATGTCTGGCATACGCTGAACTGAACCTTTTTGGTGCACCCGTGAGGCGATTGTGACATAACCACCTAAATACTTATTTCATAAATATCTATGTGAAAATTTTAATTTGTTTTTTTTTTGTATTTTTTTTTTGTTTTTCTTGTTGTTTTTGTTTTCTTTTTATTATTACTTGTGGTGCCTTAATTTTTGAAACCTTATAAATTATTTTTCGTTTTTCCTTCCGTGATCTCCGATTTTTTAGACTTCTGCCTACGTAGAACATATTCAGTTATGTCGGGAAACTTTAAACTACCAAGTATAAATTGGTAGCTCCTTGATATAAAAAATACACAAATATTTATTGGACCATAAAATAATCATATTGATACACAATAACGTTCCAGTAAAAAACCTCATGGTAATATGTAATATGGTGCGGGCAAACAAGTCTGTCGCCATAGTATACATTAATCACCATTAGTAATGTCACCATAATAAACATCACTTTACCACCTATTATTAGCTCCTCACCGACAGATACAGGGTTCCCAACTTAGGGGTTTTCCCCCCAAATTTAGGGGTACCTAAATAAGTGGGATGGGATTTTTTTAGTGGTATTTTTAGGGTTTTTTTTACACTTGATTTTTAGTGTGAGGTTTATAATGATTGTGACGCAGCTGGCTGAAAACTTTATGAAAATTTATTTTTACAGAGTATTTTTTTTTTTTTGGGATTTGAGGGGTTTTTAGCTTTAGCTTTGGGGATAAATATTTTTGAGAGTTGGTAACACTGGACAGATATAACAAATTGGGTGGGTTTGTGAAAAGAAGTAGACGTGGTAGCAGTCTGTTCTTCGTATCTCTGAATACTCACTAGGCGCATCAGGTTGCCTATTACGGAATGACGCAGATCTGCGCCACGAGGGCGCGTCTTCCGGCGAGGACTCGACTTCTGTGGTCTCAGGTGAAGGTGGCCGGCCTCGCGGTGGCTTCCCTTCCGTCTTTATGATCTCCGGCGACGCCGGCGGCTTGTCTGTCGTGAATGATGATGAATGAGTGAATGGTTTGAACAACATTTTATATAAAAAATTATAAACTCGATAATTATATATAATTTCTTCTTCCCATCCGTAAAGTACGTCACACGTTAAGGGGGAGGGGATCGCCGAAGTGTGACATTATGTGACAAGCGGTGGGAGGGGTCCTATGTTTCGTGACGTCACATCCAAAATCATATTAAAAAATAATTTAAATGGAAATAAATCTAATTTCGGAATTGCTGTTTTAATTAAATAATTTCTAGATGTAAAATTGCAAAACATGTGACGTCACACTAGGGAGGGTCTCACAAATGTGATCAACTGTGATAAGGACGGGGGAAGGGTAAAAAAAATCACGAAATTAGTGTGACGTACTTTATGGATGACCCCTTACATTTGCACCACTGACCTGTTTTGTTAAATACAAAAAGGTAATTCGTTGGTCAAAATACATGTTGTCCAAACCAGAACGTAATATGAAGTTCAATGCGACCTCAGCCAGTCCATCTAGCAGAGTATAGTTAGCACAATAAACACTCATACCGTTAACGACGGTGATATCATGGTAGCGGGGTTATTTCTTAAACAAATTTATTTTATACTGAACGAGTTTTGTGCCATATTCATTAGGCTTTTCCCAAGACTCGTTTGGGATCATAGAAAATATAATTTGAGATATTTTACAAAGAGCAAGTGCCACTCTGAGCTCTCCAACTCAACAAGAGAAACCTCTTATCTATAACTTTGTATTATGACCCTGAACAGCGTTTGTTCTACGACTTTTCATAATGTTCTTACACAAATTGTTGTAATGCTTAGCGAAATCACCCAGCTACACATGAGCATCTAAACTACGTGCATGCTTACCGACATTTATTATCATACTGCAGCTATATTTAGACACAACGAGCCACTCGTATGGCATGATGGCACCATAATATACCACCACAAGCAAGCACAGGGTTAGAGGAAGCCAAACACAGATTCTTACCGTTGACAACTTTATCTGGCTGCGGTGTGATCTCGATGTCAACTCGCTTGGCGTCGTGGTGCGGCGGACTGCGCTTGCGCTTATTGTTGTTGTTGTTCAATCGACGCTGTACATTCATCGCTTCAGCTAGCCATGCCGACATCCCAGGATCAACTAAGTCCATGCATGTTTGGCCCTAAAACGAAATTGCATGTGTAAATAAATGTAGCATAGTATAATTACAAAAATAATATATATTTAATCGCCAAGTGCGATAATACCGCCCTTTGTACCTCTCTTTTTCTAGTTATTATAACTTGTCTTCTATTTCTGGTGTGCAATAAAGTGTATTGTATTTTTTCTTTTTTTTTAAAGTATTGCTCCTCACTATGATTTCTCCTGTATCGAGGGTACAGTTTACAAACATACATGTCACATGCACACACCACCCACACCCGAAACCACGATCTGAAGATCATACAAATATTTGTTCCGTGCGGGGATCGAACCCGCGGCACGTAGCGCAGAAAGCCACTGCGCCAACCGTGTCGTCGTATTGAATCAGTGGCTCATTTAATATCTGCACCCATTGACCTCTATAATACACTTCATATGATATCAGATGGTTGTGATCAGTAGCTTACTAGGATGCCAACACTGGGCAGCTGAGGAATTTGCTAACAGAAAAACCCATAACACTTGATCGAATTTGTCTACCTAAACTGGTAGTCATACTTGGTAGTCGCGGTCTTGCCACTAGTCTGCCGTCTCTAAGCAACGGAATTAATAGAACAAAAGCATCTGCACTAACTGAGTAATTCTTGATGTGTGGGTCGGCTCCATACTTTAGCAGCAAGGCGGCTGCTTCCTTGTGTCCCCAGAGCGCAGCCGCGTGGAGAGGCGTCCATCCTTCGAAATCGACGCAATCAGTGTCTGCGTTGCACTCCTCGAGCAGTGTTTTAGCTACCTGAAAGTGTGTTATCCTTTTAATATATAATATACAGAAGTAACTTCGAGGCTCCTCGACAAGCCTGTTTTTGCATTTCCCAATAAAATCCGCACTTTTCTTCGATCAACTCTGCACCAAGGTTGAATCCGCGAGTCCGACACCCAATTCTTTGTGACTGGATCGTCCCGTATCGTGTTTACTTCGCACCGTTTAATCTCACGTATCTTAGGCGACCAAAAGCGCATGCACAGATAAGGAATAGGAGTAAGAAATCAGTTGTGTGGTATGGGAATTTCAGGCGGGATTTAAAATGCGACATGCAGGGTGAATTTGTTGGATGTTTTTGAGAAGAAGTGTTCCAGTAGGATGGACATTTTAAATAGAAGAAAATATTTTTAGATACTAACATCGATGTATCCCTTAGCTGCCGCGACATGGAGCGGAGTGCCTCCATTCATGTCCCTTACTTCCACGTAGCCATTAGCTGCCCAGTTGCGAGCATCGCTCAACAGCGTGTCCACCTCAGCGCTGCGGGATTTCTCGCAGTCCACTCCTGAAAAACAAAACAGGTTAATAAAATATTAAAGGTAAAAGCAGGGACCAACGTCGCCCCAACGTCGACGAATTCCATGCCTTATTAAATATTACTTAACCTACTAAATATCGCGTGTAGCACCTGTGCCGAAAAGGGTTCCGCTCAGCATTATGCCGTATATGACTGGTCCGTAATATGCCAAGCAGGTCCAGTGCGAACTGTGGATGCCACAAAAGTACACCGTTTTGCGGTAATCTATCATACTTTCGAATTTCTTTAGTTCGAATTTTATATGCTCGATAATTTTGTTATCCCGAAAATGCACTTAACAGAAGTACTTCTCATTAGCTACTACGGGCGGCATGAGCGATTCTCATGTGATAAGTAGGCTGATACACGTAACTAAATAAGTGCAGTTGCCGCGCAGTTGCAGTAAAATTTTGATCAAAACAACACATTTGGTATTTTTTTAGCTTAGGTGAAACAGTTCGAGAGTCAATGCAATATCATCGGCGCGTTATAAAATTACGTGCTACTCGATTGAAGAAGATGATCATCGCGTTATTTAGGTCGTAGGTAATAAATATACTTCGATCTACTGACCTTTCTCATCGATAATTTTCTGAAGCATGTCAGCCATGGCATCGCTTTCGGCGATATCCACTGGTAGCTCGCCATCATAGTTTACGGCGGCAACGTCCGCGCCATTTTCCAAGAGGTACCTGAAAATGAATACACGTACAGTCAGTATAAAAAATATCATAATAATAAAATTCAGCTGAATACCGGGGCTTTCAACTTCAGACTCTACGTTGGTTGAAGGGTGCAAATGAACTTAATTTCTCATAAATACACGGAGTTTATAGTATTACCATAATTATCTCGCTGCGCTTCGTAAACGGATTAGTAATCGCATTTTATTGTTATTCGTATATAACAACAAGAGGAAGCTATTACATCCTTAGTAATAAACGCTTTATAAATCCGGAATAACAACATTCTAACCATTTTTTTTTGTCGTAGATACTGTTCGGTTTTAGGGCAAAAGCCAACCTACTTCAGTAAATGATTGGCCACCGATAATTTGGACATCGGCATTTGAATTTGAAAATATTTAAGAGTAGAATGTCTGAGAAGGTGATGATTGGAACTGTAAAGTCTTGAAATATAATTATCGTAAAATATTAAATATTGTATCATTTACCGGTACTACAGTACTTATAAGCTTGACCGATTTTGAAGGTTTATTGGTAGAGGGGAAAAGGCAAAAACAGACTGTGGACGTGACGCCACGTTAACGATGTTTGAACGACGTGTCACATGAGAGAAATTAGTTTCTGTGATAAAGTCCGTGTATCATCACCTCATTATCATTTAATACTGGCAATCACCTTCATCACTGGCCACTTCATCATCATTTTCATTTCCTTTTTCGGTGACTCCTTGAGAAACTTTGAGAGAAGACATAGCTGTCGTATTTTTTATTTATGAAATTATCTAAATGTTTTATAAAAATCATATGAATTTACTAGTACCGTATAACAGTTTATTTAAATTAACAATTTTCGAATTTATATTGTTACATTTATCAAATACTGCAATAAACCGTTCTCCTGTGTTCCTGTTACTGTATTTCTGTTCCTCCTGCATTTCTACAATTCAACGTTGTTCGGTGAGTCCTCTCCCAGACACTGAGGACTAGCCGTGGCAGATAGAGGGAAGGACTCCGGGACAGTACTATTCGGGGGATGGAAAGAACTTCTAAGAGTGACAAAACCTGAGATCGTCTGGCGCACCCAGGGAAGTCAGCCTGGATACCACCATTGTTCATTGGCTATTATATTAATCTTTCTACTACGACAATGGGCGATTCTCATGCGAAAGTCCGTATCAACACGACACAAGCAGAAGAAGAATTGTGCTTTTTCGTATATTAGATATACATGAAAACTGATGGTTTCAGATGGACAAAATATCATGTAGGTTGCCAGGCCCTAAAATACAAAGATCGGACATTGGAGTTAGAACATAACTTTTTAATAAAAAATCTCGGTAATATATTTTAATTTTTTATGTTAAGTAAGTACAAAGTACGCTTGTTATGCAGACGCTGCTCGCGACTGCGTTACACTGACAAAAAGCCACAAAAACCGGACAGGCCGGACACGTAAATATTTTGCCGGACACGACCGTAAAAAGCCAAACATCAAGCCAACCTGGCAACCCTATGTACCTACTTCATGTGACATAACTTTCTTGTGTTATAATTTGTGTGAAATCAATTGTTTTTCTTTCTTTCTTTCTTTCATAAGCCCAATCTGTTTGTGATCTATATACCTACATCGCCGACAAACAAACGGCCAGAGCATCTCAATAATCTAGCAATGTTTAGTCAATACAAAAATAACAAGGGATAGGTTTATAGAAGAAATAACATTTAAGGAATATTTACAGGAAAACTAAACATAACAAAGCAACACAATAAAATTCTAAGACGTAATAAAATTCTTCAAATGTTTACTGTATTATTGCGTCACATTTCGGTTGAACACTTTCCTTCCTTTGTATCTCATATGATCAGAAATTTTCTTAGTCTGTTCTACTATTTAGGCCACTGATATCGGTTTAACAACTCATCATCTGCCTGGCCTTTATCCCAACTAGGTTGGGGTCGCTCCTAATCTAACGAGATGCGGCTGAATATCAGTATTTTATACGGAGCGACTGCCATCTGAGCTCTGCCACCCAATTATTGGGAGACACCGATACCCTAAGATTAGACCGGTTGTCAGACTTTTTGGGTTGCTGACTCCCGTAACAACTGTCATAGATATTCTTATAACAACCGGGACCTACTGCGTAACGAGTTAACCGAGGCACGGAGGGGTCTCGATGTTCAAAGAAACGGTCACCCATCCAGGGATTGACCGCGGCAACCGCAGCATAACCTCGCTGATCGACTGATCTGCGCGGTAGCTATTAGAGGCTGGGACATCTATACTTAAAATTAGTCGTTTTTAAGATGCCAACGACACAACAGCGGGACTAAGGATACAGGAAAATATGATTTTCTTCTACTTAAACAAATTATAACAAAACAACTCGTGAGATGATACCAATTAACCATCATAATAAATGAATAACTTCAACACAATGAAGTTGAATATGTTATCATTCTTAGCTAAATACAATGAAGTGTCGTTCACAGAAAACCCGGGGCCAGTACCTATTGGGTCAATCAGTGTGACTCAACCTTTGTGGACAGACGCCTATCGTTTCTCGCACGCTGCGTCAATGTTGCGTTATTCATCATATTATAACACAAATAAGTAATTATTGATTGGGAGGAAACTATTGGCGAAAATACCCGAACTTGCGTAGATCGGATGTACTCTTAGATCTATGGGAGACTAGTAAATATTTGTCAATTTTGCAACATGGGAAATTCACATAGGAATCTATGAAAGATATTGCATTTTTTTTTTTTAATAATATTTAAACGCTTCAATTTACATGACGGTTTACGACGAGGGGGTGAGCAGTTTAATGAACGGTAAATGTTACCTAAGCTTCTTCCTCATTCTATGTCAAATCTTAAGATTGTTGGGTTTCTATAACATGGCCACAGACCTGCGAAATCTGAAATAGGATGTGGCACTAGGTTCGCATTCCGTAACTCTGAGCGAACCGCTAAATGATTTTTGTCTTGGGGATAGATTTGTATTGTTTTAACATAATATTCCCTATAACTTACTAGCGTATCAGTTTGTACCTAATTATGTCTTGAATCTTTTAGTCTTAATGGTGCTGTTATGTGTGTTTAAGTGTTGCTATTGAGTTAACTAATATACAATGGGCGGTCTTATCGCGCACAGCGATCTGTTCCAGACAACCTTTGGATGGACTTAACCATATTCTCATTATGAAGTTAATTTATATGTTACTGCTTAATTGCAATCCCGCAATATTCTTTATGTATAATAGCGAAGCATTTTGTTTACCTAGCTATGCTGAGAAAGCCGCACGATGCTGTTGCGTGCAGCGGCGTCCAACCCTCGTTATCTCCGCGATTCACGTCGGCGCCATGCGTCACGAGGAACTCCACCATATCCAGGTTGTCGTCTATGCATGCCTGGAAAAAACACGTGGAAATTTTGTATAAAGAGCTTTCATACGTTCAGCCTTAAGATTACTATGTTTATGTAATGATTACACTGGATTTTATTCGTGTATATGTGTCCAGCATTTTGTTCCAATACAATAGGTCAATCTACGCTATTATTAATATGCTATCAGTGGATGTTGAAGTGTGGTCAACAGTTCGTAATGGAGCCATTAGCATATCGTCGAGTTTGCCTGTCAATAGTATGGGAAATACCCAATCAAGTAGAAATATTTCATATGCTCCAACACTATTCGCTCCACAAATAAAAAAATATGTAGATAAGAAAATAATGTAGACAATTGTACGCCTAAATACAAACGTACTGTAAATGCATTAATAATGCTATTATTTTCCTAGTATTCAATAAGTCAGACTATTTCAATCTTTAATTTAATATCTACTGATTCATTGCGAAGGTTTAAGAATAAGATCGATTTATATATTTTTTATTCATACTCTGATATACTTGCATTAATATAAATAGGGTGAAATGTAATCCACTTTTACTCAAACAACTCTTTAGCGCTTTCATTCACAAATTCTCATAATCATAATTATAATCAGTGAGCTAGAAATAAATTAATATTTAATATGTAACGTAAAGGGTTCCTGGCCAAGATGACGTCATATCGGCAACTAAAAATAAAAGGTAACAAAGTAGGAGAAGATAGTACGCATAGCAGTAAGTAGATTTAGATAGAAATGGAAAAGATGTAAACATAATGAGTAAAGGTACAACCTTGAGATGTTATTGTGTCTCATCACAATAAAATGCATCATACGATAACTGGAAACTGTTTCAAGGCCATCGTCAAAGACCATGAAATGTTTCCATCAAACAACTTTTATGGTACAGTAAGCACCTTTTTCACTTTCCTTCCCATGACTTTGGGAAGCAGATAATTAAAAACATAATTAACTCAGTTCAGCAATTTTTGACTGCCAACATCCAAACACGGCATTCAATTCATACTTCGCATTAGCACATAGCCTTGCAGGTCTTAGGTTCAACGAAAATCATTAACGTTGGCCGGGAAGTAATTTACTTGATGAATAAACAATGATACGCAGAGCACAATACAGTTGGAGCCATTACAATGCATTTGCATGAATTTTAAACAGTAACAGTTGCATGAACGTATACATTGGTGGTAATTTAAAAATCATATCCTATACGGAACGAGTGCAGATTTCAAGAACGTTGAATAGGATATTACGATTTATTGCTAAATTTCAAGATATTTTTAATGTACAGTTTTCGCTTCGTTACGATTTTATTATAAGTATAGATATTACCAACCCATCATACATTGCATATCCTATGAGACGACTAAGGGATTCATCTTCCACGTGCGTACTTATAATATACAAGACAGTGGTCACCAGATCGCTTACCAAGAAAATATAACCAGCTGGACACATTCCTAAATTTTAACTTCATAGACAATTAAAATTGAAATAAAGGTTAGGCACAAGTTATTTAAAAAAAACGTCAATAAGTAACGCCTGCAACCATATTTCATGTAATACTTAAATAGATGAAATTCGCTTATCGTTTAAGGTGATTTTCCGCCTGTGAATTCCGTAATGGAACTATCGCGAGGCACATTTGAAAGTAAGCTATGCTTAACATTATAACAGTAGCAATAGTTGCTTAATCAGCCAAAGCATTATTGGAAAGTATACTAAATAGTGTGGTATTTTAAATTTGAAAACACTGCTTATACGGTGACGGAAGGTAACCATAGGTAGACACTTGCGCAGGTCTTGACAACTTAGATCAACCCTATGTCCATAGGCGTAGCACGAACACCATAAAATCGAGTTTTGTCTACGGAAGAATAGACAAAATGACAGATTGCAGAAATATTTCTACTCTTCGGTAGGATTTGGTAGAAGAACTACATCACTTACTACTTCCCCGTTGCTATGGAAATAATGTTTTGTCTTTGTCTACGTAAACGTGAGTCTAGGTATCTAGATGGATAGAAAAACTTGGAAGAATAGTAATGGTCATGCTGCGGGTGCTGTAGTAAAAGGATGATGAGGTACACATATGTCCTACCTATCATATAAACAAATTAACCCTTCCCATAAAAGTTTGATTAACATTGTTTACTAAGTTTGATTGGCATTGTTTGCAATACGGTGCATTTTTCTTTTAACCCATCAGCATGGAAAAATCTTAGCGTAGCTATGTACAATAACACGTTATGTTAGCAGTATGTGCATCAGTTCGGAACCAGTGCAGGGTCAGTGCCGCGGTCGCTGGCGCGTGCAGTGCAGGACCGACGAGCGAGCTGCCAACATGGATCAACTGGGTTTTTGTCTGACCAATAAATAATAGCTTTGTGGTTGGTGCACAAACGGTTCAAGTCTAGATGATAGATCGACCAATAATAACAGCTCAAAATACGAGTTAACAATGTCAGCTTTCGCAGTTACTTATTGTCAATAACCAGTTTCTGTAGCAAACTCTTGCCCTAAAGTTGGACATAGGTGTGGCTAGCATTTCTCCCGGTTTATAATATATATTATAGGATCTGGGTCAAAGTAATAATTCCACATTTTTGTCATGCAGATGAACTAACACAATCGCACAGCCAAGCATTCTTTTTGTACAAAAGAACAATGGTAAATATTTTTATATTAATAACTCATAAAATAAGACGGTTCTTGGCAAACCACCGGAAGTTATTAGCACAAGGGAGCTGGTATAACTACTGCCAGATATCAAGAATTTACGTTCCGCGTAATAAAAATAGTTATACCTATTTCTATTTTGGCACATTACAGAGTAAGGAAAGCGAATAAATATGTTGTGAAGAGTTGCACAGCTACTAAATCTTACGTAATCTGTATTGCAAATAAATAATTACCGACTTGACCATTGCCAATTGTACAAGAAGCCATTTCCCCCAATTGACCCTTACAATTAACATTTTATAACAGGCAACGGATACAAACTATACGTCTTTTTAAACGGTTTTATTTTTTATTTCCTTCATCGATATTGCATTGACAGCAAGTATCAGTTTAGTCACCCGCACTCACCAAATCCGCGAATAAGTAACAATTAAACACACGAATAAGCAATTTAATTACTGTAAAAACTTTTCCTTTTTATTATACAATACAAAATTACGATCATCACTTTCGCTATAGCGCGTAGCATACATGTTTAAAAAATCGCATTGGTGGCCGAGAACTTTAATATATTTGCCTTAGAGAATATCAGCAAAGGAATTATTTGATATTGCAATTAACTCCCCTGTACTAAACACCCTTCATATAGATCACGCAGTAAGGATAGCTAGTAAAAAAATATTCAGGTAGTATATTAATATCGCTTAAGCAGTATAATAGCATTCTCATGGTACAGAGGTGAGACAGAATTGACAAAGGATATCGATGTGGGTATCGCATTATCTGGACTCTCCGGATGTGACCGATATTCGAGTTGTGGACGCAAACAGTACAATTAACTTTTCATTATGAATGAGCACTTTTGTATCAGTCCCACAATAGAAAGACTAATATGAAATATGAACAATGAGGAAATATTTCTATAGAATACTAGGCTGTGGAATCAAAATGCCATAAACAGATATGCTACAACAGATTGCATTATTTCCGGGCTAATATGGATTTTGTAACAAGAGAGTATGGTATTCATGTTGCCGATATCATTCTAGCTACGCTTAGGACGCGGATAACCAGGTTGAAACCGCCTCCCGATACAACCCGCCATGTCGTATGATACGACATGGCGGGTTGTTCCGTATTCATCCTATTAGGTATAATGTTCTTTATATATTTTATTTTATTAAGTTATAGCATGTTACTCTGCACAACAGAGCATAATATTATATTCTAAATAAGTCTTCTATAATAAGCTGTGTATGTATGGGTCACCAAGATACAGGCTCTGCCTAGTTTGGGGCCCACCGCTAGTTCATAAGATGTCTTTTGTATGCACTTCTCAATTTTTCCTTCTATTGTATTTTAACTGTGTGTTTATTAAATAAAGAATTTACTATTTATTATTATTTATCCTAAAGTATATTCTTAACTCAACCGAAAAGTGTTTCTTACCCATCCGAGGCAAAAATTAACAAGAACAAGTATGGATATAATAAAAATTTATTTCAATGTAAAATTATGTCAATAAATAAAACCTTTAAAACAGTTAACAACTATTTGACCACAACCTTTCTACATTGATCAATACACTGATTTCTTGTGTTTTTAAAACGCTTTTATTAGCTTCACTTGTTAACTAACTATGTAAAAAAATCTTGGAAGTTAAATTTGACCCACTTCCCGGTTTCCGATTGAGCTGAAATTTTGCATACACGTTTAGTTTGGATGACAAAAGCGTTTTCTTTAGTTTTTTTTTAAACTATAACACCTATTTATTTATTTCTCATGGCATGCAATTAAATATTTTTATATTATCATTTCTATTCTATTCTATAGGTGGGTGCAGGTGCAGGTGTGCTATTTATTTATAATATATCATTATGTCCCACTTAGTGACGTTTTATTTCATAAAGGAATATAAGATTTCACGGAATATGTGTTCTTAAAATATAAAATTCATTCAAATAAAATAAAAAATAGGCTGATCCTACACAAGCTTTACTTAATATTTTTTTACGGGATGAATTAAGAATATATAATCGCTATCGGTTGAGTTAGGAATAAACAAATAGTGATCAAAATTGAAACTAAAAACAGAACACTCTACAGAATATAATTTTATCAGTCGTTTATTGGAGTACCTGCATTGTATCAAAAAAATAAAAAACCCACTGATAGTCATTTGAGGTCATAAGACTTCTATCACAAAAAAGCAGGTTTTCAATTTGTACAAACTTCTACACAATATTGGTATAACTATAAATAAAATGATAATTTTTAGTAAAACGGATCTCCTAACAAACGGTACCTATAATGATTAATATGCTAATTTTGGTGTTTAAATCTAAAACCAGAAATACTACAATTAATTATGTATATTGAACGACACAAATTTGCTTTGGATCCACGCGCAACGAATTTAATTAGTTGCTCGTGGATCTATAGCAAATTGATACAGAAGACATTAAAAGTAAAATGCCATAAAAGTATTTCATACGAGCCAATTATGCTTATTACCAATTTAGGGCAATCTCGGTGGCAGCTTATGCGGAGTTTTGGGCAGTTGTTATAAAATACTATGTTCGCTACAAAGGATTGCGATCAAAAACTGCCGAAACGTTTGAGTATCCAGATACTCAAAGGCCGAAACTTTAATCTGATACTAAAAATGTATGCATGATCCTAAATACACCATAAAGTAATATATTTCAATTAGGGAATATTTTCTTCGAATATTGAAATATATTTATAAAGATTTAAAAGATTTGGCATTGGATAGGACTGGATGGAAACTGCTACAGCACAGCACTTAAATTTTGGATGGTGGAAATATTTTATTATTCATTCAATGACATTCATGGCATAAATCAATAAGTTATGTAAGCCAAAATAATGAATAGACTTGTATTTAATAATACTGACATCATCACAATGTGTCCCTTGTCCTCAGTGTGCCTTCCATATAAGTATAATAATATAAACATAGACATGATTCATCGCATAACAGGTCCCATTAAATATTAATTAAAATAGAAATAATCTGTCGTTAAAAATTCTCTCCACAGTCACCAGTTTGTAACAGTTCATAGTTTTATTTAAGTACAAAATGTACTCGAGATTAAATTCCTCTTTCAAGATAACAGTAATAAACCAACATCATTAGGTATCGGGTAGCTGACAGTACGCAGGCGGCAATAACTTTAATTACAGACGAAGCAGTCAATTCTTTGCCAAAAATTCGGCTCAGGTTCCACACAGGCAAAGCGAGTCTAAGTTCACGAAAAAAATAATTCGTCGCGTGCGCAACCTCTGACGTAATATAACTCCAATATTAACAGATTTCTGTCGCTGACGTGACCTCGAAATGAAAATTTTCTCGCCCAATTCTAAAATAACACGGCGCTATGTCATTCAATAATACCGTCATACCGCCAGAAATTTGGGTCGGTCAATGACAGCATAGGATTTTGTATCTATCTAGACTACTAGCACCTAGGAACTAGGACAATAATTGGGGCGGCGGCATTTTTGCGGACCGCGCTTTTACGATTCCATAAAACGAGAACGCCACGATGGAAAACTCCCCAATTTAGTCCACATTCGAACTCAAACATTACAAAAAATAATCAAATAACTGGATGGTACAGGACAGGCAGCACCAGATACACTGAAACAACCAAAGTGGTCATAATTATGCGAACCGTAAGAAAAAACAAACCATATTCCGTTGATGAAAATTCAATTTATTGTTCAAGTTATTGTTGTATCTGATGCCGACTGTACATTCAGAATCGGTGGCAACGAGTCATCGACCCAATTTCCTGGACTATCTAACGAGATGACTATCGCACACTAAAAATACCGAACGTTATGTTAGATAGACGTATAGCAAAGACAAAACGCATCCGCGATCAGACGCGCGCTGCCAAAATAATAACTCAAGGGCAATAACAGATAGCAATGTTTACAATTATAATAAATAAAGTGAACGCTGACATAATGCCTTTCGAACGAGATTTAAAATGATCCGCTTGATTTCTTCGCATAGTCTTTAAAACGCAATAAACTTCTTTAAATAGTTTATTGTAATGTGAAATGGTTCGACCTCGCAATCAGAAAGTAACGTGAGAAAAATCAGCACGAATTTAAAGCCGAAATGTGATCTGTAAACGATATAAAACGACCGTCAACGTCAAACCCAGGTGAAATATTTTAATTGAAAGAAATCTGTGGTAGGCAAGGCAAGTAAACGTGCCAAATCTGTGTTCCGACCTAGACCGGCAGCAGACTCGCCCATTTCCACCTTGATAAAATCATGTTAAAACGCTGTGAACAGCAAACGGCATGGCAGACAATAATTATAAAAATGACGCAATAGGTAATCGACACACTACACCGGCTACTCCATGCGTACGGTGCAAGAGATTGGAGAATATTAATACACAGACATGCCATTGCGCACCGACGGACGATGGTCTTTGCGAGTGGTCAGTTCAGAACGGGCACGGCCAGCGGCGTTACATAGTCGCGATCATAATACCTTCTCGGCTCATAAAGTCAACTATTCAAAATGATAATTCGCTTAGACTTTGATAAATCAACTTTATATTGGTCTTTAAACGATACTGTTCAAGCAAACGTCTACGATTGAATGATTTATTTGGGTAATGTTAAATACTTAGGTTTTTTTACAATATCCAATTCCTAATAAACCGAAAATCTCTCATATATTATATGATATTGTAAATCTATAGATAAGAACAAGTAACATACGAACGCCGGCTATTAGGTCACATCAATCGATGATACCAAGATCATTGGCACACGCCTAATTAATCGAGTCTACGTAGGTATCCGTACATCGCATTGTTGTAGTTTTCGTCATTGGCACGTCAGTAGTTTATATCTGATCTGAGGTAACTAACCGCACTTTATAAATAGGGCAGGCACACATGCCCGTCAAGATGCGGTACGCACACGGAACATAAATAAAAAAATATATAGCAATCGATAAAATGATCCAGTGCGGCTCGGATCGGTGATGTAAACAGAGATGAATGCGTGTAGGGCTCGGAACGGATAGCAACCGATACTGGAAAAGTATGTATTTGAGATATAGAATGTGCATTGGTAAACTTAGCGAATTTTGACTGTATCGCTTGCTACTCATTCTGATTGCGGAACGAATAGAACTACAGCGCGATTCTCGATAGGAATGGTTGAGGCAGACTACACAGTAAACGTGTAACCAGGGTTAAAGACAATAGTGTTTAAATAACAGGCCTGTCAGTAGCAGTAATTCCTTCAGTTGACTTTTACGACTCCCGCGACTGTAAACAGCTGATAGACTGCCTTTAGTTGGTTAACGTGGAAACAAAGCTGAACACATAACTGTTACAAACTAACCAGCGCTGGTACTTATTCCAATGTATAGTTTTAATTCTATCATACAATGTTTAACAGCTGCGAAACCTTGCTTTACTTACCACTCAAACCCATGAGGGGTAAAACAGAAACGACAGGTGTGGCCTGCTTAGTTCTAAATTAAAAGCTCATCTCTACATAGTGTAACATAAAGTCGCTTTCCGCGTCTGTCTGTATATCCACTAACTCCTCCTAAACCATGCAACGGATTTTGATGCGGTTTTTACCATCATTTTGAGCATTTCTTCCGAAAGGTTTATATTATAATATTTTCATATTTAATTAAAGCATAGTAGAAAAATTGCACCCGCGCGAAGCCGGTGACGGGACGCCTGTGTATGTATATAAATACTTTTAATAATACTCACATACGAGTAAAGCCATGGCAATAACAATATACCATGTCCACCACATTACGATATTAAACATGTCATGTCCATTTCAACTGCTAGCTTTGCGTGACAAATAAATATCCCAGCAAATGTTCGTTTTTCGGACAACATTAGCTAAAATCGGGCGCATAGTAGCTACGAAATGGCCGTTTATATAAATTGAATATGCATTCGAAACTTTTTCTTAACAATTTGAAATGACACCATAATGGACACAGTATTTCTTGAACTACAATCATTTGTCAAATCAGTTTCCTCATAAGCAATTTTTTACACAAAGGTCGTTACCGACACTTTATAAAAAAGCAGAGCGTTGCGTAGAGGTCAACACAGAAACCCGACCAAAAATTAAGCTTTTATTATTTTCTTGTAGAACTTCAGAAACTGAAGAAAACGAAACATTTACAAAAAAAAGAAATACTAAATTAGATTCGTCTGCCATATGATTATATAAGGCAGAAAATGTGGAATGGATTTCAATAAGACAAATGGGACTAAATAATACAGACATTTCAGAGATCTCTGGTCATTCCCCATGTAAAAAATCTCACTCGTGTAACGTTTTGAAGTCACCAGAGGTAAACCAAGGATTTGGAAGAAATGTGACAAGGATTGTGCGTCAAACTCTATCGAGAAGCGGCGCTAGCGTAACGTACATCTGCAACAAACATATAAGTTTGACGTATGTATTATTCAGGAAAATACGCAACATGCCAAGTTTGAAGCGTAATGTAAAATGTATCTATTATACGGTCTAATGGTACGACGGTTATCATCTGAGAACAAAATGGAGTAGGGAAGAAACACAGTGCGATACTTATTACAAAAGACGATCAACGGTGATCCTGACTTGATCACAGATTTGAATTCGGGATTACATACAAATTCGTCATTCAAACGCTGCTCAAATAGAGACCACCGCTAAGTGTTGTTCTGAAATAAGTACGGACCTTACTCTCGTAAGTAGGAATAGCTACCACGCTGAAGAAGCACTTATTCACACTTATTCCCTTCATCATCTTGAAAAATTACAAGAACGATATGACTGTTTAAAAAACAATTTTCCAGGAATTGATTTACTGTTAATATCATACAATATAACGTGTTAAAATATTAACGCGACGCTTTCCGTCTCTTCGACCCCCGCAAACGTTTAGCGTCGCTCTTATTTTTGTAACAAGGTTGCATATATTCGAATAAGCTGATCTTGACACGAAGAAAATTATGCACACTACCCTATAAATTTTATAGTATTGTAAATCATTGTCGACCTAAATATAAGATTTTTTCTGTTTGCATCTACCATTACTTTACTGAGAGTTTTAGTAGATTTTAAAGGGAGAATCGTTAGAGTGCCACAATCATTATTGTGTCTACTCTTTGCCAATGTATCAGATGGGTTCAAAATACGTGTTCGCTACAGTCTGTTGATATTCCTTGAAGTGTCCAGTAAGTTCCTTGCGAGTTGTTGTTGTTCTTATATTTTATGGCACACTGTCTCAGTTCTTCCTCAACAGTTGATTTCACAAGTCTGGCTAAATCATGATACTCTTTAGATAACGCGTATATAAGTGTAAGTAACTAAAATAAGTAGCTGAGCTATTCTACTAAAATGGACCAGACACTTTAGTTTCGAATAGAATATTTAGTTTGTAATACATCTTAAAGTCACTGGGATGGATCTGTGTAGACCACAGAACACAGAAAGAGTTTTCTGTGTTTTCTTTTCTGTGGTCTATGGTAAGTTTGCTATATAAATAAATAAATAAATGGTGTAGCTGTAGACCATCCCAGTTTCTATGGGTGTAGTAATGGCAAAGGCAGTACTTTAGGAAAATGTGGCTTCATCAAGGTCGCAATAACATTTACCTGCCAAGTATGCTTATTATGGAAATACTACCCCGCCTCGCACTGTTTCCTATTGGGGACAAGTTCTATCCGAGACTATTAACTGAATAAAGTCGCAAAAAAAAGCAACTTCTGATTGCATAGCATTTAAAATGATGTGCGCTTGAAATATTCGGACTAGGTACACAGTCCATCAATGGCCTCTTTTCTAAATGTCACCGGTAGATTCAATGCTGACGAACGTAAAATCAGCCATTTTTGGGTAGTAATTTTTGTATAGTAGGTACGTTTAAAGAAATATATAAAACTATAACATCCTACTTCAAACCGTATCGACATTAGTAAACAGCTTAATTTTACTTTACACAGTAGCATTTTTGACATGTATTCTGTCGGTTGACAAAACAAAGAATGGCGCGAAATTGGAACTGTTTTTAGTTTTGGAACTCTTTTGACACTTGAGCGCGGACCTAATATCCATAGTAGTATGTAGGTTAATATATATGTCGTATGATATGTCGCACCTACTATCTTGCCCATCACGACCACCACCCTGGAGGATTTAAATATGGCAAACGAGAAGGCTGCCGAGATTGCTACATGTTGGTCGGAAATAAGTGTATAATGTTTTGACACGAAAAAAGAAGTTAAGTAATTTTTTTATACCAGTATCCGTAGCTGATACTTCCCGACAACAGAAACGGCAGCTTAATATTGCCAAGAACTAACAAAGATAGACTCTTCTCAAATTAAGTAAATTGTTTACAGGAGTTCAAAAATATCTCACAACTGCTATAAATAAATCTCAAACCAGCTAAAAGCTATACGTAAAGCTAAAAATAAATTAACTTCGATCTGAAGTAAGTCCTCAAGAAGTGTGAGTATTAATAATACCGTCGTTATAACTGTTGTTGTATAATCAAGATGTAACCCATTTAAACCTAATTGTAATGCTTGGCTAACGACGTTGGCAATTGACAGCAATAAATGTCTAAAAGGACAGCTTTGGGCATGTTCAGTTGCCAGAATATTTAATATTTATCCCTGAAAAAGCATTTTGAGTCAAGCCAGACACATTTTCTGAAATTGTTTAAAAGCGAAACTTTTGGAGCCTAAATCCGAAGCTTTATGCTATAAACTCAAGCAGTCAAGGCGGTAATTTAAATACTTTATGCAAATTCACGAAACACCCGATCCTGTGCCCGGAACATCAAGATGATAATGACGTTAAATTCAGGACTTTAACGTTCACGTTGAAACTGATCCAATGCACATTTATAAACCCTGCAGAGTGTGATATTGACCCAAACATAGATCCTACATTATTTGCGCCAAAAACAAAAATAAAAAAACTCGTTTTGTTTTTTGTTTTTGTATAGTTATTATTGATTCTTGTTCCCTCTCGGATTAACTGTCCAGCGCGGTAATAGTAAAAGATGAATGAAGCCGCTGTCTGTATGAAATTCCGAGAGGAAATCAGTAAATTAATACGGTATTTTTATGGTACTAATTTTACATTTTTTTAATTTAACTTTATTTTTAATTTTTATTTTAGTCTCAAATGATTTCACTTATATACTTATTCACCCCTTAAAAAGACCTCCGCTAGTAATGTAGGACCTTATTATCCAACCTAATACTCGTAGTTATAGCATAATCACTGCTATTGACTTCTAAAACCTAGTAAGTGTTACAGCTCGTTGCAGATGACACGCTCGGGCCGCGGCGCGCGCATCCTGCTTGTTAACAATTCACTTGCAGACCTAATTACGCAACTGTTTAAACCTCATTAGGGAAGACAAACGTATAGACGGAAATACATACATGAGCTTAGAATGCAAACTTTTCGAGGAGTACGAGTTATTAGTAATATGACAGGTCCAAAATTTTTGTAGTAAATAGCTTGGAAATATTTAACGTATAACTGCTAACAGAAAACTTATTGGTACCGTACGGAACAGTCCAAGTTCATACAAATTAATACTCTGGCGAATACCAAAATATATCAGCTTCAATAAAACTTTTCCACAATTCATTTTCACTTCATTTGCCCCACAATATAATGACAGTAATCTATAAGAAAATAGAACATACATCGTCACAATTCTAAACTTTGTTCTCTGACAAATAAATCAGGCATTCAGGCACACTATCGAATAGTTATGACCAAGTCCTTTGTAAAATCTGATTATACCGACATTTGACAACCAGGCAACTTTCAAACGGACTAGGTAGCCAGACCACAACATCCAAATGCGTTAGCTAATCCGACGGCTGCAACTAGGCGAGTTTACATAACCCATATGCCCACTATCGTCGAATTAACTATTTCAGCGTGGCTGTCTTATGCTATATCTAGGGTTGCCAACCATACTGTTAAAAACAGTATTATACCATTTTTCGCTCATAATACTGTTTAAAATCCAAAATACTGTTAATTTCATCACCAGTATATAAATGTTTTTTTGGTTAGTCAATTTAGCGCCGATTGCTGGAAGATCAAGTGGAGAGAAAATAAAAATTCTAAGGAAGCTTTCGTGAACGAAACTGTCAATGTCAAGTTGTCAAACTTTTTAAACTGTGCGATGACCTCTGATACTTAATAATTTGTGAAAAAATAAAGTACTGTTCAAAATGTTCAAATATTGCTTATTTAACTTCTCACATCTAAATATACTTTATTTTTTAACCGACTTCCAAAAAGGAGGAGGTTCTATGTTCGTTGTATGTATATTTTATTTTGTTCAAATAGTTGGCAACCCTAGCTATACCTGCATACTGTTATATATTATTATACTATACAGTTGGAGGTGAGAAGTGGCCATGATCAGCTCACGGTAGCCTGTAAAACCCTTCGCGGACGAATAAACTGTCCTCATCTCCATGACTTATTCTGTCGACTACATTATTATGTCCCGCAACTACTTCAGACACCGACAGAGTCGCCGGCACTAATTGTCCGCGCAGCCGTCCTGCCAAACTGTCGCCAGAGCCGAGTCCCCAGTGTGTCGTACCCTAGAGGTGCTCAATGCCCTCCTGATTGCCAATCCGGAATGTGATAGGTTTGCGGATGGATGGAGTGTAATTATGCCAGTATGTCTGGTGTTTTGCGAGGGAAAGTATACGAGGATGTCCACTATTCCATAATAATTATGTAAATATTATGTTTCTATGTTAATTAATGTAATTGGTATGTTACCGTTTTTATTAACTATAAATAAATAAAATACTACACATACATCGAATAACTGATATAAGTATCGAATCTCCGGCATGGAAAACTGAAATACTTTTATACTATGTTCCTATTAGAGAGATTCCGAACGAATAGTGCATATTTGCAGCTCCACAGTATAGTTGAGCCGTCATATTTAGCCACCGGTGCGTAGATAGGTCGCCGTCTGACTGACGCGATGACGGGCGCGGCGAATGCCAACCCGGCAACCGATACTAAATAATAAATCTTAACTGTCACAAAATAACAGTTGCGAATTTTGTTCAAACGTGTAGTAACCTCATTTTGAGACGAGACACTAGTTATCTGCCAGTTATTGTGCGCGTCGGGTAATCAAGAATGTCAGAGTATCCATAACATCAGTATCATATCTTAAAGACAAGAGGCAGCAATTTCAGAAAAAGACAGAAAATTGTATTTTCTGCATTTCAGTAAAGCGCAGTGTATTACTGGTAGGAACAGATACAAAGGCGGATGATTCTATCCATAACAGGACTGAACAGCAACCTTAGGGTGTTGATTAGGGTTGCCACCTGTACTTTATAATAAAGTATTGTACGTTATTTCGGACAAACGTACTTTATACTTTATGAGAGCAATAAACTACGTGGAAATAATTTATTTTACCTATTTTGACTTCTCAAGTTTTACTGTTTACTAAAATAATCATGGTTAAAAGATTTCTTATAGACTGTCCCATAACTTAATAAAACATAAATTATTTATATCTTTAACTTGACATAGAAATGATACATTCACCAATAACAAGTATTTGTTAATGTTGCTAAAAGCAATAAAAAACACATATTAATATGGAAAAGAAATAGCAAATCGTATAAATAATATTTTATTTTCACACGTTGTATGTACCTTATTTTTTTACCTTAGAAAAAGTAAATATACATTATTTGCTCCAAAAAGGTGGCACCCCAAGCGTTGACGCAGGTCGATTAGTGTCAATCATTGGGGCTGGCAAATACACGCATATAAAGTATGACTACGACCGACAGTCTCTGCTTGATGAAATTACAATTTATTTTTAACCCCCGACAAAAAAGAGTGTCGTTATAAGTTTGTAGTGTGTATCTGTGTATTTGAGTATCTGTATATCTGTCTGTGGCATCGTAGTTCGAAAACGTATGCACCGATTTCAATGCAGTTTTTTTAAACGAAAGCTAGTTTAATCGGGTATCCACATAGCTATTTTTTATAAACATTTGTTCAGCCGTTCAAAAGTTACAGCTCTTTTTCTGGTTGGAGTAGGGGGATTTTGACGATTAGGTTATTATTATTGAAGAATCCTCAACAAAGCAAAATTAGCTTATCTAATAACTAGGATAAATCAAATTATCTCTGCTGTATGATGGAACCCGTATCTATAACATTAGAAAATAGTGTATTTTCTCTTTTTTTATGGCGCACAATAGCCTCCATTCGCGAAGGCTGACAACTTTCACATAGAGAAGTGAATCCAGACTCATCTCCCCATTCGTTTCATGGATTCTTCCGTATAAATTGGAGTAAATTTACTTAATTTTATTGATTTAAAATGTCGTCAATGTGTTTTAAAAGAATATAATAATTTAAAAACAAACTACCAACTCGCAACATACTAATCAATTTATATTCCTTGACACAAGAAAGTTGGTAGTATACGTAGCAATATTATAATTAACCCGACAATTTGGCTGATAACCGACTAGTAAAACTGTCACGGCGCAATATCCTCACAATACATACCTACGCTAAACAATGTCAATACACTCTCCAACGCTGTAATATTAAAACTAAAAATACAACAAAATAGACATACTCACTGACTTTGAGCCAAAACTGAAAACAAACACTCATCAAGTATTAAAATGAATTTACAATAACACTCACGAAATAAACTGTATGTATTTCTAGTATGTACCAACGATCCCATCTACATTATACGATACTAGAAAATATATATAATGTGCACACGTATTTTAAGTATATAATATGCTAACTCATAACCCTTTCCTTTATGCTGTGGTCGGGTAGGACATCTCAAAGTAGTACTACGAAGGATATGTTTATTATTATTAATTAAAACCTGGGGACTAATAGGTTGGATTGGAACGAATTGCACTAAACCATCAAAAGTTATTTCGTAGTCTTGGCTCTCGATCCTATCTAAGAAAATATAAATTGATCACTAAATCAATTGTTCAAGATAATGTTGGAATGGGAATAAACAAACGATATTTCAGTTGCATCTCTGCAACTTGTAACAGGGAAACGTTTTATCGTGGTACTTATAGCGAAGTGCAAGATATGTCGTTAGTAATCTACAATAATCAATGGCTCTCGCACACAATGGGCCACTTTGGCCACTTTTCAGCGTATATCGCTACATTCAAATTTAAGTGGTATTTCATCAATGGATGTTGAAGAGCGGCCAACACTAGGTATTGTTATTTGTCGAAATAGCGGGTGCCAGCAACTAATAGATAACTCAGTTTATTATGAGACTAAGTCCATATAGAAACGTATAAAATGCCATTATACAACGTGTATCAGAAATGCGTGGTTATATATAAGGGTGTGGATCAGAATATCAATCTGAACAACTTTCTCTATAAGACCAACATTGTAAACACGAAAAATTTATCAGCTGTCCCATACAAAACTTCAATACCTACTCAACCGAAACGTATCGGACAGCTGATTATTTTTTCGCGATTACGATGTTGGTCCCATAGAGAAAGTTGTTCAGTTTAATGGTCTGATCCACACCCTTAAATATGACCACGCGTTTCCGATACACGTTGTATTTCTCTTTATATGTCCTATGGAATCAGCTATTTATCTGTAGGTAATCACAAAAGTCCGACTAACAGTAATCTGTGACAATAATCACGCAAAAAGATGTTTTAGGTAATAGGTTTCCCGCCAATTTTTATTTAACCCTTCAATACACAAGAGCGTGACTTAACAGTCAGCGAGTTTCCTTGCACACGTGTACAGCGACCTTTACAGTAGTGACTTTACTATATATGTTTTATATGCGCATGTGGCACCGTGTTCAGTTAGTATCGTATTCCCATGCGTCAACGGCAAGCTCTGATGCAACACATGTACCAGAAAATCTGGTTAAGAATAGTCTACACACCATTTCCATGTTCCGCTGGTGTACTGTGCCTTTTGAATCTTGTAGGTGCATAATCTTAAAAAGCACTGAGGTATTTAAAATTGGGTCAACTAACATATTTATAAAAACACCTAAAACAAAAGATTCTTATCGAGGGATCCAACGAGTCTCGCCTCCTTAAAATATAGAAGCATACTTTATCAAAATAATTGTTTCATAAAGTGAATTAATATAAATAACCAATTTTTTTTAGAGAAATACCTTCGAAATATTTTAAATAAAATTTAAGATTTTGTTAGAAATCATCCGAGTAACGTACTTAAATAATATATTTTATAAATATAACGCGTGCGTAATTATTCAAGTAGCTAGAAAGTAAAACGGGTCCTTCGCTGTGAGACACGGTCACAGTACTGCGACAGACGGACAGATCAGCGCCAGTTCTCGTTAGCCAAGGAGTGCGGGGTGAGTCCTTTGGCTACCTTCGATCACACCTCAGACCGTTCTGTCCAGAGCACCCAGTTGTCTGAGTATGCCGAAGAACTGGCATGGCATGCCATCAGGGAGTGCGAAGAGTTGTATTTATTTTATAAAACTTCAGCACCTTCATGAGCCATGTATGTGGAAAATTCACACAAAAATTATTAAAAACGATACTGATTTTAAAACGACAAATGTAAAAATGCGTAAAGGAAACATTTAAAAAAATTACATCAGTCAACGAACAGCGCGTCCCTGTAGAAGCATATATGGGAGAATGTTAATTGTCTCCATTAAAACTTGTTAATATCTTCCTGCGGTCACTGACTGGATTATCAGAGAAATCTTATGAGTGGGAGCATCTTCCCTAAGACCTTAGATTGTATTAATAACCCTTTTAATTCCGGTCAAAGGGCCTGAGACATTACCACTCATAGCTTTGTTTATGTAATGTATTGTATGAAGCTCCATGCTCCCACGATAAGCTTCGAATTTATAGCTCAATCCAACCTTTAACTACAATAATAGTTTTCTTAAACTCATCAAAAGTGAATACATCGCGACAACCCGACTCGGCACTGATACAACTCTGCTTTCCTTCATATTAGCGAACGTGTCGCTTCGATACCAGCACGCAATGTACATGTTGTCGTACGAGATAGTGCTGTAGACAGCTAGACAGTCAGATTCTAATTCTGTACTGGTGACGTCTGGTTCGGTCGAAACAATCGAAAGTTATTCCGAGTGCTAAACCGACACACGTGACTCGGTATGCCGCGTTCTATTCGAAACACCAATTTGCGGAAGTCGATTATAAATATATCGATAACATAGCATCACGCCTGTACTGTTGTACTGTTGTACAGTCCCATTTCACTATAGCCGTTATGAAGTCCCAATATAATAGGCGAGCCTATTACCACATACTGGGCACAGTAAATAATAATCGATTAAAACTCCAATTTGAGTTATAAACAACATACTCAAATTCTGTGTGAATAGAGTAAATACAGGATACACGAGTTGGTTGTTATTCCAATCAATTTACATACGCAGTCGGATTATTATCAAAATAGAGCAATCGAAAAAAATGATTTTGAAATTTTCTGAGGTGTTATTTTGGAGAAATTATTAAACTTGTCGATGGCATCACGCTTTAAGCCCGTCACACATGTAGCTATAATATATATTATAGCAAGGCATATTACGATATATTTTCCATAGTAATCTTCGAGCGACCTCAGACGCAACTATAATATATATTTTTATTACGTCATCAAAATAATATATTGATGACGTAATAAAAATATATATTATAGCTGTTATAGTATAGCTACCACGTATGGGGGCTTGCTATATAATGTAATATATAGCTCAGTATATTAATATATATTATAGCTACGTGTGTGACGGGCTTTAAGCTTTTTTGGTTTTAAGGCGAACACAAAATTATGCAAAAATACGCTAATCTAAAAAAAACTATACTATCTGTGAATTTGAAGCTATTACCGGTTTTCATACGAACGGTTTGTGACGGAATTGGAGCTCAAAATATTTTGGAATGCAGTGGTTAGTATGATTTCGATATTAGTCTAAATAACATCGTTATTTTTTGCGCCATTTCAAATTTCCAGCTCTTTTACAAGATGTACTAGTTCTTAATAATAAGTTATAATCTAATTTGGAACTCGAAACTTTTTTTCTGATAGAATTAAAGTTAGTAATTTCCAGTTATTCTATTCCTGACATACTGTACAAAGATGGCGCATTTTTTACTTTAAGTAACTACTTAGTTCATGTCAATATCGGATCAATTTAAAAAATATATAAAATCAGTGTTTTTCAATTTATTAAAGTGCGCAAGGCATAATGGGTCTGAAAATACAGATCCACTCTTCAGCTACACTCAAGAGGAAGATGGCGGCGAAATCCTTAGTCCAAGCACAGGGTATAATCTAGTTAGTTTAAATTAATTGGTAAATGTTATTAATAATAACCGGTAATTATGAATATTAGCCGGATTTATCGCATTTAATCTATCTACCAAGTACGGATAGCCACTAGTTGTACTATCTCAGGATGACGCTAATGACGTAATGTGTCGTCACAACCTGTTTAACCAACCACGAGCTGTTCAAAGCTATCAATATAGACTTCAATCGATAATATGTCATAATTTATAATATCGTAATACACTCTGTCGGCCTAATAAATATTGTCCCAATATGGAATTAGAACTCGCTTCACAGAATTAACACCAAAGGCAGACAAAAAATGCATTTCCAATGTGATTAAGGATTAGCTTAGGAATATTAATTAGATACTTGAATTATGCACCTATCTTGAATTTATTATCAGATAAAAATATTGCATTATTTTAAATATTCAGTGTCAGTATTTCATGTTCGTAGAATTAATCAGATTATGATAAGGAAATAAAATACTTGTCACTTCAAAAATCAAGAAAATAATAATATGTAGGCTAGATGCATATAGATTATCTAGCTTGATTCTCAAGTTAATCCATCAAGTGATCCAAGTTATCATCATCATCTGCCTAGCCTTGTCCCAAGTATGTCGGGGTCGACTTCAGGTTTAGCCAGATGTGGCCAAATACCAGACGAAACAAAGTATATTCAATATTATGTAGATGACTTTCTGATGTCAATGTAAATACATGCTGACCTTTTCCATATTGATGAGCAAAATTAATGCACATTATACATGATCATGCATTAGTTTTTTTGTAACAAGGACATTATACTTTATTTTGATTAACCTACTGTTTATGATATCTGAAACCTCGCTATACAGACTGACAACTAATAAATGTAATAAAATAACAAAATTAGAAAGTTTACCTAATATAGTTACAAAAATATTACTTATTATTATTTCCTTTATTCATTATTATACATATTTTTTACACGTTTACATATTATAAAATTTTATAAAATATACATTTAAAAACATAAAAAATAGGAACCAACCGGCATCGGAAACAGGGTCCAAGGTACCGGTGGCTAGGATTCCAGGGAGAGGAACCTCTTCACAATGCGTTTCGTGTCGAGGAGTACCGCCTTCTGTATCAAGCCCTTGATCCAACCCCCCAACGAGAGCCTCATAAGATGTTGGGAGATCACGTCATTAATGCGTTGATAAGTTTTCACTATGAAAACTGATTGAAGTAGTGTCCGCATTAAATAGGACAACTTAATAAGTACTTATAAAATATGGTTATAATATAATTGCAGTATATTGTTCATCGTTGTCAATGCAGTACTATAATGCGGCAGTCATGAGTACATACTTTAAATAACACATTTACCTCACATATATACATATATGGTCCTGCCTTTCTAGTCCGGATCGGTCCGGTCGTAATGCTCATTGTGAAAAAGAAATCTGATGTTTCATACATTTAGTTGGTTAATATTGAATTATTTGGAACAGCTATTATTATTTTACGCGATTTCAGGATTGATCCCATAGTAAAAGTTGTTCTTAATGATGAGTACAATAATCCCTTAAAGGGATCAAGACTAGAAAAGTGAACCTTATAAAACCAGTTAATAATAGTATTACTCTTGTCAATATCATGTTCTGTAGAAGTTTGGGCCTCATTGCTGAATACTCAAATCCTTCTCATTTTAAGTAATTCTTAAGTCTCTCTCATGCGGACTGTCACATAACAGCGGACTGTAGAAATAGAATGACTTATGAGTTAAGATTGCCTTTAATTTATGTTGCATTTGGGTAGCGGGCACTTAAAACTTATCTTAGTAAAGCATACAACCTAACAAGCAAACCTGCGTCTAACCGCAGAAACATTGTGATATCCTGTATAATCAAACACCCTGTTAATGAAGATGATATAACATCAACATCCAGACAAACCTATTTAGGTTTTTGTGATGTTCTTTTGTTAATTTGTGTGTAAAAAAAACTATAACGTATATCAGAAATGCTTGTTTATATTTAAGGGTGTGGATCAGTCCATCAAACTGAACAACTTTCTCTATGATACCAATATCGTAATCACTGTAGAAGGTAATGAAATTAGATGCGATAATATGTGTGAGAACAGTGATAATATTAATGAACAATTACTTTTGTATTATTCCATGAATTCTATGAAAATAATACTATAATCTTATAAAGAATTGTTGGAATATTATGAACGCATGTCAAATGACAGCTAATGTCAAGTGTCTCTGTCTTGTACATGGTTCCTCCATTAAATCTGCATACAAGTAAACTGGCTCCCGTCTTATTTTATTTCATTATACATCTAAACAGTAAATAAACTCATTAAGAATGTTGAAGAAAATTAAATAATAGCATACCTATTATTTCAGTAGTGGTTACCAATGATAGACACTAAAAAAATATTTTTTTATAAAAAGTTGCATCTTTATACCCTAATGCAGACTTTTTTTGACATGAAATATCTTATAGCCAACAATACATGTCAAAGTTGGTGTATTGAACTAAAAAAACATTATTAGAAGATGGATAAAAGCTGCACAATTGCTTTAATTAATGATTGACAGGTGTTGGTATAAATGCCATCCCAACATAGAACAGAGATGATGCTGAAACAGCCAATCCCATAGAATAGATCCTTATTTCATGTAAACCAGATACAGGCACTTATGAAATGTCCAGACTCTAGGTGCACGGTTCCAAATAGTAGATCTTATGGAGAAGAACCAGGAAGATAAATGTACTATATACATAATTCAACATAGGTATGAATTGTGACACTTAAGACTACCAACTAAGAATTTCTAACGAGATTGAAAAAGTCTTGAGGAAAAAAGTTATGAATAAGCACAGCTTGGGAGTGAAGGAAAAATATTGAGTAAAACAAAAACAACAGGTAGCTTTACGTGAAATGTGACAAAAATGCAGAATAGTGGACCAATTTAAAAGTGAAGGTGATATTTTAAGAGAAGGCTATTGTATGGTGGTTTTCTTACCTGATGAAGAGCAGTGAGGCCGTCTACGTTCGCAGTGTTGATGTCTGCGCCTCTTTTCAATAATCTCTGCACCTCATCCTTATCACCAGACGTGCATGCCGCCAAAAAGACTATCCCTGACGAAAACTGGATCCTTGAGGCCCGGCGCGGCGTCGGAGACTGCTTGTTCGTGTCCGACTCTTCCCATCTCTTCAACTGCTCCGCTCTCTTGAACAACGCTGACGAAGACCTATTATCCGTCATTTTAACTCTCGACAAACCACTTAGCACTCAATATGGTCCATGTGAACACTTTTCACGAAGCATAGATTGTGTTTTTACTGCATACAGTACACAAACGCCGAGTCCATAACTTAATTGCCAAAAAAGGAAACATGAAAGAGGAAACGTTCGAGGGAGATTGATACTAAGAAGCATTCACGCGACCATTGTTCCACACACTTGTTGAATTGTAACAATTGCACATCCGGACACCGATTCTATGTACATGACATAACCAATAAGCTAGACATTTAGCGTGGCAGCCATTACGAGAATAAATTTAAACAGCCTACTAAAGTACTACATACCGAATGCTAAAAGAAAAACTAGGCAGCGAATGAGAATGACGGAAGAAGAAAACGCCTAGCGCCACCTAGCACAACAATCATACTGAATTGCCATAGCGAAAATTCTACAACAGCAAGTTTATGGTAGACTCGTAATTGAGAACATACTTTGATGGTATTCTCGTTTAAATTATCGATAAGAAATAATTTTAAACCGCACTGAGTTGCACGTGAATGTACCTTATATGTTTTAATGATGGATGAATATGATAAGTAAATGGATTTCAGTATTGTTTATTTTATTTTATTCAAATGTTATCGTACTTCAAGCTAAGTTCGTTACAATCACACATTGAGAGCCACAACAACCAAAGTCAATGCGCGCGCGCTCGCGGCCACGCGTGTGTGCTGGTCAGCTTCGTGATGAGAGTACACAATTCCCCGCCGAAACCTCTGCCTAACCCTCTCTCTCTCTCCTTAGCTACCTATGTTATGTATAAAAATGAGTTTTGTTTTAAAGGAATAGTAATGTAACCGAGTAAGAACCGAGTTCTCTCAAAGACTGACGAAGATGGTAATAATATTAATTTTGTTCATTATTAGTTATTCTGCACTCATTGCCGTACCGTTATATACAATTTTAGATGGATATCCCCGGGCCGATTTTAGTGCGGTTTGATTTCCAGACATAAGTTGACATGAACATTTTAACTGGTGGTTTTATAGCGTCACATTTGTTTAAAATTCTCCCATTTCATTACGCAGTAGGTACCCAATATTTTACGTAGGTACGGTAATCAGTTATGGCGGGCTTATTGGACTTTTTATTTATTATTTCATAACAAAATACCTAGTATATGGAGAAAATTTTACTATAGATGTACAGAGCACATTAAAAGGAAGCGATTGGGCTCTATTGAGCCAAAACACTGTATCTCGAGTTACAGTGTATTGGATTTACACGTCAGTAGACGTTTATGCATCATATAATACCTACTTTCATATCCGCTTACCGAAGTACTTTGTTACTATGGATTATAGTAGTTTCATCGTCTTAAATTTGGTTGCAAAGTGAGTTCATGCATACAAACGTCAGTATATAGAGCTTAATAACACACTGATTAAATCCAAACCCTCGGTTTCTGGAGAACGAAAAATAAAATCTTTTGCTCGAAAGAAACCGACGCTGACGGTAGGGCGTCGTATGGTAATATATTAATTAGTGGCAATGCGTAGCCTGTTCCTGACTACCTAAATTAGGGTGGGCCCCCAGTCTACCCAGATGCAGCTGGATATCAGAATACTTCCTGGTGAAATATTCTACCAAAACACGCACCGCGTTTTGGAATTCGAAGTCTTCCCACACCAGCTTGCAAAAAACCTAGCTTTGAAAATAGAATAAAAGATCTTAGTAATGATAGATTAGGTACTTTGTATCATTTAGCTCAGTGTGCTATATGATGGCATTGATTTTATCATAACCAAATAGGCAATAGGTTACGAGAAGTGCGAAAGTTTATATTAATTAGTAATGTTTTACAATATAATATATGTCCTTTATTCATAACCAAATAGGCTACGAGAAGTGTGAAAGTTTATATTAATTAATAATGTTTTATAGTATTGATTATACTCACTTGTAGATATATTTCTACAAAAAAACAATATAAATAAACATATAAAATGTATAAAAGAGTAGTAGCCAACCGGCATCAGGAAAAAGATCCAAGTTACATGTGGTTAGGGCTCTAGAGAGAGGAACCAACCCGAATCATGAATTATTATTATTAAATAAAAAATACATTATCTTTTTAATAAAATGGTTCACAAATTGGATCTCGAGTCTAAAGGGGCCTCTACACGTACGACGAATAGAGCGTCAACGTTAGTTAAATTGTTGAAGATATCAGTGCAAGCAACAAGTCCAGTTGCGTTATGGCAACATTTCAATTATAATTAAAATATAGGTAGGTATTCTAAGTTTACACCAGTAAAAACCCCCATTTTTCATAAAGTTCATATTGAAATTCTTTTTAGTGCAAATTGTTGCCTATTTGCCTATCTTATTTTTACAAAGCTTTTAAGTAATGCTTTTAGGCATCTCAGTTCTAGGCGTATTCTAGGTGAACCTCTGGAATAAAATATTTTGTGTAATGAGAACAAGCCACTAGCGCACTTGCATTGCTAGCGGTCTCTAGTGTTCACAACCAGAACTAATATCAGAGTTGGCATCATCTCTTCATTCTTCATAGTCTGTGCAGTATCAATGTAGCTCGCGAGTAGGAGTCAGAAATTATTCAAAATTCAAGATGGCCATGTGTCACGACGGTTTCTTGAATTGTAATAGTTAAACTTTATTTGTTTTGTGTGAAAAAAGTGCTTTGCCATGATGGCTGACTTAAGTGTTGATGTATCTAAGTTGCCGGACGAGATAAGAGACAAATTAGCCGAATTAGACTTGGAGTTATCCGAAGGTAAGAATGCAGTAATGGTCTGCGTTATTCGTAGATCGATAATTTGTTAATTATTTTTAATATAGCTTTTATATTTTTATTTTTGACGCTTCCTGAATTTTATTTAGTTACTTTTATTGTTAGTTTTGCGTTGGAAATAAGTTTTATAGTTGACGTAATTCGCCAGCTGATGTTTTCGGTAAATAAAGTATGGTGGTAGTTTACAGTGGTTGATTTTGATATGTTGTGATAAAGTTATGTGTGTTAGGTGCTCACGCTCGACTAGTTACGTTGTCACACATGGCGTACTAAGGAATGCAAGACAAAGTGACACAGCACGAGACAACGACGCTTCTTAGAATACGCTTTACGTACTCGCAACTTTGTGTCATTTTTACTTTTGTTGTGCCAAGAACAAGCCTGTCGGACTCGCCGAGCGTCCTACCCCTTCAGGGAAAGAGGTCTCCGGCGCTACAATACTCTTTAAACTTGTTTGTAGTATGTCTTTCAACTTTTGAATCAGATCAAAACACGACTTCGTACTTTTATATTATGAGAATCTTTCTGTTTTCGTGTGTGTTTATCGGTTGAACCAATAAGAACAAGTAATTGTCAGTTTCTTTGTGAACAAATCATGCCAACTGTAGTCAAGTTAGTAAGAATAAATTACTCATATCCTCTACAGGTTTATACACTCAATTTACTGTTATCCTTTACAACTGCAGGAAGTGAGAGGGCACCAAGATCATACTGAAATTAGACTTCATTGTATGTTCTTTGGAACACTAATACAGACATGGAATTTTAATTTTCAAGTTGATATTATATCTAAATTTTATTCTATTCAATACTTTTTACTAACTCTGTACATACTTATGAATAGGTATGATTATTCATTTACAAAATAAAAAACTTATAAAAAAAGCACTACACTTGTTATCTAATATACAATTATTTTCTTTTTTACAAAAACAATTATAAATCTAATATTATAATATTATGCTAGTAAGATGTTCCCAGTGAAGGTTACAGTTATCTACCCTAATAGTATAAAGAGATAATATTTGTTTGTTTGTATGTGGCGGTAATATCTGGAACTACTCAACTGATAAAAAAAATTCTTTCACTGATAGAAAGCTACACTATCCCTGACAGATATAGACTTTATTTATATTTAAAAATAAAATGTGTAGGTGAAACTGCAGGCATCACCTTATAATAAATAATTCTTATTAGAAATTTGTCTATAGAAACTAAATCTCCCCTCGGTTTAAAATTATTATTCCTATGCTGCCATAGAAGGGTTCTTGTCATCATCTTTGAATATTGTGAAAGAAAATAAGACCATTATAAAACAGGTCTGTAATATTTAGTTGACTCTGTTTATTCATATAATTTGAATAACAATATTGTGTTATTTAAAGAAATGAATGATACAACGAGGATGTCTTCTTAAATTTTGATGTTTGAGTCCGATATAGATTAAAAGATTTCTACTTATAAAAACCTTTATATAAAGAATAATAATTCAGCCCAGTACTGTCCCATCACTGGAAGTGGGCCTCCTCTCAGAATAAGCGATTTTAATTACATAGTTCTATCATTATGGGAGGGGGTAAAATTTACGTGTGTATTATTTTTCCTAGAAACATAAATTTGAATGCAACTTCCAATAATTGCTGTTATTATGAGTTTTTTTTTAAATGAGTACTTGAACTTGCCTATTGATTTCAAATTGAGATAACAAATCAGTTAATATTTCTAATAAACATGTTTTGCAATGAAGCATATTTGTAACAAAATAATTAATTGTACATAATTTTTTAAAAGAATGTTGATGTAAATACATTTAACATAGTTTAATTTAAACAGTATTTATTGCATAATATGCACAAAATTGGATTAACAATGTGCCTCAAAACAAACACAATAACAACAAGTCCCTCACTGAATTTTATATTATGATGAAAGGTAACACCCAGGGCAAGAAATTCAATAATTTTCCAGTGTTTTGCGTTTTTGAATGGTTAGATATTAAACTGCAACGTTTCATTAAAAATTGTTCGAGAATTATTGCGTGAATGTTTGTTTATAGAGACAAACAATTAGATCTATCGACGATTTTCTAAATGAATAATTTATATGTAAATATTATAAGATATTGATTCTAATCAATTTAGTGATACATATAAAATACAGTTATAATTACTTTTAATTTACTGTTTCTTTTTGCAAAACAAAGACGTCGGTGTTCTGCGTTCTGGATGTATATGTCGCAGGATAGTTGCGAAAATCATAGGACGATTGTAAAGGTTCCTAGGATTTTAATAATCATCGGCTTTTGTGTTTGTTTATTGACCTAAGATACGACGCACAAGTCGGTTCGGCTGCCGCCATGCCGTGGTAAACTTTGCACATTACTCTAGAACAAAGAATGCAGAATTTTGAGCTCAGAACGTGGAATGCACATCCTCTCCGTCTGCGCGAGCTCGTATTTCATCACATGCCAATGCTATTTACATACATAACATCACGCCTTTTTTCCTATGAGGTAGGCAGAAACTACAGAGTGCCACTTGCTACCATCCTAACATACTCCTTCTGCTTCATCTACATTTATCATCTTTTCATACATTCCCGCGGGTAGCGAGTACTGCGCACCTGACAACTTAATAATAATTTAATTCTACATTAGCCACAATACTCAACACTAATAAAAGTTATGTTATTTAAAACTAGCTTCTCCCCGTGACTTAGACCACATGGATTTTGGAAATTCCCATACAAATTTCAATAACCTGTTTTACCCTTTATTAGGGTATTTTTAAAAGACCCTAAATAACATGTTTTATTATTTGTTTTCAAGAGTAATTGTACCAAGTACACGCAGGCAATATGATTATCCATGCAAATTTTAAGACCCCATTTCACACCCTTAAGTGCCGATTTTAGAAAAACCATTTCATACTGCATCTCTGCATTCGCAAAGAAACACTATCTTTTATATTTCATGTTTCTTTTTTCATAAATAAATAAATCAGTTTAGGCTGTGCGTTGTATGTCAGTCACTGACCGAACTGTTAAAAAAATACACGGTCATGTTTTTCGTGTGAGCTCAGCGTAGCAATGCGAATATTACAATTTATTATGTTTGTTTGTTTATTTTTATTGCGTTATGATTATTAATTATATTTATTTAATTGTGTTCGTGCAGTTGCGAGTTCTTTTGTTAACGAGTGATTATTGTATCATTAACAAAACTACATCATGACGTTATATTTTTTATTTTACTTTTGAACTATTTAATTTATTTTTGTATGCTTAAAAATATACGTGTTGTGACATTGTGACACGTTTATGATGCGGCATTCGCATTCGGCATCTAAAGTGGATTCATTACTGTTACTGTAAGCCTGCATCATCCCACGACTAAGCAAACGCCTCCCCTACGATTTCGAAAGCCATAGTACCTACACACATTAGCTAACGCATATTCTGCAGCCAGATCAGTTAAGAAATCAAAAAAGCCGGGCTGAGTTCCGGCCTGTTGCCAAGAGCAAAACAGCGTATCTTCCTAAATAATATTTATTTAAAAAAAAACTACTATTAGTATAGATTCCTTTAGTAATTAAGTAGTAGGTACATCAGAAAAGATTTTAAAACGCCTTCTCATCCAAAAACGAATTTTGGTTTTTAATTGTTTTTTGAACTAGACAAGCAACAATAAAATATTTAGGTATTTTATTATTCTAAAAAATTCTTAGGGATTATGCCATATATTTTTCTTCTAACGACCTTTATTCTCTAAAGCAGCTGGGCGTTTTATACATTCCCTAGGGATTATATAAAATCCCTTAAATATTAAATATAGGTAGGGTAATACGTGCTGAATTATAACATTTATAACACACCAAAAACATTTAAAAATCTTACATGTTGCACGATATTCCCTTAACCGGACTTAACATAACAAAACGCAAAAATATTCAGCCTATGGAGACGTGTGGAAACACTGGCAATCATGAATACGTAACCGATTCGAAACCACATCACATGGGATTACACCGAGTTGCAACGAAGTCTTACTTAAAGTATTATTAAGTGATAAACGGTAATATTACACCATGACAGAGGTGTGGTTACGAGTCGTTAAATTATTGGGAGCATGAGCATGTAATACGTTACAATAAATTAAGCTAAGTTCTTTAAGCTTATGGTATAATATTACCTGTAAATATTTCCCCCTTATTGATAACCGCAGAATAAAGTTATGTCATGTTAACAGATATTTTTGAGGTAAAACTTGATATTATTTCGCTTTTATTAGTAAAATAGTTTTCTTTATCACAATATTTTAAACCAACCTCTGTAATAGCTGGACAGTCGCTGAGGACAACGTCACGTCACGCCACGTCAACTATTATTTTTACTGCAACGCCAATTCCTAACTTGACCTGATCCTGGAACCAAGGATCTGTCAATCTAGAATTCAAATTATTAATTCATAGTGTACCTGAGCTTTTACGAACGTCCACTGCAGGACATGGCTCTCCTATTACCTAATAGACTGCTGCAAGTCATAGTAAATTCCCTTTTGAAAATAATCGAATTGCTTGAAAAGAAATTGTCACTAACATATCGGTTCGTATTCACAAATATAGGTACATAGTATTGTGTACCTATACATATAAACTGGCAGAATGGTCAGGTAGAAAAAGAAAATTGCTGCAACAGTATCAGAAAAAAATACTCGCTTCACATTTTTTGTCGAAATTACACGTTTTATAATATAATACTACGGACAAGCCAGCGAAAAATACTATGAATGAAGACGAACTGCATCAAGTGAAACAAACATTAAAAATCATTTTTCTGAACTAAAATATTCAAATAAGCTTACTCCAGACAGGATAAACACTTATGATAAAATTTTGTATGCACTCAAAGTTCTGCTTGTTTATAGTATGCATATAACCACTGAGTTTGCCTTGAGTTGTGTAGCACCAGTTAAATTTAAATCTATTTGGTTGCGGGTGCAGCTTTTACGTTGTACATCATGAAAGTCGTTACTCTTCAAATAATAATAATACGGATATAATATCATTGTTAGGAAGTTCCTCTGACTAGAGCCCTGATCAGTAATATAGCCTTTTTACTTAAGATAGACGAGGTTTATAATATAATACATTTGTATAAATGTATCGTTCATTAAAGTTTATTTATAACACGCTGTTTATTTTAGTTTTGATTGTTGCAGCGGGGATGCAATTTTAATGTAGGTTTAAATTGTTTAAGATTTAGAATTAAAACACATGTAAACTGTAAAGTAACAATATTTAACAGCAACGCAAGATGTTGAAAGCTGTTAGGCCATAATTATAGACACGGTGAAATTTTTGTCCTTTCTGATACCTTAACGAATGATCGTACTCATGAAGTCATGCCTGATGAACATTGAACAACTAAATATGCAAAAGAACATTATTTTTTTGCCGCGACTGTACTTTTCTTCTTCAAATACAAACTCAACCAGCTCATCGTACTGTTATGTGTGGGAACTTTAAAAAAGTCTCGAACTTGCAGATTAGTAAGTCTTGGACTAAGAAAACTGGTTCGCTGGACGTAATGAGGCATTATGGCCACTTCCAAGCTAGGTGCATTGAAAAATTAAAGGCCCCGACTTCAGAAGCAAATAAGACAATTATTTTATACTTTTTAGTTGTTTGAAATCGGTTTTTACTTTTTTTAACACGCTTTTATTAGCATCACTTGTAACTAACTAACTATGTAAGAAAATCTTGGAAGTTAAATTTGACCCACTTCCCGGTTTCCGATTGAGCTGAAATTTTGCATACACGTTCAGTTTGGATGACTAATGCGTGTTCTGTAGTTCTTTTTTAAACTATAATATTTTATTATTAAAGTTTGTTTTATATTTCTATTTTGAGTGGCATAAACAACACATAAACACGAGATTACAGTAATCGCGAGTGATATGCTGTTATTCATTCAAGAATTCCATTGTCTATCTCCGAAGGTCTTCATCAGATCTTCACCAAATTTAAATGAGTATCCTTTCAAACAAAAAAAAGAATTTTCAAAATCGGTGCAATTGGCGGAATAATCACGTAACAAACATACAAAAACATACAGTCGAATTGAAAACCTCCTTCTTTTATTGAAGTCGGTTAAAAATAGGTATGAATTGATTGGAAATGAAATAATTATATCAAATAAAATGTTTTGTTTAAATATGGTGATCCTTCTAATTAATTGCCTGCGGGTGATAAAAATAGGTCACAGGAAACCAACACATAATCGTCATGCATTTCAAAACATTTTATCCTTAATACTCTGCGCTATTGTTCCACTCGTCGACTCGTGCGCAGGCACATACGACCTCTTTCTCTTCGCTGATAATGACGCATCACCTAACCCGTTTTGTCGTCATGACTCGCTCTGACTAAGCCAACCTGCGGTCACAATTGCGTTTCTTAAATATAAAATAATGGTTGTTGTTTATTATTTTAGATAGTGATGTTTTTGCTGTAAAATTAATAGGTTGTAAAGTTCTATGTACGAGCTTGACTGGGATGGGACGGTACTATAGACCTAAGGGTTTGTCCACATGATGCGATGCGTTGCAACGTTGCAACGTCGTTGCTACAGTGGCATCGGCCGCAGGCGTACACCCCTCCCCGTGTCGTCTCGCTGGTTGCAAGTCCGGTGTACGTGCGGCGCATTGTCGCAGCGCACCGTTTACCATAAAAATAGATTTCTTTATTAGGTAGGACGCCGCAGTGGCAACGCGCAGACGCCGCAACGCATCGTGTCAACAGACCCCAAATGTCACCGTCGTAATAACTATGTGTAACCGTGAACTATGTATATCTCGGGCATCGGCTGATGGATAGGAATCCTCAGTGAAATTACCGGAATACACGGCATTCCAACCAGCCTTAAGTGGGCAAAGTATTCGTAATCGTTGCAGATGAGTCATGATATTTTTTTTTATATTTACATCATTTAAAAATTAAGATATCAATAATTTGATTCAGAATATAGGCGTCGATGTCGAAATCGTTGGTCGATGTTGATGTGATAGGTAATTATATCGTGACAAAAACACCAAATAAAACATGATATTTCGATGCTATAAGTGCACCGACATCTTCTGACACAATGCTAATATCCAATGTTTACTCATGAAGATAAGCTATTAAACTATTAAGCAAATCTCTTTCACAAAGCTTGATATTTGCATACAAATAAAAAAACCACAAAAATGCAGTTAAAACATTCGGCGCTGTTGGACAGGGCAAATTGTAATTTGCACGTACGTCTATGTCTACGTGGCATCATGCATGACTCGAGAGAACGGGCATGCGTTCCTGACTAAGGGCGTGTAACACTTAGCTGATAATCAGCGGCGTATTGGGTGCTGGTCGACTCTGAGCTGCAAATCACACAGCTCATACTCTCACAGGTAGCGGTCTGAGCCGCAGGTCGGTGTCTCGGCAATCGGCTGACTGTAAGCTAAGCTAAATGACGTTAGCGCGCGTATCGCAGCAGAATGGGTGAATTTGCCCGCTTAATTTCGCTGAAAATCAGGCGCTGACTGAATGAGTCAGCGAGCGCTTTTCTTGATGTGTAAAATCGAAATTGTTAAGTAACTCACCTTTACGTTATATACGTTACGTGACCACTCTATTCTAAATAGTATTGGGCTAACTGATGGCTAACACAAAGCCACAAACTGTGAGCGTAATTTGAACATGCCTTAAAATATTGGCATTTTTCAGCGTTCCTTCCCAATATTGGCAAAATGAATCAATTTCTTTCTCTGCTATCTTTAACCCACACGTTTTACAGAATTAGGGCAAAAATTTGAGTTGCCCAACTGGAGAAGTACCACAATCTTGCAGAAAATCGTAGCCAAATACACTGCTCTTTTGCAGCGTTGTGTTCATAGCGGTGAGCAAGGGCGCCAGTGTTCCTTGAGGAAGAATCTATATCTGTGTTTACTGCCAGTGACTGGCGGTGCTATATTATCGCCATGGTTAGCGGCGTCGCACCGGATCGCATCGACCGACGCGGCGACCTATCGGTCGATGTCATTCCAAGATTCGCCACGCGGTCCTCGTCGATTGAATCGAGGAGATAATTTTGAAGGGAAATCATTCATCGTATGAACTGGGAGAGGGTTATTCTCAGTATCGTTTTATATTTTGCTATGTTTAATTTCACTCTCACATTTTGTTACTTAACTTTTTAGTTGTAATATTTTAAACTTTGATTTTAATTTAAACTCATCTCAAAGATAAATTGATTAATACAGGATTTTTTTTATGTAGTGCGTAAAATTTGCAGATTGATTCAGTGTCCGTTCCCAAATGCAACCGCAGTATTAAAATTCAATCCAAAACAAAATAAAAATTTGATTTTGTATGGCTTGCGCTTGTAAATTATGTGTGTCCCCCATGCTAACTTGAATTTTCGTTTTGATTGAATGTGTATCCCAATACTGCGGTTGCATTTAGGAACAGAGACTGAATATAATACACTACAAATAATGCGCAGTACATAAAAAAATATCCTGTATAAATAAATGTAGCACTTGTTATATCTCTGACCTATCTTCTCGCTATAGTCGGGCTACTGCAGCCTTAAGTGTCTCAATCAACGGACAAAAAGTCCCGGCGTGCGCTCAAAGCCGATGCAATACAGTACATACATATTATATCATAACAGTCTAAGCAAACACTTAACATTCAATATGATTACGCATACAAACACACGTATAGTACGTATAGCGAGATAGCCATAAAAATAGTTGGCGGCGCATGCGCAAGTCGAGTTGCGGGACGTGAATTTTATTACCATTGAGTGAACAGTAGTTTTGTATTACAAAATATTTGGTAAGTTGATAAACAAATGTAATCGCTGGAATGAAAGATTGTATTTTAGGGATTATAGGCGTTAAACTATGATTAGTAAATGTAATCCCACCAAATAACATTCAGTAATGGCCAAGTTCGATAGCCGTAAAAGAATTGAAATCAAAAGCTTCCAAGTTCATAGTTCGATATTAACAGAAGTGTACTTGAAACTTGGCTTACGTTCTACTACTATACCAATTTTTGCCATCGCAGAAGATATCTTAGGTAACTTAACCCCTTAAGCTTAAAGATTTGTTAGCACATGTGATTCAAATGTTCGAAATGTTTCCTGTAAAGGGTAGAGCGGTAGCACCCGTGGCCTTGTTCTCGAACTGTGGCTGGGCCGCTGCCGAGGCCCCAGATCGCATTATGATGCTATTTAAATATATTCCGATTTTCCTGACCTGCTTATTGCATGATGCTCTATAATACACAACGCCTTGCGCTTATAAAAATACAAGCAAGAACGTAAACTGAACCTGAATTTCGAACAAAATAAGAAAATTCTAATTATTTATTTCCGAATTCGCATTTAGTATTTCATATGCGGTGCGAGAGCTCTAGTTTTGCGTTCGTTTTTTAACCAATTCGTTTGTGCAGCGTATTGACCCGGGGGCACGGTTTCTCGATTTGGGATAAGCCTATGTACACCAGTGGAATTCAAAAGGCCGAGGATTATCATATTTTTATGAATCCATCCGTTCTCTGGCTATATTTTCCATATTTGAATTACAGCATGAAATGGCGCCACCAAAAACTATGGAAGTCAACAAATACTTAATTAAACAGTCGGTTATTTCACAAGTTTCAAATATTGTCATTCCATTCGAATGAATGCTGAATAAATATGGTATATTAGACTGGACTGAATCATTCGACTAAAGTGTGAAATGCTATTATTTGTGCAACGGTCGAGTTCAGTTAATTAAAATGGATCCTCGTTGGGTTAATAAATGTGAATGACAGACTTAATTAACAGCACTATCATTTAGATATTTGTAATGTAGGGATTGTATGGCAAAATAGATATTTATGTAGTACTTACCTGGATAAAGAAAAGCCACGGTGTACTTATGGCGTTTGAAGGAAACATCGCCGTTAGCCGATGTACAAACCAATAAATGTAGAGAAAATTCAAACCAATTACAGCGCAGCGCACCCTAGGATGGCTTCGGGACAAGGCGAGTTATTAAATGAATAATATTGTAACAATAATTCAATGCGTGAAAGTATTGTTTGTTTTATATTGTGATTTAAGTGTAATTGACTCCGGCCATTCTGTTTATTAAAGTCTTCCTTCGTCTTGCGTAGGAAAATAGGGTGTAGGTAAGTGACATCGTAATTAGAACTGATACCATGGATTCAGTACATGATTCTTGAAACATCAGCGTAAAAAAAATGCGCTGGACATTTCAAAAAAATTACGATTTTTTTCCCATATTTTACAGGTAGTTATAAAAGTTGCGAACAAATTCTACGCCTTATTCTAATGTTGAGGTATTCAGATTCATATACTGAAGTGAGTTTTCGTTATGACGTCACTTACACCCTGCATAAATAGTCACTTTAATCAGAAATATGTATTGTAAATTATGTTTAAAGTGAAAATCTATTTGCCCTTAACTTTACCTGAGCTGAGTACGCTACGTACTACACTCTCACCTATAAACAGTTGTTATTTGAACACGTTGCATTTCTCTACCATTTCACATGTACGTGTCAATTACGTTACGTAAACTTGTGAAAATCTATTTGACCATCCGTCTTATATTCTTAGATCTAGCCGTCTCGGAAATAAACTTGTTAATACGGCTTATCTTGTTAAAATCGAAGAAAGTTGACGCTTTGAGCTTTTTTCAGCTTTTATATAAAATCGAGCAGAAGGAAATATTCTCTCGTTATTATTGCATATTACCTCTGCAACTTTTTTAGCTTCACTGGAGAACATGAAAACTTGTATAAGAAATACAAATTCTAATTAGTGGACAAGCAGAATTTCGTTTGTATTTTGTAACCAAAAGGCAGCCAACGAACACGAAAACGCGCATTTCAGTTGCTAAAAGTATGTGAAAGACGCTTTATGATAAAATCAATATATTGACAAATAGTTCATAAGACACGACTTGAGGCGATTCCTTCAAGTTCAAGGGAGAAAAATTTACAAAATTGCTCTACTTGTAAAGTATCCCATATGATGTTACTATAGCTCCTAACTAAATAAGTAAATAGGGTTTACGAACACCGATCAGAGTTTCCATCGCCGATATTGGAGTATAACAAAATGGATCGTAAGCTGCTTTCGCTCCCGCTTTTAATCGAAGGATAACAGTCTACTGCACTCTTAAATTTACGTTACCAAGTAATATTGTTATATTTAAACCCAGAGAGGTATCGTCTATGTTTCGCTTCGACTAACAGGATTTAGTCGGTTTGTTGTTAAAAATTCTGTAAATATTTTTGTGGAAAATTGCATCAGTATTTTTCAGAATAGATGTCGACAAAAGAGAATTTTCCTGGACTTCAAAGGATGCTCTTTTATTTATTTACAGAGAAATACATGAATTTTAAATGGTAGCTGCATAGTCCCATAAAATCGTGTAATCGGTTTGATTGGCGTATCAGTTGAGACTTTAAACAGAGTAGGTACAGAACGACACAACTAATAAGTCGTATCGGCAAACTTCGTAAAACCGATCAATTCCGAACTGAGTGCGACTTCAAGACCACGAATGTTTATTAATACTGCAGTCAAATATGATCTTTATGCTGACGCAATAAGTTGTAAAATTATCTAAGCGAGCGACTGCCATTGGTTGTTCAATCAGGTACGTTGTGTCGTTCTATAAGGCATTAATTAAGGCTTTAAAAGTAAAATTATGTGATGGTAGAATTGAGACCATCTTATTACTTTTCTCAATGCCACTGAACCTATCCTGGTTCAGTGGCATTGAGAAAAGTAATAAGATGGTCTCAATTCTACCATAGATCGTATTATTTAAATAGCAAGTACAAAAAAGTTAACTAATATAATATTATAGCTTAAAAAAAAAACTCAAGAAAACGCTTTTGTCATCCAAACTAAACGTGTATGCAAAATTTCAGCTCAATCGGAAACCGGGAAGTGAGTCAAATTTAACTTCCAAGATTTTTTTACATAGTTAGTTAGTTAGCCAGTTAGCTAGTTAGTTACAAGTGAAGCTAATAAAAGCGTTTTAATAAAGGGAGTATGTCATAGAAGATGAAACAAAAAACTGATGTATTAGTTGTAAGTATGGAAGTCCAACTTGATTCTACTATTGCATGCTTCAATAGGTGCTGTAAAAATGCATATCTACTATTCATAATTATGAAGAACAGTTTAATAGGAATTAAAGAATAAAAGGCAGTCATCTGACAAAAAAAAAATCGAGTTAATTGAAAAAAAGGCGCGTCAATCTATCTAACCCTTTTTTCTGTATCTTATTTAGTGTTTGAGATATTAGCTTCCATTTAGTGGATTATAAAAAAATAAAAAGAAGACTGTTTTCGCAATTTTCTCAAAAGTCAGTTTTATCAGAAGGCTGCCTTCACTAACAATCTTTTCAATCACGGCAGACATTGTCTTCGTATCGGATGTTTTGCATAAGGAACGTGGAACCACCCTTGGCCAGTGATGGGCTATGATGAAAAGATGCTAGAAGCGTTCACTCGACAAATTAAAAAGAAATATAAATTATGCAACGTGACATCGCCACTTACATTTAATAACCAATATCAGGACGTGTAATTTCTACAACCAAAGCTACAACCATAACGCTTTATCTGATATCTGAAACCGCACTATGTCGATAATTCGGTCCCGACGTGCAATTAATTAGAATCAATAGCGTGCCATTTGGCTGTTATGATGGTAGTTATTAACATCATATCAGGTACACAAGGCCGTTCAGTTACACTAGGGCTGTTTTTAGATATGTTGCGTCGGTTATTTTATCTCGAGTTTAAGAACTTCATTTTCATACTATGCATTTTTTAGAACACATTTACAAAACATAAGTTATGTAATATCATAACAAGTTCTTTGGTATTAATAGTAGTTTTGGTATTTTCCGTCTGAAATCATTACCATGACGTGACATAATGCAACTCCAGGGTTCTTAATTTGCGCAAATAATGTAGAACAATGGTCATTTATGTTCTCTGTCTTTTTAAACAACCTAAAAAATTTAACCTTTGAGCGTGTACATCAAGTTCAGGAATGAAAGAACTTTCGCAAGGGGGATACTACACGTAGACCTATTTATATAACAATATGACATTAATATCTTATGTATCAACCTGTAATAGTAATAGATTTTAGTACAAAAAAAGCATGGTTAATTGGTAATGGTAGCGATAGGAAGTAAAATCAAGAAGTAACGATAAAATTAAGTTCAAAATCTAAAACCCGGCTACTGAAAAAGTATGAAACAAAAAAATATTAATACATATTCATATCGATGTTCAGAGGATAGCCGTGGTCGTCTGCCACTTTGCCCTAAAGCATAAGCTTTAGGGCAAAGCGATCATAAGATCGCTCACTACTGTTAGACTGTATTGTTTTGTTAGCGACGGTCAGATAGGGTAACATATTATATTCATCATTACATAATGTTATTTTTCTAACAGGCATTCTAGTTTTTTGCCTAGCAGTCGGTCCCCAGCGCGTTTTGATGTCAATGGGTTAATGCTCAATTAGGATGGGTGACGAGAGGCAGACGGGCATAGTTAAGTAGTTGTCGGCATACGATGGGGAGAAGATTATATTCAGAGTAACCAGTTGTGTAACGAATATTATAACCGGTGCAATCCACAGGTTTAAACATAACAGGATATCTGCATGCCTATTACGTTACTTTAGTTACAATCAGCTTCTATTTGAAGCCGGTAAAATTTTATAGCTATAATTTAGTATTTACGTTAAGACTTTACACTAACTTTAGGTAAACATTGATATTAATTTAGTGGTAGGATTTTTGAAGTTGTTTTGAGAAATTTGGTATACTTTATTTATATACATATTATACTCCACGAGTATAGTGAGGGTGTAGATTAACTTCGTGTATAAAATACGACAAAGCATCAAATAGGGCCTATTCATATACATATATAGGCATATTCACTTTTTGTAAACAAAAGGCAGCCATTTAAAGCGAAAACAAAAAAAAATACGCGCTATTCTGCTGCTAAAAGTATCGAATATGAAAGAACGCATCTAGACGCGTTTAATTTACGTATGAAAATACTATCGCCTAATAAACAAACGCCGTTGCGAAAGAATACATATACCTAATGGATACAAGCCTCTTGCACTTAATTTAGCTAATGGATGAAACGAGTAATAAAGTTAGAATAAAGAAAATGCTGTAGAAACATTAGTTAGATATCGTTCATGGTAGCATGTCCAGCGAAAAATTCGTCCATAACGCGTCATGTCCTGCAGGGTAATCACGGTACACACTCGCAATCGGAATCGATTCAATTTTGACAGTCCAACAAACTAAATTGCGCGATATGCTTTTAAAACGACTACGCCCTACAATTTGAGCAACGCAATGAACACTGTTGTAGTGTCAAAATTGAGTCGATTCCGATTACGAGCGTGCATCGTGATTAGGTAGCTGCTCCTGGTATAAATGAAGACATCACTAAGTGGAATTCGTGTAAGAATTCATATATATTATGTGATTCAGTATACGTATCATAGAGCGGTCATGCATCATACATGCGATGAATATATTATTTTTTAATAGGTATACCTACATTACCTACTAAGGACTTGTTATAAGCATTACAGAAAAATAAAATTTTAATTATCTAAATGTTTAGTTTATTAGAAGAGATTACTGAATTAGATACCGATTGTCAGGTTACAGACAGACTTCGCAATCTGACACCTGAACCGCCGAATACTCAAACAGATCTCAATTTTAAGTTGCTATTAAATCTCATGCTGTCATCGTCACTTTAAGGTGGATTATGGCGACGGAATCACTTTTAGGACATCATAAAATTGAGTTGTGTATCCGGTGGGTAGAGTCATATTTGGAAGCGGAGATGGGTCCAAAATATAGGGCTTAGTCGCAAAATGTCTCTTTCGCAAAATGTCAACTGGTCGTAAAATGTCTCTTTCGCAAATTGTCGCGTTCGCAGAGGCCCCAATGATTTAGTGAGAAGTTGAGAAGTTTGCTCTACTATAACGAAGAAACTATTTGGAGGTTTTTAGAATAAGACAGAGATTTAAATATTAACCTTCAGTGTCTCCGATCCAGAATGCTGGAGTCAAAGGGTGTTCTTACAGCTACGAGTATGACCTAATAATTGCTCAGCTTCTCTATAAAAATACTACAAATAGTAATAAACAGACGTATAGCCAAATCTTAAACACGGGACGGACATGACAAATTATGTAGGTTCCAAGTATTTCGTTCATGAATTTATTTCGATATTTAGTACTAAATCGGTTTGAATAATTTTGTGAATGAAGGATGTTCTTACAGGAAATGGTGCCGAGCGGTATACAAAGAACATACAATAAGTACTAAATAAGTGCACGGAGCGAGTACAGTTCTCAAACGGAGAGCCTTACGTTGAGCGGATTGCATCTCAGAAGCTTTTCTGCTCGCCATTATTACATATTGATGTAGCATTTTATTGTAGGCATCAGTGGCGAAGAGTCCATACAACCCGATTCCCATCGGATTCCCTTCAGGAATTGGTTAGTGCATAGACCAACGTAATAATATATTATTTAAGCATTCAACTGACAAAAAGGCTTGTTATTCAGTTAGGTCGAGCTCTGCCGGACCTACATGACTGTATATAGATTTTAAGAGACGGTGTGGATTTTTGTCTTGCAACAATTTTTAGAGGGCACTTTTGAGATGGTTTCCCCTTTTAAAACTGTGACCCTTCGCCACTAGTAGGCATTGCGTTTACTTCTCGCTAGTTCACTTATCAGTTATCTATCACAAACAAGTTTCATTCATCAGAGGTTTAGTCGTGGCCTGCGGTAGGTCAAGTTGATTGTTTGATTGATCTCTGTATATCGCAGCTAAGCGTTCTTTCACACTATAGTTTTAGCAGCAGAATCGCACGATTTCGCGTTCGTCGGCTGCCTTTTGCTGACAAAAAGTGAATAAAGAACGCGAAAACGCACGATTCTGGTCTTAAAAGTATCTAATTTGGATTGGCCCTAAATCGATCAACAACGACAAATTAAATACATTGGATTATTTTTAATACGCTTTTATTAGCTTCACCTGTATGTAATCTTTGAGCCTGTAACTATGTAAAAAAAACTTTAAAGTTAAATTTGACCCACTTCCCGGTTTCCGATTGAGCTGAAATTTTGCATGCACGTTTAGTTTGGATGACAAAAGCGTATGTTTTAGTTTTTTTAAACTATATATAACATTATTTTAAACCATTTTTAGGATCTAAAAAAAGGTCTACCTACATCATAAAAATTAAACTAAGCGTACCAGCGTGCACAATATAATAAATCTAAATTTATCTGCCTTACCGCCTGATATCACAGGAAAGAAGATCATCATCATTCTCCTGCCCTTATCCCATTTTATTTGGGGTCGGCGCAATATGTCTTTTTCTTCCATTCATCTCTATCAGACGTCATTTCCAGATTTACTTCCTTCTCATTCATGTCATGTTTCACACAGTCCATCCATCTTTTCTTTGGTCTGCCCCTACTCTGATAGCCATCCACATTCATACTTACAACTCTTCTTATAACATGATTTTCATCTCTCCGCATTACATGTCCATACCACGACAATCGGTTACTTTGCAGCTTTTCTGTAACTGGTGCCACTTTCATACTTCCTCTAATATACTCATTCCGGATTCTGTCCAATCTCGTTACCCCACACATCCCTCTCAGCATTCGCATCTCCGCTGCATGCAATTGCCTTTCATCCGTCCCTTTTGTGGCCCAACATCCTGATCCATACAAGGCAGCAGGTCTTATCATCGTCTTGTAAATTTTTCCCTTTAGTTTAAGGGGGATACGGGGGTCACATATTGTTCCCGTGACCTGCCGCCATTTCATCCATGCTGCGTTAATTCTATGCTTTACAGCCCGGTCTATTTCGCCATTGCTTTGCATGAGTGAACCGAGGTACCGGAAATCGGAGCAGATTGGTAAGGGTACACCATCCAGAGATATGGCGTTAAAACTGGAGAGACCGCCGAAATCACAGCCAAAATCAGTAGAACCAAAACTGAATACATGTTGTATTCAGTTTTGGTTCTACTGATTTTCAAGCCAACATTCTCCAGTTTTTGTTGCCATTTCTCCAATCTGCTCTGGACCTCAGATTCACCTTCACCGACGAGAACAATGTCATCGGCAAACAGCATGCACCAGGGTGCCTCCTCCTGTATGTCCGATGTCAGAGCATCCATTACCAACAGGAAGAGGTAAGGACTTAAAGCCGACCCTTGATGCAAGCCTACAGCCACACTGAACTCGTCGGTGTTTCCAGCAGCCGACCGGACGTGGGTACTGGATCGACTGTACATAGCATGAATTAACTCCACGTACTTCGCAGGCACACCTTTCTCTTTCAGGGCCCACCACAAAACCTCTCGGGGTACTCTGTCGTATGCTTTTTCTAGGTCAATGAACACCATGTGCAGGTTCTTATGCACATGTCTGTATTTCTCGCACAGTTGGCGTAGAGCAAACATGGCGTCCATTGTCCCACGACCTGGCATAAATCCGAATTGGTTTTGTGTAATCTCACTTTCCTCTCGCAAAAGATAAAGGGAACAAAAGGGAGATCTTAAGGCCCTCTTATAGTGCAGTGAATTGCAGTAAATAAAAATATACTTTATTCGCAGTAAATACGGTTTCTTTTATGGTACGTCTTCTAGTGCGCCATAAAGTGGGTGCGACCGCTTGAACTGTTTTATCTATTTTTATTTATTAGAAAAAATAAGAAACTAACCTGTATATAAAAATCTGTTCCCAACATCATGTGACCTAAATATTAATAAAGACTATCTTTGATGTAACTTTGACATAGTTTCACGATACAATTTTAGCAAGGTACACGTTTTAAATAGCGATTTACTTGTCATCTTTGATATTTAGCTAATTATTACGATTCATATTTCTGTCTTCACACAGCGCTTGACCGTATGTTTATTCCTGATAATAGTTATTTGTTATACAAGAGTGCAAAGTTGCTTTTTAACCGCGTGTTCAATTTTGATGACCGAGCAAGCGAAGGATTCTAAAATTGAATCACGAGCGCAGCGAGTGATTCAAAATTAGAATCCTGAGCGTTAGCGAGGGAATCAAAAGAGCACGAGGTGAAAAATCTTTGCACTCGAGTGCAACACGTAACTTTTCATTCCACCTCAGCGAGGAAATGACTAAATGCAAAAAAAAAACGTTTAATTCACAAACTTAGTGCACACGATGTTCTAAATTCAATTTACTTTATCCTCTAGAGAATAAAAACGGCTTTTCCACTCAGATATTGAAGATTAAAAATACTCTTTCCGAGATGGTGGGATGAAAATTTACTTTATCCTCTAGAGAATAAAAACGGCTTTTCCACTCAGATATTGAAGATTAAAAATACTCTTTCCGAGATGGTGGGATGAAAAATAATTTTGTTTTTGCGCAATGTTTACATTAATAAGATAAACAGAAGTTAAAAACGTAGCCGTTTTTATTGCAATCTACAGCCTCTTGAAACCTAGGGCTGGACTGCTGGAGTTGTTAACAACTCCAGCAGTCCAGCCCTAGGTTTAATAATCCAATAGTCGTGATCCAGACGCCTAGCTGTCTTTGGCTTCATTATCTCGGGATAGCTGAAGAAAGAGTACAAAAATGTTTCATTATTCTCAGAATATCCAATGCTGGGAATTATGCAACAACATTAACGTGCATTGAGCTGCTCAAAGACGAACAAGGAATTATCTTAAAGGAACTATTTCGATAGCACAAATTTATCAACTACTTGCTATCTTGACACTACTGTGGCAGTAGTGTATTGTATTGATAGTTTAGAAGTTATAGCTGTACTGTATACATATGCCACAGACTATACTATATATCTATCACCTCTTATACTTTATAGACAAGAAATATCAGTTACCTAAGTAAAGCCACTGGCCAGCCAATTCGTACATAGTCGGCCGCTGGCCGGTTTTTACAGAAATACTGCATCGAAAATTTCCCCCAAACAAAGAACTGCCCCATTATGTCGGTTTCACATAGGGGCAGGGCAGCGACGCAGAATAGTGAGTTTATAGTGAGCAGAACAGGTCTGCTACTATTTGCACATGTGTGACAGCATTGTTCTGTTGCAACATGCGCGTTCAAATAGTAGCAGTACATGTTCTACTTACTTTAAACTCACTACTCTGCCTCGCTGCCCTGTAGCCTAATTCAGGTAACTAAAGCAGTGCAGTTGCCGCACAGTTGCAATAAAATTTTAATCAAAACAACACATTTGGTATTCTTCTTCTTCTTCTTTCGTTATGGCAATTGAGCCGATGTCGACTATTGTGCCATTTGGTATTTTCTTAGCTTCAGTGAGATACGCTCCCGTCAAGTTCGAGCGTCACTGCAATATGATCGGCGCGTCATAAAATTACGTGAATTAGCCCTCTGCCCTTGTGTGAAACCGGCATTAAACAAGAGACCAATCTCCGGTCGCCACAGAATAGAAACGCCTGCAAAATGTGGGTTTGACAATTACAAGTCACGGAACAGTGCGACTGCTTGTAATTCAATCAATTTAGTACATTAAAGTTAGCATTAAGTAATGTTACATTCAGAATCTACTGAGCCAGCGCATTCTTTCTACAATTTACTATTCTACTTCGTAGGGATTGCTAGATGAAGTGATTGTCTTTGACTAAGTACTACATATGCCTGGTTCGTTGTGTAATAAATCAATTTATTTGTCGCTAGATATATTGGTGTTAAGCGAAGCAATTCTGTGTCGGTTTCCATGCAGATTGAACGATAGCAGTCACTCTCCCTAGCCGTGTACTAAGTATCTAGTGTCCTACATAAATATCCGGTCATTTCGGCGCTGATTTCCATACTGATTTGAAAGTAGAATAAAGACAAGAGTGTATTATGGTTTGATATACAGGGTGTAAGTGACATCGTAACGAAAACTCATACCATCGATGGATTCAGAATATGATACTGAATCACTCAGTGTTAGAATTTTGCGTCGGTTCCATCAAAAATTTTACGATTTTGTTCGCAGAATTTTTAGTTAGGTACAAAAACTGCGAACAAATTCGTAATTTTTTTAAAAATACCGACCCAATTATTTTTTTCTATTATTGTTCCAGTATCATGTTCTGAATCCATGGTATCAGTTTTCGTCACGATTTCACTTACACCCTGTATAATAGATAAACCTAGTTATCAATCTTGCAGCGTATTGCAAAGTGACCGGTGAAGTGTTCAATGGAATCATTCGCCTCTATCATTTATCAATAGACCACTACTTTGTCTGTCAAAAGCTAGATTACTACTAAGTTCGAGCTGTCACTGCAACGAATCATTTGCATAGCTTTCTCCGAATCCGAATACGACACTGTATGCCGAAGGTATTATCGACTAAGGCAACAGAGAAGGTCAAGCTACATGTAACAATAACGTTGAGCTGAACTGACAGAATTCAACGTAAACATTGACAGGTGTCCAGCCGATTGCCGATTGATCGCGAGGGCCGCAGCGGCCCGTTTATCGCCCCCTCACAACTGTCGCTACGTTTGTATTTAACCAAGCCTGTCCCCAGGTCTAAATCTAAACACACTGCAGTCTGTGACTGATACGATTCGAAGCTAGGCTCTAGTTTGGAGGTCGACGTCGATCACTTGACTTAGACTAAAGTTGACGATAATTTCGACTGGCTCGTAGATTAGAATGCACCGTAGATTGCGGACATCGAGTGCAATTCAATTTGAAGATTATATCGATTGCTACCTGAATTGTATTGGGATATTGTTACCAAGTTTGAGTACCTACAATGATGATGTTTATCTTGATTTCCAAAAAGATTATTCATATTACACGAATAACAGCAAAGAGAAAAAGATTCATATAATATTTTATTACTGAAAAAGATTATGATCATCAGTATTTATTCAGTAAATCGGTTAATCCCACCAAAAATCATACTGGCCAAGTTCAATAGCCGTAAAAAGAAGAGGATTCAGAAGTTCCTAAGATTTATCATCTTAATCTTGACTGCTTTGCATTTCAGTCTAGATACACATAGTCACAATTTCACCATAAATAGGACAGTAGGTATGCTGAAACATATATAAAAAAAAAAAAAAAAAAAAAAGTTAAGAATTTGCTTAAATATTTATTCAAAAATAATTATTTTTTACAATTTTTTTATTATAAATTACGGAAAACGGAACGTTATTTCACGCACCATCATCGAGTTTTGATGTCGCTCCATCGTGTTTCCTTGGTAACCATATTCACAGACTATACTATGACCGAGCGATGCAATGACGGCATGTCACGTGACTTTTTTGGCGCGAACATTAAAAGTCATATTTTTATTTTTTATCAATATTCGTACATTTTTTGTTTATTAAAGCCTTTACGATAAAATAAAAATACGTGCAAGTTCCCTATTAGGAGAAATAATACTTAGCATCCGCTATATCGTCAATACATCTGTACCAGTTCTTAGAGCATTTCATGTGCTCCGCACCCGTCACATCTGCAGTCCACTCATGAACTCTCTCATACAAGTGCCGCACTTATTAATAGCCGACGATAATCGCATTGATGTTACGAGTGCAAACGTTACCATATCGATTACAAATTCAATTCAATCGAATAACACAATCGTTATCAGTTGCATGCTGTTTATCAGTATGATGTCGTCATTATGCAGGCTGTCATCTGGTTATTGTCAATATGTTTGTATGGGTTCTTCTAAAGTAGAATCTATAATTCTAGACGGATAGTTCTTAAGTTTTGCATACATTCATCTTCTTGTGCCAGCTTAGTAATATCAGATTTTTGTACCTGTCATTTTCATACATATCCTAGTTTATCGTTCTAAACTATTCCTAGGAACTGTATCTGTCGTATTACAAAATATGGTTTAAAACAAGTCTAGTAAAACCCAGGTTTTAAGATACCCCGTCTCTTTTTGATATATATGTTATTAGAAAGTGACGGATATAATCAACCTCTCCGCTCAATTAAGGTCCGATTAAATTGATAACAGAATAGCGTTCCAGGAACTGGTGGTCAAGATTCCTACGAAATGTATGTAATATAATAACGCATCTATTTTATACATTTCCTCGGCATTATATAAGGTCTTATGGGTCTTATAAGGCCTTTATAATCCCGATCCCTTTAAGGGGTGGTTGTAGTCATCATTATATAAATACTTTTATTTAATTATTGTACTCATCATTATTAAACTTTTATTATGACAGGTACCATGAAATCATATAATTCAATATTAAGCGATTAAATGTATGGAACAGATGATTTTTTTTTCATGATTTAACAGTTGGTCCCATATTAAAAGTTGACCATAATACCACCAGGTACCGGGTTGTACCAGAACCCCTTAAAACGACCTCCGCTAATAAACTAGGACCTAATTCAGCTCGGCATTATGAACATTTCCTACAATTCTTGCACTGACAAAATAGAATGCTACGCAGTACCTATTCTATTAGGGCGCAGACTAACATGACATGTACTGGCATTGTGTGCAAAGATTGCAAAGTGCATTCACAATGACAGGTAGCTAGTCTAAGGGCCATTAAGAGCCATCAGTGTGAGACGGTAATTAGATGAGTCAACACGGTTTTCTCTCCCAGATCTTGTAGAACCAATATGAAAAGGCTGTTGTCGTGATTAGAAACAGAATTACACCGTTATACAAATTGAATGTCTATCGAACAAACATTTTCAATGATGATTATTTTGTGCACATGCCTGCATTTTTGTATCTGTATTTCGTTGAACTTATGCTTCGATGTAAAGACGCAGTATCACCCTATGGGTATTATCGTGAGGAAGGTGTAATGTAATTAATTTATTAACAACGTCGACTATTTTTTTATCGGTATGGCAGGGATAGCGAACCTTTCTACACCTACGTGCGATTATTATTTTCAAGTATGTTTTTGCTGTGGCCGTAACATGCATCAAGCAATTTTAGGGTAGTGGGAAAAAAACTTTAAAATTTTTGGTTTTGGGGATTAATGTCGTGCCCACTATTTCTTGCCGCGTGCCATTGGTTCGTTATCCCTGCACTATGGCATGTTGTACGTAGTTTGTCCGTCATCAAACACACTATCATTTCAAATGCCTGACGTTGGACATTTAGTTCTATATCCTATACAGGATAATTTTTGATGTAGTGCGCAAAATTTGCAGAGTGATTCAGTGTCCGTTCCCAAATGCAACCGCAGCCATAAAATTCACTGCAAAACAAAATAAAAAAATGATTTTGTATGGCATGCGCTAGTAAGTTATGCGTGTCCCCCATACAATGTCAAATTTTCGTTTTGTTTTAAAGTGTATCCCAATACTGCGGTTGCATTTAGGAACAGACACTGAATCACTCTACAAATTATGCTCACTACATATAAATTATCCTGTATAGTTCTACATCATACACAAAGAATTTTCAATCCCTTCATTAGTTAATGGATACATAGTACATACCTTTGTTTGAAGGGTTAATATTAATTGTAAATTTGTAACATACGTATAATATGTGTAACAATTTTACAGAGTAGTTGACCTGTTTAGTGTTTATTCCTTCACAAACAATGGCAGTATACAATTACATTGTCATTAGAAATGTCTTGCTATGTTTTTGTTGATGTTTATAGAATAGGTTCTTGTAAATATAACTCATTGATGCGCCTGAAGTCTCATTCCAATCTTCTTCTCTTATTTGTTTAAACACAGACTTTTCTAATTGTCAACAAACAAAATTTATCTCGTCGGTTTATAATATAGGATATAATGAAAAGGTTTTAATTTTTATTCTAATGTCTTGCTGGAATTTCTTAAACAAATATTAAACTATGCGTGTGTACGTCCAGGTACGTCCGCATCGTCCGCGAACCTTTTTGCCGCAGCCGTGAGGTCCACACGGTTGTGGTATAATGACTTACCAACATACTTTATCTACATTTAGATTATTTTAATTTTGGATTTCTTGTTTTTTTGGTTTGTTTTTATTTTTTGTTACATGTGTTGCCTCAATTTTGCAACCAAATAAATTAGATTTCTTTTATCTTCTTTCTTTTATACCAACACAAGTGAACAGCAACAGTGGCTATTCGCTGTACACGCAAAGATATCATCTCATACAAAATAGTTCCATCTGATATTATTATCGCGACGTGTTGCTATGTGCAAACAAAAACAGCCCATTCATTGAAATATCATGATTGCATGTTGTATGTTTTCACAAAACTGTGAACAATAGATACGACCGAATCTTATCAGGTGACTGGTCCCGGTATCTATACCCGATGCGCTACAGATAGTGAGTGGCTAGAATTTATATTTTAAATGTTTCAGCGATCCCCTTCCGGCCAGGAATCCTGCCGATAATCTCTTTATCTGTACCCAAAATAGAGAGTGAAATGTGTCGATGACGTCATGTTTGTTTTGGGCGTCGTTAAATGCCGCTGTGAATGTGGAACAATAATTGTATGAGTGTATTGTCACGTTCTGTTCTTGGAATAGACAGTTTGCACCGTGTTGCTGATTCTGCTCGGTTGTCTGTCGACAGTTGGTGCTAGGATATTTTTAACTGTTTTCATAAAAAGGAATGTCTATTATATTGTTTGATGGAGGATTCTCCCAATTTGGTCATTTTTGAATTATTGACATTATTGTTAATTAATTTTATATTATTCGCTATCAATATGTTATTACGCAAATTGAATTTATAATACGTTTTACTCTGAAATCGAAAAAAAAACAGCTGTTCCATACAAAAGTGGATACGTAACTGGGTCAAAATGTATGGAGCAGTCGATGTTTTATCAAAATTTCAGCATTGTTTCCATAATAAAAGTTGTTTGGAATGACGGGCAGAGAACGACCTTAAATTTTTTCTGGTAATTAAAAATGTGGTGTATAACATGCGTTTATTTCGGTACCAATGTCGAGAAAGTCCTCTCGTCTCTCTCAACAATTTTCTTTTTTAGTATTAATGTTGTAATCAAAACAATGCTTAATTTACACTTTGGTATCAATATCTTTGCACTCTCGATACGTGTCTGATTCGTAAGACAATTTTATAAAAAAAGAAACAATCAGAGCATTCACCCGGTCGATACCGTTTCGAATTCCGATAGCGATACCATTCAAGTTCCGAAAAGTGGTATCCGACCGATAACTTATCGAGAACGAAGCAATATCTGTACAATGGTGTGAATTGACGGCCAAAACGATTTATATTTTGCTTCCAGTTCTGCAAGGAAAGAAGTAAACATACATATCGACGGTGGAAAGGCAAAATTGACTAAGCGACATTAGGTATTTTTACAGGAGAGCCAATTAAAGTTTGAATTTTTCTTAAAAAACTCATATAAACTCTACTATTCATTGTATTAGCATGAATCTTACTTCATTTAAAAGCTAGTTAGACAATGACACTAGATTTTATATGCCGGTTTTTAAGAAAAATTCAAACTTTAATTAGTTCTCCTGTAAAAATGCCTAATGTTAGTCAATTTTGCCTTTCCACCGTCGATATATATTACATGCAATTAAAAAAAACTTCATGAGTTGTGGCTGGAACTGCATCGTGATCACGTCTAAACTCAACTTTGTGCGTGCAACGCTTTGCAATGTATTTGATTGTGATGACGTAATCACAACTTTTATAGTGATGAAATCAGTATTCTTGTACAGGTATCGTAGGAAAAACAATGATTAATTTTGTTACCTAAACTGATTATTGTGCACGTTTGGGAAGGAAATATACAATAAAAATAAGTTATCAACCGTTTGACATCTTAATATAAACATAACCGTCCATAGAAGTCAACTGCAGAATATAATATATAGGTATATGGAGTTTCTTGCCGGTTCTTCTCCATAGGATCTACTATTTGGAACCGTACACCTAGTCTCGACATTTCATAAGTGCCTGTATCTCTATCTGGTTTACCTATATGAAATAAAGATTTATTCTATTCTATAAGTTTTTACTCACATACTATCCATACTAAAGCCAGGTAATAAGTAGAAGTGATTGCATTATGTAGGTACGTACGATGTGGATTTACTGTTTCCACCTGATAATCCTTCAGTCGATTCTTACATACGTACTTTCATTTTAACATCACGAAACTAGTGTCGCGAACACGTAACTTGACTACTATAAACTTTTGCCTCGTTATGATCGTATTAGTGCAGCTGTAGGTACCTATAATGTTTCTTTTGATTTCTCACGTGACCATGAATTTTGTTATAGGGAGAAAACAAAGCTTACCTTGGAGCTTACTCCAAATACGATCACAATGAGGGTCAAGTTTGCAGTAGACAAGAACGAAGAACCAGACTCCAAAAAAACGAACTAAAAAGATGGAAACAAGATGAAAAGACAACAGAGTATCCTTTATCAAAAATTATAAAATGCAGTCAGAGGCATCTAGGATGTAACGAACGCCGTAAAAAATCCTCCAACTGCACGTTATAATTTTTGATAAAGGACACTCTGTGTCATTTAATTTTGTTTGTTTCCATCTTTTAGTTTTATAATGTGTGTGTTTTTCCCACTTTAGGGAGAAAAGTGTGTATAAAATCTCCTTTCCGGTTGACCGAATTACGCTTGAAGTCAGACATACCTACCGTTGAATGCCAGGGTATTTCTGACTTAATAAAATTAGGCAAACTGCTGCAATGTGGTAAGCGCATCAGTCGCATTAGAATAATTCAGTTGTGAATGTTATTGTGACAATTAAATATGTAAAACTGGCACCGGGAAGTAGCCGTGTATAATAAGATGCGTTTTCATTGAGAAGACACTTGTACTACTGGTATATGTTCCGGTCTGAGCCTACAAATAGATCCTATTTTATTCTTATTTTAAACTACCGACCCGTCTCCGGCTTCGCAGGGATGCAATTTCTCTATACTATCCTTACATTAAATCTGAAAGTATTATACATATAAACTTTCCTGAAGAAATTATCAATATTATGGTGAAAACCGCATCAAAATCCGATGCGTGCTTTAGGAAAGGTTAGCGGATATACAGACAGACAGACGCAGAAAGCGACTTTATTTTATAATATGTAAAGAAATCATCCGGTCTGATAACTAATGTACTTGTATTAACCATGGTTTGTTTATAATGACAGCTAAATTGAGGAGACCCAGTACCTATTCGGGGAATCGATTGATGTGATCGCATTAACGTGGCTGCTCACGCCCTAATCTGTCAAACCGATCGGTGCTCCTGCAATTTGGGACGGAATCGGGCAAGCTTCGATAGCTACTTCCTATGTCAGGAGATTGGAACCAACCGTTTGTCGATACTAATAGGAACGAGCTTTCCCTAATAATTGCGTTACGTGCATACGTTTCAACGTGCTAAGATTCTAGGAATATACAAATTATTATCTCTACATAGTATAAAATAAAGACGCTTTCCGCGTCTGTCTGTCTGTATATCCGCTAACTCCTCCTAAACCACGCAACGGATTTTGATGCGATTTTCACCATCAGTTAGATATTTTTTCACGGCAGGTTTATATGTATAATTCTTTCAAAAATATAAGGATAGTAGAGAAATTGCACCCGTGCGATGCCGGGGGCGGATCGCTAGCCTATATAGGGTAGGTATAGCAGATAGGGTAGATAGTAGGGTAGGTATGGTAGATAGGCTAGGGTAGGTAGGACGGTAGGTGGGTAGATAGGTAGTAAGGTGCACGGTTCTTTTATTGGCGGTACGAAGTTCGCCGGGTCAGCTAGTACTTTATAAAAGTACAAGGTGTTTTTTTTTTTTTTCAAAGTATAGTATGGCATCGCTCGAGGATAGCATAGCTATCTATTAAATTAGTGAAATAATTTTTAGAATCGATTCAGTAATTCCAGTGATTACTACGTTCGAAATAACATTAGAAATTTAAATAACTCCATTTACACTTTATTCAACCGATTTTGACCTCTATTACGTTGGTGACATGACAAATTACAGCTGCAGTAAACATTTGTTATCGTAAACACGTTTTTGCTTTTAATGCCATCCTTATGCGTACGGAATAGAAGTCAAAGTCGGTTGAATACACTGTAAAAGGGTTTGTTAAACGTGTCTAATCTTATTTCAAATGGAGTATAGGTACGTACAAACAAACAAACAAATTCTACCTCTTAATAATCTTAGTATACCTAGATTATTTCTTAGTTATTCTCAGATGAAGTTTACGATAATATTATTTAAATCTTCAAAACTTAATAATTAGAAACATTATTTACTTACAATGTAGTTAATTGATTACGTGTATAATAATAGCATCTTAAGCGACACAGTGATCTTTTATCTTCATTATATTGTCGCGTGTTATGATGACTAATAAAGTAACGTTAACGGGACCACAGCCATCTGCGCACGCGTCTAACATAATAAACCGAAAATTTAAAAACATTCTAAGAACTGGAATGAATTACTTCTCAAACATCTGCATTAGTCGACCTATTTATGTGTAAACAATATTAATTTTCTAAATCTACCCAGAAGTCAAGATTCGGATCCGTATTACCTACATATGCGCTCATAGTGGTTATATTTATCAAGATGCATCGATCAAACAAGGCCAGTCATCGGATTTGGATAAGCTATACTAAAATATACTATGACTTGTACTAGAACTGGTGCAATTGAATTGTACTGTTTATTATGATCTACTGATAATAGTGAAACTGTTTTAGTGATATTGTTGGACAAAACGGCAGTTCGTTCACATAATTATGTCGCGGACTCGCGGCATTATACTGAGAGTAGTGGGGATTCACCTGTTCTAGCGCAAGCGCTAGAACAGGTAAATCCGTGAATCGGCGGGCGAATGAAACAAAAAAAAAAAAAAAAAAAAAAAAAAAAAAAAAAAAAAAAGGGTTTGGGGGTGCTCTGATTCCATATCTGTAGTTAATTTTCACGTACGATGCACAGGTCAGGAGTTACAGAAATCAATTACGGGTCTCCCGCGTTCCCATTGTCCTTAATTAGTGGTGTCGTTACGACGAGTTGCACTGCTAATGACTTCACCGATGCATAAGATAGGATGCTAATGAGTTACTGCTAATTGTGCCTTCGATGACAAGGTTGACTTTGAGTATTAATCGCAATTAAACTACATATTTCGTTTCTTCATTTGCCTTTATTTTCATTTCAATCTTATATTACAAAGTACGAACGAAACATTTCATCCACCAAAATATCATTATATAATGTGTCGCTTGTAAATAATTTTACAAAATTCAACATTGTACATCCCCGAAATTTATGTAATAGGTACATCAAACAGTATTCGCCACAAACCGAAGTAAAATCATTCTGAATCCTATTCGTATTCCAGTACCATCGCTTACAATTCCTTTTTAGAAATAATTGATAATATCCTGTCGGTGGTCGTCCGTATGAATCGAAATATTGACCAACACCATTCACATCAATATGTAAAGCTACCCAATGTGAGCCTGGCTTATCATCTGTATCCAAATTGCTTATCATATACGTTGGTGCGTGGATATATACTGGTAATCTGTTTGCAGCATATACATTATTTTGTAGACTTGGATGAATCCTTTTTAAATGTTTCTGTATCTCTATTGTATTCATGTTAACCAATGGCGGTACCAATCTATCCAGCGTGTCACGTGGGAATGTTAAGTTCGCAAAATAAAAATAAGTAATCTTTCGTAGAAGTGGAATTTCCGTAATGAGTAAATTTCACTAACTATTAGATGTTGCAATTGTTCAAATTTCACTAACGATTTGTAACGATGAATGTTGCAATTGTATAGATTTTACAAACGATTTGTAACGATGTTGATTCATTATGATAAGTGGAATACTAATCACATTGTAGATGGTATATAAAACCCTGCAATCGTTGTACCTATACAGTTGAGACGTTTGCGAAGACAGTTCTTACTAATAGTGATACAGTCGGATCTAATTCAACAAACGGCAATAGCAATGGAGGTAAGAGTTCAGTTACTTTTATTTTTATATAATTCTGTATTTAAATGTGATCAAATACTGTTCATGATGTGTGTTTTTTTACTTTTGTGTTTAAAATGAACACTGTTTTGTTATAGAAATCGTACAATATCGGTGATAGCGAAAATACTTACAAACATTACTACTATCCACTCTCACCTCAGGACGAAGAAGACAGTGGAGACATGATGATCAAAAAAAATTGTGAAACAAGGAAAAGGAAGTCTTCAGTGGGGAATATAGAAGAATTTTTTGAAGTTCAGCCTAAAAACAAAAAGAGAAAACTGCTATCATCATCAGTGGCGCGAGCTGGAGGAGGAGGAACCTCTTTCATATCCACTAATTCAGACGACGGGGACCAATCAATACACCTTATAAAAATTGAAGTTTATGATACCAAAAAGCTCTCAAAAATACCAGTAACGGAGCATTGGAAACATGCTGATCTCCGAATAAAATATTATGTTCAAGAAAATAAAGAAAACAAAATATTCGACAGCACCAACAACCTCATCTATAACATTACCAAAGAAATTTCGCAGAGTGATAGTGTGAAAAAATATTTTTTTAATAATGATTGTTAATTAAAATTTTAATAATATATAAATGTAATATAAATATTGGATGTTTTATTTTTTATAATTTACATAATTATATACCAATTATGATCAGAGGGGTGAATGAGAAAAAGAAGTTCAGTAGTTTTTACATAATATTTATTTACAACAAAAGGTTATTGATACTCCTTAAATCTAAATACACTTTTTCTTAACTACTATAGTCAACAGTAACATTTCTGTTTTTATCTATTTCAATAATATTATCAAACTCTGCATAAACAACGCAGTTAATTGTTTGTATAAGTGATGTTTCAAAACGAACTTCTAATCTTACACTACCATGCTTTATAAGATTCCAATGAGCTGATGAATTAGCTGATAAATCAGGGGTTAAATCAAATGCTAGCAGGCAGTAACCTTTAGCATATTGCTCACGAGAAATAGCATTACCTTCATTAAGAAAATGAATACCAGTTCCTGAGAATAGGGTATGGTAGGCTGATGTAAAAATATTACTATCAAAAGATGGTTGCAAAGCTTTTGAAGGTATTTGTTGGCCATCAATATATAAGCTAAAGGTATTGATACCATAGTTTTCAAAATTAAATGGATTTTTAATAAGACTGCCATTAAACGCAGCATTGCTTACAAACCCGACTATACATCTTTTGGGTACCTGTCCTAGAAATATATTATCAAGAGTTTTTCCCTGAACACCCGATGGAATTGTTAAGACTTTTACTTCAGCTCGGGTGATAGGATATTTAGCTGTAGTTGAAGATAAAACTTTTTGATGTGCAAGTAATACAGTTGGATTAATTCGTGCCCTTCGAACAATCAGAGTTGCATCTGTAATGCTAACTTTAAATTTTGTATCGCTTGACGAAGCCATTAAATTAAAACTTTCTCTTGAACGAACCAACTTTACACACATTTCAACACCATTAATCATAAATTTCTCCTGATTGAATATATCACCATGAAGATGTCCAATCATTTCTATTTCTTTACTTTCAGTTGCGAGTTCCTGTCTTTTAATAAATCCATTGTTTTTGTCATCTGTAGAATTCATTTTCCCTGTTGTATCTTCATACCAAAGACCGCAAGTAAGATGAGATTGTTTAGCAGCAGGAGCGTAGTTTAAAAGAGTTTCTATGTAAGCTCGGTAAGCATATGTATTGTTTGGTGGTGACACAAGTTTTTGATTCAAATAAACATCAAGTTGACTGAAGAGTGAATGCAACCAATTATTTACCGGAGCTACAGTTGCAGTAGATGTCAAGTTTGTTGAATCCTGATTTAATATCTTGGCTTTTATATGAAGCAAAGTATGCGACAAATCTATATAGTCATCACCTGTACCCGGAATTTGGAACTCAATGGGTCCATTATCGGCAAGAGATGAAATTGGTTTATAATGAATCCACAATCCATTTTCAATACTTGTTTGTGTTGATGGTAAAGCAAATAAATCCAATTCCGACTTAACACACTCACAAGAGTGATGATGAAGAAAAGACATAATTAATTTGAAAATATATCTTTGATATTATTTTGTTTTGTCCTAATTTTTTTCACAGCTTTCACTTTAGCAGTTATTGATGGAATGAACGAAGACAATCGTTTTCTTTTGGTTATATACCCAGACCCAGACATGTTGATTCTATCAATTTTATCATCAGCTTTTCTTTTTAAATTTGAACCAACTTCCTTAAGGCGGGCTTTAATTGAGTGCTCAATAGGACGTGCTTGAACCATATCCGTCAAAAGACCAACTCCAGCGTTTAATGCCTCTTTACCAATAACCCGTGCACCACTTGAAAGTAAAGGTAAAACTGACCTAAACAATCCACCTAAGAAACTTCCAATGCCATGACCACGCTGATATGCTGAACCTTTATAAATTACTCCAATACCTGACCCAGCTTGATGTGAATAATAATTTTCATAAGGACATTTATTATGTTCACGGTGAGAATACATTATAATTTTCGGAAATGAAGTTTAACACACACAGTTCCGAATTGGAATGGTATTTTTTGCCCCGTACTTGATCTTATATCAATTTCTAATATGTCAAATTCCCTTCGCATAACAGATAAGTAGTGAGGTGGTGAGAAAACATGCATTTTATTTGCACCATAAATATATTTTGAAGGATCTAAAGATATGATTCTTAACAAAGGAGTCATAACGTCACCCACAATCTGAGGTTCGATAATATCACAGTAAACAAATAATTGAGATGGCAACCCCAAGTGTAAATTAGCAGGACACTTTCCAATATTTCGTTCAGCAAGATTTTTACTTGGTTCAAATCCTAGTTGCAAACATAATTTTGGTGATAACGTTAACGATGATATTGATTTATCCATAATCGAAACAGATACAAATTTTGATATCTCATCGTAACGAAATTTTATTTTCTCTTTAATATTGTTTAATGCTGTTAAAATATGTTCAATGTTATCATAATTCGTGGCTGGAATATGCTTTTTATAATATACTGTCGATGGATTTTCTTCCGTAGGCATTAACATCTTTTTTGTGACGTAAACAACATTTTCATGGTCTTGAACAGTAAACATGGTACATGGATATTGAAATTCAACCACTCCAACGGTCCATTCACCCTCCAATTTAATAGCTTTCGGTAATTTAGTTGAAAAATTTGTCGTCTTGTTATCAGGGAAATACTCCATCGAACTATTGCTAAGCAAAGTTAAATAAAAACTTTCATTATTCATATTTTTTCTAAATTGGTAGCTAAAATCCAACTGTTAAATTTATCTGGATAACCTTTCCACTTCACTAACACTTCTTTTCTGTTACCCGAATATCGAGAACGAATTATTTTATCTATTTTATAATTTAAAGTGGGGTTATAAGACACCTTTTGTAATTCTCTTTCATAAAAAGTACCAACTATTGGTTCATTTTGCAAATCTGTTATGGTATACACAATCCATGGAGATCTTTCAATTATTGATGATATAATAAATATTTCATCACTCCAATTCGATTCGTAACCTTTTTGGAATATATGCTTATATTTTGTTATTCGAACGTAATCATTGACATTAAATTTTGGTTTTGGACCATTTAAAGTAATTTTGTTTGCCCCTCTATCATAGAGATTAGTCCAAACTGTTATAATATTGTTAGAATTCACATCAGATGGACACATCTTAATACTGGAGTGAATACTGTGGTTATAAGAATATATTAAATCTTGTAGAACGTCTACATACTTATATGTGTTATTATGAGTGAAATAACGCCACATTTTCATTTTCAAGGTTCTTTGAAATCGTTCGACAATGCTGGCCTTAATATCAGGATTGTTAGTAGTATAGTAATTAATCTGTTTTGATTTGAAATATCGCTGTACATCTTTAGAAACAAATTCAGTACCTTTGTCAGATTGTATATGTGTAGGCGTTGTATTAGCTTCAGTAAATATACTTTCAAAACATTCTTTAGAAGTCTCTGAATTTTTCTTCTTCATTGGTCTAGCAAAAGCATATTTACTAAAGACATCAATAACACAAAGTATATAGTTAAAACCATCATTATATTGAGAGTAAGATCGCATATCACTCAAATCAGCTTGCCATAGTTCATTTATGTTTGATAAAATATATCTATTACGCGGGAATTTCTTCCAAACAGGTTTATGTAGCGTGTATGTTTCTTGTGATTGTAGCCATTTTTTTACATGTTCTTTATTCATTTTACCTCTCATTGCTCTTGTTAATTTATCTATACTACTATAGCCAGCAGGATTCGATGGATCATAATATATTCTATTAATTTCTTCTAATACGGAGTCCATTTTTCCCAGTCAATCTTCTTTTTTATTTTTTTAATGTGCTTCTTATCTCCACTACCCGGTGCTGAAAATTCCGTGTCTCCGACTTCTGGTATGTGACTTAGATCCTTCGTCTGAAGTTGGTTGATAAACTCATATCTCTTTGGATTCCCAATATAAGTCAGCGGCACTTTAAGATCTTTTAATACTTTAGCAAATCTGTCCCATCCTATTGGGTCACTTCTTTTTAATGGTCTCAGTGAGTCATTTACTAAGTCAACAATATTACTTCCAGGAATTTTATCATTATCAATTATTACCGTACCTTCATCATCCCAGTGTATTTTGCTTTTACTTGAACCCACTAAATTTAATAACAACTCACCTTTTTTTGTATATGATTTTGGTATTAAACTGAGAATTTGGGTTGTTGTATAGAGTGGCTTCGTTTGATTGTCTTCTCCCGTTACAGGTTCAGTTGTAACTATATTTTTGACGTCTATATCTTTATTTTTATAACAAATCTTAGACTCTTCATTTATGTCAACGTTAGCAATGTCAGTATAAATTGGTAATTTATAAGGTTGACGTTCCTCTTCAGTAAAGTGAAGATATCTTTGTAAAGTCTGTAAATATAACATCCACTTTTTCCGATCGTCTACGTTGCTACTCAAAATATTTTGCATTTCTGTGTCTAATCTAGACAAATTATTGTTTACAGTTATATTTTCTCGTTTAAATTTTTCTACTAATCCAGGTTCAATGAGTAACATTTTCTTTGCATTTTCCATGTTAATTTCTTACAAAGGAACTTAGTAATCCACTGAGAATCGAACCTAATATTATTGGTAAGAAAGCTCCTCCTTTTTGTATGATTATATTTTTTCTTAATTTAGTTTTACATTTACGTACCAATTTTCGGAGTAGATTTTTATATTTATTTAATTTTTTCTTATCTTGTTCTTTGAGAGGCACCTTTCCTTGTAGAACGTTATGAATACATTCACAAATGCAATTTATTTCTTCATCATTGCATGATTTCAATAACGCTTTTTGATATTTTGGTTTAAGTGTATGCAAGGCTTCCAACAAATTTCTATGCGTTGTTAGTCTACGCTGCATTATTTACAAATGATTGGAACTGTTTGACTCTTTGAGTATTTAAACCCTTTTGTGGGTACATATACTGTACAATAACCGGTATATGGATAGATTTTTGTTTTGATACGACACAAGTCATTAGTGTCCTGTTTTAAATCTATCATTAAATATCCATGAGCTTCTGTAGTCGCATCCTTATAAGCATCTTCAATAAATTTTGGATTATCCGGGGATACTTGTCGTGCTAAATATCGTATTTGCGTCTTATCACGAGGATTTTTAAAATAAATAATGTAACTTGAATTTAAAGATATGTCTCTTTGTCCTTTACCTTGATGAAATAAATTTTGTGTAATATAAAATACACTAAGATTTCTATGATGACTACCTTTGGTAAATATATCAACAATTCTACCATCAGATTCTCTCATTAGGTCATCAATAATAACAAGATGTGGTTTTTCTCCATCAAACATATTAAGGTTTGGTATACCTTGATGGTAGTTGACGTTTTGTAAGTTATATAAAGGTTGCATTTCATCAAAACACCATGTAATTTCACTAAAATTGGAATTACATATTTCTTTGATAGATTTTATGAAATTTGTAACAAATTTTGATTTTCCACATCCACTCGGTCCTGCTACAATTGCAGTAAACGGATGAATAAATTGAAACATTGTACACATGTAGAGTTTGAGAGGTTGAAATGAAAATAACAGTTTTTGTGTAAAAATGTTGTATTTATTATAAAACACATGGAAAAAGAGATAGCAATAAAAATAAAATATCCAATTATTATAACTTAATAATTACAGCAGGATGACATAAAAAATATTTATACAAGGCTTAATACAAAATAATTAACTAATTTAACAAAATATTACTTATAGCTAATATACTTACATAGTTACCGTAATTTATAATGACCCCAAGCTAATGTATCAATATTATTTTCCAAAATACATCGTTTGGTATCATTATATGACAAACTTGCTTTATTAATTTTCTGAGTAAAAATTGTATGTTTTAATGATTTGAATCGCATCATACTACAATATTGAATATTTTTATTGAACAGACATGACTTATAATTTTCCATATTCATCTTTTTGGTGACACTTTTGTTTACCCCTTTTGCTTTAGCTATAAATTTATCTTCAACTTCAAAAGCATACATTTTTGACCGTAACCCTACAAATTCTTTTAAAATTTTTCCGTTATTTTCATCTTTAAAAAAACCTAATTTCTTTTTGTTAATTTTGGGATATCCGAAAATATTGTTCAATGCATAATCTGATGTATCAAAATATTTAGGGAGATCTGGTTTTATATCCTCATAAAAATTATCTGTAAAAATTTGATATAACAGACTATCAGTATCGGTATACAATAACTTAATTTTATTATAAAATTTTTTAATCATATAGTTATAATGAAAATCATACATAAGGGTTTTAGAAATGTCTAAAATACAAAATCCTAAATAAATTGGTTTATTATATATTAATTTAGTTTTTCGTAATTGAACTGCTACTAAATTTTCTGAAAATATAGATAGGCTATGGAATTCTGGTTTTGCTATTAAATCTTGAGCGCCTAAAACTTTACCATGATTTTCCCAGTGAGTTAACAATTTTACATTAACCCTTTTTTCAACATTTTCCATTGTCTTACCGAAGACAGAATTGTTCATTAACTTATAAAAGTCTTTTTCAAAATCTGATTTAGCTAACGTTCTTAAATTAGTATTTAAGTCTATGTATCTTTTTAACCAAGGACTCTGTTTAAATTTTAAAACTCTATGAACTTTTATTAATTTCAACCCCATTTCAATACATTGTTTTAGATTTCTATAATGAATTATATATTTACATTTATTTTTTAAATTAGGAACTAATTTAATTTCTTTGGTATTACCCACACAAATATTTTCAGGACATAATGGAAAGTCTGAATGCAAATTATGAAGTTCATCAGGATACTCCAAATCAACTTCTAAAACAAAACCTATATCAGATGAATCAGACACATTAAAATTAACATTAGAATTTACCCATTCAAAACTACCTACTGGAAGGCATTGGGACATAGCCCAACCGTATAAATTATTAGCATCAAAATATGTAAGATATGAATTGGGTTTCTCTCTATCATAATCCACCATAAATTTATTATTGGCCTTAGCATAACGATTGCTACACTGAGATACACCTCCTCTGATACCTTTCCTAAAAAAAGCTATTTTATCATAGTCTGTCAGCAGTTCTAATTCTATTTGTGTATACTTTAACATTGCATCCCAACTTAATCCTGGTGCTGTATAGTAATGGGCAGGGTCTAAATCATATGTTTTAATACAAATATTTCTAAAGTTTTCAAAAACATCTGTCAAAAGCAAGACATCTGTTTTTAAATATAAGTCTGAATAATCTGACATAGTACAACAGTTGAAGTGTTGCCAAACATCCTTTGCATGATTATAATCATCGTTTGAGATATTAGAATCTGTAAGTGAACTATAAAATTGTTTTTGATCGGGAAGTGATGTCAGTTTCAAACAATCAAAACATGTCATGAATTCATATGGATAAATACCTTTCCTTCTTAAACGAGTGAAATCTTCACTATTAGGAAAGTTTCTTTTTAATTCTGTAAATTGATCATCATTAAGATTTTTAGCCAACTGGTCTAAACTACATGATAAAAACTTAAAGGAATCTACGAATCTTAAGCTAACTTGTTGATTATTTATCATTAACTTTTTGGAAAAAGAAATGTATTTTTCTTTATTCTGAGGAATAACTTCAACTTCACCATCATTGAAATTTAATGCGTGGACAATAAAATGAGCATCGTAATGACTGAGGTTATGCAAGAATATTGGAATATGACGGGGGGTTCTGAACTTAGTACTACATAATTGATGTGCAACACCTCTAAAACTACCAGTATGCCAATCGTAATCGTAAAAAGGTTCTTCTTTTAAATCCGTTTTACAAATATGACAGATGTTTGAAATTTTATTTTTATCTTCATCTGATAATGACATAGGACATTTTTGAAAACTATTTTTTTTACATATTGTTTTTAAATCTTTACATAAACTTTCCATAAACACTTGTGCACAGTTTGGTCCACTATAAGTCACATATTTTGATAACGTATCATCGTACGAACATTTTATATAATACCCAAAACTATACACTTCATGTTTTTGAATATTATTTGTATAAGATTTGGATGGATCGTTAGAACACGATTCAATAGGATTTAAAAATGCTTCGAAATCAGCATAAACTACGAAAGGTATTTGTAATTTTTTCTGATAATTATCAAATTTTAATTTATTATTTGATGTTGGTCGACCAAACCAATCCTTTTTACAGTTTATATCGTTTGGTAATTCTGTACAAACGTGAGCACAATCATACTGTTGATGATTATTAAGTTTTTCCTGCGATGGAAAATGAAGTAAACATGAATCACAAATATGAACTGCATGACATTGTTTAGAAATTTGTTTACTAACTAATCGCGATAAATTTTTTATGTAACAGTAATGGTGATTATTACCATTCGATATGTATAATAGATTGATATGACTAGACTTACGACATTTTGTTAAATATATAGGACCTACGACGGAGTGAGACTTCTTATCTTTATTGAATTCTAACCCAAAGACATTTATACTAATATTGTTTAATTTCTCTACTTTTGCTATGTCAGTAATTTTAACCGGAAAAGAAATATCTTTGAAATTAAGTTTATTTGCGTGAATTGTATAAGATGTTACCCGCTCAACATTTCTATTTACAGGATATAAAGCTGAAAGTAATGCCCATTTGAAACATAAACTATCTGTATTTTTTACGTTAATGACAGCTTTTTTTGTCTTTATGTCGTGAGGAAGGTCGATGTATGAGCTACCACGTAGTGGGCAAAATTTATTAACATTCATATCAATGTATTTAATATCTTTTAAACTCCATCCACTATCTTTTTTTTCAAATGTGCTAATTTTGCTGGTTATAGTATCGTTTAAAGATGAATAGAAAATATTTAAGTCATCCCCTCGATCAATTACATAATTAATCGTTTGGAAATCAAACGTATTTTTAATATTTTTTGTTTGTTGTACAAAATCAGCATGCAATATAAAATTTACTTTGAAAATGGTATGTTGTTGAATACACTCATTTATCAAAAATAAAATATTGTTTTTTATTGAGTTTAAGAATAATTCCGGAGTTTCAAAAATTAATTGTTCCGATTGCGTTACATTACTTTTAATTCTATAGGTTATAATTCTTTTACCAAAAGCGGATTCAACAACCTCAACATTTGATAAGGAATTATGTGTTTTTAAAAGATTATTTTTGTGAACATTACTATTTAAGTGGTTTGTTAGGTACCTTTTATTAATAAAAACGTGACACGTGTTGCATTCCACCTTGTTGTTGTCTTCGTTACTGGTTCCGGCTGAAGATGTAGAAGCTCCTTCATCATATCTCGCTTTCTTGATTATCTTATTCTCTTCGGTATTGGTGATTCGTTTTATACCTCTCCCAAGTTGTTGTAGATGACTATAAAAAACAAAAAAATATTAATAAATTTATAAGAACATTATATAAATTATACACCGTATCGAGTTTTGTACAACTAATACTTACATGTACTTTGATTCAATCATTGCGCAGTGATTGTATAACTCATCATCATATAAGGAATCAAACAATTCGCAAATCTCTATTTGTTCACAAACTTTTGACAATTCTTGATCCATGTGATCGTCGAAAAGTTTTGGACTCTCTTCCATCGGGGTGGAAAAGAAAGCACTGACATAAACTTCACTATCATTATCCATCTTGTTCGCAAAGAAGAAATAGATATACAAGTAAGTAACAGTTAAGGGCTGGTAGACCAACTGATGCTTGGATAGAATTTACATTTAGTATTTATAGTACAGGTAATTACGCACACAATGCTTAGGTGATTACACACTTAATAATTGTTTTTGGTTAAGTTCAATAATTCCACTAATAACTAATAAGGGTTTTACCTAGACACAATAGAATTAACAATCATTATTAAAAAAATATTTTTTCACACTATCACTCTGCGAAATTTCTTTGGTAATGTTATAGATGAGGTTGTTGGTGCTGTCGAATATTTTGTTTTCTTTATTTTCTTGAACATAATATTTTATTCGGAGATCAGCATGTTTCCAATGCTCCGTTACTGGTATTTTTGAGAGCTTTTTGGTATCATAAACTTCAATTTTTATAAGGTGTATTGATTGGTCCCCGTCGTCTGAATTAGTGGATATGAAAGAGGTTCCTCCTCCTCCAGCTCGCGCCACTGATGATGATAGCAGTTTTCTCTTTTTGTTTTTAGGCTGAACTTCAAAAAATTCTTCTATATTCCCCACTGAAGACTTCCTTTTCCTTGTTTCACAATTTTTTTTGATCATCATGTCTCCACTGTCTTCTTCGTCCTGAGGTGAGAGTGGATAGTAGTAATGTTTGTAAGTATTTTCGCTATCACCGATATTGTACGATTTCTATAACAAAACAGTGTTCATTTTAAACACAAAAGTAAAAAAACACACATCATGAACAGTATTTGATCACATTTAAATACAGAATTATATAAAAATAAAAGTAACTGAACTCTTACCTCCATTGCTATTGCCGTTTGTTGAATTAGATCCGACTGTATCACTATTAGTAAGAACTGTCTTCGCAAACGTCTCAACTGTATAGGTACAACGATTGCAGGGTTTTATATACCATCTACAATGTGATTAGTATTCCACTTATCATAATGAATCAACATCGTTACAAATCGTTTGTAAAATCTATACAATTGCAACATTCATCGTTACAAATCGTTAGTGAAATTTGAACAATTGCAACATCTAATAGTTAGTGAAATTTACTCATTACGGAAATTCCACTTCTACGAAAGATTACTTATTTTTATTTTGCGAACTTAACATTCCCACGTGACACGCTGGATAGATTGGTACCGCCATTGGTTAACATGAATACAATAGAGATACAGAAACATTTAAAAAGGATTCATCCAAGTCTACAAAATAATGTATATGCTGCAAACAGATTACCAGTATATATCCACGCACCAACGTATATGATAAGCAATTTGGATACAGATGATAAGCCAGGCTCACATTGGGTAGCTTTACATATTGATGTGAATGGTGTTGGTCAATATTTCGATTCATACGGACGACCACCGACAGGATATTATCAATTATTTCTAAAAAGGAATTGTAAGCGATGGTACTGGAATACGAATAGGATTCAGAATGATTTTACTTCGGTTTGTGGCGAATACTGTTTGATGTACCTATTACATAAATTTCGGGGATGTACAATGTTGAATTTTGTAAAATTATTTACAAGCGACACATTATATAATGATATTTTGGTGGATGAAATGTTTCGTTCGTACTTTGTAATATAAGATTGAAATGAAAATAAAGGCAAATGAAGAAACGAAATATGTAGTTTAATTGCGATTAATACTCAAAGTCAACCTTGTCATCGAAGGCACAATTAGCAGTAACTCATTAGCATCCTATCTTATGCATCGGTGAAGTCATTAGCAGTGCAACTCGTCGTAACGACACCACTAATTAAGGACAATGGGAACGCGGGAGACCCGTAATTGATTTCTGTAACTCCTGACCTGTGCATCGTACGTGAAAATTAACTACAGATATGGAATCAGAGCACACCCAAACCCTTTTTTTTTTTTTTTTTTTTTTTTTTTTTTTTTTTTTTTTTTTTTTTTTTTTGTTTCATTCGCCCGCCGATTCACGGATTTACCTGTTCTAGCGCTTGCGCTAGAACAGGTGAATCCCCACTACTACTGAGAGATCAGTTTTGGTCTCGTGCAGGTTGCTAATTTTTTTGGGATTTTTATTTTTTTTTTTCTTTCTGTGCGTGTTCGATATACAATATTCTTCTCTTATTTATTTAATGCTTTATGCATAGTTAAAAAAAACACTGCACAAAGGCGGACTTAATGCCATAGGCATTTTCTGCCAGTCTACCTTACTCTCAGTTAGTTTAGTTTATCTTCTCTTCTGTTTTATCTTTTTTTTAAACATTGCCCCTCATTAGAATTTCTTCTGTATCGAGGTACAGTTTACAAATACATAACGGGTGATTCATTTGGAGGTATTTTTTTTAAAACTAAAAATATAAAATATTTACAAATGTATCGGGTTATCTTTATTATCATACAAAACAATCATTCTTGACATTTATTTTTTAAAGATTATTTCTTTCAAATGTTGTCCGTAACTGCGGTTAACATGGTCAATCCTGCAGTTCCAATTTTCAATGACGCGTCCGAGCGTTTTAAGTGGTATTTGGCGAATGACGCGAGTAATATTGGCTTCCAGTTGCTCTATCGTACGCGGCTTATCCATATAGACTTTGGACTTTATATAGCCCCAAAGGAAAAAGTCTAGGGGTGTTATGTCACAGGATCTAGGCGGCCAACTCACCGGTCCGAAGCGCGAAATTACTAAGCTCTAAGTGCACGAAACACATTCCTCGTAGAGAGCTGATTTTCGTAATACAGCTGAATAATTTGTAGACGCTGTGTCGGCCTAAGTCTTTCCATGATGAAATGTCAAACTATACTGAACTAAAATATCATGATAGAATAACACGACTGACGCTTTATCTGTCAACAAATCCATAGATAAAAAAGTACCTCTAAATGAATCACCCGTTACATGCACGCACACCCAGACCTGGAAAAACTATGTGTAGATAGATCAACTTCTGTATATAATACGTGAAGGGAAAGCTTTTACCCCCTTTTAAGCATATTGCGCGCACGGAGGACTGTGAAATTTGGCGTAGTAAAAGCTTATATGGAGAAGGAGTGCAGAAAGCTAAAATTAGGGTCGAATTTCGACCGCTTGGCGACCTCTAGTACAAATTATTGCTCCGTGCGGGGATCGAACCTGCGGTACGTAGCGTAGAAAGCTTCGCCACTGCGCCAACCTTGTCGTTATACTATTTACTTTCTTTATTTCTTTCTTTTTTACTTATTTTCTATCACAAAACTTTTTTCACTAGCTAATAAACTTATTGATAATTCAGTAAGTATAGAAATCAAAATGAATTAAGTCATTGCGAAATACAGCCTGTGTACGGAGTCTTGGAAATAAATAGACCACTTGTGAATGCAGTATCAGCGAGACGAGGAGTTGCATCCGTGCGGTAACATACTTCGACCGCAAATCCGATTGTTTCATCAGAACGATATGACTGGAACAAGCATGTTCGCAGGTTGAGAGGGGAATCCGATTGAGTACAGCTTTAGTGTACGGTACAACATTAAAAGCAATATGTTTTAATATTCTACAAGCAATAAAGAAAATGTTTTTATGTTTTGTGCAGAATGCTTAAATTGATAAACTACTTAGTTTCTGATAGCTAACCACGAGACTACGAACTAACTATGAGAAACTATGAGTATTTAAAGTTTGATGATGTTCTTTTTACCCGACTACGGCGAGGGTTGTTTTTGACCGGTATGCATGTAATGTATGTATGTATGTTCATTTGTTCCCTCATAACTTCTAAGCTACTTATCATAATTTGACAATTGAGGTATCAGTGGAAGCGTCTTGATTGACCACTAATTATAGGCTATTTGACGTCACATTAAACCATGAAATAAAAATAAAATAAATATTGATGCTGTTTTGGTTACCTATTGAAAAAGGTTAATTAGCACATTTTATTACATATATTTAAATATTATTTAGAAGTTGATCGCGGCTTTGAAAAAAAGAAACGCTACCACGGCTATCCTCTGAACATCGCTATGAATATGTATTAATATTTTCTTGTTTCATACTTTTTCAGTAGTCGGGTTTATTTTTAAAACTTACTTTTTTTACAAAGCATACTTGCCGTGCGTAAAGATCAAATCTTTACTAGAATAACAAACGAGGAAGAAAACTTAGCAATTTAATTATGTTCATTTCTGTGAAATAGGAAATTCCAACCCTTTGCATAAAACTACACCTGCTGAGAAACAAAGGCGCTGTTTGCTGCAAGCTTTCCGGTTTTAAAGCTGGAACTATTAAATCATCTCTTCTCCTCACAGCGTATCTTCAAATAATCGCTTTGTTCAAAGAAAATATGAAGTATGAAGAGTTTCAGATGCTTTGATGAACAGTAATTAACTCTTGATAAAAATTGTTTCAAAAGCTAGAAAAACCATTTATTTGATTAAGACAATTTTACACCTTTTCGGAAAAATGTTATACAAAATCCTACATTTCTAGTCTCGATCCCTTTCAGGAGTTATTGTACTCATAATAAATTATAAACAACTTTTACTATGGGACCTTTATGGGACCAAACCTGAAATCGTTAAAATAAAGTAATTTGACAGTTTCTTTTCGTGATCACGAAAAGAAACTGCACGACTGAAGAATGAACGACTTTATCTAAGGAGTTAAAGTCGTTCATTATGATGAGCACAGTAACCTCTATAGGGATTGGGATTAGAAAGGCAGGTACTCGTATATAGGACCTTGTATAGCCGTACAAAAAAAAAAAGCCCGGTAGTTCTCATTTGACATTTCGAATAGCGATTCCCTTAGTCCGCAAATTACCTAAATTATTTAAATATTTCGGTGTTCTGATTTGAGTCTTTAAACGGAAACCCTTTTAGTTCTTATTTAAAAAAATAAAACTCGGGTTGATAACTAACGCGCGATTGGATTTGATCCACCCGGTCGGAAACGGGACATTTTTTTTGCGCGAAGTTGGTTGTGATGTTTGCATATCAATAAAAAAAATGTAATCATTGCCCCTCACTAGGTTTTCTCCTGTATCCGGGTACAGTTTACAAACATACATGTCACATGCACACACAACCAGACCCGAAACAGCTATCTGTAGATCATACAAATATTTGTTCCGTGCGGGGATCGAACCCGCGGCACGTAGCACAGAAGGCTAATCGCTTAGCCACTGCGCCAACCGTGTCGTCGAATCAATAGATAGCTAACTATGTTTGATAGTCACAAACTGGGTCGGTATTTGGTAGCTTACCCTTATTTCCCCCCACTCTACCCAAACTAAACATAACAAATCAACGTAGTAGGTACCTAATTGTTGTTTTTTAACGAATAGTACCTATTCAAAGAAATATCTCGTCCATCAAGGTTACTTCCTAGTTTTTTTCTTGGAGTTTTTGTTAAGTAGTCGTGTTATGAGTGGTTAAGTTAATGTTTTTGAGAACAAGTGTGTACAGTTAGATAACACGTGTAAAGTTATTTAAAAACAATGAACATACAAAACTAGAATATGTAGTAAAACCATATTAAAATTTCTATCATGAAGTTTTTTTTAACAAATACCACACTATTTATTTTTAATGTAATTTTGGTTGATTACAAAGATTGTGCTTTGCTCAGAACTCTAAACGATGCAACAAATCACCTGATAACTGCAAATCTCCATATTCTTTATGGCACAAATTAACTACTTCCGTAATGTGTCGAGTTGTTAGTGTAAGTTTCTATTAACGCTTCGACCTAGTTCGGCGCTCTGATTGGTGAAGAGCTCGGAGCGGGCCAATCGGCGCGCAGAACTCGGTCGGTGCGTAAAATCTAGATTGTTATAAGTAACTTGCACTGGGCCTTCTGAGCAAAAGTGATACGGTAAAAAGTAAGAAAATTTTAAAACGGTCAATTACCTAAGCGTCAAAAAGCCTGACTCCAACTAGAAAAATAGCTGTAACTTTTGAACGGCTGAACAGATTTTCATGAAACATAGCTAAGATGATACCCGAACAAACAAGCCTTCAATAAAAAAAAACTGCATTGAAATCGGTCCATCCGTTTTGGAGCTACGATGCAACAGACAGATCGACAGATACACACTACAAATTTATAACACGCCTCTTTTTTGTCGGGGGTTAAAAACGGTCAAGTATACAAAATGATAGAAAATTATATCCGTAAAAGTTTAACGGGCGTTTAATTTTAGTTTTCCAAAGATCTTATAATTGATTAATTTCTTGGAATTGAGGTTACACTATAAATTAAATTATGTTGATCATTAAACGGCGAAGAAAAGCTTTATTTATGACGAAAGTAACACTTTCTATAAGGATTTCTAAAGCCTCGATTTACAGTCCTTTATAGCTACACCACACTAACACAACTGAGTTTATTATAATTGCTTTTAATCACGATCTCGTTATTTTAATAATGATACGTGAAATACTGTTTCCTCAAAGAATAATTTCGAGTGCCATAACTCGTCCCTGTCATAACCTAGAATCAATTATTGCTATAAAACAATTGTTACTAACAAAATGAGAAATAAAGAATATTATTATTATTCTATCCATCCACGGTTTCCCTTTCCTACAAGTGATGGAACTTTCGTAATTCTTATATGGAGCTTATTCTAAACATAAACTCAACTATTCTGTGGTTTGGGAAAAAATTAAGGGATTATTGTACTTATCACTATGAACAACTTTTACTATGGGACCAACCCTGAAATCGCGAAAAGAAAATCTTCTGTCCCAGAGATTTAGTCGATTAAATATTAAATTATATTGTATTGGACAGAAGATATTTATCTTCTGTCCAATACAATATAATTTTAATTAATTTTAATTTGTTTCACTATTTCAGTGTGAGATGAAATAGTGATGAAGAGACGAACTAGACACATTCTACAAGGACTGGTCATCACTGGCACAGGATAGAACAGCATGGACATCAAGGGGGGAGGCCTTTGCCCAGCAGTGGGATGATACAGGCTAACAGTAACGGTATTTCAGTGTTGGTTCCGTAGGTTGTTCATAATGATAAGTACAATACCCTCATTCAATGTTTCCCTCATTCAACCAGTTACCCTGAATTTCTTTTTCATTCATGAAACAAGTGTGTATGTTGCGTAAAATTAAATAAAATGCGACAGAATTATTGTATTTTTAATTCAAAATTTGTTTACGTTAACGTTACAAATACGTCAAAAAAATTCGTGGTTGGCCTTATGACACCATTGCATTCTCGACATTTACGACAGTATGTTACAGGGGGCTTACTACGATCTCTTATAGCAGAGGAGACATCGAACTGCCCAGACATTTCCAGTATGAGCTGACCTTGCACTGCATAGACTTTTCGAACAATGAAAGGTCAGCTTATACTGGAAATGTCTGGGCAGTTCAATTTCGGCACTGCTATAACAGCTCGTAGTACCCTGTATAGTCATCGAATGTTTTCCTTCAACTCCGGATTATGGGTTGAACATTTTGACGGCACGGTTGGCGCAGTGGTTAAGCGATTGGTTTTCTGCGCTACATGCCACGGGTTCGATCCTCGCACGTCACAAATATTTTAATGGCCTACAGACCGTTGTTCCTGGTCTGGGTGCATGTGAAAGAAAGAAAATACATTTATTCAGCACGGACAAGGACAACACACGAGAGAAAAATAAAATAAAAGTTAACATAACCTTAAAACAATAACAAAAAAAAATCGGTTCACAATTGGCGAAAATATCGATGAATATACACAAAAAAAATACATACTGACGAACATCGAACCTTCTCCTTTTTGGAAGTCGGTTAAAAATTAAAACAGTATAAGAGAACAAAATGTGCATGTGACATGTTTTTGTAAACTGTACCAACGATACAGGAGAAATACTAAGGTAAGGGAAACTTTGAGTATCAGGAGGGAAATGATTAAAAAATTAATTCCGCGTACATAGCCAGCTAGTAGTGTTTATGAGAGTTCACTGTTCCCGCGCCGTGGACTACCCACGGGTGTATATCAAGCTATACATTACCAGTATAAGCCGACCTCGCATTGTATAGGCTTTCCGTACAATGGGAGGTCAGCTTATACTGAAAATGTGTAAGCTTGATATGTGGCCGTGCGTACCTACACTGACCTGCGGGTCAAGTTCCATGAACCTTCACGGACTGCACAAATACAATATCCATAAAGCTCGCTTTACAAGTAAGCCTTACTGTACAATTCCAGTGTGTACAATCACACGTTATGTTACTGTGATTGTAATCTATAGGGGGTAAATGAACTTAAAAGTTTTAAAGGACTAGTGGTCTAAATTCGACCACATATTATTATACGAGTGTATAAATTTTAGCTTTCTGCTCTCCTTCTTATATAAACTTTAACTATGCCACATCTCACACTCCTCCGTGCGCCCAGTATGCTTAGAAAGGGGTACAAAGTTTTCTTTTCACGTATTAGGGTCCATCCACACTCGATACTTTCACTTTTTTAGAAGCAGAATTCGTTATTCATTTTTTTTTTAAGGTAGCCGAGGAACGCGAAAACACGCGATTCTGCTGCTAAAAGTATCGAGTGTGAACGGGGCCTTAAATATATAGATTCATGAAAATACATGTATCAGAGGTGCTCGAAGCTACATAGCTATCACACAGCAGATCAGTTAATTTAGCGAGGTTAAGCAGCGCTTGCCGCGGTCAATCCTTGGATGGGTGACCGTTGCTTCAAACATCGAGACCCTTCCGTGCCTCGGAAAGAACGTTCAGCTGTCATACAAATACCTATAATAGTCGTTACGGGAGTCAGTTCAGTCAGTAGCCCAAAAAGTCTGACAACCGGTCTAATTTTAGGGTATCAGTATCTCCCAATTATTGGGTGGCGGGAGTCAGATGGCTATCGCTCTGTGTAAATATACTGAAATTCAGTCTCATCTGGTTAGATTGGGAACCGACCCTAACATTGTTGGCACTAGGTAGATGAGAGAGGGGGCGGCACACGACTAATATGATGGTGATTAGATTTTTATATGCTTCTCACATTTTTGCAGGTGACATCACACAAAAGGGCTATGAGAAGAAACGAACGCGCCTCCTCACACCATACATTCCACAGCAGCAGCCGCAAGGTAAGTTTAACCTTATGACTTTAACAATAAAACGCAATATCGCTGCTAACACCGATGCCTGAACTAATAATATGCCTTACATGACCCATACTGGCACGTTTTAGTCAGTGACGTCACGTGTTCCATTATTACAGTTCTGAGGCGTCCAAGGCCGCGACAGAAGCGTCGCCGGGGTCAAGTGTCAATTGATCGCCGTCGATGGATGTTGGACAATCGCGAAATTATCGAGACGGCCCGGCCCGATTCCGCAACGAGGGTCAAACGGTGGGGCCATCTCGAATCTGGACCCCCGACTGTTCATATTTAGAACAAGAGTCCGATGAACCTTTAATACACTTGTCAGTATTAAAATTATGCACTTGAACGGCTTTCACGATAATGAATAGGGCCCTTTCTGTGTACTAAATAAATGGCTGGTAAAAATATAATTTTCATTAGGAATTTTCTTTAGAAATTATGAGAGTCCTAATGAATTTTTCATAGCACACTATTGTCAATTTTTAGCTTAATCTCTAAAAATATCTGAAGCACTTGTTGTCAAGGTCAAACTGTTATTTTTTTGCCAGCCTGTGTATTTTTAAGCCGACGTGAGATAATTTTGCATCGGTTCAGCGGTCGGAATTATTAAAATAATGAGGTCGACCTTCATTCATTTGCTGACACGAAAAAAGAAACTAGCAGCCAACAAGCGTTGTCCAACTGCCATCGATAGCGATTTTAATTTTTTTTTTTTTTTTTTTTCCACCTTTTCCCCTTTTAGTTGTTATGGTTTAGTTAGTCGGTAATCCACACGCACACAACCACACTTTATCACTACGGTAATATTCCGTAAATAGCACTTAGTATAACACTAGATAATGACACTGTCGATATGTACCAGCTTTATTCGCTTGCGGTGCAGTTTCACCTACAAAAAATGCTCACTAAACCTTGGCCCGAGGAGAAACGTGAGGGGTTCATTATTAAAAACCAACTAGACGTTGCGAAAGTCGCTCGTAGGAATTAACCAGTAAATACCGAGTTTGCAGCAACACAACTGTGACTTATCTATCCGTTTCCACGTGCAACGTCCGTTTAGGGGCTATATACATGATCTGTGGGCCGAGCACGAATGTTTTGACGTATCGTAACGTAAACGTATGCGAAGTTTGATTATAAAATACAATGAATCTATCGCATTTTTGTTCAATTTTATACAACACACTTGTTTCATGAATAAGAAAAAATATTGCATATATTTCCAAAAAATATCATAGATTAAACGTGTATTTTTGGTTCTAAATTTGGTTACGTTTACGTTAAGATACGTCAAAACATTAATTCTCGACCCACAGAGCTCGTTTACACAAGTTTGCCGTTGCCGGTCGACATATTACATTCTAATAGTTTACAACGTTTAGATTAGACAAAATTTTGTTTGGAATATAGAGAAAGAACGCGTTTAAAATTTTGAGTTCGTCCAACAATGTAACCGTAGAGTGCGGTATTCATTGGATGCGTACTGTTGCGTTGGTTCATTGTTACTAACAGTCGCATCGCTGCATATTGTTGTAGAACAATATGGGTAATGCACTGAATATATTAAAAGCAGTATAAGCGTAGGCGTCGTTTGTCTGCCGTATATGCATGACGTAATGGCAAACCTTCCCCTATCAGGTTCCTAATGGATGTAGTAATTGGCGTAGTGTTGGTATTGTACATAAATTAGCTATTAATATGAAGTGAAATCGTTCAGGGCAGGTGCTGCCGCCGCGTCAAAACTGTGTCGGCTACCAGTGTGTCGGTCATTTTGCATTGCACTGTTCAACCAGCGGTAAAAACCTTGTGACAAGCGTAGCGGAAAGAGGAACGAAAAAATGCTAATTTTAGGAGAATAGTGCACTCTTATATAGACGTATTTGATTTTGATTACTAATAATAGATACAACAACTACTTATTTTTGAAGAAACCTGTCAAAAGTTTCATTAATTCTGATTCAGCTCTTATATTTCAAATTGTTAATCTACTAACAACTAATATAAATTTTTGACTAAACTCTGTAAAGATAACAGAAAATGTAATAGTTTAATGTAAATAACAACTCCTTTATTACACGCTAAAGCTATGGGAACAATTTTAATTTCCATTAAATAAAGCTTTTTCCCAAATCTAACCCGTTCCCGCTTCGCTCGTCACTGTAAATTCGTAACAATTTCGAAACGGTACAAATTATTTGTTCATATATAAAGTACATGAGGTAGGTACATACGTCGTACTTATTAAAACCATTATGTCCGAAGCTTGTTGCGTGTGAATCTATTCCAGTTTTTTATGAGTGAAATGTAACGGCGCGCGATCCGAGATCTATTAGATATTATTTCATTATGAGATGCCGATAGTTCGCAGTACATAATGTAAACAGAAAAATGTAACGAACATGGTAGAGACGTGCGTTTTAAAACCTCAAAACAGTTCATACACTATGTCTAGAGATGTATGTGAAAAGACTGATATAACAAATAGTAATGATAGAGTAAAATATATAAAATCAAAACAGTCGCTGCGAGTAACGAAGCTATATTTTATCATCAATTAGACTGATCAAACACTAAAGATACTGAAATACTAGTTGCAATGATTTAATTGTTTGTTCATGCTCAATAAACTCTCTTTTTTCAAGCCTTCAATTATATGAAGGAATTCCTGATCCGTTTCTCTTGATACAAATAAAAAAAAAAATACCGATATGCAGTCTGTGGCCTCGAAGTCTTTAAAAATGGTCAGTTAACGTTCGAGCGATCCGTTGTATCATAAACATGAAGTATTCATAACCCTTAAGTATTTTTAGTGTAAATTAGCATTTCTTATCCGACATATTTCCCTTTTGAAGACAGTTTGGATGTTCAGATTTTAAATCACTTGACGTACTGAGATCAAAGTACGCTAGATTCAAGTGCGTTCAATTGCACCAACCCCTTCTTACATAGAACTCCATCTCGCTCTTTCTATCTTTTTCCTTGTCGCTCCTAAGAGATCTTCAGTTCTGGGTATTTATAGATCGTGAGTTTGTGTACTGATGTGAGTAAGAGTGTTTAGTGATGCGAAATTGACACTAGATTTTTACACACCACAGAGTAAAATGATCAGTAAAAGTTAGAAAAAAAAAAGTTGCTTTGCAATGCTCCAAATTCATGTGGAAAGCGATACCTACCATAAAAAATAAATAATTTATAACTATAATCATTACTCAGGCATATACCTATATAATATATGCCGTATTACATACATTTCCGGTATCGTATATACTGAAAAACTTAGTCATACAATTACAAACAATGGCTGCTAGACTTCGTGGTACGCACCGGACCGTATGTATCGATTCACTTACCTTAGCCATCGTTTTTGGGCCTGCATTGCGGTAACTGATAACGTTAACCGCGCTTATCAGCCGGTCAGGTCATTGACCCCGCGTGATAACCCGCGCCTAACGTACGCGTTACAACCTTGTCACACCACACTCGCTAACTGGTGTTACTCACGACCATTGTTGACGGACTCAAATAGGGCTTTTTTGTTTCTAGATTACTTTTATCGTATGAGGAAAGAATGGGATCCTAATTGTGTTTAACCGTGTTTTTATTGGTCATAATTTGAATAAATGCTGTTTTTGTAAAAAGGTTTACTTAGGGGTACCTATCGATAGATCAGGGTATCTACCGCGTATCAAAATGGTAATGAACACCAGACTCTGGTAATAAACTTTAATATGATCGTGAGAGCTTAAACTTCGAGCTACCTTGTACAACAATACCGATCATAAAGTTGGGTCCAGCTGTTTTTTTTGCCGGATTTCAGGGATGGTCCCATAGTTAAAGTTGTTTATAATGATGAGTATAACAACCCCTTAAAGGGATCGGGACTAGAAAGGTGGGACCTTCTATTTCCGAAATCAATAGGTATTCCGCGCCCGGCGGTGGCGTAACACTTTTTCCTGTGTTTTTATACCTACCGATCCTTTTATGTTTACTTTACACTATTTAGTTTTGTTTAAAATGAGTTTTTTTTTTCAGAGGCGTTTCCAGTTCTTTTGTCATTGAAATTTTATTCGTAACTGCTGAAAACAATCAGTTATCAATAGAAAAGTCTGTGTTCGGGATAGTCATCGAATAAAAATTCTGTGCTATACCTATATTTTTGCTGGAAATTAGTGGAATGCGTTGAGATTGTTTGCATTGCTAATAAGAAAAAGTACCTACTAAAGTTTAATGTCACGGGTGTTTTTGAAGCTGTTATTTCGATTGAATGAATTTGAAAACGCCTTTGAAATGACATTTGATCCGATTTTCAAATTTTTAAAATATTACCCGTAATTATTCGTCATTGTAAGCTGAAAAGCGCTTTTTGATGTCAAAAGCTATGTTGTGTTAACCGTAGTCACACCTTTGATGTACCTACACATAAGATGTTAATTGTAATGTTTCTCGAATTAAATGAATATTCGTCAAAGGCTCCATATCCATTTACGGCAAAAAGATCTTGAAAATTACATATAATTAAAAAGATTGAAATATTAATTCCAGTGAGTCTCATTATTTTTTATACGTTGTTCATCTAAGCCTTTGCCAGGCGAATATTTATTTAGTCGTCTAGTCGGTAAAGTACAAACATTGGTTGCCAACTTTGGCCATGGACTGTTCTGGACGCAGCCGGTAGCCAGCCGCCCCGGGGCCCGCGAGGCGACGGCGGCAGCAGCCGACAGCACACGAGGAACCGACGCACACATCGCCGCGTCACGCACAATGAGAAGAGATACCATTCAGGTATCCGAAAGGGAGCCCTCCGATTGGTAGTTGCCACACACACACGCACCCAACACTAACAGGATGTAGGCAGGATACATTTTAATGATACTCTCAAGTATATCCACTAGAATAGAGCTCACGCCCCTACCTAAGACTGAGCGCCGACGGTCGATGATCGCTTGAGCGATTTAGGGCCACATTCACCGACAATATAACAGATGTTTAAAATTTAACCGGCCGATTACCCATACTAAAATTCGTGCTTAATTGACTGATTTGGCTCTAATCGACTGTTATGTTGTCGGTGAACTTGGGCCTTAGTAGCTTGACTCAGTTTTGTAGATAGATACTAGCACAAGCGTTGAATCGCCGAGTGACTCGATGTCACTTAGCCACTTAGATTCAACATAATTATTATTATTTAATTTTTATAATTATTAAGTAATTTACTACAAACAATCGTGGATAGTTGTATAATGTACATCATCAAATGAGATGGAGTTAGTAGTACAATATTCTTAGGTACCCATGCCATTTTTCCAGGGTTCGCTATATTGGATTTCCTGTATACCTGATTTGTGATATACCTTAGGACATTCTCCAGATCAAGACGAATCCAAGGACACCTCATTTGTTGAAATCGGCTGGGTAGCAGCTTTGTGCGATGTAACAAACTACTCACAAAGTCCATTCATAACCCTCCCTCTGCCATATTCGGGTAAAAGTAGAACCGGCACCAAAAACCCATTGACAAAATTAGGTTTAATACTGACGTACTGAATTTGAATAATTCAAAATTAACAGTTTCTGAAGTCAAGAGCTTCATCTTCCGATAAGATGCCAGCATCTATCGCTTGAGCGATTTCATAGCATATGGAATTTTAGTCTAATTAATAAGATAGGCATCAATATATTAAGGCCGGTTTAGATAATGTAATCCGGCCTTTATACTAAAAGCAATGTCTGCATATTATTTTTATATTATATTTTGCAATGGTTTTATGATGCTAGATGATGGTACGCTGCTATGTATCGTATATACCATTCCTACCACTCGATACTCTGTTGATTTAGCGAGAAATGGGCATAAGGTTTTCGATGTCAACATGCAAGATTAATTGATATTATTTTCTCAATAGTAGTTTTACACCAACTTATGTAAATCAAATAACAATTTTCTCTAACGTAAACGACATTTTAGTATCAATAATACATTGCGAGCGTTCACTCATTACGAACACTAATTGTGCAGTAAATTTCAGTAGCGTTCAAAAAGTTTAATTGCGTGGTAACTGCACGAACGTACAACTTGTAATACCAAACGGTATACAAGTAATAATAGACATTAGCCCAATGTCTTAGAGCCGAGAGTTGCGTGCTATGGTTCATCTAGGATTTATTCCGGTTTAAAAAGAAACATCAGATTATTGTACACAAAACGCCTCGGGCGGCTCTCTTGCACCATTCGGTAAATGTACGGCTGCTCGCGAGGTTATAAAAAACTCCAGTAACTACAGGTATTGGGATTTGTTTTGTGTTAGGTTCATACGTGCACATGCATAGTATAGTAAGAGGCCGCATAATTTTATGTCGACCTAAAAAAAGTGCGTCTAGATTTAATTGGCGGTTTTGAAGAGAAATTATTATCAAGTTCTTTATTTAAACAAAATAATCACACTTCCAAAAGCGAAACTCGTGTACTAGAATAGCGAAAACTGTTCACTTCTAGCCGCTGGCTGTTCGAACCAATCTAGTACAAAATCACAAATTGGACACCAACCGGTAAACAATAAAGAAAATTAGTTAACATGCCTAGTTTTCTCAATAAACAACACTGCTAATTGATCGGTTCGCTGTACACAAACACACTAAATCTTCGCAAGTGTTTTTAATTACGTCCAGTTATCTCACGGAACTGAGAAAAACAAATAACGGAGAGCTAACGATACGTTACGCATTCGTCAAATATAGGCCAATGGTTTAAAAAAAGTATTACGGTACTCGCGTAGTTTCGTAACAGGAAAGATGTACTGATGAAATTGTTGCATCTCTGATGTCGCGATTGGGGTAATGAGGACGCTTGTTTATCTTGGCGCTCTTTGAACGAGACTGAGCAGTTTCGGGTTGGAAGAAAACATTGATTGTATGTGTCTGAACCTCGATTTTTGTCTGTTTATTTTAGTTAAAAGCCATAATTTGTAATCGCCAATAAAATCGCACTAAAAGATCTTAAAATACATCACACCTTACACACATCACACACATATATCACATTCTTATTTTTGGTATGAAATTGTAATCTAATCATGGCCAAGTGGGTATTACTTTGTGAGGTTCTACATTCCATCGCCCGTGGGCCATTGGAGGCCATTTTTTTCGTTCTTTCAATACTAATTTAACCCTAGGATTTTTTAAATAATTTTATACGTTTTTCTATACTTAATATTACTTTCTTCCAAGTATGGCGAGGCTGCTGATCAACAATCCGTTTACTTAATCATTATTCTCAACGTCAAGGGCGCAAGGGCGTCGTCGGTTGCTATCCTTAAAAAATTCCGGGCTAAAATAATGCATTGTCCCATCAGAAGTAGACGCAGTTTATCGACACAGGTTCACAATGCGATACGGACTCGGCAAATAACCACAACCGTGAGTCATTGTTTCACTCGTTTTTGTTTCGCTCTCAGCTCAGAGCGTTACTCCTGGAAGCTCCATTTTGCTGTCGATATTCGTTTTATTTTAGTATTATCGAGCCACCAATGGACTGTTATCAAACAGTACCATAATTGGATGCTAAGTTCAATCTCTATTTTATTTTCTATCGATTGGTCTTATCCTTTTTTCAATTAAATGACGTACGAACTATTGTTTATTTTTTCCATCCAATTGTAAATTATTAAGAAACTGTTATTGAGAAGATGTTTAACAAGTTATGCAAAAGTAATCGTTTTAATATAGTTATCATAAATAGTTGTGAACGGATACAAACGGAGAATCGGTTTTACTAGATATTTCTGAGCTATCTATCCACTGTTCCGATTACCGCTGAACTTAGTGATCCAATTTGCTGTGATTTGTATCTTTAACATCGCATTTGTAAGATCATTAACCTGAAGTGGATTAATTGATGATAAAGAGTCAATTTGTTGGACTAGCAATGCTAGTTACAAAGTTTAAATCCTAAATAAAATTGGTTATTTTCATAACACGAAAAAACCATTATACTTATTACAATTCAAATTAGTGAACAATTAGTTATCTGAAGATATTATAAATACATTTTATGATAATTATAAATAAGTTCAATTATAAATATTAATTTTAGTTATCACTTCCTCAATAAGCCAGGTTTTTAATCTCATTTTAAAGACTTTCATGCTTGAAGCAGACGTCACAGTACTTGTAGTAAGCAGTTATAGACCGTATTTCCCATTATATGAGTTATTTTAATAGATTTAGTTTGCTTATAGGAACTACGTACTACGATACTACGGGACTACGTATTGATTCCTTTTGGTATAGGCAGAGAAACAATAAAGACCTACTCGGAACTAACCCACGTTCGAAAGTCTATTCCCTAATTCCCTCTCTGTTAGTATAATAGACTTTACACTAGTAACTGTTACGCCTATAGTGCGAAAGCAGTACTATGAAGTATGAACAAACATACAACCACAGTCAGTGGAACCGTTGAACAATCGCACATACCTTTAGAAATTTCCTTGAACCAATGTGAAATAAATCTTTTATACATTAATGCGTGAATAGAAAACTTTGTATTTGTTTGTTTTGATTTGGCAAGTTTATATGGAGAAGGAGTGCAGAAACCTAAAATAAATTTATAATATTACAGTCGAATTGTGACCACTAGGTGACCTCTAGTAATCATAATCAAGAAGACAAGTCATACCAAAAGTAATTCTATTAAACATGTGACTTATTCTTAATTTGTATAAGCATCTTCGTAAAAAATAAGACTTGTAGTTGACCCAAATAAACAACATAAACTCATAAGGTCACGATGATAATAATGCTTCTTATTTCGAATGGGTAGAAAAAAAAGCTTTGCTTAATTTCATTTACTCATAGGTGAACAGAAATACTAAATTGTTAAGAGCAAGCAGGTAGCGCTAAAATAGCGCAAGTAAGGCTTGGTATAGCTTTTATTGAGTTCAATAAAATAATGAGTTCCCGTCGATATAATTACCTACTTAGTAGTTTGATGTTAAACTGCAAGAATACAACTTGACACAAGTAAAAAGTTGTTTACAATTTCGAGTGATTACTACAAGCTTGTGACGTCATATTGTGGCGCGGCGCCCGGCCCTGGCGGCGGAGGGTACTGGTCGTAATAAAAGAGATCGGACAAAAAAGCTGTTTTTTTGTGAATATAAAACGGATATTAGGTATAATTTCTGATTTGTTATTTGATAGTGTCAAGTAGGCAATTATATTGATAACGGTAACTTTAGGGTATAAAGCTCACCCAGATCAGTATATTAGCCGCAGAAAATATTAACTAGTTATTAGAACCCTAAACTGAATAATGTCGGCACACATACTTAACACATTTTTGGTACACTGCCAACGCTATAATGGCGCATAAAATCGGCACGATTGGAAAACTCTGCACTCAAAATAAAGAATATGGACTGTATCCGAACAAATGGTTAATTGGTCGTGACTAATGCATTGAGTAAGACAAATAAAAGTGACTCGGCTACTATACTCACGTCGCTGTCCGCGTCCGTCGGTCTGTCTTCGTTTTGTAGTGTTTTGTCAAGTATTGTGTGTCAGTGGAACGCACCTGCTGGGCGTGACGTCACTCGCGAAGACGTGAATTTTTCAAGTGAAATGTCTATGAACTTTTTCTTTAGATTTTCAGAGAAAAATAATATAATCTATATATTAATACCCGAAGAGAAAACTTTGTACCCCTTCTTGAGCATATTGCGCGCACTGCGCGCACGGTGGAGTGTGAGATTTGGCATAGTTGAAGTTTATATGGAGAAGGAGTGCAGAAAGTTAAGGGCGACCACTAGTAATGATTAATAAAATAATAACATCTTTTTACATAATTTAAGCTGAAAATTTATATTGTGCTCACGATCAATGCAAATAATTATTAACATTTCACGTAACTTGTATAATAGTACATAGTAATCACGATAATTGGAAATTTCGAAATCCAAAGCTTTACCGTTGATTAAAGATTTTAATTAAACACGCGGCTGGTGTTCTCTATTCAAAATTCTGTTTCATCACTGTTAATTAGCCTGCATCATCACAATTAATATTATTACCTTTATTACCGATGAAGCTTCTAGGTACGCAAACAATAATAACCAATGACATTTTACAAATAGACGGGCCATACACCAACATTAATGCACTACAAAATGGCGTAAACTTTATTATAGCTACATAGCAGAACATATAATTATACAGTGCGCGAAGAAAGGGAAAGAAAATGAAAGCCACCATACGCCATGTCGGTTGTTAGAAAAAGATGAATATAGACGTTTACTTACGTGGCATTAGCTGCTGCATGCTCATTCTCTCAGTCGGTGTAGGGCATTTACCTTGCCAATATAGAGCGCGGGCAACGCGTCTATTTGTAAAATGTCATTGATAGTAACCCCTAAATCTCACATTAAATATTTTTATGGGGCTTTTCAAAATGTACTCTGGCCTCATCAAATCCTATCGTATATATTAATCTATTCGCGTTTAGCATTTAAAATATTAAGCCTTTTCCGGAAAAATAGGGCTTTTACGTACACACATGAAAAATATTACCCTAAATAAATAAGTCCCTAAATAAATGCAATATTTCTTAATGTTATGACTTACGATCTTTGAGAATCTCTTACGATTGTAACAAACCTCTTTGGAATTAGGTTGTTTCGGTAGTGGGGGTAAGGTGGACCATAACTGGGACAATCTCCCACTTAGGCAACGAACGCACTGGTTTAGAGAGGGAAGATAGTGGGTAGGTAGGTACCGGAGTAGGTACCTGCCAGTGCCAATGTACCGTCCTCTAACTCTGCGCTGGTAGCGTTTGTCTCGGCGCAACCTGCAATGCGCAGATTCTTCACTGAAATTTGTTCTTAAGGGATCGGCTTCTTACTCGTTGCTTGCTTGACCGCCGCGTTGCGACTGTGCCGATAATGTATTTTTTGTTAAATTTCAATGAGCCAATAAAATTGTGAGATAAATTTTTAAGCCTTTATAACCAGACTTTCGGTGAGGCATGAAGGGCGTCCGAACTAATTAAAAAGTGATTGTAAGGTGGCGATAGTGCAAATCGCCGCTCGTTTTATACACAGAGGGCTGGGGCTTGTATTACCTTAACGAGAGCCGTAGGTTTGAAAGTCGTTTTCATTTGAGCCGAACCCTTCAGAAGTCTTTATTTAGTATTTCACAAATTACATTTTATACATCAAAATACGCGTCTTGAAGTCGTTTATCTAAATATGTAATAATAATATACACAAGTCTCATATATAAAAAGTTTCTTTAACAAAATCTGCTAAAAATATACATTTGTCATACATTACATTAAGTTCTGACATTTTATATAATCTTGTTCGACCTGTGCTCCTATATTGTTATCATCATCATCATTCTCCTGCCCTTATCCATTTTATTTGGGGTCGGCGTATGTCTTTTTCTTCCATTCATCTCTATCAGGCATCATTTCCGGGTTCACTTCCTTCACATTCAGGTCATGTTTTACACAGTCCATCCATCTTTTCGTCTGCCTCTTCTCTGACAGCCATCAATATTCAAAGAGTCTGGTTGTATGTGCATGTGACATGTATGTTTGTAAACTGTACCCTCGATACAGGAGAAATCCTAGTGAGGGGCAACGTTTAAAAAAAAAAAAAAAAAATCGTCCTTACAAATCTTCTTATATCATGATTCTGATCTTTGTTAATTATAAAAAAACATACAGGTCAAATCTACTAAAAAAATAAAGTTATAATAATAAATCGGAGCCTATAATCAATAATCCAAATATTATTGTGTTAATTGAAAAGAATATCCATGGAGTTTCCTGCCAGTATCTTCTCCAGGACCAAGGTCTTCTCCATAGAACCGTAAACCTAGAAACACGACGTTTTGAAAGTGCCTTTAAAAAAGGCCCAGTTGAAAAAAAAAAAAGAAAAAAAAAACTTACGCGTCGATTTGAGAACCTCCCCCTTTTTTTGAAGTCGGTTAAAACTGACGTGTTTGACAATCTAATGAGATTCCTACACGATAACTTATTCATTATATTTTTAAAACACATTCCTACAAAAATTTAATTCGGAATAAATGAATAATATTCGACCTACCATAAAAAAAGTTAATTACATTTACCAACATGCAATGCAAATTATTAATAACAACCGGTTAATTTGATTTATCCTCGTTAATTATCACTTAAAATTAATGGCTTATTTATTATTTATAAATAGGTAAGCGTTTATTATTATTTATAATTAGGTACTCTAACCGGTACATATTTATACAATAAGACATAAGTAATATCATAAAAAGGGACACCTGACGACCATTAAACTGAGATGAAATAGGTATTGTTATTAATCGACTTCAAAAAAGAGGAGATTCTCTATTCGACTGACTTATAATTTTTTTGTCCCTTTTTTCAGCGATATCTTTGCCAATTGTGAACCGATTTTAATAATACTTCTTTTTGTTTGAAAAAGTACGCTCCCGAGGTGATCCCATTTAAATTTGATGAAGATCTCATGAAGACCTTCGAAGATAGACATTGAAATCCTTCAATGGATAACAGCAAATCATTCGCGAGTGCTGTGAGCGCATGTGTAATGTCACTCAAAATAGAAAAAATAATGATAAACTAGAAGTAAAAGCAGACTTCAAAAAACTAAAACGTATAAAATAATTTTCAGAATAAATTTCACAGGTTTTAAAGTCGAAGCACCTAAGCTTGGTAGTGGCACCCAGTTTAGAAGCCATTAAGTGTTTTATTAAAATAATTTTATGTTTTAGTTTTTTGAATTCGGTTTTTACTTTTTATCTCTGTTCAATTCTCTTCAGACTGACAATATAACTTTAAGGACGATATAAACGGCGTAGTGCCGTCTTTTATATAGACTTATAAAAAACGACAATAAAGTGGCAAGTTGAAAAGAATGAGATTAAATTGGTTGTATTGAGTTTCACAAAGTTGAACCAGCGGTGACCACGCTCTTGCTATGCTAAAAATTGGAGTATTGTATATGCTAAAAATTGGAGTTATTAAAACTCTTTTATTAGCTTCACCTGTAACTAACTAGGTATGTAAAAAAATCTTGGAAGTTAAATTTGACATACTCCCGGTTTCCGATTGAGCTGAAATTTTGCATACACGTTTAGTTTGGAAGACAAAAGCGTTTTCTCTGGTTTTTTTTTTTTTAAACTACTTTAATATTTATTTTTACATATATTTTTCTCTATGACATTTCATGAGTGACTGTATCTGGTTTATATGAAATAAAGATCTATTCTATATTTCCACTCAAAATTGTTTGTATTATGAAAGCATTAAAAAACGAAGCAAAAATTTGCTACGAAGAAAAACTTATTCGATCAATATAGGTCGATTTGTTTTCATGAAATAAATGCAGGAGATATATTTTTTGTACTATTTTTCTCCTTTGTATTTAACAATTTTACAAACTGAAAAGATTTTCTGTGGGAAAATAAATAGCCGCATTTGTTATATGAATAGGAAACCTACATAAACAGTCGCTTTGAAATGATCGGTTGACAAGTAAAATTCATTAAGTGCATTTACAGTTAAAAATAAATTTAATAATGTTTTGTAATTATTATTTCGTACTAAAATTCAATTTTATAGACTCTAAAAAACTGAACTTGATGACGTTTGAGAATCAACAGTAAGTTTTAGATGGCTTATTAGTTATTGGACATAGTGAGATTTTCTTGCAACAGACCGTTGGAAAATATAGAACTTAGTGATGTTTACCTTAAATCTGAAGCCCAATTCTCGTAATTAACTTATAATATGACTGAAAGTTGACCGAACTGAGATTATATTATGAATTGACAAAAAGTCATGTATTCTACTCCTCTTAAAGTTCAGTCCGATTCCACTATGATTTGGATTCAATCTTCTTACAAACTCATTTCAATCTCATTTTTGACGTTTGTGTATAGACGATAGTGCATAGAGATAATATACATATAGTACCTTCAATTTTATTATCTGTGTCAGTTCGAAATGTTAGCAGAATACCGATTTGCCTTTTATTCAACTTTCGATCTCATTACAATATAATGTCACGTTTGACGTTGTTTGTTAGGGTAGGAGAATACCATTTGTGATATTTATAACATTGGTAGTAGATCGGAATGAGATCCGAACTATATTTTGAACATTTTTAATTACGAGAATTGGGCCTCTGTACTTACTGAGTTTTACCTGTGAACCGACGAAATGCGACTGTGAGTAAATTACATCGTTTTGTTGATGATGCGAATTCTTAGACTTCAATTCTATTATTAATTGTCTGGTTTTGATCCAGATTAATAAAACAAAAACAAACGCACAAGTGTCAGGTGTCTGTCCAATCATCACAGCGGTATAATGTCAAGGTTATTTATCAAAGAATTTACATTATTTTCGATCTGTAGTGATTGGAACAGATTTAATTTACGAAGTTAATTACTAGTTAGAGTATAAGAAAAATTTAGAAAAAATTTAACATGTCTTTATTGCCAATGACATTTTACGTTTTATTTTTATTAATGTATAAAAATATATAATATCGCACCTTCGGTAAGACAAGGGCCGAAGTGCTAATTTTCAAAATTTTCAAGTCTTTGTTCCTACAGGTAGAAATGAGTTTTAAGGCACTTTGGCTTATTAACTAATTTTCTGAAATTTTAGCACTTCGGCCCTTATCTTACCGAAGGTGCGATATGTATAATTTTTGTAAAATGTCACTGTTAATTGCACTGTAGTGTTACACTTTACACGGTACATTATTGGTCAAATTACAAATTATCCCTAGACAGTTAGACACAGTTAAGAGATAATGTCAATGATCTATAATTTATGATGTGTATTTTGTTAAATCAGTGTGGAACTTAGATCTTTTTGTTAAAAAAATCTTGATTATCAATCCGGTATTCCAAGTTGCCTATCATTAAAATTACGTTGAGTGGCCTGACCTTTAGTTCTGCCAAGAGCAAAGGCATAGCAAAGATAATATTCTCACTACCTACCTATGGCGAAGGGTGACAGTTTTAAAAGGGGAAAAAATTGCTGCAAGACAAAAATTCATACTGTCTCTTGTAATGTATATTTTTTTCTTGTAGTCATGTCTGAAAGAGCTCTACCTAACTGAATAAAAAGCCATAATAATATTACGTTGGTCTATGCACTCACCAATTCCTAAAGGGAAGCCGATGGGAATCGGGTTGTATGGACTCTTCGCCACTGCTACCTACGTCATTCACTTGGTTTCGAGAGTTTTTAATATAACTGTGTTAGTGGGTGCACTATGAATGCTTACGTCAAAACCTTAACTTTCCTATTTCGCAATATTTTCCACCCATTCCTATTCAGTAACTCGTAACTCTTCATCTTTGTTGCTTGAATATCTACGTTCAAAGCAACCGAGAGAAAACGTGAAAGAGTGAGTGAAATGAAATAGGAACACAAACTGTGCGGTCCCGACGTTGTGCTGTGCAGGTGACATGTGCAATATGTACAAGCTTTAAGTACTTGGCGTTTAGTATGATCACAAGTCACAGATAATGTGATATGGATAGACAATTGGTATAAGGGCACAGTCACATAGTCTATTTATGAGCAGATAATTTGATAATAAAATTAAAATTCTGTATATAGAATAGAATAGGTGCATTAAAGAATTAAGGGCCGACTTCAGAAGCTGTTAAGTTTTGTAATTATTTTATACGTTTTAAACTTTAGAAGTTGGTTTAGACTTTTTTCTAAAGTTTATTATTTATTTTTCTATTTTGGGTGGCATAACCAATACATATACATGCGATTACAGAAATCGCAATTAATTGCTGTTATCAATTGAAGAATTTCACTGTTTATCTCCGAAGGCCTTCATCAGATTTTCACCAAATTTCAATGCGCCGAACTCGAAAGGATACTCTTTAAAAAAAAAGAATGATTAAAATCGGTTCACAATTGGCGAATATATCGCTGAACAATATACAAAAAAATAAACATACATTCGAATCGAGAACCTTAGAGATTCCTTTTTTGAAATCAGTTAAAAATAAGTGTAGGTAGGTACCTACCAATTTTTTTTTGTATCCCAATCTTTTGCAGAATAACTCGGGGCTTGTATAGAATCTAAAAAGACATGTATCAGAAATATAACCGCTCAGAACGCTTCCGCTCCACTTCCTTTCCTACCGCGTTTTGAGCTCATCGCTAAAGCATATCTCAATCGAAGGCTATTTATCTATTAGATTGGATTTTCTGAGCTGATAGAAAATTCGAAACCAGTGCAATCTGTATGTGACAAGCCTTCCCGCCAGGTGATATTTCTATTTAGTTTTCAATTAAGTCAACTTGTTGAGTTGTTTCATTATTAAAGAAAAGGGTTCTTCTAGAAAAATAATAATATTATGATAGCCTTCGCTCGCAGTAACTAGTTAATTATGCGACCGGTGTTTTATTGGCAATCAAGCCTTCCTTATTAATTAATCGAGTCGGTAATTAGATTCTTTATTCTTCTATTTTATTGGCAAGGGCAAACGTTGTGAAATGAGTAGAATTTACAAACTTTACTTCCAATATTTTGGAAGTTTCCGAGCACCGTAAACTTATAACTATGTAGAAGATAACGTTGCATAATTAGAGGCGGACTTAATTTAGATAACCTGACCTGGCTCTCTGTTCAAATTCAAACTTAATAAATCCAGCCCATTACTGTCCCACTACTGGGCACTGGCCTCTTCTCGGATTGAGAACGGTTAGGCCTTAGTCCGCCACGCTGGTCTAGTGCAGGTTGGCGGACTACACACACCAACGAGGAGTTTATTAGGCTCTCTCAGGTGTGCAGGTTACCTCACGATGTTTTTCTTCACTAATCAAATTGCGATCCGCACATTCATTCAAAAAGTCGGAGGTGCGGGCTGGTTTCGATCTCGGACCCTCCTGCATGGAAAGCAATCGTTCAACCGCTAGGTTAACACATATTATGCTTTTGTTATTTATCCTTTAAAATTTATTTGAATAGCTCCTACATATGCCAATTCATAATCAACCTCAATTACGTTCAATTTGACGTGAATAGACAGCTTTATTTATGCACAATATAATAATTGTATTCTGCATAAAGAAATATTTAATTGTATTCTGCATAAAGAAATATTTAATTGTATTCTGCATAAAAAAATATTTAATTGTATTTAATTAAGAAGTTATAACAAACCATCATTAGTGAGAGACAGAATCGCATTAATTGAGTTCGAAATTATTGTATGGACGGACTTGTTTAGTACCTACGTTGAGTATGTAGATGCGGTTTGCACTCGTATTTTGTATGATTGATTGGTGAGACAACGCTGCGGTGGCTCGTAGAAAAGCGGCGGAAGTGGAGCGGGCTTGAAAATATATTTTGGCTCATGCAGCTGTTCAAGTTGAACTCATTCCGTTTCAAATAATTTAAAGTTATAAACTAACTTCAAATATCTAGTCACTTATTCATGTTAGCTTTTGTAAATTATTTTCAACTTTCTTCTACGTTGAGGTTCCTTTTTAAAACGCTTTTAGTAGCTTCACTTGTAACTATCTATGTAATAAAAAACTTGGAAGTTAAATTTGACCCACTTTCCGGCTTCCGATTGAGCTGAAATTTTGCATACACGTTTAGTTTGGATGACAAAAGCGTTTTCTTTAGTATTTTTTTAAACTATAATATTATTATTTTCTGGTAATCCCTTATCCGATAAAGGAATCATTTTCGTCCGATGCCTCGTGAGTCCCTCGTCCCTCCTTCAAATATTATTTGTCGTTGAGGCCCTAAAATATTGAGCAATTGCATAAACATTTGAAAGAGCTTGAAATACCCGCTGTATGCATATTCTGCTCAACTCACTCACTTGTCAGTCGGATTTAGTGCAAATATCCATAGAAACAATAATACAATATGTGGATTTGAGGGGCGTGTAGCCCTTAAATGTTTTTAAAAGCCTATAAAGCAAAAATTATCGGAAAATATAAAGAAAATATGCTAAGAGTCGTCAAATTTTTAACAACATTTTGAATGTACCATTAATTTGTAGTACTCAAACTTCCAGATAAAATAAATATTAAAAACATTAAACTTTTCAGTTTTATGAGGACAAGTATCTCTTATCAGCGCTGTCGGGCTGCTCGCAGCGCGTCAGCTTAAGCTGAGCGGAAGCCTTTTTGACACAGCTGCGACGTACAACCTATTTGTTATTTTAGATAAATATTTTTTCTTTTTTTCTTTTACATGTTTTATTCTTTTATTTTTTGTTACTTTATCTTTAAAATTGTTTTTGTGCTGTGTCAAATAAATACTTTTTCTTTTCTTTCTTCTTTCTTATAACTTTAATACCCCTTGGTCGATTTAATTCGTTTAAATTGCAATTAATAGGTAAACTTGATAGCTATAAACGGTACGTAGGATTTTTCAATCTAACAATCGCGTCCATCTAGGCTAAATGTTCGTTCACACTTGATACTTTTAGCAGCAGAATCGCCCATTTTTTCGTTCGTTGGCTGCCTTTTGTATACAAAAAATGAAACGAACGTCAAAACGCGCGATTCTATACGCGTCACGACAAAGGTTTTTCGTCATGACAAGACGAGACAATCCTCTAAAAACCTGTATGCGCACGAGATAATGCGACGACAAGATTATGTCGCGGCGTTCATATTAGCCTGTGAAAAGTTAAGCATTATTTTCTCCTATTTTGAGCTATCCGCAGACGCAGCAATCGTTGTAACAGCCACGTTGCAATGCGCGCTGATATGAACCTTATTTTAATGTATTTTCATTCGAAATTTGTACCGACACTTATCGAGCTGCTAATTTAAGGACTTCACTGTCTATCTACGCCAGTGATGTGTATTTAATAACTATTCAGAGCATGAGTGCCGCATTCGCGATAAAACAAACATTAGATGAAGCGTTTACACTGTGCGTGCAGTCAGTAACTCTTGTTAGTTAACTACATGCAAGTTACGTACCTACTCCATTCACTCTCATAGTTGGCGCAGCTATAGGATAAATTCGTACATTTAACAGCCGTATAAAATTGTAGTAGCTTATACAGGATTATTTTTTATTCACTAATAGTGCTTTAAAGGGGTGCCAGTACTCATCAATATGAAACAAATTTTTCTATAGATAATTCCGATGCTTAAGGGTACATAAGATGTGTACCTACAGAAATGCCAGGTCATATTAAAATTTAAGGGTATGGATCAAACCAACAAACTGAACAACTTTCTCTATGTTACCAACATCGTAATCCCGAAAAAATTATCAGCTGTCATATACAAAACTTCAATACTAATCGACCAAAACATATCGGACAGCTGATTATTTTTTCTCGATTACGATGTTGGTCCCATAGAGAAAGTTGTTCAGTTTGATGATCTGATCCACACCCTTAAATATGACCACGCATGTCTGATACCCGTAGTATAGGCTCCTTTCTTAAAAGAAGTCCTAGAATCGTAGTAACTAGTTGTCCAGCGTACGCGCATTGCATAAAGTAACCAACAGATGTTTGGTTATCGTGTTCAGCCCAAGAAATGGTATTGTTTTTTTTCGTATTACTCATTGTTTCCGAGAAATTATCGTGTGATGCGGTCTTTTACGAATACGAAACAACAGGTGATTGTAACGAGTACGAGGTATGTAAGGGACCATCCAAAAAGTACGTCACACGTTAAGGAGGGAGGGGGTCGACGAACTGTGACATTATGTGACAAGGGGTGGGAGGGGTCCTAAGTTTCGTGACGTCACATTTCAAAATCTAATACATCTAAGTGTTGAAATGCCAAATTTGAACTATTAACGAAAATCTTAAAAATATTTCCATCTCTATCTGTACGGCAATTGATTTAATATAATATTAAAATATAATGTAAATGGAAATTAAACTAATTTCGGAACTGCTGTTTTAATTTAATTATTTCTAGATGTAAAATTGCAAAATATGTGACGTCGCACTAGGGAGGGGGTGGTCTCACAAATGTGATCAACTGGGGACAAAAATATCACAAAATTAGTGTGACGTACTTTATGGATGACCCCTAATATGTATGTGTGTAGGTATGTAACAGTCGATTGGGGGAAATAAGCGGCGTTCATAGGTGAAAGGCCGGCGACCTGTCGCTGTGTTGTACAGTCAGCGACGATGAACTCTTTGTGATTTTGAAAATAATTGATGAAATAAGAACCAATATAATTAATAATTTCTGTTCTTAACTAACTACACTAATTAACTTACGCTATTCTATAATAATTAAAAACAAAAAGTAAAGAAAGTAATGTAAAGCAAGCTTTTAATCTTAATTTTTTTGTAAAACGTATCTACAATGATCAGTTACTTTTGACACTGACTATACGGAACACGACATTTCTGTTTTATGTTTCTAGACCTTACCACAGTTATAAAATTGTGGTTACAGCCGACATGAAAAGCTTTCAAACTTAGACAGACCATAAATGCTCGGTTTCTGCACTCACTGTTTCGTTTCTCAGATTGAAACAAGTATTTGTGTAGATACAGCTGATTGCAATACAATACAATAAACTTTATTGTACACCAGAAATACGAGTACTAAAAGATACAATACTTATAAATATAAACATGTACAATGGGCGGTCTTATCGCTAAAAGCGATGTCTTCCAGACAACCTTTGGACGGACATGACTCGGAAGAAATAGAAAAAGGGCAGTTTGCGGTGTACCATACATATTATTATAAACAGATAAATAATATGCATAAAATGAGGATTATTGTTTCGTCGGACCGTAATAACATTTACATGATCAACTGACTGGCTACGAGAAATGTTGAAACCTTTTATTGCAGGAGGAAGCCGCTTGAAGTTTTTCTTAGAAATAAAATATTTAAAATGTGTAAAATTGCGATTCGTATCCATTATCCGACTCGTGAATAGTTCTTTTGTAAGGTAAAAGAGTGCGAAGTAAAAAATTGCAACCGACGAGTCGCCGTACCTTGTGCGCCCTTCAACAAATTCATTCTCAGACTTTTTTTAAATGACAGATTTAATACAGGGGCCTACCAGCGTCAAATAGCAAACGGTTCATTTTCATGGCATTTTGTTATAAGTCCTTAATATGAATCGTATTCACTTCGTCCTAGGACGTCACTAAATCATGTCTGATTTTAGTCTGATGAATGACCGAACAAGTGAACTATTTTGGGCATTAGCGTCAATTTGACAAGAGATACTTCAAATATAAGTTTTTATGATGTCAGTGTACTATCAATTGTAACGTCATGGTACGAAGATAAGTTAACTAAATTTTTGTTAGCAGCGCTTTTGCGCTTTTTTTTTCTATAATCCTTTATCTGAGACATCCTGGTACGAAAAGCAGAACTTTATTTCAAGCCTTAAACATAACTGCAATAAGCGACACTGGTAGGCCCCCTGTAGTATCATAATTCAGTTACTATTCATTGAACATCGCGTTAGAACTTCTACAATTAGGAAGTAACACCCATCCCATGTTACAATAACATAGTTTATTAAAACAATCGATTACATTTTTTACACCAAAACGTTTATGTATAACACTCATTCGTAGGAACATTATGTACTAATCGTTGGAATGCAAAAAATACTACCCAATAGTATTTTATAGTCATTTCAAACACACACACACGTGGCAGTTACCAATACAGGTCCCTTTTTAACCTTGTATGATTGAGTCACGTAATATACTAGGCCCAAATTTTTTAGCTTTTTTTTGTTTCTTTTTTAGTTGGGCAATAGATTTTTTGTGTCCATGCTACACTACAATAAGTGCGTCACTGTGGCATGACTGTCGAATGCATTGATGTGCTAGTTGTTTTCTTTTTTGTTTGTTTGTTTAGATAAGGCGGCTGACCTGTTTTATGGGCAAGGAATAGGCTTTTTTAATATGTATATACATCGTGTAGATTGGGTAGAGTTTAGCTTCGTATAATATAGTAGTTAGAGAGTGAGACGCACTTTATTAGCAATTAGTGCACATTATATAAAACGCGTTTATCACGTAAGTATTTGTAGATTTTGAAAGTCAAATTGTTCAACTTGATTTGATAATTTTTTGTGTAATACGGTAAGTAATGACCTACAATACTTTTACCTCTTTTTAGGGGTTGTATTTTGACAAACCCTCTCTCATCGGGCCAAGTCATAAATTGTATTTCTCTCCAAATTTCATAATTCTAGATTGAATGGTTTTAGCTGGGCATCGATGAATCAGCATAAGTTTTGCATTTATATATATTTACTTATATGAACACGTTTGAAAGGCTATTTAATGATGTTGGAACGCTTTTTACTTAATAGCTATAAATTAAACGGATAAGGTTGAAAATTGAATCAACATTATTTTATGCAAAATTAACTTTTGATATAGTTCTTACTGTAAACAAATTATGTTAAATTAGAAATCACGTTTTATAAGTATTTTCGTCTTTTGAAAGATTTTATTTTTCTTGTCTAATTCATCTTCCATATTTTAGACAATGATTATTATTAGATATATAGTACCTTAACAAAGCTATGATGCTTTTTCAATTATAATCTGATATAACCCCTTTGAAAGTTTTTCCAAGACTGTAAAGTTAGCTTAGGAGATTAATGTCATAATCAGTTAACTTATTATCCTTACAAACTAGATGAAAAAACTTTATGCAGTGAAAATAAAACAATGGTTCTTTCTCACAAGCTAGGAGTATTTTTGGCTTGAACAATTTTGTTATTATAATCTTAGTTTTTATAAAAAATAAGCAAATCTCTCCTAAGATATGTTTCCTCTTTTGGTTTAAGAATTCCCCGTAAAAATTACAATTAAATAAGAAATGAAAATTAACAAATATAAATATGTTTATTCAGTATTAGGTGTAGGTATTATGTTACCGTAAAACCCAAAATGATTAAGAACCCGAAATAGGTACATAACTAATAAAAATTCAAAGTATATATTATTTTATACGGTCCGGATTGGTCAGTAATTAAATAAGTACACCAAATAAAAAGTTGCAGCTGTCAATTTAGAACCAATCATCGCGACCGTCAGTTTTATACGTTTAATCAGCCAATCGGCATTCGTGATTGGAATATAGTAAGAAGAAAGAAAGAAATATAGTTTATAGTGTACAGTACTTATACTTGTAATTACTCTGATATGAAGTTGGATCTTTGAAGATCGTAAAAATATCTAGGAAGATTGCGAAATCAATCATCCGAACTTTTGCAATCGTTCCAGGATTTTCGCGGGCGTATTTTTAACCCCTGGCAAAAAAGAGGGGTGTTTTAAGTTTGTAGTGTGTATCTGTGTGTCTGTCTGTGCCATCAGCTCCAAAACGGATGGGCCGATTTTAAAGCAGTTTTTTGTAATTGAAAGCTTAATTTAATCGGGTATCATCTTAGCTATGTTTCATTAAAATCTGTTCAGTAGTTAAAAAGTTACAGCTCTTTTTCCAGTTGGAGTCAGGGGTTTTTGACGGTTAGGTTATATAGCCTAATTATGTTCCCGCAATGTTTCAACCTAAAATTGTGTTACGACCGGTTATATCACCGACGTACACAGACGGTTATTGCTTCCCTAATGAAGCCTAAGTCAATTCCACCATATTGTTTAGCTGGCTAACATTCTAAAAGGATCCCTAATGTACCTATACATGGTTATTGGTAATTAACTAATAATGTTTCAAGGGGTTATTGTACTCATAATTATAAACAACTAATTTTACTAGGGGACTAATCCAGAAATCGCGAAAAAGAAATCTTCTTTTCCATACATTCAGTCGAGTAATATTGAATTGAATTATGAAAATATGGAAAAGCCGTTTTTTTTTTGCAATTTCCATCTTATTCCCAAAGTAAAAATTGTTTATAATAATGAGTAAAATAATTCATTAATGTAATTATATTGTACGCTAGACTTTCTCACTCTATAATAATTATGTTATGTTTCTCTTTCACCCAAAGCTTTGGTGGAAGAAAACTCATCCAGAGTTAAGGTGCAATTGTGCAAATATTTGTATTTATTTTTTGTTTATTCCATGTTTTGTGTAGAATAAAGAATAAGAATTTAAAGCATAATTAATTACCCTATATACAATAGTCCCGTGTAGGATGTATGGTAATTTCGCAAAATCCTTTTTATAACTCAGGGCAATAGGCTTCAAATCAATAGGCAATGTTATGTAAGCAAGTCGCTATTTATTCCGTTTATAGGACATTTTAAGAAGCATTGCACAGTTTCGGTTTTAGTAACAGCTTTAACCTAGATAACACTATCATACCTACTTAGTTTGATGTTTTTTTGTAACGGTGAAAAGCGAAAACTACCGTGACAAAATTTCATGCGGCATTCACTTCACTTTTACTACCTAGGTAACTAAAATGTGTATTTAACATTTAAGGGGGCCCTTCCCGGTCTGTCTTTCGTCAACGCGAGCATGATCGAAAAGCTTGTTGTTTCATCCAACGCAATGTCCCGTTGGTTAAAAGCAAGTGAGAAGGCAATAACATCGAACAAAAATAGGCGCGCGAAGATTTCAGAAAACAGGTTCCAATAATTACGTGTTTTTGAAAAAGCCTTACAAGTTTTTGGAAAAAATGTTTATAATTTAGAATCTCCATTACATGTGCGAGGTTTCTATGAAAATGTTTTCTTTCCTTTTTCAATTTATGAGTACTTTATGAACGGCTAAAGTTCAGATAAAATTTGTGCAAAAAAGCTGATTTACAGATGTCTTTACTGAATTTGTTTCTCAAAAAATTGTTATTTGTATTACATAGAGACTTAGATATAGACCACAAGATACCTGTGTATTCAAAATATCTAAAGGAAAAATTGTTATAACGCCATAATCACGTACGAGCATTTGTATGGGAATTATGACTGGTTGGCCGCTCTAAGTATGAAATGCACGAAAAGTTCCGTCAACTTAACAATATTAAATATGCTATTTATAAACGTAGTGTATTAAGATTAACACGTTAAGCTAAACATAAGTTCTAAACGCCCAGCTGGTTACGCTGCAAACAATGGCGCGGCCTTGATTGGAAACTTGTAGAACGGCAAGCCAAACAGTTAATACGCTGGTTTATTTGGTATTGCACATTCTTGTGTACCGTGTATAACGTGCTTAGATATTTCATTGTACACAAACAGAAATACCTTGGTATCAATTAACATATTGTTCCAAAACTTTCACAGACGTGTGGGTGAATTCGGAAAGCATTCGATGCAGTTGTAGTTTTCGTATGAAAATGTTGAACATTTACTTAATCGATTCTACTCTGGGATTTAAACTTTATACTCGTCTCGACAGAACGAACCGATTTTATTCCGGACTTCCTCTAGACAGGCGGGCGGATATTGCATGAAATGTAGTTCATCCTTCACATTTAGAACGTCAAACGAGCCACCCAGACCTAATGAAGGAAATGATGTGAAGCAAGTGTCTGTAAAATAAACCTTTACAGCCTCTTGGAAATATTTCTTCCAACAACTATTTGTCTTAATAGACATTATTCTTATATGGCGTTCAATTAATTAATCTTCTGGCTTTATAAAGCTCGTATTAGTTAAGTGTAGCCATTAAATCCGAAGAAATTGGAGAAAATCCACATTCGTCAACGAAACGTGACGTGGCAGACCATTTAGGCATTGGGCTATGTCTGTGGCTCGGGCAAAACGGAACTTGTCAAGTAAGTTTTGTTTTTTATATCATCATAATTATCAGCACTTGATGGATATTATGATTAGGACACTTGTTCTGCTATATAGGGAACCGCAGAAGTTATCACATGAAATGAAACCATGTAAGTATTTAGTGTCATGTTCTGAAGCCGTACTAAAAAATCGGCGATTATTTTGCAATAAATTTCTAATCTAATTTAATCTTTAGAATTTTATTGTTAGTTTCACATTTACGTCAAACTTTTCTTCCTCTCGCTAGTTCTCTAACAGTTTGACTTCCATAAATCCGTAGAAATTAAAACGTGCCAACTTTTCTTCACGAAAACCTTTTTCTTTGAGAAAGTACCTTTTGCACAGTTTTCTTTAATAGTTACTCCTTTGTAACATTTATATTGTCTACGGTTTCTTACTTCTTAAAAACTTCTAATACTTCTGAAATAGTACCTACCCCTTATTTTGCCATTTTTAGATCTTGAAGTTTTTGAACTCTAAGGTATTAAAATGAATAGAGAGTAGTTGCTCCCCCGACAAGAAGGGTCTAAATGGCCACATTTAGCGATTCACCTACGAATCTCCATGGTAACTGTCAAATAAATGATTTCTGAATATGAACCTTACGCGCATGATATGAAGAGTTATCAATCAAGTAGATATTTTGACATTTGTAATATGAATCATATTATGATTTATTTAAAGCGGCCTTTTTAGACCCCCTGAGCTCTTAAATTAAAGAAGTATAAAAGTAACAAGTAGCTATTGTTGTGATATATAAGGGCCCAGCCACACTATACTTTTTGCAGCAGAATCGCGCATTTCCGCGTCCGTTATTCACTTTTTGTAAGCTGGCAGCCAACAAACGCCAAAACGCCTGATTCTGCTGCTAATACTCGTAGTATCGAGTGTGAACGAACGGTAACTCAGTGAAGAAATTTTGGAATAAACAATCCCACCAAAAACATTAAATGTAAAAAAATGCCAAGTCTCTCGATGCAGTCTTTCCATCGTAAAAAGTTTTGAGATCTCATAGAAGCCAAGTCCTATTCAAATTATTTTGTAGTTATAAATCAACATTTAGTAATTGTATCAATAGTTTTCTTTATATTATAATTATAGTGACTTGGCAATGAGCACAAGAAGAAACAAATAAAACGGCATATTTGGAGGAGTTGAAAGTCACACACCGCATGCGTAAACATTAATATCACAAAATTAATTTTCTTTTGGTTTATCCGTGTCGTCCCAACCGAATTTCGGCAACGGCAGTCAGTCTCATCCAAGACTAATAAACTGCGCAGGATAATCTGATCACAGGTCTCGTCAGTAACATTTGCACATAATTCCAGGCAGCAAGCAGCTTTTAATTTGTGCTCATTGCCAAGTCACTATAATTATAATATAAAGAAAACTATTGATACAATTACTAAATGTTGATTTATAACTACAAAATAATTTGAATAGGACTTGGCTTCTATGAGATCTCAAAACTTTTTACGATGGAAAGACTGCATCGAGAGACTTGGCATTTTTTTACATTTAATGTTTTTGGTGGGATCTCATTTATTTTTTGTAAGTGTATTTCTTTCTTTTTTTTTTAGGTGACCTCATAATTTCTTGGACTTCAGCTACTGCTTTGCTTAGAACCCATTCTCTATCTCTATCTCTTTTGTTTCTTTTCTGAGGCTTCGTTACTTCTAAGGTAGACAAGTCTGGGCGATATATACTTCGGAGTCGATTATATTCAGCTATTGCTATCTCCTGAGCTTTGATACTACTAAAATTCACATTTATTAAATGTAATCCACCCAAACTAGTCACTCTTGAAAGGGCCACGTATGCTTGACCACAGTTTATATTATTCTTTTCTATTCTATGTATTTATTCATCCAATTGAATACTTAAACAACGAACAAAGTTAACAATGCAGTCAAAATCCATACACAATGTTCTTGCCAAACCGCAAATATAAAATTGTTTTCTATGGTATATTATTTTTTAATGTTTTTATAATTATTTTTAATGTTTTTTTAATTTTTCCTTTATATGTGGCTAATGACCTATCTTGGTGCAAAATTTGAAGTTTCTAAGTCTGCTAGAAGTACCTTAGATTTTTGATGATCGGTCAGTGAGTCAGTGAGTCATTGAGTCAGTGAATCAGTGAGTCAGTGAGTGACAAAATGGTGTAACTTTGATCGACCGTAACTCCTAAACTATTAATTCAATTGGCTTGTAATTTCGAACTTAAGCTTGTTCTAATGCCTACTATTATTCACCGAAAACCTAAACTCGTAGCTTTGTCCACGTCGAAGATATAGGGGGGCGAAACAGCCGCGAATCGCATCGAGAAAAGATGGTACGGCCGTGCCCGTTTTACTCGAGACTTGGCTGGTTACTCGAGACTTGGCTGGGGCACTGCCGTGCCCCCAGATATTTCTGTACGTCGGAACTTGAGCATCTATTTGGTTTTACTTATTTAACGAATTCATGTGTCAATCAATGGAAAGGAAATTCACATTTTTGCTTTTATTCGCCCTAAGGAATTAAATATGAATTAAATTATAAATACCTTTACTTCGAAATACTTTTCAAGTGTTCAATAATTCAAAAGTTAAACGCCTTCATTACTAGACGCTGGTATATTTAACTACGCCTTTTAATCGTACGTATTCGTATACGATCGATATATTTATAATGATTCTCATTGAAAATATTGATTTAATGAGAACTTTGAGTATCTAGATACTCAAAGAATGAGAACGTATTGATTTATGTAAGGTAATAGTGTCGATTCTGTTGCGCACTTCACAATACTAAACTAAACTCAGGGCGTTTGTCTCTTTCTGTTTCAATAGAAAAATAAAGTGACAGAAGCGTTTAATTTAGTTTAGTGCTGTCAAAATGCGCAACAGATTCTACACCAATGTAGCGATATAACAATCAATTGTGTTACCTGTTATCTCTGTTACACAAAAATAACAGGATGAAATATCTGTTACTAAATAACAGCCTGTTATTTTCATACTACCTTAAAACCCACCAACTAAATACTCTTATATCTGAGGTGTCTCTCTCTTTCTAGCAAGCCTTAATCCAGTTAGTAAGATTGAGAGCAAAACTGTTATTTAACCAAATAACAAGCAAAGTTAGCTGTGAATGAAAGTGTCTGTTATTTGTTATAAAAGAAAATTGGCATTGACAGGAAAAAAAAAAACTGTTATCTTTAAATATCTGTTATTTTTAACTTGTGACGATAACACCGCTTCACTAATGTAGGTCATACATACATCATCTTAGCGAAGGTATCATGAATGCAAGCGGTTAAGTTCTGAAATCTTAAAATAACTGTCATAATTTACTTCAAATTGTTATATCAGTTTCCATATTAATTAAACCGATAATCACTGTTCACTAAGTATCGTTTTAGCTTGTGAAACTACGCTTTCAATTCCATCGGTCGTGCAGTGCCCGGACCTAATTACGTACAGGTATTTAGGTAGCCGTGTAAGTAACTAGTACGGAAACCCACATCCGCCAAGTTGTAACAATGTTTATTATGATATAATGGGTCTGCACGTGAAGGGACCTTACGCGACGAACCTACTAATTAGAGCCACTTACCCCCGGTGTCTGGTCTAATCTATCATGATAAATCATTAAAAAAAAAATGTTAGCTGTTGCGATTGGTTGACCAACATCAACAATCAATTCACCAACTAATCATGTCACTTGTCGTGAGATTTGACGGCTGCTTTTAGATCAGCCTTTAAGAACCCTCGTTTTGGTAAGTCGAATGTTTGGAGAAGGTTAGGTAGGAAAAAATTGGTTCTTGTGCTATTGAAGGCTAGGTTCATTTCGTCCCACCTCTTAGACCCGAGAACGAGGGACAAGACTTCAGGTTTATTATAAACCAGCAAACTGTTCTTGCAAAAGTGAATTTTCATTTTTAAGTTTCGGTTTGCCTTTGATATCTTCTACGGAAACTTCTGAAAGTCTTTTAAAGAAAAAACTTGTGAATTTATTGAAAGCATTTCCTTTCCAATATCTGTCAAATAAGCTCATCTCGCTCCACCGACTGAGTACTGCACTACGCACGAATGTCAATGACGTTCGTCTGTCTCTTGGCCTTTAAGGGCCTTATTATACTCCCAAGGCTCCTTGTTATCTGCTTTAAACTCACTCGAACATTTAATTGTTTTTTTTGCTACTTGAACAGATTCTTTTTCAGACCCTCGTTTTCTTTCCTCGCTAATTTGATTATGATAGAAAACGCGTTTGTGGCTGTTTTTGAGTTGACGAAACGTAGCATTTGTAGATTGCCGAAGTACGTAATTTGAATTCATGAACACATCATAGTCATGTACCTAGTACTTAATATCGAATACTATGACTATGTATAGCATATGTAATTGTACTTAAGTCAATAGTACTCCTCGCGAAATTAAAGTTACGTAATTTATCTCCTAAACACCAAAGCCTGGCGATCTAGCCTAATTTTTAAACTATTTTATATAAGCTTTATGTCTCCATGCCTTGTGGTTAAGTCAACTGAGATAAATTGACCGCCTGAAAGAGACGGTTGGCCAGGAAACGTCATTTTTTTGCTTAACACGTTTCTAGTGCACAAGCCTTTGAGCAACTCGTGTTGATACATTTTGCTTTCAGCTCAGCCAACAGGAAAGTGGAAGCGTCAAAGTAAATACAAACATGGAAATATAAACAAACATACACCACTTACTAATAAAAGCTGGATAAAGTTATGCAGTGTAAACATAAATAGTAAAAAATATGGTTTTTCGACGACAAACGTTTTAATTCCGCGTTAAATAGTAAACGCGGAATAAAATAATTATTGTCAGCGAAAAGTTGCTAAGTTCGCGGACCACGGTATTTAATTTCATCGTACTTAGTATTTATGGCTTACTCATGCGACAAGTATTTACTAATCTCGTAAAATCTGGAATTTATTGACGTGGCACACTAATTATATTCTCAACTGATATACCTACTCCTGTGAACTAAATGTACACCAAATGTGTTTACTGTGTCGTCAAGTTTCAAAGGTTTCCTTTATCAAGTCTTGGACTTTAAATCCACTTTGTCCGGTCTTCAACATCCTATTCGGTTTATTAGCTGTCACGCAATCTTACACACTGTTCAGCAAACTTTAACGCCACTTTAGCGGTTACGATTTTACGAATGAATTCGATAGCTACCCATGTTTTAATGGAAATTAAAGCGCGTCAAGCGCTTACCGTTTGATTTCCATCTTGGTTATGGCTAATACATATGAGGGTAAAAAGATCTAGACGGATTCATTTATGGATTTGTACTATTATTCAGAGGTCTATGAGTCCTATCACAACTTAACCTTCATTTGAATATCTATCTCTACTGTAAAGGTTTAAAACCTACCCATATAGCGCTGCATAGTCTTCAAATGAAACTGAAAAAGGCAGTTCAGATTAGTAGCACGTGTGGCCGGTTCTTATGATTCTTTTTCCATTTCGCTATTGGCTCATTATCAAGGCTCGGTTAAATCTGCGCTCGCCTCGACACACCTAGTGTCTTTTCCCTCTTAAATTCTATTTGCGTCGCCGTGTCCGAATTCTACCTTTTTCTGTCACCGGGTTTGGTAAACTACTCAGTCACTGACTCTGTTCCGCGTATGGTATCATTGTCTCTTTGTGCGAGTAACTTCGTGCACAGCCTTTGTGAGTAAGTAAAGCAACCGATTCGACTGCATGGAATGCAACGGTTCCAAATGGAAACCAGCGTTAAGCACTTTTTGGTGCTTGACTTTGTGCTGATCTGGAAACCTATTTGGTCCAACTTTGAGGCCCATAAAGTTTTTGTTCTTTTTATTTAATTTTATGACATTCTCTTCCTTCATGTTTTCTGTATGTATCCTTTATGTGTTCTGTGTTGTCTCATTTTGTTGTATCCAAATAAATGTTTATTCCATTCTATTCTAAAGTGGCTCTAATTCCTCCATTCTCATAACTTAAACTGAATATATGTACACTTATCTCAATTAATTACTGTGAGGTAAACTTAAATTCTAGTTTAAACTTGTCTAATTCGAGATTGAATCCATTACTTGGTGAAATGAACGTTGATTAGTGACGCGATACTCTTGTATACTGATCTACGAAACTAGTTTTAATGGAGTTCATAGAAACCTAGTTTCGATGTTATCAGTAAGGCAGGTAGCTGTTGAGGCTATTTTATCTTAAAGATTTTATCACTACCAGAATAAGAAAGATAGAAAATCAAATATTTATAACAGAGCGAATACTTATTCAGTTTTTAAGTGTATACCAAAAATGGGATAAAAGGACCAAAATATTTTCGTATCACAAGTCTTTTCATAAGACTGTAATATACCAATAACCAACCAATACCATTGGGTTTTTATATACCTATGCAGTTTATTTTGAGCGATCTAACACATACGCTTAATAATTTTACTTTAGACAAGTCTAGTTCTCGAAATATCTAGGCAACTATTTTCATCGCTGAAACATCAGAACGGAACATGGAAAATGTTTAGTTTTGCGAATAGTTGTGCAAAATATTCTAGATCAATCAAACAGGCATCGTTTTCGATCAACAATAATACTGATGATCGAAGGGCATTGTACACATGGCTAGATATCCAGCTGTATATTTCCAGTATAAGGTGACCTCGCATTGTATAGGCTTTCCATACAATAAGAGGTCAGCTTATACTGGAAATGTATACCTTGATATATAGTCATGTGTATTTGAGCTCCGTAAAACTACTACTCATTGTATCTATGTGTTTATCTCAATGTAATTATTCGTGGTTTTCGTGTGTTAGCGAGGTTTTACGTAATCCTCAGTCAATTATATACCTACTTTATCGCGTTGATATAAATATCATTAGATTTAAATTGTATCACTTGTACGTTAATTCGACACATTGGAGCTTTTGCTCTTTGTAATTGAGGGCCAAGTTATTAAGGTGACTTTAAAAACCTTTATAATATGCCTCTTTATAAACAAACGGAATGAGCTTACCTTTCCCATAGTTAAGTATCTCGAATTAATACATCTGTGGATAAAAAGATAAAATTGTCTATCTCTTTTCATGCATTCTCCTCAGGGGCTCAGTGTAGCTTGATTCGATTATTATCATTATTTATGTTAATTGTTTTAGGTTCGCTTTGTTTCACAATCAGCAAAACCGTCCACTTCCATCAGACAAAAATAACGTGATTATGCAGCTGAATAATCAACATGACATTAATGCTCCGCAGCGTTAGCCTCGGCTGCAGTAATAAATAGGTCGAAATCATAGACAATTAATCCAGTGCAACTTGCCTGCGCGTATTTTTGAAGCGGTCGCGCCAGACAATCAAATTATGTGACTAGCTTTTATAGGTTGGCATTACATACATTTTTTTCGTAGGTTAAGCGTGAAAAGGAAAAACAGAACGTTGTTTGCGTATAGTTAGCGCTATTGTTTGAGTTAGTCCTGTTCTATCATTGTCCAATCCTGTATGTTGTTGACTCAACTGTTGAATTAATGATTTATTAATGTATGGCAGAAACGTTCGATGTCGATCGAAATGCCACTGTCTTTTAGAATTAACAATTTTGATCGTTCTTGTATCAAATATTCAGGAGTTAAGTATACCCCATTATTACGTTCATTAGTAATGCAGCGAAGCTTTCGTATAGAGTTTTTTCTTCGCTCCTGGTTTTAACATTTTTAACCCTCGACAAAAAATACCCCGCGTTATAAGTTTGTAGTGTGTATCTGTGATCTGTGGCATCGTAGCTCAAAAACGAAAGGATCGATTTTAATGCAGTTTTTTAAATTAAAGTCTAGTTTGATCGGGCATTCTTCATTCATCTTAGCTATGTTTCATGAAAATCTGTTCGGCCGTTCAAAAGTGACAGCTCTTTTTCTAGTTGTAGTGGGGGGGGGGTTTTGACTTCGTTAGAAAAGAGAACCGATATTTAAACATGGAGTTAATCCAAGCTCGATAATAGTATTAACTCACAGACAACTTAGCCCAACATGGGTGTGTTAACTAAATTGAAACTAAAAGCAATATGCTGTCATTCGGCGTATGGGAGTGAGTTCATTAACACACTTTTTACCTAATTTCATTTAGATCCATCCGTTTTACACTGTTTCCGCCGTCTCCAAGGGTTAATGAAATGTGATATACCGGTCGCAGGTAGACGCAAACGGAAGCGCTCGCTTATCTTTTAAAATAGCCGTTAATCTTAAGGCTACGTAGGATATTATTAACTGCTATCACTACATAGTATAAAACAAAGTCGCTTCCCGCTGTCTGTCTGTCCCTATGTATGCTTAGATCTTTAAAACTACGCAACGGATTTTAATGCGGTTTTTTTTAATAGATAGAGTGATTCAAGAGGAAGGTTTATATGTATAATATTTTCATATTTAATGTAAGGATAATAGAGAAATTGCACCCGCCCCGTAGCCCACATATAAACCTTCTTTTATATATGTATATATATTATACATATAAACCTTCCTCTTGAATCACTCTATCTATTAAAAAAAACCGCATCAAAATCCGTTGCGTAGTTTTAAAGATCTAAGCATACATAGGGACAGACAGAGCGGGAAGCGACTTTGTTTTATACTATTAGTGATGTGAATTTCTCAATAATTGAATAACACACGTCCATGAAAATGTCTGTCGCATGGATTAGAATTTCCATTAATGTCGGTTCTCGTCCTCCCAGTAGTCTTAATTGAACGATCGCCGGCGGCTGCAGTCTCTATTTTCTCTTTTGGTCTCCACTTTGTAAATAGGTTTTTACTGCTCATGCACGGAGTTTAATTCTGCACTTTTCACATTCAGTCGATTCACCACTTTCGTGAAATTTTCATACAAACGCTCTAAAATATTCCACGTGATATGTTTTTGCTTAAAAGTGCTTAAAAATTATGAATATAAAAATATCATAGGGGTGTCATTGTACATTTCAATATTGATTGTTGATTGGCTTGCGTCAGCCAATTTAGTTTCGTATAACGCATATACGCATATATTTTCCACGTGTGATATAAAATATATATTTTTTGTACTAAAAACTTCTGAGACCCAATTGACACCTTTGCTTTCGTTATAATAATTAAATTCAACGCAGTACCTACAGTGGTCGAGCTGTTCAATCAAACGACGCGTGTGTTTGCGCAGCCGCACCGTCCATATGACCAGCGCGTGATGCTCAATAAACGATAAACAGTTCAATTCGCACACTAATAGAACAACGCGGGGTGCGACCTTGCGGTTTTTGACAACCCTAGTGGTGGTGCTGTCGTATCGATTTAGATTTACCAGACGGATCGGAATCGAATTAAAATATCCGATGCATACAGTCCCATCCCGCTGGCAAGCGCGGCGCGCGCAGGGCGCAAAATAAGTTAATTCCGCGACGATTCCCTTCATAAGCGAAAATTTGAAGAAACGGCATTAAAAATAATCTTGTTTATGTAATATAATCATCACACAAATATAATAAATAATAGGTATGTAAATTCACTAAAAATCGGAAAAGACAATTCATATTGAAAACCGATCCAAGTGCGAGTCGGACGTATAAAAAGTTAACCCCTTACTAATCAAAACTCGTAATTTTTAAACACGAATTAAATTATACCTGTCCTTGACATTTGTATGTCAATTAATAGAGATGGCAATAGACTTAAGAGTAGTTTAGTTAAATAGCTAACGTTTAATCATCGTTTACTAGTAATGGTTAATGGTTATATTTTAGTTATTGTATACACGGACTGCATAACTATTTGTGATTTAGGATTATTAAAAAACAATGCATTTAGAACTATGTTTCTCATCGTTCTAGTTTTCCTGTAATATTTACATAAATTTTTATCAACTGTAATTATTTCTGAATGTTTTATTACAAAGTTTGGAGATAAGCGGAGAATGGTATTTTTTATTTTATTTTTCCTCATAACACGATAATATAGTGGAATAAAAATAACTGTTTTGGAATGTGCCAACGAAACCCTTTCATATGATATCCCACTTGAACTGAGCCTCACTTTAAATATCGAAACACATTTCGCCCACTTTCGCAAAGAAAAATATTTTTTTTTTCATACTACTTCAAATCGATAGCTTTACTAGTTGCTAAAATGCCGCTGAGACGAACGGACAGAGTGGCACCATAAGGGTTCCACTTTACTTTAGTTACGGAACCCTAAAAAGATTTGTGAAATTATATTGAGCTTGAACTGAAAGGAGAGTTAAAAGATCAAAATTGTAAAAGTTCTGGGATATCTTTTTTGTCTTAGTCTACTGAAAATATAATTTTAATAGATTTGAAGATCTATAGTATGGTTAGATTTATAATTGTTTCTTTTTCAAGATGTTTTTAACACGCTTTTATTAGCTTCACCTGTAACTAACTATGTAAGAAAATCTTGGAAGTTAAATTTGACCCACTTCCCGGTTTCCGATTGAGCTGAAATTTTGCATACATGTTCAGTTTGGATGACTAAAGCGTGTTCTATAGTTATTTTTAAACTATAATATTTTTTTATTACTTGTTTATTTTGAAACACGGCGTTCAAAAAACCAGAACATTGCGTCAGCGTTCAGTACCTGCCCCTTATTACATTAGCTGCCAGATAGACCGTGCTATTTAAGCAATATGTCAGCTGCTTGGCAGCCCTCTCTCCCGTCAACTGAGGGAATTAGGTTAATGTTATGCTCCTAGGAATCTGCTTATGTAAACAATTGTGATGTTTCAAATTCAACTTTTCTCGTTACCAGAAACAATGCAACAAGTGCTGAGTCTTTGGTTTTGGTAATTTTATTTAAAAAAAATGACGTAAACATACCTACATATAATAGGGTTTTAGTTTAATATTAAGGTACCTTTATTATCTTTACCTTATTGAGTAGGTACAACTGCACAATATAAATGTAGGTACAGGGTGTGAATGACATTGGTCCGTCCGGAGAAAAAAATATGAGCCGGTTTTTAAAAAAAAATCACGTTCGATTCAATTATTATAACTAACTTAAAAAAGCTGCGAAAAATATCGTAATTTTTTTTGTAAGGACCTACGCAAAATTCTTTCGCTGAGATGTCCAGAATCATATAGGAATTAGGAATTGAATCCATGGTATCAATTTTCGTTACGAGATCACTTACATGTATAGGATTGAAAATCGCTTATAGCGTCACATGGGGTCAGTCAAGTTTTGCATCTTCATATCTATTTTTAAATTTTACGACATTCTTAAGGTATTCATATTTGTTTACATCAGGCGTTTTAATCTGGTGAATGCACTTTTGATATTGAGATTTGACTGAAAATCGGATTGATGTCTACAATTAATATAGCTATGTGATAAAGTAGCGGTTATTTTTTATTAAAACTTTTGTTCATGTACTTCGAATCCATTTTGTTTCGTTTCGACCTTGATTTAATGGGTTATATTTTTATTCACTGTGGCAAATTTTTTACCCATCTTATAACGAAGCTATGCTTATAGAGCTTTGAGAATATATCATAATCTTTATTCTGGAACCTCGCTGCTTCAGCCATCTCAATCCATAATCAAGGCTCTAAATAACTGCAATTTTACAACTAATAAGTATTTTTGAAGTAATCAAATACCTTCTCATTTTCTCTCCAAGTTTCACCGACACACGCATGAATAGTATGTAATCAAGCAATGGGCCTTTATTTCAGCCCAGATGATCCGTAACTAACGATACGTTTCGATGAACTGTCTTCTTGTCCGTCTCTCACTAGACACACCATCCGATTGGCTGGATCCATCGACATTATCCACAGAATAAAATTGTACTTTTTCTTTAACATTCAGAATGTTGTTCTATTGTTTTTGTTTGGACCCTAGCCGTGTTTCAGTCTGTAAAATTCGTATCGGTTTATCTACGCCATAGGTTGTGATGCAATAATTTTCATTGAGTTCTTTAATCAAATGCATAAAATATTATGAATTTTTAATCTTTTTTTTTTAACATGAAAATAAAATCTTCAAAAGCTCTCTCCCTCTCTCTCTCTCTTTTTTTAAATCTTTGATTATAATATAATCCTATCATTTTGTTAACATTTAGCATTTCGTTCCCAAATCGAGTACCTAACATAAAGTAATGTATAATCAACATTGTTTGGTACAGCAAATAGGTATTTGAATATCGAATGGCGATTCGGAGGTCTCGAATTGTTTTTGTTTATTTATCTCTTCTTTAAAAATACCTACCTATAAGGCTCATGAGTGTTTATTCTGCGCAAACTGTTGAAATCCAGGGAGAATCATGTTTGTCGCTGTTTTCAAGCGACGCGGCTCTTCATGGTATTAGAATTTTACTGTCGTCTTTGTGTTGACAATTGTAATAACTCTCACCAACTCAGAAATTGCATCCCTATTTTAAATTATCTCTTCTTTGCACACATCTGAATTACATGCATACTTGTAAATATTAAAACAACATTAGTACGGGCACAACAGTACAATCTGTATTTATCTTTCACTAGCAACCCGTCCCCGTCTTTCCACGGGTGCAATTTCTCTACTATCCTTACATTGAATATCAAAGTATTATACATATAAACCTTGCGTGAAAAATTATTATCTAACTAATGGTGACAACCGCATCAAAATCCGTTGCGTGGTTTAGGAGGAGTTAGCGGATATACAGATATACACGGAAAGCGACTTTATTTTATACGATGTAGAGATTTATAAACCTTACTACCGTTCTTGTTTTATTATCTGTATAGTTTAATTTATTATCGTTCAATCAAAATCAGGAAATGCTGTGTATTTTTAAGATAGAGTTTAAACATTTACAATGTTGCTATTCCATCCCGGGTAAACGCAAACTTTCGGGAACGTCGGGAACGCACACTCCATATTGAGTATATAAGAAAGAGAAAAAAATTATAACCATTCTAACTTATACCTACATTATTAAATTTTGTGTCAACGAGATAACGTCGCGCGTTTTCTGAATTTATTTAATAGCTGCTAAACGCATGACCGTTCTAGGTTCCCGGAATTGTATAGTTAATTTAAAAACGAGATGACAACACATTTTGAGAACAATTAACTTGTACGTGCAGAGCAGAGGATGATTCACAGTGTCATTATACTACTATGATATTTGTTTACGCATTCTGTTTATAATTCAATGGCGCTACTTACTGTTGTGTAAACGATGCGTTGAATTGTATCTGATATAAATGATAGTTGCATTTTTCAATGACAATGCCCACTCATACATTGATTACATTGATAATCTTTTCAGTTGTATGCATTATTTGCTTCATATTCTGCAGCATTAGTACAAGACGTGTTAAGACCTGGTTACACGGTACAAGCTGCTGATCTGACAGTAGACGGCTACTGGCGTACTCGCATGACAGTAGCTCGACTCGCCCTGACCGGTACACGATGAGAGTGGCTGCCATGACATGACACAGGCAAGTTGCGCCCGAGAGAATGCAGTTTAGTGCGATTTTCAATGCAAATGTCTACGTCGGAGTCTTACAAATGGGCTTAGTCTATTACTGTTTGCTATGACACTACAAATATTATTATCTTTCTTCGAATACAAATGCAATGATAGAGTGAAATTGGCGCTGTGACAGGCGTGCCGGACACCGCCGTCCACACTCGGACCGTGTACGTTCGGTTTATCATTGACAACTCGATTGATAGGCGATGGCTTTATTATGTTTTTCATTGCTATTAATTGATGGATACGTAACTAACTAACTACATAGCTACCATGCATATCAGACAGGTTAAGCAGTGCTTGCAGCGGTCAGTCTTTGGATAGGTGACCATATCTTCAAACATGAGACCCCTTCTGGAAAGTACGTTAATCAGTTGGTCTCGGTTGTCACATGAATATCTGTGACAATCATTAGGGCAACCCAAAATGTCTGAAAGCTGGTCTAACCTTAAGGTATCAGTATCTCCCAGTAATTGGGAGGTGGTGATCAGCTGATGACAGTCACTCTGTGTAAAATATTGATATTCAGCCGCATGTGGTTGGACTAGGGCCCGACCTGGGTAAGGGCTAAGCAAATGAAATTCATAATTGGTGGTCAAATCGTATTGATATTGAAGACATGAATATTAATACACTGGAAGATCTATACATTTGGTTCCAACAGTTGCCCAAAATTTAAACCGCTTCATTTATTGATAGTGCCCTTACAAAAATAAGATTCCATAAAAATGTGTCATAAAGCTTTCGTAAACTTCACGTGATGCGCAAATATGTTAGCAACATCATTCAATATCATAGTTGATAAATGATAACTGTAGATACGTTCAGCCTTAACCTCAGGCGAATTCTCGCTCTTACACAACTCGGTCAAGGCGCACTGTAATGAGTCAACTGAAAACGAGTAACAAAATCGAGTGTATCGACAATTTTGGCCGCGTAAACGACCCGGTATAAATATAAACCGAACTCGATTTACAAAACTGAATTACGTATAATAAATGACCGATATAGGTACCTACTGATGATAAGCTCAATTATTAGAATATTTTTATTTCGTAATAAGGTGTAATGGATGTATAAATGCGACACACACATGCACAGCAACTGAGGGGGCTCGTAGCTGCATAGCTACCGCGCAGATCAGTCGGTCAGCGAGGTTAAGCTGTGGTTGCCGCGGTCAGTCCCTTGATGGGTGACCATTTCTTCGAACATCGAGACCCCTCCGTGCCTCGGATAGCACATAAAGCAGTTGGTCCCGGTTGTAATACGAATACCTTTGACAGTCGTTACGGGAGTCAGCAACCCAAAAAAAAGTCTGACAACCGGTCTAACCTTAGGGTATCAGTGTCTCCCAGTAATTGGGTGGCGGAGGTCAGATGGCAGTCGCTCTGTATAAAATACTGTTACTCAGCCGCATCTGGTTAGACTGGGAGCCGACCCCAACGTAGTTGGGATACAGGCCAGGCAGATGATGACACATGCACAGCAACTAATGGCATTGCGTATTCGTTCGTGTTAGATTCAGATGTGCGTGTGTTCCCAACACATGCAAAGGCTCTGGTGTATGTTTCTTTTAACCATCTCAATTTTACGCATCGACTGCGTTGGGCACCACGATTGATGAAGAGCTCAGAACGGGCCACTCGACGTGTAGAACATGGTCGATGCGTAAAATAAAAATGGGTAAAGAAACTTACACCGAAACATGCCATCTATCCAAAATTTTAGTGATGGGGCACTTGTCGGTATAACACTTTCCATCTAGTAACTAGTTCTATCCAATGCTAAATCTTTTAATTCTTTATAATTAAATGTTTCTACGGTTGCTTTTTCTTTCAGTTGATTAATGTAGCTTCTTCTTGGTTTTCCTCTTTTTCTTTCAGCCTCTATTTTCCCCTCTATAATGTCGGTAATGAACTTATCGTGTCTAATCAAGTGACCTCATGTGTCCTGTTCTTTTATCTGTGTTTCAATATTTCTCTTTTCTCTTTTACCCTTCCTAATATATCTTCATTGGTTACTTTTTCTGTCCAGGATACTAGGATCGTATGGGGAAACCCATACGACTACAACACGAACATTTTAAATCCTTTCTCGATCTCTTTTAGTGAGGGTCCATATTTCACAAGCGTATAGGGCTATGCTCCATAATATTTCCCGATTTTTTTTTAATTTTTTCTTTTAAAGGGTATCATCACAAAAAATGTGAAATATTTCTTTGCTATGGCTATTCTCGCTGTATGTCAGTTGTTTATCTTGCACCTTCCGTAATAATGGTACCCAAGTATTTAACCGAAACATAAAATACGATCATTACCAAGGAACCCTTTAACTATATACGACGTAACTACTATCCAAGTGATAATTAATTCATGAACCCAGGGGAAACTAACTACATTGGCCGATAGCTTATATTTATGACCCTAAAATATTTTATATTCTTCTTTTCTTGTAGGTTTTACATATTTTTCGTATACGACGAAATTCAATTTGACGTATCTATAAGAATATGTATTATAAAGAGATAATTTGTTTGTTTGTATGTAGGGTGTAATCCAAAGAAGTAATATAGAGTAACCTGTGTAACAACGGAACCGGTTGTAATTTTTTTTTTACTGTAATAATAGAAAGCTTCACTATGCCTGAGTATTACAGGCTATTTTTTTTTAATGAATATAATAATCGTTGGTGTATTTGTTATAAAATACGGAAACTTAATTTTGTATTTATCCGTTGCTTAGCAGAAACCTTTTATTACATATGATTTATGCGCTGCTCAATATACTCTCAAATTAGTGCCTGATCGTTGGTGCACTGTGAACAGCCTCGATACTACTGCCGACTGGCAAATCTTTCCCCTACGGCATAACTCTACCGAAGATAACCTAACCGTCAAAAACCCCCCGACTCCAACTGGAAAAAAGCTTGTTACTTTTGAACGGCTGAACAGATTTTCATGATAGATAGCTAAGATGATACCCGATTAAAACTAGCTTTCAATTAAAAAAACTGCATTGAAATCGGTCCATCCGTTTTGGAGCTATGATGCCACAGACAGATACACAGATACACACTACGTTTGTAGTGTGTATCTACGTATGTAGTGTGTGTTTGTGGGTGTTATACGTTTTTATAACACCCTTTTTTTTCGTCGGGAGTTAAACAAGAAGTGCCTGACCGGCTGGCTGTCAGTACAATATACGAGTACATCATCTACTGTGTTTTTATAGCGATATTTGTAAATCCTAATACATACTAGAATAGAGAAAAATATCCATTTGTCCGGCTTAAATATTGTACCATTAAAGGTTTATTATATACGGTTATACCCATTTCCCTTTTGCGTGATGAAAACGCTCGATCAACGGCCACGGAGTACGATTGCAGTAAACGTAAGCAGTACATTTTTAAAAAGTTTCTATAAATAGATGTGTGATCGACCGGCCACGCCTCGTCCTTACGATTATTCGACCAGTCGAGTCCCCTGATTGCGATACACACTTGTAATAGAACACTTTAATTTTGACGGTTCAAAAATATTCATTGCGTTGTTCCAATTCCTGAGCGGAGTTATTAACACGCACAGAACACATAACACCTCTTTCTGTCTCGCTTTTATTAGCTTCACCTGTAAAATCTTGGAAGTAAAATTTGACCAACTTCCCGGTTTCCGATTGAGCTGAAATTGTGCATACACGTTTAGTTTGGATGACAATGCAGGGTTAGCTAAGTGACGTCATTCTTAATCCAATATGGCGGACGCCCCAAGATGGCGGACAACACTTTCTTATCTACCATCATGATATGGGTATCAAATGAAAGGGTTTGCTGAGAAAAATTCGAAAAATAAAATGACGTCACTCTAAAATCATTAATCGAATCAATATAATTTGTAGTGTGTGTGACATATGATTTGCATGCATGGTTTTGTTTAATATTTCTACACCAGAAATGGTAGTATATGTGAATCAATGATTATATTATTTAAGACCTCAATGTACCATATACTGAGAAATAAATGTTATTCTATTCTATTCTATTCTAAATTCCATATGGCGGACTGCCAAAGATGGAAGCGTGGTTTTTAGTTCTTTCTTTTTAATTATAATTATTTTTAAAGTATGCTTCATGTACATTGGTGAACCCAAAATTGTATCGATTCCGATTACGACCGCGTATCGCAATTACCTAGCAGCACGGTAATCACCACAAACGCTTGTGATAGAGATCGTTAAATTTTGACAGTTCAAGAATGTTCATTGCTTTGTTCTAATTGTCGAGCGGTTTGAACTGACTGCGGATTTTTGAACTGTCAAAAATTAATCTATTCAGAAGCCCAATTCTCGTAATTTATTTACAATATGACTGAAAGTTGACCGAACTGAGATTATATTATGAATTGACAAAAAGACATGTATTCTACTCCTCTTAAAGTTCAGTCCGATTCCAGTATGATTTGGATTCAATCTTCTTACAAACTCATTTCAATCTCATTTTTGACGTTTGTGTATAGACGAGTGTCAATTTTATTATCTGTGTCAGTTCAAAATGTTAGCAAAATACCGATTTGCCTTTTATTCAACTTTCAATCTCATTACAATATAATGTCACGTTTGACGTTGTTTATTAGGGTAGGAGAATACCATTTGTGACATTTATGACATTGGTAGTAGATCGGAATGAGATCCGAACTATATTTTGAACATTTTTAATTACGAGAATTGGGCCTCTGATTGTGTATGAATAGAATAGAATAGATCTTTATTTCATGTAAGTGCCTGTACCTAACAGGCGCTTATGAAATGTCGAGACTCTAGGTGCGCGGTACCAAATACTAACTCCATGGAAACTCTTTTAAAATAATAGATTACAATCTGGATCAGTACAATGTACCGTAATTAACCTGTTAGATCACTTAATAGACGACGATTACGATTGTATAGAACATCAGAAACCTGACATCGCAAGTCCGATGACACGTCTTGAAGTAAACTTCTTGCCAATTTACAAACTCATCGACGTTTATAGTTATTGAAAGTTTTATTGCTTTCATAAATCAGCTTAGGTATCAATGAATTCGTAATACGTATATTATTGGCTTGACTTGTCTGGACTTGCCCATTAAATAATACTGTAGAGGGTAGACGATGTCGGTTGTGCTGTCAATAAAAATTGAAAGGTCAAATCAAAAAATATATTTTCAGGACCCCTTTAAACAATTATGTTTCAGAAATAGTCCACTTTAATCAGATTATAGTGGAATAATTACGTCAAATAACGTCGGTTATAATAATGATGTGTTTAGTTTAACATCGTAGTGTAAAAGCTCTTTTTTTACCCCTGATAAAAAAGAGGGGTGTTATAAGTTTGTACTGTGTATCTGCTTGTGACATCGTTGCTCCAAAACGGATGGACCGATTACTATGCAGTTTTTTTTTATCGAAAGCTAGTTTAATCGGGTATATCATCTTAACTATGTTTCATGAAAATCTGTTTAGCTATTCAAAAGTTACAGCTCTTTTTCTAGTTGGAGTCGGGGGCTTTTGACGGTTAGGTTCAGTTACTGAGTGTCGAAATATGGACGGGCGTCCCTCTGTTTAAAATTCTTGTTGGACTGGGAGCTGACCCTAACTGCATTACGAAGGGAAAAGGCTAGTGGGATGATTAAAATTTGTATAAATTAATTGCGAACCCATTATTCAACAAACATGGATTATATAGCAGCTACCGGCGAATTACTATTTTATTCGATCGTATTGTTTGGTAAAACGTACATTTTTAAACAACTGATGTATCGCTTGCTTTATCCCGTAATTGACATCGTGATATGATTCGTCTGAATGAGACGTAACAACGAAATCTATTTCTAACCACCTTAGAGCTACACTATACTAGCCTGTATTGTGTTAGCCTGTCGAACAAACGTTCAGTTCCTGCTAATCTTTATCAAAGTATAATTTTAGATTATGATACATCTATGTACTCACAAAATTATACTTTTAAATATGCAGCTCTCTCTGAATAAAGCATCAATTGAAAACTCGTTTTCATTTACGATACTACGAACGTAATTCGATTTTCCGTGTTTCGTTTCACATTCGATGGTGGGATTTTCGTCTGTCCTGATAAACGACGACGTATTAAAACGCCGGTGATACGAAGGGATTGTAATATCGTAGGTGAGTTTTTTTATTGTCGCGGGTATCAATATTATTAACCCCCGACAGAAAAGGGGTGTTATAGGTTGGTTGTGTATCTGTCTGTAGCATCGTAGCTCCAAAATGGATGGACCGATGCAATGCGGTTTTTTTAATCGAAAGCTAGTTTAATCGGGTATCATCTTAGCTATGTTTCAAATCTGTTCAGTCGTTCAAAAGTTACAGCTCTTTTACTAGTTGGTGTCGGTGGTTTTTGACGGTTAGGTTATATTAAGACAAAGTCATGGTTGTATTGACAGTCCCATACACTTTACGGCTGAAAAGGGACGTCTAACATTGAAAGCCCGTAGACGGCATCGGAGCTGGCAATGTTTTAATTCGTGAACGATTAGATTACGGATATATTTCAAATGACTTTTTGGGTGAAAAGTCTAATGTCACTAACATTAACTTATTCCGATTGTTGCCTACCATCAATTTCTTCAATACATAATTTAATTAAAATGTTAGATAACTATAAAAAAATAAAACAATTTATAAATGAAGCTACGTTTAATATAAGTAATATTAGATTTCTAACAAACTTTATGATCCCGTAATACATAAGCCGCCTGATGCGGTGGAAGTACTATTTTCAGAATCGTCTTCAAAATTCGTTAAGATATATTGATGATTTTTAACTAAATGTTTTTGTAAACATATCTTCTTCGCGAACACTTTATGACACTGAGCACACCTGGCGCCATCTTCCGTATGCTTGTGAAGCACGTGGCTTTGCAGAGCTGTAACCGAGTTGAACGTCTTCTCGCACCAGTTGCAATCAGTCGCTCCGGGGGGGTGTATGGTTGCATTATGGTTCATTAGTCTACGGTGGGTCGTGAATGTACGACGACATACCGCGCACCAATGGTTTCTCTTCTCCGGATGTTTATACTTTATGTGGTTTCGTAAAGCCAGTTGGGAATCGAATACCTTACCGCACTGGGAACAAGGCGTCTCGGTTTTGCTACATCCCTCACCGTGAAGAACCAATAATTCTGGAGTAGCAAACGTTCTATAACAAGCTTTACAGCGGTTCTCGTAACGGTGCATGTATCGCATATGCTTCTGCAAGCTCAATAGTGATGGGTACTTCTTATCGCACGCTACACATTGCCCCTCTATCTCGTTCTCAGGGTGCATGAGCAGGTAGTGGGCGTGTAACGTAGTGGCTGTTTTATAGATCTTCCCGCAGTGTTGGCACATGTGGCCATCCTCATTGCCATCATCATCGTCAAAGGTCGCGTCACAGTCGCCTTCGTCGACGTCTTCCGAATCTTTCAAAATATCTTGCAACACGAGAGTTGAGTTACGAAGGTGCTCGTCGATAATGTCGGAGTCCAAACGCTCGACATCCACTTCGACCTCCGGTTTTTCATTATTGCTATTCATTAATTCAACAATAATTTTATGAATCTTTGTCACTTTATTTACAACAGATATTTTCAGAAATGACAGCTAAAGCTAAAAAAAGAAAACGATCAAAAAAAAGTATTTATTTTTTTAAGTTGACTCAGTTATGCGGCCAGTGGACCTTTGTATAATATTCTCTTTAAATTATGTTATTGCGATTCATTAGTGTTGATTCTGATTCTGTTGCACATCGCACTAAACAAATTTTAATCTCGCTACATTTCTTTCTTGTTTGTAAGAAAGAGATGTAATATAATTTAGCAACTCTTTCTCTCTTGAAATTATAATTGAAAAATTAATAAAAATATTTAGAACTGTCAAATTAGACTATGCTTTAGCCAATTTTAGTTGTACTGAGCCATTTACAGAAAGTATGTCAACTCGAGGCCCGTGCTGGATATAAATGCCTACTCTAGTCCGGATACGCAGGGTTGTCCCTATCTCAAAATTTTATAGGTACCTACGTAGGTATATATTTTTTATAAGAAAACGGCCAAGTCATTACATTGAACTGTCAAAAAATGGACTACCAGGTAGTTAGATTTTTACATTATCAAGCCATCCAAAAAGTGCGTCATCTTAGGTCCTTTTTCCTGTCAGGTGGATAATGCACCCACGTGTGGTTGGCCCGCATGGGTGCCGTCCATATCCTATCGTTCCAGTCATGCTTTTTATTGCTTTTCTTGTCCTGTTTGTGGCCCGCAGCGCGCTAACTTGCGCATGCGGACCAGACTCCATAGATTATACGTACATACAGGCTAAACACGGACGCGGGCGCAAATCCGCGTGACAGGAAAAGGGCCTTATCACACGATTATAATTAGGAATCTGATGAAAATAATTAATAAAAACTGGTTTTGTAAATAATATGTTTCCACGTAAAGCTTTTGTATTATTTATATTCCTTTTGATTTCGAATTTGAAATAAAACATTATTCTACTCGATTGTCGCCTGATGTCCGTGATTCACACAATATTCTTCGCGTTTGTGGTTAATGTCAACGTAGAGTAATTTTAAAGTAGGCTGTGTTTATCGACAGATGAGTCAATCATTTAAGAAAAAAAATATCATCTGTTTTATAATCGACTTGTCAAATAATAGACAAATCATAGGGCCGTATTAATAAACCAATCTCACACCCATATTCTAAGTCGTAACCTCGAAAGCTCCTCGACTCATAACTCGGTCGAGTAGACCTCAAGGCGTTCCTCGAATGTCCCTCAAAATCGGTATTCATAGTCGTCAGATTAAGGAAATTATGAGGTTCCTCGAATGAGTGCGAGTCGAGGTGATACGTCACGAATACGTCATTATTTGAAGAAATATTCCGTTTGTTATATTGGCTAAACTTATTTAGAGAGCAATCTGTGAGCGCGTTATCTATGGTTTTCAACAAGAAGTAGAAAAACGAGAAAAATAAACAATCATTTAGCTGATTATTACCACTCCAAAAATCATGTCCTGGGGACAAAAAATATTGTGATACTTGAGAAGTGAATGGCTTGGGAACTTATAAATACTTCGTTAAAAATAGAACTTTAAAATGGTATTTATTTACATGTCCTTCATGAATATACTTATGTGTAATTATTATTTAACTAACTAGGTGAAAATACATAAAAAATTAAGTTACTAAATTACACTAACAATATTATTTTATTATACCTTTAACCAAAATAAAAATTTGAACTAATATGCTGCACATAGGTAGATACATATAAATATATTATTTCACAAAAAAAATTGTTAAAAATAAAGTTACCTAAATAATTACAGTGATCAATATAATTTACCTACTAATTAAAATTAATATTAAAACATGAATATGGAACCTATATATAAAAAAATATAACTTGCGTGTAAATAAGATTTATCTGACATCTATTTGGATTTTGGATTTTCAACATCTTGCAAATAGCGTCGCGATATCTAATCGTAGGGATTATCATACAAATATCCAATAAACTCTTCAAAAGACATTACGAAAAAGTGAAAATCAGATAAAGTACGCGTTGTTTTGGTTAAAAGTTTCTTGATAACTTCCTCAAGGTACGCTCAAGGTAGATCGCGACGTACCTTACATATGACAGTTGGTTCCTCAACTCAAACTCTCCTCGACTGAGGAAATCGTTTGAGATGAGGAGTAAAATTGCAACTATGAATATCAAACCACCTAAGTGAGGTTGAGTCAAGTCGAGGAAATCATGAGGTTTTGACTTAGAATATGGGTGTCAGTTTTGAATAGGCTCTTAAGTAACCACATAAGATGCTGGAACTATATAGTTCAGTATCTTATGTGGTTACTTAAGAGCCTACTCAGAACTGAGATTGGTTTATTAATACGGGCCTTAAGGTGTCGATCTTGAGAAGTTGTTTACATTTTGACAGCTACTTGTGAGAGCTACACAAAAGAGCTGAGATCAACGGTAAATAAAATACTGATTTTCTTTACTTTTTCGAAACGTTATCTGGTATACAAGTGCTAAAAGGGTAAAATGTGGTTGTTGTTGCGTGATAATTGTACAGATAATAAAATGAATCTATTCAAAAATATAATTAGTTACTACCTATTAAACATATACTATATATAAACAAGGTTTGCTGTGTGTGGATTTTTCCGGAGATAAAATACCGAAATATTAACATATTAAGTAGAAACTACAAACACCTTTAAAGTGTTTAGGCCATTTACTAATGGTTAATTATAATTTACACTAATTAAGACGGTGATTAAACATGTTTATTATGATTTCGGAATCGAATCACTTTCGATCGGTTGTCAACAACTAACAGTGACAATATTTTGCGGGCTATCGATTCCGTATTCAAAATAAAAGATATTATCTGTGGCGTCTGTGTAAGTAAGCGTGTGGCGCGTATGTGTATGTGTGTTGTTACGTGTACGTGTGGTTCTTTATCGGGTCGCAGTGAGATCGGCCGCGGCGCTCCGTTCGCCGCCTGGCAGGACCAACAGGCGGCTAACGCGGAACGAGAGCCGCTACCATTCGGGTGAGTCACTACTTTTAAAGAACCTAACGCTGTGTTCGTAGACGCATCGATCATTGGTGTTGTGTAGGGTTGCCAACCTTTTCGGTGTTGATTAGTTCTTATTTGGGATGATACGTTGAATAACATATTTTTATATTAATTTCTTGTCTTTTTTTTAATGTTACTGTTTCTTTTTAGTAGTCTTGTAAGTACTTGTGGATGTTATTATGTATTGCGTTCAGAGATTAGGTTTACCTACTTCAACAAAAAATGTTTTGTTTATTCATCAAAATTGCAGCATTATTTTGTTTCGATTTTTTTGAAAGAAAGTACCGTTTTACGAACATTTGATTAAAAAAATGACGGTAGCTTTTATGTCATGGTTGGCAACCCTATCGGTGTGATGTCATACTTGATGTATTCTTTTTTTATTGGGCTGGTTTAGGGATCAATCAACAACTGCATTCAGTCTTGTTAGAAGTAGTATTTTTTATTGGTCTGGAAAGATTCACAAAATATGTTTGGTTTTGTTAATTTATTTCTCTTCTTTCTATGTGTTAATATATTATATTATCTTTTATTTATTTTAATTATATTTTACCACCGTTTCACCAACCATTCTGTAGGCGGTACAGGCTAAAGTATAGCTATATTTAGAGGTGTAAATTCTTCGAATAACTTAGCTCCACCATTGCTATTACTTCATAACTGCTCTAGGGCGTGCCTACTACGGCTCATTCAAACTTCTAGGACTGCGAGTTCTGACACGCAAGGAACGCTTCGGTTATCTTGCCTACGCGGAGCTTAAGCCCTCACTTAGGAATCCATGTAGTAGGTATATAATAGCTTCGATATTGGACCCGCCATTTTGAATTTTTTGTTTGATGCTCGATTTCGGCATTATAATTTACAGCGAGTCACTGATTTAAGGAAAGATAAAAAAATATATACTTGATTGTAGTAATAGAAATAAGACGAGAAAATAAACATTTATTTCAATAACCCTCTATCTGCCGCAGTCGGGTAAAAATATAGAGGAGGTTTTGTTTGGATAAAAACTAATTTTATTGAAAATATCTCACAAAATATCTAAATATATTCAAAATTTATTCACTTGATAGCAGTTGTTTATGGATTGCTTTTTATTTACCAGGCAACAAATAATCGTAACCAATTGTTACCTGAATACAGAGAGCCTTTAGTAGGCAATAAAAAAGGTAAAAAAAGATATACAAAATTAACGAATTTTCTTTTCTTTTTTTTAACTTCGTTCTCTATTTTCACCCATTTTTGTTTATGCACATTATTCAGGGACACACTGTATAATATAAAAATCGTAACTTAACGACTTAAAAGGAGCGATTAATCAGTCAGGACTGGAGCTTAATATAATATATTAACTGCAAAATGCATAGATATTTAGTACTTTAAGGTCTCGAGTACCGGAATTGGCATCGGCTAATATAATCGTGTTGCAAATACGGTCTCATAACCGGTGGGACTGGTTCACTCTGGCTTTCTATTTACATACGTAGGTATATATTGATTTTTATGCAAAAATACTACGGCAGACGAGTTTAAAGCGAAAACATTAAGTTATACCTATACCAAGTTTTTTTAACCGACTTCAAAAAAAGAGGAGGTTCTCAATTCGACACACAGTTTTGTTTTTTTTTTTTTTCTATTGTTACCTCAGTACTGTCGACTGGGTGAACTGATTTTGATGATTATTTTTTATTTGAAAGCTGGTGCTTCCCGTGTTCCATTTCAATTTGGTGAAGATCTGATGAAGAATTTCGGAGATACCAGATCCTCTTTCTCCTTCTCGCGTCGTTCTCCTCAATGTTGATGGTCGTGAACGCCTCCACAGATCACTTTTTGTGTTTTTGCCGAAATAAAGACCCCGATGGCGAAACATCGCCATCGGGGTCTTTATTTCGGCAGTATGTATGGCTTTACCAGCGCATAGGAATTATGTCTTCGTGGCCTCTTTCCTTGGGTCACACTCCATACCTACGTTTATAAAAAATAGGGACGCGTTATATTTGTCTCTGAACGGATTTGACCCCGATTCGGTAAAGTGAATTTGTTACAAAATCTCAATATGGCGAAAACCACAATAATATAAGTTTTTTTAGGCATAAGATTATTGGAATTATTATTTCTTTTTAGTTTGAACACACATCTGTCATTGTTACTTATTTCCATCTGGGACAAGGACCCAATAACTATTGTTATAAAAAACATGATAGTTTTATAAGGATTTAGCTGTAAAATTTTATGATTTAATTAACCATTTATATAATTTGGTCATGTAATGTTACGATTCAATCTAATTTTTGCCACACTTATCCATAGTGTTTACAAGAAAAGTTAATCTGGGCCCGGTCAACATTCTAGAACGAAAGCCGCGGGCGCTGCCCTGTTCTTCGATAAAGAATGAGTAGTACAATAATTATTGTGAGTTTTTTGTACGGTTCCCTTTGAAACAAACCCTTGTTGCAATTTTATTAAATATACCGGAAGTCTAACTTGGCGGTTATTCCACAAGCTAAACGTAACCATTGTTTATGGTATATTTATGGTGAATGAATTGTCACTACATTCGATTACAGTGTTAAGGCCTTCAATAAATGTCCGGTACAATTACCCGACTGAACTGTGAGAGACCATTGAGAGTAGTGTAAAGCACATACTGCATCTGTAACAAAAAGGACACTATTTTCGCATAGAACTACTGCCGTCAGACCAACGCACAGAACACAGAACGAACAGAACAGAACACAGAAACCTCTTTTCTGGGTTCTGTGGACCAACGCAATCCCTAGCAAATACATTTGTCTATAATATTATTATTTACACCTCATATTGACCCGCAGTAGGGCAAAGGCCTTCCTCCACTCTTTCCACTTATCACGATTTTCTACCTGTCTTATACCAATATTTTATAAAGGCGTCTAATTCGTCTCGCCATCCCGTATGAGCCTGCCACGTCGTCCTTCGTGATTTGTGGTATCCATTCTGATTTAGTTCGCCCCAGCGATCATCTGACATTCGGCTATTATTATCTTCTGCTAGTCCTATTTCAGCTTCACGTTTTTTTTGCGTCGAAGAACACAAAATAATACGAATTACACAATATTTGAGTCATCATCATTGCGGCCCATGTTGTACCCATTTTTGGGTGTAGGCCTCCTCCAAATGTCTCCACTCCTGGCGGTCTTGAGCCCTTGCCATCCAATCTGGACCTGCGTGTCGCCGAATGTCATCCACCCATCGTTTAGGTGGTCGTCCTCGCGGTCTGGTGTGCTGACGTGGTCGCCATTCCAATAGTCTCCGCGTCCATCGTTCCTTTTCCATTCGAGCAATGTGTCCCGCCCATCTCCATTTGCGTCTGGCTATAATGGATACTATGTCTTGGGTTTCCGTCTTGGACCATACCCATTCGTTCGTCTTACGGTCAAGTAAGGTGATTCCGAGCATAGCTCTCTCCATTCCTCCTTGCGCTACTCTCATCTTTTCTGCAGACAATATTTGAGTATTTAATATTATTAAAACGACCTGGCTTATTCGGTCTTCGCCTCTACACACCCACACGAGGAAAGCTTAACATTTTCTTTTATTATTCTTCCCTGGCTCTGTTCTCTTACCTACTTATGGTACCTACGCATTGATACCACTTTAATTGTTGATGGATAGGCACCAATTATAGTGATGGACCTAACTGACGCGAGGAGAGTACATCAGTGTGCAAACCATTTACAGTAATGAATTGCGCGCAATTAACCTTGTCGTGTACCACCTACGCTACATAAACATTACGTACTCTTACCACAACATACGTCAAGACTGGAATGTAACGAGTCTTCTTATTTGTCTAGTAGGATAGCAAACTAGACTGCCGAATTTAAGAGGAAATGCGGGCGGAGAGACTTGAAAATTAGGTAGGTATTTGAAGAAACTATCGCTGTCGCTCTGCGAGCGGTCCGCCCTCAAATTCATGCGATAAGTACAACTGCAGATCCGACTGAATAGTTATCATTCGAGGTTTGGCTCTCGCCTATTTACTACTCCATTTTTTGAGGGTTCTAATGCTTATAAAAATAATGTATTATCAAAAAGAAAACATAGGGGCAATACTCGTACAATACAAATAGTTAATATTTATTGAACTGTAAAAAATCATTGGTTTAAGGTCATAAACCGCAAAGAAAACAGGCGAGAGCATTTCTATGGAGAATACCACCCGCATTTCGTCTTAAGGTAGCCGATAGCGTGCACAGAATTTTCTTTTGAAAATATTGTAGGTTTAGGTTGTAATGTTCAAATTATAATTTATTCCAATAAATAGTGATAATCCGCTTTACCGCGTACTAACCTTTGTAATCGGCAGACCAGACAAAATTATACTGTCTCTTGCACAGAAGTCTACTAAATAACATGTGGCCTTGTATCGTTTTCCAATAACTGTGCCATATCACATAAGATTACTGTAAAGCAAGTGTATTCAATGATCGATGAAATGACATGCAGATTCATGCTCCCTTTTCGTTTTTAATCCATAGTGCATCCGTATAAGAAGATTTTATATTCTTTGAAAAATATATTCCTCGTAAAGCGTTTCAATATCAATTACTGACCAGGATTTTTGGAACGAGTTTATGAAAGCTCTTAAATCAATTTGCGTTGGAATCTTCGTAGGAATAATTGTTAGCTAATCATAATATCTACCTATAAAAACTGTGACTGTACTCATCATCTTCAACTTGTAATCCATCAGTGGTTGAGGGCATAGATTATAAAAACCCGAAAGCTACATAGCAAGTGCTTTTGAAAAAATTCCAATTATACAGTAGTTGAGATTACGAGACTTAATACTTACCTATGTTACGAAGTGCATCCACAACATGGTCAATAGGATATTAATTTTACAACGAACAAATGGTGCTTCGGGAACAGCATGGTGGTTAAGTACTTACCACGTATTTGCTAAGTGCTTCGCTTTTGATAAATTATTCTATATACTCAAATCAGAACCCTGGATTATTTCAAAGGACTTGGCACTTCAAAGAGCCTCGTCTCTTTTTTTGTATTTATTTTAAAAAGAAATGAACGTAGTAAACTTAAAGAAGGTAGAGATCGTTATAGAGGGACATTGCGACTGTAAAATAATAAAATATTATAGTTTAAAAAAAAAACTAAAGAAAACGCTTTTGTCATCCAAACTAAACGTGTATGCAAAATTTCAGCTCAATCGGAAACCGGGAAGTGGGTCAAATTTAACTTCCAAGATTTTTTTACATAGTTAGTTACAATACAAGTGAAGCTAATAAAAGCGTTTTAAAAAGATCTATGAACATTTAGATTACATTAACTGTAACCGAATGTTTTCAGTGATATTTCTATCGAAAAATACGAGAATATTTATGAAGTTTTCAGACTTAGACAGCTCGTAATGATCCCATTACGACGTTTGGCGTAATCCTGTATTCTATCCATGTCAGTCGACTGTCAGCCTTTGGCGACCTCTGACACGATCAACGTCAACACCGAAACGAAGTGGAAAACCCTTGACACTCAATAAACGACTTTAATGAGAAACTTTTAAGTAGAATTTTCAATGTAATCACTTACAACAGATAAGTGCTCTATACATGTGCGAAATTAAGTGACAAGTACGCGTATCTGTAGACAAACGAAAGTTTTGTCCACGAATGACTGAGCATCAGACAAAATGTTATTAGTACATTTTGTAGTGATGTTTAGATGCACGCGACGCGACGCGACGTAGACAAACAATAGACAGGCTGACGGGAGTATTAAGACATGTTTTTATAACGGTGCAGCCAATTTTCCTTGCACCTGCTTAACGTCGAGAAAATATTGAGTGAAAATATTATCGTTATTATAATAAAAACTGAATTTTATTTACTCTTGAAATAACGAAGAATTGAAAATTATTTCTTTGCTCAAAATAAGTTGTACATAATTGTTCACATGTACCTCTACAACATTATCTCGTAGCCATTTTTCTTATACATTATACAACTACGTGCAAATGGTAAAATATCACAGAAATGCTAAAATCTCCGCTCACCAAAAAGAAGACCTCCACATCTCTATATGTATAATATAATACGTGAAGAGAAAACTTTGTACCCCTAAGCATATTGCGCGCACGGAGGAGTGTGAGCTTTGGCATATTTAAAGTTTATATGTTGAGAAGGAATGCAGATAGCTAAAAATATATAATATTCCAGTCGAATTTCTACCACTGGGCGACCACTACTTACATTATAAATTACTACCCATTTTTGATTTTGACTATTTGACTTTCTATTTACACTTAGACAATTTTTCCATAAAAAAAGCTATACAAATTACAAAGACGCAGAACAAAAAACCGAAGGACATATGAACATTTAAATAGTGGTACACAACGGTGACCACGTTGCGGTTCGTTGCCAAGCGGGGCAGGTGTTACCACAGTGCAACCAACGTGCTGCCACCACGTGCCTTCCATTATAGCAATGAGAGAAAGACGCACGCACTTGTAGGAGTTACGACTTTTGACGAAAGTTCTACTTTGTTGAATGGGAGTCTGGCTTATTTTCCTGCCGGTAAAAATAGTAGCAAATCAGCGAGTTTCGTAATGCCTTTACGTCGGACGTACTCGAATATCGTCACGATATCTGTTCAATGCACAATAGGAGAGACTTGCTATATTATAATAAGTTGACATGTTTTCAAACGATATGTGTAATTGTAAAGGGTGACCACTGTGACCAAGGGATCTCTTTTTATTAAAAAAATATGGCTAGAGGATCATCAGCATTCTCTTAACGTTAAAACAACATATATGTACCTCGATCACTTTTTACACATATCTATGGGTCACAACTGTTCATTGTGGCAGTTAAGGGCACCCAAGTTCAGCAGTGATCGTTTACGGAGCTGGTATGTCTGTAACTACTTCTTTTAAAGTATAATTAGGTTCTACTTTATTAGAGAATGTTCTTTTAACGATAGTACTCATCATTATGAACAACTTTTAATATGCAATCAATTAACTAAATTAAAATGTTAGCTGTTTCATGCATTTAGTCGAGTAATATTTAATTATTTGTATGGAACTGCAGATTTTTGTTTGCGATTTCATATTTGGTCCCTTAGTAAAACTTATTCATAGCGATGAGCACTCCCTTATAAGGACCTCTGCTAATAAAGTTAGGTCCTTACAATATATCTAATTCTTTAAATTTTTATACATACACAATATTTTGTATGAACATTCGGTTGAACACGACAGCCTGTCGAAGTGTCCATACAATGGAAAAAGGCTCATTATGAACCCATTTCCGGGACCATAATGAACTACATAATTATAACAATCATCATTTGGTTGCGTGGAGCTTCGTCAAGGCCACTATTACGTAAATAATTATTGATATTATAGTTTTCATTTAACTGTTTTTAAATAGGTAGGTACCTATAATAATACAATGAAATAAGCATTCGTTCACACTCGATATTTTTAGCAGCAGAATCGCGTGTTTTCGCGTTTGTTGGCTGCCTTTTGCTTACAAAAAGTGAATAACGAACGCGAAATCGCGCGATTCGGCTGCTAAAAATATCGAGTGTGGATGGGCCCTAAGATCTACTTCATTAGTTAATTATGAAAAAATATATTTTAATGACAATCAACAACTGACTATAGTAAGTGTAAACATAGAATATTTATGAGTATTTTAAAATTTACATGTAGTTGAGTCAAATTTTGAAGACGCTTCTAAAAGAATATCGAGAAATACCTGTAATTGTCATACACTTCAGATCCTGTACAACTTGACTGTATTCTTCTAATGTATGATGCATTTTTGGTATACCTAATATAAATAAATAAAACGAAGAGAAAACAGACATTTTGGAAACTACAAACTCTTGTAACAACTCGAAGTCCCTGCGACATATACTGGCTGCCGCCAACAATATGGGCAAGGTAGGCGACTTAGGGACTTTACTCATGACGCGACGCGACGCGACCGATATCGCATCGATTGTCGACCCAAATTGCATGTACGTCCTGATGGAGCGACGCGATGCGATTCGACTGATTTGTGTCGCTCACCAACTATATAACTGACTTCAAAAAAGGAGGAGGACCGTATGTACTTTTTTTTTAATGTATGTTCACCGATATCTCCGTCAATTGCGAACCGATTTTGAAAATTCTTTTTTTATTTGAAAGGGTATACTCTCGAAGTAGTCTCATTTAGATATTATGAAAACCTTCAGAGATAGACAATGGAACTCTTCAATGGATAACAGCAAATCATTCGCGATTGCTGTGATCGCATGTTTATGTGTTATCTTAGATGCCACTCCAAATAGAAAAATAACATAAACTTTTAATAAAAGTAAAAACCGACTTCAAAAATCTATAAAGTATAAAATAATTTACTTAAAAAACTTAACAGCTTCTGAAGTCGGGGTCTTTATTTCTTCAATGCACCTTAGCTTGGCAGTGGTACTTTGACATCCCTTCCGTGGACATAGCGTCGTAATTTCGACATTCTTTCCACATCGTTCGCCGTTTTAATGACGCTTCCCTTGTGTTCTTATGGGTGACGTGAGTGTTAAGTAGGTAGGTACATACTAGTATGGATTAAATTGAAAAAATGATAAATTTAATTGGAAGATTAAATAAATGATCATTGCTGCTCTTTTTTTTTAATATTTTGTAAATTCAGGACGAATTTAAGCCGGGGCCGCTACCGCGGCCCCATTTATTATTGTGGATCTGGTTTGTGAAAAGAGTATCCATGGAGTTTCTTGCGGGTATCTTCTCCAGGACCAACCCACTTGGAACCGTGCACCTAGAATCACGACGTTTTGAAAGTGCCTGCAAAGGCCCAGTTGAAATAAAAATCTTTGACTTTGACTTTTTTCGACGGCAGCAAGGGATGTTAAAGAAGGTATGCCGTCAACCTAGTTAAAATAAGACGTCAAATGTTGTAAATAAAAAATTGTAGGTTCACACGGCTACATATCAAGCTATACATTTCCAGTATAAGCTGACCTCGCATTGTATAGGCTTTCCGTACAATGACAGCTCAGCTTATACTAAAAATGTATAGCTTGATATGTAGCCATGCGTTTACCAGTATTGCTTTTTCTAGCAACAGTGTTCCATGCTAATTTTGTTTCATGGCGCTGTTAATATTGTGGTAGGGTGTGGTTATACCTCCTATCTTTTTCATTCCGCTCCCATTAAGGGGTTATTGCACCTACTCATCATTATGAACAACTTTTACTATGGGGCCGAGACTGAAATAGCGAAAAGAACAAGAGCGGTTCCATGCCTGTTCCATATCTATCAATAGTTCAATAAAATGAATGGGTTGGTCCCATAGTAAAAGTTGTTCACAAAGATAAATAATATAACCTCATAAAGGGATCGGGATTAAAAAGGTAGGATGTTAGGTATTTCAAGACATTTTAAGACAACCTACATACCAACATATAAGTAATTAATTAAAGTCGATACTTAGCTATGTATGCGCCTCACGTTTTATTATAGTATACAGTCCACTGTTTTACCCACTATCTTAGTTGCAAATAAATGCTCATTGTCAACACACGTTCGTCTAATTTCACTCACACTTCCCATACAATATTGAACCTTAACCACATCATCAAGACCTTGTATAGACAGGGATGATTTTCAATTTCTTGTAGGTACAAACTGAATAGAATTTTACTCAGTATTTTTTTTTATTAAATTAATTTATTATTGATACAAGTACCTACCTAGTTGCGCAACTGAAATTGCTCATCGACATACCAAACAAGAAATCGCCAGCAGGTCGCAAAGGAGTCGAGCGGTCGCGCGCCCACGTACATTTGATGCGATATCGCACGCCATGAGGACGTACAAGCGACTCGACGTCGATCAGACCTGTGAGCGATATCGCCATATCGTACGATTTGGTCAGTAAACATGTGCGACCGTTCATACATTTTCTATGGGTCGCAAGGTTACGCGATATCTGACCGATGTCGACAATCGATGCGATATCGCGTCGCGTCGCGCCATGAGTAAACACGCTTAACGTGTACACCAACTTCTTGCATATCTATTACGATATTAATTTGACGACACGATTGGCGCAATGGCTAAGCGATTAGCTTTCTACGCTATCTGTCGCAGGTTCGATCCCCGCACGGAACAAATATTTGTAAGATCTACAAATAGTTGTTCCGGGTCTGGACCCGGAACAACTATTTGTAGATCTTATCTTATTTGTAGGTCTTGTGTGTTTGCATGTGACATGTATGTTTATACAGTAGAAATTCGAGTGAGGGGCAAAGTTTAAAAAAAAAATCTTAACTTTATGACCTTTTAATTTGAACCATGAATAAAAGTATGACCGAATCATGTTCGATAGGCTAAAAAATGGACGTACTTACACGAAATGGACGCAAAAGATACTTGGCAACTTCTTGAGAGAGAATTCAAACAGAGATTTCAACTCAAAATACTGCTCTATACAATTATAGAACCTCCTATTTATTTACAAACTTATAAAATCCTTTACAATGACGTAACTCATAAAAACCTATTGATACGTTACTGTTACTGTTAGCCTACATCATCCCACTGCTGGGCAAAGGCCTCCCCCATGATTTCCAGGCTTTTCGGTCTAGAGCCATTGTGAACCATTCGTTGTTAGTGTTATCAAGTTCGTCCCGCCATCTCTTTCGTGGTCTGCCGCGTCGCCTTCTCGTCATATCAGTGCTCCATTTAGTGGTTACGTACCACATGAATATTCATTATAATCTCATTGGTACATAGTCATCTGAAAGCGAATAATTGAGAGGATGTGCATCGAACAATAACAAACATTATAGTCGCGGACGACCTTGAGTGTCGTTAATAGCGGCCTCAAGTCTACACTGTGCACGCATAGCGGTTTCATAAGCGTAGAGTTGACGCGTCTACTAAAACGGTTATATTATTGTTATCGGAGGCCACTCTAGCCTATCCGAATATTATATAACTTAACCGCCAAAAACCCCCGACTCCAACTAGAAAAAGAGCTGTAACTTTTGAACTGCTGAACAGATTTTTATGATACATATCTAAGAACCATTCCGATTAAACTAGGTTTCAATTAAAAAAACTGCATTGAATTCGGGCCATCAGTTTTGGAGCTACGATGCCACGGAAAAATTCACGCTATAAACTTATAACATCCCTCTTTTTGTCGGGGGTTAAAAATAGACAAGTACAAGAAAAACTATAGTACCACTTAAATCCGGCCTCAAAACTTTATTCCGTACAAAGTATTCTTGAAGGTGTAGCATTGAGGGAATATATCTTAACCGTTCTGGTATTGATGCGATGTAGATTTGTTTCCGGAAAAGTGTTGGCGCGAACTTATCTGAATAAAGCGGAGCGTAGTAGAATATTTATGCGAATGGACACTGAATAATTTGACTTTTATTGTCAACATTTTGTAAACTCAACTCTTAATATAACAAGTTAAATATTGCATTCAGTGTAATAATGGCTATATTGGCTGTAACGTGCAATAAAAACAAACACGGCAGCCGTGTCGATAGCTATCGATTTAAATTTTCAATGATCGTCAGTATATTGTTAAAATAATGTCTGAGCTATTTCCAGAACTTCTAAACTTAATATTATATATCCAATTTTTGTCATAGGAGAAAATATGGGATAACTCTTCAAGGAACGATCTGAAGTCGGTTTTATTTTTACCTGTATGGCGGTTATCGTCTTTTTTTGGAATTCAATGTTTGCCTGTATAGTAAATTTTACTATATTGGAAAACCTAGAAATAGGGCAGGAGTTATGTGTATCAAATCAGGCAAGAGTGCGACTTTAGAAGCCATTTAGCCCACAACAGAATTCAAGCGATGATGGTATCGGATACTTACCGATCCCAGCGACGTAAAAACGGATTTTGACTGATTTGTTTAGTAAAAAGCCGATGTTTTTTTTATAATTCGACTAATTACAAAGGGTAGTAAGTAAAATCTAGATGTGACTAATTAGAACCTGAATTCTCCAATCTCGTGTGTACGTAATACGTATACTAAAGGTTTTACGGTAACATAAATAAATAATTGATAGGTAATTCATTCGAAATTAAATCCTAGAGATCAGACTATTTTCCTATGAATAATATAATTTATTATATGTATAATGTATGTAGACATGTATAATGTATGCCTATTTTAGTCATGTTTGTTGTAAATTAGTGTAAACATTTGTAACATGTTATTTTTGTCTCTATATTGTACCTATCTTTAGATTAGTTATTTCTACTTCTTAGATAAGTATTATATATTGTAAACTATTTATTATCTTGCATGGTATAAATACTATAAATTATTGCAGACTTGATCACGTTACATTACAATAACTAGATTATTTAATCAATTGCATAACGTAGTTACTGATATGATAATATGCCACACTTGACTTAATATGCAGTGCATCAGTTATAGTCGTTGTTAGTGTAATGTGATTGCGGTCGTCATCGCATACATCCGTGGTCTAATACATCGCACTAATCCTACATCTGCATGAGTTTATGTTCAATTGTTGCATGATAGAGTCTGTTTAATAAGTAAGCTTACGCGTCAGTAACTTATTTATTACGATTTTTTTGTTTGACGCAATAACTTACATAATAAAAATGCTCTGCGCTTAATTCAATGTTGAGCTTGGTTTATGTTTCATGCGGGCAAGATAAATCATAGGCATCAATTTTATAAAAAGGAGGCGGATTTAATCCCCCAATAGTACCGTTGCACTGGGAAACGAATATCTGGAATACTATTGGATGATTAAAATTTAGTTTTTCATGCCCTCGCTTTCATGGTTATAAAAGTGACATTTAAAAAAATAAGCGGCGGTTTTGTAACGACTATGAGGCCAACAGCTTTCAGTGATCGACTAGATCTGAATAAATCATCAGTTATATCGCAGTGTTCTGTGAGCTTTTTCGCCTTTGATTATTCTTTGGTCTCGTTTTATTTATACCGCAGTTATTTCATTAAATTGTAGTAGTGTACGTTAAAAACTAAAAGGATTTTTTCTCCTACTATAATAATTTATTATGACACTTATAAATTGTGATTTTTATGATAAGAGCATGCGCTCACCTTACTCAAGGCCGTGTCAGTTGAGTCTACAACCTTATAAGAGTTAGTTTTGTTACTTGAATTGATAACACAAATGAAATCACTGTGGTTTAAATCGAGTATTGCAATAGACTTCAGATATTGCATGAGTAATATCTTAGACCTTCCAAATTTATTTTTGTAGTTCGACTTCTAACTTGAATTTGTTTTGCAGAAGTGAGGCAGGAGGCTGTGCAGCAAGCGCTTGCAGAGATGCAGAACAGACCAAAGCCCTCGCTGCCAATGCCTTCGAAGAGGACCTCCATGATGGCCAAGAGCCCTGACAGAGAGAGACATGACCTCTGTAAGTACTGAACTGTTATTCATTTAGACTATTGTGTCGTGACGCAGGATTGACCAATCAAAAGAATCTGTCCAGGAGTGTGTCTTATCACAACGAGTTTTTATTGGCTAACACTGCGTCAGAAGGCGCCACAACACATCACAACACAATAATGTAAATCCGGCTTTAACTCGCAACGTATATAAGGTAACTCAGACAGGAAGTTATTGTACTTCTTCTGTCGAGTCGGCAGTAGTTATCATATATATGGGAATCGCTCATGTTGTAGTGGAAATATCAGCCAGTCAGCAATGGTGGTAGCGAGGCTGACTGCTCAGGGTGCGCAAGACGGTCTCAGGTGTCTTCAATTGTCGAGGCTCTTTGAATGATTCCTTGAAATTTGGAAAATTAAATAGATACTTTCGAGCATAACCAAATTAATGGTATAATATCTTTACCTACAACTCCAGGTATTTTTATAATGGCTAGGTTTTCCTCGTCTTCTTTATACTTTTAGGAATATTATTTCTCTCACTGTCATGTAAGTTCCAATAAACAAACCTTGATAAAAATTATATAACGTAATATCCATATCCTTCAGATAAGAATTTTTATAATGCGCTACGAGCTATTTCTATGTAAATCTAATTAATATTTTTATTACTTCCTTTTGAAATGAGGTGGTGTTAATAGTAATAGTTAATTTGCCGAGGTTTTATTTTATTTTCAGTAAATTGAGATAAGGCAGAGTATTTTATGGATCGATAGGAGTATCAGGAAACCTAAGTGCACGGTTTTTTGGATTCAGTTAGGGGTTTCGAAGTCTTATCGTTGGTATCTTATGGCGAGTGTTTCTGCTGCTAATCTTCCACACGGTTACGGGGTAAAAGTATTCATGTTTCGGAGAACGGCAGTATTATTTTATTATCTCTAAAGGTTAGCATTAGGGTTGCTACCCGTAATATATGCAGATAATTGTCATTTTATCATTGAATATTATGTACTGAAATGTTAGCTAAGAGAAAATATTAATATAAAAATATTGTATGCATTGGCTTTTTTTTATCAATGTTCAAAGTTGTATAATGTAAATATCTTCAAAAAATATAAAATGCCATATTACTCGAAAATGGTTGACATTTGCGTAGGAGTGAGTCATCAGGAGTCATTTGGTTGCAAATGATCACTCCTACATCCCCATAACGGATTGCCGTCATATTACCAGTAACCCTGTATACTAAAGTATTGTAGGTTATTTCGGACAAACGTAGGTACCTACTTTATACTTTATAGAGCAATAAAGTACGTTATACTTTATTTTACCTATTTTGAGTTTTTAATGTTTTAATTTTTTGTTTATTCAAAGAAATAAAAGTGTTAAGCGATTTTTTGCGTATTTACATTACAATAGGTGTCCCTAAATTTAATAAAAAATGAATTAATTATATATCTTAACTTAGACATAGAATGTGAAGATGCTGTTAAAGTGTTCACCAATAACGAGTACCCATATGTTAGGTGTTTAGAGAAAAAAAATTACAAGTCTTATTTTCATACGTACCTACTCATATTTTTTACCTTAGAAAATTAAATAAGTATACTTACTTTATTTAATTTTATAAAAGGTGGCGAGTTAGCATAGCGGCTATAGAGTTCCTTTACAAACAAGGGTATCCTCTTATAACATTTTTTTTATAAATAAATATGTAGTATAATTTTTGTATTTTAGTAAAAAATATGTCATGTCACTGTGACACAGGCCAGAATATGTACATATTACCAGTATTCTGTTTACCAGTAAGCTAAATATACTTCAGCTACGTGTTAACTCACTGCAAAAGTTGAACGGGGCATCTAAGCAGCTTTTCGGTTTACATGGAAAAATTCAACGCGGTAACCGGCGGCGGCGCGGCGGCGCTAAACGGCTTTGTAGCTTTTAAACGTTAGGGCTTAACATCATGCGTTCTTTCTCCAATATTTTTATTTGTAGAAGAAAATTCTATCTGTTTAGTTTATAAATGCTCAATAATAAATTTTATAAAAAAAAAATGCTTTATCCCTCACTAGTGCTTCTCCTGTATCCCCCCCAGACCCGGAACAACTATCTGGGGGGCTAAAATAGCCGCTTTAGATGAATCACAATATTCATCGTCGGTAATACTGCAATACCGCGAAACTAACAGTGGATGATACCGCGGAAGTGCAAAAGTAGCAAAGAGACGTCGCGGCTATGAGATCATGACGCTGATTGAATTGATTGGTTGGATTGAATTAGATATTATCATAAATGTTCAGACACGTCTAGCTTTTTTGCTCTACTGTAAAGTTCGCACATAAGTTACGCTGTATTGCAGTATCACCGACGAAATTTCAAAATATCTACTTCATTGACAACTCTTAATGTCATCCGCATAAGGTTCATATTCAGTAATCATCTGTTTGACAGTTACTATGCAGATCATTTGATGAATTGCTCAATGTGGCCTTTTTACTATAGACAATACAAATAATTGCTCCGTGCGGGAATCGAAAACGCGGCACGTAGCTTAGAAAGCTAATCGCTTAGCCACTGCGCCAACCGTGTCCTTGCTACTAAATAATTAATATTTATAAGTCTCTTCAGTCAACTAACTATATTTATCAGAAATGTGCTTATTCCGATCCTCCGCTGAAGTAAATCTTTTGGCACAGGAATGATTAGCTCCAAACAAGGTCACGTTCGTTTTTTAATGAGAGATTGGTTCAGTGATCGATACTGCCATGTGATCCCATTTTGGAATAGACTCTCTTCAGTTTTTAGACGTGGTAATTTTTGATGTTGCAATCTCGGCAGTAAATTTCGCCTGTGTAGGTACTTCTTAGAATAGGATTTATTTTATTTAATAATTTATGTACACACATGAAAAATAACACAGAAAACATTAAATAGTAGAACAAAGTACAAAGGTACTGCTTATTTCATTAAAGAAATCTCTTACAGCAGACCTGCGAGAGGAGAATTTAAAACACGAAATGTAGACAGCGATGTACAAGAGTAGACTAAAACTACAAATTAAATACAATAATATAAACTTATGTAAAATACCAACATAAAACAAATACACATAAATATAAAAACTTACATAAATAAATACAAACACATATATATATACATAAATTGCAAACGGAAGATGCTATGACAGGGAGAGATAATGCTCTTATTATTTATGTGCAATGTTTTCTGCACTTTCCGAGTGTCTGCGTTGACTTTATCCACCCTGTAATAAAATGTGCTGTTTATTGAAGCGAAAACTAATAGAGCACTTAATAAGAGATGTTTTTGTAAAACTGATCGTAGTAGTTAGAAAAGAAAACATTCAATAAAGATAATGGTACGGTGATTGCAAAAACTGCATTCATTTTATAAATTAATAAACAAAGGTGTTCAAAAGCCGGGGCGCTTTGATCAGTTTAGGGTTGCCACCTTTTTTTGAGCAAATAAAGTATACTTACTTGACTAAGGTAAAAAAAATAGTACAACGTGTTTAATAGTGTAGATATCAAATATTTATTTATTCGACTTGCTATTTTTTTCTATGTGAATTTTTGTTTCTTTTAGCAACATCTAAGAAATACTAGTTATTGGTGAATAGCTTAACAGAATCTTTATATTAAGTTAAGATATTTAAATACACTTGGGAGCAATGAATCCAGGTCAATATTAAATCTCGAAAACTAAGAATGTTAGCTATTAATTTTTTTTTTATATTTTATTTAATTAATAAAACTCCTTAGTTTTATTCTTCGTTTTACTTATTAAAAATACATAAATTTAAATTGCTAAATGTAATCGCAGTTTTTTTTAAATTTCCATTTTTTTACCCATTTATCATTTTCTCACATTTTAGTACTTTGTATTGCCTCCGTGTGTTGTCAATACAGATGTCATGCGATTCTATACGGCACAAAGTTTCAGAGGCGATATTGGGGAATAAAATAAATAAATAAGGGTATTATTTGAGTAGCATTAAATAATCTATAAAATACTCTTTATTTGAATGAGCTATATTCTTAGTTTCCGAGATATTACGGTTTATTATGTTGGTGACCCGCATTCAATGCTCCTGAGTGTAATTGATTTTTTATTAAGTTTAGGTTAATAACACTTTTATTTCTTTTAGTAAACAATAAAATAAAACCTTGAAGTCAAAATTAGAAAAATGATTTTTTTTACGGACTTTATTGTTCTCATAAAGTATGTTTGTCCAAATTAACGTACAATACTTTAATAAACACTACGGGTGACAACCCTAATCCAGGTCGTAATTAAATCTCACGTCATTTTAATCCGGGTTGTTTTTCTTTGTTTGCACAATGCAGTGTCATGACACGTAATAAAACGTTTGTGTAAAATTAAAAGAGTCATATTTTATTTGTTTTATCTTTGCGCTATCTCGGATTGTTCCTAGAATCCGCTATGCAAATTGCTCGAGAGGTTGTTAGAAGCTAATATAATTATATTAAATAAAGAACTCTCGTTCTTGATCTCGACCAGCGGGTCCGCTTAACGAAATGGTAATGAACATCGATACTGGTAAAACTTCAATACGATCGCGAGAGCCTAAAGTTCGATCTACAAAAAAATTGCATTTTTTTTTATAATGTTTCTCCCCTCTGGGAGTCTATACTTCATGATCGGTATCATGAGGTTGGGACTCCCATCTTTATGAAGTTGTACCTAAGGTAAAATGTTCTTCGCACTTCCCACTTGATATATAATCAATGGCAAAATGTTTACCAATAAAATATTTGCAACTATGTAGTTTTGTTCGGGTTGATTCTGATATAGAGCATAGTATCGGCTTCGAAAAGTGCGCAATTTCCTGTAGGTAGGCGTTGAGCAAGTGTAGCGCCTATGAGGATATTGGGGGAAAACGAATATTCGAAGAATATGTTGATCTTGTTGATGTATGCATTAAAAATCGGACTGACCTTTAAACAATATAAGCACGAGATATAGATTATAGTTTTCCTCCATTGAACAGGAAATTTCCTCCAATTAGGCAACATGATACGCCTGGCAGGCCAAAGCCTGACCACAAATTATAATTATAATAGTTACTACGTAACAGGGTAATTACGATACACGCTCGTAATCGGAATCGATAAAATTTTCACAGGTCAAGAATGTTCATTGCATTGTTCCAATTGTTGAGCGGAGTAATTTTTAAAGCAAACTGCAAAATGGGAATAGTTGAAATGTCAATATTGAATTGATTCCGATTCTAATTTCTATATTCGATTATTGATGTCGAGCGTCCGCGTATAGTGCCGCTACAGAAAATTCAAACAGCAATGCCAGAATGTTACTTTTGTTACATTTTACTTTACTTTTGACTCCGCCATGTTACTTCCATGTTACACGACTCAAAATTTAATGTTTACGTTAGTTTTCGTTAAAAAATATTTTAAATATTTAATTAGTTAAAACAAAGGTTAAAACAATCTGCAAAAATATGTCTCTTACACTCTCTAAGGAAGTATTCATTTGTATAAGAGAGAAAGGGACATGTGGAGCCATGAGCCGTAGTGCAGAAGTTATTTAGCGTTTCCACAATTCTTTACAACGTTTGCTTTTGTTACAGCCTCATCATCAGACGAAGATTCGTGCGCGGGCGACTCGGAGCTGCCCCCACCACCTGAGCTGGGCTCCCCACCCGCGCGCCGTCCCGCCGCTCCACACCCTCGTGCACATCCCCATCCGCTGCCACAGCCCCATCATCTCAGGGAGAAGAAACATGTCCCCAGGGAAAGGACGGAGATGCGTGAACGAACTGAAATTGATTTATCTGAGATGACTCATCTGCCTGCTTGTGAGTACATTTTTAATCTAGTTAAAAGAAGAAGACTAGAAATGCTTGCTAATCCCTGGTGGCTTAATTAAGTGTATAAGATATGAGTCGTTTTAATAAAAAATTGCCTAAAGCTGCCATTGATCGCGAGAGCACCGCCCTAAGTCCTAATAGGCTATGAATGCAGCAGTCTATTAATCAGTACCTTATACCATTTATAATTAGAAATCTGAAGTAAATTTTAAGCATTCAAGAGAATGTTGATCATGTTCCTTCCTATACTGAGCATGTAACAAAGCGGTTGCAGTGCTAATTGAATTGCCAATAATTTCCGGATACGTACAAGTAGATTTCGTTGGATTATTTGATATAAATCGGTGCGACATGCGGTGCTATAACCGATCGGTCCTGATTTAATTTCGAATTCCTCGTTGAATGGATTGCAAATACATCAATTGCCGGCAAATTTGGAAGTATTCCTGGACATTCTCCAGAAATGTAATCTTTCTCGATAGGTTACAACTCTGGTCAGTTCATACGTTCAATTAGATGGTCATATTGAGCATTGGGTATGCATGATTGTAGTTCTGGCTTGACAGTTCGGACGAGACACGAAAGATATTTAAAAAAATTAAAGCTTTTAATATTGCATGAAGCGCGTAACAGCGGCTTTAGTAAATAAAATCAGTATACAACGTGTATCAGAAATGCGTGGTCGTATTTAAGGGTGTGGATCAGTCCATCAAACTGAACAACTTTTTCTATGGAACTAACATCGTAATCGCGAAAAAATAATCAGCTGCCCCCGTTTGGGTCGAGTAGGCATTGAAGTTTTGTAGGGGACAGCTGAATTTTTTTTTCACTATTTCGATTTTGGTTCCATGGAGAAAGTTGTTTAGTTTATTTGATGGTCTGATCCACACTTAAATATGAGCACGCATTTCTGATACACATTGTATAATTGACATATTTCACTTCACTGTATTTATTTAGTGCTAAACTAAACTTTGCGTTAACACGACAATATACGCACGTTTTTTTAATAGAAATATCGGAAAACTAACTTCACTTATCCAACTTTGTGTGCGCTCAGGTCGTAGCTAATTCCGCTCGAGCAAGTAGTACTAATTGTATTGTTAGAGTCAATAACATCGCTTTAATGTATGCAGAGTATAGTCCAGTACCGTAAGCTAGTGTCGGCGGCTTGGAATCAGAAGTTATCTGATTATCAGCTCTTCAGATAACATGATATATCTAGGTCGCGTTGCTTCCTCGATTGTAATAATGTTATGCCGTTTACGAGTGCTGGAAGTGTATCATGTGTTTCAAATTCTGCATTTGTGCTGATTTCTGTATTTGCTCTGAATTGTGGCACCAAGGTTAGAGTGTAAAATTATAATACGAGATTATTCTACTGCATATTCCGCCCATAAAAGTCAACTTGATGGTAGGTTTATTTATTTTTAACCGCTGGCATAAAAGTGGGCTCTTATAAGTTTGTAATGTGTATATGTATTTGTGTATCTCTGTATATCTGTCTGTAGCATCGTAGCTCCAAAACGGATGGATCGATTTCAATGCAGTTTTTTTTTATTGAAAACTAGTGTAATCGGGCATCATCTTAGCTATGTTTCATGAAAATCTGTTCAGCTGTTCAAATATTACAGCTCTTTTTCTAGAATCGGGTGTTTTTGATGGTTTGGTTATTTTGAAGAGATAACACGAGTACTATATTTTACACTTTATTATTTCTAATTAGGCCTATATTTGATGAAAATATTATTGATAGAATAACAGGAATACCTATTAGATTCTTAGACAGGTTGAGGAAGTTTCTGTTTATAAAAACAATTTTCCTTTGCTAGTGTTGTTTTCGACTACGTAAAGTGAATCACTTGTACGTCATCAATTCAAAGAAGATGTATTAAACACTATGAAACGAAAAACATCGATCAGTTTGTGTAGCTGTACTACAGACGTAGGACTGTCTGAAAGACGTGCGTATTTTATCAAGCAAGCCGGTTCTACGTTGAAAACGAAACACAACGATCGGCCTGCATCACATTTCATACATATTTAAAAGCAAGCACGCAAGCGTGACACTATACGCGTGACTTTGAAATTGCTTCAATGCACACCAAGATTGATCAACGGGTGTCATCAATTAACAAATGTGGATTACGAGAACGGTGAAGTGATAATTGTAGTGAATTGACAGTGTATTTGTGGAAATAACTTATACATATTAAAAATCTAAAAGTGTGACTTATTACTTTGTGAAGTTTTACGTGAGTCATTGAGGCATCGATAGCGTCACTGCTTCTTCTATACTTCGATGAGCAAATAAAAATAACAAGGGTAAGATTTACGGTAGATTCCAAAACAATAAATATAATTGCTCATGTCTCGATTTTATCCAATTACAATTAAGAGTTTTGTTTATTCATATTAACACTCCTGTCATTATATAATTGCTTTATACCACACCAAAATAAAAAATAAAATACAAGAAAACATAGTGTAAAACAATGCACAATAGGTGGTCTTATCGTTAAGAAAGTTACTGGTACCTTTTAGAACATTCGTTTTTAACCCAAAGTACTTACTGGGGGTCTAAAAAGGCCGCTTTAAATGAATAATAATATGATTCATATTACAAAATAATGTCAAATTGTCCACTTAATTGATGACTCTTAATATCATTCATGTAAGGCTCATATACAGCAATCATCTGTTTGACAGTTGCCATGGAGATTCGTTGGTGAATTGATAAATGTGGCCTTTTTAGGCCCCCTGATCTACTTTTAGAGCGTTAGTGTTTTGTCTAATTGGAATAAGATCACCTCTTTTCTATTTACGAGTTCCCATGTTCAACGAAAGAATATTGTCTAAATCGTACTTCCTTCGTTTGATGACAAACCTTTGTCACATCCATCAATAGCCTTATAGCCCCATTACAGCTTTGTTTCGATAAGTCTTGAAGTTGAATGCTGAGGCCCAATTCTCGTAATTAAAAATGTTCAAAATATAGTTCGGATCTCATTCCGATCTACTACCAATGTCATAAATATCACAAATGGTATTCTCCTACCCTAACAAACAACGTCAAACGTGACATTATATTGTAATGAGATCGAAAGTTGAATAAAAGGCAAATCGGTATTCTGCCAATTCTGCTAACATTTTGAACTGACACAGATAATAAAATTGACACTCTCGTCTATACACAAACGTCAAAAATGAGATTGAAATGAGTTTGTAAGAAGATTGAATCCAAATCATACTGGAATCGGACTGAACTTTAAGAGGAGTAGAATTAAATACATGACTTTTTGTCAATTCATAATATAATCTCAGTTCGGTCAGCTTTCAGTCATATTATAAATTAATTACGAGAATTGGGCTTCTGTAATATAATTTGCTGGCGGATTGTAGACGGTAGTTACATGTCATAAAATCATCACTCAGAAGCCCAATTCTCGTAATTAATTTATAATATGACTGAAAGTTGACCGAACTGAGATTATATTATGAATTGACAAAAAGTCATGTATTCTACTCATCTTAAAGTTCAGTCCGATTCCAGTATGATTTGGATTCAATCTTCTTACAAACTCATTTCAATCTCATTTTTGACGTTTGTGTATAGACGAGAGTGTCAATTTTATTATCTGTGTCAGTTCAAAATGTTAGCAGAATACCGATTTGCCTTTTATTCAACTTTCGATCTCATTACAATATAATGTCACGTTTGACGTTGTTTGTTAAGGTAGGAGAATACCATTTGTGACATTTATGACATTGGTAGTAGATCGGAATGAGATCCGAACTATATTTTGAACATTTTTAATTACGAGAATTGGGCCTCAGATGTATAGAAAGTTCTGTTCATCATCTGGTTAGGATTTTTCCCGGTTGAAACATTATCTTCTGCCGATTTTTTCTTTAATTAATATCTAATGAGAAATTGTCTCACTTGTGTCCAAACGACACTCGCCAACACCAAATACCATGTGAATGATCAACAATCGCGAAAGTGTAAGCCATCCAGGGGAAGCAAATATCTATTAGTAGGACCATAGAGCCTCATAAACAACGCAGACAATGCAGACGGCCTGAACGCAGCCGTTATACTGTAGGAATTGCACCCGTAGGTAGGTGTAATGCAGTTGCATTCCACAACGCAGGACCACAGATCACCAATTTGTTAACACCCAGAACGCTCAATGGCTCGATTGCATTCTGTCTGTGTGGGCTCTTATGGTAGGAACACACTTGTCTTGTCAACAGACGCGTGCTCATGTAATAAAATTTTGACACACGCGATAAAATCCGGCCGTACGCACCATTCGCGTTTTGTGGAGTCGTCATGAAGTTTGTTCCTGGCTTCACATTTGAGCAATGTGTAAAAACACGTGGTTTGTTATCAGACATCCAGCCTGATGTGACTCATACTTCGTCAGGCGCGCGCCGCGGAGGAGCCCTGGTCGCCGACCGCGTGCAGTGCTACGCGCAGGCCGAAGACACCGGAACCGGCACCGGCCGATGGAAGGTAAGTGTAAGTAATGTAACCTTTTTGTTTTTATTTTTATTATTTACTCATTATTATTTTATTAATTCATTTTTCATTTGTTGCATCTTACCCGCAGTGATAGCCTAGCGGTTGAACGCTTGCTTACCATGCAGGAGGGTCCAAGTTCAAACTCGGCCCGCACCTCTGACTTTTCGGATTCATGTGCGGATTAGGATTTGATTATCACTTGCGATAACGGTGAAGGAAAACATCGTGAGGAAACCTGCACACCTGAGAGGGCCTCATAAAGTTCTCGATGGTGTGTGTAGTCTAGGCCAGCGTGGTGGACTAGGCCTTACCCTTCTCATTCTGAGAAGGGGCCCGTACCCAGCAGTGGGATAGTAATGGGCTGGATTTGTTTTGTTTGTTTTGCGTCTTACCAGCACTTTGCATCCACTGTTGAATGGAAAACTTCTTATAAATCGACATGAGTCGTGATCCTAGTTAAATCTTGATAACCATGTTTGAATTTAACATCGCAGTATTTCCAATTAGCATATGGGCAGATTCTTGTCCTATTTGCCTTCACGACAGACACGGGAAGAATTATCCTTTGCCAGAAGGTATGATTCTTCCGTGATCTATTGTTTTGTGTTAAATATTATTTTGCTTCTCATATTACTGTCGTTTAAAGTTAAAAATAAGTTTAGTTAAACTTAATTATTATCTAACAATTAGATTATATTTAAGTCCAGAGTGTAGGGCCCATTTTATTCCAGAATACACCTCCGGCCACCCTTCTTGTTAGGTTATTTTGTGACTATGCGCAATGAAAGAGAGGTATTTGACGGCCGTTTCCATTTTCTGCATACCAATATCATAATACTTAGAGATTCTCGATTAAATAAATGCCATTAAGTATTTAAAGTAACTGCGAATTAAGTTGAATTATCTGCAATGCCGGGAATCCATACCGCTTCAAACAATCGATTAGGAACATTCTCTATTCGATAGCTTAATTCAGAATTGCGATTGATGTGGTATCATGAAAATCTTCACTCAGGTGTGTATTGCGTTTCTGCTACAATAGCCCGAGCAGTAAATTGTGTATTGCCTTAATTGGCTTATCATGGTTAGGCAATTTGAAGTCAAACAGTAATAGGCTTTTCGGCTTATAAATCACTGTTGTCAAAAGGATGGACTTAGCGCATCGATTACTTAATCCTAAATTGTATTAACACGTTCCTAAGTATGTAGTTACTTAGCTAACTTAGTGGCACATGGTTAAAACACGATTGGTTTCCTTCACATCGAGTCTCGAAGCCTTTTTGAAGAATTTTTACTCTTTATATTAACTTAACGTCGACTTTGTCAAAGTACGGTGAAAACATAAATGAAAAGCAGTCAATAATATTTCAAATCATATTTATTTAGTATTGCAGTTAACTCTGTCGACATATTCTTCGCAGAGCACCGACGCGCCGCGCCGGTATGAATAGCTACTACGCGAAAAGCACTTGAGGTTATTCCTCAAAGAGCTAGGTACACTACCTACATCGGAGTAGCTTCTAGTGATGTGGTGCATTTAGTCGACAGGACGTCATTAAAATAGTACCTACCTATTGAATAGTGCCACTAATAAATAGTAAACAATAGACAAATCTAGATAGGTACGGTTTTATTTTTTCAGTAGTTAGGTACTACAGAGTGAAACCCAGGAACAATCTTAGTGAGGGGACTGTTCCCCTGTATCGTAGTTCCTGTATCGTAGGTACAGTTTACATACATAATATATCTCTCATACACCCAGACCAGGAATAACTAGCATACAAGCAGGGCATACAAATATTTGTTCCGTGCGGGAATCAAACCCGCGACACAGCGCAGTAAACTAATAGCTTAGCCACTGCGCCAACCGCGCCGACAAATGTTATCCAAAGAAATATATATAATAAATATATATATAATAAAGAGATTTATTTTTACCAGGATAACAGAACTACCTACTAGTGAACAGGGCGTCTAAAAAGGCCGCTTTAAATGAATCTTGATTCATATTACAAATGTCAAAATACCCACCTAATTGATGACTCTTAATATCATACGCGTAAGGTTCATAATCATCAATCATCCGTTTGATAATTACCATGGAGATTCGTAGGTGAATTGCTAAATGTGGCCTTTTAGGCCTCCAGTTCACTGCATAGTAGATATAATTTCTTACAAGCATTTTAGTTAGTGACTTACCGGAATTTTCCCATCACTATCGGCTTTATATCAAGAAGTATTTTGCTTGAAAATCTTAACTCGTAGGTTCTTTGTCATGAAACATACCTTTTTCACACATTTTTAACGTCACGAATAGTGGTAGCTGACTTAACTTCGCGGAGTTTGATCCAAATGATCAGGAGTTTGATGCAAATAACACTATGTTAAATTCTATGAACTTAATTATGTATTAACTCATCTATAAATTAGATAGGATTTTAATTCAAACACAACGTATCTAATTTCTAGTTTGTGTCGTCATAAAAATAAAATAAATATATCTTTATTTCATGTAAACCAAATACGCCTGTACTTATAAAATTTCGAGACTCTAGGTGCGCGGTTCCAAATAGTAGGTCCTATGGAGAAGAAGAACCGGCAAGAAACTCCACGGAAACTCTTTTAAAATAATAGATTACAATGTTGTGGTCACAGTTGCGAGAATAATGTAATTTAATGTGAATAAAAATAAATTAGAACAGGAGAAAAGGAAAGTTCCGGAAAGTATTAAAACCAATCAAATGCTTTATTTCAAATAGGTGTCAGCAAAGATACAACAACTGCTAAATACGCTCAAGAGGCCAAAACGCCGACCTCTGCCGGAATTCTACGAGGACGACGACATCGAACTGGAGCTTGCTGCCAACCCTAAGGATCCTAACGCCCCGAAGCCAGAAGGTGGCACCATGACGCCAGCCGTCGGCGAACAACTCGTCGTACCGTCAGGATTGCCGCGCAACCTTGAGGCCGCTCTGCAGAGATATGGAACAGCCTCGTTCAAAGCCAACGTTGCTACTGTACTAGATCCTAATGGAAAACTCAGTAGCTCGCTCAATTATGGTAAGTACTGATGTTATGATTATGGTGTGCAACAACCACAAGTACGAGTATATTCATTGTTGTATTATTATTTTATTGATCCATACCAAAATTGACAAAACTGAACACTTATGGAATCACCTCTTTTTGTTTTTCTAATTCAAATTCTTTATTTGCTATAAAATAGGGAACATAAAATGGATGTTATAGCTATCGCAAAACTTTATGACCTCTCGGAAGTTGAACGCGAGTGGCTGCGCAGTACGCTTATTATATGTGCTAGAGGGAGAGAGAGTTCAGAGCTCAGCTCAGGGCTCATAAAGATTTGCGCGTACTATACATGGTAGATTCAAGACCATCTCTCAAACTTTCCGTTTCTGTCACACGCGCTTTTCTCAGAGACCGTTACAAATGGAAATCAGGTTCCGTATTTATGGAAAAAAAACCTTCGGTGTCTGTCACTATCAGTATCGCACTTCAAAGTTTACACTTCGAATAGATTCTAAAGTAACTTTACTTTTTCAGGAAAACTACTCAGTCGATCGCTCAAAATCGCTCACGCATTGCTCAACAAGACGTTCACCTCAAAGACCAGTAGTGGTGGACCCCTGACTGGGGACAACTCTATCAAGCCGGGAGACCGCGTTGCCCTGGTTTACCCGAACAACGATCCTATCAATTTCGTGTGCGCCTTTTACGGGTGCCTTCAGGCTGGAATAGTGCCGGTCCCGATAGAAGTGCCGCTGACTCGCCGCGACGCTGGCTTGCAGCAAGTTGGCTTCCTACTTGGCTCATGCAGCATTCAGTACGCGCTTACTTCTGATAATTGCTTGAAAGGTAAGTTGTTATTAACCTCACCAAACGCTCGAGCAGTCTGCGCCTGAGCATTTGGCTCGCGCCTCACGACCCTGTTTGTAGAGTTGAGTCCGATATCATGTCACACACTTGTGACAACGACAACATCATCACTCGATAGTGACCATGACTGAATGAACGTGAACTTCGGCTTCAGCTGTGACATGATATGACAACACGATAACATGCAATGTGTGAATGCGGTGACAGAAATAAAATCATTGATGATTTTGTCATTGTTCCCGTCATCGATATTTTTTTGTCTTTGTAATGTAGTCATTCATATAGAAAATCATAACTCAGCCCATTTCTACCTGTTTGGCCTTTCTGAACAGGGCTACTAAGAGAATACAAGTGTATGTACATACGTAGCTACGGATTTTTCTGATGGTTGCGAGTATTTGAGTGAGTTTTATATGAATGAATTGTCAAGCGCTGCGGTCACTTAGCGCATCTTTTTGCTCATTTCGATCTAATCGTTGTGCCGCACCAACTCAGCTCCTACATATTTATGTTATCAAACAAAGATCCCGTCTGCTGCTTCAAATAATGCCTGTATATTCCAGATAATCTTAAACAAAAATACCGTGTAAGTTTACTCAGTTATCATCCCTTAAAGTTTTTAATAGAGGATAGAATTAATACGGAAGGTATTAAATCCTCCGCCAGCTGCTAGGTTCTAGATTAAAAAGGAATCGTTTAAATCCTAGTTCGCGTAAGCTGGAGTATTATCATCATAATACGACCGTACAGCGGTAATCCATCCACACAGAAATCTGTCACGAAGATTTAAATATCGACGTTTCGATATTGACGCTTCGCAGATACGCAGATAAGATACGCAGATAAGTTATTTAACACTGCACGTAGCGTAAAGTAGACATGACATAATATAAAATCTATTGTTTGCGGGTCTCGGAACCCTTACGTTGCTTGATGAAATGTAGATTTTTTTTTTAAGTTGTTTATCTGTCCAGTATGAACTGATAACGAAAAGTTCGTAATTATATAAAATTTAATAAAGTAATGTAGCATTATTTTTAATTGTAGACACGTGATCCACAAGTGAGATTTATTCCTTACGTTCAACAGAAACAATTTTTGTAATAAAATAACATATATTATTGTTGTGTACACACATATGTGTTCGATTCCTGACTCCCGTAGAGTTTATTTGAAAATCATTGAATGAAGATTTTTTAACTCTAAAATCGACGACATGATTCCTTCAAAGAAATTTCTCTTATCTCTTATATTTTCAGACTTCCCGATACTGACCTATCGTGATGGATCACCCGGTATATTCTAGGGCTAAATCCTGTTGAACCAATCAGGCTGAATCTATTCTCAGTACAAGCCAAAACTTCTTACAAAAGTTGCCAGTATACGGTTACTGCCTATATGTATTCTGAATTTATTCTGTGGTATTCGTTTGAGTTACAACATCATGAATTACCAGGTTTGCCGAAGACGTCATCAGGAGACGTGGTATCGTTCCGCGGCTGGCCGTCTCTGCAGTGGGTGTCAACTGAGAAACTGCCGCGCCCCCCGCGCGACTGGATTCCCCCACCCCGACCCGCGGAGGACAGCCCTGCTCACATCGAACACACTTCTGCAGTTGACGGGTCAGCTATGGGTGTTATAGTCACCAGGTAAGACTAAGGATTTACAGGAAGCCAGACTAATAGTCCGGCTGGACCATACAGACGTTTAACTATCTACAGATAGTGTCTAGTTTAATCGTCGACAATAATCGGAGTAGGACATCAATTATAGCAGACAAACCGGCTCAATACACCAGCATGAAATTCACGTATATAGTGGTATTACGAATGCAACCTAGGCTACAAAGGCTTTCAATAGTGACGTAGCGTGAATAGAAGGTGACGAGTGATTGTGACACAATGTTATTAGTGCACAAACGGACACTGATTATCATCCATCATGTGCCGCGCGCTTAGTAGGTATAGATATCGCAAAACTTTATGAGCTTTCGGAATTTGAACGCGAGTGCGCAGTACGCTTATTATGGGTGCTAGAGGGAGAGAGAGAGAGAGAGTTCAGAGCTCAGTTCAGGGCTCATAAAGATTTGCGCGTACTATACCTAGGTATTCATCTCACTACGCAAGCAGTTCTTTTTAACCCCCGGCAAAAATGACGGGTGTTATAAGTTTGCAGTGTGTATCTGTGGCATCGTAACTCCAAAACTGATACACAGATTTCAAAGTAGTTTTTTTTAAATTGAAAGCTAGTTTTATCCGGTTTCATCTTAGCTATGTTTCATGAAAATCTGTTCAGCCGTTCAAAAGTTACAGCTCTTTTTCTAGTTGGAGTCGGGGGTTTTTGACCGTTAGGTTATAACACCAATAGTCCAATATGTAATTCAATTGATAGCTGCTCATCCTAAAAATGTAGGCCACCATTCGTTAAGAGTATTACATGAAATATGTATCCCATAAACAATTGTCGCTGCTGTAACGTTTGGCCTCCGTTTCCTTCAAATGTCTGCCATTTGCATAGAATTTAAATACGTTTGGCCGAGTAGTGGCTGGGTTGCGAAAGTACGTGTTAGTCATTATTTGACATCATCTGACATACATACGTAAAGGATCATCCATAAAGTACGTCACACGTTAAGGGGGGTCGACGAAGTGTGGCATTATGTGACAAAGGGGGGAAGGGGTCCTAAGTTTCGTGACGTCACATTTCAAAATCATTTGAAATATTAACGAAAAACTTAAAAATATTTCCAACTCTATCTGTATAGCAATTGATTTATTATATAAAAAAATAATTTAAATGGAAATAAAACTAATTTCGGAACTGCTGTTTGAATTTAATAATTTCTAGATGTAAAATTGGTAAATATGTGACGTCACAGTAGGGAGCTCTCACAAATGTGATCAACTGTGACAAGGACGGGGAAGGGGTCAAAAAATCACGAAATTAGTGTGACATACTTTATGGATGACCCCTAACATGTATTCAGTGAAATCACTCTTAATTCATGAAATTATGAAGTTCAGTTAAATTTACCGACATTAGCGACCCCTATGGGAGGGGTAATTGGTAATTACCTTCCTTTACCTTCGTTGATTGATAGTTGAAATTAGGTAGGTTGTTAGATGGGTAGGTAGGTGCACAGTGGGCCTAAAAAGGCCACATTGAGCAATTCATCTAATGATTTGCTTAGTAACTGTCAAACAGATGATTACTGAATATGAACCTTATGCGGATGATATTAAGAGTCCTCAATTAAGTAGATATTTTGACATTCGTAATATGAAACATATTATGATTCATCTAAAGCGGCCTTTTTAGCCCCCCAGTTCTTTTATTGGCGGTACGAAATTCCGGTCAGCTAGTCATGAACATAATCATTCGGTAACTCATCCGAAAGGACTGAAAATTCAAAGTGTATATTGAATGCACAATAAAAAGAAGAATGGAAGATGTTATACGGTTTTTCAATTTTACAATCGCAGTTCCAATAGCGTTTTAACAAAGTTATTGTGTCAACCTGCGGGGAGGCACAGGAAATGCAGGATATTGAACAAATCACCTAGACCGCACTCGGCAGCGAATGGAAGACAACTTGATATACCGGAGGCACTTCTGATTGGCTGCAGCCATGGAAATGACTGTATACTTCATGAGTGTTACCTGCATCAATGAAATGCGGAATAAATACGCTCGGAGATGGAAAATCCAATCGCCATTTATTAACTGCAATTTTAATATTTCTGAAATGCCACTAAATCTCATCAGCGCAAATTAGAAACTGAGACGTCGATGTAAAATATCGAGACAAATTCGATTCTGACCGTTGAAATTTAAAGCATATGACCTTCGATCGAATAAACTAGTATATGATCGAAGCATATGACTTCGAAAAAAGAGAGTAATACGAATGCGACGGATTGTCGGCTCGACTCTACACAGTTTCGTACTTAAGTGCGGTCAAATAATTGTTTTGTCGTACTTAGGTTTACTGCTCAATTCTTTTCGTTATACTTCTGTTTGTATATTTGTCATTGTGACGCTCTAGCGCATACGGCTGCAGGGCTGCGTGGTGGAAATTGACAATCACGCGATATCCATGCATCAGTAGATTTATTACAGATTCGCTGAGCCGAAGACGATTAGTTGAATAGGGAACTGGATGAAGATAGCTCAATATATTCAACTTCCAATAAAGAATGTACTTTCATCGTCCCTGCATCTTAATATGACAAGTGGGTAGTTTTGTACTTTGTTTATTCAATCTAGCCTTATATTCATTATAATGGAAATATAGCACCCGCGCGTTTTTATCACGAGCTAAAAAACTTCCACATCACACAACAATCTATGACGTATCAATGCGTAACCTAAAAGCCTGTTACACTAACAAAAGAGCAAGCTTTTCACAAAAAATAAAAATAAACAAACACTGACGGTCACGCGAAAGTCCTTCAAAAAAGTAATAAAATGCTTCACACAGCTCCTCGCTTCCAAATTGCGATGCATAGTTGTGGAAAATACGAATGGTAGTACGATTTTTATTTTCAAAAATTGTATATTTAAATACGGCTATCGTGCGGAAAGATCGCACGTATGATACGCCATTTAGAAGAAGTAATTACTGTCCAACTAATAGGAACATTTTAATTCTTATTCGGCATCATTGGAGACTTGAATAGGGCATTTTTTTTCTTTTTTAATCTTTATTTTCTTGACTAGGTCATGATTACAATTTTCAGGAGAATGGCAGCTTGTATTATTAACTTATCATCAACACAGTGCGATTACTAATGCACCCTTTAGCGTAGTGATCATTGTAATACGTACACTCGTACGTATACTCTGGCTCTGCTGGCGCGAAAAAGATACGTTGCCTTGTTGAGCGCAGGCGTAACTAAGTGTTCTCATTTAATTAAACGGGAATTTTCTTTTCTTACAGTCTTGCTATTGTGTAAAACTGTAATAAATATAAATTATAATTGGACGTACGAGTAGTTACACGAAAAGGATCCAACCCACATTGAGCTAGTTTTGAACTATTTTAAAGTTTACGTTGTAATTCTTCATTGATGCAGGTTTTATTGGAATTGAAGGCCATAATTTTTATATTTTTAAGTTTAAAATGTGTAGGTAGGTGTGGTTTCATATTTTATTTGATATTATAAAATTAAATGCCCTTCTATGCTCACCAGATTTCTTTCGTAACAGTAACACTGTGCCGATTCTGCATAGTTGCAAGCGTCCATAGGTTACGGTAACTATAACTATAACTACGGTACTATCAGCGGGCCGTATGCTTGCTTGCCACCTTAGGGTTATAAAAATAACTTTATAACTTCCGTAATCACCTCTCCCAAAAAGGAGGTAGTCAATATGCTACGCTAGCCTCCTTGCACCAGTCTTGGACATTAAGGTTGATTAGTTCGGTGGTCCAGTAGTCAGCTGTTTGAGCCTCATCGCTTACTACTATGAGTGCTAAGTTTACTGATAACTTATACTTCGATAGACCTGTTGCTAACAAATAGAGAGACAGAATTCAGTCCGAAAAGGGTCATTATGTTGAAGATTTACAAGACGGGCGTTTCCACAGGTCATCAATGCTGGCCCACTGCCGCATGCTATCCGTTGCTTGCAACTACACTGAGGGCGAGCACATGGTGTGCGTGCTGGACTTCAAGCGCGAGACCGGACTGTGGCACGCGGTCCTCGCCAGCGTGCTCAACGGAATGCACGTCATCTTCATACCGTACGCGCTGATGAAAGTCAGCCCTGCGTCTTGGATGCATATGATTACCAAATACAGGTCAGTGTTTAATTTCAGGGTATGTTCAGAAGACAAGCGCTTGGCGCGAGATTTGCTTACTCAATTGCACAGAAGCATAAGGGGCGTCGCACACTGGTAAGTCGAGGCGAGGTCACGGCGGCGTCGAGGCGTGGTATCTATGTAGAGTCGAGGCGCGGGCGACTATGCTTCCTTCACACATTCCAATTCATTCAACATGTCGTCGTCAGAAGATGAAGACGTACTTGCACTCCTACAAGTTATTAACATTATTTTAACTGTGTAAACGCATCTCCGCACGAAACACAATGACAAAATGGCGGTGGAGTCGCGTCGCCGTCGTCCACAGCACCCCCGCCGCGCCTCCGCCTCGCCCCCGCGCCGCCACCAACTCGCCCGTGCCGCGACTCTAGTATATGAGCGCACTGCCATTTATTCCTAAAGAAAACGTAAAAGCGGCGCGCCGCTTGTACGCCGCGCCTCGACGACGCCTCGACTCTAGCTCGTGTGAGGCGTTCAAGGTACGACGCGCGGTTTTATTAAGACATAATTCAACTTAACAAATTTTATTATTTACACAGGGCGTCGGTAGCCATAGTAAAGTCGCGAGACTTGCACTGGGGACTCCTGGCTACCCGCGACCATAAAGAGATCTCGCTCAGTTCGCTCCGGATGCTACTGGTTGCCGACGGCGCCAACCCGTGGTCGCTGTCCTCTTGCGACCAGTTCCTGTCGGTATTCCAGAGCAAAGGTAGGAAGATGGTTTATTTATGACATGGTTACGAATGAGGTATAACTTCTCTTTATGTGGGTGTCGTAAGAAGAATATTATGCTATTCAAGCGTGCGTCATCAGTATCTATTTCTTTTTTTATAAAGGACTGGGCGAAATTGGTCAAAATGTCCACAACTAACGAGACCTATATTGCTGAATAGCAAGTAAATTATGGAGTAACTTACTATAACTGCAAAAAACATAATATGTTATCAGTAAAAAGTTACTGCTAAATAAATAAATGTAATTTGATGTTTTTTTTGGATCAATCACTTATTTTATTCCATGTACGTACGCTACGAGCTACACCTAATAATACAACGTGATCTTTTGCGCCGCGCTGTGTATATTTGCATTCCGCAATACTCCATATTTAGCGGACTTAGGCCCAAGTTCACCGACAACATTAGGGCAAAATCAGCCGTTTAAACATGAATTTTTGTATGGGTTAAAATGGCCCTTAGTCATATAGATTTCGTTAGTGGTGGACATTTGAACCAAGCCACATACATTTTTGCCCATCGTCCTTTACATATTTTTTTAATTTGCTATGCTTCTATGCTCTTTAGGGGTCACCTTCACTCCTCAGTCTCACAACCTGGCAGAAAATTGAGATGCTTATACGTGCTGTTTGCCACATTAGGTCTAGTAAAATGATCTTTATTAATAAACGTTGAAACAGGCGCTTAAAGAGCTTACAGACGGAAAGCATTTACTGTCGCAGTTGCAGCCGACGATTAAGTATCAGAACCCACTTAGGCCCAAGTTCACCGACAATATATCAGATGTTTAATTCAAAATCATCCAGCCCCTAGAATTCTTTGACTATTATTTTCCTCTACCATAGGAGTCCGCGGCGACGCGATCTGCCCGTGCGCATGCAGCAGCGAATCGCTGACGGTGTGCGTGCGCCGCGCGGGCCGTGGAGGCGCGTCCGCTGGCCGGGGCGTGCTCTCCATGTCCGGCCTATCGTACGGCGTGGTGCGGGTCGACGCGGAGAACTCACTCACTTCGCTTACGCTGCAGGACTGCGGACAAGTAATGCCGTCATGTAAGTTTTATAATTATTACTGGTCAATATTTAAGAAAAAAAATAAAAAAAAATTTGCTTGATGAAGACGCAAACAAAAATTAACAAAACACGACGAAGGAACAAATGATGAAAAACACATAAAACACACATTTACACTTGTATTACGCCCATGACTTGAAAACGAATTCCATTTATAAAGTGTATCAAAATATAGGTATATAGATTTGTGCCTAGTACCTGCTTAATACCAAATAAATATAAAAATGTAGGTATATCAAAACGTCAATTAGTATAATTTTGACTACTTAATCAATCTTTTACTCGGACACCGACCTATTGCCCAACGTAATTAACCCCCAAATGTTGACACATTTCAAGTTTTAACTCTCATGCTGTCACTGTCATTATAAGGTGGACAATAGCGACGGAAATACTTCTAAAAGCGTCTTAAAATTGACTTGTGTTTTCGTATTCGGCGGTAAGAGTACCTGATTTTGCGACAGGCCAAGTCCAGCTGTAAATTGATATTATACGAACTTCATAACCATATTTTTCAAACAGGCGTGATAGTAGTCGTCAAAATGGAGGGTCCCGCATACCTCTGCAAGACGGACGAAGTGGGCGAGATTTGCGTGTTGTCTGGAGCCACCGGGTCCGGCTACTGGGGCCTGCCCGGGCTCACCAACACCGTGTTCCGCGTGCGGCCGCTCGATGCCGATGGCGAACCGATCGGCGAAGAACACTATGTGAGGAGCGGACTCCTTGGCTTCTTGGGGCCTGGCGGTGAGTTTATATTACACTATTTAAATTTAGTATTATATCATACGGTTGCTGCGTAAGCATGTGTCCTGAGTTTGTAATGTGTGACATGTTTGAAACACCCCAACATTTTCTTCCACTCAATGATACGTAACACGCTGCCCAAATACGACGTGTCGAGTCCTTCAATTGGAGTGCGGCGGGTCTACCGCGTAACTAAAATTGTAATGAACATCGACATCGGTATTAAACTTCAATACGTTCGTGAGAGCCTAAACTTTGAGCTAACTTGTATTTTTTTACCGATCATGAAGATAGGAGTCCCAACTATATGATAGGTATTTTTTTTACAAGTTAGCTCAAAGTTTAGGCTCTCACGATCATATTGCAGTTTAATACCAATGTCGATGTTCATTACAATTTTAGCTACGCGGTAGACCCGCCTGTCTTATTTCAATATAGACTGGATCCCACCAAATAACATTTCAAACTACTTTAGATACGATGTATCACCTTATCATGTCGTCTTCGGGTCAACGATATGTAGGTATAAGATGCGTGAAATTTAAAGTGCAGCCACAAATTATTCAGTGCAGCGACAAAAACAAACTTGATTACAACTTCACATCTGAGCGTGTATCATCAAAAAGCTATTGCGACGTATTGACCTATGTCAAGATATAATTCGTATAGAAGATTCCTAATAATACCTATTTCGTGCGCATCTTTCTCCTATTTCTTCTCTATGGTGAATTTTAACTTTTCTGCTCACAAGAAAAGTCAGTCAGTTAAAACTTAAAATCTCCCGACTCCGATCAGATATGTGGGAACCTCTGATTTGAATATTACCTCGGAAGCTGGCAGTTTTCCGGGTGTTTCTGTAAACCAACTTTATACATGAAAAACAGAAAATACATAAGTTTACTTACAAGTCTTTTTATGTTCATTTTCCATTATATTTCCATATATTTTTAAATTTGCGGCACCTGTTTCATGTCTTTAGATTACCTCCTCCCCTTAAAACTTCAAATTAACTATCGGTTGTTGTTCGTCGGACATCGGAGCCCCAAAGCACCTTAATTAAATTTTGGATGCAATTATGAAGCGAAATCCTTTTTTGATTGCTTGGGTTGTTTTAACAGTAGACCCCGCACGGAGATTTTGATCCTCAACTCCAGGATGCACCTACGTACTGCCCGGTGGCGAAGGGTGAAAATTTTCATAGGGAAAGCCGTCCCAAAAAAGCCCTTCAAAAAAGCACACACACACAAAATCCATACCGTCTCTTGTAATCTTTATACTCATTAGTCATGTCTGGATGAGTAAATAATATAATATTACGTTGGTCTATGCATTAACCAATTCCTAAAGGGAAGCCGATGGGAATCGGGTTGTATGGAGTTTTCGCCACTGATACTACCAATAGTGGTGCACTGGCTAGAGGTACCGAGCACTTCTGGATTGGCTTTATTGTTGTAATTCATAATGGAAAGGGTTTTAGACAGGATAAGCCACCACGCGTATCTAATGGGGGTTTATGGGTGCTCAACTGCTCAGTAAGCCTTCTGACTCGGCCTACGCTTGCTGCCGTTGACGATTGATTTTACACAACTGGACACTTACGTAAAGGATTAGCCCAGATCGCAACGGACCGGAAGAAATGTAAAGAGTGGATCAGCGGGTCTACCGCGCAACAAAATGGTAATGAACATCAGACTCTGGTAATAAACTTCAATACGATCGTAAAAGAATAAACTTCGAGCTACCTTCTAAAAAAATACTGATATCAAGTTGGGACGACTATTTTCATGATCGATTAAAAATTTATATGGTTACTCCTTTATGCTTTCACGATAGTATTGAAGTTTATTACCAGAGTCTGCTGTTCGTTACCATTTTGTTACGCCGTAGACCCCCAGGCCTTGGCCCCGCATTGGGACATAATGAAAATAATCCATCCATCCAAAATTTTGTGTTAGGCACTTGTCGGTTTAGCAATATCCATCCAGTCCTATCCAATGCCATCTGTTAATTCTTTATACGTTTCTACATTAGCTTTTTCTTTCAGCTGATCAATGTAGTTTCTTCTTGGCCTAGACCCAGAATAAAAATAATTATGAAGCATGAATTTAAAGTTCCCTTTTTAAAACGCTTTTATAAGCTTCACCTGTAACTATGTAAAAAAAATCTTGGAAGTTAAATTTCACCCACTTCTCAGTTTCCGTTGAGGTGAAATTTTGCATACACGTTTAGTTTGGATGACAAAAGCGTTTTCTCTAGTTTTTTTTAAACTATAATATTTTATTATTTTCCTTACTAGGTCTGGTTTTCGTGTGCGGCTCTCGCGACGGCCTGATGACGGTGACGGGTCGCAAGCACAACATGGATGACATCATAGCCACAGTGCTGGCAGTCGAGCCCATGAAGTTCATCTACAGGGGACGCATAGCCGTCTTCTCCGTGAGGGTTCTGCGCGACGAGAGGATCTGCATCGTGGCTGAACAACGCCCCGATTGCGGTGAAGAGGAGGTACGTGGATCAAGGGGTCTCAAAAGGCCGCCTTATATTAATCATAATATGATTCATATTACAAATATCAAAATATCCACTTAATTGATGACTCTTAATATCTTAAGCATAAAGTTCGTATTCAGCTATCATCTGTTTGGAGGTCGTTCAAGTATTACGTAAGCAGATTTTTTGCAATTATTAACCCCCCCCCCCCCCTCGTCAGCAAAAGTAAGCAAAGCTCTTACCCCCCCCCCCCCCCCTCCCATGCTTACTTAATTAAACATTGGTACTTGTATTTTTGCATGTATTTTTCAATGTGTTCTGGATTGGCGGAAGAAATATAGACAAGTGAATAGCGCGCGGTAATTCCCTTACTCAGTTATAAGCGAGTAGGTAAACGTATCCATTAAAATGTGTTTTCAAGCATAGACAAGTATGCCATGTGTTCAAACCAAAATCGACAAAGAATTATAAATACTGCTGACGTAATCACCATCCAGACCCCAGCATCCCCCATGTCATCAAAAATAAGCAAAGCAAACCTGCCCCCCCTGTAGTGCTTACGTAATAGTTGAATGGCCCCTTGACAGTTACCATGGAGATTCATTGCTAAATGTGGCCTTATTAGGCACATTTAGCATTCGTTCTCTTAGGAGAAATTTAAAACAAAAGATAAAGCACAAACCCCAAGCTGTCATCTTTATTAGTCTATGAATCCGAGTCACAATTTTAGATCATCTGTGATTCAATAACTAAACCTTTACTTCAAGCTTCCGAGCTCAACGGCTAAAATTCAATCATATTGTTTTCAATAACGTAAACTGATTTGTCACCATCTCTAATATCGTTAGATCAGTTTTGTTGAACGAGTAATATCGTGGAATAAGGCTAAACTAATATTACTCGGCGAACGCTATCGGAGTGCTTATAACCGTCGAGACAAGTGGTTGACGATAATGCAGTCTATTCAATAAATTGTATTTGCGAAACAGCGCACTTAGGGTGATAACACATTGGGCGGACAAATTGTGACATACGAAGTACCGGTTCGTAAATTGACCTTTGGATTGGTTGACGCAGCTAGCTGTGTTGTCTGACAGCCTAGTACACTGTTTGTTTTAAGCCCAATTTTACCGACAATTTAAGTCGTTTAGGGCTGATTTTTCAATAGCCAGATAATGTTTTATCCATCGAATAAATCTGGCACTTGACAGATTTTGTATAGGAAAGCTGTCATTAATTCAAATTTATTCCCTCGGATAAAGTTATCTGGCGATTGAAAAATCAGCCCTATGACAAATTCAAAGTTTAGACAAATATCTAGGACTACAATAAAATCGCTTCATTCATTTATTTAAAAAAACTGTACTCCATCCATTTCTCGCATTTAAGGTTCTCAACTGTCCATTTTTCTGTGAATATAATCCAAAGGAAGTTTAGTCAGAAAGTAAAAAGGCATTAAGACCGCCTTTGTACATTGTACATGAAGCATTTTAAATAAATAAAAAATAAAAAAATAATTAGTTATCATTATAATATAATGATTATTATATTATAGAATCCAAATAAAATAATTCGGACGAAACAAACTCATTCATTTTATGCATATATTATCACGTCGTCGAAGTAATCCGAATCGTAACGATTCTATAAAGTTCTGTGCAAGGGACGCGTGCATCCTGCTCTGAGTTTGGTACGCAACTGACGCAGTCGCAGACGACAAACGGAACAGTTGTCTCTTTTTTATCTTGGTAATGTAAAATATCGTTGATAACACTAACATAATACTTATTTATACTATGAATATGAGTCGATTCGGACTGGTTATAATAAAAAAGAAAGAGAAGGTAATACTTAACAAACACCCGTGTTCAAATGAATATTACCGAACAAAGTTTTTAGTTTGAGTGGAAAATAAAATTATATTGTTTTCACATATAAATTGCAATATTTGAAATTAGGATTCTAATTTAAAATATTGCAGGAAGGTTAGAGTGAGAGGTTAGGTTAGATATTAATATCTAACCTCTAGCTGTTTACTTCCGCAGTCATTCCAATGGATGTCCCGCGTTCTCCAAGCGGTGGACTCAATCCACCAGGTCGGCATCTACTGCCTAGCTCTGGTCCAGCCTAACTACCTGCCGAAGACTCCCCTGGGTGGAATCCACCTGAGCGAATGCAAGCGTCGCTTCTTGGAGGGCACCCTGCATCCGGCCAACGTGCTCATGTGTCCTCACACTTGCGTTACCAACCTGCCCAAACCCAGGGAGATACATTCTGGTAAGTCTTTAATGATGCAATGGTATTCTGTTGGAAGCATTGTTTATTTATTTATACTTTATGCACTATGTACACAGGCGGACTTAATGTATAAGACATTAAGGTATTAATTGTGTATTGTGGTTATACAGGCTGTAAGTGATATTGTAACGAAAACAAATATCATAGATTCAATACATGATTCTGGAAGCCTCAAGGCCAGAAGTAAGCGTCGGTCTTTTCAAATTTTTTAAGATATTGTTCGTAAATTTATTTATTTATATAAACTGTGAACATTATCGTAAAAAAATCAAAAACTCCGAACCCTTAGTTTGAATAGAATAGATCTTTATTTCATGTAATCCAGATACAGGCACTTATGAAATGTCGAGACTCTAGGTGCACGGTACCAAATAGTAGGTCCTATGGAGAAGAACCGGTAAGAAACTCCATGGTAACTCTTTTCAAATAATAGATTACAATCTTTATCAGTACAATGTTGTGGTAAGAGCTGCGAGAACAATGTAATTTAATGTGAATAAAAATAAGACTAGGATAATAATGATTTGCCTGTGAATAAGATTGCCATGGCAGTTACAAGCTAACCAGTTCCGACAGACGGCACCCGTTCACGAGCATGGCGCAATTCTTACGCTTAGGCGTCCAAAATCATATGCCGATACCGAATCCATGGTATCAGTTTTGGTTATGATGTCACTTAGGCTGACATTCAGAGACATGACCTTAAGACGGGCGAAGACCGCTCTAAGCAAAGTCGTCGCTAAGCGCATCTTCAAAATTCGTATTCAGAGACGCAGTGTAAGCTTAGCTAAGACTCTTCTCTATGGCCATTTTTAATAGCAAAATGTTTATCGGTAAGTTACGGTTTTTATGAAAATGTGTAAGCAGGCGTATATAAAAATTAAAACAGGATAGCAATATATACAAAATGCAGTTGGAGTGAGCGAAACAAAATATCTGAGACATAAACCTATTTAATTAAGTTATGAGGTTAGTCAGACTTGAAAATCTCAAATTGTCGATATTAACTCCACCTTAGCCCGCTTGGTGGCGCTAGTGTCGTCTTAAGTAGTCAATATTCACTACTTGGCTTATCTTAGTTTACGTTAAGTTTAAGTCGTGTTCCGAACGTCTCTGAATACAAATATGAGCGCAAGCTGTTGATTTTGACAGATGGAAGCGTAAGTTCACGCTTAGACTCATTTCTGTCGTCTCTGAATGTAAGCCTTACACCTACACTACTCGGTTATTAATTATTAATGTTGTTCTGTTCAGTGCTGTGCGTTTCTTTTGTGTTTGGGGCCATAAGACATTATCAATATTATAATGAGGATTGTTGAATTTGCCCCGTGAAGTGAACGAAGCCAACTGGAAGTTTAGATTGCTGTGCGCTGGTTTTATATATATATTAAAGCATTTCCTTTCGTGTAAATGGGTTAGATGCTGTGCACTAATTGTTTGCATAAGACTTAGTGCCCCTAATATTATTTTTGTTTTTTACTTGTCCTAATTCTTCATCTGTGTTCAGTATTTAAGTAAAAGACTCTATCTAATCTAATCTATTTCATTAAGCTTTTCTCATCCCAAAGTAAATAAAAGTTCGTTATAGAAACACGAAAATGCACAAATTGTGGTTTAAAACATAGCGAAGTTAAATATTGATAATTTTATGAAGCGAATCTATCTGCCGCAAGCGATACCTTTTTATAAATAGTAAAACTGAAATAATGTTATCCGCGAATTGTTATGTTGCTATGTGCTTTCGATAATGTTAGATAATTAATTCAATTTTATTTCCTGCCTAATAATATTTGAAATAAATGTGTGTTTTATTAATGTAGTGCTGTGATATGTTTAGATGTGGGCCCCGCTTCCGTGATAGTGGGCAACTTAGTGCAGGGCAACAGGCTTGCGTCCGCTCAGGGCCGCGACATGGGCTACACTGATGATTCCGATGCTGCCAGGAAGGTAAACACATTTCCCTATATCTGTTTACATTAATTAGGAATCAAGAGATAACATGATATTTTTTTCAATTTTCAGTACCAGTTCATATCTCAAATTCTACGGTGGCGTGCACAGAGTACGTCGGACCATGTGATATTTACGTTGCTCAACTCCAAGGGTGCGGTATCCAAGGTTCTAACCTGCGCTGAACTGCACAAGAAGGCCGAGCGGATCGGCAACTTACTGCTAGAGAAGGGACGCGTCAATACGGGCGATCACGTCGCTCTCATCTTCCCGCCGGGGCTTGATCTCATTTGCGCTTTCTACGGCTGTCTGTACGTCGGCGCGGTCCCAGTCACCATTCGCCCCCCGCACCCGCAAAACCTGCACACCACGCTACCGACCGTGAGGATGATCGTTGACGTGAGCAAGGCCACGCTGGTGCTCTCCAACCAATCAGTGATAAAGCTCCTGCGCTCCAAGGAGGCCAGCAATGTTCTCGACAGCAAGGCTTGGCCGCTGACCCTCGACACTGATGACATGCCTAAGAAGAAGCTCCCCATACTGTACCGCGCCCCCACCGCCGAGATGCTGGCCTACTTGGACTTTAGCGTGTCCACTACAGGCATGCTCGCTGGCATCAAGATGTCCCACGCGGCTGTCACGTCGCTCTGTCGCTCGATGAAAATTGCGTGCGAGCTGTACCCGTCGCGTCATATCGCGCTCTGCCTCGATCCGTACTGCGGCCTCGGCTTCGCCCTGTGGTGCCTCAGCAGCATTTACTCCGGACATCACTCAATCCTGATCCCGCCCTCCGAAGTTGAGATCAACCCTGCGCTGTGGCTGAGCGCCGTCTCTCAATATAAAGTGCGCGACACTTTCTGCTCGTACGGCGTCATGGAGTTGTGCACCAAAGGACTGGGCAGCTCCGTCAACCAGCTCAAAGCTAAGGGCATTAGCTTGTCATGCGTCAGGACGTGCGTCGTAGTCGCCGAAGAGCGTCCGCGTATTAACCTGACCAATTCGTTCTCTAAACTATTCTCAGCACTCGGTTTGAGTCCGCGCGCCGTATCCACTTCGTTTGGCTGCCGCGTGAACATCGCCATCTGCCTGCAAGGCGCATCTAGTCCTGAACCATCCACCGTGTATGTCGACCTCCGCGCTCTGAGGAACGACCGCGTCTCGCTCGTAGAACGAGGCAGCCCACACTCACTCTGCCTCATGGAGTCTGGCAAATTACTGCCCGGAGTGAAAGTTATTACAGCCAATCCCGAAACTAAGGGACAATGCGGCGATTCCCATTTGGGCGAGATATGGGTACAATCACCCCACAATGCAAGCGGATATTTCACCATATATGGTGATGAAAGTGACTACGCAGATCATTTCAGCGCTCAGCTGGTGACTGGAAATACAGGCGAAGTGTACGCCCGGACGGGATACTTAGGCTTCTTACGACGAACGGAGATCAGTACGACGAGCCACGTGTCAGACGATACGTCGATGATAACGCGGGACAGCGACACGGACTCGCTCGCGTCGGCCTTCGGGAGCCTCAACCTGGGCCCGGACACTCACGACACTCACGACGCCGTGTTCGTGGTAGGCGCCCTCGACGAGACCATCATGCTGCGCGGCATGAGATACCACCCCATCGATATCGAGAACTCTGTAATGAGGTGCCACAAGAAGATTGCGGAATGGTAAACATTTTGAATATTTCTTACATCCCAACGTAAATATCTTGTACTATTATACTTTTTTTGGACTTAAATTAAATATACCGCCCTTCCAGTTAATAAGAAATCTTGTGATTATAACACGCTTTTATTAGCTTCACCTGTAACTATGTAAGAAAATCTTGGAAGTTAAATTTGACCCGCTTCCCGGTTTCTGATTGAGCTGAAATTTTGCATACACGTTCAGTTTGGATGACCAAAGCGTGTTCTATAGTTGTTTTTAAACTATAATATTTTATTATTACCTTACTTAATGCATATAATGTGTACTTTTCAGCGCGGTGTTCACCTGGACAAACTTGCTGGTGGTGGTAGTGGAACTAGACGGCAATGACAGCGAGGCGCTGAACCTCGTGCCGCTGGTCACCAACACCGTGCTCGAAGAACACCACTTGATCGTCGGCGTCGTGGTCGTGGTCGACCCAGGCGTGGTCCCGATCAACTCGCGCGGAGAAAAGCAGCGCATGCACCTGCGCGACGGATTCCTTTCTGACCAGATTGACGCCATTTATATAGCCTATAACATGTAGGCCATGCGACCTCGGCGGCCGGCGCCTCCGGTCCGGCCGACCACATGCTGCCAGCGATCAACTGGGGCACGCCCCAAAGTGACTGCGAGTGGCTCTAGGCCCCATCGCTAAATCATTACACGTTCGAGTCAGTGAACCCAACTTTATCGACTTTTGTTTATCTCCCTTCGTGTTTATGTAATAACGGAACGGAAGATCTAAAGACTGCAAACGCGAATTATTTGTAAGTTGTTGCGATTTGATTGACGGTCCGTGGTCGCAGCTAGACTGATGTAAGTCTGAACTTAGATTGATTTATCTTTGTCCCTTAACCGCTCGACGTAACTGACTCTACTTTGACTTTACGGTGTACGCAAGCGGTCTGTAGAGCGCATGCTAGACGTTGTCGGTCGCGGACATGTACGAGTGTTTTGATTTTGCTAAACATACGTTTGAAGTATCTAGAATGATTTTGGAGAATCCTGGCGTGTCATTTCTTAAGTTACCACTATTTTTCCGACTAATAAACGAGTTAGCGAAAGTTTCAAGTAAGTTAAAAACTTTTATTTCGTGTTTGACATCAATGGTACTCAATCTATCGGTGATATCAGGCGTTACTAGTCTCTGAAACACTGCGATGCATAAAAGCGCCATCTATAATATCAACATAAACTGAAAGCCGTAGTGTAGTGATATCGAGTTACCAGCAGTCAGCGCAAGGTGACTCTTAACTTCTCTGATCATTGTTAATATCCGCGTGAATTTACGATGGTTTTATTTCACTATAATTTTAAATTGGCATTTTGTAAATTGTCTTAATGTTAATGATTTCTGTAAAATAATTATTAATGTATAAAGCTTTATGTTTAACTAAATTCTAGTTTAGAAAACTACCTTTCGTTTCTTACGCCAGGTTTTGACAAAGTGTAAAAAATGGTTCTACTTTGCCATATTGGGTACGGGACACAAAAAGTTGAAAAAATAACAGACAGATATAAGTGACGATAATTCATGACATGAATGATGAAATTTTAACGACGAAACTATTCAACTGTTATATACAGTATGGTATCTATGCAGAATCAAAACACGGTGCAGTTCCGAGTTGTCTGAATGTAGACTTTGTTAGTAGGAATTATTAAAGGACACACGATACGTTCGTAATTTTTTCGTAACACAATTATATTGTTGTGATTATTGTGAATCAGATGATTTCTAATGCTAGTATGTATGTTAAATTATGTATTACGATAATATACTTAGTATTAGCGATTATTGCAAGTAAACTGTATTGCATTTAAAGAGTTAACGTTAAACTCTCAGTTCTTTTAATCGTTGATTATATTTTGGCGCTAAATGTTCTCGCTCGCGATTTTGATCTGTTGAAGTGGTTTATTTCGATTCATAAAAAGTAAAAAATTAATGATTAATTTTACTTTGAGAGCTTCAGGAGGATGAGAACATTTTGGGAAATGATATAGCAAGCGCCCCCGGGCGAGACAAAATGTATGGCGCTCTATGGGCGAACGGCAGGCGCTTTTTGTGTTTCGCTCCATAGAGCGCCATACATTTTGTCTTCACAGCGCCCCATCCGCGCGCCCGTGGCGCTTGTTAAATCAAGTCCCATAAGTTATTCGAAATTTCTTTTCAGTCTATGATTGTGCAATAAATCATAGTCGATAACAGTGTTTATTGCTAGTATCTGAATCCGTTTTACCCATGTGGTACGGAAGTTTTAAAAATCTTGTTGTCTAAAGGTATTTTTCTGAAAATTCACTGAATATGGATGTCTAGCAAGCTTGTCACATAGGACAGTAATTTCGTTGTTCATTCTTCGTATATGCGCAGTGTGAAGCAAGTATAATGCTTACTCAACAACTGTTTTGTGTCTCTTCAATGTTAGATCTCAAAGAATAAGAAATAGTAATAATTATAATACATTAATGTAATTCTCAATGGCGTGTTATCCGTGTCTTCAAACCTTCAACAGATTTCATTAAAAAATATGATTGTCTATTATGTTCCATTCCAGTATACGTTCAGAACGATTATTACATAAAATAATAATTATTAAAAGTATGTTCGTCTTTATTAGATTCCATTATTTACAATTATTCTATTATTATTTTGTAATTATTTATTGCTAAATTGTACATATATTTTTGTTATTTAATTTTACGTTAAATGATTTCCTTATTTAGCTTTTAAATGTTGTTTTATGAGAAGGAAGGTTTAATTAAGAATCAAAAATTGTATCGATCAATAATTTCATGTACGTATAAGTAATAGTTCAGAATATTCCTTTAGTTACATTTATGAAGGTATAGTTTTATGATTTATGAAGTGTAGTCATTAAATAAATAAGTATACAAGTAGTTTAAACTCAGTTTTACGAACAAACGTTTGTTAATTGTAATCTTTGATTGTATAATCATGTTTGGGAGGCAGCTGCCCTCGCCACGTAGCGTAACTCGTAAGCACTCACCGCCACAGTAACTGCATGCATTTGTTCCCCATTGTATACTTACCATTTAACATTTTTGTAATACCTTTTATTGCGCACAAAAATTTGAACCAACATTTTTGGCAACTTTATAACCCGTTGTTTTCAACTCTCCCTTCTAATTTTTGTACCTCTGTCGCCAAAGACATTATTTGAAACTTTGTAACAGCTTTTACAATTTGTGATTGTTTCTTTTTTCTGGAAATGAATAAATAAACATGCATTCTGGTTGGTAATATTTATTGACGACACCCGTAATCAAGCTTAAATAATAAGTGCTTACTGCACAAGTATTTCCTTTAATGGGAAGATTGTACACAAACAACAATAGGAGCCAAACGATTCTCAAAATATTCAGGAATCGAACATGACGTTACATTTCGTTCAAAAGACCAGCAACTTAAATGCAAAAAAAATAAACACTATAAGGAATGAATAACGCAGTCTATTATTGGAAACAAAAAGTACAATATACAGGTGGATTTTTCGAAGCGTACCTGGAGGAAAAGTACTCTAAATACTGAAGACAGCAAATTTTACTCAAAGGAAACATACCTTTATTTTTAAAAAGAAAGAAAACTGCATTTAAAGATTTTTGAAAATACGCTTGCCACACCCGGGAATCGAACCGATTAAAATCACCAATCGATAGGGTCAATCATTAGGATCAAATCTCTCTAGCAAACATGATAAATTAAATTAAACAAAAACGCATGAAATCTAAACTTATTTTATTCGAACGAAAAAAACGAGTAAATTAACTAATTAGTTGCTCGAAATTAGCTATTCTTTTAAGGAATTCATTTTGAGTAACTTTTAGTAGCGTATTGTGGTGAATATTGAAAATTGTATTGTGAACCTCAGTTTTTAGCTAGTTTACAGTTGTATAGGATTTTTGGTAAATTTGATTTTTTACATTATCCCCATTAAAAATATATATAAAGGGGTGAGATCTGCTAAGGACATTATTTGATCCTTATGATTGACCCAATGACCAAGATTGACCCTATCGATTGGTGCCGTAAAAGTATAGGATGCCAATTATTCGAATTTTAGTCGGTTCGATTCCCGGGTGTGGCAAGCGTATTTTCAAAAATCTTAACACGTTCACTGTCCGACAGCAGACACAATAGTTAAACAATCGACATGTACCACATGTGGTTCATGGGACTGGGAAAGGGTTAAAATGCAGTTTTGTTTATTTAAAAAAATAAAGGAATGTTTCTTTTAAAAAATAAAGGAATGTTTCCTTTGAGTAAAATTTGCTGTCTTCAGTATTTAGAGTACTTTTCCTCCAGGTACACTTCAAAAATTCCACCCTGTATACTTAGTAGAATGACTGGAAATAGCCTCTCGTTCTGACCTACCCTCAGAATAATAAGTAAAGCATATGAAGAGACTCGTTCAGCAGGTTCAGCATAACGTTACCGGAAAAGGCGGTCGAGCCTTTTTACGTGGTAAGTATTTTCTAATCAGATGTACCATTGGTAGGTATTTTCCAATATATTTTAATTACTTGCCCACAAATTCTGTAATTATGCGTATACATTTCAACCATTTAACGATTAACTCTGTGGACAAACATTTCTGCGCTAGGTGCTTTGGTTGTCGAGATATAGCGGTGGCCCAGCCTACAGCCAGAAAAAGTCCGTTCTGGCTGGGCCACCGAACTACCCCCATAACTTAACCATGGGCCGACTAGTTTCGACTAACTCTAATCAATCAGAATTGAAATCGGTCATGGTGGCCCAGCCAGAAAAAGCCACACTTCAATGCCGCCGACGCGCCAGGCTTGTTCTTATGATTTTTCTAGAGGTGCCGAGAACGCGCCTGGCGCACCCAGAATGTTTCAGTCATATTAGTAGCGCTAGCACATCATTCGATAAACCATAGTACAGCGCAAGCATTTATTTTAGCTTCCGGTGCGGGCGTCAAGGGTTCTGGATTAGAAAGGTAGGACATTATAATTAAAACGGTCGCAGGTAAATTACATTAATAATGACATTACATTCATACGCATAACTCCCAGTCCACTGTGGCATAGGTAGGTAACAAAAGACCATGGTGCATGGTGTATTTTTTAACAAGTAAAAAATATTATCTAATATTATATAAATACTTTAAAGGTGCAAAGCTATATGAATTTTAAACTATCGGTAATGAGATGAATTTATAATTAAGGATTCACTTTCAGAGCTATTCGCTTTTGAGCTTAAACGGAGTCCGGCAACTTTAACTAAATATTTACCGTTATATAATGAAAATTCGATAGATAGTAATCTATAAAATAATACTCATTGCTTTCAGCATATAAGACGTAGCAGAACAAACGCAAAAATAAATAGTTTTATTACAAAAACAAGAGTAAAAAAATCAATAATACTCCAAAACACTGTAGTGTCAGGCATCTAAATATCCAGAAAATAACAGATGCTTCACGTTTCTCCCTCGGCCGTAACCAATGGTTTTTGGGCAACTGTTCCTGTGAATTTTGAAGGTATATTCTGGGTAGAGCTCGCTGACGCAATGCAGTTCCACATGACCTGCGTACTCTCCATCACTCGACATCAAGGCTTGGTAGTCACTAGCGCTGTGCATATGGAACCCATACGATCGATCCCCTAAAAGTAACCTTTCAAGTAAACTGCCGAATGTATGTAATTCGTCAAAAGCTTTCAGCTTTGATGTATCGAATCTAAATGTTGTTCAATTGAAACGAGTTTTTGTATGCAAAGCGGATTGTATTTGTGAAGTATAATAAGTTTTATTTTAACTTTAAGGTCTAATAATAGCGTAATGTAATAAAGGACAATGGGCAAATTGGCCCAAAGTGCCCACAGGGTTCACACATAGTACATTCGAAAGAGCACGCTTAGCTGATTATTTTTTATTATGGGAGTAAAAAAATCGGTCCTGCAGGAAAAGATATTTTGAGACATAAAGACATTTTTAAGTTTGAACCTAAACATATGAACTTTATGAAAGTTAGCAAATAAAAGTTATATATTCTGGTAGATTACACTATTCCTAACATGTTTTATTCAGAAACTGAAGCGCTACGTGCACCATACAAAATATTATTGATTTTGAAAAAATATGTAATTATTGTTGTGGTTGATTATTAAAGGTGTCCCTAGAGTAGACATATAGTGTATTTAAAAGAACACATTGGACACGTTATTTTTTATTATGGCCGCTCAAAAATCGGTCCTACAGGAAAAGATATTTTGAGACATAAAGACATTTTTAAGTTTGAACCTAAACATATGAACTTTATGAAAGTTAGCAAATAAAAGTTATATATTCTGGTAGATCACACTATTCCTAACATGTTTTATTCAGAAACTGAAGCGCTACGTGCACCATACAAAATATTATTGATTTTGAAAAAATATGTAATTAATGTTGTGGTTGATTATTAAAGGTGTCCCTAGAGTAGACACCTAGTGCATTCAAAAGAGCACAATGAACATTTATTTTTTTATTATGGCAGCTCAAAAATTGGTCCTACAGGAAAAGATATTTTGAGACATAAAGACATTTTTAAGTTTGAACCTAAACATATGAACTTTATGAAAGTTAGCAAATAAAAGTTATATATTTTGGTAGATTACACTATTCCTAACATGTTTTATTAAGAAACTGAAGCGCTACGTGCACCGTAAAAAATATTTTTGAGTTTCAAAAAATATGTAATTATTGTTGTGGTTGATTATTAAAGGTGTCCCTAGAGTAGGTCGTGCATTTAAAAGAGCACACTGAACATTTATTTTTTTATTATGGGAGTAAAATAATCGGTCCTGCAGGAAAAGATATTTTGAGACTTATAGACATTTTTAAGTTTGAACCTAAACATATGAACTTTATGAAAGTTAGCAAATAAAAGTTATATATTCTGGTAGATTACACTATTCCTAACATGTTTTATTAAGAAACTGAAGCGAAATGTGCAACATACAAAATATTTTTGAGTTTCAAAAAATATGTAATTATTGTTGTGGTTGATTATTAAAGGTGTCCCTAGAGTAGACACCTAGTGCATTTAAAAGAGCACACTGAACATTTTTATTTTATTATGGGAGTAAAATAATCGGTCCTGCAGGAAAAGATATTTTGAGACATAAAGACATTTTTAAGTTTAAACCAAAACTTATGAACTTTATGAAAGTTAGCAAATAAAAGTTATATATTCTGGTAGATTACACTATACTTAACATGTTTTATTAAGAAACTGATGCGCTATGTGCACCATACAAAATATTTTTGAGATTCAAAAAATATGTAATGTCCGAGAATTGAACCCGCTACCCCTATGTACGAGCAGCACCGTAGATAGACTTACGTTTAACCAGTTTGCCAATCGTGCACCAAAAAGAATCCAAAATATGAAATTATAATGTAATTAAGTTGCTGGGAAAATTCGTAATACTAATTGATTATAACTCTGGAACGGCAGGATGAAAATAAAAAAAAATGAGAATATAGAGTAACACTGATGTCCTTCATCGATTAGCACCGGTGTCAACCGTAGGGGCAAGCTTTTTAATTTGGACCAGCGTCCATAGGAATTTGCCCATCCTCCTTTGGCATTTATAAGTTTTGTACATAATTGTGTCTTATTTGTGCGTCCTTCCTGTTTCTGTAAGATGTAAGAAAGTCCAGTTTGGTTTTGATTTATTTGAACAAACGCGACCTCCACGGGAATAGTTTCGAGGTTTAAAAGAGTCAACGGATTTTTTTTTTCTTTCTTGGTATATAATCTTTGAGTTTCTACGAAAAGTATTCTTTGCATACGCAAACTTCCATTGTGAGCTAGATACGAAAGTAGCGAGTGCTAGAAAGTAATGTCGGTATCATCTGACGACGATACTCCTTGCACAAACAGCCAAAATTATGAATATAAAAACGATTTGATGGATTTGAATCATAGAAATAGTACAAGTACTTATCTCTATGATTTGAATCCATTTGATTCTTAGGTTTAAATAATCTAAGATTCTATTTGATTTAACCATAGAGATAATATATAAGGCCCGTATTAATAAACCAATCTCAGTTCTGAGTAGGCTCTTAAGTAACCACATAAGATGCTGGACTATATAGTTCCAGCATCTTATGTGGTTAATAAAGAGCCTACTCAAAACTGAGATTGGTTTATTATTACGGCCCTTATAGTACCTACTATTTCTATGGATTTAACGTTATTTTGACAGCTTTTTTGTAAAGCTTATTTGTACTGAATTTTGAATAATCAAAGGAATTTTATTTATTTATTTATTTTTTATTTAAATATTATTTATTGAATTTTGTAAGTTTTCTACCGATTATGGATTTCCAAGATATGGACGACGAAGTTCTACCTGACGTAAATGTAGAATGACGATTGCAATGTCAGAAACAGAAAATTCTATAACAGTACCTAACTGACGAAAGTCTAACCAAACTGACTCCAACTTTAGATAACTCAGCTGAACAGATCACCAACAGTGGAGATGGTGCGGGCATCCCAAAAATTGAGCCTTTCGCGACGACAAGCAAGTCTAAACACATGTGTTTAGACTTGCTTGTCGTCGCGCTTCCGCTCCGCTTATGCATAAGCGTATCCGGCGAAGCGAAGAACAAAGGAATCCAAGAGTTTGTCCGGATTCTCCGTCCGCATTTACCGAGGAAATCGATCATAGTTGAGAGTTCGTTTCAGCGCAAAATTCGTCAAAAGACACCGAAAAAGCGCAAACAGCGTAAGCCGAGAGGGCGGAACCCCAAGTCGAAATCTTTGAGTGGTGTCCCTGGGATGCGTCTTGCCCTCGCTGTGGTTATTCGAATTGCAAGATTTCTAGATTTTAAGTTTCAAATTGATTATTTAGTATCATAATTTCATGACAATATATCTAAAATCACAACTCGAAATGGAATCAATGAAACGGGATGTTAATTTGAAACTTAAAATCTAGAAATCAAGATATATTGATGGAATTTAGATATATTGTCATGAAATTATTATGATTATTTAGTATTAAATATCTACTAAATAATCATAATAATTTCATGACAATATTCACTATTATTTATTATTACACTATTATTATTATTCACGCACATTACACCTATTACATCTCTTTGCCCGCCACCGCCACCGCCTTCGCTAGCCACGTCTGTCTGGATGAGGCATAAAAGACTATTCGAAAAATAAAAGTAATATTTAAAGCAAAGAGAATTTAATTATGTCAACAATAATAATTTCCTGGCATAAAACTTTTTTGAACGCTTAATAATCTTTGAATGACATTCGAATTTCAAACAGTCATTCAATGGGAACACGATGGGAACGCTTGATTGACAATTTGCTGTCGTTTGTGAGATTGGATGGAATTTTTATTTTACTGAAGAGTTTTCACGTCCAATAATTAACAATTAATGTGAAATATTCATTTGTGAAAATGTTTGGTCAGGTTTATTGTTGTTTTTCGTAAAACTGGGTTATTTTCTGATGAATATCTAGATTCTTCATTTTCGTCTTTGAAATTTAGTCGACAAATATGGCGGTGATTATTTTATGTAAATTCTAAATCAGAAGAAAAGCTAATCGTATTGGAAAAGTTGAATGTTATTTGTGATTTAACTTGTTGCACGTGTTGTTAATTCGTCAAATAACAGAAGGAAACCAGTGTTCCGGACACAATAGATTTTCTATTGTCTGTTTCTTCAATTGTTTTTTTTTTGTTGTAAAAATATTGTGATTGTTGTTTGCGTTGTCTTTATTCGTTGTATCTTTGAATGGTTGTCGTTGTTAAAAATCGTGTGAAATGGTGCAAAGCTGGACTTACTTGATATCACTTCTTTTTCAATAAAAGAATCATTTTCATGTTAACATTTTGTTTATTCTGCTTTTCCTCAATATTCTTCTAATCTAAATATATATTAGTGATAACACTAGTCTAAAACAGTTACATGATTCTTTCCCGTATATCTTTTAAACCATCTTCCTTGTACAATGCTTGATTAACTCTCAAAGGCAACTAATTTTCTTTCGTAATTGACACATCTCCATATTCAAAATTTCGACACTAATCAAGAACCCACCATAAAGTTAAACCATAGAGTTTATTTCTGACCAGACATAAAATTCTAAAAAGATCAATTCTCTAACAATAAGTTCCGCGGTATTGAGTGATTTAACTGAAATCCGCCCCTAAGATGACCCACTGACCGAAACGTGTTTTTATTAAAAATTCAATCATCATTGTGCTGCGTTGTATTGGATTAGTTCAGGCTACTTATATGAGAGAGCCTGAACTGCTTAACCGGACGATGGCAAGACCTGATGGGCCTCCAAACGTATATTAAAATATATTATGCGACAGCGCAAGGGCGTCCCATAGGTGATACATGGGCCTCGGCTTAGGACGTCGCTGGGGGATAGGTACAGGAGAGTGCTTGCTGTGTCTCGTTCTGGTTAATACATATTATTATTAAGGGACATTTGTCGATAGCATTGTGACTGTTTTATTATAGGAACGCATACAGTCATTGTTAAATTTTAGATTTTTGTGTTTTATCACTAAGATGGTTATCACCACAAACGAAAGAAGGGTTATCACTGTCATGTAATGTATTTGTGGTCATAAGAATTTGGCTCGTACGTTTATTATTCTGAAAATGTGCGAAAAATACTGCTGCTACTTTTATAAATGAGCTGCTTGTAGTTGAGTAGGATTTATGTATGTATTTATTTGTTCACATACAGCAAGTCGATACCAAAATTTACATTATTTCAGTATAGTCTGTTGTCCTGTCTTTTATGGAGGTTACAAAGACTCCACTGGAGGGGGAAAAATAGGGTTGCATCAACTACACCGACAAAAGAAAGGCTCGAAGTATATTTACATAATAATTATTCATAAGTATAATACTCGTATTTGATGTTTTGTAATCTATAGGTATCTGTGTTGAAATTTCTCCATGGACGAACAACTGTTTGTATTAGCTTTTCAAAACTTGATGTTTAGACATTGGTTGCTTCAGGCGCTTTTGGGAATTAGATAAATATTAGTCTAATATTGGCGTATGTATGTAACGTGACGTGGCGCACAATTCAGTAAAATCTGCATGTAGATAATTTATTAAAAGAAACAGGTGCATTCTGGCTGAAATAAAAATTAAAAAAGTTTGTTTCGTCTTGTTTATATAAATATATATTCTAATAATATAAATTCTAAACATTTAATATTTTGACGTGATTGTAACACGCACCGCGTTTCCGTCACGTCAGATTTTGATGGCGTGTTATTAATATGAACAAACGAAAAACGCAATAAATGTCTACAGCTACACCACGAAAGGTGTTTCGGTATTTTACTTATTTCGCATGAATTTTGCTGAACAATTTTTGTGTCAACATTGTCTAGTGTTTGATTTTGGTAGAATTTTATTCTCGTTTTATGTTTTCCTTTTATAGAACAATCGTGATTTATATCTGTGGCAATTTCGAACCTTTGAAGTTTAATTCCCCACATGGAAAGTGTCCATATCTGTAAGCGATATTTAAATCCAGCTATTTGTATAACAAACTTTAAAACATATTAGTTTCAATATATTGCTTTTCCCCACATGGAAAGTGTCCATATCTGTAAGCGATATTTAAATCCAGCTATTTGTATAACAAACTTTAAAACATATTAGTTTCAATATATTGCTTTTATTTCCAGAAATTATTCACTTCTATCTATCAACGTCATCAAAGTAGCTACTCGTACAAGCAAACGTGAAATATTTCACGCCCGACGCAATCGTGTCACGCCTCACGCTTGTCGCGTCAGGTTTCAAAGATGTTTTATTTATATTTCACGAGAATTTGTTCCAGCTCGTTATGGTTCATCCAGATTAATTCGTGGCAATAAATAATTTAGATCTAAGGGCACACAGAACACACAGAATCTAACTATACTTGAGCACAACTATCACACATCTATCACATGAGAATCGCTCTGGCCGGAGTGGAAACAATAGCCAGTCAGATCCTGCCCAGGGTTCGTCAGATGATCTCAGGTTTCGTCACTCATGAATACTCTTTTCCTTTACCCCGCAAGGATGATGCTGTAAATGAAGAAGGAAGAGTTCGTAAGAGTTTTATTGTTGAAGGCTTCTGTCATACTCTTTGTACCAGCATAGCGTTCAAAGTTCTGGCCGATGGGCTATATTATCGCTTAGTTTTCTTCTTCGTAGTAATAATTTTGGCGAAGTAAAATGAGTTTGTAATTTTGTATATACACCATGTCCCAAAATTCAACGATAAGCGGGCACCAGAGGATTGACCAGCTCATGACTACTCGAGAAAAAAAATAAAAGAAAAAAAAATCTCTATTTTTAAGAAGTTACATAAAAAAATTGAAATCCTTAAAAAATTTACACCCCTTAAGAGGTTTTTAATTACCATGACCACAATATTTCAAATATTTCTGAATTTCTTTTTGTACCGGAAACCTAAGTTGCCCTGCTATCCACCACAATCCTTGAAAATCCCAGAATGCCTGTATATTTGATTCAAAAATCAATCAAAATTATATTTCACCCTAAAATTTTGAAAGGTTTTTACTTTCGGTCCACTTTAACTCATCGTGGTGTAAAAAGAAAGTATGGACACTACCACGGCAAGATTTTTTAAAAATTGACGCAACTATCCAAGATTCCAAAATAGTATAATACTCTAGGAAAAATAGCCACAAAAAAAAGAAAAACGTACTATTTCTGAACAAGAACCAAATTTCATAACTTTTACTATGTGCCCAAAATAGGTAATTTGTTGTAAATTCTTCGAATTTGAATGGTACATGTGCGTATTCAATAACATTTAGAAGTTAGAGAGGGATTATACGTTAGAGAGAGATAGATAGATAAGATAGATAGTATGTAAAATAGGAAAAAAGACGTTTTTAAAAATTATACCTCGTGTCTCCACAACTACAAGTCTGCTAGTACGTCTGTAGCGTACTATCACCTGTCATCTGTCCAATTCATTCATGCCCAATTCGTTCCTATGAAATATCTTTATTCTTGTATCTTACTTCAGGTACAGTTATTGGTGTCAGCCGTAAATGATTTAGTTAAACTGCGTCAATAACTAAAGGAGTTTTATTTAATTAACCCATTTCAACCTCGCCATGGAGCTGGAGTGTTTATTTATCTTCTAAGTGTACCTACTCAGCTAATAACCCAACTATTGAGTAAATGGTGAATTTGTGTCTCGAAATTTAGTTGGAATACTTATTGTCCTCACACGCAATCCTTTCTCGTTGATGATGCAAAAATTCAAGCTCTTCTAACTAAAATATTGGAATCGAATGAAACCTTGTGTCGACCGACGGGATAATTTAGATTTCATGATAAACTTTGTCCTAAAAATATATCCATTATTGTGTTTATAATTATTTACCTCGAAAAGTAAATTGAATTGTAATTTCTTTTTGTGCTCCGAAAAATAATACTTGGTTTTTTATAAAGGCTACTTTATATTTTGTAGTTTTGTCTATGAAATATCGTTAAACAATTTTTTAGATTTTGATTTATTTACTTTTTGGTCGAGTAAACATTATTGTAGGGCTATTTTACATATTATTTATTTAGCAATCAATTCTGAATTGGTATGTAACTTATAGCGCCATATGATTTGAATTTATGGATCTTTTAAAAGCTTTTGAAAACCCTTATCTAGTAAAACTCCATCAAGAAAGTGTAACTAGAACGAAACCCATTTTTTCATAACATCAGTTGTGTACAAAAACTTATGTATTTGCGTCATAAATATTTACCTCTCTGTCGCAATTCTCCGACACTGCTTTCATGTGTTCCAATTTCTTTTTGTTTGTGATCTAGTCTTCACGTCTAGGCGTCACGGCGGTCATGAAACCAATCTTGGAATATTTGTTGCTCTTTATTATACTACAGTTAAAACTTGATTACGCCTTTACTTATTTCATAATCTATCAGGTTATGGGCCCAGGGCGTTGTGGATATATAAATATATATATATATTTCACATGAAGTAAATCGGCGAAAAACTAACCTATAAAAAATACGGTGGTGTGTTGTTTTTTCGTTTTAACATGGCGAGCTCATCAACATCTTCAAATTTTATCTCCATTGAAAATCTCAAAGGAATTGTTAACTACAATTCGTGGAAATTTATGATGAAGATGATTTTAATACAGGATGAACTATGGGAATGAGTGGAAAACGAAGAACATGATGTAAAGAAACAAAAGAAGGCTTTGGCACGAATCGCACTATCCATCAATATATAAATATTTAGAATAAAAATATTTTCTTTCTTTCTTTCTTCTTTTCTTTCTTTCATCGCACGTCCAGCCATCAGTGATTCCACACATACGCAACGCAAAAACGGCATCTGAAGCTTGGCGCAATCTAACAAAAGCCTATGAAGACAGGGGATTATGCCGAAGGATGCATATATATTGAATGATTTTGAAATGACCGCTCCCTCCCCCTTGTCACATGTCACACTTCGTCTACCCCCTACTTAACGTGTGACATACTTTTTGCATGGTCCCTCAGTAATTTCAGGAATTACTGACAACTGAGTCGTAAAACACGCGCACGTTCTTATACCCAGCAAATGCTGAGTTGGCAACTCATACGGTACTAGCATGCTGACAGCACATGTTTTTTATTAAGTACTCCCTTTTTGCCAATCTTTTTTTTCTTTGGGCATTGAGTTGTCCAGTGTTTAGTCTAAAAAAATATATTTTCTTTGTCTTTCTTTCTAAAAGAAGCATAATTATGTTCAGCAGGGTTTTAAACTGATTTCTTTACCTCTACCATTGTTAGGCAAGCTCTAGGATATTTCTCTTCTGCCCAATATGTTTGAAATCATGTGCAATATACCAATGTTGTTCATATAATGTAATTTGGAAAAAATTATACCTCAGCGGTCTGAATTTCTCTTGACCGTACATAATCAACAAAATTATATGACGTCGACAATATCCTATGCTGCTGTGTTGGTGTTTCTTCTTCCCTATCACTGTCCGAGTAGCAAACATGTAGTCCGCCGGCTTCCGTTGTTGTTCTATCCTGGAAAAGACATATTCAAAGTAGGTCAAGCATTTTAAGTTTTTAATGTACCTAAACTAGGCTGATAATACTATTTACTTTTTATGACAATATTTAACATCTGTGGTAAAATAATTGAGCAAATACTTGGCTTTATTTGTTGATGCCAATGCATTAATCAATACTCAGTTTTCAGTATCATTTTCATGTACTTATGTGGCAATTAAAGCACTTATATTACACAGTTAATTACATCCTGCCAATAAAATACAAAACAATTAAGAAATTATTATGAATAACATAGTTTTTTTTAGTTCTATGTAAAGTTATTGCATTATAATTTCAATTGTGATGGATAATTATGTATGCTATTTGCTATTCTCACAAAAACAATTGAAAAACAACACCTTAGAGCAGCGGTTCTCAAACTTTTTTGGTCACGGAACCCTTTTGACAAGCAAAATACTTGACGGAACCCTACAATAAAACAATAGTTCTAATAGTCTAATCTCGACTTAATGTTTTTAAAGATAGAGCCGAAAGTCGCTTGTTCACAACTATAGCGTCTAATTCAGAGGCGGCTTTTGTCAAAGGGACTGCGCGCTCACAAGTATTCTCGCGGCGGGCGGAGTCAAAACGTTCGACCAGTGACCAGAGAGAGGTGTTTTGATTTTTTTTCTAAATTCTTGCGGAACCCCTACAGGGGTATCGCGGAACCCTAGGGTTCCGCGGAACACACTTAGAGTACCGCTGCCTTAGAGTATTCATATGTCTAGAGACCTTGTTCGATACTTGAAAATGAATGTAATAAATTGGCATTAAAAGTTAATGTACTACCTATATCGCCTGTCAGTACGTTTTGGCGCAAGCTCGTGAAAACATGTAATTCGCTCCCTCAAAATTAATATCGTTTTATGCATCCAAAAATTGTAAAAATTATGCTTATAATAAAGAAAAAGTGAAAATTATTACTTTCCATGTGTAATTATAGCGATTTCTTTACTTTATATCACTTAAATAATTTTTACTATTTAATATTTTTGTTGTACGGCCATGACGCCATGTTCTGTAAGTGTTGCCATAAAATGAAATTAAATATCCCATATAACACGTAGGAATAGGTACGCGTTGTCATATTTAAACTGAAAACTTGTTAAGAAATACAATTTCAAAACGACAGCTATACAGGGTGGCGCAAAATTTTGGGTTATTAAAAATGGCTACCTTATCTGTTATACCTACTCACCCCCGATTTCTGAAAGGCTGATCAAATCATGTTAGCTGTTGTGATTGTTTGACCAACGTCAACAATCAATTCAAATGTGATTTAACGGCTGATTAAATTTGATCAGCCTTTGAGAAACTTGATATGAAAGTTCTGGCACAGGTTGAGGAAAAAAACACGGGTATTGAATAATACGAAGAATTCGACATTCTGTCATATGTAGATTTTTATGAAAAATTTATTGTACACCCAAAACGTCCTTCCACTAAACAGGTTCATGAATGTACAAATGGTAAATTCATTACACCGCGCCAAAGGGGTGAAATGGTCGCGCGTTTGTTTTGGGTCGCGCCTAACAGAGGTGAACAATTTTACCTGCGAATACTTTTGAATTCCTTTCCGTGCCGCAGTTATGCGGATCTCTTGAATCTTGGCGGTCCTGATTGTACCACTTTCCAAGAAGCCGCTAAAGCTGTAGGACTCGCTGATGATGAAATCTAGTACGAAAGAGCGATGCTGGAAGCATCAACATTTTTCACAGGTTTTCGACTACGTAGATTTTTCGTGCTTCTGGCAGTTAATGGTGCACCTGTTGCATCGCTATGGAACACGTTCAAAAATCACCTTAGTGAAGATTTTTTGCATAGATTGCCAAACGAGGAAGAAAAGGCGCACAATTTATGTCTGATAGAAATCAACAGATTTTTGCGTAAACATGGGTCCACACTTTTACAACACGGTCTTCCCGAAGTTCAGGACGATACAACTGAATTAGGTAGAGAACGTGTAGAATACAGTTTAGATGGTCAGAAATCATTTGTTGCTGAATGGCTGTCGAAGCTGTCATCAGACCAACGTACTGTATTCGACTATATCGATCGACTTTGCGTAGATACAAATTATCGCGAAACGAATCCGAGCGCAATATTCATTGACGGCCCCGCAGGTACAGGTAAAACGTTACTGTTGAATGTTATTACTGCTCACGTGCGTGGTAATATGAAGGGAGTTGTTTTGTGTACCGCAAGTTCGGCAATTGCAGCTCAAAACTATGAAGGTGGTATTACAGCACACTCAATGTTTAAGTACCTACCCATTACATATTGTGGACGACTGTGGTCACTGGAACATTACGAATAAGACTCAACGTGCTGAATTAATATTCCACGCTGATGTTATAATTTATGATGAAGCGCCAATGGCTCACAAATATTTAATCCATCTGTTGGATAGATCGCTGCGCGATTTGATGAGTTCAAGTAAAATGTTCGGTGGAAAAATTATCATATTTGCAGGCGACTTTCGGCAGATCCCTCCCGTTGTTCCGAATGCTAGATCTAATTCTGATATTTTGAACAGTTCAGTTAAAACTTCCACAATATGGGAAAATTTAAAAAAATTCTCATTACCTACTGACCTCACAAAGATGTAAAGACGACCCCGAATATGCAAGTTTCTTGCTAAAGTTAGGTTCCAATGAAATATCTACGGAACCAATACAAATGGATAGAAGCGTTCTACGTTTAGTCTCCTTAAGGTCAGTAGAATTTGTTTCGGAATTAGACGAACTAATCGATTTTGTATTCCCATTTGCAGTTATTGATGAACCCGATGTTTGTGCAACGATAAGGTAGAAAGTGAAAAAGCGGATCAGTTGTTCTTTGGGACCGACGCACAGTGGGCCCATACTGAAAATTAGTGGACTTAGGCAACAAAGTTCCTATATCGATGCGATTTTTTTTTATATGACGTGTTATATTATTCCTGACAACTTTTATTCTTATAAAATTTCTTCTAAAGTTGATAGTTTGTCTTGAAAAAATTTAATTAGATTTTTTTGTATGGAGCGAATCACGTTTAATGTTTTTTCTTCAATTGTACTAATATGTTGAGTGTGTGGCGTGAGTATATGATAGCTAGGGTCATTCTCTATCCATGAAAAAAAAATCAGCGCCGGCCATTTGCGGCAGCGCGAGTAATCATTCGGTAAAAAAAAAATGATTTGGAAGAATTTTTTTGTCATTTAAAATAAATTCAAAGCATATTTTTTGTCTCATTTGGCTGTTTTCACCTTCTTTTTAGTTAAATAAATAGTTTTAATAGCGCATACGTACTTATAACTAGTAATTCTGGTAGAGATTTAGTTATTATTGCATGTTATCGGTAGCACCTGCATTGTGATTGATGACTCATTTGTTTGTGCACTCGGCTAAGCACATAACTAATGAGTCATCGAAAAATGCTCGTCTCTGATTGGCTGAATAATTTTCACTCACTGTTACTCCACTATTTGAGTAATTAACACTAACTATAAATATAAAGACATTCATTAAGTCCATCTAGTTTCGCTCTTGTCGCTTGTTTGTGAACACAGTGAAATACTTGTATTTTTATATTTACATTAGAACTATGGCTGGATTTTGTACCAACCTAGATCTTTTTGTGAAATTAAGAAGTGGCGGTGATCTGAAAAATCATATGTTTCTGTATGAAAGTATCATTTCTTTCTTGACTACCGAAGTTTCTGAAGAAGACAAGAACCGAATCAAGGAGTTCTGTCGACTTTTTTGTGTAAATTTAAATCAAAAGTGGATAGAGTCAAGTAGAAATCAAAAAACTTTTATGAATCGTGTAATTAATCGCAAGTGGTTGGAAAAAAACATCAACTGGCCTGTTTGTGACAGTGTTGATCTGAGAAGTGTGATGGGCTTTTCGGACGCAGCCTTATCTGAGCTTGTGGATATAGATTGCCATGTTCCTACTCTTGCAGTATGTACTGCGGAAGCGGGAACATCTACAGAAAAGGAGCACAGAAAACCGTTCGAAGAGTTAAGTAATAAGCAAAAGAAAAGACGTTCTACTTCCATAGTAGAAGAAAATTCCGAGGAAGAGTTGCAGCACTGGTACATAACAAAATTGAAAGACAACGGCAAAACGAATCTGGCAAAAGTGGTCGAATACCTTTCCAGTAATCCAGATGCGCTATCCGAAGTAGAAGAGAGACTATTCAAAAAGCAGAGCTTAAGTACTGTCTCTGAAGATAAGTGTTTAGCTCTTTATACATCAGTTGCGCTCTCGAAATGGAAGTACTTAGCTCTTCGACAATTTCTGAAAGAAGAAAACTGTGCTGCCTTTCCATCTTATCCAAAGCTTGTGAATGCCAAGAAAAGATGTTACCCACCACAAGAGAGTATGGAGATTACCGAAAACGGAGCTCACATTAAATTGCAAGCGCTATTGGACCACACTGTGGAGAGGATATTACTTGATATAAATACTGTTGATAGGTCTCAAAATGAAGAACTCAAGTTGACCTGGAAATGGGGACTTGATGGTTCTTCGTCGCAGAGTAACTATAAACAGAAAACGTCAAACACAGCTACAGAGTTCGATGATTCATCAGTAGTCATGATAAGCATCGTCCCTCTTCGGCTAGTGTCTACTAGGCCATCATCTGGGAATGAAAATCTAGTTTGGGAGAACCCCACACCTTGCTCAACTCTGTACTGTCGACCAGTGAAGTTCACTTTCACTTCGGAGACAGCTGACTTTATAAAGTCTGAAGAGTCTGAGATGAAAAAACAAATTGATGAACGAATATCTACACAGTGTGGAAATATTATTGTATCACATGAATTGCATATGACCATGATTGATGGAAAAGTGGCCAATATTATTGCTGGAGTACCATCATATGCAACGTGTCCCATTTGCTTGGCAAAACCGAGTGAGATGAATAATTTAGACGCTTTGACTTCTAAACCACTTCGTGAAGAAATTTACAAACAAGGAATTTCTTCACTGCATAAATGAAGATTCGGTGTATGGAATGTCTTCTCCATATATCTTATAATCTGGATTTTCAACGATGGACTGCTCGCGGCGAACATAAGGCTTTGAAACAAACTAAAAAAAAATACCACACAGCAAGAGTTTCGTGAGCAAACTGGAATGCTGATTGATATAGTCAAACAGGTATGTATTTAATTTTCGCTCTCTTTATGTTGTTTGTGAATTATATCTCTATGTATTGTATATTACAGTATTGTTTTCCCATTTTAGGGTTTTGGAACTACAAACGACGGGAATACAGCGAGGCGCTTTTTCCAAGATTACAAAAGATCTTCCAGAATAACGGGAATTGACGAAAATCTGATTTTCAGATTTTCCGTTATTCTACTAGCCATATCATCAGGCAAAAACATTGACTGTGAAAAATTTAGAAGATACTGTAGAGAAACAGCTGATGTGTACGTGCAACACTATTCGTGGTACTACATGCCAGTTAGTGTACATAAACTTCTAATGCACGGTGCAGACATCTGTAACCACTTTGGTGTTTTGCCAATCGGTAAGTAAAAAATAAATATAGTTTGATGTATTATTTGACTCGATTGCGTTTTGAAATTAAAATGTACCTATGTACTTATTCGTTTTAGGTACCTTATCTGAAGAAGCTTCGGAAGCCCGTAATAAGGACTTCAGAAACGTCAGGGAGAGGCACACTCGGAAAACGGGGAGAATAGCAACAAACGAAGACATCCTCCATGGACTTCTAATAAGCTCTGATCCCCACATATCCTACATAAGGCCTAAAATAATGAAACAGGTTCATAATGAGTTGTTGCCTGAAGCAACTCAGTTGTTACAGACTACTGAGCCTCCCTGTGGCAGTGAAATTATGGAGGAAGAAGAATGCCTCATAGCAGAGTCCGAAAATTTGCCGGACCCACTAGCACTTCTGGAACAAGAAATAATGTGATCCGGCTCTAAATTATTCCCACAAAAGCCCATCAGGGTTAGGAATATGACAAACAGCCCTTTTCAGGGCTACAATTACTTCACAGTTTCTAATATAACATAACAGTATATAATAATATACATACAGTTGATTATGTAGATAATTATCAACGACTTGCCCGTACAAATTTAAATTATTTCACCTATCATTAACAAAATTAGTATAACCTGAAACATTACGATATATTTATTCAACAATACATAACGTGCAGTTAAAAAATAACACAGCCAATCAGAGACGAGCATTTTTCGATGACTCATTAGTTATGCGCGCACAAACAAATGAGTCATCAATCACAATGCAGAGCACCTGCATTGTGATTGATGACTCATTTGTACCGATAACATGCAATAATAACTAAATCTCTACCAGAATTACTAGTTATAAGTACGTATGCGCTATTAAAACTATTTATTTAACTAAAAAGAAGGTGAAAACAGCCAAATGAGACAAAAAATATGCTTTGAATTTATTTTAAATGACAAAAAAATTCTTCCAAATTATTTTTTTTTTACCGAATGATTACTCGCGCTGCCGCAGATGGCCGGCGCTGATTTTTTTTTCGTGGATAGAGAATGACCCTAGCTATCATATACTCACGCCACACACCCAACATATTAGTACAATTGAAGAAAAAAAATTAAACGTGATTCGCTCCATACAAAAAAATCTAATAAATTTTTTTCAAGACAAACTATCAAGTTTAGAAGAAATTTTATAAGAATAAAAGTTGTCAGGAATATTATAACACGTCATATAAAAAAAAATCGCATCGATATGGTAACTTTGTTGCCTAAGTCCACTAATTTTCAGTATGGGCCCACTGTGCGACGCGTTGAATAGAATGCAACCGCAGGGTGTTCCAGAATTCGATCTCAAAATAAAAGAAGGATGCGTTTGTATGATCATTAGGAATTTGAGTTTTGCCGACGGTTTAGTCAACGGGACGAAAGTAATAGTTGTAGCGACATCTACACGTTTAATTACTGTACGGAAACCGGGTGGACTTGAAAATTTTCTCATTCCACGTATTCTTTTCAAAGCACCCATAGATCGAAAAAGTCCGTTTGAAATGTGTCGACGCCAATTTCCACTTCAGGTTTGCTACGATCTTAGGTCGGACGTTTTCAGCCACGGACAGTTGTATGTGGCATTACTGGCATTAGGGCGCGTGCGCGAAAGACGAAATATAAAAATTTTACTGCACGCAGATCGCATTCTAAACGGTAATCCTTATGCAAACAATGTAGTCATACCTGATCTACTATGCTAAAATAATAATAATTTTTATTTTAGATATTATATATTATATAAATGTATATGTAGCTTTGTATTTGCACGATACATTTATAGACGAATGTGTAAGAAATATATAAGTAATTAATCGATTGGCCTAAGGAATTCTCATAAAAAAATATAAGTAATAATAAAAATCTATTGCCGTAAGGATTTTTCAAGTGCCTCGCACCATATGTCTACGGACATATGTAGCTGCTAGAGAGCACATATAAATGCGTTGTTATTGCGAATTTCTGATAAAGCCTATCTAATACTTAGAGTAAGTTCTCTAAATATGGACCACCATATCGACTTTTTGAAATAAAACTCAGAATTTAGAAGCTATCTATTTATTTATTGCTTTAATCAGTTGATAAACTTATGTTATAATAATTTATACTTAAAAAGTTATAAAAATACAAAATAACTAACAATTTTACTTATTTTGTACAAAAGCTCAAATTTAAGTCTTATGAAAAGGGTAGTTTAATATAGACCACTAGGCTTTTAATATGGACCCTGGGTGCTGAATATGGACCACAGTAACATTTTGGTAGCTAAGACACCAGCACATTCTTCATGCGCCCATCGGCTGCAAGAAGGACATTGTATCCACCGTTCTCCGCGTTCTACCAGCAGCCTGTTTCTCTTTTGAAAACGCATGGATCAATTTGTTTTTCCGCAAATATCATTATATCACGCCGTGTTGACCCAAATTCTGATTCCTCCATCTGAAGTAGATATATGTATATTCAGCCAAATCATTTTCTAACACTATGGAAAATGTTGCCTTCCTTCAAAGTTTCGTATTGGTCACCTCTTCCAAAGCCTTATTTTAATTTTAACATAAACATATAAGAGTGGTTTTTGGCACTCGGAAGGTTTTCGAGGCTTTTATATATTCATTTTTTATCTTGCTCCTACTAATCTATACTAGCTATGGGTATCCATGGTCATAGAATCTTTGTCCCATTGCTGTCGAATTGGTTGCTTTGATGTCGATGCCATCTTCTAAAAACAAAAATAATTTGAATTCTAAAATGGACCATAGGACCATAATATGGACCACTAGTCCATATTTAAAACTCACTGATCGGTCCATATTATAAAATGGTTACTTGTAGACGTTAATTAATTTTAAGAAAATATTGAAGAGAGCTACATTTACACGTTATATCAGAAAAATACTATTGATATGTTTTCATTTTATTATGTGGACAATCAAAGCTTAAATGTTATTAATAAAGTAATCAAATCCTTACAAAACTTACCGAAAAATCACATCAAATGGTGCAAAAATATTAAAATGGCTGCCATTAACAGAAACGCACATGCAACTCCACTGTGATCACAGACGATGTGGTGCGGGGGCAGGGGCACCGAATTACGGTAACTTCAATTGAATAGCAACGACATCTACCGAAATAGTTCAGTGGTCTATATTACATGACCGGTCCATATTTAGAGAACTTACTCTACTTACTATAGAGAAAATACCAATTTTCATTTTTAGATAAATGTACCCATTTCATTAATGATAAAGTAAAAAGCTTATAGTTACTCAGAGAACGTAGATCGTGGACTATAACAATATTGCTTTTTAGGTATAGTATTAGTATCAAAATACCTTGAAAACAATATTGTGACACCACGTAAAAAAAAATGAGTCGGAGTTATACCTCTTGGGTGGCATGGAAACTAACTCTTATCTATTTTATTAGTAATACAAATTTATTAGTAAATCGTTAGAAAAAGAAATGCAAAATGTAGTTAGAGTAGTTACTTGGGGTACCTACGTAAGAGCTTAGGCATCTTTTACGAATGATGACCGTCAGTTTAATTGGAATTCGTTTTTTAGGAAATGAATGAGCGCCACAGATGTACAAGTTGTTTTTGGAGCATCATCATCTCTTGAACGAGTTAGGTCTAAAGAGCGTGCCTGTGCCGAGATTCACGCAGAAGGGCCTGCCCGGTCTGTATTGAAGAAAAGCGGGTATAGGCTGATTTATAAACATGTTCAAGCTCGCTGCAATTGTTCAGACTTAGACAGGTGTACCCAAAAGGTAATACAAATACTTTTCATAAAACATTATCATCTATGACACAAAAAAACCTAAACGAAAATCGGTTCATCCGTTTGGGAGCTACGATACCACAGACAGACACGTTAAACTTATAACACCCCTCTTTCGTGTCGGGGGTCAAACATAATCAGTTGTGTTTTTATCAATATGACTGTCATAATAAAATCTCTACTTTCAATTAAAAATAATGAATAGATATAATAAAATTATTAGGGACCAATAACTTAAATGTAATTTTTTGCTATTTGATGTGGTTCTCATGATGGTTTTAAGACATTTGTTTGTATTCTTCAGTAATGTGGACTGCCACTTTGTATTCTTGGTCTTCATTTAACTTTTATTGTTTCAGTAAATTGTCTACAACTAAATCACCCACAATTGCTATGGGCAGTGAAATTTGGTACTATATGAGGAACTAGAGAAGATAATGAAGATATAATTTTATAGTTATTTTTAATATTCAATGTACCTACATTTATATACAGCTAGGTACTATATTTATCTAGCTGTGTTCCACAATACTACAATAAATTGAATTGAAATGGGGTCTCTTTCCCGGGTTGTCATCCTTGATTTTACATGAATAAAACTATGTTATTTATTTAATTGTTATAAATTTTTATTTCACCTTACTTTACTAAGTTAAAACACCTATACATCGCTCAAGAACACTCCTGGCAGTCAAGTGAAGGTCTTGGTGGTACTCTTTAGGAGTGTCTGGTCCCAGGTCCGAGATGGGTATCATCATATTAGGTCTCAATGGATGAGTCTCACACACTCACAATAATAATAGTAAGGGCCGTATTAATAAACCAATCTGTTTTGAGTAGGCTCTTAGGAACCACAAGATGCTCATGCTGGAACTATATAGTCCAGCATCTTATGTGGTTACTTAAGAGCCTACTCAGACTACCTACTAATTTCATGTAAACCAGATACAGGCACTTATGAAATAAGGCCTAAATACTCATTGTTTAAGAAAATGAAAGACTAAATATTTTAATACACATTTTTTTTTTTTTTATTCTTCCTCGTCCATGTCCATCTGTGGGATAAATAATGAATAATGAACTTATGATCATCATAATATTTTCTCTTTTATTCATTTTTTATACATATTATTTATATTTTTAAATATTTTTACAAAACTATATTAAAAAACATTTAAAAATATGAAAAAATAGTAGCCCACCGGTATCTAGAATAGGGTCCAAGCTACCGGCGGTCAGGGCTCCAGAGAAAGGAATCTCCTGACAATCCGTGCCGTGTCAAGAAGTACTCAGACTTTTTGGGTTGCTGACTCCTGTAACGACTGTCAAAGATATTCGTATGACAACCGGGACCAACTGCTTAACGTGCTATCCGAGGCACGGAGGGGTCTCGATGTTCGAAGAAATGGTCACCCATCCAGGGACTGACCGCGGCAACCGCAGCTTAACCTCGCTGATCGACTGATCTGCGCGGTAGCTATGTAGCTACGAGCCCCTCCTCTTATTATTATTAATAATATCCTTTGTTTTATTATATTATACATACAAATAAACAATGTCTTATTTTTATACATTATTACACGCTGCCACTACTGTGATATGTGTAAAGGCCCTCACATCAAACCCATCTTGGAGCGGTGCGGGCCCGGGCGGCGGCGTGGGGGGCGCGGGTACCGCGGCCGGCGTGTGGGGGGCGCGGGTACCGCGGCCGGCGTGGGGAGCGCGGGTACCGCGGCCGGCGTGGGGGGCGCGGGTACCGCGGCCGGCGTGGGGAGCGCGGGTACCGCGTCGTGGGGGGCGCGGGTACCGCGGCCGGCGTGGGGGGCGCGGGTACCGCGGGCGGCGCCGTGGGAATGCGGCGCGAATCGCGCCCGTGCCCGCGCCCGCGCCCTCGCCCGCGACCTCGCCCGCGCCCGCGGCCGCGCCCATTCCACCCTCCACTTTTTCTATGTAAATAAAAATATGAAAGGAATATAAACTTGACAGTAGATATAAAAACCAAAATCTTTTATATTCATTAATTTTGTAAATTGGCAAGGAATAAAGTTGCAGGACAAAGGCCTCTCCTTCCTTCTTCCACTCATCCAGGTTTATTTAGCCGAGATAGATGTAGGCACAGACAAATCTGTGGATGTAGGTATTCATGGTCATATTCAATCGCCACACCTTCTATATCGATTCTATGCGCTGTGCTATTTGTCATGAGATTGGTCTTTGCCATTTTATCCGAAGTCCGACTTGCCTTATTTACATTGGGGAGACAAAATAAATTATTAATTAATAAAATACTTACATGATAACAATTTTACAATTCTTGAAAATTTTCATCGATGTTTTCTAGAAAATTTATGTCTTTTGTCTTGATGCTTTTGTCTTGAATTTTTTGGTGTTTTTTTTTTGTTTATAACCTGCCAGAATTTTTTATTTATTATTATACTCCTTGCTAGGTTGCCATTTTTCGGGTACGCTCACCATTTCGAAATATTTGGCAAGGTACAACCACCACCTAAAACCACCTCGCGGGCCGCTCGCGGCCCGCGCAGCGCGCGACCTCTAGTTATTGTTTATAATATTAATGTTGATGACGATGTTGATCGAAAATAAATGAATAAATATTGTTTACTTCTGACAACCCTCCATGCACAAATGCAATATTGTCTAGACGTTGTCAGCATTTACGACGAGATCAAACGTCGTCCGACTGTTCTTCCTCTATAAACTATAAAAACTTTAGGTCAATTTTGAAGATATTAAATCCCACATCATAAGTTTTTGTAAAAAGGTCAGCGAGGATGTTTACATTTCCCGAATAACTTTAGTGGGGTTCATTCATTCGATTCTATTTCTCAACAGGAATGGTTTTCATTAATGTTAATAACAGAAAACCCTAGCCACCTTTAATGCCCCAAAATTTTGATCCACCCTGTATAATAGTATAGAAAACTGTTGCAATTGCAAGGCGTTTTTTGATAACCGCATTTTGAATTTTAGATTTTTTTTTGTCACGTGATCATATAGCAGTTTCCACAAATAAAAGGGGAGGCCTTTGCCCAGCAGTGGGATGAGACAGGCTAACAGTAACAGTAATGTAGAGATTTATTTAAATAAATTCTTTTAAATTCCACTTTTAATTTCGATACAAAAATATACATACATATAAATTTTTGCATCCGACTGTACATAAATAATAAAAATAATGTATTACTACCTAATTTATGAACCCTTACGTTTTCCTATTTACAAATAAAAGCTGTGCTCTGTTAAAATGTTTTCCCCACATCGTAGGGTAATTCTTTTTCGATGGTATCCCTGTAAGCCACGCCCACATGCGCGCGCATGTCATCACGCGGCTGAATTGGCTTCAAAACAGAACAGAAGTACGTTTTGTAAGGCGACACTCCCTCTGGACATATAACCTCTATGAACAACACGAAGAAAAAAATATCGGGGCACCTGCCGTTTTCTGCCAAGTGCTAATATCCTGATTATATCAATATTTACCTCAATGCCCTAGCCTTCACTCTCCTTTCTTTTATCCTGCTGGGAATGTAACAGGACGGATATCTGCCTTCAATTGCTCGCCTCACCGTCTGCGCCATTTTAATGCCAGTCGAATGTTTCAATAACCACTTTCGTTTTGTTCGGTTCTTCTTCTTCTTTCTTTAGGGCAATTGAGCCGGTACACACACCAAAAATACGACATCTTTCATTGTACAATGCAAAGAACACAGAGTACTTTGTTATATAAGAAATAGAGGTCTATCTCAGCGACTAGATTGAGTAACGGAAAGTGTCGCCCTCAGGACACGGGTTTTGGAACGAACTAGTATGTATGCCTAGCTAGCGATAGGTACCTACCTAACATTTTGTTTATTATGGTATTTAGAGGTACTTTAAAATGTGAATTACTTCCAGAAAAGTAATTCACATTCACAATCAATAAAAGAATTAAAACTTTCGATTCAATTATTTCTTTCTTTCTTTTAAAACACTTCATATAAAGTTTCTTTGCTTTTATTTTATACAAATCCGTATCATCATCGCACTCTCTCTTATTTATTAATATTTTATTTATATCTTTGCAATAATTATATATGAAGAATCTGCAGGATATTTTAATCAAAAAATCTGTCAAATTTTACTTATGAATTTTGCATTGTTTGAATGCAAAATCCACATGCATTAATACGACTGTTTTGATCAGCTCTTTTAAATTATTTTTTTCTAAATGTTCTTTTAATATTGTATAGTTTATATCCTGCAGATTCGAAATACAGTTTAAGAGAGAGTCGCTGGGAGAGCAAAGCCATTTTTTATTTGCGTATTCTCTGTATCTTAAATACTCAGGCTCATCGTTGGACATCAAATTTTTATTACATGTATCACACGCCTTGAAGACTCTTTTCTTGGCACTTTTAACAAAATATCCGCTTACATATTGTAGGCCTCCAACTTTTCGAGGATCATTTTTGTCTTCAAGGGGTGTGAATGTGATGTCTGGTGTATTATCAAGTTCACAATTTATTTGGTCTTTGCTGCCCCCGCCTGTGATGAGTGCTTCATGCAAAGCGTAACAACTGTCGACTTCACAATTTGCCCCAGGGGCATGGACACTAGAGAGAGCAAAGTGGTGAATGCTGATTCGAACCTTTCTGGTGTAGGGTTTATGTTGCGGCATCCGTGGCTCCGTATGGACCCAAAAAAGTTTTCTATTGGATCCTGATTTAGATGCCGCAACCAAACTGATGTGACACCATATTTAGATCAAATATTTTTTAATAATAATTCTATACCTTCTAGTGTCCATAACCAATTATTTAATGTGGGAACATATTCATTATTTAATGTTTTTGGATGAATAAATTTCATATTTCTTAAAAGTTGTTTTGACTCCGTCCATACTTTGTGGTGTACCGAAGTAGGCGTCGCAGGTCCTAGAAGAGGCTTGCCATGTTTCTTCCTTTTTCCGAAACTTCCATTTACGGAGTCAAAAAGTTGATCGAAGAACAACATACATAATGTCTGCTGTATTTTTGGTTTCTTTTGGAATTATACCTTTATCTGCAAAATAAGAATATAGGTCATTGTAAAACACTTTACAGTGTTTAAATTTGATTTGGCACAATGAAGAGATAAGAACTGTATGGCAAGTAGGTATTTAAAGAAAAAATGCTTAAGGGTGTTAAAAAAAAATTTGTGTGGAATGGTGCAAGGCTTCACTTACTTGAGATCACTTCTTTTGTAAAATGAAAGAATCATATTCACATCAACATTGCAATTTGTTTATTCTCTTTCCTCAGTAGATTCTTCTAATATAAATATATATAAAATAACATCAATCTAAAATAAACTATTACATGATCTTCCCGTATATAAATTTTAAAGCCATCTCTCCTTGTACATTTTTCAATCAGATCTAAACAGTAACTTTTCTTTCATAAAATGACACATATCTATATTCAAATTTTTGAAGCTAAGTCAGAACCTACCATAAAGATAAACCATAGAGTTTATTTCTAGCCAGACATAAAATTCCAAAAAAAAGATCAATTCTCTAACAAAGGGCAGTGAGTTGTTTGATAAATGTAAAAACAACATTAGGTACTGATGACATTTACCTGCAAGATAGCCCATATTTGATGCTACAGTTTGGCTGAACAGTTGTGTGGCGAATTTAACTTTCATCCGGGGAATTTTGCTTGGGTCACAGTGTGAGTCCGTCAATTTTGGTACCAATCGTATACCTTTGTACCCTGGCTTTTCTTTATGTAGAGCAGTTATATGTTCCCATTTTGCAATTTGTTTCATTATTTTTAACATATTTCAAATGTTTTGAAATTAAATTATTTCTTATGGATTTCATTAAGTGAGGTGGGTCATACATAGGTATAATCTCTTGGTTATTTATTAAAATGATGTTGTCTCTGGGTTCTTCTGCCCTTCTCAACAGGATACCCCGTGTCTCTTGCAAGAGAAGTTTGACACAATTTATATTATTTGTGCCCTGATCGCACACAGTTGCTACCACAATAAGACCTGCATCTTGTAGCTCCGTGATGACTGCCTTTAATTGTTTCTGAAGTTCAGGCCCCTTTGTTGCAGCTTGGGAAAAGGTGTATGCGACAGGTTGCTTATAATTTTTTATCAAGCCTCTTATCATGAACACCTGCGCATGATCGGCGTATTCACGAAGTGTCTCTTGGCCATTTGTGACTCTGTCTTTTCTTTCATTATATGTCACATTAGGTTTTAGTGACATTTCGTCAAACAGAACAATACATATTTTATGTTCTAACTTCATTTTCTCTGTAGCTTTCTTTATTTGCTCCATCATATTTTTATTGATTCCTGGATTTATGTCTGCCATATTTATCAATTTTAAGAGAGTTTGGCGTGATGGCTGGATAAAGATTTTCCTAAGAAATCTGTACCCTTTTGGGCTTTGTTTGAGGATGGACAAAGATACAATTTTTTCTTTTAATGTGAAACGACGGCCTTTAGTTCCCTTTTTATGCTCTCTGAATTGCAGTAAAGTCAATATTTTTGATGTGCTAAACAATTTATCTAGCGTTTTCAGAAACTGAGGATTCTTTGTTATATTTTGCAGCACCTTGATCTTTGTTGCCTGCTTTTTAACCTTGTTTCGGCATTTACTAAGTTTTACTCCAACAAGTACAAGTTTTTGGTATAGAGCATGATGCTCAGATTGAGTTACAGCAACATGTTTCACCTGCTTCTTAGTAATCATTTTTGTTACTTGCATTTTGTGATGATCTGCAATAAAATTAAACAAAATTACTTATTTATATATAAAAAAATAGCAGAACCTGACAGTTCAAGAGTAATCAGGTAGGTATAAATGCCAGTTAATTTATCAATATTTTAATTAAAGTACATAACCATGATAGCTTTATTATAGTTTTATTTGCAAGGGTGGAGTGTTGTATCTTCGTTACCCATTTCACCCCCTAGATATAATCAGTCAAGAAAATGATTTTAAGTACTGTAGGTACATTATAGATAATAATAAAATGAATTCATTTCATTCATGTTCATTCCTGTTTTATTGAAAGATAACAAATCCCCGAAACTAATTTGTTCAAACACAACATCAAAACATCCAGAAATATTAATAGCTGGGGGAAAGCAGTTGTCAGGATTGGCCTCCAAATTAATTCATTCAAGAACAGGAACCAAGTACGAAAATTACTGTATATCATCCACTATAAAACCAAATGCGACTACAACAGAAATCCTAAAATCTTGTCAACAAATACCAGATTCTACTGATAACTACATAATTGTCTGCATTGGTGAATATGACACTAACCCTAACAAATTAATGTAACCAGCCCATAAGAAATGGATTATAGAAATTTGTTTTTACATGATTACAGAATTCATGACATGTAAAAATATTAATGTATGATAAATTTAATTTCTCATTCGCATATTAAGAAACATTATTTTATTTTCAATTTAACATTTTATTAATAATTACATCTTCACTGACAATGTAATAACGACATCATTATTTTATTAGCTTTGTTTAGATATTTGAGAATGAGCTTTCTTCAAAATCATAAATATTTTGTAAGTATTGCATGCCGATTGTTCGGTGAGAAATGCTGCACTAAACCAATGTAACATCCATAAAACCAAGTTTCCAGCAAATAAATACTCTTATTCTTATTCTTATCTAATCTGTATATCTTCCCCTGCACTTTGAGTGTGTATCTGCCATAGAGATAATACATAGTACCTATAACTAGAGAGCTTACTGCTATAATTAGTTGTACGAAATTTTGTGCCCACATGAAAGTCACCTGAGATTTAGCGGTGTCCCTCTCGCACACATGGCCATTACTCATCAACTTAGTAATCTACTAAATTGGTATTTTCAGAATCGTTTTTACATACATATTAGAACTAATGAAACTTCTACCCACGGCTATCAAAATAAACATAATAAAAATTATAATTGACGTGCTTTAAATATTATATTAAATATTATTATTTCCATACGTTATTCAATAAGATTGATTATTACAATATTTGGATACCAGTAGTTAAAGAAGTTTGCATGCGGGAAACACTACATCATTCAAAATGGCTTACATTGTCAACTTAGTTGTCAACCTATTGTCAACATTCGTGGTTTTCATAGTTCAGAAATAAACGTGATCAAACATTATTTTTGTGCCTAGAATAATTTTTTGGCGACAAGATGGTAAATACTTGAGTTATGATTGGGTGCAAGCGAGAATATTATCCTGGTTGTGGAATATCGTTCCATAGGTAAGTTTCATTGAGTAGTGTGACAATATATTTTTATTTTGTGGGATATAGTTGCTCCAAGTACTTATTTTAGATCGTTTCACTTATCATACAGTCCACTAAGTTAAATAATTTACGTAATTTAATAAATTTGGATTTGTTTTTCCATAATCTGTAATGCGTAGCATATTTTCGATGCATTTATTGTTTTGTATAATTTGAGTGATTCCAAGTATAGTATAAGTATACATACAGGGTTATTTGTAAAACACCGGCAACGCTTTAAGGGGTGAAACTACTCATCAATATGAACAACTTTTACTATGGGAACAACAATGAAATCGCGAAAAAAAAAACAAACTTTTCATACAAAAGATTAACCTTGCTCCATCAAAATGTATGAAAAGTTTGAATTTTTTTTCGCGATTTCATGGTTGGTCCCGTAGTAAAAGTTGTTCATATTGATGAGTAGTTGCACCCCTTAAAGCATTGCCGGTGTTTTACAAATAACCCTGTATATAGTTTAAGTTAATTTGTTGAAATCATTTGTTGTTTGTTGTGCCGAATAGATAATAATGTTTTTTTGTATCTCTTATAAAATGATAGACTTTATTAAAATTCCATGTTTGTTTTTTTCAGGATTCCAGCTGATAATAAGCAGAGGGTGTTATGGATAACAGCCACGAACCTTGACATTAGTGTGTAAAAGTTCGCATGTGTTTGTGGCGTAAATTTTAAAGATAATGAATTATTTAACAGCAGCAAAAATAAAATTAAAACCTGAAGCAGTTCCTTCAATATTACCATAGGTACTATTGTAATATGTTTAATAATTATCAGTTGTTGTATGTGTCTGTTGTATAATGTTGTGTGTAATTGTCTGGTCTGTAATAGTTTATACTAATATAAAGTATAACACATTGCACAAACTTAAGATTCACACACTTTGCTTATTGTTTATTTGTGTTTAATATTTTCCTATTAGTATAGTTAGATGGATTAAACTTTTACTGGATTGGATATTGTACTTAGATATTGTGCCATAATGAAGATCATTTTTGACATTACAGATAGCCACAAAAAGAAAAAAAACTGTACGTGCAAAATAAATTGTACGTGCAGGAACATCTGGTGAATCAGGGCATGTAGGATTTTGTAGTAAATGGGAAGATGTTGCAGTTTCCAGTGAACCACCAAATAAGAAAGTAAAGCAAGAGGAAACAAGCACATAAACCCAAAATACAACTATAATGCCAACACAATTAAAATTACAATCAACCATTAAGTTTCTAGCCGGTCTCTTCTCCATAGAACCCGGCCCACTTTGGAACCGTGCATCTAGAATCTCAACGTTTTGACGAAACGACGACGACCTTTTTATGCCGATTTGAAATTAAAAAAAGTTTTGCTTTGACTTTCATTCATTGTGTTTTATTGCTTAATGTTGTGAATGATGATTATACTTGAGTTTGCCAAACAAGAATATTATAATAAGTGATATTCGATTCTGCAGCACTAAGCATGGGTTACCCTTTCTGCTATAATAGGAAAGATCTCATAAAGAAAGGTCGTAGGATGGTCGCAAAGCTAAAAGAGAAAAAGAAAAAAGAAAGAAAAAGTAGAAGAGGAATTAAATTTGTATCTTAAAATGTTAAAATCTAATGTTTCCTATGACTAGAGCTGCCAGATGTCCGGAATATTCACGCATGACATTTTATTATACACGTAATCTGTGTATAAGAAAATGTCCGGATTTTTCCGCAATGTCCGAAATTTTCTCTAAATTTTCTTTTTTATTATAATGTAACCTTGCATATGCCTATTTATATATTATGCCTTGCCTGTGACTCTAATTATAACCAAAAGGGTGTATGTATATTTGTAAGAACGTTTAGATACACTGTATGGACCGTATATTTCACTATTTACTAGGAAAAAAACAATTCTTACTATTCGATATCAGTAGTTAATTACCTGATAACTATTCTCATAACATAATTAAATATTTCTATCATGTCCTACTTTTAACTAAAATGTATGGTTACCCTATTAGACAAGGACACGGTTACCACAAAGTATTCTCCCTCATACCGGCTTTACGGCACTATTAAGCGTTCCAGTACTTGTACTATTTCTATGGTATCTGCATAGCTACAGAATCCAGTTGTGAAGTAACAGGTTCTGAAAAGATAATTAACATATTTCGTTTGTAAATGGCTATTAACGTGCTATTAATGAATAATTATCTTATATTTAGCATTTATTTAACACAAATAACCAATTAGAATACGTTGTAAATTAATCTAAAATCATCAAACGATGATCGCGTAGTGATCATATAACTTTTCCAGCTAAATTATTCATGTAACCGTTTTGAAATTGTCGTAGTAATGCATATTTCGTAAAGAAAATAAGGTATAAAAACAGAAAACTTACCACATTTTTGCTTGGAGCTCCACACACACACACAGTTTGTTGACAAGAAAGACGAACTGTCACTTTCAATATTGTTTTTTTAAAATTTGTATTGCCATTGCACAGATTAAATTTACCCTCGCGGATGACAAACTTAATACCGCGCCATCTAGTTTTTTCGTATTGTACGACTATCGCCCGACTTTAGCGCTTTAACATGAACGATGTTGTTTGGTGACTGTACTCCCCATGAACGGTCAAAAAAAAAAAAATCAAAAAATCAATTCAGTTTATTTGCTTAAAATGCGGTATAAAAGATGGTACATTATATTTTATCTTAGTGCAAACACATTCCGCCATATAATAATGGCATGCAAATATAATAAAAGAATACATTAAAATTAAAAATTATTAGATAATCAATTGGATTTAAATTAAATATTAAATGTAATTATATTAATTAATATAGGTAGTAAAATACTCTAGTAAACAAATATCATCTTATAGAGCTTACAATGCAATCCTATAATGGTAGGAATGACATGAATATTTTTTTAAATATTCCTCAATTGAGTAGAAGCTCTCAGATATTAACCATTTCCGCAATATGATACAGAACTTTTTATAGGGTAGATCAACAATCCATTTTGGCAACGAATTATAAATAAGAGGCGCCATATACACGCAACTGCGCCTAAATAGTTCTAATCTAGGTACAGGCATTTTTAAAGTCAAGTGAGTGACTTTTCGTTTGTTGATGTTATTTTTAACATCGAAAAGTGAAGAGTTACATTTTACAAATTTGGCTATTTCCTATATATAAATACTTGGTACAGTTAAAAGGTTCTGTGATTTATACACCGGTCGGCAAGAATCAGTCCAGTCCATATTATAGATTGCGCGAATGCATCTTTTTTGAGCTATTAATACCCTTAGTAGTTCTGAAGAGTTTCCCCAGACAACTATACCATACCGGATTATGGAACAAACGTAGGCGTGATATACCATTATGGCTGTTTGCTTGGATGTTTCATTTTTGACTTTTCTTAAAGCAAATACAAATCTATTTATTTTTGTGCATATGTCATCAACATGTTCCTTTCATGTGAAGTTTTCGTCGAGAGTGATACCTAGAAATTTTGTTTTTTGTACTTTTTCGACTATCTGATTTTGATAAGTTACGTTTATGTGTAAGGGTTTACTCTTCTGTGTTTTAAAATGTAGTAGTTTAGTTTTTTCTATATTTATTTTAAGGGCGTTAATATCTAACCATTTGATTATACTGTCTAAAGTGTTATTTATATCTGACTCGTATGTATCCTCATTGTCACAGCCAATGATTATTGTGGTATCATCTGCAAACATAACACAATCATGTTTTATTGTCTGTGGGAGGTCGTTTATATAGACAAGAAATAGCAGTGGTCCCAGGATGCTGCCCTGGGGAACTCCAAAATAATTAAATTGAGGTTGGGAATCAAAGTTAACTAAACTATTAATTTTATTATTAAATTTTGTGACTCTTGTAATTTGTGTTCTGTTAGATAAATATGATTTAAACCACTCTAGAGCTATATATATATGCTAGCTAGAGGTATATGCAAGAGTTTAACTTTATGATTCAGACATTGCAAAAATTGTTCCCAAAAACTAAAAAAGTATGACGGAGTATCGTTTCATAGGTAAAATATATTTAATACATTTTACTTTTAAATAAATAATTTTAAGTCTATGAATACAATTTATACGCTTTCATTCCAATGACTAAAGAATCCTCTTATTAAGTTTATTTTATTGCTCGAAGGAACTTTATTGGATTCAAAATAGGACTACTCCTGACTCCGACACCGAACTTAGGCTTACATTCAGAGACGACAGAAACGAGTATAAGCGTGAACTTACGCTTCCATCTGTCAAAATTTGTTCGTAAAATTGACGTATGGAAGCGTAAGTGTACGAGTCCTACAAATATTTCTATGATTGTATTATTCAATTTACAAAAAGTCACTGAAATGGACGTGAAGTGTCGTAGACAGAGAAGGTAGTGTTATCATTTGACTTGACATCTGGCAACACTAAGTTCACAGTCCGTCGACTCGCGACATCCCTATAAAGTTTGTGGTAGTATCTCTAACTAAAGTGCAAAGTAACTCCAGTCTGGCGCAACTCCCTAGTAAAAAATTGATGTATGAAACGGGCGCTAGAAATAATGGCGGACTAATGGCGGATATCGCTGTCTTGCTTTAGCATATTCTCGACTCTATCGCACGCAGCCGCCATTCTTGTTTTGGTTGTCAAAAGAGTTGTTTGGTTCGGTTTGATTCATGTTTGATTAAAGTTTTTGCTTTCATCGTTCTTATAAATAATCACATACCTAAGTTGTTTGTTACCTATTGTGTATGTGTATGCGTGTGACGTATCTAATATTTGTAATGCATTGTAAAACGTGAGAAATATGTGGTATAACAACTGGCCGGTCAGATGGCCAAAAACGAATCTTCATGGCAAAATTTCCTTTGAATGAAGACAGGTAATTCGTTTTTTACAAATAAGTGCTTAAATTTACAATTGTTAGGCTATTACAGAAAAGGAATTACGTGATTATAACATAAATCCAGATTTTAGAAAATAACCTATCATAATCAAGTATCGATAGTGTTGTGACATTTTTTCTCGACTGTCGATATTCTTATTTTTAAATTTACTTGTGTTTTTGATTTTCTTTTCCCTGCTTTTTCTTTAAGTATAAAAGTGCTGCTTATATAATAATACAATAAATGTGTTTGCTAGATGTTAACAATGGGTTGAATACAGAGTTGTTTGCAAAAGAAAATGTAATAAAAAGGAAAGACTTAGTAAATTTTCATGATTAGGTTTAAATTTAAATTGGCTTGTGTGTCAGTTCACAATTTTTCTATATTACAGTACCTTCATTATCAACTGCTGAACCATTGCCCTTTGACCACCAATTCTGAGAAATCTATTATATTTTCAATTTAATCGGACCTTAATCGAGCAGAGAGGTTGACGAAAATTTAACGAAAGGAAAAGATGTTCTATTGCGGGTAAGGCTTATGTTAATTTCAAAATGTTTTAACATTTAATTCACTGTATTAACATGCCATAATGTTAACATTACAGATTTTTCCCTGTCTATTACAAAATCATTTGCTTAAATTGATTAATTATCTTTACTATAAAAAAATCGTAGATGTCGAAAAGGCTGTACATTAAAAATATTTTTGGCATAATAGGCTAGGGTCCTAGGGAGACTAGAAATTATGCAATAGAACGCAAGTAGATATTTTTTTAATTTTTGTTTTCCGTCTGTCTGTTTATTACATTACATCACAGGAAAACCCGTTTAATTAATTATGTTAACGTGTTTTTTGTAAATTTTCCAGAACCTTCACCCAGCACTGCAAAAATAGCGCATGCAAGACCTCGAGAAACAACACTAACGATGACTGCACAAATAAAAGCTACTTACACCTAGAAAAAAAAACTTTTGAATAAATTAAAGTTATATAACATTTTAATTAAAAGCCTGCAGAAAAAAGTTGCTCAAATCGAAAAAAAATCATCGCCCGTATTAAAGTCTCATAGAATCAACTGTAAAGGACGAAAAACGGAAATCAAAAGGTCGTCGGTGGTCTAAAATAAATAAATGTGTGGCTCTCGCCTTGTACAAGAAGTCTCCAAAGGCATATAGATATTATTCAAGTCAACTTCTATCAATGCCAAGAATGTGCGAATGTTGCAAACAAAATTGTTTGCAACGGACACACATTTAGCATTGATAGAAGTTGACTTATATAACTATATATTATGCCTTTGGAGACAAAGCGAAGCGAAAGCGCAGCAGCTGAGCACAGGAAAATAAAATCCAAAGCTTTGTTTTATTTTATCATCATCACAGCAAATCATTCAAATTTCATTATGTAGTCAAAATAATTAGACTGCACAATGAAATTTGAAATTTGTCTTATCACCACTTCCGCCAATGTGAACTTAGGTTTACTGGCTTCTTTTTGTAATAAAATTGCCACGTAACTCAGTTTAAACCGAGAGTTCACGTTGGCGGAAATAAGCCTATCTTAAATGTAATAAAAAAAAATAGGAACCCTACAATTTTTGTAGCGATTTATCGATAGAATTACGCATGAATAGTACATCCCTATTTGGTGATTATGTTGGCAGCTCTGCCTTTACAGCAATGGCTGCATTTCTTTTTGCTTTGTTGGTATACAGTTCTAGCGCACGTTTCATACAAGTGACGTTTTTCATCTTTTTCTATGGGACTCCCGTCTCTTAAACGTAGTGATTACATACTCTTTGAGTAACTCAGCATTATAATCTACTCGATATCCAATCCGACAATTACTTTTTTTTACAGATGGTACAGTTAATATAGCTGGAATTAATATGAGCATATTCTTCGACCCACCCCATTTACTCAAAGGACTAAGGAACAATTTTGTCACAAAAGATGTGTTATGGGAAGGCAAGACTGCTTCATGGAAGGACATATTATTTATATATGATGTGGACAGCAAATTAGGTCACACCAGAGCTTTGCCCAAATTGACAGCATACCATGTGGATCCAGCAAAAATAAAAAAAATGAAAGTAAGTGTAGCTGCTCAAGTCCTCAGTGCACGGACTGCAGCTATGCTAAAATATACAAATGCTATCTGTAAGTATTTTTGATGTGGATTATAATTATCATAATATAATTAGAAAATGTTATTAAAAATCATGGGTACTTATGTATATTCTATTTTCAGGTAAATCCCCAAATTCTTCAATGGCTACAACAGCAGAAGTTGTCGAATTTATCGATAATTTATTCGATAGCGTAAATGGGTATCCCAAAGGATCAAAAAGGGGAAAATTAAGAAAAGCAGTGAAACCGGATTCGCCTCATACTTCATTCTGGAAAGATGCGATTAGAAAACTGAGAGCTTTTCAATTTAAAGATAGTTTTAGTAAATTTGCTTTACAAAGTGGACAAGCCCGATATGTACGTGTTCCATCCCTGGAAGGTTGGATAACAAGTCTTGAAAGTTTCATTAGGATATCCAAATTATTATTTGAAACATATAATGTGGACTATTATTATCCTAGATATATTAATCAAGACCCACTAGAGAATTTTTTTGGACGGTTGAGGGCATTAAATTACAGAAATATAAATCCTGATGCATCAACATTTATATTTTCATTTAAATCTCTAATTTTGTCAAATGTGCTGAGCCCTCATTCGAGATTTTCAAACTGTGAAGAGGATGCAGGGGAGACATTATTAGACATAAATTTTATGTTTTGTAACAATGAAAAAGAAGATAATGAAGAAAATGTCTCCCCAAACACAACATTAATTCATACTGATGTACCATCCTCTTCACAAGACCGTCCATGTGATTTAGGGGGTCAAGTTATCCAAGAAAAAATAAAAGTCCACTGTTCTGCTTATACAGCAGGCTATATATGCAGAAAAATATCGAAATATGTGTTTCGGAACGAATGATAATTTGGTGTAACATTTCGGAACGTGTCATATACTGACTGACACATACATGCGGAGAGAGCCCGCCAAAATCGTTGTCCAATCTATTAGATAGTAACCATATAGTAACCGACTGATTTTATAGTTACAAATAATGTACCTATTGTGTTAATTAATAAAGAGTTCCAGTTAGTAAACCCAAGACTTTAATTAACATACATGGTGTCAGAATGGAAGAACCATATAAAAGTTTATTTGAGCAGCAGGCCCAGATTTTATCAACTATGCAGAAACAGATGGGTCTCATGCAGCAACAAATTCAGTCCGGATCTCCAAGCGCCGAATCAATTAGAAACAACGTCAGTGTCCCATGGCCGCAACCACTACAAATAGACTCCGGAGATCCTTATGACAATTTAGAGGTGTTCCGAAGTAACTGGGAGAACTACAAAATTGCTACGGGTATCAATAAATGGAGCCATGAGAAGGAAGCAACAAAGGCCGGTTTACTTTTGAGTGCCATAGGACATGTGGCAATGAAAAAGTATATGGATTTCGGATTGACAGACGCAGACAAGAGTGGAGAGGAAAAAATCTTTGACAAAGTCAAGACTCAAATAATGAAGAAAACAAATGTCATTTATGCGCGATATGTCTTCAACAAGAGATCTCAGTCAAACGACGAATGTTTTGACGACTACCTGTTGGCACTTAAAAAGCTAATTAAGCCATGTCTGTATCCTGACTCTGTCAAGGAGGAGTTGTTGCGTGACAGAGTTGTTGTTGGCATCAAGGACAGCAAAATTATACAGGAGCTCCTTCGAAAAGCAGACCTAGACCTAGATGCCGCAGTCACTTTGTGCCGTGCTGCAGAAGGAGCAGCAGTGCAGGTGGCAGATCTGTTTAAGGAGGAGGAGGTCAACAAAATTACTAAAGTCAGTACCACACTTGCAAAAGAACAAAAGAAATGCAAATTCTGTGCGCAGTTACATGTGTTTCAGAAGAAATTATGCCCAGCCTGGGGCAAGCGTTGTGAAGCCTGTGGAGGACGAAACCATTTTAAAATTGTATGCAGGAAGCAATCATCAGTAAAGGAAATTGAGGTTAAAGGTGATACATCAGATGACAGCGTAGTAATATCAGAGGTACGCACAAATCTATCAGGCCATGTAGAAGCACCACTTTTGTTCAAAATTAATAATGAATATAAGGAGTTCTACTGCACGTTAGACACAGGGGCTCAGGTGTGTGTAATGGGTATAGACTGGTATAAAAAAATCACTGGAAAAAACGATTGTAACACATTGACTCCAACTACGCTTAAACTAAAATGTTTTAATGGATTAGAGATTCCTAACAAAGGAGTTGTAACTTTTCTTTGCCTATCAAAGTGTAATAAGAAGACCTTCAAAGTAAACTTTCATGTAGTAGACATCAAGCATGAGCCTCTCTTGTCAGAAAAAGCATGCGTAGCTTTGGGATTTATTAAATACTGCCAGTCTGTGACCATAGATAATGTTGACCGCTCTAGGGTCTATGAGATTATGGAAAAATATAGTGATGCTTTTGAAGGCTATGGTAGCCTACCAGGTGAAGTTCACCTTGAGCTAGATGAATCCATTCCTGCTCGCATACAGCCTGCCCGTCGCATACCTGTCTGTCTTAGAGAGAAGCTTCAGATAGAATTGGAGCAGTTGGAGAAAGATGGCATTATAGTCAAGGAAACTCAACATACGGACTGGGTAAATAATATTTTGATTGTAAGCCGTGATACAAAATTTAGAATATGTCTGGACCCTATACCTTTGAATAAAGCCCTTAAAAGACCGCATTTTCAATTTACCACATTAGATGAAATGTTGCCAGAGTTGAGCAAAGCTAAAGTATTTAGTACAGTTGATGCAAAGAAAGGCTTTTGGCAATGCCGTCTTACAGAAACCAGCAGCAAACTTACTACATTTTGGACACCTTTTGGTCGTTACAGGTGGCTGCGACTACCCTTCGGCCTGAGTTCATCACCCGAGATCTTCCAACAAAGACTCACGAGTCTTCTTAAAGACTTAAAGGGTGTTGAGGTGATAGCTGATGATATTTTAATATTTGGAATAGGTGATACTATGGAAGAAGCTGTGGCAAATCATAACATTAATTTTGAGAAGTTACTCAAAAGGCTATGTGAAGTTAACTGCAAATTAAATAAGGATAAGGTTAACTTGTTACAAACTTCAGTCAAGTTCTATGGTCATATGTTGACAAATGAAGGTCTAAAAGTAGATGATTCTAAAGTGGATGCCATAAAAAATATGCCCACTCCTACATGTGCTAAGGATGTACTTAGAGTTTTGGGTATGATCGGTTATCTCAGCAAATTTATTAATAATCTTAGTGTGCAGGTAGCAAACCTTAGAAGACTCACTAGGAAAGATATAGAGTTTGTTTGGACACGGAGAGAAGAAAAGGAATTTCAGAATTTGAAAAATATTATCTGTGATTTGCCCACTTTAGCCTATTTTGATGTGAATAAAGAAGTGACTATAGAATGTGATGCTAGTGAGTTTGGTTTAGGAGCAGCTCTGTATCAAGACAACAAAGTTATAAGCTTTGCATCTAGATGTCTGTCTACCACTGAAAAGAAATATGCCCAGATTGAGAAAGAAATGTTGGCCATAGTCTTTGCCTGTAGAAGATTTAATCAGTACATTGCGGGTAACTGCAGGACAATCATTAAAACGGATCATAGACCGTTAATCAACATAACTAATAAACCCCTTGTAGAGGCTCCTAAAAGGTTGCAAATGATGCTTTTAAATTTGCAAAAGTACAACGTAGAGTTAAAATATATACTAGGAAAAGATAATCATGTAGCAGATACTTTGTCGAGAGCGCCTATAGCAGATCATTGTGACAGTTATGACTTAGAAAGTAAATTAGCAGAGAAAAAAGTCTATAAGTTAATAAGTAAAGTCTCAGCAGTAAAGTACTTGAAAATTTCAGATAAACTTATTCAGAAAATCAAAGAAGAGACAGATAAAGATAAGGCTTTACAGAAATTAGTAAGTTACATAGTAAATGGATTTCCTAAGTACATGTCTGATTTACAGGTGGATCTCAGAGAATACCACAAATTTAGGCATGAGTTATCAACATCAGATGGATTGTTATTCAGAAACAATCAGGTTCTTATTCCAGAGGTTTTGAGAAGTACCATGTTGCAGAAAGTACATATTACACACAATGGATTTGCCAGCACTTTGAGATTAGCAAGACAGAATATCTTCTGGCCAGGTATGGCACAAAATGTAAGGAGTTATGTGGAAAAGTGCCAATTTTGTGCTGTACATGCTCCTTCTCAGCAGAGATTGCCTTTGATTTGTCATGAGGTTCCAAGATACCCGTTCCAGTATGTCTCAATGGATATTTTTTCAGTGGAAGATCAAAAGTTTTTGGTAACGGTGGATCATTTTTCTGACTATTTTGAATTAGATCGTGTAACTACTCTTACATCAAGTGAGACAATTCTTATATGTAAAAAAAACTTTGCACGTCATGGTATACCACAGAGGGTTTGTACAGACAATGGTACAAATTTTGTCAATGAGCAGTTTAAGCAATTTGCTAACAAATGGAATTTTGAGCATGTGACATCATCGCCCCACCATCCAGCTTCGAATGGAAAGGCAGAAGCAGCGGTCAAGTGTGCCAAGAGGTTAGTCATTGAAAGCATGGAAACTAAACAAGATTTATGGTACATAGTACTTCATCAACGCAACATACCAATAGAAATGGACTGCACAAGTCCTGCGCAAAAACTGTTCTCAAGGCGTACACGAACCGGTCTACCCTGTTTATTGAAACATCTTGCGCCCAAAGTTGTTCCAAATGTGGCAGCCAGTATTAAAGAAAGGAAAGAGAAAATAAAGGGAACTTTCGATAAGAGATCAACTGACCGGCCACAGTTGTTTGTGGGTCAGAAGGTGACAACTCGTCTCTATCCAGAGGGTAACAACAAGTGGAGTTTTGGCACTATCACTAAAGCCTTGGATGTAAGATCTTATATAGTTAAGGTTGGAGATAAGGAATACAGGAGAAACAGAGTTCACATCAGACCATTTGTGGCACCAACTGTACATCAGCATTCCAGTATGGATGTTGGAGAACCTACAGCAGACTCTCAATGTTCATCACCTCCAGCTGGAATTGAAATGGAATACAACACTCAATTAAGGCCATGTAATCTGGAGCAGTCAAATTCAGTGAATAATGAGCATTCCATTGGTGACGAAAATCCCGAGAGCAGTTCAATGGATCCAAATGGCGCAATACGCCGGAGTAATCGCACTAGGACTGTACCGAGTTATTTAAGAGACTATGCCTGCTAATAAGTGTATGTAGGTGCCGATTTGATTGGAAAGGGGATGTTTCGGAACGAATGATAATTTGGTGTAACATTTCGGAACGTGTCATATACTGACTGACACATACATGCGGAGAGAGCCCGCCAAAATCGTTGTCCAATCTATTAGATAGTAACCATATAGTAACCGACTGATTTTATAGTTACAAATAATGTACCTATTGTGTTAATTAATAAAGAGTTCCAGTTAGTAAACCCAAGACTTTAATTAACATACAATATGTAAAGTGTAAAGAGTGTATGAAAACATATACAACCAAAGATATTGAAAATATACACATGTATATAAATTTCAGGGAGTACAAAACATTAAAAAACAATAATTTGGCATATCCAAATGAAATCTTTTTAAGACTGTACAGGGATGCTGCCCAATATATTCACAATTATTTAAATAACTTTTGTTACCAGAAACACGTGGGAACAAATATAAAAAAATCACTTTCAGAAACATTATTGCTTTCATGGTTAGGGTGTAATAGGCATAAAGAAAATGTACAATTGTTTTTCTTGAAAATTGTAACTAGATTGCAAGTACACAACTGGTGTAACATAATTAATAAAATTTTAAAAGGTGCACTAGAGGAAAAATATGTCGTGAAAATGAACGAGCCACAAAAATTAGCTTTTAGAAAATATAAGACATTTAGGCTAAGAAAGAAATGTTTATCTAAATGAAAAATATATAAAATACATGGCAAATAAGTGTTTTTATTTATAAACATTCTAAATCAGATCGTATAGCTATGCACCTAGGTATGTACCCTAAGTACGTCCTTGATACCTCTATTTTAAATTTGTCGATTATCGATACCGACATCTGACAGCTTGATATCGACAATTGACAGCTTAAATTACCTATCTCTACTGTATGCGATGGCAGCGCCAAAACGGACCTTTTGACAACTATGCCATAAGTCACTGTCGCATCTGTACCTAGTACAAATATATTAATCTGTGTCTCTAACTAGTCTGTGGTTTGTGGTCGCGACTCGCGATGTGTGAGACTACAGAGTGTGAGACGGACAGATTTTGAAAACAAATTGTATTTATGTATTTATTCGTTCTCCGTCGATTAAAACTGTTCCCGACAATTTCCCTAATTGCGTTTGTGAGTGTAGTACACATGTTTGACTCTCAAATTATTTAATCGGGTCACAGTGATGTGTGTTATTCATTTCTCAGTGAGTCATTCTATAGTTTTTGTTTGTGTTGCGTATAAAGTACTATAACAATGTTATCTCTTGCTTCTAAATAGTTATTCAGTGATAGTGGCCTCGTGTTAAATCAAAGTGATGGATTCCCCGCCGGTTCCGAAGCCCAGGAGTGCGTATTTGCCTCAGAACGAGGCGATGACACGTCCTGTGCCAGTTCCACGTACTAGGCTGCCGCAGCCGACCGAGCGAGTGACAGCCTCGGACATATTCAAGTCATTATGTACAGTTTCTAAGCAAATTTCAGAGGATGTAGCGATAAAAGTGAGTAACTCTGCCAAAAGTGCCAATGAGAAGTTAGAAAGGTCGATCCAAGATGGTTCAAAGTTTGCTAAAGATACATTAGAAAATACCCTGACGACGTCTCGGGCAGTAAGGCACTCTGTTACGAAGTCTGTGATAGAAGGGACCAGGACAGCTGGTCTTAGATTAAGAAGGACAAAGAAACCAGATAGTCTTGATGAACTGGACGCACAAAGATGTGTTTCAATGCCAGCTGTTGATGTGAGTTTGTTTGACAATATACAGTTCAATTCACCGCTTCTAGAACAAAAGAGATTCCATAATGAGGTGGTCAATGCACAGAAAAGTGTAGAACATCCCAACTTAAACCTAAATATTACAAATTTTGATGACTTGTCACTATTTTCCAGTAATTCTGACAATACTGATTCTGTAAGCAGTTTCTCATGTGATATTAGTAGAGAATTGGAACAAAATGCTTCTAGTTTGACTTTAGAAACTGAGCAGATGACATATGACATACCAAAACCATCTAGAACAAACAGCATAGTTAGTTGTATGAGTTCCACATCAGCAGGTTCATGTCCTGACGTCCCGGAGAGGAGGAAGAAGAGGGAAAGTGCAGTGTCTATGGAGATTATGAGGCAAAATTCCATGTATGAAAACTGGACACTTCCTTTTCAATCATCAGCAAGTTCAGTTCCTACTAAACAAGTAGAACCACCAAGGCCAAGTAAAAGTACAATTTATGAGTTTGATCCCTTGCAATCAAGTACATCTTCACAAAAGTATGAAGGAGTGAGCAATGAGTTGTTATTGCTGGAATCCTTCTTGATCGGTGATACTTACGGCACAATAGTGGCCTCAGACAACACTGATGACAGCTTCGAATTTTATGAGAGTGAATATTTCAACCCCCCGACTCCACCTGAACGGCTGGACAGTCTCATTAATGAAGCAAAACTAAAAAAAAATATTGACAAAGATAGGAATTCTAACTGGTTTGTGACAACTGATGCTGATTCAAAATCAGTGATAGAAGATGATAATAAATCCACACACTCTGTGATGCAAAAGTTTTCTCATATGCTTAAATTTGACAAACATCGATCTTCAAAACCGGTGTTGCAGAAAGTAGAATGTGTAGAACGACCTCCAGTAAACTCATTACCAGTGCCGTACTACAGTGGTTTGCTTACAAGGATTGTGTCAGGAGTTGTTGAGGACTTGTTTAAAAACTCACAAACCCGTTATTGTGTGTTATCAGATCAAAAACTGATGTGTTACTCTGACCCTACAAACTCCATATTGAAAGAAGCCTATACACTGGATAATATTTATTCAGTGCAAATTGTTTTGCCTCTATCGTCAAGGTAAGCTTCATGGATTATTATATTTTTGTATGAAATGAAATTAACTCCATTTATTATAAATTTATAGTTCAATAATTGTTTATTAGTATATAGTTTTTGCTGTACTTATGGAAATGGTTCAAAAGATTCATAATGTCTTATGAACCATTCCTTCAAGTATAGTTTAGCTGATCTTGATTGACCATTATGGTTCATAAAAGCATTATGCTGTGTTGAATCCTTGCTATAAATAAACACAATCATTATGTATTTCTACATTTCCTTGCAAAAATAGACCTTATTTGGCTATTGTTATATGAAATTAATTATTCTTAGTTATTGAGAATTCAAAACTAGTCTTTTCTAAAATAATAAGTAAAAAATAATATATTTTACTAATTTTATCAATTTAACTTAACTGCCAGTTTCCTGCTTGGTTGCCTGAACACTAACTATTATCCTTTTGTATATTTTGATCAAATGAATATCTGAGTATATCAATTATATTTTGATTAATGTTATCTTGGTACTCTAAGTACCCAGTAGATGTATCAGACAGTTGAATGTACATGTATCATGTAATATACTTGTCATAAAAAACAAAAAATATCTAAAAAAAAAACACAAATAATTCAAGGTCTATCTCAGATTTCCCTATTATGATATAAACTATAACAACGCTTGTGGTATGGATGAACAATGTTTTGTAAAAAGAATTACAGGCTATAATAAGTCATTCATAATTTCTTCTATTTTATTTACGTTAAAATGGTTAAAACTATCCATGTAAATGCCTTTATACATATTAAGAATAATAAGTTGTAATTCCTAAAATAATAATCAGTGGTTGTCATTGATAACCGGTTTGTCCAAATCAAAAGATTCCATGGGTTTTGGCAACAAAGCAAAATCTTTCCAAAACCTAGACAAGATTTCGCCAAAACCACGAAGCAAATAGAAAGGTTTTGGCGAAATCCTGTCTATGGGTTTTGGAGAGATTTTGCTAACAATGTTTTTTTTGCTTTATTTTTTATTCATGATAATAATAATGACTAATTAATAACATTGATAGAAAAATATAATTCAACTTCTTAGGTCGATAAATTTTGATTACGAATTTGGAATGTTTTACTCTTGAATCTTGATTAATTCTCGTAGATGGTCCGCGTTCAACGTTTCGATTGGTACATGACATTCTGCTTTTAATATATTTGTGCGTCGACGCCACGCGAGCCAATGAGAGAGTTTCTGACTGCGAGAAGTTCCAATTATCCTAACAATCCTAGATACTAAACTCATTATTTATTATTTAACATTTTAAATTTCAAGTTAAGTATTATTTTTATTTGTTCACAGTACGACGAGCAACTCTTACTGCTTCGAGTTGACGGTTTCCTCTGGAAGCACGAAGAGCTCTCCTCGCAAGATCCTTTTCAGCTGCGCAAGTGCATCTGAACGCCGCAATTGGGCGCAGAAGATCGCCGAACATCTGACCTGTGGCTTTGCGACCAAATATACGGCCGAGTTCACCAGATGCGGTTGGTGCTACCTGAAGGTATGTCAAATTGCGTTTTTGTATCTACATTATGCATTTATTGAATTATTTACTCTATGTATAAGTATAATAATTATATTTTAATCGTTTTTATTTATTTGTATTTTGGCTGGGCGTTACATGCCTTTTTTTTGACGTGGAAAAATTCTCAAGGATGTCCTTTTCCCGGGGCAGGCGGAGTATATTGATCGAAGCGGAGGGGTCTGTTGGACTCCTACCGACTTAAATCTCGCGGTGTTTTATACTCCTGCCCGTTGGCCGGGGACGCGGGATACACGACTGTTTTCTGCTGCGGTCCCGGCAGGTCCGAGCTGACACTGACATTTAGAGACCCGGGCACCCGGGCGGGTCCCGTCTTTTGTTCAGCTTGTGCTGCACGTCCTCAACTTGAGAGTCGCTTGCGGAATACGGCGCACTGCCGACTCGGGCCTGATTCTGATCGGGCGACAAACTGCCCTTATAATCCGCCGCCCGCAGGCAGCGACTCATAAAGGAGATCTTTGTTGACTCTCCGACGCCTGGTGCGTCTTCCACGGCAAAGGAGAGATTCCTTTGCGTTCATAAAGTCCTCGCAAAAGGAAGTGATGGCGTCCCATGCGCTGTAGGCCTCTAGCTCTCGACCATGACCTTAACGACGGCGAGCGAGAGGTCACCACCTCCCGACCGTGAGGTCTCAGCGTTGCCCAGCCCGACCTGGGCACTCTTCCAACGTATGCACCTCCAGGCAGTCACAGTGATGGTACTGGGCTGTTGGCTGTCGGCTTATATAACACAGATACTTTCCGAAGAAACCGTGTCCGGTACACAGCGTCTCCCGGAAGAGGGCGCAATCCAATGACGCCAATCCAGCCAACCCTTCATGATGGTCCTTACCGCCGCTACAGTGGCGTGCCCCAGCTGTGCGTAAGCCTGAGCATTATTACAATACATAACCAATATCAACCTGTCTAAACCATATAAAATGTTTGGAATAATGCATTTTTTCACTTGAATCCACAGTTGATAGTGTGTACCTAGTTACTTACTAATCTGTGTGTCGAGGTCCAAGAAGCTGTTGAGTCAGGCCATACTCGTATTATTAGAACCATTATGATATCATTAGTACTACATATAGAGTTACACTTAAGTACGCCTAGTCATACAGTTCTTCCATATATAGCAACAAAAGCATAAGACTAAGACTCTCCGTTATTATGACTCGTTTTCTCACAATCGAATGAAAATCATTGTTATTTTTTTTTTGCAATTTGCAAGAATGTCAAGTTATTTCTTCATAATACGGTGCTATGCATACTAAAAACATTTTTTTTATAATAATGCCTTTATTATTAGAAGGACTGGTCCACAGATATAGATCAACGACTGTTCGATTCCCACAGTACATGAACTGCTACTAATTATGTTCATTGATAAATTATCTGATAAATAATTGATAAATTAATGATATCTTTTTGTTTTTATTCACTAAACTTAGACCACTGTGGTGGATCTTTATTTCTCGGCATTTATGTTTTATATTTTTGATATTTAATTTATCTTTGCAAGTTCACATAAAACAATGGAGAGGAAGTTTGTTTGTTTGTGAGCAAAAAAGCAGTGAGGGGATTTCCCTTCTATAACCGACTTTTGTTTCTGTGCCGCTGTCATTGTTAAAATATGTATAAGGCAGTACCTATAAGGATTTTGACATATTTCCTGCGTATTCCTCTCAGATGAAGAACCCGCTTACGCTAAGTATTCCTATAGAGATTTTGAATTTGGCGGGTGCACAGTTATATAAATCAGGTTATAGCTGCCTGACATTGCAAGCGCTCGGAAACACGCTATCGACATGACATCGCGCCGCGGCGATACATTATTGCAATCGGTAATCATTATCAGGAAAATATCAGGTTGAACGACCTTAATCCTGTTCTCACTGCATTGGATTTCGGGACGACAATTTATATCGGCTGATCGATTTAGTTAGACGGAATGTCATCACATAAGATCGTGTTGACACTAAACTACGAAATAGCAGGAATCCACACTGCAATATGCATTAATGACCTTATACAGAGAAAACATTGTGAATAAATGAGTCATGCAAAATATTTTAAAGATAAATTACAATAATGTCGGTCGACTGATATACGACTTATGCGCTCCACTGCAGCGCAAATATGCGACAATAGGCCAACGGTTAAAGTGATGACCCAGTTCAACAGACTATTGTGCTAAGCCCACTCCTGATAGGTACACGCATATTTATTTTGGTTGGGGTTCGCAAGCATATTATAAATTAGGAAGGTGCTGTAGAACAATTATTATTATTATTGTTAATAATAATATAACCTCTACGGAGGTTCGACTGCGTAGCTTTCTAGAAGAACATTCCAATATTGAAATAACGTAGCCACAGGAAAGTCTGCGTTTGTTTAGAAAGTGACAACTATTTGTTTATTTATTCGACCTCCAGAAAAGGGTACACAGATACATAGAATATTTAAAAAGAATAGAAATAGAACTAATCTTTTGCTGGAACTGAAAATATACGAAGTTAAGTATTATCATTTTCTGGCGTTTCCTTTTGGTAAATCCTCAAAACCCCGTTACAAAGTAGGTACTTATTGTGTTACTGGTATTAAAGCGTAATGCGACTGTGGCTAAGTTACTGTGCGATTTTAGTTTTAAATTGCCAAGCAGTGTGTCACCAAGTTTGAGTAAGCATATTAACCGGTATTTATCATCAAACAATTTTTTCTTTGTTTTAGACCGTACCGGTTTTTTATTTATAATGCAAACATGTTATCTACAAATATACCGTTCGAAATAATACAAGCGATTTTTGTCAAATGATTTGTGCTGGTGAATTGCTATGCAAATCTAATAAAAAAAAAGATCTTTTCTATTCGATAATTATTGAGTAAGCAAAACATTATTCTTAGGTATATTGGTGTCAGTTTTTGTTCCATTTATAAAAATTATGTTGGTTTAAATAATACCCCTTTCTTATTAGTACGCTTATTTCCAAGCTAACAATATAACGGAACTTAGGCTTACATTCAGAGACGACAGAAACGAGTCTAAGCGTGAACTTACGCTTCCATCTGTCAAAATTTGTTCGTAAGTTTGACATATGGAAGCGTAAGTTCACGCTTAGACTCGTTTCTGTCGTCTCTGAATGTAAGGCTTATGGCGCGCGAGACAGACTCGCACTTGACCGGTTGCTTTACTTGAGTAAAAGTCCCGTAAGTGAATAATTCACATTGGATATGAAAGCTGAAAACCTATCAAGTGTTCTGGAAAGTAGTATTTAGTAATCTGTGGTCAATGTTATAATATTATTCTAACTGAAAAACATTTCTGTGGTAGTAATTAATATGATGCAAAATAAGCCTGAGCATTTTATGGCATCGTAACATTCCTTTCAGCGAAATATAATTAAGATTGCTTCATATTTCTATGCGACGCAGAACAAAAGTAAATTGCGTATTTTGTTTCTAACTTTTGCTCTACGTAATTATTTATAGCAAAGAACAGGTTTTTCTGTAGCTATAAGGCGATATACAATGTCCTAACAATGGCGATTGCGAAGGATGACAATCTAAGTGTAAATAATAGCATTACAGTGCTACAAACTTAGCTGACCCGGTGACCAAAATTGGAACTAACGTCGCTACGGAACAAAAATGACTTCAAAATGTCATTTTGAAAAAACAAAAGTACACTTTAGAGTATGAGAACAAAGAACTCATCATTATGAGATAACGGAGATAACGTATAACGTGTGACATCCATTCATATGGGGAATTATTTATATTTTAACAACAATTTAAACATTAAACCATGTGCAAAAAAATATACTTTACAAAATAATCTAGCGGCGAGCGAGATGATACCGGTATAAAAAATACTATGACGTTCTGATTAGCAAGTTATATCTACTTAGCTTTCAAATGGGCTGATAAAAAGTACAAGTGGCAAGTTTATGATTTCAAAAAGGATAATTGAGAAGAAAATCTTTTGTAAACTACAAATTTTACCCTGAAACTGCTAATTTTACTTTCCATTAAACAATTTTTGTCCTAAAATGATTTTATCTACAGTGCGGCCGCCGAGATTGTGCGTACCTGTAAAAAGAAACTGGTTTCATAAAAATATATATTGTAATCTTTATTATAAAATACACCAGTATATTAATTGATAGGTTCAGGAACGCATTGCATATTATAAATCAATAACGTTTGTTTGTGTGGTTGAGGTAGGTAATATCATGAATTACACAAACTACAAAACAGATTTTGAAAATTCCTTCACTATATTATAGGTGATTGTTGCCGATGTTACATTGTTACACGTTGGGGTTCATTTTTGAAGCATACTATTACATTTTGTTTCAAAAATTAACCCCTCTAGCGTGGCGAGTGAAGCCAGCTAGCAACTTCTCGAGCATAGCGTATGCCAACTGCACGAGTGAAACACATTGAGGAGCACATTTAGAAACATATGCCAACCTTGCATGTCGACGTGACGGTTGATTTGATCCTTTTTCCGTTTTTATTAACCCCCGACAAAAAAGATGGGTGTTATAAGTTTGTAGTGTATATCTGTGGCATCGTAGTTCCAAAACAGATGGATCGATTTCAATGGTTTTTAATTGAAAGCTAGTTTAATCGAGAATCATCTTAGCTATGTTTCATGAAAATCTGTTCAGCCGTTCAAAAGTTACAGCTCTTTTTCTAGTTGTCGTCGGGGGTTTTTGACGGTTAAGTTATAGAAGTTGCATTCGTAGGCCATAGGAAGACGATCGAACGATATTTTGGTCGATAGTCTATGAAAATAACAGCTGATTGAGCGATATATTTATCACCATAGATAAACCTATAGCGCGTTGCTAGAATTCAATAACAATATGTGTTATGTTCTGCGTCAAACGTTATTATACGTGCTAAAATGATGATTGAATAAACGATATTCTTAGCTTCGAGATAATAAACGTGATAAGTAGGAGTTCTGATTAAATCAGTAATTCGACCGCGTTGCACTTTTCTTGCCCAAATGTTGTTGTAGAATTTTGATACTTATATTCATTATACTAAGGTTGATGTCAGGATTACGCCTAATCATCTCAACCGATCGTAATTTAAAATTACTCCCCGAACTTTTTACTGTCTTATTTTCATATAGATAATTTAATTAACTTGGTAAGTATGTAAAGTCCACCAAAGAATTGATCTACTTACCACCCTAAGGTTGCAATTTGTATACGCCATAAAAAAAGATTCATATTTTATTGTCAAAACAATGAAGTTTTTTTTGTTTTTAATTTTAGTAAATTTTTCAGTTGGGAGGAAGTTCTGTTAAAATTGATAGACCACTTTTTTGTCTGACCGTTGTATCAGGTTAGATGTAGTACTTGTGACATAATGGCGTTTGAATGCGAAAAGTTCTGGCAACGTGACTAACGCCCTATTGTAGGCAAGTCTCTTTTATTTAACCATCCCGATTTTACACATCGACTACGTTCGATGCTCCGATTGGTGAACAGCTCGGAGAGGACCAATCGGAACGCAGAACGCGATCGATACGCAAAATCAAAATAGGGCTTCTGTTACCGAATAGTTTCGGCGCGTTACTGTAGGACATGTCCACTGGACTGCGTCGGCTATTTTGATCCAGCAATACAAAAATGTGGGTGGATTTGTAAGGAGCTGACACATAGTTCGCATTATTAGTTTGATGTATCCGCCACACAGGACAAAGTACTGCATGGAAGGTTGACGTTACCGCCATAATTGAATATCCACGGCATCAGTGATCATTCTATTATAACGACGATGCCATTAGCCATCCACTAGTTATTATCCCTTTGTTGCGATACCTGTGGAATGACAGGTTAGTTGGTATCTGAGAATATGACACATTGGTATGCATGGGCCTCGATAGAGTACTTACCAGCATTTTCATTGATAAAACTTTGTATACACGTAGAGATATCTACTCATTTCAGTTTACTTGTTTTTTTTAACCCTCGAAAGAAAGAGGGGTGTTTTAGTTTGTAGTGTGTATCCACAGAACACAGAAAAGAGGTTTTCTCTCTGGAGGTTTCTTTCTGTGTTCTGTGAGTGTATCTTTCTGTGGCATTGTAGCTCCAAAACATGGACCGATTTCGATGCAGTTTTTTTTATTGAAATCAAGTTTAATTGGGTATCATCTTAGATATGTTTCATGAAAATCTGTTCAGCCATTCAAAAGTTACAGCTCGTTTTCTAGTTGGGAGTCGGGTCTTTTGACGGTTAGTTTATGATTTAAATGCATAATTGGTTCCTATATCGGTAACGCATATTGCATACATTATTTGGTGGATATACATACTAAATATAGGTATTATATTAACATGATTCTATGACGTGTTCATATCCTTTGGAAGTCTACCTAAATCTGTAAAAAGACGAGATATGGATGGCCTATTGATATTGAATCTTCGTTTTCGGTAATGGGGCGTGTTTCTCATTGGTAAATGTTAAGAGCGAGCCGATATGTAAGATTATAATAATATTTACATACCTGCGAACATACGTAATATGATTAAAATATTTCAAACAAACCTCTCGTTGAGCGGTAACTTATCAGTAAGGTGAATTGACCTAAATAAATTCATACTCGTTATCTCTAGCTATATCAAACGGACCGTCTACTAACTGGGGTGCCAGTGACAGTGACAGAACATGTCACACAATGTAATATTCGAATTATGACCCATATCCTTTTACAATTTATCAATATTCAGTTCGTTTGCGAGTGCACGGATTTCGGTTTCATTCACCTTTGTCCGTGTCATACGTACAATACATTTGACAGTGCACCTTAGGTCAATAACCAGCGCATTAGGACCAATCCCCGTATACAAGGACCAATAGAATTTTTTCTGGATTCTTTAGCAGATCTCACTATTATTCACATCGATAAACCTAAATATACTCGATATTATAATTTATAGCTATCTCATGAGGTTTATCATTATATGCCACGCCCTCAGCTATATTGCGAGTTAAACTGATAAAAATACTTGCAATTATTACTGTCAGAGTTAAAGGCAAATTATTCATATTGAAAGCATGAGGTAATATAGACGTTTCTTGAGCAGGTACATCGAGGCTATATTCCGTGAAGTTTTGGACAGTACTTAGTGTTCGCCGATGGACATAATCGTCCCTAAGTTGGGGTTAATCTTTTTCCTAAAAAGTCTAGGCTACTGAGACATTCCGTAACTAAAAGGCCCTCTACCCGTTCGGCGAATAGAGGCGAATGGAGGCCATATGGAGGTGAACACGACCGTGTGGAAGGCGCATTTTCGTGAATTCGTTGACATTCGCCAATGTTCGGCCTCATACGTCCGCTGTCCGTCATGAGTGCACGCAAATGCGCCCACCACAAGTTCTTGTTCGCCTTTATTCGCGGAACGTGTAGCCCTTAACAGAATTGCTCAATATCACTGCCCAATTCTTACTCAATACTTCATGTTCGAAACGGAACCAAATCAATTAACGTTTTAGTTACTTAAGAGTATAGAGAGCGTTATGCTGCAGTAATCAAACATAGTTCGGCTTCAATTGAAACCGATAACATAAAGTTCTAAAGAAAATAAGTTGAAGAAAACTAACTTGAAAGTTGCTGCGCCAAGTCAGTTTCATCTGTTGTTTGGTTTCTTGTTTCTCGCCGAACTAGGCCACGAAAATTCTGTAAGTTAGCTACCCTTTGTAAATAAAAGTTTCAATTTGAATAGAAGACTGAATGCTATTTTTATCTGTGTTTTATCAACGCTCATCCAGACAGGAGTTTGATATCCCACACACTAGTATTGTAGATAGGTACCTACATAGACTTCTCACACAACTCGATAGTTTGTACCACGTACGTACGCATGATTGATTGGGGGGCTTATTGGATGGGCTTCCAGTTTCCACCAGTCTTCCCACAGATCTACGACGACAACTTCAAGAATCCTCTCTGAGAACGGCTGGCAACGCACCGGGAAATGCCTCTGGTATTGCAGAGGTCCATAGACGGTGGTGCCTCTTCCCATTAGGTACGCCGCCAGCTTCTATTCTTCTCAAAGTTAAAAATGATGAAATATACGCTACGTAGCTTTAAACGAAGCCAAAAAAAAAGTAGGAAAAAGAATTGTATTGATATAGGACCTACACGGTATTGGCGTACGTGACAAAGGCGAACCTCTCAATTTAGCAGGCATACTTCCAAACCTCAGCATTAGACATATGTTCAAGAGAGGATGTGTACGGGTTAAAATAATGACGAATAAAACTGCTCAACCCAGTACTTCGAGGTCAGCTGTTGCACTTGACCGCTTACATACGGAGAAGAATGTACCTATCGATAAAATTCTTGTGTTGGAATGTATACAACAAAAAGGCGCGTTGATAGTATAATTGATTCATGAATAAAGTGTATGTAAATGTCCATGCATAGAAGCGAATTGAGTGAATATAAACATTATGTTCGTGCTGGTACTTTGTTAACACTAAAGTGTTGTTCGACAAGATTTTGACATTTGATATGCTAGCTGACTCGACGATGTGTTTTAAATTACATTATTAGTCCACTTTGCTCTTAACGACCCATATCTAACATTCCGCAACTGCGACCAAAGCTCTCTAGCTCCAGTATATGCAATGGTCCTTACCATTTCACGTTTCTCCACAGATAACCTAACCGTCAAAAATCCGCGAATCAACTAGAAAAAGAGCTGTACCTTTTGAACGGCCGAACAGATTTTCATGAAACATAGCAAAACAAACAGTATCGAAATCGGTCCATCCGTTTTGGAGCTACGATGCCACAGACAGATACACAGATAAACCGATGCACAGATACATAGATACACACTACAAAATTATACGTAACATTATTTTTTTTTGTCGGGGGTTAGAAAATCGGGAACATAACCATCACTTCGTTTTCATTCTCGATTTTTCATTTGTCTTCTGTTGAGGACACTAAGGTTGGAGAGAACTGGTTTGTCCACCCCCGCGCCAGCCCTGCTGGGATTGCAGCTCCAAGTACCTACTTTGTCTTCGTGATTCACCCAAAATTCTATCCTGCTCTAAGGATCATGTATATCAAATATAAAATATGCAAGTTTTCATTTCAAAAACTTTTCTATTAGGCACTTACTATATATAGGTATTACTTTGGACTCAATATATTATATAATTTCCCTACAAGGATAGTTGTGGATATCGCAGGCCACAATTTTAGTAGTGGGTTAATTTACATATGTTTTGGATTTCCTTCCTGTCATGAGGTGTGTTTCAAACATTCAAAACCAAATGCTGATTACTATTATATTTAATTAGTCTGGGTAATTTTGATTACCTCATTTAGCGCATCATGGTTAAGCATAGTGGTAGTTAGGTACTCAAATGTCTATGCGTATGTAAAATTCTGCTTTATTTGATTGAGTGACGAGGAAAAAGTCTTAACTTAGTTACGTATGAAAAATCTCTTTTAATTCTGATTTGGGCCGACAAAGGACTCCATAAAAACGCATTTTGTCGCTACACCAAACATTAGGTATTCCGTCACTCAAATAGAAATATACATTTTTTGAATAAGTAGGTAAATCTAAACTAATATTTTATAGAGAAAAGATTAGATTTTTTGTATGTTTCTTTATAATGGATAAACACAAAAACTACTGGACCGATTTTAAAAATTCTTTCACCAGCAGAATGCTGTATTATCACTGAGTAATATGACTATAAATAAAGATATCACGCGGGCGAAGCCGCTGGCGGAATCTAATGCTAGATAATTTCAATCAATGGCAGCATATTGTGAGTACAGGTAAAACTAATAAAAAAAATATTAGGAGCTTGCATAGCACACGAAATTAAAATTTTAAAATAAAATTTTGCCCCTCACTAGGATTTCTCCTGTATCGAGGGTATAGTTTACAAACATACATCTCACAGGCACACACAAGTTCACACAACCAGACCCGGAACAACTATATGTATATCATACAAATATTTGTTCCGTGCGGGGATCGACCCCGTGGCACGTAGCGTAGAAAGCTAATCGCTTAGCCACTGCGCCAACCGTGTCGTCTATGAAATATACGTAAACATATGAATATCAATTTTGATAAAAGCTCTCGCAGACTCGCAAACTTGCAAACAGCCTTCTCTAATCCACTAATTCATTCGTTGTAAAAAAACCAGTAGACCGATGATGTAAATGTGAATAGACTAGACGGAATGTTATTCGGATAAAGTTATAAGGTTTAGAGGGAAAATTATTTATTACCAATAATAACAATTTATAAATACAAACTTACAGTAATGTCAAATATCAGTAACTGCCTCAGTTCAAAAAGTTAAGTAGTGAATAGTCTATAGATAGTTTCATCTATCGGAAACAGTACAATCGTGGGAACGTATCGGGTATTATGCCATACAATACAACATTACACATAGTTCGGTGAGTTATAGGACTTTTAAAACATTGGCAGTTTCCGTAAAAACAGTTGTGTCGGTTTACGTATTTTTGCGGCTGAGCGGCTACCGTGAACGTCGTATACTGCGGGTCGACAGAGTAACAAAAGTCTTCTGTACATGTATTGTGGCCTGCACAATACATGTACAGTGGACATAGTAATTGGTTCCCTATAAGTCCAAACTCCAATTAGGCATGACCATTGTCGTTTATATGACACATCATTTAATCGGCTTGTGATGTCCTCCTGTCATTGTTAGCGCATAAACCGCTGATGACTGCTAATTGCTGACCTCAAGAACTTAGTCAATTTGAATTACACAAACTACACATTTTGGTCTAAACATTTTCGTAAATTACACACACTCATTGTTCCCCAATAAGATCCTGTCTCGTGATTCGTGAATTGCAATGTACGAAGCACAAGCACATATTCCCCGACAAATAATCTGTTCTGCATTCGTACGTAGCGCTTATGTATTTTATTTATGATTCTGCACAAGTCTTCATTTCGGTACAAGGTTAAATACGCCAATTTCACTCATTCCGAGTTCCTTTCTTATTGCGAATGTTTACTATTTTAAACTGGCTTTCCCCAAACAATGTCAGTTAGTTTAATAAATACGCTCTCGCTTGGATAAACAATAAGAGCATTTGCACTGTATTGGAGTGACTACGTATCAAGATGACTGAAGAAGAATCGGCCCTTTGTGATTTGATACTTCCAGATGTTGTTAAAACAGTTGACTCGTGCATTAATTACCATGCGAAATTAGATTTATAATGGTAGTATGCAAGGTGACTTAATACAAATCAAAAATTAATTTTGTCTAAACTAATATTATAAAGAGAAAAGATTTGATTTTTTGTATGTTTGTTGGTTTGTAATGGATAAACTCAAAAACTACTGGACCGATTTTAAAAATTCTTTCACCAGCAGAATGCTACATTATCTGTGAGTGACATAGGCTTTAATTTATAAAGATATCACGCGGGCGAAGCCGCTGCGCTGGCGGAAGCTAGTGTTGACTAAACTAAAGATAATGGCTCTTACCAATACGCAGTCTTTGGCTTTTTTGGCTTTTACTCCGCTTGCATAATTTGAAATTTCGAAATATTGCAAGTTATCGTTTATTTTGGTAAATCTTGCTCAGGCCTAAGTTCACTGACAAAACATCAGACGATTAGAGCAAAATCAGCCGTTTTAACATCAATTTTTATAAGGGTAATCGGCCGATTTTATTTTAATTCCCTTGTTGTTGATCCCCTTAGCCCCTTCGGTCTGCTGCGGCCGCGGCATTGAACTGAAAGACGAAGCGCAGTAATCCCGGCACATGTATGTCATTGGGAAATTGAATGTTAGAAATAATTTATTTTCCTGTAATTAGATAGATACAGGAATAAAGTACACAAAATAAAATGTTAACATGAAAATAATGTTATAACGACATAATATTGATTATTTTCCGTCTGTATATGTTCATTTTGTTAGCGTTAGCTATTTCAAAATTATGTTCTTCACTGAACAGCTTTTGTGAGAAGCTTTATTTCGACATATTTACTTATACGCAGCGTCTGCTGTCTAATATAAGCTTTAAACTAAGGCATTTTCACCGACAAAATAACAATCTATGTTTAAAATGAAATCGGCCGATTGGCCATAGAAAAAGTCATGTTTAAACGGCAGATTTTGCTCTAATCGTCTGTTATGTTTTCGGTGAAATTGGGCCTAAGAAGTAGGTACTCATTAGAATATTACGTGCAGGGAGACTTAGGAATTCAGCTTTTCCTCAAGGTCAAGCAACACGATGACTGTGCAAGCTTGCCATTGAAAAATATCTGCTGTTCCATACATTTAACCAAATATTGATTAAGATCACTAAAATTAAGATCACATACAATGTAACGCAGAACTGAATAAATTTATTATTGAATTATTAGTACAGAAAAACGGACTTTTTGTTGTTGTGTATATTGTTCATTTGCTCAGAAAATTTTTCATAGTGCGGTGTAGGCGAAAAAATCATCAGGTATCATCCCATTCGTTTGGGTCGAGTAGGTATTGAAGTTTTGTATGGGTCAGCTGAGTATTTTTCGCGATTACGATGTTGGTCCCATAGAGAAAGTTGTTCAGTTTGATGATCTACGTCCACGCATTTCTGATACACGTTGTATTGGAATTTATTTAAAGTAAGGAATGATTTAAATTACGTATTGTTTTTCTATTTTGCAATTATTTTTATTTTCGTAACCGAATTAATGTGCAATGTTGGCAATAGGATTGTGCTATTTTCTTCAAGTCTGTTTCCACCGATCTACCGTTTGCACTAGCGTGCATACAAACATTCACAATGTGCAGTGTGCACTACAGATTTGTTCCACAAACGATATTAGTACATCCTTCCGCCTAGGGCGGTGGTTCTTAACCGGTGGTCCGCGGACCACTGGTGGTCCCTGGAAGCACCCGAAGTGGTCCGCGAAGCCATTCTCAAAATATTGAATAACTGACAACGACAATAAATTTATTTATTTCCATTTATATGTATATTACCTCCATAGTCATAATTACAGTTGGTGGTCCGTGGCAAGGCAGAAATTTTGTCAAATGGTCCTTCATCACTAAAAGGTTAAGAACCACTGGCCTAGGGCGTGCTTCACAGCGTAATATAACTATGTAAATCGGTTTTGCTTTTTTTTTTACCGGCTTTGGCGCATCTCTGCCCGCGTGGACTTCCTGGAAAACTGAGTTAGTTTCCAGGATAAAAACTATCCTATATCGTTTCCAAGGATATATTTAAGTTGTATGCTAAATTTCGTATTTATTATTTTATTTTATTTGGTTAGCCAACAATTGTTCACACTGCACAGTGTAATATTTGTCTTTAAAATCGGACATGTTTTTTTTATTGTATTTTTCAACATAGGTAATGGTTTCAAATGCGAGAGTAGAACTCCAGTGATTACTAATTACGAGAAGTGGGCTTCATTGCAGCGATGGGCGAGTCGAGTTATTTAACTCGAGTCACTCTGTTAACTCGTTGAGCCGAGTTGCAGCTTTTCTCGAAACTCGGGTTGACTCGGTCGGTACACGGCTCCACTTTATTTTACTCACCGCGCGGCAACCGAGTTACATATTAACAACGAGTCAGCGAGCGGCGTCGATCTTCCGTCGAGTTACGTTGACGAGTCGACGAGTTGATCAGTTGACTCAGCGGTAACTCGGTAGCCGCGCACCGAGTTACCGCCTAGTCATCTCGGCGGAAGATCGACGACGCTCGCTGACTCGTTGTTTGTTTACATTTTGTGAGAGAGAAAGCGGTCTCGCTCGCAAGTCGCAAAGTTTTTATTAATCACCTAGGAGTACCAGAATCAGTAGAATAATTAATGTTGATTTGTTTTAATACCAAATTATTGATTGAAGAAGACGCTATTATTTTATATAAGTATTTTTTATATTAGGAATTATGTATTAAATCATTCATAATGCTACGTAATCCTTATTGGAGTCACTCGGTTGGTCGTTGAATTATTCTAATAAGCAAGAAAAATAAACACGAAATGTTCGTGTATCAGAGGCCCAATTCTCGTAATTAAGAATGTTCAAAATATAGTTCGAATCTCATTCCGATCTACTGCCAATGTCTTAAATGTCACAAATGTTATTCTCCTACCCTAACAAACAACGTCAAAAGTGACATTATATTGTAATGAGATCGAAAGATGAATAAAAGGCAAATCGGTATTCTGCTAACATTTTGATCTGACACAGATAATAAAATTGACACTCTCGTCTATACACAAACGTCAAAATGAGATTGAAATGAGTTTGTAAGAAGATTGAATCCAAATCATACTGGAATCGGACTGAACTTTAAGAGGAGTAGAATACATGACTTTTTGTCAATTCATAATATAATCTCAGTTCGGTCAACTTTCAGTCATATTATAAATTAATTACGAGAATTGGGCTTCAGGTATCCGAATCAGTGATCGGAATAGGTCAGTTCATCACCTGGGTCCTGGCTGAACCACCATCTATCGTCGACGTCTTTGTTAAGTTTTGGTCAAAGTCAATTCTACAGGCGTTAGCCGGACTATTGGACGATCACGGATCAACTCCCTTTCAAGATAAATCTTATTTCTATGGTCAGAGTCGTTAAAAACGTACTGTAAATAACAGAAGCGTCAGTCCGCTTCCCTATAAACCGCGGTAACGAAACCATAGCGCCATCTAATTTTTCCTGTGCTGCAATTTGTTGATTTTTTAAGACAACTTTGTACAATATTTTCTTTGAATCATGCACACTGTACATATATCCGTGATTTTAACCCCCGACAAAAAAGAGGGGTGTTATGAGTTGAAAGTGTGTATCTGTGGATCTGTGTATCTGTGTATCGGTGTATCTGTGGATCTGTGTACGGAACCCTAAAAAGGTTATACAACTTAAGAACCATAGTACCTAATTTGATGGGACTTTCAATGTAGCGTTACTAAAGAGCATAAGTGAAAGACTCGGGGAGATTTCTTTGCCCAGCAATGCGACATTCAGGGCTAAATGTTATAATAATTGACCCCTCATCAACTGTTCCCGTTCCCGAATAAATCTCACAGAACATCCGAACGTCGTCGTCACGATATGCATTATTACTTTCAAGGATATTTTAATTCATTATAAACAATTGATGCAATTTATAATTTGAAATCGATTATCGTATCGTATCGTATTTTATTATGGTAAGAATGAATAAATAGCGGTTAATCAACTGCTTTAAATTAATTAAAATAACTTTCAAATGGTATTTGGCTTCACTTTGGCTTTTCTATAAAATATATTTGCATGCCATTATTATATGGCGGAATGTGTCTGCACTAAAATATGATATAGTGTACCATCTTTTATATCACATATTACGCAAATAAATTGATTTGATTTTATGCTATCTTGGAGTTTTGGGTCGATTTATTTAGGATCTATCATTCCCTCAGTATTTGGGTACCTGTAATAGTTTTGCCAGCGATCGTTACGGAGGCGCCTGGAGCTAATGACTACTATATAATGGGCCTATAATTCTTCAATGTACCTACTCGTAGCTTGGCAGTGGCCCCGACTTCAGAAGCTGTTATGTTTTAGAAGAAAATTATTTTATACTTTTTAGTTTTTTGAAGTCGGTTTTTATGTATATTATTTTGTCTGTATATTATGTTTTATACAGATCGAGATGAGATACGGCCCGTATCTCATCTCGATCTGTATAAAACTTATTTAATAGCCCATAACTATAAGCTATAGGCAATAAGGCGATTTGGTGGAAGCTGGGCGAATTAAACAATCCGCTCATGCAAAATGTTTTATTTTTAACCTAGATTTTTTCGACCACTGAAATCGAATTCGATTTCGTATTTTATAGAAGTAGTAGCTGTGCGGCATACCTTGAATTGTCCCTTTTTTTAACAGAAAGCATCGCGGGCGCGCTCACTGATCTCCAAAGTTTCAGCGAAATCGGATGAAATGATACAGGATCATATAGAAGACAAACAAACATTTCATATATTAGATAATAGAGAATAGTGATGGAGATAAGTGGACTGATAAATATCTTTTATCCTCGTATCAGGAGGGCGTGACAGGCGAGTGGCGGGGAGCTTGGGTGATGCTGATCCGTCGAGTGATGGTCTACTACACCACTAAAGAAACTACCGTGTGCACTGTGGATCTGAGGAAGACTAGATGTGTTGGTAAGTCGAATTAATATCCTGATAACTGACTTAGCAACAAGTCCGAACTGATTCACGTCGCCTTTCTAATTAAAAATTTTCGCCTTCGACCGCGACATTACTAATGATTGTTTCTTCACTAATTTCATAAGAATAAGTGGTACCACAAAAAAAAAAAAACTGTTATAAAGTTGTATTGGAATTAAAGTGGTTATGTTTTAATGGATATTTTGTGAATGTGGTATGTCTTTAGTAATGCAATTGTCTTTTGACTTAGATCTTTCATGTAACTGGTGGTTGTATGAGTGGTTGTATGACGTCGCACTATATAGGCTTTTCGTACAGTTAAAGGTCAGGTTATTCTGGAAATTTCTGGGCAGTTCAATTTCAGCCCTGCTATAAGAGCTCGTAGTAAACCCCCTGGTGTCACACCTCCGCATATTTACCGAGACGATTTAAACGTACACATTTACTGATGTCCTATGATCTCCACAGTGACCCAGGAGACTGATGAGGAGACCAAGTCCGCGTGCCCTTCAGACGGCAGTGACAACTTACTTCTGGATTGTCCGCACGCCACTCTTTATCTACGATTTCCGCACGAAAGAGAACTTAAAGTAAGTGTCTCGAGTTATATTTATAGTAGCTGTTACCTGCGGTTTAACTCCCTTACTGCGGTTTAGCTATTTTATTTACACTGATAAAAAGAATCCTTTTTAATAATTCAGGATATGGCTGAATTAGGGAGGTATTCCACGAATAGCACCGATCTGAACGGCACTAAAACGAATAGCACCAACGCTATTCCACGAACGGCACCGATCCAAATTTTGGTTTGGTGCGATTCGTGGAATAGTAAAATAATATTAATTTTATTCCACGAACGGCACCAACGTAAAATTTTCTTCTAGTGATGGGAACTATTTTTTGTTCACAACATTATTAAATAAAACATATCGATATAAATCAGCAGTAAGTACGTTTATTGATCTTTTTTTTTTACGTTTTCTTAACTATTTGGGTTATTATATATTTTTTATTTATTTATTTGGGTTATTATTATATATTTGGGTTATTACCTACTTACTATAAATACCTAAAATCAAATCACATTCTTTTATCACAATTTCTCTTAGTATCACATTTTTTTCATATAAATAAACTTTTTTCTACTTATAATTTTGTATATATTTTTTTACTTTCTACTGTATAATAATTATTATTATCATATGTTAAAGTATTTCAATTACTAAAATCATCAATACCAGCCTTGCATTTGGATTATTTCTCAAGTGACTTTGAAGAAGCCGCTGTTAGAGGAGTGCTGGCAGTGTTTCCCAATGTTTTAGTAAAAGGATGCTACTTCCATTTTAAAAAGGCGTTGAAAAAGAAGGGGAAGGATTTAGGTCTCCATAAGAATAGCATAGTCAGGAAGCACGTTGCTTTGTGCACCGTCCTACCCCATCTGCCACCCGAGGTGCTGGATGATGCATGGCTTTACTTCATGAGTGAAAGTCCACGACAGGAAAACGTGACAAAGTTTAACGGTTATATGGTCACGCAGTGGATCGAACACAGACTGTGGTCGAATAAATGGTCTTGTAAAAGATGCGATTTTAAAACTGAGTTGGTTTGCAAGAGGAATACTAATGGCAATAAAAAAAAAACCAATAAAATGTTGTATAGGTAGATAATACTAAGAAAGACTGATATTGTAAACGTTAATTGTGATAATAATAATTATTATACAGCAGAATGTAAAAAAAGAAATATACAAAATTATAAGTAGCAAAAAGTTTATAGGTAGATAATACTAAAAATGACTGATATTATAATCGTTAATTGTGATAATAATTATTATTATACAGTATAATGTAAAAAAAAATACAAAATTATAAGTAGCAAAAATTTTATAGGTAGTTAATACTAAGAATGACTGATTTTGTAGTGATAATAATAATTATTATACAGTAGAATGTAAAAAAGTTTATAGGTACTTAATACTAAGAATGACTGATATTGTAATCGTTAATAGTGATAATAATAATTATTATACAGTAGAAAGTATAAAAAAAATACAAAATTATAAGTAGCAAAAAGTTTATAGGTAGTTAATACTAAGAATGACTGATATTGTAATCGTTAATAGTGATAATAATAATTATTATACAGTAGAAAGTAAAAAAATATATACAAAATTATAAGTAGAAAAAAGTTTATTTATATGAAAAAAATGTGATACTAAGAGAAATTGTGATAAAAGAATGTGATTTGATTTTAGGTATTTATAGTAAGTAGGTAATAAATAACTTAAGGCTGTTCTTGCAAGTGACCCAAATAGTTAAGAAAACGTAAAAAAAAAGATCAATAAACGTACTTACTGCTGATTTATATCGATATGTTTTATTTAATAATGTTGTGAACAAAAAATAGTTCCCATCACTAGAAGAAAATTTTACGTTGGTGCCCTTCGTGGAATAAAATTAATATTATTTTACTATTCCACGAATCGCACCAAACCAAAATTTGGATCGGTGCCGTTCGTGGAATAGCGTTGGTGCTATTCGTTTTAGTGCCGTTCAGATCGGTGCTATTCGTGGAATACCTCGAATTAGGTACCTAAGTTCACGGAAATGTACTTAATTGAATAATTTTAAATTGGAATACCTAATGACTAACATACTATTATGACATTTCCCTTTTTTATATTATATTTCTTGACATAATTTTTTATTTATTTGGATTTATTGAATTAGATAATTTAAATGTATTTTATTAACAATTTAAATTTTCCATGCTCATAGGCTGAATGTGGTGGAACTATTTTATTTTGTAACATCTTATGTGATACCCATGTTATGCGAGTAAATAATTGAATTGAATGGTCTATAAGTATGCTGAATGTCATCTAAATCCATTAAGCCATTCAGCTAGTTTATACATCCAAATATCAAACGTCATATTTTCAATTTGAGTACATTTTAGTATTTTTAAGTTAATTATTTCAAACGTTAATTATAATCTTTTAACATAATAATAATTGATAACATTGTTTATGATGATTAACTGAACAATAATTGTGATAATTATAAATGTCCATCAGTATTAATCAAACGAATGTTATCGCTTTAATTAAGGGTTCCCGGAATATTTAATTGTAGATACATGCAATTGAAATCAACTTCATTTATTTGAGAAATCAGCCCTTAGATAAAGAACCCGCTTACGCTAAATAGCACGCTTTTTAAGCAAACCATCTACTTTTTCAGGGTTGGCGCTACATGGTAAAGCTAGCAGCACACAACAATGGCGCCCATATCCACCACCAGCAACTTACGAAGGAAGACGTACCAGCTATTGTGGACAAATGCCTTAGTTTCATCTATGCTCATGGTATGTGTTCAAGGAACAATTCACACAGTACGCATTCTCACCGCAGCGGTCAATAGGAACGAACGTAACGTCAGTTCGACTCCTGGCAATTTCTGCATCATCAAAACAACCACAAATGTAAATTAGGTAAACCTGTTATCCGTTTTTCGCGCAAAAAGGCAGAAAATTTTCCGAAATTATCGGTTTAAAAAAATATCGCTGTTTATGGGTGTGAAAAAACAACACTGATCCTCGAAATTTACAACGATACGAAGTTTAGACCTCAACTGTCGGGCTTCGGCCACGCATACCATCTCGGCTTTTTCAATCGAAGAACATCTCCTCCTCCAATGTCGGTCCCTCAATGTTGAGGATCGTGTCTCCTTCCCATGATTTTTCTAATACTTGATCTCCATTTGCTGCGGTCTGTGGCTTGATGGAGTGCCACGTTCACTGGTACTACCAGTTGTTCCCACACCTGGTTTGACCACATCTTCGGGCTGCGTCCCCTCGGTCTCTTGCCTTCTATTCTATTATTTGTCTCGATATTATCGGTGTTTCTGCGGGCAATGTGGCCAAAATATTTTAATATTCTGTGCAGACAGACATAAGACAAGCGATTTTGCTGGTCTGGCTTCAACTCTTTTAATATAGACACATTCGTTCCGTGGGCGGTCCAGGGAATTCTTAGAAGAACCTCCGTATGATAATAAACATTTCCATGTTATTTTTCATCGTGGTAGTATTAAGCAGAGCTATTTATTAATGCTAATGCTATTTATTTCACAATCTAACCTTGTTAGGTCACGATGTGTTCCAGGCAGTCTATCGGAAGGCATTTACCGTCGTGCTGGCAGTAGCTCCGTGTTGTCGGAGCTGTTGGCGCGGTTCCGCCGTGACGCGTGGTCGGTACAACTCAGCCCCAGTCAACACTCGGAGCATGATGTCGCTGGCGTGCTCAAACGGTGCGTAATACAAGAACAAGACAAATGTAAAGGGAACTTACATCATCTCAAGTCATGCTGCAACTCAAATAGAGTTGCGCTTGTGAAGGGTGGAGTCTTTGTCTGAGCATGTCTTGGACATAAAAAGTTTTAGAGTTGCCTGCGTAATTCTTAGGATGTTCGTTAATTGCCTATCAGTGGCGAAGAGTCCATACAACCCGATTCCCATCGGCTTCCCTTAAGGAATTGGTTAGTGCATAGATCGACGTAATAATATATTATTTACTCATCCAACTGACAAAAAAGGCTTGTTATTCAGTTAGGTCGAGCTCTTCCAGACATTACTATAGATTACAAGAGACGGTATGGATTTTTGTCTTGCAGCATTAATTGCAGCAATTTTAGAGGGCATTTTTGGGACGGCTTCCCCTTTTTAAATTGACTCCCTTCGCCACTGTTGCCTATATACTTAACTCTTAATAACAACATATTTCTGTATTCATTTTCAAAATTAATTAAAATAATTGATGTTTCCTCTATGATTATGAGTAGCACCTAAGGTCATGAACTCGACCACATGATCTCGCGGGCTTGGCTACTCTGACACACACAAACATCCCCTCGCAATCGCCGCACCGCCCGATCTTAAAAAGCCTACTTAATTTATGAATCTACTGCAGCTTTAATTTGATATTAGAAATGAATTTTATACCATTTTTCTACCCCTCGTTATTTGACAATTGCATTCATACAATTTTTGCAATTCAAGAGCGCGTTTCTTTACTTGTGGTTAGACGTATATATGCATTTTGCGATAGTGTGCGTGCCTACCGATACCGCTGTCACGCACACGTTGACACGTATAATCGTGAATTGCTACAATTGTTGATATTATTGCAGGTTCTTCCGCGACCTTCCAGAGCCTCTGGTGCCCCAGGAGAAACATCAAGATCTGACCACAGCATTAGGTTTGTATAAATTACGTCGAGATTATAGTGCATAAAATATACGTATACGTACTCTAGTTAAGAATAGAGCACCTTATCTCTGACTGTGGGTGCTGTAAGAGATAATGGAAATTTTATCGCATAGGGCAGTGAGAACCTGTAATATGTATGTTGCAAAAATTATACTCTACAAAAGTAAGAAAATTTAAAAATGGGTTTTACTAGATTAAAACCCAGTTTTAAATACATCCGTCACTTTTTAATGTCATATAACAAAAAGGGGCGGGGTTATCTTAAAACCTGGGTATTACAAACCTTGCGTTCAACCATCTTTTGTAAGTAAACAGTAAATGCTTGGGAATTTTGATGTACAAGCATCACCTTGCCATGATGTGATAATCGGGTTTAAAAAGGCCACATTGATCAATTCATCTACGAATCTCCTTAATAACTGCGAAACAGTTGATTGTTGAATATAAACCTTACGCGAATGATAATAAGAGTTATCAATTATGTAGATATTTTGACGTTAGTAACGTGAATCATAATATATTAAGATTCATCTAAAGCGGGCTTTTTAGACTCGGGCAAATGCTAGGTGCAATTCGTTAGTTTTAATATTAACTGTTGTACAAATACCTCTCATTCAAATAACAGATAAAGGTACGTCGATATTAGGCGGGATCTTAGACTATACTAATTAAAACGATACTTGGTATAATTAATACCCTCCTCTCAATTTCAGAGCTATCGGATGAGTCGGCTCGCCACGCTGAATACCGGCGAGTAATGGCGTCTTTGCCTCTTGTGGCGAGAAACACGACGCGCAAGTTGTTCGGGCATCTACATTTCTTGCACACGATGGCAAACGCCAACAAAATGGGCGCCGACAACCTCGCGTCTGTGTGGGCGCCCACCATCATGCCCGCAGCCTTGGTAAGTTTATATCTTTTACGGTCTTCCGCGACCCCGTCTCACTGTCTCGGGACACCAGCAGTGGTGTGCATTCCGTAAAGACTAAAAGACACTGCCTACCCTAAAAAATTTAGTAATAAATAATACAAACGTTAATTTGTCGGTAATATCAGTTGGTCACCCATCCAGGGACTGACCGCGGCAACCGCAGCCTAACCTCGCTGATCGACTGATCTACGCGGTAGCTATGTAGCTACGAGCCCCTCCATAATATTAGTAGGATAATGTTATAAAATCTAAAATACATCGTTCTTTGCCAGACTAGCAACACGTTACAAACCGCTTGGTCGACAAAGGAGGTGTTTGTGGTTCGCGACTTAATAGCCAACTTCGAGTCGATATGGGAGCCGACGGAAGTGGAGCAGCGTCGCGAGGCCGCGGTGAGGCGTGTCCTTATGCGAGTCCTGAGCAACTCGGCGCCCACCGCCCCGAAGTCCGCCGGCGATCTGCGAACGTGGGTGTATGTGCATGATAAGTCTATGTGCTATCAAATCACTGTAAGTACATTTTATTGGTTAATTTTTATTAACCCCCGACAAAAAAGAGGGGTGTTATAAGTTTGTAGTGTGTATCTGTGTATGAAAGAAAGAAAGAAAGAAAAGCAATTTATTATTACACAAATTACGACAAAAAAAAAAAAAAAAAAAAAAAATTATTTAAACAAAAAAAAAGTAAAATATGAAGACAAAAACAAAAGATTTTTTTTTTAAACACGTTCCAAAAAAAGATATGATTATGATCTGCGCGACTTGTTATTTGGGTTATTCTTACACTATCAAAGTATGATTAAATTATCAATTCATAGATAAAAACTTTTTAACCGGCTCATGTCTGGTTCAAACTTACTTCCAAAAGTATAAATCTTATTTTAACAACGAATAAATTTACAGCTGACACCAAACAAGACCAGCTCAGATATATGCACAGAGCTTTGCGAAAAGGCTAATAAGGAATCCCATCTCCTGATGCTAGAAGAAGTGATATGCAACGAGACGATGCGACGAATAGTTCACATCGACGAAGTAGCTTTGGATGTAGTACTGCGCTGGAGCTACTGGGACGAAGACGACAGGAAACACAACTATTTGCTGGTGACGCAGAATAAAATGCTGCATGATATGGAGGCGCTGAGGCAGACAACGTCCGTGTGCGGTGAACTGAGGCTCGCTACGGAATCCATGAAGTCCTTCAAACTGCATATGTTTGAGGTGCAGAACTCGAGGCTGTGTTATTTTAAAGATAAACAGGTGAGTCACTTTTGTTGTACTTGTTTTACCGCGCGCCAGCGTTTCGGGGAACAAGGACCGGTACTGCTTTTACCGAACGACATAGTGTTCGTAGAAGGACGAGGACCGGTACTGGTTTTACCAAGCGCTGTAGTCTTTGTAGGAGGATTAGGATTGGTCCTGATTTTACCAAGCGCTATATTCTTCGTAGGAGGATGAGAACCGGTACTGGTTTTACCAAGGGCTGAAGTCTTCGTAGGAGGATGAGGACCGGTACTGGTTTTACCAAGCGCTGTAGTTTTTGTGGGAGGAAGACCGGTACTGGTTATACTCTGGGCCGTAGTCTTTGAGGACGAAGACCGGTACTGGGTCTACCCAGCGCCGTAGTATTCGTAGGAAGCCGAGGACCGGTACTGATATTACTTTGAGGACGAGGACTGCTACTGAATTGTTTGTTTGTTTGTGATGTATAAACTCTAAAACTATTAGACCGATTTTAAAAATTCTTTTATCAGCAGAATGTTACATTATCACTGGGTAGCATAGGCTATGATTTATAAAGATATCACGCGGGCGAAGCAGCTGGCGGAAGCTAGTTTTATTATATAGAACGATGTCACCCATGCATACCATCTTGTGATTACACTGCACGGGAGTGTGTGACTCCGAAAAATGTAATTGGTAACAAATGTAACTTGTAAACTTCCAGGGTTCTCACAAGATCGAGGAGTGGCAGATAAAGGACATTCTGTGGTACATCGGCCACGAGCCCAAGAGGAACCCGCAGTCGCGGTGGGCCATTACCTTCATACCCAGGAACAAACAGAAACGGTACGTATTTATATGATGTACAGTCACCGTCAGATGCGTCGTGCAAATGGGCCTTAGTATATATATGTTACCGTTAGAATACGGAATACGTTAAAATCCTCAATAACTAGGTAATCTGCAAATTACCGGGTACGATCCGTTAAAGTGTGAAATTTTACTTAAAGTAGCAGACATGACTACTTTACCTAGTTAATTTGCATATTAAGGGCATTACGCCAGCTCGGCGCGCCTCGCGTTTCACTCATACAGCTATACAGTTAGCACGCACACAGCCGTCTACGCGTCTGTGTTGTTGGAGCGCGTATCATGCACCGCATGCACCGCATTGAATCAACATAATACTTTGCCAGCTTTTACTTAGTAGGGAATGTTTTCGTTTTTGCGTAAGTAGGGTTTAAATTAATTTTTAGTTGTAATAAATGAGCAATTAAATTATTATTAGGTTAGAATAAATAAAATAAAAAATGTGTAAAATAAAATTTTAATATTTTTCGTCTGAAGTGCTTTTTTTTACCCATGACGCGACGCGACAAAGAATCGCGTGGATTGCCGTCATCGGTCTGATATCACATAAAATATATTATGTACTCGCCTAAGTTTTGTTTATAATAAAAAGTATCAATACGTCCCAGTCGCGCTAAAAACTCGCGAACCCACGATAATATTTTATGCAGCACGCGACGACGGGAGCGACACACGTCCTACCTCTGAAAGGCCTCGGCCGGGAATGAAAGCTGACGCGGTTTCGCGCCGATTATATAGCAGTACTAAATAATTCATAGTAAAATAAACATATAAGTTATTAAAAAAAAAATTGAACTATGTTTTAGAACGTAAATGTCTTCATTTAATAGGTCTAAACAAAAACAAACATACCCCAGATTTCAACCTAAAGTAACACGTTTAATATCTCGAAAAGTGGCTAAAATGACAGTTTTGATTATACTTTTCTTGAATGAAAATTTACAGTAATCGAGTGTTTTTGTTAAACAATCACTATTAAATGTTATTATTTTTCATAAAGTAATATTGTTATAAGTTTGTCGTATATGGTTGTACTAATATCTCGCATCAAAGAAGACCGTCGACCGCTAGTTTAAAAAAAGGCTTGAATAAAAACTGTTCTAATAGGAAAAATATACGAATATATGGAAAAAAATAATTACCATGCAATAGATTATGAAATTCTCAATAATATGACGTTATTATTATATTTAAAAATTAAACAAGTTATGGTTTTGTTGTCCATTGAAAATCATCAATTTTCACTGTAGCGTGGTTCTAACGCATGAACGCTCTTAACGAATGCTACACTGTTAAATCGCAGAAGACAGGTTAGCAAAAATACTTTTATCTGCACAAATGTATGACACCTAGGAATTGTACACAATTCCTAGTAAATGTATTATGCAATTCTGGTAACAGATGTTACCGGCAACCTTTATAATCCTGAATCGTCACTTTTGTTCAGTTTAATGCACCTTAACCTACTGTGACAAAGTTTGTGTGTTTTGATTTCTTTTTATTACTTTTATGTTTTATTCAAGCAAAGAGCTAGTTTTATTAACTTTACCGTATGCTTGGTCGTTAGTCTGCAGATTATCTAGTTAATGTACGAACTGAAACAATTTTTTCCACTATAACGGACTCAAGCAGACAATCTGCAAATTAACAAGTTAATCTGCACTCTAACTGATTTACGTTCATTAGCGGTGACATATATACTAGTTGTATTATATTCGAATGTGGTAATCCGAATAATATGCGATGTGTTTGGCAGCCCGGACTCAGGCCCCCGCCTTTTATGACTTAGCACCAGTGCCGAAGGGTGACAGTTTTGAAAGGGAAAGCCGACCCAAAAATTCCCTCTAAAAATTTCTACAATTAATGCTGGAAAACAAAATTCCAAACTTTTTTTTTTTTGTCAATGGCCTTTTACAGATAGCTCCGGGAGCTCGATTTGCGTAACCGGGCTAAAATTCCATACCGTCTCTCGTAATCTATATATAGTCATGTCTGGCAGAGCTCGACCTAACTGAATAACAAACCATATTACGTTGGTCTAAGCACTAACCAATTCCTAAAGGGAAGCCGATGGGAATCGGGTTGTATGGACTCTTCGCCACTGGCCACTGCTAAGCACAACACCGATTGCTTTGAGAAAACGCTAGCACTTTTCCAACTATTTGTACATAGACAGTATAGTTACTTTCCGCATTACAGGAGCAAAGACAAGCCCTGGTTCGGGTGCTGCATAGCGGGTGCTGTAACGGAAGACCAGCTCAAGTGGATGGCAGCGCTAATGTTTGCGGAACACTCTACAGTCCTGCCTACCCCACGACTCGTCATCACATAGCGTTACAAACGTATGTTATATTTTGTTTATATTTTATTGTTAAATAAGCTCATACTCGTAGCCTCACATAAGGTGCTGCGCTAAGATAAAACCTACGGTTGTGCGGCGCTACGTGCCGCGGGTTCGATCCCCGCACGGAACAAATATTTGTATGATCTACAGGTAGTTGTTTCGGGTCTGGGTGGGTGTGTGTGTGTGCATGTGATATGTATGTTTGTAAACTGTCCCCTCGATACAGGAGACATACTGGTAAGGGGCAACGTTTAAAAAAATACTAAGAATGAAGTTATCTATGAAAACCTCATACAACGTGTAGTTTAATTAACGCAAAATCTTACACACCCCAATTATTAGAATATCCAGTTAAAAGCATAAATCAATAACCAAAACCTTCAAGTTTAAAAAAGTTAACTATTATTGATAAGAAAACAGTTTTGGGCCTATCATTACTTATTGCATTTAAAATTAAGTCTTATTGTGTTCACATAAGATTTAATTATCTTTGGCTCAATCGAGCTGATGATCGAATGTTACTGCAATCGATACAGTAATCAATTATGAACAAACCAAAACGCCTTATTTTGGTGGATTTGTCGATAAAATTGATCATTTGGCTTCGCCTTAACGGGTCGGACACCGGTGACCAGACACATTGTATAACTACTTTAACCAGCCGTTAAAGCTCACGTCTAGTAATAATGATTGGTTGTTGAATTGATTGTTGATGTTTGTCAACCAATCACAACAGCTAACATGAGATTTAACATGATCAGAGATTAGACCAGCCTTTCAGAAACCAGTACGTATGTTTTTTGCCCCTATCTACAACCTTTTCCTTACTTACAGGTCGAGCAGAAATTCCCGCAGTACAGTCCACGGCAAGCTCTGTGCTGGGGGGCCAAAAAGGCCGCTTTAGATGAATCACAATATGATTCATATTACGAATGTCTACTTAATTGACGACTCTTAATGTCATCCGCATAAGGTTCATATTTAGTAATCATCTGTTTGACAGTTACTATGCAGATCAGTAGATGAATTGCTCAATGTAGCCTTTTTAGGCCCCCTAATTTTTTAATATTGGAAGAGACAAAGCAGCTTCAAGTCAGATTTTTATTTACTAGGTTGCAAGTAAGTTTGTTGATTATATTGAATAATGTAAAATACAAAATTTTAGAAACATTTAGGAGTCGATGTGATGAAATTAGATAGGGATGAATTGAAAATATGTTTAACACCCTGTTTCTCAACGGCTGATCAAATTTAACCAGCCGTCAAATCTCATGGCAAGTAATATGATTGGTTGTGGAATAGATTGTTGAGGTTTGTCAACCAATCACAACAGCTAACATGAGATTTAGCATGATCAGGGGGCCTAAAAAGGCCGCTTAAATCATAATATGATTCATATTACAAATGTGAAAATATCCACTTAATTGATGACTCTTAATATCATACGCGTAAGGTTCATATTCAGCAATCATGTGTTTGACAGGTATTATGGAAATTCGAAGGTGAATTGCTAAATGTGGCTTTTTTAGGCTTCCTGAGATTAAGAAAACATCTTTCGTCGTGTTTATCACGTTCGGCCATCCAATTGGTGGGGAGATCGGAGCGGGCTAATCAGCGGGCCTACCGCGTAACTAAAATTGTAATGAACATCGACATCGGTATTAAACTTCAATACGATCGTGGGAGCTTAAACTTTGAGCTAACTTGTATTTTTTTTACCGATCATGAAGATAGGAATCCCAACTATATGATAGGTATTTTTTTTACAAGTTAGCTCAAAGTTTAGGCTCTCACGATCTTATTGAAGTTTAATACCGATGTCGATGTTCATTACAATTTTAGTTACGCGGTAGACCCGCAGAGCTCCGAATGCAGTCGATGCGTTCAATCAAATTGAAATCGAGATTGTTAAAAGACTCTTGCTCTCACTCACTCACTCACAATCACACGATAGTGATTAAACGCAAGCCTATTTGGACTGGCTTACATATATAAGGCTCGTTTCTTTGGTCTAAGTTCCTATCGAAGACGGAATAAGTATCGTTATGAATGATTAAAAAATCTATTAGGTTGACCATTGATAAATCGAATTATTTATGAAATATTAAATAATTATTATTATTATTCCATACTTATAACAAAATTATGCAAAAACGCACAAAGTAATGTTATCAATAAAATTACAATGTAAAATGTAACTATACAATGTTGTTATACTTGCCTATAATTTTATTCTACAGTTCTTCAAATCTAAAAGTACCTTTTGACAGCTGTCAAAACCATGCCTTTTGACAGCTATTGACTTGGTTTGACAGGTCACTAAAGATTTTTTTAGATTTGAAGAATTTTAAGTGTTTTTTTAGCTTACGTATACTCCGTTTGAATTAAGATTAGACACGTTTAACAAACCCTTTTACAGTGTATTCAACCGATTTTGACTTCTATTCCGTACGCATAAGGATGGCATTAAAAGCAAAAACATATTTACGATAACAAATGTTTACTGCAGCTGTAATTTGTCATGTCACCAACGTAATAGAAGTCATAATCGGTTGAATAAAGTGTAAATGGAGTTATTTAAATTTCTAATGTTATTTCGAACGGGGTATAGGGTATTAATATGTTTACACATTATATCGCCTGTTTATTTAAGCCCAAGTAGAGCGAGAAGCTAGTGTAGGAGTACCGAGGACTTAGGAGAAGATTCGCACACCAAATAATTATTACCGTGTATTGCTCACTTCAAGCGGGGCAGTTCCAACAATTAAATTATTAACATTAATACAGTTAACAATTCGTCGTCAACTTCTTTACCAATATCCTCTAATTGTTGTGCAACTGTCATGACTTTTAGCTTCAGACTGACTAGTTCACCAAGTAGACGACATCTATAGTCGCCTTTATCTTCGGAGCCAGCTCTCAATGCTTCCCTAGCTTGTTTGGCAGTCTAAGCCTTCTTGGCATGCAGTAAGCATTGCGGTTTCACCATCAAAAGGGTTTTTGGTCTCTGTTTTTCGCGGAGACGTCTTCTCCTTTAGGTGTCGCTTCCGTAAACTCCCATAAAAAATCGTTATTTATATCAAAATCAATTCCATTTGCATCGTTTATAGCATAATTACTCATGCCGTCTAACTTCTTAAAGTTAGGTAGCGAGCTACTACCACTCATGGTATCACTTCCTTGTGGCATCTTGCTTGCAGTATTATCACCATTGTCCTGCCCTTATGCCATTTTATTTGGGGTCGGCGCAATATGTCTTTTTCATCTCTAACAGACGTCATTTGCGGATTGACTTCCATCACGTGCATGTCATGTTTCACACATTCCATACATCTTTTCTTTGGTCTGCTGCTTCTCTGATAGCCACTTCATTCATTCATACTTATAATTACTCTCCTTCCTTGCAGTACGAATACAAAAAAAGTATCGCCTTAGGAGCCGGGTTTATTACCTGTGTGGATACACAGAGTTCCGTTTATAAAAAACAGAGATTATGGATTCTCTAAAATATATTGTTGCGGAATATTAGACGATATTTTAAATAAAAATCTCCGAACAGTTTTAAAGCTTGTTATTCAGCAAAATTACAAAAGAAAACGAGCAACAACAAATGACAATAAAATCTTTAAAAATAGAATCAAAAATATAACACAAACTTAAATGAATTTTAAAAATTATTTTTCATCGTCACAATAACTGCCAGTATCTACTAAAGCTATTCTGACTTTTTTCTAATTTTAACATAATTATATTGTTACCATATTACAAGCACTTGCACTTAGTTTTTAATTGTTGGTAGTTTTTGTTCTTTTTATTGTTGTTTTATTTCCCAAAATACACATTTTCTTTCCTTTCTTTTTTAATGATTGACGTGCGTAAAACACTGTGTATTATACATAGGAATGACATTCAGCTTATTATTTTCCATATCGGCCAGTGCAAGTTACGACAGCGGTATATAAACCATATTTTTTTCAAATTTAATTTTTAATTATATGTGTTCTTACATTTAGTTGAGTAATATTGAATTATTTGTATGGAACAACAGATTTTTTTTCGCGTTTTCAGTATTGCTCCCTTAATAAAAGTTGTTCATAATGATGAGTACCAAATCCCCGGACCGCAACTAGAATGTTAGGACTTTGTGTATCGCACCAAAATCTAAATTATCAGCATCTTTATATCATCCTCTAAATTGCTGAGAATTGGCCTCCTATTATAAAAGAGCTTTCAAGCTTACTTGGGTTGGCATTTCTTAGGATGTCAATGACCTTTGAACTTCAGGAAGTAAGTAAAAGCTCTACTTGAACCTTTGCCATATTGTGGATTATAACAAAACTAACATTTAATACGAAATGTGTCTAAGGTCTCTGAATGTCAGCCTAAGTATCCATACTAGCGACATCACATCAGATCCCATATTTTTGGATCAGGATTTAATTATCCCTCACTTAACGTGTGGGATGGACAAGTAGTACAATAACCTAACCGTAAAAAACCCCCGACTCCAACTAGAACAACTATAACTTTTGAATGACTGGACAGACACAGATCCACAGATACACACTACAAACTTATAACACCCCTCCTTTTTGTCGGGGGTTAATGTTTTATTTATTTAATTAAATATTTTGTTACATAAATCAACATGCAATTTCTTTAATGTTGATAATATGTAGGTATTTAGATTTACTTATGAACTTACTGGGAAAATTATGGGCAATATTTGAATTCTTTAAATTGATTTTTTACTACTATCATTGTAGATACTATGGCTTCTAGAAGCTCAAAGGATGTTGGCTCTTTATACACTTCATTATTGAAAACACAACGTAAAGACAAGAGTTTAGTATAAGTAGATATAAGTATGTAAATGAAATATGTTAACCATTAAATAGTACAATTTTATACAGCAATGCCATCAAATGTTTTGCCTTGAATCTCTGTGTTTGCTAAATGATTTTGACAAAACAACATTATCTTTAAAAGTTACCGTGTATATTTTCAAGTTTATGCAATGGATCTGAGTGTCAAACACATACGTTGAACGCAGCCCGTATCACGGAAGGTTATATGTATAAGTAATTGCGTAAGCTTGATGTACGTATTCCTTTTTTAATGATAAGCTCATAATGTTTCTCTCCTGTAAATGCAAAATGGCAGTAGATAATCTTAGCCATAGTAGAAGTCTAACGTGAGGCTGAAACGTATTCATAAGCATCGATTCACATTGGATTTGGCATTGTCAACTTTTTAATTTATTAGTAACTAGCTGATCTGGCGAACTTCGTACCGTCAATAAAAGAACTGTGTACCTACCTACCTACCTAACTACCCTAGCCTATCTACCATACCTACCCTATCTACTATATCTACCCTACTTACCTACCCTATCTACAGTACACAGTACAGGTATAGATAGTGTAGTAGATAGTAGAGTAGGTATGGTAGATAGGCTAAGGTAGGTAGGTAGGTAGGGTAGGTATAGTAGATTGTAGGGTAGGTAGGTAGGGTAGTATACCTACCCTACCTACCTAGCCTATCTTCTATACCTACCCTACCTATCTACCATACCTACCCTACCTATCTACCATACCTACCCTACCTATCTACCATACCTATCTTTTCTTTACAATTATAACAAAGACAATCAAAATTAGCGAAATTGGTCCAGTCGTTCACGCGTGATGGCGTGACCAAGAAATAGGGATTCATTTTTATATACACCATGTCCCAAAATTCAACGATAAGCCAGAGGGTTGACTAGCGCATGACTAATCGAGAAAAAAAAAAACCTAATTTTTAATAAGTTACATAAAAAATTAAATCCTTCAAAAATTTACACGCCGTTCAGCCGTTAAGGTGTGATTGATTAACAAACACCATAAAATAACAAATTAATCGAGTTATTACCTATTTTCTTTACTCCTTATCTGATACTCTTGTATTACTACCAATTGTTGTTTAAAGTGAAATGAGCGAAATGTGAATCGATGTAAATTAGTAAGTTTAAAAAGTAACTGTACTGCATTCCCAGGTATCGTAAATTAGGATTAACTGAAATAAAATAGTGCTATGAAATGTAAGGATATTTTGTAAATAATAGAGCATTCGTTACAAAGATTAGGCTCGAAACACAAGGGTGCCAATTACACTACCTACTATTAAATAAGAATGGTACTACGAACATTTATAGCAGGGCAGAAATTGAACTGCCCAGACATGTCCAGTATGAGCTGACCTCGCACTGTATAGGCTTCGTACAATGAAAGGTCAGCTTATACTGGATTTCTGCCCTGCTTTAAGAGCTCGTAGTAAACCCTGATGTTCTAATGAGCGAGCATTCACATTAATAATACAGCTCTCAATTGAGAGTAGAGGGTGATGGTGCCTTAGCGTGAATTCACATCAGACTGTTACAATATACAGTATGTATATTTATATACAATGTTGAAATTAAAATATTTTTATTATACGTGTTATATACATCAGAGTAAACTATGTGTTCACTAGTCGACTAAAGTTAAATCGTATCGTGGTTCTTATAGAACATCATGCAAAAATGTGCGTTTAATAATCGCACATTTGCATGACACGTTAAGTTATTGTCGACTAGTAAATACACGACTTTACGTGTGTCAAATATACATAATTAGTGTAAGTAGTTATCCACTTTTGTACATTTTATTTTTAGGTAATTTTATGGCATTTTTTGCCTTTTTGGAGGGATTTAGAAATAACATTAGATAGAATGATGCCAAATTTTTGTCAAGTTAGACTGCATTCAAATTGAAGGAAATACCAACCGTCTTGATAATAAAACATCGAGACTCGGATTAAGGTGTAGTCTTATAAATTAGTAGGTACTGAAACAGACACCTAAGATGATCTTGGTTTATTATTAAGGCCGTAATCTTTTGATTAGACTGTAAAAAGCTTGGGAAGACAAAAAGATCCTTAAACATAACCTCCTTATTCTTGTTGAATGGAATAAAAAATGTAATGAAATATAATTTCTTTTTTAATACTGTATTATTTTATGTTAAGTTCCAGATTTTATTAAATTATCATAAGATTTTTAATTTTAGTATTAATATGAATTATAATTATTGTACAATTTTGTATGTATACTGTATGATATGAGCTCAAATAAATGCAATTTGAAAATAGTTTGTTTGTTTTCTCGACTGCCGCCGATAGGCCATCATTTTCATAACTACGTTGGTGTCGGCTCTGTCTAACCAGAGGCGGCTGAATATCAGTATTGTACACGGAGCGACTACCATCTGACGTACCACCCATTTACTGGGAGACACTCATACCCTAAGTTTAGACCAGATGTCAGACTTTTTGGGATGCTGACTCCCGTAATGACTATCATACGTATTCATATGACAACCGAGATCAACTGCTTACCGTGCTTTACGAGGCACGGAATAGTCTCGATGTTTTCAGAAACGCTCAGTTCAAGGTCTGACCGCGGAGAAAGCTGCTTAACCTCGCCGATCGACTAATCTGCGCGGTAACAATGTAGCTACTAGCCCCTAGATAACAATCTCCGATCGCCAGAGAATATTATATAATCCCAAGGTAAATATATTGGTTTGATATTAACAACACCATCGCAGGTCATAATATAATATTATATCATGGATATAATGCGCATTATACAGAATCACACTGTATATGCGGGTTCTTCATTTGAGACACGTAATATCCAGCTTCACCTCACTATTTTAATTTAATGGCTCCACAGTGACATTTTTTATTTTATTTAAAAGCGTTGCCCCTCACTAGGGTTTCTCCTGTATCGAGGGTACAGTTTACAAATATACATGTCACATGCACACACAACCAGGCCCGAAATAACTATCTGTAGATCATACAAATATTTGTTCCGTGCGGGGATCGAAACCGCGGCTAAAAAGCTAATCGCCAACCGTGTCGTCAAACATTAGTGGCCAAACGAAATCAAAAAGGGATTTTGCTATAAAAACTTTATTTCTGTAATTAAATGAGATCTGTTAGGGTCCTACTGGGACGTAAATTATATTAATGGACTAACCATCTACTACCCATTGTATAGTAATGGGTGGTTGGCAACCTATTAAATTTTGACATTCACTAAAGTTCCATTAGGCCCATGGAGATAGTATATGTACTATTTCTATGCTTAGGCCTTATTAACGTTTTATGCCACGTAAATTGTGATTAATGACCCTTTTTAACATTTCATTAGATAAATAATATTAATTACTAGTTAAAAGTACAGTTAACTTTGTTTTGTGCAACGACTTAATGGAAATGTAAATATGAAATTTATATATTATTTATATGAAATTTGTTAGGCAACCCATGTGCAATATATTTATTGACATATTAAATTAAATATAAAATATGTTTCATTAAATAAACATCTCGGTGAAGGTCGTTGTTAAAGGGATCACTATAAGGTTAAAGTCACCTTTAAAACTTAACGACCTTTTCTGCAACCGAGTGTTGAACGGTGGACCATGAATATTGAAGAATGCAAATGTCTAGCGTCTGGAAAAAGGAACACCATTTTTTTCCTTGATTGCTATTTCGTTCAGTACCTACTAACTGTCTGATATTGTAGGTTAGATAAAGTCGTTGTATTATGAACTACTTCAGATATGTCTTGAGGGTCAAGGAATATGTCGGTGAACATTTAGGTACCTACGTTATTTTTTAAATTAAATTAAATTATAATTGGTTATTTCAGATCACATAAATCCATAAAAATGTTAGTAAAACAAACTTATTTGTATTTTAGTAAATAAATTATCAAAATAAATAAAATATAAAAATAAAAATATAAAAAATAAAACATAAAAACAACGGCTACAAGCTCTATATAGGTACATCTCCGCACCAGACTTTTCAACATAGGAGAGTCACAACTCTCTCTCTTTATACTGGAGTTTGTTGTTGTACCTATGTGTTGTGGCTGATATCAAAACATTTTGCAGCTAATAGATCATTGTCGCTGCAGATAGATAATACTAGCAAATACTACAATACTTCTAAGAATAGTAGTGTGCGACAACCTGCGGGTCTACCGCATAACTATAATGGTAATGAACATCGACTCTGGTAATAAACTTCAATACGATCGTTAGAGAATAAACTTCCTATTACCTTGTAAAAAAAATACCGGTCATGAAGATGGGGGTCCCAGCTTTATTACCAGAGTCTGATGTTCATTACCATTTTGTTACGCAGTAGACCCGTGGTATGCGAATACGTTGGAAAAAGCCATAATATCTGACAAATGACCAGGAAAGAAGACCACGAGGCCGGGGACCAAAGTGTTGGACAGACTTAATTCGGGGGACGTTGGACATGCCGTTTTACGAGGCCACGAGATGTGTGTTCGAATTGCATGGCGCAATCTTGTCGAGGACACATACAAGTTGGGTCACAATCCTCAACAATGGGAGACCGATCTAGTAGAGAAGAGACCTGTATTCGAACCCATCACCAGCGACTCGCAAGTCGAGGTCACGACCATGGCCGAACTGCTTCTCTCTTTTAACAAATTGGATTTTATTTTATTCTAGTTAATCGAAATGTTTCGTTCGTGCAGTTTACTTGTGTTGTCGAGTGATTTGTCGCAGTTTTCCCATATAATATGGATTTTGAGACAAACCTGGGGCGGGTTGTGCAAGCCGGGGACATCGCCGCCGCGCGTGACCGCACGCCACCGGCCGCCGCTCCCCGCATCCGAACTAAATTACTTTTAACATTAATAAACCATATTGGTCTAATTTACTTTACTTTCTCCTTCTTTTAATAAGCCCTCGGAAAAAGTCCTGGGTAATGTGTACCAGTTGTTTTTTACGTTGCCCTGATGTCGGGCGGTTTTTATCTGTAGTGATTTTTTGTGTAACTAATTGTTTTGTGGTAGTAATATTGACACTTCAGAATGGATGATAAAGACAGAGCTCAAGCTATGCTGTTGGCAGAGGAGGAGATCAACAGGGTACGTATATAAACGCGGTGTATGTGGAACGCACGCTAGCGTTCGTGCTTCGTTCCTGCGGATATTTACGAGTTACGAGCGACGTTTCCACACATACTTTAGAAAGTAGGAAAGTTTTGAAGGCAGTCATAAAGATTTAATTTGATTCAGTCTCATACTTGTTTAAGTATAAGAAGGTCAATGAAACTGTAGGACGATAACACTCTTTGACGTTAGTTTTTATTTTATTATAAGGAGATCACCCCTTATTGCCCTCAATATATTTTTTGTCGGCTAATCATAAAACTTTTTGAAAATAAGATGAATATATTTGACTATGGTGGCAACTAGCTATCCTTAAGAGGAATCAAGATATATGGGGTGTAAAACGATTATCTTATATATGCTGAATTATAAATTACTGTAATAATTAATTGTTAAGCAGGTGTTACTGAATACAATACAATAAACTTTATTGTACACCAGAAATACAAAATGATACAATGCCTACTTATAAATATAAACATTTACAATGGGGCGGTCTTATCGCTAAAAGCCAAATACCAGACAACCTTTTTTTCTTTTTTTACCTTTTTTTTGAATAATTATTACAATCAGAAAAACATAAAAATGAATAGTAGAGAATACGTAATAAGGACCTATTTTTATTGAATTATAAATTACTGCAATAAATCATTGTTATTAGCTGAATGATTACAATCACAAAAACAAAATATTAAAAAATATTGTGTAGGTATAATATAGTTATTTGTTATACAAGAGTGCAAAGTTGCTTTTTAACCGCGTGTTCAATTTTGATGACCGAGCAAGCGAAGGATTCTAAAATTGAATCACGAGCGCAGCGAGTGATTCAAAATTAGAATCCTGAGCGTTAGCGAGGGAATCAAAAGAGCACGAGGTGAAAAATCTTTGCACTCGAGTGCAACACGTAACTTTTCATTCCACCTCAGCGAGGAAATGACTAAATGCAAAAAAAAAACGTTTATTCACAAACTTAGTGCACACGATGTTCTAAATTCAATTTACTTTATCCTCTAGAGAATAAAAACGGCTTTTCCACTCAGATATTGAAGATTAAAAATACTCTTTCCGAGATGGTGGGATGAAAATTTACTTTATCCTCTAGAGAATAAAAACGGCTTTTCCACTCAGATATTGAAGATTAAAAATACTCTTTCCGAGATGGTGGGATGAAAAATATATTTTGTTGTAACTGATTCTGCATTCAATGATTTTTTTTCTTGTATTACGCATTGCGAGGTCTACTCCATAAAAACACTTCAATAAATAAAATTTCTTGAAATTACTAATTAATTAAATCCAAAGACATTAAATTATACTAGGTTTAATCTCTTTGATTAAATCTAAACTTTACGATTTTTCATCCTATATATCTTGATGCTTGTATTGATAGCTACTTGGTGCCATAGTGAAATAGAATACCATTTTATTTAACCTATTGTTCCATAAAAATGATTCAATATTAGATACTCAACAAAATGTATGGAACAGCAGATGTCATTTTCTCGTTTTCAGTGTTGATTCCATAGTAAAAGGTTTTCACAATGATGAGTATAATAAGCATATATTATAAAGCTAAGGCTTAAAGGCTTTCTATTTTCCTTAATTGCAATAAATAACAATATTAACTCATTATGTCATAAGAATGGGTCATTATGAAAATGAGTAAAGATTAGATGGAGATTAAAAACTTCTATTTTTTGTAACAAATAACAGTTCTATAAACTGGTATCCGAGTTTAAATACTTAACAATGATTACTATTATACATAACCGTACATGACCATACCCTTACGTTACCTTTGTCATTGTAAAGCGTGAAAATATATAAAAAGAAATCGTTTTAAAAGAACATTGCCCATCGGATTTGGTACAAACGCCGCTCAGAAATGATATCGGCCCGAGGATATACTTCCAAAATAATATGGAAATACGGCAATTAGTTCTGAACACCTGATAAAAAAAAATCTTTACCATCATTTTGAGAGATAAAAATAATCGATAATTTTAATATTTCTTAAAAACAAAACTGTTATCCTACAATTTGATAAAGGCAGAGGTTTTTACCCAAAGCAATACAAGTTACGAACTAAGTAACTGTTTCTCCATGATGGTATTTTTTGCCCATAGTGAAAAATTATAACCCGATGAGATCTACGTAAATGTCGTTTCAGTTAATTCTGGGCGGCATTTAAATCAAATCCTGGCAGTGTTCCCACTTTGCGAATTTTTGTGATTTCTGAAATCTCTTCGACATTGATTGGATTTGAAGTTGAAAGTCTCTCAAAATGGGAGGTAATAATAATAGGTAGGTAATTTCTACTAAACATTAGTAATTTACGGAGCCCATCAAGGAAACGACCAGGGTGCGAGGAAATAGCGTTCACGAGTGACGAAATCTAAGATAGCGTGGCGCATCCTGGGCAGTTCGTCTAGTCTAGTCAGTCTCGATACCACCATTGCTGAATGGCTCATCTTTCCACTACAGCATGAGCGATCTTCATGTGATAGTTCGTGCTGACCCGCACCCTAATTACGTAAAATTCACCTAACAGCGACACGACAGCCACGCGACAGCAGACAGATCGCGATTGGTCGCGAACTATCAAACAAATTCGTATAAAGTACAGCGATCGTCCAACAGTGGCTCCTTGTCGTTTGCGGCGCCAATGTATGCAGTTTTTAGTTCGTTTATTGTCCGCCAGGGGGCGAACCAGTAAGCGATAGCTATCGCGTCGCTATCGGCAAATACGTAATACCAAGCTACCGCGCGATTTACGCCTGTCGCAAACTGTCTGCTACATCGGTAATTGGGGGCCGATTGAAGAAGACCCCTAAAAAGTACCTACATATTATGTTCCTCAGGTAGAGGTGCCGCTAGCTTCTTGCGTTCTGAGAGTTTACCTTACTCGTGTCTTTTCATGTGTACTGTAGTCACTAGTCATGCTATCTCCATAGAGGCGCTATCTCTTCAAAGCCTATATGCTCCTGGTACAGGTGCGTATAATTTATTACGTTTTGGGAGCTTGCGTTACATACTATGTTATTGTCGGTGACATAAGAATATAAACGTTTTGTAATTTTCGATATTATATATCCGTTGAAGTTTCACACACTATTTTCAAAATGGCCTCCATCGACTTTACCACGGTAGGAACGTATTATGGTATAAATAACTATGGCAAGTACGAGTACAATGATTCTAACTAACATCGTGTAAGAAGATGGGTCCCCACCCCATCGTTAAAATTAGGTAAGGACAGGATTTTTTTAAAGGGGGGGGTTGTTACCTGGAAATGTAATGTTTGATTATATGAGCCTTTAAAGAATTCACTTGAAAAATTATTTTTGAGGCTTCGCAATGACTGAAATGAGATAATCCGGAGAAGAACCGGATTCACCGACATAGCTTGCGGAATTAGCAAGTTGAAGTGGCAGTGGGCTGGCCATGTCTGCCGATAGCCGTTGGAGCAGACGAGGTCTTGAGTGGAGACCGCGAATCGGCGAACGTAGCGTGGGACGTCCCCCAGCCAGGTGGACCGAGGACCTGAGGAACTGGGTCAGACTGGATGCGGAAGGCGGAGGATCGGGCATTATGGCGTAACTTGGGGAGAGGCCTATGTTGAGCAGTGGACAGCGATAGGCTAAGTTGATTGATTGATAGTATGCCTGAGCAAGAAAACGCCTCACTCCCATTTTTTCTGAACATCTGCATATTTTGTTTATCAGTAAAAACATTTATTATTTTATTTTCAAAAATTGAGAATCTGCAAGATCGCCAAGACGAGACAAGCGAAACGCAAGGGCACTACCTACCGTTTCTCGAAGTGCTTCGTCGTTTTTTTGATGCTTATAACTTGGGTTTATAATTTTCTATGTACAGCGCCTAATTATTTAAAAACAAAACGTAAAATTCAAGTAAAAAAATACAAACATAAAAAATGTCAAAACCTGACAAAAATAGATTATTCTAGCTGGATTAGCTGTTGTTGGTTGGATGTTTTACAGATATCTACATAACTTATCTTACAATCTTAGGCATAATATTACAGTACAATAAAACGTATGGCTTCTAGACAAAAAATACTCTGTCGTCGGCAAGGAATAAACTGTGTTAGAACTTGTATGGAACGAGGCCAGGCGTTTACCGATATACGCCGGCAGACGCTTGTAGTACAGTGAACGATAGTTTGAGATATTGACTGTGATGTTAGAGACTATTCCTAGTTGATAAAAGGAAATAAGTGTGCGTAGTATTGGTGTCCGATTTTTAGCAGTATACACTTGCTTGCCCTACAAGCAAGTGTATATCCAGGAACAGCGTGACACTGAACGCCTGTAGACGTGATGACAATAAAACTTCTATTATGTCTTATTGTGTGTCCCGCAAAATGTTAAGTGATTTTAGCACTAAAGATAAACGCTAATAACCGTACTCATATTTATGTCAAGCTTATACGTTACATAATATAATACTCCATTTATTAGTAATTGGACTGACATTTACATACTAAACTGTGGGCCAAGCACGAATATTTTGACGTCTGGTAAAGTAAACGTAAGCAAATTTTGAATAAAAAATACTCGTTTAATCCATGATATTTTTTGAAAATACATGCTGTATTTTTACATTTTCATGAAACAAGTGTGTATGTTGCATAAAATTCAACAAAAATGCGATAGATTCATTGTATTTTATAATCAAAATTTGCTTACGTTTGCGTTACTATACGTCAAACTATTCGTGTTTGGCCCTCTCTACTGGGATTATAATTCCTTCGAGGTATTATCTAAACACAACAATATTGATATTATTTTTAAATCCGCCTCTATGATTCAACGTGTATCAGAAATGCGAGGTCATATTTAAGTGTGAATCAGATCATCAAACTGAACAACTGTCTTTATGGGACCAACTTCGTAACTGCTAAAAAATATTTAGCTGTCCCATACAACACTTCAATACTTATTCGAGCCAAACGTATGGGATAGCTGATTTATTTTTTCGATAACGATTTTGGTTCCATACAAAAAGTTGTTCAGTTTGGTGGACTGATCCACACCCTTACTTAAATATATCCACGCATTTCTGATACAACTTGTACAATAGACGCTTAAATAAAGCTATCGATATTTTGTTGATCAATAACTTCTATGATTATTTTTTTAAGTCTGCGATCAATACTTATTTGGTCCTTAATCTGTACTCGTTTAGGATTTACCCTTGCTTCCAAAAGTTCCTGTTGTCACATAAGGCAAATGTAGTCTTAAAGGTTCGGAATTCGTCAGTCTGTTTGTCACAGTCACCCAAACGGCCGGTTGCATAAAACTTCATTTACTTTTTACCCGACTACGGAGAGGGTTATTACAATAGACATGTCACGTCTTAGAGTAAGGACTAACTCTTATAAGGTGACACGTATATGACCCATAGTACTTATTATGACTATGTATATACCATAATTACGCATAATTATCATGATACGGAATTCATAAACAGAACATAACAATCGACACTGTCACTGACAGTTTGACGTCTACTTTCGCTGTGAAAGTAGACGTCAAACTGACAGTGTCGATTGTTATGTTTTGTTTATGAATTCGCTGTGAATAAGTCTATGCTATGAATGATTACTTTAAACCGCTTTAAATTTATTACGAATTCATGAAATCTTTTGTTTTAATGCAATGGAAATGAATAGTATGTCTGAGTCCTTAGAAAGAATATTTAAATGTTAGAGTCATTAATGTAGATATGTTTATATTAAAATTTAAACTCATTTCACGTTTCTTCTACTGCATATTACAGACCAAACACGCAAAATACATCAAATTACATGGCATGCCGTTTTTGCGAGAAAACAATATACTTGACTCACACAACGAAATATTGGAGCATAACAATACTATCTATGCATGTTTATACTCAATTCAAGTTTGATGGAAAGTAATTACCTACCGCTCCACCCCCATAAACACCTAGATAGAATGTTTTGTCGATAGTTTTACACCTTTACCGTTTTAGTATCTCTCATATGGAGAGTCGAAATTGTTAAAACGTACTTTTGCTGTAAAATCTTAGAGAGAATTAGTATTTAGCTAAAATAAAATACTTATGAAGTGATAAAATAAATGCTTGTACGCGTGAAGTGAAGTACAGTTTATAAGTGTGTTATGAAGAGGAATAGAGTTATGAAGAGACTTGCAATCAGTGCTATAGAGAAGGCGGAAGCCAGGGAACAGTTTGAGAACCAACTGCGATACGCTTTCGTGAAATATGACCATTTTGACGACGATGAGGAAAATTCCGAGGTATTTAATTTAATTTGTGTCATAACTTAGCCATTATACAATATGATATTGTCTAGTTATAGTCGATTCGTGATCGATTTTAGGTAGACATGTATAACAACCTACCTACTGTTGAAGGTACGGTTTGACCTGCAATTAGTTTGCTGTACAGTAAGGGCCATAACACAGTAGCTATTTTTTGTAGCAGAATTGCGCGATTTTGCTTACTAAAAGTGAATAACGAACGCGAAAACTCGCGATTCTGCTGGAAAAAGTAGCTAGTCTGCTATGGCCCTAAGAGGAGGATAACATAATGATATGAGGATAATCCCCTACAATAGAGAACACACCTTTATTAAATACAATGTCTTCCAGATGGAACTGGCCGCATGATATAAAAGAAAATAATAACAAACAAGAAAAATATTTAAATGCGATATTAAAAATAAATCATTTTCGCATATTAAGATTTATAAGGATCAAAGTCAGACAAAAATATTTCAGCTGGGCCTTTACAGGCCCTTTTAAAATGCACGGTTCCAAAGCGAAGAAGTGACCGGCAAGCATCTCCGATGATACTCTTTTCCAATAAAATATTAAATTTTACAAATGTAAAATCTGAATTATAAGGATAAGGGCAGAAGCATGATGCTTTTGTATAGGTATTTATTCCGGGAAAATGTAGCTTTTAAACTACTTTGACCATTATTTTAGAAATTATTAAGTTTTGTAGATGAACTTTAAAAAAAAACTACTATCCTACAGTTTAATACATAGCATGTATTCCCCGCCGATAAGATGGTCGGATGTAATAAGCCTCCTTATTACATCCGACCATCTTATCGGCGGGGAATGTTGGTGGAGGCAGCATGCACAAGGCGGTCCACGCAACGGAAGACCGCATGGCTTGGAGGCGCGTTGTATGTGGTCGCGATCCTCATCAGTGAGGGAACGATGAAGAAGAAGAAGATGTATTCCCCAAAAGGTTTTCACGCAGAGTTGTGCAATCACATTATAAAGGCAATAAGTTACGATCTACGTAATTTTTTTTTCAGCGGTGGATTTTTTGCCTATTATTAAAAATGATATCCCCAATGATTTACTAAACGCCGTTTCTCTTGATTCTGGGCTGTATTTGGACCAAATCCTGGCAATAATCTTTTGTGAAATGTTTGTATCCAATCACTCAAAAACAGCTGAACGGATTTCGTTGAAATTTAGCACACAGATAGGTAATGTTCTAGAATAATTTATAGGACAATTTTTTATCTAGGTATATGAAGTATTTTCCCTAGAAAGCGAGAGTAGTAAAAAGGAGGTTACCTCTTTGCACTCCATTAGTAGTTAGAAATAATTGCAAAAAATCCTCGTTTTATTTTGTTGATAAATAAGATAACACGGTTAAGCACTCGGATCTTACCTACCTATTCGTAACCACTGTCAACCAAATATTTGAAATATACAGGGTTATTTGTAATATATCGGCAAGGCAATGCTTTAAGGGGTGAAAGGACTCGTCAATATGAACCACTATTACTATGGGACCAACCCTGAAATCACGAAAAAAATACAAACTTTCCATACAAAAGATCAACTTGCTCGATCAAAACGTATGAAAAGTTTTTTTTTTAACGAGTTTAGGTTTCTTCCCATAATAAAAGTCGTTCATATTGATGAGTAGTTTCACCCCTTAAAGCATTGCCGGTGAATTAGAAACAACCCTGTATACTTTTCTTTTTTATTGCATTGCAAACATAATCAACGATCACGATAGCTAGAAAATAAACAATAACACTATACTTTTAAGTATCAATGAAGCTAAAAAACATGTTCTTTCATAATAGTTATGTACTTGAATAATGCAATACTGCTTCGTTCACTTAGCAAATACCCAGTCTTGTAGCCAGGAGCTTGCGTTGCTAGCATAGCTGGATCGAAAACAACTATTTTCGGTCTAATAGTTTGATTAATAACAAGATCTTGGACATCCTTGACTGCTGATTGAATCTGAGAAGATAAATGAACAGTGATAACTAATATTTAAAATCGTACTCCAAGATTGATATAGTGATCTTCAACCTCTATATCCAAAATAACGGACCTACGCAACGTTTAGTGCGACCAACAAAAATACTAGTCAATCGGCTATAATAAATAGCAATAAATTAGGACACAAATCCACCAATAAAATTGACCTGGCCTAGGCATTTACGAAAAAATTGGAAAGCGTAACGACTAACATCGAAGCAATAAAAAACTTTGATTACGAGCCACGCGAGCCAACCTTACGATGCAAATCATCCACATTTATATGAAGAATGCTACAGACATGTGACATGAACCCACAATTCAGTGAAAAAACTTTTTGCACAAGTAGACAGACGAACACGGAAATCAGAAAGTTGTTGAGTTGTGCGTTTTAGTTCGTGTTGTTGAAAAACTTTCGTGAAGTGTTGTGAGATGGATGAAGATTCTGTGCAGGTGATTAAGTTTTTAAACGTCTTTGTATTAACATTTATGTCGTTTTCGGTGACGTAATGTCATGAGTTTTACAAGGTTTTACACACTTCATGATTGTGCTTGTATAAGGTTAAAATCAAGTTGTTTATATTCGTCAAGTTACTGAAAGGCGCGTGCCGGAAAAGTCCGGAAACAATAAATTTTCTATTGTGTCAAGTTTACGGCTCTTGAAGGAAGTTTAATATTTGGATTTCTTAGCGAAGGTGTGTTTTGGGTGTGACAACAACAACAACATACGAGTTCACATACAAAAGTCTTGTAATTCGAGTTAACACAACTATTTTCTTATATATAGGCACTTTTTTAAAAATTAACTGATACTAATAAAATTGCATTTATCCACATAACGTCCAAAGGCGTAGGAGTAACACATAATTAAAACGTCCCAAAGTGAAATTAATTACATAATTTTCAAGGTATTCTTAAAACCATAATACATACAGGATATTTTTTATGTAGTGCGCATAATTTGTAGAGTGATTTAGTCTGTTCCTAAATGCAACCGCAGTATTGGGATACAATTTAAAACAAAACAAAAAGTCTGCATAGTCCGGGGGACACGCATAATTTACTAGCGCAAGCCATACACAATCAAATTTTTTATTTTGTTTTAGAGTGATTTTTTTGTACTGCGGTTGCATTTGGGAACGGGCACAGAATCATTCTGCAAATTTTGTGCACTACATAAAAAAATATCCTGTATATAAAATATAAAATAATCTTTTTAATAATCAAAAACACTGGAACTGAATAAACGACCATTGTTTGGTACCGCACAAAACTACTCGCATTATTACGTGTGGAACGGATAAATAATTTTATGTGTACTTTGATTATACAGCTGTAAAATCCGCGCGTCCAATGTACAAAGTTGGCGGTCGTGAATTGGTATAACGACTTGGTTGATTGATGACTTGTGACTTCGTGTTTAAATACATGGTCTCGACTAATGATAATAATATGATATTACAGACAGAGTTAGAGAAAATACATGCTTTGCTGTAATTAAAATACAAATTACAAAATACTATCTCGCAAGTATTTAAAATACGAAATACAAAAAAAGAAAGTCGTGTACATTTGAAATATGAAATACAAAATACAGTTTTTCTCTATTTTAGTGTTTTATACAACGAATAAATTTGACACTTGACAGATTTTGTATAGAAAAGATGTAAAATTTTCAAATGTATACCCTCGAATAAAGTTAAATAGCGATTGAAAAATCTGCCCTTACAAATATAAAAGAGTAGTATAGCCCATCGGCATCGGGAACAGGGTGGGTCTGAGTTACCGCTGGTTAGGCCATTATTTTAATTAAAATATTTAAAAAATGGTAGGGTTCCGAATACAAACTTACTAAACTTAATTATACTGGGTGAAATAAAAATGAGCGGCCAAAGGAAAAGTTCCAACACGGGCTAGGTCGGTGTACAGTACCTCAAAAAATCGAGAAAAATCCGTGGAAATGTAAAAAATTACTGATAATTAGATTAAATGTATATTGTAGTGGCACTTAAATCATAATTATCAAATGTTTTCATCCATTTTCAACATGGCGTCTCACTGAAACAATGACAGTGAACCATACATTGAAGCGAACTGCAATTATTTAGTGTAAATTCTTGTTTTGTACCACCAAACACAGCCATCTTTATGTAAATGGACAGTTAAAATCTGTTCTATGTGTGTAGTAATATTTAGCTTTTTATTCTCCGTGCGCGGAAAATATATTTTTGCGATTTTCAAGATTATACATCTTTATATGGACGTCTTAAAAGTATTGGAGCTCTCAAATTGAATTTATGTTTGAGAGTTACGGTGACTTCAGATCAATGATTAAAGAATCCCAGATGTTTGAGCAGTCCTTGATTATTACAGGCCAGTCTGCTACAAAATCTATAATATTATAGTAGGTACCGTACTGCTTTCTTTTAATGAAAAAGATTTATTTATGGTAAAGAATGCCTTACGTTTGTACATAAAAGTATTTTAATTAAAATTACGACTTATTTTATCTACTATTTACGGAGTGTCATTTCTTATAATCTTTTTTTTAAAATCATTTCATTACATGTTGTTTAGAATGCATAAAACTGTCTTTAATTTTTTTCAAATAAAATTATATTCATTTTCCTGTATAATTGTTTAGCGTATCTACTAGGGTAAGCTTGAGGTAAGGCTAGTAAAATATACAGGGTGCACTGAAAAAAAGAAATAACCGAACTGTTTCGGTTATTTCAGGAAATAGCCGAATTTTGTTTAGTCATTAACAAAGTTTATTTGAAATAGCAAACTGGCTTACTTAATAGGCACCAAACTTAATAACCACCTTTTGTTATGTGTTCGCTAGTAGACAAAGTTTTGCGAAACATGTGTGTAAGTGAGATCGTTACGAAAATTGATACTATGGATTCAGTACATGATTCTGGAGCCCTCAGCTAGAAAAGCGAGTCGATATTTCGATTTTCGGACACATTACCGATTCTAAATTAGGCTGGCCTTTACAAAAAGTTTACGATTTTCTTCGCAGTTTTTACAACTACATAACTAAATACGACCGTAATAGACGAAGTTCGAAATAATGTAACGAGGTTTATTATTAATTTCATTTTTCTTTATGCTCGGTCACTCGGTGTTGCCACTGAATTAATTTTATTATGTTTTGTTTAGCAGAATAATGATTTAAGTTTTAGTATTATGTGGTCTTGGTGTAAGGTTTTAATTAAGTTTCGTGCATTATACTGGGCGTAAAAATAAAAACTTTTTCTTTCTTTCTTTCTTTCTTAATAATCAGCGAAAATAATCGTAAATTTTCTGTAAAGGCCGGCCTAATTTATAATCGGCGATGTGTCCAGAATCATGTACATTCATGATATTAAATTTCGTTACGATATCACTTACACCCAGTATGACGCTAAATACGCTGCGGATGTTTACGGCATGTGCGGGAACGAAGTTTCTTACGCTTTGGTACTAGGGTATTATGATTCGAAGGAGCTCAATCAACCCCGTAGAAGAGCTCCATCAGGCCAGACAAGGATACAGAGTGTAACAACCCCTTTTCCGCCCCTAAAAACCCGCCCAACAGAACTCGTACCACGTGCACCAGCGACAGTTTCGCTCTGCTCTTCATTATTTAGTCTGAAATATCAGTCACACAATGATTCCCCATACCGTGAACCCGTAGCTGGCTACTAAGGTAGCAAAAGCCATAAGAGCTTGATCTATTTACTCTAAAAATATTAATATGTTGTCGAAACGACCGCTATAATTTGACGTAGCGGTCATGTCGACAGAAAAATATTTTTTCTTACTAGGTATATAGAATTTAATCTAGATGGTTGATCATACTTTTCACATTAAGGCAAAGGCCTGCCTTAGATAGCACGTTAAACAGACATCTGAGTTGTTAAGGGTATGTATGAAAACCATTTTACATAGTAATTACAGATAGTAAAGAAAGCCTGAAAAGTCAGACGACAGGTCCAAACTTTGGGTTGTTGGGTTTGTGGCTGTCAGATGGCAGTCGTTCCGTGTCTCCTGTTACAAAATAACGCGCGACCACTTGAGGGTTAAACTGGAGGGCGGAGTTTCCATGTTTACTCTGAAACGGATCATTTAAATATAGTCCTTAATACAAGGGATTAAGTCAGTCTCAGAGAAACCAATTTCCATATCATTGATATTGGTATTGGGGTGTTCTTTGCGACAGCTGCAATCGTGAGACAAAATATACGTTAGTATTGTTTGGGTTAGAACAAGAATTATTTGAAAATTACAAGGTCAACTGATTGCCTGTAAAATATTAGACATTATAAATTTTACAATATAAAGATACCAGTATATTTTGTAGGTTAGTGTTGCGGAATATTAGGCGATCATTTTAATAAAATCTTCAAACCATTTAATTTTTAAATGCTTGTATTCCGCGCAAAATTCCAAAAAGTTGTACTTGAAAAAAAATTCTTTAAAAATAGAACGTAACAATATTTTTTATTAATCATAATCATAAATCACTTTTATACATATTTATTTTTTATTAGCAACCGTATCTGCCACAGCTTGAAAGTGCTGCATAATTCATTACTTATTTCTAATTTAAACTTCCCCCCGGGCGTTGAGAGAATGCTATCTACTTATTTTTATTTGATTGTTATATTGTTATCCAAATAAATAATTTATTCTGCAGTTAACCAATTACTTAATGATTATTATTATTATTTAACTAAGTAGGAGCTAGGTATTGTTTATATACCATTTTATTATTTTAATTTCCTGAGTATAGTGTAAAATGTATTAAAAAATCCAATATGTACATTTTATTCCAAAATTTTGCTTAATTTTCCGCAATAGATGTGATGACGTCATGATGTTTTTTTTTACTTCACTCGCTACGCTCGGTGAGCATTGCTAGTTTATCGCTTAACTTTTTCGAACAACCACAACGAACAACATTTTTCTAACAATTTTCATGAAATGGGCACACTTTAATATCTAGAATACTGTTTGAAAACAAAATATTATCATAATACTAATTAACTGATTTAAGAGCACGATTAGTGTATCGAATAGAATAGATCTTTATTTTATGTAAACCAATTACAGGCACTTATGAAATGTCGAGACTAGGTGCGCGGTTCCAAATAGTAGGTCTTATGGAGAAAAACCGGCAAGAAACTACATGGAAGCTCTTTTAAAATAATAGATTACAATCTGGATTAGTAGTGGAGGAGGAGGAGGAGGAGGAGGCACCCTGGTGCATGCTGTTTGCCGATGACATTGTTCTCGTCGGTGAAGGTGAATCTGAGGTCCAGAGCAGATTGGAGAAATGGCAACAAAAACTGGAGAATGTTGGCTTGAAAATCAGTAGAACCAAAACTGAATACATGTTCTGTGATTTCGGCGGTCTCTCCAGTTTTATCGCCATATCTCTGGATGGTGTACCCTTACCAATCTGCTCCGATTTCCGGTACCTCGGTTCACTCATGCAAAGCAATGGCGAAATAGACCGGGCTGTAAAGCATAGAATTAACGCAGCATGGATGAAATGGCGGCAGGTCACGGGAACAATATGTGACCCCCGTATCCCTCTTAAACTAAAGGGAAAAATTTACAAGACAATGATAAGACCTGCTGCCTTGTATGGATCAGGATGTTGGGCCACAAAAGGGACGGATGAAAGGCAATTGCATGCAGCGGAGATGCGAATGCTGATAGGGATGTGTGGGGTAACGAGATTGGACAGAATCCGGAATGAGTATATTAGAGGAAGTATGAAAGTGGCACCAGTTACAGAAAAGCTGCAAAGTAACCGATTGTCGTGGTATGGACATGTAATGCGGAGAGATGAAAATCATGTTATAAGAAGAGTTGTAAGTATGAATGTGGATGGCTATCAGAGTAGGGGCAGACCAAAGAAAAGATGGATGGACTGTGTGAAACATGACATGAATGAGAAGGAAGTAAATCTGGAAATGACGTCTGATAGAGATGAATGGAAGAAAAAGACATATTGCGCCGACCCCAAATAAAATGGGATAAGGGCAGGAGAATGATGAATCTGGATTAGTAGTGATTATCTTTCTATGGGATGTGTCGTGGGTTCGATTCGATTACGGCATAAATATTTGTATGATTCACAGATAGAAGTTTCTGGTCTGAATGTCTGTGTATGTGAGATGCATGTTTTTGACCTAAACCCACGATACACGAGAAATCCTAGTGTCCGGCAACGTTTTTAAAATAAAAACAAAACAAGGCATTTTGTGTAAGTTCAATAGATATTGATTATTATTTTCCCACTTACTATATTTTGAGGAAAATTACCCCTCTTTAGCGTTAGTCGGTTAGACTGAACTCGCGGAAACAAAATCTGCTGTTCCATACAATTAATTAAATATTACTAGGTTTTATTTATTTATTTAATGCTTTATGCACAGTTAAAAAGCCACTGCACAAAGGCGGGCTTAATGCCATAGGCATTTTCTGCCAGTCTACCTTAGGGTGAAGCAGAGACAAACATGGTGGGTGCAGCGTAAAATAAACGATAATTTGAAAAAAAGATCAAGGAATAAACACATAGATACATACATAATATAAACCATAAAAGAAAATATACATATTGATATCCTGCGTCAAGATCATAAACTTATTATACTAGTGGTAGTATTAATAATATGTTTATGGTCAAGATACACAAAAATACTAAACAGTGAAAAACAAATCCAGCAATGGCATTTTGATCCAGATAAATAGCTACTTTTGTAGGGGAAAAGGATAAAATAGTCTATTATCAGATTTCACCACATAAAGGTCGTCTATTAGCTGTGTTATGAAATGCTCTGACGTCACAACTCAGACTGTTTTTTTTCCTTTATTATTAGACCTGGCTAAGTCCCTTTCGTAATACATTCACGTGCAGATGACACATTGAAAGCTATAAGAATTCTCGTACCATCGTCTTCAAAATATCGGCAAAGTTTTAGAATTACGACTTTCGTGTAACATACACTATGTCTTAACGCGACGGGTTTTATCGTTCGACATATGGCCATAAAAATACTATGTATAGTTTTATGTATATGATCGCGTAGGTTATGCTTAGTCTACTATTTTCTTCCATACGCATTCAACGGCTTTTTTCTAGCATTAGAACTCAATAAATCGATAAAGTTCGGGAATATCTGTTGTGGAAATATGATGATATAACATGTTTATAGTATCCTAGTAGCAACGTACACTTCATTTGAATTCTATGTAATAAAATTTGGTGAACAAATTGCTTAAATTAACATTAATTTGTGCCTCAAGACATAAGAAAGTTAGCAAAATGGATATGTCAGTGCTTGGAAAAGTTATAAGCAACTTCGTAAGTACATAAAGAACATTAGAAATTATTGTAACAAGAACCGTGCGTACGTTACAAACCGAACAAGTGATTATTTCAAGCACATATATTGCACTCTTGCACTGCATTTTTAACGTACGTTATTAGTGGTCGCCCGGTGGTTGAAATACGACCGTACCTAATTCTTAAAAAAAATAAGTTTGAACGTTATTGAGGTTCTTTTGTCAAAGACCTCTTTAAATAACCATTACATGATATACATGATATTTTTTTATGTAGTGCGCAAAATTTGCGGAGTGATTCAGTGTTTTTTCCCAAATGCAACCGCAGTACTGAAATTTACTCCAAAACAAAATCAAAAATTGATTTTGTATGCTTGCGTTAGTAAATTATGTGTGTCCACCATACTAAGTCGAATTTTCCTTTTGTTTTAAAATGTATCCCAATACTGCAGAAACAGAGACTGAATCACTCTACAAATTATGCGCATAACATAAAAAACTATCCTGTTTTTTTTTTTTTGTTCCATTACGCCAACTGCGAGCGAGTTCATAAACGTCATTAGCGTGTGTTGTTTGCCTTAATTCCCTGCAATACCTATGAAAATTCAAATTTAATTATCAGTAACAGTTGAAAAAAACACAATTACAGCTTGTATTCGCATTTTTTTACTGTTACTAACTTAAAATTTTAGCTTTCTGCACTTCTTAATGATTATAAACTATAAATATGCCAAGTCTCACACTCCTCCTTGCGCGTAGATAGCAAAGGAGTGCAAAGTTTTCTCTTCACGTATTTGGTATTATATACATCGGGAAACACTAATGTACTTATGAATTTCTTTAAAAAAAAATATCCACGATTAAATTACAATAGAAATAAATTCAGCCGGTTTCGTGCGTTGGGAATGTTTTTAATTATATTTATTATGGGTTGTTTGATACGTTACTAAAAAGTAACCTTTACCCTTTCTCATAAACGATGATTACTTAACTAACTCTTAAGTCTATTACCATTTCTATTCATCAGCATATAAATAACAAGGACAGGTATAATTTAATAAGTATTATTAGAGTTAAGAACGAGGTATTTACCATGTTTATAATTTCTTGTGAGCTTCCGAAATTTCGGGCCGAAAACAAAAACCCGGTAATACCCCGTTCTTAACTCTAATAATAATGTTAGTGACATGACAGTTTAAAAACTTATAATTTAATCCAGTGTTAAAAATTACAACTTTTTATGATTAAGGAGGCTAGTCTGAAAACGTCTGTACTTCTATAGTCTATAAATGTTTAGTAAAAAATTTGTTAATTTTTTATAGATTTTAGTTCGTTACCTTTACACGGATCAAACAACTCACCCAAAAAAACCACGGCCATAAGTTAACGAAACTAGGTAGTCTTTAGTTTTAATTAGAGTTTCAAAGTTATTTCTTACTATAAGTTACGTAGGTAAGGGAAGCAACAGTGATTTGAAAAAATTAACAAAGACGTTTAATTTTGCCCCACAGACAGTAGTTAGTAGCTTCATTAATATAATTACAAACCAATTTTTTATGGCTATACCAAAAAACTTTATAATAAACACGCGATTCGGTCCATTACCACAAAAAAAGTAATATAAAACTGTCATAAAAAATTAGTAAAATGTATTTCTAATAACCGCTTTTCGTTAATGCTTGTCGTCTATGAAACAATCAAAAGTCATTTGCGTGTCTTGAACAGCATTATGGGAAAGTGCGGCGCCGTGCCATCCCCCTTCGCAACCCCCTGCCTTAATGAAGCCCATCTATCCATTCATTAATTTGCATATTACAATTTGACTCCTATTGCCCTAGGCTAGTTTGAAACAGACCGCAAGCAGAAACTGACATGGCCATAAAAAAATAATTAAACTAAAAAACGACACCTTCTTAATAAGAACTGAACACGCAAATGAAAAGGTTCCAGTCTTGAATTTCAGTCGTAAGAAAGTTAAGACCTAGTCAACTATTTTTGGGGAATATTTTTGCCTAAATAATAAAGATAAAATATTGTGGAGATTTTTTGTCTCTGAATCAAAATGTTTGTCCACGGTATTAAGCCTGGTACCAGCGAAGAAGAAGAGGAAGAAGATGTTATGGACATTCTCATGGTCTGTTAAACTGAGAGGTCTTCCTATCATAAAAGTGACGTCAGAGCAACAGCTAGTGGCAAAGTGCTGATGTGTTTGTCATTTCCAGAAAAGAAGAGAAGAATGCGAGCGCAAGGCGAGGAGGGGGGAGATGGACCCCCGGCTGGAGTTCACCTTCCAGCTCCTGATAGATGGCACAGGCCTCCCGCGCCACGCCATTATGGACCACGTGTTCGAAGGAAATATGGTTTGTATTGAAAAATAAATGCTGGATTTAAAAAAAATTGTAGCACTTAGGGCCATGTTTACCGACGATATAGCAGTTGTATATAATTAATTCGGCCGATTATCCATACTGATACAGAAATTCATATCTAAACGTCTGCTTATGCCCTAATCGTCTGTTATGATGTCGGTGAACTGGGGCCTTAGCGTTCTAAAATTTAACTAAATGTTAGCCAAGTACACAGAAAAAAATCCTTAGCTCCTGACTCCTGCCAACAGAGTAATTTTTTTATCTATTAAAACAACTCACATTTACATGCATGCAAAATCTTGCAGCTGGATGACATCAACCAGCTGTTCCTACCCCACATGAGGAACAAGCTCCTCTGGTACTACCAAGATGTGGAGGAGATTGAGCACCGTCCACTGCCAGAAGGCACCAAGAAGGGCCAAGGGAAGCCGCCACCTCCTATAATAACCGTGAAGAAAAAACTGTTTCTCTCCGATGGTTGGGATGTTAGGTTTACGGGAGTTTGTATTTACATGTTTCGGATTAACGTCAGTAAGCAATTGCCTGAGGAAGGATTTCATAAGGATTTGTGAGTGTCATTTGTCTTTCATCTTGTCATGTATCGTTTTTATAGTTGGGACTCTCCTGGTGTTCGTGCTCACCACGCAAAGTAAGCGGAACGTAACTTTAGAACCAGTATCAGACAGTATTGGTCGGCGCTGCCATGGAATATTACGTCTGCAAAGCTTCGAATATCTTTTTTTTTTTAAACGTTGCCCCTCACTAGGATTTCTCCTGTATCGAGGGTACAGTTTACAAACATACATGTCACATGCACACACCACCCAGACCCGAAACAACTATCTGTAGATCATACAAATACTTGTTCCGTGCGGGGATCGAACCCGCGGCACGTAGCGTAGAAGGCTAATCGCTTAGCCACTGCGCCAACCGTGTCGTCAATATAATATATGACGAATATGACTAATATTCCTTGTTGGAGATTGGACTTATTAGAATTATGGAAGCTTTGCATATTCCCACTTCCATCTTACTCAAACTGTTTAACTCCCGACAAAAAAGAGGGGTGTTATAAGTTTTTAGTGTGTATCTGTGTATCTGTGTCTGTATATATGTCTATCTGTCTGTGGCATCGTAGCTACAAAACGGATGGACCGATTTCAATGTAGTTGTTTTTAGCGAATGCTAAGTTTAAGCGGGTATCATTTTAGCTAAGTTTTATAAAAATCTGTTCAGCCATTCAAAAGTTACAGCTCTTTTTCTAGTTGGATTCGGGGGTTTTTGATGGTTAGGTTATTATTTAATACAGGTTCTGTGGTATCCTGAATGCACAGCAAGTGGGTCTGGTGACTGCTATAGAACGAGTGATGGAACACGTATACATGAATGCCCTAGCTCATCCCAGCAACGACGGCGAAGAAGACGAAACCAGGTTCCCCATTGTGAAGAATCAACTTCTGCCCGGATTAAGATCGTTTTGCAGTGCCTTGAAAGGTTTGTACTTACGACATCAGTGAAACAAAGAAAATAACTTTTAATCAGAGAGAATCTCTTTCTCGTGGGCCGAGCACGAATGTTTTGACGTATCGTAACGTAAACGTAAGCGGAATAAAAAATACACGTTTAATCAATGATATTTTTTTGGAAATACATGCAATATTTTTACATTTTCATGAAACAAGTGCGTTTGTTGCATAAAATTGAACAAAAATGCGATAGATTCATCGTATTGTATAATCAAAATTTGCTTACGTTTACGATACCATACGTCAAAACATTCGTGCCCGGCCCTCTGTTGTCGAGTTTGGAAATTAAAATAGGCTCGTTACCTCTTACATGGCTCTCAATAGCTGCATCCGTTGGCAACAGTTGTACATCTCTGCCCAACCTTACGGGGAATATGAGCTTAATACTGTTACATAACTTTATAATATCAGTTCTGTCTCTTTCCTCAGTTTGTGAAGACGTGTGCAACCAAGTGAACCTCTTCGATGATGGCCAGGCTCACATGGCAGACCTGCAGGACCACAATCAACTCAAAGACATGGCAAAGAATCCTACTACTATCACCATGCTAGAGGAACGCGTCAACGAGTGGATCAAGAAAGTAATGGAGGTAGGTGGTGAGATTTAATGTGAGTCCTCATCATCAGCCTGTAGCAGTCCACTGCTGGACATAGGCCTCTCCAATCGCATGCCACCTAGCTCGATCCTCGGCTACATTCATCCAGTTGTTACCAGCTACACTGCGAAGATCGCCGCTCCATCTAGCCTGTGAGTCTTATTTGTGTAATAATTAATTGGTGGACTTCCAACAAGGGATAGAAGGAACTTGTTAGAATTATAAGCTTGCATCTGAACCTATCTGAAACCAAACCAAATTACCACTGAAGTAAGTTGTTACGTGTATAGGCCGACTGCTTTTGTCTAAAGTTCAGGTAGTTGCGCGATGCGGTGGGAGGTGTGACATACGCCTACTACGGCTAAGCTAAGCTTTATGGTGCGTATCTTAGGTCATTGTTCTGAGGTGCGTATCATGAGCCCGTGACTGACATGAGATGTCACACCCCTCCCGCGCCGCGCAACTTCTTCATAAGCTCAGGCACCTATAATAAACAATTGAAATTATTTTTCTGTGCTGTCACCATTCTTTTATCGTGCTGAAGTCCTCATGCGCGCCCCACACCTCGGGGAAAGCAGAGGGTATTGCTGGACTCTTATCGGCTAAAATAGCGCGGTGTTCTGCTCCACGCTTTGGTTGACTGGTAGACAATGTCTAAGGCATTAAGTCCACCAATGTATAGTTTATTGTTGCATAAAGTATAATAAACAAAAAAAAATATTTAGGGCCATTATCACCGACAAAATAACAGTTACCACGATTACCCATACAAAAATTCTTGCTTAAACGGCTGATTTTGCTCTATCGATTGTTATGTTGTCGGTGAACTGGAACCTTAGTATAGCAACATGTTTTCAGATACTAAGTGAAAGTGAACAGCTGAGGCGCGAGGTAGACTCCAGCGGTCCTCAAGATGAACTGGAGTACTGGAAGAAGAGGGGTGCTCAGTTCTCGCAGCTCGTGTCCTATCTACAGGTTTGGTATAACAGTTGATATTATTTCTATGTGCATTATGTAGATACTACGACTACATATCAAGCTATACATTTTCAGTATAAGCTGACCTCGCATTGTATAGGCTTTCAATACATTGAGAGGTCAGTTTATACTGTAAATGTAGATTTATCATTAGAAAGCTAAAGAATTAAGACCATTAAATAAAAATATTATGAAGATATTATATCACTTTACGTGGTCCTCGCGACCAATATTGTGACACAACAAAATGGACGTACTTTGACGTACTTTCTGCTTCGCAAAACGCCGCCAAAAGTTGATTCATTGCGGCTCTAGTCATTTGAAATTTTCAAGTATTGTGGCAGGAATTTAGCTAATAGAATTTACTATGGGCTCCTGGCGTTATAAAATGTAGTGCGATTAAATGAACATTTATTGTAGACGTGGTTAGACGTTGTCACTTTTATGACGTTAGAAAACGTTGCTGATACGAACGTGTTAACTCCACAGGATAATGAAGTCCAACTAACATTATCATGTTTGCAAATCGCAAACTCAAAAGTGATAAAACTGTGGCGGGATACGGACCACAAGATCACATTCTGCTACAACGAAGCTAAAGATAACGCCAAGTTCATCCAGGCGATGGAAAAGTGCTGCCATTCCTTGTACCTGGACGACCCCGTGAAGATCAAGGACTCTATACTGAGCTTGCTGCAGACGGTCAGGCTGATACACAGCGTGTCACAGTTTTATAATACATCGGAAAGGATCTCGTCTTTGATGGTGAAGGTGTGTATAATATAAATTATGACTTATGAAAACCTTGTCATGTTGCGAATATTAATTTATATAATGTCTGTAAATAATAACACGTCAATGACGTGGTACATACAACAGGTTTAATGGTACCTACAAGACAAACTTATGAATGTAATTGAAGTTGTGTATGTACAAACCATCTTGGTTTATTGGTACAAAACAAACAGGTAAATATAATAGTCTGTAAAAAGAAATGTCACTCGTAATTCCACAAAATTTTGCACCACTTTGTATAGGCACAAGAGATAGAAATGGCTAAATAAATTGATAAATACGCGAATAATGAGACAAAGTCCAAAGTGATCAATGTTTTCGTAAGGTTATTTATAATTACGTAAACCCTTCATAAGGCCGAGAAAATAAAAGATAGTACGTAAACCGATTCAGATAAAAGATAAAAATAAAGTATTATTATTACTTTCAAAGTTTTTTACTTTTAATAGAGGCGACACGACAATTATCATGCGCTACACGCGGGAAGGAGGAACGTGGCCGAGAAAGAGAATAGTAAAAACATATAACCCTCTCCGTAGTCGGGTAAAAAAGAGGGGTAATTTACGTAATTTCATGATGCGCCGATCATATTGCAGTGACGCTCGAACTTGACGCGAGCGTATCTCACTGCAGCGAAGAAAATACTAAAAGGGTTGTTTTGATCAAAATTCTACTGCAACTCCACGGCAACTGCAGTTCTTTATTTGGGTTATTCCCATCGGATCGCGCGATCCGTTGCTTGTTGCATCTGATATCGGAGAAAGTTCCCATCGGATCGCGCGATCAGATGCAACTCCAAAAAGAATTAAATATTGTCCCATCAGATCGCGCGATCCGATGCAACTCCAATACGTAGTACATAATAGTTCAATGGTGTCCTATTGTCTTTTACAGATAACCAATCAAATGATAGAAACCTGCAAGCAGTACGTAACGTGTCGATTTAAGGAAACCATTTGGTCACAGGAGCGAGCCTTAGTTCGGGACAAGTTAATCCACTGCATCAATCTAAATAAAACATATAGAGAAACATACTTATTTGTCAAAAATCAAGCGTTTCTTCCAAATACTGAGCAGTTTAGTTTCTCTGAGAATTATGTCTTTGGCAAATTCGATACATTCTGTAAGAGGCTGAATAAGATCATAGCTATGTTTGACCTGATGGATGATTATAACCACCTCTTTGAGAAGAGGATGGAGGGCCTCTTGTTAGGCGAAGGTAAGTTGATCTTTCGAATGTTAATAAATTATTATTTTTGTAACTCCCGACTGATCTGTGGATCTGTGTATCTGTGTGTCTGTCTCCATCGCATCATCGTGCATCGTGCATCGTGGCTCCAAAATGGATAGACCGATTTCAATGCAGTTTTTTTTTATTGAAAGCTAATTTAATCGGGTATCATCTTAGCTATGTTCATAATAATCTGTTCAGCCGTTCAAAAGTTACAGCCCTCTTTCTAGTTGGAGTCGGGGGATTTGACTGTTAGGTTATAGTATTTTATTTATTCATTTCATATACAAGGTTCAACCTGTGTAGTCCCGATCCCTTTATGGGGTTATTGTACTCATAATTATGAACAATTTTTACTTTAAGAGAAACTGCGAAATCGCTAAGAATAAAACAGCTGTTTTATACAAATAATTCAATATTACTGTATGGAACAGCTGGTGATTTATCCGCGATTTCAGGTTTGGTTCCATAATAATAGTTGTTCATAATGATGAGTACAATAACCCCTTAAAAGGATCGGGACTAGAATGGTAGGACCTTGTATAAAAAAAACTAAATTAATAAAAAAAAATAAGCATAGCAATTATCAGCATTTATTGTTATGAAACCTAATTAACTGAAACTCTTTAGTGTAATTCCATTATCATAATCCCACCAAAATTACGAAACATTTAAGAATCATTTAAAACAAACGAATGCCGCAATTTCCCGTAACGCAAGCAGGTTTTTATCCGCAATTGTACCAGGAGTAAAGGTTATGGAAGAGGTAGGACTATACGATTCTACGACTGAGTATATGGTATGTGTAGAGAAAGAAAGAATGAAAGAATAGTACATTATGGTACAAGTGTGTAATGTTGGTGATTACCGCTGAGGCGCCATTGAGACCCGAGCCGTTAGGTGAGGGTCTTAAGAGAGCCGAGGACGGTAATCATCAATACACACGTGTATCATACGACGTTTTTCAACACACTTGTGAAGAAAATAATACTAAAAAGCCATTTTATTTAGTGAGTAAAAAGTTTATTTAGAGAAACAACTAGTAAATATGCAGTTGGTAAAATTATAATTAACTGTGAACACGATCTTTTTTGTTTCGAAACTTTTTTAAAAACAAAGCAACTCAACCAATTTAAAAAAAAACCTATTACTCACTTGTGAATAATAGTAAAGAAAAAGTCACAGTTTGATTACAGGTGTCATTATGTGCCTAATTGCGGTGAAATTAGAGCCATTTTATGAGCAAGTGTGTTGAAAAATACATTTATTAGACAAAAACCAACACATAATAAAATAAAATAAAAAGTCCGTAAAAATTACGCACACAGAAAGGATAAGATATGTATAAACAACAAAAGAAGCAACAGCAGTAATAATCAACGCTTCCAGGCTACCCTGATCATTTGTGCGATGCGTGGCAGGCTCGGTGTTGTAATGCGTGTCTAATAGGCCTCAGCTCAGCATATTGCTGCATGTAGATGCAGCGCTGATGTTCAGCTCAAGGTATTTTTAGGTAGGACGTAGTAGGACTGTAGCCGACAGATATCAGGTTCGAATCCGATCCAAGCGCTAGAACATTTTTCTTTTTTTCCCCATAATTTTAATTTATAAATAAATAAAAATGACCTTAAGTAAATGGCGTTTGTGACACCTACCGAACTAGGATTACACGTCTGTCTAGTTAGGGTATCGGAATGAAACATATTTCGAAATTATCATTTTTTTTTTTATCTAATTGAGACCCGTGACCAAAGCCATGGTGACCTGACACTTTGATCACCATAGCTTCGTCTCGATGTCTCAAATACTCCGGCATCCTCGATCGATCGTTTTGGTGGCCGTTATGGAATAGTATCGTAAATAACGTGAGTACGAACTGTCAGGAACGCAAACTCCTAAAACGCAACCAACTATCCGCACTTGTACCAGGAGTTTATGAACTTTGTAAAGGTAGCGGGACAAAATATACATATAACAAACCAGAAGGAGATAGTGTGATCAGCTCAGGATCAGCTGGACTCCTATCCTAAATTGATTGACCCTAAATTGCCGTAGACCGGGAAAAGTGGAAGAAGAGAAGGGAGGCCTTTGCCCTGCAGTAGGAAAATACAGGCTTGTAAAAAAAGGCGTACTTCTCCAAAAACCATGCAGCTATCCGCACTTGTACCAGGAGTATATGAACTTTAAAGTGGTAGCAAATCTAATATAGGTTTAAATACCGAAGGTAACGCAAACTCCCTAAACGCAACCAGCCAGCGGCTCCTCTACCAGGGAACATGGACTTTGAAGAGGTAGTTTATTAGGTACAGCCCGACCCGCGGGACGAACCCAGGGCCTCATGCTCAGCAGTTGCGCTTGCAACCGTTAGATCAATGAGGCAGTTTTATTACGATTTTTTTCTTAAAAATTGTTAAGAAAACCAACGAAATTTTTTGGGGAAAAAAATCATGTTAGCCATCGAATTCCGAGATGGTAATTAAGATGATGGTATTGAGATGGTAATGGATAATATAAACTAATAACTGTATTTTTACATACTCTAAAATCTAAAATACGACTCTTTTGCGCCATATTATTGAGCATTTGAGCCGGGATGCGTTTATGGAAAGATAGCATTTAGCATTTCTGAAAAAAGAATAAACTTTAAAAAAAAGTAAAAACCAACTTCATAAAACAAAAAAGAAAAAATAATTTTCTTAAAATTTATTTTATTTTCTGTTTTGAGTGGCTTAAATGCGAATACAGCAATTGCGAGTGATATGCTGTTATTACTAGAAGAGTTCCATTATCTATCTCCGAAGATCTTCGAGGTTATAATACCTTTCAAACAAAATATAATTTTCAAAATCGGTCTGCAATTGGCGGAAAAATCGCGTAATACGCATACAAAAAAAAATCACATTCGAAATAAGAACCTCCTCCTTTTTTGAAGTCGGTTAAAAGTACTAATAAGTGGAAAAATTGTATCGATGAGGGAAATAGTAAAATAACACGACTTTACTTTTCAGAAGGTAAATAATACCCTCCAAGAGCGCAGCAGCCAGATTGTCCATCCGCAATGGACTTTCATTCCCGCATTGGTACTAGGAAAACAGGGCTCACAAAGAGATCGAGCGACTTGAAAGAGCAGTGCAGTCAATAGGGCTGTCGGTACCACCTCCTAAATTAAGCCTTACACACAAAGCAATAAGAACTACGAGAATTGAAAAGCGAAAATTGAAACATTTTCTTGTTCACTGTACTGTGTACCGATCGACGATCTCGACTATAAAATATTCGAAAATTGTCCATCCGGTGTGATTGGGGATGGACAATTTTCGACTCGGCCTTGTTGGATCGTTCTCGAAGATTGCAAGTATATGTAGGTTAATCTGTATGATAATTAGTACCTTAAAATATCTACCCTTGATAATATTGCAATTTTTAACTATTCACTGCATTAATAAAAAAATAAAAAAATTAATTAAGCTATACGAAACGAGCACTTAGGCATCAAATTCACATCACATAATATTGTGGACAAAATCTGAGTACCTACTTTTCTATTCGATTATCAACTTTTTTAGAAGTAGTGCATGGACTTTTGTGTGGCAAAAATGTGAAGTGACAGAGAATCCATGATTATCTACTATTTATAAAGCAAAATAATAACTGAACTGATTAAATGAATAACTAGTCTGAAACTGATAACAGTAGGTATTTTGTAGTGGGCTTAGAATAAGCAATGATATGGTTTGTTCCCACTTGTTCTACTAAGGCCCAAGTTCACTGACAACATAAGAGACGATTAAAGCAAAATCAGCCGTTTAAACATGAATTTTGTGGGTAATCTGCCGATTATATTTTAAACATCTGTTATATTCTCGGTGAACATGGCCCATAATAGTCCTACGGTAGAACTAATGGGATTTTTATTTCTCATTAGTTGTTTTCTTTATTTTGATGTTTCTTTATTTTCACATTGGGTTACTCCAGCAGGCGGAAGGATGAACCCGTTTTCATTTCATTCCACCCTATGTCTCCTTGACAGAAGACAAAAAAATATCTTCCCTTTGCTAGCAAAGCGATGAGGGATAAAAATATTTAATCTCTTGATGATAGTTATGTCAGTCAGGAAAACATCGTGAGGAATCCTGCACACCTGAGAGGGTCTCATAAAGTTCTCGATGATGTGTGTAGTCCGCCACAACCCGCACCAGGCCAGCGTGGTGGACTTAAGGAGGACTTCTCAGAATAAGAAGAGGCCCGTGCCCAGCAGTGGGACAGTAATGGGCTGGATTTATTTTTGCTATTGGTCGCCCAGTGGTCGAAATTCGACCGTAATAATAAATATTTTTAGCTTTCTGCACTCCTTCTCCATAATATAAACTTTAACTATGCCAAATCTCACACACCTCCGTGCGCACAATTATGCTTAAAAAGGTAATAATAAATTAAAAAGGTAGGCCACCGTTAATAGTTTATAATTATTAGTCTCGGGCCATACCCTACTTATTATTTCTATGTCTTGGGCACCGAGTCACCGAGTGTTGTGTTTCGAACGTGACGATGACAAGCAATTCCTTTGCTTGATTTTTGAGATTCGAATGTTGTATTTTTTATTCTTCTATGCTCAGTCTAATTTTTATTTACTTCTTTTTAGCTTTTAATATACTCGTACATACATAACTTGACGTCGAAATCAAAGTTTTTTATTACGGTATCTAATTGTACCTGCCCCGTACACCGAGCATTATTATTAACTTAACCGTCTTTGGTCTCGGGATAGATAGGGATGCTAGCGCACGGTTTATGAAAACGGATTAGAGATGGTTTTGTCCCAGATTTTTCTCTTCATTTTTTTACCTTGCTAGCCCTCCAGACAATCTACCATTTTCATTCATAATTTTATTTATTCCTAAATTTCCTCTAAGTAATTTTCATAAAGAAATTCCGACACAACAAAAATATATGGCCGCAATCAGCCGGAATGTTGATCCGCATGGACCGCATTCATACCCGCACCTGTACCAGGACGGCATGGCTCAGCAAGAGACCATAAAACAAGTTTTCAACCTTATACTGAAGCAATAAGAGCTATGAATGAGTCGTCTGGGTAAAATACGTGTAACGTAAACAGTCGGTTGTACTAAAACAAAAGATTCCACGAATTCCTATAAAGTACAAATCCCGGCAAATAACTTGAGCACAAGTTGACGTAGGCGCTTTGCGCATGTACACTTACTTCCAAAATAAATGGTAACGATTTTGTTCCTAGCAATTACTTAATATTATCGCTCGCCATACAACGTGGTAGCGCGGCAATTGTGATGGGTACCTTTTGCTCCGAGGCTTATTAAAATTATATTTTCTCTGTATATATTTTTCCACCAAATATTGTATTTCATATAATGTTTATTATTAAATTTATATGAACAGATTTTATGAAAACTAAACTTAATTATGTAGCCTAATTATCTAAAACTTAAAATAAAAATATAAAACAATGCAAAATGAGCATTTACGCGTCATAGTAGACTGGCAGCATTGCCACATTGAATAGCAATGCTTATCCTTTGACTAAATAGGCCAATAGGCCAGCCCACAATAGGTCAAGCATAGAGGCGGGCAACCGTTTCATAAAAATAAATCATTTTTATATTGTATTTTTACAAGACCCAGAATTAAGAAGTTTTCAAAAAATATATTAACATATAAATATATTAAAATATTAAAATATATTAATATATTATTAAATTAAATTAACAGTAGATAATGTAGATATGCCATGAGTAGACTGCTGACGATTTTCGGTTGGTTCCAAAAATATCTAACTTTTCTTAGTAATTTTGATTATGAACTCGTAATATTAGGTCTTCTATAAAATATGCGTTTAATGTAATATATAACGTAATAGTGAATGAACCTTGATGTGACCGGCAGAAAATGTTAAGTTTTGAAATAAGTAAATGGTTATAATAACAATATTCAATCTTATTCACAGGCAAATCATTATTATCCTAGTCTTATTTTTATTCACATTAAATTACATTATTCTCGCAGCTCTTACCACAACATTGTACTGATAAAGATTATAATCTATTTTTTGAAAAGAGTTACCATGGAGTTTCTTGCCGGTTCTTCTCCATAGGGTCTACTATTTGGAACCGTGCACCTAGAGTCTCGACATTTCATAAGTGCCTGTATCTGGTTTACATGAAATAAAGATCTATTCTATATTACTTTTCTTTCAGATCTAGAAGAAGCTATACACACTTTTGAAGAAGCAAAGAAAGCTGTCACGACTTGTCAGTACGACTACTTGGATTACAGAAACAACGAATTTGACAAAGATTACAACATTTTTGAAGATAAAACGAATGCTCTTAGAGAATCTATAGGAAACACTATAGAAGACAATTTCGCTACTGTATGGGAGACCCCTCAAGGGATCAAGTTCTTGACCAGATTTGAGAAGGTTCGTTTATGTAAATAGGCGCAGATCTATCATCTACCATCAAGGCCGTAGCCAGGAGTTTCGTTCGGAGGGGAAGGGGTTGAGTTGAACCCTGGACTAGAAAGGCAAATTAAAAGTAAAAAAAATCTTTAAAATTGAATGTCCTCTACAGGACTTATCTTGGAAGATAAAGCGCTGAACAACCACCTCTGGATTAACCTCAATATCACGATGTAATTTCACCGTCTGAGGTTTCGGGGAAATCCCCCCCTAGCTACGGCCTTATCAACCAATAAAGATAAGTTATTACTAAGATGTCTTTTATAAAACATTTTTTATTAGTTATTAGTCAATTTTATACGTTCCAGGTGAGCCAAAAGATCTTGATAACGAAACTGAGTGAGAAGTACGACAGAGTGCTGAGGTATTGCGAGAAGGAAGTAGACAAGATAACCAAAATGTTCAAGAGGCAGAGGGAAGACCCGCCACTGCCACGCAACTATTCCCCCGTCGCTGGTTAATAATATTTTTTACCATAAATCCTAACCGATTACCAGGACTGCAGGTTCCAAAAGATGTGCATCACTCCCAAACTCCATAGGAACAAGTTTGGTATAGTTATCGCAAAACTTGCTCTCGGAAGTTGAACGCGAGGAGCTGCGCAGTACGCTTATTATAGGTGCTAGAGGGAGAGAGAGAGAGAGAGAGAGTTCAGAGCTCATAAAGATTTGCGCGTACTATACTATAGCAGTATATGCAATAATTTAAGGAATTAATAGTTTGTTGCTGAACTGTTGTGGTGTTAAAACAGTTATATTTTTTATTTAACTAATTAGCTTTTTGCGGGAAACCAAAATTTTCTGTTACTATACAATACAATAAAACATTATTTATTGCACACCAGAAATAGAAGAAAATATACCATAACTAGAAAAAGAGATATCAAAGGTCTTATTGCACTTGGCGATTTTTTTATTTTTTTATTTAATGCTTTTCATACAAATATGTACAAAGGCGGTCTTAATGCCAAAGGCATTCGATTTCTGCTAGACAACCTTAGGATGGACAGATTTACAGGCTATGATATAACCTACCTATATATACCTGTAACTGTAACTCAGGTTACAGGTATATATAGGTAGGTTATATTATAGTATAGGTATAGGAACTCGATACTACGTTTCAAAACACAAATTGCTGATGGAGGCCACACAGCTGCCAAATTAAAATGAAACTCGGCAGGTCACATCTGCCGCATGCCGGAGGAGCTTTGGGCGAAAACAACCACACAGTGGGTCCCAAATAGCAAGAAACGGCAACGCGGCAGGCCCAGAAGGAGATGGCGTGATTAACTGGACGTCTATCTAAAGGATTGGCCCCAAAGTGCTATAGACCGGGAAAAGTGGAAGGAGGGAAGGGAGGCCTTTGCCCTGCAGTGGGATACTACGGGCTATTAATAATAAATAATAAATTTATACTTTGAAAACAGACCCAGCACCTAAAGTAGTAAAATAAAATTCAATATTAGAGAGGGATGCCATGTGAATGAACTGAGCTGAATAGTAACGCGTGTCTATGACGCACCCTCTGTTTGTTGATGATGTCATCAGATGTCATCCGAGAATACAAGGGTGGTAGAGTTCGTATGACGTCACTATTTTCATAGCTGGTACTAGGGCGGCAGCGTCTACAGTAGGTACTCCACTATCGATCAGTCAGCCGGCTGTTATGAACTTTGGCATTGAACTTGTCGATCGGGGGCGCTGTACATAACTATGTAGTATTAGATACTCAAAGATTCAGATGAAGAACCAGCTTTAAAGTATTATTATATACCACGTTTACCGTTTACGTTTATATTTAAGGGTGTGGATCAGACCATCGAACTGTAACTTTCGCTATGGGACCAACATCGTAATCGCGACCGCGACGCACCTGTACGAAGAGTACATAATAAGAGGTAGAAAGACTATAGTACAAGTATAATTTGAACTTAAAAGACATATCGCTACATATCAAGTTATAAATTTCCAGTGTAAGCTGAGGTCGCATTGTATATATCATAAACTTATAATAAGTTAATGATATATACAATGCCGGTATATATAGACTTTCCGTGAGAAGTCAGCTTATACTGGAAATATATAACCTGCTATGCAGCCATGCGTACCACTACTAGCTGTTTTTCGCGAATTCAATCGCATCCTAGAGGAAACTACTTCATAACTCCAGCCCACTACTGTCCCACTGCTGGGCACGAGCCTCTTCTCGAAATGAGAATGGCTTTAGTCCATCACGCTGGCCTAGTGCGGGTTGGAGCACTACTAGACTATACACACCATCGAGAATTACTTCATGTAGGTACCCGATAAAAAAACTAAATGATATTGGGTTAATCTAGGACATGTTTTATCTGTGTGTGGCAAATTTTATCCAAATTCGAGTAACAAACATCCAAACATTTTCACAATTTCAGTAGTTTTCAGTCAGTACAATTGATTATCGTCTTTCCAGGACGTATAAAATGGTCTCGTTGCCTGATGCATAATATGACGGAGACAGTGGAAAGCGTGTGCGCCCACCCGGTGCTGCGGTCGCTGCCCGCGTCCGGAGACATGATGCGGAAGTACTCCAACACCAGGTCCCTCATACACACCTACGAGGAGACCATGAAAGCTGTGTGGATGAACCAGAATGTGAGTACTTTGCAAATTATTACGGAATTACGAGCATTTTATTTAAAATATATTTTTTAATTATGAATTATGAGCATTAATTAATTACTACACATAGGTACATAATTAGATGGCACGGTAGGCGCAATTGTTGAACGATAGACTGTTGTGCTATGTGTCGTGGGTTCACTTCCCGTACGGATTTTTTTATGTCCTGCAGACTGTTTTTCCTGGTTTGTGCATGTGAAGAATTTGTGTTTGTACCACCCACGACACAGTAACGGCATAAAAGGACAAAAAATAAATCTTCATACAGCCGGCCTCTTCAAAGGTGTGTAATTATTTTAGGTATGTCTAGGACTACGTCTACATCTATGATTATTTAACATGTCTACACTCATATCGTGAATTTAGTATAATACATCTATGCGTAAAGTTCTGATTATGAATGAAATTAGTACTATAATGAAAGATTTTATGCACGTACAAAATCTTCTTAGCACTACACTTCCACTAGTGGGAACGCAGCCTTACTAGGAAACACGTAAAGGTTACTTAGCTGCAACTGATTCTGCTATTCGCGTGGCGGAATACTGGGCCAAGTACATTTAATTTGCCATCGACACGCTAAGAAGAAGACTTAGCTGTAATATTTTCCGTTTAATTCTAGGAAATTGTTAACCGAGTTGACCATTCATAGGTTTGGTTGTTGCAAGATTTAAGCTAATTTTTGTGTTTTGGGATACTCTGTCGGGTATAGCCATCCCATACAGGTGGCAGTTCTGAAATCTGTAATGATATCTTTAATAAGCGGCGTGCAGCCCAACAGAGCGACGCTGCTCTGAAGACAGTTGTAGAGGCAAAGTTGTGGAAGGCGTATAATGAGTTTTTTTAGGGAAATTAAGAGTTCTAAGTCTAGTAGTGGACGACAAGCTGAAAGTGCTTTCAGTAAAATAAATTAATCCCTTCTCTTTATACATTTTTTTGGCACCAATAAGTGTTATTTACTCGTGGATTGATATTCTCTCTAAAATCCCATAACAGTGTTCCCAATCTGAGAATCGAATTCAGGACCTCAAGTTTGTGTATGGTGTTTGCAGTTACTAGATGAATGAGGCAGTAATTCGGAGCTTTTCACTAATAATTACTTCAACGAATTCGAAGCATTTGCGATGATTTCTCATAGCATTGCATAGTCGGCAAAAGATCAAACAACACTGGTTCTGGTCAGTCTTGATGTGAACGGTATAAGTGGCCAGTGTCAATTATTAAGCTAATTATATATTATATTATCTCTATGGCTAATCTATTATTGGCATTGTGGCTGGTTTACGGCGTGTACCATAAATAGTCTGATCCACCAGGCTTTCATTAATGCTAGGATGTATTCTAGTCTGCACACAAAGACATGATACCTATGTCTGGGTACTTCACACATGCAACTTCACTTTGTATCTGTATGGGTAGGGATGAGTTTGTAAGGAATATGCATGTTGTGTCTATGTTTTCCAAATTGTGCATGTATGCAGCCGATGCATCCAGTTTTATCTGAGCTTTTCATAGTCTTCTTAGATACAAACTTCGAAGCCATGTTTGTTAGTTTTTGTACATGAATAGATAGATACAAACACATACAAACGTGAGCCACTCTTCGATATCCATTGTTCTGCATAAAATACCTCAATCGAGGTATTGTGTGGCTCATAAACTTATATAATAAGTCCTCGAATACCTCGATGCCTTATCAATGTATAAAACATGGATACCATCATTGAACTACTACTATAATAGTTACTACTAGTAGTAGTAGGTCAATGGCTCCATGGTTATACTGCATTAGCTTCGGGGTCTACACAGGGTGAATTTTTGAGACAGGGCAGTTTTCCAGTAGTTACAACAGTTAGGAACATGCCCTTAATGCCCCGTCTCAAAAATCCACCCTGTATAACAAGTATCACCCCCATTGGATTTCATGTATCATGGAAGAATCACTGCAAAAAAATTCAATTTGGAAATAATATTAACACGTTATTTGCCAGAGAAATTAATTAATTAATTGTTTGAAGTCACCGGTGACCTCAGTGGCAGTTAGCCTGTTAAGAACTATGCAGAAGAGTAGAGGCGTTAGAAAGCAGATAAACACAGAATCTAGAACTAAAATAGGTACCCTCACTAGGAAATCATAAACGCTAGGATGTATTTTTACACCCAGGCACGTCCGGTCATCACTTCAACACTAGCGCTACTGAAACTGGCTGAAATTGAATCAAAAGATGGTTGTTGTACCGCTCTCTCATATTTCATCGATCGAGATGGTATGGCAACGTGCGAAGCACGTGCATGCGAGGATTGGATGTGGACAAGGATATCATGAACAACGAGGAAGTAAAGCCGATGACAGCAGAAAAAATGCTTGGCCAATGAAAGCTGTCCAAGAGAAATGGCGCCTATTTAAAAAATCTGAAGCAGTCTTTACCAAGTATATACTTCAACGCAGTTGATAGATACTATTTAATATTCCTTGTCTTATTATTGTATCAACTCCGTTATGCAGTGTATATTCAGTGAGAACAGCTTCAGATAATTTAAATTGCCGAGGTTTATTTATCTTCGATCTACAACAGTAACGTTGATCGAAGGTATTTTTTCCCGGCGGGCGCAACGCATATTGAAATACAATATTTTGACCATTGGATGACATAATATTACCTCAGCTCAATAGCGAAACAGAAAAAGACAAGGGCATATTTTTTTGTTTTTTATCCATATTGCATTAGCTTTTATTCACGCACCCCGCCATTCGCGTGATCCAAAAATGTATCTTACTAAGCTAGACCATTTTTAAATCTTTTATTTTTTCATTAAATTGTCTTTTGTTTTGGCAATTGCACTGGGGCCTGCCACGGTACCACGCCTGTTAGGACATATTTCAGGGGGAGACTATAAAAAGGCCCCCCAACATGTCGACCACGTCCCGGGGGAAACCGTAAAGAAGTCCCCTCGTTACTCTCACTGCCCCCCGCCAGTTAGTGCCAGGCTTACGACGTTATTCACGCAAAGGTTCTTGCTCCTCGGCGCCTTCTCTTAGCGGGATCAGCCCTCTCTCGATCCCGCTCTACGGCCTCTTTTTATGGCTTCACAGAAAGAGACCCCTTTATTTTCCAACTTTTTTGATCTGCTTAATGGCCGATAATTCTTCGCCGTTTTTTATTTTATTTCAACTCTACCTACTTTCCAACAACATTGCAATATCTTGAAATAAGCTAATAGGATACTCTGGAACCTTAGATTATAAATTGGTTGTCACGGCTGCGACAACCAATCAATAATCTAAGTTTGGAACCCTTTGGTACTAGGTTAGCATAGACATAGAAAGAAGAGTAGTCTCGTTACGTGGCAAAATTTATATTTGAATTCTCTGGAAGACTTAGGTACTAGAGTAGCATATAAAGGAAGCGCAAGCATACAATTCTCGTTTGGTGGCAGAGTTTATATTCCCTTGAAAGAAAGCCTTTGGATTCTATAGAAGCCTCTGGCACTGGGGTGCCATAGAAAGAAAGAATTCTCGTTTATCCATGTATATTTAAACAGGACACCTGCTTTAAGGTTATATCTACAGACATCGAGCGTGCCAGTCACGACAGACACCATTTATACGTGACAGAAGACCAATCGGCAAAAAGAAAAGAAAACACGTTTGCACGGTCCCGATACTCTATTCACGCTCTATTCACACTGCCCGGCAAGTAGCCACAGACATGTACAGACATGAACCGCGCAGACAAAATATTCTTTCCGAGAATACCGGCCGGGCACGACCGAAGACAGGGGGTCTTTATTTAATTATTGTATTATCATAATTTTAAGCACGTAATAAATAATAGATGCGGATATTTTTAGGATTAATCTATTTACGTGGATTCCATTGTTATTTTCTTGTTTCATAATTCTCTTATCACATCACAATATTCTATTTCTTTGGTTGAACCATAGACTTATTATACTATTGACTTTTTTACACTAGAAGTCCATTAGTTGTTTTGCTTATAGGGAATACCTACTTATTATTTCTCTGTAACAATGTAAATGTCGCTCGGGCTAATTTTTTTCTTAACAAAAAGTCTTATTACTTTCCAACTTGTCAACATGCAAAGAAAGAAAGAAAAGAAAAAGAATATTTTATTTGACACAGCACAAAAACGATTTTAAACATAAACTTAGAATATTTTCGCCTAAATCTATGATTTTAAAGATAAACATTTACATTTTTTTTTTTTTTCATTTTAACAGAAAAATAAAAGAATAAAAACATGTAAAACAAAAAGAAGAAAAAAAAAATCTTAAATAAAAAATGGATTGTATGTACGTCGCAGCTGTGTCAAAAAGGCTTCCGTTCAGCTTACGCGCTGCGAGCAGCCCGACAGCGCTGGTTTTCAGCGGGATATATGAATGCAATTAATATTGTCGTAATAGAAACTTAATAACTGTTATACTTTGAGTATAGTACCTCAAAGCTGTTATAATAAAAACCAATGGGAAATGGTTTCTCGTACGCTTCTCAATCAATGAATGCCAAAGCGTCATCCCACGGGACTTGTGTACTAGGATAGCATAGATGCGAAGGAAATGCAGCGTCACAAAATCTTAGTGTGAAAATTCGTAGTACCCCCGCAATGCAAACTCGAAGAGATATCACTTAAAACTGTTTTTATTGTTATAAAAGTGTTTCGAAATAATTTGGATAAAATGAGCGCCTTTATGTTAATCGTGAAACGCATAATTACCGTTTTTCTGAACAAATAAGTGGTCTCGTAAATCTGCCAATATTATATTTCTGAAGATGTTAATATCTTCAGGCATGGTATTAATAGCATTCTCAACAATATGTCTTATATCCAGTATGTTCTGAAACATTTGTGACTTTTTCTTTCAATCTTTTTTCGAGAGAAATTCTGGTAATATAAATAAATATTATAGTTAAAAAAGACTATAAAACACACTTTAGTCATCCAAACTGAACGTGTATGCAAAATTTCAGCTCAATCGGAAACCGGGAAGTGGGTCAAATTTAACTTCCCAGATTTTCTTACATAGTTAGTTAGTTACAGGTGAAGCTAATAAAAGCGTGTTAAAAAGTATTTCTACTCTATTCTACCTTTCCCCCTAAATGATCGGAAATTCCATCAATAATAAAAATTGTAAAACAATATACCAATCGGCTCTTTCCGATACGCAACGAAATAACACGACAGCAATTTCCAGTACGATAATAATGGACATTGCTGAACAGTTTTATTTTTTCAAATTATTCTTTGAGTGTTAACGAAGTTTTATACGTAAACACTAACATTAACTGTTTTTAAGAACACTATATTTATTATTTAGGCCTAATGCGCATTATTTTTCAAAAGTATAAAAAAGAACAATGAACTTTTTGTTAATTCGTTCCTCGCTAATTATTATAGAGAATATTACTATACAAGTCTCGGCCGAAATAGCGATAACGAACGACCTCGTTCAGTTAAAAAGGACAAGGCTCTCGTCCTTTTAAAATCACTTCGAAAGTACACGGCTTCGTGTCCTCCTTCGGCCATCAATTACTTTATTTCAGGCCTGGACAATTAATAATAATAATGAATGTGCACTATTAATTGCCACATGAATAACTTACATTCAAGAAACAAAATAATCATGTAGCATCTCCGTCTATAGTGCCACAAACTTATCTGACCCGGTGACCAAAATTGGAACTAACGTCGCTACGGAAAGGGAGATGACATTGGTAAAAGCGACGGCAGCGACGCCATGACCGGCAGCCTGATTACGGACGCAGCTGACAGTTTGCGACAGGCGTAAATTATACAATTGTTGCTGTCAAACATCATTTTGGTATTACGTAGAATACAAAAAATGATGTTTGACAGCAACAATTGTGCAATTTACGCCTGTCGCAAACTGTCAGCTGCGTCCGTAATCAGGCTGCGGGTCAGATAAGTTTGTGGCACTATACGTGTAGTAAGTACCATGTGAGGTACCATGCTATAGTGCGTTAGTTTCCTAGCAACGGTTTCGCAACAAACGGCACGTGCAACTTTAAATGTAACAGGTTGCCATGGACCAGGAAACCATAAACATTAGAAGGAACATTGTTTACACCCTTGACAAGTGACGTGCTCGTGACGGACCACTCATAAGCGAGCATCCGGAAAATCAATATCAGTTTCCTTTTCGATACGGTCAGATATTTCCATGGGCGGGGCTGAAGGGGCCGATCCAATATTCGCCCGGCCTTGAATACTAGGATGTCATAGATACAAAACAGTGCATTTTCATGCAAACTGAATTTATTGTAGTTTTGTAGTGAAATCTGCACTATTTATATCACGCTGACACCGGGACAGCATCAGCTTATAGAGGTGCGGTAAAGTTTTCGCTATGCAGATAATAATGCTATGGTGTATGGTCTAGACTGTAGACGTAAATAAAATAAAACACAATAATTACATTTAAAAAATCTATGGCAAAAGGATTTTAATATAAAAAAAGAAAACTGCTAGGGTTAACTTTATTTTAGAAATGTATTTCTTTAGTTGCTAATTAAACTTAACTATGTATGCTGCCTAATTAATTAAAACATACCATTAAGTTATAATGTATTTTAAAAAAAACTTTATTTTAAATATCTACTGAAAAATGGTGTAAATTCAGGTCGAATTTTAGCCGTGGCTGCTCCTGCGGCCCCAGATATTATAGTGTTTTATGAAAAGAGTATCCATGGAGTTTCTTGCCGGTATCTTCTCCAGGATCAACCCACTTGGAACCGTGCACCTAGAATCACGACGTTTTGAAAGTGCCTGAAAAGGCCCAGTTGAAATGAGAAACTTTGACTTTGAAACAAAATTTTATAATATACAAAAGTATTTGAACATATCCCTTAGAAGCTGTATTTATTGTATTAAAAATAACTGCATCATATCTTTAATTTCGTTTAACACTTCGTTTAAGAACTTCCAGTAGGATCCCAACGTTGGTTCTTCGAGCGAGTCAAGGTAAGAGTAGGAGCACCCTTTATAGGTGGTAGGCTAGTTTCAGGTTATTTTTGTCGAACTTAATACATATAAAACACAGCTACACATCAAACTATAATTTCTAGTATAAGCTGACCTCGCATTGTAAAGGCTTCCCGTACAATGAGAGGTCAGCTTATACTGAGAATGTATAGCTTAAAATGTAAAACTGATTATATATACGTGCACATCACATAGGTACCTACTAGAATTAATGTTTGATCATAAACATTTAGTTTTTAGGAAAATTACAAAACACTTGTACTCCCATAAAGCATAGAAGTATTAGGCAGAATTGTACTGTTACATAGGAACACCCACATTTTACTCTTCTTAAAAATCGATCCCAGTTCCACCCACATACTTAGCAGTTAGCAACCGTGCTTGCGAAAGCAGTTTTTGGGACAATTTAATTAAATTAAATTTGAACTTATTTTGAATAAAGCTTTCTTTAATAAATAATGACAATGATTTATTTCACATCCGTAGCATTACGAATAACCAAACAATTCCCACGTAGTAGTACGCGTAGACGATGGAGATCTGCTACGGGCGCTGCTACGATGCTACGTCGTAGCAATTTTGTAGGCGTAGTACTTTGGTAGTTTACAAACGCAAAAATATCTTTCCTAGGGTTTATCCTCTCGTGCTGTATACAGCCCGTGATTGTCTAGTGATTTTTGCGTTAAATGGCCAACTTTGGCGTTCTTATTCTGAGAAACTGAAAGACAAGCTTGACTCATTGAATGGTGGAGAATACTTATTAGTATAGTTTATAGCGGCCTGGCTTTTAGCAATTTATATAAAGCATCAATTCCAAAGCTAGTTTTTTATTAAATGCGCGACGGCACTTTTTCGAGCTCGTGGATTGAACTACTGCTATGGTGTTTTTATACGACATCCCCAATTACAAAATCGTGTATAATAAAATACAGTTTCTAGTATAAACTAAAGAAGATTTAATTTTTAGTTATGGGATGTTGATGACTGCCTTAACAACACACTGCTAAGGATCGATGACGGAGGCTGCGTGGTGGTGAACCTCGACCACACAGTGCGACTGCTCATCAGGGAGTCAGACTGCCTCGTGAAGATGGGCGTAGATTTGCCGATCGTCTGCCATTCATTGTACGCCAAGAAACATTACTTCACTCTCGTTAACGACTCTTTACAAGTAAGTTGAGAATATTTTCTGGCCCACAGACTGCTAATTTACTGTGTTGACATACCCTAGTTTGAAATTAATGTATATTTTTATGTAGTGCGCATAATTTGTAGAGTTCTGTTCCTAAATGCAACCGCAGAATTGGGATACATTTTAAAATAAAACGAAAATTCGACTTAGTATGGGGGGACGTATAATTTACTAGCGCAAGCCATACCAAATCAAATTTTTATTTTGTTTTTGATTGAATTTTAGTACTGCGGTTACATTTGGGAACGGACACTGAATCACTCTGCAAATTTTTTGCACTACATAAAAATATATCCTGTATAATCTATTATTTATATTGGAAGAAAACAAAAAGAGAAAGACAAAAGAATAAAAAGAGAAAGAGAAAGTAATTTAACTTCTTAAAAAGGCTATTTGATGTTTTGTGATATTAATAATTTACTCTGTAATTATAGTCTAGCAGCCGCTTTAATTTAGAGCGTTTCGTGTAGAATAGAATAGAATAAATCTTTATTTCATGTGTGGATTCGTTCTCCCAAAATAAGTTCCATAATAAATCTTACATCGCGATTTTCAACTTTTTGACAAGATTTTCTCTTTCAGTTCCTCCTGGAGGATTACCTCCGCACAGTCAGACGCGTGAAACTAGAAGTGCGCCCTCTCTTCCTCCCGCAAGTTGTGCGTCTGTCATCCCTTTTACTCCCCGGACTCCGCTCCGTTTGCTGGACCAGTGACGACTGGCGAGAGTTCATTGACCGCGCGAACACAGCTATCAAAAGCTTTGATGTCCTAGTAACTAGGGTTCACGATATATACACTAACCGTATCATATACATGTTGAGCGGCATGCAAGACGTCACCCTAATCACTTTGCCTGGTAAGTCAATAGTTGTAAAATGGTTGTAAATCGTCGTCGTCGTCTGAAAATCTCATAATAGGGTATCGTAGTTGACTACTTTTAAAAATTTACAAAATAATATTGTTTTATTTTAATAACCGACTTCAAAAAAAAGGAGGAGGTTCTCAATACGACGCGTATGTTTTTTTTTTATGTTTGTTACCTCATAGCTCTCGACTACGTGAACCGATTTTGATGATTCTTTTTTATTTGAAAGCTGGTGCTTTCAGAATAGTCCCATTTTAATTTGGTCCAGTTCTGACAATGGGATCTATGAGAAAACCATATAAGTCTTAAATTTACATTAAGTATGTGCGCGACAAATGGTCGAATAACTCAATCTCACGTGAACCGATTTCGATGATTTTTTTTTGTTTGAAAGGGGGTATACTTTCGAAATGTTCCCATTTAACCCTTTTCCAGTCCCATGAACCACATGTGGTACATGTCGATTGTTTAACTATTGTGTCTGCTGTCGGGACAGTGAACGTGTTAAATTTGGTGAGGATCTGATGAAGATCTTCGGAGATAGACAATGGAACTCTTGAATGAATAACAGCACATCACTCGCGATTGCTGTAATCTCATGTTTATGTATTGTTTATGCCATTCAAAATTGAAAAATAAAATAAACTTTAAAAAAAATTAACAGCTTCTGAAGTCGGGGCCTATAATTCTTCAATGCACCTAGATTGGCAGTGGCCCCGACTTCAGAAGCTGTTAAATTTTTTAAGAAAATTATTTTATACTTTTTAGTTGTTTGAAGTCGGTTTTTACTTTTTTTTATTGCCCGTAGGCACATAAAGAACACCATAGTTGACAAAATAATTACAATCGGTGAATAAATGTTATAAGCTTTAGAAATTTTTATATGAGAAATTATCCATCCCATAGACGTAGAATTTCGCTATCCACCCTTTACCCACAAAATGGAATATTTGTTTGTTTGTTTGTTTTTTTAAAAACATTGCCCCTCACTAGGATTTCTCCTGTATCGAGGGTACAGTTTACAAACATACATGTCACATGCACACACGCCCAGACCCGAAACAACTATCTGTAGGTCATACAAATATTTGTTCCGTGCGGGGATCGAACCCGCCGCACGTAGCGCAGAAAGCTAATTGGTTAGCCACTGCGCCAGTCGTGTCGTCGTTATATGTATGAAACTGTCACAATTTACTATGACAAATTTATGACGTCATAATTCAGAAGCGCCAACGCTGCCTATTAAAAAAAATAAAAAGCTTATAATTATAACCCATACTATAACCATAGAAATAATAAGTAGGGCTCCCAGATAAGTCTATGCTTATAACTTAAGCATATTTACAAATATTTAATGAAACTTAAGTATGAAACGATGTCTAACGACGATCAATAGATGTCGCTAGACTCGTCTTAGAGCTGTCCATATTAGTTCTTAATACGCGTGAGGAGATTTTCTTCCCAACATATAATTAAAAGAAAAGCAATGAAATTGTGTTTTACGAGATTTCGACTGGACGGCGACGAAATGAAGGCTCCAATGCACAAAATGTCTAAGTCCATTTTCGACATTTTTAAAGTGGCTATGGCAAGGCTAAAAGTACCTATCCTTACAACTTTTTTTTACTAATATAAACTATTACTAAAAACTACATACAGGGTAATTGACAAAATACCCGAAACCTGTTAGTACTAACTACAGGATGAGAGAGGGCGTTTTTTTTTGGCAATTAATTTATTAAGTTATTTAATTATATTACTTTCAAAAACAATATTTCGTTTTCTGGATTTTGTTTCACAGATATAACAAGATCTTACCTTTAATATTTAATTATTATTATATTTTATTTTTCAGAAGAAACACCTTGGTCTGTTGAAGTGTTCATTGAGAATGTTGAAACTGGATGTCGGTTAGTATCTTAAATATATTATTTACTTTTTAGACGTATATAAATGAAGTCATTCTTTGGGTGTCGACAATTTGTAGTGTCTTGTTTATTCTTCCGACCCCAATTTCAGCGACCGGCTCATTCCCACACAACGTCGAAACTACATAATATATTATTTTTGTTTATGTAAAGTGGCGGTTATCACCACAGACACCGACACAGTCGCCGGCACAAGTTGTTCGCGAAGCCATTATGCCAAACTGTCGCTAGAGCAGAGTCCCCAGTGTGTCGTACCCTAGAGGTGCTCAATGCCCTCCTGATAGCCAATCCGGAATGTGATGTGTTTGCGGATGGATGGAGTGTAATTATGCGAGTGTGTCTGCTGTTTTGTGAGGGAAAGTATGCGAGGATGTCTACTATTCCATTATAATATCATTATGTTTCAATGTTAATTAATGTAATTGGTATGTTACCGTTTTAATTAACTATAAATAAATAAATAATAATAATAAATCACTTTCTGGAAACAGCCAACGAGGCATCGGTATAGTTTATTTATTATGGCAGTAGAAAAGAATTGGTCTACTAAGGAACAAATATCTTTTGAACCAAATAAAAAAATATACATATTTGAAGGATTCAATATTTTTGCTGAAAATAAATTACACTTTATTTCTATACATTTGATTGCTAAAATTAGCCTTATTTATCTATTATTATAGGAATAGAGTAAAATTTACTGCTGAAGTCGCTGCCGAATGTTTTTAAAAATAAACGAGGAGTTTATTGTCAATTAAATAAAAAAGAAAGAAAATCAGAGAAATGGCACCAAGAATATTTATAATATTCTTGAATGGCACCATTACTGATTTTAAATTCCATTATATTCTGAAACAAGCGAATCTCTTTAATGCGAGAGCGAGGTGGTTTCAATATTTTAAGATTCTGAAATACCTACCTTCTTTTCATTTCTGATATACTAGTACTTCGGCTGAAAATGTATTGAGCTGGGTTCGTTTTTCCCTAAAACGGATCAATATAATAATACCCAGAAAGGTCGGTCAAGCTGTTATGGGCTTTAAGGAGTTTAAGCAATGACTTAGTTTGGGTATATTTTAACATCCATAGACTCATCAGTTTACCTCCTTCATAGAAAAAGAGAAAAGAGCAATAGATTTAAAGTACGTATCCAAAAAAGGTATTTATAACATTTGAACATATTTGTTGGTTTCAAAAATCATATTTTATACATTGTCCGTTTGGCTTAGCTACAAAACATTTTTTTCTTTTTGCAGGAATGCATGCGTAGAACTTAACCGTAAAAGTCTTATGGTGGAGGAGGCAGTGGAAGAAGTCTTGGACTTGGTGAAGAAAGCTGCTCAGCAAATCAAGCCAACAGAAATCAACCCGGACTTTGAGTTTCTTATTGCCGAAGGTACGTATATTTAAATACGAATATTGTAGTGTTCAACCCAAAGTTAGTAAAGCCATCAAAGCTAGCTTAAGTGTAGAATTTCAGTGAAGTATAGTGAATCAAACAGTCGAGTGTTCCTAGCGATGTCCCCTAGTAGGTACATGTAGACTGAGTAAGCGATAACCAAGGTTGAGTTGCGTGAAAGCAGGATGGAAGAAGAGCGCTCATGAATAAATGTTTTACTGCGTTGCCGCTCAGTCGTCGGGTAGTGCTCTACGAAGACTCACGTCTATTTTAATTTTGAGTTCCGCACTCATTCGCTTTATTTTTATTTTGTTTTTGAGTTCAATACGTAACCTTTAATTTACACGTGAAACTGGAAGAATATCAAAATGGATTTATTTATTATACTACATGTTAGACAAAAAGCGACGGCGGTCGTTGTTTGGCATAATAAATTGGTCTGCCGCAGCACAGCTGTGGCAACATGGCTTCCTACACGTTCCCAGACTAATTTAAAAAAGCATTTTGTAAATTTATTTTTACGACTTGATGACAAGGTAATCTATAACTTATCGCTGGCGCATTACAACTACATAAGCTAATTTTATGAATACTAATGTAAATTCTAACTATTTACTTAAATAGGTATAATATTAATGCTGGCGCAGTTCCTAACTTAACTTTATGACTACCGATTAACGTTTATATAAACACAGTGGTAACTTATTGAATATATTAAGGTGAAAACTAACATCCGGGGCTTGATTGTTTTTTTTTAAGATTTTCTCATTTTTACTTAAGAGATGATTCAAATGATATTCGTGTAATGTATGTAAAAGTCGCAAAAATACTAGTACCTATTACACCATATTGTTTCAATAGAAGACATTTAAACCTTAATAAGTATATAAAAAATACTATATTCTATATTATTTGAGCAAATAAACAAATAACTACAATTTTTTTTTAATAATTGTAAAAAAAATATAAATTAATAATAATAATTCTCTATGCAAATAGCAAAACACTGGAAAATTATTGAATTTCTTAATACAAGCTGTAGCGTGACCCTTAACGCTGGCGCATTATTATAACTAACTTAATTTTATGAATACCAACCACCAACCACCACCAACCAACCACCAACGTACCAACGTTCACACAATGCATGGTACCACCTTATTTTAATAACGCTGGCGCATTATACCTAACAAACTTTGCCTCAACTGATGAAATATGTACGTACTGGTTATGATCTATTCATCACATAGTTTTTGTTATAAGTATGGGGGAATAGGGATCCAAGGGTGAAGGGGGGAAAGGGGGGGGGGACGTATTTAGTTATTTATAAGAGGCTTACTCATCATTATCAACAACTTTTACTATGGAACCAAATATGAAATCGCGATATAAAAATCTGCTGTTCCATATAATATACATTTAGTTGAGTAATATTGAATTATTCTTATGGAACAGCTGTTTTTATTTCGCGATTTAAGAGTTGGTCCCTTAGTACATACGACATTATACGTATATTTGGTAGAAATGAGAAAAAATTAGGCACTGTGTCTCCCATATGGGATATATAATGTCCCATATGTTGTGTCTCTTGTGCCATACCAGCGAAAGCGGTTTGTTGTGTAATGTGAAATAAATTACATAAATGTGTAATCTGTTTTATTCCCACCCAATTTATTAATTACTGTGACATTACCAAGTCAAATCTGTAGACGATGTAGGGTGTCGCGTGTCGCCCTACCACCAACGCACCAAGCGCATTGTTCTAAATTTTCTCCAGGTAACAAACACGCCTGGTGCGTTGAGAATATTTCAGAAAGTAAGCTGTATTTTTTATTGATTTATTTGAAGAGCTTCCAAATTTTGAAATTGCGCGGGCACTTGAGTAAAAATCGTGACATATGCAATGCCGGCAATGCGCTAGTCGTGTTGACCATCGATGTCTATACTCGTAGATATGCTTAGTGAACTTAAAAAGTGAGACGTGTCAGGTATTCTATTTTCAGAAAAATGGAGTAGTTGATCACTAGTCAAATGCCGTTTACAAACATAATTATTAATTTGTGTATTGAATAAGAAATATATTCCATTAGTGCATGTATCGCTGTTCTATTTAAATATAATTCGAAAATTGTTGAATTTAAAATTTGACGTCTTCAAAAAATACGTCTCATTTTTTTAGCTTCCCTTTGTATGACAGAGCGTATCTATAGACATCGATGGTGTTGACCTATAACATAAGATTTGTATGGTAGCATCGCTAAGAACATCATGGAAATTACGGTGGCAGTGAAAGTGTATAACTTGCTATAATATAGTATGGTAGGCACTCATTAACACACTTTACAATAACCTAACCGTCAAAAACCCTCGACTTCAATTAGAAAAAGAGCTGTAACTTTTGAATGACTGAACAGATTTGGATGAAATATAGCTAAGATGATACCCGATTAAAATAGCTTTCAATTAAAAAAATTGCATTGAAATTGATCCACCCGTTTTTCGAGCTACGCTGTCACAGACAGATACACACTACAAGCTTATAACACCCCTCTTTTTTGTCGGGGATTAAAAACAGTAATATTTGACGATTAAACTGACGTACATACGTACACAGCAAAGAATCTTCGTTAAAGCCAGCAGAGGATTTAAAGGGCTCAAGCCCTCACCAAATCCATCTGGGTCAACCCCTGACAAATCCCAAATTAAACTTGATATTAATTTCTTAGTGCTACATTATCTAGATTACAATAATATTGTCATCACATAACCTAACTTAATCCATTTTAAGTAGGTACCTAATGTTTTTTTCTATAAGAAGGTGTTTACGTGACCTCGAGGGCTTCAAGCCCCTCCGCCACTGGTCGAAGCCCAGTAAGTGTGGATCATGTGGATGTACATTACTTTAATACAAAACAGATAACGCACTAGGCACCATATGATGTGATGACCGACACTACGTACCGGCGATGTTCAGTAGGGACATAGGATTGGTTGCCCCAGTAGTTGCCGTCAAATTAACTTTTGTACTCGGGCGCCTAGTGCGTTTATTTAAAGCCTGTCAACGCCACGACCATCGATTCTTGTCTGGTAGAAGGGCGCACTAGCAAGAGTGAATGAAATGTATATAGTCCGCACGTTTCGCCTTCTGAAGCGTTATGAAGAATATTGGCGGGATTTTCATGAACGAACGTCAACATTTTACTTCCTCGTACTTATGATATCCGAGTAAAATAACCCAACTCGATTATGAGTGTTTCAATTTCAACTACGTTCACTCAATAGGCCAATTCTCGTAATTATACTTGTTCAAATGTGGTTCCAATCTAGTATCAATGTTATAAATGTCACAAAATGCTTTGAGTAGGTATCTAGATAGAAATGGTATTCTCTTAAACCGTCGTCTTATACTAACCAACAACTAAGACTGGGTTGCATCATCTTACTTTAACTGTAACAAACATCGAATCATCATTTAAAGTACCGGTTTAAGCAAAAAAATTGTTGCACCATTTGCCAATAATTGTTAGCTAACGTCATAATTTTAACTGTAACTGTTAACCGCCCACTGTAATGTTAACTATTTGTAAGTCTGTAAGCCGTAAGCCAATTATAAAATTTATAATATATACAGGATGTCGCAAAATTTTGGGGCTTTAAGGGTGGCTACCCTTTCTGTTAAAGTTAGAGAGCTCAGAATTTAAAAGATATAAAATATCCCTATTTTTTTTTTGATAAAAGGTGCAGTCAGCGAGAAAATTCACATTCCTTAAAAAACTTATGTCTCAATCGACTTCATTTTCTAACAGGAATGTTTCCTCCAAATACCGAATTTGAGAAAAATTAAAACAACAATTTTCCTTACATTTTCTATGAAAATATACCTTCGTATGAACGTAATCTAAAATCATGTATACATTGATCACGATTGGTGGAATGGCTGAGCCATGGACCCTACTGGTTTATGATTTCCCGGTGCATTACAACCGCGTTTAGGTACCACGTGATTCCTACATGGTAGTTGAACTGTCAAACAATTTGATCACAACTTTATGGCTCAGAACTAAGCCTGAAGCCGCACAACGGTTAACCGCGGGTGTTTTTACCCGCATAATTTTGTGATTCAAAGAAATCAATACATGCAAACACACGTGCCGTTTTTTGCCGCGACCGGTGGTGTGTGTACTTAGAGTTTTTGCAGTTAGCAGCTATAACCGCCGGTGGCAGAAAACAGTAGTGCAGCCTTACACTTAGCGTAAGCGGGTTCTTCATCTGAGCTCAGAATAATGACTAAAACCGGGTTCATTATCTGAGACTAAAGCACGCTAAAGCAATTGTTCTGAGTGGAATGGCTTGATGGGAATGGCTGAGCCATAGACCCACCCTACTTGTTTATGATTTCCTGGTGTACTACAACCGCAGTTACCACGTGGTTTCCACGTGGAAGACGAACCTATAGATTGATCACGATTCGTGGAATGGTTGTTATTATGGAGCTTACTTTTTTATGGTTTCCTGGTGCATTACAACTAGAGTTGAAAACTTCCAGGAAAGTTTCCTTTTCTGAGGAAAGTTTCCTGAAAACTTCCAAAACTTCCGAAACTTTGGAAGTTTTCAAATTATGTTTTTCTATTTATGAAATCAACAAATTCGTTGCTTTGGGATTACTCAGAATCAGTAACGGCAAATGAAAATGATCCTTTAATTTAGTTCTGTTTTTTTTATTATTTTAATTATTTATGGTACCTATTGAAGCAAATTGATGAAATAACGTTTTGTATTCAATCGGCATAAATCATACGAAGGCAACGGGCATAATGTAAACACCGAGCGGTGTGACGGAAGTTTTGGAAATATTTATTTTTAACCTGTACCCTACCCCGCATCCCGTCCCGTGCTCGCTGTGTTCGAATATTTAAAATCTAGCTAAATGTAACATATTTTAAGTATAAAGTATCCCCAATTACTGTTTTTATAAGTAAAAAATCATTTCTGAAAACTTCCAAAACTGCCGCAGTTTTGGAAGTTTTCGGGAATATTACCGGTAAACTTCCGGAAACCTTCCAAAGTTTCGGAAACTTTCCGCAGTTTTCAACTCTAATTACAACTGCGTTTACCACGTGGTTTCCACGTGACAGTCGCAAATGTCAAACATGTCGACTGATGAATAGGGCAAGCCAGGGCAAGCCAGGGCAAGCAATCGGCTTCAATATATGCATGTGTTGGAACTATGCCTTCTCAATCAACCGATCGTTTCCATCGCAGGTCATCTTCAATGCTTCGTATATTGCTATCTCGTGCTATACCGGTGTGTAAATGTAATAAATGTACCGGTGTGTATGTGTGTGTGTGAATGCAAAATAAGGATGCAGGATTGCATCGGTTAACACAAACAAAGATAAAAAATGTCCGTAAAAATATAATGTAACCTTAGAAAGTTGTGCTCGGCGCTATGTTAACATTACACACATTTCTCGTATTGGTAGGGTTATTACCCGACTACGGAGAGGGTTATATGTTTGACCGGTATGTATGTTCATCTGTTCCCTCATAACTTCTAAACTACTTATCATAATTCGAAAAATGAGGTATTGTTGGAAGCGTCTTGATTGTCCGATGGTTATAGGCTATGTGACGTCACATGAAATTTAATATGGCGCCTTACACAAGACATATTATGAAGTAAAAAAAGTTTAATGATACCCATCAAATGAAAGGACATATCTAGCACATTTCAAAGTATATATTGCGAGCAGTTGCTCGAGGATCTGAAAAAAAATTATGTTCAAAAACTATAACCCGACTACTGAAAAGGTATAAAACAAGAAAATATTACTACATATTAATAGTGATGTACAGAGGATAGCCGTGGTCGGAGGAATAAATAATTAGAGTCTATGGAAAGCAGTAACTATGATAAGTTTATGACAATTTTTAATTAACGTAGCAAAATTTTTTTTTACCCCTGCAGCCCTGGTCCGACTATCCAGCCTCCCATACTGGTAAAACTGATACGACTGACGTAGCTACTATATTATATAGATAGATAGTGGTCTGTGGATACGATTAACGACGGTTTAATTGTTGAAATAAAAAACTTTTACTTTGTAAATGTCGAAACATCTGTTGAGTCTACTGTTTGATGCCCATTCGTTCTATCGGACGTGTTACTCATTTTTCCAGATCATATGGCCGTCTCTCACGGTTCCACACAGCTTACTAAACTATCCCTGAACGAATGCAAGTGTGTGCACTATCGCAACGTATTGCAATTTGCATGTAGGTGTTCGATAGATGTCCTAGGAGTTATTATTGCCTGGTGCTTTCCGCTCGTTCAGTGCATTTTATGTACAATGCAACTTCGAACGTTGGCTTGCACTGAATGCATACATTGCACTTCAGCATACTTCAATAAGGCCTTAGAGTATAGAATAAGGCCTAATCACAGATGAAGAACCTGCTTAATTCTGGATAGCAAAGCCATGTTCGATCTTGTATTGAAAATTGTCGACAATTGCGGTGTAAAATTATTTGAAAGGAGGTTGACAAGTTTGAACCCCAATAAATTAAAATCTACGAAGCATCGTTCAAGTGCAAGTAATATATAATTAAAACTACAAGTTTATAACATTAAATAAGATATTTATTTGAACAATGTTGAGTTACTAGGAGAAGGGAATGAAAATTTAAGCTAGAAATTATTTTAATTTATTCATTGTGCAAAGATAAAACGCATTGAGCTGAATTCTCAGTTAAAGAATCCAATAATTCACAGACATACTCGGCAGACATATAAAATTGTGGCTGAATTATACATTTGTAGATTAGATTTGTACGCATTTTGTGTATAATTCACCTAAGTGTTTTGGAGTCCTAGATATCAATACTACTTAATAATTCCTCGGAGTTCGGAGTGTGCTCGGAGTATACTTGGATAGCATTCCACTCCACAATGATGTATCTTCATACACTTACGTACGTTTTTGCACAAATTTTGTCTTACTTTATTAAATTAATTTTGAAAAAAAAAAACAAATTTAAAAAAATACTTGTATGGTAAAAAAAGATATTCAAAGAAAAAAAATTAACAAAAATATATTTAAACTATGATTATTTTATAATATACCTTCAAAATGGATCGTTATCCCGTCATTGACATATATATCCCGCATAGAAATAATAAGTAGGGCTCCCCCCTACAACTAGAACAAGCAATAAGCAAAATATCGCAAAGAAAAACAGACCTTATCACAATCGCTTAAGAATTGTATTTGAAGTAAAAGGAGACGAGACCCTCTAGAAAGAGCGACCACGGAGCTGTGTGTCTCGTTTTAACAATTGCCAGGATAGAAGTTGGTACATTTTAGTAGATTTGGTACGAAGATTGGAATCGTACACAAAAATTATTAAAATAATGAATTTACTATCTTGCTAGATGTACAATGTTTTTTTAAATTTAAATATAAACAAATTTATCATCATAATTTTTTTTCGTAATCATAATATAAAAAACTAAACCTCCGTACTTTTATGATAGATTTTATTAGTGTATTATGACAACTTCAAAAAAAGCTCGTGTCATTCAATTTGTGACAGGTTGACGGCACTAAATTAATATTTAATCGTATTTTAATATTTTATTTACAAAAATGGTGAATGTTATGCGTGAAAGGTTGTGGAATTGCAACATATTCTGGCTGTAATATCCTTCCACGGGTAACCTTGAATATAATGAAATTTTACAAAATTTGTCTAAGTTGCTGATAGGGTGACAATATTTACATATTACTGTCGGACTTTGGGTTTGTACTAGTGCTACGATTTCACTATATTAATTAAATTAATGACAAATTTTAAAATATAATTATTAATTATAATTAGTTCGCTATTTCGGCATCCTAAAAATTTTGATTACTATAAAATTTGGGAAAAATTCGGTGGCGATGCCAGTCATCATTTTAAGCCAGATGACTTCAATAAGTCATGTTCACGAAAGACATTAACTAATGTACCGACCCGACTGCAATGCCTAATTAATAGCTACGAAATAATACTGTTTATGTTAACCTGTCTTTTTAGCACGCTTTTATTAGGTTCACCTGTAAGTAACTAACTAACATGTAAGAAAATCTTGGAAGTTAAATTTGACCCACTTCCCGGTTTCCGATTGAGCTGAAATTTTACATACACGTTTAGTTTAGATGACAATGCATGGTTAGCTAAGTTACGTCATTTTAAATCCAATATGGCAGGCTCCCAAAGATGGCGGACTAGTTAATTAATAAGCACTCCCATGATATAGGTATCAAATGAAAGGGTTTGCTGAGAAGAATACGAAAAATCGAAGTCAAGGTCAAAGTCGACGACAAAGTGCAATTCGAAGTCAAAGTCAAAGCCGATGCCGAGGCCGAAGCCGAAGCCAAAGTTGAGGCCGAAGCCGAAGGTTTTTATTTCAACTGGGCCTTTGCAGGCACCTTCAGAAGCGTGTTTTTTGTTTTTTTTAAACTATAATTTAAAAGCTTATTGTATAGTTGCGTTAAAAGTTTTTTTTCGTTTTTATATTTTTATTTTACTATCCTGTGTCCTTTGTGCAAAAAAATAATTTATTTTCTTTCTTTCTATTACATAGGACCTACATAACAACGGTATCGGCGGAATGTGGATGTACAATAGTATTACATTTCTGCCTAAACTTTCGGGGAATACATAGACGTGATGCTATGTATGAGATGTTATTTAATATCGTGTGTAGAAACGAAATGTAGCAAGTACCTACCTGCCAGTGGCGTGCACAGACATTTCTTACGGTGTAGGTAAAAATAGCTTACTTGTTGTATTGTCAAGTTAAATGATTTTTTATGATTGGCCACCTCACTCTAAGACTTAAATTAACTGATATTATACACAATTAATGTAATTATTATAATATTATTCAATACAATTTTTTTTAAGGTAGGCAGGTTAGTAGACAGGTAGGTGTCTTTTTTCTTCACGGAGTGCACGCCACTGCTACCTGCATGTTTTATATTATATTCATTTCATGTTTCGCATACCTTATTGGTATTGGCGGTGATAGTGCAATGCTGTGAAACTATTAGGTACCACTTTAAATAAAACCATCCGTCCGTCCCTTGCATCCGTGGGCAAATAAAACAGACCTATCATTATTAGATAAATGGTCCAAGATTTTCTATCCTTGGTAAAACGGAATTTTATTGATATCTAAGTTTGTAGAAATCAAGGAAGATTAAGAAAACTGTTTAATTAGAAAATTGATTCTACATAATTATTGTTTACGATATGGGTACTAAATGCGGTGCGGAGTGGATATATTTAACCATATTTACAAGTGTAGTTACATGTAATTAAACAATGACAGACCGAGCCCACCCCGATAATTCCAAAATTCATCGATTTTTTTAAAGGTATCTGCGTAACTTATTTTTCAAATTCAGTCACACACAAGTCATTACATCACAAGTCATCCCAGGAAAATTAAAAATGACAACGTCTCACTCGATGCACAAAATGATGGTCACTCTAATAGAGCAAGATAAAATTACTCTGTGGTAACTATCTCAGGTGGCTCGCTGTTTTAGCAGAGTGCACAGTCCTGTTACTTCTTCTTCTTCTTCTTCTTTTATTTTTATGGCTCCATCGTAATTCGATGATTTTGCCAACGTCAAGGTAGGAAATGACACGTGATCAGTATAAAGAAAAAAAAAAATGTGATGAAATTGACCGGTATTTGTAGTGCTGAAAAAAGGACAAAACAGTGTGTTAATTGACATAAAAACATAAAAAATGTTATGGGATAAACATAAAACAGATGGAAAAGGGGTGTTAATATTAGCTATACTAATTAGGAAGGATAGGTATAAAATAGATATAATAAACTACAAACGGATTTCATTAATTCTAATAAATTTATATAGGACTTTTACCAAAGGAGTATGGGCTAAGGTTAAAAGGAATGGAATGTTAATAGGTCGGGGGATATCAGAAGGAAGTATGTCATACAAAGGGGTTATTAATCGAGGACACGAAAAAAAAAGGTGGTCCAGAGTACCCTCCTCAAGACCGCACTCGCACAGAGAATGATCTCTCACACGGATTTTAGCTAAAAAGACCGGTGTACAGACAAAGCCAAGCCGCAGTCGAATTATAATAGATGTGGCTGTTTTATTATAATATTTATGATTACTAAACCAACTTCTAGGTGGAATAAAAGGCTGTATTGATCCATAATATTTTCCTTTAATTTGACGGGTTTTCTGCCAAAGAGTATCCCAGCTCTGCATCATAGAATGTTTAGCAGAGGAGCATAAATCTCGGGGGAAACAGGACCCGAGGTAAGAGTCAATTCCACACCGAGTGGCCGCCTTGGCGATTGAGTCTACGTTTTCATTACCCACTATTCCAGAATGGCTTGGGATCCAGGCTAAAGCAATCTGGATCCCTGAACAGTGGCACCTGTAAAGAAGTTGTTTGGTCTGAAGGATAATGGGAAAGTTGTGGCGGGAGCGAAATGGAGGTTTAACCAAGTCCTGTAAACAGCTTAAGGAGTCTGATAGGATTAATGTTTTATTTAACCTATGTGATTCAGCATAAGTGACTGCTTCCAATAGTGCTATTGACTCCCCCGTGTAAATGGAGCAATGCGAATCACATTTAAAACTTAAAATAATTTTAAATTTAGGGATCCAGACTGCAGCCCCAACACTGCCATCATCCGAAAGTTTAGATGCGTCAGTAAAAACGGTAAGCCAATCCTGCCAGTCCTCAGCCAGGATATTATTAAATTTCTCATTAGCACCAGGGTCATTCTTAGAAATACCTAAGTGAAAGACAATTTTGGGTTGGAAGATTAAGGACTCAAAGTTTATTTCAAATAATGGGTTGATATTTGACTGGACTAAGGATACGTGCATACTATGAAGTTTATTGTAGCTATTTACAAGAAGAGGGCGATCTTTGTAGGTCCAATAACGGGAAGAATGAACTAATTCAGAAAGAGTATAAAGAAGAGGGAGAAGGGGGTGTGATTTAACTTGGACGATTTTGAAGAAAAATCTATCTGAAAGATATTGCCTGCGTAAGTGAAGGGGAGGTTCTAAGCATTCTACCTGCATAGCATTTATAGGAGAACATTTCATAGCTCCCGTAATTATTCGTAGGCATTTGGCTTGAATCTTGTCTAATTTGGAAATAGCAATTTTATTACATGGTTCAAAGAGAAAGCTTCCATAATCAAATTGACTCCGCACTATGGCATTATATAAAATTTTCTGAGTGGTAGGATGAGCACCCCACCGGACCCCAGAAAGAGCACGGAGAACGTTAACGCCTCTTTCGCATTTTTTTGTGATATATTCAAGATGGTGGAGACCAGATAATTTAGAATCGAGAATGAGGCCAAGAAATTTTATTTTGTCGAGAATCAAAATGGGTTCATTTTCTATAAAAAGGTTGACAGGGGGAATTACACGTTTACGGGAAAAAACTATAGCATTACATTTAGGAACTGACAAACTTAAACCGTGATCAGATAGCCACTGATTCAAATAATGCAAGGCAGAATTTAAGCGAGAAGAGGCTTCTGTTAGTGAAGAGGAGTTATAATAAAGGGCAATATCGTCTGCATATTGTAAGATTTTACAGAAGCAGCTTACCGAGGATTCCAAGTCATATGTATAAAGGTTATAAAGAATAGGGCTTAAGACGGACCCTTGGGGAAGGCCTTTCCAGACCAGACGCGATGAGGAAAGAGTATTTTGATGACGAATGGTAATAGACCGTGACATAAAGAGATTGCCAATTATGTTGACCAGTCTCACAGGGATACTCAGCTGGAGCAGTTTTTGCCTGAGTAGTGGAAGCTGGACGTTATCGTACGCTGACGCTACATCAAGAAAAACACCAAGAACGCTTTCATTTTTAGAAAATGCAATTCGAACATCTGACACGAAAATGCTCAGGCTATCCAAGGTACCCATACCCCTTCGGAAACCGAATTGGGAATTAGATAAAATGCCTTTGGTTTCTAAAATCCATTCAAGCCGGTTCTTGATGAGATTCTCCATGATCTTGGCCAGTACAGAAGATAAGGCGATAGGTCTATACGATCCGGGATCTTTTGGATCTTTACCAGATTTCAATATTGGTATAATAATTTGGGATTTCCAGAACTCTGGAACTTTACCAGTGACAAAAAATATATTAATAAGGTTAAGAAATAGTTGTTTACAATAAGGAGAAGCTTTACATATGAAGGAATATGGGATGCCATCTACACCCGGGGCAGAATCATGAAGGTGATCTAAAGCACAGGATAGTTCACGAAGAGAAAACGGATCATCAAATTTATCAGAAGAAGAGGGGGTAGGAGGGTCTAGGATGGGAAAACATTCGTAACTAGGGACAGAGGGAGGGGCTAATTTATTAATGAATTCCTCTAACCAAGTACTAGGGTCATTCGATAAATTATTTGAAGAATGGTCGTCATAAACTCTGCGATATGCCTTTATTTTTTTCCAGACCAGAGATACTGGAGAGCGAGGAGACAATGACTCACAAAATTTTTGCCAACCTGATCTTTTCTTTTTCACCAGTAACCTGCAGGTACGTGCAGAAATCTTTTTAAAATTTAAATAATTGGACATATTAATAGTAGAGGAATATGCGTTTTCTGCTTCCTTACGTTTACGAACGCTATCGGTGCACTCGGCATCCCACCAAGGGGGGGAAGAGATTAACTTACGGGCAGAGTTTTTTAAGGGGATAGAAGCATCGGCCGCATTTAACAGACAAGTGACAAAATTATCATATACATCAAGAAAGTTAGAAAAGTTAATTTGAGGTAAGTCTTGAAGTTCCAGATCCAGCAGGGAAGAGAATTTATTCCAGTCTGCTTGAAGAAGGCGATATTTCTGAAGGGGTTCAATGATATGGGTAGGGTGATGGAAATTATGTAAGGAAATTAAAATAGGAAAATGGTCACTGCCATATGAATTAGAGAGAACAGACCATGAGATAGTTGAAACTAAGGAAGGAGAGGCAAAGCTAAGATCTGGAACACTAACATTTTGGGTAGGCGAAGCCCTACGGGTAGCAGATCCATCGTTAAGAACACAAAGATTCAAATCATCTAACAAGTCTAGTAAAAAACTGGATGAGGGGTCATTACAGTGAGAGCCCCAAAGTGTGTGCCGACAGTTAAAATCGCCTAGCACCACCAAGGGGCCAGGGATAGAAGAAAGAATAGAATTAAATTCGGACAGAAGATTGGCATTAGGATGAGGAATATAAGCAGAGACAAAGGAAATATCCATGGCCTTAATGGCAACAACATGTAGACCAGGATCGTGTTGAGGAATTGGTATTTGAGAGAAGATGATAGATCTGCTAACCAACAGGGCGCAACCCGCCCAACCATCATCTCTGTCATCCCGGAGACACGAGAACCCAGGAACCCTAAAGAGGGATCCGGGCCCCAGCCATGTCTCCGACAAGGCAAAGACGACTGGGTTATATCGATTTAACAGGTAGAGTAAATCATGCTTTTTTTGACGAATGCTTCTACAATTCCACTGAAGGATCCTTGCCATTTTGGCGAGTCCAAGATTTAAGCAGTTGTTCAACAAGAATAACGACATTGTTCGGTAGGGCATCACTAAATTTAGACAAGATGTTAATTAAGGAGCAGGTGAGCAATTCAATTAAGTTGTCATTAGGGGTGAGATAAGGAGTGGATTCACTGTAGGAAGGGTTAACAAAAGCACAGCCATTAGGCTGAGAGGATTTAGGAGAGGACACAAATGACCTGTGTGCCTCAATGTCATAAGACTTCCCCAGCTCAGCTTTAGGCCTGGGAGTACGAAACACAGTCTTTGTGTAGGAAGTTTTGACAGGTGAGGCATATGGAGAAGAATTAGGAGATAAATGAGGGGCAGTGAAATGCTGGGAGAGATCAGGAGGAAAAGCTTGAGTAGATTGAGATTGGGAGAAGTTTGCTGCAGCATTGGAATAGGACCGTTTAGAACGGGGGAATCTTGCAGAGGCTTCAACATAACTTACATTCTCCTGAGACATGACAATTTTTATAGACTTTTGTCTTGAATGTTCAGGGCACTGATCATCAGTGGCCTTATGATTTCCACCTTCACATAAAAAGCAGGTTGTCTTTGATTCTGGGACATCACAACTATCTCCAGGATGAGGCTGAGCACAACGAAAGCATCGGGGCTTGGATCTGCATTGAGTACGAATGTGACCAAAACGTAAACAATTGCGACACTGAATAGTAGGTAAGTGATAATAGGATACCGGAAGAGAAGCGTTGTAGCAGAAAACCTTCTCTGGAAGTATTTGACCAGAGAAAGTCAGCACCACAGTGGACGAGGGAGACCAAATTACAGTATCCTCCTTTTTGTTTTTAAAGTTAAGTCGTCTGGCCCTTATGACCTCTCCACAATTCCGAGGTGTTTCAATTCCCGAAACTAAATCCTCCAGAGACCAATCAGTGGGAATGTCTCTTACAACCCCCATACGAGTTACTTGGAAGCGGGGAATAATGGCAGTATAGTTATTTGCAGATAGAATGCTACTATCTACAAAGTTATTAGCAGAGTTAGCAGTCTTAAATTCGACTGACAGCTTGTTTCGTCCTAAAGTCTTAATGCCACCCTCCGTGATGCCTTTAATATTGTTTTGGTGCAAAAACTGTGCAAATTTCAAAACTTTAAGAGTTGAACCTGCTGAAGGGTCCGCCTCTGTTTTTGACACAAAAACAGTGTAGGGTGCTCTGTCACACTCATTGTAAGAAAGTTTGGAATTGCTATCAAAACCCGGCTTTGAGAATACAGACTGAATTGATTCAGATGGTGATTTATTTTTTTTGGCTTCTATGGCAGTGGTAGACTCTACCTCTGCAGGTCGTTTTAAAGCAGATCGTGGCTCCTGACTTTCAAGTAGAGTTTGAGAGCAATCCAAAATTTCTATGTCCGGAGGCGTTCCTCCACCCCCATCTGGGGGTTCTTCGGCACTCATTTCCCTAGGAAATGAGTGCCGGTATACTAAATTAACTTACACTAACCTTATATCAGTAAACCCTCACCTAACAACACAGAACAAAACAAAACACTAAAAACTGTAACGAATTACAAAATTTGAGGTTATCAGTTATGCACACCGTGTCAAGACCAAACCTCGAATCCGTCCTGTTACTTAGATAATAAGTCTATGATATCCCGTCAATACAGCCTGTCAGTGTCAAGTGTCAATTCTTATCAAATTCTTATTATCAATTTATCAATTCCATCGTTCGTATTCAACGGCTTAAGTGGGATTTTATCATAGGATTTTATGCAATCTTTGCGATTTAGTACCTAGATTCTCGACAACTTGGCTTTACCTATTCTGAGGACCGACGATTATTTACTACTTATTTACTTATTTATTACTTTGGATAACGACTTGCAAGTGATTTGGACTTTGTTTTTAATTGTTAACATATTTTTTTTTCAACTTTTTATCTAATTTTCATTTACTTTTTTATTAAACCTCGTTCGTTACCACAATTAATAAGTTTCCATAATGAACGCTACCTCCAATAGCGGGTTCCAAGTTATATGCAATACTCCCTTCTTTGTTTAGCAAAGTTTTCAAATGCAGTAAATAATTCAACTCTACTAAACTTTTAACCAATTTTGATTTTTTCCCTTTAAATACTTACATATACATATGAATCTGGTAACTTCAAATATACGATTTATTGTTATAAGTTTATGATACAAATATTTATTCTGTGCGGGAATCGAGCCTGCGACTCGTAGCTCAGAAAGATGATCATTTAGCCACTCTTAGCTATCCTTGTAGAAGGAATACAGGTGAAAACCTTGTGCACTCTTGACACAAAATTACCATAGAAAGACCTAGAAAAAAAATATAGATGACAATCACGTGGGACCGTCGACTATGAAAGACTATGAACAAGTGTTAGGGGTCGTTGTCGTTAATAAAAGGAGTGAACTGTATGATGCTAGTATACCTAATGAATAAACTGGAATAAACCGTGAGATTAACAATAAAGAATTTAAGTCGCATACAATAGAAAAGAACGGCTATTACCGGTATCGGTCTCAGCAGCGAAGTGTAGAGGGCGCGTGAGTCGCGTACTCGTGCGAAAGGGAAGGAAATACTGGTTTAGGGGTTGAGAGAGTAAGAAAATCGTTTCTCCCAAACTAGGGTTGACTTGAAGTTGTGTAGTTCCGATACCTTTTCATAAACCATGTATCCCTGGTACAGGTGCGGATAATTTTGCTTGCGTTTTGGAAGTATGCGGAAAATTCGACGTTTGTTTTAATAATTATTGAAATCCCTTCACACCACTCTAATATTATTAATGCGAATGTTTGTAACTCAACCACACACAAATGGCTGAACAGATTTATATTAAATTTGGTTCACAGATAGACCATGTTCTAGATTAACAGTAAACTTTTTACGTAGACGCGTACCGTCGTTGCAAAGTATACTTTTGCTTACACCTTTGCGGAATTCTGGTATGATGATAATTATAGGTGATATTTATCCAGAATGGCCCCCTGATTATGTATGATAAATATGTCAGTTGCTGTCGAAAATAAACGCCCTATTCCGTATCCTCTTAAGAAAACATCTATAAGCGAGAAAGGGATGCATTGTTTGTTGATCGCTGTGGCTGTCAGATTTTTCTTACGTAATCAAGGCGCGGGTATGCGGTAATTTGTTTCCTATGTTATAAATGCGAAAGTAACTCTGTCTCTCTGTCTGTTCTTTACCTTTTCACGACAAAACGGCTGAACCGATCTTTATGAAAGTTGGCTAAATGTTATGTTTTTCTCAGATGACAGTCAAGCCGGCAGTGGGGCTACCTCAACAGTAAACGACTCTTCGTCGAGCGGTCAACAAGACTGGTCAGCGGTATGGGAGTGCTTCGAGAGCCCCCACCGCCTGCTCTCCATGCCTGCTGGTGGACTGTCCAAGAGTATGCAGGTAACTGAAGTCAAATAGTAGAATCCGCCACATTACAAAACGCTAAGCTGCTTTACAAAACAGCTGATAGTTCCCAACGATCTGCTCGGGGTGCCCTAATCTAGAAACCGCGACCAACTTGGATCAAGCGCTCGTTTGGCTCGCGCTTTTTTCACAGTTCTAACCTAACCGATCTTAAAATTATAAAGGACTTAATTTGAATTATGAACAATTTTGACTTGGACTAATTATTTATTACGTAATTTTTATTCCAAAACAAATCTTTTAAAATATAATTTCTTTTCAGGAAATGGTAAAAAACGCAGTGAGCGAAATGAGACGGTACTACAGCAGAAAGGTGGTGGACGTACTCATCAAGGTGACCAGAAGGACACTTGACGTTATCATCAAACAATTTACTACTGAAATCGGTGCTGTTGAAAGTAAGTAATAGGTATAATTTTCTTTACCTTTTTTTGCTGTATTTTATGAACCACCGACAAAAAAGAGGGGTGTTATAAGTTTGTAGTGTGTATTTGTGTGTCTCTGTATCTGTGTCGTCTATGGCGTCGTAGCTCCAAAACGGATGGACCGATTTCAATGCAGTTTTTTTAATCAAAAGCTAGTTTATTCGTGTATCATCTTAGCTATGGTTCATGAAAATCTGTTTAAGCGTTCAAAAGTTACAGCGCTTTGTCTAGTTGGACTCGAGGGTTCTTGACAGTTAGGTTATTAAATTTCAACATAGTGAAAAAAGGGGTGCTTCTAATTTTTTTCTTAAATCACGTTGGTCTACCTTATTTCCATACAAAACTTGAGAGAGCTTAGCAAGGTATCGTGGTGGTCATCAATACCAAGACTCCCAGATACTATTGAATGTACGTCACTTGTTTCTAGATGCACAAAAGAAACCAATATTCCTGCTGCACGCCGCGCTGATGATCCCTAACGTATCAATCACTCCCACTTTGGATGACATCCAAGAAATACTAGTTTTAGCTGGCAAGCACATATCTGGACTGTCAAAGGGCGTGGCGCAGTGGACAGGCGGAAAAACATCTAGGGTAATGAATTGGAAATAGTTGAATGAATAAAATTAGTAGTGCAATAGAGACGGTGAAAAGTATATACATCCTAAGATGCATGAAATTATATTTTTTAATCGTATTATGGTTCAATTTAAATGTATAATCGGCAATTTTTCCGGTCAACCATTCTTATGGCTAAAATTGTTTACGCCCGGCGTCCAAACGCAGAGTTACTAACTCTAAGCGGGCCGCATTTGTTCAAAGCATTTTGATTGCGAAATGTATCACCGCAATGTACGTAAATGTACCTCCTACTATGCCTAATGCCTACCAATCTTTTGAAAGTATTATGAAAATGTGTAATACGAAATTAACAAAGACTATAGACATTAATCGGATTCCTTTTTCTCCCCTTACCTGTGACGTTAATTGTTTTGTGTCGTTTGTTACACACCTTGTGAACTTGACTGTGTTTTTGTCTGCGACCAATGTGCTTCCGCATTATTATTTTATTTGCTGGCACTCGATGTGGCTTCTATGTTTCTTTTGTGCTGTACATATGCTTCGCGTCCTGGCTTCAATATATCTAGGTGACCTGGAAGAAAATCGCTCGTCCGCAGTCAAACCCGTTACTAGACGTAGTTACCAAGCTTGACGAACAGGTCCAATCAGTCACGGGCCCGACCAACCCAGCGCAGAAGTCTATGAAGATGACGGATGTCGCTAAGATGAAGAGAAAGAAACATTACAGATTGGAGTCAGAGGAGAAGCCACAGTTCCCCTTCCAACAGAAGAATTTTTATAATTACGTTATGGAGAACAAGGAAATTGTTAAGACTTTAACTTTTCTGTCAATGTGCACGGCAAATGTGAAAACGGTAATTAATATGAATAATTTAACGATGAAATACTAAAATTTTAAATACTTTCTCTTGTTATGAGTCTCCTTTACAAAATAAAAGCATTTGTTTGAGTTGCATACGGTTTACAATATACTCTAAATTAAATTTCAAGCCGAAAGAAATCTGCATATCTTTGTAATACACTTACAATTTTCTAGGAGGTTAACACCTTAGTTAAACGTTGGCGGCCTTACCATTACTTGTGGAAATGCGAGAAGACTCTTCGGCAACTCCTCGCATGGAACCTGAACGACTTCGAGCTGTCCCTGAAGAGGCACAGCGAGCTCGAAGCCAAGCTCGAGCTGGAACCTGACGTGCTGATCATTGGAAACTGTCTAGCTGTTTCCACTGAGAAATTAAAGCTCGGTTTGACAACTGAATTGAAAAGTGAGGATAGTGTTTAATATTTTTTTTATTTTTTTTTACTTCGTATGCTTTTCACTATATTGTTACAATAATTACCCTGTCAGATTTGTAAAGGTGATGTTCAGAATTAATATGTGTGTGTAAACTATTTTTGAAAATAATATGTCAAAGGTTTTTTAAATATGTATACTTTCTGGTTGGTGGTTTAATTACCAGCAATATTTTAGGAGTTGAATCAATCAGTGAGGTAAAACAAAAAACAAAAACCCGCCTTTAAGCCTGCATTGTGTTGTGGCATTGTCACCTATTGTGGTTTAAGATAGATATTATTTACATAAACTAATGATCTTTTTATTTGTACGACATTAAAAGCATTGTAATTATTTATTACAAATCTATTAAAATACCACCCTTTAATATTACAGTTAGGTAATTTAGTAACCATTCTGTATAAATTTTGTTTATTCTGGTGATCTGTGGGTACTCAATAATATAATTATTATGTATTCGCCAAAAGTCGTGGATTTAAGCCCCACTCCTGTTTTTCAAACTTTCTTTGTAGTATTTCTAAAATGAACTACGATAACATGGCGCGCCCCTCCAAAATTCAAAACGTTTGAAAGTATTTAGGTACAAAGCGCCACCAAAGACTCACAGTTACAACGCAATCATGTTGAGACGGCCGTCAAAGAAAAATAAATCTAAGGATTTTGTTGCTCGGTAAGGATGTGACTTCTTCTTCTTCAGTCGATCCCTCATTACTGAGGATCGTGATCACTGGACCCCTTCAAGCGGACAATCTGTCTCCATCTACTCCGGTCCAAAGTTGCCATCATCACCACCTGCTGAAATTTGTTTGAGGACATAGCCTCTTTTACTTGGTCGGACCATCGTGTTGGCGACCGGCCTCGCGCTCGCTTGCCTTCGCTATTACTAACAATGACCAGCTTTTCAAGGCTGTTATCTCCTCTGAATTTCTCTTTTTTGGATTGTCCACGTCTCTAGTAGTAGTAGTAGGCTGTGACTTACACACATTGAAACAGTAATGTGGAGGGGCGGGCCATGTTATCGTAGTTTATCTCTACATTATCTATTCTTAGGTTTTAATTTCTTAACCTAATCCTGTTGTTAGATGGTACTCACAGAATAAGTCAGGCCATGCGCAAGAAGTACAAGCGTGAAATGGACTATGTGTACGCCATCATGAATGACCTGGAGCGTAAGCTAGAGAGGCCTATCAGAGACCTGGATGACGTCAGAACTGTCATGGAGACACTCAAGAAAATCAGGGAGCAAGAGGTTGATATGGAACTTAGAATCGATCCCGTTGAGGTAAATAGCAATATTTATTTAGTCGTTTTACCAGAATTATTTTGATTAAATACCTTTGTGTTCGTGGACCATGTCCAACTATTTTTAACACGCTTTTATTACCTGTAACTAACTAACTATGTAAGAAAATCTTGGAAGTTAAATTTGACCCACTTCCCGGTTTCAGATTGAGCTGAAATTTTACATACACGTTCAGTTTGGATGACTAAAGCGTGTTCTATAGTTTTTATTAAACTATAATATTTTATTATAGTCCAACTGTAACTACTTACTAAAAGGTTCAATAAACTAAGCACAAAATAAATAAACTTTCTTTCTTTCTTTCTGAATTTATTGTTTGTTAGCCCGCGATTTCAGTCGCACCTAGAGAAAATACTTCATGTAACCGGATAAAAACTATCCAATGTACAGGACACGGTTTATCTGTGTGACCATTAAATTCTTTCAACTTTTTATACGTGATAAACATGCGTAAGCGGGTTCTTCATCTGATAATAATAAACCTGTAATAACCCAAACATCTTCATCATTAAACACAAATTTTCACATTAAAAGAAACCTAAAGTGAACTTATGAGGCTTGGATAGTTACCAAGGTCACCATGGGGCACGGTAGCCTCGAGAAAAAAAAAGAATTAAAATAAAAGCATACCTCTAAATTTCCGCATACTACCAAAACGCAAGAAGAATTATCCGCATCTGTACCAGGAACACATGATCTTTGAAAAGGTATACTACGCTTCAAATGAAAATTTTAAATGAGCATTTTGAACCTTACGAACCGAAACATAGAAGCTATCAGAACCGTAATTTGGAAAAATCGCTTGTCTTTCTCTCTCAATCCCTATACAGTATTTTCTTTCCTCTCGCATTAGTTTTTCATAGTCAACGATTACACGTGACAGTCATCTATACTATTGTCTTTCTATGATAATAATGAATTTGAAGGGTACAAGGGAAGATCACAGACAATTGAATTTTGCTTTTCGCTTCTTAAGTAAGGTAATCACAGCATTCACAGCAGATGTCCAAAAAGAGTGGTAATGTTCTTAGTCTTGGATGGTCTTTTTCCACGTGAAAGCAATTTCAAAGAGCCCTAAGATTCTTTCAAGCAGTTGCGGGGTTATTCATTATACGTAAACGCGCACAAAAAATGCGTAAACGTACTTACAAAGGAACGCATCTCAATATTATCGCAAAGAATTTATTTCGTTCTATATCTAAAAAATCATTCCAGGAAGCGTTCAACGTCATAACCCGATACGAGCTACCAGTGAGCAAGGAGGACATAGAACAGGTGGACAATCTCCGCTACACATGGCAACAACTGCAGGCCAACTCCTTGGCCTCTCACTTCCAACTGCTGAAGATGCAGCCGCAGCTCGAAGAAGACTTGAACAGTAACCTGAATAGGTTTAGGGAAGACAATTCGGAGTACGTGCACGAGTACCGTTATGCTGGACCGATGCAGCCTGGATTGACTCCAAGAGAAGCGTCTGATAAGTTGATATTGTTCCAGGTAAGTAAATCGGACTGTCTTGTTTATCAAGCGTAGCTATCAGTGGCGAAGACTCCATACAACCCGATTCCCATCGGCTTCCTTTTAGGAATTGGTTAGTGCATAGACCAACGTAATATGGAATGTTATTCAGTTAGGTCGAGCTCTTCCAGACATGACTATATATAGATTACAAGAGACGGTATGGATTTTTGTCTTGCAGCATTAATTTGCAGTCATTTTTAAAGGGCATTTTTGGGACGCCTTCCCCTTTTAAAACTGTCACCCTACGCCACTGGTAGCTACTGAGCATGAGATCCTGCGGATTCGATTTCCCGGTCAGCAAAGTGCACTGAGATGACACCTACAATGAACATATCTAAACTGAAATAATGTAACGGCTGGAAATAAACAAGTTATTTCAATTCACAACCAACAATAGTTTTTTGGTAAACTAAATTAATTCTTACACTTTTCTGTACTGTAGAATCGCTTCGATGGAATGTGGCGCAAACTCCAAACTTATCAAAACGGTGAAGAACTATTCGGCCTGCCGCACACCGAGTACCCAGAACTGGCTCAGATAAGAAAGGAACTAAACCTTCTACAGAAACTATACAAACTGTACAATGACGTCATAGATAGGGTCAGCAGTTATTACGATATACCTTGGGGAGAGGTGAACATTGAGGAGATCAATAATGAGCTCATGGAGTTCCAAAATCGATGCAGGAAGTTGCCTAAAGGGTAAGTAGAGATGCCGTTGTCTTGTTTGTTGTCACAAATAGGCTACTTACAGATGCGAAACCTTAATTTTATTTCTTTGTACATTCACGGTATTTACCTTTGTAAGTTACGGTATATGGGACGCTATATCAACGACGATTTAATGTTATTAAAATAATTTGTTAAAATGTATAATAAAATAAATCTTAATATACCTACAAGTTTTATTTGTTTGAACCGATCCAATGTTATAGTTATTCTTTCACGAAACACATTGATAAAATATTCCGAAATAAAAAAGACAAACAAATGTTTTACCTGATATTCAAAAATAAATATATTATTTAAAAATACCTCATCATTAATTTTGCACAGTCTTAAAGAATGGCCCGCATTCTTCGCGCTCAAGAAGACCATAGATGACTTCAATGACATGTGCCCACTCCTGGAACTGATGGCCAACAAGGCAATGAAGCCACGTCATTGGCAACGCATCATGGAAGTCTGCAAGTACATTTTCGAGTTGGACAATGAAGACTTTTGTTTGAAGAACATTCTGGAAGCACCTCTGCTGCCGAACAAAGAGGATATAGAAGTAAGTTTTCATTCCCAGGTCAACATAAAATTTGATGTAACCGCGACTTTGTTAAACAAAATTGGTAGGTTTATGGGGCAAATATAAACGCAAGTTAATAAACGAGGAAGACAATAAGAATGGGGGAAAAGAATAAAAAAAAATCCGGCTGTTTGAAGTACCTCCTACATATTGATCGCGTTTAATTCTGCTAAAAGCTGCATGCAATACATTTTTTACTACTTGTACTATAAGCGGCCAGGATTTAATCGATTGCCAAATTATTTACTTCTTTTATAGAATTCTTTATAATTGTAACTAGTGTTCGGTCAGAGTGGTCGAAATTCGACCATAATTTTAGCTTTTTGCACGCTCTCTCTAAATAAACTTAAACTATGCCAAATCTCACACTTAAAAAGGGGAACAAAGCTTTCTCTTCACGAATTAATATTAAAGATTACGCAAAAAAAAAAAAAAACCCACTAGAAAAGTTCTACGGCGTGGCGAAAATCATTATAGCACCATAATTGAAAGCACCGCCAAACGTAAAAGGACTCTAACGCCCTCAGATTTAATGGTTTACCAGGAACGAATAAGCTTGTGGAGGTAAAAATAATGAATCCATTTCCTCTCCCTCTTTAGCATACATTCCAACCGCTACTTTTCTTTCACTCTATCGTATCTTGTTGTGGAGGACAGTGACGTGTACTACTGGTACTTTAATTGGGTCTACGGTATGTTAATGACAAATCAATACTTTAATCGCCTTCCCACACACCTTTTACACACAGAGAAACGGCTCCATTGCTCACACTCACATAGTAGAGTGTGTGCTGACACGAAAATTATTACGGTATTGATTCAACATTATTTCAATGTTTTTCAATGAATTCATATATTTATTTATTTAAAATGCTTCATGTACAAAGGCGGTCTTAATGCCGTAGGCATATATATATATATATAATTATACCAATGATAATGCAACTAAAGAAATTCCCTGGGACAATCCTAGATTACGTCATACCTTAATGAAAACGGGATCTTAATATAAGAATATAATACAACCTAGTACATGTTAACAAAAGAAAGTTGTGTTTCATTAATTTATTTATTTAATTTTCTGTGACTAGAACGGTCAATACGTTTTATTTATTTTATGTTATTCAAATTAAAATCATTTTTTGTTCAAACAGAATTAAAATTATTTATGTAGCGTAAAATAGCCACAGTTCAAAATATTTTCGAACGTAATTTATTTTCAAAAATCAAACTCATTCACTCAATTGTTCGTTTGTTACCGAGTCCCTGGAAAAAATTTTGTGAATTGTTTTTGTTATTAAAGAAGTTTATATATAAGAATCATAATAACATTTATTTTTAATTCTGATATTAATTAGTATTTTTTAAGGGTAACCGCAACGCCGCGACTTATAAAATATTGTAATAATTTTTTTGTTTATTATTTGAATTCTGCTAGAGTTTTAGGTCCGTGTTCACCTTTAAAGTCGAATTTTGTTGTATAAGATAAATGATATTATATATTTTTTATGGATTCACTGATATATGATCCATTTTGATCCAACATCTTGAATATCTTTGATGCTACGCCAAAGTGATAACTTCGTAGCATATTGCTACGAATGCTACGAATCTCATACTTTATAATATTCATTTATTACAATTTCATAATTCTATTTTTGCTTTACTTACGATTTATTTTGTGTTTTTTTATTGGTTAGTTATTTAATTGTTTACTTCATGATGTTTATATTATTATTTTTATAGTTATTTGTTTATTAATTTATTTATATATATTCTTTATTGTACACCACTAAAACAAATATACACATAAAACTTGCAAAAATATGGGTAAATTGAACATGTACATTTGTTATGCAAGGCTGCAAAGTTGTTATTTGGTGCGAGTGCTTGTATTGAATACCGAGCAAGCGAAGGATTCAAAGGCACGAGACGCAAATAATTTTGCAGCTGTGCGAAACACACAATTTTTCATCTCACTAAAGCGAGGAAAATGTTAGATGCCCAATTATAGTTGAACCGTTTTCTTCACCACTCTACAATTGTCCAGGACCCCGCGTCTGCTAACTCCTGCTACCTCACTCGTGGCAGAATGCTCTCGTGATTACAATTAACAGAAATTAGCAGACTTGGGGCCCAGGTCTGTGCTCTACACCATAGTTCGTGAAGTTCCAATTTCAAATAACTTTTCCACGCTAGCGGATAAAATAGCCTTTTGCGCTCAGATTTCGAAGAATTAAGAAAGCCTTTCCGAGCTAGTGAGAGTGAGAAAATTAATATTCAGTCGTAGAATAATTAAAACAAACGTCAAAAAAATAACCCCAAAATGCAAGTAGAATTATCCGCACCTGTACCAGGGATAAATGGTTTTTGAAGAGGTATCGAAACTACACTTCAACCGAAAATTTGAAATGAGAATTTTGAACCTTATGGGCCAAAACACAAAAGCCATCATGAATTCTTGTTTGGGAAAATCGCTTTTCTTCCTCTTTCAACCCGGAAACAGTATTTTCTTTCCTTTCGACAGCTTTTCATCGTAGACGGTCCCATGTGATCGTCATCCATCCTTGTCTTTCTATTTGCATTTGTGTGAAGAGTGAACACGGTTCTTGCCTGTTTGCCTTTTCCAAGACAGGGTCCACACCCAAGCCACGCCTTTGCCTGGGAGTTCCCTGGACAGGCAACTTACACCACTTAATTAGGAAAACATGACTATCAAGAAGGTGTTTGAGCTTTGTTTATCAACACAGATTGATGACCTTATTTTAACATAGTTATACTTATGAAGTTATAATTATTATTAAACATTTTTATTATGTTGGAAAATCGTAATACCATAGGTACCAATATTGAGATTTTTTATTTTTTATCTTCTCCAGGACCAACCCACTTGGAACCGTGCGCCTAGAATCACGACGTTTTGAAAGTGCCTGCAAAGGCCCAGTTGAAATAAAAATCTTTGACTTTGACTTTGACTTTGAGCCGGCCAGCCTCATCTTACTACTCATGTTTAATGTTGTTTGAGATAAAACTGTGAAATTAAATTATGAGCGCAATAAAAATTATTCAAAATTAGTAGTAATATTGTAATGCTGGTTAAGTGGCTGGTTATAAATTTTATAATGGTACCCAGAAAATAACAATGTTCTCGAGTTAATAAATAAATAACTTTTTAATAAATTAATACTGATTGATAATCAAAAATAATTATTACTTCCACATTTCGTATTTTAATTGGTAGAGAGCCGGACTGACTGAACGTATGCTGCGTATTGATTATGTCCCGCTGCCGCAGTCCGTTTTCGTTATACAACCACGTGGTTGTATGAGCACGTGGACTGGTCCTCAATGCGCTTGCGTGAAAGTACGAAAGCAGCGCGAATACGATACTTGCTACTAGGAGCCCATGAGACATGGCAAGTATGAATCGGAATATGAACAAAAGTCAGAACGTAACAAGTATCGCTATAGCGTTGAGCTAAATTCAGCTCTCTGTTTATAGTTCAAAAGTCTAATATTGCACGAGTTTTATAGGTACTTAGAACTTAGCTCCATAAATTAAAACTGATGTTTGCGTCGAAGAAATGTGCTTTTGGACCTTCGTTGGCATATTTCTTATGAATTTTGACAGAAATCTGGTAAAATTATTAATTAAAATGAAGCCTTACGAAACATTGAATAAATATTAGTTAACGTTATAGAAGGAACCAAGTTTATTAAATCAATATTTGTAATTTTAATCCGAGCGGGCGTTGTCAGACTTAGTTTTGAATTGTTCCCGGTAGATGGCTATATCCTTATAACATCGGTCTTAATAACAGCATTGCGAAATGTGCGTGCACAACAGTTCAACTCTGCTTAACTTCGGGAACTTCAGATTCATATTTATATTTTAGACACCACTATTTTCTAATTATAAGATTTTTTTTAAATACATGGTCTTTTCTTCCATAACATTTTTTTTACTATGCGACCTACGCTGAAACCGCCCCACAAAAATCAGCTGTACCATAAATTTAATCCAGTAAAATTCAATTATTCGTATGGAACAGCAGATTTTTTCGCGTTTTCAGCTTTCGTCCCATAGTAAAAACTGATCATTCTTAGTTTCCGAGTTAAGGTTTATTATGTTGGTGATCCGGATTCATTGCTCCCAAGTGTATTCAGCAGATTGCAGAACCAAATTTTAATGTGTAATGGTGGTGCAATGTGCAATTATTGCTGTGTCACTCCCGGCTATTCTGTTTCTTACTGTATATGGTGTGATTTAAATATGTATTGTGTTGAGCAATAAACCTTATTTCTTTCTTTCTTTCTTCTTTATTTTAATGTTTAGATAAAGAAGTAACCATTTGGTACTGGCTACCGACAGCACATTGTTTTTAATTGTAACTTTTTTTATGTTTGTGCACTGTGTTGTCTGATGTCTAGTCCGAATAAATGATTTTTCTTTCTTTCTTTCTAATAAGCGGGTTCTTCATCTGAGGTGTAATGTGACTCTTTTGTTGTATTGCTATTTAGCGATAGCACTTGGTACGCATGTCCAAGCTTCCAAGGTCAAAGCAACAGGTTCTTATTGCACATAGCCTACCAGGGTAGCAAAGACACTAGGATATGTTCGGTACAGAGTCGACAGTCCTGCTTACTCTGTACCGAATATTAGTCTGTAAGCTGAAAGAGGGATATTAGGTGAAACAGATATATTAAGGGCGGGACTTGGACCAAGGGGTAGTAGAAAGGGTAAATACATATAATGAAAACACACACACGAGCTTGTTGGTACAGAAGACCATTATACTATCATAGAATAGAATAGAAGATATTTATTTGTCTATAAACATAAAAACAAGAAGGACAGATGAAAAGACCGTATTATAGATATACTAAACTATGCGTTATAATATTTACCAAAAAACTTAAATGTTAACAGTTTATAAAATGGTATTAGGTTTTCAAAAAATATTGAAGTTTTGTTCTAGTTGTTTATTAATTTATAAATACATACAAATTCTAATTTTAAATATTTTCACAAGATCTTAAAAAAATACCTACAAATAACATTTAAAAATATAAGTAGTGCCCACCGATATCGGGGACAGATATAGATAAATTTTATTATTATAAAATTATTCTCCCATTTTCTTCCAGACAGGCGAATCAAATCCGTATTTACCGCAATGTTACGCCGCATTCAAAGTTGACGTTACCTGTAGGAACTGTTATAAATCGAATCAACTTAACACCCTATATCTCTCTCTCCCAGGACATATGTATATCGGCGATGAAAGAGAAGGACATTGAGAGCAAGTTGCGTGGAGTAACGAACGAATGGTCGGTTCACGAGCTCACTTTCCAAACTTTTAACAACCGAGGAGAACTTCTTCTAAGGGGCGATACTACTGCTGAGACCATTGGGCAGCTTGAAGACAGTCTTATGATACTGGGTTCCTTGCTATCCAACCGGTAGGTAAACTAACTAATCACTACATAGCAGTGGCGAAGGGTCCATACAACCCGATTACCATCGGCTTCCCTTTAGGGATTGGTTAGTGCATAGACCAACATAGTATTATATTGATTACTTATCCAACTGACAAAAAAAGGCTCGGTCGAGCTCTTCCATACATGACTCCAAGATGCCATGCTCCATGTCTCATGATTACAAGAGACGGTATGGATTTTTGTCTTGCAGCATTAATTACAGCAATTTTTAGAGGGCATTTTTGGGACGGCTTCCCCTTTTAAAACTGTCACCCTTCGCCACTGCTACATAGTATTGTAGAGACTGATGCTGACTCTAACTAAGTACTCCAATAATAGGTTAAGGTAAGTTTATTCCATCCTTACATACAAATATGCTCTAACTATATTGACAAAATACAGGTAACAAGTAGTGACTAGCCTAGGTACACAACATATCAAATGCATAAATAATGAAATAGTAAACAGTAAGGTGCGCGCGCTGGGGGCGCTGTGATCGCAGAGGATTGCAAGCGCCGCACGCGCAGCGGCATATAACATGATCGCAGGACATCGCGGACGGATGTGTAGATGTTTTGCACAGCTACAGTATAAAACAAAGTCCCTTCCCGCTGTCTGTCCCTATGTATGCTTAGCTTAACTTGCTATGTATGTTATCTTTAAAACTACGCAATGGATTTTGATGCGGTGTTTTTAATAGATAGAGTGATTCAAGAGGGAGGTTTATATGTATAATACTTTCATTTTAATGTAAGGATAGTAGAGAAACTGCATACGTGCGAAGCCGGGGACGGGTCGGTAGTTATTATTATATAAACCTCTAGTACCTATATATATTATATATAAATAGGTACTAGAGGGAATATTATTATGAATTATATATATATTAAGACCGTGAAAATACACATCAAGACCATCTTGACAGCGAGGGGGTCTAAAAAGGCCGCTTTAAATGAATCATAATTTATGATTTACATTAAAAATTTCAAAATGTCCACATAATTGATGACTCCTAATATCATACGCGTAAGGTTCATAATCAGCAATCATCTGTTTGACAGTTACCATGGAGATCCGTAGGTGAGTTGCTAAATATGGCCTTTTAGGCCCCCTGTTGTCAGTTGCGCTAGAATCGTTCAGGTGCTGATAGTGGAGATGCACATATTAGACCAATCTCACCAACTTCGTGATGACTATGAATAAAATGTAATCAGCACTTCTCTGAATTTTTTAACAATTTCGATGCAGTAGCCTAAATAATAACCATTATTTTTCTCAGCTACAATGCTCCATTCAGAAAACAAATCCAGCAATGGCTTTACGACCTGCAAAGTACGAACGAAATCTTAGAACGATGGCTGCTCGTACAAAATATGTGGGTGTACCTCGAAGCCGTCTTCGTTGGTGGTGATATCGCTAAACAACTGCCGAAGGAAGCGAAAAGATTCTCCAAAATTGACAAGTCCTGGCAGAAAATTATGCAAAGAGCCCATGAAACGCCTGGAGTTGTATCCTGCTGCGTAGGAGATGATCTACTCCGACAGCTTCTTCCACATCTTCAGGAACAACTAGAACTTTGCCAGAAGAGTCTCAGTGGCTATCTAGAGAGGAAAAGGACTATGTTTCCAAGATTTTTCTTTGTATCCGATCCCGCTCTACTGGAAATTTTGGGGCAGGCATCAGACTCTCATACTATACAAAATCACCTGCTGTCTATATTTGATAACATCAGATATGTCAAGTTCCATGACATTGGTGAGTTATTTTTAAGGTACAGTAAATAAATCATGTTATTCATTATCCGTGCTTCCTGGATCCGTCTGTTTATCAGAAAATATGTCATTATATAGAACTATTAGTTTTTATTGTCAGTCATATTGGGGCCTACAAATAATAATAATCTTTATTGACATAAAATAAGTACAAAGTCAAAGTCTTATGTGGATCGAACATTAGGTTGCCGCGTTCGAAATTTAAATAAATCAGACTTAGACTGATTATCACAAAGTTTATTTAAAGTAATTTCATCGATTTAATATTTTATTATAATTATATTTAATATCGCGTCAATTCGCATCTGTTTCATTGAAATCTGGAACTTTAACTTGAATTCCAGCTACCTCTTCAATTCCATATACTCCTGGTACGGGTGCGGATAGTTGGTTGCGTTTTGGGAGTTTGCGTTACCTTTGTTCGTAACTTTACTAGAGACCCTGCTACCTCTTCATAGTCCATATTCCTCTGGTAGAGGTGCCGCAGGCTGGCTGCATTAGGGCTATAGCTTAAATGATAAATTTTTGCATTAGCGATCAGCGGCTTAGTTATTTTTCGGAAGCTTGGCACAACGACTGAGCTAATTTACTAAATAGCTGATCGCTGATTCTAAACGTTTTTCAGTGTGCTATGGCCCTTAGGGAGTTTCCGTTACCTTCGTTATTTTATCAAATCGTTCCGACCGCAGCAATAATGTTTATTTATTAATTAAGTTATTGTCATTTTGAATACATTAATTGAATGGATATCTCTAACTTCTTTTAGCGAATAGTAAAAACATTTGCTGCTTCATATATAATTATTATTTGTTGGAAATCAATGGGATTTTCATACTGTCACAACAATTACTTCCTGCAAAATTCAAATAGTGATATAAATAATTATGCATAATTCGCAACTTACATCCATCTAAAACCATTATTATTAAATTAACAACCAACCAACCCATTTGAAACCGTGCAACTAGAATCACGAAGGTTTGAAAGTACCTGCAAAGGCCCAGTTGAAATTAAAATCTTTGACTTTGACTAACAAAATAATACAAATAAATCTTATACTTTTTAGAATACAACAAAATGATAGCAATCCTATCATCGGAAGGCGAAGAGATAAAGCTAGAACGTCCGGTGCGAGCCGAGGGGTCGGTGGAGACCTGGCTGACGTCACTGCTGCAGTCGGCACAGGGCAGTCTGCACGCCATCATCAGGAACGCCGTGACAGTGTTGAACGACCCCATCTTCAATCTGCTGCTGTTCTTGGATAAGATGCCTGCACAGGTTTGTTACTATGGAAAAACGAAGGGCTAGCTCATAGTACATACATGTTTATATAAAATATTGCTCGTCTCTTTACACCCGACGAGTCTTTGACATCGTCTATGTCCTTATCGCAAAACTTTATGAGCTCTCGGAAGTTGAACGCGAGTGGCTGCGCAGTACGCTTATTATAGGTGCTAGAGGGAGAGAGAGAGAGTTCAGAGCTCAGTTCAGGGCTCATAGAGATTTTCGCATACTACAACACTGGGATATTCTATTTTTATAATTTTGCCATGTATGGACATTATGTTCAAAACTGGATAAAATCCCAAATTGAAACATTTTCAACGCGGGTAGGATTCGTCGCCACTGTTAAGTATGCGAACGTAGGGACAATTGAAACGGCCGATAGCTAACTTAAGTATGAGCGGATGCAACCACTCTCATATCAAAATTAACTATATAACAATAACACTTATCGTAATCTGTTTCTTCTACATCCCTTAATTCCCAGACTTTAAGGGCCTATTCTTCTTTTCGTTCTACATAAGTTTTTATTATCGGACCAACACTGAAATTGTATCGTAAAATCAACTGCACCATACATTTTGACCCAGTTAGGTTTTTAGTTTTGCATGGGACAGACTGTTGCGAAATTCCGAACTGGATGAGAAGCAATTCCTTTGCTTAATTTTTTTGAAATACGTAGATATTTTAGGATTTATAAGTGCACAGCCTATTTTTTTTAATTTTATTTTCCCTCTTTTTTAGCTGTGACTAATTAATTATACATAATTTTACGTCAAAATCAAAGTTTTTTATTATTTATCTAGTTGACCTAAGTTTAACTTTACCTGTCTCGTACACAATTTTTTTATTTTTTCCTCATTTCAGATTTCGTCCCATAGTAAAAGTTATGTAAAATTTACAGAGAATAAATTTTATTTTTGTTTATTAAAAATCATTGGTGTAGGTATTAATTACATTTAAATTTTTAGTTATTTTTGCCTTTCTAACTGTATAATTTAAACTAAATTGTTTACGGCATCCATTGCGGTTGTCGACATAATCTAACATGTACGATGGACCATCCGCACCTGTACTAGGGCAGAAGGAATTTGCAGGAGATCGATCTGGGGGCTTACTGCGACCTCTTATAACAGGGCAGAAATTGAGCTGCCTAGAAATTTCCAGTATAATCTGACCTTTCATTGTACGAAAAGCCTATACAGTGCGATGTCAGCTCATACTGGAAATGTCTGGGCAGTTCAATTTCTGCCCTGTAGGCTAATTCACGTAACTAAAGAAGTGCAGTTGCCGCGCAGTTGCAAAAAAATATTGATCAAAACAACACATTTGGTAATCTTGTTCTTCTTCTTTCGTTATGGCAATTGAGCCGATTTCGACTATTCTCCCATTTGGTATCCTCTTAGCTTCAGTGAGATACGCTCGCGTCAAGTTCCAGAGTAACTGCAATACGATCGGCGCGTCTTAAAATTACGTGAATTAGCCCTCTGCTTTAAGAGTTCGTAGTACCTAAGCCCCCTGTTCGGTCTGTTGAAAGAGTAGAAAGAAAGAAAGAAAGAAAAATCATTTATTTGCCACAAAAACAAGACACACTAGAATGATAGACATAGGTAATAAGAAGAGGACAGGTGCATAGACAGAGAACAACACAAGTACAACACAAAACGCGAATGTGGTTCATATTTTAACTAATTAAGAGTCAACCTTTATCTACGTTAATTTGCAAGACTATTCATGTTTTTTTTTAATATAATGGAATAATGGGAATTGAGCTCAAAGAAAAATAAATATTTACAAAATATATAGGCATGCGATTCAGCAGCACCTCAATATTTACTCTCTACATTTGATAATAATAAATAGCGGGGGCGACGGCTAGGTTCACGCTTTAATTTTATTTAATGTTCTCGTTTATTTCCTGTCTAAACCGTAGCGTCATTAATAGAACTAATGGTTGCACAGGTCGAAATTCCACCGTAACTTTAGGTTTCTGCACTCCTTCTCCATATAAACTTTAACTATGCCAAATCTCACACTCCTCCATATGCGCAATATGCTTAAAAAGTGGTAGAATGTTTTCTCTTCACACATTAATTAGATAAAAACGCCCAGTGGTCGAAATTAGACCACATATTATATAGGTAGAGGTACCTATAAATTTTAGTTTTCTGCACTTCTTCTCCATATAAACTCTATGCTAAATCTCACATTCTTCCGTGCCTGCAATATGCTTAAAAAGGGGTACAAAGTTTTCTCTGCAGGTACCAAAATTTAGATTTCCAACAGATTGGTCTGCTGGGTATCCAGATAATCTGGACTAGAGATGGCGAACTGGCACTAATGCAAGCTCGGCAAGATAAAAAGATAATGATGGAAACCAACAATAAGTTCTTGGAGTTACTGAACACACTGATTGACCAGACCACACGGAACCTGTCCAAGATCGAAAGGATCAAATTTGAGACCCTCATTACTATACATGTGCATCAACGAGATATATTCGATATGCTGGTACGTATACATTAAATAAGATCCTAATTTATTATTCACTTCATTATGAACAACTTTTACAGTGAACCAAAACTGAAATCGTAATAAAATAATCTACTGTTCCTTATTAGAGATGGGCTGAGTGATGATTTTTCAATATCAATGACTACATGACAATGACAAAAAAATAACGATAACGGAAACAATGACAAAATCATCAATGATTTTTTTTTGTCATCGCATTCACGTATTGCATGTTGTCATCTTGTCACAGCCGGAGACGAAGTTCAAGTTCATTGAGGCTGACCATGAGGTCATCATCGAGTGATGATTTAGGCATTGATGATTTTGTCGTTGTCGCAGCATGACGAAATGATTTTTTAATATCAATGATTTATACACGTGACATGATATTACTATTCCTTACATTTAGTCGAGTAATATTTATTTTTTTAAATGAAGCAACTTATATTTTTCGCAATTTCAGGGTTGGAATAATGTTTTAGCTAAAGATCTCTCTAAGCGTCCTCTATGATATTTTTATGAATCAGATCGTACTTGTGTGTCGTACAGGCAAATCTACCATATTTTTATGTTAGACAGTGGATCATTCTTGAATTAATCATGCTGTCCCTTTCCACATGTCTGTTCATAGAAAGTGAAACTACTAACTAATCGTAATAGTAGCACACTACTTCATGTTCATGTTCTCCTGGTGATGGACTCTATAAATAGCATTTGGGATCCATACATCCCTATACCAAACATACGTCACAGTAAATGCATCCTCGCGTCTCTTTCACATTCGTGTGTAAGATACAACTATATTGATCTCTTTCCTTTGCATGGATGGTGCGTTTACATTTGTTCGATTTAGATGGACCACAGAACACAGAAAACTTTCTGTGTTCTGTGGGATGGACATTCTTAATAATAATATACCACTATACCACACACATTTTGACGACACTGATAAATATATGCATATATGTATATATGCTATTTATTATTATAAATAATAATAATAAATAGAATAGAATAGAAATACTATTTATTTTACAACCAAATAAGGTCTATTTTAAATTTCAAATCCAGACAAATTCTCGTAAGGCTCTCGTGGGAACTTAAATAAAAACATGTTATAGGTACTAATGTTTACATCATTTTAAACGAATGTTTACACAATTTTAAACGAATGTTTACATAATTTTAAACGAATGTTTACACAATTTTAAACGAATGTTTACATAATTTTAGACAAATTTTTACATAATCTTAATGTTGACATCATTTTAAACAGTTTTAAACTAATGTTAACATCATTTTAAACGATTTTTTTCAGGTTCGCCTAAACGTTCGTTCGGCGAACGACTTTGAATGGCTGAAGCAGTGTAGGTTCTACTTCAAGGAAGATGCCGATAAGACCTGGATCTCTGTTACCGACGTCACCTTCACCTACCAAAACGAGTACTTGGGTTGCACTGACAGACTTGTGATTACTCCTTTGACCGACCGGTATGAAATTTCGAATTCGAAGATAATAATTATTATATTTTGGTATTACTGTTACAGTAAATTATAAACTCTAACACACTTATTCATAAAAGCTTGTCATTTTAAAACAGTGTTTAAATTATACTTGTCCTTGTCATTTGGATGCCAATGAATAGAGATGATTATTATAAACTAACCGTCAAAAAAAAATCTACGGTAGCTAATATAATCAGAAATAATCTTAATAGCTATGTTTCATGAAAATCTGTTCAGCCGTTCAAAAGTTACAGCTTTTTTTCTAGTTGGAGTCTGGGGTTTTTGATGGTTAGGTTTTAATGAAACTAATTGGTAAAAAAAATAAGGGTAATGCCAGTTACAATTGCTGTTACAATCGAAAATGGAAACGTGTAGCGTTTGTCGATGGTACACGATGTTTTATTTCACCAATAAAAGGGTTTTATATGAAACCGTGGTGCTTTCCAGATGCTACATAACCCTCGCTCAAGCACTAGCAATGAGCATGGGCGGTGCTCCTTGCGGTCCAGCCGGAACGGGCAAGACGGAAACAGTTAAGGATATGGGCAAGACTCTGGCTAAATACGTAGTTGTCTTCAACTGCTCCGATCAAATGGACTACAGGTCAGTTTTCTGTCTAGACATCTGCTACCGATAAGCTACGATAACATGGCGCGCCTCTCCAAATTACTATTTCAATGTGTGTAGTCACATCCTTACCGAGCAACAAATCCTTGAATTTATTTTTATTTGACGGCCGCCTCTATTCTCACACATGCATTGTGAGTCTTGGTGGTGCTTTGTAAATACTTTCAAACGTTTTGAATTTTGGAAGGGCGCGCCATATTATCGTAGTTAATCTCTACATTTAGCAGAAAAGGAAACAAATTCTTGTAAGTTAACTTTTACTAAAATAATAATACTTATCTTGGATGAAACGTTACGCCTGCGTAAAGAAACAAACAAAACACTAACAAACGCAAAAATTGTTGTCATTTCCGGATTCACTTTCTTCATAAATCATTATGCACATTCGATTGATTTTTCGTTAACTTTTTTTATAAGTATTATAAAAATATTTATCTATCCTCATATCGTAAAGTTCTAATTATGAATTCAATAATAATACTATAATGACAGACTTTATGCACAAGCAACTATAATAAAATTAAAAAGTTTTATTAAGATACAGTTTTCCTAACGAAACAGTGCTATAAAATAACTTTTTTCTATTATAGTACACCATAGACATAATATACTACTGTATAATAAATCTATGTAGTAAACTTCGGTTCCACCAAGAAGTTTTCAATTAAATTTTTAAAGCAGCCGTACATTATCTATGGTGGCGCGGCTAGGGCGCATGCGCGGCGCGCTATAACGCATGCGCGCTGAGTTCCGGGGCCATTTTGTTTATTTACAATTTACATTACTAATGTGTTAACTACCAATTACATGATTATAGATAAAGTAATGTATGAAACTGCACATAACCCCTATTATGCAACAGTTTCATAAACTACTATTTGGTAATCTTGAAAAATCTGATTCATAGAGGTCTCGGACGCATCTACAAAGGTCTATCTCAGTCAGGGTCCTGGGGATGCTTCGACGAGTTCAACCGCATAGAGTTGCCCGTGCTGTCGGTGGCAGCGCAGCAGGTCGCTGTCGTTCTCGCCGCCAAGAAGGAAAAGAAGAAGAGCTTCATCTTCACCGACGGAGACGTGACGGAAATGTGCCCAGAATTCGGGATCTTCATTACTATGGTATGTTGTGTAATAAACAAGTGAAACAAAAAATATTTATTCAGATAACAATTACTGTTATCTAACCGATACGACAAAAATTGCAGTTATTTCAAATGTTTCTGTAAATGTAATTGTTTCTAATAGATGTCGCTCCCGTCACCATGAGACGGTAAATATGAAGGTAAAATTTGAATCTGCGAGTATGGGTTACGGTAGCTCAGTTGGCAAGAGAGGCTGATGTACACAATCCAGAAGCACACAGGTTCGAGTCCTGCTAGCGGTAAACTTGAACTTTTCACAATTTTTTTTTTAAATTGTTTATTTTGGATTATTATAATTACCGGAAACGTCAGGTGCATGCACTACATTTACAGGTCTATCTTTAAATCCTTTTTTTTTTAAATTCAATTTAATTAAAAGTGATGGTTCATTTTGTTATTACAGAACCCAGGATACGCCGGTCGTAAAGAGTTGCCAGAGAACTTGAAAATCCAGTTCCGTACTGTAGCTATGATGGTGCCTGACCGGCAGATTATCATCAGGGTGAAGCTGGCGTCTTGCGGCTTCCTCGAGAACATCACGCTGGCTCGGAAGTTTTACACCTTATACAAACTGTGTGAAGAGCAGTTGACGAAACAGGTCTGTTCATACTTCATGGCGATTTGTAATGATAGACATTTACTTAATACCTGCCTGTTATCTGGTACTATGAGTTTGTCATGCTCAATAAAATGTCTCGCTGATGGTGGCGTTGTGTGTCGGATAAAACTACAAAGGACAATGGGCCCGCGCTCAAGTGCCCGAGCCAAAAGAGTTTCAAAACGAAAAAAGAGTTCCGATCGCGCTCCAGTCTTTGTTTTGTCAACCGACAGAATACACGTCAAAAATGCCGCACTGTATTGTGAACTTAGATTATGTAAACCCTAGATGAAGTGACAGTGTAACCAGTTTTATATCGGTGTTTAATTTGTGCATGTGTGTGTGAATGTTACCAGATTGAACCCTATTTTCCCATAAATAAAACTGAGATGTATCGAATAGTTTATTTTTTAATATTCATCAATTTTATGCATTATAAACTTAAAAAAAAAGTAAAAACTGACTTCAGAAACTAAAAAGTATAAAATAATTTTCTTAAAACTTATCAGCTTCTGAAGTCGGGGCCTTTAAAATTCTTCAATGCAGCTAGCTTGATAGTGGCACTGACTTCAGAAGCTGATAAGTTTTTTAAGAAAATTATTTTATACCTTTTAGTTTCTGAAGTCAGTTTTTACTTTTTACTCTTCCAGGCTCTTCAACCTATATGTTATTGACCTCATAGTCGATCTTAGCAGCATGAGTGTTCGATGTCGGGTTGGTGGTGTTTGTATTAACAGCTTTAACTACGCAGACGACATGGCGCTGCTGGGCCCAACTGCAGGATCCATTGGAAAGCTGTTGAAAGTATAGACAATTAAGTTTTTGCATAAGATATTGTTAAGAGACATACCAACCTTGCCTCTTTTGTAAAAGATAATATTAGTCTATGATTGTCTTTTAGACCTAGTTACTATGAGTTACTGTTCTTGTTATTTTATGTCTGTCAAGTTTGAAATATGTACTGAATAAAATTTCATTTTATTCTTGAAGATAATCTAATTGTTTATCTTATTACTGAATACACATGTATGCATGTGGAGCGTTTACTTGCTTCACAGATATATTTTTCATGACCGGGATAAAATCGATTTAAAAGGAAAATAATCTATAAAATTGAAAAACAACTGAATTTTGTTAACAATTCTGACTAAGGTTCATAGGTTTTTATTTAATAGAAAATTCGAAAGTCAATTCAGATTTCCCGTATTTTTGGGTATTTCAAAGGCCATAAACTGAGCACACTGAATGACTTTTGATTTAGAGGTTATGGAATCAATTATTACCTATTATTTCTTATTAATTGGTAATATCGACATAATTGAATTGTATTAGTAATTTTATGTGTATAACGGACATTCACATAATCACAAACAAAGCAATTTTAGCATATAATTACAGTAAAACGTACCTGTGAAACGTAACATTACCGGCAGCACTTTTTGTTCGGTTTTTGCATCCAAGGACACTGCAGACCACCATGTTCACATTGATAATATCAAATTATGATTACACTATCAGAAGAACACCCACAACAAGTAATTCAGGCTGTTAAAATTAATTAATTAATAACTTTTGATAGAATAACAACAAGCCGACGTCAATTTTGGTTGCAAAATGTCTAAATGACAAATGTGCTCATATCAAAAAAGTTGTTACCGACGTTCATTATAGTCTTTCTCGCTCTTTCTACAGACTAATGTATAGGTTCGCCACCCTCTCACACTAACGATGTGTGCGTGTCGCTTGATCTTTAGGTTTAAATAATCTAAGATTGTGAAAAAGTTGGATAGGCTGATAAATGGTCGCAAGTAAAATTAAGCTGTTTACTAATGACGATACGGTTTGAAATAGGTTATAGTTTTTTATATTTCTTTAAATGTACTTACGCTTAAATAATTTGACTCGGGACACTTTTTGCGTGAATCTTGTTCTAGACCCGCCGTCCATTAAAAAGAAAGAAAGAAAAAGATTTATTTCGGACTCGCACAGAAAATTACATACAGAGGGAAAACATTAAAATAATAATAAAAAGAACAAAATAAAAATCCTGCACGAGGCCAAAAATGGCCCCTATCTCAGCATACGCTGCGACAGATAAAATAAATGTCACAGCGCAGTGCAGCAGCATGCGCGCAGCGTATTGTAGTAGGAAGTCAATGGCTATCTATTTATATAGAAATGAGTCCCTATTTCACTTGGTCACGGCATCACGCGTGAAGGGCTGGACCAATTTCGCTAATTCTTTTTTTGTTGTGTTTGTTATAATTGTAAGGTCAAGGTAGGAATGGTAGATAGGGTAGGTATGGTAGGGTAGGTATAGTAGATAGGGCAGGTAGGTAGGTTAGGTTTAGTAGATAGGGTAGGTAGGTAGGGTAGGTATAGAAGATAGGGTAGATAGTAGGGTAGGTATGGTAGATAGGCTAGGGTAAGTAGGTAGGGTAGGTATTGTAGATAGGGTAAGTAGGTAGGGTAGGTATATAGGTAGGTAGGTAGGGTAGGTATATAGGTAGGTAGGTAGGGTAGGTATATAGGTAGGTAGGTAGGGTAGTTATATAGGTAGGTAGGTAGGGTAGTTATATAGGTAGGTAGGTAGGGTAGGTATATAGGTAGGTAGGTAGGGTAGGTATTTCATTTTATTCTTGAAGATAATCTAATTGTTTATCTTATTACTGAATACACATGTATGCATGTGGAGCGTTTACTTGCTTCACAGATATATTTTTCATGACCGGGATAAAATCGATTTAAAAGGAAAATAATCTATAAAATTGAAAAACAACTGAATTTTGTTAACAATTCTGACTAAGGTTCATAGGTTTTTATTTAATAGAAAATTCGAAAGTCAATTCAGATTTCCCGTATTTTTGGGTATTTCAAAGGCCATAAACTGAGCACACTGAATGACTTTTGATTTAGAGGTTATGGAATCAATTATTACCTATTATTTCTTATTAATTGGTAATATCGACATAATTGAATTGTATTAGTAATTTTATGTGTATAACGGACATTCACATAATCACAAACAAAGCAATTTTAGCATATAATTACAGTAAAACGTACCTGTGAAACGTAACATTACCGGCAGCACTTTTTGTTCGGTTTTTGCATCCAAGGACACTGCAGACCACCATGTTCACATTGATAATATCAAATTATGATTACACTATCAGAAGAACACCCACAACAAGTAATTCAGGCTGTTAAAATTAATTAATTAATAACTTTTGATAGAATAACAACAAGCCGACGTCAATTTTGGTTGCAAAATGTCTAAATGACAAATGTGCTCATATCAAAAAAGTTGTTACCGACGTTCATTATAGTCTTTCTCGCTCTTTCTACAGACTAATGTATAGGTTCGCCACCCTCTCACACTAACGATGTGTGCGTGTCGCTTGATCTTTAGGTTTAAATAATCTAAGATTGTGAAAAAGTTGGATAGGCTGATAAATGGTCGCAAGTAAAATTAAGCTGTTTACTAATGACGATACGGTTTGAAATAGGTTATAGTTTTTTATATTTCTTTAAATGTACTTACGCTTAAATAATTTGACTCGGGACACTTTTTGCGTGAATCTTGTTCTAGACCCGCCGTCCATTAAAAAGAAAGAAAGAAAAAGATTTATTTCGGACTCGCACAGAAAATTACATACAGAGGGAAAACATTAAAATAATAATAAAAAGAACAAAATAAAAATCCTGCACGAGGCCAAAAATGGCCCCTATCTCAGCATACGCTGCGACAGATAAAATAAATGTCACAGCGCAGTGCAGCAGCATGCGCGCAGCGTATTGTAGTAGGAAGTCAATGGCTATCTATTTATATAGAAATGAGTCCCTATTTCACTTGGTCACGGCATCACGCGTGAAGGGCTGGACCAATTTCGCTAATTCTTTTTTTGTTGTGTTTGTTATAATTGTAAGGTCAAGGTAGGAATGGTAGATAGGGTAGGTATGGTAGGGTAGGTATAGTAGATAGGGCAGGTAGGTAGGTTAGGTTTAGTAGATAGGGTAGGTAGGTAGGGTAGGTATAGAAGATAGGGTAGATAGTAGGGTAGGTATGGTAGATAGGCTAGGGTAAGTAGGTAGGGTAGGTATTGTAGATAGGGTAAGTAGGTAGGGTAGGTATATAGGTAGGTAGGTAGGGTAGGTATATAGGTAGGTAGGTAGGGTAGGTATATAGGTAGGTAGGTAGGGTAGTTATATAGGTAGGTAGGTAGGGTAGTTATATAGGTAGGTAGGTAGGGTAGGTATATAGGTAGGTAGGTAGGGTAGGTATATAGGTAGGTAGGTGCACAGTTGTTTTATTGGCGGTACGAAGTTCGCCGGGTCAGCTAGTATTGTATTAATCTTTTTATCACTTCAGGTCCACTACGACTTCGGTCTCCGTAACATTCTCTCCGTGCTGCGTACCCTCGGTGCAGTGAAGCGCGTCAACTGCAAGGACAACGAGAGTACCATAGTCATGCGGGTCCTTCGAGACATGAACCTGTCTAAGCTCATAGACGAAGATGAGCCCCTCTTTATATCCTTAGTGTCGGACTTGTTCCCGAACCAGGCATTGGAGAAAACCACTTACGACGATCTTGAGGAGGCCATTAAGAAGCAGGTTGATTTACTTGGGCTCATCAGTCATCCTCCGTGGTTGCTGAAAATTATTCAGGTCAGTATTATGCTGTTTTTAGGACATATTTCCAGGTGAAAACAAAATATAATACAAAATAAAAATCCAATCCAAATTCATATAATATGAAAATAACAAGCATTGTTTTTAGAGATATTTAAATGGGAGGTACAGTAAGCTTGCCAACAAAATGACGTAGTTTAAAAGACGTAGCATGTATAAGGTTTCGCTAACCTTAGTTAGTTAGTTAGTTTTTGTCCACAGCAGCCGGCAAACCCAGCAACGACTTACGTCCTGTGTGCCTTACAGCTCGCCGGGACATTTTTCTTTTTCATGTTTGGAAATATTAATTTGGTGATAAAAGTACCTACCTCTTTATTTTAAAATAAGTCCAATACTTGAACAAAGCGAAAAACTTTAACCATACTGTTAATATAGTATATTTACAATAATATATCAAATCAAAATTCTTTTTTTTTTTTAATATATTTATTACATGGCGTAATAAATATTATAAAAATATTAAAAAATACAATATCCTAAGATAAAGAACCCGCTTATTATGTAGTTCTTTTATCTAAGACAATATCGTACAAAATTATTGTTTTTCAGCTATACGAGACACAGCGGGTCCGGCACGGTATCATGACGCTAGGACCGCCGGGAGCCGGCAAGACTGCATGCATACAAACTCTTATGAGTGCACTCACTGAAACAGAGAACCCTCACAGGTAAAAAATAAACGAATATCGTAATAGAAATATACCAAGTATTTTTTTTATAGGTAATTGTAATTTTATTTATGTTAACACTAGCTTCCGCCAGCGGCTTCGCTCGCATGGTATCTTTATAAATTATAGCCTATGTTACCCAGTGATAATATAGCATTCTGATGGTGAAAGAATTTTTAAAATCGGTCCAGTTGTTTTTCAGTTTATCCATTACAAACAAACATACAAAAACAAAAATATTATAATAAAATATGCAACAAATCAAACTCAGGCGAATTTGTTTTGTTGCATACTTTAGATTGAAAACATTTTCTCCGGTAAGACTACCGGAGAAAATTAATATATCAGGTCCTATCTTATTAGTCCCGATCCCTTAAGGGGTTCTTGTACTTATCACTATGAACAACTTTTACTAAGAAACCAACCCTGAAATCTCAAAATTAAAAGAAAATCTGCTATTCCATTCATTTAGTCGAGTAATATTGAATTATTTGTATGGAACAGCAGTTTCTATTGCAATTTCATGATTGGTCCCATAGTAAAAGTTATTCATAATGATGAGTACAAGAACCCCTTAAAGGGATCGGGACTAGAAAGGTTGGATCTTATAGTGTAAGTGCCACGATTTGTAGGATGGATCCTATATCGTGGGTACAGTTTACAGACATTTCACTTACACAGACACCTAGACCCAGAACAATCATCAGTTGTAGGCCATAAGCGTGCATACGGCGTACGGGAATCGAATCCGTAATCAATCCAATTCATTAAAAAAACACGAAATAAAAGCATGTAGTTAACTACTCTCTCTCTGCTGAAAATCAGCGCTGTAGTGTTACTGCAGCGTATGCTGAGCTGAGGCCTTTTGGTCACGCAATACCACACCGAGCCTAATTTAATGTCATAGATTACATTTATGTGCGCAAGTGAGCCTGCTACAATGTGAAATTATTGCTGTGTCACTCCCGGCTATTCTGTTTCTTACTGTATATGGTGTGATTTAAGCATGTATTGTGTTGACCAATAAACCTTATTTATTTCTTCCTTTCTTATTCAAACATTATAACAAGTCAAATGTGACTTTAATACCAATCCTCGTTATGATACTTATATATGAAAAACATAAATGAAAAACTTATTCAAAAGTGTTATTTAAATGTTTATATGACCTGCATAGAAGCTGAAATCTATATGCACATGCGCCATAACATGCACTAAAGGTACCAGGAAATAATAAAGTAATAGGAGATTGATCGAACACACCTACACGAATGCACTACCACACGTCATAGGGGTAGGTTATCGGTACTGCATTATGAGACAGCAATATATGAATTGTTAACGGATACGGGAGATAGAAAGAATGGGCGTCAACGTTACAAACTGCAGCGCAAACCTACTACAACTATCAGATATATATTTTTACAGGGCCGGATTAATCTAAAGAGAAAGTAGGCAACACCTATGACCCGGGGATGCACAAAGGCTCGAGTTTTTATTTTACATTAATAATATAGAATCATTAGAATTCAAAATAGGTTGAACGTTGCAGTGCTTGCTAGCATATCGTCGCTGCGCCTATAAAAATTCGCCATGTATTTTTACAAAAAAAAAATTCTGTTTTTGATGCTATTTTTTAATATTTATTAAGTGCCATTTGGCAGGCCACGTGCGCCAGTAAAATCCATTTTTTAATAATTTATTTGGCTAAAGAGATAGCAAAATCAGCTACCTATGTAATTTTGGCCATAAATGGACTTGAAAAATCATCTATGTGTGCAGGAGTCACATAACGTATTTTTGAACTGACAAAAATACATAGCGGATTTTGCAGGCGCAGCGACGATATACTGTACAGATATTTGATCTGACTTGAGATGAATGTCAAGAAAAGATAATTTATGGCCATATATTATGGACTTGAAGACCATTTTGTTCTCTAACATCTGTGTCGGTAGCTGCAAACTAAAGCAACTATCTGGGAAGCATTGTCGCGTCTAAAGGAGATCTTGACGCGAACATACATACATAATAATAACATACATACATAGTATAATAATATTGCCAGAAGTCATGCAGTCACTGTGGTCAAAATCGGCTATAATAGGGGACAAAATATATTTTACTTGAATATTTTATATAGAAATTGTAAATAATTTTATTAGGATTATTTATACTGTAAGATGAATACAAAAGAAATGAAAGAGGAAGCAATGTTTTTGTCAGAATTAAAAAATATTCATTTGTGTTTTCTTTTAAAATTTAAATTGAAAAACGGAAGATTGCCTAATCCGGCACTGTATGTTCGGAAAGTTGTCCGATTCCTTCGCTATAAATAGAATTTGTCATGGGGGTAGCATAAACGGAAAGAGTTACTACACTATTTTGATTTTGGACAATCGTGAACGTTCCATAAAAAATGATAAAATCGGCAATAATTTGTTTTTGCTTTAATCGACTCAATTTCATGTAAAGATAAATTAGTTGTATCGAAGAAACAAACAAACAAACTAAGCAGACATTCTTCGTCAATTTCTAATTATTGTAATTTGATTCCATTTACCTCACACAGTGTAAACTTTCAAGTACATTTTCTTCTCATTACGATTCCATATATTTTGTAAGTAAACGTTAAAATCAGAGTTAAAAACGTAGACGTAGCAAAAAAGTTCCTTTTTAGCTACGTCGTAGCTGCTTCGTAGCACTGTGCTACGATGTTGCAGCCATGAGCCAACGTCTACGGCAGCTTCGGGATTGTAGCAGGCCACGATTAGACAACGCGTATTTTTTTATTCAAATTAATATTAGGGAAGGATAGGAGTGGGACAGTATAATAATACGAATAATTAAAATATCAGAAATAAAAATATGATTTTCAAATTTTCGCGCTAGAACACAGTCACGTGACGTGACGTCATTGCATCGTTCATGCATAGTGTGTGAATATGGTTGCCAAGGAAACACGAATGAGTGACGTCATAAAGTCGATGATGGTGTTTATTATTAAGGACTGTAGTAACTCCTTCGCATTTATGCCATCCTGGTGCCCGATTCTATTTATAGCGGAGAGGATTGGACTCCAAACTATACAACTACATACATGCACACAAAAGCAGTGGCGTGCACAGACATTTATTACAGGGTAGGCAAAACAACTTAGCGTTGTATTGGCAAATTAAATGACGTTTGTGATTAGCCACCTCACCCTAAGACTTAAATTAATTGATATCATAGACACGTTAAAGTTTGTTTTACTGAATACTTAATTTATTAGATTATTATTTATTAATTTATTAGATTATTATGCCTACTGGTATTGTTTTTCTGTCTTTATGGAGTGTACGCCACTGCACAAATGCAACAACAACTTTTGGAGTTTCTTGTAGGTCTCTTCTCTATAGAATGACTTTAGCAATGTGCATTTTTAAAACATTGAAATATTTTTTTTTTTATTAATTTTTGATTCGGATTTTGTTTATTTCATAATAAATTTAATATTTGACCCGGCTAAATTGTACTACGGACTGGAACTACACCACACGATCTACCTGTCTTTGATTACTGGACTTTTTTTGCAATATGTGTCCATATTCAATTATGTTTTAAAATATTAAAAGTACAGGTATCGGTAAAAAATATGGACGGTACTTTCATTTCCGATTACGTCATTATCATGACTTTTTTTCTCTTTTTATTTATTTTCATATAAAAACATACAGTTCATTTATAATTAAACCTAAGTATGTACTAATTATAATTATTTATAGAGCCTAATTATTTAAAAATAAAAATATAAAACTGGCACCTAGATGTCAAACTACTTCTCCTCATCGCTGTCAATTGACAGTTTGCCCAAAAGACTGGCAGTATTCCCACGTTGAATGCTTATTCTTTGACCAAAGAACTAATTCAATCATTTTTATAAATTAAAAATTATTGAAATAGTGAATTAAACTTCGTAACATAAACTTGAGAACATTCTCCTGCAGTGTGGGTATAATGGCGTGCTAGTCTTACTTAGGAAACTATACTAGGAGAGTATAAAAATGCAACACCTCTGAATGCAACTGAATGTAACAGGTTGTTTTGATCACTGACGTCATGGTACCATGAGTTACGTTGTTGATAGGAACTCTTCGGTACTTATGAAAACCTGGTACATATTGTTGCAGTTCTTGTATATGCTTACAGTGTGTTTATAATACGCTCACTATTCACGCAATGTAAACAAACATGCGTCAAAAATCCTGTTATTTCTAGCACTGACTGATTTTCGATTCGGGACGATTATGTGAAATCATAAAATAATTATACTAGTTAGTATAATAAGTTTATGAGTGAGATATACTAACTATCTTACACTTATTAATACAAACTAGTGGTCGTCTAATGGTCGTATGTTTATTTTAGGTGTTAATTTTTTAAGTGAATTCAATTTTTTATTATGATTGTTTATTTTTTCTTTCAATTATGATTAATTTGTATGAATTGTTTTATTGTTATAAAATTCAATGCTATGTTTTGAATGATAGAATTATGTCACGCGTGAACGGCTGGACTAATTTCGCTAATTCTTTTTTTATTGTTTGTTATAATTGTAAGGAGAAGGTAGGTATGGTAGATAGGGTAGGTATGGTAGATAGGATAAGCTAGGTATAAGGTAGGTAGGTAGGGTAAGTAGGTAGGTAGGTAGGTGGGTAGGTAGGTGCACAGTTCTTTTATTGGCGGTACGAAGTTCGCCGGGTCAGCTAGTAATCTATAATCATGAATAAAGGTGTTTATATGTTACTGCCCTACAGCTGGGCACTCTTCTCCGAATGAGAAGGAAAATAACTAGAAATAATAAATGCCACTTTTACGAAAGGTTTTACTGAACTTTTTCGTTTTTTGTATATAAAATTTTCCATTGCAAGCAAAGTAACGCGACGTTGAGACGAGCAATGCACTGAAAATGCATTCAACCCTAGTTTGAACACCAGGAACCTATAAACACTAGGACGTCTATCGGATACTAACTTGTTTGAACTTGCATCCGCGGTCATTTCCCTAGAACGAGATAGCAATATACAAACGCTTCATAAACACATGAGATAGAACGAATCATGTCATCTTAATGAATGACCTCGAATTCCATAATATTGATAAAATCACACTATAAAAACATTATTAACACAATATGTACCTACATCGATTTCAGAAAAAAAAACGATACACAAAGATCACAAAGTTGCTAATCGATCTACTAGGTACCTTATAAAAATGAAATGGACTATTATTATAATATTAAAATTCCCTTTATTCAATTTTGAATATAGGTACTTTTAGATATTTTTAAATAATTTTACAATAAAAAAAAGAGTAGTAGGCCACCGGCATCGGGAACAGGGTCCAAGCTACCGGTGGTCAGGGCTCTAGAGAGAGAAACCTCCTTACAATGCACGCATGCTTTCTGAATCAGGCCCTTGATCCAGCCACCTACGAGTAGAAATAATTATAATACTTTCAGAGAAATGCGAATGAATCCAAAAGCAATAACGGCCGCTCAGATGTTCGGAAGATTAGACGTGGCCACCAACGACTGGACTGACGGCATATTCTCAGCTCTATGGCGTAAAACACTCAAGATTCAGACTGGTGAATATATTTGGTTGGTCCTTGATGGGCCAGTTGACAGTATATGGATCGAAAACTTGAACTCAGTGCTCGATGATAATAAAACTTTGACTTTGGCCAATGGTGATCGCCTCACGATGTCTCCTACTTCCAAGATCTTATTTGAACCAGAAAATATTGATAATGCGTCGCCGGCTACGGTGTCTAGAAACGGCATGGTGTACATGAGCTCCTCAGGACTGACTTGGGATCCAGGTATTTTATTCCTTGACAGTTTGCATTACCGCATGGCTTTATTAGGTTCTAAACGTCAAAGCGGACCCTTAGAATGTAGATCTGCTATATTTGGGACAAATATATAGTAGATCACAAAATTCCGGAATTTTGATATATCATGTAATATTGCTTCTCCAAAAAAGTCCGTTTGTCGGATTAAGAATAATTTATTTGCTAGAATATGAGAATAGGGTTTGACACGTAAGCGGGTGCTTTATCTGAGATTTGACGGAAATAATTTTGAATAACACAGACAGTTCGTCATACTCAATGACTATGGTCATACTCTACCAGAATCTGGTGTTCAAATACTTATATAATACTTAGAATACCGATTGGTTTCCGACAAAAAAAAACAGTTGAATTGAGAACTTCCTCTTTTTTTAAAGTTGGTTAAAACTAAAATACATGAGTTTTTGGATCGGCGGCGAAAATGAATCAATAATCTAAGACATAATATTATGTTGAAAATATGAGTTCAAAAATTAATGGATTTTATAACAAAAGATAAATTTTATTATACTCATTATAATGATATACACTTCTATTTCAGTATTTCGTGCCTGGATTAAAACTCGATCACCACGTGAAATAGATGTTTTTACTCCTCTTTTTGAACAAACGTTCCCGGTCGTCTATACCTGGTGCACTCAAAATCTCATCTTTAGCATGCGTGTGCTTCAGAGTAACATTATAGCCCAAATACTGAACCTTCTAGAAGGATTAGTCCCTCCTCAAGTGGTAGAAGTGGAGGATCCGTCTGGCAACAAATCTCTCAACGGTGATGAGGACGAAGAAGAGAAAGATAAAGGAGAAGAGATCATATTGTTTTCTCACGAGCACCTACATAAGGTCTACGTTTTTAGTCTAGTATGGGGTTTTGGGTCATTACTAGAAACAGGAGATCGAAAACGTTTTGATGAATACCTGAGGAAACAATTCAAAGACATGTTGGATTTCCCAAAACACCCGAACAACAAACCGTGTATAGCTTTCGACTTTTTTGTCAAACATCCTGGCAAATGGGAGCTGTGGGATGACTTAATGATGCACTACCAATATCCAGACACCGCTACACCTGACTATGCAAGCATATTGGTCCCTATTGTTGATAATGTAAGAATTAATTACTTAATTCACTGTATTGCTAAACAAGGGAAAGCAGTTTTGCTGCTAGGAGAACAAGGCTCAGCAAAAACTGTTATGATGAAGGCGTATATGAAAAATTGTAATCCAGAACAGTTTATTGGGCGTTCCTTCAATTTCTCTTCAGCGACTAGTCCATATCAATTTCAAAAAACCATAGAGAGTTACGTGGAGAAACGCAGCGGCATGATGTTTGGGCCTCCTGGTGGAAAGAAAATGCTGGTCTTCATAGATGATATAAACTTGCCACAGATTAACGAATGGGGCGATCAGATAACGAATGAAATTGTCAGACAGACCATGGGCATGAATGGTTTTTACAACCTGGAGAAACCTGGTGACTTTACGACGGTCATTGATATACTTTTCCTAGCTGCTATGGGACAACCTGGTATGTACAATTTGTTACCGAAGTTATAACTAGAACTCTACACAGAATAGTTAATCATCTGCAATATTCCTACTTAAACAATATGGATCAGAAATGCGTGGTCATATTTTAGAGTTTGGAACACACCATCGAACTGAACAACTTTCTCTATGGGACCAACATCGTAATCACGAAAAAATTATCAGCTGTCCCATACAAAACTTCAATACCTAGTCGAAGTTGTGATTTTTAAGTTGTCCCATACGTTTGTATGGGACAACTTAAAAATCACAACTTCTAAACTAATCATTTTTGCGGAACATATGTTGCGTTTAGATGCATAGAAGAGATGTCCTAATAAAATTAAAAATAATATAAATAAATTTTTGGACCACTATAAATGGACCACCACATGTAAAGTTAAAATTAACAGAGATGAATATCGTAATACAGAGTGTTAACATTTCAGGTGGTGGAAGAAATGATATTCCAGCACGTTTGAAGCGCCAGTTCTCCATATTCAATTGTCCTTTACCCAACAATGATTCCATTGACAAAATCTTCAAAGTGATCGGAGAGGGTCATTACAATTCAAAACGAGGGTTCACAGCAGAAGTCAGATCACTCATCAAAAAAGTAATACCATTAACTAGAGAGCTATGGGCGAGGACCAGGGCCAACTTACTGCCCACGCCAGCAAAATTCCACTACGTCTTCTCATTGCGGGATCTTTCTAGAGTTTGGCAAGGAATGGTGGGAACTTTGCCAACCGTGATAGAGTCTGAGAAGTGTCTGATGCTGCTGTGGAAACACGAATTTTCAAGAGTGTTCACCGACCGGTTCACACATGAAAAGGATAAGGCCTGGTTCAACAAGGCCATGTATGATATCACAGAGGAGGTGCTTGGAGTTGAATTTAAGAAAATGATGCTTGACAAAGAGCCTGTATTTGTGGATTTTATGAGGTAAGTCTGAGTTTGATGATTTTGAAACGTTGCCTTTCTGTATTTGATGAGGATTTACTCATGATAATCATCCGAATACCTATGATCATCATGGAAAATTACAAGCTTTAAAGTCCAACAAAGCTTCTTTGGTTATAGAAATCTATTATATACAGGACGATGCATTTGAGATGGGTCAGTGCGGAAAAATCTGAAATTTAGAAGTAGAATTTGATATCAATGGATTAAGCTGTATGGTATATTATGTTACCAGAAATGTAATAAGTAATGCGGAGCTGATTGAATAAATGTATTATATAACAATTTCTATGATTATATTCATATATTGTTTCAAGCATATCAATTTTACTTACTACTAATATTTTTCTTTGTTTTTCTCAGAGATGCACCAGAACCAACCGGTGAAGAGGGCGAAGACACAGATATGGAGCTACCTAAAGTATACGAGCCAGTTTTCGACTATGCCGAACTTCGGGAACGTTTGGATATGTTCCTGGCACAGTTCAATGAAATGGTGCGAGGCTCTGGCATGGACCTGGTGTTCTTCCCGGATGCCATGCTCCATTTAGTTAAAATATCCAGAGTTATAAGACATCCTAGAGGAAACGTCATGCTCGTAGGTGTAGGTGGTTCTGGAAAGCAATCCTTGACCAAGATATCCACATTTATAGCAGGTTACCGCTCCTTCCAAATTGCATTGACCAGGTCCTACAATGTCACCAACTTTCTTGAAGATCTCAAGCTACTTTATAGATCATGTGGCGTACAAGGGAAAGGAACTACTTTTATATTCACAGACCTTGACATTAAGGAAGAAGGATTTTTAGAATATCTAAATAATATATTATCGTCTGGTGTAATATCGAATCTGTTCACTAAAGATGAACAACAGGAAATTATTTCTGAGTTGACTCCTGTCATGAAACGCGAGAATCAGAAACGAACTTTGACTAATGAATTGGTAATGGAATATTTCTTGAACAGGACATGTCAAAATCTTCATGTAGTGCTGTGCTTCTCACCAGTAAGTATGCTAAACTGCATGGGACCTTAATCGTTCCAAAAGGCAAATCCTTTCGTAGTTCAACTGAAGTCTTCGATATATATGCTTGTGACTATGAAGATTTGTGCATTCCATAGAGACAATAACCTAACTGTCAAAAACAGGGGTTTTTTCTCCAACTAGAAAAAAGAGCTGTAACTTTTAAACGGCTGAACATGTCCCACTCGCACTTGTTGGGTATTTTACTATTGGATATTTTAATCGTTTTTTATTACATTTTAGGTAAGCGAAGCTTTCAGATATCGTGCAATGCGTTTTCCTGCCCTCATATCTGGATGCACAATAGATTGGTTTCAACCCTGGCCTAAAGATGCTTTAGTTTCTGTTGCTGACCATTTCTTGGCAGAATTTGAAATTGAATGCACAAAAGATGTTAAAAAAGAACTGGTCACAGTATTAGGAACGATACAGGATGTTGTGTCGCAAGTTTCAGTAGAGTATTACCAAAGATTTCGTCGTTCGTCTCACGTTACGCCAAAGTCATACCTCAATTTTATTGGTGGCTATAAAACTATATACCAGATGAAGCAAAAAGAATTAGGCGATGGAGCTCTAAGAATGAACACTGGTCTGGAGAAACTTCGGGAGGCATCTATATCTGTTGAAGTTTTGAAAAAAGACTTAGCTGTCATGGAACAAGACTTGGCTTTGGCTTCAGAAAAAGCTGGGCGGGTGTTGACTGAAGTAACAGAAAGGGCAATGCAAGCTGAAATTGTAAAAAATCAAGTTCAAATAGTTAAGGAAAAAGCAGAGGTTCTCGTCGCTTATATTGCGGAAGAAAAGGCGAAAGCTGAAATAAAACTAGAAGCTGCAAAACCGGCCTTAGAAGAAGCTGAGGCTGCGTTGAATACAATTAAGCCAGCACATATCGCGACTGTAAGGAAGTTGGGCAGACCCCCACATCTTATTATGAGAATTATGGACTGTGTGTTAATTCTCTTTCAAAGAAGATTACATCCCGTTATATCTGATACAGCTGCTCCTTGCCCGAAGCCATCCTGGGCAGAATCTTTAAAGGTATCTCTTAAATTTATTTACAGCTATTTATTTTCTACTAATTTCACATTCACTCCACATTACCTATTTTAAATTTTAGATGATGGCCAGTACTACTTTTTTGCTACAACTTCAAAACTATCCAAAAGACATAATTAACAATGAGATGGTAGAACACCTGACACCTTATTTTGAAATGGAAGATTATAATATGGATACAGCCAAAAGAGTATGCGGTGACGTTGCTGGCTTACTATCTTGGACCAAAGCTATGGCTTTCTTCCACAGCGTTAACAAGGAAGTATTACCTTTGAAAGCTAATCTGCTGATGCAAGAAGCCAGATTAAAGGTATATTATATAATCATTTTATACAACCCAGCGCATTATTTTTATTCCCTATTATTTTATGTTTGTTATTGGCTTTCTGCGCTACATGTCATGGGTTCGATCTATCGCCGCACTTAATAAATATTTGTATGGCCTTCAAAGAGTTATTGCGGGTCTGGGCGTGTGTGCACGTGAGGTTTATATCTGTAAACTATACCCACGTTACAGAAATCCTAGTGTATAATGTGTGTGTGTATAAAGGGCAAGGATTTAAAAAAATATAATATATTTTGTCTTGTTCGAATTGTAGATGGCCATGGATGATTTGTCATCAGCTGAAAGACAGTTAGAAGACCGAGAAATGTCATTAAGAAAAGTCAAGGAACAGTACGAATCAGCAGTTTCTGAAAAGCAGCAACTAACAGATGCAGCTAATGTGTGTTTAAGAAAAATGACAGCTGCTACAGCCCTCATTAATGGACTAGGAGGCGAAAAGATAAGATGGACACAGCAAAGTAAGGACTTCAAGGAACAGCTCGGTAGACTAGTAGGGGACGTCGTATTAGCTACGGGATTTTTATCATATTGTGGTCCTTACAATCAGGAGTTTAGAAACAGCCTACTTAGTACATGGATGGGCATTTTAACGAGCAAAAATATACCTGTAACACAAGATTTAAATATTACTAATATGTTAGTAGAAAATGCGACAATTTCGGAATGGACATTACAAGGCCTTCCAAATGATGAGTTGTCTGTTCAAAACGCCTTGATAGTCACCAAATCCAGTTCTTATCCACTTTTAGTTGATCCTCAAAGTCAAGGAAAGAATTGGATCAAGAATAAAGAAAGTTCTAATGAGCTACAGATTACTTCTCTCAATCATAAGTATTTCAGAACTCATTTGGAAGATAGTTTATCTCTTGGTAGACCTCTACTGATAGAAGACGTAGCTGTCGAATTGGATCCTGTTATAGACAACGTCTTGGAAAAGAATTTTATTAAATCAGGTTCTATAGAGAAGGTAATTGTGGGGGACAAGGAATGTGACGTAATGCCAGGATTCATGTTGTACATCACAACTAAACTTCCAAATCCTGCATACTCACCTGAAATCAGTGCTAAAACATCGATCATAGACTTTACTGTAACTATGCGGGGTCTGGAAGATCAGCTGCTTGGTAGGGTAATATTAATGGAAAAATCTGACCTAGAAGAAGAAAGAGTTGCATTGTTTGAATCTGTAATGAAAAACCAGAGAAGTATGAAAGAGTTAGAAAGCAATTTACTCAGTCGCTTATCATCTTCTGAAGGTTCATTAGTAGATGACGAGGCCTTAATTCATGTATTACAAATAACTAAAACGACTGCAGAAGAAGTGAATGAGAAACTAAAAGTAGCAGCAGTAACAGAGAAGAAGATTATAAAAGCTCGAGAAGAATTTAGAGCAGTGGCTGCTAGAGGTTCTATACTATACTTCTTGATTGTAGAAATGAGCAATGTCAATATAATGTACCAGAATGCATTGAAACAGTTTCTGAACATATTTGATAACTCAATAACCAAGTCTACAAAAACCAATGTAACCGAAGAACGAATTAATATTATCTTGAAGTACTTGACGCATGAAGTTTGGGCATTTACATTACGCAGTTTGTATGAGAGACATAAAGCGCTGTTTACTCTAATGCTTGCGATGAAAATAGACTGTCAACGTGAATTGATATCACACGACGAATTCATGGCGTTTATCAAAGGCGGTGCATCATTGGACTTAAATGCAGTCACGCCAAAACCTTTTCGATGGATTCTTGATATAACTTGGTTGAATCTAGTTGAGATTAGTAAATTAAAAAACTTCAGTGATGTCCTCAGTAGGGTAAGTAATCTAAAACCGTATTAAAAGAATGCCCCATTAACTGTTATTGCTGAATGAGATGTAAATAATTACAAACAAAATGTAAATCTAACCTTAGCTCCAAAACAGACGATGATAGATTGACAGAAGACAAACCTAAAAATCTAGAGGGAAAAATTAATGTTAAATAGATGGCTTTTCCCCCGCTTTTTATGTGGTCAAACACGTTTTCTCCACCCTTTGTGTCCTTGTCAGATGACAAAACGAAAAACCGAGAGATAAAACGCTAAAGAAATGTTTTGTCCCCGATTTTTCTCTCTATCCGTTTAGGCCGTGCTAGCCCTGCCAGGCCAACCAGGTCCAACGGCATATTTGAATTTAAAACGTTGGGGTCTCAACCCAATACCCATATATGCCTGTCTATACAGGATACTTTTTTATGTAGAGCTCATAATTTGTAGAGTTATTCAGTCTCTGTTCCTAAATGCAACCGCAGTATTGGGATACAGTTTAAAAGAAAATGAAAATTGGACTTAGTATGTAGGATACGCATAATTTACTAGCGCAAGCCATGCAAAATCAATTTTTTATTTTATTTTGAAGTGAATTTAGTACTGCGGTTGCATAATTATGTAAACGGACACTGAATCATTCTACAAAATATGCGCACTACATAAAAATATATCCTATATAATATGTTCAGTCTTATTAAGTTGTAACCTTACTGTTATAACATACCATTACCAGCTTCAACTTTTAATTGGGGCCATTTTATTTATGTGTTTTAGCTTATAGCGCATTAGTTGTTATAGATACAGGTAAGTGCATTGATGAGATGTTATCGAATAAGTCATTGTTATACTTTTCAGATAACATCGAATGAAAAAGAATGGCGTGTGTGGTATGAGAAAGCTAAACCAGAAGAAGAAAATTGCCCTAGCGGTTATCATGAAAGCCTCGACGTGTTTAGGAAACTATTGCTTATTAGATCATGGAGTCCTGACAGAACATTGTCGCAGGCTAGAAAGTATATTGTTGGTAAGCTAAAATTTAATGTAGGTATAGGTAGGTGTGACATTCGTAAATTTTTGTGAAAAGAAAAATTTTACTGCGAGGATGAATCGTACCTACCTGATATCTTTCCTCAAAAATTGTAAACTTTAGAGTGCGCTTCGCATGCCCGTCATCCAATTTATGATAAACTAATATATTGATCCAAATTGCATAAACCGAAGGTAATCAGGGATTTATTGATAGCCAATTAAAAATAGTTCCAAATAACTCGATAGGTGTAAATACTTACCCCCTAAAAACAAATAAAAACTTGTCAATTTTAAATACTGATTAAATATATGCCAATGAATAGAGATGACAATAGTGTTAAGAGTTAGTTTAGTTAAATAACGTTTAATCATTGTCTAAACTAATATTATAAAGAGAAAATATTAAATTTTTTAAATAAAAAATTAGAACCTATTTTAAAAATTATTTCACCAGCAGAATGCTATATTATCACTGAGTAACATAAGCTATAATTTATAAAGATATCACGCAGGTGAAGCCGCGGGCGGAAGCTAGTTTATTAGTAAAGGGGTTTAATTATTACTGTTGCGAAAATAAAACTTAGCTTAATTTTTAGATTCTCTTGGGCCCGAATATGGTGAAGGTCAGATCCTCAACTTAGAAACAACTTGGGAGGAATCAGAACCACGTACACCTTTAATTTGTATTTTGTCTATTGGTTCTGACCCTTCAGCGCAAATTGCATCACTCGCAAAAGCTAAAGAAATTGGTAAGGTATAAAAGAAGGCAAAAATCTAATATTTTATTTTAGAGTGAAATATAACGTTTATTTTTTCTCTACAGTTTTAAAATCCGTATCCATGGGTCAAGGACAAGAGATAGTGGCACGAAAAATGATATCAGACTCAATGAACGAAGGAGGTTGGGTGCTTCTTCAGAATATACATCTTTCACTCCCATTCTGTGTAGAAGGTATGGATGCTCTAATTGAAACAGAACACATTCAAGAATCATTTAGACTTTGGCTAACAACCGAAGTTCATACTGAATTTCCTATTGGCCTACTACAAATGGCCATCAAGTTCACTAATGAACCTCCTCAAGGGATCAGAGCGAGCATGAAGCGAACATATCAAAATATCACGCAAGATTTCCTTGACTATTCCTCTTTAACACAATGGCCGCCACTTCTTTATGCTGTAGCGTTTTTACACACTATAGTCCAAGAAAGACGAAAGTTTGGACCACTTGGCTGGAATATACCATATGAGTTCAACCAATCTGATTATGCTGCCAGTGTTCAATTTGTACAAAATCATTTAGATGAAATCGACCCGAAGAAGGGTATATCATGGCCAACAATATGCTACATGCTCGGAGAAGTTATGTACGGTGGTCGGGTCACAGATGACTTTGACAAACGCTTGCTGACCACATTTACTAATGTGTGGTTCTGCGATGTTCTTTTACGACCCGGCTTTGAGTTTTACAAAGGTTATAAAGTTCCAACCACAAGGAACATTCAAGGATACGTAGATTACATCAATCAGCTTCCTCTAACTGATACTCCTGAAGTGTTTGGATTGCACGGCAATGCAGATATAACATACCAAATTAATAGTGCTAAGGACATTTTGGATACTATCTTGAATGTACAACCTAAAGAAGGTGGCAGTCAAGGCGGAGAGACGAGAGAAAGTATTGTGTATCGTTTAGCAGAGGATATGTTGGAGAAATTACCAAAACAATACATCAGCTTCGAGGTCAGAGAAGCACTGGTAAAGATGGGCGCATTTCTTCCTATGAACATTTTTTTGAGGTAAATCTTTTATAAAAACTTAGTTCATAAATTTTTGGATATTTCTTTTTATTTAAATCCAAGAGTCTACACAGACCTTAGTCAAGAATAGTTAGACAAAGGACTGCTCTATGTAAACAATGAAGATGTACTTACTTGGATGATTTCTACTAGACTATTTCTTTTGCTCTGTGGCACTACTGAATCATCAACTCAGTCTTTAGTTTAGTATTATATTTCAAACAGAAGAGACATTTAAACAAATGAATAAAATTGAAGTCTACAAACAGACTTCAATGTCTAATTAACCCTTTGACCACCAGGGGGCCTAAAAAGGCCACATTGAGCAACATCTACTGATCTGCATAGTAACTGTCAAACAGATGATTACTGAATATGAACCTTATGCGGATGATATTAAGAGTTGTCAATTAAGTAGATATTTTGACATAATTTGTAATATGAATCATATTGTGATTAATCTAAAGCGGCCTTTTTAGCCCCCCAGTTCCTGGAAATCTTTTATGTTATCTACTTAATCCGACCTTAATTGAGCGGAGAAGTTGACAGCTTTTTATTAAATGCATAAGAAAGTATATACGGTAAAAAAACAATTTTTAAATTTCTTGGCTGTCTGTTTATTCCAACTAATCATCGAAACGGCTGGAACGATTTTGACAGCACTTTCATTGGCAGACAGCTGATGCTATAAACTATTTTACTATTATTTTTTCTTTAGTTTTTTTTTTATATTCCTTGCGGGCCTTGTCGCTGGCACAGCTAGTGAATAATAATTAACTTTTTTGTCCACTTCTCTAGACAAGAAATCGATAGGATCCAAAAAGTTGTAAAGACTGTCAGCTCAACATTGTGTAATCTGAAATTGGCCATAGACGGCACCATCGTGATGAGCCAAGGTCTCAGGGAGTCCTTGGACGCTATGTACGACGCTCGTATACCGCAAAACTGGCTTAAAGTGAGTATTATAGCAATAATTATAGTAATAAAAAAGTCCAGCCGATATCAAATAATAAATGAAGCTATTTAGTATCTAATCAACAATCTGCACCGGTTTATTATTAAGACATTTATTTCTCAATACAGAAAATTATTTACTTACAATGAGAATCACTATGTAGTTGAAATCTCGACAAATAAAATTTATTTATTTATAAATAAATAAATTTATTTACATATAGACCATCGACCGTTCATTATGTGTGAATATACCAAGGAAACACGAAGGAGTGACGACATAAACTCGATGATGGTATTTAAAAAAAAAATCCGTTTGAAATTAAAAAAAAAATTGTAAACACGGTATAATTTTTTTATAAATCTATGATTAATGTATATGTATATTTAATGTTTAATCTGTGGAAACGTTGTGGATTGTACGTTAACCTACCCTTATCATATATTTAGATGTAAGACAAAATGTACAATATTGTTGGTTTTCACAAATAAAATAACATATTATCTTGTCCGTGCACGTACCATCCTTTTTTCTCTACATCACCCTTAGGTTGACTTGTAATAAATGCCTAAGGCAAAAGTCCGCCTCTGTACATAGAGCATAAAGTATAAATAAATAAAGCACTTTTGACAAGTTTTATTATTGGTTATTTAACATAATTTCTCATTATAATTTCGATGAAAGTTCCCTATTAATTTAAGCACGCCATTTCGCCGATGCCGTTATGAGGTCTCGTATAAAAGGAAGCGAGTCTACGGCCATCTACCGGCTACAATTCAATTGACTACGTCTGACAATGCCGCTCGGGCTATTACTACAAATATTGCGCTATTAAACTTGGTTTCTTCGATAAAAATCACTGATATTTGTTCAATAAGTACCTAGCCTCATCGCCAGAGGGCGCTGTAGTTTCAAAAGAGTTTTACCACAGTGTAGCACATTCTTTTTAAATTCTTTTTTCAAATTTTCATTCCAATCCCTTCATTTGTTTTAATTTGACAACTTATGGAAGCCAACGTGTCGATCGGTTTTACAAAAATGGAAAAAGAGCAATATCGTTCGGTGATTCGATTCCTATTTTTGGAAGGGAAAACGCGCATCGAAATCAAAGAGCGCTTGGATGCTGTGTACGGTGACTCTTCTCCATCGATGGCCACCGTCAAGAATTGGTTCAACGAGTTTGCACGTGGCCGTACGTCGGTTTTTGATGAACCACGTCCAGGTGCACCGAAAACAGCTGCTACGGAGGAAAACATTAAAAAAATCCATGATCTCGTATTGGCAGATCGCCGATTGAAGGTTCGGGAGCTAGCTGAGACTGTAGGCATTTCAGAAGGAACAGTGCATCATATTCTTCACGAGGAACTCGGCATGAGAAAGCTGTCGGCGCGATGGGTGCCGCGTTTACTCACACCAGAAAACAAGCGCAACCGTGAGACCACATCGGAGACGTGTTTGGCGCTGTTTAAGCGGAATCCAGCGGAGTTTTTGCGTCGTTTTGTGACCGTCGATGAAACCTGGATCCACTGGTACACACCAGAGACCAAGGAGCAATCAAAACAATGGATCCAGACCGGGGAACGTGCTCCAAAGAAGGCGAAAACTGTAAAATCGGCCGGAAAAGTTATGGCCACCGTTTTCTGGGATTCACAAGGTGTGATCTACATCGATTACCTCGAGAAGGGTAAAACAATTACAGGGCTTTACTATGCCGATTTATTGGGCCGATTCGACGCCGAATTAAAGAAAAAACGACCCCATCTGGCGAAGAAAAAAGTGCTGTTTCACCACGACAACGCACCGGTTCACACGTCTGCCGATGCCATGGCCAAATTGGTCGAATTACGCTACGAATTGCTGCCCCATCCACCGTATTCTCCAGATTTGGCCCCTTGTGACTTCTTTCTGTTTCCTAATCTAAAAAAATCACTCGCCGGGAATAGATATGGATCGAATGAGGAGGTCATCGCCGCCACGGAGGCCTATTTTGCAGAGTTTGACAAAAACTATTTTTCGGACGGATTAAAAAAGTTGGAGCATCGCTGGGCTAAGTGTATCGAACTAAAAGGAGACTATGTTGAAAAATAAATTCCCACTTTTCCAAAATTTTCGTTTACTTTTTGTAGGCTAAGTATTTATTGAATGACCCTCGTATTTTTACCAAATTTCTGTTATATTTCATAAGAAATATGATGACAAAGGGCCAAAAACACCTTTCACGGACGAAAACATCAGCTTTAATTAACGGAGCTAAGTTCTAAGTACCTATAAAAATCATGCAATTGTAGACTTTTGAACTATAGGTAAGTATATAGAGAGCTGAATTTAGGTCAACGCTACAGCGGTACTTATTGCGTTCTGATGTTTGCCCATTTTACGATTTACACTTGCCATGTCTTATGGGCTCCTAGTAAAAAATATCGTATTCGCGGTGCTTTCGCATTTTCACGCATGCGCATTGAAGTCCTGTCCACGTGGCTCCGATGCACCACGTGCTACGACCACGTGATTGTTTAGTGAAAACAGACTGCGGCAGCGGGTCATAATCGATACGCAACTTGAGCGCTCTATCAGTCCATTCTACCAATGAAAATATACGAGTAATTGATCTTTGATTAACATTTACTCAAATCAAATAATCAAACTAAAAGTTATTAAAACGCCATTCGAGAACATTGCTGTGTTCTGGGCATCATTTCGCGCGCAGTTTTTTACAAAACAAAACTAAAACATAAATCTAAGCCAGATAAATATAAAAAAAGCTTGTAAAAATAAAACTTTCAAATGTTTGCGCCAAAACACAAAGTGACGTCACATGACGTCATTACATCGCTCGTTACTGAGGAAACACAAAGGAGTGACGACATAAACTAAATATTTATAATAAAGGACTCTTCACAGTTTTATGTAATTTTAATAACATAATTTCTCATTAAAATATTGGTTGCAACTTGCAACCAATATTATACTGATGCATAATGCGGCAGACAATTAAATATATGTCTTGAAATTTTAATTGTCTGCCGCAGAATGCCTGTTGTCTGCAAAATCATAACTGTGTTTATCTACATTTAATATCGTAAAATTCTAATTATGAATTCAATAATAGCTCTATAATGACAGACTTTATGCACATAACTGTAATAAAATTAAAGTTTTATTAGATATACAGTTTTCCTAACAAAAAAAAGCTATAAAATAAAAATAAATTATGTGTTAATACACCGTATTATCCAATGGTTTCATACTATTGTTTACTTTGGAAAGAGGTATAACACGCAGGTGTACTAGGATATCATAAGCGATAAAGTTAGGGGAGATTGAGAAACCGTTCATAAAATCAAGGAATGTTCATTTTTAAGTAATAAGGTCCATATTTCTGTAAAGTTTAGCCAAAGGAAATGTGATTTTTAAATGTACAACATTTTTCTAGGTTTGTAACCTAATGCTAAGGCCACACTCGGATTTAACACTGTTAATTATCGCGATTAATGAACATTAGACGTAGGCGTAGCCACGACCTAATGCCCTAATTTTGTAAGGGCTTTGATAATGCCGTTAAACGATAGCTCGGGTGGCGGTTTTTTGATACATCAAAGAGATATAGCGCATTATTTAATGCATATAGTAGCCACAAATGCGTTTGTCAGTGTGCATCGAGAGCGCGCCAGAGCCGTACGTGTTTGTTTCCCGTCCGAAATAACTGTTGTTCAAAAGTAGTGTAGTCAATTCAAATAATACAGTCTAACAGATTCAAACTCCATCTTGAAAATAATTTGTTCGAATATCGTGATTTATCGACTTTAACATGACGCTAGACGCACGTGTAGCCATGTGGTATAACGCATTCATTTGTGGAATAATTATTGTGACATTAGATGTAAACCGTTAGTGTGGCGTCAGCATAAGCAGTTCGTATTATAATTATTTTGGGATTAGTTACTTAACTACTTAATATATTTTGTATACTTTTTATGTGAAAGGTGTCCTGGGAATCGGCCACACTCGGCTTCTGGTATACAGAGTTGTTGGAACGCGAACAACAGTACAGAATATGGCTCCGAAACGGAAGGCCTACAGCATTTTGGATGACTGGCTTTTTTAACCCTCAAGGATTCCTGACAGCCATGAGACAGGTCAGTAGCAAGGCAGTAGCCAAGAATCCAGTTTGGGGGTTGATCCATGAACAAAAAAGGGAATTAGAAACAACTTTTTAAAAACTGTAAATCTGTTAAATTTATTTGAATGTCAACGGGAATTATCTTGGGAGATAAAAGTGCTAGACATCAGTCTCTGGACTGACATCAATATAACGATGTAATTTCACGGTCAGTTTCGGGGGGGGCTGGACCCCCAACCCCATTCCTCCCCCCTGGCTACGACCTTGGTCAGTATCATAATATTTTTACGATCTGTTATGCTACTTATAAACTTAGATCCTCCATGGAAGGCAAGTCTTCAGCAGCTAAGCTTATACTCTTCTATAATATTATTAAGTCGCTTGTTGCGTCTGTCAGTCTGTATATCCGCTAACTCCTCCTAATCCACACAACGGCATCCTAATTACGTAATACTTAATTAATTTAAATGACTAACCTTATAGAAATAACACATACACAAACAGCGTTTATAGTAGTGCACCAACTTTTTCACCAAGAATTTAAAGAAATTAAGGATTTCTTTATGATCATTAAATGGTCAAAATTTTACGCGGATTTCAACAAATAACTAATGGGAGTGAGAAAGGTCGAACATAGTTTATGATACACCTGCTAGCCTAACATGAGTGCCACGATAAAATTGTTGTCATGACAAGACGAGATGAGGGCTTTAAAAACCTGTTTCCACGCGAGATAATGCGACGACAAAATTATATCACGGCACGTATGTTAGCTCGGATGGTGTACATAATTCAATTGCTTATAATAATTGTGACAAACCGTCTGCAGGAGGTGACGCGCAGTCACAAAGGATGGGCGCTTGACTCAGTAGTCCTGCAAAACCACATCACAAAGTTGAATAGGGAAGAAGTGCACGAAGGCCCAGCGGAAGGAGTCTACGTCTATGGATTGTTCCTCGAAGGTGTGTATTTATGACATAACATTTATATTCCATTTGCATTCGAAACACGTAACCAGTGGCATGCACTCCATAAAGACAAAAGGACACTGCCTACCTTAATAAATTAAGTATTAAGTAATACGTTAATATGTCTGTAATATCAGTTAATTTAAGTATTTAGGGCTTACAACGCTAAGTCGTTTTTGCCTGCCTTGCGTATGGAATGTCTGTGCACGCCACTGCACGTAAAGATTCCATATTCGCTTTTCGAGGAAATTTAAAATAATTATTGCGAAGATTAAATGCAATTGCAACTTCCTCATTTGTATATAATATATTTGCATATCATATCATTTAAGTTACTATTTAGTGTCAAAATCAATGAAAAAAGAGACTGGGCGAATGTGGTTCGTATACTTTCAGCTGCTAATGAACTTAATCTTAAAGACTCATAAATTAAAGTAAAACCTTTATTTCGTAATCACATTAAAATCTATTATAGCACATCTTTACGAACTAAAATGATAAAATATATATTAATTCAATTTCTTACCTATTTGGATTTGGAGCAGTAGGTAGTTAAGTAATAAAAGTCTTTGAGTAATATGCATATGGAGCATTTGAACAATATAGGTACTGAGGTAGAGTGTAGGTAAATTATAGGCTAAAAATAAGGACGATGCAATTACACAAAATTCTTCATCCAACGAAATTGGAATTGAAATATTATAAGTTTTATACTAATTTCAATTCATAAGCAAAATAGAAAATAGAACGTACTTAATAGATGTTACAACACCGTCAGATTATAACATATGCCTGAAAGAAATAGAAAACCTCAATAAATACCATTTGCTAAAAACCTTTACAGAAAGAATACCAATACTAATAGGGACAACAGAAACAGTGGCAAAAAGTATACATAGATACTATGGAAAATTAGATATAGTGCCACAAACTTATCTGACCGGTCAGGGCGTCGCTGCCGTCGCTTTTACAAATGTCATCTCCCTACAAAAATGACGTTTCGATGTAATTCTTGTTCCGTAGCGACGTTAGTTCCAATTTTGGTCACCGGGTCAGATAAGTTTGTGGCCCTATACAGGAATAAACATTCACATTGTACAAAAACAAGCAGCTATACACACGGTTACAATATAATATAACCTTATAATATATATAATATAAGGGCCATGTTCATCGACAATATAACAGATGCTTAATAAATGAAATCGATTGATTACCCATAAAAAAAATCATGTTTAAACGGCAGATTTTGCGCTAATCGCCTGTTATGTTATCGGTGTACTTGGGCCTAAGTAAAGTTTTGGAGGATACTATATTTGTTATTGCGTTGCGTATTCCAATCTCCTTTTCCGGTCTCAGGGAGGGAGTGGGAATAAAACACCGGGATTTGAAAATACGGGAAGATTTTTTTTTCTGTAAAGTTTAAAAGTTTTAAGAATTATGTTTTAAAAATCCCCAAAATTGTGAGTTTCTTGATAATTTAAATGTAATTGCAGATGGATTGGAGGAATTTAGTCATAGACTAGTTGCTCTTAAGACAACAATAAGCATGGTTGAACTTTTATACATTTATTCGCTAATATTTAAATATACCTAAGTCCTAGTTTATTAGCGGACATCCTTATAAGGAGTGAATATAATTACAAGTGAAAAGATATCATTTGACCCTAAAATAAGTGTGGTTTTAAATTTCAAAATATCTGAATTTTTTGGCTTTTGTGTTATTTTTTTATTACGTATTTATTTTAATAAAATTCGGTGAAAATTTAATTATTACAAATACTTATTCTATTCTTAGTAATTGATAAATTTATCATTATACTGAGGTAATCAGTTCATTTTGTTTTGTTAATTTTATTTGAGCGTGTGCAAGTGATATGATAATATCAAATTTTTCCTCTTAATTTATAAGCTATTTCAATGTTGAAGCCATAGGTTGAAGCCAAACTTTATGAAAATGGTTTAATAAATTATTTTTAAAATGCCTGAAAGCAGTTTGCCTTTTTTGATAATTTTAATATGATTTGAGGAATAAAAGACAACAATTTGCATGGTCTGAGTTGCCTTCTAGCGAGTCGTTAGCATTCAAATTGACACGTCTTTATAGAGTTCTGCTTAGCTCCTTTAAAATAACAAGCGAGAGAGAAAGCAATTTGCAGGGAGTTCTCATATTGTAAAAGGCCTAGAATTCTCAGTGTGACGTTATGTCCACTTTCACTATCAATGAGTGCAGGTTGCAGTTATCGATCGGCTTGGGCCACCTCCAGCTTAGTTCTGTGTTCCTAGTGACTTTGCATTAGTCAATATGCACTTTTGCCTGCACTTCGAGGGCCATTCTGTATGAAAATTGTATCGATGATACATGTTTTTGCAAAAATATAGGCTATTGCGTTCTCTAAAAAATTAACATTTTCCATTTCTATTACAGAATATTTGACATATTTATTGAATTTGTTAGGAGCTCGTCTATTATACTTTCTGTTAAAAAATATTTATGTTCCTTTAACAGAGTTCTAGCTTAAGCTCAAAGTAATTTACTACGAACTTTAGTACTTACTCTGAGAGCGTAAGCGGGTTCTTTAGCTGAGAGAATTTTTGTAATCTGACGTCTGATTTAGACTAATAATTGTATTGCTAGTAAAGTTTTCCACTTCTGCCTTAGTATATGAATTTCTCCAATACTTCACTTTCGTTTTTCATACACGCGACTGTATCTGGTGTAATAGTATTATTCGAAAACTTTTTGTTACCTCTTGCTTTTGGAAGGGCCAAAAACTTACATACGCGGGCCGGAACCAAGCATATATTGAGAGAAGCGAAAATATCCTAAATCTATGGTATATTGTTTATTGTCGAGCGAGATGGTCGATTTTATCTAATGCCTATAATACTGCTAAATTGATAGTGTGAACTGGGTGGCCACTGTACTAGTAGAACTAGAACATTATGCGCGATCAAATTTGTTGCATTTTAGATCCCCCTATATCACCCTGCAAGGAACACGTCGAGTTACCAGTGATCCTGTTTACGTCATAATGATTACCTTGTCAGTTGCTGAACCAACATCCATACATTCGCTCAGTCTCCTTTTTACATAAATAAACAGAATTGAGCAAATGTATTACAGTTCTTGTTGATGATGAATACATAAACCTTTCATACAGGTTGTAGGCTTTGTGCAGCTTTTATTAGCTTGTATTTAAACCTGCATGTCCAACGATTATTTGAGGAAGCCAACATTCCTTCAAGGCGTCTGTGAACATGACATGAGAGAATTAATTATTGTTCTCTTGAGAACTATCAATTGTTTGAAATAGGTAATTAATCGCTCGTCCGTTACGAAAGTGCAAACCGAATCTATTAAAGTATCATTACTCTCATTTATAGGGGCCTCCCTGGACAGGAAAACAGGAAAACTGATCGAGTCAAAGGCTAAGGTCCTGTACGAGCAGATGCCTGTAATTTATATCTTCGCAATCAACACGACTGCAGGCAAAGATCCCAGGTTATATGAATGTCCAATTTATAGAAAGCCGCAAAGAACCGACGCTAAGTACGTTGGGTCTATAGATTTTGAAACAGATAGCAACCCAAGACACTGGACCCTGAGAGGCGTAGCCCTTCTTTGTGATATTAAGTAAATCAATAACATACGTAAATATTTGTTTTGTGTTCAATAAGTATTATATTCAAATAAAAATATATGAAACGTAAGGTTTTGGATTTTCGTTGAAATGTCAAGTACTCAGTAGTACCTAGTCCTAGGTATGGCTTTACCCAGCGAGACCACCAGCAGTTAGCCATTTGTCGAAGCGCGCAATATCACGACACAATCACACAACTAGGTATATTACTGCGGTCGCATTTAGGAACGGACAATGAATAACTCTACAAATTTTACGCACTACATAAAAAAATGTCCTGTAATCTACCTCTTAATGACTTCAAAGTTTCAAACTTTATTGCTGCGCGTGTTCTGCTAATTTTAGTAAGAAACTTATTACTATAACGCTTACAAATGGTTAAAAAAAACATTCATTCAGCGGACTGCGGAGTCTGTTAGACCCGAAGGGATCTGCTATACCACGTCAATCTTTAGTACTGCTTAGGTGGTACACGGTAATCATGTAAGATCTGTCATATAATCATTCTTTCTTTATGAGCCCTGAGCTGAGCTCTGAACTCTCTCCCTCTAGCACCTATAATAAGCGTACTGCGCAGCCACTCGCGTTCAACTTCTGAGAGCTCATTAAGTTTTGTATTGATAACATACTATTTGAAATAAAAACCTTACTAACAGATAATACGAGAGTTCTTACCTACATAGAGATAAATATAACGCGACGGTCTATAGCACCAAATTAAACAGCATCCAATAAAAATAAAACTATATTAAATAGAAATTAGGCAGTGCATAACAAAGAGTTCAACGTAACGCCTAATAAAGAGCATAAAATCAGATAATATAGGAAGCACCCCCAATCAATGCGTGAATAATCCACTCTAAGCCCAAGAACTTCCGACCTACGCAAACAAACACCTTTGAGGGCTTTACACTATAATTCAAAACTTAGTATATTTTGAACATTCGGTTGAGATCACAAAAATTTCTTGACTTCATCGTACAGCACTAGTACAAAGGCACCTCCAGTGCCTCTCAGCACGTTGGAGAAGGCGCCCTTGAAGAAAGCAGCAGGTCCTTCAGTCTTCAATATAACAGCCCAACAGTGGGCTGTATTCTTGTACTGACGCTCATGCACAGGCTTACCGGACTGCATCATCATACGACGTCGCACCGTGTCTAATGGATACGAACAGAATCCCGCAAATGTTGTCACTGACTGTAACAAACAAAATGGAACTTGTTAATAAATTATCTTACACTAGCTGCTGCCCGCGGCTTCACTAGCTACCTAGGAGAATTACGAGTCAGTTTCTTCTGTAAACGGTTGCATTCGGATGCTTTAAAGCTTGATGTCCAAAATAACCTGACGTGATGTCGCTATTATTATCAATAATATTTACTGAGGCATACTACTACTCAATACATTTTTACAAGCTTTTATTTAACTTGCAATGTTTGTATGTTTGTTTAGGTCAAATCTTGCAACTGAAATTTGAATCATTTCCACCCAACCGATTTTGCTGAAATTTTGCATTCTCATTTAGTTTTGGTGACAATGCAATATTTAATACTTAATTTATTGTAATATTTTCATAATGGCCGCCGCCACAAGATGTCGGATGGTGTATATTTTGTCAGCCCTGATAATATGGGTATCAAATGAAAGAGCTTGAAGAGTAGGAAACAAAGTCAAAGTTTTTATTTCAACCTTAACATTTTTCGGAGTGAAAGTCACTCGTGCGAATGTCGCTCGCTCATCGGGAATAATTGAACGGCTTCGGGCAACCCACAGCTGCGATAAGCGAGTGACCAATCGAACGACCTCAAAATATCTGTCGGATCCTATGACAGCATAGCGCTATAGAGTCATTGGTCTGTTGACAGCAGTGCGACTTTCACCCTACTATTTTACGGAATGACCGGTGCGATCGCCCGACGACACCCGCTCAAAAAACTGAACGGTTTAGTGTGATCACCCGGACGATCGGAGCGTCGCGTCGTTGAGCGTAGTCCGCCGTAATAACTGAACACACCCTTTGTACCGATAGTCGTTACAGCCAATGCTTTTAATAGCCAACAGTCTCGACCACCACCTTAAGAAGATCGCGTTGGGCCGCTGGGTTTAAATATTTTAATTATGTTTTATTTATATGAATGAAAAAAATGTAAATTTGTATCTTTCTTTACATAGTATAAAATAAAGTCGCTTTCCGCGTCTATCTGTATATCAGCTAACTCCTCCTAAACCACGCAACTACTAGACCAATAAAGCAATCAATTTTACCAGATATCAGAGGGCCTAGCACGAATGTTTTGACGTATAGTAACGTAAACGTAAGCACATTTTGATCATAAAATTCGATGAATCTATCGCATTTTTGTTAAATTTTATGCAACAACTTGTTTCATGAAAATGTAAAAATATTGCATGTATCTCCAAAAAAATATCATGGATTAAACGTGTATTTTTGGTTCTAAATTTGGTTACGTTAACGTTACTATACGTCAAAACATTCGTGCTCGGCCCACAGGGTAATTAAACGTGTTACCTGTGCAATGACCCAAGTGAAGAACAGAGGCGTGTGTTCTGGATCAGGAATGAAGGCGCGCGCCGTGTCAAAGAATCCAAAGTACGTCGCGCGATAGATGATAATACCCTGCACTGACACCACGAAGCCTCGATACCAGCCCAACAATCCGTCAGACTTCAGGGTTTTAACGAGACAGTCAGTCACACCTTGGTACTCCCTGGTCTTGCCTTTGCCCACGTCCGCTGCTAATCTGTCGTACACATATGAAATAGTTATTTGTTATGCAAGGCTGCAAAGTTGTTGCTTATTTGGCGCTAGTGCTTGTATTGAATACCGGGCAAGCGAAGGATTCTAAGATTGAACCACGAGCGAAGCGAGAGGGTCAAAAATAGTATCCTGAGCATAGCGAGGAATTCAAAGACATGAGACGCAAATAATTTTGCAGCCGTACGAATTTTACTACTTTTCATCTCACTATAGCGAGGAAACTAGATGCAATAAAAACAATTCAAATATAGGTAATTAGGCATCATGTACCGTTTCCAGCAACTCTGCAGGTGTTAAATTCATAATTATATCCATCGTTGTTGGGACCACTCATATTTTATAAATTATCTTCAAGTTTATGACATGGTTATCACAAAACAAAAAAAATGATGTTAAGGTTGTATTTTACGACGATTTCTTACTTTTGAGGGGGTGAAGTATCAGCCTAAGCCCCACCCACTAGGGGAGCCCCGTTCACGCAATTGCGCAATTGACGTATCAGACCGTGTGACACACGTGTCACAGAATAGCAATATTAATTAGCAACATGCAGTATGACACCAGCAAATACTTGAAAAATATAAATCCATAATATCATATACCCAGTGTCCTATATTACGCTAGAAAATCTGTTCGTCCGTTTTGTATTTGTAGATTTTAGACCTATTTAACTATCTACTTATAAACTATCGGTCATACCTATTGTGGATGAGTTTATGCAAGTGCACTTAATTGTCTCGACCAACATTGGGCATTTTCACATTAAGCCGATAATGCCGTAACGAAACCGATATATCGGCACGACAAACCTGATGACACTGTCAATGTGTGTGTAATGTTAGAAGAATAGACCAACTCAAATCCATGCCTTGAGATAATAACCTACTCTCACTCACACCTCTAGGCGTCGTCCGTTTCCGTAGTCATACCTACTTAAATTCGTTCACAGGGTTGCTATTTTACCAAAAAAGAAATTGCATATTCATAGATCTAAACCATATTCCTTGCTATGCATGCAGGTGAAGAGCTTCAAAATTGAAAGAAAGAAAGAAAAAATATTTATTTCGGACTCTCACACGAAATTAAATAAACACACAAACAATTCAAATAATGATAACAATAACCTAACCGTCTAAAACCCCCGACTCTAACTAGAAAAAGAGGTGTAACTTTTGAACGGCTGAACAGATTTTAAGAACCATCCCGATTAAACTAGCTTTCAATTTAAAAAAAAAACTGCATTGAAATCGGTCCATCCGCTTTGGAGCTTCGATGCCACAGACAGACCCACAGATACATAGATACACAGATACACATTATAAACTTATAACACCCCTCTATTTTGTCGGGGGTTAATATAACCTGCAAGAGGCCAAAACATGTCCCTATCTCAGCATAATTATGCTGCGACAGATAAAATAAATACCGCAGCGCTGGATTTTGAACTCTAATACTAAAATCAAATAAATATACAAGAAGATAGAAATACATATTATGTGCTAGTTGTTATGTTGAATAATAAAATATAAAATTGTAAAAAATAAATAATTAAACGAATTTTATGAAGTAAAACTGAACTTTTATTATTTAAAATAAAACAACACACATTCATGATTCATAGAGTAGAGAGTAGTGAACCATAGAACAACATAGACACTGATAAAAAAAACAACGACAAAGAAAGGCGGCAATTTTAAACTATCTTCAATAAAAATAACTTGAGTATAGTCTTTTGATTTACATGATTCGTTGTGTTCGATCACATTTTGCGTAATGGACTGTTGACAGACCAACGGTGCATGGAAAAACCTAACAAATGGTTATAGTTTATTAAATTTTATTTATGTATTTTTTATTAGTCTGTATAAAAAAATTGTATGAGTAATAAATAATATATATTATAGTATTCAAAAAATTCCAATTAAACTGGTTGTCTTGGTAGACATGTCAATTACGAGGTTTACAAAAGTTGATAAAAATACGTTCATTAGTAGCGGGAATATTTGTCGAAGTTCCATCGCTATTTTTATATCAATATTGTTCTATAAGTAGGTAAATAGAATATATATAAAACTTCATACTCTTTGTTCTCAACACTACAAATTGTCATACTGATTTTTCTATACTACATCCTATAAAATGAATTCTTGACGGAGATGTCAAGAAATTATTTTAGCATATTGATTTTATAAACGAAATACTTAGTTTTTCTGAATAAAAGGCAAGTTACTTATACTTCCTGTTTCTTTTTAATATTTTTTTTAATGATTATACTGTCATTCTTTCTTTTGGTTTTTAATAAAGTGTAGCGCAGGAACGTCAAAAAAATTTGCACAGGTCCGACCTCGATGCGCGCCGAAACGCGACTGATTGATGGCAGAGATGACAGAAATCACGAATTTTGTGGTTTTTATCAAATTGTGACCAATATACGTAATATTATGAAAAAATAACAACCGATTTTGGTTGGTATATTTGCTACCAATATTGTGATGTAAAAATTATTTGAAATAATATCATGTTTTAGAAATAATCTTGTAAACACTTTTTTAAAAGGGGTAACTTTGCGATTTTTTTTTATCGAGCCAACTTCATCCAATCATGTATCGGACAACCGTGCAAAGATTGTCACATCTTCAAGTTTGATATATTTTTTTTTCGGGACAAAGAAATAAGAATTTCTATTCAAAAAATTGTAAATACAAATCGGTTTTTGCGGCATTCCTGTAAAATACCCCCTTAATATTAGAAGAAAATTCAGATTTTTTTTCGGTTGCATTCTGAATTTACTTCATACAATTTAAAATTCTTAGAACCAAAATTATATTTTAAATTTATTTGTTCTTGTCGTATTTTACTAACTATATCATCTATTTAAAAAAACTGAAACCGAGTGATATTGTTAATTCAATGGTATTCAAAAAAAAAAGTACCAATGGATCACTAATGTATATAAAAAGACTAACTATTCTAAGGACGAACCACGTTTCTGAACATTTCATCATGTTTTTTTTTTATAAAATGAAAAAAGTTAGGTAAGTACACCTATATTCTATATCTATGAGTAACCACTGAACACCATAGTTCGACACGTTCGAATTTCGAATAACTTTCCACGCTAGCGGATAAAATAGACTTTTGCGCGATTTCGAATGATAAAAAATAGCCTTTCCGAGCTAGTGAGATGAAAAATATGTTGTAAGCCTAAATAGTTTTCAGAATTCCGTGCCAAAATTATTAGGATCCTTTATGGTGTGACTCTAGCGTCGATCAGTCTGTCTGTCACACCATGATATCTTCGAAACTAATGAAGCTTTATACTTGAGATTTGGAACAGATATAGAACATAATAGACTCAAATAATTTGGCTTATTATGAGGAGCAAATATTTTAATATAAATTTTTGATAATTAATCATATTATTGTCATGTGAAAGGGTTTGATTTCCACATTTTCCAAAAATGTTTCGAAAATTGGTAACAAAACCCTTTAAAAAAAATAAAGTAATTTAATAAATTCAATCCTACGGTACCAAGTAGCTGATCTTATGTGTTTCGGGATGATTCAAGGATCAATACTAGGGCCCTTTCTATTTTTACTGATGGTAAGCAACCAACACACCGATCTAGAGCGCCTTCTTATTGTATGAACAGAAGCCGAATTCTCGGAATTAAAAATGTTCAAAATATAATTCCGATCTAGTATAATTACTGTCATAAAATGTCACAAATGGTATTCTCCTACAGTAACAAAGAAAGTCAAACGTGAAATTATATTGTAATGAGGTCGAAAGTTGATTGAAGCCAAATCCGTATTCTACAGATAATAAAATTCCATACATAAACGCCAAAATGAGATTGAAATGAGTCTGTAAGATTGAATTCAAATCATACTGAAATCGGACTGAACTTTAAGAGGAGTAAATACCCATTTTTTGTCAGTTCATATAGTCTCAGATCGGTCAACTTTCAGTCATAGTGCAAATTAATTACGAGAATTGGGCTTCTGATTTTAACCACAGTCATCTTTCGGTGCTTAAATCTCAGCTCTGCTTTGGTGGTATCATCTTCTCTGCTACACTTTAATGGCTACCAGTTCAGGCGGTCTACTGCGTAACTTAAATGGTAATGAACATCGACTCTGGTAATAAACTTCAATAATTCCTAAGAGACTAAATTTCTAGCTACCTTGATAAAAATATTCCTATGATAAAGTTAGGACTCATATCTTCACTATCGGTAAACAAATTAGCAGGTAGCTTATTGAAATTTATTACCAGAGTCGATGTTCATTACCATTTTCGTTACGCGGTAGATCCGCAGGTAGAATTCAAAGCTGAAAATGATGTTGACTGGAATATTGCCATCATGGTTCAGTTGTGCTTCAAATCAAAGAGATTAACGTATGCGTATTTATAAGTTTACTTACCTTGTTCGTCCATAATCTAAAGGATACACAAAAACCAGAGAACTTGCACCAGCAGCACCACCCGACGCCAAATTTCCCGCGAAGTATCGCCAGAATTGTGTGTTCTTATTCACACCATCTAGGAAAATGAGCTTGAATTTGTCCTTGAAAGCAAAGTTGAGGGCTTGCGTCGGAAAGTATCGAATCACATTTGCGAAGTTACCGCGCCACAAGGAGAAGAAGCCTTGTTCTTTAGGAATGCGGTAAAGAATATCCAGGATACCTGCGGAGAAAGTAAACAAGTAACTTGACATCCAGACGACCATTGGCATTTTGTAATAATTTAACATTTATTTATTTAAGTACCTACTTAGGCGTTATGTAACTTTTTAATAAAATGGGAATAAAACGCACACACAGTTTGAAGTCCATTTAGGTATAGTTATTCAGGAGTATATTTAAAAAGTTTCCCGCTAGCTATATGGGTTGACTTCAAATTATGTATTAAACGGAAAAAAATCCATATTTGCCATGAATCGATAGAATGTATATATCACCCATACACGTCCTGACCCATCCACGTCCTCCTTAAGCTGGTGGTGCCGCGAGTATGACCGAATGGTCTTAAATTGTAATTACGAAGCAATGTAAATAATATATTTATAAATACTCATTAGATTCTTATATAATCTACAAAATAATATAGGGAATTTCTATAAAAGTGGAAAAAATATAGATGATGATTTAATTTATTACTGGTATTAAAATTAAACGAATTTTCAATAAACTTCAGTGCTATACATAATTCATTTAACGTACCCTTATACTCCTTATGTCCCTTGACTTTTTTGCTCACATGCTGCACCTGAAGGAGAATCTTCACTCGCTCAATAGGAGCCACTGCAGTCTTTGATACGGCCGCCGATATGCCACCCGCAAGGAAATCCTTCAAAAAATGTGTCGCTCCTGCCGCCTCGGCTGGCTTACCTCCTTTTTCAGGTTTACCTTTCTTATCCGCCATATTGACAAAAAAACCGTCTGCTTCACTTCAAAAATACTTAAAAAAGATTTCGAATCCCCTTGCCGAGTTAATGATACGACGGAGCTTCAACATACATCAACTATAAAATACTGATCTCGCACTAAACCACAGTATGTAACGGCAACTCTTGTAAGCATTTTCCGTAACTTTAGAACATCATGCAGTGAGAATCAGGAATTTCATAAGATGTATTATACAATCCTATATAAATATTTTTTTCCGTATCACTTTGACTTTTGACAGATTAGCATTCAGAATTCAGAATAATTCATATACAAAAGACATGCGTTTTTTATTTGTTTGAATTTAGAATCATAAGACCAAGCCAGCGAAAAAAGGTGGATAACTCATAAAGCATATTAAATACTCTTTGGTTATTCAAGTAAAGAGTTTCCTACTGTTTCCTACCTCTGATGGGATATTACCAATGACTAAAGAATCCTCTCTCTTTAGCCATTGGATATTACACAGACACAAGGAATATACTACTCTATAATACCAGTACCAGAGGCCCAATTCTCGTAATTAAGAATGTTCAAAATATAGTTCGAATCTCATTCCGATCTAATGCCAATGTCTTAAATGTCACAAATGGTATTCTCCTACCCTAACAAACAACGTCAAACGTGACATTATATTGTAATGAGATCGAAAGTTGAATAAAAGGCAAATCGGTATTCTGCTAACATTTTGAACTGACACAGATAATAAAATTGACACTCTCGTCTATACACAAACGTCAAAAATGAGATTGAAATGAGTTTGTAAGAAGATTGAATCCAAATCATACTGGAATCGGACTGAACTTTAAGAGGAGTAGAATACATGACTTTTTGTCAATTCATAATATAATCTCAGTTCGGTCAACTTTCAGTCATATTATAAAATAATTACGAGAATTGGGCTTCTGTGCTTTAGTCATTATTCTGAGAGTACCATCAGAATAATGACTAAAGTATGATCGTGAGAGACTACGCTTTGAGCTTTGTAAAAAATTGCCGATCATAAAGATAGGAGTCCCAACTTCATGATTGGTATTTTTTTTTACAGACGGTCGATGACAATAATATACTTTTAATATAATAACAATCATAATATCATTCTCCTGACCTTATTCATTTTATTCGGGGTCGGCGTAATAATCTTTTTCTTCCATTCATCTCTCTCAGATATCATTTCTAGATTCACATTCATGTCATGTTGCACACAGTCCATCCATCTTTTCTTTGGTGCGCCTCTTCTCTTAGAGCCATCAACATTCATACTTACAACTCTTCTTTTAATATGACCCCCATCCCTCCGCATTACATATGTCTATGCCACGACAGCCGGTTACTTTTCAGCTTTTCTGTTATTGGTGCCACTTTCATAGTTTTTCTAATGTACTAATACCTGATTCTGTCCAATCTTGTTTCGTCACACATGCGTGCAATTGCCTTTCATCCGTCGCTTTTATGGCCTAAAATTCCGATCTATGGTCTTGTTTTTCCCCTTTAGTTTAAGGGGAATACAGGAGTCACAATTTTTTCCCATGACCTGCCGCCATTTCATCCACACTTCATTCATTCTATGCTTGGCGGATCTATTTTATCATGGCTCTGCATGAATGAACCGAGGTACCGAAAATCGGAGCAGATTGGTAAGAGTACACCATACAGCGCTATGGCATTAAATCCGGAGAGACCGCCGAAATCGCAGAACATTATATATTCAGTTTTGGTTCTGCTGATTTTCAAGCCAACGTCCTTCAGTTTTGTTGTCATTTTTTCAATCTGCCCTGGACCACAGATTCATCGTCACCAACGAAAACAATGTCATCGACGAACAGCATGCACCAGAGCTCCTGTATGTCCGATGTCAGGACATCCATTATCAACAGGAAATGGTAAGGACTTAAAGCCGACCCTTGAAGCAAGCCTACACTCCCAGAGTCACACTGAACTCGTCGGTATTGCCAGCGACCGCCCGGACTTAGATACTGGATCGACTGTACATAACACATAATACATAATACATACTTCGCAGATACATTTTTTTTTATATAGTGATCACCGCTGCCCATGAACATCCGCAACACCAGAGGTGTCTCCGATGCGTTGCCGAATTTTTAGGATGGTGTTAGGAAAAATGGAGAGAAAGGAGAAGGAAGGGGAGGAATTGAGCCATCTTTCTCTTTCAGGGCCCACCACAAAACTTACCGAAGTACTGTGTCGTACGCCTTTCTAAGCCAAAGAACATCATGTGAAGGTTGTTATGCGCACGTCTACCTCTCGCACTGTTGGTGTAGATCAAACATGGCGGCCGTTTTCCTGCGACCTGGCATAAAGCTGAACTGGTTTAGAGTAATCTCACTTTCTTCTCGCAATCGTTTCTCTATCACCTTCTCCCATACTTTCATACTGTGTGACCTGGGCCCCAAGTCTGCTATTTCAGTTGTGTCAGAATGGTTTCACAATGACATCATAATTGCACATTTTGACAGATTTTGTATGGTAAATCCAAGAATAGTATAAGGTTCTTGGGTAAATCCATCGATGGGTAAATCTGTCAAAATATGCAAATATGATATCAATGTGATACTGACACAATTGAAATAGCAGACTTGGAGCCCAGAGCTTTCATTGTCGATAGTTATTGCAGCTCTGTACATCACCGTTAAGTTTTAAGATGGGCACCAACTATCTTTGTCTCCATTCATGTGGGATTGTCTCTTCATGAAACAACTTATTAAGGAATAAAGACAGCCCACTCATATCCATCTTCATCCAACACCTTCCATACTTCTACAGGTATACCATCTGGTCCTACAGCTTTTCCGTTCTTCATACTTTGCATCGCTTTCCTTACTTCATCTATACTAATTTCGTTCACTATATCCACTTTCACTTGTATATCAATAGAATAAAAACCAATAGATATATTTTTATGGAAATTTTGAACACGGAGATGTTATTAACAATTTTTCCGTGACGGTAGGGCCATCTGTCCTCTTTTGTTTTCATATAAACCTGGGCTTCCTCTGCGAAAGGGTAACGAGCAAATAATAGCTCGACGGAACGGACCCCAACTAGCTAAAATTGGTTTTACCTTTCATAAAGAAATAGTTTCGACCATTGCCTTCCACTGCAAAAGAGAAATGAAGAACGAGTTCGTTAACTATTTTTACTCGTTCAGTCCTTTCCAGTAGACTCTTTGTTGGTGGAAGGTCTTCTGAGAAGTTTACCTCCGCTACCAATAGAAGCCCGGCTTAAGTATTTTAGCAAAAATTGAGTTTTATCACGTTAATGTACATGAGAGGCTTCTTACGTCATTGATGTACATACACGAAAGATTCAATGCAAAAAAATCATTATCAGCACTGCATAATAAGCCTACATTATACCGACCAATGAAACCCACTTCAAAAAAAAATATACTAAAACATATTATCATACATTAGAAAATTTTAAAATGTCGAGGCACATGGTTATTTGAACCTTTTCCGATAAAAGGGACGAAATTAAATAAAGTGGCGTGGATATCTGAACTTTTTGTAAAACGCGGTAAAACGATAATAGTTTTTGACAGACACTCCCCCAATATTTTCATCTCTTTTGATTGTTCCATAAACGTATTGCTGTCTTTGTTTAAGAATCAATAGCCTGCAAGTCACCACGTAGTTGATTGGTAGAATTAACTACCGCAGACTGAGATAGCTATTCATCCTTGTCACTCTTACAGGATTTACCTTAATATGTTTCAAAAAATTAAAACCTTAAATAAAACAAAAATATTTTATGAAAACTATGATGGAATTGATAATTCAAAAATATTCGTTAATCTCTTTCAGGAAAAGTGATAATATTGGTTTATATACAGCGTGTATCCTGTAAAAAAATCCTGAATTTTAATTCCTGAATCGCGCCATCAAAGTTTTCGTATCTGTAGAACATGAATGTTATTTATACAGCCTACAACTGGAGGTCCGTAGCTACTTCGTAAGCCGGTACTGACTAGGAGCCGGTCTAAATCCTTGTCGACTGGAAAGGCAAAGTAAACAAGCAATAGTGAAATGGTAAAAAAAAACTAAAAAAAAAGAGAAATACCTCAACCCCACGACAGTAGCTATCTTGACCTCTTTTGTTAGTATATCGTTTTTGATGTATTACATTTTATAAAGATGAATTTAATGAACTTCAAATGGCTTTTTGACATTTTTTACGGGTTTTTAAAGAAATATCTAGTGCAATTTCTAGAAATATCGTTCGACGCTCTTGAACGGACTGGCAATTAAGGTAGTACGAGGTATGATGTTCTTCCACTGAAAAGACTGGATTCTCTGACGACGCGAGTTATAATTATGCGTATCAGACGCTCGTATATCGTTGTAAACTCATATAGGTCATAAGTTCAGGATTTATGCTGTCGCTTCATTCCGGCAGATGGCGCTGTAATGATTTCTGCCATTTGCTACACAAGTGTAAAAATCGAACAATACTAATTTCCTACATGAATTATGATCGGAGATCGGATAAATAATTGTTTAAAATATTAAACAATTTTACTGTTTCAGAAGCTAAAAGCTTATTCAAAAGCTTGACTAATATTTCACTATACATAGTATACATACCTAATACAAGATAAATACTACTTGCTTATACAGTTTCTTTTTTGATATACTAGCTGCGCCCGTGACTCTGTCCGCGTGGAGTTTTAATTCTCGTGATGTTATCTAGATTAACTTTTTGCAAATACATGTAACAAAATATTACAACATAATAATTATGATCAATTAATATTATAATTTTTTTAATGAAATAAAAAAGTTACAGTGTTCGGGCTAGATTGGAAATCGATAGCTAGCCTACCATTTCAAAAATATGACTACGTGGCTTCACGTAGCCCGATTGCTACCACGTAGCAATCCGTAGCGTGGCGTGCTACGCCCGCTACGCCGTAGCAGAAGTAGCGCATTGAATATAATAAATTGATTGATCGATAACAATTTGTCGTTTCTCCACTTGAAAACGGGTAACGTTCAACATTTATAATTTCGCTTTTAATGCCTACAATGTAGTCATTAAAAGCGAGTCGCGAGCGAGCGAGCGAGCGAGTCGTTATAGAACTAATTCGGTTTTGCAATTGTTATGTCATAACAATTGTGAAAACCGAATTAGTTCTATACGTAATCGTAATAAATCTTCCAAGTAGCTTTAATAGGACTTGAAGATTATTATTTATTTTTTCTTGTTGATTTTGGTGTTATTTTTAAAACGCTTTTATAAGCTTCACCTTATGTAAAAAATCTTGGAAGTTAAAGGACCATGGGCAAATTTGTATGGAATCTGGACCAAACTCTCAACAGTGATGAAACCTATGCCATGTGAGAGCTTTTGGGGTATTATTTAATTCATTCTATGGCAGCCAAGTCGAAATCGAGCGCGAACATGGTGTTTTGGCACATTTTCAATACTGAGAAACTTGCTTGTTTTGCGACTACCGGCTCCTTATTTGACTCTAATATTAGATTATTTGTGTCTATCTGGTAGGGATGATCGATATTCATCGATGGTAGATTAGCGGGAAAACATCGATGAATGTATAAAAAAAAAAATTGTCCTCAAAAGTATCGACACATAGATTACCATCTATGTGTTGATACTTTTGAGGACAATAATATCGGCCCATCGATATACCTACTCCTAGTCAACTAGCGTGAATTGGGTGTATGTGCTAGATTTCGCTGACTATGTACTAGGTTTCAGAGACTGTATCATAGATTTACAAGTTTCAACTGATATGAACCAAGAGAAATAACAACTAAATCATCATCAGTTAGTATCAAGAAGTTGCAACTGAGGAAGATGAGCATCTTAACAGACGAGTTGCTTTTGAAAGGTAAGCTTTTCAAAGGCAACTCGTTGTCTGTTAAGATTTCTTAATGTAACGTAATCAAATAAAATATTTGTTGTATTGGTCTTAGCATGTATAATGCGTAAAATGTTTTCGGCAAACCTATTATCTGTGGCTACTTTTTAGAACGCATTAATTTAGAAAGCTCCAATTCTGAAATCTGTACATATGCGGCAATGCTCTACCACCAATTCTGATCGAGAAATCATCTATTTTTTGTTCTTTGTGTGAAAAATAGTGAAAACTAACATAAAAACGGGAAAAAGTAAGCCAGGACAGGAAATAAAAAGATCATATTTATTAAAAAAACTCGAGAAACGTATTTAAATGACTGATTCAGATTCGAGTGATCAAAGTGAGAATTTTGCCGCGTAGTGTGATTTTTTCCTGTTGTTCCCCTGCTTATGGCATTGAGATAAATAAAGTGATATAGTAACAGGGTGTAAGGCCCTGTTTTATTACGCATATTTACATATACGCTACCTGTGTACGCTACATTGAAAAGATCGTGTATGACACAGACAAAAGTATACCATGTCGGACATACCATGCGGCTTTGCACGTGAATGCAATCAAAAGTGAATATTTTGAGCTTCAATACGACTTGCCTGGCCTGTGGGGCGTTCTGCGGGAACGCACGTGGTCTAAAATGGCTTTGTTGTGATGTGAAAGGTGTTCTGAAGGGATATCCGTGGTTGAGTGTTTATTATAACCAAACAATTTGCCTGACCTGTGGGGCGTTCTGCGGGAACGCACGTGGTTGACTTTTTATTATAAAGGACAATGGGAAGAAACGTCCCCACCCTCCAACAGATTTGAAACATATCTCATTCGAAAGGTCTTAAATAGACGATCATTTTTTATTATGGCGACATTCTTCGAATATATGGGGATTCCCCGGTATTTGAATTCATAGATAATTTTTTATTTCGATTTATTTTTGCATATGAAAACGGTTTCCGTATTTACAAATATTTATTAATTAAGATTATAATATTGTTTAGAGGTTAGGTTACGTTTAGGTTAGGTTAGGTTTAGGTTAGGTTAGGTTTAGGTTCTCCGCCTGGAGGGGTGTGCCGGACTCTTACCGAGGAGTTCGGCACACCCCTCCAGGCGGAGAACAGCCCTATGATGGGTGCACAACACGCTAATCAAAAAAAAAAAAAAAAAAAAGTTAGGTTATGTTAGGTTTGGTTAGGTTAGTTAGGTTAGGTTCCGCAGAGCGGGATCGAGAGAGGGCCGATCCCGCTCGGAGAAGAAGGCGCCGAGGAGCAACCGCCTCGGCGCGTACGCCTTAACCCCCCCGCTGGACATAATCTGGCGGGGGGCCTCCGGGGTCGCGGGCCCACAGAGTGGGGACTCTGTGGCGCTCTCACCGAAGCGACCCCCGAGAAGACGGCGCGCACTGGTCGGTCCTGCGCGCCGTGCACCGCACAGCGAGGGTACCGGGGGGACCACTTTACAGTCTCCCCCGGGACGTGCCTGGGAGGGGGACCTGTTTACAGTCTCCCTCCCCGAGAAGTGCCCTAATAGGCGTGGCACCGGGGTGGGCTTCGGCGCGGTCTTTTAAGAGTACCCGAAGCCCACCTGTAGGTGCCGAAGTGGACCACCGTGGTGAGTTTAGCCGGTAGGAGTCCGGCACACCCCTTCGCCCCCCCCAGGCGGAGGACAGCCCATGATGGGTTCTCACCACGTAAAACAAAAAAAAAAAAAAAAAAGTTAGGTTAGGTTAGGTTAAGCGGACCTCTGCGCGACAGGCACATTCGCTACGTGGGCAAGGACGGTGGCTTCAAGCGGAGGGAGGTAACCTGCGAGGTTCCACAGGGGTCAGTTCTCGGCATAATCTAAAAACAAAGTCTAGGTTAGGTTAGGTTTGGTTAGGTTTTGTTTTTTTTAAGAACCCCATCGATTTTGCGGTTGAAACAGGTAGTTAGTTTTTTTTTAGCTCCTAATAAATATATTGACACGCATTCTATAACTGTTGGTAACATCTATGTGTCGATACTTTTGAGGACAATTTTTTTTTTACAATCATTGATGTTTTCCCCCTAATCTACCATCGATGAATATCGATAATCCCTACCAGATAGACACAAATAAGCTGATATTGGAGTCAAATAAGGAGCCGGTAGTCGCAAAACAAAAGCAAGGTTTTCAGTATTGAAAATGTGCCAAAACACCATGTTCGCGCTCGATTTCGACTTGGCTGCCATAGAATGAATTAAATAATACCCCAAAAGCTCTCACATGGCATAGGTTTCATCACTGTTGAGAGTTTGGTCCAGAATTACTCATTGTCCTTTGACCCACTTCCTGGTTTCCGACTGAGCTGAAATTTTGCATACGCGTTTAGTTTGGATGACAAAAGCGTTTTCTTTAGTTTTTTTTAATCTATAATATTTATTATCTCTGAAAATACTATATTCTATAGATCGACTCAGTCTCTAACGTGTTTATTGGGAAGCGAAAGTTTATGGTTTATTTTGTGTAACTAAGTGATCATTTTATATATTTTTTTATATTACGTATTTTTATTATAATTTTTTTTTAGCTAATTGGATAATAGATAGATTATATATTAATAGACACAGTTGAAATAATTTTTTACATTTTTTAATTGTTTACAACATATGCCCTGAAAATGGTTAATTATTCAACAACGTACAGTTTGAATACCATGGAACTTAAAATTTCGTTTAGAGGTTAGAATTTTAAAATTTGAATATCTATTTTACCTTTTAACTATAAGATTAAATGAATTATGTAAATTTAAACTGCTACAAAAATAAGAAACAAGAAACTCTTATAATATCTCGATAACCAGCTCACTTACAGCTTTAAGTGAGCTGGTTATCGAGATATTTATTAGAGTTTTCATTTGACCCATTTACTACTAAAAGCTTTACGGTACGCAATTGGCTGAACCTTGACTTATTAAAACGCTTTTATTAATTTCACCTGTAACTAACTATGTAAGAAAATCTTGGAAGTTAAATTTGACCCACTTCCCGGTTTCCGATTGAGATGAAATCTTGCATACACGTTCACTTTGGATGACTAAATCGTGTTCTTTGGTTGTTTTTAAACTATAATATTTTATTTCAGTAATACATAGTATTTAATAAAGTCAGTTTAATTAATCATTTTTGTGCATGGTTGTGATCGTTAAAATCTCTGTAAATTTTTCTACCACTATCCGTGGAAACTTGTAATTGGCTTAATGTTACCTATGCTATTTACTTTATTTATGTCTATTTACTTTTTTACAGCTGTTGGTTTTCGTAATTATAAATTAATTAATTAATTACGTTCTATTTAAATCGTTTATATACCAGAATTTTTCGCCATTTAATTAGAAAATTTACACCTATAAGACGATATTTTGGACTAATATTTCCGAATAAATGTTATGTACGGATATATATAAGGAGTTTAAAAAAATATACAAATGAAACATATCCGTGTTTCGAATCATTTCAGTGAGCCAGATGCAAATGTTCCAATCGCAAAAATGATACACTTTGCCCACGCCTACCATCTATACAAATTCACGTGGTTCTCGAGATCCAGGATTCCTAGTGTCAGGACTGAAGCACCCCCTTTCAACCTCAGTACCTTTTTTGTGGGGGTTGTACATATTCTGGAGTTTCACCTACAATTGTTTGAAAAGTCCTTCTAAAACATGGGTAGGAAGATTCTGGTCATAAAGGCTGGTGCTGGTGTTGTTACCAACGGCCCGTTGAGCTCAGGATAACTTATGCTCAACATAGGTTCTGCGTCCCCAGTAGTAGACGTTTACAAAATAAGGGCTAATTCACGTAATTTTATAATGCGCCGACCATATTGCAGTGACGCCCGAACTAGACGCGAGCGTATCTCACTGAAGCTAAGAGAATACCAAATGTGTTGTTTTAAACAAAATTTTACTGCAACTGCGCGGCAACTGCACTTCTTTAGTCACGTGAATTAGCCTACTGGTACAATGATGGACAGAAACCGCAATACATATGAGTAGTACAGAACACTGCACAGTTTCTAGAGACTGTATTCTGGTATTTATTATAATCAACTGACTAAAAAATTGTTACATGATACACTTCAAGCCAAAATTGACTGAAATCTTACATATTAAGTGTACATAAAACACATTTATATTGGCTGGTCTCATAAATATTTTATCGCTTCCATATTTATTTGAAAATTTCACGATAAGAATTTTACGGCTCCTCACATATAAGGGTTTCAAGAGAAATGCTGCTAGACATGTCAAAATAAAATGAAGTATTTTTACATTACGTTATTGATTTTTTCTTTTAACGTTATTCAAGCATCTATTTATTCGAATCTAAAGAAAAATGTTCTATCACTATTGCAAAGAGCTACTGACGATAAAGAATTAGAATCCATAAAAGCAAGTCCAGTGAGGTACTTCCAACATAAGAAACGGGAAGATGCAAGGGATGCGAAATCAGCTCAAAATAAAGCCACCATTTTAAAAAAGGTAAGGACACACGAGGAAAACTTGAATATTGGAAAAGATATGCCTTCCTCGAAATTAACCGAAAGCCTTGATAAAAAGATCGGTAGAGAATATTTTCACATGGACCCCGTACTAAATGAGTTAAAGCGTAGGTCACAGACGTTTAGAAGACAAGCTGATGACGATGATGGCGGAGATTCCACTGGTTCAAGCTTGGAAATGAAGTTCTGGATGGATGAATGGGATGAACATTGGATGCAAAAGAAATTTGAAGCACTTAACTCGTCACAACCCCGAGGTGACGTAGTCAACATGGTGGCAGCCAGTAAGTATACCTGCGATTTAAAAGTATTTTTCATGTATATTTAAATTAAATTAGTTTTCATTGGTGTTTGTGTGTGTAATGTTTTTTCTAAGATTTTAATTTATTATAATTTTTTAAGGGCCATGGGGAGTCCCTTGTGGAGATCCTAACCAACATGATATGCCATGGGGCAGTTGCATGCTCCCCATGGAATGCGACGCAGAGTATCGTATTTACCGAGGCGACTACTTCTGTGGAAGAACTCAATATGTTTGCTGCGCTCTCCTAATCACTAACTACGATATGTACCAGGGGCTGGATATCTCATTTGAGGACAGCAGTTTCTCCACTGACTCAAATGAAAAGAATTTCAAAGGAGGCTCTAAAGAAGCTGACCACAAAAAACGCAAACAAGAGAGAGACAGACGAAAAAAAGATAGAGCTAAACGAAAACGAGAAATCAGGAAAAGTATAAGGAAAATAATACAAGAGATCAGAAAGATATTAAACAAGGCTTGGAGAAATGGAACCGCGCAACGAAAGAGGAAGACGAAGGAGTTGAAGAAGTTCATATCAATGTTGAAGAAACAATACAGGAAAGATCGTAAGTCAGTAGTAAGTGTCCACGAATATGAAATGTTGAAGATTGATGAGGAGTTGCAAAATACGTTGACCCAAATCACAGATGTGAACCAAGAGTTTATGAGTAACAGCACATTTAGAGACATCATTGTGAACGGTACGATTAGTAAGGACAAGTTAATGAAGTTGTTACGTACGCATCCAGAGTTAGCTAAACTCTTTGTCAAGAGGCGCACGGAGGTAGAAGTTCCAGAAGAACTCTCGTCTCGCTCGGCCTCCAAGCCGGGCTATCTTGAGTATGATCTCGAGTACGGCCAACTTTATTTTTGAGCAATAAACATCTGCATACATTCTGTATTTTACGTCATCATATTTTTTCCTATTAATTCCATGTTCAGTTTTAGGGTTCCGTACCCAAAGGGAAAAACGGGACCCTGTTACTAAGACTCCGCTGTCTGTCCGTCCGTCTGTCTGTCTGTCCGTCTGTCTGTCTGTCCGTCTGTCACCAAGCTGTATCTCATGAACCGTGATAGTTAGACACTTGACATTTTCACAGATGATGTATTTCTGTTACCGCTATAACAACAAATACTAAAAAACAGAATCAAATCAATATTTAAGGGGGCTCCCATACAACAAATGTGATATTTTTGCTCGCTTTTATAGATAATGGTACGGAACCCTTCGTGCGCGAGTCCGACTCGCACTTGGCCGGTATTTTCTTGGTGGGAAAGATAAGACGTGTTTGCAGGAGATTATATAAAATAAATCAGAAAGATTGTAGCTGTTATCAAGACTAGATCACATTCTGAACAAAATGGCGTAAAAAGCTCCATAAAAGTGAAATATAATTCGTAAATTTAATTTTTCTTGCTTCCATACATTTAACTACCATGGTAGTCTATATGATGGATGAGACGCCCATACATGTCCTATGCAAGTGTGACGTGGTACACCACACTAGAAGTCAGCACCTGGGGGGCCGGGCAGATGAGATTAAATCCCTCCACCCCAAGAATATAGTCAATTTTATCACTGACTTACGGCTAGAGGGAGAGCTGTAATGAACCAAGAGGCGTTACAATAGATCTCCGCAGGTCGCAGTGACAAAAGGGCTTAGTACCCTACCTCTTCAAATAAATAATCAATAATGGTAGTCTAACGGTAGCATGCCCTGAGTTTTATCTTCGGGGATTTCTTGTCTATTAATTAATACCTACACAATTCGGCTAATGGTGGATTAGTTGTACTTACGCGTAATTTGTGGGGTTGCCTCCGCTCCCGCCCGTCTCACAGAGGAAATAATCGAAATATAGAGCGTTGCGCTCATAAACTTATTATACTAGCACATATAATAAATTTAAGGTTGCGCTAGACAGCGTGACACTTTTGTTTCGTTGACTGCCATTTTTTCCCAGAATCCACTTGGCGGTAAATTATCCTCTTTAATTATGGGAGTTCAAGGTTCATATTTCTTTTTCCCATTTTTCCCTTTTTCTAACTAATAGATTTCGAATAAAATTAAAACAATCGCATAAAAGGTAACGTTCAAGCAACTACCCAGCAATTTAAAAGATAAATGATTTTCGACTTTTTTATGATCCGCTATACCTGCGGTATGTATGTTACATAACAATTATGCTTATTTCAATCGGGTATGCTCCCTGTTAACATACAAGTCTTTATAATATATTATAACATTCTACTTCTTCATTCACTTTGAAGAAAATAACATTGAAAGTACTAATAATTATAATAATTATTAGTATAATATATATATAATATAATATAATATAATATAATATATATATATTTTCATATTTTTAAATGTTTTTTAATATAGTTTTGTAAAAATATTTAAAAATATAAATAATATGTATAAAAAATGAATAAAAGAATAATATAATAATATATAGACACGGCACGCATTGTCAGGAGATTCCTTTCTCTGGAGCCCTGACCGCCGGTAGCTTGGACCCTATTCTAGATACCGGTGGGCTACTATTTTTTCATATTTTTAAATGTTTTTTAATATAGTTTTGTAAAAATATTTATAAATATAAATAATATGTATAAAAAATGAATAAAAGAATAATAATTATATTTAAAAAATAACATACTACTTTGCATACAAAAACAAAATATACATGAAAAAATACTGTAAAGACTGGTCCACAGAGGTAGGCTCGGGTGGCTTAGGTCGACGGCTTTGCTGCTAGGTGAGCGGCATAGGATTAGCGATGGATTATAACAGTCAATTGTTTTACCTGTTATCTCTGTTACTGTTACACAAAAATAAACGGATGAAATATCTGTTACTAAAGAACAGCCTGTTATTTTCTTACTACCAGATTAAAACCCACCAACTAACTACTTATATCTGTTTAGATAATATATGTATTAAATACTAGGCATCTCTCTTTCTAGCAAGCATTAATCCAGTTAGTAAGAATGAGAGCAAAACTGTTATTTAACAAAATAACAAGCATGGTTCACTGTGAATGAATTATTTTTAATTGTGATGATAAATACGCCTCTCCGCTAGATAGGGTACTAATTCTTCCGAGAGTATGCTTTAGCTAATACTTACTTTGATGGTATGCTAGTATGAGTCCCTATGGCACGCGTTCGAGTGTCTGTATGTGTATATCCATCTCTTTCCAAGGAATATTTCTCAAGGTAACATCATGATCCGCTTGTTGGGTAATAATTTTGGATAGGATTAGGGTAGGTTTTATGCATTGTTTGTTATGGATGGATAGAATTGTCTGAGTTTTATCCATACTGGCTGTAGCTGACGTGAGGTCCTGGTTACACAACCAATGGCCGTGCAAAAGAAAAAACAATTTAATTTTATTGATTTTTCTAGTTTTATTATTGACATAAAGTATTAGCCGTCAAATGAATAACTTAACGAAGCGAACATATCCTAAGTCTATGAACTTAACAGTACCTAATAATTATAATCAGAAGCTCAAGCTTGAAAGTACAACGGGTTCTTCGCTGTGAGACACGGTTCTCATAGTAAATAAACTCTGCCAACTAACATTGTATTTTTTGATATTATTATATTGTAATTTATAAATTAGATTTGTGTTTAAGATAATTCTTCAACTCTGTAAATTCATGATCAATATCAAATAGTTGATGAAGCGTATTTTCTTCTGAAAATAGCGTTTCTTTATGTTTGTCAATTGCAGTTGTTAGTTTTTTCACCATCTTAGTGACAACCATTTCTTTTTTGGTTTTCTTCACCTCGTTTCTCTTTTCTTTCTCCAAATTATTAAGAAAATACATCAACTTATTGTATCCAGTTTTTTTCCCTATATTTTTAATATCAACATTGTTAGTGTGGACCAAATTCTTTTCTCGGGTGTTTGTTCCAATTATTTTTTCTTCATTTTTTTTTGTTTCAAGTTTCCCTAATATTGCAGGTAGTGTAACAAGCTTTTTGTCACTAGAACTTTGTGATGTTATTTCCTTCTCAGATTTTGTTTTTAATGCACTTGGTACCTGCAAGAAGTGTTACATTTATGTCAAAAGTATTAAATAAACTGCTGTTGATGACTTTCATGTCTACAGACAAAAAGTTTGAGATCAAGTCAATTCATATAAATAACATTCACATCACAGAACACAGAAAAGTGTGTTCTGTGATTCACATTAATAAATAGCTTAAAATTTAAATGAAAATAATGTAGTTATTATTCAATAATATAATTAATGATAATGTACTTTTAGATATATAATTATATATACTGACAAATTAAATAAAAACTACTCAAAGAAGTTAATTTACAGAAAACACTATAAAAACAATGAAAGAGAAATCGCTTAACAAATATACAAAAAAATAAACATAGGCGAATTGAGAATGTCCTTCATTTTTTGAAGTCAGTTAAAAAGTCAAGACTTCGTCAAATCTCGGTATAATGTCGATGCCTGAAGCACTTACCTGTTTAACATACGATACCTAAGATAGACAAATAATACCTTCGAATAAGACTTCTCGATAGTTGAGCGCTTGGTGGTGATGGCGCGCAAGCTTTCCGGCACGTCGCTCTCATGCTGATCATTTGCGTGAAGATTGGCGATCTGCTCCGTTTGCAGGTTCTTGAGAAAATTCGTATAGTTGATCTAAAACAAAGATATTTTTGAAAGAAAACGAACAATAAAAAAGAAACTGCTGGACTGATTTTGACGGGACTTTCATTAGCAGATAGCTGATGTTATAAGGAGTGATTTCCGCTACTTTTATTTTAGAAAAAAGAATAACCTGGGTACCGAGACAACTATATTTGTTAAATTCCTCGCATGCGATTTTGCGGGCACAGCTAGCTATTTATAAAAATAATTCCAGCCCATATTGTCCCACTCTGCTAGGCACGGATCTCTTCTCAGACTGACAAAAGTTAGCCCTTGTCCACCACGCTGGCCTATTGCGGGTTGGCGGACTACACACACCATCGAGAACTTATGAGGCCCTCTCAAGTGAACAGGTTTCATCACGATGTTTCCTTTAAAAATTATTCTGAAATAATTTTTGCAATGAAAAAAATAAGCGCCCTTTAATTTCCGCCAAAAGGTCTATGGAAATAACTTGCATAAGCTGATAGTGTCTATACCTACTCTATTTCATACAACAGTCAATTATTGTTATATTAACAAGGAAATGTATAGAAATCAAACAATGTGTTTGCTTCTAGCAGGGATTTAACTTAGTACAAGTACTTAATGCTTTGAACCTTAACTGAGCTAAATCTCTACTTGAATTGGTTCAAAAGATAAGCGTGCTTTGCTGAGCCGCTTTTGTCTATGGTTTTAATAAATGGAGTGTAGAAAGCTATTAAATATTCCAAAAAGAAATATTTTAAACGTGAATTATTACCTTGTCATGTTTTTTTTTATGTTTGATTGAAAATATTGGCATTATCACAATTTTTGGGTCATCGTAAAGCATTCGGTGGCTACTGTTGGTACATGTGTGAGCTGTTGTGCTTATGGCTGGCTCTGGGCTTGGCGGTGGCTTTGGTCGTGTCGATGGGTATTGACTCGCTCCTGTAATAGCAAAAATTTCATGTTTACTATGCGCCCTTTTCTCCCCCCCTTACATTTGGACCCGCACGTGTTTTCTTATCCTAATGACGTTATCAGTCTAGACCACCTCTATAAACCAATTATTACTTATTTTTCTTACTGATTGTTACTGATCGGAAAATAAATAAAATATTATAGTTTAAAAAAAACTATAGAACACGCTTTAGTCATCCAAACTGAACGTGTTTGCAAAATTTCAGCTCAATCGGAAACCGGGAAGTGGGTCAATTTTAACTTCCAAGATTTTCTTACATAGTTAGTTAGTTACAGGTGAAGCTAATAAAAGCGTGTTAAAAAGCTGTAGGTATCCTACTTTTAAGTATGACTTATCTAAGAATTCACGTTCTATACGGAAAGCCATACCTATTACTCAAATTGTGGTATGATCAAATCAATAATTGTACGGATATTATCGTCTTAGCTATGTTTAATAAAAATCTGTTCAGCCGTTCAAAAGTTACAGCTCTTTTTCTAGTTGGAGTCGGGGGTTTTTGACGGTTAGGTTAGGTTATTAACTACTTTCGAAATACCTGTGAATTGATAAATAACTAACTTAGCCATAGCGACTGTTCGTCTGCATCGCAGAGGCAATTATCTGTTTCCTTGTAGCCCATAGGACAGCCACACTCCTCAGTGAAACCTTTTTCAGGGTTTGGTCGATCTGTTATATACGGCTTCTGGTGTATCGGCCAATGTACGTTTGCGAAGTAGCATAAGACACCATTATACTGGGAACAAAAATATGATATTATTAACTTTTAAAGTGGCCTTAGGGCTGATTTATCAATAGCCAGATAAAGTTTTATCCATCGAATAAATTTGACGCTAGATAGATTTTGTATAGGAAAGCTGTCGAAAATTAAAATTTATTACCCCTGATAAAGTTGTCTGGCAATAAAGAAAATCAGCCCATAATAAAGCATGGATACGAGTTAAATAAAGTTACAGTTATATGCAGCGATTACTCTCAAGCCTGTTCAACATCCCTACTTATCTACTTATAAAGATTTTAACAGGGTAATGCGGTAGCGATACCCCTGGTGTTGCAAGCGTCCATAGGCTACGGTACCCGCTTACCATCAGGCGGGCCGTATGCTTGGAAGCCACACCTTAGTGATATAAAAAGTACATTTTTATGAGTTTACTGGTCTATACTCGCCAGTGCGGCGCCTCCAGCTACGGTACACTTAACTAAAAATGTTCATATAATTATGTTTCGATAGACCCTAGCGAGTATAGACAACCTAAGCCCATGTCTTCATGTAGGTATTGTACTTACATAATTGGCTGGCTCATAATCAGTGCGCATCAATCGCATGGCGCATCCAACGTATCTCACTGCACCCTGTAAGATTACTTTATACCTTGAAAAAATACAAATATATCAGTATTTATTTTATTTATGCTGTTATACAAAGAAAGGGCGTTAAAATTTGTAGAATGTACAATCGGGTCAGCAAAAAAAAAACCCGTTTTTAGTGGAAGTTCATAGGACTGCTCGCAGAATTTCGTTCCTGGAATTTCATTTCCATAGTTGCCTATCATTTGTTTTTACCTGGTTGATCTTCTTTTTTAAAACCAAAAAATTACAGTTTTTATAATAAACAAAAAAACTGCGAGCATAATCGTATTTTTTTTTAATATACAAATTATAGTCGTTAGAACAAAAATACTGGATGACTAGCTTCCGCCAGCGGCTTCGCCCGCGTGATATCTTTATAAATTATAGCCTATGTTACTCTGGTGAAACAATTTTAAAAATCGGTCCAGTAGTTTTTGAATTTATGCAATCGAAATCGCTTAAAACTAGATCTATTTTACAGATTTTACTTTAACAGTGATTTAGAGAATATTTTACTATCCCAATACATTCATTACCTTCGCGTCCACCACTTTAGCGTTTGTGACGATAATTTACGTCGAGCATGCCATGGCGAATACCAAATTGGAGGCTCATAATTATTTATATTTTGAATTTAAGGATGTAAAGATCTTTCTAATGTACTTACTTCTCATCTCTTAAGTCGCCAACATCAGAGATGCTGTTGGTAAACCATTCCGCAGGAATATTTGCCAATATCTGCTCCCGTAACAAATTCATTGCTCCTGTTATGTTTTTCTCATAAGCAGATTGCTTCAATTCGGAATATACAAAAGCAGTGCTCGTAAATATATCTGGAGTATAAATTGAAGGCATATAACTACAAAATAGGTTAACCTAAGTATTCATTTTGCTCGTTATTACAAAAATGTAAGTAATCAAAATGTAAACCTGATGGCTTAATGGATAGCCACGCTGGTACATATTAAAATAATAGTGACTACTTACCTACTTACAAATTATGCCTTAATGTACAATACCTACTTAGCAAGACTCAAATAAAAATACCATTATGTCTATACATAAAACTTAAATAAATAAATAAAAATCCATAAGTTATTTCATGATTTTACTATTATAACATCATGAAATAATTTATGGATTATACTAAGTTTTATGATACAGTGGAGCCCTACACAAGGCGTTAGTGTCCAAGCTTCTCTTTAGAAAATCAAGACTCCGCATCATCTACAAAACCGTAGGTAAATAAGACTTAGGGTCTACCGCGTAACTAAAATAAATTGTAATGAACATTGACAATGGTATTAAACTTCAATACGATCGTGAGAGCCTAAACTTTGAGCTAAGTTGTAAAAAAATTAACTATCATATGAAGTTGGGACTCCTATCTTCATGATCAATAAAAAAAATACAAGGTAGCTCGAAGTTTAGTCTCTCACGATCGTATTGAAGTTTAATACCAGTGTCGATGTTCATTACAATTTTAGTTACGCGGTAGACCCGCGGCTTGGACATTAACACTCAAGGAGGAGAACCAAGCTTTTGGTCACGGAAAGAAAAGTTCTCCAAATGATCTTGGGTCTAGCAAAAAGACTAGATGGTAGTAGGAGAGTCCGGAAGAATATTGAAATCGAGGACCTTAGGTATGTCAGAACCTAATGAAATGGGCGCGACGTAAATCGCATCGCCTACGTTGGCTCGGTCTCGTCGAACGGATGGAGGAGTTAAGAAAGCATATGGGTTGACATGGGCGCAGACCGGTGGGCCGCCCCTGATACCACAGCTGTGATATCGTGGAGGCATGATCTACTAGAGATTGAAGCCAGTACTGGCGAGAAACTGCGTAAAACCGCGCGATGTGGAAAGCTCTCATTTCGGAGGCCAAGACTCACTTCAGGTCGCTGAGCCAAAGTAGTAGTATCTAGTACAAAGTTTTGATTTTTTGCATTTTATGTTGATATTTTAGACTTACCAGTATTTGCACAGTTTTCCTCTTGAAATCTTCTGAAACACGAATGAGACATAGTTCTTGCAAATAGCGTCAATTCAGGGTCCGCTTTCTGTAAATATAATATTTATGCTTATGTTTATGACCTAAGTAGTCGAGGCAATTCAGAGAGTAGATGTAGTAAATAAATTACAACAATAACAATTGAGTATTGATTTACTTATAATATAGGTACCTACCTATCTAAGTATCTATATAATATTCGAAGCGCATGTGTCGGATTTAGGTCTCCGATCTAGGTATCTAATTTATTGATACCCGAAAATTTAATAAAATGATATAATATTATGCAATATCAACGTGAATTTCATAGATATAAAATATGTGTTATTTCGGCCACGATGGCTCTCCATTGAATTAAAATTGAAATTGGATTGGGTGTTTTATTTTTTGTCAAAGATCGAACTCGGTGTCATTCTCACGTATTCTAAGTTTATTACCTAATATACCTATGTATTAAATATATTTAATAATATTATATATTAGGTAGGTATTAAATTTATATAGTTATTCGTAGGCTAAGGCACATATTATTCGGTCGCTACGGAGTACCTAAGGTACCTAATACCTATGTTATTTATATAGACTGGGTATGGGATTTTTCATCATAAAACATACCTACCAGCCGCATCCTTCAGTACCTACCTATAGATACTCGTATGTTAATTGATCAATACCTCCTTTATGATGGAGATGGACCAATATTCAGCAGTGGACTGTTAAACAGATTGATGATCATAAAACATACCAGTCGCATCATTCCGTATGCTCTTGGAAAGGGTTTGCCATCTAATGTCAGCATGCGACCCGTGGCAATATGACCTCTGATACTGTAATATAAAAAAACCTTTTTATTATTTCGGAAGCTAGTATAGTAGACTGGAATTGGAACTAAATCTTGGAAAAAGAAAAGATCGCGAGCGGGAATCGAACACACCTTCTGGAACAGGACACCGGCCACATTAGCATCTTAGAATTTATAAAATAAATATTAATCTTGCTCATAACCATACCTACCTACTATTAGGTAAAACTATAATAGTTATAGATTCTTTGATTTGTTCAAATATTGGTACCTACTTTTGAGACTTCGAGGTTTTTTAAGTACCTATACACAAACAATTTGAGTTGTTTTGATTTGAATTTGTCATTTGTTTGGACCGAAAATATTCAAAGTCTATGGTTTGAACTAGAATTAATTTATTTGTTTCCTCGCAAATTAGTTTTGTACCTACCTACATTACATGTCTCGGCCGAAATAGCAATAAACGACCTCGATTAGTTAAAAAGGATTAGGCTAGCGCCTTGTCCTTTTGGAATCACTTTGGAAATACTCGGTTTTGCCTCGTCTTTCTAATATTACTCAGCCGTAAATTGCTTTATTTCTGGCTTGGGCAGTAATGTACTATTCTCCCTATAATTGAAAGAAAATAACATTAAAAAATCCTGTTCCGGATCATCGTTCGAGGACAAATTCTCCTGTCTCAATGTTTTTGTCTCTATGTAAACGAGCTCGAAAATATTATTTGATTATTATATTGAATATACCTACTACTTACTCATTCAATATGCTTATCATTTCATTCTCTTTATCGTAATCAATTTGGAACATATCTTTGCAACGTGGTCCCATCTTCTGATTCTGTAACATTAAACAACTGTATGACGGTAAATAGCGTCATGATTTCTGCCCCTTTAGGGCTCAACAAAAACTAGTTGCCTAGCAAATAAAAAAGCAATAAATAACTCACATGGTCATATTGCCTGCACATGAGGTGGGATCCCTCTAGGCAATATTCCGTTTCCTGGCAGTATTTATTAATATAGGCTCCGGTCTGGGACATAGTGTCGAAAACCAACGAACATTTCGTTGATTTTAGTATGATGAAGATGAGGGAGATGGTCTGGAAAATGATTCAAGAACCATTTACTTTCTTATTCATGAATCGCCTGTCTGCCAAATAAAACCGCAAGTGCGGTTACTAGGGTTAAGTTATGACCATTTTCTGTATTACCTCTACCATGAGTTTTCCGTGCCGTCTAACGTTCACGTTCACATGCAATATTTGTATGGGAATTTTTCAGCGCCTCTAGCGGTATAAATAGTGAACTAAAGTCACTATTAATTGTTTTTTTAATCTTGACGACACGGTTGGCGCAGTGGCTAAGCGATTAGTTTTCTGCGCTACGTGCCGCGGGTTCGATCCCCGCACGGAACAAATATTTGTATGATCTACAGATAGTTGTTTCGGGTCTGGGTGTGTGTGCATGTGACATGTATGTTTGTAAACTGTACCCTCGATACAGGAGAAATCCTAGTGAGGGGCAAGGTTAAAAAAAAAAACTATACAAATATTGCATGTGAACGTGAACGTTAGACGCCACGGAAAACTCATGGTAGAGCTAATGATGTTGCTAGATTTTTAAGGACTCTTGAAGAGTAGGTAGGTATTACTAGGTATTGATTCCGTCGCTAGGAATCAGAATGCCTCTTTGGAATTACTAGATTGTGTTAAAGTTATGTCCCTAGTAAGTTTAAGTTAGTCACCAAGGTGCAGTGCGTCTCTGAAGTGTCCATGTAAAGTTACTTACATTATTTTATCTGTCTCCACCACAGAACACAGAAAAGAGGTGTCTCCACCGAGGATCGACCTGGTGATCTGTAATACAGGTTCTACCTACATCAGACACCAATCTCTATTTTACGTGCCTATTTCTGTTATTAATATATGTTTTTGTGCTGATGAGAAAATAAAGATAGGTATTTTCTTTTCTATTGTAATGAAATGACTTCGTAGATACAACTATCATCCGGCGGCATATGATTATATTATGTAGATACCTATCACCAAGGTTTTTATATTAGGTAGGTACGTCTATACCTATCTTTAGACTCTGCGACATATACATAGCTGATTTGCATCAAGCACAAAGACAATTTTTACTCGATTCACTTTTACCTATTGTCCTACTAATACTATGCCTGTGGAATTGGATATTTGTTAATCAATCACGTCGTATCGGCTGAACGGATGTCAACGAAATTTGGCATACAACTTAAATACAGCCTGAAAAATACATTGGATACTTTTAACTCCGGAGTATAATTTAGCTTTCCAAGAAATCCACGCGGACGCAGTCTCGGGTACAACTAGTATTCTAGAAATTAGTTCAATAAAGCAACATTTTCACGTTCACTGCTGGAGATAGGCCTCCCTCATATAGGTAGACTTCCACATTGAACTGCTTTGGGCCTTGTGCATCCAGCGACCAGAGGGTTAAATTCACGTAAGTTTATGACGTGCCGATCCTAATGTGATGCTCGAACTTGACCCGAGCGTATCTCACTGCAGAAGCATATGACATACCTAACCGAATGAGAGTGAACCGAATATCTACGATATTTTTTAATAATTTTATCCATCATCATCTGCCGCCTTTTCCCAACTACGTATGAGGTCGGCTCCTTGTCTATCCAGATGCGGCTGACTATCAGTATTTTACACAAAGCGACTCCCATCCTCCGACAACCAATTACTGGGAGACACTGATACCCTAAGGTCAGACCGGTTGTTACGACTTTTTGGGCTACTGACTCTCGTAACGACTGTCAAAGATATTTGTATGAAAACCAACCAACCAACTAGGTACTTAACGTGTTTTTCGAGGTACGGGGGGGTCTCGATATTTGAAGAAACAGTCACCCATCCATGGACTGACCGTGGCAAGCGCTGCATAACCTCGCTGATCCACTACGCGGATCTGCGTGGGTACGCGGATCTGCGCGGTAGATAAGTAGCTTCGAGCCCCTTTAATAATACTTATTTTATCCATAGTATCAAAATAATATATCAAAATTCATTTAAAAACTTACATATAACATAATTTTTATATGGACGACTTATTTATGGAAGTTTCCACGAATATTCATATTATTTATTCAGAAATAATTTACCTAAATAAGGTAAACCGATGATAGACGGATTACGATAATTACGCTGTGTTAATTGATTAAAAAGTAAACACCTCTGCAAGTAGAAAATATTTTAGAACCAATTTGCACTATAAAAATCAATCTGTATTTTTTTTTATACTTATTTATGTTGAATATACTATTCCGTATCACCTCAAACTTTGTTCAAAACACTTATCGACCAATCATTGTTGATCTGGCTGAAAACGAATTTATTTTCTTACTTTTATTTCGTGTTTTATAGTGCTCACTGGCTCACATAATCTTAATATTGAGTCATAAAATTGTCGGCATAAAGTTTTTTGCCATACTAGTACCACAGTGGAAATTATATTGTTTTCAGGGGTGAAAGTACTCATCAATATGAACAACTTTTACGATGGGAGCAACCCTGAAAACAGGAAAACAATAATTCATACTGTTCGATCAAAATGTATGAAAAGTTTGAATTACAGAAGGTATTTTTGTTGTTACGAGGATCCTGCTACTCATTCTCTATATATGCTTCGTCACCTCTCACGCAACGGCCCCAGTGTACCCGGGATGCGATGCGCGCAGTACGGCATGGCAGCCAAGAAATGGCGAAGGGTGACAGTTTTAAAAGGGGAAGCCGTCCCAAAAATGCCCTCTAAAAATTGCTGCAAGACTATCCATACCGCCTCTTGTAATCTATATAATAGTCATGTCTGGAAGAGCTCGACCTAACTGAATCACAAGCCTTTTTTTTTGTCAGTTAGGTGAGTAAATAATATAATATTACGTTGGTCTATGCACTAACCAATTCGTAAAGGGAAGCCGATGGGAATTTGGTTGTATGGACACTTCGCCACTGCAGCCAAGCCATAGCCGCGTATAATTCTTACCACCCGAACTCGCTAATCGCCGCGTCCGCATTCGTCGCTGCCGCTTGACCAAATTAATTATCTTGTCCCGACTCCACCCGCGGTGTCACTCATATATTTCTATACTTTATCGCTAGCGAAATCAGTGTGGAACACTTATGAGGAGCAAAATAAAAGAGTCAAATATTTCCATGTGTTTAATATTTTCATTGATTTAATTATGTATAAATTTGCCTCAGATCAAGCATTTTACAATATAGAAATTTTACTATTATAACCCATTTAATACATGTTAATATTAATACTATTACGCGAGTTAGGTGCGAACTGAAAGCTCAAAATTATTGCAAATGAAAATTTTATTTCAGATGACAGCCAAATCATAATAATGTATTAAATACATAGTAAATCACGCTGGTCCACTTTCAAGAGAAACCAGTTTTGCTGATAACACATAGCAAAAATTCCATTTTATAAAAAAGATAGAACTTTTGCCACAGTTGGTTAGCCTTTGGCTAAAACAATAATTATCTAAAAACGAAATCACACATACTTTGTGAAAATTTGATAAAAGTAACTACAGTTGCATTACGAAGCCTACGGTAAGGTACCTACACCTTTATATAAAGGTAGTATTACACAGCGACTGCGGCGCCAGTATCGTCATTACCATCGGTATAGTACGACACAACTAAGAAGTAACATCGATATACCTGATCGAACAACCAAGGCAGTCGCTCGCTTAGGTAATTGTACAACTTATTGCATCAGCGTAAAGATCATATTTTACTGCAGTACTAATAAACATTCATTGTCTTGAAGATGCGCGCAGTTCCGTAATCAGTAGGCTAATTCACATAACTAAAGTCCAGTTGCCGCGCAGTTGCAGTAAAATTTTGATCAAAACAACACATATTTTGGCCATAAGCCCGCCCATTGTACAATCTTAAAATGATTAATTGTAATTATTATGTTAATTGCTCATTTTTATCAGGTGTACAATAAAGAGTATTAATTCTATTCTATTCTATTTGGCATTCTCTAAAGTCTAAGGTATAGTGAGATACGCTCGCATCAAGTTCGAGCGTCGCTGTAACAGGATCGGCAAGTCATAAAATTAAGTGAATTAGCCCTGTTTGGAACTGCACGCGTCTTTACGAAGTTTGACGATGCGACTTCTTAGTTGTGTCGTACTATAACAGTCTCTCAGTGTAGTCTGGAAAATTGACATACAAAAATGTTACCACGGCGCTATAACTGTGCCGGCCGGTGATACTGACGTAAGTCACTGCATGTAATCCTAGCATAAAGGTTATCTGAAGAGTTCAGGGATGTCGCAAGCCGATCATCACAACCCCATATCACTGTAAACCCCTTATTTATAGTCTAGTCACTTGACAATCAACGACAGTTGAGGCATATGTAATTATATAATTATTAGATAAATATAAATAAAGTAATCAAAAACTATTCAGAAGGCATCCGTGTTGCTACCTATGTAAGCTGAAATATTCACTATTATGTCTAGTAACCACCGCGGCGCAGGCGCAGTTAAGGTAGCCAGTAATACAGATACATTTGGTCGCTTATCTCCAAAATCACATTGAATTTATAACAGCCCCAATCATTCGCTCATACAAACAAGGATTTTTAACTTATAAAATAACTCGAAATGGTATGTGTAATAAATAATAATCTTCGTACATGCACACAGCCTCGGTAACCTAATTTGAGTAGGCAGGCTTCACGAAGGTTTTCTGCACGATTGGTGGTTGTTTAGTATAGGTACCTATATAAAATTAATATCCTAATTCCTTGAGATCACGACCAAACGTATAGTAATTGTGTAAATGACCTAACACTGTGATTATTTACCGGACAAAGCGTATAAGTGCTGATAAACCTGACCATTCGCTTGTTAATAAACATCCAGCACTCGCCGTTTTAAAATTTTATCAATTTGAAATATCGAATAGAACCAAACGTCGGTTCGAACATTGCGTCGATTATTTTAAGTAAATGTTCGTCAAAAATACTACAGATACAAACTTTGCAGCAATGGCGGCGGAACATTGTTCCGTTCAGCAAAAAGTACGAAGGTTTTTTTTTTTATTCGCTCGGTTGCTCCTGTTCGATTAAATGCTCATAATCGAGCATTTAGTTGTAACATTCGTTATGCTCATTACAAGTGAATGCAGGTTTATCATCACCTTTAGGTGTAAAAATATAATCCGTATTAAGCTAAGTCCAGGTTTAATTTGCAAAGAATATTGCAACATAAACCTGGACATTACTGGGCAACGATAACCCGGAAAATATATCACGAATTATTTTATATTACCACTATAACTAAGCTTGAATAGGCAGCTTAAGGAATCACAATCCTATAACAATTGTCGATCACAAACTGGTCTAAGCGACAATCTCTACTACACCTGTGACTACGTACACTCCGCGACATTCTGTGAAGTGTACAGATAAACTACGATAACATGGCGCGCCCCTCCAAAATACTGTTTCAATGTGTGTAGTCACATCCTTACCGAGCAACAAATCCTTGGATTTATTTTTGTTTGACGGCCGTCTCAGTACGCACACATGCGTTGTGAGTCTTGGTGGCGCTGTGTAAATACTTTCAAACGTTTTGAATTTTGGAGGGACGCGCCATGTTATCGTAGTTTATCTCTACAACAAACATATTATTATGGATAATTTAGTCGCAACATCTCGCGACAACAATTGTGCATTACAGTACTAAGTTTTTAATGACTCATTTGTAAATGTAACATCAAATATTAAATATCGGGACATCAATATCTTAAAACTATGAATTAGCTAACGGAAAATTTAATAGAATACGGCTTAACAAACACGGGTTATTGTATATATTATGAACAATAGAGATGTTCAGTAATGTAAAGGTTGTCATGAAATGTAGTTTAACATGTAACTAATAATTCATGGTTAGCAACTAATCAATAAAATTGGGATTTTAATTATATTATTATTTTCTCTTTAATAGGGTACTATTAAGGACAAGAATTTAATAAAATAGTCAACAAAATTAAATACGTTGGGATGGTTCTGGGAATCAAATATGAGAAATTTTATGCCCGCATTAACAACTTCAAGTAGTGCTTTTAACTAAACTCTATTGAGTAAAATGTTGTGTGATTTAGCTAACTTACTCACACGAAACTGTAAAACAGAGAGACGATATACAACGACTCACAAAGAATCGATAATGGAGGTCCCGTGTATCATTTAATAATATTAAATGTTGTGTGTTTTCCTCAATGTTTTACTTCTTGCTTCTGTGTTCGCAATGTTTGCCAGATGTGGTTTTAGAAGCCCGTCTGTCAGTCACAGGTGCGGAAGCGTCGCGCGTATGACGAACATAAACTAAGGGTAGTAGCTAGGTAATGGACTATTTGCGGACGTTGGTCGCATTCTCTGCGTTCTCCTTCAGGATCTTGGACTTGAGATGGTCCTTGTACTTAAGGATGCCGCCCTGCCATTTGGTGACAGTGCCATTTTCGCATATCCAAATTTCTTCGGCAACCTGTTGGGAAATTGTACTGAGTATTTTTTTTGACGCTTGTACCTCATTGGGGTTACAAACTGGCTACGGACGTGACTTATAAACATACTGCCATCAAAGTTATTCATTGATACAATGGATACACATGCGTGGCGAGCATTGTATTGTAATATTAGACCTTATAGCTCAATGTTGGGCAAACGGCTAAAGTATGCTTACTTACTATAGTTATTAACGTTAAATTTAATTTTTGGTATTTTTATAAAATTGTTAGCATGAAAATAAGTTTATTTGAAATTGTTATTAATAAAATGTTATAGTTTAAAAAATCTATAGAACACGCTTTAGTCATCCAAACTGAACGTGTATGCAAAATTTCAGCTCAATCGGAAACCGGGAAGTGGGTCAAATTTAACTTCCAAGATTTTCTTACATAGTTAGTTAGTTAGTTACAGGTGAACCTAATAAAAGCGTGTTAAAATAAAAAAGAATCCATGGCTTTCTAAAATTTGGATATGGATAGAACGTAGTGGACATTAAATTGAATCGGTTTCACGAATAAAGGATTATGATTATACTTATGTATACTTTCGTCGTTTGCCCATATTTTTAACCCCCGACAAAAAGAGGGGTGTTATAAGTTTAAAGTGTGTCTGTCTGTGGTATCGTAGTTCTAAAACGGATGCACCGCTTTCAAGGCAGTTTTTTTAATTGAAAACCAGTTTAATCGGGAATCATCTTAGCTATATTGCATGAAAATCTGTTCAGACGTTCAAATGTTGCAGCTCTTTTTCTAGTTGGAGTCGGGGGTTTTTGACGGTTAGGTCATGTGACATGCATCCTACCTGATTGATAAGCCTGAAGTCGTGGCTGACGAGCACCATGCCACCATCAAACTCGTTGATGGCGTCACCCAGCGCGTCGATGGTTTCCATGTCCAAATGGTTGGTAGGTTCGTCGAGCAGCAGCAGATGCGGCGTCTGCCACGCGAGCCATGCGAACACCACGCGGCAACGCTGACCGTCGGACAACTGCCGCATCGGACACACCTGGGAGAGAGCGAGGATTGAGCTTGTAATGACGTTGCTTGGAAAGAGTATAATGGAAATAGGGGAGGGAGGCCTTTGCCCTGCAGTGGGACATTACGGGCTTATAATAATAATATCAATGTGGTGGCTGGATCAAGGGCTTGATTCAGAAAGCAGTACTCCTTGACACTGCGCGCATTGTCAGGAGGTTTCTCTCTCTTTAGAGCCCTGACCACCGGTAGCTTGGACCCTGTTCCCGATGCCGGTGGCCTACTACTCTTTTATATTTTTAAATGTTTTTATAATCTTTTTTTTATTTAATTGTAAAATATTAAAAATATCTATATAAAAGTATGTTAAAAATTAAATAAAGGGAATAATAATAATTTTTTTTTTACTTGTAAAATTATTTATAAATATGAAAGAATGTATTAAAAAATGAATAAAGGTCATAATAATAATGACGTTGTTGATGTTGGAAAAAACCACTGAATAACGTGAATGTTTCGGTCTTTGATACACAAAATTTGGATATTTTCATTTATTACGTAAAATTTGAACGTGTATGAAACAAAATATCCGCGAGAAAAAACGAATTATAGATAGTGTTTGAATACGTCCGTTACATGATTCATGGATACTGTGGGCCAAGCACGAATGTTTTGACGTATAGTAACGTAAACGTAAGCAAATTTTGATTATAAAATACAATTAAGCTATCGCATTTGTTCAATTTTATGCAACAAACGCACTTGTTTCATTAAAACGTAAAAATATTGCATGTATTTCCAAAAAAATATCATGGATTAAACTTGTATTTTTGGTTCTAAATTTGGTTACGTTTACGTTACTATACGTCAAAACATTCGTGCTCGGCCCTCTGCTTGTGGTACAAGCATAATACGCTTAGTTTGTTTATAGGTTAAAACGACTAGAACTGTGTAGCAAAGTTTGTCCGTACGCCGCTGAAAGTGTATGGAGCGCGAAGTAAAGAAAAATTTGCCAATAGGATACGAATTGAATTAACGCAAAACCTGAATATAGTATGTTCATAATTGATTATTGAATCTTTTTTTTTTCCAAAAAATATGTTCATCGCCAAACCCACGCTCTATTGAGCCAAAGAAAATTAAATCTTATTTCAAGAGAATAAGACTCAATTTTAAATGCAGTTTGTAATGCTAGGCTCACCACTATTTTATTAAAAATAATAGTTAACTTTAAAGAACTTATGTTTTGGTTATTGAATTATGCTTTGAACTAGATATTCTAATTGGGTTGTGTGAGGTTATGTGTTAATTAAATTGCAAGTTGATTATCTCGGTCAATATTGACTGACCTGCTGCCGCCCGGTGAGTCCGTATCGCCCGATGATCTTGCGCATCTCCTCACGCTCGCGTACGTCGGGGAACTCCTTCATCATGTAGTCGAGCGGGGAGAAGTCCAGGTCCAGCAGTTCGTGCAGATGTTGGTGGTAGCGGCCGATGCGCAGGTGGGAGTTCTTACGGATCATGCCCGTCGATGGGACGAGCTGGCGACAAAGGATTATGTTATTTATTTGATCAAAATTGTGTTTTGTACCAATATGTAATATGTAAATTGTAATTTCCATATTTATTAATAAATTAAAGCAATAAGTAAACAAGTTTTTTAAATAATTAAATAGTAAATTATACATTTAATAATAATAATAAAAATGATTGTCTCAATGATAATTTATTCCTTAGTTAATGTTATACCAATAAGTAAATAATAAAACATAATAAAAAATATATTGTACATATATAAATACCTATAATAAAAAGCAATGCAAATGGGATAAGGGCAGGAGAATGATGATGACATGTATAATTTTATATAATTAAAGACACATAGTGCTTTCTCTCTCCTACATTGCTGTGCCCGACAGGGTCCATAATGATCGAAATAATTGTTATTTTACCACCTAAGAAAATTACATTGTGTAACGCAAATATTTGAGTATTGAGTAATTTGGATTTTTCCCCCATTTACATACCGTCTTTTTTTAAATTTTGCCCCCACTATGATTTCTCTTGTATCGACGGTACAGTTTACAAACATACATGTCACATGCACAAACAACCAGACCCGTCTTTTAGGCTTACATTCAGAGACGACAGAAACGAGTCTAAGCGTGAACTTACGCTTCCATATGTCAATTTTACGAACAAATTTTGACAGATGGAAGCGTAAGTTCACGCTTAGACTCGTTTCTGTCGTCTCTGAATGTAAGCCTTAGTCTTGTTACGAAAATTCATGTTTAACTTTAATTTCAATCTTTTGTTTGCACATATTGCTTCAAATTTTAAATTATATGAGCACAATATAATCATCCCCATATTATAAAGGGAACTAGCTTCCGCCAGCGGCTTCGCCCGCAGGATAGCTTTATAAATAATAGCCTATGATAATATTGCATTCTACTGGTGAAATAATCTTCTCTTTATAATATTAGTTTAGATCACGTGTCCTACAACCCTTTCACGGGATACTGACGATTAAATAAACAGAAATTCTGTATAAGGTGTACTTACATCTCCGTACAAAAGTTTAAGGAGCGTCGACTTGCCCGCCCCGTTGGGTCCCACCAACGCGAGCCGAGTGTCTAGGTCGATACCGAACTCCAGATTCTTATAGATCCACGGTCCAACGTCGTTGTAACGGAATGATACGTTCTGAAACAATAATAGTAGTTTATGAAACTAGGCGAGATTTTTAATAGTATCACACGAGTGTTTTAATACCTAGTTATGTGCAGTTTCATACACTACTTTATCTATAATCATGCAATAGGTAGTTAACACATTAATAATGTAAATTGTAAGTAAATAAAATGGCCCCGGAAGTCAGCGCGGATGCGCTAAAGCGCGCCGCGCATGCGCCCTAGCCGCGCCACCATAGATAATGTACCTACGGCTGCTTAAGAAAAATAATTGAAGTCTCCTTGGTGGAACCTAAGTTTACTACATAGATTTATTAAACAGAAGTATATTATGTCTATGGTGTACTATAATAGAAAAAAAGTTATTTTATAGCACTGTTTGGTTAGGAAAACTGTATCATAATAAAACTTTTTAATTTTATTATAGTTGCATGTGTTGTGTGTCTGTCATTATAGTATTATTTTTGAATTCATAATTAGAACTTTCGATATGAGGATAGATAAAATAGCATAAGCAATGGTACGATATGTTAGCATGTATAGATAAACTACGATAACATGGCGCGCCCCTCCACATTACTGTTTCAATGTGTGTAGTAACATCCTTACCGAGCAACAAATCCTTGGATTTATTTTTGTTTGACGGCCGTCTCAGTACGCACACATGCGTTGTGAGTCTTGGTGGCGCTTTGTAAACACTTTCAAACGTTTAGAATTTTGGAGAGACGAGCCATGTTCTTGTAGTTCATCTCTATCATATTACTCAGTAGACGGTTACTGGTTTCGACACAAACGTATGAGTCGAGTAGGTATTGAAGTTTTGTTTGGGACATCTAATAATTTATTGATTGATGGTCTGACTCTTAAATATGACCACGTTTTTCTGATACACCTTGTACAATAATAATGAAAATTAATAAGTCTGCGTAAACTACAACTGTAGTAGATCCATCACTATACTAACCTGCACCATGATAACAGGGGGCGGCACTTTCCCGCACGACGGGAAGTAGAAGTTGAGGATCTTATCATCAACGACCTTCTCCGTGAGACCCTGCGCCACCATCTTGGCCAGGGTCTTCTCCTTGGACTGGGCTTGACGAGCCAGCTTGGCAGAACCGTGACCGAACCGTGCTATGTAGTTCTGGAAACAAAACATATAAAGTTCTGTGCATGAAGTTACTAGAACACCAAGCATACTTAATTTTATAATAAAACATAATTATTGACAAAGACATTTTACAAATAGACGCGTTGCCCGCGGTCTATATTGGCAAGATAAATGCCCTACACCGACTGAGAGAATGAGCATGCAGCAGCTAATGCCACGTAATTAAACGTCTATATTCATCTTTTTCTAACAACCGACATGGGAGTTTGGTGGCTTTCATGTTCTTTCTCTTCTTCTCTTTCTCTTGCTTCGCGCACTGTATAGAATAGAATAGATCTTTATTTCATGTAAACCAGATACAGGCACTTATGAAATGTCGAGACTCTAGGTGCACGGTTCCAAATAGTAGACCCTATGGAGAAGAACCGGCAAGAAACTCCATGGTAACTCTTTTCAAAAAATAGATTTTAATCTTTATCAGTACAATGTTGTGGTAAGAGCTGCGAGAATAATGTAATTTAATGTGAATAAGATTGCCATGGCAGTTACAAGCTGATCAGTTCCGACAGACGGCACCCGTTCACGAGCATGATATATAATTATATGTAGCTGAGAATTCGAATGGTGATTTAACTTGCCAGCAAAATATACAGCCGACCGGCGATGGGCACCATACCACCATAAATATTTTCATACACACTTTCCCAAGTTGGTGAATAATAAAAAAGACCTGAACATAACTGGCAAGTGATCCAAAACAAATTACATAAAGTATCGAAAGTGATCTGCTCATTGAAAAGATGTGATAAATATCTGAACAAATCTCTATGAGCGGCAGTATGCGACAGTGGTCGGTCAGTTAAACTAACCTTCATATGCGAGATCTGGTCTTGCTCCCAGTTGTATTGCTTCATCTGGTTCTCCAGTAACTCCATCCGCGTCCTGACGAAGGCTTCGTAGTTGCCCGTGTAGTACTTGAGCCGACGTTTGCTCATGTGGACGATGTTGGTACACACGCCGTTCAGGAAGTCCTGCGAGTGCGATATCAGCACCAGGATACGTTTGTAGCTGCAAATTATTGATACTTGTTTATGAATTACTATCTTCCGCCAGCGGCTTTACCCGCGTGATACCTCTAATAATTTTTTCAACACACTTGCTCATAAAATGGCTCTAATTTCACCGCAATTAGGCACATAATGACACCTGTAATCAAACTGTGACTTTTTCTTTACTATTATTCACAAGTGAGTTAAAGGATTTTTTTTTAAATTGGTTGAGTTGCTGTTTTAAAAAAAGTTTCGAAACAAAAAAGATCGTGTTCAATAGTACAAATAAATTAATATACCTACCTATTGCTTGCTAGTTTCATGCAACTTCGTATTTAAATAGATAAATTTCAACTTGTACGTTTTTAATAAATACAACTTTCACTCAAATATAACTTTTGTTTTTTCTGTGATAAAGAAAACTTTGATTTTCCATTTTTGTACGTGGCTAAAACGCTATCCGAGAAAAGCCAAAAAAAAGAAACCTCATTCTTTTAGTCTATGGCCGATCCTGCACATTTACTAATTGTTTCTCTAAATAAACTTTTTACTCACTAAATAAAATGGCTTTTTAGTATTATTTTCTTCACAAGTGTGTTGAAAAACTACTACATACTAATATCTTATGTTACTCAGTTATTTACCTAATTGAATAATTTTAAATTTGAATACTTAATGACTAACATACTATTGACATTCCCCTTTTTTATATTATATTTCTTGACATGTGTTATAGTTTTTAATTTAATTGAAATGAATTTGATAATCTAAATGATTTTTTTTACAATTATTTTGCATGCTCATAGGCTGAATGTGGTGGAACTAATTTATTATGTGACATCTTATGTAAAACCCATATTATGCGAATAAAGAATTGAATTGAATTGATAAGATAATATAGCTTTCTGCTGGTGAAAGAATTTTTTTAAACGGTCTCGTAGTTTATGAGTTAATCCATTACAAATAAACAAACATACAAAAAATCTAATCTTTTTTCTTTATAATATTAGTTTTGACTAGCGACCTGCCCTGGCAGTGCAACACTACTGCTATTACTGTTGGTAAAATTGAGCATTAATATTTAATATTCAATATTTATTTACTTTTTTTAAAACGGTACGAAACCGATTACAATAAATAAAGATAGGCAAATAGGTAATAAAGGACTATTCACACACATGCAGTGATCCTGTGATAGTGTGAGTTATACTATAATCTATATTATACTGATGGTGTGAGTTACAGTCCTTTATACTATCACTCAAAGACAGTAATTTGGGTGATTTTAAGATCTTGTAAAGTGCTCTTTTTATGTTGATTTTAGACTTGGCACACAAATCAACCACAACTACCAAATTGAAAGAAAAAAAAAATACAAAAAATCTAAAATATCTACGTTAATCTTAAATCTTTAGAGTATGACAAGCAAGACATGTGAAAATTGTTTACTAAACAAGACAAGTAAGAAAGAATAGAGTAATAGTATTCTATGAGATGCCCACGTTTGGCAGTAGTCGGCTCTTGCAAATCTGGGATACGTAAGGCAACTGGCTTTCAGGTCTAGATTAGTTGTGGATCTGCTAAGCGTTTCGTGCTGTTGACAAACAATTTCCTGACATCCGACGCATTTTGATAATGAAATTCAACCTGCGATCTACCGCGTAACAAAATGGTAATGAACATCAGACTATGTAAAAAATTACCGAACAAAGTTGCGACTCCCATCATCGTAATTGGTAATTTACAACGTCGCTCAAAGTCTATTCTCTCGCGATCGTATTTAAGTTTATTATCAGAGTCTGATGTTCATTACCATTTTGTTACGCGGTAGACCCGCCGATGCACAGGCACAGGTCGCTGTTCTACTGTACGTACTGTTTAAGTTCCTCCTCAAGCCACACGCAGGCGTCGAGATCCAAGTGGTTGGTCGGCTCGTCGAGCAACAGGAGATGAGGCTTCACGTATAGCGCACGAGCTAACGCGATACGCATGCGCCAACCTGAGATAAAAATATGTTGACGATAAAAAGTTCGCTTGAGCAGTGGTTTATAAACATAATATACTTACCCGTAAAATTGTAACAACCTCGCTTATTGTTAGAATAAGAATAAGAATAATTTATTTGCATGAAATATGGTTACATCGGTGTTACATTTATGTTGTAATTTGTACAGCATATCTCGCCGTATATACGGCATGCAAAACTGATTTACCTGGTTACTAATTAGGATTATAATAAGATAATAAGATTATAATAAGCAGGTACCTGCTTATTATAATCTTTACAAAAATAGAAAATTATAAAACTTACAAAAAAGAAAATTAAAAAGTGTATATAAAATTACTTTGGCAAAAATTTAAATAAAGAAAATTAAAATTACATAGTATACTTAAAAAAAATAAAAAAATAGAACATTAAAAAGTTTACCTACCTACGATTTTGACAATAAAATATGTACTTATTACGACATGGTAATTGTAAAATTACAGTTAGATGCACCTTAAAATACTCCATTGTTATAATTAAGACATGAATTCTTTGTTCTGGAAAGTATCACGATAATTTTAATATTATGTAGGTATATGAATATTTGTTTCCATCTTCCGTGTGTCACTGCAAGGGTGCCAACTGAAAACTAGCGCTGGGTGTTCTTATTCACAGCAAATGCTGAGTTGGCAACCTATTCGGTATTGGCATGCCAACAACACATGTTTTATTTTACCAATCTTTTTTTTTCTGTGCATTGTGCATTGTCTAGTACGAATAAATGTATTTTTATCTTTCTTATTTCTAAGAAGCCAAGCTAGATAATATTAGTCAATATTCCTTTATAACCGATCATGGCAGATAGCGGTTTATTGGAGGTCCATATTAAACCATTTGACGAATATTGACTGTAGTTAAGTACATTAGAAAATGACGTTTCGCATTTACTTGACTGAAACGTAAATTGAGACAGCATATTTGTATGAAAATCAAGTAAAATTGTGCTGACCTCCGGAGAAGTCCTTGGTAGCCTTCTGCTGCATGTCCCGGTCGAAGCCGAGACCGTGCAGGATGTTGGCTGCACGGGCCTCCGCCGTATCGGCACTCAGGTCCTCAAGCCGATCGTAGACGTCCATCAACTGTTCTTGCGCGTCTGAAGTTCATACGATTTATTAATATCACACATACAACTATCAATACCCTACTATTTGTTTTACCCTGAGTTGACTGTACCTATCTACTTGAAATAAATGTATTACATAATTATGTAGGTAAATCATGAATTGTGTATTGTGAATTATGTAGGTAAATCATGAATTGTATTATTATATTGCTAAATTTAATTTAATTTAATTTGAAATTTCTGTTATTTACTATTAATCTAATCTAATTGTACCTAATTATAATTATATTTAAAAAATCAATCAATTAATAATTATACTATTGTAATATGGGTGTATGTGTAACGTTTATGCCTTGCCTGAAATAAAGATTTTTTTTTAATACAGAATTTATCAGTCGCAGTAGTGATCTAATTTCGTTTGTTGTGGTTGAAAGAGATTTCCACGTCGCGGCTCTGTGCGGTTATCTCGCTTCAATTAGAACAAACATTGCTAATATTCTTTACAGTAAATATGTTATACCGGATATTTTTTAAATTAGTGCGTATAATTTGTAGAGTGATGCTCTATTCCTAAATGCAACCGCAGTATTGGGATACAGTTTAAAACAAAAAAGGAAAATTCGACTTAGGGGGGGGACACGGATAATTTACTAGTGCAAGCCATACAAAATCAATTTTTTATTTTGTTTTGATGTGAATTTGACGCACTACCATAAAAAATATCCTGTATATGTATCTTACCATCATCTTCGCACTGAGCCAGCTCTTCAGCGAGCTTCTCCAACTGGATCCTTTCTTCGTCGACCTCCATGACGCACTCTAGTGCAGTCTTATCGGAGGCGGGCATCTCGCGCGTCAGGTGAAATATGTCAATATGCGCGGGTATGGTTACCTCGCGACGACCCAGCACCGCCAGCAGTGACGACTTGCCTGGGAACAGAATCCAGATTGAAAGGCAAGGCTATAAAGTGTATACCTTAAGCATTGTTACAAGAAATGTGAATGACTAATGTTTTTTATTATTAAACTTTGCCCCTCACTTGGATTTCTCCTGTATCGAGGGTACAGTTTACACATGTCACATGTACACACACCCAGACCCGGAAGAACTATTTATACATCATACAAATAATTGCATCGGGAATCGAACCCGCGGCACATAGCGTAGAAAGTTAATCCCTTGGCCAACCGTATCGTCGTTTTGGAGGTCGTTTCATTTATGCTGTCAAGCATCTATTCTTTCTGCTTAATAAATAAAACTAGTGGTCGTCCATTGGACGAATTTCGACATTATTACTGTCGACCAGTGAAGTTTTCATTTGCTTCCGAAACAGCAGTATTCGTTAAGAGTGATGAAACCGAGATACAGAAACAAATTGCAGAGTTGGTGACTACGCAATGTGGAGATGCTGAGATATCCCTTGAATGTATATCTATCTAAATAACACGGAAATAAAACATTTTAAAAGTCTAACCACCACTTTTCTCGTAATGCTGCAAGTATCTGCAACTGCATTATTTTTTTGTCAGTAGAGAATGGTTGTGACTAGCCCGTGTCCAAGCCACAAACTTAACTTACTGCTAAATTTTGAGAAAAAAAAATGTGTGTCTCCATACAAAAAAATTTAAACCATTTTATTTTCTCCGAAAATATCAACTTTTCGAAATATCACGAAAGAGTAAAAGTGGTTTGAAATGTCATTAGCTATCGTATAAAAAATAATCAGATCGATATTTCACAACTAGACCCTAAGACCACGAAATATTAATATGGTTCCACTATGCGACGGTCTATTACGTGACTTTTGTAACAATCAGTGTCACTTATTGTTGCTAAAAAAAATTGTTTCAATCGACAAATCGAGATTACGTAACGTTACTTGCTTCGATTTCACCACGTTTCGCTCGATCTGAACGTAACCAAATTTTCCTCATTAATTTTCCTCAAATTTCCTCACATTGCAAGACACGCGGCCTTAAGAATAATTTTTCCTTTTGATGTATGGAATCCAAAAAATTCAAAATATTTTAACGCGAAATTGACTGTATATCGGTGTATTCGGACTTCTTCCTTCCGTCAGTTCCCTAATGGCTTGAAAACGTGTACAATTCAATGCTGCACATCAACGTCTATTAACCTAAATAAGTACGACGGTCGTAATAAAACAATTCAGTCTACCAACGCCTGCCCTTACTTTGTTTCAAGGAAATACTGATAACGGTGTACAATAGAAACGAAATCAGAACTTAATATCGGAAGTGTTCAATTATGACTAACACCTACATCAACGAATTAGTTACGTAGGTAATATTATTAAACCTAATATATAATAATTTATATGTAGTGTAACTTTAATTTAACAAAAAAAAAAAAAAAAAAAAAAAAACAAAAAAAAAACAATTTTTTTTTATAAAAATTTAATATTTAACCTTATGCTCTTATATCTTTATAATGTATAGTGAGATCTAACTTAAATGTTGTGCTTACCTTTAATTTAGATATATGCTTTATTATTGTTTTGTTAAATGTTATGTACAAATGTTTTAGTATGTATTTAGTTGGTTTGCCTTAATAAATAAATAAATAAATAAACCGACTGCATTTTCTATGTCAGCAGCACGTCACTGGTGATGAAGAATGCGACGTTTTGGGGTTGCGAAGCTCATGCAGTAACATAGGTACATATTATAATGAAATACAATATGATATACAGAATTACAGATGGTTAAAACTTTTTTTAGAAATCCTCGAAAAAGGCGGTCGAAACCGAAGAACATAAAATCAATTTTGAAATTTTAAAAGTATCTCTCATCATACGACAAAATTACGCAAGCATTTAGAAGTAAAAAATTTGACTCCCTACCCTACATTTAAAACATGCAAGAATACGAGCAGTAATACATACCACATCCGTTTAATCCGACCAAGCCGTATCTTCGACCGCAATTCAACTCGAGAAGGGTGTCCTGAAGCAGTTCACTTCCATAGAATGTGATCGAGAAGTTGGCAATCTTGATGTCCCTTGATCTCGGATGCACGGCCAACGAACCGGTGCACGACCTGGCTTCCGAGTTCATCTTGGCCTCCTCTTCAAGCTTAAGGCATAGCGCCTCTGTAACAAAGTATTAGTTATTTTCGTTCCTTTTTTGTAATTCCTGAAAATGGTGACAGAGAATTCCAGTGTATGACAACTTCAAAATAAAAATACTTAAATAATAATAAAACATAGAACGACCCTAAGGGCAATACTTTAATTTAGAACTTAAAAATACTTCACTATATCAGAAACCAGCGAACAGCGGAATTATGTAATAGAGATAAATACAATATTAAATTAAAGTAGGTAGGTACTAAAGAAAGCAGTTTTTCCTCTACTTATAGGATGCTGTGCCCGACAGGGTTCATAACTGACCCATAGATTTAACCTACCATCTGTTTAAATTTACATTATGGAATGGAACAAAGAATTGAATTGAACATTATTTTGACATTTTTTTCTGATTGATCTAATACATGTTCAATGAGAAATGTAACAATACTAGCTTATGATTTAATTTTGCAATTTTGTATATTCTATACCATTTAATATTTGGCAAATTAAATATTTAATAGTAGCACAGTGCTCGAAATTCGACCATAATGTTAGCTTGCCAAATCTCACACTCCTCCATGTGCGCAATATGTTATATACGGGTACCTACAAAGTGTTATTTTCATATGAATTTCTATTAAAATCTTCGTTTTTCTAACAGAGGGTGGTTACCATAGTGATATCAGTTTAAACTCACTCTGGATATTATTATAAAGTAAATATAGTGATACTATTTTTGAAATAGGTACTAAAAGCAACTAAAAGCAATACCAATCGAATTGAAAACTACTTTAATTTAAAAGCAAGTGAGAGGCAGAGATCACAGCCCAAACTATCTATGTGAAAGCATGACTAATGCTTTGTACTTTTTCTTATTTCGTTTTCACCGGTCGAGGTCTATTGTAGGTAACTGTAACCAGTGGCCCATGCCGTAGCATTATATTACAAATAATTACGTTTGCCACATTTAAAATTCATTTCATTTCCTCATGTCAGGTCTTCAGACTAATAACAAGTATAAGTTGTTTTATAATTAATAGTTTTTATTTAACATGGTCTCTACAAATATACAAATATTATATTATTTGCATAACATACAGGATATTTTTTTATGTAGTGCACTTAATTTGTAGTGATTCAGTCTCTGTTTCTAAATGCAACAGCAGTTTTGGAGTGAATTTTCATACTGCGGTTGCATTTGGGAATGTACACTGAATCAACCTGCAAATTTATGCGCACTACATAAAAATTATCCTGTATAATGTGTGATGTTATACAAAATATTAAGGATGGTTCCACTACCTTCTACCCATTTGGGTGGGCAAAATTAATAATTAAATGTAAATATTTATATTATAAGATGTGCATTTTTTTTCCTTTACTATGACAGAATGTAAAATGAAGTTACAACTTTACAACTTCATAATTATGTATTTGGGCTATTTTATTTCTACAATGCAGGTTTTTTAGCACTATTATCAGACTTTATAGAATAGCAATGATGAACAAAATCTCTGGAAATTAGGAGTACTTGAGCTAACTCGGGAGCTGTTGGATCAAACTCAGCACTTTCTTTAGATGTCTTTTAGCATAAGCAGTAAATTATTTTTATAAAAAGTAAATAACATACGAAGCAATATTATGTATTTAACAGCAGTGTCAAACCAACAACAGATTTTTTATTTATTTGTTTTTTTTATTAAGTAATCCATTGTGTAAAAGTACAATGATATTGATTGGGGCTCATCCAATCCATGTAACGGATTTTCTAATATTGTTTACCCTCCCCTTTCTATGTAACTGTATGTAGCCTCTACTCCTGCCATAATGTAACTTTACACATGAACTTTTTGACCACTTGGTTTTATGTCAGTTGCCGTACCCCTAGTGCCCAGTTCCAAAGATCAACAAAAAAAAACCTATGATAAATAGAGTTCTGCAAATGATACTAGTCTCAGCCTCAGTTAAACCAGGAAAATTCTTTTTAAAAAAAATTTGCCTTCAATAAAAAAAATCTACATTGAAATCGGTCCATCCGTTTTGCAGCTAGATGCGACAGACAAATACATAGATACACATACACAGATACACGCTACAAACTTATAACAACATTGCTCACACTAGGATTTCTCCTGTATCATGTGTCCTAACATTGGGTAATATTATCCTGTGCCTGTACCAATCATATGGCGAAAATATGTACAAACATGTGTCCGAAGTACGCATGTTGGCATGCCACGGCTGAGTGCCTAAGAAAACACCAGTGAACTTCGTCTAATTTTTACAAAGGCTTTATTCTGGGTTTCTATCTTGGGTCATAAAAAAACCGTTTCATCTGGTTTATCCCTCACTGTACCTTTCAAGTAGTAGCTTTGTTTGGACCAAATATTTATTAATGATATAAGTAAACATGGCCCCTGGCTAAGAAGTTTTCAAAATCGGATGCTTTCACTATTTAGGTACCTACTAACTATAGGTAGGTACCATTAAATACCTAATACACCTGTACACTAACTTTTCATCTAGCTAAATTATCCATCACTAAAAAATAAATCACATGCTGATTTAATTGTACTAGTACCTTGGAACTCAAGGCACACATCATCAATATACTTAAGTACATTAATACCATATAAAGAGGCATGTTTGCGGTATATGATTCTCAAATGGGTAAAAACGCATGTAGTGGACATATATTTATTTCTTTTTTGTAGTATAGAATGCAATGTGCAATTTTCAGTAGTATTGAGTACATAATCAAAAGGTTACATTAATAACAAACAATACCAAATAAATAAAACAATACTGGAGCATGTATCCCTGCTTTTAGTATTCCAAATATTGTTAAAATCGCATTTGAGATTCCAGGAAATCAATTATCAAATAAATATTTAAATTAGTTCGCAATCTATTTGCATCCCAAATAAATTCTAATCAACTTTAAATCCCAAAGCAGCGAATAAAGTTATTATAGACAAAAGAATTCGCAATACGCAGATGAATAAGTTCTTAGCTACTAAGAATTTGGACAGTGTCATAGTGTTGCAATTTAGCTATTAGTAACACAGAGAAAATACAAACATCTTTTCAACCAGATACAACAATCAACCATGTGCTTCATCTAATTATTATTACATCGCAAGGACATCTACTGGATATGTAATATTAACAAACAAAGGCCTGACAACAAAGCAATGACACATACTTTTAATTTCATAAACAAATTATGTCGTACTTAACCTACCCATGCAAACATTACAGCTGGAAAATTCTCGAATATCAAATTTCACGATGGTATTTACCTTCTGCAGTAAGCTCGCGTTCTTCCTTGGCGTCACCGTTGGTAGCAAATCCATTCTCGTCATTTGTCACTCTGGCCACAGGCTTCTTGTTCCTGCTTCCTGCTTGCTCTTTCTTCTTCTGTTGAGCCCTTTTCTTTGCGTCAGACGGCATTCTGGATAGGTACCTGGTCAAAGCCCATTTTTTTATATTACACGAACACAAAAAAAATACAGCAGCACCTATGTGCTTAGATTTCGAACTATTCGTAAGAAAATTGAGAATTTCCTTTTTTTGCGTAAAGATAATACTTTGACCCAATCACTTTACATACTTTATTCACGTGTTTAGAGTGGAATAATTAAATTTACCTAAATTACTTTTATGGGATGATAGGCAAGTCGTCAGCGTCTACACGTGCTGAATTAAAAAGAAAGACCAGAGATGACTGTATGATAGGGGTGGACGATATACATCGATGCATCAAAAGCAATCGATATATCAGCTGATTCGATATATCATTAATGCCTCATACATCGATACGTATTCATGTTTTTTCAATCGATACTAAGCTTCAACATATTGTATCTGACCACTAAAACCCTCTTTATTGCAACTCAAAACATGCATTCATTTCGTCAATAGAAACGTTACTCAAAATACCATTGTCTAAGGCTGACATTCAGAAACGACAGAAACGAGTCTAAGCGTGAACTTACGCTTCCATCTGTCAAACTTACGAGCAAAATTTGAGAGATGGAAGCGTAAGTTCACACTTGGACTCGTTTCTGTCGTCTCTGAATGTCAGCCTGAGTCATATCGAGTTTAAATTCTTGTCTGTGCTAGTTTTGCTTCGATATTTTTATTTTATCATAATCGTAGCGTTTGTATTTTATTTATTTATTACAAACTGCTTACAAATTTATTACATCTGGTACAAATCCAGATTTAGCCACAGTACTACCAACTTATCTGTGAAGTGGCAGAAAATGGAACTAAAAAATTTCATACGATTTGACAGTTGAAGTCTTGTCAAAAATGCTTTTTCTTAGCCAACAGTGCCATCACTCTGTTCACAGATAACGTGGTCGAACTGTACAACCAATCGACAAGAAAGAAAGACTGCACAGATAAACAAATGTAAACCAGAGACAAACATTGTAATTTTTGCTTATTTTTCAAGACACTAGTTTCCGTTATCGCCATTGGTGGCGTTATTGGTAATACACCTAATATTGTTTCTTTTTAAAAAAATGTCGATTCTGATGCCTGAGCTAATTAATATGTAGGTATTTCGGTTGTACGAAGTACTTATTATCAGTGTAAGCGGTTGAGAGAGTATAATAGATCATTAACAAGCATCAACACGGCCGACGACAAACGTCAAAATCAATTGGTCTACAACAAGCGTCAACAATGAATATAATACTCAGGGTAGTTTCGGAATGTGCTCTATTGACGTTACGTTTTATAATAAGAAAGATATCAAGCATAAATCACTCCCTGATTATATTGAATTAACATTTACTATTAATCGATTACTATCAAAATATTACACCTGTAGATAATCGATTAATCGAACCGATATTGAACATCCCTAGAGTAGATAATTGTCAAGTGTAGCCAGGGTTGCCAACATTTTTTCGGGGAAATATAGTACTTTTATCTTTTATCAACTTTTATAATAAGCAAAAAAAAATAGTACACTTCAAAAAATATAGTATAGTTATCTAAGATAGTTATGGAAAAAGCAAAAAATAAACAAAGATATTATCTGTTACTTATTTATTTTTATTAAAACTATATTTCTTGGAAGTTCTTCCAATTTCTAACCATTTTTAAAATGGAAGATCTGTTTGTTCGATTTCAGTGTTGCTAATATAGTATTTTTACATACTATAGTGATTACATACTCTTTGACTAGCGTTTGCATAGTATACTATATATCTTCAACACAAAGGCTAGTAACCACTAGTAACCACAAACTCTATGATGCTAACGCAAACAGACGCAAACGCATAAAGTTATTCTAGTAATAATAACTTTATGCGCAAACGCTAGTCAAAGAGTATGTAATCACTAACCTTATCACTAACGCTAGTAACGAAAGTAGCGAGTGCTAGTAAGTAATGTCGGTATCATCTGACGACGATACTCCTTGCACAAACAGCCAAAATTATGAAAATAAAAACGATTTGAATTTTGAATTATATTAATCTGTGTTTTGAATCCATTTGATTTAACGTTCTTCTATTTTGACAGCTTTTTTGTAAAGCTTATTTGTACTGAATTTTGATTAATCAAAGGAATTTTATTTATTTTTTATTTTTATATTCTTTATTGAATTTTGTAAATTTTCTACCGATTATGGATTTCCAAGATATGGACGACGAAGTTCTACCTGACGTAAATGTAGAACAGGTGACGAATGCAATGTCAGAAACAGAAAATTCTATAACAGTAACTGACGAAAGTCTAACCAAACTGACTCCAACTTTAGATAACTCAGCTGAACAGATCACCAACAGTGGAGATGGTGCGGGCATCCCAAAAATTGAGCCTTTCGCGACGACAAGCAAGTCTAAACACATAAGCGTATCCGGCGAAGCGAAGAACAAAGGAATCCAAGAGTTTGTCCGGATTCTCCGTCCGCATTTACCGAGGAAATCGAAGAACAAGGCTTATAAACTTCTGCAAAATATCGCTAAAGGGATCATAGTTGAGAGTTCGTTTCAGCGCAAAATTCGTCAAAAGACACCGAAAAAGCGCACACAGCGTAAGCCGAGAGGGCGGAACCCCAAGTCGAAATCTTTGAGTGGTGTTCGTAAAAACATTCGCAGTGTGTACGACTCGTCTGACTCCTGTCCCTCGGATGCGTCTTGCCCTCGCTGTGGTTATTCTAATTGCAAGATTTCTAGATTTTGAGATTCGGATTAACATCCCGTTTCATGGAATCCATGAAACGGGATGTTAATCCGAAACTCAAAATCTAGAAATTTTTCTTTATTTCGAGTTGTGATTTTAGATATATTGTCATGAAATTATTATGATTATTTAGTATTTGTAATTGTTTATGATAAATGATTTAAAAATTTGCATTACCTACTAGTAGGGGAGACGCACCGATTATCGGATACTTTTGTTTAAAATTTAAAGAAAAATAGTTAACAATGACTGAGACCTTCCAACTTGACATTTTTATTAACTACATTTTATGTACTATAAAAAACCAATAACTATTTAATGCAATACATTTTTTTTTGTCTAAATATATTTGTTTTACAAAAAATGGTAGAGATTGTGGTTTTCAAAAAGGTTCCCCATAGTCGGATATCCGATAATAGGGTCTAATTTACATATCCGGTAGAGACTACTTAAAAAAATAAAACGAGCTGTTTATTGTTATATATTCTATTAATTGTCAATAATTACTGTTATTAATTATTAAAAATCAGTCTTAATTATGATTAGTCAGGAACATATTGCCTCATACGTTCAAAAAAGGCACTTAAAAAAAAAAAGTACTTAATCTTAATCTTTGAGGTAGGTGGACCTTTCAGGTCAATCACAGTTAGGCTTATTTGCCAAGAACTCGTCTATATCTTTGGGACTCTTAACATAGTCTTCTAAAGTGCTTTTAGGAACTCCATATAATTTTGCAGCCTTGAGATAACCCATCTCCTTATTTTTTACAGCAAGGTAAGCAATTTTCATGGATTTGCCACGCTTTTCTTGAGGACATGGCGAAACTGAAAGAAAACGAAATTAAACATAAAACACTCGAAAACATTGTACCTAAGGACATGTACAAAAGCTTTACAATAATGTAAAAATTAGTCTCCTTATATCGGATATCCAATATTAGGCCCGTGTAGGTATCCGATATTGTGTCCGTATGGATTGAGGAGCCACATGTGATTTTTAAACGGGAATACTATCTTTATTTAGTAGGATATGAGCCGATTTTGTAGACCCAATCCTGGAATTTGTAGGAAAACCCTTAAAAAGTTACATGACGTTAAAGGTGGCTCCTCAATCCAGACGTTTGAACTGAGGAGCCACTATAGAACTCGAAAAGTAGACGATGGATGTTTTTGAAAATTATGTAGGATTTAGTAGGCATTATGTACAATATGTACGAAAAATTTGAGTTTTGTAGTTCTTAATTTGACATAACTACAATACTTTGATTGTGGCTCCTCAATCTAAACGTTGGCCTATTCATGCAATGCGTTGTTTTTCATAAACTAAGCGGCTAATCAAAACATATTTTTAGTATCATTTAGTAGTACATTTATCCTAATTTGTAGTATAAAAATACGATCGTAAAACGATCTAAATTTGGTTATAAAACACATTTTATCTGGCTCCTCAATCCTGACGTTTCTTTATGAAAATATGTCCTTAACTGCCAAAGCTGTTAATGGAATCGAAAAACAATAACACGGCCATTTAGTAGAAATTTCTACTAAATATACGTGCAATCCTACATTGTACATAATCAGTATTTCTAAAGATATCAATTATTTGAAAATTCCTTAGCAATTTGGTGTGTAGGGTGACCATAAATAACTCAAACCAGGATAATAAAAGGAATTTTAATTGCAGCTACTTAAATTATTCGTGATATACCTATTCAAAGACCTATATATACTTACACAACCATCGTTATAATATAATAAATTAATAAGAAGTTCCAGTAAAATAAATAAGTAACAAAAAATTCACATAAAGCGCGCCATGTATTTTTTCATATTTTTTTTTATTCTTTCGAGCATCTGTTTCTATGGCATACAGCCAAAAAAATATTAATACCTCTTTACACATTGAAATTGCTTACGTAAACGTATCTAACAAAATCTCTTTCCGTATATAGAAATATCAAATAACATGACAAATAGGGATTTTCATAGGAAGTTGCCGGTGTGATAATGATGAAATCCAATAAAATTTCATTATTTTATTTTACGATTTCATTTTTCGCGCGCCGTGTCTATTGGTGGTTGCGTTAGCTATGCGCGCGCAGGTGGAAGGAGAGGCAACAGCGATACCATCAAACAGCCTAATATTAGAAGTTAATAAACGGAATACTTTTTTCTTTATGTTAATTGTAGAAATTTATGTTAATTTGTTGACAAAAATAAATAATTTAATGCAATGAGATGTTTATTTATCATATTTTAATAGACGCTTAACGTTTGGCGCGTTTGCTTCCTTATTTTGATAGATGTTTTTTTTGGGATTTTATTGGATTTTATCATTATCACACCGGCAATTTCTTATGAAAATCCTTATTTGTCATGTTATTTGATATTTCTTTTCTATATACGGAAAGAGATTTTGTTAGATACGTTTACGTAAACAATTTCGATGTGTAAAGAGGTATTAATATTTTTTTGGCTGTATGCCATAGAAACAGATGCTCGATAGAATAAAAAAAAAATATGAAAAAATACATGGCGCGCTTTATGTGAATTTTTTCTTACTTATTTATTTTACTGGAACTTCTTATTAATTTATTATATTATAACGATGGTTGTGTAAGTATATATAGGTCTTTGAATAGGTATATCACGAATAATTTAAGTAGCTGCAATTAAAATTCCTTTTATTATCCTGGTTTAAGTTATTTATGGTCACCCTACACACCAAATTGCTAAGGAATTTTCAAATAATTGATATCTTTAGAAATACTGATTATGTACAATGTTGGATTGCACGTATATTTAGTAGAAATTTCTACTAAATGGCCGTGTTATTGTTTTTCGATTCCATTAACAGCTTTGGCAGTTATGGACATATTTTCATAAAGAAACGTCAGGATTGAGGAGCCAGATAAAATGTGTTTTATAACCAAATTTAGATCGTTTTACGATCGTATTTTTATACTACAAATTAGGATAAATGTACTACTAAATGATACTAAAAATATGTTTTGATTAGCCGCTTAGTTTATGAAAAACAACGCATTGCATGAATAGGCCAACGTTTAGATTGAGGAGCCACAATCAAAGTATTGTAGTTATGTCAAATTAAGAACTACAAAACTCAAATTTTTCGTACATATTGTACATAATGCCTACTAAATCCTACATAATTTTCAAAAACATCCATCGTCTACTTTTCGAGTTCTATAGTGGCTCCTCAGTTCAAACGTCTGGATTGAGGAGCCACCTTTAACGTCATGTAACTTTTTAAGGGTTTTCCTACAAATTCCAGGATTGGGTCTACAAAATCGGCTCATATCCTACTAAATAAAGATAGTATTCCCGTTTAAAAATCACATGTGGCTCCTCAATCCATACGGACACCCGATATTGAGATTTAACATGGCCGAATATGAACAACAAGAACTTTTAAAACATTGCTATTTTCTGAAATAAAATGCGTTTATACGACAAAGTAAATGTTACCCTGCCTGGATGAAACATAGCAATGTCAAAAATAATTTGTACTTACTTCAATGAAAACAACACTTTTATATACAATAATCGACATTAATACATTTTTCGCGCACGAGAAAAGTTGTGTCGGCTCTATGGTCGGCTCACTGTTCCGCCATTTTTGTTGCTAGACCGTCAAACTTTCTGCCGTAGTCAGAGTAGCCTTCTCCAAAGACTACAATAGTATGGCCTTCTCTGTCTACGCGTGGCGACGCGTGGTCTACGCTTTCTGCAGTGACGCTGTCTAACGATTGTCAATAAGTATATGAAATCAAAAACAGATGTCGCTATTTTAAAAATCGAGATAATCGTCTATCCGAATTTGTGCAACTATCCGATATACGGTGCCTTTCCCCCAAGAACATTGTACATACTTTCCCCTATTATTTGCACGCAGTGTTAGATATCGATTAATTAATTTTCATAATCATCCAACCAAAAGATATTATGATATATTTATTTCATAAAGATAACAAAAAATAGCTATGAATATGAAAATTGACACTTACATGAAAATAGGGAAACTTAATACCAGTTTAATTTGTCTTTTCAGAGAAAACACAAATTCGTAGGTAATAGATAGGTACAAGCACACGTTTTACAGAAATAATTACAACCATAAAGTTATTATTACTAGTGGTAATAACTTTATGGAATAAACTGTAAAGCGTAAACACCCGCGAATTTTATAAACTTACCAAATTTATTTTATTATTTCCTTTATTCATCATTAAACATATTTTTTACATTTTTAAATACATATTATAAAATAAAATAAAATATACATTTAAAAACATAAAAAATAGGAACCAACCGGCATCGGGAACAGGGTCCAAGCTACCGGTGGCTAGGGCTCCAGAGAGAGGAACCTCCTCACAATGCGTGCCGTGTCGAGGAGTACCGCCTTCTGCATCAAGCCCTTGATCCAACCCCCCAACGAGAGCCTCATAAGATGTTGGTCGAGGCTCTTGGCTATTAAGCCATTGGCCGTAACGACGATCGGCACTACGACTGCTGAGTCCACATCCCACATGTCGACAACCTCGTGAGCCAAGTCAAGATATTTAATTTGTTTATCTTTCTCGGCTTTCACGAGATTCTTATTTTATTTATTATTATATTCAGGTAAATATCAAATATCAGCCAATAATATTTAATTGAAAAGGTTCTACAGAATAATTATTCTTTCATACAATCTTGTAATAGAATGTATTCCCTTACCACTAGTTTATGGTAGAATATCAGGAATAACTTGTAATTAATTAATTTCTATATAGGATTATGTAACTGTTTTATTTATTTATTAGTGTGCCCCCGCAGCTTCGTCCGCATGGACCTTGTACAAAGCCTTGTCCGGGGCGTTATACATTTTGTAAACACTGTAAATATCTCCTTTGTAGGAATGCAATGTATCGAACGTGAGCGAGTCCATAGTCCAACTCGCACTTGGCCGATTTTAGGGTGCCGTGACCACAACCATTTTTGATGGCTGGGTCCGCGTCTGGTACCTACCTGAACAAAGAATCAGAAATCAAAATCTCTTAAAGACGCGCGTAGGCAGCGCGATGGGTAGATTCCAGCAATCGAATATGGAATTTATAGTTTGTATTTTCCGTGATAGGGTTGGGAAATATGTGGATGTAGTATATGCCTTGATGTGGATAATATAATGAAAGGAAGGGGGTTGATCCCCCAAATTATCTCCCCTGGCTAGGGCCTTGCTAGGGAGGGTCTCCGGTGGTGTCACGCAGCGTTGAAAGTTGGCCCTTAGATTTTTTGTGACGATAGGCAACCACCCACCGTTCTGTTGTGTTCTGAGGCCCTAGTGTAGAAAGCCTCGACCGCGTTCCGTGCTCCCGTTGATCCCCTTCGAGCTCATCACCAATCGGTGCAACGAATGCGCCTGCACGCTGCGTAACGAGATCGGTAACAGTGCTAGCTTATTTACAGATTGGTCTGTATACGTACTGATGGTCTGACTATGTAACTAAGAGAGGATTCTTTGGTCATTGTACATAACAGATTTGACTTTATTTTTATACAGATTTATCACCTCGGTACCTACTCTTTATCATATTTTCAGAAAGTAGTATATTTTTCATTTTGCTTTTTACTGATGCTATTGTAATACCAACAAAATTTATAATTTTCTACCAAAGTTCGTTACAAAAATAACAACTAGCAGCACTGCTATCCGCTTGTTTTCTGACGGGGGTCCCGGTTTTCGAAGGAGCTGCATTATTTCCAAAGACTAGCATGGTGTATCGTTTATCTTATGGTGAAGTTCATTCATTCATGACGTACCTACTAAGTTCATAGATGTATTAAATACCTACCTACATCTTTACGGCGACAATAAAAAATACTAGAGTATAATATCCTGAAATAAACTTGATTTTATTTGAAAATACATAAACATAAAATAGTCAAGTTTGGTAATAGAAATTACAGAACTAAACAGATTTTCAAAATTTTGTTGTTATAGAATTTTTACAAATTTTTTGACTTTGTACCAGAGATTTTCCCGCGTCAAGGGTAGCAGCACCGATTGGTAAAAGCGAGTAAAAGAGACTTACACTAGGGCCTCTGATAACATACACCTGCAGTCACCAATAAAAATTTGTAGTGAAAGAAAACAGCTATTCTAATAACAATCATATTTATTTCTGTTGATAAGACACCATAATGATAAACGTTATCCATGTTTTTGAATTATCGCGATTCACTTCCACAAAACTTCTATCATTCTGTTAATAACCATCTGAAACTCCATGGATACCTTTTCCTAAAATCAGCAGTAACAAGTCGTTTCGCCGCGCTCCACACTGTCAGTGACAACGCCTGGGGCTTCACACTGTTCCTTGTCACGGAATTAGATCACGGATGATTATCATTTTATGATTGATGAATGAATCTCTATAAATAAGGCTATTCACAGTGGCGTGCACTCCATAAAGACAAAAAGGCAGTGCCTACTCTAATAAATTAAGTAATATACACGTTAAGGGGTCATCCATAAAGTACGTCACACTAATTTCTTGATTTTTTTACCCCTCCCCCGTCCTTGTCACAGTTGATCACATTTGTGAGACCCCCTCCCTAGTGTTACGTCACATATTTTGCAATATAACATCTAGAAATTATTGAATTAAAACAGCAGTTCCGAAATTAGTTTTATTTCCATTTAAATTATTTTTTAATATAATAAATCAATTGCCATACAGATAGTTGGAAATATTTTTAAGTTTTTCGTTAATAGTTCAATTTTAACACTCAGATGCTCAGATGTATTAGATTATGAAATGTGACGTCACGAAACTTAAGACCCCTTCCACCCCTTGTCACATAAAGTCACACTTCGTCGACCCCCTCCCCCCCTTTAACGTGCGACTTACCTACTTTATGGATGATCTCTAATATGATTGTCTGTAATATCAGTTATTTAAGTCTTAGGGTGAGGTGCCCAATTGGAAACATCATTTAACTTGACAATACAACAAAGTGGTTTAGCCCATAAACATATTATACTAGTATAATAAGTTTATGTTTATGCCAACTCTGTAAGAAATGTCTGTGCACGCCACTGGCGATGCATCTTGTTACGGTATTTTTTTTGTTTCTAACAGCCAACTTGTCATGTTCAGAAAATGTCTGTCTATTAACTAAATATTAAGTAATAAATTTGAAAATGTTTTTTAAAGTACCTACATATATGTAAAACGAACAAGATACCTACATGTTGTCGAAAAGAGAGTGCACAAATTCCATAATTCGTGTAAATATACACATGCGGTCAATAACAAGAAACAATTGTTAACACAAATACCCAGCGTATTTAACGTGCATAGATTCACAACATTTTTATAAGTAGAACAATGCGAGTTAGCAGAAAGTTATTGCAGAAGTTATATTTTCTGTACACGATGGCTCATCTCGACTTATTTTAACGTTCACTTCTACTTGATTGCTGTTCCGTCCTTTACTAAGCTGCAGAGATACCCGACTATACAGGGTCGAAACGTTAAGTTTGCTCAAACGTCATCATCAGCCCCAGGTGAGTTAACGTTACCAATTGCTTACAGGTTTTACTCTTTTAGTCTTCTAAGAATTCAATTTCTTCTCAGACATATCATGTCTCACACAACCCATCCATCTTTTCTTAGCAGTTCCGTTTCTGTTATAGCTATCAATATTCATACTTAAAATTCTTCTTATCCCTCCGCATTACATCTCCATATCCATGGAATAAACGCTTTTGCACACTTAACTTTCAACCCTGTAATATCTTGAAATGGCTAGTGGGACGTTTCAAATATTGAATTAAATTTTACACTTCAAACATTTGTCTATCAGGGCGTCAAAAGAGTAAGATATTCGTCTATGGACATTAAAATGTATATATTCATTAGGTTCAACCATCACTTGCGCTACGGCGGACTTGCAACTGCACTGATTGTGATGTTTTGCGCGCATCAAGAAACGTGTGCTGCACAGGGATTCCTCAAGAGTATCGTAACAAAGGATGCGCGACATGCTTTGCGCTCGCGTCTAAAAATGCACAGTGGGCCGAGCACGAATGTTTTGACGTATAGTAACGTAAATGTAAGCAAATTTTGATTACAAAATACGATGAATCTATCGCATTTTTGTTCAATTTTATGCAACAAACGCAATTGTTTTATTGCATGTATTTCCAAAAAAATATCATGGATTAAACTTGTAGGGGAAGGTGGGGCGTAACGGGGACGCGGGGCACGATGGGGCCACCCACATTTACGCATACACAGTCATGCTAACGATGTCCTGTATTTAATAATAAACGGCTATTTTGTATCAACGCTCACTGCGGAAGTGATAGAACTTCAGTGTGCACGCATCCATTTTTACGACAAAAATAGTTTTTACGCACAGTTCGATGTAATTTATGGTGTTACATTAAAATTAATAAAAAGGTAAATATTGAGTGTATTTTATTTATATTTTTTTGTGTAAATCTTCAGGTATCGGTACTGGATTTACTCCGATTAAAACATTTGTGTTACAATTATTGTTTAAGAAAAACAAATACCTGTATTAAATCAGACCTCGGGGCGAAACGGGGACATGGATACGGGGCAGAATAGGGTACCCCATTCTGCCCCGTATCGATACGGATATCCATCTCCGACATCCACCCCCGTCATTCCTGGAGGTCTAATACAGGTATTTTATTTCGAAAATCATAAATACTCGTATAATGGTTAAGAAGATTTTCCCAAATCTTATAATGATGTCTTTAAAAAATAATGACACTGTTTTGATCGGCCAATGTATTCAATTTACGTCTCGTGATTATTTAGTGCATAGTTGTTATGGTTGTATTTTTTTAGGTATCAACAAAAAATGGGGCGAACATATAAAAAGAAAACTACAAGAGGGAGTTAGTCACCAGCAAACATGTAGGAGGTCACTGATGCAAAACAGTAGAATACAAAAAGGCAGTACAACAATATGGCGCCAGCTTTGTGGACGTTGGTCACATAATGCCTGTGCTGGTGTAGATTACCACGATGCCGAAGAAATACACATCTGCCTACACTGCGAGGCTAAATAGTTATCATGGACCTACCCCATACTGCCCCATTTTAGGTACCCCATGCTGCCCCTACCCCGGGGCATAATGGGGTTTTCTTAGTGTTACGAAAAAATCGCGTTTTTTAAATCGTTTACTTAATTATAGTGCCAAAAACATACCAAAATAGTAGATTAATAAGTTAACAGTGTTATAATAAAAAATATAATGATTAAAAGTGTATTTATCATAGTTTTATTGTTAGATTTCCTTAGCGTCCCCGTTATGCCCCACCTTCCCCTATTTTTGGTTCTTTTGTTTACGTTACTATACGTCAAAACGTTCGTGCTCGTGCTCGGCCCACTGAGCTCTCCTTTGTATCCCCGTAATTTACCGATAACATACAGAGATCTTGATATAACCAAGTACTTGGACGTTTTGTTTTCTAATCAAGTGATATGGACGTTAAATTAATCATCATGGACCATCATGTACAGTAAATGACCCTTACACATACACAACACAGAATATAAATTATTAACACAGTATGTAGGCAAACGATGGTAGTATTAATATTAGTATATTCGCCTAATAAATACATTGAAAATTCTAGCTAACACTCAATATGTAGAGAGAAAAAAATTTGTATTTTTTATTCTAAATCCTAAGGAGATAAACATTTAAGAAAGGCAATAGACAATTTTAGAATAATTTGTATATTATGTATAATAACATTTTACTATAATATGAAGATAGTTCGAATTATCTATATTCAGTTTATACAGGATATTTTTTTAACAGGAATCTCTTTTAAAAACTCATCCTGTACATTATTTATTATTGCTGACTTGACTGCTATGTTCTAGATAAGAAGCTATCAGTTTAATTTTTTTATTGGAAGCGGTTTATTTGTAAAAGTTTTTTTTTCAAAGGGTTTGTAATATTTTTCTTAGGTAGTTGGCATAATCAGTTGCGGCCATTTTGAGTTCTTAACATCCCAGAAATCTATGAAAAATATATGGAATATATTCGATATACATCAATACAAAAAATTTAATGTCCCGAGACTAAAGTTGTTCTTTTTCCCACAGATTACAGGGTTCTGTAATCTGAGATTTTTCCATTATTTTTGTAGATAAAGATCGCTATATTATAATAGTAGGTAATATAATATATATATAATAGGATATAATATACATATAATACGATATAATATATCACCAAAATGTGACGCTAGCGACCGGTTGCATCAAATTTAATTCACTTTTTATCATGGACCTTTACCATGTAGTATTTACCTTTTTACTTTGTAATATTACAATAAACGCATAGATACTTTATACTTATTATGCTAGGAAATCGTATACAAAATTATTCGCAAAATTCAAATATTATTTGTAGCAACGGAAAATTGTTAGTTTTGACGTCTATTTTAATTTGTAGTTTTAAGAGACTTCGTGATTCACCAAAAATAGCAATATTTATATTTATGTCCCCCTATCGATTTATACAGGGTGATTGGTTTAACGCTGGGCGTATTGAAGGAGTGTATTCTAGTCATCATTATGAACTACTTTTACGGGGCCAAACCAGAAATCTCGATAAAAAAATCTGCTGTTCCATACAAAAATTTCAATATTACTAGACTAAATCAGTCAGATATTATATGTCTTTTATAAGTAGAGTAGTCGTGATGTAAATAAAACAGAAAAAATGGCGTCAGCCAACTATGCCAAAATGTTACAACCCCTTTGCAATTATACATTGAAAACATCTACATACTATCTTAATTTCTATAAATATTTAAAAAGCAATACATAACGACATGCGGTTATTTCGTCCTAGTAGATAAAACACATTTAAACAATACAAAGCAATACCCGTCAACGTCATGCAAGTGACCTAAGTATGAGATTCTTTTGTATTTCTGATAAAGGGCTATGATCACCGACTATTTAACAGATGTTAAAATTGAAAACAACCGTTTACCCCATACAGAAGGTCATATTAAATTATAGAAATAAAATATTTTTTCTTAAACGTGTGATAAATTGTCGGTGAACGTGAGCCTGAAATATATCGCCTAAGCTTAATTTTTTTTATTGAGAAATTAATCTTAAACCATCTTTTCTTGTTTCCAAAGTATATTTTAATGTAGGGCAGGTCTATTTTGCACCGACGACTGTTTGGAAAATAATTACATTAAAATACAGACGAGTTGACAACAGGTTATGAAAAGATTTTTTAAAACAAAAAAGCACACGCATTGTAATTAGAGAGTTTTCGTGACTAAAATTATAAATTAAACAATCCAATTGAGAGCTACATAAAGGTACTTATTAAAAAGTACACTGGTGTTTCCACATGCCCGTTAAAATTCTTCTACACTTTTCTTTCATATTCGGTCCATAATATACGACAATGTATAACCCTATTTTGAGACATCCTAAGGTTATTTAAGCTTATACTTAATCACAGCTCGTTCCTTACCTCGTGTATAGTATAGCTGCTCGCACTCGAAACTAAATTATACTTTCAAACCCATTTGAATACTACTTTGAAAAGTTTCTATCTATTCTATATTTCATATAGAATAATAGCAAATTTTCTTTGAAACTACTGCACTCTTTCAAATTAGATTCTTATTAATAAGACAAGATGGTGGACCAATCTATATGGACGGTCTAATTCGATAGAGTGCGTCAGGTAAATAAATAAAAAATAAATAAAAAGAAAAATAAATAAAAAAATACATAATTTATTGTAATCACAGGTTGTATGACTGACGTTCGTTCGGTGTGTCATTTTACTCTATAACCTCAATTTTCCAACAAATTCCTCCAATGGTTCGCTACACAATTACAAGCTTAAAAGATATCTAACAATATCCGTTCGAAACACAATTAAAATAATTGGAATATGTCACGTACGTAGAATAAATAAGACTTAACGTGCACAAGATCTATGTACAACGAAATGCAATTTGCTAATATGCTTAAATTAGAATGTGATGCGAGTTTGAGCTCGAGCGTTGGGGCGGTGCGGTCACGACGGGGCTGTCGCGTGCCGGCCGCGTGACGTCAGCAGCCGCAGGTCGGCGGCGCGATCACGTCATGTTGACGCCGAGCGACCGCGACGCGTACTCGTACACTACATACGAGATGGATACGGCCGGGATCACCTTGATGAAGTTAGGCGTAATGCCCCGGTACAAGCCCCGCACGCCCTCGCGTTGAATGATCTCGCGAAACGCACCGCGCATTGTGCCCTCCGCGCCCTTCGCTGCTTTCTCTGAAATAAAAATAAAATAGTTTAGAACAGTGATATCCTAACAGATGAACGCTTGCCTTCCGTGCAGTAGGGTCTGAAAACGAACCCGGACTTTTCGAATTCATGTGCGGATTAGAATTTGATTATCACTTGCGATAACGGTGGAGGTAAACGTGAGGAAACCTCCACATCTGAGAGGGCCTCATAAAGTTCTCGATGGTGTGTGTATTCCGCCAACCCGCACCAGGCCAGCGTGGTGGACTAAGGCCTAACCTTTCTCATTCTGAGAAGAAGGCCCGTGTCCAGGAGTAGGACAGTAATGGCCTGGATTTATTTATAAAAATTGTTTAATATTTTGTCAGGTAACGCTTACGTGATGATTGTGAAATTTCTTCTGCAGGATCCTGACATATGTGTGGGGAAAGTTTGATATTTGATAGGTAATGACTATAGGTAGGTAGATTTAGAGCTACTTTTAATCGTTCAAAGCTCCAAGCCGAGTTTAGCGGCAGCTAGCTAGCATTAGTTTTATATAAGTCGTTTCAAAAAGACTAATAGATTAAGCAAGTCTTTGACGAAAGTGTAGGTGGACATAGACCGAGTTACAATTATCACTTATTTATACTAATATAATAAAGCAGTTATGTTGTTTGTGTGTTTGAATTATCTATCCATTTTATCATGAACTACAAATAGGTTTTGGACCGTTGGAATTTTTCTTTTCATTGAAGTTTTTATGGGAAAAATCCGGAATGCAGGCAGACTTAAGTATCCGGTAAAAGTTATGATGTGATAAGCTAAGCGTAGTTTCCGTTATCAGATATGATAAAATATATGGCGAACTGTTTCAATATTATAATCTGCAGACGAGGAAATGACGGTGCGAATACAGACTATAAATTTGATAACGTTATCAGACGGCCTAAAGGCTCATTTATGGAGACGCGGAACGTTGCGCGTCGCATCCAGTGTCGCGTCTCGCGGCGCTTCACGAGATTTTCTGTTGATGGAGAGGCAGTGGCAAAGCACGGCGATACCCGCGGCGGAGCCCTCGTCTTTTCTCGTGGCCTCACACTTGCAAATACAAACATAATTTTTGGAAATATGGCTCTTTTTCACATAGAATACGTGCGATCACGCTGATTGCCGGGTCCAATTAGTCTATGGCCGGGTTGCAACTGAAAAGATGGCCGCTTTGCTCGGAAGTTAGTCACCAAAGTGTAAAATGAAAAAAGGGCAGTAGTGTGAAACAACTATTTATTATGCGAAAATACTGTGTCCGTATGGATTGAGGAGCCACATGTGATTTTTAAACGCGGATACTATCTTTATTTAGTAGGATATGAGCCGATTTTGTAGACCCAATCCTGGAATTTGTAGGAAAACCCTTAAAAAGTTACATGACGTTAAAGGTGGCTCCTCAATCCAGACGTTTGAACTGAGGAGCCACTATAGAACTCGAAAAGTAGACGATGGATGTTTTTGAAAATTATGTAGGATTTAGTAGGCATTATGTACAATATGTACGAAAAATTTGAGTTTTGTAGTTCTTAATTTGACATAACTACAATACTTTGATTGTGGCTCCTCAATCTAAACGTTGGCCTATTCATGCAATGCGTTGTTTTTCATAAACTAAGCGGCTAATCAAAACATATTTTTAGTATCATTTAGTAGTACATTTATCCTAATTTGTAGTATAAAAATACGATCGTAAAACGATTTAAATTTGGTTATAAAACACATTTTATGTGGCTCCTCAATCCTGACGTTTCTTTATGAAAATATGTACGTAACTCCTAAAGCTGTTAATGGAATCGAAAAACAATAACATGGCCATTTAGTAGAAAATTCTACTAAATATACGTGCAATCCTACATTGTACATAATCAGTATTTCTAAAGATATCAATTATTTGAAAATTCCTTAGCAATTTGGTGTGTAGGGTGACCATAAATAACTCAAACCAGGATAATAAAAGGAATTTTAATTGCAGCTACATAAATTATTCGGGTTATACCTATTCAAAGACCTATTATATATACTTACACAACCATCGTTATAATATAATAAATTAATAAGAAGTTCCAGTAAAATAAATAAGTAACAAAAAATTCACGTAAAGCGCGCCATGTATTTTTTCATTTTTTTTTATTCTATCGAGCATCTGTTTCTATGGCATACAGCCAAAAAAATATTAATACCTCTTTACACATAGAAATTGCTTACGTAAACGTATCTAACAAAATCTCTTTCCGTATATAGAAATATCAAATAACATGACAAATAGGGATTTTCATAAGAAATTACCGGTGTGATAATGATGAAATCCAATAAAATTTCATTATTTTATTTTACGATTTCATTTTTCGCGCGCCGTGTCTATTAGTGGTTGCGTTAGCTATGCGCGCGCAGGTGGAAGGAGAGGCAACGGCGATACCATCAAACAGACTAATATTAGAAGTTAATAAACGGAATACTTTTTTCTTTATGTTAATTGTAGAAATTTATGTTAATTTGTTGACAAAAATAAATAATTTAATGCAATGAGATGTTTATTTATCAAATTTTAATAGACGCTTAACGCTTGGCGCGTTTGCTTCCTTATTTTGATAGATGTTTTTTTTTGGGATTTTATTGGATTTTATCATTATCACACCGGCAATTTCCTATGAAAATCCCTATTTGTCATGTTATTTGATATTTCTATATACGGAAAGAGATTTTGTTAGATACGTTTACGTAAGCAATTTCTATGTGTAAAGAGGTATTAATATTTTTTTGGCTGTATGCCATAGACACAGATGCTCGATAGAATAAAAAAATATATGAAAAAATACATGGCGCGCTTTATGTGAATTTTTTGTTACTTATTTATTTTACTGGAACTTCTTATTAATTTATTATATTATAACGATGGTTGTGTAAGTATATATAGGTCTTTGAATAGGTATATCACGAATAATTTATGTAGCTGCAATTAAAATTCCTTTTATTATCCTGGTTTGAGTTATTTATGGTCACCCTACACACCAAATTGCTAAGGAATTTTCAAATAATTGATATCTTTAGAAATACTGATTATGTACAATGTAGGATTGCACGTATATTTAGTAGAATTTTCTACTAAATGGCCATGTTATTGTTTTTCGATTCCATTAACAGCTTTAGGAGTTACGTACATATTTTCATAAAGAAACGTCAGGATTGAGGAGCCACATAAAATGTGTTTTATAACCAAATTTAAATCGTTTTACGATCGTATTTTTATACTACAAATTAGGATAAATGTACTACTAAATGATACTAAAAATATGTTTTGATTTGCCGCTTAGTTTATGAAAAACAACGCATTGCATGAATAGGCCAACGTTTAGATTGAGGAGCCACAATCAAAGTATTGTAGTTATGTCAAATTAAGAACTACAAAACTCAAATTTTTCGTACATATTGTACATAATGCCTACTAAATCCTACATAATTTTCAAAAACATCCATCGTCTACTTTTCGAGTTCTATAGTGGCTCCTCAGTTCAAACGTCTGGATTGAGGAGCCACCTTTAACGTCATGTAACTTTTTAAGGGTTTTCCTACAAATTCCAGAATTGGGTCTACAAAATCGGCTCATATCCTACTAAATAAAGATAGTATTCGCGTTTAAAAATCACATGTGGCTCCTCAATCCATACGGACACAAAATACTGGGTGTCTTTTTCGCATATAAAAATATAAACAGTATGGCAGTAATATGTTGCCTCGTTTACGAAGACGCTGAGCGATACGCGGCGAGTGCTAAATTGTATAGCCCGCACCTTTCCTTCCCACGACGCGTGTAACAAATCAAACAATCGCTTCTGCATGACCGCTCTCGTAGATGGTCATACGTTAAATCACACGACGCGCCGCGCAACGCCCCGCGACTCCATATTTGAGCCCTAATAATCCCTATTTCGCGTGGAACCGAATATTAACGAATGACCTTGTAGTGACATGTAGCGCTACAATAAGAAACTACGTAGGCTAAAAACTACATTGGGCGTATAGAGTACGAATTCGACCAATCAGATTATGGAGCCTGAATCAGTAAAAAATATAAAGAAAGAAAAAAAGAAAGAAAAAGTTTTTATTTTTATCATCGTAGGTATCTAACAGTGGCGAAGGGTCTATATTACGCGATTCCCATCGGCTTCCCTTTCTAAACGTGGCCATTACCAGTGGGTATCAATATTTTGTATTAATAAATATGTGACGGTAGGTAAGTTGCTTCATGAGTTCAAGTAACAGTTAAATTAATACTGCACAGCATGTGGCACGCCTGGCTAAGCTATTTTTTGGACGGCTTCCCTTATAAAAATATTCACCCTTCGCCACTGGTATCTAACACATATTATACAACGGTCGGGTTTCGGCCTGCCAGGCAATATCATCTCGCCTGGGCGGAGAATCCTCCCTATTCAATGGAGGAACATTATATCTCGTTCCTCAACAACAGTCCCCAAAGTTGTTTACGCAGAATCAATTTCACCTATTGTCAATATGGTGAATTTTTGGTATTAAATTCCATGTAGGCAGCAAGCTCTACCGCTATTCTACCGAACCCAGTTTGAGACATGGTTTTCAGAATTTCCAATCAAAATATTCGGTAGCACTGCTCAACCAGGAAATCAAACCCTAAACTGGATGCTTAGCAGCTGCGCTTACGATTTATAGATAAATTATACGACTTTCAGATAGATCGAAGATTTTTGAAATATGTATAAAATCACGATCCTATACCAAGGGAGTCATACTCATGGGTGTACTGTCACGCAAAGAGACATTTTCCGCAGGCGAGTCAAATATCACTTTGCCTGCATGGAAATCAAACTCAACACGGCCAGGACATTATATACAGCAGCCGCGCTTTCAGCCACAGAATCAATGAGGCATTCAAAAATACTTGGCGATTTGGGAACATTATGCAGTTAACAAAGATACTGCTCGCTAACTTTGAAGTGTTTATAACTAAATAAATTGAATCAGTAGTTGAACATTGATTGGACATGATTCGACCCAATGTGCAAGAGTCAAATAATGATTCAATGCTACTTGATCTTGCGTGTGGTCGTCGCCGCAAAGGATTGAAAGGATATGTTGATAGTATGTTTTGTTAGACGGTTAGGGATATTAGATATTAATATTAGAGTTTAGGTATTAGTCCATTTGTAACGCTTTGGCAAGAATTGACTTATTAGTTAAGTTTTTAAATATAATTATTTTACTACCTGCTGAAAACTATTGAATTTCCCTCCACACAAAATATAAGCTAAGTAGGTTTTTTTTTTCGGTCTAAACAAACAACTTTGCCTATAACAGTTCAGCAGACTACTGCAGCTAGCGATATCTCCCAATTTGGACCACAACTCCTCCGTCTTCCATTTTCCGATTGGTTAATATAATATTATAAGATAAAAGTTTATTCACCTTGAGCCTGCAACCGTGTCCGCACTAACGCGAGCGGGTAGGAGCAGACTTGTCCGAGCGTGCAGGAGGCACTGCCGCACGCCAACAGCAGCAACATGCCCGGCTGCCCATTGTGTGCCTGGTACTTGCTTATGTATTTCTTTTTCAAAGTCTCGTACACAGCTAGATCTATCCCAGCGTACGGCACGATCCCCAGAATGTTTGGAATGTAACCCTTGTAGAAACATTTCAGTCCCTCCCTTAAATATATTTTCTTGGCGGCATCTGCGATCCCGCTGTACTGCCCAGTCTTTCGTAATGCTAGTCTCGTTTTCAACACCTCTAAAGGATAGATCACAGTTTGACTAATCGCCCCAGCAGTTGCGCCAGCCACGAATCGCTCGTGTATCTCCAGGGGGTGATTCGTTCTGTTTTCCCCTTTTATTAGTCTTTTAACTTGTTCATACGCGGCAAATTTAAGCGCAGATTCTGGCGCAATTTTGATGACATTGATACCATTCCCTCGCCATAGACCTCTTATACCGCCTTCTTTAATCATCTTTGCTAAACAATTGCCCATGTGTTCCCTTGTAGGGTTAACCTAGAAACAGATATAACATCAGGTATTAGTCCAGGTATTAGATAGTATATTTACCTAATATGTTTATTTTTATTTTAGCGACAAGGGCAAACTAACATAGCTACATGAAGGTTAAAAAAGATTTAATGTTTTGGTAACAATTTGTGATCAAAGTCACCGAACTCTTTATTATCACTACAGAGTGCATTAACATAAGTTTTAAATTATTAAGGGCCATAGCGCACACGACATTTTTAGCACCAGCGATCAGCGATTTAGGCGCTTTTCGGGAGCTCGATACAGCGGCGGAACACTACACTCTGCTCACATTTAGATGCCAGTCGCAAGGATTTAGTGAGGCTTTGGCATCTGCGGGACACGGCTCAGTCCGTGGCTCAGTGTTGTACTGGATCTTGACAAACTAAACTATTATCATGGATTCTGATGAAGCTGTACTGCTTCTCGATTTATTGATAAAGCGAAATTATCAATCGTGCCAAAGGCGGCATTGGTGACATCCAATTACCAGTTCAAAAACCACGCCCAAACGCAGCAAGTCGCCAAAACGCGATGCAGCATCGATGCAATCGCTAAAACGCGAGATTTATAATATCGCGATCGAACGCTAAATGTCGCCGTAACGCGATGCAGCATCGATGCGATCGCAAAATCCCTAGTCACTGATTCAATGCTAAAAGTATCGAGTGTGCTATGGCCCTAAGCGTTTGTACTTAAAATAAATGATCGTCGATTTATAATCAACTTACTTAAGAATAAATTAAAGATATTTTAGTGTCAACTTTAACTACAACCTGACACCACTTGTATAAGCAGCTTTACACATACGGTTGTCGTCTTAGGGTCAAGTTTAGGTTTGCCGTTACAAACATTTCCACATAGGGTGGGTCACCGGACCGACACGCAGTACACCGCGGGTGTGCGTAACAAAATGGTAATGAACATCAGTCTCAGTTAATAAAATCGTGAGTGGCTAAACTTACCTTGCAAAAATGTTACTGATCATGAAGATGGGAGTCCCAACTTCATGATCGGTAATTTTTTTATAAGATAGCTCGAAATCTCTCACGATCGTATTGAAGTTTATTACCAGGAGGCCAATTCTTGTTTCCTGAGAGATCATCTCGAAGTTCGCACTTCAAGCGCTTTTATACTATAAAATCATGTAAATCGGAATTGTTTACTCGAATCTCGTATTTTTAGCATTAATTGAAATTAACTTTTAAGTCGTAATTGAATAAGAGATTAAAGTAAACAATTGCGATTTGCGATATTTTACAGTCCAAAAAGCGCTCGAAGTGCAAACTCGATTCCGAGATGATCTCGCAGGAAACGAGAATTGCCCTCATTGCCCTCCAAAGTCGATGTTCATTACGATTTTAATTACGCAGCAGACGTTTGGACAAAGCAAAGCTATGTCAAAAGTCTGGAGTATTAGAACTCACAAAATAAAAGTACATACCTGCAAAAATACTTTTAATCTATCTAGAGGTGCAGTGCAGGTACGACTAAATGCTCCTGCAATGCCTCCAGCCAACAGGTGGCGCCACCACTTGCCCGTCTGCAATTCGCTTTGCGTGAAGTCATCGGGCACGTTCATATCCTCGCCAATATCCAGGTACTGAAAAAAAAACAATATTACGTCAGCATATTGACAAGATGTACGTACAAATAGTCACCAACAATACAGGATCAATCCGGACGTCTAGGAATCGATTTCTATATGACTACAAAGGCTATTTATAATTCTCATTATAATGGGTGCTTGATAAGGTCTGTATTTAGTATCCTAACTAATTGGTATTAATAGATAACTGTAGGTACCTAATGAATAAAAATACGAAAATACCATGGTAACTAAAGTCTAATTTTCAAAAAGAGTCTTATATTGGTCGATACAACCATTCTAGAGCGAAAAACTAAAACGATACAACAACACTGGTTCTAAAATTTTAAGAAAATAATCTCACTCTTTTCTACATATCATTTCACAGAAACTATCGACTAATAGGTACATAACAAAGCAAGTAATGCTGCGTAACGAGTTGCTAATTTATCATCCATGATACTAAACTATATGAATCATTGCTATAATATTACAATTCGATCCTGTTAAGCAAAAAAGATCCAACCACCATTTTTTGTAAAATCGAGTTATCTACGTACCTATCCATAATTTTTCTCATCAAATTTCATATAATTATGCACAAAAGATTTTCTTAATGTATACGTTATGGCCAACTACTAACTTTCAAATAGGTACTGTATCATACGATTTTTTTATTCTTTGCCTAACGTTAAACTGCTTTTACTCAAAAATCTTGGATCTTTTCTGCTTAACAGGGTCCAATTATGTCATAGAATCAGTCATGATATTACACTGGTATTGGATCTTCTTCTATTTCATCCTTTTTCTTATTGTTATTACTATACCATATTTTGGTCTTATACTTAAGTTGTTCAGCCTGTCATCAAAATTAAAGCATTTATTAATGGATTTGACGGTGAATATAAATTAGTATTTGTAGGACATTGGATGACGTCAGAGACGCGACAGAGATGTTATAAAGATAATAAAATCAGTTCAGTTCAAGCAGCTGAACTTCATATGGGACTTCGAACGCCTTTCTGCACGATGGCCAGGCAATACAAGGTAACGTTCAGAGAATTACATCCATCGCTCTACATGTTAGCAAGAAGTCCACCATAATTGACAATGGAGCAATGGACATCATTCGCTGGTTGGCCAGGTGCGGAAGACTAAGTTTTTTTAATGAACAGTAATTACCGCCGCATCTTTGAAGTGGCACAGCGTTCTAGGATCCCAGTCCAAAGTCAGTGTTATGAAGGCGGCAAAAAGTTTCCAATGCATCGTATTAGTCTTGAAACAGCCTGCATAAACGAAAAATTTCAACATAAACGGTGCCGACCTATTATTCATTTTTCAGTAATTTAGTCTATCAGAGGGAAGAAACAGCAAACAAAGTATTTTGAAATTTTTATTGGTCAAATATGTGCGTTTGACAAATCGAAAACGTCAGAAAACGTCAGGTCTACTATGATGTATTTTTTCTTTTCTCGATTATGGCGGACGTAAGTTTTTATTACGAACAATTTAATGATTGCGTGATGGATGTCCGTTATTTGTTCAATTCAAATAAGTGGTTGTAAGTAAAGACATAGCCATCACGTTTGTTACCGGCACGTTTCACAGTCACGTGTTACATCGACCGCCAACTAAATTGGTGAAAGTATCATCAGACATCTGTGTACCTAATCACTGTTTTAAAAGACTTAGGCAGTGGTCCCACCGCCGGCGAGAAAACGACTAACTATCGGCGATTTTCTCTCTCAAGAAACGTACAATATATTATATACATTCCGTGTCAACAAAAGAGATGCATATATTAATAGTTGATCGCTGACTGTTCACACTGCCAGCGAGGACTCGCTTCAGTAGTTTGTCGCTGAGCGACAAGAGCTATCAAACATAATACTCGCTCAGCGATACTCGTTCAGCGATGCTCGCTCGCTTGATCATTTCTTTACAGTGCGGCATTGAAAGTAGACGCACAGGACTGAGCTGCCGCGGGCGAGTGGCGCGAGTAATCGCTCGTCGCACTTGCACACTCGCTTATAGCCCGGCGACAAAACTAAAACGAAAACGAAAATAAACACTCGTTTCCCGCTGATCGCCAACTCGTTTCTCGTTCATCGTCGCCGGTGGTACCACTGCCTTAGGATAGGCGAACTTTTCTTTTAGGTAACTTTCGATAGATTACTATCAAATGTGGAGAGTTCGACTTTCTAAAATACGTAAGATATAACAAAGTATTTTTTACCCGACTACGGAGAGGGTTATTATTTGATGTTGACCAGAAAACGAATCCGAGCCCCTTGCTATATTTCCTCTCTAGTGGATTTTTGATGAAACCGTACAAAATACTTTAGGCCTTGAGAAAATAATGCTCTAAGACTTAACTGCTTAAGGCCAAAACCTGGACTAGCTCATCCATATCGTTTGGCTAGATTCAGAATACAATTTTGAGATTTTCTTATTTGCATAATAATAGTATTCAGATAATAGGTAAGGTAGGTACGGGTGATACATATTTCTTGACTTGGTAGCTTCGATGTAATTCGTCTATTAGTACATTCGCGGCCTTTCGTGGCTCCAATAACTTATAATAGACGCTATTTCTCACGCGTCCGTGAGTGTGTCGCGACAGTCGCGACTGCCTCCGGATCCGGTTACACAGGTAAGCGTAGTCTGCAAGCGTAGACTATACGTATACGGCATAATTTTTTCTTTGATGTGTTAATGACGCACATGTAGGTACGAGATCCAATTAGAAAGTGGTAAGCAGATTCTTTTTTCAAAAATGTTGTACCTCACTACCTCACGTACTCTTTACCAAAGATATTTCGCCGAATTATGGTATAGTTCTAATCTAACAAAATTATATTTAAAGTCACTATGAAATTATAATGTAAGTATAAATTCCTATCTATTTTATTAGCGGAGGTCCGTTGAATATAAATATAAGTGAAAAGAAATAATTTGAGCCTAAAAGAAGAAATCGCAAAAAAAAGATGCTATTCTACAAATAATTCAATATTACTACACTAAATGTATGGAACAGCTTATATTTTTATCGCAATTTCAGGGTTAGTCCCATAGTAAAAGATGTCCCCTTATAGGGTTCGGGACCTAGAAAGGTAGGACCTGGGGACTAACTACGAGCTCTTATAACAGGGCAGAAATTGAACTGCCCAGAAATTTCTAGTATAAGCTGACCTTTCACTGTACGAAAAGCCTATACAGTGCGAGGTCAGCTCAAACTATACAGGCGTGACCGCCAAACATTACACGCGTAGAGTTAAAATTCGAACCAAATTAAATAGTTCTGTTGTCACGTGCTGACGCACCTACTGACCTACAAAATAAGTGCTGTAAGTCTAGGCAAAATATATTGTATATACTAATAGTGTCGAAGACTATTTTAGAAAGACGATGCGTAATGAATTTTAGATGTTTATTTTAAATTATCAAGAAACTGAAACACTCCACCGGCCAAGCGAAACCCGTGTGCTAGTTATCACGAAAAAATTTACCGGCGGAGTAGCGTGCTTTTACACAAGCATATATTATTTTTATATACACGTGCTAATTGTAAGCTACTAAGGCCCAAGTTCACCGACAACATAACAGACGATTAGTGCAAAATCAACCGTTTAATCATGAATTTTTGTATAAATAATCGACCGATTTCATTTTAAATATCTGCTATTTTGTTGGTGAAAATGGCCCTAAGTAGCATTTGCTCGAAATAAGCGTAATTTTATGCTACTACATAGCATGTGTATTCCAGGCTTAACACTAGCTTAATCGATAAGTGAGACTGTGGGTTCTTAGACAATTGGTGTCAAGGGTGACTGACAGTCAGTGGGTTCGCGTTCGGCTGAGACATTGCCTAACACCGGTATGCCGCAAGGTTAATGATAAGACCTTTAAAATATTGCATAATATAATTCATTGCAACGTGATGATAAAGTCATCGTTGTTTTTATTTCTATTAAAAATAATTGTAAAACATTTATGGAATCAATGAATCGTATTTTCTAAATATGAGGTTGAAAATAAATTACTTAGATATTTGCCTTCCTAGTACTTATAAAAAATATCAGTTTTATAATAATAAAAGAAATAATATTGAATACCTGTCTGATTAAATAAGGTATTATAATTGCCTGTTTTTATTAAAACTTTTTACATGAAAGTTCACTTCTCTGCCGTGTAAAGTGTTTCATTGTAACACATTATGTTAATTGTATAAAATAATATTGCTTAATTGGTTAATAGTGAATTGTATTATTTCTCTTTAAGACTCTTAACAATTTAATATGCTGGTTATTTCTTAGCCTTGAGCATAACCTTCTAAATATAGGTATTTAGTTTTTAGGTAAAGCGGTCAAAGCCATATCTACATCACTGAATCAATACATTGTCTTATAACAACTAAAAAAAAAAAACTTTAAAACGTATTGAAATGGAATAATAATTTGTTGTTGAATTCAATAGGTTGTTTACGCGGGCATTGATAAAATATTTTCCTTGTGTACGAATTTTTGTAAAGGTAGCAAACACCTGCATGAAAACATATCGATGACAATAAGGGAAATCAAAAATTGTATCAATGTCTTTTCCGCCAAAAAGTGGATTCGGCACTAAGTCGAAGTAAAGGTGTGCAAGTAAGTCAGGGGCGCATCAGGATTGGTACTCTGGTTGGCCTTGTTTCTTCAAAAGCAGGCTTAGAATGTATTGATTATTACATAACAGTAACATTCAACCTACCATAAAATAGTGTATATTTTCAAGACGAAAAAGACTAATTGATTCTGCTTCACAACTGTTCTTCGAACCTCCCAAAATCCCAATAAATTTTGGGTCAGTTCATCCTGTCATGTAACACAGCCGTTTTCAAAAGATTTAAAACCAAACAGAATATGTGTAAGAACTCGTTCTATTGATTATATCGAAAGGTGTCTTTAGACACGCTGTTCCAAGTGACAGGGAACATTGAAGAACCTAACCGGTTCTCTAACTCCCTAGCAATATTATAGAAACCGGACAAAGTATCGAAAAGACGTCCTCAATTCTTTTGGAATATGTAATGCCTAATGACCTTAATTATATTGTTTTGTCTGTCGTACCTCACTTCCTCGCTTACTTGATCGTGTCGATACATAATTTTTCCTCATTATGTGCTGTTCCATCAACTTATTTGCGAGGTGTTCTTACTTTCGACATGGAAAGAAGAGAAAACATATCTCCCGCTACTCAAAAATAAAGCTAACTAAACCATCCATAAACTTAGAATATTTTCGAAATCTATGAAAACACCTGACTTCGACACCCTAAGATAATTCCTTCTTGTGGCGGGTGATCTCAATGTTAAACACGAGTCGTGGAATGATCACTAGTACAGCCCGAGAGGGCAAAACCTCGAAGTGTTGTAGACAAAAGTTTGATCAGATGGCTTCCACGCCTCCTCTTGATCGTCCCAATCAAAGGCCCGCCTTTGACGATGACGAAAAGTCAGAATGCCTTAGTCGACAGTCTAGGTGCACATCCAGTACTCAACCAGTAGATAAGGCTCACCTCGGAAACGGGGACGCTGAAGTCAAACATAGAGCTGCGCTATCCACTGAAAACCCCAATGATCCGGAATCTCAAAACAAAGAGAGTCCGGAATCACAAAAAGTGATAAAAAATATCTCTGCCCCACTCCTCATCGTAATGTGGAATCAGCCGATTCCAAGTAAATCAACAATCATTTGGTTTTCGAACAGCTATAGGTACACGCCAGAATCCAAAAAAACCGATTTCTTTCAAAATTTATCAAAAATCAAAAAGACAACGTTTATTGGGTACTTAATAACATTTTAATTTATGAAGATACGCCGACAATGTATTGTTTTTGGCCGCAGGCGACCGGTTGTATTTAGAAAGATCTCGAAGCCAGCATTTACATTTGCTTTCCGGAAAACTCGACACAATTTGAAATTGTGACTGTGGATTATTGCGAACAATCCTACATCGTGAATGATGAAAGTAACTGTTACTCCAAAGAAGCGATTCTAAGCAACTGACCTTTATTATTTGCATGTAAATCCGACGTTGTAAAAATGAACGTATAGTTACGTAATATCCCAACTGTTACGATTACGTGTTAATTTATAGCGTTTTACAGCGTGGTTCAGTGTCAAGGCATTCAACCATGATCTAAATAGGTTTATTGTAGTTTCGGGAAAGGTCAATAACATGGCTGGGTTTAACCAGACTTGGGTGTTACGGTAAACATTCAAAAAGACATACTGTACGACAGTTTCCTAGGCTTGAATTTATTCTATATATAAAGAAATTCGTTTTGGTTAGTTTATAATTATATACCTAGGTTATTTCGCGTAAACGCTGAAGTAAGTTCGATTGCGCATGCATATTGCATAACCTATGAACGCTTTTGACGTCACAAGATAAAATCAGTTTGAAATATTTTGTGTGACGGATGTGCTAATAATAGCGATGAAACAATACAGTTCTTTTAATTCAATTCCAAAAGACGTGAGCGCAGGATTTCATAAAAATTATGTGTCATCTCATCATAGAATTTTAAATAAAAATGTTTATAAATTAATTTTATATGTTAGCATTTTAAACATCGTGGCAAGTAAATGCTCTCTATATTGCCTATTAATGGAACGCAAAATGAAACCACGTGTACGCTAGAGATGCGCTATTTATGTCTCGTGGACAACATGATATGTCGATGTGAGACGACGTAATTGATTACATAAAAATCAATAGATGTCAATATATTTGTAATGGAATTAGACTGTGTTTGATCGTTATATATTGTCGTAAACGATAGATGAAGACTAACCTAATCGTCAAAAACCGACTCAAACTATAAAAAGTGCTGTAACTTTTGAACGGCTGAACAGAATTTCACGAAACATAGCTAAGATGATACCCGATTAAACTAGCTTTCAATTTAAAAAAACTACATTGAAATCGGTTCAAACGTTTTGGAGCTACAATGTCATAGACAGATACCAGATATACATATCCACATATACACGCTACAAACTTACAACACCCCTCTTTTTTGTCGGGGTTTAAAAATAGGTATAAGTAGGTAATAATGTTAACATTGATTCGATTGGTCACATGAACGTGAGCATATAATTACGTCATATCGGCTTTATTTTCTCAAGTGTGCCATTCTTTACGCGCATGACAAGAGTTTGGTCTGTCTACGTCGGTTTTACGTCAGTTCGCAAACATTCGAGACTGGTCGAGAATTATGTCGGAATTTCCGACACCTTATCATAAAAAAGGTGTTATAGCTAGCCAACCCGCACCAGGCAAGCGTGATGGATTGAGGACAATCCGTGCCCAGCTGTGGGACAGTAGTAGGCTGGATTATTATTAATAGCAAGCCTATACTTTGATAGTTTAAAAAAAAGATCGCATAGAACTGTAGATGTTAATAAGTTATGCGCTAGCTGCAAACCTAAATTGATAACTGATATGTGCTAACTGGCGTGTAACAGGAAAGTGTGACTGTGTGAATCACTACGATAACGATGTGTGTCCTACAATATATTATTAGGATTTCCCCGACGTGTTTAATGAATGTCGGTTGGCGCCTTGCTCAGGCGCGTGACGCGTCATCCACGCGATGACGCGTCATCGTATCGCGGTATGCGCTTACGTCAAAAGTTAAAACCCGCTACTCACCAATTTCTAATAAATGATAAAATAGTAAAGTATACAACAACATCCTTATCCAGCCTATTGAAGTCCATGTGGGGACATATTATGTCTTTCCCAAGTTAACGAACAAAGAAACGTTCAGATTTCCGCCTTTCTTCAAATAATACACTTTGATATTATAATGTATGCACACTGATAAGGATACTATATTAATTAAGCAAATTACAGTATGGGAGTAGAAACTTTCTTCAAAGTCAAAATTCATTAATCAAATTAATAGTGATGTGACATACATTGAAGTAATTTTTTATTAGATTTCAACCTTAAGATGTTAATACTGCTCTGAGCGCATACATTTTTTGGTAAACTTCTATTCCGCTTACGGTATACGACTTCTGCATTTGCCATTAGGAAATACCATTATCCGCCTGCCCTTATCCTATATTTAATTTATGTCTATTCCTTATGGACACACGATTTTGGCAGTGTTGGTGATTCGGTCGAAGTCAATTTATAGAAACATCAGATTCGTAGTAAAACTACGAACTACGGCTTGAGCTATTAAACAAGTTGGCAGTTGTCGTCTAAAATGAAACGATTTCGAAGATTTACGAAACCAAACCTGAGGGAGGTATGCGCACCGCGAGCAGCCTTGATACTACCATTGTTGTCTGGCTTATAATTAGGTATATTTTCCACTACTGCATGAGCGATTCCCATGTCATAGTTCTGTTGACTCGGCAGAAAGAGAACGTCGTAACATCACTATAATTAATACTGCAAAATGATGTAACTTTCGATATTTTGAACAATGATAATTATGAATTGCGTACAAACTAAGTCAGTAAGTAATATGAGTTAACTCTGATAACGAATGTGTTTTAATCACATTCTGTGTTATATCGTTATTATTTATTAATAGGTATGTTACAATATGTTCTGTAAATTGGATTTTCTAAACCGCAAATTTATTTTCCTTTACAATATTGAAACGTTAAGTGTGCGCGTTAACCTTTTATTACAAGAGCTCCCAATACATTAATTATGGCAACTAAATATATGAAATGTTAACCAGCGGGTCTACCGCGTAACTAAAATTATAATGAACATCGACACTGGTATTAAACTTCAATACGATCGTGAGAGCCTAAACTTTGAGCTAACTTGTAAAAAAATAACTATCATGAAGTTGGGACTCCTATCTTCATGAACAGTAAAAAAATACAAGGTAGCTCGAAGTTTAGTCTCTCACGATCGTATTGAAGTTTAATACCAGTGTTGATGTTCATTACCATTTTAGTTACGCGGTAGACCCGCAGTTTGATATGCTATTCATAAAAATTGAGATGTTTAAAAATGAAAATGAAATGTAAAAAGAAATAGAATAAATGTTTGTAATCAAGTTATTCGCTACTTGACATAGTTTCGATATCTGTATAACAATAACCTTATAACATTTTACACGGTGTAATTAAACGCTACGCTACACCTGAATATAGTTTATTCATAATTATTGACTAATAAATCGATGTCAGTAACTATTAATATAGGTAAATGTATGTAAAAATAAAACCAAAGATATTTAAATCTTATTTCAAAATAATAAATGCAGTAAGTAATGCTAGGCAAAAAACTATTTTCTTAATAATAATTTTAGCCCTGTATATTTAAGGGAACCTATAAAATTTAAAACTAAACTAATACCTAGCAAATAAATTCAGTCTGCGCCCAGTACCAACGTTCTGACGTAGAGTGGGTCCACCGTGTAACTAAAATGTAACAATAAGAGTGACCGATATACAAAAATATTAGAGTGATCCCAGGAGGTCTCCTGCGTTACTAAAATGGTAATGAACATCGACTCTGGTAATAAACTTCAATACGATCGTGAAACACTTTTAGTTAACTTGGAGACTAAATATTTTACCGTTTCATGAAGCTGAGATTCTCAACTTCATGATCGGTATTTTTTTTATAAGTTAGCTCGAAGTTTAGTCTCTCACGTTTATTACCAGATGTCATGTTCATTATCATTTAATCATTTAGCGGTAGACCCGCTGTTAATTCGATATTCAACTTCTTATAAATCGAATCGATACCAAAGCTATCTTTAATAGGACAGTGCACGCGAGAATTCAAATATTCTCATACATATTATGTATAATAATGTTGCAAAATGTATCACTTTATTTATTTGAGACACGCGAATAAAAAACGTTCCACTTATCGATTGTAATATCACCAGGATGTAACATCACTAAAATCGTTTGAATTGGGGACAAGCAATAGTAAGAAATTATCTGAATCACTCCGTTGAATGGCGTAATTTTATTATTTCTAGATATATTAAAACATTTACAAGTTTACAACAGGTGGCTAACGATACCAGCTCTTTTAGCGGGGCAGAAATTGAACTGCCCAGACATTTCCAGTATAAGCTGACCTTTCATTGTACGAAAAGCCTATACAGTGCGAGGTCAGCTCATACTGGAAATGTCTGGCAGTTCAATTTCCGTCCTGCTATAAGAGTTCGTAGTAAACCCCCAGATACCGTTGGTACCTGTAATCTAAGCTTTACGTTTAGCGTTGATATAAGTAGTACGAAAATAAACAATATAATGCAATTCGCTATGGCAGCCGACAATAATATCCTATAAAACATTTCCACTCTTACATTATATTTACACTTTCAAAACAATTTGTTTATCAACGATTACTCATTGTGGGCTAACTCAGTATTTACATCATAACAGGCTAAGGGTCCTCAAACATTGAAGCTATAAAATGTTTCTCGACATAGTCTACACTAATATTATAACGAGATAAGATTTGATTGTTTGTTTGTTTGTAATGTTTCCAATTCGCAATCAGCGGGTCTACCGCGTAACTAAAATTGTAATGAACATCGAAATCGGTATTAAACTTCAATACGATCGTGAGAGCCTAAACTTTGAGTTATAGTCTGTCAAGAAAGTCATGAAAAGGATTGAGGGCGCCACTTGTATATTCTCTTGTTTATTTTTAATATATTAATGCCGAAAACATTTTTTTATCACAAAAAATCTACACAGAATAGTAAAATAAACACATCGTTGTACCCAAACTGACTCCTACGGTACTTATTTAGGGTTGCGAGCGAAGAAGAATTTTAGTTCCTTCAAAATCCTTTTCATGACTTTTTTGACAGACTGTAACTTGTATTTTTACCGATCATGAAGATAGGAGTCCCAACTACCTATATGATAGGTATTTTTTTTACAGTTAGCTCAAAGTTTAGGCTCTCACGATCGTATTGAAGTTTAATACCAATGTCGATGTTCATTACAATTTTAGTTACGCGGTAGACCCGCAGTTCCGCTTGCCGCGCCGCTATTCGCCCCGCTTCACGCGTGAGCTGCGGCCACAGGGCAGAAATTCGCATAGCTTATTCGCTGGGAAAAGGGAAATGGATCCCAGCGCATGACTTGGTTATAAAGGGAATTCGGGGAGGTCGAATTGTCAATGTCAGTTCCTTAACAAAAACTGTTTGTTAAAAATGAAAATGGGTCACGAAACCTGTTGCGTTTTGAATTTGAAAGAAGTATAATAACTACAAATTAATTAATCAGAACTGCAATATGTTTACATAATTACAGCTATATTTTAGACACATTTATGATGTGTCTATTTTGAACGCTTTATTTCTAACTTGTTATGATAACAAGATAGTCAGTTTCGCTTATCAGTTGTAGCATTTAGATTTTGCCACGTGTAGTCTAGCTACACCAATATGGTAGTAAAACTAAGAATTCTTTTTGTGACGAAACACAGACATTATTGCTCAAGGCCTCACATATGGCCAGTTGCGATTAGAAAGGCTACGAATATAATAGAGGATAAAAAATAAGTATTTATTAATAATCATGATCTAAAGAGCACAGGTTATCCTATCTAAAGTGACTCAACATTAATTGAAGAGATTAAGATTAACATACACAGAAACATGTGAAAGTCGAATAGCCTGCAAAGAAAGTTCATCAAAATTCGCGAATACGCATTTTCACCCACGCACAGCATTTAATTTTCATATAATTATAGACACATAGTGCTTCCTCTCTCTCTTCTCTCATTGCTGTGCCCGACGGGGTCCATAATGACCCAAATAATTGTTATGTTACCACCTAAATTACATGTGGAATGCATTAAATATTGACTATAATGTAGGCTAGTGTACGGTAAGACAGTCATAACGGGTAATAAAAATGAAAAAAACTATTTATTTCTTCAGAAAAATTACTCATTTATACTTCATACATTTTATGATACCAATAAATGCTTTATCATCCTGATAGTGTAAAGATAATGCCGGTAAGTCGATGAGAATTCTAGACAACCGTGCCGGCTGCCATGCATTCCTACTGTTGCCTAGGTAACGCGGAAACCAATTAAGTCTCTTCAAGGTTAATATTAAAATTAACATTCCGAGAGGTACCAGACCCGAAATCCGAATTTTTCGATACCGGTACCTCCGTGACATGAGTCATTGCTATCAGCCGCGCTGAAGCTCAATGAACCATATTGCAAGCTTTAAACTAAACTACACCACGCTCTGACACGTGTTTCCCGCTATATCTTATTGGATATTTCCGAACGCGCACGCGGGGAGCGACAGAGACAGCATGCCTTTCATATACCGGGATGGCTTAAATTTTTCTGACACAAAATACAGAATTTTATTTCTATACTTTTGAAATCGTTCCAAATGCAAGTACTAGGTACTTACATAAATAAAATTAAAATAATGGATGAGCTACGTCATACCTTTAATATCCATTCCCAAGCATCACTGTACGATTCCATATCCATCTTTGGGGTTCGAAAGTCAAGGTAGAGAAGTTAAATCAAGAAACCATGGACCCGCTCCCGACGCAACGTATTTAGTGACTGGCACCGACTCGACCAGCTGTACTAGCTAACCCGAATTTAGAATGCATTTACCTTTGCCAAACATTGACGGAGGACAATCAGGAAATCCTCGAAGACATCGCCGGTGGTTACAGTCAACTCCTCCATTTCCAGAGACATTTTGTCTATTTTACAGTTTTGTAAATCAGACAAATACAATTAAACTATTTAAAATTAAGATCACAGATGAATTTCTTCTTTGGAACTATATTCAGATCGTATATTTAAAATTCGAGTGTGCGTACGGCTGGCGCGATAACGAACACGCGTCGAACTCGGCCAGCGGACAGCCTCCCACTAAGCACTAACTGAGCGCTAGCGGCTCGGCGTGAACCGCACGACGAACGATATGGTTTCGTCATTGCGATCGGGCAGAGAACCGCATACCACTAGTTTTATGTGGTCGACGAATACGGAGCCCCTGATACCAAGGTTCGTTTCGCGCGCTTTCGATGTCGTTGGTGGATCCTAGTTTGCAACGTAATCGACGCGGGACTTGGAGTACAGTGGTACAGGTAGAAAAACAGCTGATAATAAAGGCGCGTTCGGTTCGATACAAGTTCACTGGGGGCTCGCCCCATACGTATTGTACATTGCGATAGGAGTAGGTAACAGACTGCTACGCTGCCTAGTAACCGTTTGTGCCGAGTTGGTATTCAAGCAATGTGAACGAAGGTGAAAGTAGTCGCGACACAGGAATTATTTAAGAAACTAGACGATGATGATTAAGGTGATTTACTGGAAGAACAATCCTTTCAAATAATTGTGTAAACTTGCTAGGGTATAATATCATAATTGTGTCTGGTGTGGACGAAGTACGCATCAGTTTGATTATAAGCTTAAGCATACACTTCGTTTCACGATATCAAAATACTTTATCACAGCTTTATTCTTATAAGAAATAAACAATTTGAGTAAGTCACCTAAGAACAATGTAAGATGGAAAAAGATGAGGAAGCAACTACTTTTTAAATTTTAGAATCGTGTATAATTATTGTAACTATGTATTTGATTATTGAAACGTGAAGATTATAAATTATTCTAGAAAGTCAATTTGTGCAACAAATGATACAGATGTTTCTCTCTTTGTAAACAGCTTACTAAGATAGAAGTTAAATAATGGATATTGTCGAAAATGGTCCACGATACTTGGATATTGTCGAAAATGGTCCACGATACTTGGATATTGTCGAAAATGGTCCACGATACTTGGATATCGTCGAAAATGGTCCACGATACTTGGATATTGTCGAAATCGCCTAAAATCATTAAAAACATGAGACAATCATTACACATTGTCACGACACAGGTGGCGATTTAATCGAATTTTAGGCCAAACAAAATAATAATACCTAATGTAAATATGATTTTTGGCTCAAATTCCCTAAGAAGTATTCCCTTAAACAGGGGGACCTGGGGTGCTGGTTTCCAGATAACATATGGCAGGTATACCGGTAGGTTAGGTTATATTATTATGTTCTCTGGAAACCGGCACGCCAGGAGTGGGGGTTTTAGGAGATACTTCTTAAGGAATTTGTGCCAAAAATCACCTTTTACATTATTATTATTTTGAAAAGTAATCAACCTAGTGATCATGGCTATCATTTCCATGATATTCGAGTACACCCATGCCAAAAATAAGTTCGGTTCCCAAATCAGGTTTATTTTAAAAAGTACAAATAAATAAGGATTTTAAATCAATCTAATTTTATGAAAAAAAAAAATTAAAACTTCTGTAGAAAGTTGATTGTTATACTTTAACACAGGCGATTCAAAGTACATACTTGTAAAATTTAGAATGCATTATAATCGAGAAACACTTGTGTTAATAATACACTCGACCACACAGCTGTTTGAATTGCTAGGCGAGACGTCATTTGCGGCTCTTTACAATAATGATAATAATACGTCATGTTATTGTTTTCGGTTCATTATTCATATTTCGGAAAAAATTGACAGAAAAGCAAATTATTGACCTATTTCTTAAAATTTGGCAACTACCTATTCCCAGATAGGCCTTTTTATAAGAGATGCTATTTAAAGCAAGTTTAACGCTGTTCTTGACAGACCAAGTTTCATACTAAAGTGCACATAATTCTTTCTCTAGACCGAACTCACGTGTTTTTTTTTTATTCTAATATAATAAAAAAAACACGTGAGTTTAGACCGAACTCACGTGTTTTTTTTATTATATTAGATTTTTCTTCATGTCATAAAACTTTTCACAAATGCCCATATATGGGCCTGCGGTAACTGTCCGGTTAAATTATTAACCTCCGACAAAAAAGAGGGTTGAGGTGAGAGGTGTTTTAAGTTTGTACCTGTTTGTATCTGTTTGTCTGGCTGTCTGTGGCATCGTAATTCGTATCTTCTTCTGGAGTCTGGGGTTTTTGACGGTTAGGTTATTATCAATGATTACAACTGCCTGTGGAATTACAACTGCCATTGCGGGACAGTCCCGCAGAATCCTGACGGTTGGTTTATGTTATCGTATTCCAAGTACTCGAGTGGTCGGTTAAATATTAGTACTAAGTTATAGGTTCTTAGTACTAATATTTAACCGCATAAATATAGTTTGTAAGCAACAACTTGCCAATCTAATCATGTGATGTAATAGCGTTTTACAATGCATAGAACTTACAAAATCGACCGAGGAGCATCCATCACCGGCACAAACTACCAATTAAAACGAATTAGGTAGGTAGGTCATTTAATACAATAATTTTCTTGATTATGTGTACATAATATCAAGTAATTAGTACCTATGAATTAAATCATGTTATAAGAAGAGTTATAAGTATGAATGTTGATGGCTATCAGAATAGAGGCAGACCAATGAAAAGATGGATGGACTGTGTGGAACATGACATAAGTGTGAAGGGAGTAAATCTGGAAATGACGTCTGATAGAGACGAATGGAAGACAAAGACATTGCGCCGACACCAAATAAAATGGGATAAGGGCAGGAGAATGATGATGAAGAGTACCTAATATTAGTAAACGTTTTCTTAAAATTATTATTTGTGGTACAACAAAAATCGCTCGCCATACGAGGTTAACGCGGCAAGTGTGATTGATGGGCACCTTTCGCTCCGAGGCTCATTAAAGTAATTATTTTTTTATATTTTCTCTGTAAATATTGTGTGTGTTATCTCTCATTAGATTTACTGAAGAGAAAATTACTATGAATTAAATTCTCATTACGGGGGATTATCTGAAGGGAAAATTACATAGATTGAATTAAAAAAAGCCCTTCAGCGAATGAAGCAACTGTCTTATTAAATTATTTCTGTTAGTTTTGACCCCATTAAATTACCAATAACAATGATTTATATTTAATTTCCAAAAACGCGGAAACACGTGATTCTTTATTTCTAAACAAATAGCCTAAATACCAATTTTCTTCTTTCTCATTTCAAAATTGAAGGGACTCCCCTATCGGGACCTTGAATCCCTTATTTCGCCCCTTTAAGGGTTGAATTATCAAAAACCCTTTCTTATTGCTTGCCTGCGATATAAAAGGAACCTACTCTCCAAATTTCGTGCCTCTAGCTTCAGTAGTTTCGGCTCTGCGATGACGATAAGTCAGTCAGTCAATCAGGGGGCCTAAAAAGGCCACTTTGAGCAATTCATCTACTGATCTGCATAGTAACTGTCAAACAGATGATTACTGAATATGAACCTTATGCGGATGACATTAAGAGTTGTCAATTTAGTAGATATTTTGACAGTTGTAATATGAATCATATTGTGATTCATCTAAAGCGGCCTTTTTAGCCCCCCAGGACTTCTCTCTTTATAATATTACTATGAGTATGATAATGGGTAGAAAAGAGTCTAATTATGTATTCGAAGTCGCAAAAATTAATGAATCTTTGTCTCTAGCTTCACGGTCTAGTCGCGATGTACGGCTATAGTGACGTCATCAGGCAAATTGCCAGCAAACCGGTTACAGCCAGATTGGAGAAGTCGACAGTCGCGGATTAACTATACATTCGGCATGAATGATTTTTGAACGAATTTGGCTGAGTAGCACGTGATTAGGAAGTGCCAATGCTGCTTCTATATTAATACTTTCACTGTTCGCGATACAGACAACAGTTGAACAATTGCTGTGAACCATAATAATGTGGGTCATTGGACAACCATATTATTAAGCTCCAGCTCAGCCTTTAGGCGCGCTTGCGCAGCTCGGCCTGTGGCGTGGCTTTAGTTTCGAGAGAGTTGCTTGCTGTGTTTATAATATGAATGAATACGTTTCGCTATACCCAAGATACGTCATTTCTGTCAAAACAATCAAATTATCATGGTAGGATTTGTACACAAAAATGAAGATATTTAGACAAGTTGGAATAATTTTAATATTGATCCTCGATCCCTCAAGAACATCCAATTACAGATTTGTAATTTACTTGCGCATCAGAAACACCCTATTGAATATGTTATTTTTAGACACAGCCAAAGATAGCAGATGATCAGTGCAAAGTAAAGGACTTTTAGATTGTTTGTCTTTCAGTATCTAGAATCTAGATACCTACTCAAAGTTGTTTGTCATTTATATACGAACCGGACATTTCGAACTCGGGGCTTATTACAGTACCTACTGTGGAAAGATACTCATGAGCGTCTATACTTATTATAACGTATAAGATCGTACCTTTTTAGTCCCTTTAAGAGGTACTCATCATTATGAACAACTTTTACTATGGGACCAAGACAGAAATCGCTAAAAATAACTGTTCCATACAAATAATTCAATATTTTCTATACTAAATAAGTAAATAGATATATCGAACAGATTTTTTTTTTCACGATTTCTTCTTTATACCTGTAAGCGGCAGTTTAAAAACTTGTGAAGCGGCAGTTCTTTCCGTATTTTATTGAATACTTGGAAAGTCATGCAACTTTCTTTTATATAAAATAAATATTATAGTTTAAAAAAAAACGAAAGAAAACGCCTTTGTCATCCACACTAAACGTGTATGCAAAATTTCAGCTCAATCGGAAACAGTGGGTCAAAAACTTCCAAGATTTTTTTACATAGTTAGTTACAAGTGAAGCTAATAAAATGGTTGACATCATGGAAGTAGTCGTTCAGTTCGGTCTATGATACGAACCTTCTATTGTCAGTTGACTATTTTAACAAATCAGGTGCATTTCAACTGCAGTACCTACACTGATTTCATAAATATAGAGCAAAGTCAGTACCAGCAACTTCTCCTAGAAAGAGGCCTACAAGAAAGGTGTTCAACGCAGAAGAAACCTAGAAGGATATAATTTTGGGTGCACAGAATCTTTGCAAAGTAAATGTAAAATCCTTGAGATAGCAACTACCTACACATGTGATATGTGATCAAGAACCGTAAATGTCAGGTGACGTAGGCATGACGCGTTTCACTTTTATAATCGACCATTCTAGAACGACCTCCTCCGCCTCGCTGCTGATGTTCATGGGTACGAAATTATGGAGGAAAAAAGGAGTAAATAGCGAGGTCTATGAAAAATGGTCCTTTTGGTTTTATTTTCACACGTGACCATCTTTACATTATTATTGACTACTTACTGATATAGGTACTCATAATGGGGATTCCTTTTAATTGTTCGATTGATATCTTATCGTAAGTGTTTTCAGACGTATTTGAAGTAAATTAATACAGGGTGGTCCTTGATTTCAGGGCATTATGAGTGGCTACCCTCTCTGTAAGGACGGCCACACAATACCGCGATGCGATGCGATACGAATTCGTAACACGGTTAAACCGATAGGAATACGTCGAGTGAGCTCGCAGATATTTGCGATGCGTTGCGAATTCGCAGTTATGTGTGCCCTTATAGTTAGAGAATTCTAGTCTTAACAAAAGTTCCATTTAGAAGATAGTAAAAAGGACATTGAAGGTTGAAAGGTGATTAAAAAGAAAATTGTCTTCGAAAATATAAAAAATAAAGTCGCTTGTAACAGATAGCCTTCCAACCGTCGACATTATTAAATTTATGGAAAAAGATACTCAGTAAAAAAAATAAGTGGAGGTCAATGGACTCTTTTTCCCAACAGGAAAATTTCTAGTCTATTTTATTTATTATTATTGTCTTTCTAAACAAAAGATGTTATCAATCAAACACGGTAATTTCCAATTGTAAAGACATTTTTCCGCGTCATTATACGTTGTACGTCTGAAAGAATTGATTAGTAAATTTTCCTATCTAACAAAAAGGTAAACTCTTTGAGTATTTAGGACTCAAAGGGTAAACTGTATCTATTATTAATTTATCGTTATATAAAATTTAATTAAATTTATATAAAAAATAGTTAAATAAGTAAAAATCGTTTACTAGCGTAAAATTCTAAATTGTAAACCGGAGCAAAATTATTTTTGAATTGTAATAAGTATTAATGATTTTTGACGTGTAATGAAAATTACCAATATACTACATTGATTTATGATTTCACAGTGGACTGGTTTATATTAAATTATGCGACTACAGTGTAATGTATCGTCTGCCTGCACTCGGCAACCATTTTAATCGTTAAATGCACGACTGAATCGAGAATTCGAGACATCATTACGGCACTGTATTAACAATGGCGACATGTTGGACTTGTGTATGCCCAATGCCAAGACGCGACAGAAGCAATATTGTCACGATACCTATCGCGTTTGTACGTAACTGTGTGTTTTATTTCAGTATAGCTGTACTTATCAAAGGAAATCTGTAATAATGACAGGAATTTTCTTGACAATTCGGGAATTAAGGCCCTCTGTCAGGAAATCATGAAAATTTGAACTTATAAAGAATTTTTGAAAGAGAAAGTATAATTAATTGAAATCTATATTATATATTTTGTTTAGTCACATTATCTTTGTGATCAAAATAGAAAAATATTAATCTTTAAAATCTCCTTCAAAATTTACGAGTTGAGTGAAGATAATATTCATTGTTATTTATAATTTTCTCTACCTCTGACGAGTCCGCATATTTATTTAAATCAGGTTACAAAGGCCCATACAAAAATGCCTACTAGACTAACATGCATATAAAATTAATAAATTATGTTTTAATTAAACAAATGATTGCACACTTAATTACGGTGTTGTGTTTTGCTGCGTGGTGTCCCCTAGCCTTTCGCAAAGACATCAGAACATGACACTCTTCGACCAAAATGGTTCCTCGAAGAGTGTCTGTAGATCATAGATCATTTGTCATAGTGCATAAAATAATCTTAAAACGTTAAGTTTCCTGAATAATCAAAGATTTTTCCAGAAAATCCTATTTTTTGATCTGGTAAACCTACCCACAAAGGCCACGCTACCGAGTGTCAGGACCAATAAACGTTTTATACTACTAGTATAATAAGTTTAAAGTCAGGACGCGATTCAAAGTACTGCCTTACGTTACGCTTATTTCGATGACTTTGCCAATTTGTAGCAATACAGTCTCCAATCTGCTTTAAAACTATGCTTATACAAACGAAGCTCGACTGTAATCTGCATCCTGTTACTATATACTACAATGTCACTGTATGTTAAGCCTGTATAATCGTCATGTTCCGAACAAAGTCCACATATATGTCGAATTAACATAATATAACGATAGTATAGGAATTTATATTATTCATTAATGTCAACGACATCGCACACCACTGGCCGGCAAGGTTCACATTGGACGGATTGCGCTGTTTTTTTTTTCCTAGCCTTATTTTGGGCAGTAGCTCACGTCAGTGATACGTATGGCAGGTAGGTAGGCTGTTTGATCCATGGTCAAAAAAATTCGCATGGAAAAAGTTTGAATTCAATATACATAGAATCGAGTCCGTCTGTGTGCGAACAGAAATTTCCACAACAAACAATTACTAGTTTAATTAAAGTACCTACGTATCGCATTCGCAATGTTATCAACTAGTCAGTGAATAGTAAACCAGTATGTTTATTATGTGTGTTTTTATCTGCGGTGTGTATAAAGGTTAATCAGAATAATCTCTTATTTTTATCAAGTTTTGTATTTATTTGGCTGTTTCAAGAAAATATTCAGAATTTTGCTATGGCGCATTGCCCAATATGTTTGAAGGACACACTTACCAACGTATTACACAAAACATATTTACCAACGTATGAACAATTTATCAGACATTATTTTATATGTAGACGACACGTCCCTCATGTTTAAAATACGTAGAAAAGATATTGAATTATTTCTAAATAGTACGCAGTAAATAAATTATTAATAAAAAAAAAAAAATGCTCTCCTTGCCGAATATATCCCACATAGGCTTGCATTTAATACTTAATGGCAAAGAACTCAATATAATATTTCAGTTGATTTAAAGTTGCAGATATGTCCATATCACAGCTCTTTCGAAGAGACTAACTAAACCCTTCGATTTCGCCACGAAAACGAAAGAACGCGTTCTTGTCGAACGTTTTGGCGTTCGTTGACTACCTACCTTTTGCTTACAAAAAGTGAATAACGAACGCGAAAACGAAAATGATTCTGCTGCTAAAAGTATCGAGTGTGGATGGACCCTAAGATCTGCGATCACTGGTCTTACAGGTCTAATGTTAAATAATTATGTTCTCATAAGGGACATCTTGTATGGGTCGGAATGTTGGGCTGCGAAAGGGACGAACGAAAAGCAATTGCATGCAGCGGAGATGCGAATGTTGAGAGGTATGTGTGGTGTAACAAGAATGGACAGAATAACAAATGAGTATATCAGAGGAAGTATGAAAGTGGCACCGGCGACAGAAAAGTTGAGAAGTAACCGTTTGTCGTGGTATGGGCATGTTATGAGAAGGGATGAAAATCATGTAACTAGAAGAGTTTTAAGTATGTATGTGGATGGACGTAAGAGAAGAGGCAGACCCAAGAAAAGATGGATGGATTGTATGAAATTTGACATGGACTATAAGAACGTAAACTCTAAGATGACGTGTAATAGAGATGAATGGAAGAAGAAGACATATTGCGCCGACCCCAAATAAAATAGTATAAGGGCAGGAGAATGATGAAGGGACATAAGGAAAGCCTTATATAAGATCAAATATACTATGTTGTTGATACAGATATGTAGCTTCACTGGTGACTCTTACCAATTCTCACAACTTAATGTCAATGATGCACCGCATATGTTGACATTTTCCTTGTCAACCTTGTCATCATATTTTGAACCATTTAATAAAACATTATTATGAATATAATAATTGTATAACTCAGCGTCTCTAATGTAACTTATTATGTGACACAATTTTTTTTTATACTGTTTAACACGTTAACTTCGTCTGCGCGTGCTTTTAATAGGACAAACTATTTTTAGCTAATGGAGTATATCTTGTCTTATTAATTATTTCACTTAGGCTAATTGCCAAATGTTTCCGTATTTTATTATTGTGACAATTTTTCTTATGTTTTATGACAAAGGTCATATAGGGCATAATCGTTTGCTACAGATCATGTGCCTATCATAATACACCGCTATAATGGTTAAACATGTGGGAAAAAAATCATGTATGATAAAAGGCACGTTCTTTTAATTTGCAAGTATAAGTTCATGCATCTCGTGTTTGATGGGAGTCACGTTACTGTCGCGCCCCGGCTAGGGTTACCATCTGGCCGGATAAATCCGACGAGACCGGATTTTTATATGTTTACAGGTTGTGCGACCCGTGCAAGTAAACAAATCACAAAATCGAGCGTATTATTGTATCGACACAATACAACTTCAAACACATTATTTGTGATGAATTTTACAATAAAATTTGTGGAGAAAAAAACTTTTTGAAAGCTGTTGCTATTGACAAAAGATATAAGTTAAAATAATCTGAATTTATTGCCGAATGAAAACCGGGCTTTTTAACCACCTGCGACCGGACTTCCAATTCTAAGCCCTGGTAACCCTAGCCCCGGCTAGCCGCGTGAGGCCTGTCACCAACACATAATTGTTGAGAGCACGGGCCGCTTGATATGATTGTAAACATATGCGCATACATGATGTTAGACGTCATCACTGTATCATGATTTATAAGGTGTGCAGGTGCGGTCAGTTTGGGTTTAAAGAACCGTATCTCAAAAGGAAAAAAAATATATCTTCAGAGTTGTTGCCATAAATATGGATAAACCCAAACCTAAATTCACAACACAACTGAAATCAATTATGATAAAAATCCAGAATCCTTAATAGAAAAAATATCGATTTCGCTTAAACCACTGCCTCTGATCCAACCTATTATTCACATGATCTACATCCTATAATATAATCGCCCATCACTGTCCCAATGCTGGGAACAGGCCTCTTCTCAGAATAAGAAGGGTTAAGTTAAGGCCTCAGTCCACCACGCAGGTTTAGTGCGGGTTGGCGGACTCTACCTTGTAAGTACCTACTATTATTTATTCTTAACTCTACATCTTGTGAATAATAGTAATAATAATTCTTTTATTGTAATTTTCATTTTAATAATAATTTTTGTATTTGGATGTAAAAATCTGGTAATAAACGATTTCATTTCATTTCATTTCAATAATAATAATTTGGATCAGTGGTTTAGTAGAATAATTCTAGGTATTGTCTGAAGGGATTGATCCATCGCAGTTTAAATTTTTCGATTTCCTTCGGGAAGGAATCGATGCATAGTTAAATATATTGCAGTAAAATACAAAATAAGTGGTCGGAAAATTAAGATGTCAAGGGTGTTAATTCTAACATAACATCTATTGACATAATATTCTGTAGATCAAGCATGATTTTTTTGACGTATCATAACGTAAACGTAAGCATATTTTGAATAAAAAATACGATTGAAACAATATAATTTTTTGAAAATAAATGCTTTATTTTTTACATTTTGAAACAAATGTGTAAGAATGTAGCGTAAAATTAAAAAAAAATGTGTGATAGAATAATTAATTATACTACTTTTTATTAATAATTCTCTAACGTTAACGTTACGACTTAGGATACGTTAAAAATATGACTGAGAGCTACAGGTTTACCCATGTGGCATAATATCATGAAAATTGTATAAATATGTAACGTCCAGACCCAGTTCCACCGTTAACAAAATTTAATAAACCGACCCAGTTTACAAAATTTAGTTTCCGTATTGTTGTAATATTTAGAATCATCTATCAACTAGTACTCACAGTAGAGTGTCTCCAGAAATGTATGAGCGAGTGTATGTCCGTAGCGGGCGCCAGTAGCAAGTAGTCCCGCCATTCGTCGTAGCTGATGTTTAGGCTGCCATCCTGGTCCATCCTGCGGACAAACTGAACGTGTGAGGGTGACAGAGAGAAGGAAAGCACGAGCTTCCCAAAGATCATGAATTTTAAAAAATTCCTTTATTCATAAGCTATAACACGGATAATAAAAAAAAATATACGTGAGATTGGAGTAATAATTTTTTATAGATAGCAAATTATAGGTTTCTGACTTAAAATATCTGTATTCATAAAAGGGAAAATTATGAAAGCGTGTTTTCCTGAAGTAAACAATTATAGTAGTATAAATAAAATTAATAACATCACAATTCAGACTAAAGATGGGTTTATATGAGGATAAATACTAAGCTTAAAATATTTAATACTTCAAATAAAAGTTAGTTTCTTAGAATTTTGACAACGTTTTTAACATTTAAATAATATCCAATATCAGATAAGTTAATAATTAAAATATATTTTCATTGCACACCAAACATAATAAATAATAAATTAAAAAGAAAAGGACATCTAGCGTGGAAATTCCAGACAGATGGTGGTCACAGAAATACTTAAAATTAGTTAAAATTAGCAGACTTTGGCGGAACGTCGGAAAATTCAATATCTCTAAAACCACTGATAACAGATGTCCGGTTCAAGGGGTCAGATTTGCTGCAAATTGGCTCTAGGCTATCAAAGAATACGTCCAATTAATTACACATCACACGTGTGTAAAACGACCCTCAACGAAGTCGAAGTCTACGCATAGAGTACATCAAAACAAGTAACATTTAGCAAAAATAATTGCTCGAAAAATCTTTTATTTTAAGCTATGAAAAACAACTGTTATATCACGCGCAACAAACTGTGCTGTGTGCGACTGTGTAATGTGTGTAGAACTGGATGGATGGGAGTATAGTCGCCTACAATAGTTTAATAACATTTAGAAGAAAGAAAACATTTTTATTCTGGACTCGCCAGAAACGAATAAAAGTATAAAAGGTACAAAAATAAAACAACTAATAAAACATAAAAAATAACAATAGAAAAACAATAATCAAAGCAACCTGAACAAGACCAAAAATTTCAATCTGGTATCGTAAAAAAGTTACAAAAATAATTATGTTTTTCTAGTAAAATGCGGCATGCCACCAATTGACAGCAATGAGGAGTACTTCGACGCGTAAGTGCTCAGTTTTATATTTGTATTTTTTTTTATAACTTTTAATTATTTTATGTTTTAAATAATTAGGCTGTGTACATATTTAAGTTTAGTTGGCAAACAAAATTAGTTTTTTATTCCAAAAAAATTGTGTCTTAGACATTGAATATGTCGTTAAATAATCGGGTCCTAGGTGTGGCCAATACTGAAAACTCACTCTTCGTGATAATGGGGAGAATACGTGGCTCTAGGCTTCGTTAAGGGTCTTTTTACATCCGATATTAAGTTCTCACACTATGAGTAACTCTCAAACGGAGTATTGGTAATAATAATATGATTCGATTCTACGATATTGTATCCAATCCAAAAGTTACTGATAATTAAAATAATTAGCGTATATTGCATTTTAGAAAGTTAAGTAATGTATTTAGCACATGTGACTAACACCCACGATAAAGGCTTGCCCTAGTTTAGACGTTATGGTGCTCATATAGTGCAACATAAAAAGGTATCAATTTAAACATTGTTTTGTGGCCATAACATGGGGTCTAAAAAGGCCGCTTAAGATTAATCATAAAATGATTCACATTACATTGATATCAAAGTATCCATCTATTTGACGACTCTTATTATCATTCGCGTAAAGTTCAATTCTCAATACGCAATATTTATTGCGTTCCACAATATAATTTACTGACGTTCATATTCAGCTATCATCTGTTTGACAGTTATTATGGAGATTCTTAGATAAATTACTTAATGTGGCATTTTTAGGCCCCCTGGTTTATTTAAATGAGCAGACGTTTTTAGGGTTACGTACCCAAAGGGTAAAGGCTGTACCTCTCACCAGGCTGTACCTCATGAACCGTGATAGTTAAACCGTTGAAATTTTCACAGATGATGTATTTCTGTTGCCGCTATAACAACAAATACTAAAAACAGAATAAAATAAATATTTAAGGGGGCTCCCATACAACAAACGTGATTTTTTTGCCGTTTTATAGATAATGGTACGGAACCCTTCGTGCGCGAGTCCGACTCGCACTTGGCCGGTTTTTTTTTAATAAGCGCGCTTTTACCACGTTACTGGCCGGTGAAGGCGGAGTACGGAACTCGGCGCATCAGTCTGACTGGCACTACAACAAAAGGGTCAAGCGAATATTGAACTGGTAACAATCGATTTTATAATTAAAATAAAATATGGTAATATATAACGTTAATTTAATGATTTCTCTATTCTCAAGTTTAAAATATTATTCCTTTATACATTAAACAGCTCTTAAGTTAATGAGTTGAAAATTGCAAGGTCAGTATAACCTTAAATATAAGTTTTTCTACCAATATAAAATGTTACTAACTTAGTATATAAGCAAAATTGTTACTAACAACATTAGTTATGGGCTGTTTTGTCTGATAATAAATAATTTTTATTTTATTTTATTTATGACTAAGATTTTAGGGTTCCGTACCAAAATGGTACAAAAAGAAGCCTTATGGACTTCGGTGGCTGTCTGTCCGTCACACCATATCTTTTTAGGTATTAAAGCTTTAAACTTTGGAATATTTATCGAACATACCGGCCCAAAAAAAGAATTATGGGCAAAATGGTCCCCCAGTCCAACAGAAATCAAAATGTATAATACCCATAAACTTATTATAACTAGTATAATAAGTTTATGATAACACTATACACAGAGTTCCGACTCTATATTTTTTACTTTGGATGCGAAGCTCACATCCGACCTCTGCTGAACATCTGCTGAAGTGAGATACAATAATCTTTATGCACTTCAACATGGACTATTAATGTTTTTAGAGGAGAATTTAAATATCTTTATTTCATATCAACCAGATATAGTCACTTATGAACGGTCGAGACTAGGTACGCGGTTCCAAATAGTAGATCTTATGGAGAAGAACCGGCAAGAAACTACATGCAAACTCTTTTAAAATAATAGATTACAATCTTGATTAGTACAATGTTGTGGTAAGAGCTGCGAGAACGATGTTAAGAATAGAATAATGATTTGCTTCTGAATAAGATTGCCATGGCAGTTTGATATTAATTAATATTCAATTTTTTTGTCGGCCAATAAATTGATAAATAATATACTTATTATTTAAACTATGGCTGTTAAACCTATGAAAATTTCCCTGTTTTTAGCGGGAATAGCAGCTGACCGGTCAAGAAGGAGTCCTTTCATCATTTTTAAGAGACGTATATTATTATATCGAAGCCAATGGAAGGTCAGTGCCATTAAGGCCGCAAGTCCTGTGAGTTGCAAGTTATCCATAATCTACTCAATTGTAATCTATTATTTTAAAAGAGTTCCACGAAGTTTCTTGCCGGTTCTGTATCTGGTTTACGTGAAATAAAAATATATTCTAATATAACTTGTTTTAATTTTGCATTATTATGTTATTTATAGGAAATTATGACCTTTCTATCTTGCCAAACTAGTGATTTCGACTTTGTTGGTGATTCGTCAAAGTTTCATAACGTTAAAATGCCCATCATTCTCTGAAGTTTTTTCTTCGGCTTATAATGGGGTACAAAATGTGTTAAAATTAATGGGAACCTATGAGCAAGTGTGAGATTATTAAAGGGTTCTATCTTAGAGGGTTCTATACACATTTCCAAACTTTTTTGTTTGGTTTTAGATCGTACTGGTTTTCGATTTAATTACTTACGTTGTATACATGTAAAGAAAAGAAAGAAAGAAAAAAGAAGGAAAGAAAAGAAAATGTCTTATTTGCAAACTAATGACGTACGGAATCTTCGGCCCGCGAGTCACAAAGTACGCACTTGACAAGTTTTGAACTATTTATATCTACAAAAAATCGAGTTTTATGGTTTCCTTCTACAAGGCCTTCAGAACTATGAATAATGGGGTATATCTATTATACTTTACGCAAATCACCTTTAATTATATTTCGGTGGTTTTAATGTATTGCTATTCTATAAAACTTCTAACGTAAAACATGAAAGTGTGCGAAGTAATATTTCCGAACACAGTGCAATTGTCATATCAACAATCACATTGACATCAGACAAATCTGGAGTTATGAAGCATAAGCGCCTGCGCCTTTTAGCTAGGTAATTCTAGTACAGTGTTTTCGCTGCGTCGACCTATCTTTACGTTCATGCAGGGCCGCTCCGACCCCCCACAGCGCCTGTGTGCGAAACCAATGAAGCGCCTCTTTTTTTCACCAATCTTCACATATCAACTTTTTTTTTTTTTTTCAAGGATGTTTAGCAAATTCCTACGGAGGCTGGTCCAAATTAAAAAAGTTTGCCCCTAAGGTTGACACCGGTGCTAATCGATGAAGGACATCAGTGTAACTCTATATTCTCATTTTTTTTTATTTTCATCCTGCCGTTCCAGAGTTATAATCAATTAGTATTACGAATTTTCCCAGCAACTTAATTACATATTTTGGATTATTTTTGGTGCACGATTGGCAAACTGGTTAATCGTAAGTCTATCTACGGTGCTGCTCGTACATAGGGGTAGCGGGTTCAATTCTCGGACATTACATATTTTTTGAAACTCAAAAATATTTTGTATGGTGCACATAGCGCATCAGTTTCTTAATAAAACATGTTAGGAATAGTGTAATCTACCAGAATATATAACTTTTATTTGCTAACTTTCATAAAGTTCATATGTTTAGGTTCAAACTTAAAAATGTCTTTAAGTCTCAAAATATCTTTTCCTGTAGGACCGATTTTTTTACTCCCATAATAAAAAATAATCAGCTAAGCGTGCTCTTTCGAATGTACTATGTGTGAACCATGTGGACACTTTGGGCCAATTTGCCCATTGTCCTTTTGACCGAAATAAATGTTCTCCAGTTTTATATTAGTAGGTATAACAAAAATAATGGCGATGGTGGCGCCCCTATTGTCTTGGCGCCTGTGTGCGCCGCACACTTCGCACACAGGGGCGCCGCGGCCCTATTCATGTGTCGCTGTTACTTTTAGTTCCTCTTACGATCGCTAGACGGTATTGTTTTAAATCTATAAAAATAAGCGCGTTAGGTCGTAAACAATTCGTGCGAATCGCGCTATATCTAATTTTAACGGCATTAGACGTAGGTGTGGCCGTGGCCCCTATAAGACATCGATGTCTATAGATACGCTCTGTCATACAAAGGGAAGCTAAAAAAATGAGACGTATTTTTTGAAGACGTTAAATAAATTCAACAATGTTCGAATTATATATAAATAGAACAGCGATACATGCACTAATGGAATAGCTACTGTTATTATATATCTTTTATTCAATACACAAATTAATAATTATGTTTGTAAACGGCATTTGACTGGTGATCAACTACTCCATTTTTCTGAAAATGGAGTACCTGACACGTCTCACTTTTTGAGTTCACTAAGCATATCTATAGACATCGATGCTATAAGAAATGATGACACGAGAACGCATTATCTACAAAAGATACCCGCTTACACAATTACCTGATATAAATATACGAAAATAAAATAACATTTTTAATATAAAAACACAGATGACAAAATAGTAATAATGAGGAAATAAACAGCCTACCCTACAATCGTGAATTTGACACAGAGCATAGTGTAAAGCGATTGTGATTTTACGTTGTTGCTTGCGATCCTGTATATATGTGTATTTATAAAGTACAAGCTGCTTGGATCACAAATATAAATAAAAAAGTGCACGGTCCACGTCCAGACTCCAGTGCAACACTTGACAAACAAACATTATCTCCAGCAACTTATACATTAGCTTGCGTACAAAATGAACCTGTCAAAATATGGAATTGGCTGAAAAATGATTTGAAATTCTTCACATTCGACACCCAAATAATGGTTACACTTCAAAACAACTAATAACTGATTTTAAAACATAAATTATAACCATGGAAATAATAAGTACTATGTCTATGATTATAATTATATTACACCTAATTTCAAAATGCATAATGGTCATAAGAAAAAAATCCATAAAGACCGTAACGTACCTATTACATGGGACACAACAACGGCATTGACGAAACGTGAGAGTACAACAATGACGTAAATTACATAGAGACAGAAATACACTGCCTACTCTAATAAATTAAGTAATTATTAATACAAAGGTTAATATGTCTGTAATATCAGGGGGCCTAAAAAGGCCACATTGAGCAATTCATCTAAGGATCTGCTTAGCAACTGTCAAACAGATGATTACTGAATATGAACCTTATGCGGATGACATTAAGAGTCGTCAATTACGTAGATATTTGGACATTAGCAATATGAATCGTATTGTGATTCATCTAAAGCGGCCTTTTTAGCCCCCCAGATATTTTAAGTCTATTTGAGTCAGTGAGTCGCCTAGGACTCAATTATGGAGACGCGCAAAGCGGCGTGTCGCTCTCTTGCTCACTCTCCATGAACGGAGATACGCGCCTTTCTAAGCATTGCGCGCCGGTTTGCTCTCCGCGCGACCTTCCGCCTCTCCATAATTAAGCCCTTAGGTTGAGGTAGCCCATCACAAACATCATTTAACTTGACTATCCAATGGTAAGTTATTTTTGCATACCCTGCAAGAAATGTCTGCGCACGCCACTGGCGTACAAAGTAAACAAAAAAAAAAAACTTTTGCCTTACCCTTCAGGGCATCCAAGCGTGAAGCTATGTGAGATCGTATTAACTATTATATATTATAAACTACCCAAAAAAAAAAATACTTACCCTACCAGGAATGTATATTTTGGAAATGTTAAGTTTGCGAAGACGCATCCACATCTATTTAAAACTGCCACAGACGTCTATCCGAGAAACACAAGGTCGTCTAATAGGCTTGTAATAGGATTTTGTCCCAAGACCTCATTATTGCGAAAAAGCTGCTACAGCATGTGTGTCAAAGTCTACAATAAGATTCCAAATGAATTTAAGGTCGGCCCTGTGTTGTTAATGTCTAAGATGCTAAAGAAATGGCTCATGAATAAATGATTTTATGATGTAAATCAATTTTTAATTTGCATAATGTATGTTAGCAAAATAGAGAGCATTGTAATGTTAAATTTTTAATTATAATAAGATTCTATACTACCTATTTTACGCAAATAATCCGTGCCTCGGATAGCACGTTAAGCAGTTGGTCCCGGTTGTCATACGAATACCTTTGACAGTCGTTACGGGAGTCAGCAACCCAAAAAGTCTGACAACCGGTCTAACCTTAGGGTATCAGTGTCTCCCAGTAATTGGGTGGCGGAGGTCAGATGGCAGTCGCTCCGTATAAAATACTGTTACTCAGCCGCATCTGGTTAGACTGGGAGCCGACCCCAACGTAGATGGGATAAAGGCCAGGCAAATGATGAAACTTTGACTTTGACTATGTTCTTCTCTTCATCAAAGACCCTTGCTCTTGTCAGTTTAGCTGATGCAGCCCTCCCCATTTCTCCCGTAAAGTCTCCTTAAGCTCCTTAAACGACATAACAGTAAACTTATCTTCTTTTTCCTTTTTTTTTTTCTTAAAAAAAACGTTGCCCCTCACTAGGATTTCTCCTGTATCGAGGGATCAGTTTACAAACATACATGTCACATTCACACACACCCTTTACACACACTTTTATTTCGCTCAAGTTACTTTGCGTGGCCTTCCTGTACCTTTCCGTCCTTATATCTTTCCATCAATTATGTTTTTAATTAAACTATCAGGCCATATAAGATGGCTTATCATCTTTCCTACCATCTTGCCTACGTTCAATAGACCTAAAGTCAAACCTCCTTACTAATAAAAACTTGTAATTTTTGCTATAATACCATGAATATACAGGGTGACTGGTGGAACTAGGGTATTGTACTCATCATTATGAACAACTTTTACTATGAAACGAAAAATGAAATCGCGAAACAAGAAAGCTGCTGTTCCATATAAATACATAGTTCAATATAATTCGACTAAATGTACAGAACAGGGGGCCTAAAAAGGCCACATTGAGCAATTCATCTAACGATCTGCTTAGTAACTGTCAAACAGATGATTATTGAATATGAACCTTAAGCGGATGACATTAAGAGTCTTCAATTAAGTAGATATTTTGACATTCGTAATATGAATCATATTATGATTCGCCTAAAGCGGCCTTTTTAGCCCCCCAGCTGTTTTTTTCGCGATTTCTGTTTTATTTATATACTAGATGTCACTTGAACAAATAATGCATTTTGAACATAGGTTAAATGACGCTGTCTTTTCAATCTTAACGAATTAAATTCTAGATCTAACAGTTAATGAAGTTATGCATTTTGAAACACTTTAAAACTTATTTTTAGGTGTTTTGATATGTAGCCCATATAATACGTGACCACGATGTATTCAGTAGTTGAACCGTCATGTCTGCTGAAGGTCAACAATTATAAATCTGTAATATTTTTTTCAAATGGCGATGACTGAATCTTAGCGTACGTTTAGCAAGTCTAAGCCATTGACTACTCGTGGTTTTTCGACTTACCACCAGAATATTGGCCAAACAGCTTTTCTGAAACATTTATTTTATCATGTTTTTTTTTTAGTTGTATAGTTTCTTTTTTTGGCCTTGTGTATAAAATTATTGGTTTTAGTAAGTTCAGATGTAAGGCGGATTTAAAAATAAATCTAGTCCATTCCTGAAATAGCAAATATTCAACGTTCGCAACTGCAATAAAAAGTAAAGTAATACAGGTAAATAATAATCGCGGTGCTTTTGAAAACTTAAGAAAAGTCGCCATCTTATAGAAATTATAATAGGTACCTTTTCAATAAATTTGTCGCTTCATTTCTGCCTACCGCAATCCCCATATCGGCAAATGCCGATATAAGTTCCTCGAGATCCACTTTTCCTGAAAAAGAAGACAACATGTTAGAATTTTTCATCACACTAATATTATAAATGCGAAAGTAATCCCATTAAAAGTAACTCTGTCTCTGTATGTTTGTCACCATTTCACTAGTGATGAAACGATTACGATGAATCTTAATCGATGATTATCAGCATTTAGCGATTAATCGTAATAGTCGATTATCATTGCGATTATTGAGTTTAAATTCACGTCGTAACAATATTTGTAAACGTGCCTAACAGATTTGGGAAATTGAGTACCTATACCTACCTACAGCTTGAGCAAGAATTTGGTCATTGTTTAATTTCTGTTAGATATTTTAAGTTTTTAGGACTTTTACTGTGTTTTTTAAATATCAATCTGCAATATTAAAATTTATATATAAAAATATTGTACCATTTTGATTTGAATAACTTGAATACACACTTTCTGAATTAAACATGTTTTATTTAAAGTTTATAAACGTTTGTGATAATCGTAATCGTCGATTATTGTGGCTAATGATCGTAATCGATCGTTCATCACTACTTTTCACTACTAAACGGCTGAACGGAACTACATAGCCATTTTTGTTTCAATAGTCAATTAGTCACTGTTTCCTTAATCCTCGCTTACCGTGTCGCGGGCACAGCTAGTTCTATATACAAGTTGATTGGTAATTAACAGGAAATGGGATTCTGGCCTATTTTTAAGGTGGCCTACTTTTGTCCAGAAACGACACGAACTGTTTAAAACTTGTTTGGACTACGCACTGGCCCATTTAATCTGTATTCGCCCTAACGAATACTTTAGTGTAACTGACACCTCAGGAAGTGACAATGATGATAGATATATTGACGATCTACTTGAAAATCTAATCACGTTATAAAGAACAGGGTATCATAAATATTCTACCTTATATGAATAATGTGTGCACATTGAATTATATGCACATTATGCATGCATAATAATTATGCGATTTATTGTAATAATTTCTATTAATGGACGTACATGTCACGCATCCGTTTTGTCTTTGTTTAGATGTAGACAAAATGGAACTTGGAATAGCTTAATATTACACTGGCTAATTCTAGCCTCTTTTGGTATCGGTATCGGTACCGCGGGCGAGTATCTGAACTCCACGTCGATACGCGTATCGCGCGTTTTGCGTATGGATGGTAATAACCTTATTCCATCCATCCCAACTCCTCGAGGATGGCCCACAAACTTTTAATGTTGCTGTTTCATATCCTTTGGTTATATGTATAATATAATAATAGAAATAAATGATCTCATAATGTATTTCAAAATGCTAATTGGCGGTAGGTGCATTGTCCTAGAGCCAATTAACTAGGGTAAATGATTTAATCCCAGTACGAAACAAAATGAACAGTTTTGTTTGCATTCGGATTGAAGTTGGGAATTATGATTAAAATATATTTTTATGCATAATGCTGTGAATTTGGGCTTCTAAACACACGCAGGAATTGGTTGTTAGCAGTGGTACTACCATAAATTTCTGATGATATCGAAGATTAGAAACTGAATTTTTAATTAAAATGGAAATGCGCAACTTCAAACGAGGGTCGATTATATAACGGATGACCCATATGTCAAAATATATCAAGCCTTTAGCTGTAATAGTCGTCGCCTTCTGATTATGGGATACAAAATAGACCGCTGACTGAGGCCGATAGTCGTATGGTTTCCAGTAAAGAATAGAATAGAAGATCTATTTCATGTAAACCAAATACAGGCACTTATGAAATGTCGAGAGACTCTAGATGCGCGGTTCCAACTACAAGGTCCTATTGAAAGGAACCGGCAAGAAACTCCATGGAAACTCTTTAAAAATAATAGTTTACAATCTTGATTAGTACAATGTTATGGTAAGAGCTGCGAGAATAATGTATTTTAATGTGAATAAAAATAAATAAGAACAGGATAATAATATTTTGCCTGCCATGGCAGTTATGCGTCAACATCGCTAAGCATTGCCCAACCCCCATATTCTCGCGGGTAACATATAAGGCTAAAAGGCGTGGTTATTATGGAAAATGGCAATATTTCTAACCGTTCGCTAGCCATGTATTCAACAGCGACTGTACGCTCTACGTCGAGCGTTGCAATCATCGATGTCTACAGTAAACAATCGTGATTATAACCGAGAGATAACTGATAACAGCTGAACCGGGCTTGTGGCGTGGTGATCCCAGTATGTTCGTATAGACTATAGATAGAAGAATGCTGTTAAGAATATTAGGTATAAAATTAAGAATAGAATAGAGATACTCTTTAAATTCTCTTTTTAACCCCCGACAAAAAGAGTTATAAGTTTGTAGTGTGTATCTGTGTCTGTGGAATCGTAGCTCCAAAACGGATGGACCGAATTCAATGCAGTTATTTTTAATTGAAAGCTAGTTTAATCGGGTATCATCTTAGCTATGTTTAATGAAAATCTGTTCAGCCGTTCAAAAGTTACAGCTCTTTTTCTAGTTGGAGTCGAGGGTTTCTGACGGTTAAGTTATTATATTTACCATCTTTATTCTTGTCAAGATGAGAGAATTGGAGTCTGAGGTTCTTCTCATGTTCGCGCACGTAGTGGATGAACTCCGACAGCGTGACGTCCCCGCCGTCCTTCCAGCCAGACTTCGCCAGGAATTTCTAGAAAATAATCAATATTACAAATTAAAAGGGGTCACAAAATTACTTACTCATTACAAAGTAGTGGTCGCCCAGTGGTCGAAATTCGACCACCTATTATTTAAAATTTAGCATTCTGCGCTCCTTCTTCATATAAACTTTAACTATGCCAAATCTCACACTTATCCGTGCGCGCAATATGCTTAAAAAGGGGTACAAAGTTTTCTCTTCACGTATTTATAATATAGATAAAAATATATATTTAGATTACTGAATGATCTTAATACGAAAAGGGGCGATGGTTACTGAAGTATCCCGACAGCGCATGCTGATGATAATAACAAAAGAGAAACTACCCTTTACATTTTTGCTACTGGTAGTACCTATCTGTCTCATAAGTGTTTTGCCATAGGTGTTATGAAACCTACGAGAATAGATGACGTGTCCTATTTGGAACTACTTACATAGTGACGCGGCATCCATAAAATCCAATCATTCATGGTAATGCCATGCTTAACAAACAACAATGTAATTTTATCTATCCCATCAATAACGGCTTACGGAAACCATAACATTATTTTATGCTAATGTGACTATATCATAATGAATTACTAGGTGAGATAGAAACAACATAACAAGAAACTGGAACAAAACATAGTTATCGATCAATGAGCCAGGGTGTAGCTAGGAAGAACAAAGGCGCACGGCCTATTCTACAATGTTTAGTGCCACAGAACACCTACCTGGTCCTAAATAAAGTGCTAAGTTGTCGAGAAATGCTTCAAGAAGGTAGTAACTGTATCAGTACCCACTTGTGCCTTAATTACGATGCACTTGTACCCTATTATTAAAAAAGTAAAAACCGACCTCAAAATACTAAAAAGTATAAAATAGTTTTCATAAAAAGTCGGTGCTACTACCGAGCCTCCAAGCTAAGGCGCATTGAAGAATTAAAGGCCCCGACTTCAGAAGCAGTTAAGTTTTTTAAGAAAATTATTTTAAACATTTTAGTTTTTTGAAGTCGGTTTTTACTTCATTTAAAAATTTTATTTTTATTTTGAGTGGCATAAACAATGCATAAACGTGCAATCACAGCAATTATTTGCTGTTATCCATTGAAGAGTTTCATGGTCTATCTTCTTCATTCATCATTTAAATGGGACCACCACGAGAGTAAACTCTTTCAAATAAAAAATATTTTTTAAATCGGTTCGCAATTGACGGAGAAATCGGTGAACATACATAAAAAAACAGTCAAAGATAGAACCTCCTCCTTTTTTGAAGTCGGCTAAAAATAGCTAGCTACGCCCGTAGCAGTAAATCTCAGACAACAATCGCTCCGCGTAATCACACATTACATAAATGGGTAAGATCGTTTTATCCACGTATAAAAAATAAACAAAGAAAAAATATTTGCTTGAAACATGGCTGCAAGTTACAGAATTTTGTGTGGGTTATAATTATAATAGTTCTACATGTTCCGCAAACGAAACTATTGTTAATACGCTTGATATTATCTTCCAGAAAATGAATGCCATCCGGTTTCCATTACATTAAGCTAAAGCTAGAGAATGCTAATAGATAAAGGCTAACAACTAATCTGTAGATGGACCCTTAGGTTATGTTGCTATTCTATTATCGATACTTAAATACATAAATGAATGAATTCACTATAGAATAGAATAGATCTTTATTTCATGTGAACCAAATACAGGAACTTATGAAATGTCGAGACTCTAGGTGTGCAGGTCCAAATAGTAGGTGGAGAAGAACCAGCAAGAAACTCCATGGAAACACTTTTAAAATTAAAATAATAGATTTATAATCTTGAGTAAATATAATGTGAATAAAAATAAATAAGAATAGGATAATAATGATGCATGCTTTATACTCGTGAACGGGTGCAGTCCGTTGGAAATAGTCAACTAATAGCTGCTACCGACAATTTTATCTTTTCTTTTAAGCATTTTTTTATTTCATGCTTGTTTAGTTTACGGACCTTTGACAACTCTCAACTCTTTTGTCCTACATTGTCCTCACATTATTTTTGTTCGAGATCAATATATCTTTAATTTAATATTGTAAACAACATTCGGAGTTAAAAAGAGTAACCTTGGAGTTTCTTGCCCGTTCTTCTCCATTGGAAAGCAACATTTTGAAACGAAGCAACTAGATTCTTACTATTCATAAGTGCCTGTATTGATTTACGTGAATAAAAATATATTTGACTTGATTTGATTTGCCTCTGAATAAGAATGCCATGACAGTTACAAGCTGACCAGGCCCGACAGACGGCACCCGTTCACGAGCATGACGCATCGCTAAGCTCAACCATAATGAAGGGAACTCAACGATCCGACACACAACGCCACCATCAGCGAGCGAGACATTTTAGTGAGCATGACATCATAGTACCAGACAACAGGCAGGCATGACTAAATATTAGTTCATTCATTTCTCCGGTCTAATGGCGGCCCTAACCAGAAATTTTAAGCCGCCTATTGCACAGGCTCCAATAAACTATCATAGGTCGGATTGGCTGCCAAAGCCTGGATGCTGGGTCTGCAGCCTGGGTCCTAAATATTCCGATAAAATCCGCAATATGATGAAGCTTCAAGTATGAGTTAACAGGCTTTACGTAAAGAACGACAGAAAAGCAGATTAAAAAAAGTAGATAGACTAAAATAGAACCGGCAACAGTCCCATAACTGGATTACACCTCGGACTTAAGATCGAGAGAGGTCGTAACCATCGATGGTCGTAACTTGTGAATTCGAACCGCACGTGTTGCAATATTGATCATACCTCTGGTAAAACCTAGTAATAATAAGTTTATGGGTAAAACGATTATCGAGCTTAGTTGCGAGAGGGGTAACGAGGATACTAAGGCCGTAGCCAGGAATTTATTTTGGGGGGGGTTGAACCCTAAACAAGAAAGGCAATTAGAATCAGGTTTCTATAAACTTTAATAACTAAAACTCAAAAAATACTGTAAAATTAAGTAATTGAATACTACTCGACGGGACCTATTTTGGGAGAAAAAGCGGTGGATCGTCTTTGGATTGTACTCAACATTACGATGTAATTTCACTGTTTGAGGTGACGGGGGAGGGGGTGAACACCCCCCCCCCCCCCCTCCAGCGTCCCCCTTCCCGGCTACAGCCTTGAAGGTTACCAGTAGTCTATTGAGCAAACCACATTGTCAGGGTAAACAGCAGTTTATTACTGCAACATGAATTCCTCTATTCATTTTCAAGGCTTGAGGAAGCGGTAAAATACCTAATATATCAATGTATTAAAAAAATGTGCCAGTTAGCTATTATGTATGGTAGCAATGACAGATGGTATAAACTAATAAAATCACTGAGGTGACTAAGAAACAATGAGCTTTGTATGTATGACTCATACTCTTATATAACATTGTACAAAATTTGCATGGTGAAGCTGTTGGAAGCCATGGCAATGTTGCTGCACAAGGTCCTTCCTACCTTTCTAGTTCCTATCCCTTTAACGGGTTATTGTACTTATCATTATGATCAACTCTTACTTTGGGACAAACCTTGAAATCTTGAAATACCATACATTTAATTGAGTAATATTGAATTGAATTGCCTGTGCCTTCGTTCGTAACTGCTGGTGTGGTCAGTGTTAGGTATGGATATGGGTAATTGGGTCCTGCTATTTTTAATGTATGTGTGTCGTGTTTTTGCAGATATAAATATTTTTTCTTTCTTTCTTTCAATTATTAATTGTACAGAACAGCAGAACAGCTAATTTTGTTCCGTAATTTGAATTAAATTGAAACACTATCAAATAATAACATTCAAAATTTGAACAGAAAAAATATACAAAAATGAGACAATAGTGTCGATTCTGTTGCTCTTTTGACAGCACTACACTATACTAATCATATCTGTCACTTTCTTTTTCTATTGAAACAGAAAGAGACAAACGCCCCTAGTTTAGTTTAGTCCTGTGCGTAACAGAATCATCACCTATAAAGATTGTTTTAATCATAAACATAAATAAGTTTATGGTTTTAATACAGCCTTACAGCACATTAATTACAGGGTATTGCTAATCTTACTATGGGATTTGGCACAAATATCGCCCTACTCAGAAATTAAATAATGTCCATTAGGTTGCAAACATTGACTTATGTCTGGAAAACAAATTTAAACCACATTAAAATCGGCTAGAGGATATCCAACTGAAATAATGTAGTAGCTGATAAAAAAATTACTGTGACCATCACTAGACAAAAATATTCTGGTATTGGTCATATTACTATTCCTTTAGAACAAAACCATTGTCCTACATTATGATATATAACACTGTAGTCCCCAAAGGGTTAGGCAGAAGTTTTCACCCCGAGGTGTGCAAATACATTACATAGGCAATAAACGTTTCAACCTATAAGATATGCAACTTTTTTTTTCCAGGGCGAAATATTTTTTGCCCATAGATAAAAATTACAGGCCCGATGGGGGGTCTACTTATTGCCATTTCAGTTGATTCTGGGGTGCATTTGGACCATATCCTCGCAATGTCCACTGTTACCATAGCAGATTGTAAAAATTTTCATATTATTATGAAAGCAAGCCTGTTTAAAGGGAGTTAAATGGATGGAGTTGACATTTTTCAGTGACATGCTAAACACCAACTGTGTGTATGTGTAAATTAATAGTTGTAGGTAAAATGTCCTTCACATGAATTCTCTTAAACCAACCAGTTAACTATAAACTACCCATCAACATATATTGGTCTGTTTGTATGGAAAATGTCAATCTAATTTTTTAACTAATTGTTGATTGATTTACTCTTTGAGTATTTAGAACGATTTACTATATTATAACAAGCATAATATTACAAAGATATAAAACAATAATAACTAGTGCTGTGCCACTCATGCGGGAAGTTCAATTTAGACATTAATTAATGTTTGCATAGACAATAATTGAGATATAATGAAATGGTTATTTCTATCCGAGTTTAGGTTTTGAGTGTAGTGCAAAACTTAGACCATACATGATTCGTTCACAGAGCCATCTCAAGCAAGAAGCAGAAGGACGAGCTGCAACTATTAGTGCAGTATAAGTTTTGATCAAGGATCTTTATAAACTAGTTCCAGCTTTAATTGAACACTCAGCGAAAATATGTAATTGCATCACCTGCACCTCTCTTCAGAAACCCTGTGTACTCAAAACCATTACCATAACCATTTTACTGTAGATTTAGAATAAGAGTAATTTACTAGTTTAAATGATTATTTGTGAAGGGCTTTAATATAAACATTATCTTTCTAACTCAAGACTTTTAAGTTAACCATATCTATTAAAATCCATTCAAATATGAGAAAAGTGTGTAAGGTCACCATAGCGCCAAGCACTACTTTGTACACTATACCTGCGAGTCTACCATGTAACGAAAATGGTACACATCAACTCTGGTAATAAACTTCAATACAATATTAATAATAATTACAACAATCACTACCATACCATTCACTCATATCATTTACTTGTAATTTTTTAACTGATAATGAAGATGGGAGTCCTAACTTCATGATAGGTAAATTTTTACAATGTAGCTTGAAGTATAGTCTCTCAGGATCGTATTTTAGTTTATTACCAGAGACGATGTTCATTACCACTCTAGTTACTCGGTGGATCGCCAAATGGATGTATAACAACACAGTAAAGGTTTCAAGATTTATTACACTTGATTTTTTCTAAAATATACATGATTAGTACATACAGCTGCACTCTGGCTTTGTACAATTTTGATATTTTATGCACAGTTAAAGCTGTTTGTTCTATTCTTACACTCTTTTTCTTCTATCATTTCTAAGGTTCAACTCATATTTTGCTTTTTGCCATATTTACCATAGGGTAAATAGACTATCTGTATGGGTGATTTCGCAGTGAATTTTAACCATAAGCTATGGTAAATATGCCTTTTTCTTACCTATCAGAAACATAATTAGACTCCTAATAACTCAGTGTTGGTATGAATAGACCTAATCTAACAATAAAAAGACAGATATTAGCTCTGTGAAAAATCACTTCCACTCTTATCAAGATCATACATTCATTGTTATTAAGATGTCTAGATCAATCAGATAAGTTAATGCAATTCAAGAAATTCTGTTTCAAATAATACATCTTAAAGAATCCAATGAGGGAGAGATTACCCATTGTCAAAATCTTGACAAGAGATAATTTATCAGTGATGTATCTCTTTCTTACCTTAATTTTTTCCAGATTTAGAATATTTGCATACAGTATGTAATGAATGTTAAAGAAACACATGTAAGTTTTATCAGAAGAATAATGAGAAATGGGTGTAATGACATAAATTTGGGAATTTATGTAAGATAGAAAAAAGAAAAAAATACTTTAGTAGCATACATTTTACAGTTAGGCATTAGGAAAACCATTAGAGTAAGTTACAGGAAAAAAATAAGAGAAATTACTTTTTAAGTGGGTTTAGGTAATAAAATAGGTTCTAAGAAAAATTTACATTTGATTTATAGAGAACAGTAAGTACCTAGGGTCCATAGTCGATATGAATTAGCAAATAAGGAGCGTTACGTGTCGAAAGATAAATCGAACGTAACTAGTCATTACCTAGTGTCGGATGGTAAAACCGTTAGTTGGGGCACAATAAGGAAATGTCTACATTCTAACCTCTGCATAACTCCGGTTAATGTGCGGAGCCAGCTCCTTGAGTGCGACGGACAGGTCGTGGATGTCGATCTTCCCGTTCCCATCGGTATCTAATTTAGAAAACAATTTTTCCAGTCTTTCTTCATCTTCTTTTGGTAGTTCCTCTAGCTCCAACGGTGGATGCAAGTGAACCATGGTGGAGTCAGCGTAAGTACTGCTAGTTAAATAACAAGTATAGAATATTTTATACGGTTACGTATTGCCGTACATAACTCTTGGCTAACTTATTAACGAAATAGAAATCATTTTCAAGAAATATTGCACTCGTTTGCGGCGGTCCAATGTTTTTTGACAGCTACTTGCTGTCGCACTGCCGCACATGCACACAGCCACATCACATACTCACACATATACAATTATCACAAATAGGCACGAATACTCCTCGTATAATATCCGTATCCTAAATTCCAAATGAATAGCCAAATATGGACCTTATAACTAGCTAGATAACATTTGCTTAGACTGCAGTAAAGCTACACAATGACTTTTCATTGTGTGCTCTACTTTCCTTGTAGCCTTGTACAAGAAGTTGAGTAGTAGCGCCATCTATATTTTTTTGTGCAAATAAGTCATAGGCCACGAAATATTGATTTATTTAGCCTGAAAACACTGTAATTTAATAAAATTATTTGCAATTTATTTTATTCTAAGACTGCTGAATATATAGCTTGTGTTTATGATTGAGTAACAGCTGTGAAGAAACGTTATATTATTATGTAGGTAACTAGGTATTACATAAATTACTACAGTACGCAGGTATACTACTACTACTCTTTGAGGTAGTATTTTAAATATTGGAAATTTTAGTGACTAATTACCTATTCTTTAAAAAGTATTATAAAGCGTTTTCGATGAGGCAATAATTCATTTCAATTCGTTTTATTTCGTTCTTAATCAACTTTTACAATAAATGCTTCTTCTAATCATTATTACAAGAAGCATTTAGAAGGCTAGCAACATTGTGACCATAACTGCTTTTTACTCATAAATAAATGTTATACGATTGATACATGTCTTCCAGCTTCTTTACATAATAAAAATTATACATTTCATTATTTTAGGAAATTCCATAAATTTACGTATTGCCTGTGTCATGTTTCGTAATTCAATTAATAGATGTCACTAGTTTTCGAAAGGTAGGTAGGTGCCTGGGAACTGTAATGATAATTTATTTACTATCACAATAGATGGCGTTACTTATACGAATTAAACTAGTAATACCATAGACTATATGTCTATGAGTAATTTACAGAATATTTACATTTATAAAACATAAACTCGGCGTAGTCGGGTAAATAATAAAATGTCGGATATCGGAGCAGTATTTTACTACATAGATATATTATGTGAATTTCTGGATATTACGTAGACTCCGCCTTCTGTGAGGATTGAGTTGTGGAAGTGGACGGGAGCCGCGCGCTTTAAACCGAGGCTGTTGACATTTTTTTTTCTTTCTATCTTTCTTTCATTGATCTGACTGACAGTGTAGTCGAGCCACTTCTCGAAATCTTAGAGATCCGGTAACCGAATCCAAGATGGCGGCAATTTAAATTATCCTAGGAACATAGAAATTATCAATATTCACCGTGGGAATCGTTTCCATGCATAGAAATAGTACAAGAGGTACTATATATTATCTCTATGTTTCCATGTACACCTGCTACCATCTTGGATTCGGGTAGATACCGACCTCATTTTCGCTATCTGCAGACCCAAAAGCCATAAAATGATACCTATAAAAATACCGGTCAAGTGCGAGTTGAACTCGCGCACGAAGGGTTCCGTACCATTAAGTATCTATAAAAACGAGCAAAAAAATCTCGTTTATTTATGGGAGCCCCCTTAAATATTTATTTTATTCTGTTTTTTAGTATTTGTTGTAGTAGTGGCAACAGAAATACATCATCTGTGAAAATTTCAACTGTCTCACTATCACGGTTCATGAGATACAGCCTGGTGACAGACAGACAGACGGTCGCGGCCAGTCGGACAGCGGAGTATTAGTAATAGAGTCCCGTTTTACCCTTCGGGTACGGAACCCTCAAAACACCCATGACAAAAAATACACTTTACAAATTGAACGCAAACTGTGAAGTAATAAGTACTTCGTGAAGAGACCTGTGAGGACTCCATCATAATTATAATTTTCGAGTTTGTGTGTATTCCGCCTACCGGCACCAGGCCCGCGAGCTGGCTTAGGGCCTAACCCTTCATAATCTGAGAAGAGGCCCGTGCCCAGCAGTGGGACAGTAATGGGCTGACTTGAATTATTGATAATTATGAAAGTTGGGTAGGTACCTAAGTACCTACCTGTCGCTCGTTTTCTTAGGGAGCATATTCACAAAGCACAGCTTCATATCAAATCAAATCAAATCATTTATTTCTTCGCAAACATGGGTATAGTACATGGTATAGTACACAAGTGTTTTTATAATAAAGTTCTCCATAATTTACCGTCACATGGGCACATAAACTTAAGCGATTGTGAAACTAATGGAAATCCATTTTCGAAGAACTTCTAAAATCAATATGAGTTACCGAAGACCCCTCATCAAATTAAAAATATCCAAGTGACTGTAAAAACGACAAACTTTATCCCCGTATACATAATATATAGAGAGCGTTTATTTTCAAGTTGTCTATATCCACGAACCTATAATTATCTATCTACTTATCTCAACCTATCTCAACCGTTTTATTCCCATCGACTCTCGTCGTGTCTATTGTTTAGGATCGCTTTTTCCGAACATTCGACACCGCGCTTCCTGCATCACAAGTGTATTCACGTATTGAATAGGATCCGTTTTTATTCACTTTGCCTTTATGCCTTTTCGACTGGTCGCTTTTGGGCGGCAAACAAAAATGGCGGCTTATTTTAGCAGCCGTGGGATCAGGGAATGTTTTGTTGGATTTTAGGGTACTGTGGGCCGAGCACGAATGTTTTGACGTATAGTAACGTAAACGTAAGCAAATTTTGATTCGGAAATACGATGAATCTATCGCATTTTTGTTCAATTTTATGCAACAATCGCACTTGTTTCATGTAAATGTAAAAATATAGCATGTATTTTGAAAAATATATAATAGATTAAACGTGTATTTTTGGTTCTAAATTTGGTTTCCTTTACGTTACTAATGTTACTATTTGTGCTCGGCCCACCTGGTGTCGGATTTCAGTTACTTACTTCAGTACTTATATTTAGTTTTCTTTTTGTTTTTCGTAATTTTCAAGGAAAATAGGAAATGTATCTACATAACTGAAACTCAATATCGTTGCTGTGCCATTTTTTTTAAAATTAAGTAATTAAACTTTGTACAAATAAAAAAGCAGTTTTTTACTCAATATACCTATGTTCTATGTTATACAAGTATTCGTATTAATTGTAACACATGTAGTCCGCGCGCTAGCTCCGAAGAATCGGCGTCTGAGGAAAAAAGCACTGTGCGCTGTGCCCGATCGTCGCTCATACCCCACACTCTCTCAATACCAGTGTATCTCTCAGGATACCACTGGCACCTACCTTTTTACTAAAAAAGAAACTGATTTGGTAAGTACCTACTTAAACAAAAAATATTTAGTACCTACATTAACACCCCCTGGCAAGTCTTCACTACTATGTAGATAACTTGTAAGGACATGAGCGGAACCCTTTAACGAATAATCCTACGATGCAGGGCAGGGCTTTGATAACTTTTTGTAAAAATTCAATGAATGGCGAAGGCGGCAGCCCATTCAGAACGACCTATGTTCAGATAATACGAGTATTTTGACATGAAATTAAATATTAATATTGCTTTGTTAAAAACTCATTAATTATCTAATAGATAAATCAGACAGCCACAGCACAGCCCGCAAAGTTTGAGTCAGGTGAAGGTCTGAGGCAATGAGTATTCCGTGTAGATAGATATCTACTATCTATTGTTTCAGAATAGATAGGTAATAGATATTATGGTTAATGTCAATCTAATATTTTTCCTTCAATTTATCTAGTCTTAATCCAACGTTGTTACGTAACGAAACTAGATCGGAAGATAAGCGTTAAATTTAACAAATTTTACACATCCCATCGGATAAAATACCTAAATTAGGAATAGGAATAGATGGCTACTAGCTACTACCTATAAGGTATTCTATGTCAAGGGTAACCCAAAGCGCCAAAAAAGTGAGTCATAAAATCTGTAACAAGATAATATTTGGGGCGCATTAACCGACGACAATAAGTCACATTCAGACATATTGTCACGTACCCTCACGATGAAACGGACATAAAGGACTGTCACCCTATTATACCTACTTCATTAAATTCACTAAATAACAGCCATATTTCGCTAAGTAGGTCTTTCATTTCGACATTATTCTTTCTCCATCTCTTTCACATACCATAAAATCGTGACGTGTGAAAGAGATGCAAAATCAAATTTGTCGAAAACCGTAGCAACTGTCATCGGGTTTCAACCAATAAATCCGTGAGGATGGGATGGCTATTATGTCTGATATGACAATACACAAATTGACGCGACCGAAAATCTATAAACTTTAGAAGTTAATACGCAATGCAGTACGAACTTCCCAATACAATTTGAACTTAATAACACCAAAAATAGAGTTGATAATGTTTGTAGAATTCATTAATTTGCACGTTATTGAAAATTAATCTTTATGTCTCAGTGTTAAAGTAGAAATTTATAAACACAGCACTGCTTTTGTTGGTGGGATGTGACTAAAAAAACTATCAATAGGGAGAGTGAACAAAAGCTCATAAAAGTTTGAGATTAACTTTGACTATCTACTTGTGCAGACAGCGGACGCGCACGTCATGGCGACGAAAAAAATATCATCGAACTGTTGGATGATAAATAATAATCTAAGTTCTTAACTTCTAATAATAATTAATAATTATGATTATTTTGCCTTTCGTACCTACGCTTTTAATTATTTATTTTTCATCACCCGTGCTCAAATAAGTCATTGTTTTCCGTCAAAAGCGGGCAGAAAATGCCTCTTTTCTGAAGAAATTTTATATATATAGTATAATATAATAAATAGTATAATAGGTACCCACTTACTCAATGCGAACGGACCTACCTACTACTTTATTATTTTTGTAAAATTCCTGAAACCTGGATGATGGTACGTTTTTTACCCGACTGCGCCAGAAGGAGGGTTAGGTTTTTAACCCCCGACAAAAAGAGGGGTGGTATAAGTTTGTAGTGTGATGTGTAGGTACCTATTTGTGTATCTGCCTGTGGCATTGTAGGTCGAAAACGGATGGACCGATTTCAATGCAGTTTCATCTTAGCTACCTATGTTTCATGAAAATCTGTTCAGCCGTTCGAAAGATACAGCTCTTTTTCTAGTTGGAGTCGGGGGTTTTTGACGGTTAGGTTATTCGAGAGTTTGTATAAATTATGTTTTTGTATTGATTTTATCACGATCCTCTATACTTAAAGCTCTATCTATAAATATAATGGCATCGATTCTATTGCGCACTTTTACAGGACTAAACTAAACCGGGCGTCTTTCTCTCTCTGTTTCCATAGAAAAAGTAAGTGACAGATACGTTTAGCATAGGTAGTGTAGTAGGTACTACTATTTTATACTCTTTGGTAGGAACTACTGAAGGATACTGTCGAAATGCGCAATAGAATTTACGAAAATATTCTAAGTTTATGATTTAAAAATATTACGTACACACTCATGCCGCTGACGTAGTGTCCTTACCTCGTTTGTTTGTTTATCGTATTACCATGGGGGCACACTATTATAAGTAGGTAACTTGTATGTGGTTACGACTTAGGATATTTTTTGTTTCAGCTTTTAACGGGACTGTGCTTAATTAAGACTGTACAGTAACGACATAGTGGTTAACGATAACCACTCAGATGTATCCCCTATAGTCAATATTAGCAAATGTACTTATTTTTGCACATTTCGTTGCCACCCCAAATAATTATTAATAAAGCATGGAAACTGTGAGTACCTTGTACGAAATACTTATTATTTCCATGGAATAAAGTTATGAAATTGAAATTGTTAAGTACTGTTTACAGATGTAGTTATAGCAAAGATTTTTTAGTCTTTTTATTATTTCTTAAAATATTTAGCATTTATCGATTGGTTCATAGTTAGAACACGAGGATATAGGTATGCCACTTCCCTGCTCGTTACTTAATAAAAACCATTAAATTCTGGCCGTTTCCTAATAAAATTGCATTTGCGGCTTCCTTTTATTTAAGTTTAGTTAATAAAACTATTACTTTACCTAAAATCAAACTGTCAGGGTTACAACTTTTATTATGGCACCAACCCTGAAATACCGAGGAAAAAATCATCGGATCCAAATCTAGAAAAAAAAAATACATTCGACTAAATGCCTAATTCTTCAATCGCCAGATAACGTCTTAATCTGTGGGAATTTTGAATGTTTGATAGATTTCCTATTCAAAATTTTTCCTATACAAAATTAAAAAATCCTGTATACCTAAGTATGTTTTTTAGAGTTTACTATGTAGCCCAGGGAGGTATCGGTATATGGGGTGTTTGAGTTTCAAATTCAATTAAAATTAATTAGGTTATTCTAAGCAAACATCCATTCAAACATTTGTAGATGACATTCACGTCGTCCTTTTGTAAAAATGTATAGATTTGTATTTAAAAGAGGAAAAATTTTTAGGCTTCGAATAATTACACAACAAGTTTTGATAGACATTTATTATACTAGGTAATGTATATTTTAAAGCTTGCAAGTATTTGCAATTTATGAAGCAGTATTTACAGTATCTAATTTATGTACGAGTATATACATTAGTTACAATACATAGATAAAATTTAATACATTAAGCCTAAAATATACCTATTGTCTGTTCTCTTCCTCTCCAACTTACCAATTTTAAGTAACAATTTATTATATCTATACCACGATATTATTTATTTAATAACATAGATATCTACTAAAATTATATTACCTACATACTTACATAATATAACATTTCTAAAACCCGTTTGCTGTTATGGGTTGTTTCATTAAAGAAAATTGAAATTTTGACTAGATTTTTCATTCACAATTCCAAAAACCGAATCTAAGAATTCTTGTATCTGTGTCTGTCAGTCGGAGGCAGGGCCTCTCGGACTGCTTCAACCCCATCGCTCAATCAGAGGCAAGTCCGAGACGGTGGCCCGTTGTGACCCGTACATGTCTCTCTAAACCTTAAGTATTTGACATCACTAACCGTAAAAAGTTGACTAAAGGTACGAAAATACTTTTCACAGATTTTTATTTTTCTTTCCAAGGTAAATAGGTAATCATAATTCATAGATCTATGACAGAAAAAAGCCAGCGCGTTCTACCAGTCTGGTAGTTCCTGAAAAAATGATTGATTTTGTGGTCTTTTAAGGCCATTCTTACTAATTATTCCAAGACTGTTAAAAAGTCACTCTTACAGTCGTTTACCGCCAACTACCTCTGGATAGTAAGTAGATCGAAATGTATAGGAACGATAAATATTTCGATGTAATTTAGGACATTTATTAGGCACATCGGAAATTGCTAAACAATTTTTTTCCTACTAGATTAAGATATTTGGTTAAGTTTTTGAAACTTTCAATGCTTCGTGTTATTAAATAAAATTCTAATTACGCGATACATCGAGATTTTAAATAAAATTCTAGAGACGCAACACATTGAGATATGAAAATGTGTTTCATTCATAAATCTCAATGTAACGTTGTAGTGAGATTTTAAAATTATAGTTAAGAATGTTTGTTTTATAATAATTAATAACACATCAATCAAACATCAGTCTGATGTAAAACAGTATTATATTTTGGTAAAACTGTTAAAAGTTCCAAAAAAGCACATTCCGCAATAGGCATATACCTATTTGGTTTTTAATTCATACATCTTTTGGAGGATTGGATGTCATTCAGTACTTCTGCTGCTCGTGTACATATCGGCGAGTATTCGTTCTATGGGTATGTTCCCAATTGTTGCTTTGAAAAAAAGTTCTACGATGGTAGAGTTTGGTACGCTCCTAATGATGGGCAGGAGTTGCTGCAGCCGGCTTGACCTGGCCGGTAGTAGCGGATACGCACGAGGCGAATACTGAAAAGAAATGGATTAATAAATTTTATATTGCCGATTTGCCGATTTTTTATATAACCGATAATCTTCCGGACCAAGATTCTACTTCTAGTGTTAGTTATTAAAATGATCTTACACTGCGCTCATATTGTGTGACTTTAATATTGTGTATAATTACTGTTATTAATCTATACCTACATACATATATTAATACGTGAAGCGAAAACTTTGTACCCCCTTATAAGCTATTGCCCGCACGGAGGAGTGTAAGATTTGGCATAATTAAAATTTATATGGAGAAGAAGTGCAGGAAGCTTAAATTTAATGTTATTAACAGTTAGAAAAAAATACGAATAGTAATTGTGTTTGTGTGTAATGTTATTATTGTTACCGTGAAAACATGAAATTTATTAGAACAGGAGTAACTACTAACTAGGTAGTAAAATGATATGATATGACTGTATGAATGATAGTAAAATGCGAAGTATCCACAAGCATTACAGACTTTGGGTTATGACTATGTTACTTCTAGATCGGTTCTCTTATTATTGCACTACCATACTTGTTCTCGGTATTATTGCACTACCATATAAGGGAGGTAAATCTTGGGGGCTTAATCCCAGTAAGTAAATATATACTTAAATACTTGACTATGTTTATTATAAATTGATTCTTACCTCGTTCAACACAACTGTCGATTGATCTTGCACATGAGCCACTTTAGGAACATTCTGTAATTTTCGTTGCCCAGTGATTTCGTCGCTTGGGCTGCTGCGTCCATTCTGGTCTTTAAAGCATGTCCTAAACAGCAAGATAGCTCGCAAACAAGCATACTCATTGGCATCTGGATGTATTTTTGCAATTTCCATGACGGCTGCCTCATAAATTTCCGCATCTTTCTTGTTTATTCTCATATTATTTCTATTTAGTAAAATGTTTAAGTTTATCGGATAAAGGAATTGAGCAGACCCTAGTACAAAGAGGTCTTTCCAGGACTCTTCGAGAAGAAGGATTCTGTCTTCTAAGGATAGTTCTGAGAAAGACGGAATGCTTTTCGCCCACGTAACGTTCATGAAAAGCAGTTGAGCGGCGCCTTCGCATATGGATGCAGGGTCATTTGCTCCTAAAAGAAGAGGGCTGATGAGAGGCGGGGACGGAGCTTGTGGAGCAGGAATAATGGTAGGATTTATGAGACTTAAAGAAGGATACGGGTACGGGTTGTACAACGGCATTGGATGAGGCGGCAGCAGGTTGTGTTTTGGTAAAGCTAGGTCTAATGGTGGTGGAAGTGATCCTGATGATGGCATTGGGTCCTTTAGTAATAACGCCATTTGTCGGCGTATGGTTGAGTTTCGAGGCCCCCTTTCGTGTTGGACGGCTGTAATGAAAAGAATCGCTTTTTAAAAGGATGAAACGATGTGTGCTCGCGATACTAACGGAATAAAACGTTTTAAACATAGATAGTAATAGCAATATAGCTTTTATAAAATAATTTCGCGTACCTATCTCTATTGAAAACTCACCATCTTTATTCATGCCAGCCTGCAGACATTTCTCTAGCCGGCACGACCTGCACTGGTTCCTATGGGCCTTGTCTACGAGGCACCCTCCAACGAGTCGGGCCTTGCAGGTGTACCGGCGATCTCGACGCACAGATCGCTTGAAGAAGCCAGCACAGCCATCGCAGGCGTAAACCCCATAGTGTTTCCCTGATGAATGGTCACGGCAGACATCACACGGCACATCATACAGAATACGACCTGGTGAAAGAATTAAAAACTACTAAACTAGTTGTTTAACAAGGTGCGATAATTTATTAGATGACCGATATGTCATGTCTGAACTCATTCTAATCGAGTCAATGAAGACTCGTCTCTTTACAAATATGAGAAGCTTTGCACCAATGAAAGGAGTAGGTACATACTAGATAATAAGAAAAATACTTTCGCAATTTACTTAGATTTAGCCAAAGCTTTTGACGCAGTATTTATGTAGCCCCATCTTGAATTACAAATTAACTTAGTTAATTAAACTTCAACATTTTCGAATAGGTTTTACAGCACTTCAATTATTTACCAAGGTGGTATCTTCACAGTGGAACTCAAGGTGTAAAAATAGATTGTTGGGTGTGTGAATACCTATTGCGTCATGCTGTCTTATTAATAGATTTGTTTTAAAAATAATAATCTTATTTTTGTTCATTTATGAAGGCGGCATTTTAACGGTCACACATGTAAACAAACTGGGGTTTGTGAATCATCCTTAACGATTATTAGCAACCGTGCGAACGCCCACCTGTGTCAAAGGGCCGAGTATGTTTGATCCCATGGCGTGACTAGTGCCTACTATAGGGTCAAAACAAATGCACGATTATTCATCAAGGAAGCTATTTAAATTACAATTTATTTGAAATATCTCTTTTTGGCTTCCCACATCAATTTGGTGACTTTTGAGAGTAATGTGAACCCTATTTGTGAATGTGATATTTGATAGAAACGGATGTCATACCGTCGCACAGTGTGAGAAATGCCTCCAAAAACGGACATTGCTTTTTTATTCGATTAATCGAAAGTATAAACTATTTTGAATGCGAGAGTAGAACTCCCAGATCTTAAATATCCTTAAAAGCACGGTAATAATTTTTATTATAATTTTCTGGATTTTCAGAAAAACGCGATTATAAAGGATGTAATGAAAATATTTGAACATTTGTTTTCAGAGTTTATTGACACTATATTTAAGGCATTTTATAGGCATATCAGAATAGACTTTGCGATAATAGAAAAATAGATATGCCTGATTTCATGTTTTTTCCTTTTTATTTTTTCCCTCTGACATCTTTTGTAAGTAGCACTTGATATTTATCTTAAAACATTCTTCAGAACTGTACTATTAACTGTAAAACAAATTAGATCTAAATCTATCAGGAAATCGAAGTTATGATGATTCTATGGTTTTCAATTTCTTTGATATTATGGTTATTACTCTCAGAACACAAAAATTGCACCTAATAATTTTTAATCGGTAAATATTGTGTAAAGGAATATCAGTCAGTTAATATCACTATTCTTCTTACATTTTGAATTTTGATTATTTGTCAACCCTAACAAAAAATCTTCTTATGTCTAAAAATCCGAATTCCTACATGTTAAGAATCTGATATTTTACAAGTAGGTTAACATAGCACTAAAGAATCATTTGTGTGAAAATAAAATGCTACTACCTCATACAAACCCCGAAAAAAATTTATTTCAAAATTACGGAAAAACTTACGTAACTTTCTTTAAATAACATCTATAAAATATTTGTTTGTTTCTAAAAATAGCTGATATATGGCTTTATCGCATAATATAATTAAAACCAAAAAAAGTTGCAAACATAATACGTTAAAGCAATACTTAATGATTTCTATGAAAAATATTTAAAAAATTCTAGCTCTGGTTCTAAGCTGAATTGGCTTTTGGGAGTTCTACTCTAGCATTCAAAACAGTGTATACTATCGATTAGTAGAATAAAAAAGTGATGACCGTTTTTTGAGGCATTTATCATACTGTGCGTCGTTGATAGTCACATACCGCGTAACTAACAAAGTTTACAAACCGTGGATGTATGAAAAAAATCAAATTTGAATTGTCGCGTCTATTAATTGCCATTTACAATCAGCTACACACAGACACGAAACATCTTTTTTTTGGACATTGGTACTTGGTTTTTACTTATGTTAGTAACACGGTATGGGACTATCAACTACGATTATTATGGTATCTACCTATTGATATCGTAACCGTTGGTTTAGTAGGCACTTTTTAACTATGATGAACAACTGAAGATTTTAGCAATGGTACCGAGTATTTTTACTAAGTAAAAATACTGTTCAATTGTACAAGATTTAAGACATTCCGTGTACTTATTGTGAAAATTATATTTGTGTCGTAGCTTATCAGAAGACATGCAATTTCCATCGAAGCAAATAAATTAACGAATCTTCTTGAAATAATTTTAACTGTTTAAAATTTAAACTTCTTTGCACTAAATTAATTTAATTATCTACAAAATCATAAAGCAATATCACTTAAAAAATTAGTCCACTTCCAAACATAATAAACGGTATCAGTATTGGGTCAATTGGTGGGGGAGTGAGAGCGGCGGCAGATGCGTTTGCGCACCTCGTGGGAATGCGCCGATGGGACAAATTGGCCGAAGCACGTCATCTCGCTCATTGCTAATTAGCCATGGAGGGCGTAAAGGTAAATAGATGGTAATGAAACGTTGTATTAAGGTCGAGTGTATTTGTTTAGTGAGAGATTGCTAGTACATTAGTAGGCTCCTACATAATTATGTAAGTGTTATTTTATCGATAGATATAGATAGTCTGACAAGCTCACGTCATGGGGCCGGCAGTCTACAACAGAGTACCGCCTGAGGTCACAGGAGCTTCTAGTCTTGGCTCATTCAAGTATAGGCTGAAGTGCTGGCTTATCGACCAAGCTGTCTATAGCTATGCGGAATTTCTCAAATGTAAGTAGAACTAAACTACTTGTATTTTTTCATCAGAATTTTACTGTGACATTTTCAATTTAATCTCTACATAGTAGGTATAAAATAAAGACGCTTTCCGCATTTGTCTGTCTGTATATCCGCTAACTCCTCCTAAATCACGCAACGGATTTGGATGCGGTTTTCTCCATCAGTTAGATAATTTTTCACGGAAGGTTTATTTGTGTATAATACTCTCATATTTAATCCCACCAAAAACATTAAATGTAAAAAAATGCCAAGCCTCTCGATGCAGTCTTTCCATCGTAAAAAGTTTTGAGATCTCATAGAAGCCAAGTCCTATTCAAATTATTTTGTAGTTATAAATCAACATTTAGTAATTGTATCAATAGTTTTCTTTATATTATAATTATAGTGACTTGGCAATGAGCACAAGAAGAAACAAATAAAACGGCATATTTGGAGGAGTTGAAAGTCACACACCGCATGCGTAAACATTAATATCACAAAATAAATTTTCTTTTGGTTTATCCGTGTCGTCCCAACCGAATTTCGGCATCGGCAGTCAGTCTCATCCAAGACTAGTAAACTGCGCAGGATAATCTGATCACAGGTCTCGTCAGTAACATTTGCACATAATTCCAGGCAGCAAGCAGCTTTTAATTTGTGCTCATTGCCAAGTCACTATAATTATAATATAAAGAAAACTATTGATACAATTACTAAATGTTGATTTATAACTACAAAATAATTTGAATAGGACTTGGCTTCTATGAGATCTCAAAACTTTTTACGATGGAAAGACTGCATCGAGAGGCTTGGCATTTTTTTACATTTAATGTTTTTGGTGGGATCTCATTTATTTTTTGTAAGTGTATTTCTTTCTTTTTTTTTTAGATGACCTCATAATTTCTTGGACTTCAGCTACTGCTTTGCTTAGAACCCATTCTCTATCTCTATCTCTTTTGTTTCTTTTCTGAGGCTTCGTTACTTCTAAGGTAGACAAGTCTGGGCGATATATACTTCGCAGTCGATTATATTCAGCTATTGCTATCTCCTGCGCTTTGATACTACTAAAATTCACATTTATTAAATGTAATCCAACCAAACTAGTCACTCTTGAAAGGGCCACGTATGCTTGACCACAGTTTATATTATTCTTTTCTATTCTATGTATTTATTCATCCAATTGAATACTTAAACAACGAACAAAGTTAACAATGCAGTCAAAATCCATACACAATGTTCTTGCCAAACCGCAAATATAAAATTGTTTTCTATGGTATATTATTTTTTAATGTTTTTATAATTTATCCTTTATATGTGGCTAATGACCTATCTTGGTGCAAAATTTGAAGTTTCTAAGTCTGCTAGAAGTACCTTAGATTTTTGATGATCGGTCAGTGAGTCAGTGAGTCAGTGAGTCAGTGAGTCAGTGAGTGACAAAATGGTGTAACTTTGATCGACCGTAACTCCTAAACTATGAATTCAATTTGCATGTAATTTCGAACTTAAGCTTGTTATAATGCCTACTTTTATTCACCGAAAACTTAAACTCGTAGCTTTGTCCACGTCGAAGATATAGGGGGGGCGAAACAGCCGCGAATCGCATCGAGAAAAGATGGTACGGCCGTGCCCGTTTTGCTCGAGACTTGGCTGGGGCACTACCGTGCCCCCAGATGTTAGCATAGTGGAGAAATCGTCGTATTTTGTTAGTTTTGTTTGCTTCTTCACCACACAGAAATAAATCATCTTCCTAACTTCTTCATTCTCTTTCGAAGTAAAGTATCACTATCACTACATACCTAGTATAAAACAAAGTCGCTTCCCGCTGTCTGTCCCTATGTACCTATGCTTAGATCTTTAAAACTACGGAACGGATTTTGATGCGGTTTTGTTTAATAGATAGAGTGATTCAAGAGGAAGGTTTGTATAATACTTTCATATTTAATGTAAGGATAATAGAGAAATGGCACCCAGGCGTAGCCGGGGACGGGTCGCTAGTGTATTATAAAGCAAAAATTTTGATAGTGTCTTGCGAAAATTCCTGCCAAATCTCATGACAAACCCCAACATTGGAAGATTTCTTGACAACGACCTCAACATGAGGTAAAAAGGTGAGATTCCTATGAAAAAAATACGCCAAAATCCCCCATGCTGTCCACCTCACGCAAGACATTGCCTTTTTACGTAAAATGTATGTAAATGAGCATTGAACAGAATTTCTAGAATAAATATAATGGAAAAATAGTAAGTACTCACTTGACGAAGGTGATACCGAATGCATCTCGAAAATGATCAATTATTCTGTCATAATATCTGAAAAAAAAAGATAGGTAACTGATAAAGCATTCTCCAGCCACATCGGAAATATTTTCACACAGGAAACATCGCGCGAAATAATACTCAAGTGCAAATCTTTCACTCGCGGTACTCAAGAGCTCTCGAAACCCAATGCAAAGAAAGGAATCAATCAAGAATAGCAACAAATGTAAGAAATAAAGTTCCATTGTGTTTTGGCTTTGTGGCTGACATCTTTTGGCCACAAAGCTGAGGGCTACTCGCATTTTGTTCATTACTCTCATTGTTCTAGCGGCCACTTGTTACAAACGACCATTGCGCCGAGAGCCTTCGAGTGCTACCGTTTCATTAAGAACACTTACAATTTATTCTACAAAGCATATTCGTGTGAACAAAAATTGTAATGCGTTAATCATTATGGGTTATAAATCAATAAAATTTATTAACCAACTTCTAAAAAAGGAGGTTCTAAATTCGAGGTTTTTCTTGTAAGTTTGTTACGCGATTAGACCGATTTTGAAAATTCTACTTTATTTTGGTTTTTTATCACTCGCGATTGCTGTAATTTCATGTTTATATATATATTGTTTATGCCACTCAAAATAAAAACTAAATAAAAAAACCGACTTCAAAATATTAAAAAGTATAAAATAATTTTCTTAAAAATCATAATAGCTTCTGAAGTCGGGGGGCCTTTACTTCTTCAATGCACCTAGCTTGGCAGTGGTACCGACTTCAGAAGCTGTTAATTTTTTAAGAAAACTATTTTATACTTTTTAGTAGTCGTTTTTTAAGCGTTTTAGTTCTGTAATAAAAATGGAATATACGTCCGTACATTTCTTTAGCCTTTTATCTTCCAATTCTCTCGCTAGGAAATAGATGTAAATTGCAGAGCACGTACACTTATAACATAAGTAGGTATCTACGAATATAGAGTAATGTTCAGTTTTGTGAGCATTTACTTTTAAAGCAAAGCAATAAGAAAGGAATGAATGAAAATAGCATTTATTGAAAAAAATTACACAATTACGAAATAATTACAAACACAGTCGGCATTTACTTATCAGATGATACCGGTTCTCAGAAATCAAACAATAACAAAATACGTTTGTTTGCATCAAGAAGAGGAAGAGAAAATCTTGAGTCACAATTGCAGAATTTCTATCACTCTATTGTCTGTCGGCCACTAGAAGGAGTTTGCATACTTTTTGTAAACGTAATTACAGACTCGCAAAACAGGTAATTAGGTTCGGATAATCCCGGTAAGTATCGGGACAAAGGCGAGGATGAGCTGGGTCGAACAGGCCTGGTGTGCGCCCGAGGGTTAACAACAAAAGCGAGATCAATAATAACATCGGAAATTCGGTAGCTTCTTGCTTTCAACACTGAGATGGTACAAAAAATCTCTAATATACTTTTTGGATGTTTGGGCCTAAATACCGAAGAGAATTTGCGGCCCGTTTTTTTTTCAAGTTTGACTTCATGCAGCTGTTGTAATAACAAACATGTATGGGTATATTAATCTGTAATATTTAGGATGTACTGTATTTTATTATGGTGTCCTTGAATTTAATGGTTTGAGCCTTTTATGGCTTTATAATTGACGTTTTATTATTCTATAGAAGCGAAAAAGTGGCACCTAATCTAATGGGATATAAAAAGAATACCGTCATTATAAGAATACTAGAAAATTACGCTATGGAAAGGCCACCCGAAATTATGTTTTCATAATGCAAAGCAAGGAAATATTAAATGCAGTCGGAGGTATACGTACCTAACTACATAGATAAATCGAATCTAAAAATACATCGTTGTCGCCTTTAGCGTTTTCTATTTCATTTCGTTCCTATATTTTTATATCGCAGTTCAATTTTCTATTTAATTATAAGCTATATAATAGCATTTTATAATATTTTGATGTAGGTAGCAGTGGCGAAGAATCCATACAACCCGATTCACATCGGCTTCCCTTTAGGAATTGGTTAATGCATAGACCAACGTAATATTATATTATTTACTCATCCAACTAACAAAAAAAAAGGATTGTTATTCAGGGTCGACCTCTTCCAAACATGTCTATAATTATATAGATTACAAGAGACGGTATGGATGTTTGTCTTGCAGAATTAATTGCAGCAATTTTTAGAGGGCATTTTTGGGACGGCTTCCCCTTTTCAAACTGTCACCATTCGCCACTGGTAGGTAGTGATACAAGTTTTTTTTTTTTTTTTTTTTTTTTTTTTATCTGCGATCAGTCCTTGGACTATAAGCAAATTTGTTGCTATGTATTGGTGGTGCAGAGTGTTTCTCCAGCGAGAATTCCCTCCTTATTATGTTTTAGGCCACATGTCCTAGTTGCTTAGGTCCATTACAGCCAACCTTTTCAGCCGCCTTATGTGATCTGGCTTAGTAAGCGCTTGCGCCAAGGGGTTCGGATGTTTCTCCAGGCGTGCTCTGTATCGGTCTGCCCAGAGTTTTGCTTCCTGGTGCACAGTATTTTGGTTAAGGTATTCATGTACCTCGCAATTTCTTATAAACCACGGTGCATTTGTGATGTTTTTTAAGATAACATTTTGCAATCTTTGTAGAATATTTATGTTGGAGATACTAGCTGTTCCCCATAGTTGGATGCCATAGGACCAAATTGGCTTCAAGACTGTGTTGTATACCAACAGCTTGTTATCTATCGACAGGACAGAATTCCTTCCAAGGAGCCAATAGAGGTTTCTGTATTTGATGTTCAGCTGGTTTCTTTTGGCTTGTATATGTTTCCGCCACGTGAGCCTGCGGTCAAGGTGGATGCCCAAGTACTTCACAGAGTCATTATGCGGAAGTTCGTGCTCGCCCAGTTTTACAGGTGGACCTTCAGTGGTACCTTCAGCCTGAGACAAGGTGTGTACCTTGTCTCAGGCTGAAGGTAACCTGAACTGATTTGGAGCCACTTGCTTTTATTCGCCATTTTTTCAGCCATTTGTTTATGTTGTCTAGACAACCCTGTAGGGTTTTGGATGCAATTTCGGGGTCTTTGTGGCTGGCTAGGACGGCTGTGTCATCTGCGTAGGTTGCTGACGTAACATCCGGGGTATGTGGCAGATCTGCTGTGAATATGGTGTATAGCACTGGCCCTAGCACAGAGCCTTGAGGTACTCCTGCAGTTATTTTGTGGAAAGAGGAGGTAGTATCTCTCTCCTTAACTTGAAAAATTCTGTCGGAGAGGTAAGACTCAAGCAGTTCGTAATATGTGTGGGGTAAGGAAGTTTTGATCTTACAGAGTAATCCACGGTGCCATACCTTATCAAAGGCTTGTTGTATGTCCAAAAAGGCTGCTGAGCAATATTCCTTATCCTCCAAAGACTTTCTTATTTTGTTGTAGATCCTGTGGACTTGTTCCGTCGTTGCGTGTTTCTGGCGAAAGCCAAACTGATGGTCAGGTATAATAGACTTATGGAGTAATACTGGTACCAATCTGTTAAGCAGGAGTTTTTCGAATAGTTTAGATGCTACAGGTAGTAAACTAATGGGTCTATATGAGCTTACCTCATGCTCTGGCTTGCCTTCTTTATGGATCATCACTATTTGAGAAACCTTCCATAGGGCTGGAAAGTATTTCGTTCTGAGTATACCATTATATACTGCCGTTAGGAATACAATAGATTTCTTCGGTAGTTGTCTAAGCACTTCCTTAGTGATAAGATCAAACCCTGCTGCTTTTTTGCTGTCTAGCTTTGTTATCTGTCGAAGTACTTCTTTAGGAGTTATGGGTCGAATAGGTAGGTCAAGTTGGTAAGGTTGCTTTAATATGACTTCAATATCGGATTCGTCAGTATCGGGTTCTGCCTCGTTAGGTGTAAACACTTTTTCTAAGTGCACTGCAAATGTATCTGCTTTCTGCTTGCTATTTCTAGCCCATCGTCCATCGTTCAATTTAATTGGTGGTTTTGCACTTTGTGGCCGGTTTATACCACTAGTAGCTTTCCAGAGGGAATAATTCGTGGCTTTTGTGGCAGTCAGGGACTCTAATTGCGCTTTCATGGTTGCATTCTCAGCTTCGACAATAGCGTTTTTAAGATCTACAATTGCTTTATTCAGTGCTGTCTTGTCTTCCCTGGCCCTGGACGTATGCCAGACTCGTCTCAATCTTCGCTTTTCCTTGATTTTCATTCTAACTTGCCAAGGAATACTAGGATGAGGATGTGATTTGAAAATGTCTGGAGTAGACTCCCAGCATGCAGTCTGTATTGCGTTTGTAAATTTTTTAGCTGCAGATTCAATGTCATCTTTTGTTTTTAAGGCAATTTTTAGGTCTAATTTGCTTTCCATTAGCTCTTTGAAACAGTCCCAGTCAGTTAGCTTATTGTGCAGTTTCGGATAGTTTTCATGATGAAAGATGGTGGTACCAACATTTAGTATTACCGGGACGTGATCTGATGAACCGTCCAGGCAGGACTCTACCTTGAAGTGCAACCTAGAGAGTCCACCTGTTATAAAAAAGTCTATCAGGTCTGGAAGCCTATTCGAATCACTTGGCCAGTGTGTCGGTTCAGCTGTAGACATGGTGCGGAGGGAGTGTTTGTCAATACACAGTTTGAGCTCTCTGCCTCTTGTAGTAACTAGTCTTGAGCCCCAGAAGGTGTGCTTAGCGTTCCAGTCGCCTCCAGCTATAAAACGTTTTCCTAGCGATACAATGTATTGTGACCATTGGTGTTCTTTGACCTTGTGCTTTGGTGGGCAGTAAATCGATGAGACGTTGAATCCACCATTTTTATCCTCAATGCTTACTGTTGTCGCTTGAATGTGTTCAGTTCGATAGCTGGCAAGCTGGTGGTGTTTAACGGAGGACTTAATGATTACTGCAGTACCTCCGTGGGCAGTACCATCAGGATGGTCAGTTGTATAAACGTTATATGTAGGTATTGTGATTGCACTTCTGTTGGTAAAGTGGGTTTCTGATATTAATAGTATATCGATATTGTGATATTTCAGAAGCACTTCCACTTCGGATTTGTTCGGTGCGAGGCCATTAATGTTCCACGTCCCTATTCGTAGATTAGTCACTTTAAGAGTTTTTCTATTAGCTTTGTCATAAGTGCCATGAGGGCGCTTATTTGTTGTACTAGCATGTCCATTTTTTCCGAGTGTTTTATAAATAGTTCCTGGACTACTTGAGTTGGCTCCACGTCTTGTTGACGTGTCTCAGTCATTAAGACATCCTTGTATGTTCTTGTGTTGTCTTTTGCGGTCTTTACATAATTCGTGGAGATCTTATTTCCATTCAGTGAGTAATAATCCTTAATAGTTTTCTGTGTATTTATTTCAGTCTGTGGCTTTGGAGGTGCTTCCCGTCTAATGTTCTGTTTTCGAGCTAAGATCTCTCTATATACTTCGCATCCTTTATAATTGGCAGGGTGGCTTCCCAGACAGAGTGCACATTTCGCAGGGCTATTTCGGTTTTCTTTCGGACAATCAGCTGTTTTATGTGTTTCAGCACATTTGACGCATCTAAATGGCCTCATACAGTTGTTCTTGGAATGGCCATATTGCTGGCATCGTTGACACTGTACAATAACCTTTGATTTGCGAGGATCTTCTATTTTAACTTGTTGGTAGTGTATATGCTTGATTTGTTTGACTGCTTTATTATTTGGCCCTGGTTCAATATTAATGAAGAACGTTGAAGAAGGTTTTTTCTCAGGCCCTAAGCGTGCATTGATGATTTCGCCTCTCACTTGATTGCCTGTAGCTTCTATTTCTTCAACAATCGCGCTGTGGGGGGTCGTATAGTGGAGATTTTTTACTACAATCCTATAACTTTTGGTGTCTTTTGGGGTAAAAGTGTGTCCAATAAGACCCTTTTCCCTTATTACTCGAATGATTTTCTTGTATTGTTCTGGGCAGCTTACGATGATACGTAGGAGATTTTTATTTACAATTTTAAGTTTAAAGTTGATTTTGTCCGTCACTGTAAGTAGGAGTGTTGTGAGTTCGTTGACGTCTTCGATGCCGTAAAGGACTATTGGAGGTGGTTTTGACAATTTAGGTTTGTTCACTGTCGCATAGTTTTCTTGTGTATCTACTGGTAGATCACTGAACCTATTAGCAGTAGGAGTGATTTCGCTGGGTGGGGAGTCCCCAACCCTTTTACGCTTTGGTGGTGGCACTCGCTGCCAGGATGGTGGCAAAGGCATGGAAGCATTTGCCATAGACGCTTGGTTTACGTGAGCTGGTTGTGATTCAGAGGCAGGTATTGTGCCACTTGTTGTTGTTTTCTGGCTGTCGCTGTTATTATCCGACAAAGAACATGATCTCGTTCTATTAAACAGTCCAGGATGAAATATTTGTTGTGTAAGGGTTTTGTTGGGTACATTTGATTCACTCATTATGGTAGAAATTATTTGATTATTATGGCAACACTTTTCCAGATGTCAGGTGGCATTTTGACATTGACTTCTCAATCGTAATATTTTATGAAGATGGTGAGGGTGGGTTGAAAATACTTTGGGAACTAGATGTCACTATCGGGTTTTGATCACTGTTTTTTGTTCGATTCACTAATTATTTATAGCTACAAACAATTGTTCACAGATTTTACATAATAAAGTTTACTTTCACAATGTTTCGTGGTATAAACTCGCGATATAACACACAAAAGTCACTAATTCACAGACAGCATGCCTATGCGTGTTTACAGTTGACAGATGAATGTAGTGTAGTGATACAATGTAGTGATACAAGTTAATGTTATATGTATTATTAAACTAGCGACCCGCCCCCGGCCTTGCACGGATGCAATTCCTTATTATCCTACATATAAACCTTCCGGAAGAAATGCTCAAAATGATTGTGAAAACCGCATCAAAATGGGTTGCGTGGTTTAGGAGGAGTTAGCAGATATACAGACAGACGCGGAAAGCGACTTTATTTTATACTAATATAGAGATTAAAAATAATTAAAATATAATTTTACACTACCTACTTACAACCGAACAAAACTATTAAAAATTAGTAATGAAAGTGAAGAAATTATAAGAGGACAGCTTTACACTATAAGATAAAGATTTTAAAAATATTCGTTTAACGAAATAGGTGATGAATTAAAAGTCGTCATTGATTGAAATTACATAAACTTAATAAATACAACAAAAGGTCTGTAGTCACTACTCTAGTTGAAATACCATATTAAAAAAAAACCGAAGATGGCTGCCCACAACATTTAAAATTTCAAAAGAATTAAGTATAAGGCAAGTGTTTTACAAGCTGACTTACACTGCTTTCCAAGTCTTCCCATGTAATGCTAGCAAAAACCGATAACAAACGTGTTGACGTGTTAAAACAATTAAAAATTAAGCCAATACGCGTGACGGGAGCACATTAATAGGAAATTTTAACAACTTGACAAATAAGCGAAAATTAATTTCAGTATTAACGGCACTGGTTATTGCTTTCTGTTAGAAAATTCATTTAACGCAAACTCTTGTAGAAATTATAATTTTATAATGGGAGATTAACGAATTTAAGAGGTTTTATTATGTAATCAATACTTTAGATAGGCACTACCAGATATATTTCGTTCATTAAAGCAGCAAAAAGTGGTCAATTGGGAATCCGTACAAATAGCCATTACAGAAAATAATAATAGGTATAACAGTTGGAGACATCGTTTTATTTATCTTGTAATATTCGCATTGCAATTCATAAGCATATTATTTTAAAAAATTACATGGCAAGCTTCGGAGATATTTAATATCTGAAAATATATATTGATCGAAAATGTAAAATTAAAAAAGAAATATAAAAAATATAAAGAAAAATAATTTCTTTTTTAATTTTAATACTGTAGATAGGCACTACCAGATGCTACGATATATTTCGTTCAATTATCTATATAAAGCAGCGGAAAAGTGGTCTGTTAGGAATCCGTACAAAAAACCATTACCTACTCCAAAAATATGAAAGTTGGAGATACAATTTTATTTTTTCTTGTAATATTCGCATTGCAATTCATAAGCATAAATAATCACATGGCCAACTTGGGAGATATTATCTGAAAATGTATCGTTCCCCGATCAAAAACCATTGGGCCTAAACAGAAACAACAGTGGTTAAAATAGAGCCCTGTTATATGATATTGCCAATACAATTTTTACCCTTAATAAACCGAGTTTTTTTTTATAATTACATAATTATTTTATCTTTGTCTGTATGTTCACTGTTCCTAATTTAAAGTATAAAACTTTTATAGTTTTGAAGATACTTTTATCATAGTGTCATGGACAGACATCGAAGTGTTATGGGTTCCTTTTGACCATTTTGGTACGGAACTCTATAGATATCAAATGCTAATGCTATTAATGAGAATGAAAAGGTTAGACAGGTGTGGCTTAGAATCGAATAGATGTATCTGGTTTACGTAATTTACGTTTAAGTAGGTACCTACCTAGGTACTTATAAAATGTTGAGACTAGTTGTGCTTTGCGTGGAACTCCATCTACAGGCGTAGCATGACCACCACAGAAATAGGATTTATATACGAAAAAAAAGGAGAGATTGCAGAAATATGATCACATCGTGTGATAAATCTTCTTGTAATTCAAGAAAAAGATTTAGTAATATTTAGAAGCACGTTGGCAATCACTACATAGTAAGTATAAAACAAAGTCGCTTCCCACTGTCTGTCCCTGTGTATGCTTAGATCTTTAAAACTACGCAACGGATTTTGATGCGGTTTTTTTATAGATAGGTAGAGTGATTCTAGAGGAAGGTTTATATGTATAATACTTTCATATTTAATGTAAGGATAGTAGAGAAATTGCACCCGGGCGTAGCCGGGGACGGGTCGCTAGTATATCCAGGTTTCAAAATATTTTGAAACCATTATAATATTATCATAAAACACACATCAATTTTAATACTATATTGCATATTGTTGATATTAAAAATCGTGCTTTGAGGATATTTAAACAGGATCAAATTCACCTAACTTGTTTTCGGTTTTTAGTTGAGCTGAAAGTTAACCCTGCCCAGGTAACCAAAAAGGTAACCAAAGCATCAGTTATTAAATACATTTCCGTGAAATTGATAAAAAGTTGCAAAAAATGTAAATTTCTCTTAATTTGGTTATTTACTATTACCAACTTGCCTGTGTAAAAAAACTTCTACTCTATTTCAAGTAGAATATATCAAGTTTCCTTAAAAGTAATACTCCTCAACCCTCTCAATGCTACCCGCATGTACTTGATAGCCTATTTTTGACATCAGAGGAGCGACCTACCGCAGCCTACAATAGGTTTAGTAACTTACGATAGATAATTAAAATATTATTAAATATGGAAGAGATACCATACAGACTTATAATAATTATTTTAGTAAGAACATTTCTACGACTCTTTCTAAGAAATTCTTTCATGTAATAATATGAGGGGGAAGTATTTTGTTGGGACCTTAATATAGGCAAGAATTTTATTTCAGTTTTTCATTTACATTATTAGACTATTATTATGAATATTATTTTATTCCTGAGAACCAAGAAAAACGGGGTTAAGCGGTAGTTTAATTTACTAATTACAGAATGGCCTTTCATTTAATTATCGGCAGAAGTCCCATGTTACTCCTCGTGGATGAGAATGAGAATCACAACGCAGACAGATACAGAACAAAGCGCCGACCGCATCCGTCCGTCGGTGTTCATTTGTTTGAACTCTAGATTTTTACCATTTTGGGCTGGTTTGATCTTCTGTTTAATTTAGATTGTTAGATACTGGTGTTCTATAATAATGTTATATGTATAATGTTGTAATGAATTCAACAAAAAGCAGAAGCTACAGAGGCAGATCCAAGAAAAGATGAATGGATTTTGTGAAATTTGACATGGCTTTTATGAACGTAAACTTTGAAATGACGTATAATAGAGATGAATGGAAGAAGAAGACATATTGCGCCGACCACAAATAAAATAGGATAAGGGCAGGAGAATGACGTATGCATAAAGTAGGTAATTAAATATAATGCCAGTTGTATGTCAAAACTATCTGAACTAATACAGAATTCTCTTTTTAACACGCTTTTATTAGCTTCACCTGTAACTAACTAACTATCTATGTATGAAAATCTTGGAAGTTAAATTTGACCCACTTCCCGGTTTCCGATTGAGCTGAAATTTTGCATACACGTTCAGTTTGGAAGACAAAAGCGTGTACTATGGTTTTTTTTTAAACTATAATATTTTTATTACATCGCGGATTCAAAAACTAATTCTTTTAGACGTGCTAGGTACTTTAAAACTTACAAGCAGGTTGCCTTCGTAAAACAGATAATTAGGATAACGAAAAATAAATATTGTTGACGATTTAGTTATCCATACTGAAGAAATGATCTTAGTAACAATTGTTTATATTGTGACACTTTTGAATCAACGTTAAAGGTGTCTATGTATCATAAATTTCTTCCAGTTTTAATTATATCTAAGCGGTAGCGTACAGATTCGCAAAAAATAGATAGTGTTAAAATATAAAAAAAATGTGGAGGTTAATAAAGCAAAATTATAAAATTGTAATGTTTAAAACATTCGCAATAATATCTATAAAAACTTATTAGTAACTTCATTTGCGCAAAGCATGCATAATTTTACAATATTATCTTGTCTGATCAAGTTTTTCCTGAAAAGAAGACATTGTAGTTTTAGTACTTATCGCAAAGCTTTGAATTAGAAATCGTATTTATTTATTGAAAAATACACAATTTGTACATTGAATTGGCATAGTCATATATAAATTTATAATGGTTGGTTGTGGTATATTATGTGCACGTGAAAAACTAAAAAACAAACTAATTACCTTATCAGTGTGAGTATTGTCTTGATTTAAGTAATAAAGTAATTATGAAACATTAGTACCAACTAGCAAAATATATAAAGAGTCACTTATTTCAAAATCACTATTCACTTGTTAAAGTTCACTAAAAATTCACTTCACTATTACGACAGATGATAATTAAAACCTACTTGTCTAAATGGCTACGTTACTGTTTACGTCAGAGAGCTGGTTGGTGATTGAGTGACTCTTGCGCAGGCCCGTAGGGGATGGATGGGGCGGCAGTCGCAGCGGGGCGCGCGGCACGCCCCAATGATTGTCCATTTGAAGTCATTCATATTTCGAACGATCTATGAATGATTTATTGATGGACGACGCCCGTCGGATTGCTTCTATTCGTACCTAAATAGGTAGTATTTGGGTACAAATTGTATTTATATAATAAAATTATTGTATATACAAATAATTTATGTGTAACATTTTCGAAGCGCTGTGCAAGCAAGGATTATATCTACCTATAAAGTATCGAAATTATGACTTTTATGAGCGGTCATTTAAACAACAATAACCGAACCCAATTCTAATTTATTTGTTGTGTTTTTATCTCTAAACATATATACGAGTATCTATCTATATAGTATATTTATTAAAAAATACTTCTTTGATTTATAATTCATAATATTTATTTATTTTACCTTTTTTGCCTTGCCTTCGTCCGTATGTCACTGCAGAGGTCCATCCAGGACCGATTTCAATGCAGTTTTTTTAATTGAAAGCTAGTGTAATCGGTTCAGCCGTTAAAAAGTTACAGCTCTTTTTCTAGTTGAAGTTGCGGGTTTTTGACGGTTAGGTTATATTATTATTAATATAAATAATAATAATATTAATATTATTAATATAAGATTATTATAAATATATAATAATCTTATATTAATATTATTCAGGTATACCTTAATAAATCCGTCTGCCGCTCCGTATGACACAGTGCAATGTGTCGTCGCTCTAACTTTTAGTTCATAAAATCTGAAAGTATAGGTATTGGTTACAACAATTTAGAACTTAATAAGAATTTCAGATAGATGCAAAAAATCGTGGGAATGACCTGGATGCTATTAGCACAGACCAGGGAAATATGGCATGAAAAGGAGGAGCCTTATACTCAGCAGTGGGTAGCAACAGGCTGTCAATGATGATGATGATGACACGGAGTGAAGTAAGATCGACTCCGACGGCAAAAGGGATCGATGACATTACAATATAATCCTTGGCCAACTCAATACGTAGCGATATCTCGGCTATTCTGTTTCTGTATTGTATATGGTGTGATTTAAGCATGTTTTGTGTTGACCAATAAACCTTATTTCTTTCTTTCTTTTCTTTCGATATAGACATATTTTCTGGTTCTGTAGTCTGGATAAAGTCTAAGCTCAAAAATATAATAAAATAGCGATAAATTAACAAATATTTATATGTGTAGTAGTAATTATTTAAATTAGGTACTTACGTTTAGGTATGCAAGATGTATTGACATCTAGTAGATGTCAATTAAAATAATGGGTAATTAGCTTGAATTATTGTAATTGCGATAGAAAACTAGTTAAATGTCGCCCCTAGGCTATAGGTACCTGCCTACCATAATTATACAGTAAAAATTTAATTATCAAGGTAGTCCACTATTTTTAAAACTTTTTTTTTGAGATTACCTGACAGCATCTTTGATGTTTGGGTGAATAAAATAGTTATCGACCTAGCTTTTCCGTGTATGTATATTGGAGTAATTTTTGGGTTCCGTAACAAAATAGTAAAAAAATTACCCGTATGATGAGATGGTGTCTGTCTGTCCGTCACACAATTTTATTTATTTAATAATGATGTACGGAACCGACGACACGCGAGGCATGCTCGTACTTGACCGTTTCAGGACCTAGGTAGCTTTAATCACAGATATTATAAAATACTATTGAATTTAAATCTTTCTGTAAGTTCAAATGCTTTTTGAATCAATATTTTCTACACGCATAATAGCAGAAGTTCCGAGGGGGAGTGAGGGATAGTAATAATACCCCACAATAAAATGCTGCAGACAATGCATCAACAGCCGCATCCACAGACAAATAGAATAGGGTGCCATCTTTAAAATATGTCATTCTACTGTCAAAAGCGTGACGTAAATTCAAAGCAGTGTTTTGATTGGTCGATTTCTGTCGAACGTCTGTATTAGGGGAGCAGATTTATTATAATTTAGGACCACTTTGTCGAGATTACCCTTTGTATGTGTGACTGCGGGGTTGCCTTTGTGACTGGCTAGTCATTTTTTAATCGCAGCTCATTATTGCTTTGTTTGTAAATTCGGTGATGCTTTTAGGGAGTATGACGTCATTGTACTGCACTTTTGAATATATATACCCGACATTTTTCTTTTGTTATTCCACTGTATTATGGTGTCACTTATTTTATGATCATTTATAAACTCAAAACCACCTTATAAAGTACCTCGATTTAGTATTCATACAAATTGCCGTTTATAAATTGGTCTCAAAATATTGATAATGTAGGTATTAAACTAAGTATTGATTCCCGTTTAGCGACTGATCCTCAGAACCTCGATACTCTCTGGTTTTGATGAACAGTCAGTGAGTGAGACTTTTAGTGTGTAAATAGGCTTATAAAAGCCACCTCTCTTTATTGCGTCAAACTAGATATTTTTTCTGTTGTTTATGTTCATATACCTTAGTATTCGATACTAATTTCAACTTGATACCTCGAGCCATTTCTGAGCATAGGACACACGGACGGATATCAAAGTGATCCAGTATAAGGGTGCCATTTTTCCCCTATGAGGCACGGAACCTTAAAAACCAAACATTTCAGTTTCTAATGATTACATTTTGTTTACATTCGTGCTATACCAAAATGTTTCTGCAACGAAGTCAATTACTGCTTCACGGCTGAGGGGTCTACGACGACGTCTACGACGCTGCTACGAAGGCTACGCGTCATATTGCGCTGCGGTGGGTTTAGTATGTAAGTATGTTTCTGTATTTTATTTGTATCGTGGTTGCCCGTGGTGGCATCACTACAACGGTCCCATCAGAATACCAGCGCTGTGACATTTTCTATTTCTAAATGCCACAGCATTACACTGAGATGGGGGCCATTTTTGGTCTAGTTCAGGTTGCTTTGACTATTGTTTTTCTATTGTTATTTTTTATGTTTTATTTGTGTTTTATTTTTGTACCTTTTAGACTTTTATTTGTTTCTGGCGAGTCCAGAATAAAAATGTTTTCTTTCTTTTCTTTCTTTATTTGTATATTTCTTGTTTCTGGTATTGTACGTGTACCATCAGTATCATCCACAACCTGAATTTACCCATTCCTGAGCATAGGCCTCTCATTGTTTAAGCTACGGTACCCAGTCCATATTTTTAACCCTACGAATTACCGTATATCGTCGACCTAACGAGCAGCTGTAGGCTAACACATTTGGTATTCTCTTAGCTTCAGTAAGATACGATCGCGTCAAGTTTGAGCGTTACTGCAATATGATGATGCAAAATGCGCGTCATAAAATTACCTGAATAACACCTCTGAACGTCCCACGCTCTGTTTTCCATTTCAAGATCTCCACTCTGTCAAGACTTTCTCCACCTGTCATCCTCGTCTGGCCAAATGTGACTAAAAGGTGCTCTACGGCGCTGATGACCAATTCCATTGTCTTCTTTATATATTTATATCGTATACCTACATTTGTTTTTCTATAATCTAAGCGTAGAACATATACCTACGCAACAGGCGCATTAATACTTACCATTCTAGACATTTAAAAGTATATAGCAATCTGGAAATGTGACTAAAAGGTACCGCCCATTAAGAGATACCAGTCCGTCTGCGTAAAATATTGGTAGGTACTTGGCCATACCCCATTGTCGAAAAAAAAGCAAGGCAGATGTGTTTTTCCAGTAAATAAAACAATTTGCTATAAAACATTATTTATTGTTCACAAATAAACATCAACATTTTCGCTAACAAATGAAATGCCACGGTATTCTACATAAATATTTCATAATAAATTATTTATCATTCGTGCATAACCTGACATACACTGCGTAGACAACATACAAATTAAAGCCGCTAAGTGAAGGGATGCCACTGGATGCCACCTAGGAGTTTCATTCCATAAAAAAACGTGAAAGCAAACTCACATTACAAAATGGCACCGAAAGAAAACAAAATATAGTGCCACAAACTTATCTGACCCGGTGATCAAAATTGAAACTAACGTCGCTACGAAACAAAAAAAATGACATCAAAATGTCATTTTTGTAGGGAGATGACATTGGTAAAAGCGACGGCAGCGACGCCCTCACCGGGTCAGATCAGGGGGGCTAAAAAGGCCGCTTTAGGCGAATCATAGTATGATTCATATTACGAATGTCAAAATATCCACTTAATTGACGACTCTTAATGTCATCCGCATAAGGTTCATATTCAGTAATCATCTGTTTGACAGTTACTAAGCAGATCATTAGATGAATTGCTCAATGTGGCCTTTTTAGGCCCCAAGTTTGTGGCACTATACCGCAAAACGTATATGTCATGAATGTTTTGGTCTGGGGGCCTAAAAAGGCCACATTGAGCAATTCATCTAATGATCTGCTTAGTAACTGTCAAACTGATGATTACTGAATATGAACCTTATGCGGATGACATTAAGAGTCGTCAATTAAGTAGATATTTTGACATTCGTAATATGAATCATATTATGATTCACCTAAAGCGGCCTTTTTAACCCCCCTGGTATATTCTGGGTTTGCCACAGACCTGCCTTCCCCTTCGCTTACGAGGGTTTGCCTTTTGTGAGTTTGTGATCACAAATTTTATGCATTAGAACTTTTGTTTCTGAACTATCGAAAGGTGGTACCTATGCCGTATAACCCAAGGTGTTATAACGATGGGCTTAATTAACAGGCACTGCGGAAATGCATACATACTACATGTACAGTCGGCCAAAGAATTGGTCTACTACCCTAAGCAATTTATTTGTACGCTATTAAACAAAAAGATCTTTATTCTCGTGTCAAAATAATGGAGATTCAACTTCATTGAGTGTTTTCTGAAGCATACGGTCTGCTCTAGGATCGAGCGTCTTTTATTTTGTTTTAGCTGTAACACAGACAAACTGATACCTACAAACTTCTTACAAATTATGCGCAACGCTTCACAAATAGGTATAAGAGTATCGGGTTCATGGGCTTGGCGACGAATGTACAAGTCTTAATGTAATGTCATCTGAGGCTACCTTTTAAATAGAGCTAAGCCTGTGACTAAGCACAGAGTCTGCGTGGTCACAGATGCCAAATGAGAATCATATCGCCGCTCTAGATGTGACACTTCGTTAACTAAAAATCTATAAATTTTCCAGGAGAGACTGTTTTGTCAATGTATATTGTATGGTTTTCATAACTTCATTGAATATGAAATAAAATACCGTATGTCTTCTTGTAGGTATATACAAATTCCGATAAATGCTAGATTTCTTCTTCTTCTTTATTTCTTTTTTAAAAAACGTTGCCTCACACTAGAAATGAATCCTGTATTGTGGATGCGTTTACAAACACAAAACTTCACATGCACAAACATCCAGACCCGGAACAACTATCTGCAGATCATACAAATATTTGTTCTGTGCGGGGATCGAACCCGCAGCACGTAGCGTAGAAAGCCAATCGCTTAACTACAGCGGCAACCGTGGCGTTCCCGAGATGTCACCAATTCACCATAGTTTGATTTACAAGATCCCAACGTACAAAGTGCTTCTTTGTGCGCGCGTGTACATGCGCGTGTGCGTGCGCGTGTGCGTGCGCGTGTGCGTGCGCGTGTGCGTGCGCGTGTGCGTGCGCGTGTGCGTGCGCGTGTGCGTGCGCGTGTGCGTGCGCGTGTGCGTGTGTGTGCTGTGTGCAAAGTGCTTTTCTTTTTCCTCTGTATTATGTAAACCTTAATTTATGTTCCAAATAAACTTTTTATTATTTTTATTATTTATTCTAAGTCTAGTCCTCCTGTTTACACCATGTATCATCAGAAAGATGGAAAATAACGCAATGGACATTTTTTGCATCAAAATTGAAAATTGTACCACTATTCCAGCTTTACGTGTCACATCTAGAGCGACGATATCTGGCGGTGACAATTGAAATAAAACCATTTGAAAATACATTTTAATGTAAATGTCGGATATTATTATAATACAATTTAAATACATAAACTAAATTCGTTTCTGTCTTTAAGTAACTGAAGATTGCACTGTAATATCCCATAGGTATTTAATTTTTATAAGTGAATGATGTAGCTACGATAAGAAGAACAGGGTCTTACTACGAGCTCCAATAGCAGGGCGGAAATTGAACTGTCCAGACATTTCCAGTATAAGCTGACCTTCCATTGTACGAAAAGCCTATACAGTGCGAGGTCAGCTCATACAGGAAATGTCTAGACAGTTCAATTACTGTCCTGCTATAAGAGTTCGTAGTGAGGTGTAAAGCCCTTTTTTATTTTACAAAAGTTTATCAAATATATCAAAGTCCTACTTTTCTATAAACTTATTATAATTTACCACTATATAGTAACTAAGTTTATGTATTTTTCAAAGGGCATACCTACATTCGATTTTTAAATTCAATTATCGTTTGTCTATTGCCCATAACAAAACATTTTACTATTTTTGCCAAACTTACTTAGGTATTAGCCCTAAAGAGACCCGTGGCAATAAATAGTGACCGATTCAGATGCGGTGTTTTACAATAAAAAATCATTACTTTATAGATTTATAATTATGTACTAGTTACTACTTATAAATCGTTGATTGCGTCATTAGTAATTTATTAAACTTCATTATGGAAAAATTCCCATTACAAATCTTAAATTTTGTGTAAACGGAGAATACTCCGTCTGTATAGTAGGCTGAGGTCCCGTACTAACGACATACGAAGAAATCCCTCGCGCTTCTGTGTCCTTGGGTCTTATTCTCTATGACAATCAGCATGTTTTATCACGGTTAAACCACGCTAAATTTACGTCGTTCTCATACAAAATCAGACCGTAGCAAGATATGAGCGTGGTTGTCATAGAGAATAACGACCCGTAGTTGATTGTCACATTTCTATTTAACGATCGTTTATTAAATTATCATATTCCTTTACATTGTATCATCTAGTCCAGGAGTGAAGTCAAATGCAGTTAGTCTTTCGGTAACGCACTATCGCTCTTCCCTCTTGAATATACTCTGTACGCTGTTTTGGAACCTAACATTCTGTCGAGCAAGCTGTGTTTGGCTCTCCGCCTATGTGTTAGAACTTCTCGACAGAGTTCATGGAAGACTTCTCCGACTTGATTGACTTGCTCAGCGGCAGCCACCTCGGCGAAACTGCATTCGAAGTCTTTTGCGAGAATCTCGCCTTCTTCTGGACTCACCTGTAATGTGATATTGCCTATTATAAGATGAGTCTAATGCTAGATATTAAGTCCTAACTAATATCAGATATTAAGATAATAACAAGTCAAGTCGGTGCCGAAGAAACGGAGATATTGAAGTTGTCGTAACTGGAACCGAGCAGGCAAGTTCTACATCCTCCAGATTCCTGCGACACATAAGTCTATGTTCCTCAGCTCAGAATTTTGGCTGGCAGGAGTTGTGTTCCAAAGATACAGGGAAGCACGACCAAAACCAGATTCTCAAAAAGTTTAGTGTATAGGTTTACAATATGTATTTATGAATGGGTCTTTGTTAGAGATGGGCGTTATAAGAAAATGATGCCAGGCATCGATGCCACTTGATGCCGTTCACCTGTCTCAAGTGCACCATATCCGCCTTGTTCCCGACGAGGGCCAGGGGTATGTCCGGCTGCAGACTTTGCTTGGCCCGCCGCACATAGTTGAAGGACTCGCGGTCTGTGATGGAGTACACCAGGAACAATCCGTCGGCCCACTGAGCTATCTCGTTGCCTGGCAACTCTTCTATACTCTGAAATAAATTGAAGTTCGATGTAAGTATGAGGTAGGTTTTCTGGAGGAGTTCTAACCTGTGGTTCTAACTTCCAATTACTCGCTACAAGAATCTACTACTTCTATGATAAATTAATAACGTATCTACGGATAAATTAATAACGTACGGATTACATAATTATGCATCAGTTTGCGGAGGTAGGACAACTTGCCAAGCAAGTCTAGGTAGATAGTAGGTACCTATATAAGAAGACCGTAAAGTGTTCAGTCGTATTTGGTTAGGTTTATAGTTTATAGGTACTTGTTTTGTACGAATTCTAAAATATTTAAAATCCACGAATAATTTATACTGAATGTGTATTTATATATATTTTGGATTTATGTGTACTTATTTTGTTTTATATTATTATTATATTTAATTTTAAGTTTTGTTCAATTCTTGTACATTGCAGTCCACATTTCGTGTTTTAAATTCTCCTCTCGCAGGTCTGCTGGAAGAGATTTCTTTTGTGAAATAAGCAGTACCTTTGTTGTAATTTGTTCTTCTATTCTGTGTCTTTTCATGTGTGTACATAAACTATTAAATAAATAAGAATTTTGTGTTATATACGAACAGAAACACTAAGGACTCAAAACGCTTTCAAAGTGAAATCAAATACAAAGTATTTTTCGTATGTGTTTAAAACAAAAAAATCACATTACATTGCTGAAAAAAATATATTACACCTACCATAATCACAAACTACTGACTACCGGTGTGCCGTGCCAAATATTTTTACTTTTTACTACGATCCATGACATGATCGAATGCCGCTTACGCCTCATAGGAGTTAAGGTACGCGTGATGCGTGATGTTTCACTGAGCGAGACAATGAGAAATACGTTTTGGCAAAGAACATGAATTATTCAATTAATTTTCTTAACGCCCCGTATAATTTATATGACGGATGTCGCAATATTGTGATCATTCTCGTATATTGTTACCATTGTTACACTACTTATAGTAGTCCCAAGCTTGTTTTACGTAGATCCAGGATCTGTCTCATGAAAGGAAAGCAGTGAACTAATGTAACATAGCGTCATGATTTTATCTAGAGCTTGTATCTCCCCGAAGAGATAAGTAGAGGTATTTGACAGTCAACTTAAATGCTGGTAGTCTGGTACGGCTAGTCCAAATGGAGCGAAACCATTTGTTTAGCTCAGCAAAAGTAGTGAAATTTCGTAATCGTAGTATCCATCACACAAGTCCAGTACAGCAAAATCATGACTTCTCTCGCCAGTGGCTTCTTTCTTTTTACTTGATTATGAGACGAAGGAGAAATCGATTGTAGTTGGAAAGTGAGAGGTGTCGCAGATGTCATCACATTTTATGAAACCACGTTCTGTGATACTAAATACGTGTGTGTGCGTTATACTCGTGAACGGGTGCCGTCTGTCGGAACTGGTCAGCTTGTAACTGCCATGGCAATCTTATTCACAGGCAAATCATTATTATCCTAGTCTTATTTTTATTCACATTAAATTACATTATTCTCGCAGCTCTTACCACAACATTGTACTGATAAAGATTATAATCTATTTTTTGAAAAGAGTTACCATGGAGTTTCTTGCCGGTTCTTCTCAATAGGGTCTACTATTTGGAACCGTGCACAGTCTCGTTTGGAGTCTCGACTTTTCATAAGTGCCTGTATCTGGTTTACATGAAATAAAGATCTATTCTATTCTATTCTGTGACCGGACACAAAAAATCTATCAAATCCAATCGGTAGTTTAGCCACAGGAACTACATAATTTTTATCATAATTTTACACTTGTCACCATCTTTAGGCAAAGTTTGTAAAGTCTCCAACCTATTCTAACCAAAATTATTTAATATTTTTATTTACTCATGTAGAACCATAGAGATAATATATAGTACCTTGTAGAACAGATAAATGTGACATACAGTAATTCTACTTCGATGTTCCTTCACTTAGTCGAATGATAGCAGAGTGAATTATATGATGCAAAAAAACTTGCGTACAAATCGCAGATATTTTGTGTACGGCTTCAGAATATGATACCAAATACGTGGTTTCATTTAATGTGGTAACGTCTGCGGCACCCTGTATAATATTTAATGTGGTAACGTCTGCGGCACCCTGTATAATATTTTTTCATGTAGGTATGCAATGTAAAAACTTATATTCCTCTAGCTCTTTTTGTTGAACTTTGAAGTCTAAGTGCTAAAGTGGCATCGAATCGCAGAGTGGTGCGCGTCTGTATGGACGCCCACCGTGTCGCGTGACTCATCCGGCGTCCAGCGTTCAATTAGTCGCTCGCCGATTCAATCCCTCGTGGGCGCCGCAAATACGAAGTTGAGTAAAATCACAGAATAGATTCGTGCTACGTAGTCAAGCGACTAAATCGCTCAAGCGATGCGGTAGTGGGTGTCACTGCAGAATAAATAATAGCTTTATTTATTCCGTGCTAGTACCCGTCATGACGTTGTAGACGCGGCACGGCGGGCGGCGCTCAGTCTACCACACCGAGCTGTCGTTATGTCATGTTGACACGTTATACACATTTTAAATTTTAATCCGAAGAAATAAAGATAAGTTTTCCTTACTGTTACATTATTTCTTTTATTCATTTTTTATACATATTATTTATATTTTTAAATATTTTTACAAAACTATATTAAAAACATTTAAAAATATGAAAAAATAGTAGCCCACCGGTAGGTATCTAGAATAGGGTCCAAGCTACCGGCGGTCAGGGCTCCAGAGAAAGGAATCTCCTGACAATGCGTGCCGTGTCAAGAAGTACTGCTCTCTGAATCAGGCCTGTTACATTTATTATTAGAAGGAAAAATTGTTTTTCTCCAACATGCTTGGTTCTTGGATATTCGATCATTATTTAGAGAATCTTCTTCGAGATAAATTGAACCCTCAGATAAAGAACCTGCTTTCGCTAAATCGAACCTCTAATAGACATTAATATAAAATAAAATATGTCAGTAGCGGCCGCTTATGTATGAAAATCGGATCTGTCGTGTTATCTATCACGCCGGCAGCTTCCTATGAGAGTTATTTCAGTACGCAAAGAGATTTGAATACATTTACTCACCAGCAATTTCAAGAGGTTTTATTACGTTTTTAGCTGTATGCTACACAGATATATACTCTAATACCTACTATTTAAATGCCCGGCCCGAGGTATGATATAAAAAAATCCCATTGCAGTTAGGAAAACCAATTCTCGTCAGACAAAAAAAAGGCGCACGGAGCGTGATTTATACATGTTATTTTATTGGAATTGATTTATCGAAATGAGCGCAACCGTAGAAACAGACTCCGATGAACATATTTTAATGCCACCTAAAAATCAAGAGGCAACAGGAGCCGTAAAATAAAACTGTGGTTGCATTTGGGAACAGACACTAAATCACTCTAGATATTATGCGCACTACATAAAAAAATATCCTGTATTTGTGTGAATTATGTTCACACAAAACAATCACAAAACCCCAATAACACTTTGCCTGGTCTGTACCTCTACCATGAGTTTTCCGTGCCGTCAAACGTTCACGTTCACATTCAATATTTGTATAGTGACTTTAGTTCACTATTTATACCGCTAGAGGCGCTGAAAAAATTCCCATACAAATATTTCATGTGAACGTGAACGTTAGACGGCACGGAAAACTCATGGTAGAGGTACTGGGGCATCCTGAATAATTCTGAATCAATCCTTTGAGGATCTCCCGCAGCCGTGCTGACCAAATCCTAGTCCAACATGGATTTTAAAATGTTTTCCTACCTTCGGACAGGTATCCAATATCTCGAACAGAATTGGTTCTCCATCCTGTAGTGCCTCGTGTTTGTATTTGCTATCTGTAAACAGAAATAATAATTATTGAAGTATTATTGTACATATATATAATTATTAATATTTACACAGCCTAATTATTAATAAATAAAAATAATATTTGGTCAAAGAATTAACATTGCCATTGAACGTGGCAATGCTGCCAGTTTTCTGGGGCCCCTCGCCTCACCTAGGCGTACTCCTAGGTACTCCTCCTCCTCATTGCTGTCAGTAGGACAGATATAGGTAGTTATGTAAAATTTAATATTATATTGCGTATTTTTAGCGTTCCGAAGACAAACTATGAAGCCTTAGTTTCGCCATGTTCATCTGAATGTCGTAGCGGCTACGACGCGACGCGACGCGCGACTTAGCCATTTTATTCCCAGACTAATATTAGTGCTAACTTGAAATTATGCATGGTATAACCATGGAATAGATATACTTCCTCTATTCTGAATTCTGCCTTATATGGAAGGCATGCGTTCAACTGCCAAGCCGGTTAGACCTATATTGAACATAGATGTAAATATTCTAAGTCTATGATATGCATGCTGAAAGGCTTAATGTGGCGGATCTATTTCATTGCAACATCTTTGTAAACCCATATTATGCAAATAAATGAATTGAATTGAATTAATATAGGTAATTACCTTGTTGATGATCGTATTCACCGATGTATCGCTTAGTCAGAAACCGGACTGTTAACGCTGGAAAAGAGAGGATACACTATTATTTCACAAAAATCACGAAAACGAACCATTATAAATTCGCAAATATAATTTCGCAATTTGTAGATGAATGTAGATGTATTTTTTAAATTAGCACGGATTTCCTGTACCTACTCATATTTGAAATTTCTTTTACCCACATCAATCAGCTATTTGAACCAACAACAGCTATTTGAACAAGTGCAAATATCTGTCTGTACCTACACGAGCTTTGCTTTACTTTGATACGATCCGACTCCGACAGCTAACGGTGCGTGCAATAAAAATAAAAAGGAACCGCGTGTGAGCCGATCTTCCGACCGCCATCATCCACAAGGCGAGATTTTTAGAAAAATCTAGATTTGAAGATTATATAAGATGCATGTCTTATAATTTTCGACTATCCAATAAAATAATAATTCCGTTTGCATTTCTTTATGAGGCAATGTCAGATGTCACTTTTCGTGATTTTGGTAATTTTTCACTTTACAACTTTACATTTTACCTAATTTAATTTCTTTTGGGCGTGAAGTCATGTAAGGATAATAGAGAAATTGCACCCGGGCGTAGCCAGGGACGGGTCGCTAGTAGGAATTAAAACAAGAAAATAAATAAAATAAGCAACCTGTACAAAAATGACTGTTTACTCGTTCAGTCCTCTCCGCTAGACTTTTTGTTGGTGGAAGCACTTCTATGAAGTTTACCATTACGAGTAGGTAAATGAAAAAATTGGTACCTTTCTACACAGCAATGTTTCAACATTGTTTGTTGCTTCCTAAAGCTATGTCGAGACGACTGCGTTTTGTAGTAAATTTTAATACCTACTTAACATGTTTATACAACAAGCTTGTTGCACTTATAAAACATGTTTGAACCGTTGAAAGTTGAAGGAATGGATGAGTTTCTTGATTTATTATTTTAAACTTTAGCAGTGAGTAATTGTTTTAGAGTTGAAAAAATATTTGAAAGACACGCAGTTCACCGTTTTATAACGCACGGACAGTGATGGATCTTGCTGATAAGATAAATATAAAGTTTTAGTTATAAGTAGCAAAATTACAGGCCAGGAATGAGGATGATGCTTATTTTTTAAAGGCAAGGGCAGGGCCATGGGCATTCTCAAATAATTAAATTTACTAAGTGGTCTCCATATTATTATTTATTTCAAGTTGCTGTTTTTACAAGTTATTCCATTTTGACTGAGTTAAACCGGATTTGTTTGACCGGATTATAATCCGTGCCATGTATAGGGCTTAGATTCTAGGCGCATCTGACGGCGCGGCCGGAGAGAGACACTAACACGATACGATCGTATCAGACTCAGCTGGAGCAGTCAATCTGTAGTTGACACCTTCATTGACAAATCACAGTACGAGAATGTTTTAACAAAGTCCATAGCTAGTGCCAGATTTAAAGAAAAAAAATATGGCAGCGACAAGGCAGCGAATGCTCTGAGCCAAAAGCGGAAACGAAATGTTTTTTTTTAAAGTAGCCCAGAGTTTGCAAATGTACTAGGTACTGGATTCCTGATAATATTTATTTCTTGTAACCTTAGGTTACTTATGCAGCTTTGTAGAACACCATGCGGTATGAACATTGAACACCGAACGAACAAACGCAACGCACACTGACGGCTGACCTTTATGACGACGCCTGCGTGTCATTTTGCACATCTGTATGTCATCACCTTTACTCTGAACACTTAAGAACACAGCTTTTGTAGTCTAGCTCATACATTCAAGGCACATTCAAGGCACTTCCTAAAATAAAACTGACGAGGTAACACATTCTATAACTGAATTCCGCGTCAATATCGTAAAAGTTTAATAAGAGAAGTTTGCTTGAGGCTACTCTGGTGAAGGGCACATATACCGCCACTTTCTTAAATTATGCCACGTTTGGCCCAGTGGCTAAGCGATTAGCTTTCTACGCTACGTGCCTCGGGATCGATCTCCGCACGGAGCAATTATTTGTATAATCTACAGATAGTTGTTCCGGGTCGGGGCGTGTGCATGTGACATGTATGTTTGTAAACTGTACCCTCGATACAGGAGAAATAATAGTGAGAGGCAAAGATATATAAAAAAAAATCTACAATGTAGGTTTAGATCAGGGAAGCTCGGCAAAGAGAAGAACTACCTACTCAAGAGTTGGTAAGTGTAGCTGTCAATCATGATGATCCTCAGCCACAGCCACTACTACTGTTGAGTAAACAGAACACAGTTTTTGTGTAGCTGTGTGTGGTTGAGTACCTAGGTAGGATTTAGTTCGCTCCATGCTCCGGCGCAATCTTCCTAATGTCACCGACCTTTCGCCAGCCATAACTAAAGGATGAAGCTTCGCTTTTGACAATTTTTTGTATTAATATTTCTTTCTTTCTTTTTAACTTTTTAACCTCGGCCAAGTATGGTGATTACCATAAACTTAGAATATTTTCGCTTCCCTCAACAAATATATGGTGATTACAGTATCTTGGAACCATTTATTGAAGCAGTTAAGGCGCATAGAGTCCTCAACCGTTTGTCTACGACCGTGAACACGTTTGGTTTGTCCGAATGCCAGAACGAATTTTGATGGTTGTTGCCTCGCATACGAAATATGTTCGGTTCTTACGCTGAGAAGCCGCAGGTCTACCGCGTAACTAAATTGGTAAGTAACATCGACTCTGGTAATAAACTTCAATACGATCGTGAGAAACTAAACTTTGAACTTGTAAAAAACTTCATGATCGGTAAAATTATCGGCCGCCCGCGCCCACGTAAGCCCTACTTCTTGTACCACTTTTGAATTGTACACACCATTTTAAAATAAAAAGAAGCTATATTATTATTTATTTATTTATACTTTGGAAAGCTTACAGACTAATATTTATTAAATAAATATGGTAGCTGAACTGTCTGATCATACGAAATAGACCAATAACAAAACGAGCGACGCCGAATTACCGCTGTTAACCATAAATTGTTTAAACTAAAATGTAATTTTACTTATTTAGTTGCCATTCCGAGTCAGCAGCAGATTTGGCTCCAAATGCACGATCCCGGTCCAACGAAAATAAGTTTTATTTATAGTTTAAACTGTTTCTGGACCATAATATCAATATGACCAGTATTTATTGGATGCTGTAACATTTATGAGAAGAAATTATTGATCTAAGAATAACTTTATTATTATGGTTTCCTTAATTGGTGAATATGAGTCCAGCGTATCTGACATGCGCACATAACAGCCGAATCCAAATCCAATCGCTACGCTTCTGTCAATTCGCTTCAACATCCACATTAATAATTAATTCAGTGTTTTATTAAATAAAAATATTTTGCTAAGCTAAAAATACTATAATATTTCTCAAACATGTTTAGAGATGCGATCATTATTTAGAGAACCTACTTCGAGTTAAATCGAACTTCTAGTAGATAGTGGTTCAAAAAAACACCCAGGCAGCGGCCGACAATGTTAGTATGAAAATCCCATAAAGTGCCACAAACTTATCAGACTGACCCGGTGAGGGCGTCGCTGCCGTCGCTTTTACTAATGTCATCTCCGTACTGTTCTGTAGCCTTCTCTGTCTACGTTCTGTAGCGACACGTTAGTTCCAATTTTGGTCACCGGGTCAGATAAGTTTGTGGCACTCATAGAAATAGTAGGTACTATGTATTATCTCTATGGTACTTAGATTATTTAACATAATCTAAGCTATGGTAGCACTATACCTGTCGTGTCGCGATAACACTCCGGCAATTTCCTATTTCAACTGCAAGGAGATTTTATGACATTTACTCACCAGCAATTTCAATGTGCAAAGAGGTTTTATTACGTTTTTATCTGTAGGCTAAATAAATCGAATCCCGTCAGACTAATAAAAGAACAAGGCGCACGGAGCGTGATTTATTGTTGTTATTTCATTGAAATTGGTTTATTGAAATGAGCTCTGCAAGCGAAAAAACAGAGCCCGTTGATATTTTGACGCCACCTGAAATACAAGAGGCGGCAAGAGCCGTAATCGTGGCCGTAATAGAAAAAAAATACTACCAAATGATGTAGATCCCATCGATGTGAATTTCTAACTTGTTTAAACATTTCTGCTCTGTTTGAGAAAAGTATTATACAAGCCTTGACGGCAAGTGGTCATTGCTGGACTCACGTATGTGTGCCTCGACTACGCTTCGGCCACATTATCACGTTTATCCATCGATATCTGATTTAACAGCCGCTCCAGTAATAACAAACCGACAAACAGACAAACCGACAAACAGACATCCCGAATTACCACAAATAAACGACAATTCAGTCACCAGATTGCTGTAGTAAGATTCGCTCTTTAATTTACTCTCTAGCTCTTCTAATTCACATATTGTTTGAATCAAATCACTTCAGCCTATTGCACTGCTGGACATAGGCCGCTCTTCAGTTCACACCTCGCTTTTCCGCTTTCCGCTTTCCACATCCAGTCCATCGAAACTGCTAGTTGTTAGATACCAACAACCACCAACCCACCAACAACAACAACAAAGAAAAACAAAATGCTCCAGACAGCATGCAGATATTACTGTCCGGCATGAAATAAAGCAATTTAATAATATCGAGGTGGTACTTCCGAAGTGATTTTAACTAAACTATAGGGTAATTGCTATTTCGGCCTAGACTTGTATAATATCTACTTTCTCTAATTTGCGAGGAAACAATAATCAATTTAAGAAAACCATTTAAACTGTGCCTATACAGTATCTATTTTTTTTTTATTCGCGCCTATACGAACGCTAGCGGCCAATGTTTTAACTATTGAAACAAATGCGCATTTATCATTTAAATTATATAAATAAAAAAAAACGCTAGAACACCAAAAAAAATTAAAAATATAATTTAATTTATAAATCTGTCCAGCAATTTCCTATAATGTCGTGTTGGAAATTGCTGGCGTGTTATTTCGTTGCGTAGCGAAAACTTAGCGAAAAGAGCCGATTTTTTTTTTTTTATAATGAAGCATATGGATAAGTTTCGAAACACCACACTGCGCTCCAAAACGCAAATCACTGAACCCGCTAAACTAAAGTGGGATTGGGCAGGCCACGTCTGCCGTCTGAACTGTGGGCCAAAATAACCACGCAGTGGAGCCCTGACACAGCAAAGCGGCGACGCGGCAGACCGCGAAAGAGATGGCGGGACGAACTAGACACATTCTGCAAGCACTGGTCATCACTGGCACAGGATAGAACAGCATGGAAATCAAGGGGGGAGGCCTTTGCCCAGCAGTGGGATGATACAGGCTAACAGTAACAGTATTAAAGCATATTACTTACATTTGGGAGACAAGGAAATCTGTAAAGAGACACTACCTTATACCTACTATTTAATTTTATAATTTATAACTTAACGAATGACTTCGACTGGATATACTTTACATAGAACAGTTGTTTTGAATTCCCTTGAAAGTCACTTGTAGCACACTACTAAAAGGAGTTGGCAATTCGATTTTCAGCTAGGAACCACGCGAAGCAAAATATAATTAGAGCCCACACTTTGTAAATACAAAACATACGGAATCGATATAGGTACGCTTTAAGAATAAATGTAGCGATCGCATTCATAAATACGATGTTAATGTAATCATATTGAAACGTTTATAGCCAGATTGCCGATTATACGAATAAAACATGTCGGCTGTATTGAAAACTGGCCACTGAATTAGTTTTGTGGGATTTTTGTATTGTTTTGATCTGCGGTTCAACCTTTGCCCACTGGACGTCATAAGCATAACCTTTACGTATTCAATTATTTACATACCTTTCTAAAATAAACATTTTTACAAAAAGAAATATAAAGAGATTTAAAAATATAAAAGACTAGAAGTAGCCCACCGGTATCGGGAACAGGGTTCAAGCCACCGGCACCTAGGGCTCCAGAGAAAGGAACCTCCTCACAATGCGTGCCGTGTCGAGATTAAGTACCGCTTCCTATATGAATGCCTTGATCCAACCCCCCAACGAGAGCTGCATAAGATGAACCTTTTATATTATTATTAGCTTGTTGAGAACCCATCATGGTCTATCTTCCGCCTGGCGGAGGGGTGTGCCGGACTCTGACCGGCTAAACTCACCACGGAGTTCCGCTGCGGCACCTACAGGTGTGCTTCGGGTACTCTTAAAAGACCGCACCGTAGCCTACCATGGAGCCAGGCGTGTTAGGGCACACCTGGGGGGGGGGGAGACTCCTAAGTAGTCCCCCAGGCACGTCCCGGGAGAGACTGTAAAGAGGTCCCACCGACGCATGACCAACCAATGCGTCGCCGTGTTCTCGGGGGTAACTTCGGTGAGATTACAACTATTAGCGTGAGCTTACGCTAAGCTGCACGTTTGCAAAATAAGTGAATGGAGTGCCTATACGCAGATAAGTGGTTGATCTCTATTAAAACCAAATGTTTTGATTTTCTACAGCTCATGAATGCAATATTTACACCATCAGTCTAACGCAGCTTTTATCGGTTTTGATTGTAAGAGAATATTGTATAATATATAGAATTCGACAGGTTTGCATACACCATAATATCTATCCATGAGTTGCCAAGTCTCCTCGTCCGTCCAGACTTTGTCAGGACTTTTTTATTTTCCGCACTTGATAAATAAGGGTGAATTTCTCAGATTGCATTTTGTTTCGCCAGACTTTTTTGTAAGAATGTGTCTGTCTTTTCAAACTTTGAAATGGTAACCCTCCTCGACAGTGTTAAAACTGTAAAAGGTGATCAAAAACATGTTCACGAGGGTGAACAGCGGTTTCATCATGAATGATAGTGGATCGATCATCATCAGCTGCTGAATGCATTGAAGCTTGTTATCATTTACACAAAAGCGTGTCTAATTATGACGTCACGTTAATTTATGAACTCGCAGCGCGCCAACTTCTGCTCGAAAAGCTCACTAAGCGGTCGTGAAACCCGCATTATTGGAACTCACTAACTGCTCTTATTTGGGAAATAGTCGTAAGGACTGGGAAATAATAATAAGTAACCCACTTATTCATAACAACAAAAACAAAATATATGGTGTCTGTAACGTTTAGTGCGTTTGGTGCGTTTTGTTTTCTTCTCGCTGATTTGAAATGTCATAATACAAAATTCATTTATGATCTAGTCCCGATCCCTCTAAGGGGTTATTGTACTCATCATTATGTACAACTTTTACTATGGGACCAACCATGAAATCGCAAAAAAATCGTTGTTCCATACAAATAATTCAATAGGTATCTGAAACAGCAGATGTATTTCGCGAATTCATATTTGGGTGTATAATAAAAGTTATTCATAAATATGAGTACAATAACCCTTTATAGGGATCGGGACGATAAAGGTAGGACCACAGAACACAGAAAAAGGTTAGGACCTATACGAGATAAGTCGTTGTAAAAATGTTATTGGAATCTTAAGACCGAGTCGAATTCTTACAAGTATTAGTTACTTTAATTTCAGGATGGTACCCCTAACATGCAAAGAAAAGAATAAAAATTGTAAGAATAAAAAATCTCGAAGCAGGTTAAAACTAAAAACATTAATTAAACTAGTTAAAGTAAATATTTATAAATTGCACAGAAACATGCAGGATCATAATATATTTTTGATAATGAAAGAGCTTCTATGATGCAATGTAAATATGTTTTTATTTTAGGAACATTTACGATGATTACGACTATATGTATCTTTTGAGATCATTTAGGTACATACCTACAGCTCTAATGTGTTATATAATATATGTAAGTTGTTACCGAAAATGCTAAATTTTAGGACATGGGATAAAAAAAAATTGGTTTATCTCTTTTCTACATAATATAGCTATGACTATCTCTACATAGTATGTATATAACCTAACCGTCAAAAACCCCCGACTCCAACTAGAAAAAGAGCTGTAACTTTTGAACGGCTGAACAGATTTTCATGAAACATGGCTAAGAACACTCGGGATAAAATTATCTATGACACAAAAAAACTAAACGAAAATTGGTCCATCCGTTTGGGAGCTACGATACCACAGACAGATACACAGACAGACACGTTAAACTTATAACACCCCTCTTTTTTGTCGGGGGTTAAAAATAAAGTCGCTTTCCGTGTCTGTCTGTCTGTATAATATCCGCTAACTCCTCCTAAACCAAGCAACGGATGTTGATGCGGTTTTTACCATCAGTTAGATAATTAATTCTTCACGGAAGGGTTATGTATAATAATTTGATATTTTATGTAAGGATAGTAGAGGAATTGCACCCGCGCGGAGCCGGGGACGGGTCGCTAGTTATTTCTAAAATCCGCTTCCGCATCCGCTAAGAGGTTTCCGTTACAACCCTGGTCCCTACGTAGGTATCATCCCTTGGGAGACTCTTTCCATCCCTCAAAATATATCTATAACTAACTTAATAAAACCTGGTAAGAACAATGCAATAGAAATAAATTTTGGCTATAACAAGAATAAACATCGCACGTCGATCGGTAAAATGAGCCATGTTTAATGTTTACCTACAATGCGATATTACGGGCTTCATTAGTGGGCATTGTTTTATGCACGTGTAGGTAGTTAGATTTCGGGAGCGACGAATTAGTTTTTTAAAAACTAGAAATTAAACTATTTTAGTAGGTGATCGAATAAGAGTTTATTATACGAACGACCTGAGCTTACTAGAGTTAATACAAGACTACTTTCTAAACCTTATAATTATTCCCATCGAAAATTAATACTTAGTACTAAAGCTTAGACAAAACAATGATGTCCGGTCGACAGATAAGGGAAGCGCTGAGTCGGAGCTTATGGCTCTACCGCAGCGTAGGGTTGGCAATATAACTCTTCCCCCCTTGGACCGAAGTTACCGGAAAAGAGGAGATTTTCCGAGAACTTCGTAATGTTAAAAAGTACATAATCTCTTATAAACTAAGGGCGATGGAGTTAACCTACCAATACTATAGGTCTCTGATTAACTCTATCTTCCTGCAGTGGAGCCGGATTGTCTCCTATTACGTTTGGGTGACAATCCCGCTTTTTACAAAGGTTTTCCTTTATTAAAGGTAAGTATTTATACAGAATTACTACTAATGACAATAAAATGACAATGGCGTACAGTAAATATAGACCGACACTAACACTATTGGTTTCATTTTCACTTAGAACACTTTTAACACTGTTTACACTATTTTTCAGTATGAAGTTCAGATGTTGAACGTCATCCAGGTTAACTCCTTTCAAGTCAACAGGTTCCGTATTCACAGCAGCAGAGCCTTGTACTTGTAGATCAGGTAAGTTGATTATAGGGATCGGTGTATATTCCGTTTGCAGTGTGTAAGACCGTCGTCCATGGATATTGATGTAATCGATGGTAACATCGCAGTTCTCTCCTACGGTTAATATGTAAGTACCACGTATGCGTACCTTTGTGTCGTCAGTGCCACAGGATTGGGACACGACTTTATTATATTTGGAATATACAATCCAACTGTATGGAGTGATTCTTTGCAGTTTTAGGTTTTCAGAGTTTACTGGATGGGCCTGGCAGCGTGATAGGTTATGATGATACTTCATTAATTGTTCAATACAGCTTTCCTCAGTGTATGGTATAAGTTTATTGTCAGAGCAGAGGTATTCTTTCGCTGTTATCTCCTGACATGGCTGGTCGATCGGGCGGTATCTCTTTCCTTCTACGAGTAGGTAAGGAAATTCAGGAATAACAATAAAGGTTTGGTTATTGGAATCGTTGGACATAGGAAGGGAATACAATTTATAATAATTATAAGTTACATTAGCAACAAGTGGAACTTCTATAATAAATGTTATTTCATCAAGCTTAAGGTAAGTTTTTACAGTCAGTGTTTCTTCTATATTGATTAAATTCTGTTCATTTACAGGATACATTAAGTTTTCATGTTTTCCAATTTCTTGTAGAAAGTTAAGTAATTCCGCAGAATTAATAATGGTTTTATGTAAAATAGATACTTTACTAAATGCTATAGCTGTCTCTATTTCACTAAGTTTTACATAGATAGTCCTAAAGTTTATAATAAACTGGTTAAGTAGACCAAATACATGAGTCATATAAATAGAATGGTTATCTTTCACAGATAGATCATTTACAAGATTTTCAAGTACCTTTATATGAGCATTCATTTTTCTTGTATTTTCATCAATTATTTCAGTGGAATTTAGAAAATGATCCAACATTTCAGATATCACTGTAAACTTATTAAAAGTGGCTTGTTCTTTCGTCTGAATGTTAGTTATTAATTTGTCATATCTAACAGCATCCTCACTGTCAAGGTTACCTGTAATTATTTTGATAATAGAGCCTAGAGGGTTTATAAGACCACGTTTGAACCTCTTGGAAGGAATTAACTGTTTTAATTTTTCTATAGTTTCATTACTTATATATTCCACCTGATTTTTAAGACCTTTGAACTCATCCTCATAAGATTTATTAGGTTGTATCATTTTACTAAACTCCAAGTACTTTTGTATATTAAAAGATAGATCAGTACTAATCCCCTTTAAATTGATTATTTTAATGATTGTCCATTTATCGTGCTGAATAAATGCATGCCCTAGCTTTACTGGAAGTATACCCGGATTTTGATCAACTTTTACCATTAGAGGGACCTGGTTTAGGGGACCTTGGTTTGGAAGGGCCTGATTCATCGGCGTCCATATCACCAGGAGTATACACCACCTGTGGAGGACGTTTAACATTTTTAATGGGAACTTTAGTAACTCTTTCGTTGATTTTTATAGGAATAACGTTGCGTTCTATTTGACCAGTGACAGTCGCTTTTTGAAACCTAGGTTTATCTTTGGATTGCCTTTTGTTCACAGCTTTGGCAAAAATAGTTTGTCCTAATTCTAATTCGGGTCCTGTTTCACCGCCTCGCTTGTCTTTTATCTTTTCCTTATGACCTATTATCTTTTCCGATAGATATTTATAAAGTGCTTGGGTTCTTTTCTTGTGATCTCTAATAAGTTGTTGTTTATAAGCTTTATCAAATTCAGAGTCAAATGTGGAATTTAGTTCGGTATGACCAAATGCAACTTCAAAGGGTGTTAAACTAGTTGTACTGTGGATAGTATTATTGTAAGCCATAACTGCATAGGTCATTACAGATGCTGCGTCAGTAAATTTCCTTTCGTACTTAGCCAAACGATAAATTTCAATGATTGTCGAATGGAAACGTTCTATTAGTCCCATAGAATTCGGGTTATTGGGCGTACCTATGTGTAATTTAATTTTATGTAGATCTGTTAGTTCTCTTAATAATTCATTGTTGAATTCAGTTCCAGGATCAGAACTAATTTTCTGTGGTATGCCATAATAAGAAAAGTATTTCATTAGTGCTCTAACCACTTCAGGTGTTGATCGGGATGGAATTTCTATGGCTTGCCCTAATTTACTGAATGCATCGATTATGGTTAAATAGTATTTGGATTCTATGGTAAACAAATCGATAAAGATTTCCTGGAACGGTGCGTTCTGGGTCTGTGTAATCTGAAGGATTGGTTTAATAGGTTTTCGGTCATATTTAGATACTTTACATTGTTCACATGAATTTATAATAGCAGAAACAGTTTCATTCATATTTGGCCAATGATAATTACGTCGGATTCTTTTGATCGTTTCTGTAATTCCGCGATGGCAGGTCTTGCCTTCGTGTAGCTTAACAATTATAGCTCTTTGTTCCTGTTCGTCCTCGATGTAAACTACGCGTTCAGTACATTCATAGAAGTTAATCATACCTTTCTTAAACAAAGAAACTATAATATTGCTAAAATCTTTTCTATGTTCAGGATTTTCAAAATAGATAAAATATTTTGTTTTCGGCTTTATATACTTTTTAAGAAAATCTTTGATAAGTTCAAGGTTATGAAGGGGTAAAAAGACCTCAAGGACTTTTTGTTTGTCCCTGGACAAATTTCTAACCTGAGTTTCATTACGAAACCAACTATAAACAAGAATTTGGTTAGGCTTAGTGTCTATAGCTTCGTTCAATATAGGTAAACCATGGGATTCCATATCTTTGGCAGAATGAATTGTTTGTGTAGAAGTGGATTCAGATGGTACGGGATAGTTGGGTAACTGTTCTGTGTCTGAGTCTGGAATAGTCATGGGACTAGCTGTTGCCGTTCTATCAGAGTCAGATATAGTAATAGTCTTAGAGTCGTTTGTATTTCGTCGCTTTGAAATGTCAGCAATTTCCTTAGTCACGTCTTCTAAGTAACTTTGTAGTCTTTTCTCTTTTTCGTCTACATTAACAATCATTGAGGTATCATCTTGTTCTTCGGTGCCTAATGCGTTCAGTCTAATGCGAGACAACGCGTCTGCGTTTACGTTTTGCTTGCCATTTTTATAAATGACATTAAAGTCGTACTCTTGCAAGCGCAAACGCCAACGTGTTAACTTGCTATTAGGTTCCTTGAGTTGGTACAACCAAACTAGTGGTCTATGGTCAGTGTAAATGTCAAACTTGTGTCCGTATAGATAGGGTCTAAAATGTTTCGTAGCCCATACGATCGCTAACAACTCACGTTCAATTGTACTGTATCTCCTTTCAGTATCTGTCAAGGTCCGACTAGCATAGGCTATTGGTTTATCACCACCAATAGGTCCTTGTGACAATACTGCACCAATAGCTACTTCGGACGCGTCAGTAGTTAGAATAAATGATTTAGTCATGTCGGGATATTGCAAAATTGGGGCATTAATTAGGAGTTCTTTACATTTCTCGAAGGCTTCGGTAAACCTTTGATCAATTACTACTTTCTTACCCTTCTTTAAACAAGCTGTCAATGGTTGAGTAATTTTGGAGAAGTCCTTGATAAAACGTCTATAGTAACCAACGAAACCTAAGAAGCGTTTTATTTCAGTCTGTGTCTGTGGCATGGGGTAATTAAGAACTACTTGTATTTTGTCATTGTTAGGTCGTAGTCCATCTGTAGTCAGTGTATGTCCTAAGTACTGCACTTCCTTGCGTAAGAACTCAGATTTATCCAATTGAACTTTTAGATTGGTTTGGCGAAGTCTATCGAAGACAGCGCGTAACTTTTTTATGTGTTCATGTAACCCATTCGAATATATAAGTATATCATCTAGATATACGAGGCAATGTATACCCTGTAGGCCTCTTAAAACGTTATCCATCGTTCGTTGAAATGTCGCTGGCGCTGTTTTCAGGCCAAACGGCATACGGAGGAATTCGTAATGACCATTTTGAGTAGAAAAAGCTGTTTTCTCGGTGTCAAAAATCTCAATTTGGTGGTATCCGGAAGCTAAATCTAACGTGCTAAAATAATTGCTCTTACCTAGTTTGTCAAATAAATCGCATATGTTGGGAAGTGGGTACTTATCGTCAATCGTTATGTCATTGAGTCGGCGATAGTCTATGACCATTCTATATTTTACCTGACCAGAAGCATCTGCCTTTTTCGGGACCAAATGAACAGGGGCGCTCCAAGGCGAATGCGATTCCTGGATCACATTATCCTTGAGAAGTTTTTCAACCTGTCGTTTGATTTCCTCTGCTTGAGCCGGTGCTTGCCTGTATGGTTTAATGTAGATTGGATCTTCATTAGTGGTCCTTATGTGATGTTTCACTTGATTTGTAAAGGTCAGTGGCAATTCTTCGCTATAAAATATGTCCTTGTACTCTAGACATAGGTTATTCATTGCGTCACGTTCCTCGCGGTTTAAATGTTCAAGTCTTAATTTTGATAAATTGTCAGTTAGTATTGAATCAATCTCAACGTCTGTCAAGTCAGTAGTGTTATTCACTAGGCACACATCATTATTAAATTCGGTAACCTTGAATGGAGCTGTGATGGTCAAGGACATTTCAAGGTCAGTTATATTTTGTATTACAGTTGAGGCAAAATAATTTTCACACTTAACAATTGCAGCTGGCATTCGAACGCCATCACAAAATTGTTTAAAATCTAAAATTGCAATGCCATCTTTCTGAGTTACAGGTAATCTGACTTTATGTTCTGAACGTGGGTCTAATATAATCTGAATATCAGAATTATAAACTATGGGAATGTTAGCACCGTTGAGTTTCAGAGTCTTGTCCTTCAAACATATGTCGGCATTAAGTCGAGTCATTAAATCCATTCCAATTAGTCCGTCATATCTGCTGTCAACATCATATATGTAAAATTTGTGATAACCGTTATCGTTAAATGTGGGAAATAGTGGAATGCTCGCAACTTCATGATGAGTACTAGAAGCATGCGTACTTGTTACGGTAAACGGTTCATAGAATTTAAAATTGGGGAAATATTCGTTAGCTTTTCCAGGACTTATAAAGGATCGCGTGCTTCCTGTATCCAACATAAATTTTCCGTTTATTTCAGGTATGTATATATATGGGTGTTTTAGGTTAGCATCATATTTAAGTTCTATCACTTCGGATGTGTTTGAGTCAAATTTATGTGAAAATTTTGCACGTTCTCTGAATTCTCAGGGTTTACGGGTTTTTCAGTTGAATGCGGAATATCAACGTTTTCGCCGGATTCCGCGTCAGGGCTCTGATTTGCGCAATAGTCACTAAAGTACATGTTTATAGGATCATAGTCATAATCAGTCGTCATATTATAGGTGTAATCGTTACACATATAATTAGGGTCATAATAATACTGTTCTGCACCAGTATACAGCTCATTTAAAGGAAAATCTTTTTGAGGTTTAACCGGTGCTGCTGCAGTTCTCATTGTTACGTCACGGTCGTTTAAGGAATCCTTGGGTGGACGGTAGCCTTGTGGCTGTGGAGGTCTAAAACCAAACTGTCCTACTTGAGGTCGGAAGCCAAATTGTTGGGGTTGAGGTGGCCTTGAGCCAAATACGGGTGGTCTGTATCCGAACTGAGCCGGAGGTCTGTATCCGAATTGAGCCGGAGGTCTGTATCCGAACTGAACCGGGGGTCTATATCCCAACTGTGCTAATTGAGGTTGGAATCCAAACTGAGGGTTTGTAGTATTAGGGCGTACAAAATTTTGATTAGGTATACCAAATTTAAATTGCGTTTGATTCATAGGTCTGAAATGATTATTAAACTGTAAGGGACCTTGTGCAGAAGGTTTCGGATTTGTTGAATTTAATACTTCTTTTTCGCGTGTTGTTGATAAAGAATTTTGCGGACGATGTTGCAACATTTTACTGCGTAAGTTATACTGTTCCTGGAAGTTCACTTCTTCAAGGACATATTTAAGCGCCTCTTCTAAAGAATTTGGATTTTTAATTCGAACAATCCTTACCATGTGCTCCGGTAAATTATACATAAAAACGTTAAGCGAAGTATTGTTATATATTACTCGTTTAGCATCTTTAAGCGTTTCTGAACTATGTTGGTTTACTTTAGATATAAGGATTGCACGAATGTCCTGAATACGACTGCAAAATTCTAAATATGTCTCATTTTGTTTAATTTTTAAAGTTTCCAGCTCTATTGCTACGCACTCCTCACTTCTAGGATCTCCAAAATGTTGGACCAATAAAGATTTTAATTCAGTATAAGTTTCAAAGTCGCCTCTTTCACTTATTAGGGCTGCCGCTTTTCCCTTTAATTTACTTGTAATAGATTGCATTAAATATTCATTTCTCTCTGCGGTACCTTGGTACCTGGCTATAACATATTCACATTTTCGTAAAAATAAACTAAGTATATTTGTTTCACCACTAAAATCAGGAATTAATTTTAATACATCCCGGGGTATTGATAATTCTGGTGATTGTATAGACATTGGTGTAAGGGAACGAGCAGGCGCAGCTGCCGTCGCCTCCGTTAAATTTGTGTGACCAGTCATCTTAATATTTAATAAAATTTAAATTGTAAAAATAAAATAGAAGTAACACACAATCACAAAATAATATTGAAAATCGTATGAAAAACTTCATAAAAATGTAAAATATTATAATACTTAAGATACGTAAAGATTTTATTAACTATAATTTATTTCGCAATTAAAGGCAAAAGATTTCTCTATATTAAAATTATAACAATAATTTTTCATATGATTTTTCAGATAAAACACACTTAAAACTATACACAAAGTTAAAATTTTATTAACATATAAATGTGTAGGGAAATTGGGAAGGAAGTAGAAGGTTACTCACTGTCCAACCACCATCTCTGCTCTCCCACTCTATCGTAACTTATTTATTTGGTTCGCGGATTGCCAGATGTAGAACGCCTAACTGATTGTAAGTAGAACGCACTCTACATATAGTTAGTTACCACTCGCGAAACACTTTTCACACGTGAGTCGTGATTTTACACAGTTTTCCACACGGAACTTTTCGCGAAGGCAACAGCCAGCAATCCTACCGGCTGCGCCAGTTAGATTTCGGGAGCGACGAATTAGTTTTTTAAAAACTAGAAATTAAACTATTTTAGTAGGTGATCGAATAAGAGTTTATTATACGAACGACCTGAGCTTACTAGAGTTAATACAAGACTACTTTCTAAACCTTATAATTATTCCCATCGAAAATTAATACTTAGTACTAAAGCTTAGACAAAACAATGATGTCCGGTCGACAGATAAGGGAAGCGCTGAGTCGGAGCTTATGGCTCTACCGCAGCGTAGGGTTGGCAATATAACTAGGTAGATGAAAGCTCGGCGGCGTCAATAACATTGCAAAAATCTTAGTGTTTCCCAACACTTAGAGGTGAGGCGTATTTATCGTCACAGTTAAAAATAACAGGTATTTAAAGATATCAGATAACGATTGTTCCTTCCAATGCCAATTATCTGATCAGATACTAACAAATTCATTGACAGGACGCGGTCGACGCGGTACATTGTTAAATAATAGTTTAGCTCTCTGAAGTTTATTATATTATTACCAGAGTCGATGTTCATTACCATTTTAGTTACGCGGTAGACCCGCTGGTTGTTGTTAATTGGAGGAGTAGTCGAGTAATCCGAAGCGCCTTCAGATTTACCCACTCCCGGAAGTGTCGCTGTGATAATATTCGATTGATAAGTTTGCATGCTGTTTAGGACCATGTTCACTGACAGTATAACTTAAGATAAGTTAAATTTTATTTTATTTCTCTCTCGTGTGTTGTCACTGTCCGTGCTGATAAAGTTAAAGATGTATTTATTTTGTAAAACATGAGTAAACAATACAAGTGCATAAGCTGATAAGTTTGAGGAAGTGCTTACATGTTTTGCCATTAAAGGCGTACAAAAAAACAAAATTGACTTAATATCTACTAATAAATTGTCTGAGTTCATATAACGAAGGAAACGAAATAATGTATATTACAGAGAACTGTCGCTGTTTAACCCAGGTTTAATATATTACTTTATTATTTGAGATCATTCAAAAATTCTGATCAGCTGATTTGGCTATGAGAAGAAAATTTGCGGAATAAATGTATTTTCTTTCTTTATTTTTATCAGATGTTTAAAATAGAATCGGCCGATTACCCATACAAAAATTTATGTTCAAACGGCTGATTTTGCTCTAATCTCGCTCGATTAAGATCCGATTAAATTGCGAACATAATAACACATAATTTCTTAGAATTGGAGCTAATAGATTTCTCAGAATTAAAGCTCAAAGGGTTTTAAGTTATCGGAGAAATTGTTATGTTGTTGGATTATTTTTAGTATTTCTTTTAAAAGGATAATCCGTTAAACGTCTTTCGTAGTTTTGTGATTCGAACGTCTGGAATAACTTGTAAATACCACGGTTTTCAATATTCTGGATGGATCATGTGATTGCGCATCTAAACAATATGAAGCACTGCTGTTGTTGCAGTATTAGTACAGAAGGCTCACTAGAATATCGAATTAAGGGAACCAAACTGAACCAAATCATCCATGAGAGTCCGTCAGATATTTTGACATTCGTGGCTGATAGTCTACCAAACTGCCGAAGACACAGAGACCACGGTCACAGTACATACTCATGTACCTACCTATGGACTGTGTAAGAAGCTCACTCAAGATTTAACCGATATGCGATGATTTAGCACAAAACCTAACGATAAGATAGGACAAATTCTGTGTTGCCAATAAAAAAAGGGATCAGACAAACATTTTTACATACAGTCACTCGATGTGGCTCCCGCTGAAAATCAGCGCTGTCGGGTTGCTCGCAGCGTGGCAGCACACGCTGAGCGGAAGACTTTTTGACACAGCTGCGACGTACAATCCATTGTATATAAGGTTTATTTTTGTTTTCCATGTTTTTGTATTTTTATACTTTTATATGTCTTTAAAATCGTTTTTGTGCTGTGTCAAATAAATACATTTTTCTTTTTGCATAATATTAAAAACCAATTTTGGATTTTGAATTATACTGATTTAAATCGACTAAAAAATAGAAGTGTTTTTGTAGTGAAAAATGTTGTTTTAAGACATAACCCCTTTTTCCTTAGCACCACAGAATTGCTTGAGCTTCAGCGATATATTTGCTTATAGTTCGAATTTACATAAGCTCCATGCGCATAGCATGGCATAATTTGCATGTGCCCCACTAATAGCGCATAGCATGGCATAGTTTGCCTACTGAACCATCTTTTTCGTGGTCACGTTATCGTGGTACATAACCATTGACCTACTTGTGCGAACGCGCGGTAACAATGTTAACGCCTAAAATTAGTTCAGTTATGAAACGTTCTATTTTTAATGTCCACTTGAACTATGTTACGCTCACGTAAAATTGTTAGGTGAATAGAACAATTAGTCGTATATTTATTTACTTGCTGTCATCCGCGAATTCGCTCGCCGCGACGCCGCGTGGTAAGTGCGTTCACCTCCTTAGAAGTCGAACTTTTACCGTCCCAATTTCACCTTTCTAGCTTCAGCCATTTTACCCGTATGTCATTCAGTGAGTAATTCAGCTATTATTCTTATAAAATACTAGCTGTGCCCGCAACTTTGTCTGCGTGAAATTTAACTTTTATTTTTCGCGGTTTTCTAATTGTTTTCCTAATTAAAAGTAAGTCTAAGTTACTCCTTAGGATATCAGCTATCTGCCAGTGAAAATCCCCTCAAAATCTGTCCAGCCGTTTCGGAGATAAGCTGGAACAAACAGACAGACGGACAGGGAGAAAAAAATGTTTTTATTTTAATAAATACCGTATATAATTTCATACGTATTTAGTAAAAAGCTGTTATTTTTTAACATGACAAAAAGACACTTTTTCCTCGTTTCGGGTCTTATAATAAAATCAACTCTATGCGGAAGGTGTCGCAAAAGCTCAGCATACTTCTATTTGCGACGTTGTCATTTTGAAAAACTGCCCCTTTAATATCCTCCTTCACTGTCTACCCATAAGTGTTTCTTGGTGCTTACTGAATTGAACAATATTATTGGGAGTACGAAGTTATAATTTACTATCCGCAATTAGATTAAAAAACTCCCGACTCCAACTAGAAAAAGAGCTGTAACTTTTGAACGACTGAACAGATTTTCATGAAACATAGCTAAGATGATACCCGATTAAAGTAGCTTTCATTAAAAAAAACACATACACACAGATACACACTATAAACTTATAACACCTCTCTTTTTGTCGGGGGTTAAAAAAGGCGAGTCGGTGATTGTTCATACAATCACTCGCCTTTTTCTAAGCTACGGAAGTTGTTGGCTACGCGCTACGAAATCGTAGAGCCTTCAGATTACATTGACTACGCGGCAAGCTCAGATACAAGAGGGTGCAGCCTGGGCAATTGCCCCCTCTGGATGCAAACAGAAATGTAGTTTGGTACTACTGTTACGTGATTCATCGTATAGTATGGATTTTGATTCCCATGGGCAGAATATCAGCATAAATATGGCCGGGATGATCCAGAACCTGGTGGTAATTTGGCATAGTGAGATTTTCACGTTTGACAACTTGTTAACATGTTTCCATCGATGGTGATGATGATGATCATCACCATCGTCATCTGTAAATATGTGGCAACTTATCTGTATGTAATAATAACTTTACAAACCCATATTTCATGCAAATAAAGAACATTCTGATTCTGATGGTGTGTGTGTATTGTTTTTGTGTTATTATTGGTTGTTTTAAACTGTTTTCATTGTTATTTTTCTATACTATTCTATGTATTTTTAAGTACAATATAATTTTGCTCTACTTCGAAAATCAATGACATTTTGAAACACTGCTGAGCTATTCTGAAAGTTAAAGTGTGTTGCCCACAGTTAATTCCGCTGAAATGACTCTATCCGCATTCCATAACATGTGATCCGTGGGAAAATCCGCGTTCACGTCACTAAAAATCTCAGCGCTTTCAGTTTTTCCTGTAAATTTTGTTTATCGCAATTTTTTATTTGATTTTCTGTAGTTTTGACTTGTGTTGTCATTACAAAATATTGACTTGGCTTCCAGCAGTGTAAAATCAGTTCAATCAGATTTGTTACAAACGATAAATCCGTATCCAATACCTACGGTTAATTCTCACAGTTTATAAAACTTATCTCAACATATTTGTCTCGTTACGTTTATGTAAAGTAAATGTTACGCACATGTTTTGTTACTCATGTATACATAAATAATTTTTGGATGGCTCAACTTCTAAGCGATATTGTGATGAATTTATTTACTATAAGTAATCGACCCCTAAGTAGCATGTGAAAATCTCTTCAAAATCGTTTCATTGAGTTTTAAGTCATATGTAAGTGCACGACAGAAAGAAAAACAGTTCAGAGGGGTCAGTTTCTATCCTTGATCAACACATAGATATAATTTGCAAGGGGGTCAGCTTCTCTCCCTGATCAACAGATAGATATAATTTGCAAGGGGTCAGTTTCTCTCGCTGATCAACACAGATATATAATTTGCAGGGGGTCAGTTTCTATCCCTGATTTATACCGAATCTTTTTGTGATATCTTGGTATTGGTATTGGTAACGCGGGCGAGTTTCCGCAACTCCACGTCTATGCGCGTATTTTGCGTGCGGGTGGGACTAGATTGTTTTATTCTAGCCAACCCAGCTCCTCGAGGAAGGCCAGCAGACATTTCATGTTGCCGGCGATCTCCCGAAGAGTACTCAGGTTACCGAAGTACGTGGTCCTGTAAGTGGCGATTTCTGGGCAGTTTAGCAGCACGTGGGCCGCTGTTTCGTCAGCCTCCATGCACGCTCGGCATAAGGGGCTGTCTGTAATTCCTATAACAGAGAGGTGTTTGTTAAAACTACCGTGGCCGGTGAGGGCTGCTGTTACCGTACGTAGCTGTTGTTTCGTCAGTCTGAGTAGTTGCCTGGTGATCCTGACGTCTACCGCCGGCAGGGCCTCTTTGGCTTGCCTGCACTCACCGTGATTCTGCCATGAGCTGTTGTGTTTTACCCTGGTTCGTTGTCTTACCAGGGTGCGTAGGTGTCCGAAAGGGAGTGGTGTCATGGGTTCCGGACCCACAGCCACCGTGCTAGATCCCCTTCTAGCGAGCTCGTCCGCTGCATCATTGCCTCGGCAGTTGCTGTGGCCTTTGATCCATTGAATCGTGATGTCTGTGATGTTGCCTACCTGATTTAGTTTCTGGTGACACTCGTAGATTAGCCCTGAGTTGGCTGTATAGCTGTTTAGGGCTTGTAGTACTGCCATGCTGTCAGAGAGTATACGGATGGGGTATACCTTAACCTCCCGCGCCATAATGGCTGAAGCTGCTTGAATGATTCCCATACACTCCGCTTGGAACACAGTGTTGTGGACCCCGAGCGGTGTGGACTGATGTATATTGAGGTCCTCCGAGAAAATCCCCGATCCTGTTCCCGTACCTGTTTTGGAACCATCTGTGAAGATCCTAAGCTCTATGGGGTTTAGGCCCTCGCATCTGTGGTCCTCATGTAATTGTATCTTATACTTCTTATCGAAGATGAACTGCTTCGGTATGCGGTCGTTAATGGCTTGCATTACGGGGAAGTCCTCGAAGAGTTCATCTAGGATTGTAGTATGCGGTGTGTTGCTGTTCTTCCACAGGGATAATGTCTGTAAGCGTAGCGCTGCCATTGCCGCTTCCTGTTTCATGAATAGGTTTAGCGGTGGGAGGTCTAGCATAGCTTCCAGAGCTGCAGTTGGGGTTGTTCTCATGCAGCCTGTGATCGCCAGGCAAGCTTGTCTCTGGACGCGCTGTAGTTTGTTGCATGCCGTACCAATCTTGGTTCGGGGCCACCATACTACTGCCCCGTATGCTAACATAGGGCGTATCACCATCTTGTACAGCCATAGGATTATCTTTGGTGATAAGCCCCACTTCTTACCCATCATTCTCCTACACTGCCAGAAGGTGATGCTGGCCTTGTTCGTCTTGATGTCTAGATGGCTGCTCCATCTTAGTTTGTTATCTAGGATGACACCCAGGTATTTGTCTTCGTTGAGATATCTTACGTTATTCATAGTTTATACTCTCCGCAATACTATAATATAGTATACTGTATCCACGAATAGAGAATTTTACGAATTAACGCAAAATTACGAAATCCACGATCGTAGCAACTTACAATTTTTTTTTTTTTTTTTAGCGTGGTAAAATCATCAAATGAATCCTCCCACCCCGGGCAGGGCGGGAGGGACTGTCAGACTTGTACTGACTAAAATCCACGGTGTTCCTTCGATAGCCCTTTACGTTCCGGGGTCACGGTAATGAGATAAGTCCCGCGACCAGCTACTTACACTAGTGATGAATATGAGTAGAAGCATTTTGTGTCTACAGGGAGGAGACTCCAATGCAAAAAGTGTCCAAGTCCATTTTCGATATTTTTATAATAGCAATGCGGGCTAATAGCACCTTTCCTCTATTTCCAACTAAATTATTACTAAAACTATATGTGCATTTTCAACTCGAATATAATAAAATGGTTCGCCAGCTTTAAATGAGTAAGTACGGTGTTTTAGTTAAAAATCGCGTAACTTCCGGCTACGCGAATTGCGGCGCGACGAGCGACACGAAAATTCGCGCGGCGCGGTATGCAAGCAAGCCACAGACATTCGCGATCATCGCCGTAATTGGAATAGACGGCGAGACCGCAGAACACAGAAAAGAGGTGAGAACCTCTTTCTGTGTTTTGTGGGCGAGACAGTTATATCAAAGTTAACACTTCTTCTTCTTCTTTTAATTTTATGGTTCCATAGCTCCATCGTAATTCGATGAAAGTTAACACTTCATTGCTTGGATAGTGTTTTTTTATTTTTCCTTTATTTCTTACGTTTCAAATTATTTGAAAGGTGTTGGGTAGTACAGGAATGAAATATGGCATGTGCGCTCATCAAAAGGCATCAAAATTTGCGTCGTCAACTCACTTTGTTTTAGACGTAAGTCGCAACACGCGAATTTTCGCTCGCTGGTTACATAAGTACCTTATGAATAATTTTAAGATATTCGCTATGCAAAACAATCGCTGAGCATCACACAGGTTGACCTTAGATTATTATAGGTACAAGTAATATTTATACAAACTTACTTATGAACTCACTTAACTATTTTCGTAATAGTCAAAACTCTTTCTTAATGGAAGGTAAAACCTATTTTAGCTAGATGTCCGTTCCGTCCAGTTTTAATTTAAAGCTAGTTTAATCGGATTTCATCTTAGCTATGTTTCATGAAAATCTGTTGAGTCGTTCAAAAGTTACAGCTCTTTTTCTAGTTGGAGTCGGGGGTTTTTGACGGTTAGGTTATCTAATCCATAACCCACACGGTTATTCTCACTTCGCCACCCCCACCAAGGCCTTCGAAAACCTAATTAGTACTAGTAATTTTTTTACAAGGTTGCTCAAAGTTTTGTATCTTCTGATCATATTAAAGTTTATTACCAGAGTCGACGTTCATTACCATTTAGTTACGCGGTAGACCCGCGGACCAGGGCACCCGGAGGCGTCAATTCCATAGGATAGAACGGTGCGCCGCACACGCACGTTTCTACCCGTTCGTTCTTTTGTATGGAATGGCCGGAATTGGAACCGGACGCGGAAACCTGACATGTGCGGTCGGCCTTAGTTCAGTTTAGTCCTGCCAAAGTGCGTAATATAATCGACACTAATAAGTAGTCACGCTAATGAACCTGCCAGTATGAGCGCACTCTTGCTCGCTTTGCATCAAACTAAATTTGGTATAAGAACCTGCCTAATACTTTGAAGTAGAAAGTAAGCAGTATCTACTAGCTGCTGAGGTAAAGGTAGGTACCTAGTTTTGAAGCTGGTGTAACGATTACGTATGGTAACTAGTGGTATAGTTTGTTATTAAGTAGCTGTCTATACAGCAGCGTACCTACTTAGACTTTGTTTTGTCAGTAGCCAGATTAAATATATCGAGCTGGTAATTTAAAATTGGAACAGTTTTTGTATGGAATTATCAGATTTATCTAGCCATTGAAAAATCGCGCCTTAGTCAGTCTTAGCGAATACTTAGCACAATTTCAGCGTGTTACGACTATAAATTCCAAATCAAAGTATAATTTTATGCATTTAGATAAACTTAGCTTTAAGTATAGTCTGTTGTAAGTCAATGTACGCATTATAGAAATAAGCCACAGATGCGTTTAGAAAAAAAAATACGCGGATGGCAAGCGCAATAAAATTAAAATTAAGTACCTATGTAACGTTTCCTGAATAAAAACTTGGCATATGGCTACGGCAAAAAAAATGCTTTTTATATCGGCTATGCCTGCTAATCATTGCGTAATGCTCTTAAACGTTGTTTATTATCATGTGATGATAAATACAAATTCTTCTGATGATTCTGCGCGCTTTTATTGGTAATATTTACGATCTGAAAATATTCAGGGCCTTGAAATAAAAACTCTAGTTCATCGATGTTATTTTAGCAATGGTGTTAGCAAGCAATGTCATACCTACGCATATGCGATTATTTTTATGATCAAAAATAACGACCAACGTGTGACGGGGATCACTTTAAATAGACCGTTTCGATTTATACTTTCGCACCATAATTCGCACATTTAAAAAAAAAGTTATTTTCGTATAAAAATAATCGGAATTCCAATTTCAATATTCGGAATGTCAACAATACACAATAACAACACTCCAATACGTAATAAACAAACACTCCACTCCACGTACCGCTCTTCCCGACAGATGGCGCACCGATCACAGCGACTTTCACTTCGGATAACGACGACTTCTTGCGTCTGATTCCTCTAGCGGACATGATGTTACATCCGACGCGACGCGTCCGTACTTCGTCCGTAGCACGATTGCGCGCGAACTCGAAACAAAAAGCTTCAGGCGCCCCAATCTATAAATACACGGAGCGACACTCACTGACATCCAATGCGTGTTAATGGGTCAAGATCTGGCCAGGATCAGAGTCGTGCAAATAGCCCTGTTTACACCGGCTTCCTCACTGCCACTGTTCATGGCGGTAGGCCAACGGCATCACTCCCACTTAGACTCAAACGCTCCAACGTATTTATCATGCGGAATTTATAATACCTACGTGTAATTTAGTCGTCAATGTTTTTCAACGTTCGGTTCCAGAATGTTTTGGCTGATTGACGTATGACGACATTATCGACCAAGGATTCAATGTAGAACAGTTGTCAAGTGCCACTTTAGGAGTCATGTGAAAGCTTGCAGACGATCAACTTGTGAATGTACACAACAACAGTTGTTGTGGTTGTCTGGTAGAGAATGCCTACGGCATTAAGACCGCCTTTGTACATTGTACATGAAGCATTTTAAATAAATAAACAGTTTAAGACGTGATCGTACAGTTGATCGAACATAATATCTCATATTTACCTATAGCTCTACTCCAATGCACCGCTGAATCATGTATTCGAAAGTTTACTTAAATCACTGAGATGGTTCGTAACCCTTAACAATAATAATAGTTCAGCCCATTGCTGTCCAACTCCTAGTCGCGGGCCTCTTCTCCTAATGAGAAGAGATAAACGTTAGTCCACTACGCTGGCCTGGTGCGTGTTGGCGGACTACACACGCCATCAAGAACTTTGTGGAGCTCAGCTCTCAGATGTGCAGGTTTTCTCACGATGTTTTCCATCACCGTTATCGCAAGTGATGATCAAATTCTGATCTGCACATAAATTCGAAAATTCAGAGGTGCCGGCTAGCTTTGAACTCAGACCCTCTGGAAGGTAACCATTCAACCGCTAGGCTATCACTGCATTGCACGGCCACTTATTACAAGCTTTTATTTTTCTTATACATACGGTAACTTATTCTTCTTATTTAAATAGATTTATATAATAAGTGATAGTGATTTATATAAAAAGTTACATTACAACCCCTTGTTACTACTAACTACCTAACTTACTCATCATTAGGAACAGCTTTTGTTCTGGGAGCAACCCTGCACCCTGATGGAAGGCAAGCGTTCAACCGCTGGGCTATACATTTTGTTAGTAATATTGAATTATTTGTATGGAACCATCACAGCCAACTTAACAGTAAGTTAGCAATGACTAAGTTGTCTGTGGGAACCATGGAACATTAGATTTTTTTATTTCCCAAATTCACGATTTTGCCCATCAGAATAGTTGTTTATATCTAATGATGAATCCAATAATCCCCATCCTGGTTTATATACTCTTTTCGACTAACCTTGTACAATAATTGTTTTAAACCAATCAATTATATCGACGGTGGAAAGGCAAAATTGACTAAGCGACATGTAGGCAACTTTACAGGAGAGCCAATTAAAGATTGAATTTTTCTTAAAAAAATCATTTAACTTTTCAATGTCTAACCAGCTTTTAAATGAACTAAGATTCATGCCAATACAATGAATAGTAGATTTTATAAGATTTTTTTAGAAAATTTCAATCTTTAATTGGCTCTCCTGTAAAGTTGCCTATATGTCGCTTAGTCAATTTTGCTTTTCCACCGTCGATATGTAGGTAGTAGTTACGTATGCGTCTTGTGTGCGTGCGCCTGTAACCGCTCGATGTATGGAGCCGGCCTTCTACCTATCTATTTTGTACTGTAGTGTTTTGTCTACATTTCCGCGGTGACTGCCTAAGAATAGACTACATGATTCTCGCCCCGAAGGTGTCGCGACAGAGGTGACTAAAAGATTTGATTTCGTGGATTGATAGCAGCATAGCAATCACCGCAAAAGTAGGTACCTACAATAATCCCCTTCCGGGTTTATAAATAGATATACCCTTTTCGACTAACCTTGTAATAAACCTACCTCGTAAAAAAGTCCGATAGAAATAAATTCTATATCTACAAATAAATAAAATTGAAGTGTCTGTTTGTAAAGTCAAAATAACAGGTTTTTAATAAATGCATAATGAAAGTATAAGGTGCTTACAAAAAAAATTGTCCGTCGGTCTGTTTGTTCCGGCTAATCTCCGAAACGGCTGGACCGATTTTGATGGGACTATCGCTGGCAGATGTTATAAAGAGTAATTTAGGCCAAAAATAAAGAAGGTTCAGACAAAAAAAAACCCACGCTGAATGAATCGCGGGCATAGCTAGTAAAAACTATATATTTAAAAAGCTCTTTCTATGTGAAAAGTCTATTATTATGTCAACGAAGACTATAAAAATATCATAACTATACTCGTATCATTGCAATTTTATCCTGAAAATTGCTAGGCTGATTGCGTAGGTACCTCTAATTCTTTCCTTGTGTCCAAACTTTATTCGAACCTTTGCAATTGTCCTAGGAATTTCGCAATAATCCGCTCCTTCCAATGCTACGACATTTATAGGTACTTGTTACAACCGTTTCGGACATCAGTGTTTACTAGATGTCGGCAATATTATTTATGGCAGACGTTTCGTTACAGTAATAAAACAGATGCGTAGGTACTGCATAGTTCATTCATTGGTCGAAACCAATAGATCTACTTACTTCTAGGTATAACACATTCACCGTCCATTGAGAAACATGAAATTCCTCGTGGAGCCGTGATCTTGGACGGTTCTAGCAGTCTAGGATACCGGCTTTCTACACTTTATTACCTATCAGACTGGGAGTGGAGATTGGTGTGCCCAAAGGGTGTGCCTTACCCATATTGACATAATATAATCACTTGAAACTTCACTTCACGTTAGGTAGTACCTATTGTATTCAGCCGCAGGCAACCGGTTGTAATTTGAATGGCTAATAACCATAACCTAACCGTCAAAAACCCTCGACTTCAACTAGAAAAAGAGCTGTAACTTTTGAACGGCTAAACGGATTTTCATTAAACATAGCTGATTCCCGATTAAACTAGCTTTCAATTAAAAGAAACTGCATTGAAATCGGTCCATCAGTTTTGGAGCTACGATGGTACAGACAGGCACACATACATATTATACACAATACAAACTAATAACACCCTTCTTTTTTGCCGAGGGATAAAATAACATCATCATACTATGAAGATTGTCGTTTTTTTTGGATCAGACATATTACTCCAACACACTACCAAATCCAGAATATTTCCGGTAAGAAAAGAATGACAATATAGACATGGTCTTATTGCATCAGCAATTCTGTCTGGCAGCGAGCCAAGCACTTAACTCATCTGGTGATTACAATTAAAACATTCCACGTTATTGTTTAGCTTCGTGGCAGGGAAAGAGTTTTCACCTTGAACGATATGACTTCTCAAACTCCACCCAATCACATTGGTATAAAATATAATTGACAGAAATAATTTGCATTAAAAGTTTCTAGCGATATTCGTTTAAAAATATAGGTACAGAATACAGAGGTCGGACTGGTGTCGAACCCGATACCTTTCAATCTGGGGTTTACTTAGTATGACCTATGGTCCTACTTTATTAGCGGAGGTTCTTTTATGGAGTTATAGTACCTACTCAACATTACATTATGAATAACTTTTACTATGGGAGAAAACATAAAATCCCCAAAAAAAAAAATCTGCTGTTGCAAATATGTCCGGCCTAATACTTACCACTTCAGCTTGGCAAACCCAAGATACTGCGCACCATTACCCGCTGGCAAATTTAAAGCGTGGACCTCTGTGGAACTGTCAAAGACCATGTTTGAGTGCCCTATGTAAGGGTAAGGCGATTGCACAGAGAGGGCTAATTCACGTAATTTTAAGACTCGCCGATCGTATTGCAGTGACGCTCGAACTTGACGCTAACGTACCTATCTCACTGAAGCTCAGAGGATACCAAATGGCAGAATAGTCGACATCGGCTCATTTGCCATAACGAAAGAAGAAGAAGATTACCATATACTCATATGCGGTCCTCAGCTGAGAAGGGATGCGGCCAACCGATTCATATAAATTAATCAGGGTCGAGATTTACGAATATCGAGGTGTAGCTATTAGACCATCGTTTGATACGTTGAATCAACGTATCGGTATCGTATGTAAAGTGCAGCTCCAACAGGGTAAAACCAGTATCAGTAAATGCACCAAATAGTTGCGACAAACTAATGCTTTTAATTAACTCAGATGCGACAGCACGTGGTTGCGTCGCACGAAGTCGGGACCATAAACTTGTTATTCCGACACACGGTAGATACCTGAAAGCATGTGGGGGTTTTTATTTTTTTGTGCTGACAATGTATTTTCTGTATCGAATAAATGCTTTCTATTCTATTGGTGTGTGGAGGTGGACATACAGTTGATTAGTTAGTAATAATCAATTAATTAAAACAAAACATCTTGTTTATCTAGGTTCCTTCCTACATTATATGATAACTACTTTGTGCCATTATCAAATATAATTATTTCTCTTAACAAGACCTATGTCCAGAAGTAGGATTTTCAGACGTTGTCATTATGAATCCCGTGTTTTTTTTTTTATAATTACGGCTTCTCGATAGCTATAATGTCAAGATTTGCTATTTCGATCCGATTACGCAGAAATTTTATATTATAGACCGAAGCACTAAATCATGTCTGAAAAAATCCAAAAAAGAGGTCGGTTTTATCTGCAGAGCTAATAAATAGTTCGTGATTCTTTTACGAAACCATTTTGAAATAGGGAAGCAGAAGGCATCGTCACAGAAACAATGCGTAAATTTTATTCTCAAAGTATAATAATATCTAAACTATGTAGAGAAACAATACAATAAGTGAAAACGCTTAAAATATCCATTATGTTCGATATGATTTGAATAATTTCGTTCATCAGTCAGTGAGAATGTTGTCCCGCCAGATGCAGACACAAAATTAAAACAGCTTGTTATAAATTTAATTTTGAACTTTTAATTTATAAAAAGTATACATAAACACATATTATTAAAATTAAAAAGTGACCAATATAGTCACTTTCCGGTCAAACAAAACTATGAAGGAACACAAATAAAAACGTATATTACGAAATAAAATTATTTCAAACAATCAAGTTAGCCTATCGCAAATCGCAGCCCACAACAGGGGGGCTAAATAGGCCACATTGAGCATTTCATCTACTGATCTGCATAGTAACTGTCAAACAGATGATTACTGAATATGAACCTTATGCGGATGACATTAAGAGTTGTCAATTAAGTTGATATTTTGACATTTGAATCACGGCCTTTTTAGCCCCCCAGGACACAGGCCTTCAAATAATTTAATCGTTAAAATTTCTCATGATTGCTTACATAAAACAGAAATAAAGAATTTAAACTAAAAACATAGAAGTGATAAAAAAATCATGAATTTCGCTTAAATTAGATAAATGGGAAGTCTTCTTTTTCTGCAGCAGACTGCTCATATTATGTACAGAAATGCCATCAGAAAGGGACTAGCAATAATTTGCCCTGGGGAAAGCGAATCCATAGTTCTATATATACAATTTCTCGGATTATTAAAACTACAGTGGGGCCAACAAGTGAACCGGTTTTTGACAGTTCAATTTAGTGATTTACCCATTATCGATATGATTGCACGGTAAAAAAACTAGTTAGAAAATCCAGCCCATTACTGTCTCTCTGCTGTAAACGGGCCTTTTCTCAGAATGAGAAGGTCTAGCCCTTAGTCCACTAGGCTGGCCTGGTGCATGTTGGCGGACTACACATACCATCGAGAACTTTATGAGGCCCTCTCAGGTGTGCATGTTTCCTTCACCGTTAACGCAAGTGACAATCAAATTGCAAGTATCAAAATTAAAATTAGATGGGGACGGCCCTCCTCTACGGTCATGTCACGACTTGTACATCAGCATTAATAATCAGCATCGATCAATTCGGATGCTGATGTTGAAAATGATGTTGAAGGTCCGCGGATGCTGATGTTCGCAACAATCCTGGTGCAAACACATCCAAACAATAAAATTGAAACTATCCACCAAGAGTCACTATCGATAATGATATCGAGTTAAACATCGATGTTACATCTCTAGTAAAAAATGTGACCGATATAATTCGGAATTCAATTCGCTTCAATCGGATGATAATTTGTCATAGTGTTACTGAAAGTTGTGAATTGTCAACAAACGTTTTACTCGTCGGCCTTACTGTAGTAAATGTACATAATGTTTTAAACACTGTTTTGAAATATTTTATATTGTTAGGAGTCTTTAGATTTATTTATGAAACAAAGTTAACTTATATTTAGGTATACTTATTCATATTCATAGATATACATTTTACCCCGCGATCATGGCGCTTGTTGCGTTGAAATATCGGGAGCTCAATTCAACAATAAATTACGGAGAATATGTTTTAAGTGTCAATAATACAGTACGAGTATTATAAACTTTGTCTTTTTTTTTTTTAAACATTGCCCCTCACTAGCATTTCTCCTGTATCGAGGGTACAGTTTACAAACACACATGTCACATGCACACACAACCAGACCCGAAACAACTATCTGTAGATCATACAAATATTTGTTCCGTGCGGGGATCGAACCCGCGGCACGTAGCGCAGAAAGCTAATCAGTTAGCCACTGCGCCAACCGTGTCGTCTGTATGAAGTTAGCCGTAATTGCGCGAATGTTACAGCTGCGTCCCCTGCAAACTATTGAGACCTAAAAAACGAGTACTGCGCATCCATTTGTTGCGTACTACAGAGAGGCAAAGTTATAATACACGTACTGAACGTCGCGGGCACAGCTAGTTAGAACATAAATACTATATACATTTGCGTTCGCATGGTATTTAACAAAAATATTTTTTCTTTAAATTGTAAGTAAAAGTAGCAAGTTACTTATAACATCAGCTATCTGCCAGTGAACGTCCCGTCAAAATTGGTCCAGCCGTTACGGAGATTAGCCGAACAAAACAGAACGACAATTTTTTTTAATAGTTATTTTGTTATTTGTGGCATTATGTATTTAATAAAAAGCTGTTATTTTGACATTACAAACAGATACTTCAATTTTATTTATTTGTATAGATATCAGTGGCGAAGGGTAACAGTTTTAAAAGGGGAAGCCGTCCCAAAAATGCCTTCTAAAAATAGCTGCAATTAATGCTGCAAGACAAAAATCCATACCGTCCCTTGTAATCTATAAGTAGTCATGTCTGGAAGAGCTCGACCTAACTGAATAACAAGCCATATTACGTTGGTCTATGCACTAACCAATTCCTAAAGGGAAGCCGATGGGAATCGGGTTGTATGGACTCTTCGCCACTAATAGATATAGATTGCATGTTGATAGTATGATGTCGAATTGTTGAAATTGTCGAATGAAATGTGCATCTTATGTAATATCATTACTTAAGGTACAAGAAAAATCTGTGCCTGTAAAAGTATTCGAAGGAAAGAACAAGAAATTATAAAATTTGACTAATACGTGTAACATTCGACCTTCCCCAGCCTATATCTTACGGCTACTATATAAAAACTAATCTTATATCTAATCAGAACTATAGTTAGTCTCTTGCATGAGTGGTTGTAGGTCCTCCCGCTTCCTGTCGCCGCGGTTCGATATCCGCGTCACTCCCTCTAGCACGCCGATATCCGATAGACTGTAAATGAAAGTATTATTATCTTCTATGCTTACACATGTATTCAAGAAAATCCCTAAGATATATTTGTTCTCAAAGAACGTCAGCAAGATGACGGGGCCCCCCCTGTAGAGGGCCGAAGCCTGCCGGGGTCGCGGGACTTATCTCATTACCGTGACCCCGGAACGTAAAGGGCTATCGAAGGAACACCGTGGATTTTAGTCAGTACAAGTCTGACAGTCCCTCCCGCCCTGCCCGGGGTGGGAGGACTCATTTGATGACTTTACCACGCTAAAAAAAAAAGAGAAAAAAAAAAAAAATGATATATTATTTTGTTCAGTCAGTAAGCGGATAGTGAGGAATGCGGCGATTTGATTGGTCGGGTGGTCGAAATTTGGAATTAATTTATGGAACAGCAGAATTTTTTATCGCGATTTATTGTTTGGTCCCATAGTTAAAAGTTGTTCATAAGGGGCCATTAAAGTATTACGTATGCACTACAGGGGGGCAGGGGGAGGGGGGGGGGGGGTCTTTGCTTTGCTTATTTTTGATGACATGGGAGATGGCGGATCTGGATGGTGATTACGTCAGCAGTATTTATTGTTTTAGTTTTTCGGATTTTCTACAAAATTTAATAAATTCTTCTAATAAATATTATGTGCGTTAAAGTCCTCTAGTCAAAGCCTGTTCCTTATTTCTATAATTGTTGCTCATGAATCAATAAAGAAGCCAGAATACATTGAAAAATGCATGGACCAATGTTTACGTAAGCATGGGAGGGTAAGAGCTTTACTTACTTTTGCTGAAGAGGGGATGGGGGGGGTTACGTAATACTTGAACGGCCCCTAACGATGAGTAGGTTCCTTCAATGTTTCCCTCGTTCAACCAGTCACCCTGTATTTATAATTAACGACCCGCCCTAGTTTTGCACGGGTGTAATTTCTCTACTATCCTTACATTATTGATCTCCGGCCACCGTAGGCGCGGGCATGCGGACAGCGAGTAAAGGGCAACTCGCTGTCCGACCATGGACCATGCCCGGGTCGACGGCGCGTTGTGTTCCACGCGCGCCTCAAAGAACGTCAGCAAGATGACGGGACCCCCCCTGTAGAGGGCCGAAGCCTGCCGGGGTCGCGGGACTTATCTCATTACCGTGACCCCGGAACGTAAAGGGCTATTGAAGGAACACCGTGGATTTTAGTCAGTACAAGTCTGACAGTCCCTCCCGCCCTGCCCGGGGTGGGAGGACTCATTTGATGATTTTACCACGCTAAAATAAAAAAAATAAAAAAATCCTTACATTATTATATGAAAGTATTATACATATAAAGATCTTCCGGAAGAACTGCTCTACATTACGGTAAAAACCGCTTCAAAATCCGTTGTATAATTAAGAAATTAGGGAATAAACAGACAGACGCGGCAGGCGACTTTATTTTTAACTGCCGTCAAAAAAGAGGGGTGTTTTAAGTTTGTAATGTGTAGCTGTGTGTCTGTCTGTAGCATCGTAGCTCTAAAATATGGACCGCAGGGCGCAGGCAGTCTTTTTTAATTGAAACCTAGTTTAATCGGATATCATCTTAGCTATGTTTCATGAAAATCTGTTCAGCCGTTCATAGTTACAGTTCTTTTTCTAGTTTTTCTAGTGTAGTAGTAGTTAGTTGTTGTTGTAGTAGTTGTTGTAGTTTGGTAGTAGTTGTTGTAGTTGTTTTTGTAGTTTTTGTAGTAGTAGTAGTTTGTCAGGGGTTTCTGACGGTTAAGTTATATACTAATTAGTAATGTACTCACACTTGCGGTTCCACGTCGTCCACGTGTGTGGGCGTGAAGTAGGGATTGGCGGCGGCTGGCCGGAACTTGTAGCCTGTCATCACGAAGAACACAAGTGTCGCCATCTCGCGGAACATCTCGTCTATCCACGCGTATTGGAATGGTACTGTAATCTGGAAATGCACAATGTTGTAATTTACATTTCTACCGATTTTGATTTCTATTGCGTAGGTAATAGAACTAAAAGTCGGTTATTTGCCAGTTATTAAGTGTCGTTGTCGATTTTGACTACTATTACCTACGCAACAGAAGTCAAAATGGTTTGAACGATACTGCAAAAAGCACCAATTACGAGACCATTCTGACACGATTGAAATAGCAGAATTAAGATCCTGGTCTGAACTCAAGATATTTGTAAACTCCAAGGGGCTTATTATGAGCCTTATTAAATAGCAGGGCAGAGATTGAACTGCCCGACATTTCCAGTATAAGCTGACCCTTTCATTGTACGAAAGCTAATACAGTGCAAGGTCAGCTCATACTGGAAAATTCTGGGCAGTTCATTTTCTGCCCTGCTATAAGAGTTCGCAGTAAGCCCCCAGATCAACCGCTATTTTCTGGAAGGCTATACTCCGTTCGAAACAAAATTACAAATTTAAATAACTCCATATACACTTTATTCAACCGATTTTGATTTCTACTACATTGGTGACATGACGAATTACAGCTGCAGTAAACATTTTGTTATCGTAAATACGTTTTTGCTTTTAATGCCATCCTTATGCGTACGGAATAGAAGTCAAAATCGGTTGAATACACTGTAAAAGGGTTTGTTAAAAGTGTCTAATGTTATTTCAAATGGAGTATAGGTCGGTGATAACTTACATTCAGTATAGATATGACGATCCTGGTGAAGTATATGTAGCAGACGACCATGACGTAGAAATGTCTGAAGAGCTTCAGCTTGCGAAGGTTGATGGCCGCCTTGCCATCTGTGCTCGACGCGTCTTGTAGGTGACGTATTGACCTGAACACAATACAAAACATTTAAGCCCGTCACACACGTAGCTATAATATATATTAATATACTGTGCTATATATTACATTATAGCAAGCCCCCACACGTGGTAGCTATACTGTAACATATTTTGATGACGTAATAGAAATATATATTATAGCTGCGTCTGAGGTCGCTCGAAGATTACTATGGAAAATATATCGTAATATGTCTTGCTATAATATATATTATAGCTACGTGTGTGATGGGCTTTATTCGATACGGAACATAGTTAACAGCAAATCTATATCAAAGTCAAAGGTCTATAAATGTCTGTAAATTGTATTTTTTGTACATGCCATATTTAGTGTATAATAAAGAATATTTGAATAAAAATAGAATAACCAGTTTATTTTTACCTTGTCAGCAACTTAAGGTAAGTTAGCCCTACCTATTCCGATCACTGATGATGATGATGATGATGATGAAGAGGTAAACATACCATACGACGGGGAACATGATGGCTCCGCAGCACAGCAACTCAACGAGCACGAATATATCGCGCCACGCGTTGTGTTCCGCCGCGCCTTCTTCACTCTCCGCTAAGATTATCTCTGCTACGTTTGCTAATACCTGCAAAAGACGTGTTTTTTATATATTCATTTATCTATATATCGCACCTTCGGTAAGACAAGGGCCGAAGTGCTAAAATTTCTGAAAATGAGTTAAATATGCCAAAGTGCCTTAAAAACAAATTTCTACCTGTAGGAACAAAGACCTGAAAAATTTGAAAATTAGCAACAAAGACCTGAAAAATTTGAAAATTAGCAACAAAGACCTGAAAAATTTGAAAATTAGCACTTCGGCCCTTATCTTACCGAAGGTGCGATATATAAAAATGAATCTCTATTTCCCTTAGTCACGCCATCACGCGTGAATGGCTGGACCAATTTCGCTAATTCTTTTTTGTTGTGTATGTTATAATTGTAAGGAGACGGTAGGTATGGTAGATCAGATAGATAGGGTAGGTATGGTAGAGATTGTAGGTAGGTAGTGTAGATAGGTAGGGTAGGTATAGTAGGTAATTATAGTAGATGGGTAGGTAGGTAGGGTAGGTAAAGTAGATAGGGTAGATAGTAGGGTAGGTATGGTAGATATAGTAGATAAGGTAAGTAGTAGGGTAGGTAAGTAGTAGGGTAGGTAAGTAGTAGGGTAGGTATGGTAGATAGGCTAGGTTAGGTAGGTGGGTAGGTAGGTGCACAGTTCTTTTATTGGCGGTACGAAGTTCGCTGGGTCAACCAGTTTATTTATAAATTGTGACTACAAGGGCCCACTTGTTAGTAAAAAACTTAAGAAGTGCGTAATAACAATTTTAAAACCGAACTTATGAACGGCAAGGATTCCCTCGTCGCACCAAAACACTGACAAAACGCCCCAACATTGGAGCATCATGCTGATCAGCTAATGCCTTCAGGATGCTATTGGAACTGCTACGTAGGTAACAGTGGCGAAGAGTCCATACAACCCGATTCCCATCGGCTTCCCCTTAGAAATTGGTTAGTGCATAGATCAACGTAATATTCTATTATTTACTCATCCAACTGAAGAAAAAAAGGCTTGTTATTCAGTTAGGTCGAGCTCTTTTAGAGATGACTATATAGATTACATGAGACGGTATGGATTTTTGTCTTGCAGCAATTTTTAGAGGGCATTTTTGGGACGGTTTCCCCTTTTAAAACTGTCACCCTTCTCCACTGGTAGGTAATCTAGTTGGTAAGGACGTGGTATTTTTCCTTATAAGTGCGTAAAAGTCACTACAATATCGCGGCAGCCCCAACAGCATCCTGAAACCATTATTATACTGAACTCTCAGAACGTCTTGAGCTTTACGCGTATAGTTGACCCATAGGCCGCCCGTTTAGAAGTTCTGGAGGTTTACTACGAACACTTATAGCAGGGCTGAAATTGAACTGCCCAGACGTTTCCAGTATAAGCTGACCTCGCACTGTATTGGCTTTTTGTACAAAGAAAGGTCAGCTTATTCTGGAAATGTCTGGGAAGATCAATTTCAGCCCTGCTATAAGAGCTCGTAGTAAACTCACTGGCAATAACCAGTAAGTAAATATATTACTGCGTGTTCCTAAGACGAGGGAGACGGCAATATAAGCGCGACCAGTGAGGTCACCAGGCGCCAGGGTGCCAGGGTGCCAGGATGCAGGGGCGTCAGGGGTCATAGCCTGGCACATGCTGAGCTGGACACCCATTTGCTACAGCTCGAGACACACACCGAATAGTCAAAAGGCTGTTGATGTTCAGTCGGTGACACACACCGAATAGTCAAAAGGCTGTTGATGTTCAGTCGGTGCAGTATACCCACATAATTTTTATTTTTTTCAAATTATTATTTTTTCTGCTTAGTTTTACTCTGTTGCCATCCTAAAATAATTGTATTCTCTGTCTATGCACCTGTCCTCTTCTTTATATCTATGTCTATCATTCAAGTGCGTCTTGTGTTTGTGGCAAATAAATGTTTTTTCTTTCTTTCTTTCTTTTCTTTTTCGACTATTTATGATTCGTTTCTGTATTGGTACGGGCAGAGGCGTATTTAAAGATTTGGCGCCCCGGGCCAGTTAGCTTTGCCGCCCCATTAAGTGATTATAGAGTATTTCATTTAAGAAAAAAAACCTATGTGGTGTGAAATAATCTGAAAAGAAACCTAAAATGAACCATTTATTCACTAGGTAAATATTTTAATTTAAATGTTTGTATAATAAAAAATATTGTAGGTAAGCTTGACAATAAAAGGCGCCCACGCAGCCTGCCGCCCCGGGCCATGGCCCCCTTGGCCCTACAGTAAATACGCCCCTGGGTACGGGTTATATTTACCTGCAGCGGTATAACAATCATGAAGAGTTTCTTGTCTCTGTCTGACAGTATGTGCTTGATGAAGTTCCAGCCGGTGCCGACCAGTACGATGGTCACGAATAACACTGCGCCTTTCAACCTGGTTAATATCAAATTATATTAATAACTAGCTGTGCTCCGGACAGCGAAACAGAAGGAAACGAAATCTGAAAAAAAAACATGTCCTTCCTCATGATTCACGCTATTTTTAACCGACTTCAAAAAAAGGAGGAGGTTCTCAATTCCACTCTATGTTTGTTACGCGATGACTCCGCCAATAGAAGACCGATTTTAAAAATTCTTTTTTGTATGAAAGGTTATACTCTCGAGGTGGTCCCAAATTTGGTGAAGATCTCATGAAGACCTTCGGAGATAGACAACGGAACTCTTGAATGAATAACAGCATCACTCATGACTGCTGTAATGACATGTTTATGTATTGTTTATGCCACTCAAAATAGAAAAAAAAAAACTTTAAAAAAACTTAACAGCTTCTGAAGTTGGGGCCTCTAATTCTTCAAAGCACCTAGCTTAGCAGTGGCACCGACTTCAGAAGCTGATAAGTTTTTTAAGAAAATTATACTATTATTTATCTTCTTTCATCAAGACGTTTAGTCGTTGGAGACTCGTATACACCTAGCTTAAGGAAGCTATTAAATAATAAAAAGTACTTACAAATGCGTAATATAGAAGAGTATAGCCCACGCTGTGACATGCTCGCCTCTCGTCTGTATGAAGTGGTAGTTGATGCCGTGGAAGGCCAGCGACAGAGCCTTCAAGTACACCAGCACGCACATGATGATGTGGATGCGGTACACCGGCTGGCGGCTGTTGCGCAGAATGTACGTCCAGATTGCGGCGCTCAGTAGGAATATTAGCGACATCATGCTGTACAACACGGGGAGAGGCATCTCGCCAGCGGAGAGAAAGTTGCCGTCGTTGCTTTCAAATATCTCCACCTGGGAGTTCACGATAGCGTTAAAATCCTGGACGTTGACAGGGTTGTTGCGAACATCAGCATCAACATCCGCGGAACTTCAGCATCATTTTCAACATCAGCATCCGCATTGATCGATGCTGATTATTATTAATGCTGAAGTTCAAGTCGTGACATGACCGCAGAGGGGCTTATAGCACTAATTATTAATAAACTATTTAGTTTGATTCTATTTTTTTATTAAAACGTAACAAAATTATTTAAACAATCTTTTATTTTAATACGAAGGAAAACTGTGCAACTTTTACGTATAAATTCATAATGATTACTACTTTGGCCCTGCTTTTTTAAGAAATATAATATTCCTGAAGGACACAGAGAAAAAGTCAACTCGTTCGAAAAATTGCGATAGAGCGAGTGAGACATTATTATGTAGGTAATATTCAGTTGAGTTGAGTTGCTACTATGTAACATAATTTTATATTGTTGCCACATCTATTAATGTGTGATGCTCATTAACTCCCGACTCCAACTAGAAAAAGAGCTGTAACTATTCGACGGCTGAACAGATTTTCATGAAACATAACTCAGAACCATCTCGATTAAATAAAGTTTCAATCAAAAACTGCATTGAAATCAGTCCATTCGTTTTGGAGCTACGATGCTAAAGACAGATACACACTACGAACTTATAACACCCCTCTTTTTCGTCGGAGGTTAAAATGAGAACATCTTTTTTATTTATTTATGAACTATATACAATGTCCCACAACATTTTTATAAAACTGTTGCATAATAGTATTAAAGTATTAAAATTTTAATACCTACCTAGTTATGTGCAGTTTCATAGTTATTTTATAGCATTGTTTTGTTAGGAAAACTGTATCATAATAAAACTTTTTAATTTTATTATAGTTGCATGTGCATAACGTTTGTCATTATAGTATTATTTTTTAATTCATAATTAGAACTTTACGATATGAGGATAGATAATAGTACATTATGGTACAAGTGTGTAATGTTGGTGATTACCGCTGAGGCGCCATTGAGACCCGAGCCGTTAGGTGAGGGTCTTAAGAGAGCCGAGGACGGTAATCATCAATACACACGTGTATCATACGACGTTTTTCAACACACTTGTGAAGAAAATAATACTAAAAAGCCATTTTATTTAGTGAGTAAATGTTTATTTAGAGAAACAATTAGTAAATGTGCAGTTGGTAAAATTATAATTAACTGTGAACACGATCTTTTTTGTTTCGAATCTTTTTAAAAAAAAAAGCAACTCAACCAATTTAAAAAAAAAAAACCTATAACTCACTTGTGAATAATAGTAAAGAAAAAGTCACAGTTTGATTACAGGTGTCATTATGTGCCTAATTGCGGTGAAATTAGAGCCATTTTATGAGCAAGTGTGTTGAAAAGGAATTTATATAACAATATTTTACATTAAAGTACATAATTGCATTCTCAGTTGGTAGGTACATTCAAAGTAAGGTATTCAAAAGGTGATTTTTTTAAATTTAGTTTTAAATTGACTTTTATTGGCTTCATTTCTTATCCCCTCGGGCAATCCGTTGAGTATGTAAGGAATACGTTTCCTAAGAGTTGAGTTCTCTGGTTCTATCTTACCATCATGTTGACTGCGGGCGCTGTCCCAGCACTGGTGTCGGGACAGTTATTGAAATACAGATTGTAGAGACCTTCCTCTTTCTGCGTCGCCACGTACAGCGCGAACTGTTGGAAACAAAATAAACTCGAAACTGAATTATACAACGTGTATCAGGGGGCCTAAAGTTGCAACATTAAGCATTCACCTACGAATCATCATGGTAACTGTCAAACTGATGATTGCTGAATATGAACCTTACGCGCATGATATTAAGAGTCAATTAAGTGGACATTTTGACATTTCTAATATGAAAAGCGGCCTTTTTAAGCCCCCTGAAATGCGTGGTCATATTTAAAGGTGGATCAGACCATCAAATTAAACAACTTTCTCTTGGGACCAACATCGTAAAAGCGAAAAAATAATCAGCTGTCCCATACAAAATTTCAATACGTACTCGACCCAAACGTATGGGACGGCTGATCATTTTTAAGCGCCCTAGACTGTAAAACCCGTAGAAAAAAGAGTTGGTGTAAACAAATTATTCGTATTATGGCTCCGCCTGTCTACGTCCAGTAGGCTAATTCACATAACTAATTTTGATTAAAACACCACATTTGGTATTCTCTTAGCTTCAGTGAGACACGTTCGTATCAAGTTCGAGCGTCACTGCAATATGATCGACGCGTCATAAAATTACGTAAATTATGCCCTCTGGTAGCCATCTGGTGCATAACATAACAAAAGTTCTTTTTTCTTTCTATGCATGAATAAAAGTTTGTGTTTGAGCGTTCGAATGCTATGCCTTACTTTATTAATATTTTAATAATAATAAATGCCTTACTTACGCTAGTATTGTAGTAATCGAATCCATTCCTCGACTCCCTGGTAATAGGCAGAAGAGTGTAGGAGCACTTCTCTTCAGCGGGTATAACTGCAAAAATATATTATATTTCAATGTATTTGGTACTACAATTTATCTAGAACCTAAAATAATAAGTAGAATTATAGAACTCACCATCTGGTACTGCGGATTTATTCTTGTATAAATGCAGCACTTTAGCTTTGCAGGTCACATTTAATCTGTAAACCAAAATACAATTTACTATGTTGTTTTACCGCGTAGGTGGATGCTGCGACCCATGCATTTGAAATTGGATGTAGATAAACGAAAAGAAATAAACCCACCTTCTAAAAAAAGTAGTTTTGAGATATTTAATTTTATATCACATAAAATAATTATGAAACCAAACTTAATTATACATTTAAAGTTCAAAATATAAAAGGTTTGCCCTTCTATTCTTATAAAACCAACAAAACAGCATTGTATCACTGAAGAATACGATGTAAACTTTAAAATTAAATATCTCAGCTCAATGTGGGTTCGATCCATTTAGTTTAAAAATGTCCAATTATCCTAACCAACACCCACGCGAACAGAAATTGGCTACAGTACAGATAGACAAGGAATCTAGTTTTGTGTATACCTTACTAACTTCATCCACGATAACAACCTCTCAACCCCTGTTTAATAATGTTAAAAAAGAAACAACGATATCTTCTCTTTAACTAAATATTTTTTCTAAAACGTTGCCCCACCTTTTGATTTCTCATATCGTGAGTGTGTTTATAGAAACAAATCTCACAAGCGTTACACTCAGACACGGAAGAACTATCTGTAGATCATAGAAATATTTGATCCGTGAGGGAATCAACCCGCGAGTCCCGCGACCCTTAACGTAGAAAGTTAATCGCTTAGCTACTGTTCGTTAGTTGGATTTTAGTGGCAACACTTTAAAATTTTCCGTTTATAAGATTCTATCAAAGATGGTCGAATTTGTGACTAATAAAAGATTATAAGTTTATGATCATATCGATTAAAGTGATGAATCATTCACACAATTTTATTTATGTTCCTGCCACGAACATAAATTCGGTTCCGATACCGGGAATCGAACCCGAGCCTCCTGGGTGAGAGCCAGGTATCCTGCACCAACCGTACCGTCACAAATAAAGACTATTTTTATGCTACCCACATACAGCGTATTTCGGGTTGTTGTCTAAAACTAATGCGATGGACTCACCTTAGATTCTTGAAGTCCATCTTCAAGAACACGATGGCTGGATGCTGTGGTGATAATATGCTGCTGTCGCTTTCTTTTAGGAAGCATATAGCAGAGTTAGACTGTGCCAGGTATGGACTGATTGCTGCGTTTATTGTTCGGTCTAGCGTGAACCCATACTGTAAGACACGGTGGAAATCATTAAGAAGTCACAGATAATTAAGGTCCTATCTCTCTAGTCCCGATCCCTTTAAGGAGTTGTTGTACTCATCATTATGAACAACTTTTACTATGCGACCAAACAAGAAATCGCCAAAAAATCTGTTGTTCGATACATTTAGTCGAGTATATTGAATTATTTTTTATGGAATAGCAGTTTTTTTTTTCACGATTTCAGCTTTACTTTTTATGCTACTCAAAATAGAAATATTAAACTTTAAATAAAAGTAAAAACCGACTTCAAAAAACTAAAAAGTATAAAATTATTTTCTTAATAAACTTAACAGCTTGGCAGCAATGATTGGCTGTGGCACTGACTACAGAAGCTTTAAGTTATTTAAGAACATAATTTTATACTTTTTAGTTTCTTGAAGTCCATTTTTATTTCTTTTTAAGTTTATTTTTACATAGTATTTCTTTGTACTGATTGGCTAACGAATGGACACGTGCGGCCTAAAATAATACTACTGTCTGCGTTTTGTCACTTATTGATAACCTAACCATCAAAAACATCAATTTGAAAAAGAGCTTGTAACTATTGAACACCTGAACAGATTTTCATGAAACATAGCTAATATGATACCCGATTAAACTAGCTTTCAATTAAAACTGCATTAAAATCGTTCCATCCGTTTTGGACACGAGACAGATACAGATACACACTGCAAACCTAAAACACCCCTCTTTTAAGTTGGAGGTTAAAAAGAAGCCGTTCTAAAGATTTAACGCCAGGGAAGCCCTTTCGTACTTCCCTGATCTTAAGATTCGTAGTCGTATTTGCTACCACTAAGCCTTTTAAGTAGTTATTTACGTACGGTATAACGTAATGACTCTATTGATTTATTGGAATTAGTTGAAAGCGTGACCACGGTTAATACACAGGCATAGCATGACCACCATAGAAACGAATCTTGTCTATGGATGTCTACGATAAAATAACAGATTGTAGAAATATTTCTACTATTCGGTAAGATTTGGTTGAATGACTACATCACCAACTACTTCCCCGTTGCTATGGAATGAATATTTTGTCTTTGCCTATGTAGAAGCGTGAGTTTAGATGTCGAAATAGATAGAAAGAACTTTGTCTATTTTTGGAAGAATAGAAATAGAAATGGTCATGCTACGGGTGCTGCTGATATCTCACTAATGTTGTTAGGTTGAGTGAAGCCACCTTGAACGGGCATATGGATTGCTATGTTAAGAAGACACATTCGTTTTGGTCTGTTAAAGCATTGGTTCTTGTACACATATATGATTTATCAGATAGAAATCGTGGGAATACTGTCGAATGTCGATAATCATCAGCCCTGTCATTTTCCAATGATTTGTTTATTTAAAAATAACTTTGCCCCTCATTAGTATTTCTCCTGTATCGAGGGTACAGTTTAGAAACATATATATCATATGCACACACAACCAGACCCGAAACAATATTTGTTCCGTGCGGGTATCGAATCCGCGGCACGTAACGCAGAACACTAAGCCACTGCGCCAAACAGGGCGTCGTCAACTAACAAGGATGGGCTTCCATACATTCCAGATATGACCCATTAACTGTATTTTACCTCCGTAACTCAAATGTTGAGGTAATACAATTTTCTAAGCTTACTACGACAAGCAAACAACCATCAAATACCGCGAGAAAGAATTGTATGGCATTTTCGGGAATTATTAAGTTAATTTTAAGTTCTTACCTCCCCATAGACAGTCCCTGACGGCATCATAAAGTTGACCATCCTCACATCGAGGATCCCGCCCTTGAAGAACCCGAAGGTTGTGAGGTCCACATAACGGCGTTCATCATCCTGTGACAACATCGAACAATATACGAAAGAGGTAATTTAGTTAGGAAACTTATAGTAGGTATAGTAGATATAGATTTATTGACCACTGTAAGCGCGGCCGTTCCGATGGTTTGCGGGACGCGGGGCGATAGGTGTGCACGGTTATACATGGTATATACTGTGCTAGATAAAATGATCGTGAGGGCCGCGTTTACTGTGGTCGAGCTATACCTGTCGTGCAAAATTCTACTTAATAAAATATTTACTAATTTAGAATAAATATTATGGAGGTTCATCCAAAAATATAATGATTATGTAGGGACTCTACCCCTGTTCCAGAAACAAACACTTGTATATTGGTAATTACAAGTTTTTGTTCTGTCCATGGTCAGTTGGTCAGTCGCAACTGTAATGCCAACTCAATGCAACATGACTATCTAATAATTCAGCCCATGACTGAATAGAATAGAATTTATTTATCTATAACAATAGTTTCATGTCATTCAATATTAAATCATATATTTTCCTTATGGATACAGTAATATTAATTTAATGCCAACATAATATAACAGGTTATACAGGTACTAGGTTGTTTTTATATTGAGACCTTATAAATATTGTTCCAACATGTCTTGGGTGTTCTGGAAAAGTTCAGAGAACTTAACTTAATAGGACAATATAAATCATTATAAAAATGTGCTTTTTTTTCATTTAATTCATATTTATTATTTTTTGGTTTGAATATTCTTGTGCCATGTAAGAGCCGGCGCTCACTAAAGGGACGGTACGGCAAAGTATCTATTTCTAATAAGTCTAAATAAACCTTGTGGAATGGACTTCGAACTTAAACGCCACAGCAGCAGCTTAAGCATGCCACGGCGCGGCGTGCCGCGGCATGCATGAGCGTCTGTGGCATGTAAGTTCACACACACACACATAACACACACAAGATGTTCATCCCATAAGATGTGTGATGGGTGTGTGTGTGTTGTGTGATGTGTTGTTGTACATCCCATAAGATTTATTTTAGGTGCAGGCCCTAAGACGTTTGTCCAAATGGAGGATATAAGAAACAAGACTGTGGCTAATGTGTTGTAGTGATTCAAAGCTAAATGGTCAAGCAAGCACTGAGGCATAAACAAGTACATCAGAATTCAATACTCAATACCTGTAGCAGTTTTACAATACTCAATATCTGTAGCACAGTTTTACAATGGATTGTAAAACTGTGCCTATAGCTTAGGTTGCATTCTGTACGAATATGTCATACTGTAATAATGAACACACATTTATAATATTCATTTCAGGCTTATCTCAATCTGTCCCTGTTATACATAATAATGTATCATCATCCGTGCCTCAAGACGTTGTGCGACATCATTTTGTTGGCCACACAGACATACTACTGGGCTAAAACATTTCAGTGAGAAGAGCCGAAGCTAAGATATTGTAGACACATCAGCAACCTTGCTAGTTAAATTGAAATTGAATAGTAATAATAATATCAGATCAGTAAAATTGCAAATTATTTAAGTGTAGTACCCAAATAAGACCTTGACAGTACATTTTGTAATATTATCAACAATTGTTAGAAAGAATTATAGTTATAATAAATGTATTACAACATGAGATATTAGGGGATAACACCAAGATTGTCTACAGTCAAATTTGAGATAATTTTAATCCCTGTAATAAAGTTATATGTGTAGCTCTCAAATGAGACCCTAAGGCCCATAGTAACAAATTAAAGATAATTATTCACTTTTATATTGTTGTCTATCTGGGCAAGTTATTTTTTAAGATGCAAGCCTCTTGGTTGACCGTCAGCTGTTATGAGTAATAAAATTATCAGTTTCTTTAGTCATCCGAAAGAAATATAAAAAGTACACAAACTCTACTCACATTGAATAGGTAGTGTTTTACAAGCGCATACCTACTGGGCTACGCATTTTTAGCATAGGTAAATCCTCTACGTGCACAGCGACAAAAACATCTTTACTTAATTACCATACGGTTTCACGAATCGATTGCTCAGCAACCTTGCAATAATTTTGATACAGTTTATAAAGTTATCATAATTTTAACTCACCGAAAGATGCAGTTTGTGAATTCTGCAGGACACATTCGCAGCTACCACCAGGATACATAATATCGCCTTTTTCACTATAAGAATCATGTTTCATGACGATAACATTGGAATCAATTAAATTAGCTTATTCTTTACTATTTTACCCAATATCTCACAAAAACATTCAGAAACATTCGCTGACGGAGATAAAAACATAGACGTTTTTTTGTTTATTGGTCCTTAATCGGACAGGCAAAGGGAGCTAAGCCCATACAGCCTTAGTTTAATACTCTTTGGTAGAGAGTCTATTCGATAAAATTCAATGAAACCTGTGATAAAATCTGAAATGATAAAATCTTCCTATGTCTCCCGTTTTGTTTAAATTTTTATGCTTGATGACAATGTACGAGTTTGGAAAGCTAAAGTACGAGATTTTTTGTTCTTTGAGTATTTTTTGTTGTTTATGTACGAGGAAAAAAGTTCAAAGGTAACCCTGGCTGTGATTGTCACTCTGAATTCCGATTGACTTGACTTGTCTTGTCATGCCAACGCCATCATTTCACTATTAGCAATGAGGTTAAAAACTGAAAGCTCATCGCAGATGGCGCCACTATCGGTTGTTCCTGAGAACCGCCATATTGTTTTTTGTTGTTGTTTGGTGTCCTACTTAGAACCATATTATACTAGTAAAATGTATTCTACGTGGAGTGTAATACAATTAAAAGACGAGCTAATAAAGAGGAATGCCTCTGGCATTGCTAAAAAAGCAGCATAAATTGCACGGTAAATAGATATAATTATATAAACAAGTTTGGAGGTTATATTGTGTTCTTTTTGTAAAGCCCTATTTTTTCGTTGGTGGTTAGAGGCCTACGATCGAAATAATCTCATTGGTGTTGAAGACGTGCTTGAGGATGAGACTGTCAACATTCCGGCACTGCATAAGTTCAGGGATGTAAATGCCAGCACAAATCTCCCAACGCTGTCTTAACGCCACATTCAACAGTTTGCAGAAAGGTAAGAATGCTATTTAATTATGATTTTTTCATCTTTCCTTGTGGATTGGCTATATTTTGGATTAAATTCGACATACATGTTGTTTCAGGTGTCAAGTACCGCCCAAAGGAAGATTTCTGTACGAGTATAGAAGTTTAGTTATGAAATAATAAAAATATACACTGTAATACGTTGATAGCGGTGCCTAAAATAAAAAGGGAGCATTGAAGTGATGATGAATGTTTGTTTTATAAAACTAGTGTAAGAATTTCTCCCCAAATATTCCTCAGGTTTAAAATGGATAGCACTTAACCTCTACTTATTACTAGTCTTCGAATTTTTCTTTCGAAGGGCCTTTTCCCATAGTTTTCCTCTTTTGGCTTATTTAGGGAATATTATGGACTCCCGGATTTTTGCAACCAATGGCTGCTCAAAGCGTCATTTTATTAATTATTCTTATAACAATTCGATTGTTTATAAAAATAGTATGAAAGTTGACAGCTATCTGTCAAATTTCTGGAACAACCGACAGTAGCGACATCTGAAGTGAGCAAAAGGCAGTTTTTTACCCCATTATTCGCAAATAGCTAATGTAAAAAGTAGTTTGCATTTATCATTCAAATAAATTTACATTAATGCTGAAATTTACATCGATCAGATTAAATTTAATGTAAGCAATTCACGTCTGAGTAAAACGTGTTTTGTTTTCCGACGTGAGCGAGTGAAGTACCGGGAAATACAGAGGGAAAAAATCGTGTTTTCCATTGTGTATTCCTATATTTCTGATATTGTATCGTTTTGAACTGAAATTAATATAATTTCACGATGAAGTTAATTTGGCAGTGTATGTTTTCACCTCGTCTGTATAAAGTGTACAGGGATGGGCCGCCAGAAGTGAGTAATTTTTTGATATAATTCCTCTTGACATAATGTATATTGGAAAGGACGCTTCGCTTCTAACACAAAAGTGAAGTACCCAGGTGAAGATGCTGCTAACCACGTGCTTTAACAACCATTAGTCACGCACCCATTCACAATAAGAACTGGCAACCGGCCGCCATTTCGCAGTCGCTCGCATACATTCGCTCAGGGTGCTTCACTATAATTAAACGGCGATACATCCTTGTTTTTTAATAATGTGGTGTTGTATTATGTATTAACAATTTTTGTGCAAAAAGAAAAATTCGACCGCAAGCAGGAGTCAAACCTGCTACCTTCTGGTTCAGTACAATCACACCAGCTGCGCTTGCCAACCGGGCTACCACGACCCCTGCTCACAGATTCAAATTTCGCCTTCACGTTTGACAACACATTTGGCGCAGTAGCTAAATGATTAGTTTTCTATGCTACTTGTAGTGGATTCGGTCCCTGCATGGAGCAAATATTTGTATGATACAGTTGAGTTGTTTCGGGTCTGGGTGTGTATGCATATGAGATGTATGTTTGTAAACTGTACCCTTGGTAAAGGATAACCATCTCATGGTGATGGTAATTATATTATACATGGACCTTTCTAATCACAATCCTTGTAAGGGGTTCTCATATTCATAATTATGAACAACTTTTACTATGGGACCAACTATGAAATCAAGTAAAATAAATCAGATGTTCAATACATTTAGTTGAGTAGTATAAAATTATTTGTATGTATCAGCTGTTTTTGATTCTGTGGTTTCATTGTTGGTCCCTTATTAAAAGTTTAAATTGTCATTGTTAACTCTTGTTCTATAACTCCTTAAAGAGATCAGTGTCAGAAAGGTTCAACCTCATTTCCTCTATAAAAATATATCTTTTGAACATTGTGATGTAATTTGGCTTAATTTGGCTTAATTTGGCTTTGCATTTCTTTCAGCCTTGCACTGTTTGATTTTCTCCATCAAAACCGCTATAACATTAATGTTTTTAAAGATAAACTAACAAGAAATAAATATAATAAATTACATCAAAGTGGAAATAGGCATACATGATATATCTGTGACCAGTTTATATTTATTTATATTTATTTTTGTTTTAGTCCATGTACCAGCCCCAAGGACTGGAGAAAATGGGAGACAAAGTTATAACAACGGTAAGATCTTACTACCATATTATACTAAACTCTATTGCCCATGAACCCATCTGCATGAGTTTGAATCCCTGTGGAAGTTATATTAGGTTTGTTTTTGGAAGTATAATATGTATTTCTGAAATGTGTTTCTGAAAGTATAATGTTTTAAATTGCAAAGACAACTGTTGACAGATAGATGGACGGTGTTTCTTAAAATTACTATTTCGGCTTTTGTATTGATGGTATTAGAACACTACAAATTAAACTCGGGAAAATATTCAATTTATAGTATTTTTTGCCCTATAGTTCACCGTTTAGGTTTTACTAAGTATTCGCTGTGTCAACATATTGTGTCATGTACAAAAAAATATCAGAAATTTCTTTATTTCAGGCCAACTCAATATTGAACATTACCCTTTACACATCCCCTTGCATCCTTGCATACATATACAGAAGAGGCTTCTTTACGATGGAGGAGACGAAGTCCCTTGGCAGATTCTTTGGTGGTCTCACTTGTCTCATAGCCATTTCATTAGTACTCCGAGCATATGGACGGTCAACCAGTTCGAAATATGTGAATTTCATAAACGCACTCACTAACAGGACAGCTGATAGGAGCGCCTATTTAACAGAGCTTCGGAAATATGATTTTGAGCCTGAAGCCTGGCCTACAACTTATGGTCAAACTGAAGCCGAAAGGTGAGGTATAGCTTTAATAAACTGAGGAACTGCTCACATGACACTTGTGACTTGTTGCACTTCGGGATATTATTTGATTTCCCAACCATAATTTAAACATTTCGGAGAAATTTCTAAGCATTGTATTGAGTGCATATTATCTCTTCTTTCTTAATTTTAATGTGTATAGAAAAGTTAGCAAGTTCCATGTGTGGCAGATAAATGCTGGTTCTTCAAGCGCATTGTTATGGGTTTCCCAAAAGCTCACCTTAGGTTTCAGGGTTGAAGCTACTAAATACTGGCTTTTAAATAGAAACCTCTCAGGGGTATTAATTTTTAAATTAGAGCTACCAATGTTTCCCAAAACAATGGATGCTTGTAAAATCTAACCAGAGAATGCAGCATACCTATTATTTCGTATTTTTTATATTAAACCATGGAATAGTACAAGTAGATATAATTTGAAAATACGCATGAACCGTACATTTGCCGCCGATTTCTGCATTTAAACCTCTTCGCTACATACGTATTTTTGACTAAATTTTATTTTGTCTTTTGTGATTACTATGGTCGTTGGATGTCGTGATAAGATTTTTTCCTCTAGTTTCTGTTCTTGATGAATAGCAATTACATAGTCCTCCAATCTATCCTTTGTCTTTGGCCAAATCTGAGTAGTACAATGATAGGTACACACCTTCGAGAATTCTAGGCGAGATGTTTATGTATCTCATAAATTCTCTTCAAATTGCTTTAGCGTAATTATTTGCTGTTGCTCTGTTTTTGTGCTATTATAGACAAATATTATTATTTGAGCTGAGCTTTTATAAGCTCTAAAACATTGAGACTAGGTCCACGGTTTCAAAGTGGGTTGGCCCTTTGGATAAGATAACGGCAAAAACTCCCTAATTACGTTTAAAATAAATCTTCAATGTTACATAAAAAGTAAAAAAAAAAAACAATCCAAAAATATTAAAAATTACACCACTGCATGCCATCATTTAGTACACAACACAACACACTCTGCATACATAAACCTCTCTTGCTTAACTTAAACAGCTCAAGTTAATTGTCTTGCATACTTTAATCGGCTTTTTTTTTGATTATGTGGTTCAAATATTTTTATAATGTAGCAAAACATAATAATTTTGAAAATCTTTGTAATTTCAGTTCAAAAGATCCTATCATAAGAATGCATCCAATCCTCTTAGGGTAAGTAAGGTAGGTAGCAAAACCTACAAAAAAGAGTTCAACCAGACTGCAGCTTTTAGACAAAGTCAATATCTGTGTTAACTATAAGGTATTAACCCAAATAAAATTACGAAATTGGATGGAACTGACTTTTAACTGAATCCCAAGCCATACTACATACATGGCTTTTGGCTATTTCTTTCACGAGCTATGTAACTGAAAATAATAACTTCCTTCTCTGTTTATACAGTCAGTCAGATAGTTATACCCGCTTCATATACAAATAATAATAATTATAGATTAATGATAATTATATAGTAAGCAACAAAGCAAGAGTGCGAACGACGTATGTAGTGCGACGGTGCCACAGCCGAAACCCCTCAGCCATCATATTATGCCACAGGTGAACTGCACGTGCCTTATGCACTTGGCACCGTCTCGCCACATACGTCCCCCGCACTCCTGCCTTGTCGCGTACTATACGTTAACATTACTCTACATAAGGATCTTTTGAAATCATCTCCGAAACATTCTATTGTTTTTACTGTTTTGTGGTATAAAAAATTGAGATGGGGAAAATATGTAGTATTTTTTTTTCCCTTAATGTAATTGTGTCTGTTTTGTCGACTATTTTGCTGGCGTCGTGTTGCTAATCCTTTCCTTTGAAGGTACTTCGTGGAAGTCTCCTATACTTAGATTTTATGAATAAATTTCATTAAAAAATAATAATAAAATACAGTCCTTGTCATAATGACAATTATTTAATTGTACTTGTACAGTTGTTAAAAATTCGTCTTACGTATAGAAATTGTTTTCGACTAGCCAGCGCTTTAGGCGAGACTTGAAGCAGGCTAAGTTCGGAGACGTGGTGACAGTACGAACAGACATAACATGAGTGAGCTTGGAGGACTTCGTAACTGGCCGTTTTATAGTGGTGAGGGTATTCGCGTTTAGAGTACTGTACCTGGGCACTTTATTATGCCTACTATACTGATTTTGTTTGATCTAATACAGCCATTTGCAAGATGATAATGGTAGTTTGCTAATTTCGAATGAGAACTATGATCGGATCTAACGCCAAATTTCGTTAGTTCATTTTTGTAGAGACTTCGTTGTCGTTCTTTCAACTTTCTAAACGCTACCGAAAACCATGCCTTGGCAAGCGTCTGCACCAAGCTTATTATTTAACCACAAAGGTTCAGGGCCCCCTTTTAAAATTAGCAAAACTTTTAGATCGTCATGGAGGGACATGCATCCTTTCAAGGAGTGTGCGAACCTCCAGTTGCCCTTCTACCAGAGAGCAACGATTCAGATTCTTGCGTTTGTGGCAACGCATACCTTCGGCCTGCGACTCATCTACCCAGGATGTGTGAAAATTCTCCAAAATCTATTTTGTAAGTATTATGTCCAAGTAATCTAGTATTGATTACAATTTTTTGTTGAATCCAAATATAAACATATTTTGTTACTTTTTTTTCAGGGACTTCTTTGTTCCAAGGTAGGGCCCAACTGGTAGAATCGTACAACGGGCAGCGTGCCAGAATAAGAGCAGAGGATGGTAATATTATTGACACCATGTTTGTCGACAATCGAGTTCAGTCCCCGAGAGGCAAGACCTTGGTTGTATGCTGTGAAGGCAACTCTGGCTTCTACGAGATCGGGATCATGATGACGCCTATCAAGGCTGGGTATTCGGCCCTGGGATGGAATCATCCAGGATTCGCTGGGAGCACTGTAAGTAGAAATTTATATGTCAAATTATAAACCTCACTACAGGATCTATCGGTTAAAATTATGAATAAATCTGACCTTAGCCTCAAAATGCAAAATGTTGGAACGCCCGGTTGAAATAGGTCTCATCGACTTCGGTATCGTAGTTGTTTTTATTTTAATTTTAATTTGATGAAGGTTTGTTCATACATGAACATGTCACCTCCATAATGTAACAAAAACAAAACTAAACACTTTGGAACTAAAATTAAAATAGAACTAACTTAAATCTCAAGAGGAACGATTTTTAATACCGATCTGCGTCAGCTTACAATAATTTAGCTTCCTCTGATAAAGGTAAAGACAATATACTGTTACACCATCCCATGTCATAAGGAACCACATCAAGTTCGGTTCGCATATGATGTCTAAAAACTTCGTTCCTGACACATTCCATTATGATATGATAAACATCCTCAATCACCCCACATTCATTTCGTAGATTTTGTTACGATGTTTTTATTGAAGATTCGAACAATCCTGTCCTGTGTCCCATGTTTTACGGAATATAACGAAGATCTAGCTGTCGGTCACTGCTTACGACCACACACTGGCACTGTTGCTATGCCTCCCAAGTTACGCGTCAGCACCTTACCAATCATAGCCAATGCTTTCATTAAAACTTTAAATCTAATTAAATCCTATTTTATATCATCAAAACGTTTCCCAGGGTCTTCCGTACCCGACTCAAGAGCAAAAGGCAATCGACGTGGTGATGCAATATGCTATTAACGAGCTTGGCTTCAGACCTGAGAAAATTGTGCTTCTTGGATGGAGCATCGGAGGATATACCGCGGCTTGGGCTGCTTGCGATTACCCCGTTCGCGGTTTGGTAAGATCTATATTCTGTCTTTACATCATGCAAATACGCACGCCAAAGATACACAGGATGAAATTGAAGACATGCGACAAATCGAAATGAGAGGTTCAATAGGTAACTGTTACTTATTCATTTTAAATTGTCATTTCATAAATCTTATTATACTTGTAAAATAGATGTTGTGTTTATCGTCTTAGATGGTGCAAATTAAGTTATTGTCTTCAGGTAGCACGAAAAGCGATAGCACCTATAAGTATTTCAATAAAATAAAATAAAAAATGACAGAAATAAATAAATAATTTACTTGCGCCCGACAGGCAATCCATTATTTATTCGTTGATACTTTCTTAACGTAAATGTTTTTCGTAATAAATAAAGTAACATGCTCTAAATTTTCTTTATTTGAATGTTGAATTATACATTTAAAGGACATTGCTAAGGTAAGGTCTAAATCCTCTCTCAAAGTGATGGTAATAATATTTTTTTATTCAGTACTAAATGCCGTACTTTTACAATATTTTTGATGGATATCCTCCGTCCGATTTTAATCCGGTTTGATTTCCAGACACAATTCCACGTTGTCTTTATTCTCTTTCTCTTTAAAAAAACATTGCCCCTCACTAGGATTTCTCCTGTATCGAGGGTACAGTTTTACAAACATAAATGTCACATGCACACACAACCAGACCCGAAACAACTATCTGTAGACCATACAAATATTTTTTCCATGCGGTGATCGAACCCGCGGTACGTAGCACAGAAAGCTAATCGCTTAGCCACTGCGCCAACCGTGTCGTCAACATTCGCGACCAAATGCATATAAATATGTAGTTTATAGTTTGGGCGGCATTTGAACCAAATCCAGTAGTGAGATTGGCAATGTCCTTTTTCGCATCTTTTCAATTTCATCCAGAATATAAATTTTTGGTCAGATTTGACTAATTATTTTAATGTAACTCATTGAGATCAGTCCTGTCTGATCGTGTCTATCACATTACATTTATACCAGGTCCTGGATGCTACCTTCGATGATCTGCTGCCCCTAGCTCAGAACCAGATGCCAAGATCCTGGTCACTCCTTGTCAAGGAGGTGGTTCGTTCTTACGTGAACCTGGATATTGCTGACCTCGTCAACAAGTATTACGGGCCCGTGCAGCTCATCAGGCGTACAGAGGATGAGATTATCAGCCTGCGGTAGGTTTTTCTGGAAACTAATATTAGATATAGTCTACGACATTATCAAGCAAGCTGTTTTAATAACAACAGAATCAAAATAATAATAATAGAAAGCCGTAATAACTTTTACTTGATTGAAACCTGCATGCTCACATGAGCGCCGCGACATAGAAAGAAAAGAAAGAAAAATATTTTATTTCTGCAGCAAAAACGACACATACAGTACAAAATAGCAGCATCTAAACCAAACATTTGCCATCGAACAAAACAATGAATAGGTAAGGTAACATAATTTTCTCGTCGCAACAGGTGTTTAAAGGCATTATCTCATCGAGTCATGGTGACAAAATTTTATCACGGCGCGCATGTTAGCCTAATTCACGTAATGAAATTGTTGAAAATGTAGTTCCGATCTCGTTCCAATCTAGTATCAATGTCACAAATGGTATGGGGTTGCGATCATAATTTTTTACATATACTCGTAGTAGCGAATTATTTCAATTCTTTTATTAATGTAATTTTTGAAAATTGTTTTGATAGTGTCCTGATTCATTACTTATTATAACAAAATATGATCTAAAATAACTTTTACCACACAATGATTGGTTGCTGAATTGATTGTTGATGTTATTCAACCAATCACAACAGCTAACATGCGATTTAACATGATCAGAGATTTGTCCAGCCTTTTAGAAACTATTGGTTAAACAAACCTTGTTCCACCATCGTCCATACAAAATAACTTTGATATTTCAGACAAGGTAACCTGTTATCGAACCGCGGCAACAACCTATTAATGAAAGTGATCGATGAAAGACACCCCGAGGTACTGCAAGACCCTCTGGCCACGGTTGAGTTTAACAAGCTGATTAAACTAATAGATCATCAGCGCAATGCCCTCGATACCAGTGAGATGGGGCCAGATGAGAAAGAGATTTTGCAACTGGTATGAACCTCATTTTAATCTAGATTCTTCCATAGTGACTACATATGAAGCTAATTTTCAGTATTAAGCTGACCTCTCATTGTATCGAAAGCCTATACAATGCGAGGTCAGCTTATACTGGTAATGTATAGCTTGATATGTAGCCGGATGTACTTTACAATGATCATGAAAAAGGTGCAGAACAGAATGCTCGACGTAGGCATCATGGCTGCGACCACTGGAAAATTTCTATTCGTAGTACTTTCGCTGTTCTTAACCTCCGAAAAAAAAGGGGTGTTATAAGTTTGTAGTGTGTGTAGCTCCAAAACGGATGGACCGATATCAATGCAGTTTTTTTAGTCAAAAGCTAGTTTAATCAGGTAACACCTTAGCTATGTTTCATGAAAATCTGTTCAGCCGTTTAAAAGTTACAGCTCCTTTATAAAACGCTTTTATTAGCTTCACCTGTAACTAACTAACTAACTATGTAAAAAAATCTTGGAAGTTAAATTTGACCCACTCCCCGGTTTCCGGAGCTGAAATTTTGCATACACGTTTAGTTTGGATGACAAAAGCGGTTTCTTTAGTTTTTTTTAAACTATAATATTTTCTAGTTGGAGTCGGGGGTTTTTGATGGTTAGGTTATAATACCTACATACTTTTTCTTACAGATATCCAAGTATATGTACGACATCAAATCGATGCATTGCGCACCACTGCCTGAGAGTGACTTCGTTAAAGTCATGGAGCGCATCGAAAAAGCTTGGCTAGAATTGGTAGAATAATTCAGTACTCTACGATCTAGGATCGCACCCAAACTAAGAGGGTTGAAACTAGCATTTAAATTAATTACCTACAATGAACTGTCCGTTCTCATCCAATTCCTTTAAATTATACTATATAGAGCGGAATGTGATCGAGATTTGTCGGTAATTTAAATATTACTAGACTATAAATACTACGCAAGCGATGGTCTCGGTCGTAAGCTGGGCTTCCACTGGCAGCGGAGCGGGCTCCGTTTAACTCGCAACGCTAAACATCATAGAAATGCTCCACCAACAAAGAGTAGCGGAGAGGACTGAACGAGTAAAAATATTTAATATCGAACTCGTTCTTCATTTCTCTTTTTCAGTGGAAGGTAATTGTCAAAACTCTTTCTTAATGGAAGGTAAAACCTATTTAAGCTAGTTGGGGTCCGTTCCGTCCAGCTATTACTTGCTCATTACCCTTTCGCAGTGGAAGCCCAGCTGTAGTCTCACTATTGAGCTGTTAATATAGTCTGTTGGTTGTCAGCACGGATTCATGAGCTTCAGTGGTGATAAAATTCCAAATTCTATCGTATTTTTGGATCCTATTTATTGTTAGTCACATTTTGGAAGTCACAAGTCTGTTAATTCTAGTACATAGTAAGTAATTATAGGTATACCGGTGTGCTTACATAATTTTCTGTCGACTGCAAACATGCTGAGTAAATGTAATCATCTATATCTTATCATATATCATCTATACAACTTGTTTCAGAAATGCGTGGTCATATTTAAGGGTGTGGATCAGACCATCAAACTGAACAACTTTCTCTATGGGACCAACATCGTAATCGCGAAAAAATAATTAGCTGTCCCATATGGTTGATCCAGTAGGTATTGAAGTTTTGTATGGGACAGCTGATTATTTTTTCGCGATTACGATGTTGGTCCCATAGAGAAAGTTGTTCAGTTTGATGCTCTGATCCACACACTTAAATTTGAACATGCGTTTCTAATACACGTTGTATGTATATTCTATCAAAGAACTTGTACGTAATATAATATAATAATATACCTAAAATAAAGGTTGTGTAAACAGAACTACGTAAATTGAAGGAAGTGGGTATTATGAAGAAAAAGCAAGAGAGTAGACTTGGAAAGTGTTTTTGGAACGAAGAGTAAGTGTAATCATTTGTTCAGACAAACACGTATATAGGTCGCGCAAAACTTAATGAGCTCTTGGAAGTTGAACGCGAGTGGCTGCGCAGTACGATTATTGTAAGTGCTAGAGAGCTCATAACGATTTGCGCGTAATATACATAGTACATGCTGGGTTGTATAATATTGTATAACTTACTGAAGCACACAGGCCACATCAAGCTATACATGTCTAGTGTAAGCTGACCTCTCATTGTATAGGCTTTTAGAACAATAAGAGGTCAGCTTATACTGAAAATGTATAGCTTGATAAAGTGGCGTGCGTACCATGTAGGTATTAAAGTTTGCTTAATTGTAATGTATTTCCGGCTTCTCGATTAGATTATCAAGATTTTAGTAAGATAATATTGTAATTTGCTGAAATACTATGTACTGAAGATTTTTAATTTTTATGTATCATTGTCGTTACGTGAGTCAGAAACCCAAAAAAATGTCTGACAAACCGGTTCTAACCTTAGGGTATCGGTGGCTCCCCGTAATTTGGTGGTAGGTCAGATGGCAGTCGCTCCGTATCAAATACTGTTACTCAGCCGCATCTGGTTAGACTGGGAGCCGACCCCAACGTAGTTGGGATAAAGGCCAGGCAGATGATGATTATGTATAATGTATCATAACGGCTTGACTGTTCTATCCAAAAATACATCATGTTGTTTTTGATTCAACGGCTACGGCCGTCTGTCATAATACCTAAGGGTGACCAGATTTTAGGAATATGATATTAATAATTATGTACTAACGTACAGGCAGGCAGATATTGCCTGTTTATTTAATGTATTTTTTAGTCGTGAGGCGACATACCTTTTTACCGTCCCGATCCCTTTAAGGGAGTATAGTGATGAGTTCACTATGAACAACTTTTACTATGCGACAAAACCAGAAATCGCGAAATAAATCTGCTGTTCCATTCATTTAGGCCTAAGTTCACCGATAACATAACAGACAATTAGTGCAAAGTCAGTCGTTCATCATGAATTTATTGTGAGTTATCGGCCGATTTCATTTTAAAAATCTGTTATTTTGCCGGTGAAAAGTGCTCTTAGTCGAGTATTATTGATTTATTTGTTAGAAACAGCTGTTTTTGTCACGATTTCATTTTTATCCTATAGTAAAAATTGTTCACAATGATGAGTACAATGACCCCTTAGAGAGATCGGGACTAGAAACGTAGGACCTTGTTTATTATTATGGTTATGTACATAATTATGTGGACTAATATGAGCCGGGTCGACACTGCGACAAATAATAATATAACTTATATGTACTAGATGTGTGCGCCGATGCCCGCGGCGGCGTCATCGGCGTGGATGGTGAAAATCTTATTAAAAACAAAATATGGCAGACTTATTCGCCAAATGACTGGCGGACGAGGTTATCGGCAAAACGCGCTATTTAAATTATGGTCATATAAAAATGGTATTTTATTGAATTTGCGTAAACAAATACGTCGAAATAAACCAATAAGCATATATATTTCGACATTTCTAGTGTTTAGTTTACTAGTATATGTCTGCATTGTATCTAAAACAACCGTATCCGTCCGACCATCCACGCCGATGATGCCGAAGTCGGCGAGTCGGCATCGGCGCACATATCTAATATGTACTGAGTATTTAAATTCGAAGTATGATTATAGGATAGGACATTTAATTCGTAATATATTATGTAGGATGGTTGTAAGGTTGGTGATGAACACGATTCATATTCAACACATTATTGGCATTTAACATTGGTAAAACATAAAAAAAAAACAATTTATAGAAATAGTTTCCTAGCGTTTGATGATAGTGTAGATGAACTACAGTAAAATTATTGTTTTTTTGTAGTAATTTATTCGAAGAAAGTACTGTACTGTTCAGTTACCATGTACATTTATTTGATAATATATTATTTTGAAATGATTTTACTATTACACAATTTACAATTTGATGCACCTACTGATAATACTAATTGCATAACTTATGACATACTTGAAATTTTAGTCATTCCTAACAGTCATATTCACTTTTCTATACTCCGTTTGAAATAAGATTAGACACGTTTAACAAACCCTTTTACAGCGTATTCAACCGATTTTGACTTCTATACCGTACGCATAAGGATGGCATTAAAAGCAAAAACGTATTTACGATAACAAATGTTTACTGCAACTGTAATTTGTCATGTCACCAACGTAATAGAAGTCAGAATCGGTTGAATAAAGTGTAAATGGAGTTATTTAAATTTCTAATGTTATTTCGAACGGAGTATAGAATAAAACAATCGATTTTAGTGAAAGTTTGTAAAAAGTTCGGATATATAATCTGAGTGATAGAATGTTCTATTAACACGGTCTGTGGATGGATTGTTTTTAGACATTTCTCTGGTGATTGTATGCATTTCTAAGCGTTCATTCACACTCGATCGAATCGTTTTGGCAGCAGAATCCGTGTTTTCGCGTTCGTTGGCTGTCTTTTACTTACAAAAAGTGAATAACGAACGAGAAAGCAAATGATTCTGCTGCTAAAAGTGTCGAGTGTGGATGAGCCCTAAAACGTGTGACATTACGTGTCCATCTGAACCAAGGCTGAGTCCGCTGTCTAACCCCCAGTTTCGAAAGGCTGGTCAAGTCTCTGATCATGTTAAATCTCACGTTAGCTGTTGTGATTGGTTGACTATCATCAACAATCAATTCAACAACCAATCATATCACTTGACATGAGATTTGACGGCTGGTTAAATTTGATCAGCGTTTGATAAACTGGGTGTAAGGCTGACATCTATAGTGTATTTCGACTTTGCTCAGGGTTTACTTCAACTTGGTTAAATTTATTTAAGTATATGGTTAGCTTATATTTTGATTTGAAATTTATAGTCATAACACGCTGACATTCTGAGCTAACGCTAAGAGTAAGACCGATGAAGTCAATAAACCAAGTCAGAGCAATGTCTGAGCAAAGTCTTAGTACGCTCTTTAGATCTCGGCCTAAGTACCTTGCTGATGACGTCACTGATACATTGATAACGAAGCGAAAGTAAATCGCATTTCACTGAAGTATCAATCAATTTACTGTTGTAATCATGGAGTAATAGAAAAAATAGAGCATTGATACACATATTATTCGCTCTAATGAAAATGTAATATGAATTCAATGTGGGAACTGTGCGGGGGCTTTTATCGCTCAGTTTCGATTGGTGACCGTGACAATGTACGCCCGCACTCCATGTGTTTTTACTCCGTATTTATAATACAATCTTACAGTATTTTCTAACTAATATTGTGATCGATGTTGTACGTACATATTATTATGTCTAAGTACATGTTTTAAAGTACTCTACATGTTCGTATAGGTTATATATTGTGTATTACGAGGGCGAGCGAAGGCGATGCGATATTGCTTGCTTAGCATTGCAAATGTGACTCCATGTATTTTTATTAAGTTCTGCTTTGCGTAATATATTTAGTGTGTTCGTAATAATAATAACATAACAGACATTATAAATACGTAATTTCGTTTCTAATCGTGGCCTTCTAAAATCTGCTGTTTCATTCAAATAATTCAACAGCTGAATTTATTTTCGCTTTTCCGTCTATTTTCCCATAGTAAAAGTCATTCATGAGTACCTACTATAATCCTTCATTATATCGGGCCATAAAGAATAACCAAGATTACGAATGGCAAACAATAACTGAATTTATAATTGATCTTAAGTTTTTTGGGACACCTTTGACATATTTTTTTATACTTCATCGAAATTAGCTTTGAATTCGTATTCGCTTAGCAGCGCCCACGTAATACATTTTTGTAAATATGAAAACAATAATTATACCTATACTCATTATGATTGTGTGCGTTACTAAAGGAGATTGTAAAGTTCACTTTACTACGTGACCAATTTCAGGAGGCCTAAAAAGGCCACATTGAGCAATTCATCTAATGATCTGCTTAGTAACTGTCAAACAGATGATAACTGAATATGACCCTTATGCGGATGACATTAAAAGTTATCAATTAAGTAGATATTTTGACATTCGTAATATGAATCATAATATAATATATAATGATTCATGATGAATTATATAATATATAATTCATCTAAAGCGGCCTTTTTAGCCCCCCTGATAGTTTCATTATTGGTCAGCATGTGAAGCATTTGTCCCATAGTAGCATTGGCAATCTCCTTTGTGTGAGTTTTTAACTTATTTAACATGTATATCAGATTTTTGTTAATAGGTATAGTCAACGTCAGATATGCAGCCAATGCGCTCTTATTTACGGTAACAGTTAGAAAAAATAAACCTTGCTCCGTTGACACAAGTTCTGTTTTAGCAGTCATGTTATGTCATGTTGACAAAAACATTTTAAACATTTATTTCAATGCATTAAGGTTTAATTTCCTAAGTGTTAACATATTGCATGACCGTTGGTTGTTTCAGTTCCTACTGAATGAATTTAATAATACCATGCACGGTTTTAATTTATTAGAGTGAAAGTTTAGTTAATTCTTTGTGTTTTAATGGTTTCTACATTCTCTTAAAAGGCATTTATTTATACATTGTTTATCATGGTGTTTGGATATTTATTTGTGAAATAGTAAGTATTAAGAATAAAAAATAATCTTATTGATTTCGTGTTAATTTATTTTCCTCTTACGCCTAACTTATTTAAAGGAAGATAATGAACTACCTTTTCAGTTTAAGAATACATGTAGCTTTATTGGCTTTACTCAGCAAGACCGTTGTAGGAATCCATGTGTTCAATTATCAAATTATTCGTCACAAATTCATCCATCCATCTTAATCAGATCTTTTAGCTCGAAATAAATGTCGCATGAGGAGCAAGGAGAGAATTTGGCTATCGTTTCAGGATCCTCGCAGATGCTGGATCGTATTAGGAACCTGGAGCTGAATAATATTAAAAGGACTGATGAATCTTGAGTGCTAAGTGTATAAATAACGTGTATAATCCAATGACCAAAGAAGCCTCGTATAATCTGTTTCTTTCTCTAAGAACAGTTATTCTGTGTTTGTTTTTGTAGGCCGAGATAGTCTACCTACAAAACTTGTCTCATAAACTTATTATTACCTAGTATAATAAGTTTACAAAAATTGACAACGAAGGATATTTCTTTAAAAATTGTTCTGTTAAAAAAACAGCTCAAAAAAATAACGACTTAAGGTGATCTCAACACCCCCGGTTGCAGAGTATTGAATACAGTCAGATAAAAAAAAAAAAATGCTGTCCACATTTTGACATTTTGTGTGTGTTTGACTTTGACAGTGACAAGATATTCCTAGTCGAAGTTGAATGTTTGTAAGAAAATCGCGTAAATAAAAATACATCTAAATGAGTTTTTATTTTTAAAGAATGTATTTTTAGCAATACTAAATTTCAGTAACGATTACGTATATAGAAAGTGTGGAAGCACAAAATTAAGTAAGTATTTAATTGTTTATCAACTTTAGGTTATATCCAATGAAAAACTAGATTACGCACGTGACCTTAGTAAAAATAATAATTTAAATTTCTAAATTAAACCAGTGGTCTATATTTCAACTATGTCGTAATATGACATAAATAAATTAGTAAGTATGCTATTTATGTTACATAGGTAAAACATTGCATAAGCATTAGGCAATAATTTTTCATGGATACTAGACCATCTTTTGATGACATTCTGACCACTTATTCCTTTCCAATTGTATACCTACCATAAATTAGTAATAAGTTACTAACAAAAATAACCTCAATTGCATACAGAACTGTTGACAGTTCTGTATGTATTATGTATCTATTTGAATAGATGTACCTATCAAACATAACTTTAATTTAGGATGCACTATTCCTCTTTTATTTCGGATAGGATTACTGCTATATACTATATTACTACCAGTGCACTTCAGACTACTACTGTGTCTGGAAGTTGGAGATAAAATTTGAATTTATGGTCATATGTAAACATCAAATGTCATCTAGTGCTCATTCAGCCAGTATTGATTTTTCAGTACCTAGCACTCCCATTGCATAAAAAGGTGCTGTTGCATAATATTACTTAAAATTGACAAATTATTGCTGATAGTGCTCCAATTTCCTTATAAGATAGCTAAGATTTTATTTCAATCAGTTTTGCATTGAATATTAACAGTTTTCAAGCCAATATCTTAAAATTTATAAGTAATTGCATTCTGCTTATAATGAGTACTAACACCATGGCTGAACCAGATAAAAAACTTATGGTGGAAATTATTGTTGTAATTATTGAAACCACTGCTGAAGTAAATATTCCACCAATAGTGAATATTCAAAGCATTGACACAGTAGATGAGAGCTTAGACATGGCTGCATTGGGTAAGTGTAATTGTGGAAATAATTTCCCACATATAGTGCCAATGGCCAGTCTTGTTCATACATAAAGAAACAAACAAGCATAACAACAAATTCAGTATGTTCAACAGGTGTTTAGAATGTTGTGTTTGTTTATTAAAATTATTGAAAAGTAATTGTACCTATTTGTATAACAAGTATAGATATTATTCGGCATGTGACGATGCACAGCATCTGTGAGAGAGCGTTGTATACTTCCCGTTAGGTGACAGCCAATCACGGCTTGTTTGACGTCATATCCTCGACCAATCAGCGCAGAGTTCCGGTAGTCACGTGGTTACAGGTGGGGTCGCTAACAGCGGACGATTTTACCTCATAGCGTCGTTATTTCCCGACTGAGTAACTTCATAAAATAATAATTTGCACCTAAATAGATAAATATTATTTTAAATAGTGCAAAGCGAATTTACTTATAATAACGATAACGAACTAATATCAAATATGAGTGATAATCAAATAAAATAGTGCAATTGTGAATAATTGCGATTCCGAACAAGAAGTCAAGGTAGGTAACGACTCGATGTCTACACCTAGTGATTCGAGCTCATCGCAATCTGATTCTTCGGATTCCAAGATAAATCGGCGAAAATGCGGTGAGTCATCAGACATTTTTAAATCTTGTTTAAACCAATTGACTGCGCTGACTAACATTATAGTGTGAGACATGTGTGCACCCGGTTCGATTCCGAATAAAAATGTACCATGCGGTTTTACATAATTTTTTCTAATGGGATACCCGCATCTGACTCTGAACCAGTACCGGGACTCAGCTCGTCGATACCTTTAGACTTTTGTTTAAGTCTCCCTGTAGTTACCGCCAACAATATGATTGAAGTTCCGCAACTGAATTTAAGTGCCCTTAATACGTCTCATAAGGATCCTAAGGTACCTCACTTTAATCCCGAGCACGTAAAGCGACTTCAATTGCTGCAAAAATTTGGTGACGTGGGTTACGCGGATGCGCTAAAGATTCAAATGGCTTTGTCGAACTCGAGATTAATTCCTCTACGAAAGCCTACAACAGTTCATGGATTGGACGGCTTCTCCTGATGCTACGCTTTCTGCCGCTAGCATTTTTTGATAAGATATCTGAATCTTTTCTACCCTCATCAAAATTTCACAAAATTACTGAGGAAATTATGCAGCTAGTTTGCAGAAAACGAGCTGAATACATCGAAAATCGCCGGGAGCGTATCCTGGGCGAAATTGCTAATAAGAACCTTCGTGAGGGTCTGCGTAAGATTCCTCCGAGTTCTAATCGCTTATTCGATGAAAATCAACTGCTACATCGAAAATCGCCGGGAGCGTATCCAGAGCGAAATGGCTAACAAGAGCCTTCGCGAGGGTCTGCGTAAGATTCCTCAGAGTTCTAATTGCTTATTAGATGAAAATCATCTACAGGGCTACATCGAAAATAGCCGGGAGCGCATCCTGGGCGAAATTGCTAACAAGAACCATCGTGAGGGTCTGCATAAGATTCCTCCGAGTTCTAATTGCTTATTCGATGAAAATCAACTGACATTCAAAGTACGGGTGGCATAGATAATGTCTTCGCCCTTGGTTCGACCCGGAGAAGAATCAAGATAAGGCTACCCCGACCCAAGGTACCGGCTAAGCAAAGTAAGCCACATTCTCGTGAGTTACCAGCAAGTAATGCGCTCTTTCGTCATAAGAATTGCGAATCGAACTTGAAAAAGGCCAAAACCAACGCGAGCTCGTCCAAGCAGTATAATAAATACAAAAATTCCAGAAAGACGGTCTGCCAAATAAGAAAAGATATGACAAGTGACTCGCAGCCACAACGGTTCTACGGAGGCTGTCTCCGAGCGTATCGGAGGCAGTGGCAGACGCTGTGGGCTCCGTAGGCCCTTCTCGGAATGATCACGGGAATGCGTCTGCCATTTACCTCCAAACCATCACTTAGTCATCCATCAGCAAGAATCCTGCACTGATTCAAAACTGCACAGTCGCCAGGGATGTCGAGCCAGTTATAGGAATAATTAGATCAAGGCGTTCTAAAAGTTGTGAACCATCGAGTTTTTTCTTCACAATGTTTCTCACGAACAAGAGCGATGGGTCTAGAAGACCCATATTCTACCTGAAGCGCCGGAATCATTACATAGTCCCGAAACCTTTCAAGTTGATATCTCACTTTCAGATACCACACTTTTTGCAGAAAGACTGGATGGTGGATAGACCTATCCTCGGCGTATTTCCACGCTAGAATCTTGGAAAGCCACCGTCGGTTCCTCCGACTATTTTACGGTCTAAAAATTTTGCAGATTCCGTTCGGTCTGTCACGTACACCCAAAAATTTTGCAGCCTTGACCAACTGGGTGGCGCAACATCTACGGTCCAAAGGTATGCGAGTAATAGTGTACCTACACGATTTTCTGATAACGAGCCAATTGAGAAGTCTTCTTCAGTCTCAGGTAAAGCTATCCATCAATGTACTCGAAGCGTTGGGATGCACAGTAAATTATAAGAGGTCTGTCACCGAACCTTCTCAAGAGATGAAATTCCTCGCGTTTATTTGGAACACAAAAGAAAACTTCAAGTGCTTGCCTCCAAAGAGACCCAGACAATTCTATCGCTCTCGAAGAAAGTAATTCGAAGGAGTAAAATATCTTTAAAAGAAGCACGGGTTATCTTAGGCACTCTACACTTTGCGAATTTCGTCATTCCAAGAGGTCGTCTTCATTGCCATCAATTTTAACTGTTTTCCTGGACTCTAAGGAGTCACCCACTTCGCAGACCAGTAGAAACTCCGATAACTGCTATAAGAGATCTAGTGGTGGGTCACAACTTTAGATAGACCTCTAGCGCGGTGCAGCTTGCATCCGGAGTTGATCAGTCATTTTATGACTACGGATGCCACAGATTATGGGTGGGGGGCACAGGTGGACGATTTCAGGAGGATGGTGACCAGACAAGCAGCACTGGCACCGCGATCGAAAGGAAATGTTTGCCATAATAGCAGTGGTCAAGCTTTTCTGATTTCGCTAGCGAGGTCGTCATCCGAGCCTGCAATCGGACAATCGTACAGTCGTATCTTATCATGAGTGATGAGTGTTATCATGAGACACTGGCTGACTGTGCAAGAGCCAGCAGCCATGCTCGTCTCAATTAAATAACTTTTCTTAATTGTGTAAATGTAATTCTATGGACTGATGTTTGTCCGAAATAAATGATTTATTATTATTATGTTCGAAAAGAAGGCAGAACACGATCAGCTGCTCTACTTAATATATGACTTACCAACTTTTAAGTGTTCTAGACAAGGAGAGAATTACTATAACTGGAGGACCTCAAAGCCTAACACCTCGAGTTCTTCACCATTTGAACTCGGCTCAAGGCATTTTCTTAATAGTGGCTCCGTTGTACAAGAGAGCCTATTGGTTGACGGACCTTCGTCGTCGAGCACTCGGCAGACCCATGAGGATCAACAATCTAGCTCAAGTGCTAATAGACCAGAGTACGGGCCTTCCACTTCCTCGAGTTCAACTCGTGGAGCTCTACGTTTGAAAGATGGCGGGTGGAGCAAGGTAACAAGTAACTGGTCAAAGGCCGAAAGGTCCCTGCTCAGGTCTAGTTGGAGGGAGTCCACACTAAGAACTTACAGATGGTCTCGTTGTGTTAAATGGTGTGGAAATAACAATTTTGATTCCAATTATCCAAATAGTATTAGTTTGGTCTAAATTTTTACCTTATTAATTAATTAAAGAGAGATTGGCTTACCCTACTATATGGTTACATGAATCAGTAGTTCTAACCTTTGGATGAACATTGGGTAAAGAAAGTTTGAATTCACATTTCTTAGTACAACATATTCTTAAAGGTATCTCTCTTCAATCTCCTAAAACAGAAAAATCCCCTATTTGGGATCCAAGTGACTTGATTGCCTGGATGCAGGCGAATCCCCCGAATAGTATTACATTGTTAAAGCGTCACGTTGATTAGCTTCTTTTATTGCTAGCATCCGGAAGACGCGTACATGATCTTACCCTTCGAGTTATGTTGATCGGGGCGATCACATCATCCTGTATCTACTGTTTGGTCCGAAGACTGATACGGCTACACCTGTATCTACTGTTTGGTCCGAAGACTGATACGGCTACATACAGGCAATCAGGTTGGAAGCTTACTTGTCATCCTAACGAAAATATATGTCCAGTTAATTGGTTAAGAAAAGTCTTAAGAGTTAGGTAGGCAGAGACGGACAGCAGCCAGTAACAATTCCTTGTTTGTGACAATTCGAGGTCCCGTGCAAAGTGAATCAAGGACTGTTATAGGTAATTGAATAAAAAGTTTACTTATATACGCAGGTATTTCTGCGTCCCCTGGAAGTGTACTCTCGGCTGTAGCTTCTTTGAATTGGTACGAGAATTTTCCTATTGAACAAATTCTGTCTCGTGGTAATTGGCGCAGACATAATACTTTTGCAACACATTATAGGTAAAGCAGAGACTTTACCAAGTATGAGTAATCTTTACAATCATTTTGAACCAGTATAACACAAAATTGAGATCTACTGATTTTAGTATAGTTTTGTTACTTTTGTTTGCAAGAGTGTTATATTAATCATCTTACGTCATGTCTAATTTTTAGCTAACTTGGACATAGGATGTGTCTAAATAACCTATTTTTCCTGGTCGATAAATACTTATTCAATATTACTTTATGGTTTTATTGATTTCAGTAAATATTATAATATTCTCACATAGCGTCGCCGTGGTCACCAGGAGTTATAAACACGTCTCTCACAGATGCTGTGCATCGTCACATGCCGAATAATAGTGCAAGTTTTACATAAAAATAAAACTTGTATTATTTAGCAGAGACGATGCACAGCATCCATTCAAGGTCTCCTGGTGAGAGACTTCTATGAGGTAAAATCGTCCGCTGTTAGCGACCCCACCTGTGACCACGTGACTACCGGAACTCTGCGCTGATTGGTCGAGGATATGACGTCAAACAAGCCGTGATTGGCTGTCACCTAACGGGAAGTATACAACGCTCTCTCACAGATGCTGTGCATCGTCTCTGCTAAATAATACAAGTTTTATTTTTATGTAAAACTTGCACTATTATGGCCTCCATGATGAAGATTGCATAACTGTATGTAAGTTATGCTAATATTATAAAGAGAAAAGATTTGATGTTTTGTATGTTTGTTTGTTTGTTATGGATAAAATCAATAACTATAGGACCAATTTTAAGTTTTCACCAGCTGTGTGCTATATCACTGAGTAACATCTGATAGGCTATAATTTATAAAGATATCATGCGGGCGAAGCCGCTGGCGGAAGCTAGTATAAGATAAAACGAAAGTTAGCTTAAACAAATAAAGTATTATTTTTAAGAATTATAATTTTGATGTAATAAATCAAATGTAATCGAATAGGCATTTTGCAGATATGTGAATAGAATAGAAGTAGCTATATGTGTACATTCATCCTTCAATATCATTATTCAACATCTAGGCTCTGGCTGGTACTAAATATTTTAATAAGAAGTATGAAGTGTGTAGGGTTCCATAAAGACTGACCCGATACAGTGCGGGATCGCGAGAAGTGGAGGAAAGGGAGGGGGGCCTTTGCCCAGGATTGGGACAACATAGGCTTTTAATAATATTATCAATGAAGTGTGGTATATTACAGATTTATATTATACCTATATATTTTAGGGTCACATACTTTCTTGGAAGAAACAATATGCCCAACATGCAAAATTTTTACACATTAATTGAATAATTTAAATTGAAATAATTTTTATTGAATATAAAAAAAAATGTCACGCAAATATAATTGATAAGGAGACTAGGGGAAGGATGAGGAGACTGTCGGTTCAGAATTATTTTACTTTTACATATATGTATTTAGAAAATCAATTGAAATATTGTCAAGATCAAAGTCATAAATGCTCCAATACACGATTATATTATAAAGGGAACAATTTGTTCATGATGAATTGGTATCGCAAAAGAAAGATCTGCTGTTCCATACAAATAATTTAATATTACTCAACAAAATTTAGGGAACAGATGTTTTATTTTTCAAAACTATGTCTTACATTGTGACTTATCATTGCTTTTTGTGAACATTTTATAAGTGCTAGTGTTTTTTACTATTTAAAGTAGTCCACTGCTGGACATAGGCCTCTACAATCGCACATCATCTAACTTATAATTTATCTACCAGTATACCTACCATAGCATACTTAAAACGAGCTTATTTATAATTATACATATTATATAACTGTACTCCTGATTTATATAGTTATATTAAGCTTTTCTGAAAGATTTTGCATGTGACCTTAATTAATATGAACATTATCTTAACACTCATTCTTAATATGCGCACTTTATTATTTATTGTAATATCTATGTATATGTGTATAACCGAACTAATCTTTCAGGATATGTCGCACATTAATGACTTAATAGGCGTATTGAGAGGTCTACGGTTAGTGGTGGAAGCAGGGTTCAAAACACAGCAAGAAGTGTCGAATCTATTATGGAATAACTCCAGCTTGAAGCCACTGGTTTCCAACTGTCCGACTAACCCATTAGCTTACAATCCAAACCCAACTTCGGCTAAGGATTTTATGGACAGGGCGCTCGTAGTCGCACACGGCTTTAGACGGTTTGCAATCATGCATGTTCCTAATATGACCCCTGATATACAACGACCAGAAATGGATCAACAAATGAGGGACGAGATTGAAGAGCTGAACAGGGAGTTCAACAGAACGTTTGACACCTTAAAGAAGGTCCAGATAATGGAGCCGCCGCCACCATTGCCCCCGCCTCGGATAGAAATCGTGGCTCCTATTGAGGATTTGCAAAAACAAATTAAAATGGCCAGGGCTAAAAGAGTTGAGGACATAGTCCATGCTGTATACTCCACGGATCCGATTGGAGGATTCAGTGCCAAAGAGGACGTGGTGACTGTGGAGCCGAAGCCGGTGGTATCTCCCATGGCATCGAAGCCTGTGGCCAAGAAAAAGATCAGAGTTGCTGTAAGTATAATATTTACAATGTTGATTTATTGTGACATTTTCAAAGAATTTTGAATTTCTTTTTTTAAGCTTATGAACTATGTATACAACGTGTCCCAAAATTCAACGATATGCGGGCACCAGAGGGTGGGCCTGCTCATGAATACCCGAGAAAAAGAAAAGAAAATACAATATCTCTAATTTTTATGAAAATTTATGAGCTATACAGTTATAGCTCTTAAATCACTAAGCGGCGAGAGGCCTCCTACGGTCAGAACAATACGAATGTCTACATTTCGTCACTTAATGGTTATTATAGGTTCGTCGTCTTTATAGTAGCATTTTACCGTCAACTTTTTAATCACCTTTGATTGCTCTTTCCAGTTAAGTGAGAGCTCGAAAGCTCGCGTGGTGCCGTCTTCGCGCCTCGGTCGCATGTTCTCGTTCGGCTCCCTGGCCGCGGGCCTGGGAGTTGGGACCGTGGCTCAATACGCTCGAAATACTTTCCAGTCCGTCACGGGCCGCGTAGATGAGTCCGCTAACACGTTCCTGTCTCCGGCAAACGCCGAGAGGATTGTGGATACACTGTGCAAAGTTCGCGGTAAGCAACTAACGTGGTCAGTACCTAAACAGGTTTAAGGTAATGGAACTTGACTGCATCACAATACCAATTGCTTCATTGGCTATATACAGGTGTCAAATTGAATAGGCGCGTGGGCAAGGTCATTTCCAAACTTTTGAACCCTGAGAATGTTGGTGCCATTTGATCGCCCCTTTTCGATTTGATCCATACTTCCAGGGACATCCTGTATAGTAACAGAAATTATTGTAGTATAGTAATAACAAATCTTTACGATTTTCACAAAATTGCTGCTATGTCGTCTCTTGTATTTTGCAGACAGCATATTGAGCTGAAAGCACTCTGTTGACAGTTGATTAGTCATTTAAAAAGGGCTAAATTGACAGAAATTATTGTAGTATAGTAATAACAAATCTTTACGATTTTCACAAAATTGCTGCTATGTCGTCTCTTGTATTTTGCAGACAGCATATTGAGCTGAAAGCACTCTGTTGACAGTTGATTAGTCATTTAAAAAGGGCTAAATTGCATAAGATACCGCAACATACCAAAAAATATAATATTTTTTAAATCATTTCTAGTTTACGTACCTTTGATAAGTTTCAACTCCTATTCTACATTGCCCTCATATAACTTTTGCACGAGATAAATGTATACATGATCATTCTTACACTTACAATATTCTGAGTTAAAAAGAAGTAGCCATGAAATTTCTAAGTCCCTGAAAATGGTTTACCTGAATAAAAATAATTATATTTGATTTGGTTTAGATACTCAATGAACTGAATCGGAAGACAAAATTCACAGCTATGTAATTTATCATACCCTCTGTCATAAAATCAGGTGCGGCTTTGAAACTGGGTCAACTACTAAGCATCCAAGATGATTCGATGATCTCACCCGAGTTGCAGCGAATCTTCCAGCGCGTGCGCCAATCAGCTGACTTCATGCCTTCGTGGCAAGTCGACAAAGTCATGACCTCCCAACTGGGGCCAGAATGGAGACTCAGAGTAGCGGCGTTCGAGGATAAACCCTTTGCGGCTGCGTCGATCGGTAAGTGTTTATCTAAACCCAGGACTGTAAGGAACTTTTAACTGGAGTCCAGCTGGTCTACCGCGTAATTAAAATGGTAATGAACATCGACACTGGTAATACATTTCAATACGATCTTGCGAGATTAAACTTCCAGATACCTTGTAAAAAAATTACCAATCATGAAGTTCTATCTCCTATCTTCAAGATCGGTAATTTTTTACAAGGTAGCTCTAAGTTTAGGACTCCCGGTTAAACTTGCTTTCAATTAAAAAGTGCATTGAAATCGGTCCATCCGTGTTAGAGCTACGATGCCACAGTACATACTACAAACATTATAACATCCATTTGTTTAGTCGGGTAGTTAAAAAATGTCACCCATGATTAAAAACCTCGTTTTCTTTGTTCAGGGCAAGTGCACCTGGCCGTGTTGCACAACGGGAAGGAGGTGGCTGTGAAAGTCCAGTACCCGGGCGTTGCTAAGGGCATCAACAGCGATATAGACAATCTCGTCGGCGTCATGAAGGTAAGCTATATTTACGTATCCAGAGAAACAATAGACGGCGGGGTCGCGTAACCACTATATTCCCTTTCATTCGCGTATCACAGTGTTACCACTTCGATTTTACAGCCCATAACACTGCACGACACCATAATAAGTTAACAAATCAAATAGTTTTCTAGCTTATAACGTACAATTAACGAGTTTTAACAGCATAAACCAATGAAAATCACTGAAAAAATCATTGACAATCGCATTGTCTGCCATCAAATTTAATGCCATACGTCTTGCTAAGATAAACGGTGATAAGGACAACTATACTCGTATAGTAGCTAAATCTCTTTCTTACAAGTGCTAATATGATATTATTCGTCCTTTTTTGAGTGAATGAAACAAAACATATCACGCCGTCTATCGGTTTCTCTGTCTACGGCTATATACAACCGATTTTCAGGCCTGCCTCATTGTGACATTGTTGCTAGGAGTGTGAGATTTGATATAGTTAAAGTTTATATGGAGAAGGAGTGCGGAAAGCTAAAGTTTAATGTCAGTAACAGGAACAGTAAATAAAATATTATAGTTAAAAAAAAATACAGAACACGCTTTAGTCATCCAAACTGAACGTGTGCAAAATTTCAGCTCAATCGGAAACCGAGAAGTGGGTCAAAATTTAACTTCCAAAGATTTTCTTACATAGTCAGTTAGTTACAGGTGAAGCTAATAAAAGCGTGTTAAAAAAATACGAATACAAGCTGTAATTGTGTTTTTTCAACTGTTACTAACATAAAATTTTAAATATCATAGGTATTGAAAGGAATTAAGGCAAACAACACACGCTAATGACGTATTTGTACACAAAAATATAACTGCAGTGGTCTCCTATAATTGTTGGGGGTCCTATACATAAATAAAAACACATAACCCTCCTTTGCGTCGCGCAGTCGGGTAATAAATAACTCTTTGACAAAGAGCCTCAATAACATTCAAACGTAAAAAAATAATGAATTACGGTCGATTCTTGACCACTGGGCGACCACTAGTTATGTTTAATGCTCCTCTTTTACCAGGTGCACAATAAAGAGTATTTCAGTTCTATTCTATTCTATTCGTAAATAAAGGCAAACGCCCACTCTTGGCCAGTAGGTAGGCAGGTTCGTTACACCAATGTGAAAAATACAAAAAAATATCTTATTTAGTAACTAAAATATTGTTATTATTTATTTGTTTGTAACACTCGGGAATTAAAAACTTATAATAAAAAGACATTCAATCAATAATTAAGCATGTGATGATGTGATGCAATCTTCATTTCTGTACGTTATGTCAATCTTATAAAAGTAGTGATGGCAAATGTCACAAAAAATCGAAATCAAATAAATCGAGAACTGAATGATCTTCTGAAAAACTTTTTTCTTTTGTTTCGCTTCCTATATTAAAACGTTTAATTTCTATAGAATAGGTAAAATAAATGTCTATTGTTTGTCTACCGAAATCTATGCAGTGCTGGTTCAAGTTTATTAAAAAGATCGATTCATAGCTCTATAACATCGGTTTTTTATAAATAGATGCCGAATCGCCATCACTACGTCAATGTTAATTTGAAATTGACAGTCTGTGTTGACAGTTAACATTTTGTTTGTTGCGGATTGTTTGTTGTGCTTTGTGTGTGATTTTTCCTCCACGGTTTTGCTATTTTCTATCCGATGCCTTGATTAGTATTATGGCGATGACAACCTTGGCTTTACATTAGATTCCGTACCCGCTTACCACGACGACACTGGCTTGCCAGTCAACTCCATGTTTGTTTTATATCAACCTTGAATTTTTTTCATACAATTTTAAAATTCTGTCCAAGTTCTATGTAAAAAATTGTGGTTGATTTTGTATCTATGATTTCAACCCTAAAGCCTATGATTTGCTGTATTTATGGACGCCACTTGGCCAAAACCTCCTTAACGAATGGGCATATCCCTTTAAGAATCCGGCGCCGGATGATTTGCCCATACAAACGCAATACCAAAATCCTGTATAATTCGAGCATATTTCCACCATACTATGATATTATTCAGATTCGGATAGCATTTATCAAGGTTACAACCTCTTCTTTTTTTCGAAATTCTAACCTAAAACGAAATTAAAGCGAATTGCATTTTGCATGTTTTTACGGCGTAAATGACATGTTTTCTTCTTATTTGTTTTGTATTAAAAAGATCAATGTTTATAAAATGGTTTCTGTTTAAACACAGTCTATATTGTCAAATTACGGATTATCAAATATAATTTTAAAAAACATTAAATTTTCATTCATAATTTTTAGTATTACGGATCACAACGAAAATTTGAACATATTCTGAACGAACTTAGCGCTATCGCGTTCTAAGTCTAACGCTACTCACACATGCGTCATGTAGTTTGTGTGTGAGTGAGGCTCGCTGTATGCAGTGCAGGCGCCGCCCGCCGCCCGCCGGGGTTACCAACTTAGGGGTTTTCTCCCCAAATTTGGGGGGTAAATAAGTGGGTTGGGATTTTTTTAGGGGTATTTTTAGGGATTTTTTTACTGTTAACTTTTACTGTGAAGTTAATAATGATTGTGACGCAGCTGGCTGTAAACGTTTTGAAAATGTTTCAATTATTTTATATTATTACAATTTATTTATTATTTTTACAGAGTATTTTTTTTTTGGGGGATTTTAGGGGTTTTTAACTTTAGTTTTGGAAATAAATATTTTTGAGAGTTGGTAACAATGCCACCGCGCCGCGAGATTTTTGATTTTGTCATAATTTTGTTTGTTTTGATTTTTGATTTGTTCGAAAATTACTGTGCGTGCGTATTACACAATTTGTTTGCTAAATTAGAATTTCTGACACTATTGAGCTGTGCTACTGACTTGGACTTGGATTTGCCTTGCGATTTGGTATTGAGTAACCTACATACTTCCGACGACATTAGCTTTGTTTACGGATTTTGATATTTATACCTATAAATACGATTTGGTTTAGTTGCTGAAATGGGCTCCGAACATTGGGATGTATCTCACAGTAAGGACCTACTTCTACCTAGATATTATTTAATTGTTTTCCTATACAGTTTGGTAATTAGCTACTTAGGTACTTACTATAATCATGATAATATTCATTTATTGTTTGTGTGAATCGATATAGGTAAGTAGGTACCATTTTAAATAGGCGCTACATTTAGCTAAAATTTAAGTGTGTATGACATAGAGTAGGTGTAATGTTGATCCTATGATGTAAGTCTTATCTGTTATTTCGAAAGCACGATTCCAAAACATTATTTTTCCTTTCGAGTAATTATGTTCCTACCTTAGTAGGTAGGTAACTACTGACCTAGCTAGGTACCTAATTTCTCGGCTAGTGTCTCTTTACTCTTTACTGTTCGAAATGATAGGCTATATAGAAGTTAGGTAATACAATAAGTAGGTAGGTACCTACTTATGTAGGTAAGTAAGTACCTACCTAAGTAAATGTTTTGTTTACCTATTATTTACTGGTACCTACCTACCTACCTACCTACATAAGTACCTACCTACCTAAATGCACTTTCTTATAATCTGCGTACCTACCTACCTAGTACCTACCTAATTGTTTACAGAGAAGCGACGATCAAATAAAAAACGTTTATGGCAATCAGTTCCTAGGAAAAGGAATTTCCAAAAAAATAAGGAAAATATTTATCCAGTAAGGTGAGTACCTACGTATAATAGGCGCATAGGTATTTATGGTACTTATCTATACTCCATTTGAAATGATTTGGTATGATTGTCGAATTGTAGATTTCCGACCTTGAACTTAGAATCTAGGTACCTATTACTATTTACAACTATGTATAATAAAAAAACTTAAATATTACCCATGTACTATTACTACGTATACCTATGTATTATACATTGTATGTATGAAAAAAAAAAAACTACTATTACTACGTATACCTATGTATTATATATTGTATGTATGAAAAAAAAAAACTTTGTATGTAGGTACTTATAATATGTCCTATTACTAATTTGATGGTTTTTATTTTTCGATAAGTGGGTACTTAGTACCTACCTACCTAATAATAATTCACGGGTAGGTACAGCAATAAATTGTGATTGATGTTTCCATTCAATGAGCCCGATAACCTAATGCTAGCACTTCACATCGTGTATTTGTGCGAATATTCGCGTTATATGGCCAATGCAAAATCACATTTGTGTAGTTTACAGAAGGTTTCTTTTGCATTGGCCATATAACGCGAATATGAATACACGATGTGAAGCGCCAGCATAAGGTATGGTGTGAAAAACAATAGGTACGTATTTATATTCATAAATATAGGTAATTCTTTCCCTGTGTTGTGTAGGGTAACCGAATCGTTACCTAATGGTCGGATATACCTACTTGGAAAAATTTAAATATAATTGTTTTTGTTTTCTAATGTTTTTTTTTCTGTTTTTGATACAGTTTAGGTTATATTAATTATAGACGAAAAGATTTTTTTGTTTCAAACGCATAAATATTTTTTAGCTCAGCACAATGCCATGTTGGAATTGGCAGTGCCACCTCAACAGCATAAAGTAATGTTCGCCGAATCAAACGCAATTCGAAAGCTAGTTTAATCGGGTATCAACTTAGCTATGTTTTATGAAAATTTGTTCAGCCGTTCAAAAGTTACAGTTCTTTTTCTAGTTGGAGTTGGGGGTTTTTGACGGTTAGGTTATTGAATAGAAGAAACGTGTCAATACAGGTAACTAATCAATGATTATAATATGTAGGTACCTAACATAATAAATGTTTATTAGAAATCCTTTTGTTTTATTTTATCATCACAACTCTGTGAATACTTACTATTCTTGTACACCAAAAAAGTTAAAAAAATTATAACGCAATCAATGAACATCTTTTCTGATAATGTTATTAGGTAGGTACCTATCTGCGAGTCGATAAGAATGATACATAAATATGCGACCATCGCATCATCAATCGAATCCGATTTCAATAAAATTTAGCATAATATATAGCTTTACTCCTTGGTAGGTACTTTTTTATCACAAAATTTAATATACCTACATAAATAAATGTCCACCCGTGCGAAGCAGGGACGGGCCGCTATGATGAAGAAATGTATCATGGAACAGTTTTCTTTTTTCGCCATTTGAGGGTTGGTCCCATAGTAAAAGCTGTCCATAATGATGAGTACAATAACCGCCTTACGGCTTTATGTACCCTTTCCGACTAAACGTGTAGATTTTCCCATTATCGTTAATTAATTGATTAATTAATAGATAGCTTTTTACGAAATGCGTAATAATATTATAGAATATATTACCTACAGTACTAATAACAAAAAATAATTTGAAATATATATTGTCTGTCTGTCTGTTTGTTCCGGTTAGGTAATCTCCGAAACGGCGGGCGGCCGACCCCGCCAGCCGCGCGCTCTTTGCTTCGAGAGTTGAAAATACTTGCATAGGAAATCGATCCGTGTTGTCATATGAATAAGGAGCACAATCGTATTTGCGAAAAATACTTGAGAGATCAAAGTAGGTATTTTTTTTTCGCAAATACGATTATGCTCCTTATTTATAATTATTATGACATGGATCGATTTCCCATGGAAGTATTTTCAATTCTCGTGTTTTCCAGTTCTGCTTCTGGCAGTGCCCGACATGCAAATACTTTTTTTTTAGACATTTGATTTTAATTATTATTATTTAATTATACATATTATTTTAATTTAATTATTACTACACTATGTATTATGGAAATATATAAATAAAACACATACAATACACATTGCATAAAACATGAAAAATATAGATTACTATTACTACATTAGGTAGGTACCTATATTATTTGATATAAAGTAAAAAATCTACCTATTTGAAATTAGAAGTCGCGCGCAACCGACCAATACCTACTTGAGAGCGCTTGCATTTCCCGCCATACCAGGACGCCCTACTTCGAAGCGAAGTAAAATCAAATAGCTAAAAATGAAATCGCGAAAAAAATATCAGCTGTTCCATACATTTAGTCGAGTAATATTGAATAATTTGTATTGAACAGCTGATATTTTTTTCACGATTTCACGTTTCGTCCCATAGTAAAAGTTGTACATAATAATGAGTACAACAACTCCACGAAATTTATAAAGTTATAAGTATACAGTAAAAATAAAACAATTAAACAAAATTGTCTGTCTGTCTGTTTGTTCCGGCTAATCTCCAAAACGGCGCTTCGGTATCGATTTTGACGGGACTTTCACTAGCAGATAGCTGATGTTGTAAGGAGTAACTTAGGCTACTTTTACTCTTAATTTAAAGAAAGAATAATTTAGGTCCACGCGAACGAAGACGCGGGTACAGCTATTCACCAATAAAGTAAATAAAAAAATAACACAATCAATGAACATCTTTTTTGTAAAGTTTATTACGCACCCAGTCGCGCGATCCGATAAGAATGAATGAAAACATATTCGACCAGCGTGCCGCACACATACGTAGTATCTCGAGTAGTCTGTGCCGCACACTACCACGCGCGCGCGCGTCTCTTTGTCAAACAGAGATAGCAATATTTAGGTTAATTTTTGCGCTCGCCTCGAATCGTAGTTGCCCGTACCGTCCGCCGGAACCTTAAGACTAAACTTTACAAGTGGCTGGTAGAGCATTGTTTTTATGACATGAATGAATTTTTTAGATAAAATTTTAATGCAATTTCAATTTATTCATTGTAATTTAATAATATAACATAATAATAATTTAATTCATTATTGTCATTTTTTATATGTTAGACTGTTCAGATTATCTAATTATTAGTTATTAATATAAATTTTGCATGCCACAAAATTATGGTGAAGTATCTCGGACTTAACTCATTAAGAACTTATTTTATGTACCATGCTTCAAGCAAATAAAGATCATTTCATTTCATTCTATTCTACATACTTGCCAGGTATGGAACATTTTCCCCAAGGGTATGTTCATAGACAACATAGTGGAGGTCGCGAAGAAGGAGTTGTCATGGGAGGTGGACTATGTGCGCGAAGCTGAGTGCACCAGGAAATTCAAGAAACTGCTCGCTCCGTACCCTGAGTACTTTGTGCCTGACGTCATCGGTAAATATAAACATTATCATTACATAAATCCATTTACCGGCGAATACTCAAACGTATTTTTACTTAAGGTGACGCAGTGGCCATTAATCTCAAATCTGCTTCAATATATTGTGTCAAAATATTTTTTTCGTTTAAAATAAAGACTATTGTTAATTTTATACCCCCCATCCCCAGCAAGTCTTCTACAAATATAAAAAAATTGTGATCTAATCAACATCATCACAAAATTGTGATCAAATCCTCATCATCATCATCAAATTGTGAACAAATGGCCTTCTTTTTAGTTCACCTTATTACAAAACTCTTATCTTTACCTTATCTTGTTTTTTCAGACGAGCTGTGCGCTCCCGAAGTGATTACAACGGAACTGATCGACGGGGTTCCCCTGGACAAACTATTTGATGCCGACTACGAAGTTCGGGCGGACATCGCATACAAGATCATGCAGCTCTGCCTGAGAGAGATGTTCGTGCTGCGCTGCATGCAGACCGACCCTAACTGGGCCAACTTCTTCTACAACCCGGTCACTAAGCAGGTATGTGTACGCAAAGTGATGATTAAACAAACTGCACGTCCAAATATTTGAAGTTGATCATGACGTTCACTTAAATGATAATAAATTCACATTGTACTAATCAAGATTGTAATCTATTATTTTAAAAGTGTTTCCATGGAGTTTCTTGAGGGTTCTTCTCCATGGGACCGTTTTGTTTTGAAAACCGATATTGACACTAATATTATAAAGAGAAAAGATTTGTATTTATGTTTGTAATAAATAAATTCAAAAACAATTGGACCGATTTTAAAAATTCTTTCTCTAGTAGAATGTTATATTATCACTGAGAAATATAGGAAGTATTTTTTTTCAAAAAATTTGGTATTCCTACGAAATCTCCAATAATGTAACCGAAGGTGTAAAAAATTACCTATTAATCACAAAATGTTTGATATAGACAAATGACTACCCGTGCGAAGCCGATACGGGCCGCTATCAGCTATAATTCTTCTTCTTCACCCTCGACCTATGTATTTAAGTTTACATTAGTCGGTATTTAGTAGCGAGTATTGTCTGTGAACAGGTAATCTTGCTGGACTTCGGCGCGACACGGGAGTATTCCAAGGAGTTCATGGACCAGTACATCGAGATCATCCACGCGGCATCCCTGGGCGACAGAGACGCCATCTTGCGGATGTCACGTGAAATGAAATTCTTGACTGGCTATGAGTCCAAGGTGCGTATCGAATCCTATATTAATACAATCTTGTTTTTGTTTACGGTATTCTGTCGTGTGTATTTCGAATTTTTGTTAATGTCTCTTTTAGCATCGAGACGGCGTCGTTTTTTTTATTTGAGTTTGATTCAGTAAATATTATTTACTAGCTGTGCCCGCCACTCTGTCCGCATGGACTTTATGGATATGGATAACTGAGCTTTTTCCAGAATAAAAAGTGTTCTATGTCCTTCCCCAGGTGGTATAAAATTTTGTATAAATCTTAAATTTATACAAAATTTTATTCAAATCCGTTCCGCCGTTATTGCGTGACTGATTAAAAAATAATAACATTCAAATTCACAAACTCACAAACATTCACATTTATACATATACTATAACATTCTCGATTCGGTCAGGCAGCAGTACTGTGATATTGTAAGTGTGGTTATTCTTGGTCACTTCTTATGAGACCTGTTTGGTACACTTCTGAACATTACTTTGATTTTACTATTTATCCATTCTTGACATTGCCTCAATTGGCCGCGTTCAAACTAAACGTATTATAAGCCGCCGACTGTACGCAGTTTATAACTTTTCCATACATTCATATTTTCGTTCACATTGAACCGACAATACGTTTCACGTTCACATTGGAGTTATAGTGAGTCTGATCACAGTTGGCGGCTGACTATACGTTTAGTGTGAACGCAGCCTTAACCTCACTGCACAACCATTACAGGTTATGGAGGAAACCCATATCGACACCGTCATGATAATGGGGGAGGTCTTCACCAGCGAGGGGTCTGGTGAATTCGACTTCGGTACCCAGCAGACTACCCGTCGTATCCAGGCTCTCGTACCGACCATTCTGACCCACCGTCTCTGCCCGCCACCCGAAGAGATATACTCCTTGCACAGAAAACTTTCTGGAGTGTTTCTGCTATGCTCCAAGCTGAAGATCAAGATGAACTGTACGAATATGTTCCAGGAGATCTATCAACAGTATAAAACCAACAGTTTCAGATAGACCGTGGCATCCGTGGCAAAGGTGTGGTCCGCTTTCTCATACACCGTCTTCAAAACTGATTTTCAGGTCAATTTTGAAAATCTTTTCCCGTAATGTCGACGTTGTGGTACAATTTGCAATGATGTCATAAATGTTTTTTAAATTTATTGTTGTTTTAAGATGAATTTTATCCAATACGTTACATTGATGTTTTCGTCCGTGCAGAATCGATGTTGAATCCAGTGTTAACAATATAATAAGTGTTTTATAAGGAATACTTTAGTTTGTAGAAACAGGGTTGTCAGTGCAATTAATAACGGGTTCTAGTGTCGCCACTTAAAAACATTTGTGCGTGTCTGTGTTGTTAACTGAGATTCGTGTCAACCATAGACTTTATAATAGGACAGATATACCACAGCAAAGTGAATTATTTATAAACATTTGAGCATAGTGTAACTAGAAGTGGCGTATTCCCTTTGCACAAATCCCTGATTTCTGTGATCTGAGATACATATATGCATTTTATTATCTAGTAGTTTCGATTCTATCATTGATGTCAATAGTAGCATTATAATAATTATATTAATAGAAAGTACATTATGTTGCTATATTATAACAAAACGGGTGATACAATTTATAGAAGAATGTGATTTCTTTTTAAATATAATTTCACTGTAGTTTTCTATGTATACGTACTTAATTTAAATGCATTTTGTTACCTTTATACCTTTCGCTTAATATACAGGGTGACCTTTTTACATACAGAAAAACAATAGGGTTTGATAGGTAAATGGAATAGAAGCCAATGGCAAAGTATTTATTTTAACTTTTTATTAAAAATTCCTATGAATACATTACTAATTTATAGCCGATTTCAGACAGTAAAACATGGCGTGATTTTCATTCATGCTCGATCTAAACCTAGAGTAGTTAGATGCGTAGCTATTCCTTATTTTACTATTACGGACGGGCCTATAGTATGGTTTTATTTCATGTATATTTTTGGATATATTCGATGGTATGAAACAATTACTCTGGTCTGCAGCATCTATTCCACGAAAATGACACACCATATTATTTTCCTCATGGTAAAAAAGTCAGCCTGTATATATAACAATATAACTACTAGATTAGGTTATATAAAAAATCCTACGTTATGTGACGTTAAGTTTACAGTTTGGTTAGTATAAGTACTTTGCGGACAGCTGCAGTAAGTACTATGCTAAACTCAACGATCAAAGTACGGCTCGTACTTAACCATTCTGTAAACAGTTCTTTATATTCCAGCTAACAAAACACAGTAACGGTACTAATAACTAATGTTTAAAAAACTACAAACAACATAACATTATTCCGTATATAAATGAATTTCTGGCTGTGGTTGACTTAATATTGATATCTATCTATTTAGATGGAAATATTATGTCGACCACAACGATGTCGATTCTATTAAATATATTTGGCACTATGAAGTTGGGTCCGTGAAATTATATTAAATTGACCAACTGAAACAGATCGTCCATTTTTTATATCAAATTTTGAATTATCCCATATAGGGTATTGGGCTTAATATATGTAGTTCTAAAATAGGGCTATAGTTGTGAATTTTTCTAACACGGAAAAAGCTAATTATATTGCCTGACTTTGGACTCGAATTAAAGACCTCAAGCGGGTTGAAGCTTTGAGCTTCTGATCACAAGACAAACGAGATTTTTTTCTTTTAGTTATATTTATTGCTTCTCGACTTAATTTCAATGGTGCTAAACTCTATACGAGTTCAAACCGGCACAATTACTTGCCAGTAAAGCAGTAGCAGTAGCAGTAGCAGCAGCAGTAGTATGCCTACTATTTATTATTATAAACAATGTTTACAAAAGATTAGTTTTATTTGTTGGCTTTTTTTATTACAATTAAATATTTATCCCCTTATTAATAAATGATGATTAAACGATATCTAACGAAACTAGCTCATAAGTCTATTGCCATCCTTATTCACTGGCATTCAAAAGACAAGGAGAGGTATAATTTAATCAGTTTTAATGACAAGTTTTTATTAGTAAGGGGTTTAGAATAAATAGTGCATTTTATGTGAATTAATATAAATGTGTAAATGGCCTATGTATTTGATGGTTACTTGTTGTTTGATGTTGTAAGGACAATTTGTTGGACTACCACACCAATGCCACATGTCTTCTTGTCGTGAACTACCTCTTCCAAATGTAATTTAGTAGTAGTACTAAAGCTAAATTGTGATCGAATTTGAAATTTAGTATTAACAATTTATTGTTGTGCAGTAACGTTGTAAAAAAAACTGTTTAATAAAATAACTTGGCTTTTATTTGCGAAGGATTTTTTACCTATAACGCGTCACACATAACACGATCTGTGGACGTCGCATTACCAGCCTGCGCTCTTAGGCTTACATTCAGAGACGACAGAAACGAGTCTAAGCGTGAACTTACGCTTCCATCTGTCAAAATTTGTTCGTAAAATTGACATATGGAAGCGTAAGTTCACGCTTAGACTCGTTTCTGTCGTCTCTGAATGTAAGCCTTAGAGCCCCCGCAGATTTCAGACTTAACGGTCGGCCAACAATTGACCGATATTATTTTTATATAAATATCGAGTCGTTATACATGATGCATGATACATCTTTATACTGAATAAGAAACCGACCCAATCGGCCGATAGAAAGTCTGTGGTCTGCGGGGGCTCTTAGGGTCGATTCGCACCGAGATGATAGCGGCGAGCACAGTAGAGGACGACACCAAGCGAATTGCGAATTGGTATAGTTAATAATTTATTGTTATTACACTTGTGGCGATATTCGATTACTGGGAGACTTATTTTATTTTACAAAATTGTCAGACTTAGGGCTGCTGGTCTCGTCAACTTTTCTCTTTCCGTATAGCTTGGATAATATCTTTAAATGAATCGTTATAATTAAATTTATACGTATCTTAAAAATTTATAATAATTTCATATTTATTATCAAGTGTATATTCAAAATGGTTTTTATTCACAGCCATTGTCAACATTGTCAAGTTACATTCTATCGTCCTTTAAATCTGTCAAAAGGGACTTCTTAGATCTCGTGGAGTACAGGGATTTGAAATAAAACAACATAAATCAATAAATTATTGAAAGTTTATTGATCCAAAAGGAATATGGAGAATTAAGTATGCCATACCTATCAATAGAAATTTATCTCCAGGTGGTTATGGTTGAGGGCATGTTGAGCATGAAACAGTCTAGATGACTCGAGATAACTAATACATACACATACACAGATACGAATAACGTGGAAATAAAATCATCGTGGAATAAATATCTGTTTCGTACACTTAAATAAATTTAACATTTAACCCGTCAAGTGAAGCAAAGTAGCCACAATAAAAAAATAAATTTTCTCGGCCATATAAAACATTCAGAACCGTAGACTTCGTCCACGTTCAGAACTGATATTTAACTAGACACATAACATGTCGGACATGATTTTGGTAATTGCTTTACATAATTGGTTAACTTTCACAGCAGTGATAAAAATTATAAATAACATGGATTTTCATTCCACAGGGAAACGAGGCCTGCTTCTAAATTTTCTGTATAGATTTAGTCTTAACCTACGTCTAAACACATCCTTTATTTTAAACGATAAATACTTGTTTTGACACAATACCAATGACTTACTACTAGTCAATGCACAATACGTATAAGCTAGATTACGCGAACTATAAGGGTTAATTTCACAGCCTAAAAAAAGAAAGCTATCTACTTTTTTAGCACATATTTCTCACTGAGATTAATATTGTACACCACTGCGTCGCCTTAAATATAATTCCAAATGTTGGTTTCTATACTGGGTGGAATTATATTGCCAGATTGTTTCCTTTCTACAGGACAGGACCAAAGCTCAAAGGTATTTTATCATCAAAGAAGTTTATACACATTTTCAATTGCCCAGAACATGCTTATTGCAACTGTCCATCTAAAATGGAGTGGATTACCATCCTCCTGCTTCCCTTACCCCTTATTAATACCAGTATTAGGATTCCCTCGTTGGATAGATGCTTGTTTAAGGATTTGTGAAAAGTATAGGTAACTATGCTAATTTAAATAATAATATATTTTGCGCTGGTGTGAGCATAACATTTAATAATTCCATTACATACGCAAAATACGCGCATAGACGTAGAATGGCGAAAAACCGCCAGCTTTACCGATATCAATATAAAATCTAACATTAAAATCCTCTAAGAGAAAAGACGATTATTGTATTATAAATTATAATATTACTTAATAAATAGATTATACGACAACGACCGAAATGGAGTCATTATGTATGTCACCTATTTGGCAATAACCAAGTAATTACAATTAAGTAATCTAGTAATTACTACTGTGTCCGTATGGATTGAGGAGCCACATGTGATTTCTAAACGCGAATACTATCTTTATTTAGTAGGAAATTAGCCGATTTTGTAGACCCAATCCTGGAATTTGTAGGTAAACCCTTAAAAAGTTACATGACGTTAAAGGTGGCTCCTCAATCCAGACGTTTGAACTGAGTAGCCACTATAGAACTCGAAAAGTAGACGATGGATGTTTCTGAAAATTATGTAGGATTTAGTAGGCATTATATACAATACGTACGAAATTTGAGCTTTGTAGTGTTTAATTTGACATAACTACAATGCTTTGATTGTGGCTCCTCAATCTAAACATTGGTCAATACATACAATGCGTTTTTTTTCTTAAACTAATCGGCTAATCAATACAAATTTTTAGTATCATTTAGTAGTACATTCATCCTAATTTGTAGTTTATAAATACGATTGTAAAATGATTTAAATTTGGTTATAAAACACATTTTATGTGGCTCCTCAATCCTGACGTTTCCTTATGAAAATATGTACGTAACTCTTAAAGCTGTTAATGGAATCGAAAAACAATAACATGGCCATTTAGTAGAAAATTCTACTAAATATACGTGCAATCTTACATTGTAAATAATCAGTATTTCTAAAGATATCAATTATTTGAAAATTCCTTAGGAATTTGGTGTGTAGGGTGACCATAAATAACTCAAACCAGGATAATAAAAGGAGTTTTAATTGCAGCTACATAAATTATTCGTGAAATATTCAAAGACATAAATATAGCTATACAACCATTGTTATGATATAATAAATCAATAAGAAGTTCCAGTAAAATAAATAAGTAATAACAAATTCACACAAAGCGCGCCATGTTTTTTTTTTATTCTATCTATTATCTGTTTCTGTAGCATACAGCCAAAAAACTATGAATACCTCTTTGCACATCGCATCTCGATTCGAATCTCTCTCTTATTGTTTGTTGATATTTCACGAATTGATATACGATAACTTATTATCGGAGCTGTGAACATGCTCTAGTCATGTTCACAGCTCATGTTATTAAATTACACGTTTATTCACTTATATCAATTCTATAGTGCCACAAACTTATCTGACCCGGTGACCAAAATTGGAACTAACGTCGCTACGGAACAAAAATGTCATTTTTGTACGGAGATGACATTGGTAAAAGCGACGGCAGCGACGCCACGACCGGGTCAGATAAGTTTGTGGCACTATAAACACAATCGTTTTTACGAAGTCTCACTATAAAACTAATGAAACCTAATAAACTCTCAATGCACATTTTTTCCTTAAATAAATACTACTTACTTATTTAAACTGTTTGATTGTAATGGATAAATTCAAAAACTACAGGACCTATTTAAAAATTCTTTGACCAGTAGAATGCTATATTATCACTGATTAACATAGGCTATAATAATATTTATAAATATATCACGCGGGTGAAGCCGCTGGCGGAAGCTAGTGTTTATTATTTTAATTTATGCCGCGGCCCGTGTATTTTATCTGTTAGATGTATATAGCCCACGTAAAATAAAAATGGTTGAGTATAAGTCTAACATATAACCCTATTAATAAAATATTTACGCACCCTAAAGGTACTGTCAGGTTTTTTGGAATGAGTCAACCTTCTATGAAAGCTTGGCAGTTGATAATTTGGCATTTGGCAGTCGAGTGGATTACCCCCTCTCAGTGGCCTGCACTCCATAAAGATAAAAAGACACTGCGTACCCTAATAAATTAAGTATTAAGTAATACAAACGTTAATATGTCTGTAATATCAGTTGATTTAAGTCTTAGGGTGAGGTGGCCAGTCACAAACATCATTTAACGTTGTTTTTGCCTACCCTGTAAGAAATATCTTTGTACGCTACTGCCCCCTCCACCATCCGTCGAATATCTGGGATATCTTTTACGTCACGTGGCGTGGATCTAATGTAGCTCTAAACACCTAGTTGCCATATAAAATATATGAGCTCCGATGCGCCCAGGGGGGCTAAAAAGGCCGCTTTAGATGAATCATTAATATGATTCATATTACGAATGTCAAAATATCTACTTAATTGACGACTCTTAATGTCATGCGCATAAGGTTCATATTCAACAATCATCTGTTTGACAGTTACTAAGCAGATCATTAGATGCTTTGCTCAATGTGGCCTTTTTAGGCCCCCAGATCGGCGTACGTGGCCCACGTGGGCGTAATGTGGTTCTAGCTTTAACCTCTGCTTGCCCTTTGGGGAATACACGCGTGATGCTATCTTGTTGTCCCATCCACTACATTGCACAATAATATCTCCAGTGCACGGTAAAGCCAGGCTTCATCTGCGAAAGGGTAATGAGCAAGTAATAGCTGGACGGAACGGACCCCAACTAGCTAAAATAGGTTTTACCTTCCATTAAGAAAGAGTTTTGACTCTTGCCTTACACTGCAAAAGAGAAATGAAGAAAGAGTTCGTTATTAACTGTTTTTACTCGTTCAGTCCTCTCCGCTTGACTGTTTGTTGGTGGAAGCACTTCAATGAAGTTTACCGTTGCGAGTCAAACGGAGTTCGTACGGAGCCTGCTCGGCTGCCAGCGGAATCCCGGCTTAAAGCTGCTTGTCAACTGAAGCGGAGCGGAGCAGAGATGCGACAAAATAACCAATAAGATTCCGGTATTTTATCCTCACATGATAATACTTGTATTCTTACTTTTTCTACTCTGCTCCGCTTCAGTGGACAGGCAGCCTGTCTTTATCCGTAATAAGTATTCAAAGACTTTTTATTGCATTTGTTGCCTGGTAAACAGTTCCATTGTGAGTCCGCTTAGGAACATGGGGATAGAGCGGTGCTGATGAAGATGGAGCTCGACTAACTCGCCCAGAGTGGCAGAATAGTCGGTGTGGACCATCGCTATGCCCTCGTCATCTAATGTGAATGTCAGGTACTCTTCGGACGATTCCGCATACATATTTGAAATTCTGTAAAGGAGAATAACGTGAATAACGTTATAGTGCGCGTTAAGCTTCGGGCCATAAGTCATTGTTATTAATCTGTCTCGCTCACACTTATGGAGCTTATGGAGTGTTATAATGATGTGCGTTATTAGTTTTGCGAGAGATATATGAGATTAAATCTCTCTACCCCAAGAATACAGGGTGTAAAGGACATCGTAACGAAAACTGATACCATGGGTTCAGTACATGAATCTGAACACCTCAGCATAAGAATAAGTCATAGGTCTTTTAAAAAAAAATACGATTTTGTTCACAGTTTTTATAACTACCTAAAAAATCTGCGAACAAAATCGTAAATTTTTTGAAAAGACCGGCTCAAAATTCTTACGCTGAGGTGTCCAGAATCATGTACTGAATCCATGGTATCAGTTTTCGTTACGATGTCATTTACACCCTGTATAGTCAATTTTATCATTGACTTACGGCTAGAGGGAGTGCTGTAATGACACAAGAGGCGTCACAATAGATCTTCGCAGGTTGCAGTGACAAAGGGGCTTAGTACTATACCTCTTCACATAAATAATAATAGTATAGCATCATCATCTGCCTGGCCTTTATCCCAACTACGTTGGGGTCGGCTCCCAGTCTAACCAGATACGGCTGAGTAACAGTATTTTATACAGAGCGACTGCCATCTGACCTCCGCTACCCAATTACTGGGAGACACTGATACCCTAAGGTTAGACCGGTTGTCAGACTTTTTGGGTTGCTGACTCCCGTAACGACTGTCAAAGGTATTCGTATGACAACCGGGACCAACTGCTTAACGTGCTATCCGAGGCACGGAGGGGTCTCGATGTTCGAAGAAATGGTCACCCATCCTGGGACTGACCGCGGCAACCGCAGCTTAACCTCGCTGATCGACTGATCTGCGCGGTAGCTATGTAGCTACGAGCCCCTCAAATAATAATAGTATAGCGTTGCACATTATTATTGCTACTGACATTAATGGCCCGACCACTCAGTTCATAACGCAAGTAGAGATAAACTAAGACAACATGGCGCGCCCCTCGATTATTCAAAACGATTGAAAGTATTTACAAAGCGCCACCAAGACTCACAACGCATGTGTGCGTACTGAGACGGCCGTCAAACAAAAATAAATCCAACGATTTTTTGCTCGGTAAGGAGATGTGACTAGAAACTTTGAAACAGAAGTTAGTTAAAATAATATAACCGCTCACCTATAATTCTTGTGTCCAGCTCTATCGATTTTATAACCCAATAACATGTAACATACATCTCTGTATTCTTGAGCAGAAGCAGTGAACTCTTCTTTCAACCTGAAATAAAATAGATACCTAATACATAATTGATAAATAAATATTCGATCACAGTACAGTGGAAACTCCAATTTAATTGAATATGCAGTACCTATACAGGGTGACTGGTAAATCGAGAGAATCATTGAAGGAGGGTATAGTACTCATCATTATGAACAACTTTTACTATGGGACCAAAGAGGAAATCGCGAAAAAAAAATCAGCTGTTCCATACATTTTGTCGATTAATATTGAATTATTTGTATGGAACAGCTGATTTTATTTTCGCGATTTCAGTTTTGGTCCCATAGTAAAAGTTGTTTATAATGATGAGTAGAACACCCTCCTTCAACGATTCCCTCGATTTACCAGTCACCCTGTATACAATTATTATAATTTAATTGAGTATGCTGTACCTCTACCTATATATAATTATTATAATTTAATTGAATATGCAGTACTTATATTATGTACCTATATTTTGCCATACCCTTACCTGGTTTCATGTTGAACCTTAATACAAATTTAAATACTTATGAATGGAATAATTTGAATTTGAAAAAACTCGATAATACTAGTGTTTATTTCAAATACCTATTATTAACGGTACTATACGGGACCCGGGACAGCAGCGGGGAGAGGTTGGCAGCAGGAATGGGTAGTTACGCTATTTCTAGTATAACTAATGTTTGTATTTCGGGTAAGTACTTAATGGGCATAATACGGGTTATAAAATAAAACCCCCGACTCCAACTAGAAAGAGAGGTGTAACTTTTGAGCGGCTCAACAGATTTTCATGCAACATAATACACTTCCCGATTACACTAGCTTCCAATTAAAAACTGAATTGAAATCGGTCCATCGGTTTTGGAGCTGCGATGCCAGAGAGATACACAGATACGTAGATACATAGATAAACAGATACATAGATACACACTACAAACTTATATATAGACAGGCGAACGCCTAGTTTAGGGGCCGCCGTCCAACAATAGTAACAAGATGTTTTAGTTTTTAAAATTTTCTGTACACCTAAAATTAAGATCACATACAATGTAACGCAGAACTGAATATTATTATTATAACACCCCTCATTTTTGTCGGGGGATAATATAGTGTCAGAGGTGTTCGCAGGGTAGTTAATAGTAGATATTATGAAGTAAACCTTTGGAGTTGTATGTGACTGCTCTCCAGTTGTTGCCGCAACTGCTGCATCTCTTCGGGGCACGCGCTTGAAGCGCCGCCGTCGCGAAACCCTGCCTTGAGCCTTTTGATCTAAAAACACACATTCATATTGTACGACACACAGAAACAAGTAAACCTGCACACCTGAGGGCCACCACGCTGGCCTGGTGTTGGTGGACCACACACACCATCGAGAACTTTATGAGGTAGGCGTGTGTAACTCTTTACGGAACCGACTCACTGATACGAATCTTTGAAGTGACACGAAAGATTGGATCAGTAACAACGTTTCAATCGCATCATTCAGATCTGAATCTTTTCACTCGACGCGTCGCTTGCGAGGCGACTGAGTCACTGAGCAGTGAGCGAGATTGGCATTGTGATACACTGAGATACTTTACTACTGACTCCCGCGTCGCGAGTGAGCGGGTGACATAATTACACTGTATACAAGTCAGAAAGAGATACTAAATGAGATGTGTATCACTCACACTCTCACAGTTTTTCGTTGTCGTTATCCATGCACGTAAAAATGACCACTAAGGCGCTTACATATCACATACAATAAGCTCGTTTTTTGCATACTTCAATTATCCGTATCAGTGATACGGTTCCGAAAGAGTACACGACATTTTACATCCTTTGAGTCGATGAGCCAAATGATACAAATGAAGCATATCAGTGATTCGAATCTTTTCAGTGAGTCAGATGCAATGTTCCAATCCCAAAAATGATACACTTTGCCCACGCCTATTATGAGGTCCTCTCAGGTCTGCAGGTTTCCTCACGATGTTTTCCTTCACCGTGAATGCAAGTGATAATCAAATTACAATCCGCACAAAAGCAAGCGCAAGCGCAAACGTTCGACGTCTAGGCTATCTCAGCAAATAATTGTCATTGGCTCTCTATTGACTAAATTTGTATAATTTTGGGTTTATTTCGCTGTAGTTGTCTATGTTTTTAAATAAATAAATAGACAGCGAAAAAAATATTTTATGGTCAATCTTATTCACAAAGTATTTTAACAGACAAATGAATAGGATCACTTACCTCTTCTTGGGCAGCTTCTAAGTCTGCTTGTAGTTTTTTCTGCGCTACAGCTGCTTGGTTGTCAGTCAAGTGTAGCACCTAAAAAGACCAACAACAAAATAAAATTTCCAGTATGCACTGACCTCGCACTGTATAGGCTTTTCGTACAATGAAAGATCAGCTTATACTGGAAATATCTGGGCAGTTCAATTTTTGTACTGCTATAAGAGCTGATAGTAAGCACTCAGGAACCAACTCAGTTAAACGGTAGGCTTGTAGTTACACATCGTATTTTAAAAATAGAGGAGAATAGATCTATGTTACCGTAGTCTGCGCCTGAGCGCCAATACGCTCGAGGTGATCATGCAGAGTGTCTCGCTGCGTGCGCAGCTTGTCTACGTCACGTTTAAGATTTTCTGCCTCTTCACGCCACTTGCTTGACTCAATTCGTAATCTCTCCACCACTAATCAGGGAAAAGAAAGGGAAATTTAAAAAAAACTAACTGTACTCTATTTGCTTAAAATGTACTTAGAAAATGGGCCAAGGCACACGAATGGAAGCATTTAAAAAAAATCCTTGCTTCTGATGAGAATATAAGCCGGGTCCGCTGCGGCAAATTTCCAACAAAACATGTTAGGTATAAAAAAAAAAAACCCGACTGCTGCGACTATAAAAAATGTTTTTGTAGCAAAAAGAAATGAGTTCCGGCGAAGAAGATGTGTTCATCCGGAGAGCGCAAACACGAAATTAGTGACCTCATCCCCGAACGCATGTTAATGTTATCCATTCGTCGCGGCAAACATGTTTCCATGTTTTTACAAAAAAAAACGGTTAGGCCACGCCCCCTTTTTGTTAGCAAAACATGTTAGATGTTTGAAAAACAATAAAACATGCCGCAGCAGACCTGGCTTTATGCTTACGCTGGGTAAAATTAGACATCAATACACTTACACACCGTGATGACTACCTTCTCTTTTTAAAACGCTTTTATTAGCTTCACTTGTAACTAACTATGTAAAAAAATCTTGGAAGTTAAATTTGACCCGCTTCCCGATTGAGCTGAAATTTTGCTTACACGTTTAGTTTGGATGACCAAAGCGTTTTCTTTAGTTTTTTTTTAAACTACTTTTTTTTTTTAAACTAATTTTTTTATTTGATACCTTTATTCCGTGATATTATTTATTTATACCTTTATTATTAGAGTTATTATACTTACGTTTGATGTGTGTGGTCTGGTCATGAGTCGCCAGCAGGTCGCGGTACCCCTGAAGTGCCTTCTCCAGCTGTTGGACCCTCTCTGACAACAATGCAGCCCTCCCCACGCCTGCTTCTCCAGATAACGTTACTGTTAATTCCTTCTCATAGCTGTCCAGTTGTTGTCTGTTAGTATACAACAAAAACTATTTGAAATATTAGTCTTCAGGAACACACAATGGAACTGATTCTGTTACACATAGCAATAAATATATTTTAATCTCACTATATCTCTTTCTTGCTAAGTTAACTGGAAAAGGACAGAAAATATTTAGAACTGTCAAATGCTATGCCCTTATTACTATTTACGGAAAATTTGACGCAATCCTATTGCAATGGCGACTAAATTCACGTTGATAACAAGTGGATTAATTTGACAGAACTAAATATCTTCCATCCTTTTCTCATGTTTTTGTTAGAAAGAGAATTCAATGCAATTTTTTAAAATTGAAAGCTTGTTTTTTCGGGAATCATATATGCTATGTTTCATAAAAATCTGTCCAACCGTTCAAAAGTTACAGCTATTTTTAGTTGGAGTCGAGGGTTTTTGACGGTTAGGTTATCACTGGAATTAATCACTGCACGCAAAACTTAGTAAAGAAGTATAAATAAATCCAGCCCATTACTGTCCCACTGCTGGGCACGGGCCTCTTCTCAGAATGAGGAGGGCTAGGCCTTAGTCCACCACGCTGGCCTAGTGCGGGTTGGCGGACTACACACACCATCGAGAACTTATGAGACCCTCTCAGATGTGCAGATGTATAGTGTTAAATCAGGTCAATCAGGTGTTAGTACGACACCGTTGGCGCAGTGGCTAAGCGATTAGCTTTCTAAGCTACGTGCTGCGGGTTCGATCCCCGCACGGAAAAAGTATTTATTTGATCTACAGATAGTTGTTTCGGGTCTGGGTGTGTGTGCATGTGACATGTATGTTTGTAAAGCCCCTCACTAGGATTTCTCCTGTATCGAGGGGTACAGGAGAAATCCTAGTGAGGGGTTTTAAAAAAAAAACTCACATATAGCTGTCTCTTTCCCTGGTGACCAGTAGAAGTCTCTTCTGCAGTCTGTGTATGAGACTCTCCTGATTCTTGCCAACTGCTAGCAACTCATTCAACTTTGTAGTCACTTTGTCGCGCTCGAACTTAAGTGTTGTCATTTCCTGCGATCAAATATCACGTTGTCATTTTGTTTTAAGACTAAGTTTATTATAAACAAAAGGATTAACACAGTTTTTAGTAACTGTTGTATAAATTAATTTGTACCAAAAAGACTGCCTTATTTGGATCTATGTTTGAGTTACTATATAACTTACTATATTAGTTATATTTTAAGCAAATAAATGTATTTTAATTTGTTTTCACACTTAGAATCGTTCGAGGTCAAGAGCGGTCAATTATACAAATAAATAAAATTGAAGTATTTGTTTGTAATGTTAAAATAAGTTTTTTAATATTTACATAATAATTATGAACGTAAACTACCTCAGTAAGTTGCGCTAGTTGTGTTTGTATTTGCGACGATGCCGCGGAGGCGTTGACCTGACTGTTGAACGCAGACTCCAAAGCATTAGATAACGCACGTGCGTTTTCTACACCATGTGTACGCGCTGCGTTCTGCCATTCTTCTAGAGATGACTCGAGTGATGCTAGTTTAACCTGTGAAAAGTAATAAATTAAATGTTCTTTGAAACATTTTTTCAAATATTACCCATAATTTAGTATTTCTCCTGTAACATAGGTACAGTTTACAAACATACACCTGACAAGCACACACACCTAGTCACAGACTCACAGTATAACTGTCTATAGGTCATAAAAATGTTAGTACCATGTGGGATTCGAACCCGCGACAGGTATCGCAGAAACCCAATTGCTTAGTCACTGCGCCAATCGTCATATAAAATAATAGATAAACATTACACAGACAAATAATAATTATCTTATACTTAAACTAGCGACCCGTCCTCGACTACGCCCGGGTGAAATTTCTCTAATATCCTTACATTAAATATGAAAGTATTATACATACAAACCTTCCTCTTGAATCACTCTATCTATTAAAAAAAACCGCATCAAAATCCGTTCCGTAGTTTTAAAGATCTAAGCATACATAGCGATAGACACCGGGAAGCGACTTTGTTTTATACTACGTAGTGATTCACATTAAATTACTTTATTCCCGCAGCTCAGCTCTTACGATAACATTGTATTGATCAAGATTGTAATCTATTATTTTAAAAGTTTCCATGGAGTTCCTAGCCGGTTCTTCTCCATAGGACCTACTATTTGGAACCGTGCACCTAAAATCCCGACATTTCGTAATTGCCTGAAATAAAGATCGATTCTATAAAATTACCTTAGCCTCATGCAGTTCGTTCTGTACCGGCTGCAAAGCATTGACCCTGGATTGCAGCTGATGTACTTGTTCCTCTAACAACAGCTTGTTGGATATCCCATCCCGCAGTGAACGCTCCGTCGCGCGCAGATGAACCACTTCCTTTTCTAGATCCGCCATGTTGAAAAGGCGATGCTGAGCAGTCTGTCAGAAATTAATATCGTTATTAAAAAAGAAACGGTAGTCTTTTTTAGTATGTACAAGCGACCCGTCCCCGGCTTCGCACGGATGCAGTTTCTCTACTATCCTTACATTATATATGAAAGTATTATACATATAAACCTTCCTCTTGAATCACTCTATCTATTAAAAAAAACCGCATCAAAATCCATTGCGTAGTTTTAAAGATCTAAGCATACATAGGGACAGACAGACAGCGGGAAGCGACCTTGTTTTATACTATGTAGCGATTCATCCACCTTTCATAATTCTTCTTCACGTGCCCAAAGAATGCAAGCCTGGACTGGCCCGCGTAACCAATACCAAGATGGGATTATCGTAGAGAGGCGCTGCTTGTTACATAGAAAAAACATAGACTAACTATTTCATACACACGCATCAGCTAATTAGCGTTAGTGTGTCTTACCTAATACATTTACTAGTAGGTTTGTAGGTCCAATTTCCTTTGGAGGAAAGGGCCATGGCAGAGCAACATTTAGGGCATCACCATTATAAAAAAATTGTCTGATAAATAAATAAAACATAATAATTACCTTAGACAGTTGTTGCCAGTCTTTGTAAGAGTCCCGCTCATTCTCCAGCTTCATCAGTTTGTTGTTGACCATCTGCAGCTCAAACGTTTGCTTCTCGAACTGAATCTTCAGAGGTGTGTACTGTTCTGCCTTGCTCGTCAGTTTTGATAACTCCGCTTTTAAAATTTCAACTTCGGATTGACTGCCTTCTAAAGCCTGTGGGTAAATAAAAAGATTTCATACAGACTGCCTTGGGTAAGATGTACTTCTTAAGAATCGGTTCAATTCTCGTTTTGGACAAGGGAGTAATTGAGTTTTGCTTTTCTTGCTCTATGTTTTTATTAAAAAAACCGGCCAAGTGCGAGTCGGACTCGCGCATGAAAGGTTCCCTACCATTATCTATAAAAACGGCAAAAAAATCATGTCTGTTGTATGGGAGCCCCCTTAAATATTTATTTTATTGTTTTTTAGTATTTGTTGTTATAGCGGCAACAGAAATACATCATCTGTGAAAATTTAAACTGTCTTACTATCACGGTTCATGGGATACAGCCTGGTGACAGACAGACAGATAGACAGACGGACGGACAGCGGAGTCTTAGTAATAGGGTCCCGTTTTACCCTTTGGGTACGGAACCCTAAAAATACGTAGCTTGTGAGGGTTGTTACTGGCATAGCATATTGAATAAGGGGCCTGTCTTCATTATTACCTGCAAAAGTTCTCCCATATCCTTCTCCATTTCTGAGAGCTGGCCTTTGCTGCTTACATTGACTTCTAACAGCTTGTCCTTCAAATCAGCCACTTCTTTTTGAAGTTCCCCCTTCTGCTTGTCCCATTTTGCTTTGTTTTCTTTGAGTTCTTTTTGAGCCTACAGGTAAAGATTAAAATATATACAAATGTAGCTCATCAACATTTCTACAAGATGACATTTTCTGCATCTAAAATACTGTTTCATCGCTACAGCTGTATTGACCAGGGGTCGGCAACCTGCGGCTCGCGAGCCACATGCGGCTCTTTGGAAGCTGCGGCTCTTTTGTTCCATACGCAAATCACTAAGTGGTCCTGGCATTATTTGCCAAAAATACGAAAGTTTGTGGAAAAATAAAAAAATAAAAAATTGTGGCTCTTTAAAAACTTTGAATTTTGTAAATTTTAATTTTTGACTCTTCCGCCTCAAAAGTTTGCCGACCCCTGGTATAGACTGGTACTTGACCCTAACCACGGAGGAGAGAAAGAAGCGTAGATTAAGGCAATTAGGTCGTACGCATTCAATTAGCTCATGACGTCGCAGTGAGGATGGCTGCAAAGCTTAGTTTCAAGTGAATCGTCACCGTGTTCAGTTCTGTTTGATTTTGAATATTTTATTTGTTTTAACAATGAAGTGTGCTGTTGCTGGATGTAATAATTGTCCAAGATCAAAACTAAAACATTGATGGTATAACATTTCATGTGTAAGTCCTATGTGTTTATATTTTCAACATTATCAATGCATATTATGAAAAAAAAAACGAAACAGATCTACCTAGTTGTTTTAGTTCATTTTACTTTCTAAAATGTAAGTTATTTCACAGGTAAATAAGGTACAGATTTAAATGAAATAAGATGAATTTAAAATAAGAAAAATGTGCCATCTCTCGGTAAGTAGTCAGTAATAACCAATAATAAAAAATGTATGCATCATACCAGCAATACCACCTCTATTTTGATAGGATGTAGTGACTTCATGTTATAGATTTTTTGGTGTCATGTGTGTGTTTAGATTCCCTGTTAACACTTAAATAAAGAATACATGGCTATGTATAATAAAGAAACCTGACAACTGGATTCCAACAAAACAACAAACAAAGAAAATTATTTCTATATAACTAAAAATGGTAATAAAAATTGTGCCCATAAAGATTTTTTGAAGTTTTTTGAAATTTTTCGTAATATAGATCTAGCTCTACGTTAAAAAAAAAAACGTACACAAAATAACTACTTACTTATATAAGTTAAGTTTGTATTATATTTATTTTATAGTGTGGTTCCGCCACACTGACGCACATAGAATGTTCTGGAACAAAATGTCAGGCTTTGTTACGCCATAGTGGCGAGCAGAAAAACTAAAATCAAAAATTGTTAGGTCTGTTATACTATAATAATTAAATTCACTGCTAGATGGATTTACTAGTAATAGGCGGGATTTCCATAGTGGGGTGGAGCCATTACTGTACTTCATCTCCGTCCGTCACCCGCATTCAGACGACGCTATTTTCTTAACAGATTTTGTTTTGCAACACCTCTGCTCCTTTCTCTCCTCCGTGACCCTAACATAGTTGGGAAATGGCTAGACTAATAATTTATAATGACTAACTTTTTTTGGACCTTTCAGGCATGCAATAGATGGCTTTCTCTATTAATTCATTAAGCTATGTAAGCTCACAAACAATAGATTGTCTATCAGTGGCGAAGAGTCCATACAACCCGATTCCCATCGGCTTCCCTTTAGGAATTGGTTAGTGCATAGACCAACGTAATATGGCTAAGTTATTCAGTTAGGTCGAGCTCTTCCAGACATGACTATACTATATAGATTACAAGAGACGGTATGGATCTTTGTCTTCCCGCATTAATTGCAGCAATTTTTAGAGGGCATTTTTGGGATGGTTTCCCCTTTTGAAACTGTCACTCTTCGCCACTGTTGTCTATTGTGTCTACTTTATGCTGCAAAAAGGGTTTAAGGGATCTAAAAGATGATATGCAACCTCATTATAATCATTCATAAGTTCTTCATGTCTTCTCTTTTTAAGTTCAAAATTGTCTTCCGCATCTCTGCAAGCAGTCTGATCTCGCTCTTGTTGACTTTTAAAACATCGCTTCTCCTCCTCATATAGAATCTCCATTTTTTTACTTGTTGCTTGCTGCTTGTGTAAGAGGGACTCTAGCTTGATTTGCTACAAGATAATGGATTAGTCATCAACTGTGTATATTTTATTTTAATAGTGTTTGAAAGTAAAGTAATCTACCAATTGTTGATCTACCACTCTAAAGTTGCAATTTGTCTGCCATTAAACAAAAGGGTTTCTCTTGTCAAAATAATGAAGTGTTTTTTCTTTTTTTCTTTTAAATTGTGAAAAATCAGTTTTTCATGTTTCAGATACATACTTATAATTATTATGCATTATTTTAAGACTTACTTAGGTTTTGGACTGTCAGTTTAATTGATATTTATATTTATAGAACTACATCTTTTGGTCTCTTTATACAAACTACTTTTAAGAGCAAAGTTTATCTTTCGTGTTCTGTTAAAATTGATAGAGTTTTTGGCTGACTGTGGATCCAAGTGGTGATTACACAAAAGTTAACTTTTACAAGTTTTACTTTAAATGAAATGCAACAATGGTGGGAATGATGATGAGTAACAATTTGAGGTTGTATACTTATCTAAATATGAGTGGAGTGGATAATAACTTGCATGTTTACCTGTGCTTTAGCTACTATCAGATCTGCCTTTAGCATCTTAATCTCCCACCGCAAATGCGGAGTAGACACAGGCATTGACGGCGTGCTAGAAGTCCGCATACGTTTTTCTGGCATCAACGCTTCACCATTACCAATACTAGCCTTTCTTTTACCAAGTAATATTAGGTTATCCAAATCTGAAAATATTTATCTCCATTACAATTGTATTCAAATCAAACTTTACTTCTCTAAAAAACATAAGATATTATGCTTCAAAGTAATACCTTCTTTCAGAGATTGATTGAAGCTTGAATCGGAGAATGATTTAAATGAAGTGGAGTACGGGTTCTCCTTCTGCGCATCCTTATTTATAACCTTTCCAAGTGGTTTGTAGACAGCATAGTCTCCATCCTCAACCATTATGCAGTCATCTGGTTGCAATTATTTGTATAATAAAATTAGAAAATCAATGTTGCAGACAAACTAAAACAAACTTGCACCAATTCCCTATTGAAGCTCAATCAAACATCATAATATTTTTGCTACTGGTGTTTATAGGACAAATCAACTCGATGCTTGGTTGTTGTTGTTGTTGTAAATATACATATAGAGTGAGACACATCAAATGAAAATAGAATAAATGGCAAACAATAGACCAGTATAGGTACTGTTGTAGTTTGTAGTCTTTGCGGTTGACAATGTCATACAACAACCATACCAGTATTTTGCCGCAAAGTTTGCCGCCTAAGCTTGCCGTAGTCATAGAAACCTCATTCAATTATATTTTAAACCAGTAAACTTGAGACTATAATGAAAACAATGACCTGCACTGACCACTTCTTTACCCTAAGAAAGAAAAAGAAAAGAAAGTTAATCAAACCTGCAAATATTTACCTGAATAAAAGTTTTATTAATTTCAAAATAAATAATAGATAAGTAAATACAGATATGCTTGAAAAATTTGATTACCTACCATCAGAAACACTCCGTCTCAAAGTGCCGGACGGTTTTTCTGTCGGTGTACCCTTATCTAAAACCCTTCTGAATGGTTCCAAAACTTCATGAAAAGTAGATAGGTCTTCATCCTCAGCCATTTTGCAGCCAGTTGGATGCAATTATGTACAATAAGTCCAAATAAGTCGCCCGAAAACACTAGGCAATATTTATATTCGCACGATCAATAAATTATAAAACATAGAGAGTATTTATTTTGATTTTTATTCCTCCGTCCGTCCACGTTCGGCATAGACAAGACTAGAACAGCAACGCCGTCCACAGAATGTAATAAACTAAACTATAAAACTAAAATTCTATTCTTTTAGTCGATTATTCTCGTATTTTGTAGGTGTGGAGTGCCACTATTATATTGTATCGATTGTATCATTGTATCCTATAATCCTATACCTACTTCCCGGGACGATAGTTAGGAATCCTATTGGTCATCAAATTGTATCGTGTGGAAGCCGGAAGGGGTTCGAAAGCCCGGGAGCTGAATATAAAGGTGCTTGTACACCGAGCTGTACACGGTGCAAATAACGTTCTTGTGCAGGTTATGTATGTACCTATAGACACATTTTCAATTGCCCAAATGTTCGTAGGTAATGGGGTGGATATTACTTAATAGAATGTCTGGCTTTACTTTATCGAGCATTAGTAATATGTCTATGTTATCGAGTCAACAATGTGGTTCAGAGGTACCGGAGGCCGATAGATTATACACTCGGAGGCCCAGGGTGCGCCAAACGATCTCAGGTTTCGTTACATACTCTTTGGTGCAGGCTCTTTCTTCGGAGAGATGCAAAGAGTCGAACGCAATGACGTAAGAAGCCTCTCTGTCGAAGTCGAACGCGACAATTACACATGTATAAGGTTCTTGCACATAATCCATTTTGAGTAGATATAATTTTTTCCAAATATTGTTTTTTGCGCCATCTGAATATTTATAATACGTGCTAACAGATGGCGCAAAAAGCAATATTTGGATAAAAATGTTAGTTAGAAGGTATTGTCAGCATACGGTCGATATCTTAGATTATGTAATAATCTAAGGTCGATATGCATTTAGAATTTTAAATTGATGTGTAAGTAGATTGAAAACATAAACTGGCTCATTGGTATAGTGGTCGTCAGCCCGACTGGGTTCGATTCCCAGATCGAGCAAAGTGTTATTGGGTTTTGCTAATGGAAAATTCTTAGAAGCAGCCTGGAGTTTGTAATTGTGCCGTGTATAGGCTCGCCTTAACTGACATTCGAAGGATTATGTAAGATTTTTAAAACGGTTTCGGCGAAAGGGCGGAGTAGGTATTACATCTGTGGTACCTATTACAGTGGAGGAGAATAGACCTGACTTCACTAAAGTCCAGGTCTGTGGGGAGGAGAGACCTAGCTTTACATTCTCAAGTCTCCGAGATGTGCCCCAACAGGCGTAGCATCGTGGTGGGCTTCGATGCGGTCTTTCAGGCTGACATTCAGAGACAACAGAAACGAGTCTAAGCGTATTATACCTAACTATGTTTTGTCCTATATGTATTCTTATCCTAACCAAACCTAACCCCTAACATACCAACTCATGTTGTGCTGTCTGTTTGTATTTCAGGTGCCTCAACCACTTTACTAAAGAGTAATTAACTGGCAACCATTTCTCCGGCCAATCTCCACTCAACTTATCACATGTTCTATTCAACCTTGACATTGGCAGAATCATCGTCAAAACAATGGAGTCATAATCCTAAAATTTGAATTGAATTGAGTCTAAGCGTGAACTTACGCTTCCATCTGTCAAAATTTGTTCGTAATTTTGACAGATGGAAGCGTAAGTTCACGCTTAGACTCGTTTCTATCGTCTCTGAATGTAAGCCTAAGACTTTCCGCACTCCACCATCAGGTACCGAAAGTGGACCACCGTGCCGTATAGTATTATACACCGTACACCTAATATAACACCGTACCTTATAGTATTATATTATCTGTGACCGTGCTGAGCCGGTAGGAATCGCACACCCCTCCGCCTCTTAAGCCGGAGGAGAAACCATTATGGACCCCATCGAGAAGCTAATTAAAAAATAAACGGCACTACAGTACGTAGACGTACACCTGTCTTACCCCGCGAGGAATAAAGGCGTGAAGTTATTTTATTTATGAATAAAAATATTTTCTCTTGCCGTAATAACTTGAAATTATCCTCAATGAATTAGGTAATTGAAAAGAAATAAAACAACATATAAATTTTAGAAAGTTTAATACATGTTGAAAAGGAATCGGGGACACATTAAAGCAACCATACATCGAACCTGCGACATTACGGCGGGAAGCCGCTAATTTACTATAAACCTAAACTTTACATTTCTTAGGTACATAAGTATACATCGTAACTTGCAACTATTTATAAAAGAACTCAGAACTAGAATTAGATCCTTCCGTCAAGTATCAATTATTAAAATAATTATACATAAGTAGTTACGTAATATACGAAGTACTTATGAATTTTATGATAATTGAGATTAAAGCTTGTTATGTTAATAATGTTATTGGAAGAATAATGTGAAATTCAGGAGATGACGAAAAACTGGTAGAATAAGATAGAATAGATACCTAATGAAATTAAAAGCTGAGATCATAGAGGGCTGAGATATAACTTTTGTTTTATTCTCTTGACAGTTTTATAGGTAAAAAACCTAGTAAAAAACACATTAGACAGATGACAGGTTGTGTAAAAACTTAGATTATGTATTACATAATCTAAGCAAAGCTGATTTCGAATGATGTGTCATTGTTATTTCATAAGGTGCTGCAATGTAAAAGGCTATCATTTATCTATGTCCTTTGATATGACAACAAAACGTAAACACACAGGTAGTAAACACACAATTTAAATGCGGTTGCTGGATTAAAATAACTCACCCCGCAAATTAATCTAAATTATACTTAATATTTTTTACTCCGCGAAAAGACATCCAAGAAAAAAGAATAATGATAAATATGAAAGTTTGGATGTTTGATAAAACCAGTGAACGCAAATAAAACAGTTATCGGATTTTATCGGAAGGCACAAAAATCGAGGGAAAAAACGGCAAAGAGATGGTTTTGTAACGGAATTTTCTGTGAACAAACACGTTTTCTCCACCCTTTGATCCTTGACCGAAGACAAAACAAAAATCGAGAGAGAAAACAGTAAAGAGATATTTTGTCTCCGATATTGACCTCTCCCTTTTTTTGGCCGCGCTAGCCCTGAGGTCCACGAGGAAGGAGTCGCGGGCATAGCTAGTACAGAAAGACTATGGTATCTACTATTAAATTAAATATTTTTATTTGTTCAAAGTCGTTGTAAATCGTAAAAATATTTAATTTGTTTTTATTGATTTCAGAAGTTACTTACCTACCTACTTATTAATTTATTATGAACTTTGCATACGGTACCAAACGTGACCGAACTTCTACAAACTCGTAAGTATAGGTAATGATAGTTGTAATAGTCTTAAAACAGAATGTATTACCTATGTCTAATATACGAATACTAATTGTTAAATATTAGGTAAGTGAAGTACCTACCTACTCTAATAATATAAGTTCGATATGCAGAGATTATGTGACATATTCTGATCAATACTTATTTTAGGGTAGATACATATTTATGTACCTATTTGAATAATTGTGTCGGTCACACCCATTGATAGTCATTGGTCACACTTAAATCATTAGGTACCTATTCAAATCAAGAACAGGTACCTACCTAATTTAACTTAAAATTAATTTACTGAGTATAAGTTAGGTAAATAGGTACTATGAAAAAAAAGCTAAATCTCTAGTTCCTAATTAGGCCTTCGGATCATGAATCTAAGCGATATGCGTTCGTTTTAATATAGCCACGCTTTCTGCCTAATCGACGACTATTTATTAGCATACCAACGACCTATCAATTGAATTTTATCTGTACCTATGTACCACTACCAATCGATATTGTATTATTTTATAGGTAAGTATATACTCAACACCTAATCATTTATACTGTGTCTGTAGGTCAATTCCTATCAATAGATTTGTATTGTGTATCAATTCCATCAACCGATTTTTGTTTATATCTTTAATCCATACTTACCAATCGATGCTGCATCTGTAGTTAAATTACAGAAAACTATCGTAAAGTTGTGAAGCGTAGGAATGCGTAGTAGGTATATTATCACAAGATAGTGTCGAACTTTATCTAGATATACTCTGTATTTTCTTACATGTCTGACTTAGTAAACAGTCTTCATAAAATAATCATTTATAAAATAAAACAAATGGTTTACCACATGAAGGTTTGGTAAAAAGTAATTAATTATCAAAGACAGTTAATGGCATGAATTTCATATTTTTAAATAACGTTATTTTTTAAAAGACTTGTGAAAATTGTTTACTAATTATGACAAGGATAAAACAGAGTATGTTGGGGTACCTATATGATGTTTTGGTAGGTAAGTAGCCGGTAAATGTTCTTTGATCGCGTTCATTAAATGGTAGGTATGAAACACCATAAACTTAGAATATTTTCGCTTCCCTCAATTCCCTCATGAAACACAATGTTATGGCACCTGTCTGAGTCATTTTGTCTCTCGACTTGCATCGGCCAAAGAGAGGAAGGTAGGTACCTACTTAAATTGAAAAAAAAAAAAACCGAAATGTTAATAAGGAGCTATTATGCCACAGACAGACATACAGATACATAGATACACAGATACACACTACAAACTTACAACACCCCCCTTTTTCAATAGCTTCATTGAATATTATGTATGTAGTCGTGTGTACCTACACAGATGTCATCGCCCGAAAACAAAGGTGTTGCGTTTCTGTTATAGGTACACCTACCTTATGTAGGTACCTATAATATGTAACTTATTATTTTACTCATCAGGTTTTATTATGTGGTATGGAAAACATTTTTCATTATTTTGTCTAAGTATACCTAGTTTATTCACACCCGATTTGATTGTAGTTTTTTCACTATTAACGAAATCGTAAATTTTTTGATAAGACCATCCTCTAAAATCTAACCCAGAGCAGTGAACCTTACCTACCTACTACTTAAATATGTTTCCAGTTTTCGTTGTGATGTCACTTATACAACTTTTATACGTTATTATCAACCTGTAACGCCTCGGAGGAATAGAATAAAATAGAAATATAGATCAATTACCTAGGTAGTAATTCCTCCGAGTCTAACGCGGTTAATATATTCACTTACCTATTATTATAAGCACTTATTGTTATCTCACTTTTCATTTTCAACAATATTGGTTGGTCGGGTCCACAAATCTAGTTTCTTAATGTGATTAGATGGATATTGAAGGACAGGTACCTACACATACAAAGGATAACAGCACAAAATTGTTAATACGGATGCCTTAGTTCTAAAAGTAGCTAAGTCCATTTTTATCGATTTTGAGTTATCCAGTTCAAAATAATTCTATTTCTTTTCTCTATCGATGGGTCTAATCCTTTTTTCAATTAAATGACGTACAAACTATTGTTTTTCTTTTTCCAAATTTATTTATACAGCCATTACTTCTAAATATGTACTTCTTTCACTTTAAATCATATCTCAAAACGAAGAAAATTGAGTTAGTGACTTTTAGAACTAAGCCATCCATACACAGAAATGAAACATTGGTGAAGTGAGTAAAGTCTATTCATATAATCCCAGCAGACGAACGACTCTATTTATTCAGTTCTATAGAAAAGCAACACTTATGTATTGTAACAGATAATATAATGTAAGTAGTCATAGAAATTGTATCACAAACGACAGAGTTTGTAGTATAGGTTACAGCCAACATTATAAATCTGTGCATCATTTGATACAGTGATAATACTAATCTAAACAGAGTGCTACGTACCTCTCATATTATTGTACTTTATTAAACGTGGATCAACCCGTAAAACGCAAAATATTCGGGTTTTACAGGCCCTAGTGCATGTTTCTTGTGACAATTTCGATTTTACGCATCGACTTCGTTCTGCGCGTCGATTGGCTCGCTCCGAGCACTTTACCAATCAGAGCGCCGAATGCAGTCGATGCGTAAAATTAAGATGGTTAAAAGAAACTTACACTAGGGCCTGTGATTATGAAACCTCCAAGATGACTTTTTCAAAACGAGGCAAAAGTGGCGCTATCAAAAAACGAATTTAAATGAAATGAAATTTATTTTAATAACTTGCTTTGTTTTTACGGGTTTTCAATATTAAATATAATTAACAATGAGATAGAATTATGAATATTTTTATTAAAATAACATAATAGATACATAAATCACAAAGTTAAACAACTAACAACTAGTCAAAAACCAAATACCTAGACTTGGTTAAAAGGATGATGCCAGGATTTGTATGAACTCTGGTCCCACCCTCCAATAGCTACGTGTCATACATCGTTGGATAGGTATTTTTGAGCTGAACAAAAGTTACTATGGCGCCAAGTTTCAAATCGTAGTCCGTTCAGAGTTATGCATTATTAAACATGTCAGTTTAACAATGGTTAAACATAATGCTTTTCCCTAATACAATACAGTTTTTGAATTAATACTAGTATTATATACCTATCTACAGTTATCATCAGAGTCGTAAGGACGAGTGAGGACGAGTGAGGTGTGAGGCGAGGAGGACCGTTTCCTCAGGTGCTGATTCCTCAGAGCTCGTGCGCGGACTATACCTTACCATTGTGTTTTATTTCTAAAAAACCCTCCTTACGACTCTGATGATAACGGTAGATGGGTATCTAATACTAGTAGGTATTAATTCAAAAACTGTATTATATTAGGGGAAAGCATTATGCTTGACTATTGTTAAACTGACATGTTTAATAATGCATAACTCTAAACGGTCTAAGATTTGAATCTTGGCGCCATAGTAACTTTTATTCAGCTACAAAATACCTATCCAACGATGTATGACACGTCGCTATTGGAGGGTGGGACCAAAATTGGCATCATCCTTTATCTACGTACGTTTTAATTGAATAAGTGAAACTATTGTTAATATAATGTATGCTAAACTTCTACGTGGTACATTCAGATGTAATAAATGTCAGTTAATTCTATTAAAATTTTCTCAAGCCAAATACATTACCTATCTTTTAGCATGGTGCCTTGACGTTTTAACATCCACGTAACCACGATTCTAATTACTTCAAAGTACCATAGGTACAACTTCCATTATAAATCAACCCTAACAGCACTAGCACGGCGGGTGGACAAACCTGTTTTCTCCTCCCTTTGTCTCCTCGACAGATGACAAAACGAAAAATCGAGAATGAATACGGTAAAGAGATGGTTTTGAATTTTCTGTGGACAAATCCGTTTTCGCCTCCATATGTCTCATTGACAGAAGACAAAACGAAAAGTCGAGAGAAAAACGGTAATGATATTGGTTTCGTTCCAGATTTTTCTCCCTCCCATTTCTTTGCCATGCTAGCGCTGCAGAAAGGAACATGTAGTCGTCAAGTTCAGTAGATTAGGAAAGCAGAAATTATTTGACTGAGACGTGGAATGATAGATAAGTGGGGTTACAAAGTATTGCCATACGATGAGACGCTACACTGAAAAAAATATTTTGCAAAACTTTACTAGTTACATAATAGTTATTTGTTATACAAGAGTGCAAAGTTGCTTTTTAACCGCGTGTTCAATTTTGATGACCGAGCAAGCGAGGGAATCAAAAGAGCACGAGGTGAAAAATCTTTGCACTCGAGTGCAACACGTAACTTTTCATTCCACCTCAGCGAGGAAATGACTAAATGCAAAAAAAAAACGTTTAATTCACAAACTTAGTGCACACGATGTTCTAAATTCAATTTACTTTATCCTCTAGAGAATAAAAACGGCTTTTCCACTCAGATATTGAAGATTAAAAATACTCTTTCCGAGATGGTGGGATGAAAATTAAATGACAATCAAACTATATGCGAACACATAACAAAAGGTGGTTATTAAGTTTGGTGCCTATTAAGTAAGCCAGTATGCTATTTCAAATAAACTTTGTTAATGACTAAACTAAATTCGGCTATTTCCTGAAATAACCGAAGCAGTTCGGATTTTTTTTTCCAGTGTTTTGCGCTAAAATTTGCTATTAAATACCCCTAACAAATTCGTGTAAATAATTCAATATTAGTCGACTAAAAGGCATGGGGCCTTTTAGTCGACTAATATTGAATTATTTTTATGGAATAGATTTTATTATCGCAATTTTAGGGTTGGTTCCATAGTAAAAGTTGTTCTTAATAAGAAGTAGGGCGCGTGGTTTATGAGATTTACACAATTTTTGTTACAGCCTGTATTTAACAATATATTGTTAAAATATAATGAACTACACTCGGGAGCAAAGAATCCGGGTCACTAACATAATGAACCTTAATATCTCGGAAACTAAGAATGATAGCTCATTCAAATAAAGAGTATTTTTTAGACTATTTAATACTACACAAGTTATAATACGCTTCGAGAGCTTGAAATTGTATTGATAGAGGAATGTGAGAATATTCCCCAACATCGCCTCAAACACTTTGTGCCGTATGAATCGCATGACATCTGTATTGACAACACACGGAGGTAATACAAAGTACTAAAAGTGAGAATATGATATAAGTTTCTATTAAAAGTGGGGATATAAAAAAAAATGAAATATTTATGCATTTTTAAATAATGTATTTTTAATAAGTAAAATAAATAATAACTAAGAAGTTTTATTAATTTTATTTAAGTAATAGATATTAAGTATTCTATAAAATACTTTTAATTAGATTATGCTAACATTCTTAGTTTCCGAGATATTAAGATTTATTTGGTGACCCGGATTCATTGCTCTCGAGTGTATTAGATAACCAATTAACTTGTGAATGTAAACATATATAAAAAAAAAAAAATGTACTAAAACAACATAATATAAATTATCTATACTCCATTTGAAATAAGATTAGACACGTTTAACAAATCCTTTTACAGTGTATTCAACCGATTTTGACTTCTATTCCCTACGCATAAGGATGGCATTAAAAGCAAAAACGTATTTACGGTAACAAATACCTATTTACTGCAGCTGTAATTTGTCATGTCACCAACGTAATAGAAGTCAAAATCGGTTGAATAAAGTGTAAATGGAGTTATTTAAATTTCTAATGTTATTTCGAACGGAGTATAAGTATATGAAAATGTTACGACTCAATCCGAGGCTGTCTCGATTTGGTTTACTTCTGATGTATAACACTTGAATAGCTTTAGTTGCCAATAGCTAGATACAAATAAGAAGCGAGTACCTCAAGTTAGGTAGAATACTGTGTTGTCTCATCACGTCTGAAAGAGTATAAGTATTGTGTTTTAACTGCACTCCCCAACCACTGTTAGATGTTAACACAGCGGATGACAAGGTTGCAGCTCCGAAATGATGCGGGGGAAATTAACGATAGAGAAAGTAGTAACACCCTGTATCTTCCTAATCCTACCGTCCGCCACTGAATATCTGCACGAGCGTAGTTTTTTTTTAAGTCATTCTCTTTGTGCATTTATTCAGCGAGGGTGCTTAGTTACAACGCTATGCTCTCGTGCTGACTGCTCGCCGGGATCTCTCGCTCTTCTAGAGGACCACATTATAGGTTTCGTCGTGTCGTGATGGTAGCCCGCCAGCCAACACGTCGCGTTACTCTAACATACGCTCTATTCGCAGGTACTAGAACGTGCTTCTGTACTTATTAATTAGTAATAAGTATTATTAGCTATATACAGTACTACATGTTCGTCACATTCGGACCGTTCCTCTCTACGCATAACGGACCACCAACAACCTCATCATTAATTTTGAATTCCTCTAATTTATTTTATAAATTCTTATAAACAATACAAAAATGAGTTCTTAGTCGATTGGTCTCTCCTGAAATTCGTCTTGATAGACGAATTTTTATATAATATTATAATTTATAGTCAATGCGTCTGGACTTAGGTACTTATTCATCCAAACGAATAAATGAGCATTTCGAAATAGGCACTAATTCGTCTCGTGATGTTCCACTGTAAGAATTACACCTTTCAACGTATTTTATGCGGGATTGTATTGTAGTACATAGGGTAGTAAATATCCTTAAATTGATACCGAGATGAATTTCATGCGAGATAAATCCACTAACAAATCACCAAAAATCACATTTAGATATGACTAACATCAATAAACATCGGCTAATAAAAACATCTAGTCGAATAGATATTTTAATTTCCCTAGATAAATAATCATTTAGATCTAATTTGAATAATTCAATTGAATAAATTTTGGGATATATCGCATAGAGGTTACAATAAGCAACATCGTTATGTAAATGAACATTGTGTGAATACACACATCAAAACATGTTTATTGAATATATTTTGTAGACAGTGTAATATGAATATACAAGGCAGAAAAAACGAGCGATACGTGCAAAGGTTTGACCCTGCAATCTTTTTTTTTAAATCGGTGAAAGCAGTTTTTCTTAATGTTTCCTTTGCATTCAGTTATGTACCTAACTTCTAATATCTAAGATACTTTCCATCCACGTATCGTTCGTTTTTTCCACACTGTATATATAGTACTGTATTAATATAATATAGGCGCTATTGCGAGTATACATAGCTAAAAACCGATAGCAGAGAAACGGTCTAATGTAGACGACCGAGTTCGATCGGTAGTCAGCCGACATCGAAAAGGGGATGGCGGCCGGCGCTCGGTTTAGGCCTTAGGCATTAGACTCCTTCAGGTCGGTAAGCCGGGCGAGCTGCGCGGGCTCCAGCTCGTCGGGGATGGAGGCGCGGCCCCCGCGGGGTGCGGCGGGCGGCGACTGCGGCGCGGTCGGTGGGCCCGACGCCACGGACGCGCCGCCAGACTCGCCCTCCGAGGCCGTCGAGCTCGACTGCGGGTGCGGCGCCGAGTCCGCCGGCCCGTCGTCCGAGTCCCGCAGGCAGACGGCTGTCTGCTCCGATAGTGAGGACTCGTCGTCGTCGTTCTCTTCGCGTTCATGCTCGGGCTGCGGCTGCAGCTCGGCCTCGGCCTCGGTTCCAGCTTCGGCGTCTTGCTCTGGTGGAGGGAACGGTTGTTCGGGCTCCTCCACCATGGGCGTGGCTGCGGTGATGACAATCTGCGCCACGCCTAGCCCGCAGTCCTCACTGGGCTGCTCAACCTGCTGCACTGCTTGGACCGGCTCGGGGAGAGGCTCCTGGTGGAAAAATCTTCCTTAGACATTTTAAAAGTTTCAGTTACAATCGGAAGGCGAGTTGAAAGTTTGTACTGGGTTTCGACATTGGGGGCATTCCGAAAGATAACTCATGCGTCGAAGCGACATGCTATGATGACGTGAGCTACCAAAAGTAGTTGGATTGAAGAGTTCGTTTAGTTACAGTACTAAATAAAAAGTTGCCTTATATTAAATATGCAATATAGAGTTAAAGGTGCGCAAAACAAACAAGAGCAAGAAGCTACGAGTTGTCTGTACAAGCTCCGAAAAGCGACATGTAAACAACATGTTTATTCATAAGGTAGAGACTATAGAGGGATAGATTGGTATCATAGAGTCACCTCTTCCCAGCACTCCCCCAACACCTCGTCAACTGAAGCATGGAAAAGAATTCACATTCAGTTAACACTAATAAATTATATAAATTACACACATAAAATATTATACCTACTATACCTATTAAACTATTATGATATATCCACAACGAAACCTATACCCAAGAACACCATCTTCTTGGAACTGCTTCACGTATATTTGTCATAATAATTCTTATCCTGGCTTATTATTAGTATATACCTTATTATAGTATGAAAGAAAGTCACAATTGGCTAGTTATACACATTATATTCGTTTTGCATTGGTTGAAGTCTGGTGTATCATCTCTCGCGTTTAATGAATCAATGCCTTGCGAAGAGACTCGCGTTTTAGTAATTCGTCATTTGGAAACGTTTCTGACCCCAATGCGATAAATCAGTTTAAATAAAATTAACTAAGGCCATATTCACTGAGAATATAACAGATGTTTAAATGAAATCGGCCGTTACCCATTCAAAAATGTATGTTTAAACGGCTGATATTGCTCTAATCTTTTGTAATGTCGGTGAACTTAGGCTCTGTTACAGAAGTACGGTCAGCAGTGATATCTACTCGCGTAGCGTTTGATTGACGTATTTCTGATTGATGATACGGTTGGCGCAGTGGCTAAGCGATTGGCTTTCTGCGCTACGTGCCGCGGGATCGATCCCCGCACGGAACAAATATTTGTATGATCTACAGATAGTTGTTTTCGGCCTGGGTGTGTCTGCATGTGAGATATATGTTTCTGGACTGTACCCTCGATACAGGAGAAATCCTAGTGAGGGTCAACGCTTTTAAAATAAAAAATGACAGACTCGAATTTGTGCTCAAGTATAGGTTACCGCTGAGCATTATTATGTAATACGTACTCAAGTACATAAGTTAAAAGTATAGATACCCTCAATCTGTCAATTAACTTTATATGTAGGTTAATTATGTACTTTAGCCGAAATGTTCTCATCTTGTATGCTAAGTGGAGCACGCCATATACAGCACACAGAACTCTCGTCTCGTTCTTCGTCGTAGTGTTGTATTTATGTGCTATTTTGTCTACAAACCCTAACATAGCTAGTAATAGTATAGAATTTACTTCAAAAAACATTTCCCTAGTGGCCACTGCCTCCCTCCACAAGAAATATAAGATTACATAAAAACCCAAAGTTATAGTGATATAGTAATTAGGTATTATCCACAAACAGTGTACGCAAACCTCTTAACTATAACTCATATAGGTACAATTTTTTTTAATTGGCTACAGCTGTTTATGACAAGAAAAAATATTCTGGCATATTGTTTTAAAATCAAAGTGTTTCGAATGTAAAAAATAAATTATTAAATCAGTTTTTTTACAATATTTGGTATTTTTACAATAAATTGCACTGGGACACCTAAAAATTACAATTTTTAAATTTATTGTGGGCGTTACAGTATATTAAAAAATTGTAATTGTGTAAAATGTAAGATCGATAAATAGTTGGTTGTATTAGCTACGTGGCTACGGTCACTGGGATGCTACGGCGCTACGGCACTAAGGCCTACGCAGCTACGTGACACGCGTTAAATTTTAATACTGGTGTATGAAATCCGCGGAGAAGGCATTGATATTATGCTATAATACCTATAGTGTTATTGGCCTCCGGCCGTTCTATATATACTAAAAATAAATAAATATAAAGTGTGTACCCGGATATCTATGTGTGTACCTATATAATATTATTGCAGTTAGGGATACAGAGGTTACAAACCATTGCAATAAAAAATATATTTAAGAATTATAATAAATCTATCAAACATTAATTGCATCTTGAATAATTATTATTGAATGCATTCGTTCTTTAATAATAAATATCTTATTAACATGGATACAACCAACAAAAGGACAAGTATTCTTACTGCTCCAACATATATTAGATATTATTTGTTTGAAGAGATAGGGTACTAAGCCCCTTTGTCACTTCGACCTGCGAAGATCTATTGTGACGAACATAAATATAGTTATTCCTACCAAATGACACACGTTGATATTTGATATATTTTGCATTAAACGGTAGTCTTCTAGTGCTATCTGACTTCAAAGCCCATTTTTGTTCGAAATGTGTTTCGTTTGCAGTCCCTAATTGCTAACCAGAGCTCTAATTACAATCCTAGGTCGCACTTACCGACTATGGTGACAGAAGGAGCGGCGAACTGGGTTTCCCCATCGAACTGGGTCCCGTAATGCTCCTGCTGGTTCCTACTAAGTTCAAGGTTAAAGCTGAAGTCAGGCTGGCTATCCATGGAGTCGCCAAGGTCTGCGGGCGGCGGCGGCGGTGGAGCGTCAGGAGGCGGAGGGGCTTCTGACAGCTCACCACCTTTAGTATTGTTGTTGTCATTCGCGATCACTGGCAGCGTCCACGGGTGATACACAGTTCAGCCAACACAAGGGGATGAGTAAATTTTCACATGCATTGACACGTTTCGTGACTTCAGTCAAGTCGGAGTGGGGGTGTATGTATTGTCACGGATTCGTTGAAGATTTATGAATGCAATTTAATTAATTGCTGTGCTGTGCAAGTATGATTAGCAGCAGCTCTTATTTGCGTGCAGCAGTGATTAATTAAAGTAACCAGGAAGTTATTTGGCTCGCGTATTAGCCATGCGTACGTATGCGTATTAACGAATCGATGACAACACACAGGCGGTTGTGCTAAACAGTGTCTCTGACACATATAAGCGTTTTAAACATGATGTAACACAGTGTCACGCTATTCCCGAAGGATTAGGTAAATATTTACGAATATTATTATTATTTGTAGGTAAATATCTACTCGTGTAGGTACACCCACACTTTGCCGAAGCCGTTATCGAGTCGTGAGTAATGGGGGAGGCTATTGCCATTAACTGGGCATCATTTATATTTAGAGAATGTTTTAATTATGGAGTGGTGTTCGCACAACTGATATTGAGAAACACAACTTATTAGAACCATAGCGTATCAGATACTTTTTGCAGCAGAATCGTGCGTTTTTGCATTCGTTATTCCATTTTTGTGAACTAAAGGCAGCCTTAGAACGCGATTACGCGCGATTCTGCTGAAAAAAATAGCTAGTGTGCTTACTCGTTCGCACGTAAGCCGTCGTACAAGGGTCAATCGAAACAGCAATAGATTGTGCTTACTAAGAACAACTAAAACCTCTTCGACCAACTTTTGGGGTTTATAGCCAGATATCACGACCATGAAGCACACACAACCACACTAACTATTATGTATTACATACTTGCGTGCAACACATGCAACAATGTGACGATGATGTGGCTTCTGACCCAGCGACTAGCCATGCTTGTGATCATGCCAATGGGGAACCATCCACATTACACTTCGACACCATCAGCCAAAGCTAACGTGTAACTCTTTACTCTATGGTACATGAACAATTTCAAATATTTAAAAAACATTATTTTTATATAAAATGCCATTTGAAAGGGGACAACATGGCGAACAAAATATAAAAAAAATAACACCAAGACCTATTCTGCTTATTTAATAAATACGTTTACATAAAACGGTACATAAATAGAAACGTATACAACTTACAATTTCTCATTCACAAAATAAAAACATCAATCTTATATTGAAGACATTAAAATAAAATATATCGATGAGTTAAAAATAATAGATTATTATTTACAGTCCGACTATAAGGTATAATAATTATATAAAACAGTTGACGTTAGAAATGCCAGACGTCAAAGCTTTCATATTTTGTAAATTAATGAATCTACGAAGACATCGGAAATCGATCGGTCTTGGGCTCTAGGCGCTACTCAAGGCGGTTAAGTAATTTGCAATGGCATTTTCTATCGAGAGTATCTTTTATCGCACGCGCGGAATAGAGAATTCTTCAATTTTTTTTGATAAATAATAATGCCAAATTGTCCCAATTCATTTGGTCATCAAACTATTTAAGCTAGTGTTATTTCTTACGGTCCTCCTCAGCTGCAGGCGGAGATTTTGGTGGAGAGGCGAATACCGGTGGGGCAGCGGTCAATGCCGCCCAATCTTCAACGCCACTCAGAGGATCTCCATTCTGACCGTTCGAATTCACATGTAATCATCCAACATCCCCGTAAAAATATTTTAGAAACCAAAAGTCCAAAAAACCGTCACAAAAATAGAGGAAGCTAGGTAGAAATTGGACTACTAAAGTGCAAGGTTCAAGTATAATCAAGAGATGTGTTGCCCTGACAACAGGATTGCAGAAAAAATGGATTTAGAAAGAGTAGGGAGGAGTAGGCATTTTACTAAGGGCTGATTTTTCAATAGTCATAATATTATAACTTTATCTGAGTGAATAAACTTGCATTTTTGTCATTTTTTCTATACAAAATCTGTCAAGTGTCCAATTTATTCGTCAGATAAAACATTATCTAGCGATTGAAAAAATCTGCCTTAGGACAGTAAAGAATGTTGTTTGGAAAATAAAATAGAAAATAATATTTATTTGTCTTGACTCAAGATAAATTAATGACAGGTATTAGAATATTTCTGATATGATGATGAAGCATTGTCTGCTCGTGTGAGGCCCTATTTAGAGCTCAAAAAAATAAAGAGCATACATAATTGAAACGCTTCATTTGGCTTCTAGGACCCCTGGCCATTCTCCCCATCATTTAAAGAATAAAATATTGGCACTAAACAAGAGGACGGTTAAAATGAATGAAAGGGAAGAAGAAAAATAAAGGAAGAAAATAATATATTGACGTATTTTATTGAGTATCATCTTCTACGATGGCCCACCTCATCACACTCCTCGACGATGAGCGATGGGAAGTTGCCCTCGACTCCATTGGCCTCGCCACGCCACCAGCCGTCGTCCACATCATGAGCTTCGCGCGATACGATGCGTATTATCTGGACAGACATATATTTGTTAGGTATCAAAACATTTACTCGCAACCGGATGTGTGAACATAGATGAAACAAAAGGTATAGGTAAGGATCGTAGCATGTGGAGTTCTGTGTAATTATGTATATATTTCAGTTTATAGGACGATTAATAATTAAAATAACCTAACCGTCAGAAACCCCCGACTCCAAATAAAAAAAGAGCTGTAACTTTTGAACGGCTGAACAGATTTTCATGAAACATAGCTAAGGTTGAAATCGGTCATTCCGTTTTGGAGCTACGATACCAAAGACAGAAACAGATACACACTACAAACTTATAACACTGCTCTTTTTTGTCGGGGTTAAAAAATCATCTATACGTTATATCCGTTTACCAAAAACATTAACTATAGATAGACCTCGTTTACACCAAAAAGTAGGTCTGAGATTTATTAGTTATCTTACCTGACCTTCCTCAAGGTTCAACTCATCAGAGCATTCAGCATCATAGTCATATAGAGCGAAGCAATAGCCGAGAGTTGGCTGATCAGTTTTTGGCGTAGTGACTTTCGAAGTCTCGGCCACCGGCCACTCGGCCACGAAAGATTCGGCCTCCGGCGGCGGCGGCGGCGGCTGCTCCTCGGGTTTCGGCTCCTCAGGTTTAACTGTTGGAGCTGAGATCACTGAGATCTGATCAGGGGACTGAACCACGTCAGCGTCTTCTCCCTCCACGGTGTAGTCAACCGAAGAGAACGAGATTTGGGATACCAGGCCTGGACCACTAGTGCTTGAGCATGGCTGTTTGGAACAATAAATTCAGATTTTACATACATATATATATATGTATACATATATATACAAGATAATTTTATTTAGTGCGCAGTACCTATTTGCAGAGGTATTCAGTGTCCGTTCCCAAATGCAACCGCAGTACTAAAATTCACTCCAAACCAAAATAAAAAATTGATTTTGTATGGTTTGCGCTAGTAAATTATGCGTGTCCCCCATACAAAGTCGATTTTAAATTGAATTTTTTTTATTCGACTTTTCCCTATACTGCAGTTGCATTTAGGAACAGAGACTGAATCACTCTACAAATTATGCGCACTACATAAAAAAAAATCCTGTAGATAGTAGGTATATGAATATCCGTAAAATTACACAAAACGTTTTTAGTGAATGTCCCTCAAGTTTTTGGAGCATGACGAACTGCTGCCAAAGAACTGCCGAGAAGGTTTTGACGTAAGGCTCACCTGTTCCCGGTCCACATCGAGGTAGTTATGAGGCACATAGCCCTCCTCTCCGCGGTAGTTGCGGGCTCGAAGCCAGCCGTCTCCATCGCCCTCGCCAACCACCTCTAACTGCTCGCTCTCAATGATCGACAGTTCATCAGGGTTTTGAGCCTATTTAGAAAAAAAAAGGAAATCTTTGAAAACAAAATCCTACTTTACAGAAGACCGATTTTGGAACAAAAATATCCATTGTTTGCCTTCGTTGCATTGATCATGCATTGATATTGTGCCTAATTAAACAGCTTATCGTGGCGAACGTGATTATCTAACACCGTTTCTGGTAAATTATGGAACCAAAGTGCTGATGCTATCTCGTAGATTGGCCGGCGCTTGCCAGGCTATTATCCTCGACGCGCTCTGGTTAATGTGTGGAATCAATCAATCGACAGATCACATCCATCGGATCGTAATTAACAATCAGTTTGATGAATCACTTGCGGACCGATGCCCTTTTCAAGGCTACTATATATCCTATGGCACGTTTAAGTTTGAGATTTGAATTATATCTGTTACTAGGTGTGCCCCGCGGTTTCATTTTTTCTTTTTGCTCGGCTCCTATTGGTCGTACCGTGACGTTTCATAGTCATAGTCATCCTCAAGAATTGGGATATCAAATGCAAAAATATTTTTTCTAATCCGACTCAGATCCAAAGATTATTGCGTCAAACAAAGAAACAAACAAACTCTTCACCTTTATTATACTTATTAGTATATATTTAGGAACTTTGATGGATGTATCCCCTTTTTCTTTTAAAGTTGAGCCAGAGTTTATTCCAAAAGTTGATAAGTGATGTTATTAATATTCGTAAAAACAATATTGACAGTTTTATTTTTTAAGAAGACTAACTCCATTTTCAAAATCTTGTTATAAACCTAATGCTAATAAAAATGGCTGTAAAATCTGTTTTTATTTCTAAAATATAAAAATTGCCACAAATAAGCATAAAATTCTTAATCCATTCGTAATTATTTCAACAAAATTAAGAATGTGATAGGGCCCTGTTACACTGAGACGCCATGGCGGAACCAGGTCACGCTGCCAACAAAATGTTTACAGCTCTAGGTAGGGTAGCTTACACCAATCGTCCGATTAGTTGCGCAACCAGCACCGTAGCAGAAGACTACACAGAATGTTACTGGCGGCTCAATTACGCTGGTAGCGCAACCAGTCAAATGTATAGCGCTGTATAGCGTGTCACACACAGCTCATCACCAGTAGCGCTGCAAGTGACGCCACTTTCCCCCGCACGCTCGCCTTTCTTTCAACTCATGATGATTCTGGTGTCTGCTCTGGTGTTTCGTGCCGTCTCAGTTAATAGGGCCCTTAGAAATCGTGGCTCGTTTTGAAGGTATGGGTGAACTTACCGTATAAGAATATAAGGCTGTGCATTTGTACAGTGGAGCAACTGGCTCCACGGTTTCAGCCGGAGGGTCAGCCTCACCCCAGCTGACCTGCGTGGGGTCATCCCAACCCACAGTCAGTTGTTCGATGCGCATTCGTCCTTCTTCCAACACAGCTAAGGACAGATTTGTGAGTTTTTTTTTAATATTTCTCATGTATCAAGGGTACAGTTTACAAACATACATGTCACATGCACACACACCCCGACCCGGAACAACTATCTATAGATCATACGAATAATTGCTCCGTGCGGGAATCGAACCCGAGGCACGTAACGTAGAAAGTTAATCGCTTAGCCACTGCGCCAACCGTGTCGTCAAGATTAAAAAAACAATTAATAGCCGCATACATGCTTTTAAATGCAAATACCTATTTGTCTCTTATAAAATGCTTTTAAATTATCGTAAGTAGTGGACATGACTTCTAAAGTCTTCCAATAAAAATTTTGTTTACCAATGGCATTTTATTTTATCATTGACATCTTAATCAAGCTTATTCTCATGATTCTTTGTTGAAATATTGACGATTGATTATGATGGATGGATTGTGTGATGTAGATGGATGGATTGTGTGTTTGACATGGATTTTATGAACATAAACTCTAAGATGACGTCTAATAGAGATGAATGGAAGAAGAAGACATATTGCGCCGACCCCAAATAAAATGGGATAAGGGCAGGAGAATGATGAAGATTACACGTCTCTTTTTAAAATATTTTTTTATATTCGATACTCACCATCGACGTCTTCATCGTGATCGTCATCGTGCTGTGAGCCGGAGGTTGTGCGCTGGTGGCTGCTGGTCGCGATAGCAGCCGACGCCGAAGCTCCCTCGCCTTCGGTGTTGTCGCTATCGTAGAACGAGTCCGAACTTGGCTGGTCCTGGGTGGACATGTTCGCTCTTACTACTTATGTATATAGACTTATTACTTCTTCTTCTTCTTGTTTGAAGATAGGCTTCGAATTGGAAAGCATTAAGGTCCGCTGCTTAACATAAGCATAGGTATTATACAGGGTGTAAGTGACCCTGTAACAAAAACTGATACCATGGATTCACTACATGGTTCTGGAGGGCCCAGGGTCAGAAATTGGCGTCACTCTTTTAAAAAATGTAACGATTTTGTTCGTAATTTTTTATCTAACTGAAAAATCTGCGTACAAAATTGTAAATTTTTTGATAAGACCGACGCAAAATTCTGTCGTTGAGGGCTCCAGAATCACTTGACTTGACGTAACGATGTCACTTACACCCTGTATATTGTATCCCCGTTACTAATAAACGATGATTAAACGCTATATAGATAAATAACTAGCTCTTAAGTCTATTGTCATCTCTATTTATTGGCATACAAATGACAAGGACAGGTATAGTTTAATTAGTGTTTAAAATCTATTTTTTTTTTATTAGTAATAGTGTAGGTATGTATGCAATCGGGTTCATGATGAATTACATACTAGAGATAAAACAATAATAATAGATAATACAGATATTAAATAATAGATAGAAAATTGTATTTACTGCACTAGCAAAGTGAAAACTTTTTTTGCCGTTAGCAGTCGCAAAGCTGTCTCATCCCTTACCTATGTATACCTAAAAATAGTTATGAATGAAACATCTTACTTTTAGGCGAAGCCAATGCAATGGTTACTTACATTAGACCAATTTACTCGAATAATTTAAATACAATACAACCTATAATATTGACACCTAATATAATTTAATCGAACAATATAAAATGTACAGGACGATCCCTTTTGCTGTCCACTGGCCACAATTCCAAAGCTAGGGCTGCTAATGTTTATGTAACAACAACTATGTAAAACCAATATTCGCAAAAAAATAAATTGAAATGAAAAAATAATGCAAAATAAAACGGCAATTATGAGTAATACTGACGGCTGCGCCCGAGGCGTCGGTGCGGACGCTGAGCAGACTGCTGCTCCTGGGCAGGGTCTCCTGGACAGCGAGCAGGTCGATCTCCTTCAGCCACTCGTCGACCGGAGCGCCACTGACGCGGAGGCATTCCAGGCGCGCCTCGTACTTGGCCCTGGAGGTCTCCGAACGACGAATGTTAGCGCGGAGTTCATCCAGCCGCACTTCCAACTCAGGACCATTAGGATCGTTCGGGTCCACCTAGGAGAAACGAAACAAAAGAGGTAAAATAAAAATATAGTTATATATTATATATAGTTATAGTTTTACATACTTCGTTACAGAATGTGTGTAAAACATTGAATAATAAACAGTAGCGGATTTACCAGTAAGCTGAGTAGGCTGGAACCTAGGGCGGCAGATTTGAGGGGTGGCAAATTTAAGGCCAAAATTTTATTAAATTAATTTAACCCCGCCTTATTAGTAGTATGTACATGATTGAGCTTTTCTTAGCTCAGACATATACTCAAAAACTATTTCTTGTGCAATCTTAACCATAAAGTTATTATTAGTGGAGTAATAATAACTTTATGATCTTAACTAAATCGTTGGGTTGTAAAAATAATCTGGGAACTAACACATCAATCATCCCCTAGTTCATAATCATATCTACTAATTATGGGAAAATGGTGGTGTAATTAGTACAAATCATAAAGTTACAAATTCACTCACAAAAAAATTGTAATTATCTATGAATATGAACTAGTTATCTATGACCTATCATAGATAATTTTTAAAAAATGTGTCGAATTGTAGAGGTCGGTAGGGGTGGCAAGATTTGAATAGCTTACTGGCGGCAAATATGTATAATAAACTACTATAATATTTATTTCCTGCGTCTTCAGGATTATATTTCCATTTCTTATTATACGAGTATTCTATCTAAAATACACTTAAAAAGTACCAAAACTTCAACCTACCTTTTGCCCAGCTTCGCGCATCGCTTGGTACACATGCACCTTGCGCGAAGCATCGCGTACAAGTGCAGTCTCACGCACTACGCGCGTTGCCCAACGGCGCGCTTCTTGCCCAAGCGTTTGCGCCACCGACTCGTGCTCAATGGTGACCGTTTCAATAAGGTCGTTTTCGCACGGCTCGAACTCGTACTGTGAGAAAACTGTCACAATTAAGTTCTGTATTTCCGTTTGAGAACTTATAACAAGTTCCTTTAAGTTAGATGGTTTTCTAAAATAACAGGTTTAGTGTTAGCGTGGTTTAATAAAATTGTCGTGTAGATTTTTGTTAGATTTTGTTGGTTTTGGAGTTACCTGCAAATTGGGAGTTAGTACAAAGCAACCTACCAGCCAACCAACCTTTGAACAAAATGCTCAAATATACGCTATGACATGCGTACACATACCTACTATATACCAGCGTACGCTCATACATACATATAAGTCATCCCAACCCTACAAATATTTTTCGTGCTTCAGCGGTCGAATCTCCTGAAATTAATTCTCGTTATAGTTTTCCATGACATACATGTAAAATTGCTTGTAATGAGTAATCACAAAGGAGATACTTCAGATAGAAAGCACTAGGAATTTATAAGAAAGGGACGTTCTCTTAAATTGAGTGTTAAAGCTGCACTAACTACAAGGCTTGTCGTTAATATTTATAAGTTAAAGCAATTCCACACAGATTTTATATTTTACTTTAGTTACTCTACTATTATTCTTTTATATTTTCCGCTTGAAACATTAAATTATGTACATAGATTTAATTTAAAGTTTCAAGCGGAAAATAAACGCGTTTTGGGGTAAGTTAAACTATACACTAGACGTGAGGCACCTAGAATCACGACGGTTTGAAAGTGCCTGGAAAGGCCCAGTTGAAATAAAAAACTTTGGCTTTGTCTTTGAGGCCCCAGGATATTTCCTGCGAACAAACATATTTGATACTCTAGCTGTTGCCCGCAGCTTCATTCGCGTGTTTTATTTTTATCGAAATAAAATATAGTCTTTAAGACTCAGGAATAGTGTATTAGTGAAATAATTTTTGAATCAGTTCAACAGTTTCATAGATTTCCCCCTACATACAAACAAACAAACTTTTACCTCCTTGAAGTATTAGTATTAGATTACTCTCAAAGGTACCCTGAGTCCAGATCCAAGCCATACGTGTACCTATTCGTTCCATGCGGGAATCGTACTCACGACTAGTGCAATGAGGTTTCAAGACCAAAATAAACAGCTAAGCTTTTCTAGAATATTTATGGCGATTTTGTATCTTACGTATTACCTGGATATGTTGCTTGAGCACTGGGTAGTACAAGTACAGGCACTGCAGGTTGTACTCCCTGGTCAGTTGCTGGGCCTGGTCCCGGATCTTGCCGAATGAGTGCTGGGTGGCTGAGCAGGTCAGCAGCTCAGTGCGGCCCATCAGGGTCAGAAAGTCCGACACTTTCTCATACACCGCCGCTTCCATGCCTAGCATGCAGTTTTGAAGCTCCACCAGGAAATAGCGGTTCTGGAAAAGACAGATGAAGTTAAATGGAATAACACTTGATGTGTGATATGCGTTTTACTTGAGAAAGTTTTTATAAGAACTACACTCGAGAGCAATGAATCCGGGTCATTAATAAACCTTAATATCTCGGAAACTAAAAATGTTAGCTTATTCAAATAAAAAGCATTTCATAGACCATTTAATACCACTCAAATAAAATTAATAAAAGAACTTAGTTATCATTTGTTTTACTTATTAAAAATACATAAATTAAAAATGCGAAAATTTTAATGCAAGTTTTTTTTTAAATTTCAATTTTTTTCAAATATATCATTTTCTCACATTTTAATACTTTGTATTACCTCCGTGTATTGTTAATACAGATGTCATGCGATTCGGTATACGGCACAAAGTTTCTGAGCCGAAGTTGGGGAATATTCTCGCATTCCTCTATCAACGCAATGATCAGCTCTCGAATCGTATTATTTAAGTAGTATTAAATAGGTCTATAAAATACTTTTTATTTGAACAAGCTAACATTCTTAGTTTCCGAGATATTAAGGTTTACTCTTCTGGTGACCCGGATTCATTGCTCTCGAGTGTAGGTATGTTCTTTGGAATATTTCGTAGAGTAGCGTAAAGTAGGGAAGAATAGGTAAAAGGGTCCTGGCTTATTAAAACGCTTTTATTAGCTTCACTTGTAACTAACTAACTATGTAAAAAAATCTTGGAAGTTAAATTTGACCCACTTCGCGGTTTCCGATTGAGCTGAAATTTTGCATACACGTTTAGTTTGGATGACAAAAGCGTTTTCTTTAGTTTTTTTTTAAACTATAATATTATTCATATCATGTCACATGTATAAATTATCGATATTTTGAAATCATTTTGTCATGCAGTGACAATGACAAAATCATCAATACCTAAATCATCACTCGATATTGGCCATGACTGAATGAACGTGAACTTCGGTTTCGGCTGTGACATGACAATGACAAAATGACAACATGCAATGTGTGAATGCGGAGACCGTTAGAAAAATCATTGATGATTTTGTCATTGTTCCCGTCATCGTTATTTATTTGTCATTGATGTATACACATTATTATATATTTAAATAAGGATATTTATAATTTGCTCCTCAGCATAATTATTGGGTTACGTCTGCTTTGTCAGACAGTTCAAGAAGACGATTTCTTAGTCATGATTTATTTCGCTATCGAAAGGTTTGAGTCTAACCTGATGGGCATTAGCAGCGGCAATGCTGAGCAGGTAGTCGTTCCTGGCTCCAGTGGACTTCTCCTCCAGCTGATCACGGCGAGAAGACACCTTGGCGCTGTTCTTCTGCAGCGAAGTGATGGATTGGAAGAATGACCCTTTTTTTTTCTTCAGCCTGTACGATAAATATTTGTGTAAAGATCAGGGGACCTATTCTGTAAAAACATCTCGAATGTCGATTCGAATCTCACTTTTAATGACGGCTAATTAATTAATTGGCATACGATAATAAACTAGAGCATATTAAAGCTGTTATCAAGTTATCGTATGTCTATTCGTCAAATATGATCAACCGACAATAAGCGTGAGATTCGATAGGTTTTTACAAAATAGCTACCTATCGAATATGTTCGCTATGTTTCCGACACGGATGTCAAAAACAGAGTGAAGTGGAAGCAAAATACAAGAAAGGCTGACCCCACCACCATGTGGGATTGACAGTCGGGAAGAGAAAGAGAGAGATAGCTCTCTCTCTCTTCCCGACTGTCAATCCTGCTGAAGTCAGTCCTTCCCGAAGTTGACCGTTGCTTATGAGGGCACAAAACCTTCAAATGTTCCTTTATAAATCTAGAGAGGAAGGCCCTGGTTAATGAAAATAATATGGGTCAAGTGCGAGTGTGACTCGCATACCGAGAGTTCCGTTACATTATTAGAATGCAAACAAGCGTAGTATTATATTATAAATTAACATAATTATGTAAGTTGTATAAATGGAAACTAAACTGGAACTATGTCGGACACCAAACACTAATAATATACATGTTTTGCTAGTTAATAAAAAACTATGGAGAGATATCGTTTTATTTTTCTGTAATATTTGCATAAAAATTCACCAGCAATTTAACGGTAATATTTAGGATATTTTGCTTCATAATACACTCGAGAGCAATGAATCCGGGTCACCAGAAGAGTAAACCTTAATATCTCGGAAACTAAGAATGTTAGCTTGTTCAAATAAAAAGTATTTTATAGACCTATTTAATACTACTTAAATAATACGATTCGAGAGCTGATCATTGCGTTGATAGAGGAATGCGAGAATATTCCCCAACTTCGGCTCAGAAACTTTGTGCCGTATACCGAATCGCATGACATCTGTATTAACAATACACGGAGGTAATACAAAGTATTAAAATGTGAGAAAATGATATATTTGAAAAAAATTGAAATTTAAAAAAAAACTTGCATTAAAATTTTCGCATTTTTAATTTATGTATTTTTAATAAGTAAAACAAATGATAACTAAGTTCTTTTATTAATTTTATTTGAGTGGTATTAAATGGTCTATGAAATGCTTTTTATTTGAATAAGCTAACATTTTTAGTTTCCGAGATATTAAGGTTTATTAATGACCCGGATTCATTGCTCTCGAGTGTATTTAAAATAAAAAACCGTACAGTCTAAAACCAAACAAAAAAATATTTAAAATTAGTAAAAAAAAATTTTATATATTACAACTTGACTTCATCTGACCCTACAATGTACTGATATTTTTTGTCAAATTGATTTTTGTTGATTTTTTGGAGCTTGTTTGTTCCCAATTTCAAACAGGGCCACAAACTTATCTGAATGAAGTCGCTGCCGTCGCTTTTACCAATGTCATCTCTCCATCTCTCTACAAAAAATACATTTTGAAGTTTTAAATTAATTTTCGTTCTATAGCGACGTTAGTTCCAATTTTGGTCACCGGGTCAGATAAGTTTGTGGCACTGTAGTAGTTTCGATATCATGATGTGACGTACACTGGACACCGAGGTCTCACCATAAGGGTTCCATTTTTACGATTTTGGTACGGAGCCCAAGAGGGCCAATGTCAGATTGATGGGTTTTTGATAATACTCACAAGACGATTAAAAAAAAAACAATTTGTTCATTCAGTGTTCGTGTTCATAGGTCATGTACTTAATGACTAACTTTGTGCTAACGTCCTAAGTATTTGATGTTTCGGGACAGTTGTTTATTTATTTATAACTTTTAGGAAGACTATCAGCTAATTACATAAAAAATAAAAACTTAAATGGTTAATAAAAATCCATTAAAAAGTCTCCACAGATAGCAACCAAGTAAAAAAAGAAACGAAAGCCCTTAAATCTAAGTACAACAACTAAATACACACTAATTAATAAGTAAAAGAAAAACAAAATATAATCTATATTTGTACTAGAAAGAAAAAAATAAAAACTGTCGATTAGCTCCGTATCAAATTGTCACCTGTCAATTAGCACCAAATTAATTTAAACAATGATTTTACTAAGTAATTTTCTCATTGAAGATATGCTACTAGTAGTTATATCAAGTAGTTATATTATAATCAATATATATATACTCGTATATATATATTGTTTGCGTATGTTGGCTGCTCTCCAACTGCACTGCCGCTACAGGAAAGGTAACTCATAGGAATCAATATGATTCAACCTATATTAGCTTGGAACACTGTCTCATCCCGTTTCCTCATTAGTAATTATTAGTTTACTCAGGTAAACTAGGTTGCATTTAGGAACAGAGACTGAATCACTATACAAATTATGCGCACTACATAAAAATATATCCTGTATATTTAATTAACTTTCAATAAACAAATTCCTCAAATCTGTACCAACAAAATAAGGTGACGAAGAAGTGTTTCATACCGATGTAGGTACCTACAACAGCGAAATAGTTTGATTCAACATGAAACGGTTTGCAACAGAATCCTGAACGAAGGTGCTCTTTGAACGAAACTCGTTACGCTTTGAATTCACCAGCATCCGCACTGGTATCGGTATTTCCATTTTATCGATTCGGTTTGATGGAAATGTCATCTCACCAGTCCAAACCTACGAACTAGAATTTCGGACGCGTATTCATTGAAATTGTATTAAATAGTTTGAATCACAAACGATTTCATTACAGCTTTTAATGTTTGTGGGCAAATCGTGTTTTTTTTTTATTACATAGCCTCTCACTATTATTTCTCCTGTATCGAGGGTACAGTTTACAAACATACATTCCACATGCACACACACCTAGACCCGAAATAACTATCTGTAGATCATACAAATAAGTTCCGTGCGGGGATCGAACCCGCGGCACGCAGCGTAGAAACCTAATCGCTTAGCCACTGCGCCAACCGTGTCGTCAAATTGTTTGCAATATTCGAAATATTTGGATTGAATTTCATTTCTAATTACTTAGTAACAAATATCGTTCGCCATACAACGAGGTGATGCGGCAAGTGTAATGGGCACCTTTTACTCCGAGACTCATTAAAATACATTTTTTAATATTTTCTCTGTAAATATTTTTCCATCTAATATTGTGTTTCATATTATTTATTATAATAAATTTTCTCTTAACTTTTAGTAAATTACACATATCTTTTTCGTTTTTTTTATGTATATGTAAGTATACTTTATGTATCTACTTTTATCAGTCCAATGTACCTACCACATGCGGTACACGGCACAGTGTATGTGTTAATAATAAAAAATATGTGTGGCGTGAACCTTAAATAATTAGCGTTCTATTTTGAAAACATCTTTATTTTTAATATAGTTTAATATACCTGAGAATATACCTATTAAATAAATAACATACATTACTAAGGGTAACGCTGCGTATTGTGTATGGTAGGAATTTACAAAGCATTGGTGGCCTTATTATCCATTAAAATAGTGATACTCGTATTTACCTGTATCTGTAAAAGGGCTAACAATAATGAATACAAAACAGGAAAAATTCTCCTGGGTTCGGAAAGCATGAGTTGGTCGCGGTTGTCTTACGAATACCTAGGACAGTTGATACGAGGAGTAAGCAGCTCGAAAAGACCAGAGGCCCAATTCTCGTAATTAAGAATGTTCAAAATATAGTTCGAATCTCATTCCGATCTACTACCAATGTCTTAAATGTCACAAATGGTATTCTCCTACCCTCACAAACAATGTCAAACGTGACATTATATTGTAATGAGATCGAAAGTTAAATAAAAGGCAAATCGGTATTCAGCGGTATTCAGCTAACATTTTGAACTGACACAGATAATAAAATTGACACTCTCGTCTATACACAAACGTCAAAAATGAGATTGAAATGAGTTTGTAAGAAGATTGAATCCAAATCATACTGGAATCGGACTGAACTTTAAGAGGAGTAGAATACATGACTTTTTGTCAATTCAAATTATAATCTCAGTTCGGTCAACTTTCAGTCATATTATAAATTAATTACGAGAATTGGGCTTCTGTTTAAAGGCTCAATTCTGGAGAGGCGGAAAGTCGCGCGGTGCGCAAAGCGGCGCGTTGCTCTCTCGCTCGCTCTCCATAAACGGAGATAGGCGCCTCTCTCCATGTTGCGCGCCGCTTTGCGCTCCGCGCGACTTTCCGCTCTCCATAATTGAGGCCTAAGCGTAGGGTTTCAGTATCTCCTAATAATTGGGTAGCGGAGGTCAGATGGCAGTCGCTCTGCATAAAATACTAATCAACTCATGTGGTTAAATTAGGAGCCGACCCCAACATAGTCGGGAAAGGCGCACTGGATGATGAATGACCACATAATAGGTATGATGATGTCCACTTACTTCTCCTCGATGTCCTTGGCTTTGTCGCGGACATCGTGCGCGGTGTGCTCTTCATCGAAATACAGTTTTTTTGTTTTATCTACATCCAGGACCGTGGTTTGTAACTCCTTGTGAGCTTGTGCCAGTGTGTCTGTGCACTGCAACAAAGCAAGAAATAATTATTATAAACTTTAAAAGCAAAAGCCAACTTTAAATGTCACTAAAAGAGAATGATTCCAATCGGTTCAAGAATACCAGAGATAAAAAAAAAACTCTCAAATTCGTTGGTTCTCCTTTTTTGAAGTCGGTTAAATAATACCTATTAAAGAATTATAAAATCGAGCTACATACAATTTTAGCAGGCCGAAATATTTAATATTTCTCTTACTTATCTAAATAGATAAAATTCCATATGGATTTTTTAAATTAATGTACCTAAATTAATTTAAGAAATCCATATTCCAATGCCATAATCCATGCAGGCAAACTGGGTGTGCAAAATATAAAAAAAGGTAAATATAAGTGGCACATGTTGAGCATACACTTGGAAAAACGTCATAGAGAATGGTAACATAAAAAGACCAAACCGAATATACGTATATATGTTGGGGCTCTGTAGTAGATACGGTAACAAAGTTGGACATGAAAATTTTGCCCTTTGGAAATAAAAGTTCGTCGAATGGAGGCTCAATTAAATATGCGCTGTACATAAATCCGCTTCATTTAATCAGAGGCCCAATTCTCGTAATTAAAAATGTTCAAAATATAATTCGGATCTCATCATTCCGATCTACTACGAATGTCATAAATGTCACAAATGGTATTCTCCTAACCTAACAAACAACGTCAAACGTGGCATTATATTGTAATGAGATCGAAAGTTGAATAAAAGGCAAATCGGTATTCTGCAAACATTTTGAACTGACACAGATAATAAAATTGACACTCTCGTCTATACACAAACGTCAAAAATGAGATTGAAATGAGTTTGTAAGAAGATTGAATCCAAATCATGAGGAGTAGAATACATGACTTTTTGTCAATTCATAATATAATCTCAGTTCGGTCAACTTTCAGTCATATTATAAATTAATTACGAGAATTGGGCTTCAGAAGTTTGAAGATAACATTTATATACGTATCTATTTAAAAATATTATCTAAACATGTAGGTATCTTGCAGTATGACGCCGAAGTTGTCAAGTCTTCTTTTGACTTCTGTTATTACGTTTGACTACGCATGGCAAAGTGTGTTTTGATTTTTGAAAGGATAGTTGCAGTTTCAAAGTGCCTCTTATAGTTCTCGATGTTGTGTGTAGTCCGTCAACCCGCACCAGGCTGGTGGTGGAGTAAGGCCTTACCCTTCTCATTCTGTGCAGTGGGACAGTAATGGGTTGGATTTATTTATTTTATTATTTATTAGTTGCAGTTTGACGTAGTTAAAGATTTTGATTAATATTGTGTCAGATTGCGGATGACGTTAAGAATGCGTTAAGAGAATCGAGCCACAGCGCCGTACGCACGTTTCGCGCCGAGTCTGATGACGTCACTCGCAAATGCGGGTGTAATCGGATACCTACAGCATTTTACTGAAATGCGGCGCGTAAGGTTTCAGAAGTTACATATATTGGCGACACGGCGTAGTGGCTAAGCGATTAGCTTTCTACGCTACGTGCCGCGGGGTCGATCTCCGCACGGAACAAGTAGACATGTATGTTTGTAAACTGTACCCTCGATACAGGAGAAATCAAAGGAAGGGGGAACGTTTTTAAAAAAAGAGAAATGAATAAAATATTATAATTTCGATGCGGCGCGACCAGCGTGTAGATGTGCGTTCACGTCACACAAAATGATTTTAAAAATCTGACAGTTAATATCCTTTCGGTTTTTTTTTATAGGTTTCTTGACCATGTACAATTTTTTTAGTAAAAGTGAGCTGCACTCTTTAAAATATTTAAACGTTGGCATAAAATGCCCCTTCACTTTTCCCTAACGACTTCAGTAAACAATGAACAGTGGGGGTAGTTTATAATTAAATAATCCATAACTTACCACTGCTAATAACGTCAGCAATCATGAACAGTGAACATACACAAAGGAAGCCTTACATACATCTGTATTGTTGTAATATGACTTTTTAGATAATAGTGTAACCATGGGAGTACCTTTATTATTTCTAAGAGTGTAACATTGAATTGAAATTATAAATAAATAAATCCAGCCCATTACTGTCCCACTGCTGGGCACGGGCCTCTTCTCAGAATGAGAAGGGTTAGGCCTTAATTCACCACGCTGGCCTAGTGCGGGTTGGCGGACTACACACACCATCGAGAACTTTATGAGGCCCTCTCAGATGTGCAGGTTTCCTCACGATGTTTTCCTTCACCGTTATCGCAAGTGATAATTAAATTCTAATCCGCACATGAATCCGAAAAGTCAGAGGTGCGGGCCGGGTTCGAACTCAGACCCTCCTGCACGGCAGGCAAGCGTTCAACCGCTAGGCTATCATCACTGCTTAATTGAAATTATACTTTTTTGAAAAGATGTCTGGATATCTATATTATATTACATAATAAACCAGGACCTACCTTTCTAGTCCGATCCCTTTAAAGGGTTATTGTATTCATCAATAAGAACAACTGTTACTATGGGATCAACCACGAAATTGCGAATAAAGTAGCTGTTCTATAAAAATAATTCAATATCACTCGACTAAATGAACATGAACAGCAGACTTCCTTTGCGGTTGGTTCCCATAATAAAAATTGTTTATAATTATGAGTACAATAACCGCTTAAAGGGATCGGGACTTGAAATAAACCTTATATTAGTCACCCTCGGATAATGTAGGTACCAATAATTGTACAAATAGTGTAAGAAAAATAGCGAGGAGACAACGCGAACGGCGGCGAAGTGGTGCGCTTTGAAGAGCTTTCAAAATAAAAACCTCCTCCGCACTCTGTGTGAACCTCACCTTATGTGGTATTAGAAATGCATCATTGGCGTATACATATTTAATAGCTACACTGCACCACAAAAGAGGTATAATGCGTAATTATAGACTACAAAAGGAAGACTAAGCAACTATAATGGTCAGTTCAAACGACAAGTGAACAAAGAAGTGAAGTTAAAAAAAGAATCGGCAAAAATAAGAAACTACCCTAGTTTAGATGTTTTCGTGAATTATAAACTCGGTAGTAATAGGATTTAAGAAGTACAGTAAGATTTAAGAAGATTAGATATAAAGGTGCTAGTTAAATAATTTACTTGTAAATATAAATGTAAAATCGTGGAACCTAAACCTACATAAATATGAAGGATGGCGTACAACTCCTTTAATTATATTATTAGATTTACTGTGCTTTTACGTAGAATAAAGCGCTTACAGCCGAATCAAACACAGATGCTCTTAAAACTCATTCTGTTGCCCACCTTAAAGAAACAGTGAGAGATTTAATAGCAATTTAAAATAGAGATATGTTTGAGTATTCGGCGGTTAGCCACTTAGATCTAATCATTACAAAGAGTAATGCTTCGTCGGGAGGATTTTCAAGTTCTTGCTGAATCGTGTCAAGCTACTTCAAAGAATAGCCAAGGAGACTGAAACAAGTAATATGGTTGCAAGAGGATCACCAAGAGAGATAAAGAGAGACAGGTGGACGTTCGTATTCACTCTAGCTCTTCTAATAGAGAGGCATGCATTGTAGAGCAAAATTAGAATAAACGTGGTTTAGATATCATGGGAGTGTTATTTATTTTCCTAGAATTCAGATAGTGATAAATTTTGATAGATTGAAAATAACTAAAATACTTATGTTTTTGACCTATCGTGTCATTAACGTAAGCAGATTTTGAATTAAATACATTTTTTTTAAATTTATTTATTGACGATTTTATTTTTAAATACATTTCATGTTATGTTTTTTAAATTTTAATGAAACGAGTGTGTAATGTTGCGTTTCATTGTATTTTATAGTCTTAAGAAAAAAACTGAATTTCCGTTTTTTGACGTATCGTAATAACGTTACGATACATCAAAACATTCGTGAGCAGCCGTCAGTTTGTCCGAAACCATTCATCGTTATAGTACTCGTATAGGTCCGTGATCATTTTATCCCTGTTGTAGCGGGGCAACATCTAGTGAATAAATAAAATAAATGTTGACCCTCGCGACGTGCCTGAAGGGTAGACAAGGTGTACCGTCTGCGGACGAGAGGTGACCCAAATTACATTTACAGGTTGGAGAATGGATACATCGATATGAGAACATCACGAGATTTTTTCTAGATAAAATACAGGATATTTTTTGTGTAGTGCGCATAATTTATAGAGTGATTCAATCTCTGTTCCTAAATGCAACCGCAGTATTGGGATACACTTTGAAACCGAACGAAAATTCGACTTAGTACTGAGGACACGCATAATTTACTAGCGCAATGAGTGAATTTTAGCACTGAAGTCGTATGCCATCTACAGCTACCCTATCAAAAGAATACAGTTTAGGGCAAAGTGGCATACGACCACGGCTATCCTCTGAACATCACTATGAATATGTGTTAATATTTTCTTGTTTCATACCTTTTCAGTAGTAGGGTTTTAGTTTTTGAACTTAATTTTTTTTGTTCGGTAGCGACGTTAGTTCCAATTTTGGTCACCGGGTCAGATAAGTTTGTGGCACTATAACAGACATTTGAAAATGTATGAACAATTCTTTGTCAATTTCTGAAATAAATTCTTCGTAGGCGTCCTAGTATACCTAGGACATAATACGTCGCTTTCAATAAAGATAGTTTTACATGTTAACGTTCTCACAAACGTGTCAGGTCAAATGAAGCTTTCTTTGTACGTGCTGTGCCGCGGTTGTCAGAGTACGAATGTTTTTGACGTATCGTTAACGTAAGCAAAGTTTGATTCATATACTACTTATTATTTATATGGTTTGATTATATAACCTAACCGTCAAAAGCCCCCGACTCCAACTAGAAAAAGAGCTGTAACTATTGAACGGCGGAACAGATTTTTATAAAACATAACTAAGATGATAACCGATAAAACTAGCTTTCAATAAAAAAACTGCATTGAAATCGGTCCATCGGTTTTGGAGCTACGATGCCACAGACAGATACACAGATCCGCAGATACACAGACACACTCTACAAACTAACCCTCTTTTAATCGGGGTTAAAAATACAACGAATCCATCTTATTTTTGTTTAATCTAACGTAACAAATACACTTGTTTCATGAAAAAGTAAAAACACATGTATTTTCAAAAAATATCATGGATTTAACGTGTATTTTTAAACCCCGACAAAAAATCTGTCTGGTATCTGTCTGGCATCTGTCTGTCTATCTGGCATTGTAGTTCTAAAACGGATGGATGGATTTCAATCGTTTTGTGTGTTTTAATTATATCATCTTAGCTATGTTTCATGAAAATCTGTTTAGTCGTTTAAAAGTTACAGCCACAGAACACAGGTGTTCTGTGGTTACAGCTCTTTTTCTAGTTCGAGTCGGGAGTTTTTGACGGTAAGGTTATTTTATATAAGTTTACCGGCAATTTGTATTCCTGTTCACCCCTTCAACTAAGCTATCAATGCATGTGTGACAAGAATCAGTTCGCGTCACTTTTCAACACTGTAGTTTATAATTTTACCAAGAACACACTCTATGAAACTTTAGATCAAACGACAGTACATTTGAGGACATCTGGTACATAATGTATTATTTATTATATATTTACATCTCGAACACGCTGGTACCAATTCGCTGCATTTCCTTGATCAATTTTGACAATAAAACCATTGGGATTTGATACATACCAAGTTTATACCTGACGGATTTTGTTGTTGTCGCGACATTTTACGAAAGTGACAATCCACGTGGCAACGACAAGCCGACAACAAATAAGCAAATCTCTAGGCACCTTGATATACATTAACATAATTGAATTTAATTCGATATTCGTTTCAGTGAATAAACAAAGATATATATTCTGAAAACTAGTGCCTATAGATGTGTGAGCCGATGCCGGTGGCGGCGTCATCGGCGTGGATGGTGAAAATCTTATTAAAAACAAAATATGGCAGACTTATTCGCCAAATGACTGTAACGGACGAAGTTATCGGCAAAACGCGCTATTTAAATTATGGTCATATCAAAATTGTATTTAATTGAATTTGCGTAAACAAATACATCGAAATAAACCAATAAGCATATAATTTAGGCATTTCTAGTGTTTAGTTTACTAGTATATAATATATTTGCATCGTATCTAAAACAACCGTATCCGTCCGACCATCCACGCCGATGACGCCGATGACGCCGCTGCCGACAATGGCGCACGTATCTAGTGCCTACCTTCTTAGCCACGTTGAGCTTATGTTGGCGTAGAAACTTGGCCTCATCAGCTATCTGCTGTTGGAACACCTCGACAGCAGCGAGCCTGGCGCGGGCCAGCTTCTCGTTCTCTTCCAGAACAGTACGCCATACGTTCCACATGTTCCTGAGGATAAAACACTGAGTGACTAAGCGTGTCCATACAATCACACTACCGATACAATATACCTATCTAGACGATGCCACAAAGTTATTTGTGCGCCTAGCAAAATTTTGTTCTAAAACTATTAACTTGTATTTAATTCTTTAAAAAAAAAAATTATTCAAAACAAAATCATTCGCTAAAAAGAATATATTCTACGTTTGTTACAGAAAAAGATGATTTCGATTTATCTTGTCATGTCATATTGTCATACGCATTCACTGTGAATATGGTACAAGCAAAGGCGGCCCTAGCAAATTCAGGGGGTGCGAGATCTCATAGTAGCGCTATTGTATAGCTTATAGTTGCTAATTTATGTCGACGGACAAAAAGGATACCCATGAAATGTCGTGTTAGTAAGAAGGTTGATTTTTAATTCGTCCAAAACAAAAATTGGTAGATTAGTGGTATTATGGTGCTTGGGTTTTATTTTTTGTGCAGACGATCTATCATTGCATTTTCGGCACCCCCCTAAGTGCTCAATTATGGAGAGGCAGAAAGCCGCGCGGAGTGCAAAGCGTCGGCAATGCGGAAAAAGGCGCGTATCTCCGTTCATGAAGAGCGACACGCCGATTTGCGCGCCGCGCGACTTTCCGCCTCTCCGTAATTGAGCCCGTGCGGGCGCACTGTTCGCAGCGCCCTAGGGTTGCCCCTGCGTACAAGCTACATACTTTACCTACATAAAGCCAGGGTTCATGTTTAGAAAATATAATACTTCATTATCTATAGACGTGCTTAGTCAAACGATGGTCAAGGTTATGACAATCGATGGCAAAAATTTGCAATGCAATAAAATTAAATAATTAAATCAATCTACCGAATAATATAATTGCAAAAAGGCCTACTCAACGCGTTATCCGTTAAAATAATTTGATCAACGGTATTAATTGAAGAGTGTTAATTTAAATGATTTAAATAATCCTCTGATAGAACTTAATTATTTAATTTATAATTATTTCGCTGACTATTTGAATATTAATATTTACATTACAATACAATGAACTTTATTAAACACCAGAAATAAAAAAAGATATATTATTTATAAATATAAAAAAGTACAAGGAGCGGTCTTAAAATTATTTTAATAATTTAAATACTACGCAATAGAATACAACATCGTTTGATTGATATTGTAAAATCCAACAATTACGAGACGATTCTGATACAATTGAAATAGCAGACTTGGGGGCCCTGCTATAGTACGCGCAAATCTTTATGAGCCCTGAACTGAGCTCTGAACTCTCTCCCTCTCTCCCTCTAGCACCTATAATAATACGCTTATTATAGGTGCTAGAAGGAGAGATGGAGAGAGTTCAGAGGGCTCATAAAGATTTGCGCGTACTATAACTGGCTGATCGTTTTTTTACGACATGAGCTATGATTGTAAAGGTCCAAACAAAACTATTTCATGTTGTAATAAACGAAAAATGGCACAGTCCATTCATATATCTAACTATTTTGATCAGCACACAGAAACGATAAGCCGCTTATATTAATCCGATAGCGAATACATTTGATGTATGTATTTATAATACTCCGTGTCCATGCAATGAACGAATATGAAAAACCTAAGAGGATTTTAAAATTATGAACTTATAATTTAAAATATTATGCACGCGCGATCTTTCAACAGCGAAGTATATTGAAATTGGTAGCGTGTTCTGTATGTCTGAACGAGTATAATGTTCGATGGACCAATAAATTAAGTGTTTGGCATTATTGACAAAATGTACTTTGTAATCAAAATATTGCTAAGGTTGATAAAGACATTTCAAGCGAAAATGACTCGTATCATCCTATGCCGTGCAAATGGCGTTCATGTAGGTACTGGTTATAAAAAAAAAATGCGTCTCCCTTTTTGGTTGCTTCTAAGACACACACGCACACTCTGCAGGCCTCTGCCGGCTCACGGCTGTAGACTCGCGGCAATTGTTCTTGTTGTACTTATGTACTATTATACAAAAATGGGCCAAAAAGTTAGTTATAATAATAGGTAAATTAGTACCGGTAAAATGGCGTGATTCGCAACTTAAGTAATTATTATCTATTCTGTGACATAAGTACGAAATAGACGCGTAACATATTTTATTTATTTTTGTTGATTACATTGTTAATTTGTTGTGACTTATGAGCTATCTATGGGCACCCCGATTTGTTACGGTGCCCTCGTAACTTATTCTTAGGTAATATTCACAACGAACTGATGTTTGATGTTGTCCATAGACCATCCTCACAATACGATAATACTTAATATGATGAAATAAGGTTTAGTTTTCTCCTACTATTCTATCTTATTCGTTGTCAGTCACTGGATGGGTAACCGTTTCTTCGAAGAAGGAGACCCCTCCGTGCTTCGGAAAGCTGTTGGTCCCGGTTGTCATACGAAAACCTATGACAGTCGTTACCCAACTCAGCAAACAACCGGTCTAAACTTACGGTATCAGTGTCTCCTAGATTGGATGGCGGAGGTCAGATTACAGTCGCTCCGTGTAAAATACTGATATTCAGCCGCATCTGGTTAGACTGGGAGCCCACCCCAACGTAGTTGGGAAAACGGCCAGTCAGATGAATAACAGTAAACAATAAATAATTTCGCCAGACATCGCACAGCCAGTACTATGAGGGTCGCATATTGCCAATCGCATAGCAAGATGCGCTATAAATGCATACATGAAAACACTTTCATCCCAATATAATGCGAACACTTTGCAGCTCCGTATTTGTACATTCGTGTTCGAAGCTCAAATATGTCTGTTTGTATATTCGGTATTCTGACAAGGCAACAAAAGGCTTAACAGCCTGCCCTTATGTGCACAGCATGAATATTTTTGGAAAAATACTGAGACATCGTGTTCTATGTCCTAGTATTTTTCGTATGGTGTTTGTTCCACGCTCAGTTTAGGCACAAAATTTATAGTACAGAATACCATACAACGTGCGATAACAGGCGCAATCTCAACACTAGTCGAACTAACGTTCGTTTATCTTGTTTTGAGATCGCCGTACCCACTCGTCTATGTGTACGACCGCCTATTATCACTTGTTGTAAGTTGTGTTGTGTGTAAAGTTCGGTTGTCAGTACGTGCCGGCTAAGGGTTAAAGCACACTAATTGCTGTGGCAACGGATCAACACCTCATCGACTTGCGTCAACCCTGCCATTCACTTGTTTTTGCCAATGCCGTTACGGTGCTGATAAGTGTGCGTTGCAGTATGGAGTTTCATACAAAGAATACCAAACCGCTCGACTTGACGCGATGATGATTTGTTGTCGAGGCGATAAGTATGCTTTAAAGACAATAAAAGAGGCGGCTATAAGACGAACACGAGGTTAAAAAACAATTAAATATTAAGTAATTTTGAAATCCAAACCTATTTTTGCAGTTCATATATGTATAATTTCGTATGGAGTTTCTATGAAGTTTTTACAGACCAACTATAAATGTAAGTTTTTACTCGTACAGAACCTACTTGGCAAATGGCAAAGCAAAAGAGGGAATAAGGAACTGTACCATTTACGGTCCACGGACGTAGACATAATAATATACTAAGGCTCAAGTTCACCGACAACATAACAGACGATTAGGGTAAAATCAGCCGTTTAAGGATTACATTTTGTATGTGTAACCGGCCGTATTCATTTTAAACATCTGTTATATCAACAAAATATGTTTCTTGGCAAAATGGCTATGGGGACAGTTGCCATTCATTAAAACAAAAAACAAAAAAACTTGTGAAAATGGCCCTTAGGATATCATGTCATGTTGGACAGTTAGCGAGTTAAACGCGGTTCCGGTATACTACGTGCATACTACATATTGACATTTACGGCGGTCATTTGAATCGCATGTCAGTCGCGGTTAAGCCTTTTCCCGTAATTACAGTGGACATTGCTGATGCCTTTAAAAAGCATCGTGATTCATGACCACCAACTCGTCCTTTGTTCAGCAAATGTTTGCTTCCGACAGATGCCGTTTATATTGATATTTTAAAGGAATGAGCAGTTCTCCGGTATAGCATTATTTTCTCTCGCTAGATCTCTCAACATGAACCGCTGCGCAGCGGTTCAAGTAGAAAGAAAATTGCTTTGACATTATTCACTAGATGGATCACTTTATTATCTTTATATATCATAATAAACACATACATAATAATACACGTGATTATTCTTGAGGTTTTTCTTTAACCACAGTCATAATCCCTAAATAACTTTGAAAATGAATATTTCTAGAGAGCTCTTGTTTATTCAAAAGATACTGGAGCAGTCCTGTGTGAGAATTAAATCTAGAACATCATGTTGCTACCTTAGTAGCACCGCTTGCGACCACTAGACAAAACATTTAGTGAAATGTATATGAATTTATTACATTTAAATATTTGAGCCGTTTTATGTCGAAACGCTCGGGGTCCGAATGCACGACTCCTTTTTAGATATAAGTTTTTAAACTGTCATGGTCACTAACATTAGTATTAGAGTTCGAAACGGGGTATTTACCATGTTTATATCAACACAAGATATAAACATGGTAAATACCCCGTTTCGAACTCTAATACTAATCCTTTTTAAATATATTACAAAACGGTTGTTTGACGCTACGCGTGACCCCGGGGTTGGCCTAAAGAATAAGCATTGCCATTCAATGTGGCAATGCTGCCAGTCTTCTGGGCACGCTACCAATTGACAGCGATGAGAAGGAGTACTTTGACGCCTAAGTGCTCATTTTAATATTTGTATTTTCATTTTGTTTTAAATAATTAAAGTTAAGCTACATACATAGTTAAGTTTAGTAATAAAATAAAGATTATTCATATAAATTAAAATGTCAAAAGAATTATATTAATTTTACTTAAACCTAAAACTTCACCGTAATAAAATTTAAATAAAAAGAAAAGCTAAGATGTTAATTATTTTCCATTATAGTGAGAATACTGTGTTTATTATCAGAATTCCCTGAAGGCGACAAGCGTAGTTGTTGTTGAAAACAAGATAATACAGGGAAGTACTTTTTTAAGTTGTTTTTTAAGATGAATTCTGTGAATAAGTAATGTTGTTTTTGTTGAAAAATAATCACGGTGTAGGTGGGTTTTTCTTAAAGAAATTGGGCGCAAAAGTCTAAGAGATTATATTAGAAATATGACAATAGCCTCTAATTGTTTTGTAATAATAGATTGTGATTATCGATTTTTACTTATTTCATTTTTTTCTCAGTAGTTATCAAAACATTGTCAGCGATGGAAGTGATAATATAAGTATTTTCACTAATGTATACCTCTATCCCATCCAAAATTTAAGTGCACTTGTCGGTGTAGCAATTTCCATTCAGTCCTATCCAATGCCAAATCTTTTAAATCTTTATATGTTTCTATATTCGCTTTTTCTTTCAGCTGATCAATGTAGTTTCTTCTTGGTCTTCCTCTTTTTCTTTTTGCCTCTATTTTTCCTTCTATAATGTTGGTAATGAACTTATCGTACTTATCAAGTATACCCACGAGACGATAAAAAACAAAAAACTTAAGAGGACTCAATATTAGCTGCTGGTATATTACCCGATTAGCTGGACTATGGATTATGTTAACATATTCGCGTATTGCAATTTATATTCATCATGCAAGGTTTTTTATTTTTTTCAGATCATATTGTGCAAACGGGCTTACGGTTCACCTGATGGTAACTGATCACCACCACCCATGAACATCCGCAACACCAGAGGAGTCACCGAAGGGAGGGAAAGGAGAATGAAGGAATTGGGTCTCCGGCGTTCCACACTCACTCACTCACGAGCAAAACGCCGTACACTTGAAGTACCAACAGAGCCTGCTCATTGGGCTAGACGACAGCGACGGTGCTTGACCGTCTAAAAACGCCTTAAAACAATAAAAAAATATTCAAAAAACGGTTCAAAATAGAAGCTCGCTCGCCATTACGCTATAGTAGGTACTGAACGAGCAATCCCATACTATTTACGTCTAAGCATCTTTAAGCTCTTTGCACACTAAAGTATTAGAACCGTATGTGCCTAATGGATTAGTCTCGATTGCCCCCGTTTCCATTGAACCCGGTTTCAATAGTACCTGAAATATATTGGACAAGTATGTTTTCTATCGGTATATATTTTAAAGGCTGAAACTGAAAAAAAGCTTAGAACTCAGCTAATATATTGCGAGATCTTACTGCATAACTCTCTGTAATGCCTAAAGGATAGATTGCCAATTTGAAACACGACTTTTTCTAATGGCCAAGAATAGCCTTTGAAACAGCCATAAATAGCCATAAAATGAAATAGGACTAGAAAACCAAATTTATCAAGTGAGATTTTATATCCCTGTAAATTTATTTCAATATAAATATAATTAAATAAAAATAAATATAAAAGTATACTGGGTACAAATTATAAACATACAACCAGACATGAAACAACTAACTGTATGCCATACAAATATACGCTACACGTAGCGCAGAAAGCTAATCGCCAAAACAATGAGCAATCGCATCGTAAAAATAAAAACCAACCCATCTGGGAAAAAAAATCTTCAAGTTGCGAATTATGTAGATATCCTTTACAGGACCGATAACCAGTGAAACGGAATGTTTCCGCAGAAGGGTCCGTGACCTGCGATACGGTACAGACGGTCACGGCCGCCCAGTGACCCGTAACGGATCGTGAATCGGATGTAACTGGTACATAAGAGCTAATCTCCGATGGTCCACTTTTATATAATTTTTTCCAAAGTCTGACCGTTAACTTATGATGAATATTTACGCCATGTTACCAAGCATGACGAATTTTTAAGTGCCAGATTAACGTATACTGAGAACTGTAGCGGAGAGCTTTAGCTCTCCGATTGTAAAAGAGTGTGTGCTAGATAATAAGCTACCATGTTCTAACACTCTATGGATGTTAGATGTTACTTCCGAAATAAAAAATATATTATTATTATTATATTTATAATTAATTTAGGAGCGATTTTTCAATATCTAGATTGTTTATTTTGTTTATTTACTATAGGTATCTTACATTAGAATAAAGCACAGTTGTTGCATATAGATAAACCTCTGATAATTCCATACAAAACCTGTTCCAATTTCAAATTACCTATCAGATATATTTTATCTGTCCATTGAAAAATTTATTGATATTTGAAGCATATACTCGTAAATAATAATAGGGCTTCCATTTGAAGTGAATAATAAAATTAAAAACAATCTATTAATTTTCATACATTATCACACAAATCAAAAACATCCCTAGACATCTTATCAATTTATCTGATCCGTACATTGTTGTGAGTGAAGACAGAGTCATAGACCCGCCCTTTGCAAGTCTGTTTCGTGGGGTTCCTAGAATCCTGGATAGGCGAGCATTCAACACATATTGCCATCCATTACTACACACACGTCATAATATTTTGGGTAATTATTTGGAAGGACATTATTACAAAGTTGTAAAGTTTCTTACATTATCTTTTTATAGAGCTGTCGAAGTTAGTTAGTTAGTTAGTTATATGACGAAATTATTCATAACGACTTGGCTCTAGTTCTATATGACTCATGAAATAATAATATAGTGACGAATGCTTCCTATTTTATAAAGTTCTGTAATTCAAGAATGATTACAACACAATTATCGTTTTAACAAAACTTTCTTATTTTCATTAATCCTGTCTAGTATGTTAATACATTAAATTATTTCAACAAAATATAGTAATCAACCGAAAAATATTACAAAAGTTCACTAAACATAAATAACATATTGCTACGGATTTCGTAGCGCGAGCTACGGAAATGCTACGATCGGTCACCGTAGCGCCATCTAATAAAAAGAGAACGCATTACATAAATACTCGCTACGAACCATAGATATCGTAGTGATAGCTTTCTTTCCATTTTTTTCTGTACTGATAACTCTAAAGACGTTACATAGAAAATAGTTTAAATTAAATATAAAAAAATAGCCTAGAATTAGGAAAATAAAATCGCCGTGTGCGATAAGGCCGCCCATTGTACAATTTACCTCTGTTCGTGCAAGTTGTATGTGTATAATATTTTTACTGGTGTACAATAAAGAATATATAAATAAATAAAAATATATATTATGTTGGAGACTATGGTATAACAACTTCTGTATGTACCATATACTGAAAGGTACCATATCTTTGGAGAATATTTAATTATATCTTAACATAAGGTCTCTTTTGAATCGGAATGAATTTTTTTTTAAATCGTTACCGTAGTGTCGGATATTTCCCCCTACATACAAACAAACAATTACCTCTTTATAATATTACCTACATATAAGCTCTTATGATCGGCGACGCGATTCCTGTGTGTCAGAGTAGCCAAACCCGCCAGATCATGTGGTTGAGTTTATGACCTTAGTGCCATTCATATAGAGGAATAAAGGTTTTATGCAAACGGAAACATCAATGATTTTATTTAATTTTGAATACATATTTTTTTTTATATATTATTTTAATTTTTTTGCTAAAATATTTTGCATGACTAAAATAAGAACTTATATAAACTAGTTCTACATCTATTTTATTTTTTATTCCTTTTTTGTTGAGAGGAAATGAAACAAAGAGCCAGTTCTTTGTTTACTTTATAAACATTAAACCGTTGTTCCCCCAAGAGGTGCTGCACTATTTTACTATGTAATGTTTCGCCGATGCTTCTATTAAGTCCCATTTAATGATGGTCTAGCCTAGGGGTCGGCAACCTGCGGCTCGCGAGCCACATGCGGCTCTTTGGATGTGAAGCTGCGGCTCTTTAGTTCCATACGCATATCACTAAGTGGTCCTGGCTTTATTTGCCAAATAGACGAAAGTTTGTGGAAAATTTAAAAAAAAATTGTGGCTCTTTAAAATCTTTCACGCACAACTGTTTCGCCTCGCAAGAGACAGAAATAAATATGCAGAGCTGACTGCCAAACTTCGCTAGTCGGAGAGGCACTCTAAGAAGAAAAAGAAAAGCTTTCAATTTTGTAAATTGTAATTTTTGACTCTTCCGACTCAAAAGGTTGCCGACCCCTGGCCTAGCCTACTACCGTCCATCTGGCATATCTAAACTCCAGTCTGCGAGAATTTATTTACTGACCAAATATGATTAACCTAGGTTCTATTTAAACGCAGGTACAGTAGTTATATGCCTTTGCAACAGATATAAAATGCGCACAGCATATTATCCTAAATACTCACCATTTCTCTTCGGCCCCGTCGACCTTGATATCAGGAATATTCGGGATCTTCTTGTTCAGGTATGCCGAAGATATCTTCAGCAGTGCCTGTGGAGAAACATAGTTTAGGTAACTTACGTGGTGAATATAAGTTTTCGCATTGGAAAAAGCTTTTTTATTATTTTTTACCCGACTACGGAGAGGTTTATATGTTTTTATTAGACACAGTTTATAAATATCGTCACCGTTGCACCTCGGAAAAATAGTCTCTCTAACAAAAAAATAAATCGGTTATTATTTGGCGGAGATATCGCTGAACAACCGTACAAAATAAAAAATAAAAACATACGGCCAAATTGAGAACCTCCATTTTTGGAAGTCGGTTAAAAGTACGTGAATGTATTTCAGAAGGACGAAACATTCAAAATTTGAATTGTGTTGTGACAGTTGATGTAAGTACCTACATAGACGTAATATACTAAGTACGAAGTTCATGCGAAGTATTTATTAAGTCTGTGGTACCTACCTCAAAGTTGACAAGTATTAGGGCCGAACCACATTAGCAACTTATTGAAGCAGAATTGCGCGTTTTCGTTTTAATTCGGTGCCTTTTGCTTGTAAAAAGTAAATAACTAACGCTAACACCAGCGATTCTGCTGCAAAAAGTAGCTAGTGCGTTAATAACCTTATATCCGGCTTTTAAAGTTAGTGAGTAACATGCATAAATGGCAATTTACAAGCCATGCTCGAACTATGAAACCATCATAACTTTATAAAAGGCAATCCAGAGTCTACCTATGTTCTAACGTAACTTCATTTTCCACTTAAAATGCGACCGTAATTGAATGAAGTACAGTGCAATTTAATTATAACTGTGAACGCTGGGCGAGCATTTTTAATATTTAGCCGAAGGAGCTGAATATTACGAATAGTCGAGGGTAAGTTACCGTGAAACTTTACAGCGGCAACTTAGCTTGTTTATTCTTTTGTTTTTTTTCTGCACAGGATTCATACGCAGCGCCTATAATAATGAAATCAACTCGGTATCAAGTCCAATTTTTTGGACACAATATTAGTAAAATCAAATGGCAATATTTCCCAGCTTTCCTTAAGTATGTGGGTCATTCTCCGAGCAGGATTCTCGGCGTCATATTCGTGGCAATTTTCATTTTTAATATTTTTATGTAACTAACTTCAAAATATTAAAATTTACAATAATACAAGTTCATTGATATGTATAACAACAAAATTAGATAAAAAATAAAGATAGAATTCAATTTAGAAAATTTTGCTTCCACGAGAATGACTGAGCAAACCACGAAAATGATACAGTAATATATGATGGTAATATCGATACTAAAAGTCGCTAAACAATCCCTGCTTTTAGACGAAGCAAGACTTACATTTATATAATATTGTCTACCAACTTAATAATTATCTAATTACGCATTATATAGTAGCTCAAACTATGTATCTGACATTTGTCACAACCCCGGTAGTTGTTTTCACTTGTCCTATTATTAATAACACTAGCTCTATTAAATAACTTGGTTTTATAATCGACGAAACTTTTTCTTTTAAACAGCATATTGCCACTTCAGCGAATAGAATACGTAAGTTAACATTCGTCTTCAAAAACCTGCGCTATATTTCTCGCTAGGTTTTGGGCAATCAATATTATCCAATACTACATTACTTCTTGGGGAGGTGCCCCAAAAACCTTAATGCTAACTATTGAATGAGCCCAAAGAGCAATCCTGATGTCCATTCCTTTTCCCTACACGCCTATTGTATGAAAGTTGTAATGTATTACCAGTCCGCCAAATAATGCATATTGTAATATAACAGCACAGATCCCTTACGTATATGCCAACCTTTCTAACTCAAAGTAACCGCGAGTCGCATATCGGCGACGAATAGAACCAAACGTCGGTATGATCTTTTGTCAAGTATTCTAGCGAATGCTCGAGGAAATGCTCAACAGAATACCTGTAATGTAATGTAACATTAGTTAGAATGCTAATTACAAGTGTACTCTCAAGTTTATCATCACTTTAAGCGAATTATGAAGGTTTTTTTAATTTAAATTAATAGACACCGTCAATAGAACTTTTCATCTTTGTACAAAAAACTTAAATACTTAGTATTGATTTAAGAACTTCTTAGTAGAATATTTTATACAATCATGTTTACTTCAATTTTATACATTTTCTAATAGTAGATACCTATTAGTGTTAAAATACAACTGGATAAAAGGTTTTTTAACAATTTATAATACCCAAAAAACCACCTAGATCGACCCAAAAACACTGTTAGCTACGTAATAACTAACCAAATATCACAAAGACGTCACCGTTCTAAATAAATAACACTATGAGTTATTTATCTTCGATAATCGTTTTCCACGTGCAGGAAATCCCAAACCAACTTAATTAGCAGTAAAATAAGGTTAATGAAAGCTAAGAAAATAAAAAGCCAATTAGTTTTCAATGTTATTAACAAAATAAATAATGAAAGCGTGTTAAAAAGTAGAAATCTATTTTATGGGTCGATAAGTGATTTACGTGGACACCACCAATGCCACGTAACTGATGAATTTTAACAATAATCTGAAATAACTACGTAAATAATGACATAATTGCAACTCCAGGTACCTTATCAAAATCTCGATTATTTATGCTAACTTATAGCCAACCTTAATTGTTTAAAAAATCTATTAATAGGTAAAACTTAGTGTCCACGAAACTTACCTACACATCGTGTGACCGATACATTTTGTCTCATAACTTTTAAACAACTTATGGAATATGAAATATATTTATTTTACGAATTCTACAACTAATAACAAGTATTCTGATATACAATACATAGGTGTTCATTATAACATTGAGAATATATACACGATTGTTTGAAGCAAGCGGGCAGTGTGACACGCGAAGAATTGCGAAATGAGCCCCGTTTTTAGTATTCTGATTTAGTTTATGTCAATTTCTTTTTAAATGATTTGGATTAAAGTATATTTTTTAGTTACAGTAATAAATGAAGAAATATATAAAAAATAATCAATACTGCATCTTTAATAACTACAGAGATATTGCTGTGTGACCACCAAAATCGACCTCTCGGAGAATGACCCATGTACGCAGCCTGCAGAAACCTGGACTCTAATGAAACTGCGTTGCCAAAATAGGCGCGAAGGTCAGAGTAATTCCTCCAAAAACTCAGTTCTTTTACGAGAGCAATTTTGGAAAGTTCGTGTCAGAAAGTTTTCGGCAAATTCATTAACTTTTAGCTTTCATTTTCTTCACAACCTTTTTTCGCACCCGTAATTTTTTTTTTCTTCATAGATTATATTGCATGTGTTTATTGTAGCCACCTATGACAAGGCCTAGTTTCAGCAATGGATATGGGCTGATGATGAAAATAGTGAATGATATACAAAATATCAGAACAACAAAAAAAAAAGACATGTCCTGCTGGACTATCGAATGAATGTTTAACTTCAGACAGACACGTGCGATGAGCAGCATCGAAGGTCGAGGCTGACGCCAGAGGGCGCCGGTGGGCTGTTCTCATTCTTATTATGCTGTTTAGCAAAGAAACTTGATCTCTCATTAGAATTACAAGAATTACTCAAGCCATGGCGGAAAAAAAATCCAGTCCGCAGGTTAGTGATACGCCTGGCGTACCGAATTAGGTATAGTACTTAGGGAGGCTCTTAAGGTGCTGCGCAGATGGCGGGCCGCACAATTTTGTCATGATAATAGAGCTTATGGAATATGGAACATGAATATGAACATAAACTCTAAGATGACGTCTAATAGAGACGAATGGAAGAAGAAGACATATTGCGCCGACCCCAAATAAAATGGGATAAAGGCAGGAGAATGATGAATGAATAGAGCTTATGGAATCCTATGCAACAACGCATACGATAAACACAATGTTCGCCGTTTTCGCAACGCCTAACCCGTGAGAACCGCTAATTCCTGTAAAATAAATATTAAGATAACTGCATACCATCTTGTGGCGTAAGTTTTGAACAATGAATTCCAGCAGTAAGATGAGGCTAGTCTCTTCATGCAATAGCCAGTCAGCCATCCCTCTAAAGCTAGATAATAACGGAAGCATGACAATACAAGAAACTAAGAAATCTTGAAGTATAACTGTTCAATAAATACAAACGGTATTAACTCCAGTTTTTATTTCGCTCTGCAACTAAGATGCAGTTACAAAACTGGGTCAATCGTGGTCCTAGGAAATAAGGAAGAGCACATACTTGGATTTTTTAATGCTTGTTAGTGTACCAAACTTATTGCGTTATCCTCCTATTCATTTAAAACAACATGGAACACCGCGACATAATTTTCTCGTCGCATTATCTGGTTTTTATAGTCATGATCTCGTCTTGTCATGACGACAAAATCCCGTCGCGGCGGGTATTTTAGACTAGCTGGAATACTTTGTATCCGAATACATTAAATAGTTCCATAAAGAAGCAACAACTAGTATTTATATAATTATATTATAGTATTATGTATAGAAGGTATAGAGAGGCTTACTGTGTTACTGACCGAACTCTTTCCTAATACCCTGCCCGCTCCGCTACCACGGAAGCAAAGGTCAGATCATAAATTATACAGTATGCATTGTCGTTTCTTCGTAGAACACATTATTGAACAGATTTTCAAATAATTGGCTGTCAAGTTGTAAACGTGCCGTCGCTGTATTGATTATTATTATTCTGTACATATTTCGATTATGGTTTTCTACTCATTTATAGTAGCGAGGACTGTATCAGCGTACAAGATACTTAGCCGTGCCAAAAAAGGCTTATGCGAAGTCGAGGGTACGTACCAAAAACCACATAAATAACAGACAAAGTAGGAATCTCGTGAAAATTAATTAAATGTGGTTTCAATTTCAATTATGGTACTACATTTAGTATTTAGTGTTCGGGAAAAGCAGCTACATTTAGCTGCTTTTCCCGAACACGGCAGAACAATGGGTGTCGTGTTTTTAGACAGTGATTAACGGAATACGTGTTTCATATTCACTCATTGCTAAAGCAGCTTTCAATTACGGGTATTTTTTTTTAAATTTTGTCATCCAGGTAATTTGCATTTGTTATCGGGTTATATTATGTGCGTAAGGTAATATCTTGGTCTGTAGAATAGGTAGCCTTCTCTTTTGTAATACATTCGATTTTAAAACGAAATAAACTATAATGTGTTTATTATCAACTTCACTAGTTTCGAAATAGTTTATATAATAAACATACATAATTTTAGTTCGAAAATACATCAGAATTCGATTATCAGTTGCGTTAACAGTAAAGGAAGACATCGTGAGGATACTTGCACACCTGAGAGGATTCCATAAAGTTCTTGATGGTGTATCTACTAGGCCAACAATGGGAGAGGCTGAATTATATAATTATAATTTTTATTTCCAATTTCTTATAATGCCGTAATCACCACGCTACAAGGCGGCGACAGTCGGCATAATAAATTCCCCCATGTCTGTCAGACGGCGTCTGCCACCGCGATCTGTTAAGTCGCGTTCCATTGGCTTTAGTAAAAAAACTACTGTTCTAATCCCTCTCGTTTGTTCAGTAGAGATGATAATATCAAAAACAAAAACCGATTGTTAAAAAGAAAACTAGGGTTAATCTGTATAGAAATGACGTCACGCGGAGTGGAGGAGCTAGACAGTAATTCGAAAAAACATGCTTTTTGATTTCCAACACTGTAAGGGGTAAATGAGATCATATGCTACGCACAGAATAGTCTCAGGTAATTGAAGAAGATGAACTGTAGCATCCTCCAGTCAAAGGCATTGTAGAGTTGCTGTCATTTGAACGAGCAAAGGCATCGTAAGCAGAGCAGCCAACCGCATAAGTCTCCTATTGGAGAAGGACTGGTAGTTTGAAACGGTTGTTTGGCTCTGGCGTTAATTGGATTATTCTCTTACCTAGTAGACTTTTAGAACACCCACGCGTGGGATGGAGGTGACTCATCTCTGTCGAGAACCACACGACCAAGTGAGATGATCATATGGCGAATATCAGAATAGAATAGACACCAGTTTTGTAGGAGACATAAACATAATAAAATAAGATGGTTCATTGGGGTGCTATATAAATTCTGCATCTCACTATTACGTTCAAAAGCGTCAAAGAAATATTGGGTTTTATTAAATTTCCAATAAAAGCCCTTTCACTTTAAAAGCCAAGGCTTTGTAGTTTCCAAAGTAAAAGGGATCCAACTTTCTTGCAGTATCGGCTGCCGCCATTTTTATTTATATCCGACCTCCGCCTGTCGCTATAGAGGTCACTCTGCAAGACCTACCTAGGGTAGACTGCTGAATTATAATAATTATAATAATCCTCTTTATCGCACAACATAATAAAAATACATGATCATTATAATGAAAGAAAAAAGAAAGAAAAAGTTTTTATTTTTACGCCCATTATGAGGCACGAAACGTAATTATAACTTTATATCAAGACCACTTAATACCATAGACTTATTATCTAAGTTGTAGGGGAGCCCTACTTATTATTTCTATGCTTAATACTAAAACATAATTATTGTTCTGCTAAACAAAAACTTATTTAAATTAATGAAGTGGCAACACCGAGTGCCCGAGCAAAACAAAAAATGACATAAAATGAAAATGACTAGGTAAGCGTCATAGAAATATGTATGTAGGGGCTCCCCTATAATAAGTCTATGGTAAGCGTTCAATTGGCGGCTCCAGACAACCATTAAACCATTAAACGGACTGGAATGTCATGGAAGCGACAAAGGGTAGTTAGCGGTGCACTTAAAAGTAAAAGAATAGAACACTTAACTAATTTAACTTAACCAGATACAAATCTAATAATCGAAGAACTTTTAGTAATCCTATATTGATATGTACAAAACCAAAAACATAGCAAAAGGATTATCAAACTTTTTTGCCAAGGTCGGCGGCCGCCATTTATATCACGGCGTTTCAATTAGCTTCCTTACATAAATCGGCATGGTACTATATACAAAGCCCAGTCTTTATCTCTAAGAATCTCGCAAACGTGATATTTTAGGAGATTTTGTCTCGTAACATATAATTTTAGTATTATTGTCCTTTATCGATCTATATAGGAATCACCAATGGATACGACTTATAAGACAAGATAAATCTAAGGCCGCGGATGAGTATGACAGCTACCTAAAAAAAGCGTTTAAGGTTTGGTCCCATAGTAAAATTTGTTCATAATAACTAGGACGCGTGGGATTTACATGATTTTTGTTAAACCCTCGTTACAAGGGAATTATAGCTGATGAGAGGAAGAACATAGTAATCGAATAACTTAGGTGTACCCGTACGAAGTCGGGGCGGGTTGGTTGTTAATATAAATAATAAATACTGGTTAGGTGCTCTGGGACGTTTCATAATATCGATGAAAACCCTAAGACACAAAAATAATAATCCAGCCTATTACAGGCCAATTGTTGCCTGTTGGGCACGCTCTTCTCAGTATGAGAATGGTTTAGGCTTAACGCCATCACGCTGGTTCATTTTTAAGTTTCTTTTAGCAAACTCGATTTTATCATCGACCTACCGATCGATCGATCATCGTCCCACTCCGGGCTCTTCACCAATCGGAGCGTCGAATGTGGTCGATGCGTAAAATTGAGTTTGTAGAAACTTACACTAGAACCTCTCTTGCTCTGGGTTCCGCACGATGCTTTCGTTCATGTAAGTGATAATCGAATTCTGATTCGCAAAAGTACCTAAAAATATTTATTACTAGAAATTAAGCTTATGAGACACTTGTCATAAAGTCCCAAAAAGTAACTACACAAAACAGGGTGAAAATTATAACTGTGACGAAGGTAAATCAAACGTCAAAAGTGGTTAGTTTGCCTGAGTTGGCACATCAGCCGAATTAGATATTGTAATCCTCACGATATTATTAACCATCTGAGTGGCCATTTTAGTAGCTGAACGGTCAACCCGAAGAAGGCAGTTGGGACTGATTATTATTAACCGACAAAAAAGGAGGATTGGTCGTGAGGCCTCAATTCGACACGTATGTTTTTTTTTAATGTTTGTTACCTCAGAACTTTCGACTGGGTGAACCGATTTGGATGATTCCTTTTTATTTGAAAGCTGGTTCTTCCCGTATAATCTGTGGTTAATTAATTTTGGTAATGTTACTTACCTATAACGCGGACTAGAACTGGCACTCGAAACTAAGATATGTACCTCGGAGTAAGACTTCTCGATAGCTGACCGCTTGATGGTATATGTACGCAAGTCTTCCAGGAGGTCGCACTCATGCTGGTTCTTTGCGTGGAGCTTGGCGATCTGCTCCGTGTGCAGGTTCTTGAGAAATTTCGTATAGTTGCTCTAAAACAAAGATATTTCTGTTAGAAAATAAGTTATAAAGAGGGCACCGATGGGATTTTCAAGTGGAAGTTTGAAGTGTCCTCAAATTGGAATGAATAAATAATGTCGTCAGATTCTGTTTTAATGAAATACGCTTCTTTAACCCTTTCACATCACGTCAGCCCAAAAACGTGCCATTTAGCCAAAAGAACAGCAAGTAGAGAGAAAACCTTCTAGAGATTACACCGGATGAACTAATGTGAGCGCATCATGTAAATTGATAGTGATACTGTATACAAATGCTCGTATATTAGCTGTATAATGTCGCCAATTTTATGAATTCATCATTCTTTTGTTCTGACATTTTAACACAATAATAAAATATTATAGTTTAAAAAACTAAAAACACGCTTTTGTCATCGAAACTAAATGTTTCAGCTCAATCGGAAACCGGGTAGTGGATAAATTTATCTACCAAGATTTTTTACATAGTTACATGTAACCATAGATATCCGGAGATATGCCTTCACTCTACATTTGTTCAATTTCATGTGTCGCCACTTTTTCCCCACTCCTAAAACGGATGAAGGGTTGGTATAAATATTTTATCGATAAAAATATCGATAAAAACTGACTGCAAAAAAGAGAAGTGTTTTTTTTGGCGCATTTTATAGTGTTTATTATAATATCGCTATATAGACACTTTAAGAGAGGCTAACCAAAGACTAACGATGTTAATATAATTTAAAGAATTTGAGAAAGGAAGATAGATAATACAGGGAGTTCTAACTTGGGACAAAGTACTCACCTCAATTTGTGTTTATTAGTCTATAAATATTTTAAAATATTACATAAATAATAATTAAAAAAAGTACAGAATAGTAGAGATTTAAGATTTTTGTCTACACTCATATCGTAAAGTTCTAATTATGAATTGAAAAATAGTACTTTATTGACAGACTTTATGCACATGCAACTACATAATTATAATAAAATTAAAAAGTTTTATAATGACAGTTCTTTTTTTTAAATTATGCTATAAAATAACTTCTTTTCAATATTCTTTTCTTTTCAAAAAAAAAAAAGTGCATTTCGGTTCTTCCAAGAAGTTTTCATATCAATTTTTATAGCAGCCGCACATTATCTATGATGGGCTAGGGCGCAATTGTGTTAGATACGATAATATTTTTACTAGCGCGATGCAGGCCTCGTAATCTGATTGGTCGAATTCATCTATCATCCATTTATTTTTTATTTCTGCATCTTTCAGGAAACTAAAATAAAATGTATTCATTCTTGTAAAACAGGGTTCTCAAGATGTTCTCAAGTATAATTACTTATTTAAATCCTTTTCAAACAATATAACTACAAGGATTAGTAAAATAAAAAGAAAACTATAAAATCTTTTAATTTAGCCTAATAAGCAAATACTACAAAAATAATAGATAACATTATTTTTTATTATTAAGCAAATGTTAATAATAATGAAATAATTCCGTAAGAACAACTATCAATTAATTATATCGATATCCCTCAGCGCTGTGCAACACTAATACTCTACGGTCCGAATTGCGCTAAAAGTATAATATCGCGAATCCGACCAAAGTCAAAATTATTATTATTACTCAATAGCCCTTATATTTTGTGACTATTAAATTTGGTCGGATTCGCGATATTATCACTTTTATCGCAATTCGGACCGCAGGGATACATTGATTTGACAATTTTGACATGGGTCACTCAATAAATGATTAGCCTGACGCCTGTCAAAATTAATTCACAACTAGATATTTGTAAAATCTTTAAATAATATAATTAATGCAGTGATGTTTTACATACCGGTGGTAGGACACACCACTTGTCTTAAGGTTTGTTGTAATTGTCCTATTTTTGCAAATAAGAACGGAACAATTCGGCATTTTGTAAAAATACGAAATCACACTACACGTTCGGATGCAAACATATGACTAATAGATGCTCATTGACGTCACACGTATTTTGGGTCAATCCGAGCTGATGGAGGCGACAAGTGTCACGCCTACAAGCCATATCCCTCGATATCCGTGCATGTAACTATGTAAAAAATAAAAAGCCAAAAATGTAGATAATAAAAAAATAACTGTGAACTGCAGTGTAGAACTACTAAAATATAGAGAAGAAATCTATTAGGAGGTTAATTAATTGACAGGTCCCTAAACGAGATTTACATCGAAAACAAATACAAATAAAAATTCGTTTATTTGCAAAATACAGTTACTTATGAAACAGATAGTACAATAGTATGAAATGTAGCACTGAGTTATACCATTCTGATGGTATGCAAATTTTACAGATAAATCTAATCGTTGTAATCACGGATATCGAGGGATATGGCTTGTAGGCGTGACACTTGTCGCCTCCATCAGCTCGGATTGACCCAAAATACGTGTGACGTCAATGAGCATCTATTAGTCATATGTTTGCATCCGAACGTGTAGTGTGATTTCGTATTTTTACAAAATGCCGAATTGTTCCGTTCTTATTTGCAAAAATAGGACAATTACAACAAACCTTAAGACAAGTGGTGTGTCCTACCACCGGTATGTAAAACATCACTGCATTAATTATATTATTTAAAGATTTTACAAATATCTAGTTGTGAATTAATTTTGACAGGCGTCAGGCTAATCATTTATTGAGTGACCCATGTCAAAATTGTCAAATCAATGTATCCCTGCGGTCCGAATTGCGATAAAAGTGATAATATCGCGAATCCGACCAAATTTAATAGTCACAAAATATAAGGGCTATTGAGTAATAATAATAATTTTGACTTTGGTCGGATTCGCGATATTATACTTTTAGCGCAATTCGGACCGTAGAGTATTAGTGTTGCACAGCGCTGAGGGATATCGATATAATTAATTGATAGTTGTTCTTACGGAATTATTTCATTATTATTAACATTTGCTTAATAATAAAAAATAATGTTATCTATTATTTTTGTAGTATTTGCTTATTAGGCTAAATTAAAAGATTTTATAGTTTTCTTTTTATTTTACTAATCCTTGTAGTTATATTGTTTGAAAAGGATTTAAATAAGTAATTATACTTGAGAACATCTTGAGAACCCTGTTTTACAAGAATGAATACATTTTATTTTAGTTTCCTGAAAGATGCAGAAATAAAAAATAAATGGATGATAGATGAATTCGACCAATCAGATTACGAGGCCTGCATCGCGCTAGTAAAAATATTATCGTATCTAACACAATTGCGCCCTAGCCCATCATAGATAATGTGCGGCTGCTATAAAAATTGATATGAAAACTTCTTGGAAGAACCGAAATGCACTTTTTTTTTTTTGAAAAGAATAGAATATTGAGAAGAAGTTATTTTATAGCATAATTTAAAAAAAAGAACTGTCATTATAAAACTTTTTAATTTTATTATAATTATGTAGTTGCATGTGCATAAAGTCTGTCAATAAAGTACTATTTTTCAATTCATAATTAGAACTTTACGATATGAGTGTAGACAAAAATCTTAAATCTCTACTATTCTGTACTTTTTTTAATTATTATTTATGTAATATTTTAAAATATTTATAGACTAATAAACACAAATTGAGGTGAGTACTTTGTCCCAAGTTAGAACTCCCTGTATTATCTATCTTCCTTTCTCAAATTCTTTAAATTATATTAACATCGTTAGTCTTTGGTTAGCCTCTCTTAAAGTGTCTATATAGCGATATTATAATAAACACTATAAAATGCGCCAAAAAAAACACTTCTCTTTTTTGCAGTCAGTTTTTATCGATATTTTTATCGATAAAATATTTATACCAACCCTTCATCCGTTTTAGGAGTGGGGAAAAAGTGGCGACACATGAAATTGAACAAATGTAGAGTGAAGGCATATCTCCGGATATCTATGGTTGTAATCAATGAAAGGGGTGCGCGTGATGATCCCCAGCCACACTCGGCATGTCCTGCACTGTCGACTGATGCAGAAACTTTCTGACACGTAAGAACATATGTTTGTATATATGAAAATATTGGAATAACTACATAAATAATAAAGAGTGTTTTGATACCACACCATTCCCTTTACCCACAAGTTATAAAATTAAAAACACACAGTGCGTCAAGTGAAGAAGTGGTTAAAACATTTTATTACTTCCAACTCCTTTGAGGCGTCGTAAACATTTTCAACATTAAAAGACGTGTTATTTCGCACAAAGACTTGTTTATAAACTTCTAGGTTTGCACCCAGAAGTTTATAAACAAGTTGATATGAAGTAAACTGAAAACATAAACATACGACCGACCCCAATGTAAAGTGAAACCTAGAAACGATCCAGATCAAAACAGGAATACTTACAGTATAGAGTTAAATTAAAATAAAAGTAAGTGAAGGCTTCAACCGTTACTTAAGACAATCAATGACTACGTAGCGTTAAGTAATTTAATTTATAATGGAGGATACTCTTAGAATCGAATTGCAGCCATCGTCCAATTAATCTTTAACCGTTGGGTAAGTAGTTACCCACAAAAGAGGTAGTGAGTATAATGGAAGATACTCTATGGCTTAGGCATATTATAAGTAGGCAACAAGACTCGGAACAAATAATATATGCCATGCTAGTTATTTTGGTACAGGACCACGCCATGATGACATTGCCTCGCCATTAAGAGTTGATGATACTCCCTGCATGCTGGATGATGGTACGAGTATGCATTGTAAAGTTACGACTATTCTAAAACATCCTAATATTGCCGAAGCTTAAAACCGCCTAAGTATACCGACTCTAGCAGCAATGATCTAAAAAAAATACGCTAGAATGAAGAGTATAATCGAAATCAATTTAATTACAGCTTCAGCTGTTTCGAAACAATCAAGTCGATGCGAAAATTGTGCAACAATCGAATTGCAGGCAAAGTTCATTTAATCTTTAACTGTTGGTAATCTTTTTACTTTATAAGAGCGCCGGATAAAAAAATATGCAGGATACTAAATCTACTCGTCCACAGAGGAACCGTAGGCGTGGGATGGGCGTCGAAAATCTTGTTGCTGGTATGAATACCAATACATTCACTAAATATAGGTATTATTCTTTTTTAAACATTATTCTTGTTGAGCCCTGAACATGCTTATAATGGGAGTGAGTCTATGTCAATAGTGCAATGGGTGGGAACGAATTAGCAGCCAACGATTTAGCCATTGGACGATCGCTGATTTGATTAATAAAGATATATTATATTATCTGACTATTAACGAGGTGTTGGAGTCGCCATGTGGCGTGCGCTAGTTGTGGAAGGGGTCAGGAATGTTGCAGACTCCAAGACTCGCGAGTTTTAATGTCTATTACTTAAAATATCACGGGCGCCTCAAAGATCTAGGCCGAACAACGGCACGAATAAGCTCGAGAGAGGACTCTGCTACCGTTTCAAGTTGACACTACCTCGCCATTAAGATTCAGTTATTGACTAGACGATGGTATGCTTCGTAAACTGCTGATAGTTCCCAAACTTCAGCCGGTAATATCCCCGAAGCATAGAATCGATGGCGGAAACTTCTGAAACTCTGAATTTTGTACATAAAAGTTCTAAGAATAAAGTTTTCGAAACATTAATAGCTTGACTTTGCACAGCGCTGAAGAAACCAGATTTTATTTTATTTCAAAGAACAAAACGTCTTGAAAATATGAGCTTTCTTAAAAATACAAATAGAAAATTCTTTAAGAAAGGTCTTCAGTGCTACAGCATAGAATATTTCCTTCATGAATCATAAATTCATATCCAGAGCTTGATTAGAATTTGTGCGCCACTTGATTCGATGGGCAGGTCACGGTCAGTAGTTACTATGCTAGATGAGTCTCTACTTAACTCTTCATTAAGTTCAGGAGCGTACCTATAGCATATTAAACGAGTAGTCCGTCGCTAAGAAAATGATAGCTAGCAGCTTTTGTGTTCTTGGCTTTTTGTGCTGAAGATCACGGCGCGGGTTTAATTCTCCGTATGGAGTGAATGTTTAGTGCCTTTAATATTTATGTTATAATCAAATATTATTAATTTTTTATTTTGATCCACATCAGGATTTCTTCTATATCATGAGCACAGTTTATAAACACACATATCACATGTACACACACCCAGAACCGAAACAACTTTCTGTAGGTACATCATACCAATATTTGTTCCGTGTGAGGATCGAAAACCAATCGCTTAGCCACTGTGCCAACCGGGCTCAGTCGAGTCGACAGATTCTGTTATCTATACCTTTATCTGCTTTACATAGTATAAAAAAAGTCGCTTTTCGCGTCTGTCTGTCTATCTGTCTGTATATCCGCTAACTCCTCCTTAACCACGCAACGGATTTTCATGCAGTTTTCATTATTAGTTAGATTAATTTTTCACGGATGTTTATACGTATAATACTTTGATATTTAATGTAAAGATAGTAGAGAAATTGCACCCGTGCGAAGCCGGGGACGGGTCACTAGTTAATTTATAAAACCGAAGTAGAAATGTGTGCAATAAAACAAATTATACCAAAGCAATGTCGTTGATAGACGGTTGCCATTTATATTTCATTAATAAACCTTCATTATATTAACATTAGCTTGGCTTCCTCTTGTATACGTATGTATTGAGAATAGATAAGCTTCTTATATGTCATGAGAGTGACGTCATCATCTAGTAGGTAAGGTAATTTCCGTGACAATATGAAAGAAGCTTTGTGTACCTATGTATGTTCCCGACCAAATTCGATTGCAGAACAACTTGACTCTTGACCAATAGATGTACGAACATCCGGTTGGCCTGACCAATCTAGCTCCAGTATTGATTGAAACGCCAACGACCATGCGATATCCCGTGGTGTTTCGGAGAAGTTCGAGGCAAGGCTGTAGCCAGGAATATATTTGGGGGAGGGAGGGGGGGGGGGGGGTTAAACCCTGAACCAGAAAGGCAACTAGGGAGAACTTTATAAAAACTGTTTTATTACTAAAACTTTTAAAAAATAACTGTTAAAAATTGAATTTGGAAGCTATACGGCTGGACAGCTGTTTTTGGATTAAACTCAACATCATGATCTAATTCAATGTTTGAGGTTTCGGGGGGGTAAAAAGGGGGTTTACCAAAATATCGATATATTAATAAAACATTTAAAAAGCGTTCGCTGTTTGAAGAGAACCTATACAAACACTTTTGTCTGAAGCTAAGAAAGAAAACATTTCTGCCATATGCCAAGTCTCATAGGTTCGTTAGGGATACTCAAGAACCTTATAGATAAGGTTCTTGGGGATACTTGAAATGTGGCAAAATATTTCTAAAAATATAAATAATTCTTCTGAGTAACATAGGTACATCTGTGTAGTCTTCATTAAAAAGCCTGTCGACAAACTTTTGTCATAAAACATGTCCACATTGTTTGACTTTACAACTTTGTACCATCTTGAGAACTTATTATAACAAATATATTGAGTATTTTGTAATAAAAGCGGCACAACTCTAACGGCTTACGCTAAGAACTCACAGCGCGGTTCAGCTCTAGTATACCGTAGCGGTACGCAAGTTTTTGTAGACAAATGTTATTGACAACATAATAAATAATGTATCATCATCATACTTACGTACTTATCTCATTTTTATATTAGCTGACATTTGTATTTATTAATAATTATTACTACGATAGAACTTTTTTTTTGGTGTGACATTTATTTCTTGTGAATGGGTGTAATTTGCCTGAATAAAGATGATTTTATTTTTTATTATCATTCTCCTGCCCATATCCCATTTTATTTGGGGTCGGCGCAATATGTCTTTTTCTTCCATTTACCTCTATCAGACGTCATTTCCAGATTTACTTCCTTCACATCACGCAACAACAACATAATAAATAATTAATAAAAATAGTTAGTATTAAAAGCCTATGTTGTCCCACTCCTGGGCATTTGCCCAGAGGAGAGGGGGGAAGGCCTTTCCACCCTCCCATTCCTCCACTTATCGCCAGTGCCCGATACCGTGCAGGATGGCAATAACGCCCCACAATGTCCTTAAAGACTGCTTTAAGGAAGGAAGGCACTCAATTCTTAAAAAATAATAGAATAGAAATAGTCTTTATTGTATACCAGTTTTATAGGAGTCATAAACATAATACCTTAGATTATTGATTGGTTGTCGCAGCCGGAGCGGCCGCGACAACCAATTTATAATCTAAGCATAATACATTATAATTATTAAAATGGTACAATGGGCGGTCTTATCCCTATCGGCGATTTCTTACAGACAACCTAAAAATACATAGTAATAATACTCAATACATAATAAATAATGAGGGGCTCGTAACTACATAGCTACCGCACAGATCAGTCGATCAGCGAGGTTAAGCAGCGCTTGCCGCGGTTACTCCTTCGATGGGTGACCGTTTTTTCGAACATGGACATCCTTTCGTGCCTCGGAACTTGCTTTCCAAGGCTTTTTGGACTGCTATCAGTAGCCCTAAAAGTCTGACAATCTGACTAAAAATTATAGACAAGTATCTCTAAATATCTTTTTTATATGAGTCTCAATATCCGATTTCTACTTAAGAAATACATCGACGGTTGAAAGACTATTATTTTACTAAGCGACATTTTACTATTTATTTATTTTTTTCGAAAATCTGATCTTAACATAAAGTCCAGAATTTGGAAGAAAAAAAATAAACTTCTTAGTACAAATATCCTTTCATTCGTCGATATACAATTCCTAGGAAATTATGTGGAAAGAAATATATTTCATTTTACGGGCGACTTTTTATAAAGGCGTATTATACATATTTCCGGCGACAATATTCTTGCGGTCGACACGGTGCGACCTCCGGCGTCGAAAGCCTTATGTGATTACAAGTTGGAACTTCTCCGTATTGCGATTAATTTGTGTATTAATCGGGTAATGGTAGTTCACTATACTCATTCAATCCTTTGACGGCGTTGCTAACAAAGTAACAAACTATAATACATAACTATTCGCATAATTAACTATTATTGGTAGCAAATTAATTCATAACTGTGACATAAATTCTTGCCTATAAGGTTTCCCTTGTAATACTCAATCTCATATTGGATTATTGTAATTAATTTACTGTATTAAAACTAAAAATGTGCGAATTTATTTAGTTAGTAATACGGGGTTAGTTTTCAAATGGTTGGTAAATCAGGCGTTGAATTTATCAGCATATTACTTGACTAAGGGCTGATATTTCAATCGTCAGATTACTTTATCCTAGGGAATAATTTTGAATTTCTGACAGTTTAAAGCTTTCCTATACAAAATCTGTAAAACGTCTAATTTATTCGTGGGATAAAACATTATCTCTCCTTTGAAAAATCTGCCCTAAATATATGGAACAGCAGATTTATTTCCACAACTGCAGTGTTGGTCACAAGTCACAATACCTTAAAATTTAGCCATTTAAAAAAACTAACCCTGCATTGTAGGTTCACCTTTTTATTCCTATATAGTTTTTATTTCAATACAGTTAGATTTGATATCAATTGAATACGAACAAAGGCCTTTGATATTTCATTTGAATGCATTTACCTTGCAGCCTGCTGAATTCGGATAAAAAAGGAGACTATATTTTTCTGAAAACATTTTTTCCGGTGCAACACCGTTTTATTTGTATTTTTTTAACACTTTAATCAATTTGACTACTACCAGCTAATGGATTACCTTTCTGAACTGTGTTCAACGAGTATTAGGTAATTTTTCAGATAAATGGGAATCTAACTATTGGTCTATTTGCTATTTGGTTTTAGCCGTCGTGTCTCTATTTAAAATGCTTTTCGAAGGGTGGTGAGCAATAAATGCCCAGATAAAGTCAGGCACAGTACGACATAAGAAGTCACATCGATGTATGAGCCTGATGGAATAACACAGATTTTTTTTCAAGGATATTTATTTTGTCCCATAAAAATTGCGTAGAATGATTGTGTTATATCAGAAAGATAAAGATAAAATGTATTCAAAATTACTTATAGTAAAAAACACAATAATATAAATCATAATAATAACATAGGTATGATACTGATAGGTGCCTGTACTAGGATAAACCTGTGCCGTGATGAGTCGATTAAGCTCATAATTCTTTTTCTCTCTAAAAATTCCACATTTTTAGCGTGAAACAGGACGAGATTCTTACTTATCATTCTAAATAAGCGACCTCGAACCGCTATCATTACACATACGGTCAAGACTCAACGTACCTATATTTACGTTACAGACTACGGAAGCTTACAGACAGGACAGTCCCGCATAGAGGGGCTTTTCTTAGGCTATTTCTAGGTCCACACCAGCGCACACACATGAACCGTGCATGCAAGGCGCCTCGAATGGCTATAGACGCGTCACATTACACGCGCGCGCGTGTTATATTGATATTGCAAACGGTCCGCGTGCAAGGATCCACACCAGTTACCCGGCACGCGATGTATTCGCGAGCGAGTGTTTTGACTGTCTCTTGCATGTGAACAATTTGCTAACGGCTCGCGAACATGTCCAAAGGTGTCCATACTATGTTCCTAAGATGCACGGGAACCGCACTTTTCGTGTGCGTGAGCAGATGTAGACCCGCTTTTACGCTCGATGAGAAATACAGGTAAGTAAAGGCCTGTGTATTGCAATCTCAATTATTGTCCGGTTATGTAGGTTACTATGATGGCTTATGACTCCCCCACGCAGCCGCATTATCGGTCGATAATATCGCTACTTTATTGTGATATTGTATCTATTAGTATATTTTGTATAGGACGCATTATAGCAGCAGTGTGTATGATCGTATGTGTCTTAATACAAAATGTACTAAAAACAGATATAGCAACGCTTTACTGTAATAAATATCGGCGTTATACCGCGGCTGTGTGGAGGAGCCTTTAAAGACTAACGTCCCATTTGCGGGCCTGTCAATTCGTATATATGTCCGTTACCTAAAACCTTAATGGCATAGAGGCAGAAATATTGCGATCGGGTAGAGTAGGCATACAAATTGTAGATGTTTTTATTATTTTTAAGGAGAAAATGCCATAGGTAATTTATCACATCACGGGTACGACTCGGGAAATTCGTCGTTATCACAGTGTACGCATTTTCGAACATATTTGTTGCGTTGCATGATACGCAACAACTGCATGTGCGTACTTCTAACAAACATCGAACAATATGTTCGGCGAAAACGTTCGCAGCGATTGTTTTTGTTGCGTACGCACGAACCAAACATGGTAAACATGAAGATCGATCACGGAACATTTGGTTCGTAAGTGTGCACGCGAACTGGTTGCAAAATCTATATTTAAATATCTTGTCTTGAACTGAATGCACGTACCAGTATTTTGTTATCAAATGAAAAATGAAGCACAGTGTGTACTTTAAACTTTGATTTATCTAGTGCAATAGTTCCGCTAACTTCGCTCACCGTTTTCGACTCCCTACGTTACGTCCTAAGTCAAAACCTTAAACTTCCCTTTATGCTTCCAATGGCAGATTCTATATAGTAGCCGTTTTTTTCAGCAAAAACCTTGACGGTGACAGCAGTGATTGGTCACAACAACTCAGCAGTTGACACATCAGTTTACGTAACAAAGCAAGCACTTTTTGACGCCTCTTTACAACGTTAAATATTTTTGAACAATGTTTGACGTCCCACTATGTACACAATGTGCTTCAACTTCATATTACACGTTCACGAAACTTTTTGTTGACACGTTTTTGACGACGGCACACATTGCAGTCATTCATACATATTCGTTTTAACAAAAGCACTAATTCACTGAATGTGTCCGTCAATCGAGATGTTATAACGAAGCTGAAATTTTCAGTGAATCCAATACGATGCACAAAAGGCAAAATAATAATGTAATTACATCGCACACACTCCCACACACTATTTTAGGATTTATCTCTAAGTTTATTTTTCTTTTTTCTTTTATTTAGTTTGTAGTACAAGTCTTGTCTTGTTTAATTTGAGACTTTACTTGTAATTTTGTGTTTACTATTTTTTTTTTATTGTACACCTCTTATCCCAATTCATAATTTGTCACTGCGGGATCTCCTAGCACAGGTATACCTGTGACTTTAGTTCACTATTGACTTTAGTTACTTAGTGACTTTAGTTCACTATTTATACCGCTAGAGGCGCTGAAAAAATTCCCATACAAATATTGCATGTGAACGTGAACGTTAGACGGCACGGAAAACTCATGGTAGAGGAACAGGAGACAAGCCGTCTGGGTGGAAACGCTGAATACGAATCCAATCTCCGGGGATATATTTGTTCAGCAAACATAGGTATGCAAATATGTCGATCGCCCACGCTGTAATCTCAGGTAGGTACTATACAAGCTCTACATTTACCGGTAGGCGAATGAATATTTCTCTAAAAATGAAAACCAATTTATTTATTTATTATAATATCTACATAGGTAGACAAGGATACTAAGATCCAATTTCACCAAGATGGAATAAGTCTTACTCGAGAGTAAATTAGCAGTTAGGTATTCCGAGAATAAACTACTTTTACGTTTCAACTTAACCTAATCTAGAGTTCAAATCGCTATTCGCGAGTAGATTCTACTCCGCCGATTTCAAGGACTTAAAACTTATACCAAGAATAAAAGTTCAATATAGCGTCCGTCTTTTAACGAAAAGCAGATTTTTTTAAAATTTTGTTTTGCAACATTTACGCTAGACTTTTAAATTTCACCCTACTAAAATGAAATACACAGTTTATATAATATAACACTAAGGACGTAAGCAATTTCATTTAATCGGTTTATAAATTAGTTCATTTTCTTCATTCGGATTGAGCCTATAGGTACCTACGAGATTTATATTCTGGTGTAATGTAGTGAAACGTAAACGAAGTTATCCAAAAGTAAATATGGAGGTTAAATAATTCCTGGTATAGTTATTCTCGAGAATAAGAAAGTTTGGTAAAATCGGCCCTAAATAACTGGTGGTACTAACCCCATTCAACAAACATAGACGAGAAAATAATAGAATAGAATAGATATGCTTTATTGCACACCAACATAAAAAACATACAATAGAAACAGTGTAGAATAATGCAGGATGGGCGGTCTTAAAGCTTAAAACAATCTTTTCTAGACAACCTTTGGATGGACAAAAAGTCATGAATAAAATGGAATGAAAAGACTAGAATTTAAAGTACAGACATAAGCCATTATTAATTCATGCATCATCTCTTGTATGCAACTCTTTAATTACAGGTACTTTACAATTTTTAATCCTCTTAGTTTGCACAGAGCCGCAAGTTACAGACTTAAAACCAACCAACGCATCATTCCCTACAACTATACAACTATAGTACGACTACTTAACTCAGACGGTTGGTGATGGTGTTTGAATTTCAGGTAGGTTTGTGGTGCGGGCGGTGTCATACACGTCTACTTCTAGCTAAGCTATGGTTATGGTGCGTATCATGGACATCATGGGCCTCTGACTGACATCTCGCGTCACACCCCTCCTGCACCGCGCAACTTTTTCATAAATTCCGGCACCAACCGTCTATAGCGGTGAGATCGCAACCTCGACGCGCGGAGATATTGTAAGTAACTAAAGATTGGAAGGCACGCCCACTGGATGCCTCCTTTCGAGAAACATCTCTGAATATAATAGAGCTTCATGTCATGTAAACCAGATACAGGCACTTATAAAATGTCGAGGCTCTTAGTGTGTTCATAGCAATTTCTCCGACCATTTTATGAGGAAAGTTACAGACAGCCTCCTTATACCGTGGATACATGGAGGTTGACGAAACAGCGGCCCACGTGCTGCTGAACTGCCCAGAGGCCGCCACTTACAGGACCAAGTACTTCGGTAACCTGAGTACTCTCCGAGAAATCGCCAGCAACATCAAATGTCTGCTGGCCTTCCTCGAGGAGGCTGGGTTGGCTAGAATGAAACAATCTAGTCCCACTCACACGCAAAATACGCGCATTGACGTGGAGTTGCGGAAACTCGCCCGCGTTACCAATACCAAAATAGGAAAGTTTTCGATGGTCTTCTAACGAAGTCTGTAATAGGATTGAAGTAAAAAACGAGAAGTCGCCACATCTTTAGTCCGTCTATGACCCTTGAGATTCTAGATTCGATATTATCTAGGCCAGACACGAGCAATTGAATTATTTATTAGAAAAATTCAAAGGTATTCTCTTAGCTCGGAGTAAATAATGTGCACGATAAATTCCGATAAGTTTATTGGATGTTGTAGGAAACGTTACTTGCTTTAGATCTAATAAATAATGAAGATATTCAGGGTGGCGCAAAATTTAGGGGCATTAAGGGTGGCTACAGCTACCCTTTCTGTTATAGTTAGAGAGTTCTGGTCTTAAAAGTTTAGGTGAATTTGCAGATATTAAAAACCCAATTAATACATTTTTAAAAAGGTATAGTCTTTGAGAAAATTGTCATTTCTCAAAAAACTAAAGTGTGGTATTTCCCAACAATGTTTTCTCAAAACAACGGACAAAATCATACTTGCCGAAATCAAGAAAAATACAATAAACTATTTCTCATACAATTTCTATAAAAACATACCTTTGTATGCACGTAATCTAAAATCGCTGTACCTTACATATGCGTAATAAGCTACCCGAGTATTTAAACTGTTTTAACTAAAAGGGTAGCCGCTAGTGGCATGCTCAAACATGTCTTACAGGGTTGGCAAAAACAACTTTTTGTTACATTGTCAAGTTAAATGATGTTTGTGATTGACCACCTCGCCCTGATATTACAGACATAGCGTTTGTATTACCTACTTAAAGCTTTTTGTTTTTATGGAGTGAGCACCACTGGTAGCCACCCATTTTGCGCCACCCTGTATAGGTACTATACACGCAACTCAAGTTACTAAGCACATATTTAAAAAAATTGATCATGTAAATTAATCATATTATTATAGAAAGATGAATTAGTTCTCGATTTTAAGGCGCGTCAGTTAGCAAACGAATTTGTCGATTTCGCTTCCTCCACCCGCGCAACCCGCGCGACCCCCTGTAATATTACGGAAACCGCTCGGAGCATGTCAACGCGAGCATCGCGCCAGACACTAAAAAACTATATAATAAATAGAGGTGGCAATGTAAAATATATATTTGTACATTGTTTCACTTATGGTCTATATAGTAACAGAGTTACTACTCGAAAATTAATACCAATAACAGTGGTACAATCACTACAATGATGAATGATTTTATAAAAAAGGGAAATAAAAAATTTATGCTTCGTCAACGAGCTTCCGAGCAAAAAATGCCCATTACACTTGCCGAGTTGTTAGGTGATTTGGTATTAACTAATTATAACTTGCTCTTTTATTTGAAGGATTGCTTGATTCATTTAATATTCACTCATATAAATATATCACGATTATTAGATATTAATACCTACCATTAAACTAAAAAGTGTAAATAATTTTCTTAAATTCTTCAATGCACCTAGCTTGGCAGTGGCAACGACTTCAGAAGCTGATAAGTTTTTTAAGAAAATTACATGTATACTTTTTAGTTTTTTGAAGTCGGTTTATACTATTTTTTAACGTTTATTTTATATTTCTATTTTGAGTGGCTTAAACAATTCATAATCATGCGATTACAGAAATCGCAAGTGACATGCTGTTATTCATTCAAGAGTTCCATTGTATATCTCCGAAGTTCTTCATCAAATCTTCAACAAATTTAAATGCCATCTTGAGAGTACCCTTTGAAATAAAAAAAGAATTTTCAAAATCGGTATGCAATTGGCGGAGTAATAGCGTAACAAACATACAAAAAAAAACATTCAGTCGAATTGAGAACCTTCTTTTTTGGAAGTCGACTATAAATGGGATTAATAAACACTTACTTCATATCTTTGTTTGGTAGCAGTGTTGGTGAATAGTAATATATAAAGTATAATCGATAAGTATTAAAATAAAACTAGGTTGGTACCTACATAGTATTTATTATTATATATAGTAAAGGAATAGTATAAAGAGAAACAACAGTAGGACGACGCCTTTGATCTCGCCGACAACGTCAAGACATTGTGGCGATAGTGCATGGAGGCTAGGGTTGTTACAAGTAGTGTAGTGGTTTTCTACGCTACGTGCCGCGGGTTCGATACGCGCACGGAACAAATATTAGTCTGGGTGCGTGTGCTTGTGAGATGTATGTCTGTAAACTCTACCCACGATACAGGAGAAATCCTAGTGAGGGACAAAATGTTTTATTAAAAAAAAAACAACATTTATTTATTTTAGATCAACATCGTCATCAACATATTATTACTTACTATTTTAAACGTTGATTATGGCAAATTATCAATTCATTAATAGAAGGTAGCTCTGAATTTTGGTCACGTAGTCACGTGGTCACGGTTTATATCTTTATATGAATAGACCTCACCAAAACATGAAGTTTGAATACCAACATGATGGGACTGCGTCCCATAGTTTGGGAGATATAAGCTTTCAAAGTTTTGGTCACGTGGCCACATAGATCTCACCAAAACATGAAGTTTGAATACCAACATGATGGGACTGCGTCCCATAGTTTGGGAGATATAAGCTTTCAAACATTCGGTCACGTAGTCACATACTGAATTTGAATTTATGTTTATAGAAAACATCAAAAAGATGGTACCTATATTTTAGACGAAGTATTTTAGAAGATGAAATACAATTTGTATTGACTTGACAGATAACGTGACAGATCAGTAGACTCTATCTATATCTGATTTTACTAAAATAATAATATTTCAAATATGTACTCAAAAAAAATCAAAACATTAGAAGTACATGCCATACTACTGAGGCAAGTTATATAGGTTGCCCCCTCTACACAATATTGTGTCTAGATAGCAAAATAAATTCTGAATTTATAAATCGAACGCGTTAGCCTCGATCGACACGGGTATCCCGTCCGAGAGCCAGCGGCAGACTGCCGCCCGTCGCCCGAACACGACCCTTCAGCTGAAAATTGGCACAGATTTACGCTTAAATTCATGGAAAAATTGAAAATTGACTTTTTTTTTAATGTTAAACGTTGGACTTATAAAGAAAAGAATTATCTATCTATTGCTGAAAATCAGAAATAAATTAATCTCAAAGTTCCGAAGAAGATGAAGGTTTAAATTCTGATTTAGGTGTTTTATAAACGCCAATTACCATAGTATAAACTAATTTAAAAAAATATTTGAAACGTTGGATTTGAAGTAGAGATCTTGAACTTTAAGACTGTATTTTTGTTTTATTTGTATATGGTATAATTACGGAGGAGATGGCGATATAAAACGGCGTTTTGGTAGGGGTACTGCCTTAAATAACAATCATGCGTGTTTTTACAACATACTTAAGTAATGCTACCTACCGCCTACCGCGCTTGCAAGCTAATGTTTGCTTTTAGGTTGGTAGTGCTGCATCTAATGGGCGTGTCTATTAGAAGTCTGAGTGGAGCAGTGTTGTGGTGGGGCTGCCAACATGACTACGTCAACATTGGCTCAGGCCCGGCGCTCGTGACAGTGGACAAGCTCTGATTAGGTACTTAGTACAAATAAACACTGACTTTTAGTGTCGTTAATTTTTGTAAAGTGTGTATTTGACCTCAAACATCAATATACAGGGTGACTGTTTGAACGAGGGAAACATTGAAGTAGGGTATTGTACTCATCATTATGAACAACTTTTACTATGGAACCAAACCGGAAATCGGGAAATAAATAATTCAATATTACAGATTTTTTAAACATGATTTTTTTTCGCAACTTGCGGCATGGTCCCATAGTAAAAGTTGCGCATAATGTACATTAGGTTCCTTCAATGTTTCGTTCAACCAGTCACCCTGTATATAACAACATTGCATCACGCCTGTATTTCCATAAGGGTTAGGTAGAGGTTACTATTCTACACCCTTATTTCGCCAATGCTGTTATTAGGTCCCATGTAATACGGGACGAGCTTATCTACTGGGCTCAGTTCCAAACTCCGAGCTGTTACAGAGAATTCCGTAACAGGAAAACCCAATATCACTTTACTCGGCCCGGGAATCGAACTCAGAAGCTCAGGGTCAGCAGCCATCGCTTGCGAGCACTAGACCGAAGAGGCAATCGGTCTCAATTTGGTAGGAGCAATTCTTGTATGACTGATATTTATATGTTAGGACCGCCTTTTGGACATCTTTTTATTTCTGTTTCTTAATATATCTCTTCTTTTCTTTCAGCTAGGCTAACTTGCGCCGCGACAGATGTTTGTCGTCATACCAAGACGAGATAATGCCTCTAAAAACCTGTTTCCGCTCGAGATAAAGCGACGACAAAATTATGTCGCGGTGGTCATGTTTGCCCGGCTGGTGTGCAATAAATTGTATTTTGTGTCAACCTCTCCGCTCGATTAAGTTCCGATTAAATTGTAAACATAATAGATTTCTCAGAATTGGTGCTTCAAGATGAATAATGTTGAAAAGGTTGAACTGAGGAAAGGCACACAGATAAACAAAGAAAAGAAAGAAAGAAAACAGTTTTATTCTGGACTCACCAGGAACAAAAAAAAGTACAAAATTAAAAATAATAATAATAATAATAACAAAAGAAAAACAATAATTAAAGCAACCTGGACGAGACCAAAAATGGCCCCCATCTCAGCGTAATGCTGTGACATTTAGAAATAGAAAATGACACAGCGCTGGTATTCTGATGGGACTGTTGCTGAAACCGAGTCCGGATCGACACTTAGAATACTTTGTATCGGGGTACATGAAGTAATTCCCCGGGGATGAGAGTGTAACCGCGGGTGAAAGATAGTGTAATTTAAATATGTAGACAGACCGAAACGACATGAAAAATGCAAGTCTGTCCAGAAGCCCGCTTACTTTGTTACCTACAAGCGGTTGACATATTTTATTTGCAACATAGTCGCGATCGATTTCGTATGAAATTGGATGCAATAACATTGGATCATTTTTTAATAAAACGCATTTTAAAAGAAACTATTTTTAAAGTTGTCGAAGTCCCGATGTTTACGTGGTCACGTTGCTCGTTCAAGAGGTACGCAGAATTGTCGAAATACATTTTGTTATACCGACGATACTAAAACAGGAATGGATGAATAGGTATTATTAGAAACATCTATTTTTCCTTTCGTTGTAACCGTAAGTCATTCATTCTAATATCTTGGGCATATTATTCCCTATGAATGTAACATGTCTTGTCACAATTCAACCACTCTCGTACAAAATTTGACCGATCGTGACAAGACAAGAACGTATAATTATATAGTTGTTATAGAAAATAAGGACCCTCATCTCCACAAAATATACATTATCATAATTTTAATAAAGGATTTAAAAGGAATTGATTTAATTAAGAATGAGTACAATAACAATACTATTTTAATGTCCATTAGTTACTAGTATCGTCTCGACCATAGATATCCGTGGTCTCGACGAAGACTAATAAAAACTAGCTATTATCCATCACGCAATATTTAAATAAAACTTGTTTATCCACTCGTGTATCAGACAGTATTAAATTAAATAAACCTTACTTCCGGAATATGAAGAGAAACTTTAAAACCTAAAGCCTAAAGAACTAAGTAATAACGCACTAACGGAGATAATTCTCCCTATTCAGGAATTAAATTTTTAAAAGCTCTCGCTTATTTCCGTTTCCTCAAAGGCTGATCAAATCTCTGTAAATTGATGATAAGTTGTTGAATTGATTGTCCATGTTGGTCAACCAATCACAACAGATAACATGAGATTTGAAATGATCATACATTTGAAAGGCCTTTAAGAAACTGGGGTTGGAAATGTAAATATGGTATCGGAAAATAATTGGTTTACAAGCGGATAATGCAAAGCTTTGATATCCGCCTCCAATAAAATATGAATATTTCCGAACGCGAACCGCGGCTACAGATTTCATAGCGAGTATCGGTAAAAAGTGAAATACGCAACATTATAGAAAATAATAAATAAAAATAAAAATTTATTTTCCAAAAAATGTTGTACAATATACACTCACAATTTCGTAGATTACAGGTTTAATACAATATAACAAGTTATGGTATTTTGTTGAACTCTGGCACCCAAGGTAAGATTTAACTTGTGTTATGGGTACCAGCGCTACCCACGCCTCGTACCTCTACGCTAAAATAAAACTAGGATTCATGTTAATACTGCTGGAGTTCAAAAAATATACGAAATGTCGGTCATTGAAATATATTGTAATGTTCCCAACCTAATAAAGCTAAACTGGACCAAAAAAAATATTAATAAGTAACAATCTACCGATTCCAATGAAATAGCTATCCAATTTTATTTAAAATCTAGTCTATTTCGCATGGTTGATTATGCGTGATTCCATGAAATTAAGAACAAATATAAAAATATGATAAATTCAAAATGCGCCCGTAAAATATATCTTCGCAAAGAGGAAAGATTTAAAGGCACAAAATGAAACAGACGTTAATGCATTTTAGACAGACAACACGACGGCAAGAACCGAATGAAATCCGTCCAGTAATATTTATTTAAATCTCGTATATGCATTTGTATTCAGCTAAGCCTTTTAAAGGAATAAACTGTCATAGCTTTTTTATTTCTATACTTATATCTGGGTATATAGATATAAGTATAGAAGTTTTTACTTAGGTATCTACACATTATAGTTGGAAGCTTTTCTTAAGCTCACGGAAGTATTTATTGGTAATTAAAATTAAATATAAAAGACCATACCTTAGCAAAAGGTACTTTTGTGATCTTGCAAAAACTCTAAGACGTTCAATATTAAAAATTCTATGTTAACTTCTAACAGTTGTTTCTTTTAATACTTTGCATTATTTTGCTTTTATTATTATGCAAATGTTTTTGTATACAAAATATTTTCTTTTTACCATGTGCCTTAATGTATTTTTTCTTCTCTTTCCCTTTTTCTCTTCATGTGTCATCCAATCACAACACCTAATTTGAGATTTAAATTAATATTAAACGATTTGACCACACTTTCACACTTGGAACCGTGCACCTAGAATCACGACGTTTTGAAAGTGCCAGCAAAGGCCCAGTTGAAATAAAAAACTTTGACTTTAACTTTTCAAAAACTTTCAAAATTGTTGTATGTTCGAGTTTCAGAAATCACTAACTCCATAGTCAATTAACCATAAACTTATTATACTAGTGGTAAAGTAATAATAAGTTTATGCAATTGACCAATACGTACTAGTCTTTGAATATCGGATACTAGGTATATACTAGTAATATACCTACTGTCATATGGTAGTACATTACAGTCTCAGATGAAGAACCCGTTCGTTTAAACGAATTAAATTCAGTATCTGCGTTTTTAGGGAATTTTACAGTTATTTGAATAGAATAGAATAGATCATTTATTTGTCCAAAGCATAAGTATACACACACATGGCTTGCCAGATAATGTATGACGTGTTGTTGGCGCGAAGACAAAATAAATAGTTTTAGAAATAATATTTGTTTATTAAGACAACAATAATAACATTCTATATCAAAATTAGTTCACTAGAGGGTAGTCGTATTTATTTGTACGCACTACGACCACTATAAATAAGAGCGATGTAACGAGTTTGACTCACTTGTGCTCGAGACGTCGAGACTGTACGGATCTATCTAGTAAAGCTAAGTAAACCAATGCAAATGAATATTGCTGTCACAAAGTGTTGTAAGAAATCCTCAGTTTAAAAAGAGTAACCATGGAGTTTCTTGCCCGTTCTTCTCCATAGGAAGTCTACGCTTTGGAACGCGGCACCTAGAGTCCTGACTATACTTAAAGTAGGTACCTGTATACGGTCTACCTGAATATAAACCTTTAAACTTATCTTGTCTTTTTGTGTTTAACTATGAGTGACAAACTATTATGGAAGTAATGACGTCAGCAATACTGACTGCATTCTCTTCAAAAACACCTCTGGAGACCCTCTTCCGACATGTATACCTAAGTTCGTTCACATTCGATACTTTTACCAGCAGAATCGCGCCTTTTCGTGTTCGTTGACTGCCTTTTGCTTACAAAAAGGGAATAACGAACGCGAAAACGCACGATTCCGCTACTAAAAGTATCGAGTGTGGATGGGCCCTAAGATTGAAAGATATTTATTTCAAACCTAAACTGGTTGCGTAGGAGTTAAAGCTACAAGTATATAATTTAATGGTAGTGAAACATCTACATATACGTAAACGCCCACTGAGGAATATGAGCCTTCATTAATTAATCATAATATAATTATTAGATAGGCTGTGAGTGGAACTTTATCTGCAACTTTCATTGTACAGGCAAATGACAAACATCAAGTAAACTTCGTAATAACTCACTAAATCCAAAAAGCAAGTTCTATTATTTTACACATATAAACGCAAGTGTTGTATTGTGTTTTTCTGACTTAGAAAATATTATAACTCTTAAACAATAATTGCAATAAACAAGGTATAAAATCAGACTGATAGTCATGCGGCTTCGCGGTCCCTCGCCGCATCTCTAATCACAGCGGCTTAGATTATGAACACGGCCGCACAGATAGCCACTAACTATTACGTAGCGCTCGGTATATCCATTTATACACTTTGTAATCACAACTAAACTTAACTTCCTTTTTGACGCGTCGACTACTGAAACGATTTCTTCAAAATTATACTATTTATCTCAGAAACTATTCACGCAGGCGAAGTCACGGGCAGATGCTAGTATTAGTGTAAATATTGTTACTCCACTGCAGTGCTACCATCAAATCACTGCTCACTGTGCGAACATTCCATTAAACCAATTACAAAAATAATTGTGATTGAAATATTAGCAGCTCATTTAAAATAATTATTGGCGTTTATAATTGATCAAGATAATTACGACCAAATCGATACGACCATTACGATAATTTTTGCCACTTTAGCGGTGTAATTGCAACTAATTATGGGTCCTGAAAATGATTTTGAATGCTAGAAGTACACAAATGTAATACCAAATTGTAATCATGCATCATGACCGTTAACAAAAGGAAAATAAATATACAGCAGTTTAATTTTACTTTTGTTATCATAAACAGTAAAAAATAAAGGTATTTTCGATATTATTTAAGAAAAGAAAGGATTGTTTCGAGTACAAAAGACGAGCCGATAAAGAAAAGATTAAGAAAGGTAATCTTTATATTTGAAGTATTTCGCTTGCTTTTGTTATATCGCTTAAATTTTGAGCATGAATATTTGTTATGAAAATAGTAATTTTCAATGTTAAAAGTTATAGGTACTCTATTTTAAAATTATAAGCTAATTTAATTAATTTTATAAAAAGATAAGCTTCTTTTTCTTTATTATTCCTTTATTCCCTAATTTGGCAAAGTTTGTACGTTATCGCGTGTTTTAACGTTGTAGGCGTCTATAAATAAAAACGCATCGAACTATGACGACTGATCGCCGAGTCGTTGACCGCAATTACCTTGCGGCCCATTGATGGTCCTACGCGTCCACTTAGAGCGTTTAACATAATAGATTCACGTGGACGTCAGTCAAAAACGCCGATGTCTTTTAGCTAAATTATCTATGTCCATTCCTTTACAGTTTACCAAGTCAGTAAACAGCTATCAATGGACTTCACATTGTGGCTAGCTTTGGAAATTATCGCTAAAGACCACAATGGCAAAGTTGATGACGTTTTTCTTCCAATTTTTTCTTAAAAATCTTCTTCTGATTTAAGAATTAAAAAAAATTGGAGCCTATTTACTGTTAATCATTTAGCTTATTACGAAAATTGAGAACTATGGCGTTCTCAGACAAGGTATGTATTATAATTTAACTAGTTTTTGATTCAGACCGAAAAAGTTATGAATTATTGTTATCTACCATAGAGCAAGGGTATTACATATTAATTGAGTGTTGTATACCAAAATAAGTAGATACTATAGGTACGTATGTTACGTTCGTACATAGTTAATACGGTGAGACCGAAAGTGCGGAACTTCTAATTACGTTTCGTGAGTCCAATTAGAAATAGGTAATTCTTTTCGTTTTTATTATAAGAATGGTTTGATATCATTGTATCATTAATAGCAAAATATAAATTGTTATATACATAGATATGAAGCAAAACGTTACTACTGAAATGTTTCTGTTTCGAATAAACGCAAACCCTGCTTAGATTACGATTCTAATATACCTACAACAATCATAAATAATAATAATAATTCTTTATTTATTAAACACACAGTTAAAATACAATAGAAGCAAAAAATGGAGAAGTGCATACAAAAGACATCTTATGAACTGGGCCCCAAACTAGGCAGAGCATCTTGGTGACCCTTATATAGAAGGCTATTCATTTAGACTATAATATTGTGCTCTGTTGTGCAGAGTAATATGCAATAACTTAATAAAATATTTAAATAAAGAAAAACAAAAACAGTTAAAAATATCATAAATGTAAAGTAGGTATGTATGTGATTGTAGGTGATGAGGATGACTGTGTAGGTGTGAAGTGAGTGTGCAAGTGTAAGAGGGCAATCATCAATCAAACGTTTAAAAAATGTATTGAATTCGCGTTCAATTAATGTCCAAACACACGCAAACTAATAGGCACAAAAATCCAATACGTAATTGGTACTGTAAAAAAGAAAAACAAAATATAAAATCTTTCATAAAGCCACAAGCGGATCCTGATAAAACAATATAGCCACACACGTTATTAAAGAAATACAAAACGAATAATTACATACTTTCCGGAATATGTGAACGCATTTTATTTCTACGATGAAAATCAAGCGTTTCTGCGAACGTCGGAGTAACGCTGGCCACGAAAATGATCGTTCATTTTCCGAACAAAATACATTTTGTCTTTTACGGATTTTGTATATAAATTAAACCATTCCATTTACAATTTTTATTTACTAAAATAATTGAGCAAGAATGTTTACCATCGATACGACCTGTTTATGACATTAGGGATTTATTGATTGAACCGTCAAAGCCTGTGCTTGGTATTTTAATCAAAACGTCGTTGCACTAAGATTTTCATTACACACTGCCCACGTTATCGTTAATTGAAAATTAAGGATTAAAGAAACTCGTTACCAAAAAAAATTAAGAGAACGATGCACCCAGTGATACAAACATAACACTGAAGTTATATAATTTCGTAGTAACACGCGACGAGAATTTTGACGCGTCGTGGAAAGTACTTCATTCATACTTCTGCGGCACTTTTGGAAAGTTTGTGTGAGATTTTAAAGGAGTTGTTGGAAGACGTGGGGCCATGAGGGGTGCAGCACTTACCTTCCGCGGTGGCGGCTGCATGTTGACGCTCGTCGCCGTTCAGTCGGCGACTGAGTCTCGGGAGCACGAGGAGGTAGCGGATCGATGCCGCCTCACGCACGAGTTTCCACCCTCTGCCGCGGCCGATCGCTTTCGCTCGCCCTACGGGACAACGCCGCGCATGCCCCTACCGCTCGACGTTTACCATAAACTAAAGATTTGCCTTTTTCTTTAGGATACACAAAATTGTTAAATCAAAAAATTGAAATATTATAATTACCTTTAACAAAGCTGTTATTTTTTATTGTTATTGTTGTACAATAAATACGATAGATTATTATCTACAAATCCCGCAGGAGAGACATGTTACTAATGCTACGAGTCCTAACATCCCCACGCTACGCGTTCGTAGCGTCGCGTAGCGCCCCTCGTAGCCGATTTCGTGTCTTCCTTTTCACTCGAACCAATGCAGGGTTGCATTGGTTCAAAACCACCGCGGATAAAATACTATTCACTTAAGAATATCTATATAGACACAAAAACATCTGCGTGACTATATTGTGATATATTAGAATTATTGAGTTGCAATCACAATAATATAAATGCGTATTTCTATAAATACGAAATGCAAAATGTATTGTATTACTAGTACGATACAACCCTAGCCTGTAAACAACCAGCTGTCAGGACATGACACGAGTCTAACATGTCCGATTTAATTTATAATTCAGAACACTCGCTGACCATTCTAAAAGGCAATTTATATTAGTAGGTACCTATCAGTAGGATAAATGATTACTGCAAATATGAATGTGAGCTAATATGGGTATATACAGGCGGTTGTTAAAAAGTAGGTAACCTTAACCTCACGTGGTGTGTTACTTTGACATTTGTTGTGGTATCGATTTGCCATCGTGACCCATTGACCCGCATTGACCAATATCTAGCTGTCAAATGAGTAGAACACGCGTTTTAAAATAATAATCATTAGTTTGTATTGGGGTTTGGTTTATGGAAATTAATTGAGATTTGAGTTCTACGTAGTCCTAATAGTTAAAGAATTGTTATCAGGTTACCATGTTGATTGTTATGAAAAAATGTGTTTACTTCCAAATTAGCGAGGGGCGCTGAATGAACAGACTAGTTCAATAACTACCATCTATATATTAATAGGTGAAGAGATTTGTATATATAAAACTACGGTGGAATTTCCGAATTCACGCGCGGGGGCATGTTGCGAAATTCCGAACATGAGGAAGACAAGCAATTCCTTTGCTTAATATTCGAAATTCGAATGTCGTATTTTTTATTCTTCTATGCCATTTGTACTTTTTTTTTAAATACGGCTTTACTGTTAGATTTATTACCATATTTTACGTACGTACGTATATTACGTATCGTACCAATTATTAAGACACAATAACGATATCTACTGTAAGATGTAAATATATGTAGGTATATTATCTTCGCCGTGTGTAACCATCACACACGTTGGACTGTATGGCGAGCGATATTGTATCGATAAAATATTATTAGATCTACACCGTGTGTGGCGCGCTTTAATGATTACTTGTATGATAAGGACACGAGAATCTTATCGTATTGTAAACATTGCATGGTTAGTATTTTATTTTTTAAGTTAATTCATGCTTCTTCTGACTACTGACTTTAGATTCACTAATAAACATCGCAGTAAGTAACTACTTGATGGTACTATTCTCTTTTTGTTGTAGACCGCCCCATTTGTACGAGAATATGGCATATTCTGAGTGCTACTAGCTGCGAACAAACCAAACGTCTATCCCAAGAAAACCATAAAAAGATCCACAAAATCCACTTTCCATTGATTCTACTTTTAAAACATCATAAAATCTCATAGACTTATTAACTAAGGGAGCCCTACTTATTATTTCTATGGAAAATCTACAGTAAATTAAAAATGAGGATGATTGTAGGCCTCGTTACAAAATTCATAAACTTGACAATATTTTATTTATTTATGTATTCTGAAATTAGGGCATGCAACCATTACCTACCTGTAACATTTTGACTTTAGGTCTATTGAACTTTAGCAAAACTTATGCATTTTGACATTAAGGGCGACTTGCACCAAAGTTATTTAAGCTAAACACGTTTCGATATCTTTCTCTCCCTTTCTATTTGTATACTGTGAGATAATGACAGACTGATGGCTAAACATGTTTAGCTTAAATATGATTTAAATGACTTTGGTGCAAGTCACCCTAAGTATTAAATAAAGTGGGCGAAAAAAGTAGCTGAAGATTTAAAAAAATTCTAATATATTTTTTCTTATTTCTGATAGGTATGATGGTTTGTTACAAACAATAATTACTTAATTTCTTTGATCATTGATTTCAAAATTACAATAATGTTTATCCACTGCTATGTTCTTTGGGTATTTTAATATCAGCTCTTATGACCATCCTTAGGCATTTTGAAATATTTATCATTAGGTGTTTTGCATTATAACCCGCGAAAACAGACATTGTGGTTTTAAAAAAATGTGTTTCTACCTTATTATAAATATCATTTCGGTTTGTACATTATGTAAACCTAGCCAGAGAGTAGTGGTGGCTCTGACGATTTGTAGAACCTGGGTTCGAATCCACGCGGCCGCCTATCCGTCAATAGGTAACAAATGTATGTGAATTCTCTCATTGTTATTGATGGAAGAGTTCCTGTATGGAGAATATTGTATTTATAGGTTTCGTCAACGCAGTATGAAGACATAAATATTATTTTGTACTTTATTTATCTAATAATATATGAAATATTAGTTCAGCCCCCTGCTGGGAACGGCCGCTTTTAAGTAAAGTACCTACCTATGTAGATATAAAAATAATATGATGGATCGATGAGAAACATTCTTAGAAGAAATCATTTAACCGGCTGCAATTCAGGATAGTCTCGTAACTACTTCACAAAGTGTTATGGCGCATACAGACAGAAGGCAACGAACGGGATTCTGCTATGGCTTCCGAATGTTTGTTGGCGATCGGAGATACAGTAAAAATCCGTGTTAGTTCGTTCATTGGCCGTGAACTCTGGTTTTATTTGTACACCGGTACGATATGGATGACAATACGAACTACGCGTTTAAATTTTTTACAGTTATCATGCTTGCAATTCGTTTCATATCAAATATGTACTACTGCGGTTTGCCATCGAATTTCGAATAGCTACGGTTAAGCACCACAACCATTCATGTGTTATAATAAAAGTCGGAATGAGGGTTAATCCCAGGATTATCCAGTAAGATCTTAGATTTATTATTTCGTACCTACAGTACTACACTAAGAATAAGAATAATATATTTGCAGGAATATGAGTAAGTATAATAAGTTGACACTGTTAGTATAAGTTCCGCCATACTCTACCAGATGACTGGTGTGCATACATTTTAATTACCGGAACTAATTTGGTACATCTTAGCAGTGGCGAAGGGTGAATATTTTTATAAGGGAGCCCGTTCAACAAATAACTTGGTTAGACATTCCACAATCCACATGCTGTGCAGTATTAATTTAACTGTGACATGAACTCATGAAGCAACTTACCTACCTTCACATATTTAATGATACATAATATTGATACCTACTGGTAAAGGCCACGTTTAGAAAGGGAAGTCGTCGTGTAATCGTGTAATCGTGTTACATAGACCCTTCGCCACTGCATCTTAGGTATTACCGTAGAGACTTGTTTTTAAATGTCAGAAAATTTGCCTAGAACTGCAAAATCAACCACCAATCTGCCAACAGTGTAATTCGATTCCTTCGGCAACAAGCCACACTACGGATTGAAAGCCAACGGCAACGAACGTTCGTGTTCGTCAGAGCGGTCTGTACGCAGCATAATGAAAACCTGTAATTTAATACCAACGAGTTCAAGCAAGATATTTTTATATTTCCATTTTTGTTATTATTTAGTTTATACTTAGTTTAAAGACACTGAACTGAATTAAACAGAAGTCAGTGGGTACTCATCTTATATATAAAAAATAATGTTTGTTTGTTCATCTGCTATGCGTTCCTATACCATCCATCCGATTAGGTACAATTAAACTTTGGTGCGTGGTAGTGCGCGTACCCGCGAAGATTTCTGATAAAAAATATTATAAAAGTGGTATTGCATGGCATACCGGAAGTGTAATAATCAAAAACCCCCGACTCCAACTAGAAAAAGAACTGTAACTTTTGAACGGCTGAACAGATTTTCATGAAACATAGCTAAGATGATACCAGATTAAACTAGCTTTCAATTAAAAAAACTGCATTGAAATCGGTCCATCCGTTTTGGAGCTACGATGCCACAGACAGATATACATATCCACAGATACACTGTTATACACCCCTCTTTTTTCTCGGGGGTTAAAAAAATATATTATTTCTTAATCATCTACTATCGAAGAGTCGTAGCTGAAGGCTACCGTTGTAGGCAATTAGTAGCGCATTTAACTAAAATACCTATGTTTAAGTATGAGCCAACTTGTGGAGGTGTTTAATACATAGAACAGTTCAGTCAGTTACAAACTAGATGAAGCGCAGCATTATATACATTTTCTAGGAAATGTTTACAATTTCTGAATTATATTTATACATTTTATGTAACTTATTATATATGAAAACGCAAAATTTTTGCAAACACACTTGTTCAAACACAGATTTAGGCTTTTCGGTACAAAAGTCAAAGTCAAAGTTTTTTATTTCAGCTGGGCCTTTGCAGGCACTTTCAAACCGTCGTGATTTTAGGTGCACGGTTCCAAGTGGGTTGGTCCTGGAGAAAATACCGGCAAGAAACTCCATGGATACTGTTTTCATAAATCAAGTTGACAATAATATCTGGGGTTGCAGAAATACCTGGTAGAACACACTTTTGGAAATGTTTAGCAACGTATATCTAATAAGAATAATCTGTGTGTGGGTCGCGTCATCCTCCTACGTCCACTGCTGAAAATAGGCATCCGCCGAAGGGCCACAATGAACGGAGATACACATAGTAACGTTTTTATTTTAACTATTTCAAAATTGACCGGCACCGGGGCACATGACTAACCCATCAATTTGGAAGGATTTGGATTTGGTTGGTAATTGAACCTTATTCAATTTACACATAGAGTTAACAATGAAATGCTAATTAGAATATGAATACGTTACCGTAATATTTGTCGAGGCTTTCTCTGTTGTCACGTTGTTACTGACGCGCGATTCTGTCCATGTCACATCCAGGAGTATGTATTGACTTATTATATCAGTACAAAATATAAAACACAGCACCGGAAACCCTATCCACTTCATTTTACGCTTGTAGAAGACCACAACATAGATATTCGTAAGTTTTATACCAACTAGACGAATAAGAATAAGAATAATTTATTTTGCATGATAATGAGTACATTAAGTTGGCAGGTATAATCTAACACACGAAGATTCTATTCTATTCTAAAGTTTCTTTATTCAACGCCGAAAATGCACTACTGAAGCGTTTTAATATCGCTAACAATTAATCCGATAATCGGTAAACATTTTTGCAGAATACGATCTATAAAATTGTACGGCAGAATGTTTCTCGCACAAAATCTCAGAAGCGACTGCATAGTGCAATGGTTTTTAAATCTGCTGCGAAGGGAACAGATTGGCACGTTCAACCTCCGCGAAGAAGAACCTATAATTAGCCGATACATACAATGAAACAATGAAATAAGAGAACTTACCAACACTTCCGACCGCCCACGAGTAGTTCCATATTTGTTTTTGTAATAACTCATTGTAAACACGCGTTCCTAAATTACCAAACTGTTTGTTTACCCACAAAAACATCACAAAAAGTAAAATAATTTAGTTCCGAATACTTGACGAGACGCCATGGATCTTCCACAACTCGAAGTATACTAATCCTGTAATACTAGATATTCAATCTACATTACTTTAAAACATTATAACTTAGTTAAGACTGCGACGCGTCTAATGTACGATAGTGAGCTACATGTCGGACTCTGATTATCTTTCTAAGTATGATTTTCTGTAGTGAACTGCAGATAACGCACAATGGCCTTGTTTTATTGTTATTACAGATAATACATTGTTGATTGATTTATTTTAGGTACCACACGGAAAATAATACCTGTCCATCCGAACCAAGTGTAAATGCGTGTGTGTGATTGTGTCACGTACAAGTGGATGGCATCTCTTCTCGTTAACTTTTGTATTTGATAGGCAGTAGTCCTATTATTTTAATTTGTTCGAGCTTCCTCAAATAATACCTTCCTTGCTACGAGCAGGTAGAGACATCGTAGACGCACCGTAGGCATACCGTAGCTACAGTAAATTATAATTAGCTGAGTCGTAGCCATACTGTAGCAGCGTCGTAGCCGTACCGTAGTCGCGTAGAGGCGGTGTAAATCGCGCGGTGCGAAGGTTACGAGTACAAGCTTTTTAATTTATCTATCTACGATTATAACTTTTACTAATGGTTAAAGCCATAAACGATAAGTTGAAATATAAGCGTCTGCTTTGTTCGTGTTAATTTAATTATTTCTTTAAAATAATATTTAGGTTTTGGTAAACATACGTAGCATAAAAAATGTCACATACCTAATTCGTCGTTGCAGCATGGGCCTATATTACGCCATCCCCGGTCATCAAAATATGTAAAAATATTTATTATTCTATAAAAAGGCACTATGAAAGACAAAGCTTCGTTAGGTTAGTTGTTGTTTTAATTAGAACGAAGGGTTCCGTATCTGTGTTCGTTATACTATGCCATACACAAGGGTGCACGCGACAGTTCTAAATAAATCGTTTAGGCAATCGATTCACATATTATATTCCCCGTGTTTACAAGGAAATATGATTCTTGACGCATCTAGTTTTTTGTATACCTACCAACGTCTTTTACGTCTAGCTAGTTCAACCAATCGTCTGCATAAAATACGATAAACACTTGCTTCCAAAAGCTTTGGATAAATCATTATCTGATCTGGGGGGCTAAAAAGGCCGCTTTAGATGAATCATAATATGATTCATATTACGAATGTCAAAATATCTACTTAATTGACGACTCTTAATGTCATCCGCATAAGGTTCATATTCAGTAATCATCCGTTTGACAGTTACTAAGCAGATCATTAGATGAATTGCTCAATGTGGCCGTTTTAGCCCGCCTGATCTTTTATTTAGACGACACGGCTGGCGCAGTGGCTAACCGATTAGGTTTCTACGCTGCGTGCCGCGAGTTCGATCCCCGCACAGAGCAATTATTTGTATGATCTACAGATTGTTGTTCCGGGTCTGGTTGTGTGTGCATGTAAGATGTATGTTTGTAAACTGTACCCTCGATACAGGAGAAATACTAGATAGGGTAAAAAAAGATCTAAGAGAAAGCACTGAAATCCATCATACTTTATAATTCTCCAAGGAAATCGTTGACCTCGCCCTGAACACAAGTCGCTCATCATTTCCTTCGAATTTTACTAATCTTAGCTATTGCAATGTTTGCTTCGCTATAGTCTTAGAAATGAAATGTGATCACATTCAATGTTTTTGTTGGTAGAGTATGCACTGACTAAGCTAAGCGCAGGGTATTTTTAAGCTCATTATTTTTGACTGCACAATGTGGAGAACATGGTGATCTGTACTACAGGGTTTTCCTACTACAGACACCATTCTCTATCAGATATGAACATGGTTATGTAATTATATAAATTAAGAGATTAATTCTTCCGTGGTTGTAGATATATTATGGATGTTAAAACTCCTTGACCATACTTTCAATTACAGAATTAAAATCGATTTACGTTTTGTATTATTCAATAGAATACTAAATAATGTTCAATAAATCGGATAATTCTTTCGACATCTATCGTTTGAAAGGTCATATTATATTAACAGGGTTTGTTCGTGTTACCGTTGGAGAGCGCCAGGTGACGCTACACGCAGTTGAGTATACTTACTAAAACCTTATCTTCGCACATTCCGTAAGTAATTAGTACAATTAATATAGCCTATTTTGATATATCTACTACTTACTCTAGCTATACTCAGCCTTTCACAGTCAATTACAGGATGTAGGAGTCTCACTCTAGTCAGAGTTCAACATCAGTGGGCCGAGCTCGAATGTTTTGACTAATGGTATCGTTAACGTAAGTAAAAGAATCAAAAATACACGTTTAATACATGATAATTTTTTAAAATACATTCTGTATTTTTATGTTTTCATGAAACAAGTGGGTTTGTTGCTTATAATTGAACAAAAATGCGATAGATTCATTGTATTTTATTATTAAAATTTGCTTACGTTAACGATACCATACGTCAAATCATTCGTGCTCGGCCCTCAGAAATTAATGTATGCTGTATGAACTGCTACGTCAGTAGACATGGTATATTTTTTGATATTCCATATAGCTTCTTTTTTTTAAACACGTTTCCCCTCACTAGGATTTCTCCTGAACAAACATACATGTCACATGCACACACAACCAAACCGTTATATTGATATAACTTCATCGTCATCATCAGCGTTATCGCAGCTTTTGCCAACAGTCTGTTCCCTTTTACGCCATTTTGGTTCGTTTTTGTGACGTGCTCCAAACAAAATACGTCTCTTACCCATAGTGCATAGGATCCGCTCCAGTGTTAAAGTCCACTAAAAGACAAGTTGCCACCCCTTACCACGAACGTCGAATCATTACGGTCGAACAATCCAATATTGGGTAGCAGCATCCACCAATAAACCTATGTTCTACTTAGGCCCAAGTTCATCGACAACATTTAACAGATGTTTAAGACGTAACCTTACCGTCAAAAACCCCCGACTCCAATTTACTCCAACTAGAAAAAGAGCTGTAACTTTTGAAAGGCTGAACATATTTTCATGAAACATAGCTAATTAGCTAAGGTGATTTATTTATTTTTATTTATAATAATATCTGATCAAACTAGCTTTCAATAAAAAAAACTGTACCTAGGTATTGAAATCGATATAAATAATAGCTACGAAGCCACAGATACACCGAAAAACAGGTCCACAGATACACAATACAAACTTATAACACCCCTCTTTTTGTCGGGGGTAAAAATCACTCATTTAACGTAAACTCATTTATTGATAAACGGTCGTTTTCATTTCAAATATCTGTTATGTTGTTGGTGAACATTGCCCGGGCCTTAATCATCTTCAATCAACATGATCCGTCTATACATTTTCAGTTTAAGCTGTCCTCTCATTGTTCGGAAAACCTATACCATACGAGGTCAGCTTATACTAGAAATGTATAGCTTGATATTATGCAGCCACGTTTAGGTACGTCAAAAGAGTAAAAAATAATTCTAAAGGTAATTTCTTCAACACTAAAGACATATCCATAGCTGTCGGTTTAGGTTCGCTGTTTTACTAAGTATTCAGTTCAGTTTTCCTGTGATAAAAGGCAATTTTCACTAATAATATAAGAAATATGAAAGACATCTAAGAATTGCTTGTCGTGGTGCAAAGATTAAGCCATTCGACAAGGTTCGTAACATAGGATTGTCCCCTCTTGTAGTCTGTGCAGTGCGCGGCAACTGTTCCGTAGCACACACGCACTACATTCAGCTACTCTTATAATAGTAATTAATTCGGTGACGCAGCCTATCTAATGGAGTCTAGTACTCCCCTAGATATTCCACAAATCTCTACTGAATTGCCCATTAACTGCCCATCGAGTGTATATTTGTGAAATTTTTGTCCACAAATACCCATACCAACGATTTATTTAAATATACCTTTATTTCGGGTAAAATCTATACCTTTGTATTTTTACTTACTCGAACCAAACAAATAGCCACCATCGATGAACGTTTGACAGGGACTACAGGAAAGCGCCAATGTACGCGACGCCCGCCGGGATTGGAGGTCACAGAAAGTTGTTATCAATACTTAGGTATACCTAGATACTGATGAATGAGGATCCCCCTGATATTGTGTACCTTAGTCGCATGTTATCCTAGGTTGTGAAAAGGCAGCCCCTTATGCACCAAGTGTGACTTGATAAGCTTAATCGCCATAATCTTCAACATTAGGTTCTCTAGAACATCAATGTATAAGCCGTTTTGGAAAACTATAATATTTATTACAATGTTCATTAAAAATACGGTACTCGGTATGTGCGTGTGTGGCACGCAGTATCCTTTAATATAGATCTTTAGTCATCATCCAAAGTGTGGAACATTATTTAGTTATGTTTACGCTCCATTGAACCAAAAACCAAAACAATAAGGGGGGGATACCTTTTCTCAGCCACGGAGAATTCCTTGATGGTAAAAAAAAACCCTAATACTATAAAACATAAAAAAAATTAACTGACTTCAAAAAGTATATTAGGTACCTACCTTTTGTTTTTTTAACCGACTTCAAAAAAAGGAGGAGGTTCTTAATTCGACGCGTTTTTTTTTTTTAATGTTTGTTGACTCATAACTTTCGTTTCGACTGCGTGAACCGATTTTGATGATTCTTTTTTTATTTGAAAGCTGATGCTTCCCGTATGGTCCCATTTTAATTTGGTCCAATTCTGACAATGGGATCCATGAGAAAACTTGAGAAAACCATATAAGTCTTAAATTTACATTAAGTATGTGCGCGACAAATGGTCGAATAACTCAATATCACGCCTACCGATTTCGATTATTCTTTTTTTGTTTGAAAGAGTATACTTCCGAAGTGTTCCCATTTAACTTTAGTGAGGTTCTGATGAAGATCTTCGGAGATAGACAATGGAACTCTTGATTGAATAACAGCACATCACTCGCGATTGCTGTAATCTCATGTTTATGTATTGTTTATGCCACTCAAAATTGAAAAATAAAATAAACTTTAAAAAAAAAAGTAAAAACCGACTTCAAAAACTAAAAAGTATAAAATAATTTTCTTAAAAAACTTAACAGTTTCTGAAGTCGGGGCCTATAATTCTTCAATGTACCTCTCGTTGCTTGGCAGTGGCCCCGACTTCAGAAGCTGTGAAGTTTTTTAATAAAATTATTTTATACTTTTTAGTTTTTGAAGTCGGTTTTTACTTTTTTTTTAAAGTTTATCTTACTCGTCTTATTTAGTAAACAATTTCAAAACTTGTTACACTGTCTTTGATATATCATTAATCACTTTATACCAGATCTACACGTGCTAATTTGTTGCATTTTATAAATGACTATTTCATTAATGAGTTGTGTAAAGATCTTTTTACTAAATAAGACAAGAAAAACAAAGTACCTATATTATATCAATCTTGATATTAAGTTCCATTGAAAATGTGATACCTAATATGCAAGTTTTGAAGATGTTTCAACATCAGAATAAAATTAATCAATTTACTTTTTGAAGTCGGTTATATACAAAATTGGAAGTATGCAGGTAGAAAATAGGAATAGAAATAAATGAAAGTTGACAAGGTTATTAGTAGTAAATGGCAGCTGATGATTCCTGTGCGCATATTCCACAACCGTGGACCATTAGGTACACGCGGGTAATGAACATATCGACAGTGGAAATATGATGAAGAGGCATTTGTCTGTGTTACAAAAAAAAGGCAAAAATCGATGCCGGTCAACCAAACCACCCGGGTATGGTTTTCAAAATACATAGATAACATTGTGAAGGATAATTTTTAACGATACCGAAATTTCTATTACCCCAATCGATAGAGCTCGATATTTATGATTTCTGCGGTAATTATAATATTTCATTTTGGTGACAGCCCTCAATTCATATTTCCAAAGTCATATAATTGTAGATATTACAGGAAGTATGTTTAGCAAGTTGTAGACAATGGTAAAAAATAATTAGTCAAGGTGTAGCATGGAAATAATAAGTAGTTCGTACAAGAATTATAGCCATAGATTGGGAAATAGAACTTACTGTGGAATTAGCAGATGATAGACGTCCCAATTTACTACCTTAGTCGATTAGTTCCGATCTGAAAACTGCGTATTTACATGGACGACGTAGAGGCAACAAAGAGATATGCTACGATAGCCATGTTTCAAAAGTGTTTGTTGCGCGCACTTCTCTCTGCTGACGTGTAGGTATTTACTAAAATAATATAATATGAATAATGAATATGGATAATAACTAGGATATTTTTTACAATAATAATAAATACTGCAATGCATTTGTGCTGTGATATTAATAAGACGTCTCTAGACAACAGTACTGACACAACAAATTTTATTTCCCGCGTAGAAATAAGAACAAGACAGATAGAAGGCAAAAAAATTAAAGGAAAGATTAATTGATCTAAAAAATTTATTAATGAATGAGGCGACTATGTGCACATTGAAAACACTTGTTATATTACAATAATTATACTTGTACACTATTTACAAAACCCACGATACATGTATTCCACTCTCGGCTCGGCGTAGGCGCCACTTTTAGCATCATCATATTATCTTAATTTACACACTGTACATAAGTAGTTTGTACAAGTTTATTCTTAAAAGTTACATTTTCTTTATACTAACAACACTAATTTAAAACAATGGAAATATTGTTGATCATAATACTTATACGGATAATGGTATAAGAATTCATTTTAATCTCTTAATATCTAATACTTAAACTGATTATATAATCTACAACATAAATAATATAATTAATATATGTATTGAATTTTCTATAAGCTAATGACTGGTGCGCGACGCTCAGCCATGGCTAACACTGAATACTCTCGGTGAGTGTGGCGCCAGCTAGAATACGAACACGTGCGAAGTACCGCGCGCTCAGCCGCGTACGCGCACTGACGCCGAGACCGGATCCAACAACGCTCAACTACATCTTACCGCTACTGACGTGACCGCCTCAATATTACTTACACTTACAGCATCAATGATCATTTAGATTAATTAACACGATTCTATTGGGGGCGTTAGCGTCCCCGTACTAAGTAAGATCACTACATCGCGCGTCACGTACATATATTATACATACATGTAATTTATACATACATAAATATATCAACAACACACATCCTTATCAACGTCATCTGACGATACATTGTAAATTACAATTCCATACAACACTTGAATTGTTAAGTCTGTAAACTAAAAATACTCATTACAAAATGCGCTTACAGCGTAGCAATAATAACATTTCTAAATTAAGGAAAAAGTTCATTATTTTAGTATTATATCGACAAAATATTTTAAAAAATTACATACAAGTATTTATATAAAAAATATTTTATCAACAGAGGAAATTTTAATTATATTTTATGTACATGTCGGAATCTCAAAATACAAAAATTACATATACTTAGAAATCTAATAATTTATTACATAAATTAAAACAAATCACAGTAACAAGGTAATGATCGACACAATAATATTGAAATGTGATGCTGATACTCGTGCGTGTCATTCATTAGTAGATTTGTGCGTACGAGTTTGTACGTGCAACAGTAACGAGACCAACTAAATTGCTAACATGTTAACTTCTTCAAAGACCAAACGTGTTAATGCCCAGCGCTACCTCTTAGCTTTGTTATGCACGTGTGCTTCGCCTTTTTATTTTACGTATTCGCGACTGTACGACGTACGTATTCGTTACATTTTTTTCATGACACATGAAGAGCGCTCCAGCGCTGGTTAATAAACAAATATCGACATACTTTTAGTAAAATGAAAAATCAAGACGTGATTTTATAGCAGGACACCTTTTTCAAGAGAAATCTAATCTTACCAATTATTTTTAACAGCGTTTGATTCATACGATAAAAGTTGGCACTGCTATTAAACGCAGGGAGGTGCCAATGAAAAGCCTTAGGAATTTGATATTTCTTAAAAAATAATTTCGAAGGAATTTCCCATACATTATTATGATATTTTGTTTCCAAAGTAATGGTTGTTCGCGAGCTCATGTATCTGGTTTATCTTAGCCATTTATCTTACTGTAGGTAAATATTATTTCATAAGAATGGTGCCATTTTTTATATTTTTATGTTGTCTCGTAAATTAATACTATAGAGTCCGAATGTGTAAATTTAACGTATTTTTCATATAAATATAGTATTTTGAGTGTTATTTCCTATGTAGATAGTGTATCCTCCATTTATTTCTAATACGATACAACTCACACATTGTCTATAATTTAAAACACTTAAAAATCAGTCGAAAACTTTAAAATGGGTTTATTAAGCTCTACATGGGGTTTTAGAACAGTAGTTTTGAATATAGACAATGTGACTACACTATAAAATAATGTGTATAGTGTTTTTGTATTTTAAACAAAATGGCAAAATCCGTAATTATTAGCAGTATTAAAATTGCCTGGATAGAAATAACATAATTTAAGCTTTATCTTGAAATTATTGAATATACAGGTGAGTTTTGAAACATGGATCTCGAATTATTGTTGGCGGTTTCGCTAACTGTAAGACAAGAAGATTTGTTCTTAGAAATATCTAATAAGAGTTTTCAAACGTATTAACCACATTAAATTTTGCTTTTTAAAAATTCACCTTGCATATTTCAGTTTTGGTCATTCAGGTTTTATAGACATTATTAGCACTGCCCAGGCAATTCTGGCACTGCATGTATACGCAAAATTAGTTACTCTTACATTCTTATCTACCAATAAATACGTTTCCAAATGTTTAATAATTATTATACAACACACCTAATAAACTACATTTTAATAAATATTGACACTTAAAATTACCTTGTCCATTACGAGAGCTCCACCCTGACTATTGCAAGAGATTACCCATAGAATTAACGAAGGCGAAGTCACCAAATAATATATCATCGACTCACAGATACTAATCTTATAGTCCGAATAAAATTTTATAAAACGCCTGGTTAGTCTGTGTGAATTAAAAAGTTAAGAGCCTAATTTATCGTCCATGTTTATGTATTATTTTTGCAAATAGCCACATATAATCAAAAGAATGTCTTAAATTCGGTCAATAAACCTTTAATGAGTGTCTTGATTGTGTCGTAGTTAAAAGCTGTTTTAACGTCTCTACCCTACTACGGTAAGTTGTATAGTGTGTTTATATTTGAAGTCTTTTCTTCCTATACCAGGGGTCGGCAACCTGCGGCTCTTTGGATGTGAAGCTGCGGCTCTTTAGTTCTATACGCAAATCACTAGGTGGTCCTGGCATTATTTGCCAAATGGAAGAAAGTTTGCGGAAAAATTAAAATTAAAAAAAAATTGTGGCTCTTTGAAAAATTTTAATTATGCAAATTGTAATTTTTGACTCTTCCGACTCAAAAGGTTTCCGACCCCTGCCCTATACGGATAGGCTGACAAGTCAAATATCTCTCGGAATCTGTCCAATAATGTCATCAACGCTGCGAGACCGCGGTCAATAGTGTGTAACCCTTTTTGGCACACCATAGTCAGATTGTTAGAAATAAAGTGTTCTTAATATTTTAAGTACATATTAGGCTATATTGATTTTTGATCTTAAAATTATTATATTACTGTAACAGTTATATAAAGTACGAGTATATACATAAGTAATGAAGAAATTTAGAGGACCGTCGTATCAAAGGAACCATTTCTCATAAGAATGTATGAAAAATCTCAGAATATCAAAATAAAGCATATTCTGTTTTTAATATAATTACTATTTTGTTTTTAATTGAGGGGAAAGGAAATTTACCGACCTTGAAAATAGTTTCAACCATATTATTTACAAATATAAATATAAATAATTTAAAAGTATGGTAACTTTGTTTTATATTTACGGATAAAATTATTGATATTGATTATAGACACGAATAACTAAGCAACGTTTAATATTTGCTTATTACTGAAATTCATATTTTTCTGTTTTGGAACGTACAGTCATTGGTAGATACACTGAAACAACCAAGTGGTCATAGTTATGGAAACGGCTAAGAAAAATAAACCTTAACCTGTTAAAAATATGTGTCAATATGACATAGCTTGATCTTTCCTGATACCATAATATGACCACGAGGACTGTTTCAATAAATCTGACGGTGATGGTAATTACTAAAAGTAATTACTTAATATTTACATTTAATTATATATTAATCTACACACAATGTTAAAGTAATTAACTTAATATATCCATTTTGGATTATGACAACATAAAAATTTTGTTTTAACTATTACAGTAATGTATCTTTGTAAATTATACATGGTGTATATTTACACCCAGGCAAGCTTCAGCGGTGTGATCTATATCTGAATATATGATAAATATAATTAGAATCTTGTGTCTAAATATGTTCAAGATTGAGGCTTGTCTTTCTAGATTTGAATTAACATTTAAATAAAAAATCACTCATGCTGGTTTGATCTGGCTTTAATACCCCGACTGAATCTGTTTTGGTTTTAATTTATTTCGTTATTTTTTATTTTAATCGGTTCGTTTTTGTTATCGTAAATATTTTATCGGAGAAAATAATCCTAAATCCATGTCAATTTATTATTTTTAATTTAATTTTACTAGTTCATTCGATTTTACAGGCACCATTCGCTTTTTCTTTAATTTAAATGCAATCACTGATAGTGTTAGTAAAGTTTCGTTAAATATTGGTTATTTTTGCTATCGTAATAAAATAAAGATTTCAGTATCATATTAAAAATATAAAAGTATAAAAATTTCAGTAAGCTTTATATACATTTAAAACTCGTGCACACAATTTTGATAAGATGTTTTACTTCAATGCTGTGGAGATGGTTTATCTGTAGATGTGTTGTTATAAATAATATAGCGAATCTAAGCACAGCCTACAACCTCATTCGGTTTTGTGATAGCACAAACATAATTTACTTATATTTTCCAAATAAATAATATTTCATTCCGCTGCGTAGACGTCAAAACATCAAGTACGAAAAACATAACACCGATTCCAATATTTGTTTTACAATTACCATGTACATTGAATTCGAAATTACTAATGTCAGATTGGTACTAAGCTTACATAATTTAATGTTACGAAAATGTGATTTAAACATTTAATTTTATACTAAGCTCATTGATAGGCCGGGGCCACGTTGGCCTAACTATCGCTTCATAGACGCCTCGACGCGCTTACTATCTCGGTGCGGCCGTTACCTACATTACTCATTTATTTCTAAGGCAGTGTCCAGATATAATACTATGCGTAGGATAATCAATTCGGAAAATAACGCATTTTTTTTCATATGTCCAAATTTTATCACACTCTTTGTAAAATAAACTGAGAATAAGACGTAATATTTAAATCAAATAAACAATCCATAACATCGAAAAACAAACTGAACTTTAAAAATCTTTTCTATTCATATTCAACACATCTTCCACGCGCGCAAACTGAACACAATGAATGCACTTTAAAAATAAATTGTCTCGGTCGATTTTTAATCGCAAATCTGGACAAGGCCTTAGAACACTATTTAATATTTTATTTACAATCGGAAAGAAAATGAGAGACTTATGATTAACGGACACATGCACTTAAAACTAACACACCATGCCTACGGTCAATCAATCTGACTATACGATGAGTATTGCCGAATATTGCACAAACAAATGAAACCAAATTGTGTTCACATCACTTTCAAATTAATTACATATTTAGCACACGCCACGCAACGACTCTAAATGGTAGCATCAGTCACAAATATTTTGATTAAAATAAGAGTAGTGTATACAGGGTGGTTCACGGAGCATAGATCAAACGAAGCAGGGATATAGGAGGAACCCCCATGTATTTTGCGCGATATTGGCTAGTTTAGGAAATAATTGGCATTTAGCGTCATTTCAGTATACGTAGATCTTGCCATGAATTCCGCTATCGTAACAAAAACCGCATGAGAATTGGAGGCATATTGGCGAGTGAAATGGGGTTGTTTTAAAATATAAATTTTTTTTTTTTTTTTATTAGTGCCTCGCCGTTTTCGTTAACTCAGGTTGATTTTAAAGTTATTTCTTAGACAATTTTTTTTGCTATCTATTATTTCAATATGAAATAATAGATTTCAATATGAATAATAGATTACAATGTCATCAGATACATTATTAAACTATTATTCATAAAAAATATTAACGCACTAGTACAAATGGTTTTTCCAGGATAGCAGAACTTTCGGCTGAATATATCAGGATACCGAAATGATTCTAAATGCCAATTATATTCTAAACTAGCCAATATAGCTGAACATACATGGTGAAATGGGTGACATACGTGCTCCCCTATAACCCTGCTTCGTTGGAACCATGCTTCGTGAATCACTCTGTATAGTAAACGGACTGCACCCAAAAACTGCAAACCACGGTATCGTAACTGTGTTTCAGGCCCGCTGTCACCACAAGTTGCATGTTAAGGAATTACTTAAGCTATCACTTGAGAAGAATTTGTTTTTAAGGGTACTCATTACAGGCAGTTCATTTTAGACTTGAAGAACTATTTATAGTTAATAAATTTTGTAAGACGCGTTTTGTCAAAAATAAACAAAAATATAATAACTGATGCAACCAAATAGATATTTCCAGCATCATGTAGCATAAGCTAAACATGTTATTTTCACTCAAATAAATATGCCAATCAGTTCATTGAAGTCTAGTTCAAAACATACCTTAATTATAATTATTTATAGTTGTCAAAATGATATGAATAATAGGAAATAAGCAATTTGTTATGTTAAAGGCCGTTCGCAAAAGTCAACCACGCGGTCAAGAGACCTGGAAAATATTTACACCTTGTTACGTTCTATTAGGAAAACAAAGAACACCAACTAGGGATACTGTTTTGTTTTCCATTGCGCTGTTTCTGCTGCATCGCCGATGTGCAACAACGACGGTCGCTTTCGAAAAGCTCAATGGAAAGCAGAACTGAACCCGATTGTCTACGCAAAATACGCTCGAAGACTTCTAAATTGCATAGTCGGTTTCTAAGTTACTTTTACTGTAGTACATCTAGATACCGTACGGTGTACTAACACAAAATATTAGTCTGTAACATATAGTACCCTATATCTAGTTACGTGGTCATACAATCACGGACAGCCTACACTAAATTATTACTTTACATTCGACTTTAGTAGCTTATCTCATTTTAGGTATTTCATACACAATAATTTGCCTTACGTCAGAGTTAGCTCAGTATCTAACGATAGGTAGCAATAACGCTGTATAAAAGCAATCGTTAATGGCACACAGCTCTGATTTAGTTTTATTATCCAAGTTCTGCTTATTTTACTGACCAGTTATTTTATCTCACATTCTTACTTGTACTTCATATACCCTACAGTTTGTGACAAGCTCTACGTAAAATTAGCAGAACTGAGAGTTTAATGTATGCAGTATGTCTTCGTGTTCTGAATGTTTGTGTATTTTGTAAGATGTTGAAGAAATCCTGTCAATTTATCAGTAATAATGCCCGTTTGTATGCAGTTTGTTTTACAATCAATATTTGGTTTAACTCTAACCATGAGCTGATTGTGTTTTCGTTTAATTGAGAGGCTTTGACTTAACAGTCTGCTTATATCATGAAGTCATTGGCGACAACATCTGTGTCATAGCAAGTGAAGGTTGCTCAGTGAGATGCATTGCACTCATGGAACTCTGAGATCTGAGTCTGAATTGTCTGTTGTATGTATAAATGCTATGCACACGGTAACAATTGTATGTATGTGATGATATTTGTGATTGTGGAGCCTTCAGAATTAAACATACGTAACTTATTTTCAAAAATAACACAATTGATTCATGAAATAGTAATGAGATTCAATATGAGGCACAAAGTAAAACAGTAACTTTAACAAAAATATATATGCTATACTATAATAAGATTTACTTGTGCACAGCATCATGCACAATGTTATATATCTTAGAGTAACTTTAAGTTAATCATTGAGCTTTCCATTTATACAAATAAATAATAATATATGTAATAATAAACTACATCATGATAACGATAATATTGTTTTAAAAATATACAGACAATATCAGTTTTTAGTTTAACTATACAGGAGATTTTATACTTGTTCTATTGTAACATAGTTCATTTAGTTCTTATTCTTCCTAGCCTTACGAACACCAGCTTTCTTGCGTATGATTTTGCTTGGTTTTTTGTCCTCAACATCACTAGTGTCCTCGGTACGCTTAACGTTGCCGGCACCGCGCGGCTTATATCACCTCACTTCACAATGTTTATTATTGTTAACAGGCAGACCAGGGCGCGTGTCGGCACCGCCCTCGCCAGCCCCGGTGTCCTTCATCACGTAACCAGAGCCCTCGGAGCTGCGCGCCAGTTTTAACCGGATCGGCGTCACCTTGTCCGTGCGCACCTTGCGCATGGCCGACGTGGACTCGCCGTAGGAGGGCGGGTCGATGGCCAGTGGGTCGGGCGCGGACGGGTCGTACTCGAACGGGTCGATGGCGGGCTCGGCCACGGCGGCCGGATGCGCCGCGCCCGCGCCTGCGCTCGCGCTCGTAGACGCCCCGCCGTCTGCGCCCGACATACACTCTTCCTCCTTCGTACGTTTTATTTTTATTATTAACTTTGTAGCACTATCACTTTCATTGTTCACCACTTGAAGCTTTTCAGATTTTTTGTCCTTTTTCTTTTTACGTTTCTCACTTTTCTCACCTTTAGTTTTAGTTTTAGTTGTTTTCTCGTCTTCCTCGAAATCAGCCATCACCATTCGTCGGTATTTCATGCTCTCGCGTCGCAGGTCTTCCAGGCTGGGTTTGTTCGCTATGATCCGCTTTTTAGGCGGGCGGAAGTTGGCAGCACCAGCCGGCTCTTCGGGCGGCGTGATAACGGTCGGAGGGACCTGCTGCACCGTGTTGGCACCAAGCTTTATTTTCAGCTTGGGAGCGACCGGCGATGTAGCACTCGCTCTGTTTGTCTTAGTGGACGTGCGACCGCGACGCTTGTGTGGCGGAGGGACTGACGGGATGGCTATGGTGGACAGCTTCACGTCATCTCTCGGGTCCAACTCGTCATTCATGCTCACCTCTAAATGCCTTAACTCTCGAGAGAGGCCGCTAGTAGTTTTGCGTTTCTTCTTTTCTATAGGGGTTTCACTGATCTTATAATCCTCCCGTGTCGGTATGCTCGTCATGGAAGCTACGGCTTTCGGGATGGTAATGACAGCGCGGGTGAGCGGCGAGGGAGCGGCAGGCGGTTGCACTGTACCCATCATGGTGTTCTGTGTCGGGTCGTCCATATTCATGTCTTGTGTCCAGTATTGGCGTAGGAGTTCCTTCTTACGCATGCGCCTCAAGTTAGTGGAGCCCGTCATCATGGAGGACGCGGCTGCGTTGGTTGGGTTGAGCATACTGGTGCCAGGATCATGAATGGGCGCGGGTGGAGGAGGTACGACCGGCTGAGACGAGCTCGCCGAATAGTTGGCGTCCAAAAAGGGGCCCTTAATTTTAACTTTAAGTTGGTTCCTTGAATCTGAGAGCGATACCTTCGGATGTTGCGGCACGTAGGTCTCCTTGGGCGGTTCGCTAGGGCCCGCGGCTGCCTGGCTCGGGGAGCCGGCCGGCGGGTTGCTCGCCATGAGCGCCGTGTGCAGTTGCTTCTCGACCTCCTCGTCGATCTCCGCCAAATGCTGCTCCGCTGTACCGCTGGCAAAGGCGAGTAGATGATAAGCATTTTCAGTAACGGGTGCGGGATTTTCAAAAGGCTGATAGGTTCGCATATCAACTGGGCCAGGTAAAACAGGCGCTACTTGAGAAAAGCCCGGCCCACGCTCAGAGGAAGCTGAGGGCGACGAATTAGGGTCTACAGGCTCGGGGGAGGGAGGTTTAGTGTCTTTAGGTTCAGACGCAGGAGGTCTTTTACTCGGGGGAGGAGTCACAACGCGAGGTGATAGCGATGCTTCTTTATATGAATGTTCAGATTTTCTATCGTCTCGGATATCGATCGATTTTCGTTTGTCACGGAGGGCTTTTAGATCGACACCATCATTAGCGATTTCTTCGTCGAAGTCGTAAACAGTGCCGACCAGCTTGCTTTGAATGGAGTTGCCCATGTAGTCGACGGGGAACCCTTGCCCGCGGCTCTTGGATCTCCCGCGCCCTCTCTGGCTTCTGTTACTTCTGTTGCTGGGACGCTTGGTGCCTTTAGGCGCGTCACTCTGCTTGGGCGATATACCGGGGCTCTTGCCCGGCGACTTGCCAGGAAACTTAGTAGTTGTTTTACTCAATTTAGGCGGAGATTTAGATTCCTGCGGGTGCAAGCTCGTCATAGTTTCGTTGCTGTCGTTTGACATCTTAGTAGGAGCTCTGTTGCTGTTCGTCTCGTACGAATCTACACTCACGCTGGGACTGGACACCACGTGTATTGAGAACTTGTCGCTTCCTGTCAAGTCAATATCATCCCGCGGTGAATCTATGGGTTTCGGCGTGGGTGGGGCGATCATTGCTGTAGTAAGTGCAATATTTTGTGAGGAAGATGTGAAAGCTGCACTGTAGAAAGCGGGTTTGAGTGGCAGCTGCGACGCGGCCGTGTACGGGATGGAACCGTAAAGGCCGGAGCCCGGCGACGGCAGCGGCAGCTGCGATGGACCCACGAACTGCGGGAATGTGGTCAGGAATGGCGACGCCTCGGCTGGGTACGTCGTGTACTGGTTCAACGGCATCGACGGCTCCACGGGTCGCGAGTACGCAGGGATAGGTGGATACGTATCTATTGCAGGCATTACATTACCCGGACGTAAATCACTTGTATTCAAATGGGATTTCATTCTAGGTTTCGGAGAGCTCACGGACCCTTCAGAATTAGAGCTGGAGGCGGACGATCGCCTCGTAGCTATCTTGCTTTCGCGCCATTTTTCTTGACTCACGTATGGCGAGGATATCGTTGCACAATCTGAATGTATCAAATCATTGTTGTCATAGTTCTGGCTATCGTGTATTAGTTCAACATCGTTGCTATGCACAGAATGGTCGACTACCGACAACGATTGCGAATCGTCGCTCTGTTTTGATAAAGAAATTGTATCAGCTACGGACTGTACGTCTGATTGCACTGTGATAGGTTCTTTGACTTCTTCCGTATACGTGCTGGAGTGATCGTATTTCCGGTCATTGGCCGACTGGCTCTGCGTATCCATTTGTGACACTGACACCGGTACATTAGACCATTTTTCGTTGCTCGTCATAGCAGTAGGTTGGAAATCTTTAGCATCCATTGCAGAATCTCCAGATGGCAAGTCTCTTTCAATGGAGGTTGCAATTCGTGATACATGGTTGACAGACTGGCTCTCTTTCGGGGGCGAGCGTTCTGATGGTCTATCGGCAGTCGTTTGTTTCTTGGGCGGTGGACTCTGTTCTTTCACCAAGTTGCAAGCTGCTGTGGTATCGATATCGTTGCGTTCATCCTTATCGTTATCATCAGGTACCACTATCGGTTCTTCCTGCTCAAGATTCTCGGGCGGCACTTTCTTCGTGCTAAGCCTAATCCTAAGCCTGTCCACTAAATTGAGAGTTTCCTGCACACCCTGCTCCTTAGAATCTTCTTTGAAAAAGAATTCGGGGTATGTGGCAAACGGTTTGATGATGTCGTCGTGGTTAAATCCGTCATCGACAGCCATCATTTCAAAGTCTAAAAATTCGTTATCCTTAGACTGCGGTGAGAACATGGATCTGTTAGGATATGGGTTCACTGTAGAAGGTATCTTTGCGCTCTTAGAGATTTCAACACCTTGTAAGTGACTGGCATCCTGTGTGATAAACTTCTTTTCAGCTGAAAGCTTCCTCATATTTCTAGCCACATTCTCAACTTCCATGTGTTCAATGCTTATTGTTCTCGCATCCATCGGCGTCTTTGGTGACTTGATCATGGTATTTTCGTTGAGGTTAGCTTGTATTTTAGCAATCATTTTGACGCTGTTCTTATCTGCGTAATCCGAGTCCATGGACTTGTCATCAGTCATGTATTTCTCGTTGCCACCCGGCTTCTCTACTGGCGGCGGGTTAGCGTTCGGGCTGGGTGCTTTCGGCAACCAATGCTTGTCATTATCATGGTAGTCCGTAGTAATCTGAATGGGGCTCTTCTTATCAATCAAAACTACTTCAGACAGTTTCTCTGTAGGTTGGACTGCTTTCTTTTTCGGCTTCTCAGTAGGCGACGAAGCAACCCGGTCGGAACCAGCGACATTATGAGCTACGCTGACCCGTCGATCTTTCCTGGTCGGTTCTCGCACATCATCAGACATAGGACGATCTTTAGATACCGTTTCTTTCACGCTCATCCGCCTATTCGTCATTGTTTTATGTTTTGGCTCCCCGCTTTTCCTTGGACTCACTTTGTTTGTCGGAGGAACGTCAATTTCAACCACTTTGTTACCTTTCTCTTTATCCTCGTTAGACTCGCTACGCCTTTTGAGCTTATTACCTTTTCCTTTAACATCATTCTTGGGTGTCTCGACCGCGGGCTCCTTCCTTTCTATTTCGTTCTTGACTTCTTTCCTTACCTCCTCGTCCGCTTTCCGCTCCGCAGTTGGAAGTTCACTGGACTTGCTGCTCTCTTTCGATGTTTTACTGGGTCCAACGGTAAGGGCGTCGTCTTTAGATGATTTTCTAGGTCGGGCATCAGACTTATTAGACAAATTTCCGCCTGAAGTAGTGCTTCTGGTCCGAGCACGTGTGGCAGCGCGCGCATCGCCGGGTCGACTAGGTTCCTCTCCTTCAGGAGTCGGTGATGGTACCCTACACTCGGACCGCCGTTCGGAAGTTTTAAGCTTCTTGTCTGGCGGTGCCTTGCGAGGGGACACGTCGGTAGAGGTACTCTTCCCTTTTCGTCGTCGCCTCGGCCTTTTGGGATAGGGACTTCCCGATCTAGACCCGTCAGACTCTTTAGAGCTGGCAGAATCACTCGAGGCACTAGTCGAAGACAGCGGTCTTGACACCCTGTCGAGAAAGGGCAAGTCCACTGTTGGTCTAGAGCCGGGAGGTGAAAACATTGACGGCTGTCGTGTAGGTAACACGGGTTTGATCTCGCGTGCTTTGGCCGTCGGCTTGATACTGGGTTTCTCAGGTTCCTCCTCTGAACTGGACGAGGACGAGTAGCTGCTGCTGCTTGAATTTGAAGAAGAACTCGAACTCTCTTTTTGGGTGGTTTTGGAGGTTTTCGGCTCTTCCTTGTCTTTCTTGGGCGACAGCTTGAACTCAGATTTATCAGCATCTTTCTTTTTGTCAATATCGTTCTCAGCAACTGGTAACTTGGTGCCTAGTCCACTTTTGATGTGTGCAGCTGCCTTCTTAGCAGCCTGTCTTTGAGGAACGTACGAGATGGGCTCTTTTTCTGCCTCCTTAGATTTCTTTCTTCCTACCTTCGCAGGCGCATCTTTTTCGCGCATTTCTTTTCCCTTCGACTTACTTTTCACAAAAGGTTTGGATTTGGAGTCATCACCGCTCGTTTGTTTTTGTTCCCGCTGTTCAGGGACAGCCTCATCTTTCTTAACCACTGTGGTCGAGCGCATGTTTTCAGAAGCTTTCTTAGCAGCTTGCCGTTGGGGAACGATCAAATCTGTGGGGTTGTCTTTTTGTTTTGACGATTTGATGTTCTCTTTATTCTTTGCTTCATCATCAGATTCCGCTTTGATAGGCGTTTGTTTTTTCTCTTTATTGGAAGGCTTCCTTCCCCTCTTCCTTGGACCGGGTTTATCACCTTCTGGGACTGCAGCTTTCTTCTCTGGTTGGGTCGGAATAAATTCTTTCATAGCTGCCTTTGTTCTTGGCAGCGATTGTTGTGAATCATTACCGTTTGGTGATTTCTCCACTTTAACTTTATCACTTTTCTCTTTTTCAGTATGTACCTTTTCAACTTTGACAGGTTTTACGTCTGACTTATTGTCCTCGCTGCTGTCCGAATATATGTCGATAGGGAACTTGCTGTTCCTCATTGGTCTTATTGGCACAAGGTCGTCGCTATCGGTACCAGATTGACCCATCTTCCCAGCTGTCATTTCTTTTTCCATTTGCTGCAGCGTCTTGCTGCGAGATCGATCCTTCTTCAGCCTAGAATTGACAGACTCATCGTCACTGCTGCTCTCGATGAGTGGTTTAGACTGCGGGACCTTCTTCTTCTTTCTCTCAGTCTTCTTAGGAGATCTCTTGCCTTTTGTCTTAGGCGATACCTTTTTCTTTGGTGAAGTTGATGCTCTCTTTCCCTCGTCATCTGTACTGGAACCGATAGCTTTACGGTACCTACTAGGCCGAGGAATCTCCGGCGCACTCTCCTCGCTTGAAAGACCACTGTACATGCTACCGCTACGTCGCGATCCGTTTACGTAGTGTTTCTTGTACGGATTCGATGATTTGGAACCTTTCACTAGGCCATTGCGATCTTTCTTTTTCTCGTCACCAGATTCCGGAGGTGCTATACGTGCGAGCAGTTCTTCAAAATCATTTTTATGGTCAGGAGCATTTGCGTGTGAATATAGTCTGTCGTATATTGAAGGTCCGTGATTAGCGTCAATGATGGCGGCTAACTCCTGTTCGGGAATTTCGGCGCCCGCCGATAGCACAGCCACTTGCTTGTGGAACGTTTGCTCTCTCATACGGAAGAAAGAGCGAGAGAGCTTTTCCCTTCTGCTCACCATGTAACACAAGTTACGGACTCTCTCCAGGTCCTGCCTGAGCTGCACGAACATTTTCAACTTGTCGATGTCGGCTTGTTCTTGCCGGTGAGTCAATACCTCGGTGTCGTCCGACTTCGGTGGCAACAAGGGACGATTGTGCCCTGCTCGTCTCTTCAGTTTCCAATAGTTGTAAATATAATTTATCGCGTCTTGATCGACGTCAAGGAGATGTGTACTGATATCCTTGACACTGACGTGCTTGTCAAACTCCCTCTCGATCTCGTGCAAGCGCGCGGCACGTGCCTGCGTCTTCTCCTCAGATGTCATATCTTTCCTACGTTTTCGCTTAACCTCCTCCTCCTCCGAGCCCGAACCTTCTCGGTTCTTTTCTTTCTTAGAATTTACACTATGTTTTTGACAATATGATCGTAATTTTACGCCATCGTCGGCGTTTTCGTCCTCAATAATCGCGCGCATTTCTAAACCATGTTTGAACGCGCACGTAACATGGTATGCCGTTTTACAAGTCTTTACGGAACACTGAATGCAAGCCCCTTTGCGATTGCGACACAATACACAAACGAGGGACCAACGGGAAGCTGGGATAGATGATATTTTAGTGATGGGCTCCATGATCTCTGCGCAACCGATGGAGACCTCGGGTATCCAGAGCACGCAGCTTACGTGCGCCCACTTGTGCCCAGAAGGCGTGCACTTCATGGCACCGCCATGGTTGGGGCACAGCACGCAGCTAGGCCTGACACCGTCACCGCACGGCCTACACAGCCATTGACCTGTAATCATATTGGACAATATTAGCTCTCAAATACTAAATTTGTTGTTGGTTTACAAATATATATTTTTTGTTTTTATTAAACACAAAAATTATTACACATAAAGTATAAAGCTGTGTGATGACATAGAGGTACGTAATCTGAACATTTGTTCTATGCGTTACATCGGTACATCTTCACACACAATAAAAATCTACAAGGATTGGAAGGATTGGAAACATGTGATAACAGTTCGGTGTCTTTGGCATGTAACCATTAACTACGCGTTTGGTACATCTAATCCAGCGTGACATATAACACGAATGCGTTGCAAGCGAACAGCAAAATGGCATATCAAGATGTTCAGGTCTGGACCTAGTTTGAAAAAACATTATTAAATCTTACATAAATAGAATTAATAGGTATAACTAATAAGTTGTACACTTACCGTCCGGGATTACGGTGATTCCGTAGCAGGCCTGATGCACGCATATGTTGCACGAGTCACAAAATACCATCTCATTGCCGTCCTCTGAATCAGGAGATCGACAAACATCACAGATCACATTTTCGTCATACTCGATACCGAGGCCCTCTTCAGACTTCATAATAGCCTGAATTTTATCCCAGGAACGTATCTATAAAAATTGCCCAACGTATCCACGTTAACTATCATATTTATATACTGTGATATTTCTTTCAAACAATTAATTAGTTTTATTCAATTAATTAATTTAAGGATGTGGGTTACGGTTACGCCGTTGTTCTTTGACTTTTGATTGCTCTTTAGTTGATATGTGTCACCTCACCAGTTTTAAGAGATATTTGACTTTACCACAATGCTGGTTATTAATCGCCAATTTCAATCAAATCAAATCAAATCTTTATTGCTGAACACAGGCACAATTTGGTACATTGCAAGATGTTGGGTGAATGCACTATGTTCTACCAATTTAGACATGCAACATTACATGGGGTACACAATTATAAAAAAATTAAAATAATTATTTAAGATATCACAACAATTAATTTATTTAAATTTGACTTATTAAGTATAAGTACTAGACTTATTAAGTACCAGGCTTATTAAGTACTATACTTATTAATATTATATATTTAGTATTATTTCTATATTTTGGTAATCATCGTACCTGACTAAATGCAAATGTGATGGCGCAAAATTTTGGGTAATGGTGGCGCAATTTCTATTATGGAGAATTATTTTATCTTAAGATTGTCTTAGGAAAGTATAGGTAAATTTTAGAGATATTAAGAAACACATTATTAGTTTTTTGAAAAATAGTACAGTCAGCAAGATATTTGTCATATCTCATATTTTACGGCGTTCGTTACATCCTAGATGCCTCCGATTGCATGTTATAATTTTTGATAAAGGATATTCGCTTTTCTGTTCATCTTGTTTCCATATTTTCAGTTCATTTTTTTTTGTTTTTGCAGTCGGGGTTTTTGTATTATTTTATCAATTTGTTTTATATTAAACTTATTAGTTGTATTAATGTTGAGTTATGCTAGTGTATTATGATTTATATATTTATAAAATCGTTTCTTCGAGCCCTTCATTTTGACACCACACATGACCATATCACGAAACAAAAATATTTTACTGCTACACTTACCGGCGACAAAAATCCGGCATGTTGGTTTTTGTCAAAATCCATATAGCATGTGTCACTTTTATATCTAGTATTTCAAATACCATTTCCAAAAGTATTTTGTATCTCATATCTCTAATATTTTACTTATAAATATCTTGTAACTTGTACTCCAAATACTTTTTATGAGGTATTTTGTACATTTCTGCATACATACATACATAGGCTGATAACACATTACCCTCCTTTGCGTCGCGCAGGCGGGTAAAAACTTATGTAGTGTTCAATTGAGTCTTATTAAATTTTTCCGACAGGAATGTTTCCCAAAGCAACCCAGGAAATCGTGCTTGGCGAAATTGAGAAAAATACAAAAATTTATTTCAATAAAACCTACTTACACACGTAATCTAATATCATTGCACCATACACCAATCCATTATGTTTATTGTACAGCGTACAGATTTAAACTCTCTTAAAATAATTAAAAATAGTTTGTACTTAAAATATACATTTTAATGGATTACGTGGAAGTGGCGTGAGCAGGAGAATACCTACAGCGCTCGTGAACAATTATTATTGTTGTATGTTTATTAAACATAATGGATTTCAGTTTTTTCAGATAGTAAGATAAGTACAATGCAAGTCCGAGATCGGTTACGTACGATTGAATACATATTCTAATTCAAGGATTCATTGACATAGTTCCCAGTTGCGGTTTGCACAATTTGTAAAAGAAGAAAGAATAAGAAATAAAGAAGAAAGAAGAAAAAGGATAAGAAGAAGGATAAGAATTACTAATTATGCTAGTATTCGAAGCTGAAGAGCTCGTTAAACGAACTAACATGGAGATAGTCCGCACTCTGACGTCGGACAGTCGGACTCGTTAATGCCCAGCGCGTCCGACATACCAAGTATTTATAAGTCTCGATTGATGAGAGGTACCTAAGTTGTATAGAGTCTGAAAGCCGAGTTCCCTCGGACTCCATAATCACCCCTCGCTTTAGACACATGACAGCACATTTGATCACACCAAATTCCATCCTGAATTAGCGTTCGTTCCACGGAGGAGAGAAGTCTCCTCCGTGGTTCATTCACACTCGATTGGCTGCCTTTTACTTACAAAAAGTGAGGAACGCAAATCTCGCGATTTTGCTGCTATAAGTATTGAGTGTGGATGGACCCTAACTGAAGGTTTCAGTTACCTTCAGTAGCTCCATCAGTTGTAAAGTGGCAATTAATTTTAAGTCATCCATACAAAGAAGGTGCGACACTATTATCATTACAAATAAAAAAACTGAAACTGAATTTTTGGATAAAGATTAAAAAAGTATTCCATGCTGTTATTTCCAGTAGAATAATATTTATCTACTGGAAATATTAGCATGGAACACTTTTTTTCGTACCACTTCCTCAAAAAAGTGACATTCTATGCCACAAAAAGCGAACATAACAATAGTCATTTTTAATCTGTTAAAAACAGGGAAAGAAAATTGTACTGAATTTCATTCATCCTCTAGGGGGAGAATGTGATTTAAATTTGGAATACTTACCGAAATTTATACTGAACTACATCTCTGTTTACACCATTGAGTTTGTATATAAAGCATTATACATCTTTTTGAAAAAGGAATACGCATTTTACTTTTAATTGTCATTATTTTTAATAAATGCTTATCTCATATTATTATTGTGTTAATTTTTTCGCAAATGGTACGAAAAGTAGAGTATTTTCCTCAGTGATAAAGCTGTCTTAGTCTTGGGTGAACGTAAATCCCTCGCTACACTCAGGACTCGTCTTAAATCCCTCGCTTCGCTCGTGATTTAAGTTTTTAACACCCTCGCTACGCTCGGGAGTAAACCTCGAGTCCTTCGTTACGCTCGCGATTTAAATCGTCACCCGCGACAGAAGACACTCCTTTATCCACTCACACACTTAATCACCACACACGTCTACATACACATCACAAGCTAAGCACTTTTTATGTCAACTTAAATAAGTTAAAATAATTGTTTACTTTTTAGTAGGTACCTATTTATGGTTGCAATTTAATTGTCTAAACGAAAGAGACTAGCTTTCACGACACAGGGAATCCTAGTGTGGAAGCTAGAGCCAATTGTTACTAGATTTAAGTTTATTTGAACAATAATTTTTTATTTATTTATTTATCCCCTTGGTTAATAATCTACTATTTTTAATCCTTAGTACTTTTCATATTTTATTAAAATAAATAATAAAGTCTTTATTTGCATAAAATGTTATATTTACTCACTACACCACACAACTAACTAATATTCTTTTTAAAATACCTAGATGTTTGTATTACTGGCACAGTACCTATTCACCGAAATTTTCAACCCTCACGATTATAATATTCCGCAACTTTTTTACCAACCGTTCTATTAAATCTTTTCCACCTAATTATAACGTAGCCCCTCCACATATCGCCCCTCCCCCCCCCCCCCCCCCCAGACGCCCTTTGCACCCGTCTTCACCGCCCATTCCAATTGGTTACTCACAATCCTACAACTTCACCCGCTACACACGCCCCACGCTTGCATAGACGCTTGCGCTTCCAAGCTCAACTACTCACCTTGCGCGGAATTGTATTACGCTCTCCTACGCATTTCCCATGAAATCAAATCTAAGAGTTACTGTTAATACCAGCAAAAATAGTAAATCACAAAGTTTAATTAATTAATAAACGTTAAATTAACAGCAACCTAGGGACCATCCAAAAAGTACGTCACATCTTAAATCAAATGTGATCAACTGTGACAAGGACGGGGGAGGGGTCAAAAAATCACGAAATTAGTGTCACGTACTTTATGGACGACCCCTAACTTGTAAAGCTAGTATTTAGCAGAATGAGTTGCAGCAGCCGGGCACCGGATGTATCGCGTGGTAAATTCATTAACTGCGTAGGTGTTGTTGCTACGTCTGCATGATACTAATAATAGAGAGCTTGAGTTGGCGGAACGTGGGTGTTCAGTTATATCACTATGCCGTACATTATATACACACGTGCAAAAGGTTCTATGAAATGTCATAAAACCTATTGCAAATAAATCAATTAACAATGTAGCGAACTCTAAAAAGAGCTTTTAACTTCTCAGATAACAGTACAGTTCCGTTCAAAATGATGTATACAGGGCAGTGGCGAAGAGTCCATACAACCCGATTCCCATCGGCTTTTTTTCCCATGACTTGTTATTCAGCTAGGTCATTTTTGGGACGGCTTCCCCTTTTAAAACTGTCACCCTTCGCCACTGATACAGGGTTAGTTTTTAAAATAGTTAGTAGTTAGTTTTTAATTTACTAAATACCTACATGTTGTCTAGTACTATGAGTCTGTTATGCTCACTAAAATGTCTCGCTGATGGTGGCGTGTGGCTGAGCTTGGCGATGCTGACACATGCGTCATGCTCGTGAACGGGTGGCGTCCGTCGGAACTGGTCAACTTGTGACTGCAATGGCAATCTTATTCGGAGGCAAATCATTATTATCCTAGTCTTATTTATATTCACATTGAATTACATTATTCCCGCAGCTCTTACCACGACATTGTACTGATCAAGATTGTAATCTATTATTTTAAAAGTTTCCATGAAATTTCTTGCCGGTTCTTCTCCATAGGATCTATTTGGAAACGTGCACCTAGAGTCTCGACATTTCATAAGTGCCTGTATCTGGTTTATATGAAATAAAGATCTATTCTATTCTATGGAAAGGGTAGCTACATTTTTAAGAATTATTGAACTCATCATTATGAACCACTTTTACTATGGGACCAACAAAGAAATCGCGAAAAAAAATCCGCTGAACCATACAGATAATTCAATATTACTCGACTAAATGTATGGAATAGCTGATTTTCAAAATGAGAAGATTTAGAATAGAATAGATCTTTTTTTCATGTAAACCAGATACAGGCACTTATAAAATGTCGAGACTTTAGGTGCACGGTTCCAAATAGTAGATCCTATGGAGAAGAACCGGCAAGAAACTCCATGGAAACTCTTTTCAAATAAATAATAGATCTTGACAATCTTTATCAGTACAATGTTGTGGTAAGATCTGCGAGAATAATGCAATTCAATGCGAATACAAATAAAACTAGGATAATAATGAATTGCCTCTGAATAAGATTGCCATGGCAGTTACGAGCTGACCAGTTCCGACAGACGGCACCCGTTCACGAGCATGACGCATGTGTCAGCCTCGCCAAGCTCGACCACAATGAAGGGAACTCAACGACTAGTTCAATGACTAGATTCAATATTCTTCTTCAATATTCTAGATTTCAATGACTAGTTCTCTCAGGAATTATTTTGATATTCAGAAGTGCCATCTTTTTGACCCATGTCTCATTGACTGTCCAAGATAGATAGCTATGGATAACATCACTAAAGCAGTTCCAGTAAATAGCTGTTCATGAAACTTTAAAGCCGACAATGCCTACTAGAAGATTTAAATTTTTGTGATGGAATTGAGCTACTTTGATTCACTCAAAAACTCCGCAAATGAAAGTTCATCTTAATAATTATAAAGATTAATCCCCTTATTCATAAAAACTTGTCATTTTTAATCCTTAATATAACCTTGTCATTTGTATACCACTTAACAGAGATGGCAATAGACTTAAGAGCTAGTTAAATTGCGTTTAATCACCGTTTATGGGGGGTTAGATATTGAATAACCACACGCACGTATAGAGTTATAGAGTATACATAATAATATGTATAGGTACTTAATGCTCTGTAAGCTATTCTATAATCTGAACATTTTTTAAATCACACTATCTGACGTTTGGGTGAATAAATTCACGGGTGCTATTTGACCATTCCTCATATGAAATATTGTACCGAGTGAAATCAAACAAACGATTTCTAGGTGCAAGTTTTATTTTACTGAATCCGACAGAAGTGGATTAAAACAATAGACTTTATTGCATACCAGAAAGAGAAGAAAACATACAATAAATAGAAAAAGATATGTACAAAGGGCGTTTCTTTTCGCTCTTAGCGATTTCCACAGCCAGGCAATCTTAATATAGCAATATTTCTGATTTAATCTTGTAAATACCAGGATCCACAGAAAAATTATATTGCAGGTAGCTTGCATCGACTATAATACCTCCTTTTATATATCCTAAAAAAAAGGTCCTGCCGGGGTCGCGGGACTTATCTCATTACCGTGACCCCGGAACGTAAAGGGCTATCGAAGGAACACCGTGGATTTTAGTCAGTACAAGTCTGACAGTCCCTCCCGCCATGCCCGGGGTGGGAGGAAACATTAGATGATTGCACCACGCTAAAAAAAAAAAAAAAAAAAAAAAAAAATGTACCACTGAAATGCAAAGCAGCCAAGTTTCAAGACTATTCTTCTGTAGCATTTCGAACTAATAACTTGGCAACTCTCGATTTTACTTTTATTCTGGATATCGAACTTGGCCATTTCTCTGAATGTTTTTGGTGCGATTCTATTTTCATTACAAGTCGATAGGTGAACTTAGATAAAGTACTGTCAGAAATGCTGCAAAGGAGCTAACAAATTGATTGATCACGCTGTGGACATCGTATTGTCGACGCTCGTTCCCAACTTATTATTATTGGTCGAACTCATATTAAACATCAGCGTTGATAAAAATCTTTTTCTGTTTTTATAAAAATCATATAAATCATGATTTATTGTTTATTCATTTTTTTTATAATCTCTTGTTATTAGCTTCGGATATTTTATTAAATATTCTATAAATATCAATTATTATAAATCAACTCGCGTTTTTGATTCCGTACACACTCATTAGCCCCAATCTGTTACTAATTAGAGGATGTTGTGCTGATATTTTGAAATAATTCGTTGGCCAACAAGTAATCCAGTATAAATTAATATTATCAAAAATAATACATAAATGTCCCTATTTTCTGTGTCTCGTCACTTCCAGCTGCTACTGAGAATGTCTATAATAGATAATTCCTAACAGTTTATTTTTTAGGTAATCAATGAATTAATATAAAAAATATTCATTTAAATCGATAGAGAATCACTATTTAAATCAACCGTAAATGGACCTTAATGCCGAGTCCCGCAGCATTGGCGTTACAGTGATCGTATGTTAAAGAATTAAACAGACATATTAAAGATGTTAAAAATTATAAGTACATCCGGATGATGACAAAAAAACAAACAAACGGAATCAAAAGGCTAAAACCAGATTGTGATATTCGACTTACGTTTCCACATTTAAAAATCCCAACTCCAATTCTCAGCCATTCCGAAATAATGCAGTAAAACAAAAACGAAAAGTGAAGTTAAATGAAAATCGAACTATAAATGTACGTTACATTACCCACTGCGTGAAATGTAAACCTGTTGCACCTTTTCCGCGCCGGATTAAATTATTAGAAGTCCATACAAAACTATTCCAATATCAAATTAACAGCTGGGTGTAAAAAAAAAGTGGGTTTAGCTTATGGTAAAGTTGCTAAAATACTGCGATTATAATTTGAAATAAAAACAAATTTATAATTCAAATATTATAATCAAAACCAACCCTGACAGGGGTAAATTTATTGTGTATATGTGTGAGAAACATAAATTGTTTATTATGGTATAACTTTAAAGGGAAAACAAGCGCGTAGGTGCTGTGTTAACTAACTAATATAAATTTTGAAATATGACAATAAATTTTCTAATAATATTAATCTCTAAAATTACTGAGTTTCAGTTTTAACCTTATATAATTAACCACCAATGACTGTTTTCCCTTCAGAAGTTAGGAGACTAAGTTTAAATAAATTAAAATACATTATAATTGTTAAGGTGTAATAAGTAAAGCCACGGAACTTCCTGGTACAGGAACAGGTAACAGGTCGCTATTTACACTGAAAACGATCCTAAATAATCGGTAAAACACTAAAACGAATTAAATAAATACTTACTCTATGGTCTAGCTTGTGATTCAAGATTCCACTGTATTCCATTAAGCCGCGATTTCATTTTTCCTATCACTCAAAATTTCCAAGCACTATAAACTGAAGCGGAAAAAATTGTTCACTGTGCAACGAGTAAGTTACAGGAGTGCGCTGACGAACATGCCAGTGCGCCTGTTAGCTATCAAGTGATGGGCCGCTGGAACCTCCGGGCTCGCGCCGGCCGGGCATATTTCAGGTACACAAGGCTCTATTAAAGATGCGCAAGCCAACTCACGTGCCTGACAGAGTAGTTAACTTCATTAAATCAAAAGGTTACCTAGTTCAAAAATTATACTCCTATTTACATATTTTTTAAAGGCGTTTTATTCCTGCAACTTAAATGTTTCGTGAAAGACTTTTATTCTTTCATTTCTATTTTTATTTGGGGGACATACTGCAGAACTACTTACGCAATTACTTACCAGTTGGAAACCTTAACAAACAGCAACAACTCTTTATAGAGTTAACTTGAAAGAACTCCCATAACCAAAGAAAAACTTTCAATAACGAAAAAAACCGGTCAAGTGCAAGATTGAATTTCATACTTCGGGTTCCATACACTATGAGCTTGGAAATAAACGTACTCATAAGAATTGGATATTATTCCAACCAACACAAAATCTGTAACGAACTACAATGCCATGTATGTAGTTGTAAAATTGGAACTAAAACGGACACAAATATTATTATCCAGCAAAAGTTTTACTAATTACGCAAAAACTGTGGTAATTTGTGTGGAAATCTTTTTTTTAATATTTAAATAAAGCTCTTTTAGGTGACACAGAATTCACATTGTAATTTTTATTACCCGCGGAAAATGGAAAATTTCGTACCTTTTTTATATGTCAAAGAAAAATCTATAAATATCTGAAATTCATTTTAAAATGTCAGATGTTGTATGACTGTTCCAAATTTCAAGTTTAAAGCTTTAATAGTTTTAAAGATATCATGGTGTTACGGATAGACAACCAGACACTGAAGTCTCCATACGGATTCCTTTTTTACCATTTTAGTATAAAACGCACAAAATTTAAAAACAAAACGTCCGACTGAAGCCAAATCTGTCTCGAATGTTTTAAGTAAATATTACTAATTTGCATAACCTATTTAAATCTTAACAAAAGAAATTTCCTAATATGTGTCAGGCGCAACTTTAGAGTTTGTAAGATTTATGATAGAAAAGTAACACAATTCAAATGTAGTGGTATAAAGTTTTGAGTATTGGGTGTAATTTTTTAGAGCGTATAATATAATATAATTCATTCTACGGTCCATCTAGCACATCTAGCAGCATTTACAATATTTTTAAGGAATTTGATTTGACTAATTACTGTGGCAAAGTAGATGTTCAAACAACATTCGTTACAGCTCCTCTAATTCACGCGTCGTTTTAAATTGAACCTTATAACTGTGATATAAGAGTGACGGGATGTGTGCTTATTAAATGAAAGAACTATATCAGTCAAATAAATACCCAACCAAATAAGCGAATATATTCGATATAACAGATTTCTTTTACCAAAGTATTTTAACATTGTACTCAATTGTTTAAATTAATCTCTACTCGAATATTTTGCAATCTTACATAGCGACATTCGATTTTTCATCAACAAATTATTTATTTTATTTATTTATATATTCTTTATTGTACACCAGTTTTTTTTTTTTTATCATATTTATATTGGAATGGCAATGTCTATCATAATAATATTAACGTAAGGGTTTAGGACCTTAACACACTGACGATTTGGGAGCGTGTTTCCAGCGAAGCGATTAAGAACGTGCTCACTGCGAGTGCGCCACGTGCTGCGTCTTAATCATATTTTACACTCCCTTGTCTCTTGTACACTCGCCTCAATCACTCTCGTTACACTTATTTACTTGAATTATGTAATATGCGCTATGCATAATTATGCATTCATTACTGTAGGAAAATAATTAAAGCAATATTATGTTCAGTTTACATCGGGATCATTATTTTCTGCAGGAACGCTATACAAGGTCCAACCTTCCTAGTCCCGATCCCTCTAAGGGGTTATCGTTCTCATTATAGTGAACAACTTTTAATATGGGTCCAACACTGAAATCGTGAAAATTGAATTAGCTATTCCATACAAATAATTGAATATTACTCGACTAAATGTATGGAACTGCTAAATTTTTTTTTGCAATTTCTTTTTTTGGCCCATAGTAAGAGTTGTTCATAATGGTATGTACAATAATCGGTATTTTAAGCTTCGACATTCCGTAATACATTCGCCATAAGATAACGACCAGCGAGGACGAAACCACAAGTGAATGAAATAATAAGATATTGTAGTACCTATAATAATATTAAAGGGAAAAATCCTGACTATTAATTAATTTACAACCTACGCTTTTAACATCAGTATACTTTCATTTCATTTTGAAATGCAAACTAGTTAATACCGCATTACGAGAATTTTCATGACTCCAAAGAAACTAGAAAATTGTAAACATATAAGTGTTCAATTAATTTACGAGGCAGAAACATTAATTAAATTAGTATTAATTATAGCAACCACCCATGCAACGGGTATTGGAATAAGTAATTAATTAAAGGGATATTTCTTTTTCAATACATAACTTAATGGATCAGTGTAAAGTACAAGTTAGTGATTTTAGATTACGTGCATACGAAGGTACGGTTTCATAGAAAATTTTGAGAAATAAATCTTGTATTTTTCTCAATTTCAGCAAGTAGGTACAATTTCGTCTGTTGTTTGGAGAAAAACTTGCTGTTGGTGAATAGAGGCGAATGAGAAATTACAATATTCCCGCAGAGCACTTTTTTTGAAAAAAACAATAAAGGTGTTTTTAATATCTTCAAAATTCACCTAACGTTTCATAAGACCTGTAGGCTAATTCACGTAACTAATGTAGTGCAGTTGCCGCGCAGTTGTAATAAAATATTGATCAAAATAACACATTTGGTAATCTTCTGCTTCTTCTTACGTTATGGCAATTGAGCCGATGTCGACTATTCTGCCATTTGGTAACCACTGAGCTTCAGTGAGATACGCTCGCTTCAAGTTCCAGCGGCACTGCAATACGATCGGCGCGTCTTAAAATTACGTGAATTAGCCCTCAGAACTCTAACTATACCAGAAACAGTAGCCACCCTTAATGCCTCAAAATTATAAGCCATCCTGTATGTTTGCGTAGGATCGCGTAGTACTTCAGTCAGGGCCCTTTAGTTCGAAGGCCAAGGGGAGCGAACGAGACCTTCACAATGCCCTTCGTGTAAGTTTTATTTTAACCAATCGGCGAGCGAAGACTAACGAGCGAAGACTAGCGAGCGAAGACTAGCGAGCTTAGACTAGCGAGCGAAGACTAGCGAGCGAAGACTAGCGAGCGAAGACTAGCGAGCGTGTCGCAGCAGCGGCCGCCGACCGCCGGAACCGGACATTTTAATGCTAGTAGCTCCAACAAAACCATCTGATATAATAGGGTTTAAAGTTCGGATCACAGAAACAAGGGCTTAAAGGACTATTGATCTCACTAAACTTATTTTATAATTTCACGAAAACACTAGACTAAAGTCCGCAGTTTCGTGAAATTACTAAAATAGTATCAACTGTTCACTAAGATCGCGTAATGTGACTGGCAGTTAGTTAGCTTTACACTTTATTCCGAGTTATCGCGAAACCCTACTCCTTTGCACGAAACTAAGGTTTTTGCGAACTTATGACGTATAAATAAATTGATTAGGCAATTGGTTCCTTAATCAATGAATCGCTGCCAGACGAAAGCATTGTTATTACGATTACTTTGCGAACTAATTTTGTTGTAAAATACAAAGCAAAAACAACGAAGTCGCTGCTGGAATACAGTTAAAAATAAAGCGTAGATTCAGTGGGAGGCACACAAGTCAAAAGGAAAAATCCGATATTTCCAACTCCATGTTCTATTTCATCTTGTTTATATATTTTTGGAAGAATTTTTTTTTTAATTATATTGGTGGTAAGTAACTCATTGATATATTCTGATAAAGCGAAACTTAGGGTATGATACTAAGTTACTCATATCACGAAGCAACGACGAAGTCTTATCACGACGAAGTTTCATAGTTTTAAATTTGACATTGCCTTTTAACATTAATATCAAAATATAGTACATTATTCTGTAGGATTGAATGCAAAGAAAAGTTCACAACAGCGCACGTGTAAAGGTATACAATACACTTATTATTCTCTCATACTCTTTGAAGACCCACGAGTAACATATTAGCACTCTTTTGCTCTATTTCTGGTATAAAAATAATCTGAATATCGCTTGCACGTGTAGAAGAGTTCACAATATTTTACAGTGGCAGGTACTTTTTAAAGGCCATTCCAGCTTTATTAAGTACACGAAACTTTTCAATGGAGAGCTAGCACAATTCAAACAAATAATGTAGTTATTTTTAACGATTACTTTTTTAAGGTTCCGTAATCAAATGATGAAACCTTATAGTTTCTTCATGTTCAGTCAGTCATTTAATTGAATTGCTGAAATTAGGCACATTTATAGATGTTTATAACCGAAATGATAAAAATAACCCCTATATAAAAATTGAGGATAAATATAATACTTATCCTCTCGAGCGAGACGGTAGTAGGTATTTTAAAATCATTATAACATTTTCTGTAACTACTTTTCAAAATTAGGTTCCCGTTTACGTAATATTCAGTACTAAAAGCTTTTAGCGGGAGTCATGTCATGTAACTCTTAACTCCTGAATGACCGTTTTGAAAGATATGAATAATTCTAGCATATAGTAGGAAATTATAATGAAAGCTATCACAACTATCTAAAGTCAATTAGTTCATTAGCACAATTATAGCCGACCGAGTTAATGCGTATCTGAACCCGCGTCACCATAGAACTAACTCAACGGTAAGACACAGAAATCAACCACCGAAACAATTTTATTTCTTGTAATACAAGATTTTAGATTACAATAAAAATTTGATGTTTTTTGTAGTTTTGTTGATTTGTATGTCAAAAACCCACAAAAAAATTAACTTATTCGGAAGTAAGCTAATCTATTAATGTATCATAAAAAACATAAATTGAAGATAATTTTAGTAAGTCTGATTATGGAACCCTTCATGTGTGTATCAGCTTTTGGCATGTTTTTATCAATGCTCTTTTCAGGCCTTTCTGTTAATCCGAGTTCAGTTTCTAATCCGTTTAATTAATATAATGATTATCAGTAAGATTGCCTTATTGTTCTAGTGGTCGTAAGCAAAGCTGCTGACCGTGAGGTTCTGGGCTCAACTCCAGTGTCTGTATAACTTTATAGAGTCTGTCAAAGCGAGCATATTCGACTAGTCATGCTTCCGGGGGGCGGGGGGAAATTGGTGCAATTATATCGAGCTGCTGCTTGCCGCGTTCTGATATTAAATTCAAATAAACCTTTCGATATTTTAGATCGCTTTCATTTATTATTTGTATCATACGGTCGGTGCAGTGAAAATGTCAAAGGTGAAGTAGAAAATACACTGAAGACATCATTATGAAAAGTGCACTAACTATATTTTCATAAACCTGAGGGTTAAGATGGTTGTGAAAGTGATGACTCAAAGTGAGAAAGTATACATATTTAAATGTTATGTATATATATATATTGTGTGTGTGTATATATTTTTAAATGTTTAAGAGCTAAAATAGAACTCAGTCAAAACGCGCAATTTGCAAACAGATTCTAAATGACAACAAAAGATATTTTTATTCCGATGCTAGAATTTCTTCAAACGAACCTTTTACCTGCAATTCCTAGGAATGTATTAATATCTTACTTCTAGAAAATAGAGGAGTTAACGATTTCCTGTTTACTATTACATAAGATAAGATCAGATATATATGATAAAAGTATATTCTTTTTATCTTGTATTCGTTTCGAATGAACGGAAGTTATCGCTTTATTAGACATATTAATTAGAAATAAGTTAAATATAAAGCAAGCGTTTCCCGGACGCAAATCTAAACTTCAGGTTGTGATTATTTTTGACAACAAAGAACGAAATAAATGAATACATATAAAAAATAAAATAAAAACATATTAAATTCCATAACTATTAGTTAATAATAATTTATAATAAACTAAATATATACTAGGAAATATTATTAATAAATTAAAATTTTTATTATGCTATCCATATTTATTAATAAATTAAAGCAACAAGTAAACCTAAGTACTATCTTCCTCTCTCCTATATTTTGCTGTGCCCTACAGGGTCCATGATTGTAACCTACCAAATATTATTTTTACCACCTTATGTACATTGTGGAATGCAAATAAAGAATATGAATATGAACAATGGCAATCTTAACTCAAGACACAAATTATATCTCAACTCAAATTGCTAAGTCTTCTTGCTGTCATAGGCCAATAGGTCTGTGACAGCATGAAGAATACAGTATGACTTTCAATATCATACAGTGCCACAAACTTATCTGACCCGGTAATGGCGTCGCTGCTATCACTTTTACCAATGTCATCTTTTTTAGAATAGAATAAAATACATTATAAAGTCATTTTTGTTCTGTAGCGACGTTAGTTCCAATTTTGGTCACCGGGTCAGATAAGTTTGTGGCTGTTAACATATTGAAAGCTATATGCCGATGATTAGAGAAAAAAAAACAGTCAAGTGCGTGTTGGACCACGCACAATGTAGATCAGGGGGCCTAAAAAGGCCACATTGAGCAATTCATCTACTGATCTGCATAGTAACTGTCAAACAGATGATTACTGAATTTGAACCTTAAGCGTATGATATTAAGAGTTGTCAATTAAGTAGATATTTTGACATTTGTAATATGAATCATATTGTGATTCATCTAAAACGGCCTTTTTAGCCCCCCAGAACCTAACATTTTTCTACAAGTGATTTCATGCGTGTCAGTAAGAGATAATGACAGAAGAGCTCATAGCCAAGCTGCGGAAACGCAATGTTACTTTGGTCCAGCCTTACATTAATAAACACTCGTAAATCATAATGGTAGAAATTTAATTCCGTACGTGAATACACCATTACCAATAAATTCTACGTACAGCATACTTTATTCCGAATGCAACCCTTTTCAGAATATTTTGCATGCTTCAATAATATCGGAAGATGTTTCCTAGCAATACACAGCTTATAGCTGAAATCAATATGGTAACCATGGATCCAAGACTTTTGGGAACAAGATTGAACGCCTAATATTAGATGAGGAGTCGGCGACGTGTGAATTAAATTCAAGTAAGGGAAGTTTGAAAAACGAAGATTATTAAATAATACCATAGTATTATAATTGTTTATTTATGTCCTCGCTCTGAACGTGGGTAATCAACATTCGTGTACGAATATTCGCACAATGAGTCGAGTACGTTGAGCCAACTATTACGATGCTCGCACACAAACACGAATGAGTGATAGCCAAGCGGATGAACGCGAATGAAAATAAAATTTAATTAAAGTTTTCTCGGACGTGAGTCTATGTCTATTTTTAGGATTCCGTACCTCAAAAGGAAAAAAGTAACCCTTATAGGATCACTTCGTTGTCCGTCTGTCTGTCTTTCTGTGTGTCTGTCTGTCAAGACTCTTTTTATCAGGAACGCGTAGAGGTATCAAGTTGAAATTAATCTTAAATACACAAGTCTGCAATCCCTTGGAGCTGTGAAAAAATCAAACTTTTAAGTCAACGCAATCAAACGATACAGCCTTTTATGCCGTTTATTTTGACACTGGCAAGGAAATCATAACCTTAGGGGTACTACCTACAAATTTGTACGGAACCCTCGCCTCGGTGCACGAGTCCGACTCGCACTTGGCTGGTGTTTTTTCTACACTAGATACAGTTGGCCTATAAATTGGCCTCCCATACTAAGGAGGTTGCACGCCATAAAACAAAAAAATAAGTAAGGTCAAAAAGTAAAACCCGACTACTGAAAAAGTATGAAACAAGAAAATATTAAAACATATTCATAGTGATGTTCAGAGGATAGCCGTGGTCGTATGCCACTTTGCCCTAAAGCTAAAGCAGTAGAAGTATTAGTACTGTTACAATGTATTGATTTGTTATTTACCAAAGTAATATTTTCAATTGATAGAAATTTCTGTTAAAATTTATTATTATTGATTCGACTACTTTTTTGGCCGACCGTACATTTACGAGGCACCGCATTAAATTGCGGAACTCTTTCAACTAATCGGCAAACAAGTTGAATGAATATTGCACACACTTATAAGTAAATTGATCGAACAGAAGCAATATAGACTGCTGCGCTACTTTCACAAAGCTATAAGTACACGTTGAAAGAGCGCGTCTCGTTTATAGAGGAAATTATATTATTAAGGTCCTTCAGTTTAATCACGTTGCAATGTGGCATATTCAATTTTCAAGTAAACGGCGAATAATGTACAGGATGCGTCCTATATGGAAATTCGCCATGTCTGTCAATAGAAATAAAGAAGGAAGAAATAAAATACATTTATTCAGCAAGGACATGGTGACAAATACGGAAAAAGAAAATTATAGATAAAATAGAAATTTACACTACCAAAAAAAAGACATACAAAAGACAAAATTTGAAATATAAAAAGGAAAAAATATACTATATTAAAGAATTAGATATGTTTATATAAATATAATGTATAAGTTTATTTAAAAATTATTAATTTAAATATAATTATTTAAATAAGTGAAAGATGAAAATAAGCAAATTTATATAGTTAGGTAACTAAAGGACGGTGCCAGGATTTGGTCCAAATGCGAAACACGATTTTGTCAAATGGAATGGCGTAAGTTCACGCTTAGACTCGTTTCTGAATGTCTGCCTAAGTGGACCTCACCGGAGTATCATTTTTCACTATAAACAAAAAATAATCAACGCGGTAAAAAAAATGTTACATAGGTCCCAGTGCAGTGGCGAAGAGTCTATACAACCCGATTCCCATCGGCTTCCCTTTAGGAATTGGTTAGTGCATAGACCAACGTAGGTAATATTATATTATTTACTCATCCAACTGTCAAAAAAAGGCTTGTTATTCAGTTAGGTCGAGCTCTTCCAGACATTACTATAATATATAATACAAGAGACGGTATGGATTGCCTTGCAGCATTAATTGCAGTAATTTTTAGAGGGCATTTTTGGGATGGCTTCCCCTTTTAAAACACCCTTCGACACTGACAGGTCCTATTTTTTTTTGCTTTTGTAATGTAATTGCACAACTCTAGATGAAAACCTCTGCCGTACCCTTTGGGGAATACAGGAGTGATGATATTGGTATCAAAATGTATGTTAATAGATTTGTTTTAAATGAGTAGTAAAATGACTGTTACCAAAATATTTTTATCTTTCAAAGAGGATGAGAAAAGATGGTAACAATTTTTTTTAAGAGTTATTTGCACTATATGTATGCCATACTTCTACATTATTTTGGACGGATATCCTCGGGCCGATTTTAATGCAGCTTGATTTCCAGACATAAGTCGAAGTTATCAAATTCCATAGCAAGAATGGCAATGTCCTATATTGTTGTTATTTTATTGGAATTGCTTTAACGAAATGAGCTCATACGGAGAAACACGAGTTCGATGAAAATATTTTGACACCACCTGAAATGATACAAGATGCAGGAACAAGAACCGAAATAGAAAACTAACTATAAGCACAATTACTTTCAAATAAAATGTTTTAAATTACATAGATGCAAATTATTTGGATTAGGACGTTTGGATATCCGCGCTTTGTTTGAATAAAGTACTATACAGTACACAAGGCTTGGCGGCTATAATTGGGCATTGATGGACCTACGCTTCAGTAAAGCCTCGGCCCACATTAGGGGTCATCCATAAAGTACGTCACACAAATTTTGACCGATTTTGACCCCTCCCCCGTCCTTGTCACAGTTTATCACATTTGTGAGATCCCCCTCCCTAGTGTGACGTCACATATTTTGCAATTTTAGATATAGAACTAGAAATTATTAAATTAAAACTTCAGTTTCGAAATTAGTTTTATTTAAATTATTTTTTAATAATATGATTTTGAAATTTGACGTCACGAAACTTAGGACCCTTCCCACCCCTTGTCACATAATGTCACACTTCGTCGACCCCCTCGCCCCCTTAACGTGTGACGTACTTCATGGAACGGAATGGATTGTCCCTTATAACGTTCGTCCATCAATATCTGATTTGCCGGCCGCTGGAGTAATGTCCTATTAAAATTATCGCACTGGCGATATGAGCCATTTCAAACACAAATTAATAATCGACGTGTAAACGTGAGAACATTCATGCATTATTGATTTTTGTCAAAGGCAAAAGTATAATTTTCCAAGCCTACGAAAAAAAATTCGTGTTAGTTAGACATGAAGATAGTTGAAATTAGACCAGTATAAACAGAATACATACAGAAATATAGTTATTACTGTTATCTATAAAAACACTTGTGCTGACTGACTGACTGATCTATCAACGCACAACATAAACCGCTCGGGCTAGAAACTTGAAATTTTGACAGTATGTTCCTTTTATGATGTAGGCATCCACTAAAAAGGGATTTTTGGGAATTCCACCCTTAAGGGGGTAAAATAGGGGACGAAAGTTTGTTTGAAATTGTTATGTTTCAATTAAATCCGTAACATCGACTTCAACGCGAGCAAAGCCGCGGGATACAGCCTAGTTAGTTATATTTTTCGGTTGACTATGTATAGGATAGTGACAAGCTGAGCATTTAATGATTTCTCTTAGCTCTTACCGGATCAAGTGCAACTTAATTATAGTACACGTTTAGGGACAGAATATCGACGCGGGTAGCGGGAATCACAATATCAAAGCTACTTTGTGTAATAAAAAGGGAGCTAGCAGAACTTTGACTTAGATTTTGTCGTCGGAAGAGAAAGCGGTCACTCAAACCTACAGTAGGTTTATTGTATAGGTTGTATAGGTTTGTTAACCTTTGAAATCGAAATGATTAAGTCTTTGCCGAAGCCTTTCCCCCGGAAGTATTAAATGAAACACGCATGTGATTAGACTGGGAGCCGACCCTACATAGTTGAGAAATGGCTAGGCAGATGATGATGATCAGGTAAAACTGGAAGGTGCTGGGGTCGGCTTCATAGTTGGGAAAAAGTAAGCTGTGACAACCGTGACCAGTTCCATATTACTTGGCGGCAGCGTTCTCACGATCTATTCGACTAATTAAGTCTTAATGCGCTTTATACTACGACACAACTAAGAAGTAACATCGATGTACCCGATCGAACAACCAATGGCATTGGCTCGTTAAATAATCGTACAACTTATTACATTAGCGTAAAGATCATGTTTTACTGCGGTACTAATAAACATTCGTGGTCTTGAAGACGCGTGCAGTTCGGAACTGATCGTTTCCACGAAGTTTGCCGATGCGACTTCTTAGTTGTGTCGTAGTATACCATAGTTGTAATAATAATACAAATATGCTAATAAATAAATAATAGTATAAAAAGTTTTATTTTAACTGTTGCTTTCGATGAAGAAACTGGCCGCTTATCACGCATAATCGGCAGATTTGGATATATACTCGTCAAAACAAAATAAGGGCCACCTTATATTTTTGATCTTCTGGGCAAATTATGAGGTTCCTAGGTTTCTAAGTTGTAAAATTCATTGCAATGATTTGTTTTTAATGAAATGGGTTTAAATTTTACACAATCCACAGAAAAAAAAAAACAATTTTACAACATTTTCAAGAAAAAGTGCAATTTCAGCAAAAAGTACACTTGGACTAAAAATGCAATTAAAAATGAAATTCTACGGCGTTTATTCTTCTTCCTTTTTGAGTCAATATCTGGTGTAACCTCCTCTTTTCTGAACATATTCTTGAAGCCTAGAGGACATTTTCTATCAGATGCCGCATTGTTTCTTGAGAGATTTGTTCCTAGCTCGATTTTAGGACGTTTAAGGGCTGTCTTTCATTGTCCACTGATCAATTTGTGTCTCATACTCTTCTTTTCAACAGATCCCACATGTGTTCAATTGTGTTCAAGCCCGAACTGTTCGCTGGCCTCGGCAACACTTGTATACAAGCCTCTTCTAGTGTCTCTCTGGTGGCTTTAACAGTATAAGCGCGTGCATTGCCGTGCAACAGCTTGAAACCTGCACCCACTTGCTATGCAAATGTCACCACATAGAGTCTTATGACCTCCTGGATGCATCGTTAAGTTGTTACTGTACCCTGGTTCTGAATTATGAGCTCAGTTCTTCCAGTTTGGCTTATGCCTCCCCACACCATAACATTGGACCCCCCAAATCGATCATTGTTGTGGATGCAGGCATCTGCAAATTGCTCCCTTTTCATCTCCACACCCTTATGCAACGGTCAACACTAAAAACTTTTACTTTGCACTCATCTGTAAAAAGCAATGTGCTTCAGTCACTTACGCTACAGTCCAATTGTTGCCTTGCGGATGTTTATTGATATGCATGATGAATACTGGTCTATGGAATTCGCACCACTTGACTCCTGGACAATTGCTGGTCTTCCTAAAACTGGTTTCTAATTGTTTGGTCACTAAGTCACGTGCCTGTGGCCAGGCACAAGCGGGTTTGCACAGAGCGGGAAGTGACGGTGCTCTCTCTGCGTGCATGTTAGTCTATGTAGCGGTCTTCCTGAGCGGTGATTCCTTTGGTTCTGCCTAATTCCTGACTTCTGACAAAATTTTGGATCTCATAAAAGCAATTCCAGGCATTCTGAATCGCTCGCTGCGAAAACCTCGGCTGCAAAACTACAGATCGCTACGAATAGCCTTCTTGGATGAGTGTTATGGTCCTGGTCGTTGTAGTTAAGTCCATTTGAAGTCGAACCTGTGGAATTACGTTCCTAAAATGCCGATGTACGCACTGACTTGACACACTAAACTGTTTTCAGTACAATACAAATGTTAAATGAGCTTAAAGTTCACGTTAAAAACAGGGTAAAATTAATTGGTTTCAAAAAAGTTGATAAAATCTACCCATTTTAACGGTTTTTCAACAGAATGCTGTAAAAGTGTTCGCAAACACTTAAAATAACACAACGCTGTACAATTTACCACATAGATATAGTTAATGATCATTAAATCATCCATAATGTCGATATTTGCAAGTGGCCCTTATTTTGTTTTGACGAGTATAATTAGGCGCAGAATTAGCCTTATTGTCGTAGTCCTATTCCGAGATCAATACATAGGAAACCTTATATCCGAGTACTTAAGTTTTAGTCAACTTTCTCGCCGATTATACAATTTTTCAAAAAAAGAGTAATAGGGTTTTAAATATCTTGAAAATTCACCTAAAGTTTCCAAAGACGAACTCTCTAACTATAACAGAAAATAAAATAGCCACCCTTTACATTTGCGCCAGCCGTATAGTTACGCAAGAATGCACTAACGTATGCCTTAGATAAATATACATTTAAAACGATTAAACGAATTTTAAATTATATCTTATCAGTCTGTATTTAAACTTAAACTAGTGGTGTAATACGAGTTATGGAATCGATACTTCCAGTCAAGTCATCGGAAAAGTCCATTAGAAACTAAAACTTGAAAAAATGCTTTTTCAAGTTGCATTACTCATTTCTCATCTCTGTATAGTATAAAATAAAGTCGCTTTCCGCATCTGTCTGTCTTTTTGTATATCCGATAACTCCTCCTAAACCACGCAACGGATTTTGATGCGGTTTTCACTATCATTATGAGGATTTCTTCCGTAAGGTTTATATGTATAATACTTTCATATTTAATGTAAGGATAATAGAGAAATTGCACCCGTGCGAAGCCGGGACGGGTCGCTAGTTATTTATCAAACAGTAAAACAATTTTAAACCTTAATGGCGTCACATATTTAATCTATGTAGCACGTATCCCACATCCTTAAAGACGTAAAAGCATGTCAAAACTAAACAGAAGAATGACATTATCCTGAATATTTCGGTACAATGAGTGTGAACTTACCTCTAGCTCTTCGATTACTTTCTCGAGTTGGTCTTCAGTGACGGGGGCGGAGCCGGCTCGTGCGCGCTCGGCGTTTAGTAACTTTAGCCATGCGGTATCGGTAGCATCCAAATCATAGCTGCATCCGGCCTCGGCACGCGCAGGCGTGGTGCTCAATATATGCTTGTCCGCATGGTAGTGTATATCTCGGCTCAGATGAACGTATTTATCTTTAGGCCTGTGAAATAAAAATGTATCTTAGAGTTTAAAAATATATGTGTGAATTTGTTTTTTGATTATAAATTTATGAATTAGCGACAGTTTAGTGTAAGTTTTGATGGCCGGATATCTTTATCATAATAAAACAGTATTCTTGTATACAATTTACAAAAACAATAACTTTTAAACTAATTTGCATTTAGAACATTCTCTAAAAAAAATATTGTACATATATTCGTTTTTTTAAATGAAAGATATACTAATAATTCATTATTTATGAATAAATCTCTGTCACATATTATTATGGTAGAATGGACAATTTTTGTATAATAAATTTATATTGATTCGATAAAATTAACACACATTCACAGTAGTAATAATGTTTTTAAACATCTTATTGGTCTTTGTCTGCCATAATAATATGTGATGTCTTTTAATCAGTAGGCTAATACACGTAACTAAAGAAGTGCAGTTGCCGCGCAGTTGCTGTAAATTATTGATCAAAACAACACATTTGGTATTCTCTTAGCTGCAGTGAGATACGCTCGCGTCAAGTTCGAGCGTCACTGCAATATGATCGGTGCTTCATAAAATTACGTGAATAAGGCCCTCAGTTTTTATTTTGTAAAAGTATAGTTCGGTGCAATCTTATTGGCGGCTGCGAAATGAGTCGACAATAATTATAATCGATTTCAACTTAATATGTTTTTATTATATACAGGTTTGCATAAAATTAGAATCGGTTTGATGGTACTTATTCCAAAAGGCGGGTCAGCCGCCAATTAAATTGAATCCCACTATAAGTAGGTACCTACTTGTTATTATTGTGATTATAATCCTTATAGTAAATTGTTAATTATAATTTTATTTCAACTATGTTAAGTTCATAGTATGTGACAAAGGTATATCATAAATAGAGTATTACAATCCTTTCATTCTTAATTATACCTACGTGTGTTTAATGTAATTTGAAGAATATTAATTTGTATAGAAACGGGTCATCCATAAAGTACGTCACACTAATTTCGTGATTTTTTGACCCCTCCCCCGTCCTTGTCACAGTTGATCACATTTGTGAGACCGGCCTCCCTAGTGTGACGTCTTATATTTTGCAATTTTACATCTAGAAATTATTAAATATTAAAACAGCAGTTCCGCAAATTAGTTTTATTTCCGTTTAAATTATTTTTTAATATGATTTTGAAATGTGACGTCACCAAACATAGGACCCCTCCCACCCCTTGTCACATAATGTCACACTTTGACGACCCCTCCCCCCCCCCTTAACGTATGACGTACTTTATGGATGGTGCCAAAGGTCCTTAATAACAAAAAAAAACCGACAAGGATTTGACTGTGTTTTTACATCATTGTCTCCAAATCGGGAATGCTCCTTTAATAAACTAAGCCATACAAAGAGTAAATTGTGATGTTGATAATACAAACAAGTGTTGATAGATCTATTGTGAATGTAAGGTGTGTTATGTGAAGTTTACTTACAATTTGAATTCCTGAAAGTCGGGTGGTGGTGGATTGTCAATGATCTTGACCTTTGGCGCGGGCAGGGAGTCAGGGTTAACCGGCACCTGTACTCCTCTCTCCCAGTCCTGTTTCCAAGTGTCAGTGATAATCCAGTATGAAGACGGCGTCAGTGGCTCATTGTCCGGCAGTTTCATAGCGCTGATAAGGTCCTTCCTGAAATTCATATTATGTAGGCATGGTTAGAGATTGTAAGTGTTCACCTCTACTAGTAGTCATTTTCATCTACGATTTTTTACAGACTAAGTTGATCTTAGTTATAACAAAATAAACTCCAATGCATAACTTTTTTGAAATGTGCGACATCATATTTTCGTGTTTTGGACGATCATCGCTTCGTCTGTATAAAATCAGTGAGTACATAATAATCTTTTCTGCAACGTAGTTATCAATTACGCAGTTAGGTTCAACCCTTACCTCGCCGCCCTCGCCAAGCCCTAATTCACTTTGTCGGGCCAGCCGGCCAGCCGGCCAGCCAGCCTACACCTAATAATACCTAAGTCAATTATAATTTGTGAACTCGCCATGAGTCTTTTATTATTTAACAACCATATATGTTATGAACATGATCACGATTTTAATTATTTTCTATTCGCTTGCTGTAAATAACTTATTACAAAACCCAAAATTGCGCACAATCATACATTACACCGGGGCAATTGATGATAGATATTGCCACATCGATAACCTGTCAGCGGACGGGGGCAGTAAAGTTAGCCACCCCAAAAAGAAATGACTGTGGTCTAGCCCACATGCAACTCTACTACCACAAACAGTAAACTGTAATTACCCTCCTTTGCGTCGCGCAGTCGGGTAAAAATAAAGTACGGCGGGGCGGGGCAGCTGATGTTGTTTAGGATAAACGTTAAATACATTCATTCAAGTATTTTTTCATTAAAGTTTTAAATGCATCTTAATAAATTCATCAAGCAGCGAAGGAGCGCAGGCGCCCGCTACACTTGTCAGCTTAATATATTTTTTAATAACAGCCTTAAATAGTGCAGATAATTAAATTGTCATCTTATATACCCAAAACAGAAAAGATTACTAGGTATCTTTAAAGCTTGTGATGTTAATGATGGATGATAATTATAAAGACAAAAAAGATGGTGTGTTAGTTTATTATTACGTGCATTTATTGTTTTCTCATATTATATTCGGTAACTAAATTAGAATACCGATATGACCAATCAGAATAATAACCAGAAAGAGTTTAGTTGTGGAAGTTAGTGTCAGAAGTTTGAGTTAGTAAAACTTTCCTCATACAGACATTGACTTCCGATGACAGGTTATAAATTTAATGCCAATAATAGCATTAGGATAGGTTAAAAATAATTTAAGGCTTTGTAAATGACCTTATATATAAATATTTATATATATTATATAAGGTCCAACCATGCTAGTCCCGATGCTTTTAAGGGGTTATTGTACTCATCATTATGAACAACTTTCAAAATGAGACCAACACTGAATTCTCGAAAAAAAAACAGCTGTTCCATACAAATAATTCAATATTACTCGACTAAATGTATGGAACTGCAGATTTTCTATTCGGGATATCAGGGTTGGTCCCATAGTTACATTTGTTCATAATTATGAGTACAATAATCCCTTAATCGGGACTAGTACGGCCGAACCTTGTATTGCGCAAGCCAAAAACTCATCAGACTTCATATATTGACGGAATAATACATCTGTAATAACCCTTTGATTTATGACAACTTTAGGCGACGCTTAGCATAAGGTTCGATTTCGCTTAAACATTGATTTGTACAATTATTATAACCCCCCCCCCCCCCCTTATACTTATATTTTAAACCTAAAACCACCACTTCGCCCAGCACAGTCATGTTCGAATACAACTTACTAACTATATAAAACTTAAAAAATGAAAGGATGTGCCCTTTAATTTAATAAAAAGAAAAATAATTTAAGAGGCTTGATGGGCCTAAATAATTATATTAGCAATGAATCGCATGGATGAGAACATGTGATATGAAGATTCACTTCATTGATGTTATAATGTCGCATCACAAGAGGGAAGACTACATTCAAAAGTAATATTATGTCCTGAAATTCACAACTTATACCAATAAAGGATATTGCCGATCTTACTACAGGATTTGGTCCAAATGCTGCCCAGAAATGCAACTATGTCCCTTTGTTCACTAACATTGATGTATGTCTGGAAATTAAACTACAATAAAACAAAATAATATAGCAGTACGTCAATGATTACTGAACAACTGATAAAAAGAACTGTTACCATTATTATGAGAGATAAAAATATCCTGGTATAGGTCGTAGCACTATTCCTTTAAAACAAAACTTAGTAATAACCTAAATTTTGATACATAACATAGCAATGTTTCATAACCATTCATGCCTATATTCGCCAAAGGGTTAGGCAGGAGTTTTCACCCAAAATTGAGCAGTTATAATAGTTACTCCAAACCCCCAAATGCCATTTAGCGAATACTAAATTCACGGATGCCCAGCTGCCATTAGAATTTAGTAACAGAAAATTAGAATCCCAATAATCCAAAAAAAACCTTTGTTGGTAACCCATACCCACGCTCAGCTACAGCGCTAGCAAAAACTAGATCAATAGGCAAACTTTCTAAAAAATGTACATGAAATCCATTTCTACCATAAATAGGTTAAAACAATATTATAATAAAAAAAAAATCTACAAATCGGTTGCTTACTACTGGCGGACTACAGCTGACTGAAGGATGGATCTTGGAGAAGATATTCTCGAAACCAATTTGTTTATTTGCATATTTTTTTATATGCCTCTGCTCATTCTATACAAATGTAAACCTTTATTGAATGATTGTTCTTTATATCTAATAATCATTCCTTTATTTATCCATTCTTTATAATTTTCTAAACACTAATGCCATTTGAACGGTAAAGTCTTGAGGATAAATATAGTACATTGAAAGTCTAATCAATTTGGTACGTAAAGTTTTAGATTAGACCGTTTTAAACAACTATTTCAATATTTTTGTCTTAGCAGCAGCTTAGAAGCAGTATCTAATATTAGAAATTATCTACAGATGAAATGAGTTTCTACTTTTTATTATTTTGTAAGACACATCCTTTCATTACTCTACATTTTGTAATAAATACATTGAAATGTCCCTAAAAAGTAATAATAAATTTAAATATTTTAATATATCATTACATTGCTAAGCTATTACAGTCGCATTATTTCTGGGCTGTGCGCTATCTGCTATTTATTGTATCTTCTTCTAATTTGTTATATAAACAGTGTTCTTTTAATTTTAGAAATAATAACTACCCATTGAATAAACAATTTAGTAACATCTATCTATACTCATAAAATTGTATAAATTATACAAATGTCACAAAAAGAGTGTATGTAACAAAATCTAAATTTAATATCTAAATAACAATGTTTAAAGTATGGGCCATTTAAAAACTTAACAACATATCTGCTGAATTATTGTAGATCAACAATATTAAAGCACAGCATTGCACAGCATTAATTAGTTCTTTTTGTCATATGTGTTTAAGTAGGTATTACTGAAGTACCTTTTAAAATAAACTTGACGATCCATACTTTTAAATTATTACCAGGAGTCCCTGGATCACATGGATAATATTAATACTCTTTAGCACAGCAAGTTAAGATTATTAAATTCACATTATGTAGTATTTATTATTAATGGTACATAAATAGTTGTATTTCGCATGCAATGCATTTGTTACCAGCATTTGTGATATTATATACTATACTATTTAAGAGGAAGCTATTTTCGTTTTATTTTATTTATTCAGTAGTTAGTAGGATAGGGATTAAAACCCTATAATTCTTACTTTATAATAACTGAATTATAATATAATTATATGTTAATTTTCTCATTCACTGGCTGCTTGTATTTTTTTTTTATTCAGCCTTTATGTCCCACTGCTGGGCCAAGGTCTCCCCTATAGCCTTCTACTCCTCTATTAGTGTTGCCTTCTCTAACCTGTTTTTATAAATATAATTTATATATCTTACGATGCTATACACTAATTCTGTTTGAATATTATAAGAATCAGTAATTACATTAGACTATTCTGGATGACTTTCTTAATCGCAAATGCATTAAAATATGAATTCGAAATGCACTGGAATACATATGGCAAAAATAATATTGTATACACTGCTTATATTGGAAACTGTTATAGCTATAACATATATTATAAGCTATCGTAGTAAACTTAATTTAGTGCAAATTCCTTAAAACTATTTATCACTACAAATATACAAATACTCATATCACAGAATGAATAGTACCTATAAATAAACTATGTGAGAATGATTGCATCCGATCCAAACAGAGCGCACAAACCTGAATAGTTCAGCGGGTGCCTCGGAGGCACTCCTGTTATATATTGATGACATCTTGAGGTCACTGACAGGGCGGAGCTGCCAGAGAGCGTCCTCGGGCTCCGTCCTGCGGCGTTTGGATGCGCCGGCTTCATCACCGCGCATCCCAGACGCCCGCTTTGTGCCTCGCAACGACATCTTGCTTAGTTGGCCAAAACCTACATGTTCACGATCCTTCTACTGCTTTACACTTAGAACGCGGTAGTAACATCGTGTAGAATGTCACATCATTCACTACATGGCACTTCAGTTTGCGTTCCGAAAACCTGAAAACAATGTATGATTCAATAATGTAATATTATTCGTATGTTATTTGCTAGAAAATGGTTAAAGCTGTACACTTTGATGAGTAAACTAATCTCTAAAATTGGTCAAAATCACCAAACATCAGTCAATTTTGACAGTTCAAAAACATTCAGCTCATTCAACCAAACAACAAAACAATGTGTAATGCACAACATTGACACCAATTTTAATAGTAGTTTTACATTCGGTAATAGTTAAGTAGCCGTGTGTAGGGACTATTTGGTGCAAATAAGCATTTTGACGTAAGGAACAAAATGACAATTGCAGGTTCCAACAATATTAAAATGAACAGGTGATAAAGCACTATGATCGTATTTTATCTCAACATAGTACTCTGCACGCTTCATATATACCTAAATATATGTTTTTTCGTGCAAATGAATGAAAATGAATAACAATCCCGTTTGACGTTTCACTTTATTGCATGGGTAAAATGTATGGCGGGCCAGTGGACGGGCCTGCCGAGACTGTAAATAGCAGCGGGCTGCCGAACAGCTGCCCGCTGACCATCTCACTCGCGCATACCACTAATATACAAAATACACTCACACGACAACACCAAAGATTCCAATAATTTCATGCTATAATAAATAACCGTAAATATTTATCTCACGAATAGTCTCCATTGTAGGCTACATAACAAAGTTGACAACATAGATAGCAGCACTGTTTTGTTGCCAGATTGACGTGAGTCCTACGCATCATTTTCTCCCTCGTTTCGCTATGAATGTATAACATGTATACAACAAGTCGATTGTATATCCATTTGCAATAATGCACTTTGTTGAAATACCTCAATATTCACATACATTTTCTGTAACAGACATTTGGCGCCATTGATCCAAAAACCACTTTGGTCACGTGACTATGTACGAATCACCAACGCAAGCCAAGTAAAATGGCCAAAACGCACATCGAGTTCATCTAATGTCATTGGTTTTGAAAGTAACTTGCCGCATAACATATACATGGAGACAAGAGTTTTAATTCGTCAAAGCCAAGAATAAACCAAACACGAACACATATTCAATAAACATTGGATTTGTCAGCAAGTAGCACAAATTACTAGAATAAATTACAACATGAACATAGAACGAGAGATATCAATAAGAAGTTACAGAAATTAGTCACCAGTTGGCGCTCTAGTCAAAAAAACGTAACAATGTTGCCACACGAGTTTTTTTTTTAAATATGGTAATATTTACAATTTCTACTACAATAAAAACTACTACCGAAAGAAAAACATTTCATGTAAAAATGCATAAAAATGCAGCCGGTCTCGTGCTTATAGTAATGACCATATTTCTATGGTGTCATGCGTCTCTTCTCGTAAATGTTTTTTATTATCTACTCACTGGGCTAAAGCATGGCTAAAGCCTAAAGTGGCTTATAGCGAATTAATTTAATCCTAACCATAGACACGTAAAAAGAAGAAATTGCTCATAACCATAAATTTTAATCACAAATCACTCCAAACCATAGAGATAAGATAATATATAGTACCTATCTCCAATTCTCAGTCTACGCTCCAAATGATCTCCAAACATCAACCAAACATTCATTACAGAAACAAATAATTCTATAACGAAGTATGTATGGAGATAAGGATCTTTGAGTATTTAGCTTTGAGTATCTCTCAAAGGTATTTAGGGATGGATGCCCCCGATTTTTACGTCACTGAGCTCATTTATACATCCATCTATGTTGTCAGCCTAGATCACCTCTTTGAGTATTATACCCAAACTCTCTAGTCTCTATAATTATTTTAATAAAAGCGAAATACTGACTTCACCACTACTACACTGACCTTACGAGTAATGATTAATCACTAATCACGGATTCTCAGGAGGTTTAGAGCATAAACTTATTATTACTAGTGGTAAGTTTAGAGCCTGCAAACTTGTAATTTCGCAAAAAATGGTAGGTAGGTAGGTATGCAAAGATTTTTCAAAATTCAACCATATAAGGGGTGAAATGAGGGTTAAAAGTTTGTATAAAAAATATTTGTCCGTGAACTAAGTTGCAAGCAGAGCTAATATAAGTTTAAATACCTATCTATTTCTTTGAGACATTCTGTACCATAAACTTAGAATATTTTCGCTTCCCTCTTCTGTACACTAAACGGTTTGCTGGGTTTTAATAAAATAAAAAGTTAGATTCGTTTGCAAACGTGTCGATTCTATTGCGATAGAAATAAACTAAACTAAGGGCATTTGTCTCTTTCTGTTTCAATAGAAAAGGAAAGTGACAGATGGGTTTAGAGTCTAGTTTAGTACCTACTGTCAAAATATGCAACTAAATCAATGCGAGATTTTAACTAACTAACTAAATCATTGAGAGAAAGAAGACACAACTGCTCAATAAGCAGTTATCCGGGAGTCATTTATAGCATTATTTTCTCTCGCTAGATGGCGTTGGCAACAGTTTTGATAACAGTAGTGTGGTATGACCGTACACATTCTGCGTTGATTCCTTCCTTGTTGTTCGTTTGGTTCGCTTGTGGTTTGTGTATTTTTACGATAAAAAGCTGTCTTACAGGATTTTGTATTTTTTAAACATTACTGAACTGAATTTACGCAGTGACGTTAGAAAAAATTTACGTTAGCTGAACGAAGTTTTCCACTGCCATGATAAAATTTTAAAAGTAAATACCGATAGTTACGCGAGCGCCATCTCTTGATGAAGAAAGAACTAAACTGACAATGCCTCAAAACTTTAGCGAAGTGGTCTGTGCAAGGAACATTATTGGTCTGTGGGAAACGTGGGAAAACTGCTCAATCAGATCTGGATCAGCATGTATCGCTAACTCCATCATTCTATTGATTTATTTTATTGAGAACATAGAGATTTCGCTTAGCGCCTCTCAGATGAAGAACCCGCATAAAAAAAACCCAGAACCCGCCTACGCTAGCTGTTATTCATAAACTTAGGATTTTGCCGTAGACAGAGTAACCAAGTTGGTTATTGTACTCTGTCTACGAATTTTGCTTACGCTTCTGTCATTTCTGTCGCAGCAAAACATCAGCAAAACCTTGCAAAACACTGGAGCTTGACTAGAGACGTAGACTCAGATGAAGAACCAGCTTATAGAGAGAGAGAACTAATGTTTTGAGTCTGTACTCACACGGCAGAAAAAACAAGTATAAATCTTAATTAGAGAACTAATAGTTCTTTAACTACATAATTATCTACTGAATTATTGCCGTGCCTACCGCATTTCAAATTTCAATGCAAATATGATAGAACTATATGAACTATTACAAATATAATATTTCGTAAAGATTTGTTCACTTCAGCTCATCCGCAGTAGAGAAAAACGTGAAAATTTATATATTATTGCCTATATCTTTACCATTGCTTAGACGGATGTTATCATGTTACTGCGAAATTTCAACAAAATCTGCCCAGTAGTTTTGAATTTTATCGATAACAAACAAACCGACAAAAATTCTAAAAATGTATGTTTTGGCTTCTGTATCTTTCCTATAGTAGAGTCATTTTAATAGGTAACATTTGACAGTTCAACAACAAAACCTTGTAACGGCGGGCATAAAATAATATATTTTTTCGTTTTGTTAGAACTGCACAATTGCTTAACTTCTTTCAATTACGATTACATATTTATTGTAATAATGACCGATACGAGTAATTTTACGATTTGCTTTCACTAATAAACCATTCTAAACATAATAAACAATTACTGATCTAAAGAACAGGAACGTCGTTACAATGTTGCGTCAGTTAACCCTTTTTCTTTTTAAACACTAGTGATGTTACTCTAAAAATCGAAAGCTGATAAGTAGAATCGAATGCAATGATTACTTGTGAAGAAATATCACCATAAATTAATAACCACGTTGTGATTATAATAAAACATAATTATATTTATTATTCTTAAACTAACTTTAAAAATACAAAAAATAACGCAATTTTTTTGTTAAATTATATACTGTCTTATTTTGCTCCTTAAATTTACGAAAGAATAAAATAATAATGGGACAGGGATTCGCCTGATGATTTTTTAAATTCACATATGTTTCAAGTCCGTATCGATTCATTCACTTTAATCGATGTTTTTAAGCAGGTCACCTCACTATGAAGATAAAACTGACAGACGTCAAATGTTGCCTATTAAAATGACTCTACTTTAGTATAGGTACGTAGCCCTTACTCATAGATAAAGTAAACCTCTAACTCTAACCATTGTTCTGAGCTTACTAAAATCCAAAAATATTTTATGTACCATAGACATAATAAGTAGGCATTAAGTAGGTACTTAGGCTTACATTCAGAGACGACAAAAACGAGTCTAAGCGTGAACTTACGCTTCCATATGTCAATTTTACGAACAAATTTTGACAGATGGAAGCGTAAGTTTAGGTTTCATACTTCAGTGGTAAGTTCACGCTTAGACTCGTTTCTGTCGTCTCATGGTCGTCTCTGAATGTAAGCCTCAGAGTGTTCAGAGACGACAGAAATGAGTCTAAGCGTGAACTTACGCTTCCATATGTCAATTTTACGAACAAATTTTGACAGATGGAAGCGTAAGTTCACGCTTAGACTCGTTTCTGTCGTCTCTGAATGTAAGCCTTAGTACCTCATTACTTTATTATTATTTCCATGACTAAAAGTATAAATAATATTGAATGACGTCAGTCAGAGGCACTCAGTCAATGCACTCAGTACAATTTAATTATAGTGGAGGGACGAGTCGATTTATTTCCACCCGAGTCAATCGTGTTGAAATGATCGTTGACTCGACTTGACGTCTAAACTACTACGTCAATGAAATTACTAAATTGTGATATATTTTAAAGAAATCGCTATAATAATTACCATTGAATATAATTATTTTAAATTTTTATGTTTTACGTGCATAGATCTTACAAATTTTCATGGAACAAAACGTCAAGAAAAAAAATCTGAAGTGAATTTACCTCCTTAATTTCTATTTCTAAGCCACCGCTCGTCGTTTGATTTTCTGTAATCGCAATACATGCTCATAATAGATTACGTTAATTACGAGAATAGGCCTCCAAAACCGAGTCATCTTGAGATTCGTGAAAAGCAACTCGGGTCAACGAGAACAAACAGTAACTCGAGTTAAAATTAACTCGAGTCGCCCATCGCTAAACTGTCAGCAAGAAAGAAAGAAACCGAAAGAAACGGTGAATTGTAAAACCAAAGAGTATATTATTTACTCAGAACAATGACTGTCATTATTCTGAGATTAATTATGACACGGTGCTGCGCGTGGATCTTGGATTTATTCAACCCATTTCTCTGTCTACGCCACGTCTACGCATTCAACCCTAAAGTTATAGAACCCGCTTACGTCCAAGTTAAATCTAAATCTAAGTTTATGTACCTATCAAGCACATCCATGGTGCAGCACTGCGTTTTTGGCGCTTTTTGTTTTCCTTACTTCAAATTCCCACTTGTAAAAAATATTGCCTACTTATGCATCGATGTCTAGTACTTACCCAGGTACTGCAAAGTTTTTGATGATGTTAAGCTATTTGAAGGTTTTCCTCTAGGTATAATAATAAGTAGGTATAAATTGCCCGTTGGTTCCTATTTTTTATGCTTTTGAATGTATATTTTATTAAATTTTATAATATGTGTACCTACCTATTTAAAAATGTAAAAAATATGTATAATAATGAATAAAGGAAAGTATAAATATTTATAAACAAATCTCAAATGCTCTTTCTTTACTGGAATATATTCGTCTATCTACTTGCTGTAGGTAAAAAGTTAGGTACTTAGGTATTATTTCGATTATATTATAGTTTTATTTTCCTTATTCAATCGAGATGATTCACAGTTTTATATTTCCAATAATTATAGTAGTATTAGTTTAAAAAGATTAAAAAAAACTTAAATTTAAAAAAATCCCCGTCCTAAAAATCGATCACTAACTATAAAAAAATCTCCCAACACAACAATTATGCCTATAAAAAGTAAAAAATAATGGTTTCATTGTTGACCCTTACCTAAGTGCGTCGGGGAAAAGGGGTATCCAAATGATTAAAAAGGAAAAAAAATATTAACGCCTTTAATGGAGTACCTACTGGATTATCTGTAAATGTTTGTCCATAATATATTTTGTTGGGACCAACAACTAGCAAAGTATCAACATCTGCTGACAAGACTAAGGGGTACGCAGTGTTACCAACTCTCAGAAATATTTATCCCCAAAGCTAAAGTTAATAACCCCTAAAATCCCCCAAAAAAAATAATACTCTATAAAAATAATAAATAAATAATTGTAATATTATACAATAATTGAAACATTTTCAAAAAGTTTACCAACTGCGTCACAATCATTATAAACTTCACAATAAAAGTCAAGAATAAAAAAATCCCTAAAAATACCCGTAAAAAAATCCCAGCCCACTTATTTACCCCCTAAATTTGGGGGGAAATCCCCTAAGTTGGGAACACTGGGGGTACGCGAATAAAAGCAATTTATACGCGTTTAAAAGCAAGACAAATAATAGGAAACACAAATAATAGGACAAATTTATTCAAGTTATTACAGTGTTTTTTGTTAACAATAATATATTAAAATTTAAACTTTTAACTCTAAACATACAAAACTACTTCTAAATAAAATTAAAGTTTGATTTAAAAGGTGACCATCTTTTTACATTATGGCTTACTAATAATAACGTCGGGATAAAATACCTAATAATAGTGGTATGAGGAAAAGAATATATAAGATGAAAAAGAAACAGAAAAATTGGCCGTATTCAATCAGAAGTAGGTCAACTCCACAGAACATACTTTGAATTTCTAGTTGTAGATCTTTTAACACTGACCGTATAAAATGATTAACATTGCATTACACAAACTTATATTTGTAATTAAATAGGTACAGATTTTATTAGTAATTCTACAGCTTTTATAAAGCCCATACAATCAACTTAATATGAAACATCTGAATAATGAATCATGAGAAACATCTTCCATTTCCTACATTTTTATAAGCTAAATCTTAAAAAGTACCCTTTCCGGTTATTGAACATTAAATTTACCTATAAAATAATTATTACAGAGAGAAATTAACTTCGTATTCGTTGTTCGATAAAATTAACTAAAAAGGAAATTTGAAAAACAAATTCTACAATTTCCACTTGGAATGATGAATAATAAAATAATTCAACTCGACGAATATTATATTATTGTTCATACCTATGACGATACCAAAATAAGCTGGCTCTGGAGATATTCCGTACAGCTACTTTCATTTTACTAAATTGTGCACAAAACCGGTTCGATGAGTCTGACTCACACGCCGACACACTAAAAGTTTGTATAATTAAACAAACCGCCATCTATCGTGACCTTATGTATACTATTCTCACGTAACAATAAATTATTGAAACTTGTAATTCTTCCTTTTTTGTTTTTGTTCGCAGTTTTCGTAACTAATTAAGCTGCAAACAAAATAGTATTTTTTTTAAAGACTAGCTTCTTTTTTTACTCTGAAGTCTCCAGATCATGTTGAATCCATGGTACCTATCAGTTTCCGTTACGATGTCACACCCTGTATAGGGCAATATAGAATTACAAGTTTCAAAATAATTATTTCAATTATACATAAATATACCTATGTGACAATACATTTAATAAATATTATTCTGTTTATAAACATGAAATTAGTTTCTGACATTGAAAGTTTGGTACTTCGTAGCAAATGGCACTATTTTTTGGAATTTTTTGGGTAAAATAAGAACAGTCTACATAGAATTAAATAATATTATGGTTAAATATGAGTATATTAATTATAGATTTTAATCAAATTCAATATATTAGGTTATACCTAAGTATTTGTTGCCCAATGAAAACGATCAGTAGTTGATGTAAAGTAATAGAATTCTGCAAGTGCGAGTTTCATAGTTAATGTAGTACATAGTCATATTATGTAGAAGTTTGAGTAACATGCATTAATTATTATAGGTGCGATCGCGATCGTACGGAAAGCTTACAATGATTTATGAAATCTTAATGAATTTATCGCAAAATATTGTGCAGGCAGCACTTGATTTTATTTAACAGAAATAGGTGACATTTTATTTATGATTGCTGAAGTTGGTGGAGGTTCTATATAATTTGAAGCAAAAGAAATCGAAATAAATAAAATAATGAAGATGTTAAAATAACTTTGATACTAAATAATCACTTAGACATTATTTTCACGCAAGTTTGCAGTCGAGTGATCAATTGGCGAGTTAACTAGCTTGATACAAAGATTATCGGTTGGGGCGTACATTAGATACACATAATAAACACCTCGCGGAACCCTATACAGGATAGTTTTTTATGTAGTGCGCATAATTTGTAGAGTAATTCAGTCTCTGTTCCTAAATGCAACCGCAGTATTGGGATACACATTAAAACAAAACGAAAATTCGACTTAGTATGGGGGACACACATAATTTACACCGCAAGCCATCCAAAATCAAAATCACTCTGCAAATTTTGCCCACTACATAAAAAATTAAGTTTCCTGTATTCACAGACAAAAGATGTATATAGGTACATATATACTGTGTGCAAAAGATACATTATTTTACGCTTAAGAAAGATGTGGTATCTAATTATTATAAGTAGAATTAGTTGGAGAATATGAATACTGTTTGTGACATTTGCTATATTGTCGGAGCCTAAAAACAATAGTTCATTATTTAAAACCGCTTTTACCTTAGAATAGTAACGCATAGGAGCCTAGTACTCGAACGCAAATTGAGGCAAATTAACCTTAGCTATAAATGGCTAAGTCGATCGTAACAACGGTAATTATGTGTGTGTGTCGGCAGCCATTTATCGCATGCCGCTTACTCATATATTTACGTATATTGCCTCAGTTTTCAGTCGGGACCATGTATGAGATTATATTTCTATGCGTTATTATTTTAAGGGATTTATAGCAAAAATTGAAAATACGTTATAATAAAAATATAATATAGGTAATAAATATAATTTCACCATTCAGAGATCCTTATCACTCTCCCTCGGTTTGTATGTAACATAGACGTTTTATGTTCCATTTAAACATTTAAATTGCATTCGTCCAAAAATTACCCTTTTGTCGATAACCAAAAACAGGTTGTTTCAGAATCAGCACATTATTTACTAGGAGCTGGAAAACTAGCCAGAAGATCTTTATTTGTCTTTTGCATATTAAAATTTGTACACATACAAAGCGTACATAAGCACACAAATGTAGGTTCCTACTGGCCTTATAAAACACATTAATGTGCTGGTTACATATCAAGAATAAACCCTATATACATACAAACATTGTTAAATAATTAACTCATAAAGATGTCATCTTAAAACTACATAACCGCTACTCTTTGTTATTTTTGGTATACAATCTTAATGATAAAACTATTTTAAATTTTAATACGTTATTCCATGTGAACAAAATGTATATAAGCCTCAACAAATTACATTATTGCTAACAATATTGGTGTTATTATTGTTTGTATCTGTATCAACTATCTAACTAGACGCGTCTGGTTATTTCATAATTATACAACGTACGATTTAATTAACTCAAAACCTTACACACCTCTATTAGAATATGGAGTTAAAAGCATAACCAATAGCAAAACTTAAGATTTTTAAAGTTAACAATTATTTTTAAGAAAACAGTGTTGAGAGTTACTTGCTGCATTTAAAATCGATTCTTATTGCCTTGAGTTAAGATTTAATTTCCATTGGCTCAATCGACAGACTGGCGAATTTCATATTTAAAAAATACCTTTATTAAGGATGGTACTCAACAGCAGTATTCGCTTTGCAAATTTAGTTTGCGAGCATTCGTTGCGCGAAGGTTTGTTACGCAAACACATTCTTCCGCAAACAAAGCATTCTTTCGCGAGCACTGCTCCTAGAATTCGTTCTTCCGGCGAATTTTCATTTATTATAATTGATAATAATGTTTTATCTTTACTTCAATGCTTTTCGTCTAGCACAAATGAAAAAGGACGCACGTGCCTGCCTCGTGCGTGCGTTCTGTTGCGGTGACGTGACGTGACTACAAGAGACGGCTTGGCCTTCTGCGTAGCCCTTTCAACGCCAAAGTTTCGGGTAACGAACATAAAACGCAAAGCGAACACCTATTATTTGGACTCACGTACACTAAACTGTTCGGTTCGCGAAAGAATGTGTTTGCGTAACAAAAAATTGCGCAACGAATGCTATAGTAAATCAAATTTGCAAAGCGAATGCCCCCGGTGAGTACCGTCCTTTATAAGTTACTGAAATCGAACACACTATATTCAGGTTTTGAATTTACTAGATTACACATTGAGATAAAAATCAACAAAAACAAACATTGTAGATAGGTACCTACACAATTTTTTAAGCTAAATAATTTGTACCTAATTATTAATTTATATCAAGAACTGTTCGGTATTACAGAGAATTGGTATTAGAAAGAATTTATATAAAGATAACTGGAAAATAAGTAGATGGGTCAGCCTGTTTTCGAGTACCTACTAGAGGGGTGCGCCGATCGGCGTGGCGCATGCCGCCGCTGCCGATTTTTTCTTCGGCGTGATCGGCGCCAACGTCATAGTATGTAATATTCTAATTTTAGGTACAATGCAGAAATATACTAGTAAACTAAACACTAGAAATTTCTAAATATACACTTATTGGTTTATTTCGACGTATTTTTTTATGCAAATTTAATAATAGTCCATTTTTATATGAGCATAATTTAATGCTCTTAATTTTCACCATCCACGCCGATGACGCCGCCGCCGGTAAAAAAGGTACCGGCGCACACATCTAGTACTTACTACAGCACCATTTACCGCCGTGATATCGCGGCCTAAGTAATATTACAACCAGCCAGAACAAAGAGCTCATTTCATACATACGATATACACGATGAACATGAATCGTGTCGCAAAACAAATAGCTTCTATCGTCAATGATGGATCAATATTGAACAACTGAATTTAATTTAGTGTTTCTTACAAGCTTATAAATCTCAATCAGCTATAACAGGTTCAAAATAACTGGTAAATAGTCTCCTTCGGAATACAGTTATCTACATCTCTACGTTCATAGAACTTCATTTATAATACCCCTCAAGTTCCCCATAATTATGATGTGTTAATATTTATATTAAATACACTATTCTAAATAATTATTATAATATTATTGTACTAAGAGATAAAGGTACAACGAACAAAAAATTTCAAATTTGTTAATGCCATTACAAATATTTGTCGAATATTTGGCTATGATCTCTTACCGACTACAGACTTTAGAAACCTTTAGGTACCTATCTGTATAACAAATGGTGATAAAATGGTAGAATACTTTACCTAAAGGTAGTTATATCCTATAAGTTAAGTCGTATAGGTTAAGTTTAAAGAATGAAGTCCGTAAGAGGTCCGTACTATATCTAGATACATATATTCAGACCAACACTCCTGTATCATCAGATCCATTAATTTCTATCAGTCCATTAAAACAGGTGTATCAGTACACTGTCTAGTGACAAAACCTTAAGGCCCTACTTTATTAGCGGAGGTTCTTTTAAGGGTTTATAGTACTTATTATTACGAACAACTTTTACTATCGGACCAACCCTAGAATCGCGATTGCAGGTGCCAACCAGGGCCGCGCCGACCCCCCACAGCGCCTGTGTGCGAAACCTATGAAGCGCCTCTTTTTTTCACGAATATGCATGTTTAAAACTATTTTTTTTTATTATTTGTTAATTTTGACCGAAATAAATGTTCTCCAGTTTTATAAGTAAATAGATAAGTGTAACAAAAATAATTTCGATGGCGGCGCCCCTATTGTCTTGGCGCCTGTGTGCGCCGCACACTTCGCATATAGGGGCGGCGCGGGCGCGGCCCTGTTCCATACAAATAATTCAATAGGTATTACTTGACTAGAACAGCAGATTTTTTCCGCGATTTCATTTGATCCCATAGTAAAAGTTGTTCCTTATGATGAGTACTATACTATAACCCTTTAAAAAAAACCTCCGTTAATAAAATAGAACCTTATTTATTGGAATAGTGATATGAAAAACCAGCGTTAAGCAAATTAAGTGTCGGAAAAAGTGATAAACAATAGGCAATAAAAAGGAATGATTAATTGAATGCAATATTTTATATTGTTGAGTTTGGAATTTTGACGAAGTACGTCGTGGGTTACGTTTTTTCACCATTTGCACACTGCTCAATGACCTTCCCATATAAAAATGTCAGCAATAAAAAAACACTTGTTTTCAGTCGCTTAGTTCTTGAGAACAATCGTTCAATAACCTTGAGGTTATTGAACGATTATTCTCACGATGGGTGGTCTCTCGCAAGAAATATGTTAGTCATTTAATTTAATTGAACCCTCTAGGAATACAAACAATAACAAAAAAAAAATAATTAATTCACTGATTTCTCTAATACTGATAACTACTGATTGTTTCTAATTTTATGACCTTGTTATGTTAAAAACGTAATAATTATTCACTTTTGATTTTTATTTATGGAACTCAAAAGAATTAAAAATTGAATAGATTAGGTATTAAATTATCTTGTCTTTTCAAAGTGATTACAATCTTTTTTTGACAGGTGTAGATTCAGAATGATATAAAATTACGTGTATTCTGCTATTTAAATTGGCAAAAATATTTAAGATTTATTTGAATTTAATCAATAAAAGAATTCCAACCAAATATGCTGATTCACTCGTATTTTTAGTGTCTTGAGACGTTCAGAACGTTGTTTTGGACACAGGATTTTTGTTAAAACGAAATCGCCATGGTAATAAACACAAGCTCTGTGTCACTGCGTTTTACGACGATTGGCTTATAATAATATTATACAGGGTGGAATTTTCGAAGCGTATCTGGAGGAAAAGTACTCTTAATACTGAAGACAGCAAATTTTACTCAAAGAAAACATTCCTTTATTTTTAAAAAGAAACAAAACTGCATTTAACGATTTTTGAAAATACGCTTGCCACACCCGGGAATCGAACCGACTAAAATCCGAAAAAATAGCATCCTGTACTTTTATGGTACCAATCGATAGGGTCAATCATAAGGAAACACATGTACATCTCAAAAACCATTTCGATTAAATACTTGTGCGAAATATTATGTACCTACATAAACTATAATATGTTACTGATTTCAGTACACAATGGCTTTAACTGACATACTTTTGAAGGTAGGTACATTGTTAAATTACTTCCTTCATTGACCAATGTATTGTTTAAGAAAGAAACTTTGAACATTGAAGTGTTAACCACCATAAGGATTTGCCACTGCATCAAACCATTCGATTTTATTATGACTTGCAATGTCCGTCGAAACACGTAGGTACGTTAGGTACTAACAGCGTTATACGTACTATTATAAGGTCTTACTTCATTAGAGGAGATCCTAATACGGTTATAGTACTCATCATTATGAACAACTTTTAATATAGGACCAACCCTGAAATCGCGAAAAATTAATCAGCAGTTCCATACAAATAATTCAATATACTCAACTAAGGGCCATGTTCATCGACAATATAACAGATGGTTAGAAATAAAACGGCCGTTTACCCATATAAAATTTCCTGTCAACCGGCTGATTTGTACCTAACCGTCTGTTATGTTGTGCCTGAACTTGAACTTTAATGTATGGAACAGCAGATATTTTTATTTCGTGATTTCCGGGTTTGTAGCCCTAAAAAGAGCTTCCAATGATAAAGTAGGACTTTATATTGAATTATAAACAGGTATAACTTATAATAAGAGGTACATTTCAATCGTTTGGCGACACAGTAACAATTTCCGGTTATTATTATGTTATTTTAATAGACTACATATTATGGAAATCCTTTTGGACAATTTGATAACACGAAGTATAAAAATTAATTCACTCAAAGCACTTGACTCCAAACTTAATATGATGACGAATCTGGGGGCCTAAAAAGGCCACATTGAGCAATTCATCTAATGATCTGCTTAGTAACTGTCAAACGGATGATTACTGAATATGAATCTTATGCGGATGACATTAAGAGTTGTCAATTAAGTAGATATTTTGACATTCGTAATATGAATCATATTATGATTCATCTAAAGCGGCCTTTTTAGCCCCCCTGATAATGTGTGTAATATAAACTATCGTAGGGCCCGTTCACACGAGCTACTATTAGCATCGGCGACTAGCGATCTTACGATGGCATCGATGCTGCATCGCGTTTTAGCGACTCGCTGCGTCAGATCGCGGTTGCTAAAACTAGCTCATGTGAACGGGCCCTATAATATTTTGACGTATAGGCAGTAGGCTTTCCCGCAGTTGTCAGAGTCTGTAGATAAGATAACAATCTCCAATCAAAATGTACAACCCCCGTAGACCAGTTACAAAAGAGACGCCTGACAAATGTATGGGATTTTTACGAATCATTACTCTTCGACTGCTTGATGACAGACGTTGGTAAAAGCGACGGCAGCGACACCATGACCGGCGGGTCTACCGCGTAACTAAAATTGTAATGAACATCGACATCGGTATTAAACTTCAATACGATCGTGAGAGCCTAAACTTTGAACTAACTTGTATTTTTTTTACCGATCATGAAGATAGGAGTCCCAACTATATGATAGGTATTTTTTTTACAAGTAAGCTCAAAGTTTAAGCTCTCACGATCGTATTGAAGTTTGATACCGATGTCGATGTTCATTACAATTTTAGTTACGCGGTAGACCCGCTGGTCAGATAAGTTTGTGGCACTGTACACCGTTCGACGTCTCACATACATAAGGCGCGGCCAACTATCTCCGCGCGGACTTTAACTTATGCTGTTGATCGGTCACGCGATTTATAAATGTCCATTGGTTGTATGAGTACTGCACGGATAATTCCACAAGTTGCGATATGGTAGATATTATCTGTGTCCCAACCATGGACTATTATTTGGGCCATTCGACTGTTCTCTATACTTTTTGAGCCAGACTATGACTCAGGCTCGAAAGTGTATGTGAAAGACAAACGGCTTACGTATGTTCTTTACTCGTTTATAGTCCGCGCGGAACTAGCTGGCCGCGCCTTTGTTGGAGACGGGGGTGAGGGCGGCGGGTTGCCTAGTGTCGACGGCACCGTACTGAGTAATGACAGCAAGCGCCCCGCCCCTCCGTCCCACCGCTCAAATACCTAAGGCGCGGCCAACTAGTTACGCGCGGACTATAAAACTTAACATTTTCATAAAAATTTACTTACCTTTGCTGTTATAGAAGTGACTACCAAATATTATGCAGTACAAACGAAAAAAGTATTCTCAAGCGTTTACAATTTATGTTTTCCCCTTCTAAACGAGTTTGAGTATTGACATGAAACTACTATGTATAATGCTGTAGCATGTTAAGGGATTAAAAGCAATCTGGAGCACCTAAGTTATAAATAAGCATTCCTTATAGATTTAATATAATATTATTACATCGCAACATGACAATACATCTATTAATATATAACTTAAAACACTTCAGATTACAAGAACGAACATCATAAAATAATAAACCTTCAAACGAAAATATAAGTGGCGATATAAATAAAATTTAAATAAAGTAAAAAAATCATGCGTGTTAATATTACTTTAACGACATACAATAGTCTAAAAAGGAATGAAAACATTCATCCTACCTACAGATCCCACCAAACGCCGTCTTACAAAAATTTGGCATTTCTAAGTCAACTAGTAGACTATACAACTCGTTAGAGATTTTTGTATACCAGATAATTATCTCCGCTACTCTTTCTTGAACTGAGGTCATCATTTAGATGATGAAAATCGACTCCTGATGGTCTAAGAGGAATTCAGTAAATTTGTTAATGGGGGCAATCGACAGCAGCGACATCTGACCGTTGGGCGGCCAGGCTAGGTTGGGCCCGAACACCACGGAGAGATTGTTGGAGGTCATTTTGTTCAGGCAGCTTCTGTCCTGTACCTGTGGAATAAATTGTGTATGTAAATGGGAGCCCGTAGAGCACTTAACCACCGACAAAAAGAGCGGTGCTATAAGTTTGTAGTGTGTATCTGTTTGTCTGTCTGTGGCATCGCAGCTCCAAAACGGATGGGCCGATTTCAATGCAGTTTGTTTAAATTGAAAGCTAGTTTAATCCGGAAGCACCTTAGCTATGTTTCATGAAAATCTGATCAGTTGTTCAAAAGTTACATCTCTTTTTCTAGTTTCAGTCGGGGGTTTTTGACGGTTAGGTTATCGCTTATTTAATTTAGTACTAGGCACTTTGACAGAAAAATTTAAAACGACTTTTGGCTAAGACCGTGCGCGATATTAGTTGCAATAATCGTGTGTGTAAGTTAGTGTTGTTAAGACAAAATTGGGACTTCTATTGAAGTTACAGCCTGGATATAAACCAGGTAGGTATGTAATCTTGGCATACTTTTGAAATCACTTTATTTCTTAACATTTTCCCATAGACACTAATTACATATAGAAGAATAGAACAAAGTTTCAAAAAAATCGCAGATGATAGATTTCTCCTCCAATTCTCTTAGAGAATATAGTACTTATACAAACCTTCCACAGGAATTGGAAAACGTATTTCAGCAATTTGTAGTTGTCAAGAGGTAGACGCTCCAGGATCAGAATTTTAATCATGCGAGGCTTGTCCCGGGTGGAATGGCCTGGAAATATAACACACAGATTAAGAAAATAATAAGTATTAATAGATTTATTTTTGCAAATGTAAGGGTTGGTACATATCTGAGGGAAATTGCGTCGAGCTTATCATTAATGGTTGAGAGACGCACTAACGCATCATTAGTTGGTGGTTGAGTGTGAAAGGTTGAATGTTTTATCATATAATTGTCTGTTCTGGCGTTACGCAACCGATAATACGCAACGCATTACCGACCCTAAGGGGTATAATACTCGATATTTTTAGGATCAGACACTAACGATATTGCAATTGCATCGATGCTGCATCACATTTTGGCGACTCGCTGCGTTTGAGCGTGGTATCAAAATCGCGCACTTTAGCGATTCTATCTATGTTGCCGAGACAAGTTATACTCGTAATACTTACTCTGAAAATTCATGATTTCATTGTATAGCTCAAAGGTGAGAAGCGGCTCCTCCAGGTCCCGCAAGAAGGTCTTCAGCAGCACTGCTGCGTTGTGCGGATCGTTCCTGAACCTCAAGGGCTCGCCACGGTTGCAGGCGCGTTGGAGCTCCTTGATCACCGACATGTTGGCGGAGCGACGGAATATGCCTTCTGTCTCCAGGGCTGGAACAATGTTGAATGATTCTTATAATACCCTTTCAACATACAAAAATTCTCCACTGCCTATCAGGGGGCCTAAAAAGCCCACATTGAGCAATTCATCTAATGATCTGCTTAGTAACTGTCAAACAGATGATTACTGAATGTGAACCTTATGCGCTTGACATTAAGAGTCGTCAATTAAGTAGATATTTTGACATTCGTAAGATGAATCATATTATGACTCATCTAAAGCGGCTTTTTTAGCCCCCCAAATCTGGAATAACCTCTGCTTAAATGAAGGTATATTTATTTTATTTTATTCTTTATTATTTTAATACAATGCTTCTGGTACGAGTATATCGTTTAATTAATATAATGTTTCTGGTATCTATATATTAATACGTGAATAGAAAGCTTTGTACCCATTTTTAAGCATATTGCGTGCACGGAGTAGTCTGAGATTTGGCATAGTTAAAGTTTATATGGAGAAGGAGTGCGGGAAGCTAAAATTACGGTCGAATTTAGACCACTGGGCGATCACTAGTATCGTTTAATTTAGCTTACAGTTCCTGTCAACCACATCAATCACAATAATATAAATGCGAAAGTAACTCAGTCTTTTTGTTACCTTTTCGAGAGTTGTATAATACAACCCTTTCCTACTATCCTTGTATTATAAATTAACTTACCATCAGGCTGCAAAAGGAATTCAATACACTGACGAACAACGGGCGGTATAGCCCCTATCATATTAGCGTTATTTTCCTTAATGAACGCCAATGAAACGCCAAATTGTTGAGTAGAGGGAGGAGAGAGGCTGTCCTTTGGTTTCTTCTTAGCTATGGCAATCGGCGATGACTCGGAAGGCCCAGAGTTCTGAAGAGCCAGTTCAGCAGCCCTCGGATTTTTGGACAGTAACATCTTGTTGTACCTAAAAATGGTAAGTTTTATAGTTAATACATGTAGCTCTCCTTCACCGTCCCAAATGTAATGTATAAACAAAACAAATAAATAATATAGTTTTTTTAAAAAAACTAAAGAAAACGCTTTTGTCATTCAAACTAAGTGCCCGGCCACGACCTTGCCGCTATCAGCGGTAGCTTAGAGCGGGGCGGCGAGCGGCAAAAACAAAATGTATAAAAACGTATTAATCATGCCACGAAGCACCGCTCACAGCGGCAACGCTAGCGGTTTTTGCCGAGCGGTTCGTGGCAGCGGCGGGCGGCGCAGCGCGCGGCTTGAACAAATGTACGGACGAGTGATTGAGATGCCACGAATCCGAGCGGTACGGCGAGCGGCATTGCAGCGGCGGACTCAGCGGCGAATGGACGAATAAAATATTTTAGACGATTGTTGCGATGATTGGTGACAGACAACACGTTTGGATCTGATATTGTGATGTTGCAAATGAACTTTTATGTGTTGAAGAATATAATCAAAAGTTTCTAGACTCATTCATGTGTACTCATATTTTTGTCATATATTTTATTTTTGTACTCATATATTTGTGTCCGGATATTTTCTGTATTATTTGTATAAATCACGGAATTCACTATATTTAAACCGGTTTTTATTTACTTCATGCACTCCTTCTCTCAAAATTATTCAAAATATCTTGCTTAAAATATGAACTGCTTTCAAGGCAAAGAAGAGCTACTTTGGATAACGCCATGTCAATAAAAAATAAATGTCTAAATACGTCCACTTCGGTTTCTGCCGCTAACGCTACTGAGCAGTACGTGGCATGCACAACGCGCCGCCTGCCGACACCGCGCCGCTTGCCGCGCCGCATCCCGCTAAGCCCAAAGTCGTGGCCAGGCACTAAACGTGTATGCAAAATTTCAGCCCAATCGAAAACCAGGAAGTGGGTCAAATTTAACTTCTAAGATTTTTTTACATAGTTAGTTACAGGTGAAGCTAATAAAAGCGTTTTAAAAAGAAAATAAGAGTCATTTCTTTTATCTAGATTATAAACTTATGCTTGAGTTTTCATTATTTCCGTACAACAGCATTCTTATAGCTCCAGTGGATTTTGAAGGACCTGCTGCAAACATTTCTAGATTAAGGGAGTAATTTCACTCCTCATTTTTTTTTCTACGTGAAGTTTTTGCTCTATGTTGTCGTAACTTTTTTTTTTAAGGAAACCTTGCCTCTCTCTATGATCTTCTTCTGTATCGAGGGTACAATTTACAAACATACATGCACACACACCCAGGCCCGCTACAACTATGTGTAGAACATACAAATAATTGCTCCGTGCACGGATGGAACCCGTGGCACGTAGCGTAGATACCTAATCGCTTAGCCGTCAGATTAAACAATTTTTTTTTCGACTAGTATGTTCTGAAATGGTTGTTAGTAAACTTAATAAAAAAAAATAAGTTCTTGTCCATTTTATCTCTTCGTTTTCAGTAATGGAGCTACAGGTACCATTAAAACTACACAGCAATTTGTTCAGTTGTTGCAGTGACTCCGTTGCGATGACGATGTGCGGTCTTATCACAGGAAGTACTTCCTAAGCGCCGTTACGTAAAAACCACAACTTCATGTGACGAGTAGAGATGACACATAAGCAACTCATAACTTTCACGTCGATATCCACTTAAAATAATACGTGAAGAGAAAACTTTGTACCCCTTTTTAAGCATATTGCACGCAAGGAGGAGTGAGATTTGGCATAGTTAATGTTTATATGGAGAATTTCGACCAATGGTAGATCACTAGTCCACATAAAATATACATCACTCGAGCGAGTCCCACTGTTTTTGGTTACCTCTCACTGATTCCGCTTTCCGCGAATAAATAGTTAGCACTTAGCTATGGCAAAGGGTGGCAGTTTTAAAAGGGGAAGTCGTCCCAAAAATGCCCTCTAAACATTTCTGCAGTTAATGCTGCAAGACAAAAATCGATACCGTCTCTTGTAATCTATATATAGTCATGCCTGGAGGAGCTCGACCAAACTGAATAACAAGCCATATTACGTTGGTCTATGCACTAACTAATTCCTAAAGGGAAGCCGATGGGAATCGGGTTGTATAGACTCTTCGCCACTGATAGTTAGTGCACTTTCCAGGCGTTCTCGTGGCGGTCGTTGATGTCCCGGAAATACGCTGAACAACTCTTTTCTGATATTTAGAGACTATTTTTAGCACAGCTAAATAAAGAGTAATTGAAAAAGAGCTGTAAATATTGATTTTCATGAAACATAGCTAAGATACCCGATTGAACTAGCCTTTAATTAAAATAAACTACATTGAAGTCGGTCCATTCGTTTTGGAGCTACTATGCCATAGACAGATCCACAGATACACAGGTACACACTACAAACTTTTTTGTCGGGGGTTAAAAAGGTACTCACTCTAGCACTGCATCGGGTATGCATAGCTTATCCAGGTTCAAATACTGCTGCAGTTCGTGTAGATAGTTGACGTACATCATCTTCCTGCCAAACTTGACGCTTATGGCGGGCTTCAGCATCTGCCATACGATTCGGATAAAGTTCGTTGGGTGCACTAGATACAACGCTTTTAGATTCTTCTTGTATTTTCTATCGAATGCTTTGTAGGCTCTCCACAGCCATGAGAGAGGAGGTTTGTTCTTGCTTGTTAGGCCGCAATGAAAGTACACGACGCTGTAGTCTTGTTCCACGTACTTGTCAAGTGTGAACATTAGGTACCTGGAAGATGAAGACGGCTCTGAAATAAAAATATTACGACTAACGAGGCAACATGATTTTGGACAAACAAAAGAGTAACGAGGATGAAAATTATGTTTTTTTTTAAATATTGGTAATTCGACCGTTATTGCCTTCGCAATAAAACAGAAATAACATAACCCTCTCCGTAGTCGGGTAAAAAGAGCAGAAACTTGTTATGCATAATTTAAATACCTTACCGCAGACTATCAAAAAAATTTTTTACTCATAGTATAAATGTTACGGTTTCAATATAATATGAATTGTTAATATATTAAATTTCAATGGATTCAGAAGTTTGATAAGGTTGAATAAATCCTGGATTTAAAATACATAGTATTTTCGGTTAGTACAAAATAAAAGTTTCATCTGCATGATATCTTTTCTTATTTTATAGTTAAAACATTTGCAATACACAATTAATAACAATACATGAAAGTGAGAAGACAAAATGAGATAATAATTATAATTTATCGGAAAGTATAAAAGTGACATACCTAAGTAGTTTGTCTGGCTGCAAATCCTTGCTGGGTGGCAGTCTGCAGGCTGACACCACTATGATTCGTCGGCCGACCTCGTCGTCGCCAACGACTTCCACCAGCCCGGTCCCGTTGAGTTCCGCGAATGAGTCTTCGAGTGAGGACGAGATCTAAATGTAAGTGTACACTCAGCTTTAGATACTTCATTGTTTTAATGGTTGACTTAACGCAGAATTTCAAAGTCAAAGTTTTTTAGTTCAACTGGGCCTTTGCAAGCACTTTCAAAACGTTGTGATTCTAGGTCGTAGACGGAGAAACCATTCTAGGTGCACGGTTCCAAGTGGGTTGGACGTTAGTATTGTCACTAGGGGTGGGGGGGAGGGTCTCACAAATGTGATCACCTGTGACAAGGACGGGGGAGGGGTCAACGAATCACGAAATTATTGTCACGTACTTTATGGATGACCCCTAAGTACTAAACGTAAACCTGTCACTACATGTACATACCTCTGCATAGACTTCGGGTGGCGTCGCGAGTTCCTCTTCAAAGTTCTCTTCTATCGTGCCGTCGCTGGCCGAACGTTCCAGAAGATCGTCGGGTATGTCCAGTAACTCAGGCGGTAGCGGCGCTGTCAACAAAACTAAGTTTAGTTACATTTTAAATGACATATTTTGTTGGCTTACGCCTCGGTCGCACGTTAGTACCACCATAGGTCATAAATGCAAAAAGTCTATTATCAAATATTTATTATTTAATTACATAATGATTTATCGATACACAAGTTACCTGAGGATATAATATAAATCGTTTTTACCCATTTTACTTTATAATCGCTAACTTTTAGACCCCCAGAGTGAAAGTATAGTTATGTTTGCATGCACTCACCATTATCAGTAACTCATCAGTAGTGCAAAATTTCTTTGAATTGTTTTGTTTGAGATTCGTTATTGTATATTGATTTCCAAATACAAGGTTTGTCAATATAATATTAATAAATCTTTATTTGCTGAACATAGATGATATACATGATGTTGGACTTATTATTAGTTAATGTTCAAGAGTGCAAGAAGTTATTTTGTTTTTGGTTTGGGTTATTACTGCAGTACTTCTGTCAACTCCAGCAGATTTGCAATGAAGTTCAACCTTTCGATACAATTACCTACCACAGGTGACACCTTTACCACAGGGCAAGAAAACCAACAACAATCTTATATTGTAACAATGACTCGGCTACAGGTCAGCAAACTCTTTAAATTATTAATTTATTTTATTTCTCTAGAAAACTTACAGCTATACCAAAATTAGACAAATAACAGTTATGAAAGGCCAATTTCAATTTTTCACAAATAGCTTAATGAATAGAACAGCCATATACATTGATTAGCCATATATTTTACAACAGATTTTTTTTATAAATTAATTAATCTGTTATTGATTTCTATAGTAATTTTGACACAAAGTAATTAATAAAGTGCTAAATGAAACTTAGCTATCCTTAAAGGATGTGCCAGGTATCAATTACTTTACCATTATGGTCACTCTTGCATCATAAAATTCAATTGATATGAATGCACTATTGTCTACAGCCAGTTATAAGGGTAAGATAAAAATTCCTGCTGCAACTAGCATTGTTCTAAGTTAGTCATTGGTGTTGATTCTATTGTACATTTTGACAGAACTAAGACAGACTAAACTCATCTGTCACTCCATCTGTCGTCCTTTTCTATTGAAACAGAAAGAGACAAACACCCTAGTTTAATTTAGTACTGTCAAAGTGTGCAATATATGACAGTCAAATACCTACTTTTGACAGTCGTTACGGGAGTCAGCAACCTAAAAAGTCTGACAACCGGTCTAACCTTCGGGTATCAGTGTCTCCCAGTAATTGGGTGGTGGGTAGATGGCAGTTGCTCCGTATAAAATACTGTTATTCAGCCACATCTGGTTAGACTGGGAGCCAACCCCAACATAGTCAGAATAAAGGCCAGGCAGATGATGAAAGTGCGCAACAGAATCAACACCATTGTATTTGAAGCATATTCAAATTATCATCATCATCACCTATTTAGTTAATACTATACTGACATATTAGTAATGTCATGTAAAAATTAAATGAGAACAGTGATGAGATTAATAAACCTAATAAAGTACAGGAAAATAAACAAAAATGAGTCTTATCAACCACTGTAAAGGTTTATAATTTTTATATCCTCTAAATAGCAATCTCTTTAAATAATTATGCTTCCATTCTACCCTTTCTGTTTCATATCCTCTTTACTTTAATGTAAAATAATGTCATTTTATAGGGAATTAAGGTACATCATTATCTCCCAGTCATGCAACTAAAATAGGTAGGTACCTCACACTAAGTACCTACCTTGAGTTAAATGTAAAATGATGTCATATTGAGTTTCTACATTATATTACTTTAAAAATCTTATTGGAACCTCAAAAGTCATTAGAACAAGTAGCAACAACAAAGAACTGTGAACACAAGCAATCATAAATTGCGCAAATATCATAAAGGTTACATTTTACAAGTACCTCAACTAGTTATCAACTTGTGAGACCTTACCTAAGCCTGATGTCTGTATAAGTTCTGAATCATCGAACTCTAAGCTTGGCTCGTAATCGTGGTACTCCGAGAGGCTGGTGTACGTCTCTTCAGGGTCAGGGTTGCAGCCGTGAAGCACTGCAACGCAAAACAATAACATCATTGACACGAATATTTACATACCTACGTCACACGATTGCGGATCTAATACCATACCTTGGAAAGCCCTCACAGGGCTCAACTTTGGCTGATGCTCGGACTCCATCGTAAAAACACCCACACTTCAACGTTTTTGATAACACCAAGCACCAACTTATAACAGTGCGAAATGTCAACTCACTTCCTTCGAACTAAACTTTATTACAACACCCGTTGGCACATCAGCAACGGTTTTCTAACGTCACGGCGTACATAATTATATATAAATACAACGCTAAATGTAAACAAATAACGCGAAATCTACGATTAGAAATACGAAATCACGAATGTACGAAAATCGTTTTCGTATAGCAAAGTTGGTGACAGACGGGCGAAACCACAGGACAAAAACGTAAACACATCTCTAGTGAGTCTGTGACACAGAGTAGGTACTGTACTTAGAGATAGGTAAAACTTTGTACTAGTCTGTCTTATGTCTTATTAGTCTGTGGTGGACACTGACTGACTGTCACATTATTTATTTACAGCTTTACAGCCGTAAATCATCGACGTTCATGAGTTTCTAAGTTTTACAGTTCGTATAACAGAGAATATAAACACACAATACCATGCTGGGCTATTCTAATGCTGGTATTCCCGACAAATCATGGCAACCGCCTGTAGCTGTGATTGAAACAACGTAAGAATTTCTAAATATTGTTTTGAAACATGCATTAACGTTTAGGTTATACTGTGTACCTACTGATTTAAATTTACTATTTTCAGAATGGGTAATATGGTTGTGGAGATGTATTGGAAGCATTCACCGATTACTTGCAGAAATTTCATGGAATTGGTCCGAAGGGGCTACTATAACAATACGAAGTTCCACAGAGTTATAAGAGACTTTATGATACAGGGTGGTGATCCCACTGGCACAGGCAAAGGCGGACAATCTATCTACGGGCCACAGTTCGATGACGAAATATCATCGGATTTGAAACATAGTGGAGCTGGTATATTATCAATGGCAAATGCTGGTCCTGACTCAAATGGATCTCAATTCTTTATCACGTTGGCACCAACACAATGGCTGGATGGGAAGCATTCTATCTTTGGGAGAATTCAAACAGGAATGGCAGTCGTAAAAAGAATAGGTTTAGTTGAATGTGATAAGAATGACAGTCCCGTTGATGATATTAGAATAGACAGAGCATATATACCTAAGTAGATCATAAGTCCTTTTAGTATTTGTACTGAGGGTGGTTCAGTTTTGAATACCCATTTCATTATAATATCAATATATGTGTCAAGTATTTTAATTTTGAAGGTCATAATCTTCATAATTATCTAGAAATGTAAAGCATCCATGTTGTTAATATTGTTCAAATACTGTACTCTTATTAATACTTAGCACTTCTTATAGGTTTCTGGCATTCCATTATTTGGTACAGGAAGACTACCGCGTAACTAAAATGGCAATGCACATCAACTCTGGTAATAAACTTCAATACAATTCTGAAAGACTAAACTTTGACTAAACTTTACTAGGTAGCTCAAACTTTAGTCTCTGAAGATCGTATTGAAGGTTATAACCAGAGTCGATGTTCAGTACCATTTTAGTTACATGGTAGACTACCTGGTAATAAAGTTCAATACGACAATGAGAGACTAAATTGCGAGCTACCTTGTAAAAAAAATACAGATCATGAAGTTGGGAGTCAGTCTTCATGATCTGTATAATTTTTACAAGGTAGCTCAAAGTTTAATCCCTCGATATCATATTGAAGTTTATTATCAGAGTTGATGTTCATTACCATTTTAGTTATGCGGTAAACTTGCATGTCTCCATGTTGAACATACTGTTGTTGTTATCAAAACCATTGAACACATGTTTAGCGTTGCAAGCTAGAGCTGACTGTGGCAGTCAAAGGGTACAATACTGAAATGAAGAAAATGTTCAGTGTTGAATGTTTTACATCACTAGAATACCAATGACAATTGAATACTAAGAATAAATTGATATAACCTGTGACTTATTTATTTACTTTATCATTACCACATCCTTCAGCCTACCTTAGGCTACTGCTGTAAATAGGCCTCTTCCTAGTCATGCCAGTACATGCTGCATCTAACAGATATCTATATCTTTACTCCATCTGCATTTACTGACTCTTGAGGAAAATACGAAGATATTTTTTTATTTTATTGATGCAGTATTTAAAATAATTCAGTGTTTTTTTTAAATCGTGTGTTTACACATTCAGGGCCATTTTCGCCGACAAAATAACAGATGTTTAAAATGAAATCGGCCGATTAGCCATACAAAAAGTCATGTTTAAACGGCTGATTTTGCTCTAATCGTCTGATAAGTTGTCGGTGAACTTGGACCTTAATATACCTACTACTCTTATAGGTCGGTGTTTTAACAGCAACAATTTTTTACTGATTCTTACACGAATTTTCTTACAAAAATAATCCCCAAGTTCTTGTATTAGGTAACCCATGAAAAGAAATCTATGTAAATTAAACCAATCTTCGTTTTAATCTGAGATTCCAATGCTTATGATTTCCGAGATCCAGCACTCCAAGCATCAGGATTGAAGCACCACCTTTGAAGCTCAATAAATTTTGTAATTGGTCTGCCTATAATTTAGAAGTCCTTCTAAAACATGCTGTAGGTAAAATATACTGACCCACCACTGTGCATTGGTGCCTCAGTGCAGACATAGAAATAATAAGTAGGTAGGTATGCTTTATTATTGCACGATAAAAATAAAAAACAGTTTAGATTAAAACATCAATGAACAAAATATGGCGGTCTTATCGCCGTGTAGGTAGATACCATCGATGGAAGGTGCCTACTTAGCCATTTTTAAAATTGATGCACCACATATAAGTACAATTTAGGTAATTACATGGCTCTAAAAACGGTTTGTGTAGAATGTACGAGAATTTCGCAAGGACTTGGGCTGCACAGTGCACACGCCTGTCCATTTGGATTGAGAATAGATTTGTTTAGGTAGGTAAGAACCTGAATGAAAAAAAAAGACAATGTGTTATTAATTTATTGTTACTTCGTTTATTGGACGGAATACATCATATACATGTAACTCACAATAGTAGCGTAAATGGAACACTCTTATAGGCTTTACATAACTTGAGAATGTTCATCATAATAATATTGTGAAGATTAAGCTTAACATCTATTACATATTCATTTAATTATGTAGGTAAACTATTTATCAAAACACTATACATAAAGACTTATTTTCTAAATACTACATAGTAGTGAATGGCGTACTAGTAGGTGAACTTTAGTAATGTAATAAAATGTTTTTTTTAAATACAAAAATGATGATAATAATGCACAATAACATGCCAAGTATTCTTTTACTAAAACATAGTATTATTTTTTCTATAAATAATTATCTGGATTCCAATTAAAGTTACAGCTTGGTACATGTACTGTATCGATTTTCATCCTCAAACAAATCCAGAGATGAAATATGAGTTACATCTGAATCACCTTGGATCACTAATCCTAGAACGATTTCGGATTTTAATAATAAGGCAGTACCTATATTTGTAACATAATGACAAAAATATAAAATTAAATCTAATTACATAGTTATTTTCAGGACAAAATGGACGGATTCATTACAACTAAAATTTTAATAGAGTGAAGTATGATTAGTAAAATTAATTCAAGTGTCACACAAATAATTATCAGATCTTTGCTATGCATATGAAACTTTTTGCTCATATGCATCATCCTCATTCCAATAATCTTGTTCAGGTAGCGTAGTATGACGGAGCTTGCACCAGCGAGCTCCAAATCTTAATATCAATATAATTACCATCAATACAAACATAGAGAGGACTGCCACAGCAGGATATAACATTAAGAAAGCCATTTTTATATATCACTTTCTCGTTTGTGCAGTTCTAAATATTCTTGTGATGAAGTCAGTGGTTGTTGTGAGATGGAGGGTGGGACGTCTTGCCTGTGGATGTCACGGTACTCCTCACTGTCGTTCCCGTAGGGATGGACGTAGTGAACTGGTTGATAGTTGCTTTCTAGCTCTGTGAGGTCCAGAGGTGGCTGCTTGTGTGGAGTAGCTGACCAGATTGATACAATCCAGCGGTTACCTGTGTGACAGCATGATTTCTGGTCAATATTAGCATATAATATCAGTTCATAAAGGTACAGTATAATTTTAAGAAGGGTTGCTGACACAATGAAAACATTAATTATTTAATCATCTTACAGTTTTGTTCTTATGCGCCCCTAAGATGACACTCTGACCGAATCTAGAATTATCTAATTACATTGTAGTGCAGAAGTTATGTTTAAACAGGTCTAATAACTATTCATTTAGTTGTGGTAAACTCACCTGTATGTCGGTCTAGCCAGTACTCTGAGTATCTTGAACAGCAGCATATGATGTTAAGAATGAGTAGAAAGCCGAAAATCACCGTGCAGATAGCTATAGCTATGTAGAACGGTGTGAAATCACCGACTTTCGATACTAAAGGGTTTATTGCTTTATAAGTCCCATTCTCTGTAAAGTAAGGGTAAGGTTCAGATGCCGACATTCTGTACAAACTGGTGCCAACCTGTTGAAGAAAAATCCCAGTGAGGAACTAATACAAAGAACAGTTCAGGGTTTCCAAACATACAAGGTTCCTCATACAAATACGAGACTTATGGTCTGCTGTACAAGGTACGGATACAATGAGGCTCATACAGTATTGTATGAGATTTTTGATATAGGAAATTTTATAATAGGGTTTCACAGTTTGGCCTACTAAATGAAATGTAGATATAGTGGGCCACTCTGTTTTTGCATACAGTCATTATCTCCTTGAGAAAACAAACGCCGCACCGGACGATCTTTTTTTAGATCGTCACAGTCATTTTAGTGTTATTTTATGTTACATACTAAAGGCTTGAGGAATGTACGAGGTTGGAAAGTCAAAGTACGAGATTTTTTGGTGTAATAAGTACGAGGAAAAAGTTCTATGGTTGGCAACCCTGGAACTGTTTATGTAGACGTGCGACCGCGCCTGTAGACCAACGGTTCTTTGGAATGTAAATGTAGGGCGTGGTGTTGACAGTTGAAGAGTACTAGCTTCATTAACCGAGTCAGTACATAGCCGTTTACCGTAATGATTTATGTAGATAACACTTCTCGTAAACCATTGTATGTAGGTGAAAACCGCATTCAAACGAATTATTCACGGTTTACAAAGTTTATCGCAATTACAGAGAGATAGTCAGCAATCTTCACACAGAGATCAGACTTATTAAAAGTAGAAATAGTTTAAATATTAACAGAGAACGAGCGGGGTTAGTATGTTAAACTTTTAAGTAATAAAACTACAAAAAAATTATAAACTTACTACTTTATCGCAAAAGCGTCGTCAACCATTACAAACCACAGACAATTTTGATTACTGATGTTTTTTTATACTTCCACAGATTAAATGGGTGTGTTCAGTAATTACGCCCGACGACGCTCGACGACGCGGGCGATCACACTAAACCGTTCAGTTATTTGAGCGAGCGTCGTCGGACGATCGCTCTGGTCCTGGTCACTCCGTGAATTAGTAGGGTGAAAGTCGCACTCGGTCGCACTGCTATCAACCGACCAATGACTGTAGTCATAGGATACAGCATGCTATGGCAACTAGGAGTAATACAAAAATTTCGCTAAAATACTGAAAACAGCGCCGTCTAAGAAAAAGTTAGGAGAAACAAAATTACGGTGTTGCTATATTTAAATATATGATTCTTATGCTGGGAGTTTCCATAAAATAGAAATCAATAAATAAAATAATTATCACAAGTTATTGGTAAAGTGAATAAAGAAAAATAATAGTGTAATAAATTCAAGCATATTGAGGTTATTAGCATCAGCACAATAATACAGAAATCATATTTTTGTATTTAAAACGTGCACAGTTTTGTTTTCTTATGGGCACACTTGTATTGCAAATGGCCGGTGTGAGAGTGTTTACGCTCCTGCGCATTTTCCTTTTGCAATAAAAGTCTCATTGTTTCGCAAGTGCATCTGCTATCCACGTTGAGTTGAGCCTCTGTTCCTCCGTGTTGCCGTGCCGCGTTACAATATTTCTTTCGTTTGTAAGTTTGTGTTGAGTTGAGTATCCTCCTCCGTGGGACGACATACCGAAAGGATTAGAAAACTTGTGAAGTTACTGTGGATTACTGACTGCGCATAGGCACTCTTTAGAGTTTGGACCCATAATTGCAAACAGTGAACAGTGAACTTCAACCATGTCACAAAATTCTTGCTGTGTACCAGGATGTGTTGTGGTTAGGAAAGATGGTATGTAAATTTTGTTTTTCTACCTTTATTCGCCTCACCTGGAGGGTTACACTCTATTCGTCATTATGTTTCACATATTGCTATTGTAATAGCCGCAGAGTACATTATATAATATATACCATTTACAAGGAGGCCAACGTTATAACAGTTATTTTTATCAACCTATGTACTACAATGCTACATTAAATTGAAATTGATGTAAATACTAATTGTAAAGGTCTCCTTGGTAATTTAGTGATACAAGGAATATACTACTCTCTAACGACAGCAGGTTAATTGATTATGGGATATCAATTTTACGGTCTAAAACAGAAAATTACTTCTTTTTCAGCGCAAATTTCTCAACAACTTTATGATATCCGATTTTTTTAATGCATAGTTATACATCTTCTATTTGTCTATGCAGTTGGAATTATGATAACAACTCAATATAAATTAGGAAAAATAAAAATCAAACACGTTTTTACGTAAGCACAAAACACCAACTTTTTCGATCACTTGTTTAACTTACTGGTAACGAATAACACTGTGAAAAAAAAACGTTAGTACTGGGAATAGTTTATTATGCAACCTACAATTTAATTTTTAAAAGACAATTGAATTAGTACTTTAAAAAAATCCTTATAAAATCATGTACAAAACCGACGTCAACGCTTAAGAATTTATTGAAAATTGCAATTAAGTGGTGAATATTTTAAAATTTGAGGTGTTTATCTACCAAATGAAATTATTTTATTTTATTTTTGACTAAATATTTAGTTGTAATAAAACATCTAAATAATGTCTTATAAGTTGAAGAATTGCAACCGTTGTTTAAAAAAATTAAATTCATAGACTTAATAGATATAATAACATAATAATTTTTCAGTGCAATAATTTGCACTGAATAAGTCGAATTTTCTGTTTTTCGAACTCGAAACTGATAGGGACCCTTAATTATATACATATTTACATCTAACTAGTTGTGTCATTTTTTCAGGTGTGCCTCTACACCATTTCCCGAATCCAGAGACACAGCCAGAGAGATTTAAAACGTGGATTTCGAATATTGGTGGTGCAATAGCTACATTGGATCATCTTACTGTCTATGAGAACAAACGTGTCTGTCATAGACATTTTGAAGATATTCACAAGTATCCAACGAAAAGACTGAGTAAATTAGCAATTCCAGTATTGCATATCCCAGGTAATACTATTGTTATACTATAATAATCTTCAATACATTTATTTTGTAGAAGCAAATAATAAACATAGACAATTTTTTAATATTATTCTAGATCTGGAGGCACAATCACTTGGTGAAGCAGTGGTTATGTCAGTCTCTGAGAAGTCCCAACGAAATCCACTACGGGAATATAATTTTAATACATCAGGTATGTCTTTTATTACAAAATTTTTTTTTGGTTCAGATTTATTATCTTCTTTTCAAACCGGTGTGTGATTGCTTTTTTGAGCCTCAACTGAATAAAGTTATTTAATTTTGTATTTCAGGACAACATATCATTGAAGCTACGAGTATAATAAACAAGCCGGCCCTAGCTTCAACATCAGCTGTTTTAAAAACACAGTCAGATGATTTGATATCAGGTTTGTATATTTTTTATAAAGTGAGCTGAATAAACACCCAAAATAAACATTATGTTTAAATATTTTTATAGATTTATTAAGCAATCAAATCATTTATTAACAGATCATAAAATCCAATTTGTTAGTAATTACATACACTTCTTAAACACTAGTACATACATTTGGCCAATTATGGTAATAATTATTAATACTTATTAATGATGTCAACACAATCAAAAATAATGTCAAAATCATTCATCATAATGTCGAAATCACCACTAACTAAAAACAATAATAATAAAAATAGTCAAAAATCTATAATGATCAATAAAACATTATTTCAAAGCATGATTTGAAGGTTTTTTTTTATTTTTATTGAAAGATAAAATCAGCATTAGGATAAGTTGTGCACAGTTACTAGCAAGACACCATCTTTTCCATGAAAGTATTTTTTGCAGTGCCTCTCATATATTTAATAATATACAGAGACCTATTTGAGACATTCCTAAAATAAAAATATTTTTGAAGAACCTTCATAATGTGTTTCAAAATGCTACTACTCTGTAAAAGACTTCTTATCTACAAATCACTCGTCCAAGATAACTTTCTATATACAATTATATTTTTTTTAGGATATTAGACTACTTATCTGGTAATGCAAGTAATGATAATTTATATTTAATTTCTCTGATATGTCATTTTAATTATATTGATAAAAATACCTTGATGATCGATGACATCGGGTTTGAGATATATTTATTCTCATTAGAATTTACAATTCACTTACATGAGAACACATAATTATTAGCACAATGACATGTACCTGCCTAATTCTGTTTTAATTTAAATTATAAACTTATATCAAAATCTATGTGAAGAAAATGTATTCTGTATCCACCTATGTAATGTGGATTACATTATAGATTATAATAATGAATATAAAAGACATACATTACATATTTACAATATAAACTATTTGACAATAAAATAATAGAATAAATTCAGCCCATTACTGTCCCACTGCTGGGCATGGGCCTCTTCTCAGAATGAGAAGGGTTAGGCCTTAGAGGCCCTCTAAGGGGTGCAGGTTTCCTCGCGATGTTTTTCCTTCACCGTTAAGGCAAGTGATAATCAAATTGCGATCTGCACATAAATGCTAAAAGTCAGAGGTACGGGCCGGGTTCGAACTCAGATCCTCCTGCATGGAAGGCAAGCGTTCAAACGCTAGGCTATCACTGCTTGACAATATGAATATTTAATTTACAGGACATCAAAATGTTGTTGTGGAGTTACAACCTGACCAAATTCAACGCAGGACCCAGAAAAGAAAGAAAACAATGAAATCAAAAAGTATGTATATAATTTAATATAAAACACTATTACTGAATTGCACAATTAAACTGGAATGAAGATCCCGCCCAAGGTTAGGTCATAAATGTAAAAAAATACTTATTTACTTTGAATACTTTGAAAATATTATCAGCTACAATGAGAGGCTAAAACATTATAAAATCACCTCGTTAGCAGACAGAAGGAAACTGGCCGACCTGATATTCCCGCACAAAATATTTAATGGAAGCGTTTGCCGCGAATAAGTAGCTATAACCTATTTAATAATATCCCATGATCCAGAACAAACCTAGGGCATTTCGCCGTTCTGTAGGCAATTTAAAGACATATCAAAATGTTGTGATTTGGATATTGCTCTCAGTAAAATAATGTTAATTTTACTAGTGTTTCTTATTTTTGAATACCTTGACTGCTTGGAAACCACTGGCGTTGTGTTTGCTACCCTAATAATGACGGTTTGAATGACCTAATATATACGACGTTTTTGTTGATCCGATATATTTGTGCAAGATGGGTGTTCTGAACAATTTGACGACCATGGTTGACAGGATATCAGTGATTACTTTGGATGTTTCTAAATATTAGGTCACTTTGACTGCCCCTAACAATATGATGATGACTATACCTAGTAAGTGAATGCTGTGGTCTCCTATAATTGGAGGCGCACAATTAATACCAACCAATGAAATTATTTCAAATGTCATGTGTCTGTGTAGACTTTGTTGGGAGGTCCTATAAATAAATAATATACTTCATTTTTAACTCTTGAATATGTAAATCTTTTTTAAAGCTTGATTATAATTTTGTTTATAAGAAAATACGTGTTTTTCAGGTCCTCGTGTAACTTTGGCGCAACATAAGGAATATAAATCGATTTTGAAAAAGTTAAGAAAATGTGAAAGCGTTAAGAAGTCTTTTAAAGCAAAATACATGATTGCTAAAAAAATGAAAACAACAACTGCATTCAATATTGTTTGTAAGCATATGTCTAATACTGCGAAGTTATTTTGCCAAATGCAAGCGTCTCAAAGCGGCAAGAAAAAAAAAGGAAGGCGATTCACGCTTGATGAAAAAATATTGGCGTTGTCTCTTTACAAACCATCTCCAAAGGCATATCGCATACTGAGCAACATATGTATTTTGCCAAGCCGAAGAACCTTACAAAATTTACTACACAAAATAAACCTGAAAGCTGGAGTAAACAACATAATATTCGAAAATTTAAAAAATAGAGTCGCCAAAATGCCTAACAATTACAAATATTGTGTTTTAACTTTCGATGAGATGGCAATTGGACCCGGTATTTCCTACGACAAAAGAAATGACAAAATATCAGGATTTGTAGACAATGGTGAAATAACCGGAAAAGAATATTGTGATCACGTACTGGTTTTCATGATAAGAGGCGTTGTGAAAAAATATAAGCAGCCTCTGGCCTATTATTATTGTAGTGGAAGCACTAAAACTATGGAATTAAAGAAACAAATAAAGATTATTATAAAAAAAGTGCAAGAAACAGGACTGAAGGTCGTGGCAACAGTATGTGACCAAGGCACCTCCAATGTGGCAGCTATAAACTCCTTATTGAAAGAAACACAAGAAACTTTCTTACGCAATGGACAAGAATATAAAGAGGGTTTTTTTGAGGTGGAAATGGATAAAATTTTTCCAATATATGATCCACCTCACCTCATAAAAGGTATGAGAAACAACCTACTTACAAAAAACCTTAAATTTACCATTAAAGGTAAAGAATGTATTGCAAAATGGGACCACATTGTGACATTGTACAAAAGGTGTCCAGGTTATAGAGGCGTGAAGCTGGTGCCTAAATTAACGGCTCACCATGTATTACCTGCATTAATACCAAAAATGAGGGTTAAACATTGCACTCAAGTGTTCAGCCAATCAGTTGGAGTAGCTCTTGGATTTATGGCAGGTAAGCAGTTTGTTATTTTTATTAATTTATTATTGTGAATGTTTATAGATACATAGCTTTTAATTTCCTATCTGTCTTTACTAATGTTACAATCGTGAAAATATCAGTCAGGTTTTTCAATGATATAGGCCCAAGTTCACCGACAATATAACTTATGATTAGAGCAAAATCTGTCGTTTAAACATGAATTTTTGTATGGGTAATCAGACCATTAATTTTAAACATCTGTTATTTTGTGGTTCAAAATGCCCCGTAGTCTATTATCATACAGCCAGATTTAATTGCCAACTATCGTGATCTGCGGGTCTACCGCGTAACAAAATGGTAATGAACATCAGACTCTGGTAATACACTTCGATACGATCGTGAGAGATTAAACTTCGAACTACCTTGTAAAAAAGAAAAACCTATCATGTAGTTGAGACTCCCATCTTCATGATCGGTATTTTTTAACAACGTAGCTCGAACTTTAATCTCTCACGATCGTATTGAAGTTTATTACTAGTGTCGATGTTCATTACCATTTAGTACGTTGGAGACCCGCTGAATATTGCCATAACCACCACCCTCGACAAAACAGATTTGTAATCGCAGTATGTTAATTTCAAACATGATGATGCTACTTCCAATCTTGTCATAATCTCTTAGTAGATATTTAAAACGCGCACAGAAAATGATAAGGTGGCCATGAGAAGACAAGCAATTGTTATCGATACAAAAAAATAATAATTAAGAAACAAAATAAAATAAAAACACTTGCATCTGAGGGCCATTTATTTATTTATTTAATTACAACGGTTGTGTTACAACCAATTACACTGCCAAAGTACATTAGCTACATTTTTCAGCAGAATCCTTTTGCTTACATTAAGTGAATAATGAGTGCGAAATAAGCCCTTAATAAGTCGAAGTGTGTGTGTGTGTGTGATCATATTGTTAATCAAACTAAGTCCAATGTAAATAAGTTTCGTTCATAATCATCATACTCGCCTGTTAAGTTCCATTGCTGAACATGGGCCTCCCAATGACTGCTACCATAAACGGTCTTTTGGGACATTGCCAGAATCACCACACTTGGTATACGGATTGCTGATTGCATGTTCTTAGCACAAATAAGGATGCTGTTGTCCATCCTCTTTACATGATCCCTAAGTCGCCTTTTACGACACGCTCAGACGGAGAGTGGTGGTCTATTCTTTACCGAGAATCACACCGATGGATAGTCGTGTTAATATATTTTATCTACTTTGCAGGATATGGAAGTCTAGAAAAGGAAAGTACCGACACAGCAGATTTACTCATGTTCTTCGATGATTTGTTTGACAGCGTCAATGGGAGTTTTAGCGGGATAAAAGGAGGAAAAATCTACAGGGCTGCAGTGACCCCAACCTCACCTCACCACAAATTGTGGAACTATAGTCTACCTATTCTCAAAACCATGAAATTTATTAATTCAAATAACCAAGGAGTAGTGCCTTCGTTGTCAAGCTGGATCAAAACCATAGAAGGGTTTAAATTAATTGTAAAATATTTAAATTCCAAAGGGATTAACTCTTTATTGCTGCGCAATTTCAATCAAGACGCGTTGGAAAACTTTTTTGGGGCAATTAGAGCTCATGGTTACAGCAACATTATGCCTACGTCGTCTGCATTTGAAGGAGCCTTCAAAACTCTATTAATTAATAATATTTCATCCTCACATTCAGTTGGCTCAAACTGTGAAAAAGATGACGGTGTTTGTCTCCAATCACTAAAATATTTTTTAGCGAAACCAGGAGACAACAGCTCTACTGAATGTGAAGGGGAAATTGACAGTGCTCATTTAAATGTAGAACTTTTAAATACAGACGACCTAATACAGAGCCAAACTCCAATGGACGTTGAAAGAAGCGCAGCAATAGGGTATTGCAGTGGGTGGATAGCACAACTTGCCAAAAAGCATATTTATAAAAACTGTGTGGCCTGCAGAAACAATATGGAAGCAGAAGAGCTACAAAGTTTCCACAAATATATAAAAATGAAAGAATTTGGCAACAAAAGGTGGTTGTGCTATCCTACAAGAGCATTGTTTGATTTCTTTGCCCAAGTGGAACATATATGTATAGAAATATAAGCAATAAAGAATATATATCGGCATATATAAAATTAATTATAAATGTAAATGTAAATTTATCATATATTACTTGTGCTGAACATAAAGATAATTTGCGTAATTATTTAATAAATAAAAGCACAATGTTTTTCATACACAATTGGTGCAAAGATATCAACAATGTTCTCATTGGAAAAATAACCTTTTGGGATATAAATGATCCTATGAAAGAAAAGGCAAATAGACACTATCTAAAACATAAAGGAAGAAAAAGAAAAACACAAAATAACATATTAAATGTATAATTTAGTTTAGGAGTACTTAGACTCTCATTTTGTACCTATAAATTCAATATTTTCCCAGTTTTTCGTATTTTTACATAAGTAAACATTAGATATTGATATAATTTTGATGTCTGCGACAGCAACACATTTTATGTAGATAAATTCAAATGATTGTTTGCCTTTAAAATAGCATGGTTAAATAGTATTCATGTAATGTTTATAAAAGTCGCAAAATATACAAATTTACACCATTGATTGAATTTAGAAGATATTTATAGCATAATAAGTGCATAAAAAAATATTATGTTGATTAATAAAAATAAAAATTTACACAAATAACCAAATACTTCTCAAAAATTTCTCTAACATATGCAAAATTGCAAAAAACCTGGATAAATATTGAATTTTCAGCCACAAGCTGGAGCATCCCTTTAATATGCAGTGTACATAGTTAAATTTATTTTATAATAAATTATGTTAAAATATTAACTGTTTTATTCATAATTTTCAATAACTCTTCCTACGTCACTTGACATATAATACGTACCTAGTATGCAGCGTACAGCTATAGGTATATGTAGCTATAGCTAGGTACCTATACCCTTAGTTCCCCTACCGAAAAAATAGATGGCGTTGCGGTTGATATTAAGGTTAATAATAAAAAAAGGCCGAGCTGCCTGTCTATGTCCGATATACTATTGTAGTCTTTGGGATACAGCAGCAGATGTTCGATTGGTCCGGATTGGTCACTCGCGTAACGCAGTTGTGGATCGTTCAATTATTCCCGATGAGCGAGCGACATTCGCCCGAGTGACTTTCGCACCGAAAACTGAATTACTGAACGTAGCCAATAAATTCAACAAATCACCTTTTGCTACTTAATTACTATCTGTATAACACATAGACTTAGGACCAATGACTAAAGAATCCTCTCTTTAGCCATTGCTTAGGACTTCACATATTACCAGTAGCATACTCCTGACTGAGCGTTAGCGAAGGCAGGTCTGTGAGCGTACTGCATATCAACGGCACTAGAATTCACTCAAGCAAGCACTCAAGTAACTTGTTTTCACAGTTCACAGGAGCATGAAGTTAAATATAAAAGTGGAGTTAGCACTCTCTTATACCTAAATTAAACCCAGGGCTTCTTTGGTCATTGATTAAACCCAATTTAACTTTCTAAGCGGGCCGCTGTCGTTCAAAGCATTTTATTTGCGCAATGTTTCACCGCCACGTATCGTGACTGTATATTACTTACTAATTTCCCTAAAAGTTCATACTTCAGTGCTAAAAGCCTATCCACATAATAATGCGGTAAAGCCTCCTCTGTGCGTTGATGTAACTAATAAACCGCTGTAGATACCTACTTGTACTGACTTGTACCACAAAGAAAAACAAGGGATTTTAATGTATATAATTATAATGACTAATAGTTACAGTACATAAGACTAGAGAGCAGCACAGTGAATATTTGATAAGGATATGGGTACCTACCTTGAAACGGGATGTTAATCCGAAACTCAAAATCTAGAAATCTTGCAATTAGAATAACTTCTAATTGCAAGATTTCTAGATTTTGAGTTTAACAAGCAAGTCTAAACATATAAGCGTATCCGGCGAAGCGAAGAACAAAGGAATCCAAGAGTTTGTCCGGATTCTCCGTCCGCATTTACCGAGGAAATCGAAGAACAAGGCTTATAAACTTCTGCAAAATATCGCTAAAGGGATCATAGTTGAGAGTTCGTTTCAGCGCAAAATTCGTCAAAAGACACCGAAAAAGCGCACACAGCGTAAGCCGAGAGGGCGGAACCCCAAGTCGAAATCTTTGAGTGGTGTCCCTCGGATGCGTCTTGCCCTCGCTGTGGCTCGAAATGGAATCCATGAAACGGGATGTTAATCCGAAACTCAAAATCTAGAAATCTTGCAATTCTTCTCTCGAACTCTCAATTATGATCCCTTTAGCGATATTTTGCAGAAGTTTATAAGCCTTGTTCTTCGATTTCCTCGGTAAATGCGGACGGAGAATCCGGACAAACTCTTGGATTCCTTTGTTCTTCGCTTCGCCGGATACGCTAATGTGTTTAGACTTGCTTGTTTAACTCAAAATCTAGAAATCTTGCAATTAGAACTTATTCTAATTGCAAGATTTCTAGATTTTGAGTTTTGGATTAACATCCCGTTTCATGGATTCCATTTCGAGCCACAGCGAGGGCAAGCCGCATCCGAGGGCCAGGAGTCAGACGAGTCGTACACACTGCGAATGTTTTTACGAACACCACTCAAAGATTTCGACTTGGGGTTCCGCCCTCTCGGTTTACGCTGTGTGCGCTTTTTCGGTGTCTTTTGACGAATTTTGCGCTGAAACGAACTCTCAACTATGATCCCTTTAGCGATATTTTGCAGAAGTTTATAAGCCTTGTTCTTCGATTTCCTCGGTAAATGCGGACGGAGAATCCGGAAAAACTCTTGGATTCCTTTGTTCTTCGCTTCGCCGGATACGCTTATGTGTTTAGACTTGCTTGTCGTCGCGAAAGGCTCAATTTTTGGGATGCCCGCACCATCTCCACTGTTGGTGATCTGTTCAGCTGAGTTATCTGAAGTTGGAGTCAGTTTGGTTAGACTTTCGTCAGTTACTGTTATAGAATTTTCTGTTTCTGACATTGCAATCGTCACCTGTTCTACATTTACGTCAGGTAGAACTTCGTCGTCCATATCTTGGAAATCCATAATCGGTAGAAAACTTACAAAATTCAATAAAGAATATAAAAATAAAAAATAAATAAAATTCCTTTGATTATTCAAAATTCAGTACAAAAAAGCTTTACAAAAAAGCTGTCAAAATAGAAGAACGTTAAATCAAATGGATTCAAAATTTAAATCCATCAAATCGTTTTTATTTTCATAATTTTGGCTGTTTGTGCAAGGAGTATCGTCGTCAGATGATACCGACTAGCACTCGCTACTTTCGTTACTAACTCACAATGGAAGTTTGCGTATGCAAAGGATACTTTTCGTAGAAACTCAAAGATTATTAGGTTTATATAATCTAAGAAGATTATATAACAAGAAAGAAAAAAAAAATCCATTGACTATTTTAAACCTCGAAACAATTCCCGTGGAGGTCGCGTTTGTTCAAATAAATCAAAACCAAACTGGACTTTCTTACATCTTACAGAAACAGGAAGGACGCACAATTATGTACAAAACTTATAAATGCCAAATTTATTACATTACGCTATTATTAGACCTTAAAGTTAAAATAAAACTTATTATACTTCACAAATACAATCCGCTTTGCATACAAAAACTCGTTTCAATTGAACAACATTTAGATTCGATAAATCAAAGCTGAAAGCTTTTGACGAATTACATACATTCGGCAGTTTACTTGAAAGGTTACTTTTATTAGTACAAAATGAGACCCTCATATTTTTTAAATCATCATGTTTTATTAATGTTTTAGAATGGAGATTCTTGTTTTAGGATTATTGGAAATGTTACACGTTTTGGATTATTATTATGTTATTTGCTAAACGTAGACAAAATCGTGGTCTATTTCAAAGTGGTTTCTCGTCGATAGTTCTGTTGCTATGTTCGATGGAATTTTATCTGTGAACAAAAATCCAATTTACTACGGAAACACGACACATGCTAATTCACGTAACTAAAGTAAAGCATTTGCAGTAAAATTTAGACCAAAATAACACATTTATTCTCTCTTAGCTTCAGTGAGATACGCTCGCGTGAAGTTCGAGCGTCACTGCAATATGATCGGCGCGTCATAAAATTACGTAAATTAGCACTCTGTTGGGTTGGGAAAGATGCTGACTGAGTATTATGTAGTCGTGGCATACCTTGATGGCAGTGGATATTGAATTACTAATTGCAGTATCATTATGTGCGTTCATAAATGAACTTTTATCATCCCTTAGAAGTTTTGCACGATCTAGCATTGTAGCTGCTGCTTGAGAGAGCGGTACCTCTATCGGCTCTATCTATAAGTACGACCGTTTAACTCATACGGTTGGTGTCTGAGTTTGAAGTAGTTTCGCGATGCGCGGGGGGGGTGTGACAACCGCCTACTATTGGCTAAGCTAAGCTTGGTGCGTATCACGGGCCTGTGACTGACATCTCGCGTCACACCCCTCCCGCACCGCGCAACTTCTTCATAAACTCACCAACCGTTCAGTTAAGCGGTACATACTATAGCGGCTGGCGTAAAATTATTTCTTCTAAATAGTGCTGTGTCAATTCTGACTATCGGCCAATGTAGTGTGTGTGTAATTTTTCAACTAAACATAAAATAAATACACAGCCTAAATATACGTTAAATTTCAAACAAGTGGAATATTGAGAAATTAACTACCCTAACGTCACTTCTTACAATCGTTACTTACCATTACACCTGTACACCAAGTTGGACCAGATGATCATCTCTTGCGAGAAGCAGAACACTCCAAGGCGTCCTCCCTTCAGCGTGAAGTCATACACGTTGCCCGAGTCGGCCACCAAATTTTGGATCTCATAAAAGCAATTCCAGGCATTCTGAATCGCTCGCTACGAAAATCTCGGCTGTAAAACTACAGATCGCTACCAATAGCCTTCTTGGATGAGTGTTATGGTCCTGGTCGTTGTAGTCAAGTCTATTTGAAGTCGAACCTGTGGAATTACGTTCTTAGAATGCCGATGTACGCATTAACTCGATACAATAAACTGTTCTCAGTACAATACAAATGTTACATGAGCTTAAAGTTCGCGTTAAAAAAAGGGTAAAATTTTCAGGTTTCAAAAAAATTGATAAAATCTACCCATTTTAACGGTTTTTCAAGCGGAATGCTGTTAAAGTGTTCGCAAACACTCAAGATAACACAACGCTGTACAATTTACCACATGGATATAGTTAATGATCATTATATCACCCAGAATGTCGAAATTTGCAAGTGGCCCTTATTTTGTTTTGACGAGTATATATATATTTTTAACTTTTTTACCGCCTGGAATAGAACGTGCAGATAGATAAGTGGGGAAGAAGGCGGTGGAATAGCAAGATTATAAGAAAGAAAAAATGGCATTATGAAATATTTATTTCTATTAATATACACTCTACGAATTTATTGCTGATTTTGCACGGTAAAACATTGCGTGATTTTCATTCATCATATCTAAATCTTATGATAATTTACTGTTACGCACGTCGCGTAGTATGGTTTATTTTCTTGTATCCTTTAGATTTTTTTTTAAACTGCATTGAAATAGGTCCATCCGTTTTGGAGCTACGATGCCACAGATAGATACACACTACAAACTTACAACTCCTCTCTTTTTTTTGGGGGTTAAAAATTAGTGTTATGAAGCATTACTCTAATATAAAGGTAGCTTCTATTCCACGTAAATAACATACCATTTATATTCCAGATGGTAAAAAAAGTCAGCCGGTAGTACCTAGGTAAAATTAAAAGTCAAAATTAAATACAAAATCTTATTGTGTTATTATTTTAATCGTTATTAAAATGTATTATATTATATGATATCAGAAGCACCCCTGACATATTGAATTTAAATAAAATTATTTAAATAATCACTACATTGTATAAAACAAAGTCGCTTCCCGCTGTCTGTCTGTCCCTATGTATGCTTAGATCTTTAAAACTACGCAACGGATTTTGATGCGGTTTTTTTAATAGATTGAGTGATTCAAGAGGAAGGTTTATATGTATAATACTTTCATATTTTATGTAAGGATAGTAGAGATAATGCATCCGTGCGAAGCTAGTTAATTATATAAGCTCCAACCTTTCTAATCGTTATTGAAGACATCATTATTATGAGCAACTTTTACGAAGGGACCAGACGATGAATCGCGAAGAAAAATTCTGCTGAACTAATATATATTATTTGACTAAAGTATGGAACTGCTGATATTTTTTTCGCGATTTCAAGGTTGGTTCCAGGTTGTTCACAAGTGCACCTACTAATAATAACCCTTTAAAAGGACCTTCGTTAATAAAGTAGGACCTATTTACAAACTACTTTTTATAGGTAATTAGCTGATAGTCTTCCTAAAAGTTATAAATAAAATAAAATACAATTTATTTGAAAGTAGGAACTATGTAGCAGTGGCGAAGGGTGATAGTTTTAAAAGGGGAAGCCGTCCCCAAAATGCCCTCTAAATACATAGGTACATACCGGTCAAACATGTAACCCTCTCCGTAGTCGGGTAAAAATTGCTGCAATTAATGCTGTAAGGCAAAAATCCATACCGTCTCTTGTAATGTAGAATATATAGTCTGGAAGACCTCGACCTAACTGAATAACAAGCCATATTACGTTGGTCTATGCACTAACCAATTCCTAAAGGGAAGCTGATGGGAATCGGGTTGTATGGACTCTTCGCCACTGCTATGAAGATATAAAGCAGCAGCTTTATAATACATAGTTACATATTTTGTAGACCGCCAAGTGCAATAACAACTTACGCAATTATCAACAACAACAGAGCTAATTCACGTAATTTATTATACGTCGGTCATATTGCAGTGACGCTCCAACTTGATGCGAGCGTATTTCACTGAAGACTGGTAGAACGAGGTAATCATTGAAGGAGTGTACTCATCTAGTGAACAACTTTGATATCTCGAAAAAAAAATTGCTTTTAAATGTACGAAACAGCTGGTTTTTTTTCGCGATACCAGATTTGTTCCTATAGTAAAGGTTTTTCATATTGATGAGTAGAATACCCTCCTTCAATGATTCTCTCGTTCTACCAGTCACCCTGTATTTAGCGATTGTAGAAAATAAAGTTTATGGAGGATGGATGCGATTGCAATCAAAAGAGTACGACACGTATCTATTTTTGCTTATAATCTAAACGTAGTATGAGTGCTGGCTGGATGGACAGGTGTCGGGTGGCGCGTGCGCCGTGCACCCGACCAGCACGCGGCACGCCGGCACCGGCGATGATGAATATTGCTGAAAACGACCAATACATTAGTGTACTCGCAAATCTTTATGAGCCCTGAACTGAGCTCTGAAATCTCTCTCTCTCCCTCTCTAGCACCTATAATAAGCGTACTAATAATAGGTGCTAGAGGGAGAGAGTTCAGTGGGCTCATAAAGATTTGCGCGTACTATACCTATGTGTTAATAATAATATGAAATAGTAAGTATACCCTGATTATGGTTGAACAGTGGCATGCACAGACATTTCTTACAGGGTTGGCATAAACAATTTAGTGTTGCATTGTCAAGGTACCTACATGATGTTTGTGATTGGCCACTCGCTATAAAACTTAAATTATCTGATATTACAGACGTCAAGAAAGAAACATCCGTGTACGCCACTGGAACTATGTAGATCGTGGTGGCGATATATAGGTAATAGGTACTACCGTCAGAATTGTGGATGACTGGGTAGCAATATACAACGTGTCTGGTCACAGGTGTCCGAATGATCAATTTTATCGACAAATCCACCATACTAACGCATTTTGCCCCTACTGTTTTGTTTTTTGGAAAACAATTAAAAAGTAAAAAAACAACCAAATTATTTCACACTTTTTAAGTTTCCAGTATTTTTTTAAGGTTTTAATGGGAGTTTTTGATAAACTTTTTAGTGTGATCTTATTGGCTACATTTGTAGCTATCGAACGAAACCACTTTTATGCCTGTAGGTCCTCTAATATCGGTAGATATGGCAAAATAAATGAACGCAGCCGCACTCAGTAAAAAAATATTATAATGGACGCCATTTCAAAACAGTAGGGGCAAAATGCCTTATTATGGTGGATTTATCGATAAATTGGATCATATTGCCTCGCCTTAACGGGTGGGACACCGGTGACCAGACACATTGTATACAATCTGCAAGAATCGCTGTTAAACTTACATTTTGACATGATGCTAACTGATTCACTGTGATGTTCGTCGTGCCTAACAGACGTTCCTCTCGGGCGAAGTCTGGCTCTCGGTGGAAAGATCCTAGAATCAAACATGGAAAAAATTTCGAGGAGCTTATAACTACATATATCACACTGTATAGGCTTTTCGTACAATGAAAGGTCAGCTTATACTGGAATCTCTGGGGCTATAAGAGCTTGTAGTAAGCCGCCAGAACAGCTGTTTTAACAATGTTTGCCAGTTTGTGTATGCCAACTGGGTTTACATTTTAAATCTAGGCTAGTTTTTATACCGATCCAAAGTTTGACAAAACGTTGATGACCACAATTACTCGCGCAAGTAGAATTGATAGGCCCTAAATCACAGAAGCCGGACTCAGCGCTGTGTCAAGCCGGACATTTTGCCCTAAAAGCCGGACATACCATGTTTTATAAGAGCCAACATAAGTAATATATTTAAAGCCAGACATACTTTTTGAAACTGGGAGTTAGGATAATTAACTTATTAAAAAAAAATTGGTAACTTATTTTAATTGTTTATGAAGTTGCTGCGGGCGACTGACAAAAAGCCGGACAGGCCGTACCTACCCGTAAATATTTGGCCGGACAGCTGTATTCGACCGTAAAAAGCCAAACATGTCCGGCTAGAGCCGGACACCTGGCAACCCTACGCGCAAGGAACCATGGGCGAAAGTTATTCCAGTAGAAACATACCATCTGAAGATCTTGGAACTAAATCAGGATTCAATACGGTGTCGTCCCTCCTGGCTTTTAATATTTTGATGATGACTGTGATTGAAGTAATTGCGACGATCAGAGCCAGTGCGCCGGCCGCTGCCTCGGCATACGGCATCCAAGCATTATCAGGGGTATTCTCAGTTACTGCTGAAAGGCAGAAAGATGACATCAAGCATAACGGTTAAGAATGGCCCACTCTAAGCTTCATAGTTTTCGTAAATGATATCTTATCGCATGACACATAGAGTTAAGTCCATGTATCATGTCACATATAAAATCATCGATATTTTAAAATCATTTCGTCATGCAGTGACAACTTCAAAATCATCAATGCCTAAAATAATCACTCGGTAATGACTTCGACTTTCAGTCTACACTCAAAAAACAATTTAATTATTTTTTCTGTCTTTCTTTCTGTTTGTTACGGCTAATCTCCGAAACGGTTTGACCGATTTTGACGGGACTTTCACTGGCAGATAGCTGATGTTAGCTTGATGTTGAGGAACTTAGGCTACTATAAATAAAGATATTTTTAACACGCTTTTATTAGCTTCACCTGTAACTAACTAACTAACTGACTAACTATGTATGAAAATCTTGGAAATTAAATTTGACCCACTTTCCGGTTTCCGATTGAGCTGAAATTTTGCATACACGTTAAGTTTGGATGACTAAAGCGTGTTCTATAGTTTTTTAAACTATAATTATTTTTTTCTTAAATTCCTCGCGGGTCTTGTTACGGGCACAGCTAGTTAGATTAAAAATGGTGTGAATTGGTAAGTACCTGAAGCAGTCAGTAGCTTCATAGTCTGCAAATGTATGGTCATAACGTCGCTCCGGCCTCGAGCGCTGCTGCTGTACAGTACTGCCGTCAAGTTGTGGTCGTTCACCATATCGGGCAGGTGGAAGTGACCCGCTGAGTCCGACAAGTTGTGTAAAGCCGTGCCTTCTTCGTCCAGGATTTCAAGGTGAACTGTTTGAGGACGGCCTCCGTCCCAGCCTGTCGAAATGATACTTGATTTAGTATGAGATGGGATAATTATATATTATATTATACACATATATATAACAAAAAAATATAGTGTATAACCCAAGAATTCGAATGATGAGAAGTTTTTATTTATGGGCGAGACAGAAAGGGGCTACGAGGCTAAATGCTACATACTATGCTGCTACGCTTTCGTAACAGTTTACCTACGAGGCTACGCACCGCTACAATTATTTAGTAAATTCGCTCCCTTACATATTAAACGCGAAATAAAGTTATATCACTAATAACGTCAGTTTATACATACATAATATTTTGAGGTACAAGCACAGTTTAAATAGTAGTTACTTCGTAACAGATATTTCACTATCTTGAGCCAACTATTTTGAGCTCAATTGCCGTGCTAGTAAAGTTCAAATTGCTTCGCTCGCTACTGGCGAGCCAGCGCCTACCAACCGCACTCCAACACGCGCCCTCCCTCGAACGTGGTAACTCACTGGCTACTTGTATCGTAAATTCGTTAACGATACGCCAAGTGGTAGGCATTTATCGAACGACCATGATCAAGTTACCCACAGAATATCGATGTTAATTAGCAGTAAGCCTTTCATTTGATGAGTGTGGAGCGCAGGAGGCCCAATTCCTCCCTTAGTCCCCTTCCTTCTCTTTTCCCTCCTCTTTTCCTGAAACCATCCTAAAAGGTCGGCAACGCATCGGTGACTCTTCTGGTGTTGTGGATGTTCATGGGCGGCGGTGACCACTTACTTATCAGGTGAACCGCAAGTTCGTTTGCACCCTATGCTATAAAGACAAGGAAAAAAAAAGTGACCGAGGCCTGGTATAAGCTTGACATAACCTTATTTCACGTTTATTGGTAAGGGGGATAAAATTCTTACCTTTCTTACACTGCACCCTCAAAGTATTAGGATATGACCTAAGCACTTCGCAGTCAGGAGTGAGTGGCGGACCTCCTGGGGATATGGTGTAACTACAGGGCCTCTTCTGTTCACCGAACGAGTTGGTGGCACGGCAGAGCAGCAAGCCTATGTCACCCTCTCGAGACAGCCACGTCAGTGTTGAGGAGTAGCGGTGGTGGTGACCGGGAACTTTCTAGGATGTTTGATCTTAGTGTCAGAAGCATTTTCAGTAATCTAAATCCCATAAAGACGGTACTCAAAATTACCACTTTGTGTATATAATTTATTACATCATCTTGAGCACATTTACAATAGGATAGTAGACTTCTTATTTTATATTCTTTTAAAGTACCTAGTGATATAAAAATAACACCATACTTGAAAATAAAAATTAAATCGGTATTTGTATGGTGGGGTTCTATGGAACACTATATAGGAGCTAATATTAAGCGTTCAAAGTTTCTGGAGGGGATTTTTTGTCCCTTTCCCGTAAAACGTTAGTTTGTATGGTGCTGCTATGAATTTTAGGACGTATGGCACTAACTACAGTGCTTTCTGTCTATTCTCCAAGTTTAATAAGCTCGTGAATAAGAATAGCTTACATTTTACTCATAGAAAATTATAATTCACTACATACATTGATGATACAATGAATAATAGGCTCACAGTAACGCTGGTGTACAGAGTCTTGGAGTCGGCGAAGGTCCAGCTGAACTGCAGCGGTTCCGGCGACGCCTCCACCACGCAGGTCACCGTCTCGGCTTCTTTCTGGACCGCGCCAACAACCTCGTCGCGAGTGACGACGCATATTGGACGGTCTGTATATGTATTTTAATTAATGCTTTGTTTCATATAAATATGAGTTGACTATGGTTTACGTGAAGAAGAAGGGAGGCGAGTACCTACCTCTAATATTATGTATTCAATGTTTAATACTTGTATGACAATTATCTCCAGCCCTCCAGCGTCTCTAGCGGTAACGATATGAAACTAAAATATCTATAGAAATCCAACGTTACGTTATAATATACGGTATCTATATAGGTATTATAAACTGTGGTATCGTTTAGGTCATTCTACAGCTAACTTCACGCCTAATATAGTTGTTTTTTCTATTTCTAGTATCTATCTACCCTCCAGTGACATAAAACTTGATAATTTTCACAGACATTATCTTGGATTCTGATACTTACAACCGACGTTCAAAATAACTGTCTCTTCAAAAAAAGCGGCCGACATGTGAGGGTTGTGCGCCCTGCACACCAGCTTGTGTCGACTGTCACGCAGCGAGGGCGCCAGCGTCAGCGAAGACACCGTATAGTTACCGTCGTGTAGCTCCTGGGTCAGCAGCAAATATAGACATATGACTTTTAGAAGACAGCAAACTGTTGCGCCTGTATTATTACAGATTCTGCCAGTGATCAGTAAAAGTAAATAACTATATTTATAGTTAAAAAAAACTCAAAAACACGCTTCCATCTTTGGGAGTCCGCCATATTGAATTGCGAGTGACGTCATTTTATTTTTCGTATTCTTCTTAGCAAACCCTATCATTTGATACCCATATCATTCTATTCTATTCTATTTTTCGTTATGGCAAGTGGTGCCGATGCCGACAATTCTGCCAATGTCAAAGGTGATGGAAAGACGTGTGGTGATAGTTAAAGTAAAAATTGCCAACTGAGATAATCCATATCATGATGGTAGATAACAAAATTTAGTCCGCCATCTTGGGGCGACCGTCATATTGGATTTAGAATGACGTCACTTAGCTAACCATGCATTGTCATCCAAACTAAACGTGTACCTACCTATGAAAATTTCAGCTCAATTGGAAACCGGGAAGTGGGTCAATTTTAACTTCCAAGATTTTTTTACATAGTTAGTTACAAGTGAAGCTATTTTAAGCGTTTTAAAAAGACATCGAGATTGTATAGAGAGGGAAGAGAATCTGACGAAAATATTGAAGTATCTACCTTGTGGACACTAGGTCGCAACATAGTTTCTCCGAGGTGCCACGTGATCGAGGGCGGAGGCACACAGCCAACCACCACGCAGTCCACAACGCGCGGCTGCCCGGCCTCGAAGTCGAAGTTGTTGTTCAGACGGATCTCTACGCTCAGAGGAGGCACTATAAACCGAAGTATAGAATTTCAAAAATTAAATGTTAAGAATCTTGGAGCACAGAAGTGACACTCATTTTCTTATTAGACGGTACCGACAATAACATGATACCAAAGCTGACATCGGTGGATGTCCTTATTAAAAATTATTTTTATTTTATTTGGGTGGCTTACAGCTAACAAATATCGAAAATCTATTTACAAGCCTCCACAATTAGTAATAGAAAAGTATAGATACATGTAAATTAATGTTCAAATAAGTTTTAACTACCAAAAAATAATAGATAACTATTACATAGGTAAACTGCATGCAAAAAACAAGCAAAAACACACCTATTTTATTATGACCGCTTTCACACTGTCGTCGCCGACGCTATTATTTTGATACTCACAGTACATCTTGACTACAACGCTGGCCATCAGTGGCTCGGATACGTCAGAATTTTGCGCCAAACATTCGTAGTGCGCGTCGAGCTCCGTCCGTGTGAGATTGAACACGTGCACGTCAGCGCGCAGCACGCCTGGGCGCGCGGTGTGAGCGCGCTCGATCACTATTCCGTTGCGGCGCCAATATACTAGCGTGTCTGGTTGTTCTGGAACGGCAGAAGTAGGGTCTTTAAGTATTAAGTAGATATTCTTCTCGACGGCTCCTAACCTACTTTTGGACTCAGACCAAACAGCAACGCGAGGAAAAGCGGTAAAATATAGTTAAATGCATACGATCGTCCACTTCACACATGAGAGTGAGGTCTGACCCCAGGCTGAGGGGTCCCACGTAGCCCTTGTTGATCTCATCTCCGTCGCCGTTGTACAGCCTGGGCATGCCGGGGGAATCTGGAAATGAAGCATATTTGAAGGAAATTTTCCATAAGTAATACTGGCGACCCGTACCTGGTACCGCACGGGTGCAATTTCTCCACTATCCTTACATTTAATATCTTTGACATAAACCTTCCGTGAAAAATTATTATCTAACTGATGGTGAAAACCGTATCAAAATCCGTTGCGTGGCTTAGGAGGAGTTAGCGAATATACAGATAGACAGACGTGGAGAGCGTCTTTTTTATACTATGTAGAGAAGAGAAGAGATAGACCTTTGCAGAATTGCAAAATGTGGGTCTTCAACGCAGGTCACATAAACGCTGACTGGGGGATTGATGGTGAATGATATACCCATGAATATAAGCACATCCCCCTGGGTCCCCTATACAGTGGGGTATAGGGGATAGAATAGCTGCACTTGTCGGGGACTTGCATCACTAAAGGTACCCACCCTGGTCCATTATCAGAGAACTTTATCATGACAATCGACAAGAAAATGTTCAACTCACCGACCAGCCTGACTTCAATGACATAGTCTACGGAGGGAGATGCCTGGTAGTGCACCCTGCACCGGTACAGTCCTCCATCATCTTCTGTCACCCTCTTGATCAGCAGGGACGTGTCGTCGTGGCAGGCGCCGGAGTCGCAAGATGTACCGAAAATGCGATCGTGGTTCACAGCCCTGATAAGGAAACCATTCGTTTATGACCAGGGAAGGTAAAAGACGATTTGAAGGAAACGATTTTATGATTACTAGTGGTAGCCATGTGGTCGAAATTCGACCGTTATTAATTAAATTTAGCTTTCTGCGCTCTTTCCCTATTTGTAGTTTAACCATACCAAACCTCGCACTCGTCCGTACGTGATATAAATGCTAAAAAATGGGTACAAACTTTACTCTTCACGTATTAATACGAGTACATATGGATGATTTATTTTGTGCGTAGGCAGGTAGGTAGAAATACTTAAACTTTTTATTCTAAATAAGCATGAAAAAGATATTACCGTATTAAAAAACGCACTGAAACGTTAAAAATAATGGAGTATCGCTATATGTAAGATATTTATTATCTAACTTGTTGACGCTGATAAACTACCATGGCAAACTATTATCACTATTATTCAGAAGTACAAGAATCTATTATATTAGGACAAACCATGGCGGGCCGGATACATAAATCTTCAATTGGTATTTCAACAAGCGTATAGGTACGATTAAATCTGTAAGCCTGTATGTACTAACCTTCTCTCAGTCTCCTCATTGGGAAACCGATACAGGAAGTCTCGGTCGTTCTTCAGCCACAGCACATAGGAGTCGGGTCCATCCAGGAACACTTTGCCCTGGCCGCACGGCAAACGAGCGTCGTGACCGCGGACCGCGCGCAGCACCACCATTTCTAATTCAAAAATAAAATCACTATACAATACAATACAATTTTTATAGCACACAAGAAAGAGAAGAAATCTATATAAATAAAAATGAATCGCCGAAATGTATGTACGCGCATGACTTCCGAACGACTGCACCAAATAGGATAATTCTTTTTTTTGTGTTCGTTATTGTCAGTAGGTACTCAAAGTTGTCAGGACAAGGTTTGTATAAAAGAAAATTCTAAAAAAAGTTGAAGGTATTAAGTACTTTGAAACATTTACATTACAATAAATTTTTTCATGGAGGGCAAGTTAAATGTTGTTAAACTTTCGCGACTCTTACAATGTTGAGTCACTTAATATTGTCACGTGGGCAAAGCCGCGGGTACAGCTAGTTATATAATAAATAGAAAAAGTGATTGTATACAGAGCGGTCTTAACGCATTTGGTGATTTATGCCAGATAACCTTGGGATGGTTAAAAAAAGGGGCGGTTCCAGAGAAAAATCCCACGTTACTCCTAGGAGCTGCAGGAGACTCGAAGATTTTATCTTAGAGGGCGTCGAACAAAATTGGGACAAAGGTTTGGAGGTTTGGTGGTTTGGGTTTGGGTAATCTTCAGTCTCAGGTAAATTCAATCTCATGTGATCAAGATTCTAAAATCGTTTTAACAAGATACACGGCTGTGTCATCGGATTCAGTCCGTCAAGCGACACAAAGTAAAAACAACAGAAAAACTAAAAGCGGGCGCCGGCGACCCTTTGAAATAAAGTAATTAAATCACCTTGATCCATAAATATCATCGTTGTCGACCCCATCCTGAGTAAAGCCATGATGCCAGATTTATGTAGAAACATGACTGCAGGAGACATACGAGTATCTGCTTAGTTTGGCCTTTGTTAATCTTGAATTTATAAAGCAATGTTTAATTTTCCTTATCCAAAGAAGGTCTGACTCGAATAGAAAGTTTTTGTTCAATTGTTTACCACCATAATCGACATTTGATCGAGCAATCAGTAGAACTATAGCCTAACTCCTCAAGGTGGTTCTAACAGTGACTGCAAGCATTATAGTTTCAGCAAGTGCACTTACATTACCTACTAAATGAAACATTTATGGCTACTGGTTATAAGCCGAATTAAACTAGTTTTCAATTAAAAACCTCCATGGAAATCGGTTCTTCCGATTTGGAGGAATAATAAAAAAAAAAAAACTTTTATTTCAGGCAACAATGGTGAGCCCATAAAACACACAAATAAAGAAAAATATAGAAAATACAGATCCACTGATACACACTACAAACATATAATATAATACCCCTCTTTTTTGTCGGGGGTTAAAAAAGCAGCAAAGAACATAGTAATTACAATTAACATTTTAAGATTGTACAAGACCGCCCGTCTCATTAGCATGTGGCGTTTTTTTAGTTCCTGCCTAAGTAGGTACTCCATGGTAAAAAGGCGTGACAATGGAATGGGAAAATGAACGAGATTGAGATTAGATTAGTGAAATAATTACCTACCCTCCATTTGATGCAGTCGATAAGTAACTAACCTGCATCCAAGCTAAGAACATTTTTCATTATGAAGACAAAAACAATACAATGAAACAGCATTTTCTGAAACAAAAAGGAAAATATTTTGTTTGTTTGTTTGTAATGGATAAACTCAAAAACTACTGGACTGATTTTAAAAATTCTTTCACCAGCAGAATGCTACATTATCAGTGAGTAACATAGGCTATAATTTATAAAGATAACACGCGGGCGAAGCCGCTGGCGGAAGCTAGTATGAAATAAAATGATTCGCCTTTCTTTTTTTTCTTTCTAATTCATTCATTACACATCACACCAAAAATTCTCAATCATGACTCATACAAATAAACAAAAAATTAAACGAAACGCACAGCCCCATTATCTACATATTTCAACCATTATAACTCGAGCTCCCGACACCAAAGACTCCCTTATTTTTAATCCAATAGTTAAGCTAAGGAAGGGGTGTTAGGGGTTAAGTTACGATGGGAGTCACATTCGCACACGCAACTTCCCTGTGAGTGACTCACGGTACATTGTGTCGTAAAATGGTCGTAATAAATTAGAAAGGTCCGATTTGTTAGAACCTTTTTAATGAACATATGTATAGAAGGTACAGTCAGTAGCGAAGTTGATTCTCGTATGTGAGTTTTTTGAAAACGAACGTTGACAATAACCGTCGCTATTTTAATTATTTCTTATTAATTATTTGGAATTCGAATATCAAATTAATGAACGTCTTTCAAACCATGTATATAGTATAACTCAACACGATAATGTAGACCAGTGGTGCCCAAGGTTCAAAATAAAAATTCCGATACTTAAAAAATAAGTTTATTAAGTCCAAATATTTGGATAATTTTTATAATAGAGACTTTTAATTTAAAATGACTATGAATTTTGAGTCGCCCACTTATATATTTTATTATGGGCTTATAATTTGTTTCGCGGACCCGCGGTAGTCCGCGGACCTAGGGTTGGGAACCTATGGTCTAGAGGAACAAAAACAATAATTAAATGCTCATTTCGGGGAGGGGAAGAGTATCTCTAACAGCTGTTTTATTACAAAACAGATAAGCGTATGGGGTATTTAGGTTTTTGTGATGAGTTCGTGACCTCACGGGTTTTACACTTTGATCTCAGACGGCACAACAACTATTTGTAGGTAACCGTAGATATGTTCCGGGTTAAGAGTAGACAGTGAAACTAGAACACAACGCATTCCAACTTAAGCCAGGTCGGCAACGCATCCGCGACCACCAGGTGACCTGCAAGTTCGTTAGCGACCTATAACTTAAGATCTTGGACGTAATACAAAATAGAGTGTAAATTAAATTAAAAGAAAATACTCAGGGTGTGCTAAGAGAGTAATTAGGGTAGGTATATTGGCGATAATAAGCAACTATAATTATTATGAGTACCTACTAGACATGTGCGCCGATGCCAGCTTCGGCGTCATCGGCGTCATCGGCGTGGATGGTCGGACGGATACGGTTGTTTTAGATACAATGCAGACATATACTAGTCAACTAAACACTAGAAATATCTAAATATATGCTTATTGGTTTATTTCGACGTATTTGTTTACGCAAATTCAATAAAATACCATTTTTATATGACCATAATTTAAATAGCATGTTTTGCCGATAACTTCGTCCGTCACAGTCGTTTGGCGAATAGGTCTGCAATATTTTGTTTTTAATAAGATTTTCACAATCCACGCCGATGACGCCGAAGCTGGCATCGGCGCACACCTCTAGTACCTACCTACTGTACGTCAGACTCTGGTTATTTTCATTTGCATAGCAAGTGCATTTACCACATGACATACGTCACACAATAAGAAGCAAGTCGCATTGTAAGATAAGTATGTAGGTATCTTAAACACATAATTCAGTAAAAAGCACAGCTAAGTTTGGCGTAGCACGTGGACACAGGTCTTTAAGCTAGTCCCAATCGCCCCATCGAAAAAGATGACTTGGGCGTTTGACACCGTGGTCCTAATCGCCCGATTACAAAAAAGTTCACGTGCGATTGATACCCAAAGGCATTCAAATAGAGCCCTTCGGCGATTGTCCCTACTGAACGTGAAGTCTAATGCCTACAAACCCATGGACAAATTTCAGCTTTAGAACAATTGAGGAGCCTAGTTAGGTCCAAGTTCACCAACATGACAGTCGATTAGCGCAAAATCAGCCGTTTAAATTAAACATACTTTTTTTTTATCATTGCCCCTCACTAAGATTTCTCCTGTATCAAGGGACAAGAAGGGGGAAGGGTTTACAAACATACATGTCACATGCACACACACCCAGACCCGAAACAACTATCTGTAGGTCATACAAATATTTGTTCCGTGCGGGGATCGAACCCGCGGCACGTAGCGCAGAAAGCTAATCACTTAACCACTGCGCCAACCGTGTCGTCAAAATGAGTAATCGGCCGATTTCATTTTACTTCTCATTATTTTCATGTTTTTCTTTCTTGTCATTTTATTTCATCTAACTTCGACGAAGTCTATAAACAAAGTCTAAAAGTCAATAAAGAAAGTAACTACCTAATTCCTAAAGCAAAGTCTGAGTAAAGTCTAAGTACGCTCTACAGATTTCAGCCTCAGACCCTACGTACCTAAGTATTTATTATCCGGTTCTACTGCCAGTACCTACACTTCATTCAGATCGTTCTTAGTATCGGGGTAAGAGTGGTACATTTAGTGGCGTTTATGTCACAAGGCGAATCCAGTTTAAGGCATTATTTATATGGTGTGAATTGTGAATATTTCGCTCTTATGATACTTTAGTATAGTCGCCGGCACGTAACTTGGCAAGAGTCGGTAGAGTAATTATGCCTTTCTTTAACTTTCTGCCGACAGACATGTTTAATGATAAATTATGGCAATACGTAGATAACCATGGAATAATGCCAAGCAATAAAATGGCCAATTTTTTTGTTGCACTAAGTTTATGAGCGCAAACTTGATCCTAATACGCCAAAACCTTGCCAAGTTACGTGCCGACGACTATAGTTGGGTGTCATTTTCTTTATAATATTGTTGCGCGATACCAATACCTATGTGCGTTGCTTGGCCAAAACAAAATCACTTTTGTGTAGTTTACAAAAGGTTTCTTTTGCATTGGCCATGTAACGCAAATATTCGTACAAATACGCCAAGTGAAGTGCCAGCATAAGTATATAAGTTTTGCACTGTACAAAGTTAATGTAATGGGAAAATTATCACATTTCTTAAGTTATGAGAGAGAGAGACATAAAGTTATATATTTATATTTATATATAAAGTTATGCTGGTGTACAAGACTGTACCTATCTATTATTTTAATAATAATATACATACTTAATTAAATAAGATTCGCTTTGCAAAAAGAATAAAGCCCACTAATGTATAAGAATTAAATAAATTAATAAAACCTAGGGTGCATTAATAAAAAGGCATGGAGCACATAAGTACCAACAGCGTAAGTACTTGTAACAACAGCAAATAAATTATTGAAATAATAACGAACTACCTATCTTCTATGAATAAGTGTTTAATTCAATTATTTAATAAATGACAAAACATTCAGAAATTCGAATATTTATCTATATACGTTGTTATCTACTTAGGTACCTATTTAAATGAAAAATGCTTACCACAATATGTATTTCCATAACAACTATTATTTATTAGTATTTTGTCAGTCTGCACACGTCTGTTCTTATCAAAAACTTTATTCAGAATAAAGTTTGAACCACCTCGCCAGGTATTGCATGGCTCCTCGCTAGAATAGGGTGGATAGCTCCCTAATTGTACCTACGTACGTAAGTCAGCCGGCAGGAATAGTACAAAAAGCAGTTTTACGTGACGAAACACTTTTTTTATTTCTAATTCTAGTAAACATTCAGAATAATTTTTGTGGGTAGGTAGTGCTTAACCTACGCCTTACTACCAGCCAGCCAGTGATTGGTTTACTTTTATTATTAACTAGCTTCCGCCAAATGCTTCGCCCGCGTGATATCTTTATAAATTATAGCCTAAGTGTTACTCAGTGATAATATAATAATATAGCAATCTGCTGGTGAAAGAATTTTTAAAATAGGTCCATTAGTTTTTGAGTTTATCCATTGCAAACAAACATACAAAAACTCTAATCTTTTCTCTTTATAATATTAGTTTAGATTTATTTCATGGTCCGTGTATTTTTCTATTACTTAGTTTAAAGAGGAAATACTAATGGTCTTCAGATGGACGACAGTTCTGTTCCTTTTCTTTCACATCGAGACTCCTCATTGCTTCCGAGAGTATGTTATGCAGTCAGCCACGGTTTTCTACGATACCTACTATGACAGCTGTTTAGGTAGCCAGCAACTCCAAAATTCGGACAATATCTAACGGGTTCTAGGAATATACTAAAAAACAAAGGAATTGTTGTTCAGCAATCTAACACTCGTGAGATGAGTCGTCGGCGGTTCTTAGATTTCTAAATAGGATGCGCTATATGCAGGCGCAGTTGGCGCTTGGAAACATTTCCCTGTCTCAAAACCTAGTATTCGTGCTTGGTGTAATTAGTTTCCAATACCCGAAGAAACATGTCCACACTAAGACAACCACAAAATATTAAGGGTGTGTGTTTACAACAAACTTTAAAAAAAGGACTCAATTACGCGATACTCAAATACAACGTTTATAACAATGACTCAGAGTTTAATTTCCTTGAATATAATTTCACATTTATATCCTTTTCAACACCACAGTGTGTGATATGAGCCGGCTACTTTAAAAGGTCTCTGATCATGCGCAGAATTTTAATAAACAGGGATCAGGAGGAACTGGGCGTGTAAGCGAGGGTGTTCCCCTCTCCGGTATATCGCTAGTTCATTAAAACCCTTTTGATTAAATGTGCATACGTGCAATTACAATTAGGAAGACTTGTAGGAGTCGAACACTAAGTGTATTAGGTAGGTACTGCGGGAAGGGAGCGACAAACGGACAAACGAATCTAAGTAGGATTTTATTTTTAGTACTAGTAGGTTTTGCGGGTTATTCGAGCGCTTGTATGTACCTATGCGTTGTCACAAAACACAAGCGATTTATTAATACCTACCTACCTACCATCCCTATGAGAGTCATGTGTAGAAGCCAGAAGCCCTCGGGCTTCTGGTTCTCGAATGAGCCCATTTTACTCTGAACTAGTGCGGATTGCTGGATGTCGAATGACGTACCCTGGCATACCACCATTGCTGATTGTTATATACTCAGACCTCAGATAATATAATCCGTGGCGCTTCCCATGTGATAGCTAGTGCCGACTGGACGTACGGAAGGACTAGAATACATATTTTTGTAAAACATTTCCGTTTCTCCTTCACCCATAGAGAAGTGCACACAAGATTTGAATAAATAGATACCCGTTTTGACACAACATAGGTAGATATTTGGCAAAAGGCATTATGTTACCTAATAGCAGTGAATGACTCAATTATGAATCAAGGACCTATTTATTCCAAAATAAATAGGTCCTTGATTCATGTAGCCTACCTACTTAATTAAGTACCCACCCTGATAAGATAACCCATAGAATAGAATTGGGCAATTAGAAAATCAACGATAAATATAGGTCATTCCTTTATTAATAGGAAGTGGACTCTAAATCAAAGGAATTTAAGTATAAAATGAAAAGGGAAGATTTAAATTAATGTACCGTCCGTGTCTATTGTATCAGTAGGTAGGAGTGCATTGTTATCACAGGGGTAAACGCGTGAGTCACCCGACTGAATCATAATACGTTGAACGGACTTGTACGTAGTGAATTTGTTAGCGCGGCTACCTACATAAATTAAGCTATACATTTTTAACCGACTTCCAAAAAAGGAGGAGGTTCTCGATTCAATTTTATTTAATGTTTATTTCACGAGTATATGCCGCCAATTGCAGACTGATTTTGTTTTTTTTTTTTTTATACTCTCGATGTTGTCCCATTTAAATTTGGTGAAGATCTGATGAAGAATTTCGGAGATATACAATGGAAATCTTGAATGAATAACAATAACAGCATAATATCACTTGCGATTGCTGTAAACCTGTAATCGCATGTCTAATGTATTGTCACTCAAAATAGAAAAATAAAATAAACTTTAAAAAAAAAGTAAAAACCGACGTCAAAAAACTAAAAAGTATAAAATAATTATCGTCATGAAAAACTTAACATCTTCTGAAGTCGGGGCTTAGTCTTCAATGGACCTAGCTTGGCAGTGGCACCGACTTCAGAAGCTGTTAAGTTTAGCAGGGTGTCATAAATACGATAATACCTCTTTGCGTTTATGCTATCCTAGCATTGAAATTTATTTCGTCATTGTATCCTAGTTATTTGTGTTTGTGCATTCGTAGTCACATTGGGAAGTTTTTGATATACCAGGGTGTCAGAAATACGATAATAACGCTTTGCGTTTATGCTTTCCTAGTCATTTGCGTTTGTGGTTTCCTAGTCTCATTGGGCATATTTTAATATACCAGGGTGTCATAAATACCATACCTTGCGTTTATGCTTTCCTAGTGACATTGTGCAAATTTTGATATAACAGGGAGTCAGAAATACCATATGGCATACTGCTTTGCATTTATGCTTTCCTGGTTACATTGGGCAATTTTTGATATACCAGGGTGTCAGATATACCATATCATACCGCTTTGCGTTTATGGTTTCCTAGTCACATTGGACAATTTTTGATATACCAGGGTCCCAGAAATACCATACACCATACTGCTTTGCGTTCATGGTTTCCTAGTCACATTGGACAATTTTTGATATACTAGGATGTTAGAAACATTAGAGAGGTACCTACTAAAACATAATATTAACAGTGCTTTAAAACTGCATCTTTTTGCATGACGGTTTTGTTGCTACAATGGAATAAAAAAAAGAGGAATTATAGCCAACGCCATTTAACTTTTTCCGAGATCGCGCAGTTGCTAATCGATTGGCTTTTTGCGCTACGTGTTACGTGTTCATTACCCGCTCGGAAAAAATATGTGTATTGGCTACAGACCGTTGTTCTGTGTCTTGATGTGTGTGCGCATGTGAAATTGGTCTGTAAACTGTGCCTATGATAAAGGAGAAAGCAAAGATGGGCAAACGTAAACATCGACTGATTGCTCGAATTTACATACTTACATTTGAAATGTATTATTGGACAAGCACTTTATGAAATACTGCAGCTGTTAATTTCTCGCAATATGAAGATAAGGTAGATACCTATAATTTAAAGTTAGGATTGAGCTTTCCATGGAGATAAAATAAAATACTGATATACCACAAAACTGTTTATTTTACAAATTATATGATATAAATAATTATTCTGATACCAGGTTCCGTGGTCTTCTTTACATAACGGTTCTTATCTGCGGAACCTTATTAAGCTTTTACAAGGCAACCAAATCGCAATGCCTAAGATACAAAATTACAGGCAATTTATTGCCTGTACAAATAAATTATTCTACATATACCGGCCCATAATGGCGTAACTGACTAGGGTTTTATTCATTAGTTGATTTTTATTGAACTTTCCACGAACTGTCTAACATAATTATATTTAAAATCGTACAAATATTATTAAATTCACGATTAAACAAGAATATAAATATTGAACAAAGTGGAAAAAAGATTAAATATTATCGACGTGTGAACATCTGTGAAATAAGGGCTGCAGGCCCGGCACCAGTGATGGGTTACTCGCGATTCTTGCTGTTAGCCTTTGGTATGTTGACAGGAGACTTCAGATTCATCATTCAGATCGCGCCATATGTGGGTCGTCAGAGCATCGTCAGTCAGCGGCAGGTAAGCAACAGTAATTGATGAATAATTTCAACGTGAATGTATTTATTTCACAATGTTGTCTTCGTTGGAATGTTCAATAAAAATCTGCTATAGGGACCTACTCTAATGTTTCCCGATAATCTAGTTACACCAATACGGGCCAATCTCCTAAACATCCACTATTTACAACGGACCTTTCTGTCTGTCTGTATGTCACACGTTTATTGCACAATATTTACATGTAAAATTAGTTACGTTTTGTATAATTTCAGTCTTATAGACTTTTATCGGGTAATGTGTTTAGTACTACAGTTTACATCATTTAGAATATTTTAAGACACTATTGTAAATTGGTTAACGTTTTGTTATTAATTTGGTAATCAATAACATTGCTTCGTCATCTAAGGGCTATAGCACACTATACCCTATTCAAGGAAGGCAAAAACAAAATACAAATTCACGGTTGAAATTCTATTTGTTCTGAGTGACATTTTTTGTATTTTTTCGAAAAAGGAACTAAAATACATATTAGCTTAGATTAAAATAGCCTATCAACCGTCGAAATAATCTTACTAATTATGTCCTTTTGTAGCGTAATATGAAACTAGGCAATGAATAATTAATTAATAATTGCTCCATGAAGAAGTGTTAAAAGTACCTAGATTATAACATCACGCAATTTCTTTTTGTTAGAAATTAATGTTTTGAAATATTTTACATAAACTATTTTTATTATGAGTAGTCAAATGATGTTTACATTTAGTTTTTTCGTTCCTTGAATAGGGTAGATATACTACTAGGGTATAGGGCGACTTTTTGCAGCAGAATCGCGAGTTTTCGCGTTCGTTATTCACTTTTTGTAAGAAAAAGCAGTCAAACGCGAACACGCGAATACGCGCTATATTGCTGCAAAAAGTAGTTAGTGTGTTATGGCCCAGGCTTACATTCAGAGACGACAGAAACGAGTCAAAGCGTGAACTTACGCTTCCATCTGTCAAAAATTTGTTCGTAACTTTGACAGATGGAAGCGTAAGTTCACGCTTAGACTCGTTTCTGTCGTCTCTGAATGTAAGCCTAAGAGCGTTTACAGATTATCCGAAACGATAGCATTGTCAGACGAAAATGTAGTATGTAATCATCGATATCTGACGTGTTCGGTGATGTGAATGTAATGTACACATTTTACGTGCCCAAATATCGTATCTACGGAATAATGTGTAAAACGCTCTGAGGCTGACACAGTCAATCCGTTGTATCATGGGCTAGGCATGTCAAATTGGCCTAGGCGAGAGCGAAGCTGGGTTTGTCTCCTTAATAATTCATTATCAACTTAATTTACTACTTGCGTTTTTATATTCGGCTTATTACCAGAGATATCACGGAGCAGTTAGGGTTGATGACACATACAGCTTCGGAAGTAAACGCATAAGTATTATATTCTAATTACTCCTTTATATTAAGTAGGTAATGGTGCTGATATTGTTGCGTATTTTGACAGTACCAAACTAGAATAAACGCATCTGTCACTTTCTTTTTGTATTGAAACAGAAAGAGACAAACGTCCTTAATTTAGTTTAATCCTGTCAAAGTACACAACAGAATCGACACCAATATATAATTCAAACAAAATTGTGTTAATCAGGGGGCTTACTACGAGGTCTTTATAGCAGGGCTGAAATTGACTGCCAAGAATTTTGTAGAATAAGCTGACCTTTCATTGTACGAAAAGCATATACAGTGCGAGGTCAGTTCATACTGGAAATGTCTGGGCAGTTCAATTTCAGCCTTGTTAGAGTTTGTAGTAGGTACCTAAGCCCCCAGGTCGCAGGTAGACTCAGTTGCCTATTGGGGCTAGCATGGCGGATGGACAATCCCGTTTTCTCCAACCTTAGTCTCCTCGACAGAAGACGCAACGAAGAATCGAAAGAGAACGGTACCGGTAAAAATTTCTAACTTTGCCTAGACTCCTAATGTCGCCTAGTACAATATCCGTAAATCTGCGCGCCTGAGCTTGGCGTCACTTTGCCTTGTACTTAGAGGCCATCCATAAAGTACGTCACACTAATTTTGTGATTTTTTTGCCCCTACCCCGTCCTTGTCACGGTTGATCATATTTGTGATCCCCCCTAGTGTGACGTCACATACTTTTCAATTTTACACCTACAAATTATTACCTAAATAAAACATCAGTTCCGGAATTAGTTCTATTTCCATAATTTTTTTTAAAATCAATTGCCATACTAAAGAATTGGAAATATTTTTAACTTTTTCGTTATTAGGTAGTTCAAATTTGGCATTTTAACACTTAGACGTATTAGATTTTATCTATATAGATGTGACGTCGCGAAACTTAGGACCCCTGCCACCCCTTGTTACATAATGTCACACTTCGTCGACCTCCCCCTCCTTAACGTGTGACGTACTTTATGGATGCTCCCTTACCTACAACATTTCCGGACTAAGCGTTGCCATTGTAATGACAAGTACCAAAGCCTTTAAGGCTTTCTACCCCAGGCAAAGTTAGGCAAAGTTGAGCAGATTTACTACAAAAATAATTTTGTCTCCTTTTTTTACTGTGCTAGCCCTATTTCAGCGACAAATAACACAATCGCGATCGTGACCACGGTTCGATGTCTGTAAAGAAGAGGAAAGTAGGTATCTACATTATTCTAGCTTGTTGTCATTTAAATAATAAACTCTTATAAAAAAGCTGACTTGATAAAACAGTAATAAATATTTTTATAACCACTTAAAATGTAATATACAAACAGACAGTCCAAATACAATTTACAAAACATCCCGACGGTTAGACAAAGGATTACATAATTTTTTGAAAAAATTCAATTACTTTACTGATTTCATTAAAATCTCTTCACAAACTTACTAATTACTATTTAACACCCCCGAGTTATAGTCGATAAGTTGACTAAAATTTTTAACTGTTCTTAGAGGTAGATAGCTGTTATAAAAAGGAGAATCGAATTGAAGAATATCGCGCATGCGTATTTTGTTGAAAAACATACTTATATGGCCTAACTGTCTGAAGTTAAGGTTAACATCGTTGGCACTATTTGATAACCTGTGACACTATTCTACTTTACAAGTTGAGTAGAATCAGTGACACTATTTTACTTTACAAGTTGAGTAGAATCAGTACCGCTATGAATACAAGATGATTCCATTAAAATTTTCTGTTGGTTCTCCATTTTAGTACTCCACTCCAAGAACAATTTTAGCCAACTTCACGACTTGTCTTCACAATGCACGACAACGATACGTCTACGGAAACGAACACTTCATAAGCGATAGTTCCAATAGATGGCAGCACACGGTACTGTAGCGACGACACAACATTAAAATAAATTGGTTACATAACAAACTATAAAATACTATTGATAGGTACTATAATGTTAAATCTCATTGTTTTGTATGTTTGTATAATAATTCGTGCAAAATGAAGACAGTACATGTACTAAGTTTACTCATTAGATACATATTGTTTTTAAAGATAAGTTACAGACTATCGTTCGTAGACGCGTTTTAAGATATATATGGAAATGAATGTTTATGCATTCTTAAACAAATGCAGATACGCATTTATCATCGGGGCGTATAGCCTCAACAATACAGAGAGAAAGTTTTAGTTCTAACTTACTTTTATAGGTACTATCATTCGCATAAATCTTTATCGGTAGTACCGAGGTAACTACTCACAAGTATCAGGAATACTAACCTTTTAAATAGAACTTTCTTTACAAATATAACATAGATTTATACGAATAACATTTCAGGTCATAAATCTAAAATTCCCGCACTATCCTATAAAATTACTACTGAAAGACTCAACCCCGCGCTGAACACAAATTTAGACGCGAGAACACGTTGCATCGACCTGCTTTTTATGCTCAAATCAAATACCATGCCACCCCTACATTCACATACAGGGTGACTGGTTAAACAATGACATATGGAAGGAAGTTATTAAACTCATAATTATGAACAACTTTACTGTGGACCAATAACGAAAAAAATACAGCTGTTCTATATGTATCTACAGGTAGTCGAGTAACACAGAAATATTGTTTTCGCGATTTCTGTTTTGTGTCTTTAGTAAAACTTATTCATAATGATGATACCTACCTACCATACTCTCCTTCAATATGTCCAATGTTCAACCAGTCACCCTGTATATTTTATATTTGAACGTTGGGGTGTGATAAACCTAGAAAACAAAAAAATAAGCATGTGTGTATTGTTGGGATAAGCCGACACTCGAATTATGTGATCACAAGTATCAAGAACAATGGAACAGCGCATTTTGTACTGAAATATGCGTTCTATGATTACGAGAACAAAACGAACTAAATGATTCGTATTAAATATCTCTAAAATTAGGAAACTCATACTGAGGCATTTATGGTTGCAACATATTTTCTGACGTAGGGAAATTCACTGTTTCACCTAATACGGACAGGAAAACTACTGAGGTTTACAATTATTGTAATATTTAACAGTATCTATGTTGTAAATTGGCTGTCTTCGCTAAAATATCTGTAGTGTTTACACTTCAGTGAGGCTGCATCAAACGATAAGGATTTGTAAGCTGTGATATGTATTTACGACTAATCGATTGCTAAAGGCTTCTCTGTCGTATAGCGGACGGATTGTAGCGCTTATACACATTGAGAAAATCAGCCGTAATGACCTGAAGCAAGAGCAATAACAGCTCTAGTTGTTACGAGCCCTGAGGTAGTGCTAATACGTTCATGTTAATGAATGGGCGAACAGTGCGTTTGTGTGGTAACGTTACAAGCGGTACGGTGTACAAGCGCATTCATCATTATCGGATGTATTTAGGAAGGAGAACTCGGTGTCGTGGGATGTCGTGTCGTTTGATTGGCACATGAAGGGTGTAGTGTACAAAAATAAAATAAAAAAACTCAACATAAAGGTTAGTATTTATTCAACTAGGCAAAAAGGTGATCATTTTATACAAAAAATATATTCGCTAAATCGCACTGTGTGCGCAAGTCCTATTATAAGTCTTTAAACAGACCATTTAATTTATAAATAATGACTTTTCCTAGGAAAAAAAAAATACACCAAAATATGGTATTCACCTTTATACAAACATTAGTTACAAGCGAACCGTACTTTTTAATGTTCATAAATCATATAAAGTAAATGCAAAGAGATCGTGTAATTGCTATCGATAGATCTCCTTTGCTTTATTTGTGATACGAATCGACTTAACCCAACCATCGACTAACTTCAAGTTACTATTAATTTATATAGGATTTAATATTATTTAATAATATGGACGAGTATCTGGAGAAATATTGTATTATCCAAAGCTTTATGCTTAAAAATATACTGAAAATAACCAACTAAAGATTAGTCGATTCGCAACACAAATACTTATTGCACGCAATATTATAATTGCACTAAGTTTAATTGTAACTAATTAGCGAACCACAAAGGAATCACTAGGACATTATAGTCTTAAATACAGAAACACTTGTATACAGGAAAACTATGAATAATCTTTAACGATTCCATAGTTTTCCATCTACAAATGTTACTATCAATCTTTTATAAATTACAAAGAAAAATAAAAACGAAAAAAAAAAATTCACTATAATAGGGCGTTGAGTTGTTTCTCTCAGCTATATCTATATTACAGCCTTACATATTTTGTTTTAACTTTTTTCTTCTAAAGTATAAATAGATGTATCACCAGCCTTAGATATCAAAAGGTATTTTTTATTTAAAACTAGAATAATTAGTTATATGAAGCGAGCTTTGCTAGATGGTTACAATTTGATGACGAGTCTTACGAATCTTGAGCTGTTTATATAGTTGACGTGCTAATAAATAATGTAATGTACTTGGGTAATGTTATGACAATGTGGACTATCTAAAACGGTCCAATAGAGGAAATGCTTAATTTTGGATACGTAACTGTGTTTATCATAACGGATAAACAGCCGTATACATAACACAATCCTCTTTAGATTGAGTTATACAAAACAGTTCAATCTACAAACACGCGCCCCACTATTATTTGAAAGGAGTGGCTGCGGAGTTTGGGTTGCCAGATGGCGGGGAAATCCGGGTAAGCCACGTAGACGGGTAATTGTGTCTGGTCCCGTGTCAAGTAATTATACATTACTGTCCCTGGATACTAGTGGCGAAGGGTAACAGTTTAAAAAGGGGAAGCCGTCCCAAAAATGCCCTCTAAAAATAGCTGCAATTAATGCTGTAAGACAAAAATCCATACTGTCTCTTGTAGTCATGTCTGGAAGAGCTCGACCTAACTGAATAACAAGCCATATTACGTTGGTCTATGCACTGACCAATTCCTAAAGGAAAGCCGATGGGAATCGGGTTGTATGGACTCTTCGCCACTGCTGGATACTCAATTTACTTGACAAACTTACGGCACGTGACCGTTTTTGGTTAGTTTAGTTTTTTATGTAGTTGGTAATCATTTATATTTTACCAAAAACATAATATATTTCGAAATTCATTTGCATTTTAATTTTTCCATTAAAATATCCCAAGGTAACATATTATTGTAAATAATTCAATTAACTAGTTATTTAAATCTTTTTTATAAGGGTAACCCCGGAAATATCCAGGAAATGATAAGCCTGTATCTGGCAATCCTATGCGGAGTGCGGAGCTCTTTTATATTAGTATGTCGACATCCCTACCTAGTGCATGGCGATAGACCTAATAACATTATGGTTATTTATAAAGCACACTTGCATTATAGCGACTTAGACAAAGAGTGAGGTGCGTCTTGGTGGGTAGAATCCGTAGTATGTAATCAATAGGCAGGGAGATAGGGACCTAAGCCGCTGCTATTTTATTTTATCCTAATTTGTTTTTATTTATAGCTAATATATATCGCGTTTTATAATAAATTATTGTACAATATGAGTGAATATTTTATTTAGAGCTATTTAAATTGCAAGTTGTCACATTTTTCAGTACAATCAGTTTTGTTTTCTTTGGATCTACTTTAACTATTATATAGGTACCAATTCTTAATTTCAATTGGTGTTTATTAATCACATTATATATAATAATATAATCAACGGCGCTAACTCAGTCTACTTCGTACGAATCGCCAAAAAAATCGCAGATCGTAACACACTAGCAAAGCGGGTAAAAATAATCGTAGAAAAAAAATAACAATTTTTTTAACACTAACTCATCTAACTAATAACCACGCTAAACTATTCTTTTGATAAAATACATTGAATACATTACGCACTGAACTATAGCATACTGGAGGAAGAATATGGGAAGACGGCAGTACTGTAAAATAATCAATTAGCTTCATAAATAAATAATCAGCACTTTAGCCATCTATGCACATGTAATTATAATTGAATTTTAAGCAAATGAATTTGTACGTAGTTATTTTTCGGACTGTTTATGTAACGACGACGAAATTATAGGCTCGCATCAATATACTACATGACGTAAAACGACGGCATCCCAACAAACTGGCGCAACTGCATCAAAGATATGACGTCACGACAATTCGGCGGCATAACATCAAGATGTCCACCTCAATAAAGGCTCTGATCGATTTGCATCCCGTTCGGAATCTCCGAAACTAAGAAATTAGAGCATTACAAAATCAGATCCGAGATTGTCATGCGATAGTTGAACTTATTAACTTTATAATTATGACGGGAGTTAAAAGACCCTTAATGAAGCCGAGAGCTACGTATTATTCCTATCATTACGAAGATTTTGTATTGGGTATTCTAAGCCAGTCTATGTTCCCTGATTCGTATAATTTAAGAATTTTCAAGGTGAGAGTGGATAGGCATTATTTGGCCTTATGTGCCTTCTCGGCAGCATCATCACTTACCATTAGGCGAGGTCCTGCCAAAGGCACTCAAATTCATAATAAAAACAAACGTTGGAACTGACTAGTCATCGAGATATTCAAGGTCAAAGACAATTATTTACTGTGTTTTCTTACGATAACAGATCTGAAATGTATTTAAACTATTTAAAGCGCCTATACTCTCACACACCCCGTTCTACAAAAGTTACACAGTTGCACACAGCACAATCTGTTGCGCGCGATATAAAGCTGTTTTTAATATCTAATCGAGAAAAGATGGTACGGCCGTGCCCGTTTTGCTCGAGACTTGGCTGGGGCACTGCCGTGCCCCCAGATAATAATTTGATCCCCAGCAATTATTTTTGCAAAATGTTAGTTTGTTTGATGCACTGTATGCGTAGACTTCGGGCTTCGTTAAGCATCTTTTTACACCTTGTAGATTTGTAACTTTATAATTGGCTGCGTATTTGAATGACGGTGTTTCGGTCTGAACCTACAAACAGTCACCGTTCTAATTATTATTTTAAACAAAATCCATTCCGATATCTAAAGCCCGTCACACACGTAGCTATAATATATATTAATATACTGAGCTATATATTACATTATAGCAAGCCTCCATACGTGGTAGCTATACTATAACATATTTTGATGACGTAATAGAAATATATATTATAGCTGCGTCTGAGGTCGCTCTAAGATTACTATGGAAAATATATCGCAATATGCCTTGCTATAATATATATTATAGCTACGTGTTTGACGGGCTTAACGCATGATTGGATCCAGTGGGAGCGTATGAATTTTTTTGAGTGAAGATAGGAATCGTTTGTTCAACAAATAAATAGGTACGAATCATAAAAGATTACTGCATCGATTAGTGCATCTACCTTCATTGTCTCTGCATCACCCTAAGGTTGTCTGGTAGAGAATGCCTACGGCATTAAGACCGCCTTTGTACATTGTACATGAAGCATTTTAAATAAAAATAAAATAAATAAATAAATTTGTGGTACCAGGAAAACAAACATGACAGTGGTGGTATTGCTTGGTATGAACGACCGAAGAAAAGTCTAATGGATAACCATAAACACAGAAAACGCACCAGATAAATTCCAACCGGAATATAATAATGAGTTAGGTACCAGACATGATATTTTTCAAAATAATAATTAGTATCGGGCTGCTTAAATGCTCAGACTGGTACATACCACCTTTACGAAGTGTAATATATATTATTAATATTACTATATATTAAATTTCGAACTATAATTTATTAAATAGGACACTCCCGCGTTACCAACATTGTCCGATTCCAGGAAACTGTAAAACTGTACCAAATTTAAAGCAACCGCCGAAACTTAATGTTCACTTGGGGCTAAATTACGGAGAGGCGGAAAGTCGCGCGGCGTGCTAATGGGCGTGTCGCTCTCTCGCTCGCTCTCCATGAACGGAGATATGCGCCTTTCTCTGCGTCACGCGCCGATTTCCGCTCCGTGCGACGTGCCACCTCTCCATAATTGGGCCCTTGGTCAGCAGTCGCACGCGAGATAACAAACTAACATGCAGAAAATATCAACATCCGATTATTTTAACTTATTATAGTCATACTATGTATTTCTCTGCACTAATCTGTATAAAACATATTTCTTCTAAACGTTATTATGTCCGGTCATTGTTTTGGATTATTTATAAGTTAAATTTACGATCGGAGCAGCTAGCGAGTTTAAAGAAATCTACGAAAGTGGTTTACTTATTAAATTATTTATTTTTATATTGTCAGTCAGTCAGTTCAGTTACTGATTTAGATTTCGAATGAAAGATTAATTCGTCAGATCAATGGAGGACACCGGTGTCCCGGGCACAATAAATTTTCTACTGTGTCTGTTTCGTTACTTGACGGGTAATAAGAAATAAAATGGAAACACCAGGTGCAAATCTCTCAGAGAAGCACCAGGGGATTGTAAAGAGGCAATAAAAACCAGTGATTATAAAAAGTAGTTGAAAATAATACATTACAATGCTGTATGCACAATCACAAAGGTAAATAAATACCAGTTTATAAATAACTGTACTTGACCGGCCCAATAGAAGGAAAACAGACCGTATGGACATATGTCATAACCCAACTTCATAGAAATGGGAGGTTCAGTAACTGTATTTATAGCAACAGACAACAATTATTGTATTGTAAAAATATAACGTACAGATGTAAGACTTATGCCCGATTCCTATATCCTAACGTCTGTTAGCTAAGTACGATAACATGGCGCGTCCCTCCAAATTACTGTTTCAATGTTTCTAGTCACATCTCCTTACCGAGCAACAAATCCTTGGATTTATTTTTGTTTGACGGCCGTCTCAGTACGCACACATGCGTTGTGAGTCTTGGTGGCGCTTTGTAAATACTTGCAAACGTTTTGAATTTGGAGGGACGCGCCATGTTATCGTAGTTTATCTCTAGGCTTGAAGACCCTACGTAGGGAACCCAGAAGTAGCATTTGCAGGTAAAATTGGTTTACTTATGAGTTTATTTTATAGGAACAGTATGGCTTTAATAAATGCTACCATTGGTAAGCAAAACGCTTTGGTTTTGGATATAGCGAACCGGGCATCAGCCAGTTTCACCACATAACGGATACGTTATTTGCTATAAATCTATCTATTAATCAATAAGAATATATATAACATTTATAATATTAATCATGATTGCGTTTAATTGGCAGTAAGGGTATGAACGAAATATTTAACTACAGGCACTTTTATTTATATTACAACTCATTATAGTGGTGAAATAGGCTATTATATTTATATATTTATGCAACGTTGTTTTATTTTTCTGCTGTTATTGTCGCTAAGCTGAATTATAAACGGTCCAGCCGCCTGGCCTTAACAAGCAAAGTGGCCTTAATAACAATTAATTTATATAGGTACAAGGCTATAGGTACATTATATAAAATATATATTTGAGGTGTGACAATTTCTTGACCCGAAGGTCGTATGACTCGTGACGTTGGTAGCAGTCTCAAGTAATGGTTCAGAAAATAATATTTATTTACGGATATAGGCGTCACTATGAAATTATCTATTACATACGGCGACTTAATGCATCGATAGAGTCGCGATACGATCGCAACAAGGTTGCGATGATAAGGCGATGCCGTCGCTGGCAGCTTACCATTACCTTATTAACGCTCTAACACAGTTCGGTTCAATGAATATATCTAATAATTTCATCCTCACTTTGTGTCGCGAAGCTACTGCCGCATCGATGCGACCGCGCTGCTTTATCCATACAAAAACGCGGTATCACGCTTAAGTCTCTATATAGCGCGGTAGAAAGAAACAATCGCAATGCATTTGTTCTAACGACTTTGTGGAGCGAAGCAGTATCGCATGCTCGTGACGCTGGACTGCTGCAGTCACCGTGCGTAACCCTTTATACCAATTACGTTAACGTATATGACGTATAATCGATAATGGCAAGTCACGTGTATAGCCGTCGTGTCACGACGTCCCTAGCCGTCACTTGATGACGTTAGGTGGAAATGACGTAGATTATTGTCGGGACACCTCCACGATGCATTAGTTAGGCTCACACTCACTCAAAGAGATACAAATCAAAGAGGTATAAATAAAGAGTACAGATATTACTTTTAGTCTGCATTTTTGAATTCTGTGTCAATGCGACGCTCTAGCGCTTGCAATCCAGCTTCTAACTCTTGCTGTAACAAAATTAAAGTTATATTTAAATAAATTAAATAAAATACATACGACATACATCAAATTTAATTAATAAATTAGTTTATTCTAGGATAATATAAAATATTTGTTTTCGTAATTATTAATTGTTTAAATATATTTTTTAATTGCATTTATTTCACAACTTATTTGTGTACTAGTTTTAGAATACATCGTGCTAATTTAATGATTAACATCGTGTGCTGCAGGCACATTTCAGTAGTAATAAATAACATTTAGGTCAGATTTTCAAATAAAAAAATGAATTGGCTTCACGAGTTTGTATGGGGAAATGCTTTTTTGGTCATATTTGCAATGTTCTGACCTGACTAATAGATAATACGACTGAAATGGCGTCAATACACTGCAAGACGATGGCAACAAAATTAGCACCGTGTATAGCACTTAATATTCATTTCCATAATCTCAAAGGACCGACGCAAATATAAGATTATCTCTGTAACGGATCTCAACACATACTTAAACAATATAAAATATATTTTTTTTTTTAAATGTAAAAATATTCTGTCGATTTACTTAACAGCTGGACAAGTTGTTAAATAAATGGATAACATATTTTGTGCCATATACACATAAATACAAAATGACTATTAATGACTTTGAGAATAGACCAGTCAACTGACGCGGCTGAAATTTCTTATGTTTACATAGAAACTATCACACACTGATCGATATATCTATGTGAACTAGAATTTTAACACCTACTAAACAAATATTTTTTATACGAAAAAGCGAAAAATACGCATGTATCGAATAATATAAATAATATGAAAACTAGGGCCTTTCTATCCTTTAAGGATCATAATATAACAGTGAAAAGTTCAAAGGCCGAATGAAATGAATGAGATAATCTTTGACATCGAAAAAGAAGCATCAAAGCAAGCTTGATCTACTCACATCATCGAAGCCCGTAGTTAGATAGGCCATCGCGGCGGCTGCGAGGCGCTCCGTGACCGTGACCGGCTCTCTGGCCGCCCAGTCGGCGTCGACCGCCGGTCTGCCCGCCGGGGCGGCGGGTTGGCTGACCGCGGGGCCGTTGGCGCTCACCGTAGGGACCGCCACCACCTCAATGAAAGGCCCAGGGGTGGGTGAGCTCGGGACCGCGACCAGACCCGACACGGGGCCGCCGACGGCGCGAGGGCTCGCCCCTTCTACCGGGGACGAGCGGCGGGAGCGGACTAGGATTATTGAACGGGCAGGTTGGAATACCTGTCGAGAAGGGTTGGTCGTCAATATGTGATGGTGCACTTTTGGTTATTATTTATGAGCATTCACGCTTGTGGTTGTTAGTAAAGACGAGTGGGAAAGAATTCCGTACAAAAATGGAAGAAGGTTAATAAGCCGATCAAGTTAATAAGGACCGAGTTCACCAACAACATAACAGACGATTAGAGCAAAATTAGCTGTTTAAACATGAATTTTTCTATGGGTAATCGGCCGATTTCATTTTAAACATCTGTTAAGTTGTCGGTGAACTTGGCCCTAAGAGTCATTCAGCACTAGACATTAATACGGGAATGCTGTAAGGCTTTAATTCAAATCTAGTGTAGTGAACAAGCGTCCTAATTATCACGTAATATTGAAATTTTGCTACGGGCGGAGTCACCTTTCAAGTTATTTTATATTTCTTTCAATTTAACTATAAATAACCTAAACTTGTTTGTATAGAGTTACTGTAAGTATAACTTGATTAAATAAAGGACATTGCCAATCTTAGTATGAGATTTGGTCCGAAAGCCATTTTTCAAATTTCATCGGTAACATCAAATTATGACTGGTAATCAAACCACATTAAAATAGGCAATAGGAAATCTGTCAAAAATTAAATTAAAAAATTGCTCATAGTGAAAGATGACACCTCCGATGAGATTCACTAAGGCTGACATTCAGAGACGACAGAAACGAGTCTAAGCGTGAACTTACGCTTCCATCTGTCAAAAGTTGTTCGTAAGTTTGACAGATGGAAGCGTAAGTTCACGCTTAGACTCGTTTCTGTCGTCTCTGAATGTCAGCCTTAGAGCCGCTTCCGGTTGTTCTGGGCGGTATTTGCACCAAATCCTGGCAATGTCATTTATGTGAAGAACTTGTATCACGTCTTTTATCTGAGGCCGTGGACACATTCACACGATCGAATCTTGGACGGTCAAGTATGAATTATTATAATCTAACCCAGGACCGGCTTGCAGCCTCTACAGCAAATCAACTGCAATAATTACCCTGATGACCTACGTGTGAGGCTAAAAAACCAAAACGAAAATTATGATGCTGGAGAGGAACAAATATAAAGAATAATCCCCTACTAGAACCATGCAGAAATGAAAAGCCTATGTATATAGACGAGTAATGAAGTCGGTACACCAAGTTTATATTATGCTAGTTACCTCAGCGGCCAAAGGGGTGGTACAAGCCGGTAGAGCTGCACTCATCTCTCCGAAGTTAAACATCTGTAAAAGATACAATCTATTGTTGTACTCCTTCTGGTTGGTCTGGGGGTCTAAAAAGGCTGCTTTAGATGAATCATAATATCGAGGGGTGCGAGGTAAAACCCATTAAGTACCAGAATGTTACTATCAAGAAAATTGAGTAGAAAAACAAAAATGTTTTGATTTTTGGTATTTGATTTTTATAGCTTAAAATAAAATTAAAAAATATTATATAAAACAAAAGTACAGAACACGCTTTAGTCATCCAAACTGAACGTGTACGCAAAATTTCAGCGCAATTGGAAACCGGGAAGTGGGACAAGTATAACTTCCAAGATTTTTTTACATAGTTACAGGTGAAGCTAATAAAAGCGTGTTAAAAATAGGTGTCATAAAATGTTAAATTAGATATAAATAAATAATAGTTTTACTAAAATATACCTGACATTATCGCCAGTTGAAAAAAATCCACATAATGGGTTTTACCTCGCAGCCCTCGATATGATTCACATTTGAAATATCAAAATATTCACTTAATTGACGGCTCTTAATATCATTTGCGTAAGGTTCATATTCAGCAATAATCTGTTTGACAGTTACTATGGAGATTCATAGATGAATTGCTCAATGTGGCCTTTTTAGGCCCCCCGATAACGGAACCAGCTCGCCGATTCAGCCTATTTATGACCCAAACTTTCTAGTCCCGATTTCCGTAAGGGGTTACTGTATTCATCATTATCAACAACTTTTATTACGGGAAAAAGTTGAAACCGTAAAAACAAATTTGTTGTTCCATACAAATAGTTAGAGATGTTCCGACTATCCGGCCACTTTCGTAGTCGGCGACTAGTCTGCAACTATACGGTTTCTTACTTTGTATGTATTTCATTTTCTTTGTATAAAAAACCACTTACACATGAGACTTTCTTTTGAACATGATTAAATTTTAATTGAGCTCTTTCACTTTAATGTTACAAACAGTATTGTCTTTATTTTTTGATAAAAAAACACCACTCTGACCAGTGCATAAGCAAAACATGTTCCGACATACTCGCAGGCGGCGGTTACGACTTGCGCGCGAATCAGCTGTAAACGAAGTTTCATGGAAATTTCCGAATACCTCCGAAACCGTGATCGGCTCGGCCGAATAGTCGGCCGGCTAGTTGGCCAAAGTCATAGTCGGCACATCTCTACAAATAATTCAATATTACTCGACAAAGGGCCTTTTCACCGAAAAAATAACATGTTTAAAATCAGCGGGGCTAAAAAGGCCGCTTTAGATGAATCATAATATGATTCATATTACGAATGTCAAAATATCTACTTAAATGAAGACTCTTAATGTCATCCGCATAAGGTTCATATTCAGTAATCATCTGTTTGACAGTTACTATGCAGATCACTAGATGAATTGCTCAATGTGGCCTTTTTAGGCCCCCTGATCAGCCGTTTACCTATACATAAAGTCATGTTCAAACGGCTCATTTTGCTCTAATCGACTTTTAAGTTGTCGGTGAACTTGGGCCTAAATGTATGGAACAGCTGATTTGTTTCGCACATTCATTGTTGGTCCTATAGTAAAAGTTGTTCATAATGATGAGTACAATAACCACTTAGACCCTGCATATATTACGATACTTGCAGGATACGATAATTCTATCGAATACCAAAAAACTTCTCCGCAACTCGAGGTTCGTACATTACGCTACTTGAAATAAACAAAAATCTGTAGCACACATTTCAGCATGTTGCTTGCTCCGTCGCCATTTTCAAGAGACTCGCTGACATTAGTTTTAAGAGGAAACCTAATTCTTTATCTAAAATAAAAGTGGCCTATGTTACTCCTTATAACATCAGCTATCTGCCAGTGATAGTTCCGTCAAAATCAGTCCAGCTGTTTCGGAGATTAGCCGGAACAAACCAAAGAACAAAGACAAAATTTTAAATAATTGTTGTATTATAATTATGTACCGTATGGACTTTCATATGCATTTAGTAAAAAGCTGTTATTTTGAAATTACAAACAGACACTTACATTTTTAAACCCCGACAAAAAATAGGGGTGTTATGAAATTGTAGTGTGTATCTGTGTATGTGTATCTGTCTGTGGTACCGTAGCTTGAAAACGGATGGACCGATTTCAATGCAGTTTTTTTAACTGAAAGCTAGTTTAATCGGGTATCATCTTAGCTATGATTCATGAAAATCTGTTCAGCCGTTCAAAAGTTACAGCTCTTTTTCTAGTTGGAGTCGGGGTTTTTGAACGGTAAGGTTACATTTATTTGTATAGATACTCTGATGCCCGTTTTCACCAACATTTCCTAGTTCTAAATTTCTAAAAGTTCATACAAATCACAATCACTTACGTATGTGGCGTTTTACGGGCCCGAATTTCGACCACCTAAATTTAGGGGAACTTTTAACGTTTAGGTGACCCCTAACTGTTGGTGAAACAGAAACCATCCCCTGACGGCCCCCTAACCATGCTTCGGGGATCACCTAAACTTAGGGGATGTTGGTGAAAACGCGCATGAGTCTCGCTTAGCCGACTAGTCGCCTGTAAGTATCGTAATGTATAAAGAACCTTAAAGAGTTCAAACAAGAAAGGTTGGACCTTTTATGTAATTTTGGTCACGTGACTGCCTTGCGGGTGTAGTGGTTGCGTCGGCTGCTGAGCGTGAAGTCCTGGGTTTGATTCCCGGATGGGGCAAAGTGTAACTGTGTTTTTCCGTTATAAAATTCTCAGTAGCAGACCGAAGTTTAGAATCTTAAACTGTGCTCGGTAGATGACAAAGGGCTCGCCTTGTCGTTGCGTAAATTGCCGCGAATTCGATTCCCACACGTTTCCAATATTTAACTAAAAGTAGTTATCCCGGGATGGATTCTGGATGAGGGGTGGAAAGGAGGCCTAATCCCAGCATTGGGTAAAGAATAGCTGACGAAGAGAGAGTTGTCCCGGGTCTGGTAGTCTTGGATTTGTCAATAGGCGGAATAAGCTGCGGCCCAGGGGCGGCAGAGTGTAGAGGGCGCTCGCATCGATATATTAGCTAATAAGATAGGTAGGAAGGAGGGCAGGGCGGCACAAAGACAAGTTGCTGATACATCTATATATTAATCCGTGAAGAGACAACTTTGTACCCCTTTTTAAGCATATTGCGCGCACGGAGGAGTGTGAGATTTGGCATAGCTAAGTTTATATGGAGAAGGAGTGCAGAAAGCTAAAATTTTGGTCGAACTTCGACCACTGGGCGACCACTACTAGTAAGTATAAATCCGGCACTGGGATCTAGATGTGAGTTCTCAAGATTCCTATTAACTACTGGACTGCAATAGATGACGTCACTCACCTCTCCTGGGTTCGGTGCCCACACAGCCTCCGAGCGCGGGTTGAGGCGCAGGTTGCCGTAAGTCGACGGGTTCACGTGATACTCCGGCAGCATCTCCGCAGGTAGCACCGCTGAAATTGCACATTTATTTCATTAATATTTTGTATAACAAACACGGAGGAACTATTGGGGTGCGCGGAAAGTACCTCTCCGAATGAGGACAAACAAATAGATGAATAATATTATACTTAAAAAAAAAAAAACGCTTTTGTCATCCAAACTGGTGTATGCAAAATTTCAGCTCAATCGGAAACGGGGAAGTGGGTCAAATTAAACTTCCAAGATTTTTTTACATAGTTTGTTAGTTACAAGTGAAGCTAATAAAAGCATTTAAAAAAAACTAACTATGTAAGAAAATCTTGGAAGTTAAATTTGACCCACTTCCTGGTTTCCGATTGCGCTGAAATTTTGCATACACGTTCAGTTTGGATGACTAAAGCGTTTTCTATAGTTTTTTCAAACTATAATATTTATTATATTATTTCTAATATTATGACAAACCTCTTTCTATGTTTAGTTAGTTAGATTTTTATTTAAGAAACTTAAAATAATTAACAATTTAATAGTTTTGGTATTAAAATATCTCATCTATTCAAAATTATTTCATTTTTTTATGTCTACGTCTAACGCACCTGCAGGGTAATCACGATACACACTCGCAATCGGAATCGTCGGAGTCCAACAAACTACATTGCGCGGTATGCTTTTAAAACCACTACGCCCTACAATTTGAGCAACGCAATGAACACTGTTGTAGTGTCAAAATTGAGTCGATTCCGATTACGAGCGTGCATCGTGATTAGGTAGCTGGCTGACTAGTTATTCTTTCCGCGATCGCATGAGTACATTCATTTATTTTTTTAAATATGCACGATGAAAAACGGCGAAAAACAACGTAATCGATCACCAATCCGTTCGCCAAGTTAGAATATGGAAACGATACTATGGTTACAATCACAGTTATCTAAATTATAAGTCAACAGAAATGCTATCTACTGCCTTGTCTAACCGGACCGCGGCTCGCTGGTTCGCAGATACCACTACAACAAATACACACACACACACGACACGACGACACGGTTGGCGCAGTGGCTAAGCGATTAGCTTTCTGCGCTACGTGCCGCGGGTTCGATCACCGCACGGAAAAAATGTTTGTATGATCTACAGATAGTTGTTTCGGGTCTGGTTGTGTGTGAATGTGACATGTATGTTTGTAAACGGTACCCTCGATACAGGAGAAATCCAAGTGAGGGGCAACGTTTTAAAAAAAAAAAAAAACGAACAATATGGAAACTTACTATAAATATCATCCCTCGCTGGAGGAGGAGCCTCTTGCTGTCCGGGGTACATGTGGATGTTGTTCTGCGGGGGCACGAACTGCGGGGGACAGAGGTCAGCGCGGTACGACACGTTGGGGCGGTGCTCGTCGGGGATGCGCGCGTTGTAGTGCGGGTAATACCGCTCCCCGCTCGGGGATATCATTATCTCTCTGTTGATGATAGGCGGGCTCAGGATCATCGGGAGATGGGATGGGTAGCCACTGAAATTAGTTGTTATTTAGTTTTCGAATGCAAGTTGTAGCTAACCCCCGACAAAAACGAGGTGTTGTAAGTTTGTGGTGTGTATCTGTGTCATCGTAGCTCCAAAATGGATGGACCGATTACAATGCAGTTTTTTTTAATTGAAAGCTAGTTTATCGGTTGTAATCTTAGATATGTGTCATTAAAATCTGTTCAGCTGTTTAAAATAAACAGCTCTTTTTAGTTAGGTTATTATATATGTACATAGATGACGGCGCAAGTTGTCTGTTAGAAATCGCCTATAGCGATAAGACCGCCCATTGTACCATCTTCATAATTATAATGATGTTTATGACAACTACAAAACTGGTGTACAGTAAAAAGTATGTACTATCCGTGCGGATGAAGAATGGGATTAAAACTGGCGGCTCATCTAGCCTGTACTGTCAGCATACATGGTACTTACAACGACAACGACGCACATAACGTTATATCAGAAGAAATAACGATATTAAATCGTTATGTTAGGTTATCAAAAATAACAAACCAACAAATAACTATCAATCAATAACGCGAGAGGCGACGCCATTTTTATTCCCATTCTTTATGTGCATGGGTAGTATATCAATCAACAAAGCCCATTGCAGTCGTCTGCTAAATAAAAACCAATTCCAAGTTGCTTATTAGCAAATGGCAATGCAGTTATAACTTGACCGAATCAAATTAATGTTAATGTTTATTACTAAAAGAATAGCGAGTACTGTCGAATCCTATAACTTTTAGACGTATTAGCTTGACATAATACGGGGTTTGTTAGTAAGGGGTTACTATTTAATTAACACTATACTGCTGACGAACTAAATTTTGTCGGTTGAGAGTAGTGATAGAAATGTCAATTGTCATTTTTCATGAATAATCAATTATTATATCTTGAAATAATACTGCATAACTTGACAATCCACTCTAGAAGAACAAATCAGTTAAATAAGGTAACAATGAAATGAGGTTATGAAAATACGCGACAGATTTTGATGCGGTTTTCACCATCAGTTAAATCATTTTTCACGGTTTAAAAGCCAAAACTACTAAAGCGCCAATTCGTTGCCAAACTAACTTTAACTTTACAGGGCACATTTTAAAGTTTAAGTTAGTTTGGCAACGAATTGGCGCTTTAGTAGTTTTGGCTTTCCACTGACGATATGTATAATACTTTGGTATTTAATGTTAAGACAATAGAGAAATTGTACCTTTTACGAAATTGTAATTGTGTTGAAATATAAATTACTCACGGCACTTGGTGCCCGTTGTTGGTGTGTATAGTCTCTCCCATGTCTGCTGGTAGGTTCACTGGAGGCATCGCTGTAAACAAAGCTCGTATAAGAAAGAAAGAAAGAAAGAAAGAAAATATTTTTATTCTGGACTCGCCAGGAACGAATAAAAGTAAAAGGTACAAAAAATAAAACAACAAATAAAACATAAAAAATAACAATGGTAAAACAATAGTCAAAGCCACCTGAACGAGACCAAAAATGGCTCCCATCTCAGCATAATGCTGTGGCATTTAGAAATAGAAAATGTCACAGCGCTGGTATTCTGATGGGACCGTTGTAGTGATGCCACCACGGGCAACCACGATACAAATAAATAAATAAATATAGGTACTTAATACTAATTAAAAAATATTATATTAACAAAATAAAATAAAATACTTCGAAATAAAGGAATTTTACAAAAAGTGATCCAAACAATATACAATAAATTAATAAGATTTAAATTAAGAATTAATAAGCGGATTTATTGACAATTAACTAAATAAACATCTCTCTTTTAAGGCGGGCTTCCACTGCGAAAGAGTAATGAGCAAGTAATAGCTGGTCGGAACGGACCCCAACGAGCTAAAATAGGTTTTACCTTCCATTAAGAAAGAGTTTTGAGAATTTCCTTCCACTGCAATAGAAATAAAGAACGATTTCGTTATTAACAATTTTTACTCGTTCAGTCCTCTCCGCTAGACTCTTTGTTGGTGGCAGCACTTATATGAAGTTTACCGTTGCGAGTTAAACGGAGTCCGTACGGAGCCCGCTCCGTTGCCAGTGGAAGTCGGACTTTATGCACCGCCCTTTTAGTTTGAAGAAATACTCGGGTAGGTGTCAGGTGGATACTAGCAGTGTTTTCAACATGGTTAAGGAAATAAAGCGAAGTGGTGAAGAATAACATGGAAGGCAACCAGCTTTCTTTCTTTTTTCTAAAAATTAAACTTTAATCTTACACGCAACGTTGAAGTTGTGTCCCTCTATGATCGGCTGTTGTCTGGGATACTGAGCGTATGGTTGGATGGGCACCGGCATGCCTGGCGTGGGTAACGGCTGCATTGGCTGATTCCCGTGCATCGGCACGAACGAGTAGTTACCGTTCATATTCAATCTGAACCTGAAAATAAAAAGGGAGGTGAGTCCAAAATACGTTTGCGCAAAAAAGTTACGTATTCTTAGTAACCCGCGGATCTACCGCGTAATTAAAATGGTAATGATCATCGACTCTGGTATTGAGATACCTACTGATCATGAAGATGGGAGTCACAACAGCATAATCGGTAAAAAATTACAAGGTAGCTCGAAGCTTAGTCTCTCGCGATCGTATTGAAGTTTATTACCAGAGTCGACGTACTTGTAGAGAGATTCAGTCTCTAATCCTAAATGAAAAAAAAAAAACATAAAGAGTTTGTTATGTCTATGTTATGTTTATGTTATGTCTATGTCCATGTTATGTTTGTTACTGCCTCAATCTAGGTTTAAAAATAAACTTCGTACTTTTTTGACCGCCAGAGCATATTACAGCGTGACTGAGTTCCTTAATGAAAAAGAATTTGTGTTGACATAATTAAATTTATATCAAGGTATCTGTATTCTGTATAATAATGCTGATTAATCTTTTAATTTCACTAACCCGAATTAACATTAGAATAAGAATATATGATATTTTTACCTGTATCTCATTAAAATTTTATAATTATTATTTTGCATGTCACGCTGTGACAAACATGTCTGCACTTAATTTATTTTGTCATCTTGTATATGCACTTGTTTTGTATGTACACACACATGTTTATGCAAATAAAGCTTATCTTATCTTATCTTATGTTGTATAATGAGACCTCTGAAAATATGAACGCTCTGTAACAATTACGTTTATATCCGGCTTTTGACTGCTACATTATACCCTCAAATCCAGATAGGAATCTGTAAGCTGACCGGGCCATCAGCAGAAGCTTGGCGAAGCATCTGGTTGAGTATGGATGAACTAGATTGAAGCCGGCTACATACCTTCAGTTTTAACTGAACAGTCGAACTGTTAAAACGTAAGTTAAAACGTACGTGTTCAGGCAAAACAGTTCAACTGTAGTTTCTAGTTTTGCCTACACACGTACGTTTTAACTGAACAGCGGGTCTACCGCGTAACTAAAATTGTAATGAACATCGACATCGGTATTTAACTTCAATAGTAGTTGGTAGTTACGCGGTAGACCCGAAATTCGATTGTTCAGTTAAAACTAAAGGTCTGTAGCTGGCTTGACGGGCAGTGCTAAGTCGGTACACTCCGCGGACTTCCTCCGTAACATATTATACGTACTTATGCCTAGTGAACACTTGTCTATATTTGTTTTTACATAAGATTGATCGCCAATAAAATTGGCAGCGACTTGTTAGATGTGAAATGAAATAACAAATTGAACGGTCGACTATCTAACGAATGATTGATTGAAATTCTTTCTAAAATAGCTCGGTGGGAATACCGGGATTTAATGTAAACAACTAGCCCGTTACACGGTTTCTTCAGTTCAAGTACCCCACAGGCTGTTACTATGCGTTACAAATATGAAAACACAAGACTCTTCACGTCAGTAAATAACCCCATTTTAACCCCCAACAAAAAACACGGGTGTAATAAGTTTAAAGTGTGTATCTGTGTATTTATTTTTCTATGTATCTGTGTATCTGTCTGTTCCAAAACGGATGGACCGATTTCAATGCAGTTTTTTTGTAATTGAAAGCGAATTTAATCGGACATCATCTTAGCTATGTTTCATGAAAATCTGTTGAGCCGTTGAAAAGTTACAGCTCTTTTTCTAGTTGAAGTCGAGGGTTCCTGATGGAAATAAGTGATGTGAGCAGATATTCACAAGTTGAAATTCCTTAAAAAACTCAAAAGAACTAACGATTTCTTGTTCTTCTTGAATACTGTTTTTATCTTTCTTTGTCTTTTTTGGTAAGGAAATTGAAAAACGCATACCTCCTCCGTCTATCTCGTTGCGGTATTTAGTGTGATTGATAGCTCTTAACAAAATAGTGTGGGTAAAGCAGGTTGTAGTCTATTTGTATTTAGTTAGGTACAGCTCGCGTCAAGCTATATAGTCGCTCTGAATGTAACCACATACAGAAGCGCGCGTACGAGCGAGACGGAGGTACGTTGTAGAGGAGCGAGCGAGCGGTAAACGGCTAGATTCAAAGCGGACGTAAAGAATGACGCAAGCTGTACCTACAGCTGATTTTAAAGGGAAATAGTGAAGAGTTACGTATGTATATTATCTATCTACATTGAAAATAAATCTGATGCGTTTCCTTTATAGGCGACCTATGGTTCTTTTATGATATACCCCTGTGTACCCGGCCGGAGATCACAGGCGTAATAGATGTTATTAGGTACTTTTTTATAATAATAAGAAATCTTTAACAAAGGGATTTGAAGATTTTGCCTGCCCGCCATTTAAATCCCAGTTCAGACTACACAGTAAATTAATGTTTTTTTTTAAATTGATTTTATAAAAACCGATGTATTCATTGGGCTTAATACTTTTTCAAGATGGTAGACTGCTAGGTAAGCCATCTTTGAAACCCTTTGTTTAATCTACATCCTAATGGAAATTTTCATTATTGGTAAGTGGAAATAAATGCCTAACAGATAATAAAAAATAGAAATACCCACACACACGCATGCACACGCGATAAAAATAACTCCATGTTGTAAAATCATATTTAATTGCAAATTAAATACCAACAACATTCAATTTAGGTTTGCAAACGTTTTTCCAATAAAATAATAAACTTTTAAAATGGCTAACATTTGAAAGAAAAATTCATTAACATACTGAGATGCGGCTTCCATATAGGAAAAACACGTAGCCGTATGGAATTTATATTACAAACTTATTAATAAATAATTAAATCGCGAAAGTAAATAGTCGCCCAGCCTAAAAATATATTAATTTATGTTGCTAAATTCATATGTGAACATCTTTTCGAATAACCGACTGTCATTGATCAACAACCCAAAGACGGGACGTGTTGTTAACAATTTCTATCATATTTAAAACATATTACCTCTTTGCATCGGCAACACAAAAGCAAGGATTGCTTCTTGCATATATTTACTACACACCGGAACTCCAAAATATGCAAAACATATAAAAAGTAGGTAGTTGATAATAACAGACGAAATTATTATTATTGTCAAGAGAACCGCACAGTATGTCGCCGCGAGGCGGACTGATGCATTACAGTAATATTTGTTAAGTGTTAAATTGCTTGCGTATTGCATTGAAATATTCTAAAGCTATCGCACAGTGCAGAAATTTTATCAGTTAAAAACTAATGGTAATGTTTTCGTATGAGGCATTTTCTTGCCCAATTTGAAAATTGTTTTTTTTTTTTTTTTTTTTTTTTTTATACATTGCCCCTCACTAGGATTTCTCCTGTATCGAGGGTACAGTTTACAAACATACATGTCACATGCACACACAACCAGACCCGAAACATCTATCTATAGATCATACAAATATTTGTTCCGTGCGGGGATCGAACCCGCGGCACGTAGCACAGAAAGCTAATCGCTTAGCCACCGCGCCAACCGTGTCGTCAGGTTTGGTATAGTACAGTCAGTATCAGGTATACTGACACTATTTTGACTGAACTTCGCGCTTGGACACCGTAGTTGTGTCCAAATAGCGCGAAGTACATCCCAGGTACTCATTACACAGATCTAGGAATTCTCTCTTTAAGATTTGACATATTCATTGCTTTTAGTAAAAAAATATTGAAAATCTGAATTTTTTTTTTTTTCGAAAATCAGGCTATAGAAGCTTCGAAACAACAAAAAAAATTCGCAAATGTTTTTAGAATTTTAAATACATAGTTTCATAATAAATACTGTTTGAGAATATAACTTACACAATAACAAACATATTGTTTTGGTTTACATAATAATATCATTAAAATGTCAATTCTGGTTCAATAATGTTTGTTTTTTTTTATATTACCTTGTCAAAGTCAAATTCAAAGTCAAAGATTTTTATTTCAACTGGGCCTTTGCAGGCACTTTCAAAACGTCGTGATTCTAGGCGCACGGTTCCAAGTGGGTTGGTCCTGGAGAAGATACAGGCAAGAAACTCCATGGATACTCTTTTCATAAATCAAGCCACTACGTCACCGGAGATAACTTAAAATACAAAAAAAGATAGGTACCATATGTTTGTATTGTCGCACTCTGGTTGCTCGATACTCAAAATTGCATGCATCGGCACAGAATGCAACGGTAATTGGCATTAAAGATAGCAATTTCGTCGAAACAATGACGTATTGTATCAAGCTGCGGCGCAACGAATCTGAGTTGTCAATTTGTCACCCACAACAGGCGGTTAGCCATGGTCCGATACCCTCGAGCAACGTAATACACGGCTAAAGTCAGGACGAATAATAACTTAATAGCTGGAGCCTTTGTCTTGACGAATGCCGAATGCAATCACAAAAGTAAATTACTAATTATGAAATAGTTTTTTTTTTTCAAGTATTTTATTTTATTTTATTTCAAGTATATCACAAATTTGTAAACGCAGTCTTCGACGTCCTAGCTTGCTTGTGCTGCCAAAAGCACGTACAAACTACGCAAAAAAGAGTATCACCTTTGAAGGAGCTCATTTAGTGGTTTTAAGTTTCAGTTGTCTCAATATATAATTACACATTTTACAGTTCGGCGACCATTAGAATAAGTTTGCTAAATGTTATTACTATTTTCATGTAAGTGACTTTGTGTCTTTATGAAAATAAATTCTTTAAACCTTAAAGTAGGATAGGGTTGCCACGTTGCGGTTAAGTTTGCCAGATGGCCGGGAAATCCAGGAATGTCCCGGAATTTTGTGTCCTGTGCCGTGTCCAGTAATAAGACTTTACTGTCCCGTGTCCAGTAGTAACACTTTACTCTCCCTGATTCCTAAGACCTACTAGATTTTTTCACAAAGTTACGAGTATAACTAGACTTGTCAGTACGACACAATATGTATAATAATATACACACAATATGTGGGTAGGTAACTGTTACCTGAAATAAGAGTAAATATTTGAAAATAACTTGCATTTTTCTTTTCCCTTTAGAAAATACAACAAGTAAAAACATTATTGCGTCTTAGTTAAATACCTATTTATTTTCATAATATTTTACTACGGCCCGACTGTTACCCTAGAACTGTCCCGGAAATGATGAGCCTGTATCTGGCAACTCTAGTCACGGTAGATCACTATCTCACCTGATTATATTAATGATAATGAAGCTCGCTTGCCCAGAAGATAACACATACCTAGCTCAATTGTAATATTATCAATATACTTTAAAATAATTATAATAGAAATATAGCCCTCAATATTGCAATGCTTGTAAAAGGCCACTAAGTTATAAGTTCCAAAACAAAATGTAACACCAATGTATACACTTAGTAAGCAATAAATCTTTGAAAGATACGATATTCATTCGAGATTGTTAAATAATTTAAAGTTGTAATCATATCGATCTGGATTCTATAACTTACAGACGAAAAGGCATTATGTAACATTTTAAAGTTTTATTAAGGTAGGTATTCTTCAATTCGTTCATTGCGAACCCAGCCTCCGATATGATTGACAGACAAAAATAAACAGTGTTTTATTGGCCATGATTACTGGCCGAATGGGCCATAATTGGAATCGTGGTCACTTTTATTACGGGACTAACCCTAAAATCGCGAAAAGAAAAATCTGCTGCTCCATACATTTCGACGAGTAATATTGAAATATTTGTATGGAACAGTTGATATTTTTTGCGCGATTTTAATCTTGGTCTATTAACCCTACTATTAACCCTAAAAGGATTTCCATTCATAAAATACGACCTTATAATAAAGTGGTGTTATCCGTGTTACTGATTGTAAGCTATTTGTAGTCAATTTTAGCACCAATTAGATACTATTAATCCTTTTCTTTTTGTGGCTATTTGAATATTTTTTGTGCTATACCACAGTCGACTTTTACGACCTGTACAAGAGAATAATTAGCTGGGACATCAAGATATAAAAATGACAATAAAAGTTTTATTTAAAAGCAGAAAGAAATAATTAATAACAATAATTTATACTATAAAATCTTCTTAAATAATAAAAGTAACATTTCGCTATGCCTGTGTATAAAAATCGCAAACGCATATATAAATTAACAAAATAGAAATGATAAAGTTTTCATAAATAAAAAATAAATATGAATAAAGACAATCATTATGAAAGTACTCCTTGACAACAATTTAGCATAAACAAGGCACAGAAATTAATTCATAAAAATGTATACTTATAGAAAAAAAAATACGTTTTAGTAAATATTTATAAACAAAAAAGGTCACCACATTAAGTTCTCATTGACAGTGAAAATATACATAATTTTAATGTTGGTGTATTCAGAAATGATCCGTCATTACCATCGTTACCTCTCAGATAAGACCAGTTACAGCATGCCGTAGATCAATGGCAAAGTGATGTTCTATCGACTAGCAGATTGATTGATTGATTGATTGTGATTGTCCATTACAATATATATATACATAATTCCTATATATAAGTATTTGTTTTTATATATTTAGATAGGTATTTATTCGTACGGTATATGTAGTTCATTGTATTTATTATCTATTTAGTTTATTTCATAGGTATTTAGTTATTGGTTTAGTTTAGTATAACATAAGTTTAAGTGGTCTAAAGTAGTTGTTTTTGTAATTTTTACACACTGTGTCTACGTGTCTATCATCCTTATTTCCAATCGCGGGACTACTGGAAGAAATTTCTTTAGAAATAAGTAGTTCCATTGTGCCCATTTTTCTGTAACATTTTTATTATCATGTTTCCTTGTGTGTACATAAATAAATAAACTTTACAGTAACAAATCACCCACCGATGGGTTACCCTGTTAGATATACAACGTGTATCAGTAATGCGTGGTCATATTTAAGGGTGTGGATCAGACCATTAAACAGAACAACTTTCTCTCTGGGACCAAAATCGTAATTGCCCTACACAAAATTTCAATACCTATACTCCGTTCGAAATAACATTAGAAATTTAAATAACTCCATTTACACTGTATTCAACCGATTTTGACTTCTACTACGTTGGTGACATGACAAATTACAGCTGCAGTAAACATTTGTTATTGTAAATACGTTTTTGCTTTTAATGCCATCCTTATGCGTACGGAATAGAAATCAAAATCGGTTGAATACACTGTAAAAGGGTTTGTTAAAAGTGTCTAATCTTATTTCAAATGGAGTATAGTCGAACTAAACTTATTGGACAGCTGATTATTTTGTCGCGATTACGATGTTGGTCTCTTCAAGACAGTTGTTCAGTTTGATGGTCTGATCCACACACTTAAATATGACCACGCATTACTGATACGCGGTGTATAAATATGTATTTATTACATGGGCATTTTTTTTTACATTATCTTATTGTCGGTACCTACTAACAACGTCGCAAAAGGAAAACCTTGCGAAAAAGAAATTCGTCTTCCCAGACATAATTATACGATCAGATGATTGAGTTTATACGTAGTCTATTTTTTTTCCTTTGAAGACTTTTATAAACCTCTCAAGTTAAAGTTGCCGTTAACTAGCGTACTTAATCATATTAAATTAATGTTGTGCTGTCATCTTCAGGTAACTTAGCCAGAGAAGACACTTTTTGCGTCACTTAACCAACCATCCTCAACATTCTCCTGCTTTATTAAACCTTGACATTGGCAGAATCATCGTAAAGTCACGATGGAGCCATTAAATTAAAATCTGAATGACTTTTAAGAGCGTCTTAAAATTGAGTTGTGTTTCAGTAAAAGAAAAAAAAAAAAAGAAAACAGATTAATTCTGGACTCGCCAGGAACAAATAAAATTAAAAAAGTACAAAAAAAAAACAAAAATTAGAAACATCAAAAATAATAACAAAAGGAAAACAATAATTAAAGCAACGCTGGAGCAGTATTCAGCGGTATGATTATAAATTCGTTAATGTGTCCAAAACGACTTAAAATTCACTGTGTATATCTATAATAATTGCCAACAGTTAGCAAGCGAGGCGTGCTCTGCACAACGACGCCTCGCGAGTGCGCCATTGTTGGTACTACGATACAGGGCTATTATTACACTATAATAAGTCCGATCCAACCACGCTGGTTACGCTAAGTGATGGCCGTATGCAACCGTTTATATTATACATGGGATACATAGCAATGCTTGTGCATCGGGTTGTGATAATAACAATATATGTTTGTATGAATGCCAGTAGACTCATGTCATTGAATGGATATTAGAACTTATTTTTCAACACACTTGCTCATAAAATGGCTCTAATTTCACCGCAATTAGGCACATAATGACACCTGTAATCAAACTGTGACTTTTTCTTTACTATTATTCACAAGTGAGTTATAGTTTTTTTTTTAAATTGGTTGAGTTGCTTTGTTTTTAAAAAAGTTTCGAAACAAAAAAGATCGTGTTCACAGTTAATTATAATTTTACCAACTGCACATTTACTAATTGTTTCTCTAAATAAACTTTTTACTCACTAAATAAAATGGCTTTTTAGTATTATTTTCTTCACAAGTGTGTTGAAAAACGTCGTATGATACACGTGTGTATTGATGATTACCGTCCTCGGCTCTCTTAAGACCCTCACCTAGCGGCTCGGGTCTCAATGGCGCCTCAGCGGTAATCACCAACATTACACACTTGTACCATAATGTACTATTAATTCGTTTAAAATTTTAAAACGCGCCCAATTATTATGCGCGATTTTTAACGTACTAAGGGCCATTTTCACCAACAAAATAACAGATGATTAGGACAAAATAACTCGTTTAACTTGATGTTTTGTATGGGTAAACAGCCGTTTATTCGTCCATTTTAATCATGTGTTATGTTGTCGATGAACATAGCCCTAAAAAGGCTACACCCAGCAATTAATCTACAAATCTCCATAAACTGTCAAATAGATGATCGTTGAATATGAATATTACACGAACCATTATTAACCCCCGGTTTCTGAAAGGCTGCCCAGCTGGTCAAATATCTGATCATGTTAAATCTCATGTTAGTTGTTGTGATTGGTTGACCAACATCAACAATCGATACTCAATACTCAATCAATTCAACAACCAATCGTATAACTTAACACAAGATTTGAGGACTATAGTCCGCGCGGAACTAGTTGGCCGCGCCTTAGGTATGTGAGCGGTGGGACGGAGGGGCGGGGCGCTTGCTGTCATTTGACTCAGTACGGCGCCATCAACACTAGGCAACCCGCCGCCCTCACACCGCCCCACACCTAAAGCGCGGCCAACTAGTTCCACGCGGACTAAATTTGATCAGCCTTTGAAAAACTGGGTGTATGAGGTTTCCAATTAGGTCGCCATTTTGTTTAGGGTCTATTTTAGATCCCCTGAGCAGACCGCAAACCCAGGCTTATGGAGGTTGACATAAAAAAGCGTACTTTAGTGATGGTGAATAAGTGTAATGTAGTACAAGAGCTACATATTAAAGAACACATGAACAAAATGTCTTCGCCTTAACAGAGACAATAAGAAAAGTGCTATTTAGGACACAATCTTAGTATAATTTAATTTCATAGTTTAAGTTATAATTAAATTACTTATTAGCCTTACAGGCTAGAATGTAATCATATTAGGGTGTATCCTACGACGGAACCAAGGACAAGGAAAAAAAAAAAGCGTACCTTTCGAGTTCTTCTTCGGAATGGGCGAAGGTGCACGAACTTCCTCTAGGACAGAAGGACCGCGTGGCTGCGTCCCTGCACATGGACACTTTGTACTTGGTGTGCGTCGGCGTCGACGCTGCCGTTTGAGGGGAACCCTGGCCTGTGGGGGAAGACATCTTGTTACGTTACTTTTGCCAGCTGCTGTATTAACACTAGAGGGCTCGCGCGGGTGACATATGTCACCCAGGGTGTAAGATTATTGAATAATTTTTGAACGAACCGCGGTACAGTACTGCCCTTTCATGTATTCCTCGAGTATGAACCGCTGTACCCGTCAGTAGTGCCGCCATTCTCCTAGGCGAATTAACATTTGCACAGTGCATTTATAAAGTACGTGGGTGACGTATGTCCCCCGCGCGAGCACAAGAAATTTTTGAATCGCTAGTGGAAATAAAGTATGTATTTATCTTCATGTAAGTTGTTTATTATTTTGTTGTTTCATTTATTGTTCTCGACCAAATTGTTTTATATTCACGTGCCTTACGAAGTCATGGAACAAACATATTTATGTATTATTTTAGGATATAATGGCGCCGACGTCCAAAATGTGTTGATTTTTAAGGAAGATTATCTTTTGTTTATAATTGGAATAAGTAAAGCTAATTGTTGACTTTTGATAAAGAATTTAGTAAGAAAGAAAGTTAATTCATGATATTATCACTTGTTTTACTCGTATTAGACAAGATTTGTAATAAAAATCCTATATCGTAATGGGTGGCACATGTGACCCGCGCGAGCACTCAAGGAGTATTATGTCAAGGCGCGAGCCCTCTGGTGTTAATTACTAATACTATAATAATGGCTATAATCAACCGCCGTCCACAAATGACAGACGGTCATGATCTTCGGTTTTGACGGTGTTAATGGATTTCAGCAAAATTGTAGTTAACTTACAACGACGTTGGTTGTGAGGGCTACGCTTATGAATATAGGGCGTTGAGTGGAGCCGCGTGGCGATTTTTAACACGCTTTTATTAGCTTCACCTATAACTAACTAACTATGGAAGAAAATCTTGGAACTTAAATTTGACCCACTTCCCGGTTTCCGATTGAGCTGAAATTTTGCATACACGTTCAGTTTGGATTACTAAAGCGTTTTCTATAGTTTTTTAAACTATAATATGTTATTATTTAACTATTAAGTTATTATTATATAGCGCCCGTCTGATACTGTGCCTATGTAGGGGCCGACCAGGGAATAGATGGCGGGACGAGCTTAACCAGAGGGTGTCCACTGCAAATGGTAACAAAAATCCCCGATTTTCTAGAAAGTGGACTACTTGAACTCCAAAAGGGTGGGGCAATTAATCGCACAAGACCGAAAGCGGTCAAACAAGGAATAGAGGCATTTGCCCTGCAAGGGAACATCATCAGTCATCGGAATATCATCATCTGCCTGGCCTGTATCCCAACTACGTTGGGGTCGGCTCCCAGTCTAACCAGATGCGGCTGAATAACAGTATTTTATACAGAGCGACTGCCATCTGACCTCCGCCACCCAATTACTGGGAGACACTGATACCCTAAGGTTATACCGGTTGTCAGACTTTTTTTGGGTTGCTGACTCCCGTAACGACTGTCAAAGGTATTTGTATGACAACCGGGACCAACTGCTTAACGTGCTATCCGAGGCACGCAGGGGTCTCGATGTTCGAAGAAATGGTCACCCATCCAGGGACTGACCGCGGTAACCGCAGCTTAACCTCGCTGATCAACTGATCTGCGCGGTAGCTATGTGACTACGAGCTCCTCATCAGTGATCGAAATAGGTAATGCTAATTTACCTAAACTCCGAAGCACAGAGACAAAAAGTGGAGACTTCCTTACGACAACATTTTTTCTGGGACTATTTTTTTTCCAGGTTTCGGGACATCACTTAAGTACATTAATAATCAATGTTAGGTATTTTATGAATACAGTTAGCGAATTGAATTGAATTCAGGTTTTTATTTCCCAAAATTGACATAAATTCAGGAGGCACGTTTTTCTCGTTTAAAAGAATAGAAGACTTTCTCGTTATTTTAGATTTCTGATTCAATTCGTTTTTATTAGCTTAGGATGTAGAAAATCTGATTAATAATTAACAATGATGGCAAACGTGAATGGTGTCTACTTAATTTTTGACAACTATGGGAAACAAAAACCTGTATTGAATTCGTTTACTGTATTAATTATTATTGTACTTAAGTGATGTCCCGAAATACGTCCTTTTTTCTCTGTGCCTCTAAGTTTAGGTAAATTAGCACCAACTATTCCGATCAATCACAATCATGGACAAAAAAAAAATGTTTTTTTTTATCAACTTGTAATCCACTCACTGGTATTGGAGTCCATACACCGGTCGGGCATGCTGTGCTTCTGATTGTGGTTCGAGTCCCGCCCCGTCGCCTGCTGCTGGAGATAGTGTATCAAGCCGGCCACCACCTCCTTCAATGACGTCACCACTTCTGCTAACTGCTGCCAAGATGGACTTTTGGCGTCTGGAAATGTTAAGCATTTGTTATAACCGTATGTATAGGTTGACAACAAATATATGGATCCTGACATGGTGGTGGTAAAAGCAGCTTTTACATTGCAACATACGCCGATGACGCCGCCGCGGGCATCGGCGCACACATCTAGTACCTACATCACAATATGGTATAATATACACATACCAGGACTGGCGTCGATGTTGGCGAGCCTGTCGAGATGCAGGCTCATGACGATCAGCTGCGCCGGGTCGCCTGTCCTCTGTAGTGCTATGAACAACTCCTGAACTGACTGCGCGAATGATTGTGGTGTCTGCAATTTATCTGTATCGAAAATGACGATTTTACGTTAATATAAGAAAGTCATGCCTCAATACGCTCGAAGACAGGTATAGCAGATGTGGGTCATAAGTTTGCGAAGTTGAAATTAACAATTCAGTAGGATCGCTTTAATGTTACCTTTCTTTACGCTATAATCCGAGATTTCGCGAAACCCCGCGTTTCTGTGTTATTTCTGTCTCATAATATTAAAAACGTAATTGTTGTGTAATAATTTTATGGTAAAAATTGCTTCGGTCTTTCGAAACTTCGAAAAAAAGGCTGTTGTTTAAAGAAAAAATATGGTAGGTACAGTGCAACAAACTTATCTGACCTGGTCAGGGCGTCGCTGTCGTCGCTTTTGCCCATGTCATCTCCCTACAAAAATTACATTTTGATGTCATTTTTGTTCCGTAGCGACGTTAGTTCCAATTTTGGTCACCGGGTCAGATAAGTTTGTGGCACTATACTGAAAGTCTGACAAGTGTTCAGTGATAAGTGTGTCGCGTGATCGCGAATTATGTTAAATCTGTACTCTAAGATCCAAATGCGATTAATGAGGGTCAAGTTTACAAAAGTCATGTTACGGTTTCACGACACTAGTTTCGTAATGTAAATCCCGCTTAATACGCACCTATAATGCTTTGCATGTGACTCTTGTGGGCGGTGTCGCCGTACAGCAACGCACTCCATTGGTCGGGGGCTATTCTAAGCCCCGCCTCCGTGGCGATCTGAACTATCTGCGCGTCGTGCTCGCGCCGCAATGACTCGTACGTGCGAAACTCTTCTTTTAGTTGCATTAGCGATGAATCGCACTCGCGTTTTGATACCTACGGACAAATACCAAGGCTCATTTTTCTATTATATAGATATTTTTTTTATGTAGTGCGCTAGATTTTAAGATTTATTCAGTGTCCGTTCCCAAATACAACAGCAGTACTAAACTTCACTCCAAAACAAAATAAAAATTTGATTTTGTATGGCTTGCGCTAGTAAATTATGCGTGTCCCCCATACTAAGACGAATTTTCGTTTTGTTGTAAAATGTATCCCAATACTGCGGTTGCATTTAAGAACAGAGACTGAATCACTCTACAAATTATGCGCACTACATGAAAAATTATCCTGTATAGTTAATTAATTATGTCCGTCATAGAGTTGAAAACTGCGAAAAGTTTCCGAAACTTTGGAAGTTTTCCGGAAGTTGTTGATTTCATAAACAGAAAAACATAGTTTGAAAACTTCCAAAGTTCCGGAAGTTTTGGAAGTTTTCAGGAAACTTTCCTGGAAGTTTTCAAGTCTAGTCCGTCATAAATAAGTATTAGGTAAGTAATCTACGGGACCTCGACGCGAGTTACGATATTATATACTGCCTGTAGGCAGTACATATCGTAACTCGCGTTCGAGGAGTTTCTACAGAAACTCCTCGAACGAAATCCCGTAGAGCGCGGGTTTGTGTGAAAACTTCTAACGCATCTTTAGTACATAGTTGCCGTACTGTTTAGATTGTTGTTTTTTTTTATAATAGGCGACAAACTCATTTCGGCATTTCTCCTGATGGTAAGTGATCAGCACCGCCGATCACATCCGCAATACCAGAGGCGTCACCGATGCGTTACCGACCTTTTAGGACGGCGTAGGGTCTTGTCTTGAAGGAACCAATGTCGTACGTGGTCTGGAAAACGGCTGATGGCAGTTGATTCCACAGTTTAGTGGTGCGTGGCAAAAAGTATACTGTTTATCCGTAAGTTACCTTAAAACAAGAAGCTCTGTATAGGAGCTGGACGACATGGCCTATGCTAGTTTTAGAAGCCTGCGGAAAATGAGGCTCCAGTCTTTGGACAACAAACATCACTAACACCTGCAACAGATAAAAAAATATATTATCAATAAACATACGAAAGTAACTAACCAGCGAATACGCGTTATTTTAGCATAGTATTGTGGAGGAACGAGGTATGGTGTTCCTCCATTGAAAAGGGAGGATCCTCCGACCAGGCGAGGTGATATTGCCTGGCGGGCCGAAGCCCGACGGTTGATGTCGGACAGTTGTATATATGCTAGTTTACGAATATCTTTTTCCTTGCGCGATGCAGGATTCGTAATCTGATAGTAGTTATTCTATGTTGCGATAGATGTCGCTACAGTATCACGTTTGTATGCCTCGTTAGGTTAGGCAGGGGCGTATCACATTTCGCCGATGCCGCTATTAAGACCCACGGAATAAGGGATGAGCCTATTGTGATCTAACGGGCAACATTCCAAACTTGGCTGTTACTGATATTTTCCAAACAGAAAACCCAATAACTCTCACATATTGTGTATCATAGTATCTACATAATCTGTGTTGGCGACGAAACGCTTTGTTATGTTTTTTATAGAATTTTTGTTTTTACAAGTTAGTGACATCTTACGATCATCTACTGAATAAAAAAAAAAGGTTAAAATAATTATTCCAAAGCATCTTCTTTTATATTTCCATACAAAAGTATGAAGAGTGATTTTGTTTCAGCTTCTATCCAAGAACATTTTATCGCTCGCGGCGACTGTACCTACTTTAATTTTATTGTCAATATGAACATTTTTCTAATGAAAGTTTTATGTCACACACAACAAGCTCTTTGTATTATTTCAGTTCAGTCAATCAGAATTTTATAGTTATATCATTAGTTAAGCAGTTGGTCCCCGTTGTCATACGAATACCTTTGACAGTCGTTACGGGAGTCAGCAATCCAAAAAGTCTGACAACCGGTCTAACCTTAGGGTATCAGTGTCTCCCAGTAATTGGGTGGTGGAGGTCAGATGGCAGTCGCTCTGTATAAAATACTGTTATTCAGCCGCATCTGGTTAGACTGGGAGCCGACCCCAACGTAGTTGAGATAAAGGCTAGGCAGATGATGACGAGTCAGTCAGGATTTCTGAAATACTCCGTTTTTTTGTTACCCTTCCCTGGCAGTAGTCTTAGTGATCCTATACTGCTTAACCGGACTATGGCGAGGCCTGATAGGCCTCCAGCCTTATATTAAAATATGTTTATTTAAGCGACAGCGCAGTTAAAGGCGTCCCATAGTGCTTAGGGCGTCGCTGGGGGAGGGCTTGATGAGTCTGGTTCTGGTTAATATTGTTATTAAGGGACGTGTTTAAGACTACTGGCTCAGCATGGGCTGGTACCAGTAAGGGTCGGTGAGGACATGGAATGTGGCGTCACGACTGGTCTAGTCAGCGAGGACGGTATGACGGTCGGTCAAATACTAAGATACTCTATTATATTTTCATTTCACAATGTTTAAATAGTAGATTCACAATGTTTTTATTTTTTTTCGCTTTTTTATTTTTTCGACCATGGCAATGTACGATATGACAGCGGGCGGACTGATTGTAGAAGTTGTATGAAGATTAATTTGCGGATTAATAAAACTGTGGCGGTCAACCATAGAGAAAAACTACCTCCGCTGTATAAGCTGATGGAATCGAATATTGATGGGTATCACCTTTCTCGACAGTGCAGATCCGTCCTCTAGGGCTAGTAACACCAGCTTGAGGACTTCCTCCTGCATCGCCGGGCCCAGGAACTGACACCCCCGCGCTCTTACCGCTGCCCACAGGTTCGCGCTCAACTGCTGTGGGTTCTGAAACAATGTCATGCGAAACTTTGAAAGGATACGTCAAGATTTTTCACTACGAAATATTTTCCGGTAATGTGTAATAGAGGATAATTTTTTATGTAGTGCGCAAAAATTGCAGTGAGATTCAGTATCCGTTACCAAATGCAACCGCAGTACTACAACTCAATTCAAAACAAAATAAAAAGTTGATTTTGTATGGCTTGCGCAAGTAACTTATGCGTGTCCCTGATACTACGTCGAATTTACGTTTTGTTTTAAAGTGTATCCCAATTCCCAATACTACGGTTGCTTTTAGGAACAGAGACTGAATGAATCTACAAATTATGCGCACTACATAAAAAATATCCTGAATGTTGAGAACCGGACGGTAAAGCATGGGGCAGCAGAGAAGAGACTTAAACTCAGCAGTGTATTGGATAGATAAAGGCTGAAATGTTGATCGAAATTTTACATGGAGCTTATTTATTGATGGCACTCCTGTCTGGCGGTACCTTCATGTTTAATATCTTTTAAAACTTGTGCTGTGATTTATGGGAAATGTTCTTTAATGATGGTGGCTTGAGCAGTAGAATAGAATAGAGTAGATCTTTATTTCATGCAAACCAAATACAGGCACTTATGAAATGTCGAGACTCTAGGTGCGCGGTTCCAAATAGTAGGTCCTATGGAGAAGAACCGGCAAGAAGCTCCATGGAAACTCTTTTAAAATAATAGATTACAATTTTGATCAGTAGGTACAATTGTGGTAAGAGCTGCGAGAATAATGTAATTTAATGTGAATAAAAAATAAGACTAGGATAATAATGATTTGCCTCTGAATAAGATTGCCATGGCGGTTACAAGCTGAACAGTTCCTACAGACAGCCACACAGTCTACGGGAAGACCCATGTTCAAGAGTATAAGAACAGTGAAAGACACACTTTACCTGATGCTGCAGAATGAGCTCGGTGACGGTTCGTTCGCCAAGAGATCGAGCCGCGCGGGCCGCCCTGCCGCGCCCCTCCTCGTCGGTTATCGCGCACTGCAGCAGCATCACCAGCTTCCGCTGCATAGGCCGCGACAGCCGGCTGCCGGCCATACTGTTGTTGACTGCACAGAATAACACATTTCAGTAAGGTTCTAAGACTGGATCACCTCAAGCGTTCACGTCACACGTTTATCAGCGCTTACGTCAGAGGTGTAAGTATATTGTTACGACGATAACGTAGAATTAATTGGAGCCCTAAGCGTGAACATTATATTCGAAGATTTCATTTGTGAACTACACCCGATCCGAAACTTTAAATCGTAGTACAAAGGCTGTGCTGTTTATATGAACGCCTGTGTACTGAGTATTCTGCGAATCAAGCTGTCGTGAATTCATCAAACATAATTATGAACTCGTATATCGAATTCGGATCGGATCAGTTAACAAACACATTTATTAATAAACCTTATAAACACAGCAAAACATCTGCGTAAGTAAGCCGTAGGCAAAAGAAATATGAACGTCACTCACGAAATTAATAAATTGTCTTTAATATGGTAAGTAATAAATCTAGCCCATTACTGTCCCACTGCTGGGCATGGGCCTCTTCTCAGAAGGGTTAGGTTTTGGTCTACCACGCTGGCCTGGTGCAGGTTGGCGGACTACTCTCACCATCCAGAAGTATATGAGGTTCTCTCAGATGCTCAGGTTTCCTCACGATGTTTTCCTTCACCATTAACTCAAGTGAAAAGTCAGATGTCAAGTGATAATCAAATTCTGATCCGCAGATAAATTCGAAAAGTCACTGGTACTGGGTTCGAACTCAGACCCTCCTGCATGGAAGGCAAGCGTTTATCACTGCTATTATTCCGACTGACATTAATTTGTTTATTTCATCAACCACACTCTGAAAGTGTGTCATTGTTTCAAATAAATTGGATCGAAAGCACATGAGGAAATTCCCCCATGTGCCGAAAGTCACCAGAAAGTGGTCCCATTGTAAGGTAATAAAAGCAATTTGACACATTTAATTCTTCAATGCAATGTAATGTAATTTACTGCCGGCTGAAAACCGAACCCTTTCCAAAAATCTGGATTTTAACCTACTGCGACCGAATTTCCTATTCTAGGCCTTGGTAACCCCTAGCTGTGGATGAACGAGGTATGTGTTCCTCCGTTGAAAAGGGAGGATCCTCCGACCAGGCGAGGTAATATTGCCTCGCGGGCAGATGCTCAACGGTCGATGTTGGACAGTTGTATGTGTAAGATACGATAATCTTTTTACTTGCGTGATGCAGGCTTCGTAATCTGATTGGTCGAATTCGTATTGTATACGCTCATTGACGACCATTGTAGTTAGCTTTTTATAACGCTACGTAATTCCTTTTTGTGGCGCTAGGTGTCGCTACAGGGTAATTGAAAGACCTAGCCGCGGGCAAAAAGTAGCATTCTAAATGAAGAGTAAAACCTTTACCTGCTGAACTAAATAATGCAGTCGGGTAAGTTTACATATTTTCCCAGTCAACGTTTAATATTTTTTATAACAGAAATTTTAAAAACGCTTTTCATTATCAATAATTAAGTGTTGGAACCTTTTACCGCAGCTATTTTGAGTTGTATGGTCCGCGTGACTAACTAGTATACGTATTCCATAACGATGGTCCCACGTTACTTTGAAGCAATAAAGGAAAATCTGAATTAACTTTGTTTTGCGGGTTCCTTCCTCCGAAAGCCCCACTACCGTCACTCGCCTTAGAATTGACAACATTCTATAACGTTGATAGAAAACAATTAATATGAAATACTTTGTGAAAGTATAAGCTTATTCCAAGTTTGTTATTTCTTTGGCATGCCACAAGTAAACAAGTGAAGTTCGTTTGTATCGGGCCTGATCGGATATCCGTGGGCCTGGCCTGATACTATTGTTTCACTATGAGGGAATACATAGGTGCATTGTGGTGACCAAATATAATAAATGCAAGGCCCTAGCCGGAGGGGACCCGGGTTAATATTTTTTTCAACCCAATCCTCAGACTTATAAATAATTTGAAATGTATATGTCGCAGGGATATTGTCAAACCATCATCATCATCTGCCTAGCCTTTATCTCAACTACGTTGGGGTCGGCTCCCAGTCTAACCAGATGCGGCTGAATAACAGATTTTATACGGAGCGACTGCCATCTGACCTCCCTCAACCAATTACTGGGAGACACTGATACTCTAAGGTTAGACCGGTTGTCAGACTTTTTGGGTTGCTGACTCCCGTAACGACTGTCAAAGGTTGTATGACAAACTTTATGTCAAACCAGTGATATTATTATAATTCCACGAAACTTTGTCAACCTCCTCCATTTCTTACAATTTCACGGGCTCATTTCAGTGACATAATTCCACTGAACCCACGGAGTGATATTCCAAGGCAGTAATATTTTGACAATTTCATTGTATGTGCAAGGCCGTTAAATTGTGAGACGGTCAATGATCTTTCTCTAGAGAGAGGAACCTTTCACAATGTGGGCCAACTCGAAGAGTAACGCCATCTGTATGAAGCCCTTGATTCAGCCCCCCAACAAGAGCCCCATTATTTATAACGAAAATAGTGTTGACTTATAAAAAATTGATGATTACAGAGATTATTTTGTCAATACTGGGTTTTAACTATTTTTCTTCGATGAAATAACTAATCAATGTAAAAATTCGATGTAGCATAGCATACCATCGATGTTGTAACTTTTCGATACTGCAACCATGCGCTTCCACTACATTCGATGTAACGTGCCTAGCCTACCATCGATTATCTGACTCGTCGATATATCGTTTTCGATGTATAAGAGACAATCAATGTATTCAGTTTCGATATGACTGTAGGTAGTTATTGACATAATAGACGAAGCAATAGTAAGAAGGATAATAGCCCATTCTTAATGTCGTCATACAAAACGAACTTTTTAGTAGTTACGTAACTTGATTCGTCATCATAACAGAGTTGGTTTTTCAAGATTCTGTTTAACTTAGTCATAGGAAAGTCCATGATGAGAGGTTGAATCTAACGTAGTTTACATCCTAAACACAATAATAATAATTATATTAAAAACATAAAGCGAGAAACTTTTATAAAAATTACGTTACATACGTACTAAATAAAAATATATTTTTAAATACTAGAACGCTCGATATAAACACCCCCAGTGAAAAATTATTTAGTAGCAAGATTGGGACTAGTTTACGCCATGGTAACTCATTAATTATTGTGTCCAAAGAACGGTCTAACATGGTTAAGCGTAGACCGGAAGAAGTCCCAAGAGTACGAAATTGTTGGAACATGTCCGCGACATAATATTAACCAGTTGCATCAAACTTCATTAAACTTTTTCGATTTACTATTACAATATGCGCATATATGATAATACTTATAATATTGGATTTAAAAATCCAGTTGCACCATAAATAACGAATAAGTTTTTCTAAAAGTTTTTAATTGGCATAGAGAAAGTCTATCTCATTTCATACTTACAGCTCTGGTTGTCTGCGTCTGTTCGACTGCAGTTGTAAGTTTAGGTAATTTATTTATTTATTGTCATCGTAAATTAATTAATATCAACACAGTTCCAACTGTGAAGGAAAACAGCGTGGAAATAGCGACAATCGACATATCCTAGACTCGAAGATTTCCGACATCCAGTAATCTGCAATGAGCAGGCGCGGATCCAACCCGGACTCGCTTACGATCGATATTGATCCGAATCGAATTCCTACAAAGGAGACATTTACAATATGTATGACGCCCCGGCCAAGACCTTGTACAGTGTATAGGTCCACGCGAACGAAGCTGCGGGAGCACACTAGTAAATTAATAAACCTGTAAAATGTAATGTACTCGTAGTCTGTTCGCTCACGACAATATTATTTTTATATTTTTAAGGCATATCAGCCTATCGACCTTTTATTAGGGTTGTGGGCATGCCCACCGTGCCCACAGGAGTGGATCCGCGCATAGCAATGAGCTCGCATCACTATCTCGTATCTCGCTGAATACGGCTTGCTCTCCAGGCCTGAGACACAGCAGTGGGAAACAAGGCTGATGATGATCATATTCCTCTGCACTGCGCTGACCCTCAATGTTTAGGTACTGTTGTCGTAAATGGTGACCGAAAAGTAAAAATAAAAACCGTCTCGTACCATCTCCTGTCTTTATCTTATCTTATCGCCTACATAAGACAGGTAGGTTTCATAGTCAACTTAAAGTAATTAAACTCACCATTGCCACAATACTTGAGGTAAACAGCGAGGTGTTCCATACACTTGACGATGCAGTCGTACGCTTGTTTGTCATGTTCGGGCAGAGCCTGTATGGAGGGCGGGTGGTAGGGCTGTGCGGGCGGCGTGTACCCGGCGAGCTGGAGGAGGGCTGTGTTCACCACCAACTCTTCGGGCTCCACTTGGATGACGGCCTGTATGAAAAGTTCATGAATACAAAAGTTATAAAAAGTTGGGCTACTGCGGGTGTGCTGTACTTACAATCAACCCTTTGGGACCCACCGGTGTGACAGGTATATTTAACGATTACTTATGCATCATGGCTTAACGGTATATTAGGGGTCATACATAAAGTACGTCACACTAATTTCGCGATGTTTTGACTCCTCCCCCGTCCTTGTCACAGTTGATCACGTTTGTGACACCCCCCCCCCCCCCTCCCTAGTGTGACGTCACATATTTTGCAATTTTGCACCTAGAATTTATTTAATTAATTAATTAGTTTTATTTCTTATAATAAATCAATTGCCATACAGATAGAGTTGGAAATATTTTAAGTTTTTCGTTAATAGTTCATTTTAACACTTAGATGTATTAGATATTGTAATGTGACGCCACGAAACTTAGGACCCGTCCCAAGGGTCAATAATGTCACACTTCGTCGACCCCCTCCCCCCTTAACGTGTGGCGTACTTTACGGATGGTCCCTTATAGTAAAGCTGATAACAAAAAATGTACATTACAAATCCAGGAAAAACTTATATCGAAATTGGTTGTATAAACAAGAGGATGTTATTACTTATACACTTGGAGATTATGGAAGCGGCTTGCTAGATAACGAAACACTTCCTTACATTATCTGATAGGTATCTAGGCTTGCGTTAGGCTACTATGTAAAGAAAACATTGATGAACTGCCAAAATTGACGCGATTGAAGCGAACGTGTTACGTAATTAGGGCGCAGGCTGTTTAGGTTCGAAGGGTGTGAACGAAATATCCGCCATACCCTTTGTGTGGGTTTACTTGTTGACCAAACTGACCGCGAGCGTGCGGAGCGAGCGTGCCGTGGTAGCGGCCGCAGAGCGGCAAACATTTTGTGTGCTACAGTAGCTCCAAATTTATCACCTGCATCCATTGACTTTAGTAGTAAACCAATGCCTCGTGAACGGGTGCCGTCTGTCGGAACTGGTCAGCTCGTAACTGCCATGGCAATCTTATTCAGAGGCAATTCATTATTATCCTAGTTTAATTTGTATTCGCATTGAATTGCATTATTCTCGCAGATCTTACCACAACATTGTACTGATAAAGATTGTCAAGATCTAGTATTTATTTGAAAAGAGTTTCCATTGAGTTTCTTGCCGATTCTTCTCCATAGGATCTACTATTTGGAACCGTGCACCTAGAGTCTCGACATTTCATAAGTGCCTGTATCTGGTTTACATGAAATAAAGATCTATTCTATTCATGCATCTTTAAAAGATTATAAAATAGATAAAAATAAGATAATTTTTAGGCGTTTCAATAATTAAATTCTTCAAGCGAACGCTCGCAAACAAAAGATTTTTTATCGTGTCTACTTTGCGTCATTGCGTTTTATTGAAGAAGTCATAAAACTGTGATAGCAGTGATTAAGATACAGTGGATGAACAGTTGACGGTTTGAGGGATTTTAATATTAATTCTTATGATTATTAACATTATATGCATTTTGAAATTAGGTGTTTTGATTGTACCCGCTGCATGCACTGGTAAGAGTTTGAAAAAAGACAGAGGTAACGTTGGACTGTTACCTACATAACGTTTATCCTAGCTACCTATTTACGATTGCCATCAGATGGAAAAAAGCATCGTAAGAAATTCTCACGTTAATCCTTTGCCTGCATAACACTATCACTTATAAACATATACTTTATTATTCTCCACGCACATCCAATCCGCCAATTAGGAAGTTAAGTCCATAATTAAAATTAATCAAAAATGCCATCGTTTCAGTTATGTAATCGTAAATTTATCAGACAAAAAGCTCCGAAAAGAATTTTAAAAGCTTTTTATTTTAGTTGATAGAATCTGGCCAACGAAAGATCTCCAGGAATAAGGGCGGCATTAAAAAAAATCTGTAGGTGTCCTCACTGGTGTATACTGGTGTTCATAGACGGAGTTGATACTATTTAATAAACCTTTAATATTAAATTGTATCAACTCAGTTATGCAGTGTGTGTGAGAAAAGCTTCAGATGTTTTAAATTGCCGCCTTTTTTCTTGGCCAGCATTCTTAGCTAGACTCCAGTTAATAAAAATTAAAAAGTTTCCATAATACTGCTCATAAGCTACTAAATTACTTTCAGACATTTTGATCGATCCTCGTCTCATTCGAGATCACTGAACCTGTTTGCCCGAAACTCTAACAAAGCGTGTCGTCCAGACAATCGGATTGAAAGCATAGATATTTTAACATTTATTTTTTTAGCATTTTTAGCTATCGACCACTGATTCGGCAAAAATTTTGATGTATCCGATCCCTGGCTAATTGCTACGCCAGACTGACCAATGCAACTACATTATCTCTTCTCTACACAGTATAAAATAAAGTCGCTTTCCTCGTCTGTCTGTCCGTCAACTCCTCCTAAACCACGCAACGGATTTTGATGCGGTTTTCACAATCAATTATATAATTTTTCATAGAAGGTTTATATGTTTAACACGTTGATATTTAATGTGAGGATATTAGAGAAATTGCACCCGTGCGAAGCGCGTTGTAATAGGCCATAACATATACATTAAGAAAATCTTTTGTGATTTATATGAGATTTGATGAGTAGATATTATTGTGGATACAAAGATAACTCAATTTTACAAAAAATGTTAGTTGGATCTTTTCTGCTTAACAGGGTCCAATTGCGACTCGTATTATCATTAACACCGTAATTTAGGTTTAGATCAGATCACCTGTTTCAGATCTCTAAGTGTTCGAGCCGGTCGAGGAAACCATTATTTAGTGAGGATTTCTGACAGAAAAATAGGCCATGGTTAAAATTTTGCGCGAGACAGACGATGACGTATGATACGTGAGGCACGCAAAATATGTTCAGCAAGGACCGACTGTTTATAGGCTTGTAGAGTTGAATAATTAAGTAATTAATAATTTAAGCAAAGTTCTCACTTTGGACCGGGCTAAATAGCATAAGCAAACTGGCCTATATTTACACTCAGCGACACGGAAAGTGGCCCAAACGTAAAAGTAGCCGTTACATTTCAGTGTGCCCTGTTAATATTATTTTTTAATTTGAATATTTTTAAAGTTTTCAAATTGATTATTAAGAGGCTTCTTTTACAAAAACAAATGATTGTTTTCAGTGTTTACGCACAATGATTACGATTGTGTCAAATTGATTTTTGGGCATTATGGTTTCTTTCTAAGGCAGTGATTTTAGTTATTGAATTCTGGTTCTTCTGGATTTCAGAAAACCAGTAAAGATTCCGATACTTCTAGTTTAGGTGGTCTTACAAAATAACCTAGATCGTACGCAGCTCTAGGTGGCCTGCACACACAAACCACCCTTAAACATTAAAGTATTCTCTTAAGAAAAAGGATGGGAAACAAGGCTTCTACAAAAGGAGATCAGATAGTGGTGGATAGCGGTCTATATTTCCTTGTAATGACCGGTACCGACTTTGCAAATTTTGAAAAAATATTTATTCGGTTTGGCCGTAACTTGAAAAACAACGCATTGTTTTACGAAACTAACCTCTTAATAATCCATTTTAAAACGTTGAACATGATCCATTAGAATAGAATAGATCTTTATTTCATGTAAACCAAATACAGGCACTTATGAAATGTCGAGACTCTAGGTGCACGGTTCCAAATAGTAGATCCTATGGAGAAGAACCGGCAAGAAACTCCACGGAAACTCAGAAAAAGATTACTATGTTGTGGTAAAAGCTGCGAGAATAATGTAATTTAATGTGAATAAAAGTACATTAGAATAGGATAATAATAATGATTTGCCTTTAAATAAGAATGCCATAGCAGTTACAAGCTGACCAGGCCCGACAGACAGATATAATAAACAATACCAACCAAAACGCTAATCTGGTTCAAACCTATGTCATACAAGATTATGACAATAAGTACGTACGTCAATAAATAGCATGTCTTCACGTCAGGAATTACAAAACGCTGTCCTGACTCACGCTTAACACTACTGCAAACGAGCTAGGCCTGAGCTCGGCAGGGAACGAGAAAACGCGTTCGTTCCCGCCGCCCGACACGTATATTTGTTTATGACGGTGCACCGGCGTTCCCCTAACGTGGAGGCCATGGTAACACGTGGAGCGGTGGGCGGAGCGTCTAGCGGTGCAGCGAGCAACGCGGAGAGCGTTACTTACCTCGACAGGAGCGCGACGGAGAAATTTCCATCTCACCGGGAGCATTCCCTTTGCAAATTTGGTTTGGAGCATTCACTGCTCGAGCGTTTGTTACGCAAGCATATTCTTTCGCGAACCAAGCATTCTTTTGCGACCCCAGCCATTAGAATTCATTTTACCGGCGAATTTTCATTCATTAGACTCAGCGTATGCCGAGATGCAGGCGATGTAATTCACCGCAGCGCAGGTCAGAGCAGATTTCGTAACGTACTAACAAGCACAGAGCTGCGTACGCTGCGACGATACCTTTCTAGTCCCGATCCCTTTAATTAAAGAGGTTTTGTACTCATCATGATGACCAACTCTTATGGACCACATCTGATATCGCGAAACAAAAAAGCAGCTGTTCCATACCTACATTTAGTCGAGTAATATTGAATTATTTGTATGGAGTAGCTGTTTTTATTTACGCAATTTCAGGCCTGCGGGTCTACCGCGTAACTAAAATTAGTTAGCTCAAAGTTTAGGCTCTCAAGATCGTATTGAAGTTTAATACCGATGTCGATGTTCATTACAATTTTAGTGACGCGGTAGACCCGCTGGTCCCATAGTAAAAGTTGTTCATAATGATGAGTACAATAACCCATCAAAGGGATCAGACTAGAAAGGTTGGACCTTGTATAATATACATTTAAATAAAGGGGTGTATCATCCGATGCTGAGTGAATGGGGACTTCAATAACCTCTTAGTATGCTCAGCCCTACCCATCTAAACAAGAATTCCTAGACGGGAAACTTCCTTTTTATATTAATTTATAAAAAATCGCTCTATCCGCCGCCGGTGGCCATCATCGTACGGCAAAGCATCGCTCTCCGCGCCGCAAGACTCTCCACCCACCGCTCCGTGTGTTGTTGTGGCTACCACGTCAAGCCTCGGAAATATACGTAGTGTTCATGGTACGTAAAAGCACAAGAAATGGAAAGTGCATACGGGATAAATTCTCTAGTTAAAATTAGTCGTCACAGCGAACGTGTTCAACAACTAAACTGTGCATAACACTGACTAATACGGTGTAGAGGAGAGGCGTTGCACTGACCTGCGGGTTTTCCGCGTAACTAAATGGTAATGAACAGCGGTAATGGTAATAAACTTCAGTAAAATCGTGAAAGACTAAACGTTGAACTACCTTGTTAATTTTTTACCGATCATGAAGATGGGAATCCCAACTATAGGTAACTTTTTTACAAGATAGCTATATATACACATCCGTACTCACCCCATCACATAACTATGTGGCATTTTTGTTTTTGTTTTTATTTAGATATTGTATTACTTCCACTAATACTGTAATATCTTGTACTGATTCCCAAATGAACAGGCTTGCCTAGTTTGGGATTCACCTTGTTCAAATAATACTACTGTAACTGTAATGATAGGCACACTAGTTGTAGGCGGGTGGACGGACGGACTCCTGCTACTCGTAACACAAGTTCACTCTTAGCACGGTAGTGGGTGGTCTTTCTGCTCATCCGCAGCAAATTGGATGTATCTCATTGTGCCTATGCGTGCATCCTGTGATGCCGCTGCACCAAATTATTTACAAATAAAGAATTTATTATTATTTTTCAAAATCTTTTATTTTTTACCTCTTCCTTTTGGGAGGGTCAAAAACCTTCATACGCGGGCCGGAACCAAGCGTATGAGGGGATGATTATATTGAATATGTGGATGACAGTGTAGAAGATGATAGGAATTTCCTGGTGATGCGGCAAGTGTTAAGGATGGTAGCTTTCTGAAGCATGTGGAGTGTATGTGTAGGCATTTGTAAGGTGGTCAAACTTTGTGCTAGGGATTTTGGTATGACACCAGTGGATGAGAGAACTATAGGGACGATGTGAACAGTTTGTGCCCTCCACTGTGTTTTTATTTCTATTGCAAGGTCTTGGTATTTACTGAGTTTCTCTGATATTGTGGTTTGTATGTTGTGTGAGTTTGGTATAGCTATATCGATCAGATATACGATTCCATTTACTTTGTCATATACAGTGATATCAGGTCTATTATAGTGTATAGTTTTGTCAGTTATGATTGTCCTGTCCCAGTACATGATATAATTTCTATTTTCTAAAATTAATTGGGGTTTGTATTTATAATATGGTATAATTTCTGTTACAAGTTTGTATTTGAAAGCTAAGTTTTGGTGAATGATGGCAGAAACTTGGTCATGTCGGTGTTTGTAGTCTGTTTGTGCAAGAGATTTACAGGCTCCTGTAATGTGCTGAATAGTTTCAGAGGCAGTGTTGCAATGTCTACATAAGTCAGTTGGTTGATTATGATCTTTTATTATGTACTTTCTATAGTTACGAGTTGCTACTATTTGATCTTGAATCGCGAGCATGAAGCCTTCGGTCTCCGGAAACAGTTCTCCTCGTCTAAGCCATTCGTTCGACTTATCTTTATCGACATGTGGTTGACTCAGACAGGCGCGATGTCTACCGTGTAGAGCTTTTTCAGCCCATGCTGCAATTTTCTGTTGTCTGCTTATTAATTGTTCATTTGTTTGTGTGTTTCTGTCCTGTAAGTTTAATGGTGTAAGTTTTCTATCTATTTCGACTGCGTGTTTGTGGAGTGACGAATGTTCGGTTTTGTTATGGAAGTAGGCTCTGAGTGTAAGTATCTGCTTGTTATGTAAATTATGTATGTCGACCAATCCTCTTCCTCCTTCTTGTCGTGGAAGTGTGAGTCTCTGTATGCATGATTTAGGGTGGTGTTTTCTGTTTTTGGTTAAGTGTGTGTTGACAGTGCGCTGTAATTTTTTGATATCTGTCTTTGACCATTGTATTATTCCGAAAGAGTATGTGAGAATAGGTATTGCAAATGTATTGATAGCTTTTATTGTGTTTCTGGAGTTAAGGTGTGTTTTTAAAATTAGGGTAAGACGATGTGAGAATTTTTTAAGTAGTTCCTGTTTAGTAGTTTTCTGTTGGATCTGTCTAGACTGTTTAAAACCAAGGTATTTGTACGTGCTATGTTCATCCATCGGTTCGATCGTTTCACCAGTTTCAAGTGTATAGCTATTGTTTTGGATTTTACCTTTAATAATTGACATAATTTTGCATTTGTCAACTCCGAACTGCATATGAATATCTTGTGAGAAATGTTGTATTGTATCTGCTAATTTGAACAAGGCGTTTCTATCAGAGGCGTACAGTTTTATATCATCCATGTACATTAGATGTGATAGAGTGTATTGTGTGTCATTGTTTGTCAATGTGAATCCTGTGTCAGTTTCATTTAATAGTTGGGAAAGAGGGTTGAGGGCTAAGCAAAACCATAATGGACTTAGAGAATCTCCTTGAAAAATTCCGCGTTGGATATGGATCGGTTCTGTAGTTACTGAAGATTGATTTATTTTAAGTACAGTTTGCCAATTTAACATGGAAGTTTGAAGGAATGATATGATTTTTGGGTGTATTTTATACTGATTTAGGACATGTAATAACCAGCTATGCGGAACTGAATCAAAGGCCTTTTGGTAATCAATGAACATTGTATGGATGTCCTTTTTGTGTTTAATTGCGCTGTTCATGGTAATTGCATCAATAGTGAGTTGCTCCTTACATCCCTGGCTATTCTTCCTACATCCTTTTTGCTGTTCTGCTAATATATTATGTTCATCTAAATGTTTATAGACTTCTTCACTTATGCAGGCTGTTAAAATTTTATATAGGGTTTGTAAGCAAGTAATTGGTCGGTATTTTGCTGGATTTGTGGTGTCATTTGTGTCTTTGGGGATCATGTATGTGACTCCATGTGTAATATATGTCGGTAGCGAGTCTGGTGACTGAATGAATGTGTTTAAGTGATTGTGTATATATGGGTGTAAGCTAGTAAATTTCTTATACCAGAAGTTGTGAATATTATCCGTGCCCGGTGATTTCCAGTTGTGTGTGCGATTGATGACGGTTATGAATGTGTCGATTGGTATGAACTCAAATTCCATCTCAGGGAATTGTGCAGTTGTTTCATTAATCCAGTATGCGTTATTATTGTGATGTACCGGATTTTCCCAGATGTTAGCCCAGAATTCTCGAAGTATTTCAGAAGGAGGTGTCTCTATGTTTTGGTTGCTAGTGTTGCTGTTTGTAGTCAAGTTTCTATAGAAGATCTTTTCGTTAATGGTAAATTTTATGTTTTGTTCTTTGCGGTTCGTACATGTTAAATATCTTTTAAGTCTACTTGATGCTGCACTGAGTTTTTGTTTTAAAGTGTCTAAAAAGTGTTCCAATTGTGAATTTGAATTTTCGTATTGCGCGTGTATTTGGTACTTTATTTTAATTGCTTCTACTACAGCTACTACCTTTCGATTTCTATTGCCCCTAATAAACTGTGTTAATCTACCTATATTCGCCCTTAATCTACTAATTTTCTTTTCTAATCTTATCTGCCAGTTTGGTTTTCTATGTATCCAAGTTCGATGTTCGACTTGTGTAAGGTGTGTTAATCGTGCACCATTACATTTAGCTGCCGTCCATGCTGCACAATAAGTTATGTTCTGTAAAGTGTTAAAATCAGTATCTACATTGACAAGCCTGGGGAGTATGATTGTATTTATATATTGTACTATAGAAGAAAACTTTCTGGATGTTTTTTGTTTAGGGATGTATGGCCTATTGGTGGGATTAGTGTCAGCAAAATATTGTTGAGCTTGTTGGAAGGTATCCTCAACTTCTGGGTTGGTTTCTGGAACAGCTTCAAAATGTGTGTGCATGGTGCCAAATAGATCAGCATCTATGGTGTTCAAGAAGCTTTGTTCATCTGTATTATGCGGTTCTGTAAGTGTACCACTAACGGGGTAAAGTGTCGGGGTAAAGTGTAAGTGTGTGTTTGTGTATAAATCAGGTTCTTCTGCGGGATTAATGTTGTGTCGCTGTATGTTCGATTGTTCATTATTTGTGTTTTCGATCTGCATGTTTGCTTGACGTAATTCATCAGCTACCTGTTGTTTGATTTCTTCTAATCTATCGTGGTTAATATATTTATTATTTATTATTGCTCGTCTTTGGTCAGCTATTCTTTGCTCTGTTATGTGTGCTAGATCTGGATATGAATTTATGAATTCCTCATGAAGATATTTTCTGTATGCTGTTTTATTAGTTTCTAGTTTTGTTATCCTATAATATATTCGAATTATTGCTTCATTGTGTGTGTTTGTCCATTTCATGCGTTGTCCTGTTTGTATTGCTGGTGTTGTATATTGTGTAGACTGCTGCTGAATTTGTGTTTGAATACTTTGTAATTCTGCTTTAACTTCATTGTAAATCTGGTCTATTGATTCTTGTGATAGTAACTTCTTTTGTACTATAGCTCTACGCTGGTCACCTATTCTTTGTCGGCTTACTTGCATGTTTGGGTATTTTTCTACGAATTTGGTGTGGAGTGGTAGAAGATATGCGTTTGTGTCAGTTTCCATATTTGTGAGATGAAGGTAGGTACGTAGGATGAACTTATTCATTTCGATACTCCATTTCCTACGAACTGTTGAAGTGCTAGTGGTGGGCACAGGGTCATTGACAAAATTTGTCTCCTGTGCAACATCCGCTGACTTTATACTTGTTGATGATGATGGTGGAGGAGAAATGCAGAAAGATTGTGATGATGATGGGATTGATGAAAATCTCGTGGAGGATGACGAAGAAAATTGCGAATTTTCATCATTTAAAAGTGGCACATTTGCCACATAATTTTTTTGTTTTGTTTTTGACCTTGTTATCATATTTATCCCACGAGAAGCTAGGGACAAGTCGGTCGACCACAGCAGAGCCCTGCGTTCACCGTGGCAAGGGTAAATAAAACTGGAGGTCCCCTAGTGTCCAGAGTTCGCATACTTACGACTAAGCACCCCCTTAGCCATGGAGCCCTCGGCGTATGCTGTTCCACCTTGGCTTGGGTTGTATTTCTCTTGGTTGTAATCTCAACCTAGACCTGTCCGGCATGAGAGGCTCTACCGGCATAGCCCTAAGAATCATTGAAGCGCAGAAGCTCCACCAAGACGGAGCGAAGTGTTAGGAGGAAGGATTAAGGGGTTTTTAGGAGGTAGGGACTGTGGGGTAGGAGAAAGGTTAAAGGATTTTGGAGTTTTAGGAGATTGGAAGATTGGGGCTGTTGGTTTGGGAAGGGTAAATTTCTAGATGTTATACGTATCTATATGTATCTCCCATTAAAGGGGTGCAATGCCTAGATGTTCAGGCTATACCTAGATAATACCAGTACCTTGCTTCCCGTAGGCCCCCCCACCACGTCAAGGTAGCCCCTTGGGGGGGGGGGGGGGGGGGTTATTATTATTATTATTATAATATAGCTCTAAGTTTAATCTCTCTCGATCGTATTGAAGTTTATTACCAAAGTCGATGTTCACTACCATTTTAGTTACGCGGTAGACCCGCTGATTCTGCTGGTTCCAAATAGATCCTCTCCGATGCCAATTATGGAGAATAGTCATATTAAAATGAAAGAACCAGGAATATCCCATTACAAAAAGGATTTCTAGACAATTAGTTCTTTTCCGAGATTCTGTTCCGAGAAATACTGATCAAATAAGCTTCGCAGCCAGATAATGGAATAAAATTTAATTACGCTGGTTCCATCCTCAGCTCGGGAATTAATACAATTCTACATTAATGAATGGTAGAAAGAAAATTTGTTTATTTCTTTTCACTCAGAAAGACTTAACAGTAATTCAAATATAAAACTCTTAAATTACAAATATAATATACAGGCTGGCGCTAAATTTTGGGGCATTAAGGGTGCCTACCCTTTCAGTTATTCTTAGAAAGTTCTAGTCATAGGAAACATTAGGTGAATTTTGAAAATATAATAATCCTATTATTCGTTTTAAAAAAAAAGATATAATCAGCGAGCAAATATGGGGCTCAACAAATAAGAAAATTAGTGCAATTGGGGTTTTGAGAAGGTATTAGATATTGTTTATTGAAAAACCGGCCGAGTGCGAGTCGGACTCGTGCACGAAGGGTTCCGTACCATAATCTATAAAAACGACAAAAAAATCACGTTTGTTGTATGGGAGCCCCCTTAAATATTTATTGTATTCTGTTTATTAGTATTTTTTGTTATAGCGGCAACAGACATACATCATCTGTGAAAATCTCAACTGTCTAACTATCACGGTTCATGAGATACAGCCTGGTGACAGACGGGCAGACAGACGGACAGACAGACGGACGGACAGACCGCGGAGTCTTAGTAATAGGGTTCCCGTTTACCCTTTGGGTACGGTACCCCAAAAAAAGGCTTGAAATTACGTCTTTCAATATCCTGCAAATTGCTTCCCTTGTTTACATTCAACTTTTATTTCGTCATGAAATAGAAACCGTACAAAAACCTGAAATTATGTAAGTAGGTATAACGTTTTCTAGGTAGCCTAAACCAATTAGCAAATTAATAGTCTAAGGGCTATTTTCGCCGACAAAATAACAGATGTTTAAAATTAAATCGGCCGATTATATCATCATTCTCCTGCCCTTATCCCATTTTATTTGGGGTCGGCGCAATATGTCTTTTGCTTCCATTCATCTCTATCAGACGTCATATAAAGGATTGTTTTTAGGTTAACGTAAGAACCCTCGAGTGGGAAGTGGCTGACAGAAGTTAATAAACATAATACATACGACTAAATACACAATTTTCTTTAACCGGTGAGGATAGTTCATAACTTAAAACTATAGGATAAGTTAATGCCGATCAGAGAGCTAATTCACGTAATTTTATAACGCGCCGATCATACTGCAGTGAGGCTCGAACATGACGCGAGCGTATCTCACTAAAGCTAAGAAAATACCAAATGTGTTGTTTTAATCAAAATTTTACTGCAACTGCACTTCTTTAGTTACGTGAATTAGCCTACAGTACAAATTACTATCAAGGACTTTGGCGTTTGTACACTGCCGACAGTTCACGCTTAGACTCGTTTCTGTCGTCTCTGAATGTCAGCCTTAGAGCCTAAGGCTAGCAAAATGTGAGCCTGGCTAGCTTATCGGGAGCTTTGCAAATAATTTTTTCGGCAGTGTATAACCGCCAAAGTCCTTGATTGTACCAGTACTGACGTAGAAATTATGGAGTAGATAGGTTTGAAAGGTTTTCGTATAATATTACAATGAACACGCCACCAATTTTAAAGTAAATATGTATCAACATGCTATCGCTCAATGAATGAACAGTGTAACATACTTTTCCAAAAACAAAATAACAGCACTCGAACACCGCGCGTACGAAGTCGCGGGCACAACTAGTACTATAGTAAAATCGTAAAGGTCGAAGTCATTGTAAATATTTACACAAAAATCGTACATTGAAAGTTTTTTCGCGAAAATTGGCTAAAAGGGTAGAAATAAGAAATGAACATAAATCAATTATTTATAAAAATTCTGTCCGTCTATCTATATAGTGATTTACTTCATCACCTGAAAACTACCCGACAGATTTCAACGACACTTGATAGTTGTATATGTACATTTTATTTTTAAATATTCTTACTTGTTTCATTAAGTACAGTATAATCTAACTTAATTAATTAAGTCATGAAACGCAGACATATTTTATTTGTATTGTACTCGGCAGCGAAATGATAAGACTGGTATTAGACAAGTATCGAGTTCGATTCCGTCCCGGAATTTTTTGTATTTCATTTCTCATTATTTGTGTCAACTTTGCATCGCTCGACGAGTTAAAGTTTGTGTATACAATCGAAGTTCAAGCTTAGTTTAGTTTTAGTTCGAACTATAAATCAACAAAAAGCTGAACGCAGTTTTAGATTAAGAATAATTTTAAATTTTGACCTGTCAGCGAGTACTTGGCTCCTTTTTCAGACGTATTTTTTTGTTGGGATTTGAAGATTATTTCAGTTGTATTACCGTCTAGCGTGGACGAAGAAATACTTACCTGTATTAATCGTCTGATAACAAGCCGGCCGAAAAAGCTATGAAGCTGCTTTTCTATCGAACCACGACCACTTTCATATTCTGCTGCCATTTCTAAAAGCATCGCTTAGCTGTGCGTGACAACGGACAACTTTAAATCGATTTCTTTAAACTGGCCTTGAGTTAAAGTCTTAGGTCAAAATTAAAACAAGTGTAGAGTCACAGTTAAAACTTTTTAATGTTACTTTAACCATTAACCAGCGCGTAATTGCTGGTCGAGGTATGGGAAAATACTGAAGGATTTATGGAAAAAAAATCGCGAGTTTCCGAAGAACAAAGCATTCTTTTTTCCGCTTAAGCGTAGGCGGTGCTCACCTTTTCACGTTTTAAGAATCCTTGAGTGGTTTGTTTTATTTTACGAAAACGTGAATGAATTCTACTATGAACGTATGAACACGTTTTAGAATACCCCACATTGGAATGTGTTGAAGTGTACTTTGGTTTGATTTGGGTATTTAAAATTACGAATAAATACTTAATTCTCAGATGGCGCCTTTTTACTGGTCGTTTGATAAAGAAAGAAACATACCGATATTATACTTTATGATATTATATTATACTTTCTTGGAATAATATTATAATCTATATTTTAGTACGTGAAGCGACGTGAAGAGGAAACTTTGTACCCCTTTTTAAGCATATTGCGCGCACGGAGGAGTGTGGGATTTGGCGTAGTTAAAGTTTATATGGAGAAGGAGTGCAGAAAGCTAAAATTACGGTCAAATATGTGTACGTTTGGGCAACTGTGTCCAAAAAGACTAGCAATGTCGGAGGGTCATTATGATACACACTAGTAATTGATTAAATTTTTACAAAATACTCAAGACAATATCAGTAATCTAGCAACTTTTTCTGGACATCAGGGGGCGTACTACGAACTCTTATAGCACTGCAGAAATTAAACTGCCCAGTCATTTTCAGTATGAGCTGATCTCCCACTGTATAGGCTTTTCGAACAATGAAATGTCAGCTTATACTGGAAATTGGCTGTTCAAATGCTGCCCTGTAGTAAGCCCCCAGAACTATGTAACATTAACAAACTAATAATTACCCACAATTGTTTTTGCGCTGGGTTTTTATTAATTTTTATGGGCGATGAACATTCGCCTATGGCTCACAGATAGACTATGCCCTGGATTAACACACATGATACCTTTAGCAGAGTACCTAGATAAAGTAGTTCCCGTAGGATGCATCATACGAGTGAAATTGCGGCCAACAGCTATTTAGCTATAAATGAATATGCAAGAGCTGGGCAGTAGGCTTACCTGATCGAACGGACATTGTTTTCTGTGCAAGTGTTTGAGGCAGTGTTTACAGAGCGTATGGCCGCACCCGAGGCTAATGGGGCTGCGGGGCGGAGCGCCGAATTCGCGGCAGCACACTGGACAGTTCAAATAATCCGTCCATTGAGGCGCCTGGATTGGCATTCTGGAACAAAAAATGTAACATTGAGTATGTTGAAATTAAGACTTATTATTAAGACGACCAACTTATGAGGGGTTCTACCGCGTAACGAAAATGGTAATGAACATCGACTCTGGTAATAAACTTCAATATGATCCTGAGAGACTAAACTTCGAGCTACCATGTGAAAAATTACCCATCATGAAGTTAGGATCGTATCTTCATGATCGTATTGAAATTTATTGCCAGAGTCGATGTTCATTACCATTTTCGTTACGCGGTAGACCCGCAGACCCGACACCATCCCACGCGTGGTCATTGGACGCTTGACGAAATTTTGCCTGACTCGATAGATCCAGCCAATGAACACGCGTAATTCACGTCGCGTGGCGCGTTACAAGTTTGGTCTTGGCTTTAGTAGGCCCCGGTCCGGTCCGGAGGTAATGTATTTAGGATTTGTGCGAAGGAAAGTCGACCTTCTTTGGAGAAGGTCAACTGACTGAATGAGACTCGCTTATAAAAACAATAATTAAGTTTTTATAAGCGAGTCTCTACGGTAGAGTAAGGGCTACCCCGAACTCCGAAAAAAACTCGCGCGGTTTTTTATCGCAATTCTGTAACACATGGAATTATAATTATGTACTTATGTGCACACACAATTCTGTGGTTTGATAGAAATTTGTGCGAATTTAATATTTTGGATAGTATGGAGTTGTATGTAAAATTCACTAGCAGCGAATTTTCAGGTGGCGCGACTTGCGACTAAAACAAATACATTTATAGAAACGTATGATCCTGAGGCTACGGACTACGAATCGAGACGCGGTGCGCGACTTATGCCGATCGGCAGCGAAAGTTGCCAGCGATGTGATGTGCGGTGAAAATAATTGTCCGCGCATACCAGGGTGTCGAGTGGCGGTAGCGGCGAAAAGTGCGAGAATTCAGGTAGCATGGAAACCAGGCTGCACGAATATCTTCGGGGCATTTCGCGTAGCAATTCGTATCGCTGGAACTTTGTGCTACGTCAAGAGGATAGGCATAAGACAGCATCACAGCACCTTCCGTATCATGAGCCCAAATAACATAATGTGGTCACAAATGTTTTCAGTAAGTGAGATATTGGTAATATTACCATGTCGGTTGAGATATATCTCTAAACATTTTCTGTGGATAAGTAAGTTAGTAGGTACTGGAGTGAATTCTATAAAGTCCAGATACGAATACAACAAGAAATATTTTCATACGAAACGTAACGTATCTCCTTAGAACGCCTCATACTTCAGACAAGTCCTCTCAGAAAGTGCAATGCCTCGTAAATTCGCCAGACAGAGCCTCAAATAAAACAAACATTTCATTGCCTATCTCAGAGTCTACATTTTTATTGAACTTTTACTTCGACGGATAAAATTGTGTGTTCACTTTAATTGGATGTATTTTCACGCTAATCAGTGTACGTTTTATTTAACGTATGACAGCATAATTGGAACCAATCAAGAAAATTGCAGTTTTAGATTTTATTTAAATAGGTAGATTCATTTCTAACTTATAATCTTTAAAAAAATATTCCTTGGAAACGTCCACATGAGACTGAAATATCAGTCAACTAATCAATACAAAATATATCAGGAATGTATAAACTACTTTTTTTTTAGATTAGCAACATTGGATTGGTTTGATTCATCTATAGGCAGTGAACGCAACTATGTACAATGTTCTTGGCGTTCACTGTCTATAGGTAATCAGAGCAATAATGGGATAGTTTGATAATTTATGCATTATTTCATAAGTACATAAGTTTCTTTTTTGTTAAATACTTATGTTGACACCATATAAGTGTCAACTTGCCAAATTGTCACCAAATGCATGCATACATAGACGTAGGAGTTCGCTTACGCTTAGCATGCATACGAAATTAGCATTCTGTTCTAATGTATCTGGGGTAAAGCATCGGGCGGCGCTAAGGTCGCTTGTACACGCAAAGAAAAGACACCGGGCCTATGTAAGAATTCGTGTCCTTTCTACAAAGGAACTGAGTACACTATTACGGCACTGATCAAGAAAAAAATCTTGTCTGCGCTAGACACGACGCGTGAACGTCGCTACGGTGCGGTGGGGGGCTGAGTAGGGATAGATGGTCAAGTAGTTTTTGTACGTTTGTTTGACTGAAACCCTACGCACGACTGCCCGAAAATAATCATAATGTTTACACGTTCCTATTCGTCTTGTCTGCAGTAGACACGAGAAGTTTTCGTGTCTAGATCAGACAAAATTCTTGTCGTGTACATAATGAATTGGTCCTATCTGCAGCAGACACGGTGAAATTTCTTAGCGTGTACAAAGCGGCCTCACGCGGCGATTGGACACAAACATATTTTATATGACAATTCAACGCCGCGCCAACGCGACATCAGTGTTTGTGTTATATGCAAGGTTTTGAGCGGTTTCATCTATCAGCGTCGGCATTAGCGTTACCATTATCGGCTGTATAAAGCCTTAGAGTTTTATAAACACATTATAACTGGCCAAAAGTAACCATAGTTATGTGACAGTCTAATAATAGGTCCTGTCATCATAAACCTCATAGCATAGACTTAGTAACTTGTAGGGGAGCCAAGGGGAGCCCTACTTATTATTTCTATGCCTCATAGTGAAAAAAGAATATTCCAAAAGGTTCATAAATCACTGAGGACCTCAGTGATAACCATAAGTTTTATTTATTATGGCAACTAGCAAACAGGTGCGCTTGCGGCTCTCCTAAAAGTTCTCAACTCTAGATCTGCGAGGATCCAATCTGTCTGAAAATTGATATTTAGGGATTTCAGATGCGTAGGTTACGGAACCAAGTATGGTATTATATAGTTGGCTCCAGCAGTGTTACTAAAATTAGGTTTAACACCAATAATTATTTCCTAAATTAGCCAATATCGCGCAACAAAAAAAACAAAAAGAAGTAAATGGGGTATAATTGGTGCACATCGAGGACTCATTTATCCTAGTTTCCTGCTTCGTTTGATCCATGCTCCATGAATCATCCTGTATATTAAAATTTAAGTGACCAAAACCACCACTGGTCTCATAGTTTTATATTGAACTAGCTTCCGCCAGCGGCCTTTGCCCGCGTGAAATCTTTATAAATTATAGCCTATGTTACTCAGTGATAATATAGCATTCTGCTGGTGCAAGAATTTTTAAAATCAGTTTATTAGTTTATGAGTTTATCCAAACAAACAAACATCCAAAAATAAAATCTTTTCTCTTTATAATATTAGTATTGTATGGAATCAATTGTATTTTTGTGTCTCTCTTCGAATCTCCAATCACTTTGTTTAAGTACTAGAAGCAGATTTACCTAATGAGAGCTTATGAGGAACAGCTCATGCCCTTTAAAGCAATAAAATGAATAAATATTAAAATAAAACCATTATTTATTTTAATTAATTTAAGCTTTCATTATTTCATATGAGGGAAGGCTCCATAAAGTTCTTGATGGTGTCTGTAGTCCGCCAACCAGGCCAGCATGGTGGATTAAGGCCTAATCCCTCTCATTCTGAGAAAAGGCTCGTGCCCAGCAGTGGGACAGTCATGGGTTGGATTATTATTATTTATTATAAAGATTCGTGAATGTAGATGAAGCAAAAGGTATCAAAACTAATTATGAAGTCACATTATTAGAGCTGGTCAGACTTCAGTACGAGCATTGAATCCAAGAGATCCGCCACAGATATGTGGAGTAAAATGAAGTAGATCACAGGAGAGAAAGCGAATTATACTGCTGACTGGTTAAAGGCTATTTCCTGACACCAGACTCTGTCGCTGAGGCAACACCAGATATCTTAGTAATGAAGATAACATAATATGGATGCCTTAGTTCTAAATTCACTAAGTCCAGTAATTAAGTTAAGTAAGTAAGTAAGTTTTTATCGATTTTGAGTTATCCAGTTCAAAATCATTCTATTGTTTTCTCTACAGATTGGTCTAATCCTTTTTTCAATTAAATGACGTACGAACTATTGTTTTTTTTTCCAAATATATTTATTATTTATACACCCATTACTTTTAAATATGTTTTTTTTTCTCTTTAAATGATCATATCTCAAAACGAAGAAAATGGAGTTTAGAACTAAGCCATCCATATTGGTTCAAGATATCTCACTCATAGAAATAGAAAACCGCTTTAAGCACAAAGAAACCTCTCCCGAGTCTGACATTATCTCATTGACTGGTAGAAGGGTTCTCTTAAATATATTTAATCAAATTCTACAAAGTGGCATCATTCCCAACCAATGGAGATCTATTAGACTAATAGCCATAGCAAAACCGGGCAGATTATTTGTATTTGTTGATATTGTAATTTGTTGTCGTCAAAAAATAGAAATTATAAATGATTAGAATGTAAAAAAAATATGTTGTAAGTTTAAAATAATTGTTATCAATATCCATAATTGGCTTTAGAAGAAATAATTCTGCGTTAGATAATCTTACAATACTTGTCACAACTGTTCAAACAGGTTTTTAAAAGAATAAACCGAGACGGTTGCTTGTTTCCTTGATATTGACAGTATTTATAACAATGTAAATATAATTACTGCTGTGTTAAATTAATCAATACATATTATGGATTTTTTTGTCAGACAGAAGATGCCAATTATATCTCAGGATAAATTACTAACATTATGGCACACAAATAACAGTTTAGCCCAAGGAGACACTCTCCATCCTTCACAACCAATAAGTCACAATGGAAACGTATTTGTAAAATAACTAATAATGTAACTGTGTTATAATTTTATTCTTCCCAACTATAACAGCAGTGAACAGTGTGCATTTGGGGGTGCTGTATTATGGTGACGTCAGAAAGTACTAAAACAAGTCTATTTTGAATAAACGCATTTCAATTAGTAAGGTACAAATTAATTACAAGAAAATCTATTGGGTCTGGCTGGAAAATAAATTGCAATGGGGTGCTCAATTAACTTAACATGTGAGAAAGAGTTAAAATATTTTGAAAACATCAGCAGAGAAGTCTTGGGGAATCAATCCACCTTCGCTGACTACATTTCATTAATAAGAAGCCGGCTAGACTGTAGTACTCCGATTCATGTATTGGAGAATGAGCTGTGTGTGCAATCCGTGGAAATAAGAGATTCTGGTTAGGAAGTAGGTATTGGCTAAACTGCTTTGGTGGCAGATAATCTAAAACTTGAATAACTTGCATCGTCAGGTAAGAACTGAACTGGAGAAGTAATAATAAGCCCTTTTTGATTGAAGTACATAGATCCTTGGTTGATGATAAAGAAATGTATAAAAGTTTAATATTAGAATTATTTTCTCTGGAAGTTGGGATGTCAAGCTAAGATGACAAGTCCATTATGCACTTTGGATTATCTGAATGTAACTAAACGAAATATTAATTTATACACAAGAGCTTTAACTAAGGTTGGTGGATGAGGCTCAAAAAAGATACCTACATTGATTATATTCAAAAGTACACCGGGCTTGGGGCCACAATTCTATGACCCACAGGCCATTCTTGGAAATGAAAACTAGACACCAGTGTATGTAATGAGGGCAGAATTAACAGCTATTGTAGAAGGTCTATCATAATGCCAGATTAGTAACTGAAGACGTGTCATGTCCTAACAGATTCGAGAAGTGCCTTGCAATATACAGCTTGGTGAGTCTCTGGTATCTGAGGTATGCAGATAGCCTATGAGGCGGTTAACTTCATTAGTATTCTTCAGGGTAGTGGAATTTGTGTCGAGCTTCAGTGGATTCCCTCACTTATTGGGTTTTTGAAAACGTGATGGTTGATGGTCTGGCCAAGGCCACAGTTAATGATGGGGTACTGGTGGCGTCTAAACGTTTCGCTAGCGAAATATTGACAGGAGCTTAAATATTGTGCAAGAAAAGATGGGTCTTGTCATTTAATCAAACTTCAACAAAAGCTATCTCATACCGTTTCATATGATACAGAATACACCAACTGCTGCACCCTGGTTTGCTGGTTCCAGCCTTTCCAGAGAAACATTAGCGGCATTTATGTTGCATTATAGTCACAATACTTTGAATAAAGTTTACCATTTGGTGAGTGTTCGATCTTCACCAAGGTACAAAATATGTGACAAAGTGGAAGTTTTTATACACCAATTGGTGTAGTGTGACTAGTTTCGCAGCCTAAGATGTTGGATTATACTCAACTTAGATCGAAATAATGGGAATCTGAACATTATTTTGTCAAAACAGATACAATGTAAAGCCAGCAATGCTTAGTTATTAAAATTAAGTGATTAAATATCAGATAGTGTAAAAAATTCATCTGTGGTGTAGTTTTTATACTCAATTAATGCAAAACAATATCACAAGCAATAGCAAAAATGCTATTTTAAGGCAATATGAGCATGAATATAGTAAACATTCACCATTATATTAAGAAATTATAAAATTTGAGAATCATGTTGAGTTTCAACAAATAGATAAAGAGGATTGCCAGTATCCAGTCCAAATGCTGCCCAGATTCAACTTAATAACATCTAGTAGATATCATGGGTATATTTTACAATGAACTAAAATAAAATTCATCTGAGGAAAGAAAGCTACATAGGTTGTTTAAATTACACTTTATTATTGTCTTTGTAATGTAACTGCATAACTCTGGTTCAATACATCTGCCTAATTCTTCAAAGAATACAGGCGTCATGCTGTTATGTATAAAAATGAAGGTTATTATTGTTTTTATAAAGGAAGAGATATGACCCATTCCTGTAGTAGTGATGGTAACAATCATTTAGATATCAGTACTAACTGATATAGTACTATATTATTTGTGGAGGGATTCGCATGCTGATTTAATGCAGTTTATTTTCTAGACATAAGTCGACTTTAGAGACTATATGCAGGTAAAATAGTTTCATAATCTGGGAAGCATTTAGACCAAATCTTATATCCTCCCAATGTTAATATTGGCCATCTCCTTTACGTGTCTTGTTATGCCCTAAAAGAGTTTAAACTCTCAATATTTTACTGTTTTCACAAATTTATTGATGAGCCCGAATACGTAAAAAGTAGACACTGTACAAAAATTATGACATCTGAAAATTGCCACCTAGGCAGTCGTTTAATGGACTGAACTCGCCATGATTCTCAAATTATCATTTGTATTTATTAAAAGAGGGTACAATGACGTATTGAAAACAGATTTTTTTTGTAATTACCTTACAATTAACTCGTACAGTCATCACAAAAGTAACACATATAGCATCTACCCACTTCAAAACATGATCGGTCAGCAGCCGTGAAACATAGACTAGACAATTTTTTTTATTCGTCCCTTTTTTGCTGTCATGTAAAGGGAGCCAAGTCCATACAGCCAAGTCTTACATTTCCTTTTTTCATATTAGGACTGAATCAATTTTTTCTTTTTTCCATTCATTTAAGGCCGGAGCCAAGTCTTCTTTTAATAACTTTGTCAGGCCCAAAGGCCCACGCCAAGAATAGACAAGGCCGAATTTTACAATTTATTTTTTATCATGAAAAAATCTGACATACGTGTATACGGCCTAAGTGTTGCCCTAAATATGGATTTGTCCGTATTTGTATGAAGTTAGTAGTTCATTACAGACATTTTATGATTACTGGTTTTTAATATACGGATTTACGTTGCAGACGTAATTGGAAAGAAAAGATAGGAGTCCCAAATTCGTGATCGGTATTTTTTTTTACAAGGTAGCTTAAAGTTTAATCTCTCACAATCATATTGAAGTTTATTACCTGACTCGATGTTACATATCATTTTAGTTACGTGGTAGACCAGACAAGTCCATCTCCACAGAATCCCTGTAAGTAGAATTGCAATTGAAATCAAATTCAATTCAATAACACAAACATCTTTTAACAAAATGTATAACCTTCAATTATTATTTACTTGGACATAAATATGGACAAATAAAATAAAGAAGTTTCATGTTAAGAAATGTTACTTTTCACTTTTCAGGCAAATTTAGGTAACTTTTGACTAGAACCTACTGGCAACACTGCTCTATGGTCAGTACCAAAGAGTATGTAATCACTACGTTAAGTTTTATTTGCGTTCACTGTGTACGACCTTAGCCTTCTCAGTCTACGTATGTATGTCTATTGCCAAACTACCTAATAATTTCGTAATGGCTCTTAGAGCAGTAAAAGTAATAGCTACATGTTGATTGTTGGGCAAGAAATATATTATTACTCTTAGATACCGACAGTGGTGGGTGACCTAGACGTAGGGTTTCGGGTGACTAACTAGGATCAACTAGGATGATGCAAGTGGAAGGATACGTATAAAGGAAAACATTTTGAAAAGTGCCTAATTTAGGGGAATTTCACGAGGAGTCGGGGGAAAATCAAAATCAGAAGGTAGCAACACTAGGTCAATGTGGTAGGTTTAGGTCATAGAAATATTATGTAGGGCTCCCCCCTACAACTAGAACAAGCAATAAGCAAAATATCGCAAAGAAAAACAGACCTTATCACAATCGCTTAAGAATTGTATTTGAAGTAAAAGGAGACGAGACCCTCTAGAAAGAGCGACCACGGAGCTGTGTGTCTCGTTTTAACAATTGCCAGGATAGAAGTTGGTACATTTTAGTAGATTTGGTACGAAGATTGGAATCGTACACAAAAATTATTAAAATAATGAATTTACTATCTTGCTAGATGTACAATGTTTTTTTAAATTTAAATATAAACAAATTTACCATCATAATCTTTTTTTCGTAATTTTATAATTAAAAATCTAAACCTCCGTACTTTTATGATAGATTTTATTAGTGTATTATGACAACTTCAAAAAAAGCTCGTGTCATTCAATTTGTTACAGGTTGACGGTACTAAATTAATATTTAATCGTATTTTAATATTTTATTTACAAAAATGGTGAATGTGATGCGTGAAAGGTTGTGGAATTGCAACATATTCTGGCTGTAATAATATCCTTCCACGGGTAACCTTGAATATAATGAAATTTTACAAAATTTGTCTAAGTTGCTGACAGGGTGACAATATTTACATATTACTGTCGGACTTTGGGTTTGTACTAGTGCTACGATTTCACTATATTAATTAAATCAATGACAAATTTTAAAATATAATTATTAATTATAATTAGTTCGCTATTTCGGTATCCTAAAAATTTTGATTACTATAAAATTTGGGAAAAATTCGGTGGCGATGCCAGTCATCATTTTAAGCCAGATGACTTCAATAAGTCATGTTCACGAAAGACATTAACTAATGTACCGACCCGACTGCAATGCCTAATTAATAGCTTCGAAATAATACTGTTTATGTTAACCTGTCTTTTTAGTACGCTTTTATTAGCTTCACCTGTAAGTAACTAACTAACATGTAAGAAAATCTTGGAAGTTAAATTTGACCCACTTCCCGGTTTCCGATTGAGCTGAAATTTTACATACACGTTTAGTTTAGATGACAATGCATGGTTAGCTAAGTTACGTCATTCTAAATCCAATATGGCAGGCTCCCAAAGATGGCGGACTAGTTAATTAATAAGCACTCGCATGATATAGGTATCAAATGAAAGGGTTTGCTGAGAAGAATACGAAAAATCGAAGTCAAGGTCAAAGTCGACGACAAAGTGCAATTCGAAGTCAAAGTCAAAGCCGATGCCGAGGCCGAAGCCGAAGCCAAAGTTGAGGCCGAAGCCCAAGGTTTTTATTTCAACTGGGCCTTTGCAGGCACCTTCAGAAGCGTGTTTTTTGTTTTTATAAACTATAATTTAAAAGCTTATTGTTTAGTTGCGTTAAAAGTTTTTTCGTTTTTATATTTTTATTTTACTATCCTGTGTCCTTTGTGCAAAAAATAAATTTATTTTCTTTCTTTCTATTACATAGGACCTACATAACAACGGTATCGGCGGAATGTGGATGTACAATAGTAGTACATTTCTGCCTAAACTTTCGGGGAATACATAGACGTGATGCTATGTATGAGATGTTATTTAATATCGTGTGTATAAACGAAATGTAGCAAGTACCTACCTGCCAGTGGCGTGCACAGACATTTCTTACGGTGTAGGTAAAAATAGCTTACTTGTTGTATTGTCAAGTTAAATGATTTTTTATGATTGGCCACCTCACTCTAAGACTTAAATTAACTGATATTACACACAATTAATATAATTATTATAATATTATTCAATACTATTTTTTTTAAGGTAGGCAGGCTAGTAGGTAGGCAGGTGTATTTTTTCTTCACGGAGTGCACGGCGTGCACTGCTACCTGCATGTTTTATATTATATTCATTTCATGTTTCGCATACCTTATTGGTATTGGCGGTGATAGTGCAATGCTGTGAAACTATTAGGTACCACTTTAAATAAAACCATCCGTCCGTCCGTTGCATCCGTGGGCAAATAAAACAGACCTATCATTATTAGATAAATGGTCCAAGATTTTCTATCCTTGGTAAAACGGAATTTTATTGATATCTAAGTTTGTAGAAATCAAGGAAGATTAAGAAAACTGTTTAATTAGAAAATTGATTCTACATAATTATTGTTTACGATATGGGTACTAAATGCGGTGCGGAGTGGATATATTTAACTATATTTACAAGTGTAGTTACATGTAATTAAACAATGACAGACCGAGCCCACCCCGATAATTCCAAAATTCATCGATTTTTTTAAAGGTATCTGCGTAACTTATTTTTCAAATTCAGTCACACACAAGTCATTACATCACAATTCATCACAGGAAAATTAAAAATGACAACGTCTCACTCGATGCACAAAATGATGGTCACTCTAATAGAGCAAGATAAAATTACTCTGTGGTAACTATCTCAGGTGGCTCGCTGTTTTAGCAGAGTGCACAGTCCTGTTACTTAGTTAATAAGTCTATGGTTTAGGTTTACTTTATCTATGTTTGTGGCACTAATTCCAAATTCTAACGTTAAGTGGTTATGTGGAAGAGAATATTTTCAGAACTTATCAGGGTTATGACCAAGTGTATAAGGTTCTTGGTTATGACCAAAAACCGAAACAGGTTAAACCTAGAAATATACTTACCATGAATATACTATCGCATTAATAAAATACGTATTAATTAAATAGGTATTAATGTAGTACGTGAAGAAAACACTTCTTTAACCAATAATGTTTATTCCGAGATATACAATTAAATGTTGAAATATATTTACATTGTTTCATTTATTCTATGATTACAATATACATGTGCAGGACATTACTATGGCGGATCTAAGGGCGGATCACGCACTGCAACGTGCCAACGTGCCCAACGACGGAGCGCGGTCGCGGTATACGGAGCCACGTGCGTGGTTTTTCAGATACAAACTGAGTTAACCCGTGCTCCACAGAACTACACATTACAATATTTAAATATATCTAAAATACGCGAAATTCATGATGAATTTACAAGGTCCAATCTTTCCAGTCCCGATCTCTTATTATATATTATTGTATGCATAATTAAGAACAACTTTTATTAAGGGACCAACACCGAAATCGCGAAAATTCAACTAGCTGTTCCATACTTATAATTATTTAATATTACTTGACTGTATGGAACAACAGATTTTTTTCGCCATTTAATAGTAAAAGTGGTTCTTAATGATGAGTACAATAACACCTTAACGGTATCGGGACTAGAAAGGGACAACACCATTGGCTACGTTCAGTAATTCAGTTTTCGGTGCGAAAGTCACTCGGGCGAATGTCGCTCGCTCATCGGGAATAATTGAACGATCCACAACTGCGTTACGCGAGTGACCAATCCGGACCAATCGAACGATCTCAAATTATCTGCTGCTGTATCCTATGACTACAGTCATTGGTCGGTTGTTAGCAGTGCGACCGAGTGCGACTTTCACCCTACTATTTCACGGAGTGATCAGAGCGATCGTCCGACGACGCTCGCTCAAATAACTGAACGGTTTAGTGTGATCGCCCGCGTCGTCGAGCGTCGTCCGGCGTAATAACTGAACACACCCATTGTATACTGACATGGACAACACCATTTTGACGGATTATTAATTAGAATACACATAAATAAAGGTAGGTATAGGAGTATAGTCCAAAAGAAGGTGATTATACATAGAGGTCACGACCCTCATCAATGAGGAAAACGACTCATGGAGGGAGGGAGGGGAAATAAAGGTAGGTATATTATTATGTTTAAGTGGCGTTGTATCAAACCGATTGGCTCGCAAAACTCAACTATACAAGACAATTATCATCTAATACTATTTCGACATGCTTAATATTGCATAGGTATTAGAATTCTAAAAGCAATATGTCTATACAGCTGCGCCATAACAGCTAGTCGGTAGTCTTGTGTATCAAGCATTAAAAAATATAAAAGGTGTCATAATCCGTCAAATTAGTTTCTTCCAACATATAAACAATCTTTTACGGCTTGTATACATGTTCTACTTCTAAGGCCTGTCGGTGATGCTGATCAACTTAGCTAAACGCTTATAGATCAATTTATATGTATGCGGGGAACGAATATCGTAGCAGGTTTTATACCATGTCTATTTTAGCAATACAAACCTCACCTATTCTGTCGATCTTACGACAAACAATGATACTGTCGATAATAAATAAGATTAGCATAGTATACCTAAAATACCTTTATTTTTTTTTTCAGCTCGGTGAAGCACTGAACAGCGAAATATAAATAAATGTAATACCGCTAAGGATTACTACTAAATCGCGTTTGTTTCGAAGTTACAACACTGTGATTATCGTTAAGACATCACTTTTTATATATATATTATAATATAATATTATATATAATATATAAACAAATACTATTACAAAGTAAAATAGATTTATGAAATTCTATGCACGCAAAATATGATATAGATTGGAAACGGAAACGCTTAGACTGTACCATCTTACAAAAGATAGTTGAAAGCAAGTCTAGTAAAAGCCAGGTTTTAAATATATTAGACACTTTTTTACGTCACCTCACAAAAAGAGATGAAAAGAGCGAGAGACTTGCTTTAAAACCATCTTTTGTTATAAGACATTGTAATTTATTATTATATATATATATTGGAAATATTAAATACACCTCATTATTCGATAATTTGAGTAAAAAACGAATAAAAACAATATTCTTTGTATTTTTTTGGCTGAATACTATACTTAACTCTATAACTAGTTGTAAAATATATTATGTGTTATATTTTTGCATAATACAATATTTCATGCAATGTGAGTGTAAAATTTATTAAATAAACAATTGGTAATAAATGTAACAGTATTAACAGTTGAATATTAGATAAAACAATTGAGTTTAAAAACTTTACAGCCGCATTTAGTGTACCATTTACAATATTATTTTTATACCTTAATTAAAAACAGTTACTTACTAATATCACTACAACTAGCATGGTCTTTCATGTTTTTCTTTTAATTTATTGTTATTAACATTAATCGGATTATATAAAATTGAAAATCTATGTATAATTACATATTAGTTCTAATATTATATCTTCTAAACCAGCGAAAATCTGGCGTTAGATCTATGTAATTTTTCTATGTGGTATTTAAACCTTATCTTGGAGCACATTAAGGGAAACTTTGCCCTTTAAAACGCATTTCATGAGATGGTTTTATATTAATATGTTGAAGTGAATCCAAAATTCTTAATTATTTGCAGTAGGTATAACTATTAAAAATATGATACTATAAATCTTCGAAGTGCGATTGATGTGTATCATTGTGTGTGATTGATTTATGTGTGTGTCTTCGAAGTGATATTGCTTATGATTGCAAAGGTAGTGTTTAAAATATTATGCTGGTTTAGTAATTAATTTACAGATTTAAATATTGGTATCTGTAGAAGACACACGTGTTAAACCGACCATAAAAACTATAATTGCAATATAAAATTTGAAAATCACGAAACTAAGCAAGAGTCAAACGGTGATCTGCGCCACAGATATATAATAATATAATAAATATATTATTTTAATTTAGTTACACAATATGTGTAGTTTTTCTTTAATTTTACAATAATTCCTGTTTAAATTTACAAATTATGACACTATCTTTAATTTTTAAAATAATTTAGTTGAAACAGGTGTTAACCGTTGGTATACAATAAAACCTGGTGTTTAACCTGTAAACCAACACTACCTACGACAGTCGGTAGATATATACAAAATTCTATTTATAAAAATTCATTCTTTGCTAAAAAAATAATCTAAACATTTAATAAATTAAAAACAGACTTCAATCCTGACAAAACTTTTATGGAACTTTGGAAGTATACATTAAACAAATAATCGGTTCAATAATATCAGAGATAACATGAAGTGACATACATTAAAAATACATATAATCTAATCGAAACATTTTTCTTTTTTGAAGTCGGTCAAAAATTATAATAGCCACTAATACCCACTATAGTAGATATAAAAATCACAATACCAGTCCGTCACTATAGAAACCAAGAGACCCGGTGACTTTACCTGCCTAGCTAAGCCACGGAGGAGGTATGAAGCGTGTCTTAGCTTAGTTCAGCATAGTGTGCCTGTCGTAGATGTTGCGGCGCTGCTCGCGCACCTGCCGCTTCCACTTGTCCTGTTGGTGTGTCACTCGGTTGAGGACGTTGCCGCGCGCCCCCATCTGTTGCGACGGCCCGCCGAGGGTGCTCTCGTCCTGGGAAGAAGAGGCAGTGTTGGTTCAATGGTATTGTTCCGTAAATTCCTTTTTTAAAAGTACTAGAACTATTACTGGTAACGTAAAACGATTTATTTCAGACCTCCTTTCAAATGCCGGCCGCTTTTATTTCGCGTCAATTATTTATTATTGTTTATTTGAAATTAGAACACTGGGCTTAACTACGAACTCTTACAGCAGGGCTGAAATTGAAATTCCCAGATATTTCCAGTATGAGCTGACCTCGAACTATATAGGCTTTTCGTACAATGAAAGACCTTTTGACCTTATTCTTGAAATGTCTGGGCAGCTCAATGTATGCCAGTTCTTGTATGTGCTTATCAGAGGAATAACATATCTTAGGTTGATCCAGCTATAAAATCAGCACTAAGTAAGATTCTAGAGAAATTTTTTCATTAAAAATTGGAATTGATTATAAAATTATGTACATTATACTAGCAGTTTGATTGTAAAGAATTGAAAATTTATCTATTTACGGTCAAAATAAAGTGTTAATTGGAAGCATATAATTAAATTAGGTATATAAAAACAGTTAATATTTGAATTAATTCTACATTAGTGGGAAATTATAATCTCTTCTTTATTTTAATTGATCATGTTCATATACACACAGATCTCCATTCCTTGATAAAACTTACATCTTCATTGGTGTGCTCCTGGTATGAAGCCTTCGCGCGCTTGTTGATGAGAGGGTCCAGGCATATCAGGAAGCCCATGTACACCACCAGCAGCATGATGACCCAGATCACGATGATAACTACCACCTGGAAATTACCAACAGCATTATACACCATCACTACACAGCAGTGGCGAAGAGTCCATACAACCCGATTCCCAACGGCTTCCTTTTAGGAATTGGTTAATGCATAAACCAACGTAATATTATATTATTTACTCATCCACCTGACAAACAAAGGCTTCTTATTCAGTTAGGTCGAGCTCTTCCAGACATGACTATAATTATATGATTACAAGAGACGGTATGGATTTTTGTCTTGCAGCATTAATTGCAGCAATTTTTAGAGGGCATTTTTGGGACGGCTTCCCCTATTAAAACTGTCACCTTTCGCCACTGCTACATAGTATAAAACAAGACAAAAAGGCTAGGCAGATGATGATATTGTTTTAATCACAAGATTAACGACATCCCCAGGAAGACGAGTGCACATAACAGATGTATACTGTTGTATCTTTACAACCGTCTGCCATCAATCATGCCGGTTATGCAACCAATTGACAGCAGGAAACCAACGTACCTTGATAATGGTAGTGTTCCTGTTCTCGTACTTGCACTCGCATCGGGGACAAAACTCCTGTTCCCGGCCCTTGATCTGGTCAGCAACGAGAGGCAGGATCACCGACTCGCAGTTGCTGGCGAGAAAAAATACAATACAAATCAAATTGTGGGACAGCCAGCATCCTAATCTTACTAATGTTATAAATTCTATAGCTTATTTCTTTGCCGATCCGTTTAAGGGGTTACTGTACTCATCATTATGAACAACTTTTACTATGGGACAAAACAAGAAATCGGGAAAAAAAGAACGACTGTTCCATAAAAATAATTCAATATTACTTGACTAAATGGAACAACAGATTTTTAACCCTATAGGGATCGGAACTATTCTGGTAGGACCTTGTATACTGTATAGCCTATTTTAATTAATTTTTTTTCAATGTAGGTACAGACTTTTCAACTTTTACTATTTAATTATAGTAATAGATGTGAAAGTGTGTAAATATTTTTTGGATATTTGTTACTCAATTTCGCATAAACGGTTGAACGAATCTGGATGATATTGGGCACACAGATAGACTATATGCTTGATTAACTTAGCAAAGAAAGAAAGAAAAACAATTTATTTCACACAAATAACGACACAAAAAGTAAAATTAAAACACATTCCAAAAAACAACAAGAAAGAAATAATATAAAATAACAATGACTACATGAATAGGATTTATTATCATTATGCGATACTTGATAGGATAGTTTTTAATTGGGGTACATGAAGTAGTTCTCCTACGATTCGAGAGAAGCCACGAGCAACAGCTTGTTCATCATAATACACAGAGCAGGGGCTTAAACATAATATAAAATACGACAAACGCTAACTGATATTGCTAGTAAAACTCGCTGAGAAAAATAGGACCGTTCTTTTCTCAAAGGATAACAAACTTTCCTAACAGCAAAACTTAATAAAACTGTTCGACCTGGGAATCCAAGCCAGGACCACCCGCTCAGCAGCCGTGATTACAACTACTAGTTTAATAGGTCAGTCAGAACTGTTGCAATGACAGAAAGATGCGCATTAGCCAAAATTATGTGCGAAATGAACATATCGTCTATATAATTTCTGCCACCATTTACAATAACGACGGAAGCCATAGATATTTTATAAGTAGCAAAGATCAAAGTATAGATGTAGACTTTGTACACACAGCTATCTAGCTATTTAAACATTTCCAGTACAAGCTAACCTCAAATTCCGCCTTTCTGCTTTTCCGGTTCAATGGCTTTCCGTACAATGAGAGGTCAGCTTATACTGGAAATGTATAGCTTGTTAAGCAGCCGTGCGTACGTCCTGCGTACCCTGGTCGGTCTGCCTTGTTAACTGGCAAATCTTTCCACACGGTCTGAGCAATTCTGATTTTATATCAGAGGTCATCACACGATGGAAGACAAGATCACATCAAAAGATTTTACCCATTCATAGAACATAATTGCATCGCTTTAGCCTTGGTAAGTCGTAATTAAAACGCCCAGCTGTTAGCAAATCCGTATTTGTTAGCCTGTGTTTAAAAATGCGTATACTATTGGAATGATAGATTTTAAGGGATTAAAGTATCCTCTATTAGGATTTCATTGTTTTAAGCACTTTCTATGGCTTTCAGGTCATTCATGCTGTAATAATAATGTATACTTTAATCCTAGATTTCATCATCATTGTCATACCAGGCGAAAGTAACCTATTGGACATAGGTCATCTTCTGCAACTTCGATAACGAACCATTTTAAGTAAGTTTACTATACTATCCAGATAAAAATGTTTATAGGTATTCTACATTTTAAACATTCACATTTATCAATTGCTGTAGAAATACCAGTCGCTAAAATGCATACCCTACGCCGTCGTACCTAAGTACATTAGAATAGGTCGCGAAGCCAACACCAGGATTCCGAGTGCTATTAGCTATTTTGCTTCAATCAGATGCATGCAAGCGACCCTCACGTCCCGCTTACATTGCATTTAACTTGTTATTCTATTGCTAAATTGTTTTTAGTACATACTCGTAGCTGTGTGGTATTGAACTAACTATATATAGTAGCGAACACTCAGGTAAAGGCCAGAATGATGAGATATGGTGAACTGGGCAACAGAATATTATATTTCAGAGATGCACTTCGTTTCAGGCAGTTTATTGTCAGTTTCTTATATTATATACGACATCTTCGGGATGCAAGGGTGCCATAAGACACGCAATGCAGTGATCAAATTACGTCAAAATTACTTTGACTGATGACTCGCACATACTCATGGGTGATTACACACATCATAATAAAGCATTACATAATGACATAAATATGGCAAACTATTGTGTAATTACAGAATATTGTTTTTAGTAATATGAAAGGTTTTTACAGCTGTTCTAATGATTTCTTGTCACTTAACTATGATCTATTTGTAGTCAGGATAAAGCGCTAGAAAGCAATACAATCGCAAACAGGATTTACAATAGAGCAGATTGAATCTACAATAACACAACGGACAAAGCAATGATTGAGAGATTCTTCTATTTTTAAGTAAATCTAATTTTTGTGGCTTAGCTTAGTTGGAATAGAATACAATATAATGTGAATGACATCGTTTTTCTAGTAATACATATGAATATGCTTAACTTACCATTTATTTGGTGGTACATTAGCTGATTTCATAAAGGGGCTCCTATCGGCTGCCGCTGTGTTGTTGAGCACAGCAGCTGGGCTTGGGCAGACACATTTGCATCGGTTATCTTCATAAGAATGTCCCTGTGAACAAATTGGCAATTTGTACATGTATAAAGTAATTACATAAACATGCTGTAAATAAAGTTGGCATTTATTAAATATTGGTATTATATTTTATGTCAATTTACATTTAATTGTTAGTGTAACACTTTAATACAGTAATATGCAATAATTTTTATTATAAATGTTATTAAATGTGGTGTAAGAAAATTTATATTTCATGACAGAAAAAAACTATCTTAATAATATAAAACTATCTGACATATCCAACCCCAAATAAAATGGGATAAGGCCAGGGGAATTATGAAGATATCTGACATCATTGTTAATTACATTATTAATAAAGTGAGACTATCATTTATTTTGATATATTCTAAACATTTGGTTCATGTTATCTGGGCACCACTAATGAGTCTTGGATAGAATTAAAAGCTGCTTAATTGTTTCATTTAAATCCCCTAATAAACAATGATTAAACATTATTTATCTATCGCCATATTTAGTCGTTGGCATACAAAACAAGACAGGTACAATTTAATAAACATGAAAAGGTGGACTATGCCTTAGGCATTTCTACCAGTCAACCTAAGGGTGAAGGTAGGTGCACAGACAAGATTAGTAATAGTAATTTTTTTACCAAATAATAATTAATTAGGAATTATTTACATATTGAAATCACACTAACTTCCACAATTTGTTTGGCTTTGCTCCAACTGAATTCAGACCACAGGATATGTTTACCTGAGTGGTTGATAACAACAATGGCGTGGACAACACTGGACAACAATAAATAGCCTTCTGGTAGGTAGCAAAAGTATTGTTTGTAGTAGTTGTGCATACTATCGACAAATGCTACAGCGTAACAGTTTTGAAACTATTTTTCTTGCAAGCAGCAATTGTAACTAGCACAACCTTTAAATTTGTCCACCAATTAGGTATTTTAAAACAGCCCGTTTTTGGGAAAGCCATTTGTTTTTATTACTTTACTAGACTTTCTAGAAAGAAAGAAAATATATTTATTCAGCATGGACAGTGACAACACACGAGGGAAAGATAAAATAAAAGTTAACATAAACCTTAAAACAATAAAAAATAAAAACAAATAAAAACAGACACTTAGGAGAAAAATAAATAAAAAAATATAGTCAAATAGAAAGGGTAGCCAGCATGTGCTGGGCGCGGAGAGCCTAGTGCTGGTTTTTCTATATTAATATACCGTTCAGACATTCTATTAGTGAACGAAGATAAGAGACCAGGGGCAGAAACAAAGGGCAGGGTTTCTTCACTGCATCAGTGTAGGCAAACAAAATGCAACTTTACGGTGGAAAGGCATCCTTTTTGGTGATAACGTAATGAAAAAAAGTTGTGCTGAGAAATTAAAGTACCTGTTGTATTGTGGGTCACTTAGGTAATAACAAGCTATAATAATTATTCATGTCTGGAACTAGATACATAAGCTTTTTGAATATCGAGTGCGACACAATAACGCAAGGAGGCTGTGATTATTATGACAACAGGTATTATTTATTTAGAAAATATGCGATACTCACAGAGACAAACACCACGCAAGACGCAGTAAACGCCAGCACTATTATATTGAAAAACATTTTTAAATATAGATTTGTAAAAAACAGAACTCGCAAACAAAAAATAGTGACGGTTTTGTGACAATAATAAAATTAATTTAGGCAATTTGTCACAACAGGATCAGCGGCCATTGGCGGCCATTTTATTTTATTATATGTTGTAGTGTTACCCAACTTCAAAGTGCAAAATTATCTAAAATTATAGTAGAAATTAATTGTCTATAATCGTTAGATGAATGAAACCATGAAACCTTAGATTATATAATGAAACACAATTTATGTAGTACTGTATACAAAGAATATAAATAATCACTACTTTCTAACAGCATGTTTTATTATGGAAGATTTCTGATTATAAAAAAACATTTTAAAAGATCTCTATTTATACCGATATGGGCTCTAGTTGGGCTCTAGTTTAAAACGAGTCTATACATAGAACTTTGCATAGAACTGCTATTATGCCCATTACATTACATTTATTTGGTTTCTCTCTCTACGACATTTATGTAGATTTGGCAACACTTCTGGAAAAGAAAAATAAAATCTTGCCAGTGACAAAAAATCATCATAAAATATACGATTTGATGGGAAGTTATTTTTTTTAGGTATTGCATAATTATTTGTAGAAACAACAACGGGCCACGGGGCCACTGGCCGCTATGAACTGTCATACGTGTCATACCTTTTACTGTAGTATTTACTTCCTCTAAGAGATGGCGTTAGGTGTCTCTATTTTTCAGTATTTTCCTCAGATGAAGATCCCGCTTACGCTATTTTCGGAGCATTCAACTAATGAAACCTATGACTAAAACAGTTTCATCATTTCTGTCAAAGAGAATATAATTTTATTATAGTTTCCGTCTGTTAGACCAAGGTTAGACCCATTGAAGAGCCAGGCTAATGACGCCAAGGCCGTTTCTGGTACGAAGGGCTGCTGTGAGGAGCTGGCTTTGCGGATACAGCCGCGCACCGAGCGTGGTTTAGACACCTTCTTATAAAAAGCCGATGTGCAGCTCTGGACTGATGAACATGGCAACTTGTTGATGAATATGGCAGAAATGCAAACATGTAGGTAGGTTTGTACCTATGTACCTACCTAAAAAATATAAATGTTGTCATTTAGTTTGTATTTTTAACCCGCGACAAAAAAGAGGGGTGCTATAATTTTGTAGTGTGTATTGTGTATTTGTCTGTGGCATCGTAGCTCCAATACAGTATTTTTAATTGAACGCTAGTTTAATCGGGTATTACCTTAGCTATGTTTCATGAAAATTTGTTCAGACGTTCAAAAGTTACAGCTCTATTTCTAGTTGGAGTTACGGGTTTTTGACGGTAAGGTTAGGTATGCCTTTTTTTTCGCAAATTTTATTTGCGAAATGCTAGAACTTATCTAAATGTTGTATGATTCTATAATCAATATTTGCAAACATACTTACCAATCTGTAAAGCAAACTAATCTTAGCGCAGGAGTTGAGTGGAGTAAACCTTCTAATCCGCACCACGGTCTCCCGAGGTAGGTACGTACTTGCGACCTAAAATAACAGCATTTACACAAGCCAATAGAGCAAGCTATAAAAAATTAATTACATTTTTAATCTACAAAAACGTGAGCAGAAGGTGGATTAGGGGGACATAGATTTCCTGGAAGCGTTATGAATAACCTTTGTTACAATAAAATAAGGGATGTAGGTACCTAGTACCTACTAACTCTTATTTTTAAATAGTGAACAGATGTCTGGAGTGTTACAAAAGAAATAAAAATTATGTCTTAAATATTTAAGACATAATAACAACATAATACTACATAATATTTACTAAGGTAGACTGGCAGAAAATGCCTATGGCATTAAGTCCGCCTTTGTGCAGTGTTTTTTTTACCTGTGCATAAAGCATTAAATAAATAAATAAATAATAATATTTCTTCTTTCACTTTTCCCGGTCCAACAGGGTTCTTGGTAGCGGAAGGAGATAGCAGTAACGATTGAAAGAGAAAAAATCCTTTGCTCGAAATTAAAGTAACTACTAGGAATGTTTTCAGTAAGTACAAGTATCTACTTACTTAAAGGTATCTCTTCTCTACATAGTAAAAAATAAAGTCGGTTTCCGCGTCTATCTGTCTTATATCCGCTCGCTAACTCCTCATAAACCACACAACGGATTTTGATGCGGTTTTCACCATAAGTTTGAGCCTATCTTCCGGAAGGTTTAAACTTAAAACATATATCTAATAAAATACTTACACTTATACTATAATACTTTGATATTTAATGTGAGGATGGTAGAGAAATTGCATCCGTGCGACACCGGAGACGGGTCGCTAGTTTATGTCACAAAATAAGGAAAGGTAATAATAGTAGGTAGAAAGTAGGTAAATATTTGGGCATATTTTTTATTCCCATCATCCATCCTCTCGGCTACTTTCATTGCTGGCATCTCATTTCTCAATCTTACCAGCTACAATAAAATCTGATAAAGGTCAAACCGCACTGATGGAACTACATTGAATTGGAACGACGGCGACGCGGCGACGCGGTGAAATATTGTTTATAGAACGTGTATCAGAAATGCGTGGTCATATTTAAGGGTGTAGATCAGACCATCAAACTGAACAACATTCTCTATGGGATCAACATTGTAATTGCCAAAAAATAATCAACTACTCCATACAAAACTTGAATACCAGTTCGACTCAAACGTATGGGTCAGATTTTGAGTACGGTAGCTAATTATTTTTGCGTGATTACGATGTTGGTCCCATCGAAATTTATTCCGTTTGATGGTCTGGGGGACTAAACTTCAATACGACCGTGAGAGACTAAACTGGGAGCTACCTTATTTTTTTACCGATCATGATGTTGTTGGGCCTCCCGTATTCATGATCGGTAATTTTTATAATGTAGCTCTAAGCTTAGTCGCGTACATAATTGAAGTTTATTACCAGAGTTGACGTTCATTACTATTTTGGTTACGCGGTAGACCCGCTGATCCACACCCTTAAATATGACCACGCATTTATGATACAAACTGTACGAAATCGTAAGTATAAGATAGAACGCACTACGGTGCAGCGGAAATGCACTACGCGACACGATTTCATATAAACAATGTTTGGCCGCGTCACCGCGTCGCGTCGCTCTGTTGCAGTACAATTCCGCTTAGTGCAGTTGGATCTTTACACTTCAAAAAAATACATCTTGCAAATTACGCGGCCTTCACCTTCATACATCCCACCTGATGCTTTCATGGGTCCCATAATTATACCGACCTACGTTTGTACAACAAAATCAACTCGTTCAGAACACTTCTAGCAGATTTTATATTTTATAGCTATGCGAGCCCTCGGTAGCCCCGAGGCGAACACATCGGACCCTAATGTGATTTTATAGAGACCATAGGATGCCGATTAGATGGTACTTGCTGGGGGATGCACTGCCTAATTTAATTTTATAATTCACTGTAATGTATCTTCTGTAACGAATCGGTTTGGTGTCTGTATTCGACAGTGGTCAATCCAATTGTAGTTTGTGGTTGATTTTATTATCAATTTTGGGATGGAATAGTCAGATAAACTTAATTATAAATGGTTACACTGTATTCTTCCTAATCGTAGCAGGTTACAGTTTCTGAATATCTATAAATAACAAAATTGTATTTTTTATTTGTTTTTTTTGCAGGACTAAATTATTTTTCTTTCTTTCTTTTTCTTTCTTTCTTCCATAACCTTCTCGCAGCTCGTTAAAGCTCTCCCACTTATTCGTCCACACCCCTCTTTCAATTGCTTTCTTCGGCTAATCCCTTCTAAAGACATCATCACGCCAGCGCTTCCGCGGCCTGGCCTAGCCGCGGGGTCCTTACTGTGGCATTGACAGCTCTTAGGTATTTTTGTAATGAAGATGATGAAGAAAAAACACTACAAAAGAGAATATTACGAAATAAAAATAAAATTCTTTATAAAGAAATAGGTATGCTGTCATTTGTCAAGCACCTCCCTTTTAACTCTGGCAGTGGCCTCCAACCCCCCTTTATGGCCACCCGGGTCCTCACAACAAAGTTTTGCTAACTAATCTGATATTACTATTTGTCAGATTGGTCAGTGTATATTGTCTATTGAGTCCGTCGTATTGAATACACTCATGATAGCGGTACCGCGGTAGGCTAAATAACCCAGACGTGTTGGCATCTCTGAGGCTGCTTGTTCCGAACACCAGGCTGCGGCGGGAGCCGAGGGAGAGGCTGTTTGAGATGCCGGCGGCTCGCACTAATCTAGCCAAGTTCGCTCCGGGAGCGAGAGCCACGCGAATATTGAACAGTATCTCACAAATACATGGCTGGACATTTTTAGCTGTTCATTGGCGGAATTCGTTAGGGTGACCATAGATTGGTTAAGTTCTAGTGATAATGGTGGCTAATTTATTGTATTGGGTGTATACGTGTGAAAATAAAATTTGTTGTTTAAATAAATAAATGTTTATTATTTAGGTATAGGTATATTAGGTATGGCGAAACGATATTCACTGGTAAAGTCACTCGCCACTCGACTATTTATAACTTTTTATTATCCATCGATATAATTATGTGTACTTAGCTTACCGTCGCTGTCGCCTGTCGCTTCTATCATGTGAGAAACGCTTTCGATTTAGACAATCAATTTCATGAAGTTGTGTTGTTTACAGCCGAAATTAAAAAAGCAAAATATGTATTTCTATATTTTTCATCATAATAAGTAAGCATTGTCAAGAAGTGTATAGTTAAAACAATACTTAAACCACTTTCAGCTCACCTGTGTCATCCAAGAAAGTTGTCTAACGGCTCCCGCGGCGGCCTTATCGCCTTAACTACGAAGAAGTTGGCAGTTGCCATCTTTACGGGACGTGGCTGCCATTGTAATATTAATGTGAGTTTGAGCTTAACTGTCACGCCGCCACGGCTGTAGGTACTTGTGCCCTTAATCACAATAACAATAACACGAGATCACAGGGTGGTGCGTTTTGGGAGCTTATTTTACGTTGATAGGAAAAAATAGTTGGTTGTGTAAATGTGCCATTCCCGGTTGTAATAATTATGTTATTCATTATTATATATTATTCAAATAATTCCCGGTTGTATAGGGAGCTTTTATTATTGTGTTCGATATTTAAGCAATAGGATATTATAATATATCTAAGTATACATATATTTATTTATAATATAAGTATATATAATATGAGTATATTAGTAGGTATAGTATATTATAATATAAGTATATATTTATTTTTTTCACACACACACACACACACACACATATATATATATATATATATATATACAATATATATATGTGAAATACAATCCTAGTCTAAAAACTCAAAAGCAGCGACGTATAGGTGGATAAAGTTAGTGTTGCTACGTAGTAATTTTTATATCAAGTAATCAGTTTATTTATCCGAATGCAGCTTTAAATCGACCAAGACAGTCTCGCTAATATTCCGAAATATTCGTCATGATAAATCGATTAATAATTACGTAAAGAAACATTTTAAGATAACAATATTTAAAGATCTACCTTCAATACAGTGTCGTGACTATTCATCATGAGCTAGTGGACTGCTGTATGCTGATGATAATAATGAAATATAGATACATACATTGTTAATATTACCTAGTATAATACCTACTACCAACTCTCCATGTCCTGTGTTGCTAAGGACATCTTTGAGCGATTGATTGAATGGTTGATATAATTTATACGTACCATAATTTTTCCTGCGGTCAGATTGACAATTTCGTTTACAAGTGACGTTCCTTCAACACGTACAATTACGAGTATTTCATTTACATTTTTATTGATGACTAGCTTCCGCCAGCGGCTTCGCCCGCGTGATATCTTTATAAATTATAGCCTATGTTACTCACTGATAATGTAGCATTCTAATGGTGAAAGAATTTTTAAAATCAGTTCAGTAGTTTTTGAGTTTATCCATTACAAACAAACATACAAATAATAAATAAATATTATATAGTTTAAAAAAAAACTAATGAAAACGCTTTTATCATCCAAACTATACGTGTGTGCAAAATTTCAGCTCAATCGGAAACCGGGAAGTGGGTCAAATTTAACTTCTAAGATTTTTTTACATAGTTATTTAGTTAGTTACAGGTGAAGCTAATACAAGCGTTTTAAAAATCAAATTTTATCTCTTTATAATATTAGTTTAGATAGATAGAAGACTCTACAAAAACGAGAGATTTTCGAGCTAAACAATCAAAAACAAACATCCTGTTGTTGCCACTCCGCAACCCTATCCCAAAGGCAATTATGAAGGCGAGTGAACTGCAATCAAAAACGTAACAAAACCAAGTTTAGTCGAGAAATGTTTGTTAATATTTCATAAGCTATCGAATTAGGTGGCATGTTAATCACGAGATATTCAACCCCTTATAATTACGGCAAAAACAACGGTTTCTAAACGAAAAAGCTTAATCTAATTTTAATTTTAATAATATCATCCCGCCTGGGATGCTCCTGTATTTTCTTATGCTTTGTTGTGATGTCGGAATTCGACGTTCAATAGGTTATAAGTTGAGATGAAAAGTCATCCGAGTATTTAAACTAAAAAGAAGAAGGAAAATGTTTTTATTTTAACGCCCAGTATAACGCACGAAACTTAATTTTACCCTTACACCAGGACCACTTATTCCTAAATAATTATTACTAAACTAAAACTCACATTTTCTTTTTTTTAAACTTTGCCCCTCACTAGGATTTCTCCTGTATCGATGGTACAGTTTACAAACATTCATCTCACATGCACACACACCCAGACCCGAAACAACTATCTGTAGATCATACAAATATTTGTTCCGTGCGGCGATCGAAACCGCGGCACGTAGCGCAGAAAGCTAATCGCTTAGCCACTGCGCCAACCGTTTCGTCAAAAAAACATATAGACTGCACAGTATGCTGAGCAAAGTTAGTGACTGATTCTGTCTTTTTCCGATACAATTTTTCTGCGTCATCCAATAGGTCAAAATAATTTATGAAAACAATTGTTCCGTATGTGTATGGAGAACTCAAATCACTACACGTCTGCAGTAACACAAAACGGCATAAAAAATGCTCAACACTCTTCAAACAAAAGAAAACAGGTATCCCACTCAATTGATGTGACGTCATTCAATTACCTCGCACTTAACACCGTCCACCATCTATCTTAACTCCAACTTTAAATGAACATAATATTTTAAGAGGAAACAGATCAGTATAACAATCCATCTCTTTTCTCAGCTGCCTAACACACTCTATTGCTGTGGCAATTTGTAAAAGTTAACTCACTGTGTGCCAAACTTAGGGAAGAACGACCATTTTGTTTTGATACCCCAGATACCTTAAACTTCCCTCTAAATGTTACAGCATTCCGTTCCAAGTGAGAGGGTAGGAAGGTTAAGTAAGGTTGGTCAGAAAGAAATGATGATTAGAACCATTTATCATTTTAATACGAATCCCGCCCTTGTTAATAGGGTGTTTGGGGGATTAATAGATGTAACATTATTTTCATTGTTAATTTTGTGGGTTTGTTATATGTAATTTCGCTGTGTCGGTCATTCGCAATGAATTTATTATGAACGTATCTGGTTGAGAAAGGGTTAATTTTAATGTAGTTTTGTTTCTGTTTAAGAGCATAAACAACTCTTTGTTATGGTTAACGATATTAAAATATGGTGCCTGTATTTTGTTTTAAAATCCATCTTCTTTCGAGTGCAAAGTTAATCATAATTTAATTGTAATTAGGTATGTTGTAGATAACGTTCTGAACAGAAAACAGTCTGCCACAGCTCGCTATGTCAGCGAATCCGACAAAAAACAGTGCTACAGCTCGCTATGTCAGCGAATCCGACAAAGAACAGTCTGCCACAGCTCGCTATGTCAGCGAATCCAACAAAGAACTGTCTACTACAGTTTGCTATGTCAGCGAATCCGACAAAGAACAGTGTCACAGCTCGCTATGTCAGCGAATCCGACAAAGAAAAGTCTGCCACAGCTCGCTATGTCAGCGAATCCAACAAAGAACTGTCTACTACAGTTTGCTATGTCAGCGAATCCGACAAAGAACAGTGTCACAGCTCGCTATGTCAGCGAATCCGACAAAGAACAGTCTGCCACAGCTCGCTATGTCAGCGAATCCGACAAAGAACAGTGTCACAGCTCGCTATGTCAGCGAATCCGACAAAGAACAGTGTCACAGCTCGCTATGTCAGCGAATCCGACAAAGAACAGTCTGCCACAGCTCGCTATGTCAGCGAATCCGACAAAGAACAGTGTCACAGCTCGCTATGTCAGCGAATCCGACAAAGAACAGTGTCACAGCTCGCTATGTCAGCGAATCCGACAAAGAACAGTCTGCCACAGCTCGCTATGTCAGCGAATCCGACAAAGAACAGTGTCACAGCTCGCTATGTCAGCGAATCCGACAAAGAACAGTGTCACAGCTCGCTATGTCAGCGAATCCGACAAAGAACAGTCTGCCACAGCTCGCTATGTCAGCGAATCCAACAAAGAACTGTCTACTACAGTTTGCTATGTCAGCGAATCCGACAAAGAACAGTGTCACAGCTCGCTATGTCAGCGAATCCGACAAAGAACAGTCTGTCACAGCTCGCTATGTCAGCGAATCCGACAAAGAACAGTCTGCCACAGCTCGCTATGTCAGCGAATCCGACAAAGAACAGTGTCACAGCTCGCTATGTCAGCGAATCCGACAAAGAACAGTCTGTCACAGCTCGCTATGTCAGCGAATCCGACAAAGAACAGTGTCACAGCTCGCTATGTCAGCGAATCCGACAAAAATCTCCTTACTTTTCTTAAAATCCTAGAATAAGACGAAATTCATACAAGGTCCTTACCTTTCTAATCCCGGTCTTCGATCTTTCTAATCCTTTAGGGGTTATTGTACTCATCATTATGAACAACTTTTACTATGGGACCCAAACTGAAATCGAACAATAAAATCAGCTATACCGAATAAATCTATAAATTAATACGTGAAGATATTGCGCGCACTGAGGATTGAGATTTGGCATGGACACAAACAAGTTCATATGGAGAAGGAGTGCAGAAAGCTAAAAGGATGATGCCAATTTTGGTCCCACCCTCCAATAGCGACGTGTCATACATCGTTGGATAGGTATTTTTGAGATGAACAAAAGTTACTATGGCGCCAGGTTTCAAATCTTAGTCCGTTCAGAGTTATACATTATTAAACATGTCAGTTTAACAACAGTTAAACATGATGCTTTTCCCTAATACAATACAGTTTTTGAATGAATACTAGTATTACCTATATACCTATCTACCATTATCATCAGAGTCGTAAGAAGAGTTGGTCGGACGTAACGCAAAGTGCCCGTTTCCTCAGGTGCTGATTCCTCAGAGCTCGCGCGCGGACTATACCTTACCATCATGTTTTATCTCTAAAAAAACCTTACGACTCTGATGATAACGGTAGATAGGTATATAATACTAGTATTAATTCAAAAACTGTATTGTATTAGGGAAAAGCATAATGTTTAAGTATTGTTAAACTGACATGTTTAATAATGAATAACTCTGAACGGACTAAGATTTGAAACTTGGCGCCATAGTAACTTTTGTTCAGCTCAAAAATACCTATCCAACGATGTATGACACGTAGCTATTGGAGGGTGGGACCAGAGTTCATACAAATCCTGGTATCATCCTTTATATATGTATACATACATACATAGTGGTTGAATATCGACCACTGGGTGACCACTAGTATTCAACATTACTCGACTAAATATATGGACCGGTGATATTTTTTTCGGCGCGACGTACAAAATAATATGTTTCTTGCCAATAACATAGGTACTAGTAGTGACAAAAAAGCTTCTATCCGAAATTCTAAACCCGAAAACCGTAGGACCACTAAACACATATTTCTGCTGGCATATGAAACATGCAAACCATACCGTGCCCGTTGTATTTTATACGACATTTTGTCATCTGGCCACCCTTGCGAGACGTGGTTTGAGTGCGTAAAACACAGAATATCTTGTAACTTATGTATTTGTGTTCAACTTTTGTTTTTCGTACATTGCTTGTGTTTTTTAGCTGAAAGGGTAAATAAAGAATAAAAGGTAAGAAGGGACGATTCGCTTGGGTTGCTGACCCAGAGTCAGGGTAGCAGGTATTAGGTCAATGTTAACGCTTTGCAGAAGTAACAGTCGATGGGCTTCCAGAAGAACTTATAAACTTGTATTTTTTAATCCCGACAAAAAAGAGGCGTGTTATAAGTTTGTAATGTGTATCGGTGTATCTGTGTATATATGTATCTTTGTCTGTGGCAATGGTTTCAATCATGTTTCAATGCAGTTTTTTTAAATCGATAGCTAGTTTATTGAGGTATCATTTTAGTTATCTTTCATAAAAATCTGTGCAGCCGTTCAAAAGCTACAGCAGTTTTTCTAGTTGGAGTCGGGGTTTTTGACGGTTAGGTTATTCGTCCTTTGTTTGGATTCTTCTTCCTAGCGAGTAGATGACAATCTATACAGTCCCAGCCCAGAAGTTGGCCACAGGGACTGTGCTATCAGTAGCATCGAAGCCTTCCTGTGTGCAGGTGTCAGGGCATGCCGGAATGTTATGTTCATCATCTTTTACGGCACCGCCCTGCATCCACACAACGAAGGACAGCAATGGACGATATCGCATAAATATAGAGTTATAATATTGGAAGTACTATAACCTAATCGTCAAAAACCCCCGACTTCAACTAGAAAAAGAGCTGTAACTTTTGAACGGCTCAACAGATTATCATGAAACATAGCTAAGATGGTACCCAATTAAACTGTATTGAAATTGGTACATCCGATTTGGAGCTACGATGCCACAGACAGTTACACAGATACGCAGATACCCCTTTTTTATCGGGCGTTAATAAAACAGCAATGTATACCGAAAATATGTCACATAGAATATTATACGGTATTTAACAAAACCGAAGTAACCAATGATACATGGCCGATAAAGTATTCCAAATCCGTCTGGATTAGCATACGACATATCGTGACCGCGTGTGCTGGAAGAGATGCCAACAGAACTTATTTATAGCAATAAATATGGAATGGGTGGCTTTAATAAACCAGGGAATATCATAGCATTCATAGCAGAATCTGTCGGCTGCACTGAAGGCCCGGTTAGCGAATGGTTTTCTGCGCTACACGTACTTGGTTCGATTCTCGCATGGAAAATATATTTATACAGGATAGTTTTTTATGTAGTGCGTATAATTTGTAGAGTAATTCAGTCTCTGTTCCTAAATGCAACCGCAGTATTGGGATACACTATAAAGCCTCGTCAAAAATGTTAATAAAAGAATAAAAATAAAAACGGGGAAGTTGTTAGTAATGTAGTTATTCTACCAAATACTACCGAAGTGTAGATATATTTCTACAATCTGGCATTTTGTCTAACCTTTCGTAGACAAAACCCGTTCCTATGGTGGTCATTTTACGCCTGCAGGTTGTACAATTTTTACATGTTGATTGTAGAACAAAAAGTATTCAAAGAGTCCGTGACAATTAGTGATAAAATTCTTCAAACATTGTGCTCGTAGCATCTAGGTATCATACGGGAAGCGAAAATATCCGAACACCGTGGATTTTAGTCAGTACAAGTCTGACAGTCCCTCCCGCCCTGCCCGGGGTGGGAGGACTCATTTGATGATTTTACCAAGCTAAAAAAAAAAAAAAAAAAGTCTATCATACACATCTTACATAGGTACTTACCGACTATGAATATCTTATTCAGAGGCAAATCATTACTATCCCATTCTTATTTTTTATTCACATTAAATTACATTATTCTCGCAGCTCTTACCACAACATTGTACTAATAAAGATTATAATCTATTATTTTAAAAGAGTTTCCATGGAGTTTCTTGCCGGTTCTTCCCTATAGGAACTACTATTTGGAACCACGCATCTAATCGTCTCGACATTTCATAAGTGCCTGTATCTGGTTTACATGAAATAAAGATATCTATTCTTTTCTAATACTTGATTTGTGTTCAAAGATTTCACAATAAATACTTTTACTAACTTTAGAATGTCGCTCCGTGTATACATCTTGTACGTAAATGCGTTACCAACACAACCTGTACTAGGTCTGACCTCCCTTTGTATGATCTCTTTATATGAATGAGACCTGGTGAAAACCCCTGGGAATTCTCCCTTTCTTCACTCCTCAATAGTCGTCGCATAGCTCGGAAGTCAGACCTTAGTTATACCGATATAGTTTTTTTCTCACTTCTCCAAAGGCAAGTGAAGAAGAATAGAAATTTTCAACCATCCAAGTACGAGTATCGCAATGCGTTCGCGAACTTAGTTATAGTTGTGAAGTTGTGTTGGTGTTGTGTTGTTGTTGTGGTGTTGTTGTTGTGGTGTTGTAGATGAGGAGATAGGCAGGTACTCTTGAAAATCTTAGGTCGATATTGTTATAAAAAAACAATTTGATTGTTAAATAGTTGCAGAATATACAGGTCGTTGTTATTCAGGAAGATTCATGAATTGGCTGAAAAAATAAAAAGAATATAAATAGGTATAAAATAAAATAAAATAAATAAATAATATAAAACATATAAATAGATATTGTATTGATAATGATTATATTATATGCTTTCGCAAAACCATTTATCCAGCTCGATGTCAACCCCAAAACGCTGAGAGCTCATTATGGCTTTACTTCTTCACGAAAATTTATTTACAGATTTACTGTCTTTAAGAAAAGAAGTTTCATATACCAAACTCGTCCGTTCTTCAGTAACTAAAATATCGTCCACACTTTGTCCGTAATAAAACTTTCCTATAAGCTTGTTTACAAGCACACGTATTTACTATTTATGTACTGTAAACGGGAGTACAAAGGAAGTAGCCACATAGGAGTGAACCGCTGCTATTCAAACTTGGGTTCGTGCTCGGAAGTATGACAATGCTTCAGTGTACGCCAATGTGAATACACCTTTAGGTACGAATGTCGGGGTGTTAAGATGGCGCTGGCGTTTTGTTTTGTTTTTAGCTGATCCATAGATTAGTCTGCTTCGTTTTTTGTGCCTTGAGTGCTTAAGTTAGTTCCTGTGATGATTGGAGGGGACAGAAAAGGAATCAAAGTTAAGTGTAGAACTATGTCGGCGGCTACGAACTGAAAAATGTGACGCAGTCTTTCTCTGTCTTCTGTATCTTACGACAAACATGGCCAGAATAGTAAAACCGGCTCGAAGGACCAATTAAAATTGTATTGTTTGAGGGAATCTGGGTGTTACACTATTTCTACAGAAGAAACCACCTACAAATAGGTTATTGTTGTCTTCAAAACCAAAACTCGGTCTAAGAAACTTACCAAGAAGATTAAATTCTATATTATAAGAGTAACTTTGATGGTACTGGTAATGTATAAAGCTTAGCTTAGTTTTGAGTCCGCATCGCAATTAGTCAAACAATGATGAGATGATGACGGTAACACCACCGTCAATTGTCATCCAAACCATCGCCAATCTTTCCACGCCATGCCAAACATATCCCAAGCCAAGCAAGCTTTTTGTATACCTATGCTGAGTAATTGATGTAGTTGACTTAGGACTTTACCTTATTTATTTATTATTTATATTTTATACTTTAGTCCACGGTCTTTATCTCCAAATATCTCAGAAACGTGATAATTCGGAAGATTTTTACGCACATCATAGTCTGACCGCTGGCGCCAAACATGGTTGCTTATCCATAAGCGGCTGATTATCAGTACCTCCTTTAAGAAAGGCCACAATGAAACTTCTTAGTAATACCAGTTATAGGGTGTGCCTCTACCAAAACGTAGTTCTGAGAAAGTCCTGTAAAATTGCTTGGTCAAACTCGGCAGCGCAGTTTTACCGCCACCACCAACCGTTATTGTTCCCAGCGGGGCGGCGCGCGAAATTCAGCGCACTACGCCAACACACCTACACTTTGCAAACTTTATTGCTCACAAATTGTATGCATTATTTATTTAATTTGAAAGCGAAGAAACCCAAGCGCGATCATACGCCTCCGCGCGGAATGAGGGCGAGAGAATGCAAAAATATAAATAAGTCCGCTATTCTCCGGTAAAGGTAATGCCATATTGCTTTGGATTGTTTACAGATTTTAATGGTCTGTAATGTATGTTTATGATCGGTATTGTAAATAACGTAGACAGTGCCAACTACGTGTAAAGAAATTTTGAAGGTGGGTAGTGTCATTGCTGTTTGTAAATTTATGAAATTTGCATGTACGGGCTCATTCTAATATGAATCATGCGTCAGTTGTATTATTCTGTTTCAAACTTCAATTGCGTCTAAAATGCATAGAAGAAATTTAAAATGTTTTTCCTTGAATCATTTTCCTTAAGAACTATTTAGTGAAATACATGTCAAATGTAGGGATCACGAGCATTTTATATGATCCGATATTAATATCTATTTTATCAATTGTCATTTCTGTGAATTCTAAATAACCTTCTAAATAACCAAAAACATTTATTCTATTGTTTTAAATCTCCGCAACCAGTGTGCCAACATCTTAAACATCTATCTGAGGAGCGGATGTACGCTAAGTAACATTCCTTGTGGCTCAAATGGGCTCCACATCTTGCCTCCGCAGTAAAAAATCGTGAACACACAAATTATACGCCAAATACTGGAAAATCCGTTGGTAAAAGAAGACTTGAACTTGGATTCTGGATTTATAAATCTAGAGTGGTTCATAATAAATAAAAACTTCCTATACTTAGTAGAAGAAAGTAAACATACGAGGCCACTTAATCGTGAGGTTGATGCGCAGTTAACCTGTGTATAACCAATAAGTACCCACCTGGTAATAGAAGATTACTAACTAATTAATTACACTGAAAAAAAAGGCAAAATAATGATTCCTCATATAAAAAGTTACAAAAAGATATAAACACAATTAATTTATTTATCAAGGTATGTTAAGTTTCCTGTACCCGAGAACAAAAGATTTTCTATTGTGACTAATTTAGGCTGTTTGAAGCGTTATAGAATTATAAACAGAAAACTTGTTACAATATAGATTTTACACATACCTACTTAGCCGTAAAAATAATACAGTTCATGTAAGTGTTAACATTTCGCTGGCCAAGGGTTCCTTGTGAAAAGCTAAGGGACTGCCCATGTTCTACAGTGGATACACACATATTCATTTAATTGTGAGTAACTTTAGACTGTTGAAATTTTTTGTACTATGCAATCAGGAAGCTGTTAAGGAGAAAATAGGTAGTAAACAACCCTACCCTAACACTATAACTACCATTCTACTTAAACATCATTTCCTACTGTAGTTAGTAGTAGTTCTACACCGACGTAGGTGAAATTGCGTCGTTACCAACAATAATGAGTTAGTTAGCCACACGATTGTTTTACTACAAGCGCCAGTCGGTGTAATGAACGCTATTTGTCTCGGTCGCACTGCCGATGCCATACCGCCGATGGAGCCGCCATCTTGAAACCTTAGGAGGGAAAACCATGATGAATTGTCAAACGCGTTCCCGCGCGCTATTTTGGCGGTATAAGTTTATCTTTTAGGTTATGTTACTGAAGAAAAAAAATACATAATTAGATATGTTACAGAATTGCACTAATACAAGTAAACTCACAGGCAAGAGTGAATAAATATAGACACTATTGGTTACTATCTTAAAATAAAGATCTGCCATTTCGATTCAAATATTATAAAACTCAGTAGTACATAGTAATATAATTCTACTTCAAAAAATCGTGGTCTTTCGGTCCTTATTCGTTGTTTTAGCCCATTGCTTAGGTCCGCGATGTTGCAGCTTATTCTTATAACTATGCTTATTGAAGGTCAGTCTGGGCTTTTCTAGCGAAAAATTATTAGCCTGAGATCCGATTTTTTTCAGAAAACTTGAGTTTTTTTTTATGTGTATAGTAAGATAAGATACAATACATATATTATTATTCATGTACACCATTTACAGGTACCTATTTATGAGTAGTCAGACTAGTTACCGCGGTCTAGAGTAGATTTTGTATAGGGAAGAACGCCCAAGACATTCCATGGTTACTTTTTTCAATTCAGAATATGGATGTAGTTAGGTACTGCTACCCATCACCTCTTACGATATTCACGGAGGGAAAGGGGCCATTCTTAGCAGGGCAATCTGCGAAAACAAACATAATATTTGATTGTTATTATATCGGTAAGGTAAATCTTCGTCTCCCTCACTTATTCCTACAATTTCGCATGAAATTTAATAGCGTTAGTAAATCTTAGAAAAAAGCACAGAAGAATATGTGAGGGATCTACTTAGTTAGCATGGATGTACTTAGGCATAGGCACATAATTGGCCCCTCAGGGTCAATGGGTACGCTCATGGCAGTTTTTTAAAGAAAAAAAAACTGCTGATTAATCTTTTAATTTCACTAACCCGAATTAACATTAGAATAAGAATATATGATATTTTTACCTGTATCTCATTAATGCTTATGAATACTTTTAATATTTTATTAATGTTTAAAATAAAATTTTATAATTATTATTTTGCATGTCACGCTGTGACAAACATGTCTGCACTTAATTTATTTTGTCATCTTGTATATGCACTTGTTTTGTATGTACACACACATGTTTATGCAAATAAAGCTTATCTTATCTTATCTTATCCAGTTCAGTGGTTAATTCGAATGTCAGAGTTAAGGAAGGAGTGGCCTTCGGAGTACGGACCACTCCTCGATCACAAGTAAATAAGAAAGGAGAAAGATGACCTCGCCTTGCAGTGCAGCATATACAATATGTAACATAATAAAAGCAACTCCTGAAATTGAAATTAGTTTGTTCATAATTGGCTATTGAATCGATTTCAGTAATTATTAAAGAAGGTTTTTTAATTTAAAAAAATGGAATTGAAATATTTACACTGAAAAAACGTAACGGCTAGATATAAACAAGTTATTTCTATTTTCAACCGAGTAACTTGATTCAGATGGAGCCTGCAGGCTCCTCAAACTTCGTTTTTTCTGTGTGTCATCACATTCTACCAAAACATTTCAAGCTCAGACCAAGATTCTTTATTGGCCTGAGATTTCAAGTTAGAAATGAAAATAATTTAAATTATCAATTCATTCCCTTTTCTCCTAAATGAAAAGAGAAAAAAGATCTTTTTGTAATGACAAGTCCTACATTCGCCGTCAAAAATCAAAGCAAGTGATGCACAAAGCCATGAAAATCAACGATGCACATCCATAAATATCACACTGAACAATAAACAATAAGTCCGTACTTGAATGAATAACCCTCCGTATCAAAAACTCAGAAAAAAATAATACTCATAATAATACATCGAAATATGATGGGGGATGCGCACCAAATACCTTTGCAATCACGAAATCATATTGTAAGCAAACATAAACCTTATTGATGAGAAATAAAGATGTTGGTTCAGTTGTCCGGGTGAAGGTATGGACTGGTAAAGTTTGGTATACATTTCTGAACATATGCACCCATTAAGCAGGTTTTGAATCGTTAACAAATTAATGTAAACAATACTACAGATAGCCAGATTTTATTCTGAAAAGGAGTAGATATTGTATTTTTTAATGTGCAGCGATACGCTTGTATTTTTGAAGGGAGTATTGCGCACAGTTGATATCTTTGCTAAATGCATAGCATGGTGCTTATGGGGTGCATGGGCCTAGTGATCAATTTATTTTGTTGTCGCCTTGACCTATTATTATTATTAATGTTTAACTATGCGTAGTAATCTTCAATGATTTTGGCTAGGTGTCCGTGTATCCTATCTTCAACCAATTTTGATTTGAGAATAACAGGAAACTGAAACAGAAGTGATTCCTTGACGCTAGCTGATGCTTCATCCATGAAGGACCTCGAACAGCTTTTAATTATAGTTATAATAATATTTAAGTATTTATTTACTGATAAATTATTTACATAAAATATCAAAAGGAAACACTATTGTTGCACTTTCAAATTGTGAAAAGGCTACCCTTGGACTCTTTCGTACTTGACTATTTTCGGTGCTGAAGGAGCGTTTTAGTCCTGTATATACCTTGCAAGACAGTGTCCAAGACCGAATTTACGCGATTCTTTAACGAACATTATAAAAAAAATCGCTTTGATTCATAAATTCTACAATATGATGTTACTGCACATAATGCAATTCCCATATTTTTAAATTACGCATTACTATTCGCACACTCGCTAAGCGATGGATTCTTCATATATTTATGAAGTAGGCGTCGTGCAACGGAACAGAAACGTGTGAAAATGGCACTGACCTGGTGCGGGTTTGGCGGCCTACACACACCATCGAGAACTTTACTGACCTCTCCTCGTCCTCGACCTCCAAGTGGGGTTCCTGACGATGTTCTGCATGTTGCAAATTTTTACCTGTTCATGAATTCCGAAAGTAAAGGTCGGTCGATCTCAAACCTTGCATGGAGGTAAGCTCTTAACTGTAAGGCTATCAGTGCTTTTTAGTGTAGAAGTACTTTATTTAAATATGTCATTATAAAACAGCGTTTTACCAGCAAGACGAAGAGTCACTAGTACATGATTTTTTTTATTAGAAATTATATTATTATGGATAACAATATTATATTCTTTGGTATGCTGAGACTAAAGATAATGAAATAAAAAAATGAAAGATGATAAGATCGAACCATGCAATGAGGTTAATCAGCCAGGCAATAGAAAATAAAGTATAATATTCTGCTTGCTTGTGAGTTAAGGAAAACGAAGCAAGCACTTGAATATGATATTTTAAAAAGTTATGATTCCAAACTCCGACGTGGTTTATAATAGATGTCGTAGTTTAAATGCTATCCACTGAATAATAATATATTTTATAATCACTTTGGCGTCGGACTAATCCGTCGCTCATCCGCCTAAAGGCAAAAGCGAAACGTCACACGTTTGCGTACAGCGTAATCAGATCAGGGGCACAAGTGAAATTGAATCGGCACCGACTTGACCCATTGCGAACCAACGAACGGGCCGAAATTACCCTTAATACTTTTATGTAGAGTGTAAAATCGGATGAACAATTATGAAAGTCTGCTGCAAAAGAAAATAGATTTTGTGGCATCGCGAATAAAGTAGTCATTTCTTTGTGTGGTGCAAGATGGGGTGGCTGGTAGATCAATGCTTATTTGTGTCTAATAGCAAAAAACAACAGATGCAGGCATTTCACGGGTATAATAATGTACTTAGTTGGATTTTTATGGTGCCTTTGATCTGGTGTGGTCTCAGTTGGTTTCGGGAGTAACCCGGTCCCCAGTGATTGTATTGTTTGGACAGGAATTGTATGGGCTGGGAGTTTCCTGATGTATTTTTGGATATTTGGAGCTTTTGGACATGTTACATGTACTTACTGCACAAACACACTGTCTTATTTAGATGGTAAACTTAGGGCTTGATGATAGCCAGGAAAAAGTGATTGTGGGCAGGAAATATTGCTACAATGCACGCTGGCTGCTGGACTAGGAGTCGTCTAGAGTGGAGACCTCGAGCCAACATCCGAGGGCGGGGAAGACCGCTGCAGCGCTGGGCGAACGACATTAGACGACACGAAGGTCATGACTGGATGTATTAGGCACAAGTTCGGCAGGAATGGAGAAAAGAAGAGGCTTACCTATATCCAAGATTGGATCTCAAAAAGGCGCATGATGATGGTGAAGAAACTAAGGACTTTATTGTTTTTATACCACTAATATTAGTTCAACGACAGTTACCACAAATACTAGGGAATCTTTCAAAATATTCCTTTAAAAGATCACTTTTTAGTGCGAACCACTCTTTATATTTTCTCCAAAAGTAACTAAACATTATAATAATAATGAATAATTGAAGAACAAAACGACAACAACATTCCTATTTTGACGATCATATCAATTTAGCCTCTGACAGCCGCGAATCCTTTTTCAATCTGGCAACTTTATCACAGATCATGATTGGCTTATGCGCATCATTTTGATATAACTACGTGTGACGTAATAGTGTTTATGAAGCTTACCGAGGGTCGAGTGATCTTATTTTGTACGGAACTTGGATGAAATTGTAAAGCCTTTTTGGTTTGATTGAATTGATTTTTGTAGTGATACAAGTAATTGATTTTTCGCTTATAATGATATGGATCTAGCGTCAAAGATTGCATCTTTTTTTGGTTAAAAGCGAAGAAAGGAATTTTATGGGCAACTTGGATAAAGTCAGTGGACTATGATAGATACCTTGAGTTCATTGACTGCAGGATATTTTTTTAAAATTTTCCCCTCACAATCATTTCTCCTGTATCGAGGATACCGCTTACAAACATACCTGTCACATGCACACACATCCCGACCCAGAACTACTATCTATAGATTATACAAATACCTAATGGCTCCGTGCGGGGATTGAACCCACGGCACGTAGCGTAGAAAGCCACTAGCCACTGCGCCAACCGAATCGTCAAATGTTTGAAGAACCAAATCCTAAAGTTTCTGGTATCATATTATCTGTTTCTTATGGTATATTAACATTTGTAATCACAACTGGTAGTCTGCGAGTGCGACAGTAGAAATATGTCTGTGTTTCGCTACCCACTGAATTAAAATTTGGGTAAGTACTACAGTTTTTAGTGCAGTGTATCTAATCTAGTGAAATTCACACACACATACAGTTCCAAATCCGATATCGCACTATGGAAAATGATCTGGGGAAATAGCCTATACAGGGTGCTGCAGATTAAATCACATTATTTGGTATCATTTTCTGAAGCCGTACAACACACTACACAAAAAATCTGCTATTTCTGCGCAAGTTTTTATTTGCATCATATTTCACTCTGCTGTAATTCGACTAGGTGAAGGAACATCGAATTAGAAATTTATGCAACATTTATCTGTCCTATACGTGTAAATAAAAAAAAGTTGGTTAGAATAGGTTGGAGACAACAAACTTTGCCTAAAGATCGTGTTAAGTGTAAAATTAGTACCTGTGGCTAAACTGCAGATTGGATTTGATAGAATTTTTGTGTACGGTCACAGAACGTGATAACGTAACGTAACGTGATTACATTTAACATGATAACGTTTCATATAATGTGATAATGTTTGCGGCACCCTGTATGCGACTGTCTGACATCAAAAAGAGCTAAAGGACCTAACGGACCTGAAGGACCTGAAGGTCTAAAGGACCTGGAGGTCTAAAGTACCTGAAGGTCTAAAGGACCTAAAGGACCTGAATGAGTCTAAAGGACTTCGGCCAGCCAGGCACACATTATCATCTCGCGTGGGTCGAGCATCCTCCTTTTTCAATGGAAGAACACCATACCACGTTCTTTCAAAACTAGTACCTAAAAACACCCACAAAGGCAGCTGATAAATGATCAAATAATACAAGCAAAATATGCACTAAAATTAACATAATTGTTATCACCCAAAGCTCCTACTAATGGTTAAAAAGAACTCGATCTGATAAATTTAAGAGCATAAAATTAACGCGATCAAATACAAATAATCGCGACCTTTCTGCTCGCCCTTCATCCCATAACGAGATATAATATAACATAATCGATTATTCGCCCTAAAATTTATTTGTATGCTAACCCTACCAAATGTTAACAACTGTCACTTAAAAAATTATATGAACTCTAATACTTAGACAGAAGAGTTCATATTAGATTGGCTACTGTTTTGGTAAATTTGACGGGTGATGTGCGAATAGTTGTACGGTCTGCATGGCCATTTGTTGGTCTCTTGGATTATTCGAAAATGGATATGGAATTTAATAGTTTGGTAAGTTATGTTTGAGAGAAATGGAGAATTAATGAAAATTATGTTATGAAGCAACGACAAATATGTGGGCGAATATTAAGGTTCTATATTTTTTTGCGTTTACGCGTAAACCCTTCATATTGTCCCACATCCAGTATCACGGGACATTTTTCCCTTAGTCATTACGAGGATTAATCTCTAACTAAAGGGACATTTTTCACAAGGGACAAGTCGCGCGATGTTGCCTAGACTTGCCGTGCAACGTCGCCTGACGACGCTTGACGTCGCCCGACGTCGCTCGTCTTCGCTCGACATCACTAGCGACACGTGTTGTGGGATATTGTCTCCTAGTGAATACAAGGCTTAAGTATTACACTTAAACTATACTTACTTATAATACTTAAGCTATAATTACTTAATAATATACTAAAGCATAGCAAGTAAGGAAATTCCCGTACATAATATCGACGTGGAATTTATAGGTCGCTCAGAAACGCCTTAAAGTCGCCTTAATTCGGCGCGCAATGATTCATGTTGATGTATGAAAGTTTAACTAAAAGTCATAAGTTTTCTTATTTATTAAAAATAAATTCAACAAAAATTCTCAATTTTTATTTTTCATAGTATTATTGTATGACGGTATTCCATTCCTGCTTTCTCAGTCTGGGTGGGCCACACAAATCGGCTGGGCGGTGCGCGTCTAATTTCATTGTTATTCAACATACGAGTACATTTGCGAGGGGTGAATTTTTTGCTTATCATCATATTCGTTGACACATATTGTTCCCAATTATAGTGACGGTTCTACTCAATTGATGACTAACAGTTTAGGATAAAAGTTCAAAACTGTTTGGACTTGGAACACTCCTGGGCAAGGGCCTCCTCTCAGAAAGTTCACCACGCTTGCCTGGTGCAGGTTGGCGGACTTCAAGCACCGTCGAGAATATTCTGGAGCCGTATTGGTGTGCAGGTTTCCTAAAGATGTTTTCTTTCACCGTTAACGCAAGTGATAGCAGTGTTACCAACTCTCAAACATATTTATCCCCAAAACTAAAGGTCAAAACCCGTAAAACCCCCGAAAAAAATGTCTGTAAAATTAATAAATAAATTGTATATAAAATAATTGAAACATTTTCAAAACGTTTACAGCCAGCTGCGTCACAATCATTATAAACTTCACAGTAAAAGTCAAGAGTAAAAAAACCCTAAAAATACCCCTAAAAAATCAAACCCCTAAAAAAACCCATCACACTTATTTACCCCCTAAATTTGGGGGGAAAACCCCTAAGTTGGGAACCCTGAGTGATAGCTCAGCTCACTCTTCATACTCCTGCAGGAACACTATACTCTATAGACCTACTTCTGTTCGCAGATATCAATAAAATACACTAGCCATGTGGAACGGCTAAGAATAGCAATACCACCCACCACCTTCAATGTTATACCACCCGAGTTAATAGCACAAATATAGGTACAATTTTCCCAGTCAACGACCCATAGCAGTCTGTATAGAAACCGCAAGTAGCTGTACCTCTACCATGAGTTTTCCGTGCCGTCTAATGTTCACGTTCACATGCAACATTTGTATGGGAATATTTTCAGCGCCTCTAGCGGTATAAATAGTGAACTAAAGTCGCTATACAAATATTGAATGTGAACGTGAACGTTAGACGGCACGGAAAACTCATGGTAGAGGTACTGATCACTGGTTCTATAAGTATTATTGCTAACGAAAATTTTATTTTTTGTAATTAATTATTATATAGCGTATTTTTATCGAGTAATACTACTAATAGTTAGTGAAAAATATAAATTAATATATTCATTTTCAAATGTTTCAACGAAAATGCGATTGGGACTTGAAAGGCCTTTTATTGTAAATCATGTATCACAGTAGCCTGTAGAGCGCGAGTCCTATTTACAATATTAACCGATATTTTATTCTACTTATGATCCATCCAAAATTTAAGTCAAATGCCAAATCTTTTAAGTCTTTACATGTTTCTATATTCGCTTTTTCTTTCAGCTGATCAATGTAGTTTCTTCTTGGTCTTCCTCTTTTTATTTTTGGCTCTATTTTTCCTTCTATAATGTTGGTAATGAACTTATCGTTCCTAATCAAGTGACCAATCATGCTTCATTAATATTTGTCTTTTCTCATTTACTTTTCTTAGTATCTCTTCGTTGGTCACTTATGATAAAACCAAAAAAAATAAAAGTCTTAAATATACCTCTTCTTTAATTGTGACTATATGGAGCCCTGACACAGCTAGACGGCGTCACGGCAGACCACGAAGGAGATGGAGAGACGAGCTAGATAGAACTAGTAAAGAATGGTCCACACTGGCTCTGGACCGGAAGACCTGGAAGTCATGGGGGGAGGCCTTTGCTCAGCAGTGGGATGATATAGGCTAACATCATCATCATCATCAAATTTACCTCTATAATTAAGACTGTAGAAAATCTATGCATATAAAACAGCAAAGATCATTTGATCCTTTCCTTTTTCTTTATATTATAAAGAGAAAAGATTTGATTTTTGGTATGTTTGTTTGTAATGGATAAACTCAAAAACTACTGGACCGATATTAAAAATTTCTTCACCAGCTGAATGCTATATTATCTCTGAGTAACATAGGCTATAATTTGTAAATATATCACTCGGGTGAAGCCGCTGTCGGAAACTAGTCGTGAATAAAAACCCAGCTTAAGCCTTATCTACCCTCCTGTAAAAAGGCGCTAAGACAACTAAGCTCCAGTAATCTACTAATATTGAAAATCAAAGCGAATTTTGCTCACGTAAAGGGGATTTTACTTAGTTCGCTATCTTTATAATATGAACCGAAATAAGTGCATTGGGTTTACAAGGATGTAAGCCATAGGCTGAGGAGGGTTTGTTTAATATCTACATTAATTTATCATCATTATTCTGTTGCTGGTGCTCATGGAAAGAAAAGAAAGAAAGAAAAATCATTTATTTGCCACAAAAATAAGACACACTAGAATGATAGACATAGGTAATAAGAAGAGGACAGGTGCATACACAGAGAATACATTTTTCTTAGGATGGCAACAGTGTAAAATTGAGTAATTTTTTTTTATTCTTTTAAATTATAATTTTTTCAATTATAATTTAAAAGAATAAAAAAATATGTGGGTATACTGCACCGAGTTCGCATCATCTATTCAGTGTGTCCCCCGAGCTGTAGCAAATGGGTGTTCAGCTCGGCATGTGCCAGGCTATGACACCTGACGCTGATATTCTGCTGGATCCCGGTGGGATGGGAGTACTATAAGTACATTATGGAGTTCTTCAAAAAGTGCATAATTTTTTAAAATTATATACAATCTCTATAAGCGAAGACTTGTAATTGGCTTTCTGTTGATTAAAATTGCGTTATTTTAGGTTTATTTAGCTCTAAAAGACTTAGAACTAAATAAACCTAAAATAACGCAATTTATTATAATTATTAATTATAAAAAATAAATATTATTAATTATAATTTATTATGTTTTTAAATATAAATAAATAAATAAAATGGAGTGAAAAGATTATTACAATATGCAACGCGCGAGTGATGCCCGTGGTGTTTCAAGGAGGTATTCCACGAAGAGCACTGATTTGAACGGCACTGAAACGAATAGCACCAACGCTATTCCACGAACGGCACCAATCCAAATTTTGCTTTGGTGCGCTTCGTGGAACAGTAAAATAATATTAATTTCATTCCACGAAGGGCACCAATGTAAAATTTTCTTCTAGTGGTGGGAACTATTTCCGTATGCTTGTTTGCAACTTTAGTGTTATAAAAAATCTCTTTTTTTCTCAATTATTTCTCAAAAGAATACGATTCGCTTACATGAGAAACTAATTAAATATGTAGGGTAGATATATAATCGAGCGTTCCCAGTTACTAGTATAGCTGTGAACAAAAGATAGTCGGCTAATAAATAATATAAAGTCATAAGTAACGTTATAACCGTTATTGTGTTTCCAAAATTCATTCATAAACAGATTAGCATTTTTCTGCCTAACATTGATAAGACTTTCTGTCTCATACTTGTGCCATATATTCTTATAAAAGGCGCGACTGGCCACGTGCACGGGTTATTTGTCACTGGCCAGTAGACGGCGCAATATCTCACATAAAACATAGGTTACCCGACTGCATTAAAATTTAAATACCTAACTTGTATGCAGCCTTAAGTGGATTAAGTTTAAGTGCAATAAATATAAGAAGCTGTAGGTACCTGTACCTGCACCATAACAATTTATACAGTTTGTATTCTCACAGAACCATACAAATCCCCACACACACCCACCACCTCCACACAAAACACACAGTCACACTCCACATAATACACACATGCACAAAATAATAATTTAAAGTTTTTGCAGTACATATTTTTGTTAATTCTCTTTTTATATTTTTATTTTATCTAATTTAAAACTTAGTTTAAACTGGAACAATGTTCTTAATCCTGTGGAGATGGGCGTCGATAGCTGCGCCACAGTTTTATACTATTGTAGCTGTCCTCGTTTCATGTTTGTTTATGTAAAACGTGTATTTGTTCCAAATAAATCAATTTCAATTTAAATCAATTTCAATTTCAATTTCAATTTCAAATCAATTTCAATATATATAAAATATGTTTGTATGTACGAATGCCATCACACAAAGTTTTTATGTACACGTTATGGCAGAAAACAACCACCACTTGAAAAGCCATCAATGGCTATCTCGAATCGCAATGAGGAAATACTTAGAAGAATAGAATGGAGACTATGTTACCGATAAAGTTAAAAGTTCAATATGACAGGTCAATCGTAATGTGGTAGATCTATCACTTTTACGAATTGTTACAAAATTTTGACACTAAATATACACTGAAGCCCTTCTGAACCCCTATTAAAAAGACAAATCATAATGCACTACTTATCATCTAAACAAATAATGATCTACTTATAGATTGTCTATATATTAATACGTGAAGAGAAAACTTTGTAGCCCTTTTTAAGCATATTGCGCGAAAGGAGTGTGTTTGGCAAAGTTAAAGTTTATTTGGAGGAGTGCAGAAAGCTAAAATTACGGTCGAATTTCGACCACAGGGCGACCGCTAGTATTATATTAATACGTGAAGACCAAACTTTGTACCCCTTTTTAAGTATATTGCGCGCACAGAAAAGTGAGATTTGGCGTACACGATATATAAACCCCGCACGACTATGCACACAAAATTTTACACGTACTACATCTTAACAACTCACGAAGTAGGTAAAACTCCCAAAATGCCCACAGCTTTGCGCATTTTATAAAAGTTTATACGCCATCCTCTCCCCAGCGAACCAGCCCAACAAAACACTCGCATATCATTGCAATTTACAAGCGAAACTTTAACTACTTATTTGTTAGGAAAAAGAAACAAAGAATGCGTCAACAGTCTACTTCTGCTACTTCGGAATGGATTCATAAACTCGCATAATGGAGGGAGCCGTCTAACGACCTTCAGAAGGAGTCTTAATCTCCTAAATAAAATATCAAGAAGAAATCACAGGGCAACGGGGGCGCGGCAGCGGGGCAAGTTTATCGCCGGAGATTGGACACATATTACAACAAAACTTTGCAGTCGTTTTTGTTTCGGTTTCGGAAGTTTTTCGGTTGGAAAAACGGACGTTGTTTTGCGAGGACCGATAAAATTAAGACTCGTATTCTATATATGTACTTTTAATTTGTTTTGTTATTATTAATTTGTAGTAAGTTGTTTGTGTAAGTATTACCTATACCTATTTATTTGTATCGTAGCTAGCTGCCCGTGCTCGTGCTAAGCTGCGGCCTTTTGGCACAATAACTCATTTTATTTTATATATTTTCTTTGTTATTAGAAAAAGAAAGTTGGGTAGAAATTTCGGTAGAAATTGATAACACCGCATCACCACAGGAAATGGTTTTAACCGCGGATTTGCGGATTGCGAACTTCCAATAAATAGCGCAAGATTAGAAATTATATTCTGTATTAGTCAGAATTCATTGTTATTATATTTTTAATTGTTTTATACCAGATTTTGTAAAAATGGCTTTTGGTCCTAATACCTTTTGAAATGGAGGGCGTCGATATTTGTGTCCTGTCAGCGCGAATTGTAAATACGCCCCGGTAAGATTATTGTCATTACCATAACATTGGCTTTGGGTATATTATCTGGATATTTTAACCTAATCTTTGAATTTAGAATGTTTTCGTTTTCTCGCTAAAAACAAGAATGTATCAATCGCCTTTAATATGCAAGAGATTCCTAAGAACTCCCTTCGCCCTAATAGGCAGTTTACAAAGTTCTGTACTCATTCAGTTATTCAGCCTTCTAGTCATAACCTCGCCTTTCAGGATCTCCCCAAGGACTATGAAATATTCTTTTTTTCAACCACAAAGACATAATTAAACCCCAAGGATAACAATTCGGTGCTTCGTAACGTATTCTCTTTTGTGCGCGGATTTTGAATTTTAATGCGCGCGAGTTTCAAAGCCACGCTATTTGATGGTGCAGGCAAAATAACTGCCAATTCAAGACTCAATTATTATAGATAATTTATTCGTAATTTCTTGATTGATAATGGAGTTCCGGATTTTTTTATAGGTTTTCTAAGCAATTTTAGTACTGATATTCCACCGGTGCCCGAGGATATAGAATTATAGTCTGTGTAATGACTTAAGGTTCCGGCGGACGATACGGGCAACTACGATTCGAGGCGAGCGCAAAAATTAACCTAAATATTGCTATCTCTGTTTGACAAAGAGACGCGCGCGCGCGTGGTAGTGTGCGGCACAGACTACTCGAGATAGTACGTATGTGTGCGGCACGCTGGTCGAATATGTTTTCATTCATTCTTATCGGATCGCGCGACTGGGTGCGTAATAAACTTTACAAAAAAGATGTTCATTGATTGTGTTATTTTTTTATTTACTTTATTGGTGAATAGCTGTACCCGCGTCTTCGTTCGCGTGGACCTAAATTATTCTTTCTTTAAATTAAGAGTAAAAGTAGCCTAAGTTACTCCTTACAACATCAGCTATCTGCTAGTGAAAGTCCCGTCAAAATCGATACGGAAGCGCCGTTTTGGAGATTAGCCGGAACAAACAGACAGACAGACAGACAATTTTTTTTAATTGTTTTATTTTTACTGTATACTTATAACTTTATAAATTTCGTGGAGTTGTTGTACTCATTATTATGTACAACTTTTACTATGGGACGAAACGTGAAATCGTGAAAAAATATCAGCTGTTCAATACAAATTATTCAATATTACTCGACTAAATGTATGGAACAGCTGATATTTTTTTCGCGATTTCATTTTTAGCGATTTGATTTTAAAACCAGGGCTTCGCTTCGAAGTAGGGCGTCCTGGTATGGCGGGAAATGCAAGCGCTCTCAAGTAGGTATTGGTCGGTTGCGCGCGACTTCTAATTTCAAATAGGTAGATTTTTTACTTTAGATCAAATAATATAGGTACCTACCTAATGTAGTAATAGTAATCTATATTTTTCATGTTTTATGCAATGTGTATTGTATGTGTTTTATTTATATATTTCCATAATACATAGTATAATAATAATTAAAATCAAATATTAAATAATAATAATTAAAATCAAATGTCTAAAAAAAAAGTATTTGCATGTCGGGCACTGCCAGAAGCAGAACTGGAAAACACGAGAATTGAAAATACTTCCAAGTGAAATCGATCCATGTCATAATATAAATAAGGAGCATAATCGTACATGCGAAAAAAAAAATACCTACTTTGATCTCTCAAGTATTTTTTCGCAAATACGATTGTGCTCCTTATTCATATGACAACACGGATCGATTTCCTATGCAAGTATTTTCAAGTCTCTAAGCAAAGAGCGCGCGGTTGGCGGGGTCGGCCGCCCGCCGTTTCGGAGATTACCTAACCGGAACAAACAGACAGACAGACAATATATATTTTAAATTATTTTTTGTTATTAGTACTGTAGGTAATATATTCTATAATATTATTACGCATTTCGTAAAAAGCTATCTATTAATTAATCAATTAATTAACGATAATGGGAAAATCTACACGTTTAGTCGGAAAGGGTACATAAAGCCGAAAGGCGGTTATTGTACTCATCATTATGGACAGCTTTTACTATGGGACCAACCCTCAAATGGCGAAAAAAGAAAACTGTTCCATGATACATTTCTTCATCATAGCGGCCCGTCCCTGCTTCGCACGGGTGGACATTTATTTATGTAGGTATATTAAATTTTGTGATAAAAAAGTAGTATAGCTTTACTCCTTGGTAGGTACCAAGGAGTAAAGCTATATATTATGCTAAATTTTATTGAAATCGGATTCGATTGATGATGCGATGGTCGCATATGTATCATTCTTATCGACTCGCAGATAGGTACCTACCTAATAACATTACCTATCAGAAAAGATGTTCATTGATTGCGTTATAATTTTTTTAACTTTTTTGGTGTATGTACAAGGCCTACTTATCTAAGTAGGCCAAAAAAGTCAAGTTATGATATAAGTACCTCCTACCTATCTTTATTACAAGAATAGTAAGTACTCACAGAGTTGTGATGATAAAATAAAACAAAAGGATTTCTAATAAACATTTATTATGTTAGGTACCTACATATTATAATCATTGATTAGTTACCTGTATTGACACGTTTCTTCTCTTCAATAACCTAACCGTCAAAAACCCCCAACTCCAACTAGAAAAAGAACTGTAACTTTTGAACGGCTGAACAAATTTTCATAAAACATAGCTAAGTTGATACCCGATTAAACTAGCTTTCGAATTGCGTTTGATTCGGCGAACATTACTTTATGCTGTTGAGGTGGCACTGGTGTATCATGCGAAATTCCAACATGGCATTGTGCTGAGCTAAAAAACATTTATGCGTTTGAAACAAAAAAAATCTTTTCGTCTATAATTAATATAACCTAAACTGTATCAAAAACAGAAAAAAAATCATTAGAAAACAAAAACAATTATATTTAAATTTTTCCAAATATCCGACCATTAGGTAACGATTCGGTTACCCTACACAACACAGGGAAAGAATTACCTATATTTATGAATATAAATACGTACCTATTGTTTTTCACACCATACCTTATGCTGGCGCTTCACATCGTGTATTCATATTCGCGTTATATGGCCAATGCAAAAGAAACCTTCTGTAAACTACACAAATGTGATTTTGCATTGGCCATATAACGCGAATATTCGCACAAATACACGACGTGAAGTGCTAGCATTAGGTTATCGGGCTCATTGAATGGAAACAACAATCACAATTTATTGCTGTACCTTCCCGTGAATTAATAATAGGTAGGTAGGTACTAAGTACCCACTTATCGAAAAATAAAAACATCAAATAAGTAATAGGACATATTATAAGTACCTACATACAAAGTTTTTTTTTTCATACATACAATATATAATACATAGGTATACCTAGTAATAGTACATGGGTAATATTTAAGTTTATTTATTATACATAGTTGTAAATAGTAATAGGTACCTAGATTCTAAGTTCAAGGTCGGAATCTACAATTCGACAATCATACCAAATCATTTCAAATGGAGTATAGATAAGTACCATAAATACTTATGCGCCTATTATACGTAGGTACTCACCTTACTGGATAAATATTTTCCTTATTTTTTTGGAAATTCCTTTTCCTAGGAACTGATTGCCATAAACGTTTTTTATTTGATCGTCGCTTCTCTGTAAACAATTAGGTAGGTACTAGGTAGGTAGGTACGCAGATTATAAGAAAGTCCATTTAGGTAGGTAGGTACTTATGTAGGTAGGTAGGTACCAGTAAATAATAGGTAAACAAAACATTTACTTAGGTAGATATAAGTATAGGTACTTACTTACCTACATAAGCAGGTACCTACCTACTTATTGTATTACCTAACTTCTATATAGCCTATCATTTCGAACAGTAAAGAGTAAAGAGACACTAGCCGAGAAATTAGGTACCTAGGTCAGTAGTTACCTACCTACTAAGGTAGGAACATAATTACTCGAAAGGAAAAATAATGTTTTGAAATCGTGCTTTCGAAATAACAGATAAGACTTACATCATAGGATCAACATTACACCTACTCTATGTCATACACACTTAAATTTTAGCTAAATGTAGCGCCTATTTAAAATGGTACCTACTTACCTATATCGATTTACACAAACAATAAATTAATATTATCATGATTATAGGAAGTACCTAAGTAGCTAATTACCAAACTGTATAGGAAAACAATTAAATAATATCTAGGTAGAAGTAGGTACTTACTGTGAGATACATCCCAACGTTCGGAGTCCATTTCAGCAACTAAACCAAATCGTATTTATAGGTATAAATATCAAAATCCGTAAACAAAGCTAAAAATATTTATTTCCAAAACTAAAGTTAAAAACCCCTAAAATCCCCCAAAAAAAAAAAATACTCTGTAAAAATAATAAATAAATTGTAATAATATAAAATAATTGAAACATTTTCAAAACGTTTACAGCCAGCTGCGTCACAATCATTATTAACTTCACAGTAAAAGTTAACAGTAAAAAAATCCCTAAAAATACCCCTAAAAAAATCCCATCACACTTATTTACCCCCCAAATTTGGGGAGAAAATCCCTAAGTTGAGAACCCCGGCGGGCGGCGGGCGGCGGGCGGCGCCTGCACTGCATACAGCGAGCCTCACTCACACACCAACGCAAGTACAAACTACATGACGCATGTGTGAGTAGCGTTAGACTTAGAACGCGATAGCGCTAAGTTCGTTCAGAATATGTTCAAATTTTTGTTGTGATCCGTAATACTAAAAATTATGAATGAAAATTTAATGTTTTTTAAAATTATATTTGCTAATCCGTAATTTGACAATATAGGCTGTGTTTAAACAGAAACCATTTTATAAACATTGATCTTTTTAATACAAAACAAATAAGAAGAAAACATGTCGTTTACGCCGTAAAAACATGCAAAATGCAATTCGCTTTAATTTCGTTTTAGGTTAGAATTTCGAAAAAAAGAAGAGGTTGTAACCTAGATAAATGCTATCCGAATCTGAATAATATCATAGTATGGTGGAAATATGCTCGAATTATACAGGATTTTGGTATTGCGTTTGTATGGGCAAATCATCCGGCGCCGGATTCTTAATAAGGCAGAAATCATGGTCTAAGTTCTCATTGAAAATCAAGCTTCCGGCAGGACACTTTCTGCGTTAGTTAACGTCTTGAAATTGTTCGTTTTGAACGGAAAATAACGGTATTTTTTAATAAATCATTACGTAAAACCTAACAGATGGCATTTCATTCATAAACTACACGTTTTGTACAACAAGATTACGATGTTCTTTGAGTAAACGCGTCCAAACCAAGAGAAAACGCTCAGTTCCTCGATAAATATACAGAAAAACATATTTTATACTAATTCAGATACAGTAAATATTGAAATAATCTATCAGAGCTTATAAAAATAGCAAGCTATGAATTTTGAGAACAAAATCTATAGGTAATTTTAACACCCCTTTGATTCAGAGCGCTACAATGTAGGAACAATAAATAAATGTCTTCGAAACACCTATAAGTTAACTTGGTTATAGTAAGTAGAGTTAATAGAAAAGAAAGATATAGTCAGAAAATTTTGTCATTTTCTTTAACTATTTAAGAGAAATATTTTTAACGCGCCCATCAAAGTTAGCTATCAACGAAAATTTGTTCAACGCCAAATGTATGCAGTCTCAAGCACTCAACTGCCCCCAAAAATTACAACAATAAAGAAATAACAGATAAGTGCTCTTACATTAAAGTTCGAGTACCAAGTACCATTATAACTTGATCATCCAAGAGCCACAAATTTCCTCTGTCACACGCAAATTTTTATTAAAATAGGGAAGCGGAGTAGGTCCAGGAAATTTGGCCGAGTTGAGTAGGGTAAAAGCCCCAAATTTGGGCGCGTGGCTTACGCGTGCCTCAGAGTTTCCCCCTCCACTGCCGAAGTTTACATCACAATTAATGTCACCTCACTAATTGGTGATAGCGGTTTGACAGTTAGGCACAGCACTAGACCCGTCGTAAAGTTTGCTGAGTCTTACGTAACTGGAATTGAATAATTTTATCCATTACGGTAATACTGGTAGCGGGACTTATCTCATTACCGTGACCCCGGAACGTAAAGGGCTATCGAAGGAACACCGTGGATTTTAGTCAGTACAAGTCTGACAGTCCCTCCCGCCCTGCCCGGGGTGGGAGGACTCATTTGATGATTTTACCACGCTAAAAAAAAAAACAAAAAAAAATTACGGTAATACTGTCGAGTGTCGAATCAAAATAATAATCTTTAAATATTTATCGAGTTATGAATGAAAATTGATTTAGTGACATAAAGCTGGTAGCAGTTATAAATAGTCTCTTTCCGTAAATATACTTTAGTTTTGTTGAGTATGTTAATTGGAATAGATTAACAGCGGTTTTAATAAAGATTTATTAAAATCGTTTGATGACATAAAAACGTGAAACAGCTTTAACTGACAGGTTCAAAATACACATGAGGTACATTAAGAACTCTAGCCTATTCGTTCTTCAACAAGTAGAATAATCCTGTCAGTCGATTTTGAAGATCTGCAGAATAATTTCTGTACTTATTCCACCCACTGTACAGCAGGGTCGGTTCTCTTTAGCTAATATTAAAGCTACGAGTATGTCTGCCAAATGTCTATCGAAGGATTAAGAAAGCGAAAATGAAGTAAGAAAGCAGTTTTATTTTGGACTCGCACAGGAAATAAAAGAGGACTAAAAAACAAGCAACCTGTAGGTACAAGACCAAAAATGGCCCCCATCCCAGCATAATGCTGCGACATTTGGGAAATTTCACAGCATTGGTATTCTAATGGGACCGTATTAAGATTAGGCAGTGTGATTCGAGTATCTATGGGTAGTAGACTACCTACCTTCCGCTCAGCGAGATTAGCAGATAGAATAGCTTACCAACTTAATATAAAGTTCCTCTCATCCAGTCACAATTTACCTTTGAACTCCAACTCATCGTAGGAGAGTTTTTTTATACTACTATTAAGTTGGCATACAAGCATATGGCCCGCTTGCTCGTAAGCGGCGATGTTTGGATTATGTCCCAGTATAATATGGAATTATACTATCAATTTGTATTTATTATCAAACCAACAAGGATAAGGATTAACTAACACCTTTAGAAAGTTTATTACAAACGCAATCTTTCACATCACACCGAAGGGTAAAATACACTAAAAATTGAATGTAGGGTTAAATAAAAAGGCCGCATATAGAAAACCGATATCGTACGTCCGTTCAAAATGCATAATCTAATCTATTTGCTATCCGATCGACGCGTGGCACATGACGCTCTGTCTCGAGGGATTCCGCTGACACTTTCGCGTTTTATTTCATGTGTATGTGAGGACCGAAATTTGGTGTTTTCACCTCAGTGTCCTTAGAATGATATTTAGGTACCTAGTTTTGTTACGAACGTTTCGTAGGTCGAATGAATATAATTATTATATTAATATTAAGTAATTTAATACGTAGTTTATGAAGTTTAAATTCTGGTAAAGTAATTTAAGTTGACATTTTAGACAAGGCCATTAACCTGACAGTCGACTGCAATTGTTTATTAAAATAAATAAGATAGGCATAGACTCTTTAAAATCTATAAGGAACAATAATTATACAACTTGTAACTCAGTTTCCTCAGAATGTAAGTAGAATTTCGACCTAAAGTTTACCATAAATATCCTCTCTCATCTATCGCAGTGTTGGAAACATAAATTGTGTTTCAAATTGACTTATAATCCCATAAACGTAAGTCTGTTTCTCCCGGCCGTGCTGTAAAAGATCCCTACCCTAAACTTGGCCACGTGACCAGCAATCAGACAAATAGAGACATGCTCGTTTGAACTTAAAAAATAATAATCAAATGTGAATTTGGACACCCTTTGTAGTAAAGGGCGGCTCAAATTATAATTATTTAGTTTGTGTTCATGCTCTATGAGGGTGTGAATAAATATTATTGATGGTAGGAACAGTCACGATACGTTGCGGTAATACGTTTTGCAAACAAAATGCTTTGGACGACTGCGGCCCGCTTGGAGTTAGTAACTCTGTGTTTGGACGGATGGTCGACCGGAAGAATTGCTACTAGTAACTATTGAGAGAAAATGTTAAAAAATTACAATTTAAATGACTGTAATGGAGCACCTACACCTATAGTCATAGTATAGCAAGCCGATAACAATGCTGAGTAGAGATAGTAGAAAACGAATAGAAATAGTAACGTAATAGAAATCGGTCCAATCTTAGGATATCAGTGTCTCCCAGTAATTGGGTGGCTGATGTCAGATGACAGAAAGCCACATCTGGTTAGACTGGAAGCTGACCCCAAGGTAGTTGGCAAAAGGCTGGGCTGATGATGATGATGGTAGGTGCTGACTGGTGTTCATTGATGACCACTCTCGGACTTGAAAAGGCTCGAATGGTAAGAATAACCAAGAACACAAGACGAACTTTACCATTCCTGCCGTCTGATTACGTATGATAAATATGACAGTTGCTGTTGCAAATAAACGTCCTATTCCGTATCCTCTTATGAAAACATCTATAAGCGAGAAAGGGATGCATTGTTTCTTAGTCGCTGTGACTGTCAGATTTTTCTTACGTAATCAAGGCGGTCCACTTCCCCTTCCAATATTTTTTTATAGGAGCAATACCATCAACAAAACATAATAATTAAGGTAGTAGGTTTCTGTGCTTCAATTCAAGTGATTACTTTAGAAAATATGTAGGTACTTTTAAGGATCTTGAAGACTAGAGGACATTTCTTTTTTTCTTTTTTTATAAAACATTGCCCCTCACTAGGATTTCTCCTGTATCGAGGGAACAGTTTACAAACATACATGTCACATGCACACACAACCAGACCCGAAACAACTATCTGTAGATCATACAAAAATTTGTTCCGTGCGGGGATCGAACCCGCGGCATGTAGTGCAGAAGTCACATTGTGTGTAACATTTGTATGTTACAGAATCAAAAACATGCATTATATTTGGAGATAAAGGCAGGAACGTAGAAGCTAGTCCCTGCGACCTGCAAAGATCTATTGTGATGATGATGTGAGTCTGGTGTATTGTGTTCTATCCTTTTCGTTCTGAAACAAATGACAGTAAGAGAAGTAGAGTTACGCCTAGCATCAACCTTTGATCGTTAGTCCTAGAATGATCTGGTGAGTGGTCTGGGATTTCAAATAAACTGCAGAAATATAAATTAATTTTACAAATAGAAGTTGATTTTCCATGTGCTAAAAGGCTGCCATTTAATTGAAAGGATTTTATTCAACGGAAATCCGCAAACATAAACGCCACTAAACGAGTATTTTTAAAAGTATAAAAAATTCACAACGACCAAAAACATTATTTTCTATTTATATTATTTTGACTCTAGGATTTTTACTAACAGAATATTGTAACCGGAAAAGTAACCCCTACAAAATTAATACAATCATTTAAAACAATTTTGTCCCACAATTGCGGTGTCGGCATGTCGTTACAGCCACGTGCCGGATCCGAATCGTATCCGGGATCGTTCCGGTTTGTGAGTCTAACGGCTGACATTACATAGAAGTGTTCCATTTATTGTTACCCCTCGTTGTATTTAGAATAGAAGCAAAGTAACAAAAAACTTGGGAATGTAAATAAGAAAGGGGAAGTATTTTCCTTGGAAGAAAATATCTTTTGCGATCAAATAGAATTTATTATTGCTTTTGAATGTGTAGCTACAATAAAATAGTCCGCATTTCTATCACATACTGTGTTGTATAGTGCGTGGAACACACGATATCGATTATTTTTTTATGTAATTGTAAAAAGTGCTGTTATCAAATTTAATATGGATGGAATTTATAATTGGAGAGCTAGAAATGGCTTCGGGAAGGTTATTTAAGGATAAGAAACGTGATTTTGGACCTTTACTAAAAGCTCCAAGTCTTCGTAAATTAGCGTTGAAGTGGTTAGTTGATCCGAGCGTAGTGATGAAGGCGAGTTTACTGCTGTTTACTGCCACATACCACTATGTTACACGGAGTGGCTGCACTTGTCGTCCACAACCCGATGACCGATACCCAGGGATATATCAATAGCCATCAGGGTAACCGCGATACAGCTTCGTAATCGGAATCGAGTCAATGATGACAGTTCTAAAATGTACTTACATTATGCAGCGACAATTGGAACAAAGCTATGAACATTCTTGAGCTGTTAAAATTGAATCGATTCCTATTACGAGCATGTATATTGATTACCTTGCCGGCTAGACCGTTTGTCAGTCATTTTGGCCTGCTGCCGGGATCGACTGCTTAAATCATAAATTAATTTATTGGTAATTTTCATTACATGGCAAAATTAATGTGCTCTCCGACGCATAGAGGTTGTTTGTTTCATAATACTTTGCCAAAATGTTGCGTCGCACAGTGTTACAAACGTAGGTCAAAACAGCCAGCGATAATTGAGATTAGCGCTTGCTTTAATACGGAGTTAATTATGATTTTAATTGGGATACGCGAATAACATATTTTCCCCAGTCCGTACGAGCGAGCGCGGGTTTCAGTACCGTCGGCAGAAATGTTGTTTTGTTTATTTTGCTATTTTGTTTGGATGGTATATCACTGGGCTGGACTTGCTATTGAGAGTAGATACTTGCAATTACGGAGCGGGCGGGAAAACAACTGCATACACCATCTTGAAAGAACAAGTTAGCGCTTTCATTGATCGAGGGTTAATTAATGCCAAAATAATATTGAGCGTGTTCCGGGAACCCAACTCGGGAACTCATACTCACTATTAGCATATGCGGCACTGAGCCAGTCGTTCTGAAGTATGATAAATTTTTCGCTTTTATTATAATGATATCTAATAATTATTAATTCACTAGATTTAGATTAAGTTCTTTTTATTATTGTTATATTAATTTTAAATCACTATATTTATATTTAAATTGAATTGTCTTTATTATTGCTATATGGAATCTTTGTGCATGTAATACCATAATTTAAATTGTATGTAGGTACTTATTTCAAACTCAATGCAAATTGTTATTCAATGAACGAATAAATAAAGATTGGTTTTGGCTGTTTCAGATGAATTGTAGCTGTCCGCTTCGCCCTGAGGCTCCAGTGTAAGTTTCTTATAACTATTTTCTTCTTTTCCTCACTTCGCAAACTCAGAAACAACATACAGAGCGCCTTAGTAATTGTAAGTTTGTTTTACAAACACGTTTTTACGCAGCGACTGGGTTCGGCGCTCTGATTGGTGAAGATCTCGGAGGCGGCCAATCGGCGCACAGAACACGGTCGAAGCGTTAAATCGAGATTGGTAAAACAAACTTACACTAAGGCGCTCTGTATGTTGTTACTGAGTTTGCGAAGTGAGGAGAATATTAAAAAAAAAGTTAAAGTAGGTAATTTAAAGTAAGTTATATGAAACATACATCGATGTCTATAGATATGCTTAGTGAACTCAAAAAGTGAGACGTGTCAGGTACTCCATTTTCTGAAAAATGGAGTGGTTGATCACCAGTCAAATGCCGTTTACAAACATAACAGTAGCTATTCCATTAGTGCATGTATCGCTGTTCTATTTAAATAAGTCGAACATTGTTGAATTTTAGAATTTGACGTCTTCAAAAAATACGTCTCATTTTTTTAGCTTCCCTTTGTATGACAGAGCGTATCTATAGACATCGATGGAAATATATTATAGTATTGCTAAATACCTTAATGATAAAGATTTAAAATAATAATAATAATGATTTAACTAATTTAATATTCGATATCCATCGATGCTGTGTTAATTAATATTGTACAGTGTACACCGTCCAGTACGGTATATAACACAGATCTGTACTCTAGAATTAAGGAAGACCTTCCTATGACACTTTGTGTAGGTACACAAAGGTACCTGTGATAACAATAAATGATTTTTCTATTTCTATAATGCGCTTGTTAACGTGTTTTGCCGTCCAATGCGAATGTCCACGTCCACGTAGATCATTCGCGTCGCAGTAAGTGCCTTTATAAATCCATATTGTTCAGTATAAAGGATGTTATTAAGATTAAAATTTCTGTCTAAGAATACCTACAGAATATTTACCCCGACAACAATACCTATGAGTTTCTGCAGACGCTACCACCTTTTGCGTTTGTCGGAAGGGCTCGGTCGCTTCCGCCGGGAGTGGGGGCGCTGCCACATCCGCCGGAGGCTGCAATCCGCCCCCGCCCCACTGTCTTGCTCGTCTCGTTCAAACCTTTCCTGTTTTAACTTTTTTCGTTATATAATACCTAATGATACTGTTGATGCCTACTGTTTTGTGTTAAAATAGATAAGCAAATGAACTGGCATTTTAGTAGAGGCAAAATTTAATGTGTAATTTGTGTAATTTAACAGTTATATTTTAGAGCCGTTTGGTGTCGAAACGCTCAGGTCATGGGGTCTGAATGCACGTCTCCTATTCTAAGATATTGAAAAATAGTTGGTCGATGCTACGCGTGACCCGAGGGCTGGCCTATTCTTTGGTCAAGAATAAGCATTGCCATTCAACGTAGCAATGCTGCCAGTCTTCTGGGCAAGCTACCAATTGACAGCGATGAGGAGGAGTACTTTGACGTTTAGGTGCTTAGTTTTATATTTGTGTAACTTTAAATTACTTTGTATAACAGTGGCGTGCACTCCATAAAGATAAAAAGACAATTAGCTTTAGACTTTATTCATAAATTAGCCTTATATGTATATTTTTGTGGTACACACAAAAATATCTTGATTTGTTAAAATTTTATGGTTTTTTATTAATTAACAATATTTGCATTATTTTTAGACGTTTAACATATAAGGCTAATTTATGAATAAAGTCTAAAGCTAATTGTCTTTTTATCTTTATGGAGTGCACGCCACTGTTATACAAAGTAATTTAAGTTAAGAAACTAAAGTCATGAAAGGTTGTCTCATACGTGATTCCCCTGGTGTTGCAAACGTCCATAGGTTACAGTTACCGCTTCCCATCAGGCGGGCAGTATGTTTATATGCCAACGTAGAAGTAGATAAAAATAATACAAAAACGGAGCAATGGTTGGTGTTCAATTCAAAGTCATTCGGCATGTAAGGTTAATTTTAAACAAACTGTTAGAAGTTCTGCACATATTAAGATAGCTGTTGCTCGTGGCTTTGCTCGCGTGGAAATCAACTCCCATCTTCTATTTTTCCCTTTAGGATAATTTCCAAAAAGCCTACACGTGTTACTTAGTTCCTAACCGAAAGGCTAAAATAGAGATTTTTATGGATTTAATTAAAACATGACTGATTCTTATACAAACTTTCATCTCCTATTTTATCCCCGTAAAGGTGGAATTTACGACAATCCCTCCTTAATGAGGGATAAAAGAAACATACTGTCAAAATATCAAGTCCCAGCGGCTTAGACTGTGCGTTGTTAGATCAGCGGGTCTACCGCGTAACTGAAATGGTAATGAACATCGACTCTGGTAATAAACTTCAATAAGATCTGGAGAGAGTAACCTTTAAGCTACCTTGTAAAAATGATGCCTATCATGAAGATGGGACTCCTATCTTCATGATCGGTAAAACATTTACAAGGTAGCTCGGAGCTTAGCCTCTCACGATCGTTTGAAGTTTATTACCAGAGTCGATGTTCATTACCATTTTAGTTACGCGGTAGACCCGCAGGGCCTCAAGTCTGCTATTTTAATTGTGTCAGAACTCAGAATAGTTTCACATTGCTATCATAATTCCATATTTTGACAGATTTTGTATGATAAATTTGTCAAAATGTGCAATTATGATGTCATTGTGAAAGTATTCTGACACAAATGAAACAGCGGACTTGGGGCCCTGGTATTTTGTTATGTTTCTGAACTGAAGTATACGAGTAAATAATTACATGAAGTCACATAATACAGGCATAATAATAAAATATAAATAATATTATCATAGCATTTCATTAGGTGATAACATAGGCTTATTAACTAGGAGCCCTACATATTATTTCTATGGGTGATAAAGATTAAAAATAATTTATAACATATCATTGATTAATAATATTATTATTATGTAAAAAATATGTATATATAATGAATAAAGGAAATAATAATAAAATAACTTCATAGAAATAACAATATTACGTAGGTATATTAAATAATTTTTGGAATGAATTTTTCAACGCTATACGGAGCCATGTCGTCATCAGCGTAGCTGGGATACAGGTGTCCTCTTTGCCAGAGGGTCCTAACCCAGTCAGTGTGTCAGGACAAGTCTTTTTATATGTGTAGATAGAAGATATATATTATGGAGGTTATGCTACACAAGAATATAGCTTACCACAAACGCCTGTTGGTCATAGACCTTCTAAAAATAAGTTGTCTATAGCTTAAAATATCTCTCTAAGATATAAGGCCCGACGAGGAAAACTCGATGGCAATTTTGCACGAGTATAAAATTAGGGTATTTTGTGCATCCCTGGGGAAGTTCTGGGCTCACCCCTTTCATGGCCTGGATATGTGGTGACTTGTGTAGAACATATAAAAACATACGTAACATTGAGCCTATGCATACGCTTTTTTTTAAAACCATAATCGCCACGTATTTCACAATTCACGAATGAAGCATTTGATCGCGATAACGCGCGTTTCTTCTATAAAAATAAAATATAAATAGGTACAACAACATATAACCTGACCATAAAAACAAAAAACCTTGCCTAAAACTTTAATATAGTGCCACAAACTTATCTGACCCGGTGACCAAAATTGGAACTAACGTCGCTACGGAACAAAAATGACATCAAAATGTAATTTTTGTAGGGAGATGACATTGGTAAAAGAGACGGCAGCGACGCCACGACCGGGTCAGATAAGTTTGTGGTACTATACATGCTTCTTCGATGTCTATGGATAAAATGCCAAGCTCAGTGACAATCATAGGTGACAATGAAATCGCTGGCGTTCGATCTTTGAATAATCGCGGTGCTAATGTCGATACTGAATAACGTCAATCACGGCGTTCCCGCGTTGCCTCTAAATCGCACGTGTGAACAAGAGCTTATATTTGTGCTGTTATGTATATTGTAATAATAAAGGACTCGGCATGATAATTATACTTGTATGTGTTTGTACGAGTGGACCTACACTTCTGTACGTATTTCCTACAAATAAGTACAGCTGCACAAAATGCGATTAAAAACGAAAATAGCCAGCTTTTACTGCAATAGAAATCCAAGCAGCAATTTGGACAAAACAGCAATAAAGAAGGCGATTCATTACCGCTCTAATTCGCGATAGAATAGTTAATGTGACTAAGTATGGCACACAACGCGCCAGTCCAGCCGTACTTCCGTGCCTATCTGTGGTACCCTAAAAGGGTACGTGGTGGGTTGATGGTACAGGCCATAGGAATAAGCGATTTTATTTTAAAAATCGCTTAAGAAACAGTAACATGAAAACATGTTAGCGTGAAAATTGTATTTTTGTATATTATTTATAAAGTTTATTTACATGTTAAAATGCATTTTATTAACATATTGCTATATACTAAAATATTCTGAACATAAATGTGTGGTAGGTATTAGCAATTTTATGCAAGAAGTTAAAGGAGTATGTTTGTACCACGCCACATACTACACGTCAATCTATTTATAGTATTTATTATGTATATTCATGATCTATTTATGTTTCACTTTTTATTTACTATTTCACATGATGTATTTATTTATATAACTGGGTAATGTTTTTTTTATTTAATCTTGCATTTTGTCTATGTTTTTGTTTTTTTAATATCGCCAGAAGGTGGACACGACATTACGTGATTACGTCATACCACCCACGGACGTCGGTCATCGATGAAAACCAGCGTCATTGGTGTTGCCAATGACAACAAGCTGATCGATGCCCATTTTCTTGCACATGAGGGACACACACTTCCATGCTTTATTTTTCATTGTTTTTATTTTAAGTAATTTCCTGGTTTTTTTATTTTTTATGTTTGTTATGTGTGCATGCTCGGTTTCCTGTGTGCAAAAAATAAATTGATTTTCTTTCTTTTCTTTCTTTCTTTTTGATATAGTTTTGCCAAGTTTCGCATAACATTGCTTTTTAGGGTTCGGTAAGTGCCAAAAAGATAAAAAGGAACCGTTATGGTGTGACTCCGCCCGTCCGTCTGTCACAGCATATATTCAGCATCTCCTAATACTATCTATTTACAACCTTATTACATAGAAAAGCTGTAAAAAATGCTATATGGAAAGATTTATTCAAAAATAATATAAGTTTTATAAATTCGTTATGTAAAAATACTACTAAAAAAATTACTAATGTAAAGACTTGCCCTTAAGCATGTTTCCATAATGTGGCACTAGGTTCGCATTCCGTATTTACGCGAACCGCTAAATGTTTTTTGTTTTGTGTCGAGGGTAGATTTGCATCAAAGAGTACAAAGGTAAACTGATTTGCATAGTATTAACATGTCTCAAACATACTGCGTATCAGTCTGTAATTATGTATAGTCTTAATGTCAAAGTGCTGTTAAATATGTTTAATGTGTTGAAATGTTCTCAAGTAAGTGAAATTTTGTAATTTCTTTTTGAGAAATAAAATTCTTTAACCTTAAAACGGAACGTTATTTTAAACACCATCATCGAGTTTTGACGTCTTTCCTCCGTCTTTCTTTGGTAACCTGAATCACACGCTTTGAACGAGCAATTCAATGTAACCTAACCGTCAAAAACCCCCGACTCCAACTAGAAAAAGAGCTGTCACTTTTGAACTGTTGATCAGATTTTCATGAAACATAGCTAAGATGATTTCCGAATAAACTAGCTTTCAATTTAAAAAAAAAACTGCATTGAAATCGGTCTATCCGTTTTGAAGCTACGATGCCACAGACACACAGATACACAGATCCACAGATACACACTAAAAACATATAATACTCTTTTTTGTCGGGGGTTAAAAATAAAAATACATGCGAGTTTCATAATCAGTACTCTCGACCGCTACCTCCCTTCCCTTGGCCGGACCCCACGAATCCCCGAAGGAGCCGCGGCGGCGATAAAAGCCTCATGTATTATACAGGCTGGTCCGAAATCGAAAAATTAAAACTCCCGCCATCTGCCGGGTGAGAGCGTAATTACTGGGGCGTTTGATGCAGCAGCACTAATTATGAGCATTGTGATAAAGTGGGATGAATATCGCTCGAGTTTCAGTTGCGTGATGAAATTTTCTTTCAATTTTTGGGTCCGTTCATGTGTTTATTTAAAAAGAGTGTAGTATTGTTGGAGCTCATATCATGGCACACGTATAAATTAACTATAATTATTTTAAAATCATTTCGTCATGCAGTGACAACGACAAAATCATCAATGCCTAAAATCATCACTCGATAATGACCGTGAACTTCGACTTAGGCTGTGCCATGACAATGACAAGATGACAAAATGCAATGTGTAAGAGAAAAAATGGAGAATAATCATTGATAATTTTGTCATTGTTTCCGTCATCGATATTTTTTTGTCATTGTCAAATTGTCATTGATATCGAAAAATTATGACTCAGTCTATCTGTACTTACATATCAGTAGTATTATAGTAAAAGTAGCCCGTAAATTTAAGGTACGTACGAACAGTGTTGCCAACTTAGCGCTTTCGGTGCTAGATCTAACACTTTACTGTCTCAGTCAGCATCCAAAAATCTAGATTAGCACCTGGCGCACAATATAGCGCTTAAATTGCGATTATAAAATAATATTTCCTTGTTTTTTTTTTCGTATAGAAAGAAGTAAAATTAGGTATGTCTACAATTTTTCCAACCAATATAATAATAGGCTTGTGTCCACTAAGAATAAATCGGATGGATTAGAGTTTCTAATGACTAATCATGATATGCAGTTAACAAAAATCTAAATTATTTATTATAAAACATAAAATAAATTCGGCAAAATTAGGCATTCAGTCACGTGACAGTGAACACCAATCAGAAAGTGTTACGTCACGTCCGTATTTGTTTATTGTTTAGATCATATTTATATAATTTGTTTGGTGTTTTTATAGTTGTGCTTTTACACTTGGGCACTTAAACAGTACTTGTAAATATTTAGTTCATTTTTAATTCAATGAAAACTTCAATTGCCCTACACAGATATTGAATGTTTCGCACGGCATGACGTGATTTAAGACGCCATGACAGTCTTGAGCGTTTTTGAGGTAAATGTCAATTGGTTTTTGAAAACGCAAAATAATGAATGGAAATGTTAGAATTTTTAAAAAATAATATGTTTTTGGGCAAAGTATTAACCGATTTTTCAAATTTAGTCAACTAGCCTATTATTATATATTTTTTTGTTAATGTTGATGGTTCTTTCATTTCGACTTTGTTTTATCTGTAATCTAGCGTTTCTTTTTCCTAAACTACACGATGCTTGCGTTTTTTTAAAGAAAATTCAGCGCGCTTTCCTGTCCTACTGTTGGCAACATTGGGTGGATATGACGAACCTATTTACTTTTGTTTAATTTATAACAGGCCATATATTTATATTAGTCAGTCTAGGATTTTCTCTGGGTTTCTAAGTAGCTTACCCACAATATGCGTGTGCGCTAGATGGAAAATATCGTCTCCAGCAAACGTAGGACGTGCTTATGTAATCTTTCACGTAAATCTTCGACAGTACACGCGAGTGCTGTATTTGTCATATTACTTATGTAGCTTGTGAGGATAAGTCATTTAATAACGAAGTATATCAGGTCTTAAACCAATCTACTTCGCGCCATTTTGCGGCTTACCGCAGAATGGCGCATGGCTTGCGGTTTATTATATATAGGCTGATCTAAGCTGAGATATAAATAATGCTTCAGCATTTCAATTTAAAAGTGCTTTGGTTTTGGTACAAAAATTACCGGCGTGTTATGTCAACCTACCATTTTCCCAACTAAAGAATTGTTTATTAAATAAATTCAAATTCATTTTTACTCTGGCAAGTGCAGGTGTACAAAGTATGATCTTAAATAATTATGATGGCCCATTTACAGTATACCATTACATATGGTGTGCAAATATTCATTTTGATAGTTGTACAAACAATGGTGGATATTATTTTTAAAAAAATCTTTTAAAAAGCAACAAATAGGAACTCCATTAAGAAGGTACCTATTTATTATGATTATTATGAAACAAATTAATTAATTGGTGTCAGTGTTATAGGTCAGTTCAAGAATATATCTAAAGTTAGGAAATGAATTGAAAATCGTAATTTAGTTTCCATTATTATTATAATATTAATCTAACTACGTTGAGGTCAGCCTCCAGTCTAACCAGATGCGGCTGAATATCAGTATATTACACAGAGTGACTTCTATGAACTCCGCCACTCAATTACTAGGAGAGACGTATACCCTAAGATTATTCCGTTCGCACAAAAACCTTTATTCCTCTATGATTATGAATAGCACAAAAGTCATGAACTCAACCACTTGATCTGGCGGGCTCGGCTACTCTGACACACACACGCATTGCGTCGCGCCGCGCCACCCGATCTATTAAATGCCTACATAATTTTTGAATTTACTGCAGTTTTAATTTGATATTTGAAATTAATTCTATACCATTAGGCCTAGCTTTAAAATATTTTGGATTATTAAAATAAGACCTTTTATATCCGTCACTTTCTAACGTCATAAGACAAAAAGGGACGGGGCTATTTTAAAACCTGAGTTTTACAAGACTTGCCATAAAACGTATTTTGTAATAAGATGGTTTACGTTGCGTCGTCGCACCGCAATGTTCTATGTGACTCTGTCTTCACGTTGGTTAGCAAATTCCACTGAAACCAAAGTCGACGAAAATATTGCAATAACTCCTAAAATTAATTTATTGTATGCAACAGGCGAAAGTATTTTAGTGCTCAGATGCCATTGCCCGCTTTTATTGACCGGCTAAAACCAGCTGATGTTTAAAATAAACTGTTGACCTACGGCCATTCGTTTTGCCTTGACCTACTGGAACTTCAGCGGGTCTACCGCGTAGCTAAAATGGTAATGAACATCGATACTGGTAATAAACTTCAATACGATCGTGAGAAACTAAACTTCGAGCTACCTTGTAAAAAAAATACCGATCATGGAGTTGGGACTCCTATCTTCATGATCGGTAAAATATTTACAAGGGAGCTCAAAGTTTAGTCTCTCACGATCGTGTTGTAGTTTATTACCAGTGTCGATGTTCATTACCATTTTAGTTACGCGGTAGACACGCTGGTCGGTATATGATCGAGTTGTCATTTTGTCAGACCGTGACCGGCGGTCCGTTCTTGGGTGACCGTTCGTTCTTTACACAGAGAGACCACTCCGTGCTTCGGAGACCACGTTAAGCATTTGAATAAAATACCTATGTATTTGTATGACTACCATTACCATATGCTGGCTTTGAAAGTAGATAGATATAGTAAACGTACTCACGAGCAACAATACGTGGCAACATTCAAAAGCTAATTTTAGGAAAAGTATATTATTTAAATCGGGATCTAGTGGTTATAAGTTTATAACGTATGGAATTGAGTCTTTTGACGTTTGAGCACACTGTGCGTGAATTGGTTAATTATTATTTAATTGAAATAGAAAGAAAGAAAGAAAGAATGAAAATACATTTATTCAGCACGGACAGTGACAACACACGAGAGAAAAATAAAATAAAAGTTAACCTAAACCTTTAAAAAATAATAAAAAACATAATATAATAGCGTTTAGACGCATTTTTAAAATAAATATCAGTTATAATAAGGGCTTTAAATGTTTACGGCGCGATTTATTCGCGATTTCGGATTCAATGATGGGGTCAAAGATAAAAATACGTATCTAAAATCTACTCATACCATAGACACGAAATTGATATAGACAGAAGGCTGGCTCGGGCTCTGTACAAGAAGCGATAATGATGAGCACGGCACTCTCAACTCTAGTCAAACGAACGTTTATTTGACTTGGTTTGAGATCGAGGAACGTACGCGTAATGTTGTATGGACCCTATCTATTTTGTGCCACAGAATAGATAACAGGGGGCCTACCAGCGTCTCTTATTGCAGTTATGTTTAAGGCTTGAAAGGAATAGTTTTGCTTATTCGTACCAAGATGTCTCAGTTATAGGATTTTTTAAGTTGATCGGAATAGAATCCGCAAAAGCGCTGCTAACAAAAAATTCATTCAATAATTTTCGTACCATGACGTGACAATGAACAGTACACTGACAACGCTGACATCATACAAAGATCTACTGTGCCACAAACTTATGTGAACAGGCCGTGGCGTCACTGCCGTCGCTTTTAAAAATGTCATCTCCCTACAAAAATGACATTTTGAAGTAATTTTTGTTCCGTAGCGACGTTAGTTCCAATTTTGGCCACCGGTTCAGATAAGGTTGTGTTGTGGCACTATATGAACTGTGTCCTGTCAAATTGTCGCTATAGCCCAAAATAGTACAATTGTTCGGTCGTTCAGCAGACTAACAAAACGAATTTAGAGTCCCAGTATGAAGTGAATACGATTCATATTAAGGACTTATAACGAAATGCCTTGAAAATGAAGCGCTCGATATTTGACGCTGGTAGACCCCCAGTACTACGTATGCGTACGCTGTCAGTGCGGGTTGCTCGTATGATATAAAACCGCCAGACGACTGTGCGTCTGTGACGTAGCGGGCTTTGGGAGATTTGAGTCATAAAGCCGATTATACTAAAACCTGGTCTCGGAACATAGATTCACGCAGCATGTATATTCATAGTACATGTGAGCAGTAGCGGATCCAGGATAGGTCAGTTATGTCTATCGAGTGAAATAGGATTTGAATTACGTATTAGAAGAAAGAAAACATTTTTATTCTGGATTCGCCAGGAACAAATAAAAGTACAAAAAAAAACAAATAAAAGATTAAAAAAAAACAAAAATCAAAGCAACGTGGATGACACCAAAAATGGCCCCTATCTCAGCATAATGATGTGGCATTTAGAAATAGAAAATGTCACAGCGCTGGTATTCTGATGGGACCGTTTTAGAGATACCACGGGCTGCTACGAAACAAATAAATAAAAATAAATATAGGTAGGTAATACTTAAAAAATATAATATGAACAAATAAATTACTTCAAAATAAAGCAATTTTACACAAACAATATACAATAAATAATAAGATTGTGTATTCACATCTTTACAATTCGAATCAGCCTGTTTCGAATCGGACGGCGATTTTAAGAGCTACTACGTCAACTAATCAGAATCCTGCCGCACTTTAATTAGATTCGCATCAATACAATACACTCTATTCGCTGTATATAGGTAAATACAACGGTGTTACAGATAATATTGGTACAGTATAATCCTCTATATTCTACCATGCGGCATGCACATCATTTGGATTAAAATAACATTGATTTTAAAAATTATTAAACAGGTAATAAATTGTGTTTATAGCGAATTAATGTCAATTTCTAGATGTAATGTCAGCAGAAATGATCGGAATGGATTCGCATAATTCGAATACTCTTCTTTCTTCCATCAATGACGACACGGCGACGTCGCGTCGGCGTAGTGTAGTGACGTAGCCGCTCTAGTAGTTTTACTCGTGAGCGGTGCATTTCAACTCACTTCCTACGCGTTACTACGCTACGCCTACGCTTCGTTTCGTACAAAAATAAAGAGTTCTATTTATTACGACATAGTTATAATAGTAGTTATGTTGAAGTTTTAAGAATAATGAAGGAAAACCTTGAGTAGGATTTCAAATTTTGGTTTCATTTAGAGAAACGAAAAGTACAATATTTTGAGGAAAATACTGGAAGGCAAACTAGAGGGTTTAACAAGCATGGGAAAAAGACAAACCGGCGAAGTGCGAGTCGGACTTGCACACGAAGGGTTCCGTACCATTATCTATAAAACCGAGCAAAAAAAATCATATTTATTTTATTCTGTTTTTCAGTATTTGTTGTTCTAGCGGCAACAGAAATACATCATCTGTGAAAATTTCAACCATCTAACTATCACGGTTCATGAGATACAGCCTGGTAACAGACGGACAGACAGACAGACGGACAGACAGACGGGCAGACAGACGGACGGACGGACAGCGGAGTCTTAATAATAGGGTCCCGTTTTACCCTTTGGGTACGGAACCCTAAAAATGGCCTGGATTAATAATACCAAAAGCTGGACCAACATCAACGACGTTGCTAATTTGTGCAGACAGGCGCAAGGTAGGGTCGAGATCCGTGAGGTGGTCCATATGCGCAGAGCATATCGACGGTTGAAGGAATTCATTTATGTTTTTAATTTGTGTTGCGGTCGGTATTGTCACATCGTGCGGTTCATTGTTGCTGGTGAAGCAAATGTTTGGTATGGATACTGCTATTTTTTTATGTATGTGTGTTGTGTTTTAGCAGAAATAAATTCTTTCTTTCTTGCAAAGGGTTTTTGCACAAAGCGATTTTTTTTCAAGTTTATTTTTTTTATTTCGAAAATCGTAGCTTTAAATATTTCTCCTGTAACAATGAAAAAATGTCGCTTAGTACAAATAGCTTCTCTGCCATCGATATGAAGATGACGAGAAGATGTTGCAGTTAATTTTATCATTGGTTTTACAGGGTTAATTATTATAGTCGTCTTACAATAGAGCCACCATTGTACTTTAGAGTACACTTAGGTTTAACCAAATAATTTATACAATGTCCAAGTATACCAAGGCTTCTTAGAACACAGTTATTTGTAAAATACTTGTGATTTTAATTCTTGGTTGTAAGTGTAGTGTTGTAATGTTGTGGAAAACACGATATCTAATATTAGCGCCTTCTGCGAAGGAGTTATTATGTGACGAATGAGTATAGACTTAGTTCCAGCAAGTCACAATTATACGTAAGTATGTGAGAGTTTTTTTAAGTTATGTGTGACTATTTTCAGGTCCAAGGGTTTGAACTCCAGGCCTGGAGGTCCGCAGCTCGCCGCGCTCACTACCACTACACCTACACCGCGGTTATTAACGAGCACCTGTACCACACAATAATAATAGTCCGCCGTGGCTCCCTCGCGTATCGATTGTCGCGCAATTAGCCAGCGTCGGCCGTCGCAGGCCATCCGTCAACCTTTTTAGAGAAGCGTGAAAAGGTAAAAAGCAGGAGAAGTGAATGGACCAATTAAATAATTCAGTAATTCGTGAACCCGCCGCCGGCGACGTAAACATGCGTGAGACGGTGCGGGGGGCGGTGGGCGGGGGCGAGTGGAGGGGCGAGGGCGTGGCCCGTGACGTCACCGCTTTCCGGCCTCAGTCGGTCACTACCCGGCGAAGCGGACGGTCGCGGCCCCGCCGCCATTTATATACCCGAAAGTACGATAAAAATCGCCAAAATTTTCGACCGGCAGTATCACTCACCTTCCAAGGTGTTGAAATTGGAGGACGACCCCTGGGGGTCATGTGCGATGTACTCGCCGGATAAGATGAAATCCGGCGGGGGGCTCATGGCGCCACCAGGTTGCTTCCCGGGCCGGTACAGCCCCACGTACCGGAGTTCCGACCCGCGGCGGTGCGTCCCCAACCCGTCCGTGAGTACAATGCTTTATACTACAGCCTTTACTATTGAGAACTAACGGCCCCCAAGTGAAGGTCTCGGTTGTTGACGTCGGTGTGCGACACACGGACGCGTCGAACGTACGTCGATATATCAAAATTATTTGTTTTTTTCCGGATAAAAAAACGACATTATTTTTTTTTACATTTTCAGGACGGTAACTATGTGATAACATGTGTATACTAACAAATTTTTTCAGGATATTATGTATATTTATATATTTTGCTGAGCGATGTATGTTTGGTACGCTGGCGCATGCTATGGCGATGTTATGGAGCTCCATGGGGGGATTGTGTTTCAGCGAAGTTCTTCGTGTGTTCGTGTGCATTTTTCAGTAACAAGAAAATATTTATAAATCATTATGAATGACATGACAACATATCAATACAAAAGCCGGATCAATATGGTAGTACAATAAAATAAAAATAAAACCTAGTGGAAATAACTTAATTCGACCAAAATACTGAAGATGGTATCATTCATAAATATGTTTCGATTTAATTTCAAGACCGGTTTGTGTGTATATTACACAATTATTACGCGTGTTTTGAAAATTGTAAATAAACATTCTCAACAACTGAAATACATCTAGATATTACAATTTAAATAACATCAAACGAATTTCCAAATATAAGTGTGTTACCAGAAATGTATATAATTCAGGAATTGTATACATTACCTAGGAAATGTATATAATGCCGAGCTGAATTAGGAAATGTATAAAATAGACGCGTTATGACATACATTTTCTATGAAATGTATACAGTTCCTAGGAATTGTATAGAATGACAAATTGGCACTGGATACATACGAAAATAATGAACAGATACAAGTTTCTGATATTTTTAAGAACCTGAATAATAAATTTAACTATTGATTCTCGAATCAGTGTACCATTATTTTCACACATTTCCTAGTACTGAAACTTATTAAGGAACAAGTGCAAAGTATTTTTTTGTTGATAAAAGAAGTCCACTAATTCGTCTACATCTATCTATTAATTCTAAACTAGATCTTCGCGAATACGAGCCTATCACAATTGCTAGGAAACGTGTGTAATTATTTATTTAATTAATTTCCGGGCTCTTTCGGCCATTATAAACATTACCTAGGCGTTATATATAATTTTGTCTTATACACATTTCTGGTAACATAACAAAACCCGTTTACAAAAACATTGAAGTGAAATAAATTCCGCTTTTCAATTACTTAAATAGAATGAACAATAATCTAACATATAAAAGTATGAAATCAAATGATTGAGGATTATTACAGACTCGTTATTATTCTCAAAGTTTCGCAGGGAGGCTTTGTGTGTAATAAACTCGGCGACGGGCGACGGCAGCGCCCTTTGATTACAGTTAAATTGTTTAACAGTTTATATTTTCAATTGTTCTGTAATTTTTACTTGTTTGCGAACAGACTTTTATTATAATGTTCCTTAAAAAAATTGTAAAAATGATTTACCGACGGCGCGGCGCGTTTTAATATTTGTGTCTATTATAATGATAATTAAAAGATGGTTTTAATTTAACGTTGATACCTTAGATTATTGATTGGTTTCCGCTATTGGAGCGGCAGCCAAAAGGAACCATTAATCTAAGGTTGATACAAATCGTTTATTTTTCACTGACGTGTTTAAGTAATTTTAGTTTTCTCAGTAAGTTACTGAAAATCAATAATATAGAAAATCGAGGCATTATGAAACATTTATTCAGTTTTCAGTCATGAAGTTTCTGTATAATTTGTATTAAAAGTTCGAATTTTCATCGCAAATTACTGTAATACCGTGAGTCGTTAGGTAAGCGGCCGTCGGCTACGCCGTAGCTCGTAGCGACGGGCGTAGCATTGTAGAGTAGCCTACGGCTATACGGCTAAGGCCAACGACGCCATTATGAAGGCGGGGCAATGGTATTCTTTTATATCGAATGAAAATATTTGAAGTGAAACCATGTTTTTATGTTATTTTATTTTGAAATCCTACCTACCGTACGTCATAAAAAGTGAAATAGAACGCAAGTAAAATTATTTACGGTTTAAAAATTAAACTTTAACTTAAATCCGTTTGATCGGAAGTTTGTACAGTAGAAATAGTGATAAAATATTTTACTGCGGCTGTCATATTTTTTCACTGCTCACTTTAGATTTTTATTTGTATGAATGTTGTCATGTCGTTGCAATGTATTATTAGCTAAAACTGAAACTATGCAAATGAACACTTATAATTATGATTGGCATATTATATTGTAATTAAGTTTTTCAGGTTTCAGCCGGCGGACGGCGGACGCTGGAAATTGAATGCTATCTACGGAAATAGTAAAGTTATGAGTTAAAAATTTATTCGCATATTAATAATCGAATTTAAACTGGTGTGCTTTAAGTTAAATTAGATTTTCTAATAACTGAATATTCCGGTAAAGATTTTTGGTGATTGGTGAAGAAGAATAAAATAATATAAAAGTGTTTAAAGTGGATACATTATTAAAGAGTGATGTTAACTTTTAATATCTAAAATATATTACCTACTCAACTGCGGGAATACTTTAAAATAACATATATATATTGATATCTATAGATATCTATCTATAAATATCATATATATATTGATATATCTATTCTTTAAAATAACATATATATGGATATATCTATCTATAAATATCGACATAAATAAAAGGACATTAAAAATTTAATTAAACAATTATTTTATATGGCAGCAATTAAATCCAATAAATCTGTATAAATAAAATTTAAACCAAAAGAAACGGTATCAAAATATTTAATAGTAATTAAGTACCTACTTTACATTATAATCGAGCATTGTTATTTTAAAATATTTTACAACAATTTAGGGCCATGTTCACCGACAATATAACAGATGTTTAAAATGAAATCGGCCGATTATCCATACAAAAATTCATGTTTAAACGGCAGATTTTTCTTTAACCGTCTGGTATGTTGTCGGTGAACTTGGGCCTTAGTATTTTATGTTTTAATTCGGCATCGTTATTTTTTTATATTTTAACGTAACGGCTGTATGTATACGTAATGGGTGGCATTATTTTTTATTTTAATAAAGCCATTATGTTTTTAATTTCGAAAATAGAATATATTTTTTTCAAGCAAGATAAACAGTTTATACTTTAACTTTGAATCTATTTAACCTGTGGGCAAAAGGTTTTATACATACATTCTGTATACTTATACACGGCTATTGTACTCATTATTATGAACCACTTTTACTATATTTGTTTACTATAATAGTTATGTCCTAAAGATTTGTAATATTAGCTATGTTAGGCTATAAAGACTTGTATCAATGACCATATGGACATAATATAGATCAATTGTCTTGAGAACACAATATGATTAATTAATCTATATTATAACTATTATTGGGAAGCTAAGAACTAAGGTATTTACATACATAGACTAAATATTTACAAATAAATTAAAAATAAATTAAAAATTAAAGATAAATAAAAACAAAGAGAGAACACTTAGGCGGCGTCAAAGTACTCCTCCGCATCGCTGTCATCCGGGAACGTGCCCAGAAGACTGGCAGCATTGCCACGTTGAATGGCAATGCTAATTCTTTGGCCAAAGAAAGAGCCAGACAGACATAATATCAGATGTGATAAAATTTTACTTAGAGGCATAAAGCTATCGACAAATGCTCGTGAGTCTGAGTGGGTGCCAGCTGTCGGGACTGGCCAGCTTGTAACTACCATGCCAATCTTATTCAGAGGCAAATCAGTATTATCCTATTCTAATTTTTTATTCAAATTAAATTACAATTATTCTCGAAGCTTTTAGCACAAAATTCAATATTGAATCAAGATTGTGATATATTATTTTAAAAGTTTCCATGGTGTTTCTTGCCGGTTCTTCTCCATACGACCTACTGGTTTACATGATATAAAGATATATTAAAAAAAAAAAAAAAAACTTTAAAAATATACAGTATTCTAAAAAAAGACCTCTTGCACTGATAGATGCGGTTGAACACAGTCAATTATTTACAAACCTTATCAAGAGCTATTGGATTATAAGATTATAATAGTGCTCTGGAAGCGACGTTTGATATTTTCAGGTCAAGCGACAGTAAATTCTTTTAGAAATAAATTCCATTCTATGATTTCATGCCTGTAAAAATATATTTAACTTAGGTACTTAATATTTAGCTTTTCGAAATATTAATTTAGATACAACTTATATTATAATGATTTGTTACCGAATATCGAAGAATAAGAATTAATAAAAAACTTTATCTAATAATAAAAATGTTATTTTTTTTACACCAAGCTATTATTTGCTGCTATTATATATTGGCATGCTTGACAGCATACCAATATATTTAAAAATATTTTATTTCTTATTTGTCAACTTTTGTAGTGTTATTTATTATCTTTAATCTTCTCTCTTGTGTTATCAATATGTTCGCTCTAAATAAATGCTTTTTCCTTCTTTCTTTTTCTATATTACTATCAGCTATCATTTTTTTAAGAATATGTAAGTAATTTAATTCATATAGTACGCGCAAATCTTTATGAGCCCTCGAATTCTCTCCCTCTCTCCCTCCAGCATCCATAATAGTACGCTTATTATAGGTGCTAGAGGGAGAGAGATAGAGAGTTCAGAGCTCAGTTCAGGACTCATAAAGATTTGCGAGAACTATAATTGAAAATTCAAACCTAACAAAAAACGTATAAATAAGACAAATGTTCCATTTATAACTGCCATAATATTCTCTAAAAGTTAAAGGAACTTGTAACTGCTACCTGCTTGTTACCATTTTTCAATACAAAGTCTTTGGATATAAAACTACAAGTCTCGGAATTCCTTTTGAAAATGACACATTTCATTGTATAATCATGAAATTATGGGCGGTTGACTTAACAGGAGTCTTATATAGCGGCGCGGCCAGTAGGCCTTACAGGCCAACTGTAACCCGCAGGCTACGAGGCTATCGGCCTCTACCTGTCCTCGTAAGCTGTCATTGCATTATAAAGCGAATACGAAAATAAAGTTTCTGTAATAGTTCCCATAAAAAATGAAGCATCATTTCATACATTACCAGTCACAATAGCTATTACTTATTGACTGAAATGTTTAAAGGGACGAATTTCTAATATTGCTGGAAACTTGAACTTATTTGAGTATGTAGGTTATAATTCGTACATAAAAATGTTCGAAATCATTACAATTTTAGTAGGTACGTACTTATTTCCAAATAAATAAATACCAATCAAAAAATACCTTCGCATTTGTACATAAAACTTTTTTTTACATTAAATCACTGGCCGTATATGACATAAAAAGTAAATTACAAAGGGCAGACAATTTTGCATCATGTGCTTGTTTGTTGTTAAATACATATTTTATGCATTTCAAACAGACGAGACGTGTGGAACGATTAAATAAATTACAGAGGCGAAGCGAAACCTATCCTTTTTATTTAAACTGTTCGCTTCGAAATTTTAAAAGACTTTGTTCCGACTGCAGCACGGATAGGTAGATATTTGTCGCAATTTCTTCTTTGCATTTTAAATTCAGAACTGTCTGATGTCTGGCGATGCATTTATTTTTTCTTCGTCTTTGAGTTGATTGGTCAAAGCGTCGTCGTAATTGTTGGTTACAGTGGACATTTGTACGGTAAAACAGTATTTTTTGAGTTATAGACTGTTGGCGACAGACTGATATCAAATAGAAGGGATTTTATAATACTTTAACAGTAGTAGTTTACGATGGGGGATTTGAACGAGTTAATTCGTACTAATATTATTTATTTCAACATATTTTACAGATACTAGGTATAAAACCAAAATTGACAATATAAGCTGTTCTTGTATGAATCGATAAAGGTAATTGGAGTAGGTATCTTTATCACTAACATTAGAATCTTCTTTAGTAAAACAAAAGTGAGTTGTCGTCGTGACGTCACAATTTGGAAAACAGTATCAAAACCTGATACGACTACTCTGAAGAACTCAGAAAATTATAAAAAGTACATACTTAATATCATTTTCAACACCCACAATATAACTTGCTTAACATGAAATCGACACACATTTTCAAGCAGGCCCGCGAATATAAGTAATTTTTAGTAGTTATATTACAGCATATCCTAGTAAAATCTATCCAAACAAAAACCACGCGGTCTAACTATGAAAATTGGTAAACAGTTAAGTTAAAATCGATTCAAATATTAACATGACAGGAGTGCCGTAGCGTGACTGCCGGTGACGCAAAATTGATTCACCATTACAGGCCGCCGCGCGCCGACCTGTTATTGTTCGATTACCGAATATCTGGCTATCGTGATTGTGTTCTATACTGTACGCGTACACCAGCGTACCGCTGTACGTATACACCCCACACCAGTTTCTAGGGTTGAAGGTTTTGCAGACTGTTTCATATTCTTCTCTTATTTTGCTGGCACACGGCGATTGGAATTATTATTTCAGTAGCTAGATTTTCAATTTTTAATTGCGTTGGTACTAGTCACGATACGAAGGGACGGCACGTTTGATGCAGTGGCTAAACGGGCGGCTTTTTCCGCTGCATGTCGCAGATTCGATTTCCGTAGAGATCAAATAGTTATAAAAAGGGAGGTTCTTTAGTGTCAAATCATACTGCAATCGCCGAATTGTTTGACATTTGTGGTGGTATTATTCTCGCAAAACAAAATTTTTGGAATCCTTGGGATAGGCTCATTTTCAAGTAAATTCGCAAGTCAAGGTTGGTGATAATAGCAGAGTTAAAAAAAATTTGGTTATTTACTTCTATTCTATAGTCTGCTCAACATTGAACGTGTCTGTAAAATGTACATTCCCTTACAGTAAAATAATGAATCAATTTTTATTTTTACAAATGAGTTGCTTCGCTATTTGCCTAAGTGATGCATGTCATAGAGTGTGCATTTTCTAGAAGAGCTATAAGATTCTGGATAAATCCCTACTCGCTACTGGTATTTTATGGATAATTACTTACATATATCCAAGATGACTAAATAATTACTACGTACCTATAAATACCTGGAAATTCAATTTCAATTCAATTTCAATTTATTTCATAAATATTTACAATATAAAATATAAAATACCTTCCAATGGTCCCAAACTAGGCTAGGCCTGTATCTTGGGCACCTTTGGAGGTAGTTGACAATAAATAATTATTATAGGTAGGTACATAAACTTAAATACAAAAAATGTGTTAGAAAATAAGGCTTAGGACTATGTTAGTAGCACTTCACTTTGCACTATATGTCTTTGTATAGTTGTGAATACAATCACGCTCGTATCTCTATGGGTTATACCTACATGTACACTGTACAGTCAGGAGAAAAAGTAAATGATCTTTAGTTAAAAGAACCACCTGTCTTCTGATACTTTGAGGAAAAAATGTCGGAAAACTTTTAGAAAAAATCCCTAATCATTTAGTAAGCCCTGATAATTCGGGTGAATGATAAATAAAATAAATAGCTTATTAATATGAGAAAAATATAACTAATGCCTGTGTAAGGTCCAACTGTTCTACTCTCGATCCTTTTAAGGGATTATTGTTCTCCTGATAATGAACAACTTTTATTATGAGACTGATCCTGAAATCGCGGAAAAAAAATACTCAACGAAATTTATGGAGCAGTTGATTTTTGTCTCTCGATTTCATTATTAAATTGTTCCCATAAATAACCCTAGGAGGCATCGGGACTACAAAGGTAGGACCTTATAAAAGAAAGAATGGGTTATATTCCCAATATATTTTTGTGTATGTTCTATGTATAGTTTATATTATTTTAAATGAGTTTCCATGCCGGATCTTCTCCATAGGACCTACTATTTAGAAACGCGCACCTAGAGTCTCGACATTTCGTAAGTGCCTGTATCTGGTTTACATGAAATATAAAGCTATTCAATTCTATAGGACGCAGCAGGCAGGTGTTATAACAATATATTCACCTACCGGTAATAAAAAGTCTGATAACATACAGTGCATTAGGAATTTTTGCACGACATTGTTTTAGATTGACCTAAAACACTGATAAAATTATATTGCCCAATTGTAGCGGCATTAATTAATATTGTACATAGTGCAGTGGAACATTGTAGGTTTAAAATCAGCCAATTTGGACAGGCTCCATTATTAAATACATTGTCTCTCAATTATGCGTAACAAGGCAGTCCGTTTTAGTCACAGCTTGAATGACTTTAGCTACACTCAATGACGCTGCATCAAGTATCTTCATTATACATCAAAAGATTACAACAACATCAAAATCGACCGTTAACATGTAAGCACCATTTAAGAATTACTCAAACTCTCACCATCTAACATTAAATAAAAATAACTTTTTTGCCAAACCATAACTCATAAAGCATTTTTACCAACAGGAAGTCATGAATCAAATAAACAACATAATTATATTATGAAATTAAATGGAAATTAACACTTCTGAACGAGCTCTTTTTGGGCAAATAAAAAATCCACGCATAGAGAGAACTATAGCGCTGTATAGGCACAAATCTCCCATGTAGGCTTCTCTGTTTTATTGCATTTCTACCCTTACTTACTATCTCTCTCGCACTCATTCGAAACTCGCATAAAAGAGCGAGACAGATAGCGGCAGTCAGTGTTATTTTATTCATGGTCGCGTCGACGTAGCATGAGACGAGCAGAGCTATTCTACAAAGCGAAAGAAAGGGACAGGTGACGTTTCTGAAGGCCGTCTTCGTACAAAACGCGGGCGAGGGAACTCTACCGATTGTTATTCTTATGTATGTCTAGGGTCATAAAGGAGGCTTGCTTATAATAAAAAAAAATGCAGTTATTGAATCCGACCTTTGAAGAAATGTAAACATGTTATTGTATTTGATCTTCGGAAGTTGTAAGGCTGAGGAATATGTAGAAGGTCAGGTGTTTGACTGTACCTATAATATAATGTGAGTAATCTACGTTCTTTGAAGGATAACTAGAGTTTAGACTGCGCAATTTTTTAATTTTTTATTTACATTAATATTATTGAACTCATGATTATTTAATTAAATTAATTAGGTAACCTTACTATTTACATATTATTCATTTATTTAATAATATTTGGAAAACTAACACTTTTATTTTTCGCAATATGAGCTTACCGTAATCAATTCTAGCCTGTAGTTTCCAGAATTAAATGCAAGAATGTGCAATTTAAAATTAACATAAAGAAACTAAGTAAGTAATATTTTATATAACGATTTTATTTTTTATTAAATAAAAAGTTGTAGATACCTACCATACAAGAGTGAATAAAGGTACCTAACTGAATGAATACCTAAACAGCGGTCTATTATTTTTTTCTTGATTTCTGTTTACTAAAAATGTTATTTAGAATGATGACCAGAGAAGGCACAATTTTTTTTTTTGCAATATGATAATTTATGTTTTGTTTACAAACTCATAAATTTAAAAAATATAACAATAACAATAATCATGTACTTAAACATTTGCATCAAAATAATCATCCACATTGCTGTCAACTGGCAACGTTCTCACATACATTGCCACTTTGAATAGCAATGCTAATTAAAAAGAACAGACGGTTTTGCAATTTCTTTAAACATGAGACGAGCTGTCGTGTATTATACTTCCGTTGCTTGAGGGAACACTATATTTTAGCACTAGGTACAAATGGTGTGGAATTATTAGAATATTTGGATTATCATAAATTAATTTAAAACATAAACATCTTCATAGTTTATTGCCTATATATTGATTGGACGAGGGAAACACTGAAGGAGGGTATTGTACTCATAATTATGAACAACTTTTATTACGGGAGCAAACATGACAAAAGATCATCAATAACGTAGAAATATATTTAAAAAAAATACGGTCTTATTTCGATCTCTGTGCGACCACTAGGTAGTATTATATAAATGGGTAGATAGTATTAATAGCCAATTCTAACCGCAAGGATTATTACGCCCTTAGCGGCTCAATCGATTAATAGCCGACTAATTTACTCGAGTATTATTGTCATAATCGATTCCGCCATTGTTTGATTTGAATTGAAAGCAGGCTTTTGTTGATATTGACTTACGAAATAGGCTTAGGTTCTGTTGTTTAAAAAATAGAAGCAAACGGGGCTGTTGAAAGTGCTATACAGGGTGGCGACGATGGTATCACATTAAATGATGAAACCATGTAAATCTTATGTTCTGAAGTTCTACTAAAAAATCTGCGAATCTTACAAAATTAATTTTTTGCATAATATTTCACTCTGCTATGATTCGTCTAGGTCAAGGGACATCAAAGTAGTTTATGTCACTTTTATAAATATGTTCTTCACGTGTAAATAAAAATAATTTTGGTTGGAGTAGGTTGGAGACGTTTCAAACTTCGCCTAGACATCGTGATACTCGTATGTGTAAAATTATGAAATAAATTAGTTCCTGTGGCTAAAGTACTGATTGGATCAGATTTTTTTTTGTGTACAGTCACAGAACTTGATAATAAAGTCGCCGTTTCATTTATTGTGTAATAATTAGCGCCACCCTGTATACATAGTGTACATGCACATAAAAATATTATTTTGAGGCCACATAATTCTATTGGTTGGAAGCGGTACTGCTGAGCGTGTGGGCTTTGATTCCCAGTTCGAGCAAAGTGTTATTGCATTTTTCTGTCAGGAAATTTTCAGTAGCCGCCGGAAGTATAGAATTGTGCCCGGTAGATGGCAATAGGGTCACATAAAATAGGGTAGGTAATTGTTTGTCTAATGATTCTGAAGTCAGTTAACGTTACAAAACAATAACATTAACTTTGTGATTTTACCGCGATCTTTATTGAACGGTGATCTTACACGAATATTTTAATTGTTTTGGAGATGTTTATAAGGTCGACAATTCTTTCAAATATTTGCAGTACTTTCTGTCGTCTAGCTGGAATATAAAGCAAATACGCACGCGACATTGAACCTTAATGGTTATGTTAAATAAGGAACTATTTAGAGGAAGCCTTTTTTGATGGGTTAAAGCCTTCTCCATGTCTATACGAAGAGCTATACTTGTTTGAGGGATACTGTATGACTCATACAGTATGAGTGGTTCACGGCCTCAATGGCAATGGTGTAGGGCAGGGGTCTTCAACCTTTTGGATGTCAAGAGCCGAGAATATTTGTTTTTAGTTATCGCGGGCCGAAACACAAGGGAAAACATTAGAAAAACATCTTAAATTAACAAAATAAACCTTTTTCTTTCTATCATAATTATCTACCATTATAAAATAAGTAAATTAAAAAAATCAAATTTTGCCAAACTATCGCCGGGCCGCAGACGAAGCATCCGTGGGCCGCAGGAGGCCCGGGGGCCGTTCATGACGTTTGGTGAACGAATCCCGGGATCCGTTCCCGTACGCATCCTGCTTTTTTATAACTTATTAATAAGCCATAGGTTATTTAAACGAAGACTATGAAAAAATCTAGAGGTTGATAGATTCAGGATATCTGAATGCCTTATTTCTATGTTCATTTTCTAAAGAATTTTAATTTTTTTCTGATTACTAATTAAATCATGTTAAGGTAATAGGTACGCAATTTCTTCTAAAATATATGGTGGCTACCAAGTACAATTACTTATATATAAATAACTAAAAAACTGACTAAATGAAAAATTAAATAAAAAATTTAATACATTGCAGAATTTTCATTCAAATAAATAATTGAAACCTCCAGCACCTGCTGCAAATCGTTGGTATTTACCCGACTACGGAGAGGGTTATATGTTTTAATAATATATTTAGCCCACTTTCCGCGGCCCACTGCTGGCCTTAGGTCCCAAGTATCTAGGTAATATCCCCAGTTACAAGCACCTGATATACCTTGTTTTTCTTTAATCCCCAGGTCAACATGGAAGCGAACATACACACTTATGTAAGTACATATATACCTACACATTTTTTTCCAAAGTTATCGACTGCGGGACGAGAGAAAAAACATAATTAGGTATATTTATTTATTTAATGTTGTTCCTTTTCCACTAAAATAGAGATATAACGTGAGGTTATTACATCATGGAGTTTTGATCACCTTTTAATAATATCATAATTAAAAATAATAATAGTGTATGTGAATTTTATTTATTATTTTATAAAATGTATTTAGAAATGTAAAAAATATGTATATAAAATGAATAAAGAAAATAATATCCAATAATATAAATTGTGACATATACCACCATAATTCTCGTTAACATTCATGAACGCAGACCAACGCCGTGACTCAGACAGATTAAATATCACTTTCACAGAAGAGCAAAAATATAAACTGCAAAAACCATTTCGATACTCAGTTCTAAATAAGCTTTCCCTAACCGTCAAAAAACCCTGACTCTAACTAGAAAAAGACCTGTAACTTTTGAATGGCTAAACAGATTTTCATGAAACATGCTAAGATATGATACCAGATTAAACTAGCTGTCGATTAAAAAAAACTGCTACGATGCCACAGATAGATACACAGACACACAGATATACACTACAAACTTATAACACCCTCTTTTTGTCGGGGGTTAAAAATATGTTTACACGCAAATATCTTTCATAATTTAAGGTCGACAAGAATTAAAAACCAAAGCATTCCTGAAAGCCATTGATTATCTTGACCCTCAATAAGTCACAATTATATTCAACCGAATCGACCGACAAGTAACTTGTCTAAATTACAAACTGCAGCAATACGAACCCAAGCATATAAAGCCGGATCCACATATGTATCATTTGCTCGATCCGATCATTGTATCCGTATCACCGTATCATTCGTCGTATCGTATCAAGCTCCGTATCTAGTTGTGGACGTCTCGGTTTTTAACCCCAGACAAAAAATAAGGGTTATATGTTTGTAGTGTGTATCTGTGGCATCGTAGCTCCAAAACGGATAGACCGATTTAAAGCTAGTTTCATCGTAACTATGTTTCATGAAAATCTGTTCAGCCGTTCTAAAGTTACAGCTAATTTTTTTCTAGTTGAAGTCGGGGGTTTTTGAACGTAACGTAAGCAAATTTTGATTATAAAGTACGATGAATCTGTCGCATTTTTGTTCAATTTTATGCAACAAACGCACTTGTTTCATAAAAATGTAAAAATATTGCATGTATTTCCAAAAAATATCATGGATTAAACGTGTATTTTTGGTTCTAAATTTATTTACGTTTACGTTACTACACGTCAAAACATTCGTGCTCGGCCCACAGAGCGGTGTATTGAGACCGCGTATCATGATTTCGTATCACTACTTGTCCACAATTTTTTTTTTTTTTTTTGCCCTCACTAGGATTTCTCCTGTATCGAGGGTACAGTTTACAAACATACATGTCACTTGCATACACGCCCAGACCCGAAACAACTATCTGTAGGTCATACAAATATTTGTTCCGTGCGGGGATCGAACCCGCGGCACGTAGCGCAGAAAGCTAATTGGTTAGCCACTGCGCCAACCATGTCGTCATCGTCGCCATTATGCGATCATGATACGCGTTAGCGTTACGGATGCAGTGATCGGATCGAGCAAATGATACACATCGTCTTTGATCCTCTCATACCGCGTAACTAACACAGTTAAATACCGTACCTATACAACCTGTAACAGAATAAACGCAAGACCTGAAAGTTGTTTGTTCAGAATCGGCTTCTGAATCGATTTCCATCATAATTTATATATGTTAATTTTTCCCTAAAAAATCTTTTATTTATCTTAAATTAGAACCACCGCGTCGTAACAAGTTAATAAAATCTTTGCTTTAAGAAAATTTAAGCCTTATTCCAAAGTAATAAAGCCTTCTTGAATGCACGAGCGAATTTGTAGTTCGTTCATAGATATCCATACACACACGTAAATAATATCAATGCATTTTACATTTGAGGTAGTGTGCATTAAATAAAATAGTTAATTTAAGGAAATTTAACCCTTATTACCAACCAATAAGGCTTATTTAAATGCACGACAGAATTTGTAGTTCGCATTTCACAAAGTTTTGTTGAGAAATGACAAAATGTTTTTTGCAATAGTAAGAATAATGTGAAAGAGCGAGATGCATTCTTCTTCTTCTTCTTCTTTCGATATGGCAATTGAGCCGATGTCGATTTACCAGCTACCCCTTTGACGTTTGACATGTTTGACATGTTTCAGTGGTTGTGTTTCGTTGTTGTTGTCACATTTTATTGTTTACGCGCGCGATGGCTTTCCGTTATACCAATATCCAGTACACGGAGATGGTGAGGACACTGGCTCGTTGTGACGATAATGTCGAGTTAGCTTGTCGAGTGATGAATGAACGATATGGCACCAGAGTGAGCGCCAGGACGATGCTAAGTGCAACTCAGCGTCTGAGGGACTCCGGGACGTTTCGTCCTAACACGGCCTTGGATAGAGGGACAAATGTGCGCAGTACTCGTTTGCAAGCAAACATTCTCGATTATTTCGACGAGCATCCAGAGAGTAGCACGAGAGAGGCAGCGCCATTGTTCGACTGCAGTCACATGTACGTGTGGCGAACATTACATGCTGATGGAGAACACCCGTTCCACCTACGACGTTGTCAGGAGCTAACGCCGAGCGACTACTTGCCACGTCTAGAGTTTTGTAGATGGGTGTTGGAGAACTGGCAACAAAATATTATTTGGACCGACGAGAGTACATTCACTCGTGTTGGGATGTACAACCAACATAATCAACATTTGTGGAGGCACGAGAATCCACATGCATGCCGTGTGGATTCATTCCAGCACAGATTCTCTGTAAACGTGTGGGCGGGCGTCATCGGTACACACGTACTCGGCCCCGTTTTTCTACCGAGGTTGACTGGAGATACCTACCTACAGTTCTTGCAGGAGACATTGCCGGTGTTATTAGACGACGTCCCTCTCGTACTTTTACGACAAGTCTTTTACCAACACGATGGTGCTCCCGCGCATTTCACGTGGACCATTCGACGGCATCTTGATGCGGAATATGGCACGCGTTGGATTGGTCGTGGGGGACCTGTACAGTGGCCTCCCAGATCGGCTGACCTAACGCCGTTAGACTTTTATTTGTGGGGTCGAATAAAATCCCTTGTGTATGTAAACGAGGCAACAAGTGTCGATGACCTCAAACAAAAAATCGAACACGCATTTGTGATAGTGAAAAATGACACTGAGGTTCTTAGCAAACTAAAATTAAATTTAAGAAAGCGTGCTACAAAGTGCATCGAACAAGGCGGTGGTCATTTTGAAAGTTTAATGAAAATGGGACGAAGAAGTAGTGTTAATTAGTGTAAATTCTGTAAGTACCTATTAATACGATTTTATTTTAATTACTGTAAATATTATGATTCAAATCTTTTAAACACGCCGACTTTGAATATTTTTTACACGTAATAAACGGTAAACACGACTTATCAGGGTTTAGAGGGTAATGTCGCGAAAGTTACGCGTCTGAGATAAAAAAGTTCTGCGTTCCCCGGTGTCCGATGATAGTACCTACCTACACGTGTAGGCGCGGCGGCCGGCGGCGCGCGGCGGGGGGCGCGCGATTGGCGGCGCGGGCGCCGCCGCCCGGGTGCTCCGCCCTACTTTACTGATACATCACAGTCGGGCAAAATGTCGCTTGGTTTAAAAATACATCCCCGTTACTAAGCCTAATATCTTAGATTCGTATTGCTAATGTAGATTATTTAATACAATCGTAAAATTAAATTAAATTATTCAAAACCGCCAGTCCAAAGCCTGTGAAAGTGTGATGGAAAGATGGAATCATAATTTTCGGTCATTGAACTGACGTACCTAGTGACTACACTTGCAGTGCTTAGCCAGCTGATGGCGGGCGAACTGGTGTGCGCGGGTGTGCGCTCGCTGCTATAAACAGTTGCTATGAGTGTGTGCGTAGAGAATAGTATGCTCAAACGTTTTACGTTTAGTCAGGACAACTATTTTATATTATGTGATTTGGTTTGGTTTAACTAAATTAAATTACAGATGTTATTTTAGTTTTATAATTTAATATTCTAATTGGCGTGTCTGAGGTCTTGCGTTTATTCCGTTACATGTTGTATATACAAAAAAAAGAACAAATATTGAGTTTTCGCGTCTATTAATTAATTCCTAATCACAATTAACTACCTACCTACAGATGCGGAAACTCAATTTATATATATTTTTTACTTATACTTTATTTGCACGCGAGTTAGCTACGCAGTATGGGAATATCAACAACCAGTATGTCCACAGCTGGCTTAACACAGTCATACGTTTGTCTGTACTTAGCCATGATAGCCATCATGTTCATAATCCTCGGAGCTTAGTCAACATCATCTTACTACTACGGAGAGATCCTCATTAATAAGTCATGAATGGTAATATATCTGGCATTGAAACCGAATGACATTCATTCGGTCAAATGTGCTTTCGAATCGTGAGTGATCATTACATAATCTAAGTGAGTGATACAGTCAGCGACGTACTAGATGTACCTATTTTTTCACATGATGTAGTGAATAACAGTCGATAATAAAATTCAAAGATTAAAAAAAAAAAAAAAAACTTGTAAACCAATTCAGGCACTTTAGAACAGTTAGTCCAATTGCCTCGTTCCAAAGTGTTGACTTTCAATGAAGAAGAACGGGCATGAAACTCCGTGGTCACTCTTTTTAGTTTAGAATGTTGTATACAATATTATAATAAACATTGATTTCGAACAAAAGTTATGTGAGGACAATAGATTTGAAAGTTATCGAAGGCCTGTAAACTAAATAAGCCAGATACGAAAAAAAATAAAAATATTGATGGAATTGTCGTGGCAGCGAGGACATGAGACGACAAAAGTTCCAAACTATATCTTTTTTTTTACACTTTTCCCCTCACTAGGATTTTTCCAGTATCGAGGGTACAGTTTATTAACATACATCTCACATGCACACATACCCAGACACGAAGCAACTATCTGTAGATCATACAAATATTTGTATTGTGCGGGGATCAAACCCGCGGCACGTAGCGCAGAAAGATAATCGCTTAGCCACTGCGCGCCAACCGAGGTATCACCATTATCATGGCATCAGCCAAATTATGTTCCCTGCTGATCACAGGCTGCTCTGAAATTGTGATACGTTATACTAATACGTAATCATGACCTTGACATGACTATAAATACATTATCTTCAATGAAAAATACTGAATTCAATCGCTTTTTAAATTAATTTGGTGCTAATCGACAGGTGACAATTTGATGCGGAGCTAATCGGCAGGTTTTATTTTTAGATTTATAATGTAATGTGTATTTAGTTATAGGGCTTTCTTTTTAAAACGCTTTTATTAGCCTCACCTGTAACTAACTATGTAAAAAATCTTGGAAGATAACTTTGACCCACTTCCCGGTTTCCGATTGAGCTGAAATTTTGCATACACGTTTATGACAAAAGCGTTTTGTTTACTTTTTTTTTAAACTATAATATTTATTTCTATTTAATTTGGGACTTTTTAATTAACCATTTAAGTTTATGTTTTTGGTTAATTAGCTAATAGTCTTCCTAAAAGTTACAAATAAATATAAATAATAAATTATTTTTGAATTCAAATAAGATTCCAAATAACTCCTGTACATTTATGACATTCAAAAAGAAGTTGAAACACAGCGATATAATGTTTTCAGATTAAAAAACACGAATGGTGGTATCTAGTTAGTTCGTCCAATTAAGTGCTAACTGTACCCAATCACAGGTTAACTGGCGCTGTCGCTAACTGCACTTTTAATATTTAACCACTATTGTGCTGTGTGGGTTCTGCAGACGGGGCAACTGTTGTAGCCCGAGTGTTGCCGGCGACTTAAAGATGCGGTTTCAAATTGATCAACTTTTACATAAATCAAAGTAATTTTAGTATCGTATCCAGATGAAGTCGCTGTCGTCGTTTTTGTACTGTATCAAATAAATACATTTTTCTTTTCTGTATAAAAGAGAAGTAGGAACTAAAAGACATATTGCGCTGACCAAGTATAAAATGGGATAAGTAAGGATAGGAAATTCAGATTCAAATGCATTTCTTCCAAAAAAAAGGACGTTTTCAATTAGAAAAGATGCATTTTTTTTGTTGCCTTTTTACTCCGCCTATAACAGACCGATTTTGAAAATTCTCTTTTTGTTTAAAAATGTATACTCTCGAAGTGGTCCCATTTAAATTTGGTGCAGATCCGATGAAGACCTTCGGAGATATACAATGGAACTCTTGAATTAATAACAGCATATCGCTCGCGATTGCTGTAATCGCATGTTTATGTATTGTATATGCCACACAAAATTAAAAAGAAAATTAAAAATGTAAAAACCGACTTCAAAAAACTAAAAAGTATAAAATAATTTTCTTAAATATCTTAATAGCTTCTGAAGTCGGGGTCTATAACTCTTCATTGCACCTAGCTTGGCAGTTGCACCGACTTCAGAAGTTGTTAAGTTTTTTAAGAAAATTATTTTATACTTTTTAGTTTCTTGATGTCGGTTTTTTTTTTAAAGTTTATTTTATTATCCAACCGAATATAAGTTGCCTCGTCGTGCCATCATCTGCATCGTGTTATTGGAACAGAAGCATCATTTATCTTCACCGTCAATAACTATGACAAATAACCAATCATCATGACTTTCGCTGACTCCAAGAGTGAATCAACTTAATGTAAAGTTATCATTAATAACATCAGAACAAAGGGTACATTAGCGTAGTATATAATTCAACAATCACCCATGAATGTACGTCACCGCTAGAGACCGGCCTAACGCACAATAAATAAATAAACACACGTGACGAGATATTTAATCGTTTCTATATTAGGCCGTCTAGACGCGATGAGCTACGGCCATCAGTCAGGGCGGTTTGATACTAAAGCCAGGTGTCAGGCCGACTTACATGCATTGATGATTTGGAGCGTGAGCGTCAGCGGGCCTGAGTGATAAGCGATTAGCGAGTTCGAATAGGCTACTGCATAGGTAGTTATTCTGTAAGAACATTTCGATCTCGATTCGAATGTCACTCGTATTGTCAGTTAGAGAGATTTGATCCATAAGATTAACCCTATCGATTGGTGCCATAAAAGTACAGACTGCAATTTTTTCGGATTTTAGTCGGTTTGATTCTCGGGTGTGGCAAGCGTTGTTACAAAAGTAGTAAAATGCATATTTGTCTCTTTTTAAAAATAAAGGAATGTTTCCTTTGAGTAAAATTTGCTGTCTTCAGTATTTAGAGCACTTTTCCTCATTATTTTATTTTCTTTTTTGTCAAGTGCAGCTTCGGTAATACTTCGTACAACTGCTACTATGATTAAATAAATATTGAAAACCTGTTCTATAGTATTGGTGTCTGTATTCAATTATTATTATAATCGATTCTAGCTTAAATTTCAAGTATCAATATGCATGCACATGCAAAATAAACATGTAAATAAAAATGTAATCACCTACATTTTATTTTTGAGAATTGTACAACGTAGTTATGGATTCAAGTAGGTTTCATAAGTAATGAATTCACGAGTTTCAAGGTTAATTGAAAAAGTCTTTGACATCAAGTCCTACGCTTTTATCTCTGAAAGATTTGTGTGGTGAGCAAATTTTAATAAAACATTTTGCAGTTGGCTACATTTATACGGCACATTTGCATTTTAATCTCAGTCCTTTCCCGGCAGTTCATTCGTGACAGCATCAAAAATTATTAAGATGGCAAAATTTTACTATTATTTTTGTACTTTGTTACTAACAAACGGCAAGTGTGATGGGCAACTTTCGCCCCGAGACTCATTAAAATAAAAATAAAATATTTTCTCTGTAAATATTTTTCCATCAAATATTGCATTTCATAAGTCTTTTTAACATTTATAATTTGATTAAAGTGTATCTTATTAATACAATTCTTTCGGTTCAGAATGGGTTCTGAAAAAGTCATAATTGCATTCAGGAATATCATTTATTCACACCTTATAAATTATAAAAAAAAAAAAAAAAAAAAAATAAAAAAAAAAAAAAAAAAAAAATCGTTTAATTCAGACCATATCTTATCATATCTTATAAATTATGCTGCAAAATAAATCCAAAGATCTTTATATTACTGAATTCTTAATAATTGTCTTAGACCTTGTTCACATAAGTTGGGGTCGATCGTCAATCTAACCAGATGCAGCTGCATAATAAAACATTATGGTCAGCTTGAAACTGCCATGCCAATCTTATTCAGAGGCAAATCATTATTATCCTGTTCTTATTTTTTATTCACATTACATTATTCTCGCAGCTCTTATCACAACATTGTACTAATCAAGATTCTAAGCAATTATTTTAAAAGAGTTTCCATGGAGTTTCTGCCCGGTTTTTGGAACTGCGCACCTAATGTCTGTTCGACATTTCATAAGTCCCATGTATCGAGTTTATATGAAATAAAGATCTATTCTATTCTATTCGTTAAAATGCTATTACGTAGTTCGCTATTCTAAGGATCTAAACTTTATATGAAACCAAACCGCTGGTAACAATTCAATACTAAAATAGTCTTTCTATAACCGCTCTGCTAACAATGGGCCTCCACCCTCATTAGCAATTCCGAGTGATACGATGTCAGCACAGCACTGAACCATCCACAGGCCGGTTTAGCCTTTGAATTAGACTGTGCCATGCCTTATTATTGCGTATAAACAGCTAGGATATGTTTAGGTTAGGCAGAGATATGTATTAAACTTAAAAGGTACCTATTTGGTAGATTTAAAAAAGTATTTTTTTAGATACTTTATTAGAAGAAAGTTTATAGTATTTTCAGTTATGTACCTACATAGGTTTTAGGCACGGTTTAGCATCGTTTGTTGAGATTATCAAGTGCATGTGTAAAATATTTTTTATAGAAAATTAAAAGTATGAGATATTATGGTATTGTTTGTTATATGAATACTCCGTTTGAAATAAGATTAGACACGTTTAGCAAACCCTTTTACAGTGTATTCAACCGATTTTAACTTCTATTCCGTACGCATAAGGATGGCATTAAAAGCAAAAACGTATATACGATAACAAATGTTTACTGCAGCTGTAATTTGTCATGTCACCAACGTAATAGAAGTCTATAGAATAAAGTGTAAATGGAGTTATTTAAATTTCTAATGTTATTTCGAACGGAGTATAAATAATGGTCAAAATTCGAGAAAAAAAAATATCTTGTCCAACAGTGGCCTAATTTTATGATATAAATAGAATGAAAATCATTCCCGAATGTTCATTTAAGTTTTTATATCCAAAACGCATAATATATTTAAGCGCACGTAAATTGATAAAACGAAACGCGGGTGTTAACGGATTGTTTATTTATTCATAAAACATAATGCCTTTTTATTATTTGCAGTTTGTTCATCCGGGATATTTAAAATCTACTTTATTAAGTAAAAAGGGTGAACATTACTTTAAAAAATTAAATTATCTGAAACTTCTTGAGCACATGTTAATGGGCATTCCATACCTATTAGACAGTACCTACTAACATCGATATGAAACTGATAACAATATTTATTGGCGGCCATATAGATAGAATCTAAATCACACATTTCCGACCAAGATTTGACTACGAAAGGCATCTACTATCTACTTATGGAGGCTTTTCTAGTGTACTGCGCCCATACAACAGATAATTTTTGATGACTGTGTTCAAGGCATATTTAAATTTTTGACCAAGACCGAAGTACCCCTGGGTTAGTGCCAAACAGGAAACTTAACAGTACTTTGCTATGGAACAATCAATTATCTCAGTCTGTTGCTGAACATAGGCTTCATTTAATGGGCATCAAGGTGAAGGACCAAGTATTGTGCCTTGGGAGATCCCTACTCCCTATATTTACAAACTAAAAAACTGAAACAAAAATCTACACCTCCAATTTCCTATAGAAATCAGTTCCCATTCACAGGTCACGGTGCACTATAAAGCTAACAAGCACCATTCCACAATGCCGCCACTGAACCCAAGTTTCGTTGCAACTTCATGAAGTACGGTCTACTAGCTCTAACAATAGCTGCAGAGTATGCCGTACCGTATTCATAGCGTTCATACAACTCCCAGGGGTACAAAGTTAATTTCAAGTTAGGCGCACGCCTGTGACGCTCTCTCATTTATTAAAATACTAACATCTTGAACTTAATAGGTTTTGGTAACTGTGAAAGTTGATGGAGCAGTAGACCAATGTTCGGTTAGGTTATCTCTAGCTGTGTCGGTTTAATGTAGATTGTTAGAACTAATAACCCCATAATGAAAGGTAAAATGCACAAAGACGGCAAAGTTCCTCTGAGGTGTTCGGACGATCGAAATAGGAATATAATATGTTTATGTGTACCTATAATTATGAATCTGTATGTGTTTATTTGTAAATCCTGTTTGGTCTTTTTATTGTTTTTTATCTATATGTGTCAATAAACACGTTTTCTTTCTTTCTTTCAAGAAAACGCGATGTTAATGCAATGATGATGTTCTTGGTCCAATAACATCCTAAAAGGTCTGCAACGCATCGGTGACACCTCTGGTGTTGCGGATGTTCATGAGCGGCGGTGATCACTTATCATCAGGAGCACCGCGAGCTCGTTTGCCATACAAAAACAACAACAACAACAATATTGTTCGTTTAAAACCATGAATAAACGTGCCTAATAAGATTACTCACTCAACAAAAAATTACAAAGCACATCCAAACATTGTTAAAACAGTTCACGTATAAACGTCTGTATCATTTAAAGGGGAAAATCTAGTTAAAACGAAACTAAATAAACAAAATATTTAGAATAATTCATATCGAAATCACGCGTCGAGTACCCGCATATTAGCGTATCTACATATTTTTATGACTGTTTATACGACTTTTCTTTTTTACGACATTTGGTCCTCGCCCTGAAGGGCGTCGAAAGGGTTTTGACCGATTTCTTCGTATAATTCTATGGGATTTTATGTTTGAATATGATTTTGCATTTTATATATTATTACTATTGAGTTTAAGTTATTAAATTGCTTTTTATTTATGCTTTAAATGCTAATATGTAGCTTAGCATGGGGACTACGAAGTTGGTGGTGACTACTATCTCAGGCCAGACTTCGACAGGCACAGATATCTTCACGCCTGCAATTCCTGTGATAATGGCAGAAGTATCAAAAATACAAGTAGCAGGAGTTCCCATGACATGTAATCCCATAAATAAATCCAGCCCATTACTGTCCCACTGCTGGACACGGGCCTCTTCTCGGAATGAGAAGGGTTAGGCATAAGTCCACCACGCTGGCCTAGTGCGGGTTGCTGGACTACACACACCATCGAGAACTTTATGATGCCCTCTCAGATTTCCTCACGATGTTTTCCATCACCGTTATCGCAAGTGATAATCAAATTCTAATCCGCACATGCATGTACGAAAAGTTTGAGGTGCTAGCCGGGTTTGAACTTAGACCCTCCTGCATGGTAGTCGAGCGATCAATCGCTAGGCTATCACTGCTAAAGCTGTACAAAAGTATATTTAAAACGAACCGATTAAAAATTAAACCTGTTGCGTCAAGAAAATGTAATAAATTCTTACCATGCATAAGAAAATCGCAGTATGGTGAAGCTGGTGAACGACCGTTATTAGCAATGAAGGCTTGACATTGGACAGACATACTGCAGGTACTTGGACGTTTCATAATAGACTGTTCACACTGAGAGAAAACTGTGTCAGGAGCAAACGAATGATTGAACTTTTAAAAGGTTTATAGAATCAACTCCGATTCCTGATGGTGTAGATTATTACCAGAGTATCTCGATGACGATGAAGTCAGTATTACCAACTTAGCGTATTCGGCGCTAGATCTAACGCTTTATTGGCTCTGTCAGCGCCCAAAAAACTTATTTAGCACCTAACGCCGAATATAGTGGTTATATTGAGATAATTATAAAAGTATATTCATTCAATGAAATAATGGATCTTTCGTGTAGCAAGAAGCAAAATTATTTCTATAATTGTCCACCCAACATAAAAAAAAAAAAATTGCTATATGTTAATAAATTTTTACTTGGTTTTTGATCTAGTGCTTATTTCCAAAACCACATGAATGTAGCGCTTTTTAACATCTTGTACGTGATCACCATCTTGGATATGCGCATAAGACCACTCTCGAATGAAATCAGTTCCTTTTGATTTTCCAATTTAACACAAGACAGAGTCTTTGCGCCCACAACATAGCTGAGCAGGTAAAACTTCACCTAAAGCTTGACCTCGCCAACGTTCCTTAACCTTATTGATCAATAGAGCTGCGCGCTGCCCATTTTGCCCTGTCATTCAGACTTCTAATTATCGTATCGTCCAAGTATCGTCTATAATCTACTGCTGAACAGACCTTTTAAATAGACTGCTAAAATGATCCAATTATGTCATTATCACTCTTGGCGACGTATGGTGATCGTGGGTTGGTACTTAGGTACAAGTGACGTGCACTCCATAAAGATTAAATAATACAAACGTTAATATGTAGAAAAGAAAGAAAGCAAAAGAGTTTATTAGATTTTTAAATTTGTCTTTTATCGAAGAGGCAAATGATGGTGGAGAAAACAAGTTTGTCCACAGAAAAGTCGAGGACAAAACCATCTCTTTACCGTTTTCTCTCTCGATTTTTCATTTGGTCTTCTATCAAGGAGACAAAGGGAGGAGAAAACGGGTTTGTCCACGGAAAGGACTGGGACAAAACCATCTCTTTATAGTTTTTTCTCCCGATTTTTCAGTTTATCTTCTATCAAGGAGAGATAAATGGTGGAGAAAATGGACTTAGCCATGTGCCGTGCTGGCCCAGCTGGGGGAGAGTAGTGGGAACTATTCTTTGTCGGAATTCGGCTAAAACTAAAAAGCTTGACCAAAATTGGGCATAGCATGTCATATCGATTGCACTCACCGTGTCCAGTAGCAAATTATGAGGCTTACTTGTGATTATAATTGTTACTTGGCTTACCTGATGGTGGCATATGGTGGATCTCACGGTTAGTCACGCACGTACCGCAATTAGGAATGTTTGCTGAGTGCGGGAGAAGGGTTCAGTTTTATAGAGGACTCTTTTTTGTTTAATATAGTTTTTTTGTATTCAAATTAGTTTGTGTAGAAGGCATCTACGGCCTTCTGCAACTTATTATGATGGGCAAAGTAGCCGGCAAGAGACACGTTGGTCGCAGGAAGAAGTTGTGGCTGAGGAACCTTCGGGAGTGGACTGGAGTCTCGAGTGCTGCACAACTGTTTCGCCTCGCGAGAGACAGAAAGAAATATGCAGAGCTGACTGCCAACCTTCGCTAGTCGGAGAGGCACTCTAAGAAGAAGAAGAAGAAGGCATCTATACAGGATTCTCCTTGTGGGTACTCGAGAAGTCGCTAAGGAAATATATTAAATTCCTAGGAAATACGTGTAAATATAATTTAAAAATGTAAAGGGATGTATCACAAAACAAATTAACTTGCAACCTCGATATCTTACTAAACTAAGGGCTATATTCACCGACAACATAACAGATGATTAAAATGAAAACGGCTGTTTACCCATACAAAATTTCATGGTAAACGGGTGATTTTGACTTTTATGTAGTCGGTGAACTTGGGCCTTAATATCGTATTCAGTATATTGCCAGCTCGCTAAAAATGACATAAATAAAACTGTACAAAACGAGCAACGAAAGACTTCTCCACATCACTGTCAACTGGTTGCGTGCGAAGAATGCAGGCAGGTTTGCCACGTACAATGGCAATTTTTATAGACACGTATAATGGTCATTCTTAGGGGTATCATTTTCCTTTTTTTTTTGGTAGCAATACATTGGTTTAACTTGAATCATTGTCTGGCGGTAACTACATATATACGTAGAATGATACAGATTTTCATACTTCGATGGAGATAATTAACTAAACTAGTGGTCGCCCAGTGGGCGAAATTCGACCGTAATATTATAAAATTTTGTTAGCTTTTGCACTCCTCCTTATATAAACTTTAACCATGCCAAATTTCACGCTCCTCCGTGGGCGCAATATGTTTCAAAAAGTGTACAATTTTTTCTCTTCACGTATTCATAATAAGATATTTTAGAATCAACAGTAGGTACTTATCTAGTCCATATCGGTATTACAGCTCAATATCGTTTGCCGAGAAAACCATCCAATTCTTTTTTATGATAGATATCTTTTCTATTCTGTCTTAAGTCTAGACTTTAAGTGGTGTCTGAAACATTTGAGCGGTCACTCTCGTAACTTTATTTGTTGTAGTCTACTTGATTGGACAAACTTTTATTGGTCTGTTGCAACTTCGAAAGTTCCCTTGGCGGTCCTGCCTCCTCGGCGTCTTCAGTTTGAAATATGGGCCCTGTTATTATTAGAAATAGCGTTCATTTTTCAATGTTGTTGCTACTTTTTATTGTCTAGTTGAGGGGTTAATACACTTAGATCTGAGCTGCAAAGATTATTGTGAGATGAACTTGTGGTTTTGTGACTAAGCTGGGATTGCCAGCTGCCAATTTACCAAATATGTTAGCGAGATTTAATAAGTTCCTTGTCCACATGAATCAAACAGGATTTTTTTTATGTAGTGCGCAAAATTTTCAGAACGATTCAGTGTCCGTTCTCAAATAAAATACACAATAGGAGTCCCAACTCCATGATTGGTAATTTTTTTACACGGTAGCTCGAAGTTTAGTCTTCGCGATCGTATTGAAGTTTATTACCAGAGTCTGATGTTCATTACCATTTTGTTACTCGGTAGACCCGCGGATTTGCGAATCTATTGAACGCAGTTCTATAGAAATCAATACAAAGCAAGAAATCCTTACGTTCCGTACTCTCCGTTGCCAATCAAGTGGACGCGCAGCATAAAGGTAATAAGGCGTGGATGATGTTTCTTAATGACCCATTTTAGTTGGAACCAACTGGTATACTAACTAGACCGCGCTACGTCACAACTTCTGGAAATGGCTGGGCTGGTCGAAGAAAGTTTTGTATCGATTGTCAGAATTTATATACCACTTGAAACAAAACGGAACGACGAAGCCCAAAATAGGACAGAGTTGGGTCAATGTTAGCCTATTCCTATCTCTGAAGAAAATTAATAATTGTTTACATGTATTTGCTTGTTCTCCTTATAATTAGAATTGCTCATGCAGTTTTGTAAAAATTATCTATATTTTAATACGTGAAGAGAAAACTTTGTCCTCCTTTTTAAGCATATTGCGCGAACGAAGGAGTGTGAGATTTAGCATAGTTATAGTTTATATTATGGCTAAAATTATGGTCGAATTTCGACTACTGGCGGACCACTAGTATCTAATTATAAATAATAGGTACTGCTGGCAGGTATAGGCAACCTCGTGGTTTGGGAGGGTTTTTTCGTCCACCAAAACGCTTTTGTGATTTCTGTCTTTAGTCCCGTTTTTTTTATACTAAGTACTCATGTGCCAAACAAGCATACGGCCTGCTTGATAGTAACCTATGGACGTTTCCAACAACAGGGGCATCACTCGCGCGTTGCCGACCCTAGTACAACCAGTGCACAGTGTTATGTTGGCAGCAGAGGACCTACTACACAACACTTCTCCAAGTAGTACTGGCGACCTTGCTCACCGTGAACACAACACTGTGAAAGAGTGTTATTTGGCTACGAAATTCTGTAAGGCGGACGTACTTCCCCAGTCGAGCAGCTACAATTTAGCGCAAAAGGTTCCGTTATACCCTACTCTCCTAAACTTTGCTGCGTCTGTTATCATTGTAAGTCGTGGTTTTTGTAACGGTCCAGGCGTAGAGTCCAATATTTACACCTATAATTGGTTATTTATATTATACTAGCTGTGCCCGCGACTTCGTCCACGTGGAATTTAACAAAATTAAATATTGACAAAGCTACTCCTCATAACATCAGCTATCGGCCAGTGAAAGTTTCCATGGAGATTACCATGGAGTTTCTTGCCGGTTCTTCTCCATAGGGTCTACTATTTGGAACCGTGCACCTAGAGTCTCGACTTTTCATAAGTGCCTGTATCTGGTTTACATGAAATAAAGATCTATTCTAATATTCTAAAGTCCCGTCAAAATTGGTCCAGACGTTTCGGAGATTAGCCGCAACAAACAGACACACAGAAAAAATTATAAAAATTGTATTTTCGTTAAAAGTACCATACTTCATATGCATTTAGTAAAAAGCTGTTATTTTAACAATACAAACAGACACTGTATCTCGCTTTATCTAGTTAACAAATACTGTCATGGTATTATGACAGATGACAATCGTGCATAACCATCCAATGTTCGCGAATTTTATAAACTTAATTTATCTAGACATTGAAACAAAACAAAGGTTCACGATTTATTTTATTTTACTGGTTTTTAAAAATATTCATCAACTATGCAGCTACAGGTCGGCTTGTCGTGTTGACGTGTGCATATTAATCTATCTCTGGTTTCGACCTACCTATTCCGAGCCGAGATACTGACACGGTTATTTGTCCTACATAATAGCACTATCTGTGATTGGGGCCTGTACCGATTAGGAATAAATTGAGGATTTATTTTATTTAAAATGCTTCATTTACAATGTACAAAGGTGGTCTTAATGCTGTAGGCGTTCTTTACCAAACAAGCTTAGGATGATGCAGAGACAATGAAGGTAGATGCACCAAAAAACAAACATAAATGAGAAGTATAACTATTATACTTAAAAACAACTATATAAACTTACATAAACATTACCAATATACAGTGGGCCAAGCACGAATGTTTTGACGTATCGTAACGTAAACGTAACCACATTTAGAACCAAAAATACACGTTTAATCCATGATATTTTTTGGAAATACATGCAATATTTTTATATTTTCATGAAACAAGTGCGTTTGTTGCATAAAATTGAACAAAAATGCGATAGATTCATCGTATTTTATAATCAAAATTTGCTTACATTTACGTTACTATACGTCAAAACATTCGTGCTCGGCCCACTGATATACAGATACAATATACGGAACAATAACATAGGATTGTATTGTACAATAACATAGCATCACACCTCTATTTTTTTAAGGTTAGGCTGAGGTGTACAATTGTACACCCACTTTTCGTAGATGCCGTTATAAAGTCCCATCTAATATCCCAGAACATCGTGAGTAACTTTTGTTTTGTGGACTAAACCTGATGATTATCAGCTTTGGGCAGAATATTTTTTAGTTAGTTTATTAGGGTTAATATATACATATTTATGTCATGTGTATATAGCTGACAGGTGGGATAGCCTTATATTGGGGCATTGGATACGTCACTGTGGCATAGTGTTTATTAAATCAATAATATTGTTTTTTGGTAGATGTAAGTAGGTACTAACATTAGTTTATAAGATTTTTGTATACTAACCAAATGGATTTACAGTCTGAAAAAAGATTTTAATTTTTATAGAAGAATTAGTGAACGAATTTCTAATAAGAGCATAAAAAATCGATTATTATTACATTCATATTTTATATAACCCCTTACGCAAACGTGCTTCATTTGAAGAGCCCTTCATTCGATAGAGTCACTCCCCGACGCGCTGCGCTTATAAATCGTCGTGCGACAATAATTAGTCGCACGTGTGTCGTGCGTTTGATTTGTGGATGCCGCTTCCGGTGAAACACACGCAATCGGTCGCATCAGTCGGGGTCTGCTTATGTTTTATAGAAAGTAAAAGGCGATGGCACTGAATACTTTGTTGAGTAACAATTACAACAAAATTAACATAATATCCTTATTTTTAACACACTTTTATTAGCTTCACCTACAACTAACTAACTATTTAAGAAAATCTTGGAAGTTAAATTTGATCAACTTCCCGGTTTCCGATTGAGCTGAAATTTTGCATACACGTTCCGTTTGGATGACTAAAGTGTGTTCTATAGTTTTTTATAAACTTTTTTTTTTGGTATTATGGCAATCCTTTCTAAGTATTCTTTATGACATTCCCGCCTGTATTTTGGTACGATCTGTCAAATCTAAGTCGCAGATCGATCTTGAGAAATCTATTATGTTCGCGTTCCGATCGGACCTTATTCGAGCGGAAATATCCGAGCGAGACGCGTTGTTGTGTTGTCACTGGCAAATAATACCCTAAAGGTACTAACTTAACGCGTTATCCGTGCTTAGGTTTGGCGCCACGTCGCTGGATAGTTTCTGGGTCCTAAGGGGTAGAAATTCAAGCCGATTTCCATGTCTGAAATTAATAATCATCAGTAAATCGCAGTCTATAGAGTTGTTTCCAAAGTTGAGCTAAAACAAAACCAATATCGAAAAGAAAAAGGTAAGTTATGCTTAAAAAACAACAATCACAGACCTTTTTAGCATTTGTAGCTGGCCTTTAATATTGTCTTTGTTTTTATTAGTTTAGTATTTATATTTAAATTATATTTATATATATAATATACTTATATTTAGTTATCTTTATGAGCCCTCTGAACTCTCTCCCTCTCTCCTTCTAGCACCTATAATAAGCGTACTATTAAAGGTGCTAGAGGGAGAGAGTTCAGGGGGCTCATAAAGATTTGCGCATACTATAATAGGTACCCATGGACATAATAAGTATAGGTGCCACAATCTTAACTGACTTGGTCATGGCGTCGCTGCCGTCGCTTTCACCAATGTCATCTCCCTACAAAAATGACATTTGGAAGTCATGTTTGTTCCGTAGCGACGTTAGTTCCAATTTTGGTCACCGTGACAGATAAGTTTGGCACTTTAATGTCCGTGGTAATACCACAATAAGTAATACTGTCAATGGAATGACACTGTGTAGACTTATTATGTCACTTAATTACGATATTTATTATCGAAGTATTTGAGTAGAATGATGAATCGATTTCTTCCTACTTTTTATATTTTTTTTAAATTTCATTTTTGGCTATCTATCTTGCGCTTCACCTGATGGTAAGTGATCACCGCCGCCCATGAACATCCGCAACACCGGAGGAGATCCTTTTGTTAGTACCATTTATTTGTCTAACGAAAGCATTATCATACTGTCTTAAATAAAATAGTTTTTTTTTTAACATAAATTACTTAATTGTAATATTATTTAGGATACACACGGTTAATCGGAAAACACAAAAATTAATTGAATCACATAGATATTATATAAAGTATTTAAGTAGGATATACCATGACAAATGTATGATGTCCTAACCACGGACATCGTTCCTACTAGATTATTAGCAGCGGCCGCGGTCAGCGACGTTACTGATGCCACTTCCGGTAACATGCACGCGATACCGGACACACCAGGTATTAATAAGGCTAGTCAATCGCGGTTGAAGTGGTTGCATTCTGAGCCACATATCGATAATCTAGGTTCGTTCTGTTACAAATATTTAATAAACACAAAGATTAACTGCCACAGTTTATTTGAAGTGCCTAATCAGCTTTCCCTTGGTGGGACTCGGCCCTCAGCGCCAGTCTCTCCCCGATCGTCGTGCAAGTTCTAACTCCTCTCTGTATCTAAGTACCTACACCAGTTTTAAAATGTAACCTTCTTTTGATATTTCTATAATCTACCTATGTGTGAAAATTAAAAACTTATTTTAAACTATAGGTACTGCAAGACTCCGTGTAACAGTTCGATGTTAAATTATAATAATAAAAATTAATAATTTTTTTATAATTTCCTATTCTTCAAATATGTATTTCAGCGACTGCATTTCCTCATAAGGAAGCAAGATTTGGTAGTTGATAAGTAAATAAAATAAATATTGACTTCAACCGGGCTAACATGGACGCCGCGATATATTTTTGTCATCGCATTATCTCGTACGGAAACACGTTTTTAAAGGCATCTCGTCTTGTCATGTCATTGTCGACAAAGCTCTGTCATGGCGCGCATGTTTGCCTAGATCATATTTGATTCACGTGAAAGGACTTTATTATTTAGAAGCATAACGTTCATATTTTATAAAATATTTATATACTAAAAGTAAAAGGTTCTTAACACATCACTCAAGTCCCCCGTAACAGTCTTAACTCGCGTCGACAGTGTCAATATAACCAATAAACTTGTCCAAACTTTTCTAACTAGCTCCTGAACGAAATTTATCGATTTAAGGCCTTTTCCACCCCATACATCAGGGTTGATATTGATAGTCGGTGACAGACCGGCTTTGACATCCCCTAACTACACGATTACACTCTTAAACCAGCCTTCAACTTAACAGACACAAGCAATTTGCAACCTTATTACAATTGGATAAGGTCTTCTGTTTTGAAGTTGTGTTTAAACTTAGGGTTGTCAAGAAACTTGTGCGGTATCCAAGAAAATATTTTTCTTTGAAAACGTACTGAGGTTTCTGAGTGGAGGCTTACGGGGTTTTATTTTTTCTCTCTCTCAAACGCTGCCTTTTCATAACTGTCGGGGACGGGGATCGATTCGGTCAGAAGATTTGGTTTCTTAATCCGGTCTCATCCGTTACGGCAGCCGTCCGTTATGGTTTAAATCAGTTTAGATCTTTGTTTAGTTTTAGTTTTAAGTTTGTTTTTTTTGTTTATGGCTTTATAGGGTTATGGGATTTTGGGGTAGTGGTAGATGGGATTAGAATTATGGGAATTCAAAAGTTTTTGTGGTTTTAAAAAGATTATTCGGGATTTGTTTGGTGGACCTATCATTATTTACCATAATGTAATTAGAAGACTTCGTCAATCAAAGTCTAAAATATTTTTGTCGCTCAATTAAGTAATGTGTTTGTCGAGCACTAAAGTTTTCTAATAGCGAGAATAAATTCACACCACTGTCAATGAATTTGGAATGTTTTAGCAGAGTTTATATGAAGCCAAGCGAGCTAAACAAATTGATGGTTCCAAACAATCCGTGTACCGATGTCAGTCTGTTAGATATTATAGTTAGCTAGCAGTTATATCAAGTTACATAGATATTATGGATTGTGCTGCCTAAAGTTTGAGTTTCAGTTTATTGGAGATAAAGATAAAATGCCAGAATTAGGTATTCTGAAACATAAAAAAACTATTTTACTCTGTACTATGAAAAATACATTATAAAATTGTTTAAAAATTAAAACCATACATGAAGCTTTCAACAAAGTCGATACAAAAATAAAAGGTTACATTAGCCACATAAATTTGAAAACAGAATCAATAGCGGCTGTCCAAATGTTTGCAACCAGTGCGCCCGCACCGGAAGTACGTAGTTAAACAAGATGGCCGCCGGCCGGTCACGTGACCACTACCCGGATTCACCCCGACTTCCGGTGCTCGCAACATGTCAAGTGTATTGCAGGTAGTTATGGTTTGATAATTATCAATGCCATTATAACAACCCCATGCGTCGTGGATAGCATGCATCTGTCATGATTTTTTGGTTTTTCGAGTGGTCTGTTATCTTAATTATAGTTACTAATTAATTTATTTTGTACAGCCCTATTTAATTTATTTTATGGTTTAATAATGACATTAGGTAGTACATTTTTATGGCTTTTTATTCATATTTTTGTCGAGGTTTCAGTGCATCTTGGTGACTGGGCTAGCCTCGTAAAGTCACACTTATACATTAAGTAGGAAATACTTAAATTAGTAATAATTATGACAAACTACTAAGTATTATTAAATAACACGACAAACAAGATGTGATTAGAATATTTTCTTTCAACACTTCCTAGTATTATTTTCTTCTTATAATATATGGTTTTCCGATCGCAGTGTTTTAGTCATTCATAAGGGTAGTTTAATTTTAATACCGATTTCATGAATTAGTTCAAAGTAATCGTCGTTCGTCAACGTAAAACCTGATATTTCGGATGTTTCAAGTATTTTTTGTTTAAGAATTGCGTAAAAGAATAAGTACCTATGTGTACCTAACTGTAGAGTATATTATTTAAAAAAAAAAAAAAAACCTTGTGTCCTTTTTGCAAAATATAAATTTATTTTCTTTCCTTCTTTCTTATAAGTACTACCTAAATGTGCGTATAATAAATATAACAGTATACCTACCTATCGTAAAACTTGAATGAAAGTTTAAAGAAACCAATCGTAGCGGTATAAATAAATAACATTTCGTATTTTTTTTACATATAAATGAGGAGGTGAAGAACAAAACCTCACTATTCAATTTTTAAAAAAAAAAATTTTTTAGGTCTATTTCCAAAAAAATGTTAAATTGATTAAAGCAAATAAGTAAAACCTTATCAAAAACACCTCTTTTCTTACAAAAAATTTCATTTGAAATAGAGAGTTTGGAACAAAACCACACTTAGACTCTAAAAAAATCTGTCTCCCATTAAACATTTTACTGTTTTCTCTAAAATTAGAAAAAGTGGAAAAGTGAGGATTTGTTCTTCACCTCCTCAAATTGAAAAATATAAAAAATACACAAAAGATATAAATAATACACATATACAATATACATTATATAGTAAAGTAAGTACATAAAGTGTGAAATAATACCAGAAGTGGTGCTGACTCTGTTGTTTACAAACTAAAGTTAATTTCACTATGTTTCTTTCTAACAAAAGAACATAAGAAAAGGATGGAAGATATTTATTTAGTTCTGTCAAATTAATCACTTGCTTGTTATTAAATTAACGTTAATTTAGTTGCTATCGCAATAGGTCGCGTCTACTTTCCGAAAATTGTAAAGGCGATAATTTGAGAGTTCTGAATATTTTTTGTCCTTTTTCAATTAACTTTGTAAGAAAGAGATGTAGTGATATTAAAATTAGTTTAACGAGATATGTAACAGAATGGGCACCATTAACTAACTAATATTATTAAATAATATTTTAAGGACAATATTTAACAGGGTATTTTTTTATTTAATGCGCATAATTCCTAAAATTATTCAGTCTCTGTTCCTCAATGCAACCGCAGTATTGGTAGGTATACACTTTAAACGAAAACGAAAATTCGTCTTAGTAGACACGCATAATTTAATAGTGCAAGTCATACAAAATCAAATTTTTATTTTGTTTTGTTTGCACTACATAATAAATTATCCTGTAATAAAAGTCTCTTCTAGTTATTAAGTACTAATATAGAATAAGTTGATAAAAATCAACTTATTCTACTAACTAACATATTAGATCCATTTGTTGTCTGATAAATAAAGATTATTATTATTATATATAGATACATATACAGAAAAAAAGTGTCAGAAAAGTCTGACTTTCTTTCTACCGACTAGACGTCTTAAAGCGATTATAATGTTACTGTCATACCTTTCTTAGAATTTCGAGATCGTTCAATTTAGAAATTAAAGTTGTAATTTAAAGGTCATGATAACCATCAGCCTGTCAGTCTTCGCGTGCGTTAAATTAATACGCCAATAGGTTATAAATAAGGTTGAAAAATCTAGAAATTTAAATTATAAAATTGTCTTGTGTCTTTTATAACTTCGAATCTTAATCCGGCCGCCATATTTATGTAATTTAATTTCATTTTCTGTTCTAAAAAAATACGCAAAGGCGTACCTAAATAAAAATAATAATATTTTTTATATAAATACATTTTTATTTTCTTATTATTAAAGAAATCAACAATTTTTTCTTGTTTTATTACTTTGTCATGCGAAGAAATCTATCTGCAAATCTAAACATGTTTTTTCGAATATTATTGTTAGGTACACAATATTTCACTCTACTCTCATTTGTCTAAGTGAAAGGACAGCAAAGTAAAAACTTATGTTATCTATATCTATTCTATACGTGTAAATAAAGATTATTTTGATAGATTCTTTTTAAATTTCGCCTAGGGATCGTAATGAGATTTGATTGATTTTTTTGTTTACGATCACAAAACGTGATACCAATTACGTGGTTTTATTTAATATAATGCAAAGTCATGCGGTTCGGCAAAGCGTTTTGAGGAAAGCCTATGTAATGAAGCCGGTTGGTACATTGTTATAACTAGTAAATGCTGTTCTTTTTATTTTTGTAATATTGACTAAATTCAGGTCGAATTTTGGCCAGTGCCGCTCCCGCAGCCCTAGATATTATTGTAAATTTGTTGTTTGAAAAGAGTATCCATAGAGTTTCTTGCCGGTATCTTCTCCAGGACCAACCACTTGGAACCGTGCCCCTAGAATCACAACCTTTTTAAAGTGTCTGCAAAGGCCCAGTTGAAATAAAAAACTTTGACTTTGACTTTGAAATATTACTCTTTACTTAAGGCTACTAAAATAATACCAAGCCCAAAAATCACACGACCATCAACTCAAGTCAAGCGCCACTGTTGCTCCATTTTATTAAGGTATCTTCGTTTAGATCTGATACATACTAACCAAAGATTCCTTTTTCAAAACAAAACTGTCTATATTATTCAGTTGGCAATTCAGACTGCTGATGTCGAAACGAGACAAGAAGTCTATTAGCTTTTTATTTTTGCAGTTTAAATTAGGAATTCTCAATTAGCTGGCCAGACTGACAGATTACATTCCTACTTAAAGTTGAGCGGATAGGGAGACTGCTGACGATGATAAGGCGATGCCGATTATTTCCCGCTTTGCAATGAAATAATAACAGTATTCAGAATTTTTATAATATAATATTTTAATTAAAAATATATTATTTTTATCATAAATATTTGAATTCCGATTTCATATACGAGTAGCTAACCAAAATATTATGTATAGTAAAAATATATCGTTTATAAAAACTGGTAGAGAAATGTCTAAAACTAAAAACACGCACCTGTCTACGAATTAACCCTAAAAATTCGGCGTGCAATGAAATCCAGTGGCTACCTGCAATAAAAAGCTGTACGCTACGTCTGCCTGTCAGTTCGTTTGTGTCAATCAATTATAGCTGGTAGCGCAGATGAGGCACGCAGCGTCCCAAGCCACGCCCTCTATCGATCGTGCCCGCCCAAATGCGCTGAATTGCTTCATGCGCCGAACTTATTCTTGTTTCTGTCGGTTATGCTTGGAGAACGTAATTTTTTTGGGTGTCATGTCGTGCTTTTTTAGCTTAGATTTTTAATATTGATGGGTAAAAATAATACATTTATTAGTATACATTTTTTTTTAAATAAAATTTAAAATTATTACGAAAAAGTGTCCGTCTTTCGCAAAATAGGATCTGTAAAAAAATCTAAAGTTATAAAAGTATGGCAGAGTGGCTTATGTTTCCAAGAAGCAGAGCTTTAAATACCGCTCGGAGCCGTACTCGACGCTCGAGCTATACGCCAGCATATTGGATTTCATCATTCCCGTAGTGCGTAAACAGTGACTGTATGCTAACCCGTCTGGCGCGACGGCAACTTGAAATCACATTTTTATTCGCATTTATCTACCCACACACACACACACACGTAGAAACACGTGCTTATAAAACTTGTTTATTTACATGACTTGTTTTAATGTCAATAAAAAAGGGCATCATTCGCTGTAATTTTATTTATATTCAAATCTCTTGATCCCTTTGAGCGGCATATGTAGCTTCTCCCAAATTGCGAATAAACACACCTTGTAACGCCTTGTTGGAGGCTATAAATTGACACCTCAAGAACTTGCATTTCGTTCAGCCTACACGCACAGTCTCACACCTAATTACACGTTGGCACGTAATAATTACACGCCTTTTTTAAAGACATAGTAATCGCTACCTGGTATTCCCTGTTCTTAATGTAAGTAAAGAGTCAGTCATAGCGGCTTATGTTATTAAAAAACAAGATGAAGAATAGACTAAGACTGAGAAATAAATATAATTATCAATAGGACCTACCTATAATATTATAAAAGTATAAGTTAGCTATTAATGCAAGCTACAATGCGGTATTTAGTTAACTTTATTTTTTAATGTTGGTGCAATTATACACAAATTAATTGAAGGGTTAACAGAAGTATTGTAGGTACGTTAATAAATGGTTTAAGTAATTGTACCATGTCAATGTATATTTATTAATAGGGAGGTACTTATGTCTTTTGTTTATCGAGTTTCTTTTTTTAATACACTCATTTGTTGGTTATGTTTGTAACTAACATGGGATGGGTTATTGATTAGAACCATTAACTAATTTTTGTTGTATTAATTTAATTCATATAATTAACTGAAGGGAAAAGTTATACAAAATGTTTATTTATATTTATTTACTAGTTTCCGCGAGCCGTTTCGCCCGCTTGTTATCTTTATAAATTATAGCCTATGTTACTAAGTGATAACATAGCAATCTACTGGTGAAATATTTTTCAAAATAGGTCCATTCGTTTTTGAGTTTATCCATTACAAACAAACATACAAAAAATCAAATCTTTTCTCTTTATAATATTAGTTTAAAGTTATTTATTTAATCAACTTTACATGTACAACATTAGGTACAGTAAGCAGCAAACAGCAATACGTTGCACGGTTTAAAAAAAAAAAACTATTATGTAGGTAAAAATACAACATAAAACAACATAACAATTACAGCAAACAATTTATTTATTTATTTATAATAATAAGCACACCAACAATATAACTACTACAATAATTCAAATAAAAAATAACAACCAAAAAGACATTCTAGCAGTCATACAAATAACAGATATGCATGACATTGACCATGAGAACATTAATAGAGACATAAAAAAAAAACAATACATAGTTACTTAAATTTAAATTAAACAAACTAAGTTGCACTCGATGCGCACTGCTCGCTTCGTTGAATTATCAGCGTCTGAATGATAAGAAACTCATAGAGAAAATATCGATGAGGTAATCTGTCTGGACCTTGCATTATATAGCCTTGCCATTCGTGTTAGGGGGCTATTTTGAATTTGGTGTTTAAAGTGGATATAGGCATTTCAAAGATACGATGATGACGCTTAATCCGTTGGCTAAACCCAAAGTTAAAATAATTTACCAGTTGTGCGTCTATAGAACCACTCATAATTTTATTAAGTATAAGTAAGTCAGAATTATTTCGCCTTTCTTTTAAACTTAACATTTTGAAGTAAACAATCAAAAAAGTATCACTATTTAGCTAAGTACCTACTCATCTCTAATTCATCTCCTCACAGAATCTCGAACATTCACGACACACATCTATGCATTCCATCGCAAACAAATAACACTCTAGTGATGACGTCAGATAGTATAGAATAGAATATATTTTTATTTCATGTAAACCAGATACAGGCACTTATGAAATATCGAGACTAGATGCACGGTTCCAAATAGTAGATCCTATGGAGAAGAACCGGCAAGAAACTCCATGGAAACTCTTTTAAAATAATAGATTATAATCTTGATCAGTACAATGTTGTGGTAAGAGCTGCGAGAATAATGTCATTTAATGTGAATAAAAATAAGACTAGGATAATAATGATTTGCCTGTGAATAAGATTGCCATGGCAGTTACAAGCTGACCAGTTCCGACAGACGGCACCCGTTCACGAGTATGACGCATGCGTCAGCATCGCCAAGCTCACAATCAGATTACGATGACGTAACGAAACTTTTTAGCAATATAATATTAAAGTAATGTTACTGTAAGGACCTTTGAACTTTGTTGTCCTATTTAATGTTTTCATGTGTTAACATTTTTTTATTCGTTACCCCTCAATAGGGTTTCTCCTGTATCAAGGGTACAGTTTACAAACATACATGTCACATACACCTAGACCCGGAACAATTACTATCTATAGATCATACAAATAATTGCTGCGTGCGGGTATCGAACCCGCGGCACGTAGCGTAGAAAGCTAATCGTTTAGCCACTGCACCAACCGTGTGAAATCATGAAAATCAGCGTCATTGGTGTTGCCAATGACAACAAGCTGATCGATGCCCATTCTCTTGCACAAGGGACACACACTTCCAGGGACGGATACCGATATTTTAGAAATATCGACTTTCGGCTGTAAAATACCGATATTTTACAAATATATCGGTATATTCAAGTATCGGTAAAATATCAATACAAAAAATCGCTTTTTTAAGTACCGGTATTAAGTTATCGATATTTATATCGATACTCAATACCGATTTTAATATCGGTATTGATACAAATATAGACAAATTAAAGTATCGATATTTATGTACTGAAATTAAATATCGGTACCGATATCGATCAAAAAATACCAGTATATCGGTATTATATCGATATTTTTATATCGGTATAAATAAATATCGGTAATCCGGTCCCTGCACACTTCCATTCATTGTTATCTTTTTCTTTCTTCATTGTTTTATTATAAAGTAATCTTTTTTATGTTTGTATTAATTTCTGGTACTTTTATGTTTGTTATGTATGCATGCTATTGTGATTTTGGTGTCCTGTACCTCTACCATGAGTTTTCCGTGCCGTCTAACGTTCACGTCCACATGCAATATTTGTATGGGAATATTTTCAGCGCCTCTAGCGGTATAAATAGTGAACTAAAGTCACTATACAAATATTGCATGTGAACGTGAACGTTAGTCGGCACGGAAAACTCATGGTAGAGGTACTGTGTGCAAAAAATGAATTTATTTTCTTTCTTTCTTTAAATAATTATGGACGTCATAGTACAAAATTTAGATGTAAAGTTAAAACAATACTGCTGTTAGAGATGGTGGTAGGCCCCACAGTTCTAAGCACAGGATCATGAAGTAATCGTATAGCCAGTCGTAATTATATACTTACAAGAGTCTAAAAGCAACAGAATAACACTATAAGTACCGTAGTGCCGAACAAGTACTGGTTACGGCTTCGCCAATAACAATTACTGTAACATTAATCGTTACAGCTAACCGCTAATGTAACATTATTCTCTATCGTAAGGCTCCCCACTCACTGCACGAATGAACACAGTCTAAATGCGATTAAAAGTCGGTTAAGAAAAGACGTTAAGGGCCATTTTCACCGACAAAATAACAGATGTTTAAAATAGAATAAATATTAAAGTTTAAAAAAAACCTAAAGAAAACGCTTTTGTCATCCACACTAAACGTGTATGCAAAATTTCAGCTTAATCAGAAACCGGGAAGTGGGTCAAATTTAACTTCCAATTTTTTTTTACATAGTTAGAGGTGAAGCTAATAAAAGCGTTTTAAAAATCCGATTACCCATACAAAAAGTCATGTTTAAACGGCAGATTTTCCAGTAATCGTCTGTTATAGTGTTGGTGAACGTGGCCCTAAATTGTATTATATACCTTACCTACTGCTAATAGTGTTGTGTTGTAATTGTTTGTTGTTGTATGTTTAATAAAAAAATCTTTTATATGTGCATAATAAAATTGACGTTTATAATTTACCTACCTTTCTAATCCCGATCCCTTAAAGGGGTTTTTGTACTGATCATTATGAACAACTTTTACTATGGGAATAAAAAAGAAAGCGCGAAAAAAAAAATGGAGTTGGTCCACCCTACTGGTCATCACCACAAAAGACAGATAGTTTAAATCATAATGTACAAATCAAAAGTGAGGTGGCACGGTTAGCGCAGTGGCTAAGCGATTGGCTTCCTGAGGGCCAAGCAGGAATGTTTTGACGTATAGTAACGTAAACGTAACCAAATTTTGATTATAAAATACGATGAATCTATCGCATTTTTGTTCAATTTTATGCAACAAACTCACTTGTATCATGAAAATGTAAAAATATTGCATGAATTTCCAAAAAAATATCATGAGTTAAACGTGTATTTTTGGTTCTAAATTTGGTTACGTTTACGTTACTATACGTCAAAAGATTCGTGCTCGGCCCACTGTACTACGTGCCGGGGTTCGATCCCTGCACTGAACACATATTTGTATGACCTACAGATAGTTGTTCCGGGTCTGGGTGGTGTGCATCATGTGCATGAGACATATATGTTTGTAAACTGTAACCATGATACAGGAGACATTAAAAAAAAAAACCCTTTTCATTATAACACCTTACAATGGAATTCTCACGATATCAACCGACTAATTATTAATAAGGTTGATGCATGCGTTATACTCGTGAGCGGGTGCAGTCTGTTGGGACTGGTTATCTTAGATATAGCTGCCACGACAATTTTATCTTTTTTGTAAGTTTTTTTCATATCATCTTGTTTAGTTTACGGACCTTTGATAAGTTTTTGATAACTCTTTTGTCCTACATTGTCCTCACATTACTTTTGTTCGAGTTCAATGTATCTTTAATTTAATATTGTAAAAAACATTCGGTGTTAAAAAGAGTAACCTTGGAGTTTCTTGCCCGTTCTTCTCCATTGGAAATCAACATTTTGGAACGAGGCAACTAGAGTCTGGCTGTTCATAAGTTTACATGAATAAAAATATATTTAATTGATCGAAGTATGCGACTTTTTGGCGCTTTTCTAAGTCGCATATGCATCGGTTTCCATTCAGAGTCGTCTTCATAAAGTCGGCTTTGAGCACTCTACTGCTGTATATACGCACCTCATAAAGTATAGTCAACAACAAACGTTGAGTTATGTAGTATATATATACTGTGGTTGAGTCGAGTTTCTAATGTCAATATTTTAAAAAAAGCATTACCGAATATTTTACTAGAAAAAAAATTTTTGTATAGAGAATAGGTAGGTCACCTTTCAACGTAGGCCAAAACACGTCATTTTGATCTTGAACATATTTTCTAGAATATAATGTTATAACCTATATATATATCATGTCTAACTGAAATATTGAGAAATACGACATTAAAAACATGCATTGTTATTTTAATAGCCGAATTTGTATTTACATACAAAACACAGAATATAAAAATATAAACTCGGTCATTAAAATTATTCTGAACATGAACTACCTAAGTAGGAATTACTGTGAAGACGCCATGTTTATTAAAGCCAGCCTTATGCATAAGTTCAGAGCACTTTATAACGATTATATTTCAGTACCTATCTATGTCATAGTCAGAGAAATTATGACGTTATAAGTTGGTCTAGACATTTCAGTGCTGGTTAATAGCTTTGATTTTCATTATCTATTATTAGAAATGTCGGTTTCTGCCTCTTCAAGCTGTGTTTACGATTGCAACAGCAGGCTTGGCTTTGGGTGTTAAGATTTTGGGGTCTCTTTTGAAGGCTTACAAACGACTGAACATTGAGGTCTTGGCTCGTTGAATTATCTGGTAATATGTGTGAATGAGAATGATAATATTTGCACGAATCATGGAACAAAGATGGTAGCAAAAAAAAACTATGGCATTATAAAATTTGCAATTTTTTTTACAAAATACATAATAATTAAAACTAAACATTTTTAAATAATTACACAAATATTTTAAATTCATTGCCAAATTAATATAATAATTCATTGTAATGGCAAAATAAAATCTCTGGTAATTAGGTTCATATATAAGAATCAAATCAAAATATAGAATGAATAAGAATCAAATATGGACAGTAGTCTGAATTAAACGAATTTAATTTTTTTATAAGAATCAATACCAATTAAAAATGAACATAATTCATTTATTAATAAACTAAAGAAATTCAAAATTATTTTTTATGTTATAAAATTTAATTGAGAGAATCCATTTTAAAAAACATTTTAAGAAACATAGTTACTAATGTGTCTTTAATGTCCATTGGTAACTCATTGATTGTTAGTTGTTATAGAGAGAGGTCTTATAGTTATACCTAGATAAACTTATTTGTCTTGGTAGGAATATTGCTGTTAGCAAATACGACTTTAAGTGCTCACAGTTGCAATACCGCATAAGCAGCAATATCAACTGCGCCCCGTAACTAATAGTTAAGATGGCGCGGGACCATTAAATATTCAACTCATGGATCCCCCTAGCTATGATTTCTATCTTTATTCTATCTTAGTCGTAGTTTGAAATATTTCAAAACTTTGATTCTTCGCATACTAGACGGGATGCGGAACTCATTTAATTAGGTCCGAATAACAAGTTGTTATTTTTTTATTTTGAATCGCATAATCCGACTTTTATCCCGAGTCGAGTACTCATGAGTACACGCACGATTAGTTCATTTAAAATTTACGTCGATTTCTTTACTACGAACTCTTAAGCGGGGCGGAAATTGAACTGCCCAGACATTTCTACTATGAACTGACCTCGCACTGTATAGGGTTTTCGTACAGTGAAGAAATCTTCTGCCATAAGAGCTTGTAGTAAGGCCCCTGTAGGGCTAGACCGGTTTTAAACCCGTTTTGTCCATCCTCTGTCTCCTTGACAGAAGACAAAACGAAAAATGGAGAGAGAAAAACGGTTAATAGATGGGTTTGTCTCCAACTTTTCCTTTGACAAACCCTTTTTCTTGTCTCCTCCACAGAAGACAAAAATCGAAAGAGAAAATCGTAAACGTTCCCCTATTGATTCTCTTCCCTTTTTTTGTATAGGGCTCCTACAGATCGTCTAAAACTAGGCTAGGTATTAAAATTTAATCCTTTAATTATAAGTGCAATCAATTCCGAGTCAATTCCCGCTATTTGACTGGTTTGGAAGTATAATAGCGTAATAAAATTCATGTCCAAAACATTTTAAGACACACGACTAAAAAACGCCAGGTCTACTCTAAATAATTACATTTTCACGCGCCGAGAGTGGCGAGCTTTATCCACAGACCACGGCTATATCGCGGAGTGAACGGCGCCTCTAATGAAACTCATTAACCGTTATTGTTATAGCTTTCCTGCTGATTACCCGGTCGCATTAACCGGGGAGGTATCACAGGTAGGCTGGTACACGGTATATCGGCGCGGCGGATGCGTTTGATTTTAGTAAATGCTTTCTTTAGTAAATAGGGTGACGGAAATAAATGTTATATTGCGCTGCTGAAAGAAATAGTGGGATAAGGAATCTATATTTTCCATTTAGCTAACGTAGTTGTTTCTTTAAATAAAACAAGACGCGAAGATGGCTTTAAAAAAATATTGTTATATTAATTGTCGGTACATCGGTACCAGTGGCGAAGAGTCCATACAACCCGATTCCCTTCGGCTTCCCTTTAGGAATTGGTTAGTACATAGACCAACGTAATATTATATTAATTGCTCATCCAACTGACAAAAAAATGCTTGTTATTCAGTTAGGTCGAGCTCTTCCAGACATTACTATTTATATAGATTACAAGAGACGGTATGGATTTTTGTCTTGCAGCATTATTAACAGCAGTTTTTAGAAGGCATTTTGGGACGGCTTCCGTTTTTAATACTGTCACCCTTCGCCACTGATCGGTACTTAATAAATTGTCATAGATAATTTATAGAAGTTTCGAGAAACTTAATTTAGAAAAGCGACAACTAAATGGATGGTATTGTTTTAAATTGAACACATAATGACAATAAATAATAAACTCCTTATGTAAAGGGATCGCGTAGGTAATATTGCGATGCTATTCTGTTTTTGACGTTTAGAAACGTTTTAATACCTACTGTGGTAATCAATTGAAAGTGTTGACAATATTTGGACCGCTAATGGTTTAGCAACCTATGTAATTCGGTAGGTACTAAAGTATTTTTTTGCTTACAAATTACAACCAAAGCTCAATTAATACTACCAGTACCTATAATAGTTTTGATATCGGCCATATATTATTTTAAGTGTAAATTATTATGTGTCAATTAACACCAAACCTGTCTTCAAACGCTATCATGTTGATTATAGCCGTACTAAAAGCTCTAGCAGTAATGAAAAAAATAAAGCACGTTCCTATAATATATAATACATGTGCAATCACCCTCTACGACGAGATCCCGCACACACGGAATTCGAAAAATAACTCTTCGCTGACTAAAAGCCTAACTAAGTTCTCACTCGACACGCGAATAGGAAAATCCCTAAAAACCGAAGCGATAGAGTGCACCCCAATTATCAATTCAAATCCCTCTTATACCCCTCCCAAAAACTCCGCTCCAAGCATTAAATACATATCTTTAAATTGGTCGTAAGTACCGCCACCCTCATCGCATTTTTATCATTATCATAATCTTATAGTCGTCTCCTTCGCTCGTATTAGATATCAACGGCTTAAGTATTTCCATCTCTGTCTGTCTTAAAGTCCGACGAATTTAAGGCTCATTCTGTCGCGTCAGATTGAATTCTCCAGGACTATTATGTATATTTCTGTAATTGTAGAATGAGTTTCGTAAGATACTTTTTTCGGTTCGTGTGAAAAATCGCAGATGTCGGGCAGTTAATAGCCGGCTTTAACGGCGAATGAAGAATTGTGTTTTACTTATATTATTTTATAAAATTTGCTTGGTTTTAGTAAGTGATAGCTTTAAATTAATGTATTAGTTCAATTCTGCCTAAATTCTAATTAGTTTTTGTACGTAACCTATCCCATTAGGTATATCCTATTAGGGTTTTTTCAATGGGATTGGTTTGGGATTATGAATACTTAGATAAGTATATACATACACTTGTGTATGGTATACAGGGTGTTGCGATATCGTAACGAAAATTGATAGTACGACACAACTAAGAAGTCGTATCGGCAAAATTCGTAAAATCAATCAGTTCCGATCGGCAGCGTCTTCAAGACCACGAATGTTTATTAGTACTGCAGTAAAACATGATCTTTACGCTGATGCAATAAGTTGTACAATTATTTAAACGAGCGACTGCAATTGGTTGTTTGATTAGGTATATCGATATTACTTTAATCTTTAATTAGTTGTATCGTATTGTACCATGGATTCAGTACATGATTCTGAACCCTTCAGGGTGTGAATATTGCGTCGTTTTTTTTCTTTTACGATTTCTATCTCAGTTTTTATAAATGACTAAATAAACTGCGAACTAAATAGTAAAAAAAATGTAAATACCGACGCATTTGTCTGTCGCTGAGGGTTCTAGGCTCATGTAGTGTATCCATGGTATTAATTTTTGTTATGGTGTAAAATTACGCGATTACGCATTATAATACTTTACTAGAATAATTTGAACAACAAATCTACTGCATTTAATAACTACATTTCCTATTTTTGCACTTTCTGTCCATATAGTAAAACCTAAGGTTTTGTACATAATTCCCATTACTATAATCCTCCTCAACTAAAAACCTTAAAACAGCAATTTACAAAATCATCCATCGATGTGCCTCTGACCTGCACTCAAAATTACCCTAAAACAAACGTTCAGTATTAAAAGTTTTCAGCGGAGGGGTGCGGGGGAGGATCGGCCCTCCCTTATTTAGTCACGCCATTAAACAGCCGAGCAAAGGGCTGGGTATTAATTATTTAAAGCCTTGTACAGGAGGAAGATGTCACTCAAAGTGGTAGCTGGTCATATTTTGTGATACCTACAGCTTCTGTTGATTTGAGACTTTAGCTTGATTGAGAATGGAAACTAAGTAATAATACATTTTAAATTATTTACACCTACATCTATCTATATTTTATAAAAATTAATCCCTATTTCTTCACGGCATCACGCGTCAACGTCTGGACCAATTTCGCTAATTCTTTTTTGTTGTGTTTGTTATAATTTTATTGTAAGGAGAAGTTAGGTATGGTAGATAGGGTAGGTAGTTACTCGAACCAGTTTTGTATGGGACTACATATTATTTTAATTGGTAAATTAGGAATTATGTTATTCCGTAGACCAAAGATCTCTCATAACATTGCCAGGCAAAGTCAAAAAATTTAAAATTCCTTTCTTCAGGATTGTATTTGTTTCTTCTAACTTCTACAATAATTATGATCACTTTGGCTGTATTAGTATTATCTGAAGCTGACTGTATCTACATCAAACCGTTCTATTATTATAAACCTCGCAAGAAAGCTACAATTGACCGTTTACTATTCCAACAAGCAAATAAAGTACAATCGTATTAATGTAATTGCATTGTTTGTCCTCTTTAAAGTTCCTTGTAGAATTCTATCAATTATTGAGCTTTGTTTTTGTAACAAACGGCATCCACATTATTTATTTTGCATTGAACCATATTAGTTCGATCTGAAAGGGTATGTATTACAGGGAAACTTTACAGATGACTGGTTTAACGAAGAACATAATATTTGGAACAAAAACCGAAACCTGAATACCCCCCGGTAACAAACGGCATATAGGTACCTACAATTAACTACTAATTAATTATTAAAAAATTAACGATTAAAATAAAAAAATGGGGATCTGAAATCACAAAATAAATCTGCTGTTCCATACATTTAGTCAAGTAATATAGAATTACTTGTATGGAGCAGCAGATTTTTATTAGTGATTTCAGATCCCCTATTAAAAGTTGTTCATAATGATGAGTACAATTACCCTTCAGCCTTAGCATTTATGTAACATTTACATATACATTACTTACAGGGATATTTTACGCCATTTATGGGCAAAAAGTAGTTACAAAATAAAAATTTGTTCGGACAGTTCACGTTCACATGCAATATTTGTATAGTGACTTTAGTTCACTATTTATACCACTAGAGGCGCTGAAAAAATTCCCATACAAATATTGCATGTGGACGTGAACGTTAGACGGCACGGAAAACTCATGGTAGAGGTACTACAGGAAATAAATTGTTTTCAAATTAGTGGAAGCCACTTTGCACTAAAAATGCATCGGGTAATGAGGTAAACGGCTGACTAAAGGTCCTTTAATAGCTTAACAACCTGTTACAGTATACTTCTGGGGCTACCACAAGTGCCTACACATGACTGCATAAATTATAAACTGTCGATACGAAGACCATTAGTACAATTTTCTAACGTTACGTACTGTTACACAAACAAACAGACGCGTAATTGATTATAAAGTACCCGTGGAGCTGCTTCATGGAATATTTAGGTGAATTAGCATGGTATTTATTTAAGAAACAAATTTATGTTCTTAGTGTCGGGTTAATAACTGGTTAGCATGACCAAACCATACAAAACAACCACGCCTTTCACCTAAATGAAATAAATTGTTGATACTTAGTTAGTCATTTATAGTACGACACAACAAAGAAGTAATATCAATGTAGGAGTACGCGTAAATCTTTATGAGCCCTCTGAACTCTCTCCCTCTAGCACCTATAATAGTACGCTTATTATAGGTGCTAGAGGGAGAGAGAGAGAGAGAGAGTTCAGAGCTCAGTGCAGGGATTTGTGATTTGTGAGTATGAATTTGATCCTGATCGAAAAACCAATGGCAGTCGCTCGTTCAAATAATTGTACATGGACATTGAGTTCGGTGTCAAAAGTGCCAGAAGAGATCCAAAACGAGAAAAGAGTTCCAATCGCGCGCCAGTCTTTGTTTTGTCAACTGACAAAATACACGTCAAAAATGCCGTACTGTATTGGCTGATAAATTGTTACAAGTCAATTAATTACGATACGGTTTGAATTAGGATGTTATAGTTTTTTATATATTTTTAATGTACCTGCCTATACGTATAGGTTAAGTTGGGACCCAAATTTATTCTAGATCCGCCGCCTATTGTATCTAGTAGGTGAATGTAATTGTACAACTTATTGTATCAGCGTAAAGATCATGTTTAACTGCAGAACTAATAAACATTCGTGATCTTGAAGATGCGAGCAGTTCGGAGCTGTGGGCTTACTACGAACTCTTATAGCAGGAGAGAAATTGAACTGCCCAGACATTTCCAGTATAAGCTGACCTTTCATTGTACGAAAAGCCTTTACATTGCGAGGTCAGCTCATACTGGAAATGTTTGGGCAGTTCAATTTCTCTCCTGCTATAAGAGTTCGTAGTACCTAAGCCTCTGATCGGTTTTACGAAGTTTGCCGATGGGAGTTCTTTGTTATGTCGTATTGTACTGACGTTTTTTAGTTTGCATGCAACATCGACTCGATCGTTGCAGGTTAAAATATTCATTGATGCTTCTAGTTCTATTCTTTCAATTCGTAGTTTAGAGTTTGAAGCCGACTCGTGTGTAATGTCGATTTTGTAGCATTCAATAGTAAAGTGATAAACAAACGTCTCAAATTATTTTAGATTAGTGAAAGAGAAAGAAGAAAGAAAATAGACTTATTAAGCACGGACTGTGACAACATACGAGAGAAAAATAAAATAAAAGTTAACATAAACTTTTAAACAATAAAAAATAAAAGAAATAAAAACAGACAGGAGAACAAAATAAATAAAATATTATAGTTTAAAAAAAAACCATAGAACACGCTTTAGTCTTCCAAACTGAACGTGTATGCAAAATTTCAGCTCAATCGGAACCCGGGAAGTGGGTCAAAAACTTCCAAGATTTTCTTACATAGTTAGTTAGTTAGATACAGGTGAAGCTAATAAAAGCGTGTTAAAATAAAAAATAAAAGTAAAATAGTCATCATAAAATATGGCATTATGTTGTCAAGTAACAGCCGATAAGCCAGCTCAGTATTTGCTGGGCGCGGAGAGCTCAGCGCTGATTTTCAATTGGCACCCCTGTGGTGTGTAGTGAACAGTATCTGAAGTGGTTTTTGTGAACTGCATTATGGACGAGGATAGTAATGAATCCATCATGACAGATGATGGATCAGACTGACAGATGGATGGGTCTGTCGATGACAGTGTAGCATCGGCACACTGCTGCGCCAGTGCAACGAGGTTCTTTATGACTGCGTTTGTTCCCTTACGCCTGAAGACTATCGGCAATAATATCGCATACAGTTTTTAGGTGAACTTTTGATTCAGCTAATATAGGACATAATTTGACCTCGGGCTGGCATTCAAAATGTTATAAAAGATCAATCTATAAAACATTAGTATTCCATTTCAAAACCATTATTTTAGATTGTTTTGAGTTTCTGATATTTCGGCACTGTTGCAACATCAACAATCTATAAATATGGTGAATACCGTTTTGAACTCTAATTTATAATGTAAGTGACCATGACAGTTTAAAAACTTAAATCTTAGCTATGAACAAGATCGAAATGTATTGAATTTGTTATACTTTTGATATTCTTTTGCCTGAATTTGTGATTGATGGTAGTGTACCAAAATATAATAAATAAATAAATCATTTATTGTCAAAACTTGGACCAGATTACATATACGGTACATTTAGCACAGGCATAGATGGTTTGTTAATCTTTCTTCTAGCTAGGCTACAGAGTAGCCTGTGTTTAGGAGATACAGGTTCGATCCCTCGAATAGGTTGAATTACAGCACGTGTATAATCCGAGTAAAAACAATTCATGCGGAAAACAAAGTGTACCAAAATATATTTTACTAGCTTCCGTCAGCGACTTCACCCGCGTGATATCTTTATAAATTATAGCCTATGTTACTCACTGATAATGTAGCATTCTGCTGGTGAAAGAATTTTTAAAATCGGTCCAGTAGTTTTTTAGTTTATCCATTACAAATAAACAAACAAAAATACAAAAAATTAAATCTTTTCTCTTTATAATATTAGTTTAGACAAAATATGGAATATACAAAAAATACAATTTACAGTTATATGCAAAAGGCGAATTTAACTCAGAATGAGTTTTCTTCCAGCAAACCTTTGGGTGAAAGAGAAATGAACATATAGAGTGAGAAAGTCAAGCGTACAATACAATTACATAACAGTTAAGTATCATAAATATAGTAGGTACTACTACAGTATATAGCAGTACTTGTGTTGAATGTTTATTAGCAAATAGTTTTAATCAAGTACATAGCGGGACTAACTGCAAGCGAAAGTGTTAAATTTTCATTTACGAGTACCTAGGTAGGTACCAGTGCGTCGTGTACCTACGAGTATACAGAGTGACTGTTAAAATGAGGGAATCATTGAAGGAGGGTATTAAATAATGAACAACTTTTACTATGGGACCAAATATGAAATCGCGACAAAAAAGCTGCTGTTCCATAGTCGAATAATACTGAATTATTTAATACTAATAAAAATAAAGTATATGAAAACGAATTGACGGTTGAATGATGAACAACTTTTAGTATGGGACAAAATATGAAAATGCGAAAAAAAAATCTGGTGATCCATATTAAATAATTCAGTATTATTCGACTAAACAGCAGTTGTTTTTTCGCGATTTCTGGTTTGGTCTCATAGTAAGAGTTGTTCATTATGGTGAGTACAATGGGCTCCTTCAATGATTCCCTCGTTCTACCAGCCACCCTGTATATTTTCAGGTACCTCGATAGGTTGCAGTAGTCGCTTTATATGTGGACTTGTTGATTGATGTCTTTGTGAAAGTGTGACTTGTTAAGCAATAGGTGTAAATCGATGAGCAATGCATTTGTATGACTTGTTAAGCAATATTACTTGGTGTAAATCGATAGGTAATGCATTTTGAAACCTCTGGACTTTTGCCTTTCTAAGGATATACCTAGGTACATAAAATGCAACGTGTTTTGATTTCTTATAGAATATGGTTTGGGATAGATTGTTGCAGAAAAGAAGAGGGTGTGTAAAACCATCTAAATACGGTTTATTACAATTGACAAATCGAAAGATTTTTGTAACGGAACACCATTTAAATAACTTTAACTCAAAACTCTATATTTATTTCATGTAAACCAGATACAGGCATTTATGAAAAGTCGAGACTCTAGGTGGGCGGTTCCAAATAGAGAGAGATGAAGAAGATGATGGTGATGGGATGATGTGATGAGAGATGGAGAAGAACCGGCAAGAAACTCCATGGAAACTTTTAAAAATAATTATTATTAGGTACAATTTTGATTGACACAATGTTGTAGTAACAGTTGCGGGTATAATGTTTTACGTGAATAAAAAATAAGATTAAGATAATTATGGTTTGTCTCTTAATTAATAAGATTACATTGGCAGTTATATTATAATGTTATGTCAAACAATTCCAGTTATTTACAGATGCAAGGAAACATAATTAAAATGTATTAGAAAATTATATCTTTATTGATTATTTTTTTATTGAACTATGCATGATATTGATGAACATAAAATGTTCGATTTTATGTTGTTGTTTCAACTACTTAATTATGCCTGGTGCATGCAGAAAACATGTGTTTATAAAAGAACGAAGATTTTTATTTTCAGAGTCGAATACTGGAAGATGCCTCGTTGATGTGCAACTCATGGTCACCAAGGCACAATGTAAGTTCAATATTCAAAATTCTCCCCAAAAAAATCCAGTACTTACCTATTTTAATTTTATCTGATTTTCGAGTTGCACTGTGACATGCCTTGCGAATAAGCTTGCGTTCATCTTTGGCCAAAGATGTCTAAAACTTTACCTGTATTTTAACTTTACCTGTATTTTTTTCTTGTTTTGCTAAGCGATCACATTTTTTTGTAGTACTGTAATTTAATTGAATATTGTTTTTTTTTTTAACTTTGTAGATTTGGAACTTTACTGAAACCTATTTATATTTTGGTTTATAAAATCGTCTGTTTTATAAATAGTAGATTAGAATTTGGCGTCAAGTTACGGGTAAGACATTATTTTCAATAAAAGAGAAAGGACTTTTTTTAAATTATTATCGGCGTATTACTCGTAGTGGAAAAGGTAAGTTTATTTCTGTTTGAAGAATTAGTAATACTGTACAATTAGTATAAATAACTTATTTACTGTTTTTTAACAAACTGTGATGTCATTACATTTTTTTACAATATTTTTAATTCTTCGCAGACGGCCCTCGATGCATACGAAGAAATAAAAAATGAGTAACATTTAAAAAAACCAAAAATTTCATGAAACATAATTATTGCTACAAGATTTTAGGTGCAAAGTGTATGGCCAGACGCAGTGATCTACACTTCTAAAATAATTAATACTCGACTTTTCATTCCTAAAAATAATTAATAAAAATAAAAATAATTTGTAATAAAGCGTTTGACATTAAGCGATTTTTACAATAAATTAACGCTCAAACATTAAAAAAATAAACCTACATTGGCTATATCACCCTGTATATTTAAACAGAAACCCTGCTTGAAGAGGTTATTATTCTCATCATTATGAACAACTTTTACTAAGGGAACAAAGAAATCGCGTAAAAGAAAATTGCTGTTTCATACATTTAGTAGTAATATTGAATTATATTCTTTTCGCGATTTCCGTGTTTGTCCCATAGTAAAATTAGTTCATAATTATGAGTACATAACCCGTCTAAGCAGGTGTTCAGTTTAAATTTACATCCTGTATATTTTAAATTAAGAACCTAAAGTTCTGAAAATTGACGTGCATAATAAAATTGGAACAGATAACAAAAGGCTACAGAATTGGTATTTTAATTCGTCGAAAGTAGACTTAAATACAGGCCGTAATGAAAACTGGCACTAATAAATGAAATGCTACGGATTTCAGTGAATTAAGCCTTTCAAATATGGCAACATTGGAAATAAATTCAAGTTATTTTTAGATACCTAGGTACTGTTGTTAAGTTAAAAAAATCCAGTTGCTGAAAGCAGTTTTAACTAAGGCTTTATACTTAGCTGTGGTAATTTAGTTATTCTAAGAAGGAAAGCGACGATAACTGTCATATTCGGAAAATATTTATTTATGCTTCAAGTACAAACAAAAATAGTACATGTACAAACAATGCTATAAGGCATTTTCTACCAGGCAACCTTTGGGTTAAAACAAAACATAATTGGAATTCAAGAATAGTGTAATTAGCAAAGTAATCAACATAAACTTTACTACGCAAATAAGGAAGTTATTCAAATTAAAAAAGATACATGCATCACACATACTGAAATAAAGTATAATTACAATAAATAATAAAAAAAATATAAATAATATTGTACTGAGAAGGTAAGATAGATAGAGGATGTAATGCAGAACGAGATTGCATTAGTCTGCGTTCACTGGATTGCATACTCATCTTATTCATAAGGTATATAGGTCTGTACCTCTACCATGAGTTTTCCGTGCCGTCTAACGTTCACGTTCACATGCAATATTTGTATAGGAATATTTTCAGCGCCTCTAGCGGTATAAATAGTGAACTAAAGTCAGTATACAAATATTGCATGTGAAAGTGAACGTTAGACGGCACGGAAAACTCATGGTAGAGGTACAGAACATTGTAATTCTTAGTGACATATCAAGTTGCAGTCAAAATATTAATATTATCATCTCAACGTCATACTATTAAGTACATTAGGTACGTAAAATTTAAACAATAGGCAAAATGATTGATTTTGTTTCAGCAAAATGGAAGCTTTTCCAAAAATCTGTAAAATAAAATAAGTACCTATTTATAAAATTGCCTGTGTTATAAGCATTTAAATTGCGACAGAGATAGTACGGTATGTCAATTTGTCAAATTTGACCGTAATTTTAGCTTTCTGCACTCCTTCTCCATATAAATTTTAACTATACCGAATCTCACTTCTCTTCTTCACAATATGCTGAAAAAGGGTTACAAACTTATCTCTTCACGTATTAATATATAGATAAATGAATATAAGACTAAAGTGAAAGTAGTTTTCCAAAAACCATTAATGAGCAGGTGTTACAAACTAATTTATAAAGAAATAAAAGTTGGCATTCTGTGTAATATGTGCTCAAGATTTCGTAGAAATACTGAAAATAAATTACTGATTGATCTATTGTGATATTCGTGATATGTCATGTTGAAGGCCAACACAGCCGAATTTGATCCGACGGTTTATTAGAAAACTTGTAATAGTTGAATCGATTTTTTATAAAAAATTACATTTGATTACATTCTTGACGTATTATTATAGTCACCTAGAGCGACTGAAGCCCCGTAAAAAATAAGATTAAAATACATACATACCGGTCAAACATAAACCTCTCCGTAGTCGGGTAAAAAAAGAAAATCTTGACGTATCTAAATACTGACTGCTACTTTTTTACTATATATACAAGTCTTTATATATGTATATATGTATTGCATGGTAATGTTATTTTTTTTCTATATGTATATATGTTTCTACTATATGTATATATACAAGTCTTTCTATATGTTTTACTATATAACCGAATATACAAGTCGTATCTTTCTAGTCTCGATTCTTTTAAAGGGTCATTGTACTCATCATTATGAACGAATTTTACTGAATTAAAATTCATTTATTTGCACAAAATATGGTTATAATCGGTGTCAGTATAGTTTTAGGGTCACATATTTTGCCATAAAGGCATGCAAACACGCAGCACGTTTGAGTATCATACTCAAAGCGTACAGAGTAATAAATTATATTGAGAATTAAATTATAAAAGTCAGGTTAGCTATGTCATTTATGTTTATATGTTAATAATTCATTAATTGTATAAAAATTTCTCTCGGATAGCCAGTCTTTAGTTTAACTTTAAAGTATCGGGTAGGTAGATTTATTATATCCGAGGGCAAAGCATTAAAAATCTTTATACACATTGCGTAACAATTATTACTAAATTACTAAGGACAATTATTACTAAGGGACCAACCCTGAAATTAAGTTAAAAAAAAAATGCTCGCCCATACATTTAGTCTAGTAATATTGCATTATATTATAGATCCATAGTAAAAGTTATTCTAAAATAACCCCTTGAAAGGATCCGGACTAGAAAACCGGACCTTATTTATCTATATCTACTCTAAAATGTACATTTGCATATGAGTATTTAAAATATACATAGGTACCTACATAAATTTTTTGTTGCAACTGCATTTGGGATCTCCAAAATTCACTTATTAATGGAGATTCAGAAGCATAAAATACATGAATAATACGTAATTATCAAAATAATTTGTATATTTCGTGATCAAAACGTCTGAGTACCCTTCAGCGCGCCCCTCAGTAATCGTCGGTACTAAGTGCACAACGCATAATCCCAGACGCAACGACTGATATACAGTCGACGACTGAAGTGCTCAGCGTCAATTTATTTGCAGTGCCCGAAATTGGGAACGCTTTTTTGGCGTAATGTAGCTCAGACGGGCGCGCGTAATATTGGGAAATAATGTCATTTTGTAACGTTAAAAAATAGGAAATCTGTAGTAGGAAACTGTGTAGTGAATCTGTAGTTGGTTTTGTTTGTTTTAGTTTTGTAGATCAGATTCTATACCGCTTGAAGTTAACAATCAATGAATATTTACCAAAATCTCAATATTTTCACAAAAAAAAACCTGGCATAGTTCGCACGATTTTGTATAACCAATTCATGCGTTGATTGGAAGCGTTATGGAAGGAATTGGTTGACAATGAAAGGAAATATTTATTCATGGATTCATGAAAAACATATTTAGATGAATTGTCTGATATAATAAATTCATTGACTTGAATTTAACTATCAATAACCTAACCGTCAAAACCTCCGACTTCAACTAGAAAGAGAGCTGTAACTTTTGAACGGCTGATCAGATTTACATGAAACATTGCTATGATACCTGGTTAAACTAGCTTTCAATTAAAACTGCATTGGAATCAGTCCTCCCGTTTTGGAGCTACGATGGCACAGGCAGATACACAGATACACATATCCAGGGATACACCGATACACAGATACATACTACAAAATGATAACACCCCTCTTTATTGTAGGGGGTTAATATTTTTTTTGACAATTTCATGTGTAACCGTTTTGTCACCGACATTACCGCGGACTAATCGACCGGTCCCTGTATCTCGGTGACATTTGATACCTTCAGCCGGGATCATGCCGCCTCTTAACCCTACGTCGCTCGGCTGATGAGTAATAATAGCGGGATTACGCCGGGACTAATGCTTGCAGCTTTTAGTGATCAGTCTTGGGTTGTTTATGTACGTTTTGGGATCGATTATTCGGTTATTATACAAAATTATGAATTTAAATTGAAGATGCAAGCTAAAGTTAGGGCCCATCCATACTCGATACTATTAATTTATTTATTTGTTTCCTTTATTGGCCAACCAACAATTGTTTACACTGTAAATAGTTTGAGTCATATCTACCATAATCTAAGGTTAGTGTAACAATTTCTTATAGGTTAGCACCGCATGCCCCATAGACATAAACATATTTTTATTACGGGTGCGTGTGTGTGTGTGTTTATTAGCAGCAGAATCGCGTTTTCGCGTTCGTTATTCACTTTTTGTAAGTAAAAGGCAGCCAACGTACGCGAAAATGAGAAATTCTGCTGCTAAAGGTATCGAGTATCGAGTGTGAAAGAACGCTAAGCTGTGTGAAGTAGGTAAATTAATATGGTATGGTTCCTAAGAAATTTAAAAAAAAATCCTTTTTGAAAGAAAGAAAGAAAGAAAATTCAAATTTCAATTCAAATTTAATTTTCAAATTTGGAAATTTTTTCTTGTATTTAAATTATTTTCTAGATATCTGAAAATTTGGGATGCCTGTACCAGGAGCACCGACCGTCCTTCCATTCATCCACGAAATATTTTAATTAAATATTATATAATTATTAAAAATAGTGCACGCTTTTCATACATTTTGATCGACAAAGGTAGATCTTTTGTATGAAATGTTTGTTCTACTCTATCCTTGAGTGATATGGCTATATTTTATATTGATAAAATAAAATACACGCGTGAAACCGCGTGCAAAAGCTAGTCGAGTAATAAAAAAAATACTTTTACAAAAAAGTACTGTTTTAAAGACAAATAAGGTCTGTGGTGAACGAAATCTAAGGCGGGGCTAGTTACGATCGGTACTTGCAAGCGAAATAGTTCCGAAGCTGGAAAGGCGTCGCGTTTGCTGATAGTACTTACATAGCGATGCCTAATAGCCAAAAGGGGATGAGCGCCATCTTATTCTGAATAAATTTTGAACTTTAACTTTAAAGCATAATTTTTCACTATGAGACTAAAATATTCTTATTATATATTGTACCTACACATAACTTATCACAAATAAAGCTCTTTTTCTAGTTGGAGTCGGGGGTTTTTGACGGTTAGGTTATAACTAGCAGTGCAGTAATAATAATGCTATTTTTATTACAACACACGGTCCCCCAATAACACTAAAAAAATCTATGTAACGAGAGCGAAGGTCCCTCTCATTTTTATTGCTACATGATAATTGCAATTTGAAAATGTGACAGTAATAATTGTTGTTTGACAAGGGCTTTAACTGAACAATTGAATTAGGTTGGACCGCCTGCGCCCCCTTTGAATGTTATATCTAATTGATTAACTTATGCTAGTTTATCCGTTTATTTTCATGCTGATTCGAGTGAGTATTGAATGACTGAGCGAATGAGTAGGCGTGTAATCGATAGAAGTAATTAGTGTGGGGATGTGGTTATTTTCGGAACTTTGTGAATTAATTATATACTGGGCAGTACAAAAATGTATTTATAGTGGTTAGATTAAGTAATATGCTGTGATGTCTCTTGGTGTCTTGTTAACCTCTTACAGTAACCTAACCGTCAAAATACCCTGACCCCAACTAGAAAAAGAGCTGTAACTTTTGAACGGCTGAACAGATTTTTATGACATATAGCTCAAAGTCAAAGTCAATTATTTTTATTTCAACTGGGCTTTTGCAGGCAGTTTCAAAACGTCGTGATTCTAGGCGCACGGTTCCAAGTGGGTTGGTCCTGGAGAGCTATGATGATACTCGATTAAACTAGCTTTCAATTAAAAAAACTGCATTGAAATAGCTCCATCCGTTTTGGAGCTACGATGCCACAAACAGATACACAGATCCACAGATACACACTAAAAACTTATAACACCGCTCTTCTTTGTCGGGTGTTAAAAACAAGGCACTTCAATTTCAAGCCGGACGGCTGCTAGCAGCATCCCGTTGATGTATTTTTAGACATATAAAATGGAAATACAGAATAATATTGTAACATTTAGTACTGGTGTCTGTTTCTAAGTTGAGCGGAATTTTAACAATTCTTCGGGAACTTTAAAAATACGTTGCATTTAAACTATATTGTCCACGTTTCAGTTACAGTACTAACTGTTTTTCAAGTTTACTTAATAACTTATTACCATTAAGTTATTTGGAAGAGGCTTATGTCATTGTACTGTGAAAGGTTGTGGTAGGAGGTCGCTGAAAATAACTTACCTATGCTATAAGATTGAAAAACTGATAAAGATGAATGGAAGAAAAAGACATACTGCTTCGACCCCAAATAAAATGGGATAAGGGCAGGAGAATGATGATAATGATGATAATTCAAAAACATTGCATGGAAATTATAGTGTTTCATATCGGAAATCTTTATCTGCTTGTAAGGAAGATTAGTCAAATAGGTCCACAGAACACAGAAAAGAGGTTTTCTGTGTTCTGTGAATAGGTCCCTAATATAAGTTGGTTATATTATAGTGTTTCATATCGGAAATCTTTATCTGCTTGTAAGGAAGATTAGTCAAATAGGTCCACAGAACACAGAAAAGAGGTTTTCTGTGTTCTGTGAATAGGTCCCTAATATAAGTTGGTTATATTATAGTGTTTCATATCGGAAATCTTTATCTGCTTGTAAGGAAGATTAGTCAAATAGGTCCACAGAACACAGAAAACTTCTTTTCTGTGTTCTGTGAATAGGTCCCTAATATAAGTTGGTTATACAGTTCTATCCTCTCACCCTGTTTATTGTAGCTTGTGTATATTTTATGTACCTATATCTAGTATTTATTTTGTAGTAAGTATACCTATATATTGATAGTTTCGAGCGTATGGCACTCGTGGGTTGCAGCTGAAAACCAGCGTCAGGTGGCCAGTATCTCTGCCTCCTGACATTATGCTGAGCTGCGGCCTTTTGGCACAATAACTCATTTTATGTTTTTTTTAAATTGTTTTATTTATTTTTTATTGTGCTAATAAACTCTTTTTCTTTCTTTCTTTCTTTCTTTCTAAATTGCCAGCCGAGTATATTTTCAGTTTAAATGTTCCAATAAATAAAACATGTAGAGTCAGCAAGGATTTTTTTTACCGGCCTGAGATTGCAATGTGTTTGAAAAAGAAAAAGTTTTGTTCAAGGGACACCAAAATCATAATAACATGCATACTTACATAAAAAGCCAGGAAATTACAAAATATTAAAAAAACGAAGAATTTAAAAAATAAATAACACCCCATTAAACAAAAAGGTTTGTATTATTTTCTTGCCAAAATAAAAAAGTTTCAACTTTAGTGATATTTTAATTTGATAAGAAGTTCTGTTCTAATTTATAACCTACTTTTTGGCTGACCGTACTTATATATAATACAAAACCTGATATAACATTTTTACATCACTTTATGGATACTTAAAATCCTAAAACAAGCGCACATCTCTAAATTATCACAAAAAAAAGTTTTTGGCATTTAACCCCTCCACGGCCGGTACGCAACGACAAATTACGCGACGTTACTTATCAAATAGGCACTCGTTAGCAATTACAATGAGGGGTTATGCCAACTAATGGCTGCAGTGAGGGCATGCGAACAACCTTCCATTCCCACGCTCAATCGCTTCGGATTATATTTACTTTGTTGAATTTGGACACTTCGCTTTTGAGGGTTGATTACATTTTATTATTCTATGTGAATAAAAAGAAAATTGTAATCTTCTGTCTTTTGAGCGGAAGATATTCGTTAATATTACCTACGTTTTGTAATTATTAAAAAATATACCTGGCGTACAAATTCAAAAAGGTGTTTTTTCTATTAGAAATTATTGAAAGCAATCTTTTTGACAGTTTAATTGTAAAAATACCCGATACTTCTTAGTACTAAATTCGTATCATGATCCTAAACAACGTTTGTTCTACGACTTTGACTAAAATTTAACAGGTTAGCAAAAAAAAAGATTTTCATGTATAAACTTTACGTAAAAACCACAGAATAATTACTAAGACTAACTAACGGACAGAATGATCAAAGGAATGTCAGAATGTTCAATTTCATTCCATTTCAGCCCTCTTAGTTAGTAAGCAAACTACAGAGAATTTACGTATTTTTTAATGAAAAAATAATAATAATAATATTCGAATTATGAAAAGTCGTAGAACAAACATTGTTCAGGGTCATTAATTCTAAATTAATGCTATGAGGTTTTGGGTATTTTTTTCAATTACCCTGTATATTGGATCTACTCGTAGCTTAACCGACCTACAATAACCTAACCGTCAAAAACCCCCGACTCCAACTAGAAAAAGAGCTATAACTTTTGAACGGCTGAACAGATTTTCGTGAAACTTGGCTAAGTTGATACCCGACTAAACTAGCTTTCAAATAAAACAAACTACACTTTAATCTGTCTGTCCGATTTGGAGCTACGATGCCACAGACAGATACACACTATAAACTTATAAGGGGAAACGGATGCATGGTGGTCAGCATTTGCGCTATAAGGATGTGTTCAGGAAACACCTAAACGCTTGCGCTATTGGTCATGCTGGGAGGAGCTCGCTTCGCAAAGGTCGTCTTGGCGTTCTACCATCTACAAAAAGGTAAAGACGTTCGAGGAAAGTCGACTCGTGGCTCTTGACGATAGACACAAAACACTCAAGGAGAGACCTAAGCCCTCCTATACATTCACCTATAACTCTGCGGGCCAACTATATTGCCTGTCTTGTGATCGGGTTTTTAAACTAAGTTTGGTCTAGCGAGCCATATTAGGGCTAACGCTAGAAAATAATTTATAGCAGGGTCGCCGTCATCGAAACCGATGAGGAGGACTATATATATATAAACTTATTACACCCCCTTTTTATTTGGGGCGTTAAAAAACATGCATTTTACGTTATGTAGTTTTGTTCACTTTCTTTCCGCAAAAAAGAACCACCCTTTAAAACTCCCCACTTCCATTATCGTATCAAAACACCGAAAGCCAACAGAAAACCGAATCGATTTAAACCCACAAAATTCCAATGCAAACAAAATCACCGGGGGCCTGCCAAATAAAACTGGCAGACGTGCTTGCCAGTGCCAAACGTGCTGGCACTGGCAAAGCGAAGAACTAGTGGCATTTTAAGAGGCCCGGGCCCATAAAACTGCCTGTTTGGAAGTCGGGCCGCGCAGCGAGCATCTATCGGGACTCGGAGGCTCAAGACACATTTACACTTGACTTATGGAATGGAGTTGGACTTTTTAATGTTAAATGGTTTGAAAGAAAATTGTCTGGGGTTTGAGAATTAATTTTGAGTTTTGGATGTTGATTTTAAACCTTTTTAAACACGGTGTTTTTTTTTTGTCGTGTCGGATCCGTTATCAAATTAATGTTTGTTGTTTGGACTCATGATAATGAATAACTTTTCCTTGTTTTTTTGTTAAAGTGGCAAAAAACATTTATTTCTTTTTTCTTTCTAATAGGAAATTTATTTCCACGCAAAAAAAATTTTCGGTTTTCCATACATAATACGATCAGCTGGTTGAGTTTGTATGTGAAGGCAATTTTTTTTTTGCGGCGTCTTTATTTTTCTTTTGCCGTTTTGTTAATTATGTACCATGAGTACAATCATTATCCAAAACGACTTAAAGTCCGCCGTGTATATGAACACACATCAATATCTCATGATATAAAAATGTAAAACCTATGTATGTAAATAACCTAACCCTCAAGAACCCCCGACTCTAACTAGAAAAAGAGCTGTAACTTTTGAACGGCTGAACAGATTTTTATAAAACATAAGTAAGATGATACCCGATTAAACTAGATTTCAATTAAAAAAAACTTCTTTTAAATCGGTCCATCTGTTTTGGAGCTACGATGCTACACACTACAAATTTATATATCATCCGTCTTTTTTGTCGGGGGTTAAAAATGTATAGCGCCGCGTAGAACGTGGAAATATCGTGAGCTCAATAAAACAAAAAATCGCGGAAGATAACCCGTAAGTGACATTGTAAGAGATTTAACCCTTGCAAGTATTAAACAGTGCATTATTTACAATCAACAAATCATTTGGACCCTGTTGAGCAGAAAAGATCCAACCAACGTTTTATACTTTTGAGTAAAGGCAGTTTAACGTTAGGCAAAAAATTAAAAAATCGTATGATACAGTATCTATTTGAACGATAGTAGTGTACATAACATAAATTAAGAAATAAAATTGTGCATAATTATATGAAATTTGATGAGAATTATTATGGATACGTAGATAACTCGATTTTACAAAAAATGTTGGTTGTTTCTTTTCTCCTAAACAGGGGGTCCATTTAATACTGCAATGTAACACCAGAATTCAACAAAAATATCAATTACACTTACCAATTGAATTTCAAGTCCGCAGTCCGAACCGTGTAAACGTGGCGAGAAATAACAAGTTTCCGAGTAACTCATGGGTCAGAAATTCTCATAAATTATTTAAAATAATCCGGGAAAAACCCCTGTCCGCGGCCGCCTTAGGTAGTTGTACTATATTAGTTATTTATGAACCACATATTGCGTTCCAAATTAGTGCTGGGGAAGGTCCTTTTACATTTTGTTTGTTAATTTTTGTCAACTCATGACGAATATAATTTACTGTGTAATGTAATTACGAGAGGATTTCGTGTTTTTATGTAGTGGTATTATAGTAATACTTATATGAACTATGTTTTCAAAAAATAAATATACAACTCTTTTATAAAATTGGTAATGGTAAAATAATAATATATAATTATCAATGACGGTCAATTTATTTCCACATTACGCGGTGACAGGTTATATGTCACACGAAAAAAATTGGTTTATTCTCGTTTTACATAATTTATTCGGAAAAGAGATAGAGAGTTCTTATAACTATATATATATAGAAAATCTATATTTTCTGGGACACCAGGGTCCTTCTTTGATCTGACGGATTTAGCAAGCAGTTGCAGTTAAAGCTATTCATATATAATTATTAGACGGTTGAAGGGCTAAGCGACATTTTTTTTTGTATTAAAAAATAACACATTTTCCTTAAATTTTTTTTTAGAAAAACCATTATACAAAAACGAAATGTATGCTGGGACACATAGTATAAGTGAAACTTCAACGGATATATCGTCTACTCTCTCCACGCGGCCGTAACACTTTTTCGTGACAGAAAAATCCTATAATACCCCCATATAATACTGAAGAACATGTATGTATACAAGTAAGGAATCACCAGTCAAAATATTGAATACAACGGAGTATTATAATTTTTTCATACAAATTAATTCAATTGATTTCATGCCCTTACATTTAATAACCCTACGATTGATTTCGCCCCGTCAAATCCCGCTAACCTCATATTTTACGTGTTGAATGTAGCTTAAAAGTTAGTTTTGGTGCGCAAAAAGCATTACTTGTTTTTACTTCTTTGTCATTTACCGATTCATGACACTTACCGACTGTTCTGTTAACCTTGTACAGGAAATTGGGCGAGAATTATATAACACATTACATAACCGCACCTAGTCTCGATATTTTATAAGTATTTCGTTAAATAAGTGCCTGTATTTGGTTTACATGATCTATTCTATAATTATAATATTAACACGTTCACTGCGTTACGTGGCGAATTAAACCTCGTACGACGTCCGCACTCAGTGCGCGGCCGAAAAAGCTATTCCTCTCGCTCGTGCGCATTGAATTTTTACTACAAATTTCGTTGTATGAGTGAAATGACTAATATAGGTTTGAAGACCTTCTTCAGTAGTATTTAATTTTTGAATTAAAACGTACGAGATATTTTTCGCCTCGTACCGACCGAATAGTTAATGTTTACTTTACGTGCGGTACAGGGTGCATAGAACCTCGTAACGATCTCGTACGAGGCAGGTCGATAAATCTGAGCATTGTTGTGACTGTGTCGATAAATGACGGACGTAATTAATTATGGATGTAAACAAAACTATACACAGGAAGAGATCGAGGAAGATTTTAGAGTTATCTTTTATTAAAACATAATGTTACTAGGCCAAAATCCATTTCGCTCTACAAAGAAGTGTTTAGTCGTGCTTCTCATCAGCTGGTACATATGATATATTTATACTAGTCCTAGTTCAGGGCATACATTCCAAGAACTAACCACCATTGTGTCACCGAGGTCACCACCCCATACATAAGATAACAAAGTAAGTGATTCCATTCTTGATTTGTCAACTACCCCCAAATCGACGGTGAAAGTAGTAACGAAAGAAAAATTACTACACTATTTGCATAATCAGAATGTTACTGATAGTTTTCCTTGTCAAAGTCATAGAAAACATTATAATTCAAAAGAAGCTTTCTTTTTTAAATAAATGCTCCTCGATAATTTTGTTTCTTGTTTTGTTTACATCCCTATTTGTTTATCGATATTTTGGAATAAGATGCGATACGCGGTTGAGCTCGCCTCGTATTTTGATTTCTTTGGGTGCGGGGCGGGGTGTCATTCATCTCGTAATATGTTTTATGGGATTACTATGTCAGTTTTGAACCAATCCTCGGGCGTGCTGACATATATAATATACAGACAATACACTATTTAATGGTATAATCCAAAAAAAAATCCAAGCAGTTTTCATGAAGATATTCTAGTTTAAAGTAACAGTACCGTACGAGATGCTTTAGACCTAGCTCCGCACTAGAAAAACATCTAGTACGACATGATCTTCGCCTCGTAACGCACCAGTTTGAAGGTACCCAAAATTACTGCACGCAGTGAACGTGTTAATGAAGTTTGCATGTATGCAGGAACATCGAAATCGGTACCAGTGTAAGATCGGTACTACGCTACAGTTTATGATCGGTACTACAGATAATATGGAGTTTCTTGCCGGTATCTTCTTCTAGACCAACCCACTTGGAACCGTGCACCTAGAATCACGACGTTTTGAAAGTGCCTGCAAAGGCCCAGTTGAAATAAAAAACTTTGACTTTGATAATATGTGAAACGTCAGCTTATTGTTATCGATAATACAGTATAGGATGGCTACGTATCTAATAGAGAAAGAGTGAATAATTGGAAAATAATTATGTCCTGCAGTTTTAAGAAGCGATTTTTACTTTTTCCACTCACACTCATAATATATATATAATTACTAGAAAAAAATAATTAAGTTCTGTTCATCATTCTAAACAACCTTTATTGTGGGACTCATTGGTCATGAAAAAAGAAACAACTGTGTCCATACGTAAATTATATGTAACTGGATCAAAATGTATGGTGAAGTCGATTTTTTTACGATTTCAATATTGATCCCGTTGTAAAAGTTGATTACAATGATAAACGAAGAAAGCTCTTAATATTTTTGTAATGGTTGCCTGGAAGAAATCGCTTTATGCCATAAGGCCGCCCATTGTACTTTAATATTGTAATCTCCGTACTTACAAAATTGTTTTATTCAGGTGTACAATAAAGTATATAATAAATGAATAAATATTTTTCAGATAATTAAAAATAAAGCGTGATTATATTAGTTTTTAAAAGGACTTAATATTTTCGGGTGTCCTTCTTCACAGATAACACATATTGTAGTTTTAATGATATTGTTGAGAGATGTTATAAAAATCCAAATTAAAATCTAATAGGGTTATTTATTTCACCAGAAATGGCGTATTTGTATCGTACGCGCGTGACTAATACAGTAACCTTGTACAGGAAAACGCGCGTGAATTATAAAACAGATTACATAAAATATTTACGTAGTTTGCATGTCAGACGCATATTAGCTAAACTAAACGTTTCGACTTTTACATAAACGCTGCCTTACTTTTATTTAAACTATTGTAGTAATACTTGTATGTTTAGTTTTTATTCGAGTTTTTTATTAGATTTAAATTCTTTTATTGTACAAGTATTTGTAACTTTTTCTATATCATGTAATGAATTATAAAACTTATTATTGAATCTTTTATTTAATTAATTTTAAGTATTATTTTTATTATTGGATAATTGCCTGCGTAGTTAACATTTCAGATGTACTTTATGGCTTTTGCTCATTTTTTCCATATTATAATATCTAATATCCTACCTTTCTAGTCTGGCCGCGTGATAACGTATGATAAAAAAGACAGTCGCTGTCGCAAATAAACGTCCTATTCCGTATCCTCTTATGAAAACGTCTATAAGCGAGAAAGGGATGCATTGTTTGTTGATCGCTGTGGCTGACAGATTTTTCTTACGTAATCAAGGCACCGATATCTTTAAGGGGATTTTAGTCATTATTATGAACACACGGGATTAAACATGAAATAATTAAATGATGAAATGATTAAACATGAGACATGAAATCGCGAAAAACAACAGCTGTTCCACTGAATTTTATTTGTATGGGACAGCAATTTTTTTTTCGCTATTTCTATCTTGGTCCCATAGTAAAAGTTGTTTATAATGATGAGTTCAATAACCCCTTAAAGGGATTGGGACTAGAAAGGTTGGACCTATACCTCTACCATGAGTTTTCCGTGCCGTCTAACGTTCACGTTCACATGCAATAATTTGTATGGGAATTTTTTCAGCGCCTCTAGTGGTTTAAATCGTGAACTAAAATCACTATACAAATATTGCATGTGAACGTGAACGTTAGACGGCACGGAAAACTCATGGTAGAGGTATAACTAGATAAGATTTTGCTTTCCTCAAACTTGCTCATACCTATATAAATAAAATATGATATAATATTGTTGATCTAAATCGTAGATTAATTTTAAACCAACGTGGACCCATCAAGGATCTCAAAACGTTAGGCACTTGCTTAAGAGCTAGTACACACTGTACGTCTGACGTTGCGTTAAGCGCGCGTTGATAGCGTTCACACGGCGTGCCATCGAGCTCCATTTTGATCGAATGTTCTTCCATTCTACATAAAAATCACGCGTTCGAATGTACGGCATAATGGCAGCTTATATATAAAGAGCCCGCGCAACGCGCGCTCTATCGAACGTCTAGACGCGTGCTTGACGGGAGCGCGCGTTTGAGTGTGTAGGTATAGGTACCCTGCATGCTATTATTTATTAACTTACCTACAACGCGCGTCACCAAACCGCGCGTTTCAAAGCGCCTAATCTGTACTAGCTCTAAGAGATCGACCATTAATCACAAAACCAATCTTTTTGTAATCAGGGCGACATATTTGGTGGCCTCAACGATGGTCTCCTAAGCAGGGCGGAGGCGCTGGCTGCTGTGGACATCGGCAAGCACCAGTCAGGGCCGCAGCCAGGGCCTCCGCTGCCACAACTCAAGCATGACATGGTCTACCATCATGGAGTCGGAGGACCTTCACCACACAACGCCAGACCACATCAGGTAGGATTTGGAGCTTTTAGTTTCCTAAAACGTTATGTAGATCATATGTAGCTGAACATAGAGGGTGAGGCGTATTTATCGTCACAGTTAAAAATAACAGATATTTAAAAATAACATAACAATTGTTCCTGCTAATGCCAATTATCTTTTATAACAAATACAAAGTTCATTCACAGCGAACCTTGTTTGTTATTTTGATAAATAACAGTTTTGCTCTCAGTCTTACTAAATGAATTCACGCTTGCTAGAAAGAGAGACACCTAGTATTTAATACATAAACAAATACCTATACTTTGTTGGTGGGTTTTATCTGGTAGTATGAAAATAACAGGCTGTTATTTAGTAAGAGATATTTCATTCTGTTATTATTATGTAACAGTAACAGAGATAACAGGTAACACAATTGACGGTGACCCATCGCTAGCTGAAGATATTGACAGAGTCTGACCCACCATGAAGAAGTAGTCTGCGTTTTTAGTTTTGATTTCGATTTTCCACTTAGTTCTGCTCTAGCTTTCTTTCTCCTGAAAGAATACAAAATATTGTCTTATCAGTAACTGGCACTATATTGAATTATCTTGGGGGGGGACATTGAAGAAGAAAGTAGCGTTGGGGGCCTAGGTCTAATTTACACATACCTAGAGTCCAAAATTCGCGCCATTACCGTATGTGCGTGTGTATCGTGCGATAAGACCGCCCTTTATACATTTCTTATTCTAATTATTGTATCTTTTCTTCTATTACTGGTGTGCAATAAAGTGTATATATAGTAGTTGTATTGTATCTGTCGCCGACAGAAAAACGTCTTGATACATGTTCTGTAGTTGCTTATTCTGAATCGCGTCTTAACCATGTCTTAACTCAATCGGTGTTTGATCTATAGGTAGGTACGAAATTGTACCCCTTGAGTCTCCCCGTCGCTACAAAATCCTTACATATCATACAAAATCGAATTTAAGATCAATAAAACTAAGGCGGTATCATAAAGACCATAAAATTTTTCGCAAATTCGACCGCTCTACGCCTCCTACCCTTCATAAAACACCCTTCCGAGGCAGTAACCAACATGATGGTGATTTTGGCAATAAGCGTCATATTTATATGAATAACTTTTTTGTTGAAAGAAGCTGCGAGATCTCGAAAATTTCAAATAGTTTTTATTTTTTCATTTTCTTCATAGTGCCCACCATATTGATCTAGTGCAGGGGTCGGCAACCTTTTGAGACGGAAGAGTCAAAATTAAAATCTACAAAATTCTAAGTTTTTAAACAGCCATTTTTTCTTAAATATTTATTTTTTAATTTTTCCACAAACTTTCGTCTATATGGCAAATAATGCCAGGACCACCTAGTAATTTGCGTATGGAACTAAAGAGCCGCAGCTTCACATCCAAAAAGCCGCATGTGACTCGCGAGCTGCAGGTTGCCGACCCCTGATCGAGTGTTATTATTAATTCATTTTGTATTCATTGACAGCCTGTTTCTACCCACTGCTGAGTATAGGCCTCCTCCTTTTCATGCCATGTTTCCCTGGTCTGTGCCAATCGCATCCAGGTCTTTCCCGCGATTCTTTGCAGGTCATCTGTCCATCTGGCCGCCGGTCTTCCAATACTTCTACCGTCTATCGGTAAGCCATTCTGTTAGGGCTCTACTCCACCTACCGTCATTATGTCTTGCCAAGGGTTATTATATTGTTCATAAATTCTCAATACCAGCTCAGGATTTGGAATTGCGCGAATGGTAGCTAAATCTTCTGCAATATGTGGGTTTATAAAGCCTATAATAGGTACACTTCTGCCGTTCCTGGAGACCTATTCTGTAAGAACATCAGCTCGAATCTCATACTCAATGTTAGTTGATTTTTAACGAATTACATATACATACGATGATAAACATCATCATTTGTCAATTCATCAAATATCAAATCAAATCAAATCAAATCAAAAATATTTATTTGCTAGAATATGGTAGGTACATAAGGTGTTACAGTAAATTTGTTTCAGCATATCCTGTCATAACATGACGTGCAAATGTATTCACAATTAGCTCAATTAATCTAACTTACAAATTATAGATTCTACTGATTTGTCTTCTAAATAGTCCTTAATGGTATAATATCTTTTAAATAATAATAGATTGAAAAGTATTTTTTTAAACATTCTCAGTGGTAAGTCTTGATAACTATTTGGTAAATGATTGTAAATAATAATCGACATGCAGTATACATTTTTCTTAAATAATTTTAATTTTATTGGTGGCAGCTGAAGTCTATCTTTATGTCGTGCTCTGCTATTTGGCCTGACAGTGCTATCAGCCGACAATTAACTTTTTGTAAGCAAAAGGCAGCCAATGAACGCGAAGACGCGTAATTCTGCTGCTAAAAATAACGAGTGTGAACAAACGCTTAGTGAATTGGAAAGATCAAAAAACTTAGTAGCTAAATATACTTCAGTGACAAGACTCCGCTGACCCATCCCAAGATCACTTTACCGAGAAAAAACAACAACATAAATAATAATAATAAATGCATTTCTGTATGCGTGTAGGAAATCTTCATCCGTAGGGTTCCGGTCCTCGGGGACCGAAGGGGCTCGACGCAAGAAATATATGCTCCGTGCTATAAAAATGAGCCAATATTATGCACTATTCGCTGTAATGGCGTGTTGTTGCCAGTATTAAGTTTAGGGTAGAAATAACACCGATAAAGTGCAAGGGCTTTTTTGTATCAACTTTTTGTGTGGTAGTCGTGAAATCAACTCGTAGGATATCATTTTGAAATTTTATTGCGATGTTTAGATATAGGTGACATGGTTAGCGCAATGGTGATGCGATTAGCCTTCTATGCTACGTGACGCGGGTTCGATCCCCGCACCAATCAAATAGTTGTTTCGGATCTGTGTTTGTGTGTGCATGTGAGACGTACTCGTAGGTATATTTTGTAAACTGTACCCTCGATACAGGAGTAATTCTAGTGAAGGCAACGTAAAAAAAAAGCTCTATTTATAATTCTACTTATCTAAATAAATTAGTATTTATTTTTAATTACTTACCTCCTTTGGGCAAACGGCTGTTTGCCCCCAGTTGTCACGATGGGCAAGCGATTTTGGCATTTACTCGTACAGCAGATAATTTATTTACTCCTTTTTTTTGTGCATACATACAATTTTTATAGTTCAGTCTACCATGAATGTAATCTTCTTCAGTCGCAAGATATAGCAAAATGAACCAAAACAAAAGATTTTACATTCCCGGCATAAGGAAAGTTGTATAAAAGCTAAAATAAGAAATACTGAAGATGTCGACCTCATAAATAATTTATTGCTGTTTCTGCGCAGAAAAATAGTTTCTGAGTTACGACGAGACAGACGGACGGGTTGTAGATACAAAATAATTTTTCGCTAACATTAAAATTTGCTTAGAAAAGTGTATTGTTACATTTTTATTGCAAAGTTTTCGTTGGTTTCTATTTGACTGCGGGGTCACAAAGTAGGTCATTCGGTATGTGGAAATATTGGCTTGTGACCGCGACTTCGTTGGCGGGGTTCGCAGTTTCAACCCTCAGCTCGTTCCAAATCACATCCTTCCTTGTGGCGACGCGACGTCACAAATCTACAGAATATTTTTTATGTAGTGCGCATAATTTGTAGAGTGATTCAGTCTCTGTTCCTAAATGCAACCGCAGTATTGGGATACACTTTAAAACAAAACGAAAATTCGACTTAGTATGGGGGACACGCATAATTTACAAGCGCAAGCTATGCAAAATCAAAAAAATATTTTGTTTTGGAGTGAATTTTAGTACTGCGGTTGCATTTGGGAACGGGCACTGAATCACTCTGCAAATATTGCGCAGCTATATAAAAAATATCCTTTATGCGCGCTAATTTCTAGCCGGCATAGCATGACTTTTCTCAGCTGTTTTTAAATCACATTAATTAGCCAAACGAGGAAAAATTTGATATTTTCATGGATTTTGACAAATAATGTAAGGGGTCGAGAAAAGTTCCCACTACGTCAGGCGTTAATAAACCAAGTCAGTATTTTGGTCAAAAAGGGAGCTTATCTTGAGGTTGAAATCCTTTTTAAGTAGGTAATAATAAGTCAATTAATTCGCTTATAAGTAATTTTTTTAATGTGACTTCTTTCATTAAATGCAATTTTTTTTCTTAAGTTACTGAATTAATTTCTAGGCAGAAAGATTTATAGTTAATATTTGAAAGGTTTACAAATGTTTGTTCCTGATTAGAATGCTTGTGCATGTCAGATCTGTGTGTGTGTTTAATAAAGAAAATCCTGTAAAACATTTTTTTGATTTCTAAACATTAATTGTAGGCTCGAGTAAACAAAGGTCGTTATAATGATCTTGTAACAATGCATTCCCATAATGGTAGGAATGACATGACATTTGTTTTTAAATATTCCTCAATTCAACAAGGATAAGGCCAACGCTTTGCCTTTATAATAATAATATACACGCATTGTGAGGAGGTTCCTTTCTCTGGAGCCCTAGCCGCCGGTGGCTTGTACCCTGTTCCCGATACCGGCCGGTGCTATTACTACTACTCTTTTATATATATATTTTTTTATATGTTTATAAATGTTGTTATGTAAATAATTGAATAAAGGAAATAATAATAATTTATTACTAAAGTCTGTTGTGTTGTTCCACTGCAGGGCAAAGGCCTCCCTATCCTTTTTCCACTAACTTCTAGTCTTTGCTAGTAGGGACCAGATTTTTCGGTAGGATTCAAGCTCGCCCCGCCATCTTCGCATCGGCCTACCGCGATGCCATTTAAAAGTTACTGGGATATTTAGTTGTTCTTGTGGCCCAAAGCTCGTCAGACATGAGACAGCCAATGCCCAGTCCCGTTTGATAATATGCAGCTCATAAATTCCACATAACTCTCTCACTTCAAGAAACTACGACATACGAAGATAATTTATAAATAATAGAGTTAGTAAGATAAACTTACTGTAGTACGAATGTATTTGCAATTTTTCTCTTCCTCCCCTTCCAAGAGGGTTGTGTCCCACGTAATGCGTTCTTTATTGCCCACGGAACCCAAACGGCAGCAGTTTGGGGTTCCCTAGATGTCTCTAATCTGTAAATGTTGTTGTTTGAGGTAGTTGGGACGTTGTAAAGTGGTAGCAACTAGTTTAATATGAACTATTTTATGGGGATTTGTTTAAAATTGGGGTAGGCTTACTTAAGTTTTCGGTGCGACAGAATATAAGGAAATTAGCCCGTGCAGATAAAAAAAACTGTTAATTTCTGCCTCACTAAATACAACAAGCTGTGTATATATGTACATACAAAGCGTGTTTTATTTTATAGGTATAGAAAAAGTTTCAGGAGTGAACAAACTTAACCATGAATATAATTATATTTCCGTAAAGTTATTTTCGCGCAATGGATTCAATTCGGATGATTACAGTGAACAAACTTGTTTTACAAACAGGTTTGTTCACATCAAGTTAAAAAAATTGTTTCCTTATATCCCGTCTTTTCGAACGAATTGCATCGGCTGTGTTCACAAGCAGAGTGTGATAGCGGAGTGTCGTATAAGTGAAGCGGGCGTTTCTTCACATACCTTCGCTTGGTCTCGATTTTTATCAAGACCTATATTTAACTGAAAGTGGGTAGGACTGTGGATAATGATAATAATAAACATGTCGCCCGAATAAAATAAATATAAATTATGCATGATTTCCCAAAAATTATATCTTCGAAACTATATAACCTTGGCCATAAGATAGCTTTGCTCGTTGACTGACACACACAGTATAGTAATATATGAACTTATGAAGCACTATGTTAAATATTTAACTTCATTGTTGAAAAATATTGCATCTGTTGTTTATTCTAGTACTGATATCGACTAAGGCTATAAAGGCTGGGTGTAAAAATAGCCTGAAATAGCCACCCGTCACTTTCTTTAGTTTCCACTCTGCCGATGGTCAGGTAGCTTGTCACTGCATCGAGTTTTATTATTGTTTGCTTCTGTATTATGTAAGTTCTTTTTTTACTGATTTTTTATCTGTAAACCATTGAAATAACTGTATGTTTTTTAATCTTTGCTCCCTCTATGTTTTTTTTTGTATCGAGGGTACAGTTTACAATACATGTCACACGCACACACCCAGACCCGAAACAACTATCTGTAGATCATACAAATATTTATTCAGTGCGGCGGGCGATCGAACCCGCGGCACGTAGCGTAGAAAGCTAATCGCTTAGCCACTGCACCAAGTGTTATTTTACCTACAGCTACAAAACAATACAGTCTAACAATAGTAAGCGATCATAAGGCAAAGTGGCATACGACCACGGCTATCCTTTAAACATCACTATCAATTTGTATTGACATTTTCTTGTGTCATACCTTTTCAGTATAGTCGGGTTTTAGTTTTTGAACTTAATTTTATTTACCGTCTCGTTTTTACCCATCGATCGTGTTCTGCGTGCCGATTGGCCCGCTCCGACCTCTTCACTAATCGCAGGACCAAGGCTGTCTAAGCGTAAAATCGAGATGCACTCAATCGAGAACACTTCACACATACGAACAGTTTCAGTATCACGTAATGTAATACCAGTAATAGTCACCGAAACGAAAGTTCTATTTCAAAATTCGAATTACAAAATTCACTTTCACTTTCAGGGGGGAAATTGTCCTACCCCTCTAAGATACGAGCTTGAAGATAACCCTGTTCGTGCCACAAACATTGGAGCTTAAACAAAAACTTGTACAAAGGGTAAACAGGACACACACAAGGGAGACTCCAGTATTTTAGTACGCAATTGTCGCTGCGGCCACAAGGGACTACCATGACAGTTTTTTTGTACTTTTGTTTAAAAATCGACCGTGTAATGTGGAAGGGTCTAACTATTTAGGGGTATAATTCTTACCCCGGGAGGGTTAACTGGAAGATAGAATTTTGTTTTAGTGAAAATATTGTCACTAAAACCAAATTCTATCCAAAGTTACCATCGACGTGACGGACGTCTACTAGAAGTGTCTTACCTATAGGTACCTACCGGTATCTAATGATGGCACCTATGACGATTGCACGCTCATGAATTCCGTAAATATTGACAGTTATGTATGTGGGAAAAAATGCCGTAATTCATAGTTGCAGGCGCCGCAATAGTGACGAACTGCTGGAACTATAATTAACACATTCGGCCCTGCGCCGCCGTACTAGGACGCTCACATTATGACACAACGAAATGGACGAACGTTGACGTCCGTTCTTAAGCAAAACGCCGCCAAAAGTTGATTCGTTGCGGCTCTAGACATTTGACACTTCCAAATGTAGCGGCGCAGGAATTCTGCTAATAGAATTTACTATAGGTTCCTCGCGTTATAAAACGTAGTGTGAATAAAAACGCATCAATGGTAGACGTCGTTAGACGTTGTGTTGATAAGGACGTGGATAGACGTTGTGTTGTATTTTTTTTATTGGTTGAAAACGTTGCTAATCCGAACGTGATAAAAACAATTCAACACTAATTGTAAATTGTGACAAGTGCCATCATACGCTACGTGTCACGACGTTACGTGTTATGATATTGCTCATTTAAAACACCTTTTACACTATTTCAGGGTTTTAATGTTCTAAAATGTCCCGATCCCTTTGAGGGGTGATAGTACCTATTCATCATTATGAACAACTTTTAGAATGGAATGAACAAGGAAATCAAGAAAAAAATAATTGCTGTTCCATACATTTAGTGAAATATTTAATTATTTGTATTGAAAAGCAGATGTTGTTTTCGTGTTTTTATGGTTAAATAATAAATAAATATTTTTGTCCAGTAAGTTGTTCATAATGATGAGTACAATCACCCCTTAAGTGGATTGGGACGACAAAGGTAGTACTTTGTATTCATTAGGTACCTACTTAATTTTGATTTTGGAAAATTAGACCATGGTTTTGTAGGGTTAGGAAAATTGAAAGTAGATGAATTGTAACAAAACGGAAAGATAATTCCTATCTGTTAGATTGTTTCACAGAACGGATTAATAATTCCGGTATTTATAGACCGATTGGATAAACCGGAATAGAATTCGCCCATTGTATTTTGTTAGATAGATGGATTTTAAATGGAAATAAAAGGCAACAACAAGCAAGTGTTTATGTAAGTTTATAATTATAGTTGTTTTTAAGTATAATTTAATATACCTAACTCTCATTTATGTTTGTTTTTTGGTGCATCTACCTTCATTGTCTCTGCATCACCCTATGGTTGTCTGGTAGAGAATGCCTATGGCATTAAGACCGCCTTTGTACATTGTACATGAAGCATTTTAAATAAAAAATAAATAAATATATCAAGAACAATATATAAACATGTTATATACCCCGTTTTGAAATCTCTAATGAAATAAAAGGCGTTTAGCTAACTTACTACCTTCTGCATATAATTTTGTGAGTGAGATTTCTTTATTTAATCAACTTTACATGTACAACATTACAGTTACAACCAAAATTACATAATTATGTAATGAAAGTTCGAAAAAAAAAACGACCATTACAGTAAACAGTTCTGCGCCCAGCAAATGCTGAGCTGGCTACCCTTTCGGCATGGCATGCTTGACAGCATATACATATTTAAAAATATTTTCATAATTGTCAACTTTTGATGTGTGTTATTTTTATAATTTTTTTATTTTATTTTTTTATCTTCTCTCTCTTATGTTGTCAATGTGTCTGTGCCCCATGGCCAAGCAATACATCCTACCGAGACGTATCAAGGGTTTAATAACTGCAAAAAATCGTTTAAGACAAAGAGCTTCAAAAGAAGACAATCATATTACAAAACATTTCATTATTAAGGATATAAATTATTTAAAAATCAAAATAAATTCACTAATCAAGTCATATAATGACAAAAAATGGGATGCTAAACTAGCCAAAATCAACAATCCGACGACCGATATTTGGAGAGTTGTTAAGTCCTTGACTAATAGACCAACTACGATCCCCCCACTAAAGCAATCTGATGGAAAATTGACAGCATCCCCTGCTGAACAATGCGAAGTACTTGCAGACGCTTTCCTAGACAACATGAGCCTGACTGTTAATTGGCATAGTGACGACGATACTGAAACAGCTGTTATTGAATCAATACACAGGATAAATAACTATATTGAATGTTGTTTGTCTCATCCTGTAAGTCCTAGAGAGGTTTCCGCATTGATAAAAAAGCTGAAACGTCACAAATCTCCAGGTGCTGACGGCGTGCACAACTGCCTTCTGAAGAATATGTCACGAAAGGGGATAGTCCTCATGACCAAAATATTTAACGGTTGCCTTAAAATTGGTTACTTTCCATCTGTCTGGAAAAGAGCCAAAATAATAACTTTCAAGAAACCAGGCAAAGATGAAACTATTCCATCTAATTATCGGCCTATTAGTCTCTTACCTTCTCTGGGAAAATTACTCGAAGGGATAATTTCATCGCGCCTAGGCATAGCTACCAACCTTAAGTTACTGCCAGAGCAGTTTGGTTTTCGAAAGGCTCATTCCACAGTCCAGCAACTAGCTAGGGTCACTGAGCACATTACACATCATATGAATATGGCTAAGTCCACTGGAATGATACTGCTTGACGTAGAAAAAGCTTTTGATGCTGTATGGCATGCAGGCTTATTACACAAGCTTATGATAATCGGCGTCCCAATGGGACTGATTAAAATTATTCAGTCATATCTTCTACATCGATCCTTCTGTGTTCACATTGGGGATACTATATCTACACCGAGGTCTATACCTGCAGGGGTGCCTCAAGGCTCATTGCTCGGTCCGCACCTATTCTTATTGTTTATCAATGACATTCCTAAACAGCCTCATACCCAGCTTGCCTGTTTTGCAGATGACACCGCGTCATTTACGACGAGTGAAGATATTGACTTGATTGTCGAACGACTACAGTTATCACTACATCTGCTCGGTTCTTTTTTCAATAAGTGGAAGCTAAAATTAAATACGACTAAAACAGAGGCCATCATGTTTACACGCAAACGTTCATTTCCTAAAAGACTATTAAAAGTGGATGGTTGCTCGTTGCCATGGCGTACGTCAGTCAAGTACCTCGGGCTTGTTCTAGATAATAAAGTTAACTGGACAAATAACACCGACTCCTTCCGATTAAAAGGAATAAGAGCCCTTAATTCTCTTCATCCAATATTAAATCGTCGATCTAAGGTCAACGCTAGGACTAAACTAAAAATCTACTCAACCTTGATAAGACCTTGCATTACCTACGCCGCACCTGTATGGAGTAGCACTTGCGAAAGCAACTACACTAAACTACAAGTTGTCCAAAACAAAGCACTAAAAATTTCATTTAATACCCCATTTCGGACGAATTTAAAGTTATTACATCAAAAAATCTATTATCCAACTCTAAAACAATATATAACTAAATTAACAAAAAAACTTTATCTACATACAAATCTAAAACATACAAACTCTTTAATTTCTACAATTGGCAGATCTCGATATAGTAACTTAAAATATATCGATACTTATTGTCGTTACCGCCTCCCCCATCACTTAATACTATATGACTAACAAAGGAGTTTCAACTCGATGATCGGCTAATGACCGTATTTAATTTATTGTAGGTAGTTTTTTTACATATCTACCATCATTACGCGAGTTTACTTGCATCATTGAAAGTTATATTCATGACTAATTATCAAATAATATATATATACATGTTTTTGCTTAATTAACAGTGAAAGATCATAATGATCCCTTATTTATGAAATATGTTATATAGTGCCGATGTATCTAATCGTCGCATTGTTTGTATAGCAGGTATGATGTTTGTCTTTGTAATGTTTAATAATTATTAATTTCTGGTTTATTATTTGTTTAAATGTTTTACATAGGCGCCATAGCCTGCATAAGACGTCAAAAATTATGTTAAATGCTTTTAGAATAAGATCTAAATTGTCATTGGTGTGTTTTGTTCATTTGCAAATAAAGAAAAATCAAAAATCAAAATCAATGTGTCTGTGCCGAATAAATGTACTTTCTTTCTTTCTTTTCTTAAACAATAGGAATATAGGTACAATACAAAATCGAATAGATATCACTATTTAGATAGGCACCTACTCTACCCATCTCTCTCCATCTCCACACGAGATGGTATTCTAACAATATAACATAGCGTTACGCTTGTATTTCCCGAGGTTAGGCAGTGAATCAAATGTGTTCAGCTGTTGTACACACACATTTTTATCCGCTGCTGTTAAACCCTTCGAGTGCCATGTCACTCATCGACGACGACAATCAATAGAATGTTCTATCTTTTTTTCTATTTAACAAAAAAATTAGAAGGGAAATGTCTTATCAGAAGAGCCAACACTGCCCTACCTAGAAATCAAACGCCACCATTAGACAAATGAGGCGCGTCTATACAAACAGTTAGAATTCTTGAAATAAACAGTTTATTGGAAGCAGGAAATAATAGTCGGCAAAGTTTGTAAGAAAACATTAGTTTATCGGCAAGTTTTCTTTGAATTTCTTGTCAAGTTAAATTATACCTATTTGATGTTCTTTTACCATGACAGAAATAGACTAACCGTCCCAACTAAGTGCCAGAATTATCACAGTTTAATCAGTTTAAAGACCATGCACTATACGACGACACGGTTGGCGCAGTGGCTAAGCGATTAGCTTTCTGCGCTACGTGCCGCGGGTTCGATCCCCGCACGGAACACATATTTGTATCATCTACAGATAGTTGTTTCGGCTGGATGTGTGTGCGTGTGACATGTATGTTTGTAAATTGTACCTCGATACAGGAGAAATCCTAGTGAGGGACAATGTTTTTATAAAAAAGAATAAGAATAGGATATGTATGGGCGTGAGTGTGAATCAGTACACCACACCAGAAATCAGTACCTTGAAGGCTGCTTTAATCTCACTATGTAGGGCGGGCTAGCACGGCAAATAAGGGAAGAGAGAAATACCGGGGCTTAAACCATTTCTTTACCGTTTTCTTTCTCGAAATTTCGTTTTTTCTAATATCAAGGAGACAAATGGTGGAGAAAACGTTTTTCTCGGCCCCAGGGCTAGCAGGGCAAAAAGGGAAGAGACTATTTCCGGGGATAAAACGATTTCTTTAGCGTTGTCTCTCTCTATTTTTCGTTTTTCTACTGTCAAGGAGACAAATGGTGGAGAAAACGTATTTCTCCGCCCCAGGGCTAGCACAGCAAAAAGGGAAGAGATTATTTCCGGGGATGAAACGATTTCTTTAGCGTTTTCACTCTCGATATTTCGTTTTGTTTTCTGTTATGGAGACAAAGTTAAGTTTAATCGTAGTAGGTACTGTATCTAATAATAATTAATAATAAAACAAATAATTAATTATTTTGTAAGTGTGTAATTTTGATGTTTCAAAACATTTTAACGTTTAGAATGTATTGTGTGTATTATAATTTTTTTCTTTCGGAAACTACGTATTTTTGTCCACAATCCTCTTACAAATTCAACGCTAGTCGTACCGAATTTTGTAATAATGCTGCGCGAAATTGAATCTTATTCTGACTGATGTAAGTTGGGTTATGACAAAGGAAATTAAACTTTATTACGAGGGGAGTGTGATGTTTATCGGCTATCAAATTGTATGAGTATTAAAGTATCAACCGATGGGGGAGACACGGTTACGGTGTGGCCATGAAGTTAGCTGATAAATAGTTTATTATTTTATTTTCAGCCTGTGTTGTCCCACTGCAGGGCAAAGGCCTCCCTCTCCTTTTTCGACTCACTTCGAAAAAACTGCTCCGTACTAGCAAAAACCAGAAGTGATAAATAGTTAAGGATAAGAAATAGGTACAATCAAGGAATTTGGCGGTTGTACACTTTGCCGACAAATTTTTTTGCACGGCTCTCCATAAGCTGGCCAGCAGGGTAATCACGATACACACTCGCAATCGGAATCGATTAAATTTTGACAGTCCAACAAATTACATTGCGCGGTAAGCTTTTAAAACCACTACGCCCTACAATTTGAGCAACGCAATGAACACAGTTGTAGTGTCAAAATTGAGTCGATTCCGTTTACGAGCGTGCATCGTGATTAGGTAGCAGGGCCTGAAGTGGCCCTAAATTGGCGTAAGCAAAATGTGAGCCTGGCTAGCTTATCGGGAGCCGTGCAAAGAATTTTGTCGGCAAAGTGTACAACCGCCAAAGCCCATAATTGTACATTCGAATACTAAATAAGAGTTTGAATATACATAACGCTTAGGTGGCCCAGACACTGCTAATATGTTCGTCGTATTTTGACGTAATTTTTATGACAAAACGAAATTATAGTGCCACAAATTTATCATGGCGTTGTTTCCGTCGCTTTTACCAATGTCATCTCCCTACATTTTCATGTTCTGTAAGGACGTTAGTTCCAATTTTGGTCACCGGGTCAAATAAGTTTATGGCACTGTAGAAAAGTATACTGCCAAAATATCATAGTCAAAATATCTATATTGTCGGCAGATGGTAGTAGTCTCTGGCCAACTATTATATGCATTATATTTGAGATTTTTTATTAATAAAAATATATAAGATGAGGAAGACCTAAGATAGCCTATACGACTAAAATTTACGGCGTGGGCTAAATGTGAAACAACTCTGCCCAACCCTTCGGGAAATACAGGCAGGTGTGATGATATTTTATAATCAAGCCAAATCGCTCTCGCGCCCTCTTCATCCTGGTCCATTTCATGGCCACACCGTCGGACAAATTTGGCCACTTGTCCAAATCATAATGTAGTGACACAAATCACTATTATAGGAATATAATTTATTTAATATCCACTTGCAATCGGATCTGAGTGAGGAGGAAACTGTCGATAAATATAAATAATTTTATTATTATTTGTCTACGTAATTTTTTTTATTTAACTAATTTTGTTGGCTGTTTCACTCGCATGTCGAACTACGGATATTTCATGTCTGCAGATAAAAAGTATCCTATGTTTATTCCAAGATATGGCTATCTGCAATATTTATGCCTGAACGAGTAAAAAACATTATAACATCTTCACAAACACTTTTGCATTTTATAAAATTATATTAGGATTATAATTATTTGTAGGTGGCCGGTAAATTCTGTTACTGTTACTGTTAGCCGGTATCATCCCACTGCTGGGCAAAGGCCTCCCCCCTTGATTTCCAAGGTAAATTTTATTATTAAAAAAACAACAGAATTCCTGCATGATGTCATTTTTCTACCGATGATTTTTTCCCAAATCCTCTATAATGCATTTGAGGAAAAAGCATTTTCTTTTCAAAGAAATGAAATTATAGTCCATTTTATTAAATAGCAAGTTACACGAGGTTTATCACTCAACAACAAAGTAATTTTATACCAATTACAGAACTTTCCCATACTTGATCTGTCCATAACTAATAAGAAAAGAACTAATACCTGCTAATTTTAACTACGTTTTATGGAAACACATGTAGGCCATATCGGGAGTAACGACCCACCTTATAGGACACATTATGTAGAACTGTAACTGTCATCGTACCGCGTAAAGCATGTCAAGTAAATTTATAAATATTATATATCGAACATCAACCGCACTGGGCTTTAGTAAAGGCCGTATTCTGCCGTGCAAACGCAAAAGCGGTATCTCAGGTAAAGAGTATCGAGAAAATTGAAGTTTTATAAATATAGTTTTCGTTTGTTTTATTTTAGTTTGTTTTCTTTTTACTTTACAGATTGTTTTTTTTTGGCAACTGAGCCGATGGCGGCTATTCTGCCAGTCACGTGAAGACGGAACTACGTATTATTGATATATCTACTCTTTAGTGATTTGAGGTAAAACTGAGATAGGGAAATCTTTTTTAAGGTGATATTTTATTGTTTTAAATAAGATACCGTTATTTGACTTAGTTCATTTGTTGCGTATTTTTATAAGCTATCCGATGACATAACAATCGGCATTACGATTTTTTTTGAGATACCGCTTTTGAGCTTAGCACGGCAGTATTGGCGGTTTAAAATGCAATGAAAAGGGTATCACTTTGGTTTAGGTAGCAGATTAGTCATCGTGTGTGAATGAGTCCACAAGTTCCACCAAATGTCTCTGTAGCGATGGGTTATAACAGCCAATTGTGTTACCTGTTATCTCTGTTATTGTTACACAAAAATAACAGAATGAAATATCTGTTACTAAATAACAACCTGTTATTTTCATACTACCACACAATAACCCACCAACTATAGAACTTAGGTATACCTGTTTATATATGAAATACTAGGTGACTCTCTTTCTAGCAAGCGTCAATCCAGTTAGTAAGGATGAGAGCAAAACTGTTATTTAACTAAATAACAAGCAAGGTTTGTTGTGAATGAAAGTGTCTGTTATTTTTTTAAACAGATTATTGGCATTGGCAGGAACATTTTTATCTGTTATCTTTAAATATCTGTTATTTTTATCTGTGACGATTATATACGCCTCACCGCTAGTCTCTAGGTGAAAACCAACGAAGTTTGGTTGACAGATAGTGAGGTAACTGTCCAACTAGCCAGCTACTAAGCTTAACGACCTAAAAACACAGAAAAACAACAAGAAAATGTTACCCTTAGCCGAATAGCAAGAATGAGGCCACGAACTACATTTCGCCGTATCGTCGATCCATTTCTATGTAAAAGTCCGATTTCTCGCTTAATGTTACTTCTGATGAGAGCATCTACGCCTTATATAATAATAGACGATTATGGGCAGCTATGGAGCACACAAACCTGTATCGACTTAAAACAGAAAGGCCACGTGTCGAGATATTTACTCGCCCCTATCTTTTTCAAAATTCATGGAGTTTTCATACATGCAAGCCAGTCACGAATATTGCGCTGGCCTTTCTGAAGTCATCACTGAACTGACCTACTTGAAAACAATAGAATATTTTTTATAGGAATTGTTAAAATTGTAGCACCGGCTGCCATATCTATAGGTCGAATAGTGAGTGAAGAATAGAATAGATCTTTATTTCATGTAAACGAGATACAGGCACTTATGAAATGTCGAGACTTTACGTACACGGTTCCAAATAGTAGATGCTATGGAGAATAACAGGCAAGAAACTCCATGGAAACTCTTTTAAATTATTAGATTACAATCTTGATCAGTACAATGTTGTGGTAAGAGCTGCGAGAATAATGTAATTTAATTTTAATGTGAATAAAGGTTTTCTTCTTCAATAACTTCGGGTATTCTTTCTGAAGATGAAAACTATTATTATATATTATTTTGATTACTATTCCAAATTATGTTATACTAATTACTAGATACTTAAAGTCAATTTTAATATCATAATTTTAGACTTAGCTCGCAGCTATCTTGCAGATAAGGCGATCAACTTAATTAAGCCATTCTGCCACAGTTTAAGCAGATAGGCGATCAATTCTTTATACATAGAGAAATCCATTCATCCGAGAATACAAAAAACCATTTGTCATTATCGATTAAGGTCATGAGACAGTGTTGTGATAATTCACATTCATTTCACGAAGCATTATTTCGCAAGTTTACAATAAAGTTCATGATAATTATTAATAGAAAATACAATCGATAAAAGTGCGTGTCCCATCACTACACAATGACATAGGTACTGTGTCCGTTACACGCAGTGTATCAAAAACGAGGGGAACACTCGGTCGAATTATACTCGTACTGCACCTGTGAATCTAATGTGGTTAGGAACTTAATTAGCTGAAAATATGATTGTATAAAAAGAGTATGAAAAATATGGATGGAACCATGAAAATTGATATTTGTTTTAAGTAAGTTCCTTTATGGGCTTTTTATAAAACATCAAAATTTCGCCTTTGTTTAAGTTGATGGTTGTTTTTTATGGCGTTATTTACTGAACTCTTAATGCAGCAAAAAAAACTAATACAGCTTCTAAAGCAATATAGCAACAATGCTTTAAAATGAAGAACAATAATATATAAAATATGAAGTTTTATTTTTCCTATAATTTATTTAAATTAAGATACGATGGGTGTCCTTGTAACTTTTATGTTCAAACATCACTTGGCTTAGTGGCGTGCAGACATTTCTTAGAGGGTAGGCAAAAACAACTTAGTGTTTTATTCTCAAGTTAAATGATGTTTTGTGATTGGCCACCTTACCATAAGACTTAGTAATTGAAACTAGTAGCCGCCCAGCTGTCAAAATTCGACCGTAATTTTAGCTTTCTGCACTTCTTCTCCATATAAACATTAACTATGCCAAATCTCACACTCGCTGATATCCACAGCTGTCTTTTCAGACATACAATCTCAATAATCAAATTAGCATATCGCAGTCAACTTCTGTTATTAGTTAAGTTTAAATTCCGAAAACCGCAATGACGTCAAAACTATACCGAACCCAAGGTAGAAAGACGATAAAGAAAATATATATTGTGTGCAGTACATTGCAGTAACGTGCGGACTCCTAATTGAGACTTACTGCGCCCCCGGGACCGCGCCAGACATGAACCTGCAACTACGCGTAATAGATAGTGCACTTTTTATTTTCGTTCTATCTCGACTTCCTCTGAGTCAAGGTGATATTATTGACGGTTGATGGATGATATATAAGAGCAAACCGGTCTACGACGTGCACTTTATATTATGTGCCTTATTACTTATATATCAACGAGCCTATTTTTTTTTTGTTTTTTAAAATCATTGCCCCTCACTAGGATTTCTCCTGTATCAAGGGTACAGTTTACAAACATACATGTCACATGCACACACACCCAGACCCGAAACAACTATCTGCAGATCATACAAATTATGTTTTCCGTGCGGGGATCGAACCCGCGGCACGTAGCGCAGAAAGCTAATCGCTTAGCCACTGCGCCAACCGTGTCGTCATAGTTATGATAAATAACTGGAAAAACAGCAGGACAAAAACATTTTTGGGATTCTTATTTTAATATCGATGGGACTCGAATTTGCTATGAATGTTAGAGTGCTTATTCTGCTTATTGTATATCCCCATACATGCCAGATTCTAGACGCCAAAAGTGATTAGTGCCAGCGGCGGCAGACTCAGCAAAAATTACGACCGGAAGTAACTTTTGGTTTGCGCAAAAATGCCGAAAACATCAATAATTATTTTTTCTATAAACAAAAGCTCCGTATTTATGGACTCTTTTAAGCCATACACGAGGCGAATCGGTCCAGTAGTTTTTATACTATAAAGAATGTAAGCCGACGCGCCGGCCGCGGCAGCCGACGACGGTGACAGCCGGCGGTTCATGGCACTCGCACCAAATTCGGCAAAACCGCCGGCTGCCGACTGGCACGCCGCTGGATATGGAAATCTGAAGCAACACCGTGGGCGGCATTCTGTCCATACAAACATATTAATTTCTCACAAGTATAGCTAATTATTATGCTTGTGGTAGGAGTGCGTCCACGTCATTAGTGCAATGGTCAGGGACTCAGGGTTCGAACTCATGACCTATTATTGCCTTTCTCATGCATGTTACATAAGTTAATCATATAAATCAAAATTATCAAGTCTTATACTGTTAATAAATCTTTGGCTCCTATATTTCTATGTTGTACAATAACATTTGATTTAAAATCTACTAACAAAAGAAGCTTCAACATAAAAATCAAAACAACCAACCCAACGGGGAACGCATCGAAATATTTATAGCGAGTGCATATGCGCCGGCTTCACGACAAACATTCATTTCGGCAACAATGCCGGTCAACAACTTAAGCATATTGGCTAAACACTCACTCCCAATCAACGTCACAACGCTCGCCCCCATCCATAAAAAACAAGTGTTTGCTCATAAAGAATGGGTGCAAATCTGCACAATGATTGTTTATGTTTCCATATCGTCCCAAGCACCATTGTTGCACCGAGCACCCTCCTTTTATTTACAATAAAACGTACGATTTAACATGAATGCAAAAGTTAATACGGTGGACGAGTATAATGGCGGCGACGCCCCTCATAATCCTCTTAATCACTGATATATTGACAGGGAACTAACGAGTGCTTCTGTCCACAGATGGGCCACCACGGCATGGAGGGCCTGGACATGCTGGATCCTCTCACTTCGTCATCGATGACCACCTTAGCGCCCATGGGTGAAGCAGCGCCCCCACACCATCAACTGCATGGCTACGGAGCCATGAACCACGTCATGAACCATCATCATCACGCTGGGGGGCTCTCTCACGCACCACCAGCCCACCTTGGACACCCGGGAGCTGCACTCCACCCCGACACCGACACAGATCCTCGCGAACTCGAGGCCTTCGCTGAAAGATTCAAACAACGACGAATCAAACTGGGCGTCACCCAAGCAGATGTCGGCAAAGCACTCGCAAACCTAAAGCTTCCGGGAGTAGGCGCCCTCTCACAAAGTACCATCTGCCGCTTCGAGAGCCTCACACTAAGTCACAACAACATGATAGCACTGAAACCAATCCTGCAGGCGTGGCTTGAAGAGGCAGAAGCGCAGGCAAAGAACAAAAGACGGGACCCTGACGCGCCGAGCGTGCTTCCAGCTGGTGAAAAGAAGCGCAAGAGAACTTCCATCGCGGCGCCCGAGAAGAGAAGTCTGGAGGCGTACTTCGCGGTCCAGCCGCGACCGTCTGGAGAAAAGATAACGGCAATCGCGGAGAAGTTGGACCTTAAGAAGAACGTGGTGAGAGTATGGTTCTGCAACCAACGGCAAAAACAGAAGCGTATGAAGTTTGCGGCGCAGCACTGACCGGCGGGCGGCGGCGCGTCTCTGCTGTACCCCGGCCCCGGGTACGGCTACTGAGCACCGCCGCTACGGCGCGCCCCGCCCCGGCACGCCCCAACCAAACCCCACACACAGCAATAAGGATCTCATTCCGATCTCATTCTATACTCCCTTCGAGTCAAACAATTTAGTCTTTAGTGTAGATATTATACCGTTCTTAAGTTTGTCTATACACGTTCTACGAATTCTTATATATTTTTCGAGACACAGGGTATATAATAATCGATTATATACATATCATTACAGTGAGTAGATGTTGCTTCAATGATTCAGTTCGTGCGCGCCGTCTTTTCAATGTTTTCGGAGCATCGAATATGTACATGAATAAAAAATTGAAATTCAGGATTTTTAAGAGAATGTGCCTTGCAAATAATCAATATTCTGTGTTTTAATGTTAGTAACTTCATTGCTGCGAGTCGCAGGAGTCGTACCGGACAGCCGGATGTCCGGTGTCCGGTCGAACACATGGTATGATGTGATGTGCACGGATCAGATATGTAACATGCGAGACAGAGGCATCCTTTTAAATGTAGAATTACGTATTAATTTTCCTGACTTTGCTCATAATTTAGAAGTGAACTGCAATTTTCTCGCATTTGTTACGTGTCTATGATCCGACCTCGGTCTAATGATTAAATTATATTTATAATAAATTTGTTACGTAGGCGTTTTGTTCTCATTGATACTGTACAAAATAATTGTAAGAAAATATACTTTCAAGCTTATGTTGTTGATAGTACTCGGTAGGATTTTTTACTATATTATATTATTTGTTTTTCTTTCTGTATGTTTGTTCATTTCTATGATTATTAAAATTTTCACGAAATGGCACAATTTCTAGTCTAAGAGGTTATTAGTGACATTTAGCCAAAATAGTATTAACAATTCATTTGTAAATAGATCACATTTCGATTAACAAGTAGGCATTAGTTTAAATACACATAGTTACTAAAACGAAAGGAATTAGTACAACGCGGTTGGATTCATGCACATAGAATGTTTTGGTTTTACTCTTAACTTTTGTAAAGATCTAGATAAATTAGGAAAGGCGATGTAACTAAAATCATTCGATGCCAAAATTTTTATTTGAAACGTCGAAGAGTTCTAAATTGATATGCGGCCAAAGTATTGAAAAAAATTTAAATAAATTAAAACTAATTTTTAATTAGTTTGGTTCTTTAATGCATGAATCCAAAATGGTGTTAATGCACCACGGCTTATGTAATAGAAAACCCGAAAAAAAAAACTTAAAAATCGCGAATTATAAATAATATTTTTAAAAGATATTTTGTAAATATAGATTTAATAAAAAGACTTAAGTAATGAAACGTGCAATCTAGACCTCGGTAATTATAAAAATAACTGCTAGGAATTTATGGATCTACCACCGACAGTTTAAATACCACGTTATTGTTTGTAGACGATCTAGTCAAACTTTATTTATATGGAACTGTATTATTATTACACTGTTTCGAAAAGACTTCGTTTTTATAATTTATTGATGATAGATTATTTTTTATTTAAATATACAATTTTACCAAATTTTATGTGTAAATTATTAAGAAAATTACGACCATACTGTTTGTTGTTTCTTTTTTATTTGAATTTAGTACCGACTTGTATTCTGTCAAATTGTACAATATCTTACGTCACTACTTACCCTAATATGAACTAAGATTCGTGATATTACAGTGTTAAATATTAGAAGTAACAACGCGAAATTTCCTACTTAAAATTTAGTTTTTACTTTAGCATAAGAAAAATTTGGATTAATGAACTCTGAAATTGGTATTAAAATTGAAAATTAATGGCTTGTCAAATACACTATTCTCCTATGTAAATAGTTTTTTTAATCGAACATAAGATCTTACAGACATGTGACGTAAGTTATGTACAAAAGTAATTAATAAATTATTTGATTTGTAAATAAAGATGAGAATATAATAATAATAGACCGAACGTAATTATTATTACTATTAGTTCTGGTAACTAAGTCAGTAATAATTTTAAGTAGACATTAGACGTTTCTCTTGCAATTATTAATTCTTAATTAATAATTATTATTAATACTAAAAAGGAGACAATCTTATTTCGAAAACCAATAAACAATAAATTGAAAATAGAAATATTAGTAACATCTGTCGTTTTATTATGCCATTTCTCATTTTATCACTGGTTCACTGATCTTGCTGTAGCAGTTCCTTCCCGGGTTCGAGTCCCAGGTGCCAGAAAGTATGATTGAATTATTGACATTTTAATTCAATCAAACAAAATAAATACAATTATGTATTATGCGATACATACAAGCCTAAATGTTGTACTAGAGACTGGCCGAAAAAAGCAACACAACATGAGCTGTGGATTAATATGGGCCAGACCTTTGTCCACTTTACGTAGTACCTATGAACATTTTCTTGACCATTCGTACCATAGATTCATAATATATTATAAATCTGTGTTTCGTACTGAAATTAAGTCTCAAAACCAATGAAAAAAAAAGGATTTCAGGGCTTTTGAAACTTACTGTGAGTGATAACCGACAGATAAGAAAAAAACATACCAAGGAGTCCGGAATATTTGTATTAGCTTAAAAATATTGTTGACCGCGGTATCACCCACGCTTTTTTTATCAAAATTAAATATAGCCCTATCACATAAGATGTAGGTTTCTATTCATGACTGAATTTTTGAATGGGTTTAATAGTTCCTGATATTACCCCCTGCATACAAACAGACAACCATTTTTTAATATTATACTACATAGTATAAAACAAAGTCGCTTCCCGCTGTCTGTCCCTATGTATGCTTAGATCTTTAAAACTACGCAACGGATTATGATGCGGTTTTTTTTAATAGATAGAGTGATTCAAGAGGAAGGCTTACATGCATAATACTTTCATATTTAATGTAAGGATAGCAGAGAAACTGCATGCGTGCGAAGCCGGGGACGGGTCGCTAGTAGTATATAAAATATAAATAACGTGGAATGAAAATTCAATGGCATTGCTGCAGTTACAAATAATTTAAAAAAAAATAGTTAAAAAAAATCTCTTTCATTCATTTCAAGCGTTGAGAGTTGACCACTAGTAGGTTGGGGTTACATTTTTAAAACTGCTCGTGAAATAGAGATGCTTATTTTTAGACACTTATGCATCAAGTATTGCTGGGATTCATACGTCCAATTTTACTTAAAATTAATCAATCCAGCCCGTTACTGTCCCATTGCAGGGCACGGGCTTCCTCTCAGAATTAGAAGGGTTAGGCCTTATTTCACCATGCCGACCGGGTTGGCGGACTACACACATCGATCAAGAACTTTATGGCGGCCTCTCAGATATACCGGTTTTCTCTCGATGTTTTCCTTTACCCATAACGCAAGTGATCATTAAGTTCTGATCCGGACATGAATCCGAAAAGTTAGAGGTATATCGGGCCTGGTTAAAACTTAGAACTTCTTACATGGAAGACTAGCGTTCAAGTTATAATAGCCGCTAGACTCTCACTGCTTTTTACATATGGGTTAAAATTAATATAAACATGGGTATTTAAATGGCTTTTTATTGCTCTCATTGTTTGCATCTCGCTCGCACTTATGGTTCGTGTTCGGACATAATGATGGAGTCGCCATTTCTAATCGTGTTCTTCAATTGATAGCGCAGCACTTTATGTAGTTTACGAGGATAAATTATATTTGATACACGCCATGTTAATTAGTTGCATGCTATGACGACAGATGGCGCTGACAACTTTGGTTCTCAGCCAACACTGTATCATTGTGATATCGCTGAAGTAGGTACTTATGTCAACGAATACTGAACACGATCGTTTTGGTACAACATAACCTAACCATCACAAACCTTCGACTACAACTAGAAAAAATGCTGTAACTTTTGAACGGCTGAACAGTTTTTCATGAAACATAGCTAAGATGATTTCAGATTAAACTAGCCTTCTATTAATAAAACTGCATTGAAATCGGTCCATCTGGTTTGGAGCTACAATGCCACAGACAGATACACAGATTCACACTACAAACTTATAACTCTTTGTTGTTGGGGGTTAAAAAAAAGTTGTCACTTGTGACGAAACATGGTATCGTCTGGTAAACCCTGGACAGAGCTCTCCAAACTTTCTAGCGTAAGGGCCACACTGACCCCTTTACTAAGTCTCAAGGGCCAAATTGACCTAGCCTAGCTAGCCCATCGGCCCAGGGCACATCGTACCAATATAACCGTTTTAGGTTAAGTTGCCCAATTTGATCATTATATAAAAATGTTGGATATTTGTATGATTTATTTTATTTACTTAAATAAACTATGGTCGACCGGATATATTCGGGACGCTGTCGCGGGCCGGACTGGTGATCCTCGGGGGCCGCGTTTGGCCCGCAGGCCGTAGCTTGGAGTCCCCTGCATTACGACATGAGCCATTCCCATGCGGATTGAGACCGTTCGTGCCAACTAGACTGAAGAAGCTGCATATGGAAACCGACCAGTGATATGCCGAAGGCGTCGAACGAGCCAAACGAAACGAATCTTAGAATACTTTATATGAAATCTTATGAAACCACGCAATTCGCGCCGAATCGGTCGAAATCCCAGAATCCCTGAGGAAGTCAGACGATGTCGTTAGATTCCGCGCGGACAATGCTGACGAAACGGCTGGTGCGCGCATTCTGACAGTTGCGTGCCACGAAACGCTGTTACTTTCAGTGCAGCACGGTCGATTCTTTCGGCGCAGACAATGTGTATTCACCTTTAGCAAGAATTAGAAGGGCAATGCATGTATTCATTTTATAGTAGTTCGTAGTTAATTTTTCTCAGAAAATACGATTTTATCCCTACTAAATAGGTTTAGTACAATATAAGTACCTCTACCTATACAACAAGTTGAAGGTAATAATTTAATTTATTCAAGATTTTACGAATACCTAAAATAATTGGTATCCTAAAAAAGCGAGAAATTGTCTTCTCTCATTTTTATAATAATTACTTCGTTATGAAAAATAATTACAGTCAGCTTTTCCAAACAAAATGTTTCAATGTTAACATTTTAACGTCGTAGAGCTACGAAGCTACGCCGTAGGTCGGGCTACGGATTACGTAGACCGCTGATTTTCGTAGTTTCTTCACTTTGTTTACGCCTTGAAAATAGTTAAACAATCGGCAATTCTTTCATCTATTAATATAGTTCTTTCTACTGAAAGTGTTATGTTCAGCAGTGAACTCCAATAGACCTCAGATCATTTCCTCTGATCTAGGAAAAATAATCCCTTTTTAAAAGCTGTTGTGATTGTAAATTTTCAATCATCGATGTTGACAATCACGGCTATCAAAGTCAAAGTCAAAGATTTTAATTTTAACTGGGCCTTTGTAGGCACTTTCAAAACATCGTAATTCTAGGTGCACGGTTCCAAGTGGGTTGGTACTGGAGAAGATATATAGATACCGGCAAGAAACTCCATGGATACTCTTTTCAGAAATCAATCATATCATATCCTATGAATATGTATAAAATTTTCTTGTTTCATACTTTTTCAATTATAGTCGGGATTTAGTTTTTGAACTTACTTTTTTTTCATTTGTTTTTGTCTTGGCGACACACTTCATTTCGCGGTGATCGAAATTAGCCAGTCAGCAGTGGAATTGAGGCTGACTGCCCAGGATACGCCAGAAGATCTTAGTATTCGTCACTTGGGGAGGCTCTTTCCCTGCACTCCCAAGAGAACATTAAAGATCTCACTCTACATTTTCTCACCTCTCCGTTGTATCTAATTTCGTCGGCGACGTCGTAAAGACACGGGTAATCGCTGGCAGACAGTTGATTAGTTCAAAGCGCTCCGCTTCGCTCAGGAGCGCTCAACCCGGTGGATAGCCTTATTTTAAAGTAACAATGTTGCTGATACTTAAAATTGTGGAGTTCACACTGCAGTTATTTCACGTAAAATGGGGAGTATATTATGAAGAGAGGAGTGGATAAGAACTTACGACTGTGGAGAAGATAAGGAATGCGGAAGGCAAATGAGGTTATGCGTTTTGCGAAATATTATTTGCACCGATTAATGTTATCACTAAGAACGGATTATCTGTTGTGTAACAATCTTTATATTATCATGTATATCGATGGTTGAAAGTCTATCTGTACCATAAAGTTATTATTACTAGTGGTAATAATAATTTTATGATCTGTACTAAGCGATATTTTATTTAATGTTTTATATTATTCTTAATTCTTTAATAAAAAAAATCTAAATGCGAACATCTAAATATTTTTCCTGTAACATTAAAAAACCTTTCAACCGTCAATATATAAAAATTCAGCTTTCGTATGTTTTTATCATATTATCATAATTCATATATTAATTTCAATCATTAAACCACAGTAGGTGCCTATGAAGCATAAAGTGCGTGAACATCTTCGCACCAAATTGGCAGAATCATCTCCGCTTTCTTATTACCTATAGTATATTTATGTATATATATACTTTTATTTATGTACTAATAGTGTATATGTATGTAGTGTATATTATAAAAATTCATAAGTATAAATAGTTATAAGTAACGATGCTTATTTTACTTTATTCAGTATTATTATCTTGTCCGTGCACCTACCATCCTTTTCTCTGCATCACCCTTAGGTTGACTGGTAAAAAATGCCTTAGGCATTAATTAAGTCCGCCTCCGTACATCGTGCATAAAGTATAAATAAATAAATAAATAGTATTTAATCTTGGGCAAAAGAAATCACATGACCAACGCATACCGTCATCGATGAAAACCGTATTCTGCCTTGTCCGCCCAATTCTTTGGGAACTAAATATCGCACATTTGTGCTATGTTATTCAATACAATACAATACACTTTATTGCACACCAGTAATAGAAGAAACGATACAGTAATTAGAAAAAGAAATGTACAAAGGGCGGTCTTATCGCACGTGGCGATTTCTACCAGACAACCTTAGGATGGACAGATTTGCAGGTTAAAAGAGGGGGGTAGTTCACGGTGTAACAATAATAGCTATAAAATAATTACATAATCATAAATACTATACAAAACATAATACATAATAATATGGAGAAAAATCTCGGATTCGTTCCCCAGACATGTGACGGACAGACAGCATTCCGACAACTTGAACGACGAGCTTTATCTCAGGCAAAGTATTATTTTACGAGTATGTTAGGACTTCGCGAAACTTCTTGTTTTATTTCTCTAAGTGAGACGTCACACGCTTGTATTAAGTTTGAGTGATAGTAAAGATTAAGGGCGTAATGTGACTTGTGATGGACTAGTGTCACCTAACTTTAAACTATCGGTATACCCCAGTAATCTAACTTTAATAAATCCAGCCCATTACTGTCCCATTGCTGGGCACCCGACTTCTTTCCGGAATGAGAAGGGTAAGGGTAATGAGTAGGTCCTAGTCCACCACGCTGGGCTAGTGCGGGTTGGCGGACTGCACACACTATCGAGGACTTTATGAGGCCCTCTTAGGTGTGTAGGTTTCCTCACGATGTTTATCTATCAAATTTCGATCTACAAATAAATTGGAAAAGTCAGAGGTGCCGGTCGTTTTCCAACTCTGACCCTCTTGCATGGAAGGCAAGCATTTGACCGCTACGCTATCACTGCTCTAATCTAACTCTAATAATAAGAAAATCATAAAAAGAGCATGCGTGGGATAGGGGATTTGATCTATAAAGAAGATTCGCCATGATCTCATCAAACTGTCGTAAGGAACGCGGTATCTAGTTGGAGCGGCCGCGAAAACCAATCGTCGGTCGTTTACAGTGAATTTTTGTACCAATAAACGGCTGGTTTCAGTTTAAACATCTGTTATGACCTCGGTGAGCATAGCTCTAAGTCATCATGACATGAAATAATAAATTCCATTAATTATCATCTACTACGAGTACTATAGGTAATAATGTATTAAAATTTCAATCCTATTAAGTTACTAGATTTCTAATAATTGTAGGTATTAATTATTAATTTATTTTATTTGTAATTGTGTGATTCTATAGGGCGACATAAATTGAACTACTTCCTGGTTTAGGAAAACATTCTTTTATAAATTTGTTAGCCCTTGGGCGGGACACAGCATACATTTTTACATGATTATGTACTCAACATGTTTGTATTTATCCGTGTAAATAATTTTATAAACTCATCAGTAGATTCTTACCAAACGTGTTACGATGGTACATTCAACTTTACCACTTAGTACTCGTAATTACAGGAAAAACTCGTTATTCAAGCTTTTTATTGGAAAATGGTTCGAGCTTAGTACCATTTATTTTAAAATTCAGTTCTATAGAACTTGCAGCAATAGGCCGGCTGGCCGACAGGCAGGTTCCGTTAATTCCATGAACCCTAAGGTCGGTGAGGCTGGCGGAAGCACGCGACTGAGTTAGTGCCGCCCGGCGCCATACGTCACCCGCCTCAGGGGGATACAGCATAGCACGTAACTGGACGTGCTCACTCGACTGGGGACGTGAGTTTGAATTGGAGTGTGTTTTTTACAGCTGATAGCATCAAAACAAAAGATTTTACGTATTCGTATCAGTAGAAGCCAAACTGAACTATACTTATTTGTCACTTGCTTCAAAAAATATTTGAAGATTACGTTTTCTACTTCTTTGTATTTTTATTATTCCACTATCTTCCACCAGCGGCTTGGCCCGCATGATATCTTTATAAATTATAGGCTATGTTGGTCAGTGATAATAAAGCAACAAGTTGGTGAAAGATTTTTTAAAATCGGTCTAGTTGTTTTTGATACAAACAAACATTTATTTATTTAATCTCCTTAACACTATCTTACAAAAAATAAAATCTTTTCTCTTTTTAGTTTAGACTTAAAAATGTACAAATAATTTAACTTAAAAAAAAGTTAAATTCGATTTGAAAACACTAAAACCGAATATAATAATTTTCATAAAAATCTTAACCGCTTCTGAAGTCGGGGCCTTTAATTCTTCAATGCACCTTAGCATGGGCACCGACTTTAGAAGCTGTTAAGTATTTTTATGAGAAATAAGTTATATTTAAACACTTATAATCATCTTGTTTGTACCGCATTCATTTACGTTCTAGGTGCATCGTCCGCGTATCTTGGGCGATACGTTTTACCGTCGGACAGCACCGAATTATGTTACATAACTATCTATATAGTTGCAGTACACGTACTGAAGATGGCTTGTTGGTTAACTGAACTTATCTGCTGTTACCATACAACGATAGAAATAAGGTTTAAAGCAAGTATTTTTTTGCAAGAAATATTAAAAACTAGTGGTCGCCCAATGGTCGAAATTGGACCGTAATTTTAGCTTTCTGCACTCCTTCTCCATATAAACTTTAACTATGCCAAATTTCACAAAATTTCTGAAAGACGTGATGCATTGCTTAAAGATGCGGTCCCATTTTAAAAAAATTGGTAAGATGTGGAGGGACTGGTATCTCGTGAGATTTACCCTATAATTTTTGGCTGACTTCAAAAAAGTAGGAGGTTCTCAATTCGAATTAATGTTTTTTTTTTGAAGCACTATCTTTCCTTTTCCCGCTAAATGGAATACGTATGAAACTGTCACAGTTAACTATGACATTACTTGCATATCACGTCACAAGCTACTAGCACCATCTCTGTCTATTATGCAATTTAAAAGGTATACCCTCAAATATTTAATTTGTTATAATATGCTATACCTTTTCTTTTGGAAAAGCTTAAATTCTAATAAAAATAACAGTGTAACACCCTATTGGGTACCAGGGGCTAAGACGAAGATAGGACATGCTGTGTCTTCTTATCGATGTCTTAAAGACTACCGTCTTACGATACTTAGCTCTGCCTACACTCCGTACCTAACTTTTCCTCGAATAAAAATTGCAGCGCTATCCAGAAATGTTGACTAAGAGTTTTATGAGTACAGCAGACTTCCACAGCTTTACTCATAATATTAAAAAGTTATAAAAGAAAAGTTACGTCCTTTTCAAAAAAGGAACAATACCTACTGGTACTTCTATTATGAGTTAACAATCCATTCTCGCTAGCAACTATCGAATAAAAGGCCGTCTTGTAGTGCGTTGCGTCTTGTAGTGCGATGCGTCTTGTAGTGCGATGCGTCTTGTAGTCTGATGCGTCTTGTAGTGCGATGCGTCTTGTAGTGCGATGCGTCTTGTAGTGCGACACGTCTTGTAGTGCGATGCGTCTTGTAGTCTGATGCGTCTTGTAGTGCGATGCGTCTTGTAGTGCGATGCGTCTTGTAGTCTGATGCGTCTTGTAGTGCGATGCGTCTTGTAGTGCGACACGTCTTGTAGTGCGACACGTCTTGTAGTGCGATGCGTCTTGTAGTGCGATGCGTCTTGTAGTGCGACACGTCTTGTAGTGCGATGCGTCTTGTAGTCTGATGCGTCTTGTAGTGCGACACGTCTTGTAGTGCGATGCGTCTTGTAGTGCGATGCGTCTTGTAGTGCGATGCGTCTTGTAGTGCGATGCGTCTTGTAGTGCGATGCGTCTTGTAGTGCGATGCGTCTTGTAGTGCGATGCGTCTTGTAGTGCGACACGTCTTGTAGTGCGATGCGTCTTGTAGTCTGATGCGTCTTGTAGTGCGATGCGTCTTGTAGTGCGATGCGTCTTGTAGTGCGATGCGTCTTGTAGTGCGATGCGTCTTGTAGTGCGCTTAGGGCGGGTGCGGGCGCTTCAATTGCTCGATTTTATCAATTTATTTTTCATGAAACATAAACTAACTATTACCTATACAAAGATCTCTTGAAATATTTGTTGAAATGACGATGAATGGTTTCATGGTGGAATCTTTTAGCAAGGCACCTACACGTTTTGAATAACAATTTAGTATTATCTTCATGTTTTTTTTTATCGAACCAATTACGTTACTGCCTTCCCACAGCACTTGACCGTATGGTAAATTTTGATAAAATTATTTTATTTTTGCACTATATTTAAATTAGTTCGATTTACAGAGGTTCAATAAAATTAAATAGTACTACAAACCTCGCATTCTGCCGCAATAAATTTGAAACTGCAAATCAATGCGCTACCTAATATTATTTGATATTTAAATACAGATTTAATTAGGGCTGCGTTTCCATTAAAATTGTATAGTAAAAGTGCCCAGAGCGTTTAACAAGTTGGATGTGTTTGCTTCTCTTAATTCCGCATCGAACATGTTTAAATATGGCGGGTTTGTTTGCATTCATTTATTGGCTGCGTCGAGGTGTAGGTAACTTTGATTCGTTTTTGTTGTTTGTGTACATTTACTTATTTAATTTCACTATAAAAGAGTATAGGAAATGTTATATTGATATTATTACTGTAAGTTTGTTTATTGAAAAGAGTATCCATGGAGTTTCTTGCCGATATCTTCTCCAGGACCAACCCACTTGGAACCGTGCACCTAGAATCATGACGTTTTGAAAGTGCCTGCAAAGGCCCAGTTGAAATAAAAAACTTTGACTTTGACTTTGTTGGTACACGTAAAATACGATCCCACTCAGAAGTACAGTATTTCAAGAAAAAGTATTGAATAATTATAAACGGTATTAATTTCTCCTACGTCATCAACCTTAAAAATACTAAGGCCTAAATTCACTGACAACATAACAGATGGTAACAGCAAAATCAGTCGTTTAAACATGATTTTTTGTATAGGTAATCATTGGCCGGTTTCATTTTATATCTGTTATTATTTACGGTGAACATGGCCATAAGTGTGTAAAGCTGTGAATTTCCGTTCGCTACTGTGGTAATTTTACTATCCTGTGCAGTTTTATCAATTAAAGGAAATTGTCATACAAGCTCTACAAGCTAGATATAATATCTAAAAAAAGCAATAAAGTCAATGTCAAAGTGGCGCCCTCTACTCAACCGTTATCAAACAATGATGTTGAAAAAATAGTTAATTTAAAAAATGAAAACACCTAAGAGACCTTTAAATAAAAACTGAAAAAAAAAAAAAAACCAGTCGAATTCTAATGTGGAACATAGCAACTTTAACATTCGGGACCTATTATTGGGAAGATTTCAGCCAGTCTCCATTTTTAATAGGTCCCTTATTACGTTTTTCGAGTGTATGTTATACATACACTCGAAAAACGTAATCCTCCTTCTGGCGCAGTCGGGTAAAAAATCATCGCAAGCTTTGTACGTACACCACTCAATTTCATTAATAATATTAACTACACATAAAACTTCGATCAACAGTATTAGCCTTAATGATTAGCCTTAGGCAATCTATCCCCACAACAGCGGTAGCCAAACATCGGTTCATCCAATTAGACGGTTGAACAAACATCTGCAGATTAACCAAATAATGTTTGTGGAACAATGGATCACCATACATTCGATATTAGGGGGCCGATCACGGGCAAACAGGCTGCATCTATTGTTACCAAGTTTGATTGGTTCAGACTACGTGCTCGTGGGTAGAAGCTGCTATAGCTAGATATAATATTAACTAATATTAGGGTATTATGATAGGCCTCACATTGCTCGATTGGAAAAAGAACGATGGACGCGTAGACTATTGGAATGGCGACCACGTCAGCACACCAGACCGTGAGGACGACCACCTAAACAATGGGTGGATGACATTCGGCGACACGCAGGTCCGGATTGGATGGCAAAGGCTCAAGACCGCCAGGAGTGGAGGAATTTGGAAAAGGCCTACACCCAAAAATGGGTACAACATGGGCCGCAATGATGATGATGTTGATGATAGGCCACGTTTATTCAGACAATGTCAGATTCCTAAAACAAAATGTTAATGATACAACCCTTTTTGAAAATACTAATAAGTTTGTTTCTACGGAGAAACAAACAATTAGAAGAGAATAAATTTACAATACTATATTCTATTATAGAAAAAAATATAATATTTTAATTCAGTGGTAGATAGAAAAAAAATGAATGTAAATTCTATTAAATAAGTAAATTTATTATTATTTATTTTATGATTAGAATATTTTTTGCAACGAATTTCAATATTTTCCAAGTAGTAGTTCATTTTCATTACATAAATTATCAAACTATTGCTCGTTACGTTGAAAAGTAGTAATTTTGTGAATTTTGATGTCTATAACATCTATTAGTACAGTAATAAAATAGTGTTTATTGCTTGTTAGTTACCAAATACCGTCAAATTTAGATTTTTGGTGCTAAAAACATGTTGGCTGTTGTGAGAAAGGCATCGAAATTCGCATATTACTTTTCGATGTCATTACGAGCAAACGTTTGACAATTTATTAAAAAATGAACAACGGCTTGGAAAATAAAAATATATATTCCTTAAATTAGTATAATCTATGAAATAAAAATATTACAAAAGAAAAAACTTTACATACCTACCGAATTGTTGCAGCTGTATTTTCAGGTGATTTGGAAAAGCGAAAAATCCAAAATGTACGATATGTAACCTGCCAACCCATACGACCTCTCTGCTGGCCATGAGGGGGCTCAAGACTTCCTGTAAAAAAAATGTTTATTTACTTTCAAAACAGAAGCAAAAATAAACAAACTTTAAGGGGAATTAAGTTTGTTATTTTAAAGTCACCATAACTTAGTAGACTCAATTATGTTAGGTTCAAACCGAGACTGAATTCTCAGAAACATTGCAATGTAGTAGGTACTTTATAAAGCCCTTTCAGGTGTGCAGGTTTTTTAATGATGTTTTCTTTTATCGTTATCGGAGCTGATATACAAAACAGCTAATATTAAAAAAATACTTGTCCTCGTTAGTCAAGTTAAGGCGTGTTGTTACCAACCAAGCGTAGCAGATGCAACGCGTTTCAACGGGAACAGAGACAATTAACCCTTGTTTATACAAGTAGTCATATTTTGTAAACTCCTTCCTCAAATCAGGCATACCCGCCCATATGTCATCTATCCGGAACAATAATTCACAGAATGGTTTCAAGTGTTTGCGCCCAGCGCCCACACCAACAGGGTAATTCGCCGGTGTATCTGCCACTTTATTGCACTATGAATATTTGAGGGGTGGCCAAGTCGACGTACTGTGATTTAGTGCGTTCTATTTGATGGTGTTTGAAGTGTAATGGTATTTTTAATTATGTTCACGGCTGTTTTATCTGACAGAGTGAGAAGTCTTCTTGTAATTGTTAATATTGAGCCATATAATATGAAGTAAGCCTACTTAGAATAGAAAACATTGGTACATACACTGACTCCTGTAACACAGATGTTGTGTACCTAGCGCAAGAGTCAGGGCCTCACTATTCTGTGATCAATTTTTTGTTATTTATTATGATTAAATTCTTTTATTCATTTATATACTACAAAAGATTTTTAAATATTTTCACAAGATCATAAAAAAAAACATTAAAAAATATAAAAAGTAGTAGCCATAGATGTGGATTGATTCGAATATAGAGATGTATTATGAAAATTATTTTAAGCGTTTTTTGAAGTCGATTTTCACTTTTTATAAAGTTTATTATTTCTAAACAAATACGAATAAATACAGTAGGTACCCATAACACTCACGATCTTGAAAATCGGCTAAAACAACTATTTCCTATCAATTCAATTTAGAAAGCTAAGTAGTGTACAGGTACGAATCCCGTACTCACTACGCTATAAATAAATCAATTCAAAACCGCTTGGGGTGTCCACCACGCCTGGGGAACCCTAAATTCTAGGAGGGTGTCACTAAATCACCGTTATTGTTGAATGTACGTACAGAAGTGAATGGTCAAAGGAATTTCACTGTAATATTATCTAGTTTAGTGTAGGGAGAGTTTTTACGCTTCTGTTCCTTATGTAATTATGGGTTCGTAACTTTCTGGAGAATCAGGGAATTAAATACCCACGATACAGAAGAAATACAAGTGTGGAGTTATGTCTCGGAGGCAATGAACCCGGATCTGTAATGAACCTTAATATCTCGGAAACTAATGATGTTAGCTTAATCAAATAAATAGTATTTTATGGATTATTTATTATATTTACAAACGTAATGGATAAATTCAAAAAGAAAAGCGCTAATTTAAAAAAATATTCTTCAGCATAATGCTATGTTATCACTGAGTAACATAAGCTATAATTTACAAAGATAACACGCGGGCGAAGCCAGTGGTGGAAGCTAGTTTGAAATAAAAATAAGTCTTTTATTTTATTCTATTCTATGTATTCTCATCAGGTTATTTCTATTCTACATTATGTAAGACTCCCTAGGAGGGATATGAAAACAAATAAAGGCGACTAATACGGCAGCAGTATAAACAAGGTTGCAGAGTCGCAAGACAATGTGCCGAGAGCAGTGCTCGAACAATGCGGGACAGAATTGAATAACGCAGTCACTGCAAATTTTGAACTATTGAGATTTCAGCGATCCTTGCTCGGTGTGTATTTTACAGTGGCTTTAACTACATATATTTATCATTTAGTAATGGAAATTCGACCAGTTATAAAAAAATTGCTTTGCACTCCTTCTCCATATTAACTTTAACTATGCCGAATCTCACTGACAATAAAGTAGCCATTATAATAATATAATAATAATAATAAAATTTATTTATTCAGCCAGTTTAAAAGTATACAGGTAATCTTAACTAGGTAGTACATACAGGCAAGGGCTATTAAAATTATCATTGGGTTGATTTGCCTCTGACTCCCAAACTAGGTGAGAACCTGTGTTTTGAGTCATCAGTGGTTCCTCGCACCGAGTATAACTATAATATACCGACTTGCTTAGGAGTAGTTAGATAAAATAACAGGGTACAAATGTATAAATTGAGAAAGCGGTAGTAGGTATATAGTGAACTAAAATTATTTATTGTTGTTTGTGTGCGTGAAGATCAGTAAAGACGAGGTAAGTGTGAGTGTGCGTATGTGGATGTGTGAAGTTGATGCGACTGTGTTCGTTAGTAAGATGTATGTAAGTATGCAAGCCTGGGAGCTAGTGTTGGGAATATCTAAAGAGAGAGAGGAAGGTAGTTGGTTAAAAAAGAAAAAAGGAGTCTTATGTTAGCAAGTAGCCATTTAAAAAAATCCCAGTAGCCCGTCGGCTTTTTTATGCTAGAAAAACGTGCTATCTGGTTACCCTGATGCAATGGTAAGTGATAACCGCGCTGCCCACGAACATCCGCAACCACCTTAGGCCAAACTTGGAATGCCTTGTAATTGTTTTTTGTTCCTATAATTATTGTACCTGTACCTTAAATTAAAAAGGGTTAAAATGCGACGTTATTAGATATTATATTGTATTCCAGACATTGCATTCTGAATTTTTAACATTAAATACGTAATTTTACTAGATAATGTTGAGTATTGGGGTGTGTTGGTGCTGTTGTTTTAGTATTGAGTGTGTGCGTGTATGCTTTTAAGAAAATAGCTTCACCATTTTTAACCGACTTCCAAGAAACGAGAAAATTCTCAATTGGCCTGTATAGTGTATATATTTATTTTGTAGGTTTGTTCAGTGTTTGCTTCTCCAATTGCTATCTGATTTTAATGAGTCTCTTTTTTAAGAGTTTTCAATTTCGTGAAGATCTGATGAAGACTTTCGGAGATAGACAATAGAACTCTTCAATGGATATTAGCAAATCACTCGCAAAAATGGATACTACATCAGCCGCAATTATCATCACGATGAACTGAAAGTATAGAGAATGCCTCTATAGTTTCATCTACCATATAACCATATATGGTTACCTTATAACCTTATACCTTATAACTATATTCGCCATTATGACAATGCAGCTAAGCCTCTATGCGCGGGACGCTCGGACCAACTTGCACGGAGATGCACTCGGTTTCAAGCTTCGCCGACGTTGCCAGTGCTGGCAAATGTCATACATTCACCGTCGTATCGATAATCCTGACATTTAATAGCTTAAATTAACTTGATCATAGTGTCTTCTGCCTTTAGCGGTGTATTATTACCAGCAGTGGATTGCCATAGTCTAAGTATATGAGGCAATGATAAATATACAACGTGTATCAGAAATGCGTGTTCATATTTAAGGGTGTGGATCAGACTATGAAACTGAACAACTTTCTCTATGGTACCAACATTATAATAGCGAATAAAATGTCAGCTAACCGTTCAATACCTACTCGACCCAAAAGTATGGGACGGCTAATATTTTTTTCGCGATTAACATATTGGTCCCATAGAGAAAGTTGTTCAGTTTGATGGTCTGATCCACACCTTAAAATATAACTACGCATTTCTGACAGACGTTGTAATATAATCTTCAGATTAGAACCTATCTATTTCATTTTTAATAAAAATCCTACTTTCACACAATGCGACTTTTATTGGTTTGTGAAATGACAAATATATTGCTCATAATTCGCTCAAGACACTGTCAATTTTTTTACAATAGGTATAACGATTCTTTTTGGTTTCGAATTATCAAAATACTATACCTACAGAACAATTTTTAATGCAGTGCACATAATTTGTAGAGTGATTTAGTTTCTGTTCCTAAATGCAACCGCAGTATTGGGAATTGGGATACACTTTAAAACAAAACAAAAATTCGACTTAGTATGAGGGACTTAGGATACGCATATTATTTACTAGCGCAAGCCAATATTTTGTTTTATTTTGGAGTGAATTTTAGTAAATACTGCGGTTGCATTTGAGAACGGAAACTGAATCACTCTGCAAATTTTGCGTACTATATAAAAAAATGTCCCGTATTGGGAAAATATGCTATCGATATCATTAAGGAACAATTAACTGTCATCCTTATTCGCGTAAAAGTTTGATCAGGATCCCCTCATTACGTTTTTTTCATGTGAATACTTCAGTAGCCTGGCCTGTGATTTCACCGAAGTTTGTGAACGACAGGCACGATGCAAACTTATGTTTTACCGTTAATATAACCTTTTTTACAATAGGTATAAGGCTTACTTTATATCTTTTGGAGTTATGATTAAACTTGTGTCGCCTTTTAGAGGAAGATGGTCAAGGCACAACCCGTGTTACAATCAACTTATGTTTTTTTTTTTTTAATATTATAATATGTTATCTACCTACTCAATTGGTTTTGTGACAATATGGAAGGATAAAATTATAATTTTTCTTTATAAATATGCTCAACTATAGCGAAAGAAAGAAATTCTGGAAGAAATACTTAAAATAATGCTGAAAACAGCTTCAAAATCCGTGGAGTTAGCGGATATACAGACAGACAGACAGACGCGGGAAGTGACTATATTTTATACCATGTAGAGAAGAGATAGAGATGTATGTAATTTAATTAATTTAGTGCCTGTTTGTTTACCCTATACCATGTCGCAGCCCTAAATGTCACACAATCGCAAATTCGCAATTTCGTAATTTTTTAAATTCTATTATTACATTTCGTACAAAACCAACAAAATAGTTTTTAATAGGGATGAAGGGCGCGATTACCCCAAGCAACGCCAATAAAAAAATGTTTATCTCTGTGTAAATAAAAAAGTTACAACCACAGATTAAAAAGTTCCCCGCGTCTGTAAACTCTAATTAGACGCAAGTGAAAATAATTCCACATGGGGACAACGAATTTTTATTTCTCAAGTCACCGAAGAAAAAAATCTAATTTCTTTTTACGACATTAAGTTACTTAGAAGTCGGAGGGACGGGGCGCGAAGGACTAATTAATTTTTTTCAGAAACCGCCCGAGTAACGGCCACTGAAGTTCGTTCCCGCCATAATTGGAAAATTTACGCGCCGATTCATTACTCCGGGCTATTTTTTAATCACCATTTTTTTTTTCAATTAATTTCTGCCAATTTTTTCGAATCGAGTTCGGGGTTTGTTTTTTATTTTTAATTCATTCAGCTAGTCATTTTTTGAGTTAGAATTTTTATGATTGAGTTGGGAAACTTTGGTATTCCTGAAGAATTAATTATAGAAGACGTATGTATTTATTTATACATCTGCGTTACAATTCAGGGTTTAGATTTAATTATTTTTTTCTTATATTACTTTTCAACAGGTCGATCTATATTTTATACTTTTAGTTTAATTTATTTTTTTATAATTAATGATTCAAATTATTTATAATTTGTATAATGAAGATTATATTAATTTGAAAATAATATTTGTTTTATTATTTTTAGGAGTGGTTAGAGGAAGATTTTTAAGATGAATATTTTTTTCTTATACATATTTTATACAGTATACTTTTTTATGTAGTGTGCAAATTTTTCAGAGTGGTTCAAAGACCGTTCCAAATGCAAACGCAGTTCTAAAATTCACTCCAAAACAAAATAATAATTTGATTTTGTATTTGCGCTAGTAAAATATGCGTGTCCCCCATACTAAGTCAAATTTCGTTTTGTTTCAAAGTGTATCCCAATACTACGGTTGCATAATTAGGAACAAAGACTGAATCAATCTACAAATTATGCGCTCCATATAAAAAAATATCCTGTATAATTTATCTTTCACTTAATTTAAAGATAATAGTAATTTATGTTAGTTTAGTTACAGTCATTTCAGAATTATTGGTATATAAGTCTGATTGGGTACGCCAGATGTTTTTATTAGCTTATGTAATACTAACCACACAGTTAGGCTGCAGTTTAAACAAAAGCGAGATTGTTAGGAAAACTACACCATTTATTTTAACTGTGCGAGTTCTATTTGATCAGGCTATCATCGCAGTTATCCTAGTGTTCTATAATACCCTTCTTAAGTAGCCATAACACCTGGCTACTATCGAAAAACATGGTTCTTCAAATCGTCAAGCCATCTTGGGACTGGATCTTAATGAAACATCGAAATATCAACTTTTCATTAGTATTGCCAACTAAAACATGACTACCCGCTCCTCTCCACCTTCATTGTCTATTGTTTCTGCTTGAGAGGTAGTTTCTACCAAATACCCCCATTTTTGTAGTTTTTAAACCAAAATGTTCCGGCCGCGCTTTCCCGCTCTGGATCTACATTCATAATCTGATCCAGGATTTCACCCAAATTCAGCTCGCACTTAATTCGTTCAGGGAATTACTCGTAGTTTCGTACGAACGTAATTAAGGAAAGTTTTCGGATTAACCACCTTGTTTTTCCACTTGTAACGACCAATGAAACTTGAACTCCCGACCCGCCTTTCAGTTGTACAAAGTTCAGGTTGGGGAGGTCCCTGTTTCGGGAATGGGAGGTCTATGAAAAACGGTTGCTGTCACAACATTTTTCGGCCACTTATTTAGTTTTAGTTTAGTTACGGTGGTTCGGAAACTCGGCGCCCCTAGACAGTGAGATATTTGCTAATTTCGTTGCTGCAAATTTGTTTTGTTGCCAGCTTGTTTTTCTCGCGGTGACAACGGCCGTTAGCAGGTCGAATTTTTAACATCGAAAACAAATTATTTTTTTCACCATACCCACGTGCAATGATAGTCGTTACGGGAGTCGGCAACCCAAAAAGTCTGACAACCGGTCTAACCTTAGGGTATCAGTGTCTCCCTGTAATTGGGTGGCGGAGGTCAGATGGCAGTCGCTCTGTATAAAATACTGTTACTCAGCCGTATCTGGTTAGACTGGGAGCCGACCCCAACGCAGTTGGGATAAAGGCCAGGCAGATGATAACCCACGTGCAATGATAGCCTAGTGGTTGATCGCTTGCCTGCCTTGTACGCCTCGTCTGAGTTCGAACCCGGCCCGCACCTCTGACTATTCGGATTCATGTGTGGATTAGAATTTAATTATCACTTGCGATAACGGTGAAGGAAAACATCGTGAGGAAACCTGCACATCTGAGAGGGCCTCATTAAGTTCTCGATGTATGTAGTCTGGCAACCCGCACTAGGCCAGCATGGTGGACTAAGGCCTAACCCTTCTCATTCTGTTAAGAGGCCCGTGCCCAGCAGTAGGACAGTAATGGGCTGGATTTATTTACACCTACGTGAACTTCTACCATAACAACTACATAATATTGAAAATAATTATAAATAAATGTCGTGTTTTTTTCTTTGGCCTTTCTCGGCAAATGGATAACTACTGTATAGCAAGAAGATATTACTTCCACCCTCTAAGGATTACGACTTAAAGTCCATTAGTTGAAGTCGAGCTGTTCGTATTTTGATACAAGTAGAATGACCCGTTCTTTCCGGTGGGTGCTGCGAGACCCGTTTGAGGGATTATTGCTGGCAGATAGACAGTGGGCTACGGCAGTCAAGCTGCAAATAGAAGCCCACCTTTCAGCGAAAGTTTCAAGAAAAAGTAACTTTCTTATTTATTTAACTATTCATGAATAGTTAATTATAAATAAGATAGTTATCATTCTTTTAAACCCCCGACAAAAAAGGAGGTATTATAAATTTGTAGTGTGTATCTATGGATCTGTGTATCTGTCAGTGGCATCGTAGCTCCAAAACGGATGACCCGATTTCATTTCAGTTTTTTTTACTTGAAAGCTAGTTTAATTGGGAATCATTTTAGCTATGTTTCATGAAAATCTGTTCAGCCGTTCAAAAGTTTCAGCTCTTTTTATAGTTGGAGTCGGGGGTTTTTGACGGTAAGTTTATTATTACTACGGCGTAGGCGGCTATGTCGGCGTAGCAAAACCATTTATGTGTCGCATGCCAACTTTCCACTAGTTCGTGCGCTTACAATGCTGAATGCCCTTCTGACATCATTACCAGGGGGTCTAAAAAGGTCGCTTAAGATGAATCATTATATGATTCACATTACAAATATCAAAGTATCTATCTAGTTGTCCTATGTCTATGATAATATGGCGACTCTTATTAGCTTAAGGTTGATATTCAGCTGGCATGTATTTGACAGTTATTACGGAGATTCTTAGATGAATGTTTAGAGCCGCAGTACCTACACCTAAACCGAGTTCTTCTCGACCTCGACCGTAGTTATAGTACAGCCATAAATTTATGAAAAAAGTGTACTTGCGTTTTCAATATCCAGATATTCACATTAGATTCAAATTTCTTTAATAAAAAGCTTCCCTACACTAGGAGATTCTCCTGAATCGTAAGCAATTTTTCAGGCTTAAATCATGTATGTACAAACACCCAGATCTGGAACAACTGTCTGTAGGCAATACAAATATTTGTTCGGTGCGGGGATCGAACTCGCGACACGCATCGTAGAGAATCAATCGCTTAGCCACTGCGTCAATCGTGTCGTCGCTATACGCGATAGCATATATTTGTTGTTTTTCACAGCTTCTGATTAAACAGCCAGCTTCTTACAAAGGCAATTTTTTTTCGTACAAAATTAATGTACTTTCTTAACTGTTCCTACAACATACCGAAAAAAATATCCCTTAAAATCTCATTCAACAGTAAACTACACAGCTGTATCCGAACATGAATATTATTTCAATCATTTCTACATAACCGGCACCCTGGAGGCTACACAGCCAAGGAGTAGCGTTACTTTTGTAAAAAAAAAACAAAAGAAAATTCAAGGGAATGCTCGACATAAATTGTACTGCTCGTGGGAGCTAGCGTTTGCATACCCGCCGAGTAGGGAGACTGTGATTTGGTAGAATTCAGGACAAACATTCTACGTATTCATTGTTAGTGTTGACAGTTTAAGTGGAAAATAGTGACCTGGAAACCAACTGATTTTCAGGTCACTATGTTCCATTTCTTGAACATTTTTGTATTTTTTTTTAGTATATAATTATTATTTTATTAATTTGCATTGGACAATATTTTAAACTGGATTATTTGTAATTCACCGGCAATGCTTTAGGGGTGAAAGTACTCATCAATAGGAACAACTTTTACTATGGGTCCAACCCTGAAATCGTGAATTAAATTCAAACATTTCATACATTTTGATCGAACAAGATCGATCTCTTGTATGAAAAGTTTTTTTTTTCTAAACTACGTGTCGCAGCTTCGATAGGTCCAAGAATAATTTGTTTATGACCCACAAATAGATAGAAAAGAAAGAAAGAGCAAAGAAAAGCAATTTATTTCTACACACAAAACTAAAAAATTAAAACTAAAAAAGTAAAAAATTAAGAAAAAAGAAAATAAAAAAATTTAACACGTTCCACAAAAACAATAATTGACCTTTATTTCCTGTGCGAGTGCGAAATAAAACTTTTTTCTTTCTTTAATAATACATACAGCTATAAAGAAGAAGAAAAATAATTTTATTACATATGGGACAGAGCAGAAACCACAATAACACACAGATCCATGTTTATAAACTGCATCCGAATGTCGAAAAGGCATTAAAAACTCTTCCAATAAAACTAAACATCTCAAGACCGAAATCTATCCAACTCATCACCCTCTGTTATAGTCACCCTAGTTCCCTCGCACACAGCCACACTCCCTACACACGGCACACACACACATTCCGTTTAGGGCCGCGCACTATATGCTCCCAGCCCGATACGAACATGATTTCCCGCGTGGTGCAACCCTGGATGAGCTCAATTCTTAAGGTTTTATCATGTATACTATGTTCAGTCACCGGAAATGTACTAAATACGGCTTTATATATAATTACTAGTATGGGCAAAATTGTATGAAGTCAGAAGCCCAATTCTTGTAGTTCATTTACTCTATGACTGAAAGTTGATCAAACTGAGATTATAATAAAGTATTATGATTTAACAAAAATTGGTATTCTACTATTAATGTTCAGTCCGATTTCAGTGTGATTTGAATTCAATCTTCTTGCAGACTCATTTCAATCATTCATTGTATTTATTTATGTATATTTTTATATTTATGTGTATTTGTTAATATAGGTATTTTACTTATGTTTATATTATTATATTTGTAGTTTTAATCTATTCTTGTACAGCGCTGTCTACATTTCGTGTTTTAAATTCTCCTCTCGCAGGTCTGCTGGAAGAGATTTCTTTTGTGAAATAAGCAGTACCTTTGTACTCCTCCTATTTAATGTTTTCTGTGTATTTTCATGTGTGTACATAAGTTATTAAATAAATAAATAAGCTAATAAAAACATTATCAAAATTAATTAATTGACCATTGTTAGAGAAGCATACATATAGGCCACTAGGTGTTAGACCTATTGGATATTGTGTATGAAATAGTAACACCCTTTATACAACGTGTATCAGAAATGCGTGGTCATATTTTCAAACCACCAAACTAAACAACTTTCTCTATGGGACCCATATCGTAATCGGGAAACAATAATCAACTGCCCCATGAGTTGAGGTCGAGTACCTAGGTATTGAAATTTTGTAAATTGATTATCTTGATTCTGACCCCGCCTTTCTGATACACAGACACTTTCTGATACTCAGCTGGTGACTAACAACTATTACGCATATTCAAGAATCTCCACATCTCATATCTACTAGACTACTTAGGAGATACGATAGCGATGTGTATTTTATTATCTGGCGATGATCGTGGAAAGGCTGGACTGTCATATTATTAGGCACTGCTGCGACAGACATATCGCAGTCCCTACAAGTGTCGCAGAGAAAATATTAATATTGAATTTTGACTATTAAAATTTCCGAACGCTTGATTGTATTATTATTAATTTTGTTATTTAGAAGCTGTAGTATGATTGATTTTAATTTTTATTTTATTTTATTTTGTAATTACTTAAATAGTCTGACATTTCATCCCTTTGTGTATTAAGTACTTATCTCATTTTTATATTAGCTGACATTTGTATTTATTAATAATTATTACTTCGATATTACTATTTTTGGTGTGACATTTATATTATTTCTTGTGAATAGGTGTAATTTGCCTGAATATAGATGATTTTATTATATAAACTAGCTAGAAAACAACATTCATATTCCTCGTATTCAGCCCACCACGCGGCGTACGTGCGGCGGGTCTACCGCGTAACTAAAATGGTAATGAACATCGACACTGGTAATAAACTTCAATACGATCGTGAAAGACTAAACTTCAAGCTAACTAGTAATTAATTACCAATCATGAACTTGGGACTCCTATCTTCATGATCAAGTCTCTCACGATCGTTTTGAAGTTTATTACCAGTGTCGGGCAGCCCCAATCGCTCCGAAATAAATATATCCATCTCACTTTACTAAATAAAGAGCGATCAGTAGAGACGAACTCGCGGTGGCCGCAAGGTGTCCACGTTTCGTACGCACGAAGAAATTCGTGTCATCGGAACGCGCCCTCAATGCACTATCTATTGACATGAAAGCAAGCAAGTGCCACGAAATTCAACGGAGAATGATTACTTATTTTAGGAATAAATAAAAAACGGAGATAAGTCCATGTTTTTATTACAAATAAATACTATAAATGCTACAATACAAATTATATTACTCACAAAATTATTCTGTAGAGAAACATATAAAAATTATAGTAAAAAATCTAAATAACACACATATCGTCAATTCTTTGGCGAACTTTAAAAAGGAATATTTTATAAAAACCGAATTCAAGAAGACTTAAGGCTCTTACGAATACCGCATTTATGTTTATTATGTATATTTACAAAGGCACCAATACAATTATGGCACAATTTTAAACTCAGGAAAACCTCATAACTACTCTAATATTATTTGATTATTTCAAGTTATTTTAAATTAGTCCAAGTACAAAAATGCAGATAGTAAATGCAGACTGTAAGTACAAAATAATAAAAACAAAAATCAAATGATTCACAGACTTGGGGAATATGAAATGAGAAGGAATTTTCTCATAGAATACGCTTTTTATTATACAAAGTTAATAGTAATGAACTAATAGTGCTTTATGGGGTTAGTGTACTTATCATACCTGAACTCGCGATAAAAAATCGGCTGTTCCATATAAATAATTTCAATATTACTCGACTAAATGTATGAAACTGATGAAACAGCAGTTTTTTTTTTCACGATTTCATATTTGGTCCCCTAGTAACAGTTGTTTAAAATAATGAGTACTTTAACCCCTTGAAGCACTATTAGTTAATTACCAGTAAACCTGTATAAGTACTTAATAAGAAGAATAGAAATAGTTTTATTATTTTTAAATAAACAGCGTATTTATTGGGAATATTTTTGATCATTATTATTTATTATTTCGTTATAAATCTATAGTAACTTAAGGCACTTATAACGGTGTAAGGCAGAAGACCTATCAAATACCGTTTTATAAAATAAATTTTTACTTATATTTAATAGGAAGGCCGAAATAGTAGGTATAGTTATTCCTAACCGTATTAAATATTTTTATTTATTTTATTTACTGATCATTTTTGTTTTGAACTAAGTAATCGCTGATTATTTTTTACTTTTGCAAGGTCATATCCTGTAAAGATAATTAGGTATGTAAGCAATTTAATAACGTAAGAATCGCAGTGTCGCAGTCACTGCATTTAATTTTTCTAAAACATTTATATTTATTAAGATTCCTAGTTTTTAAGTTTTTAATCGTTCTCCTGCTACTAGCCTCCGATCTACCTATAGCTGGCTGATCTACTGGGTCCCTCGGTGGGCTCCAACACGATCCTCTTGAAGCAACCCTCAGGCAGCTGGTCGAGGATCTCCTTGATGTTATCCACCTCCAGGCGAAGGTGGTCATGCTCGTCTTCGTACTGCTTCATCCACCTTTAGGAGTTAACATCGATATAATTAAACTCGCAAGTATTAACAGTAACTAGATACCTACTCTTTGTCCTGTTATTTGAAGAGGTAGGGTACTAAGCCCCTTTGTCACTGCTACCTACGAAGATCTGATATTTATCTATTGTCCTATACGTAACAAATCTAACGTCCTTGTAACGTCTTTACGTCTAAAGATTATGGCAGAGGTAAACAAAGAAAAGGAGATAATTCGAGAACTATTGTCTTCCTCTCTTTAAGGTATCGTATTTATCGCAGTCGGTAGAGATAAACTACGATAACATGGCGCGTCCCTCCAAATTTCCAAAGATTTGAAAGTATTTACACAGCGCCACCAAGACTCACAACGCATGTGTGCGTACTGAGACGGCCGGCAAACAAAAATAAATCCAAGGTATTTTGCTCGGTAAAGGAGATGTGACAAGAAACATTGAAACAGTAATTTGGAGGGGCGCGCCATGTTATCGTAGTTTATCTCAACCTAATTCATGTAAAATTCTAAGTTCTCATATACCTAGTAAAGTTGCGTTGGCAAATGAAAAACTATTTCGTTTTTCTACAGGTCAATATCACCTTAAAATTACCAAAATACGCTTTGACCAGGTTTTCTGGGGAATCAACGTTACTCGTATGATAGGAAACATGACATCGTCTAGCGCACCTTAGGCAGTCAGAGGACTAATTCACGTAATTTGATGACGCACCGGTCATATTGCAGTGACGCTTGAACTTGACGAGAGTGTATCTCACTGAAGCTAAGAGAATACCAAATGTGTTGTTTTGATCAAAATTTTACTGCAACTGCACTTCTTTAGTTACGTGAATTAGCCTACAGTGTTGATACCACCATTGATGACTGGCTAATACTTCCAACACTATAGTTTGTGCCAACATGGCGAAGTGGAGATTGTTACAGTACCTTTGATGATTATTCTTGGCCTCGGTCAAGCTCTTGATCTTGCCATCCAAGTCGACTGCTATTAAGTCGCTCTCTGCCTTGTCCAAACTCTCCTCTGAAATAAATATAAACTTTTATCTATGGCATCGTAGCACCAAAACGGATTGTCCAATTTCAATGCAGTTTTTTTAAATTGAAAGCTAGTTTAATAGGCTTTCATCATATCTATGTTTTATGAAAATCTGTTCAGCCGTTCAACAGTTACAGCTCTTTTTCTAGATGGAGTCGGGGGTTTTTGACGGTTAGGTTATTTTAATTACTGTACTTACGCAATCGGTCGAGGGCCTGGTCATCCAGTGTGGGTAAGTTTTGCAGCTCATCCATGATGACTTTCAGGTCCTCAAGACCTTTGGACACCTGCTTCTCAGCCTCTCTCGCATCAGTGTTCGCTTGACCGACCTGTAATAAATAACATAGCATCACACGTATATCCCCCGAAGAATTACCTACTAGATATATTATTGTTGATCCAGATTTATGCGCCGATGCCGTTATTACATAAGTCCCATCTAATCGGAGACGAGCATATTGCCATCTGGGGGTCTACGGCGTAACAAAATGGTAATGAACATCAGACTCTGGTAAACTTCAATATGATCCTGAGAGACTAAACTTCGAGCTACCTTTTAAAAAATTACCCATTATGAAGTTCGGACTCCCATCTTCATGATCGGTAAAAAAATTACTAGGTAGCTAAAGTGATAAAGTTCTCGATGGTGTGTGTAGTCCGCCAACCCGCAATAGGCCAGCGTAGTGGGCTAACCCTTCTCATTCTGAGAAGAGGCCCGTGCCCAGCAGTGGGACAAGAATGGGCTGGATTTATTTCTTTATTTCTGTTTTCCGAGGTTTTCACTGGACGGCGACGATATTATTGTTTATATTACGTATCTACCTTCATCTTTGCATCTCTGGTGAGCTGCATGTTATCAGCGGCCTCCTTCTCTAAGCTCTCGATTTGTTTAGCAGTTTCTTGAACACGAGCTGTAAAAATAGAATCCATTTGTAACAAAGTACAGTGTAACAGATAGTTCAGAAACATGGGTCTGTATCTTCTTCTCCATAGGACCTACTATTTAGAACCGCGCTCCTGGAGTCTCACATTTCATAAGTGAAAGTAAGAGTAAGAGAGAGTGAGAGAGAGAGTGTGAGTGAGAGTAATTATTTCGTAAGTGGTGTGTATTTGGTTTACATGAAATAAAGATCTATTCAGTATTCCGCCGTAATATAATTCCAAAACCCCAAATAAAGGAAAATTTTGCGAGTAGATACGAATCTTCTCGTGGATGATTTTGTACGAGTTGATGTCACCTCGGTACACTTTTGCTCGCAAAATAACGAAACTACTAAGTTCAACACCAGTAGAAATCATGATTATCAATATGGGATGTTTCCATGCTTCATTAGAACCCGCGTCCCCCTAGCGCAGAACGACAGTCAGTTAGCCACAGCGCCAACCGTGCCGTTTATTCTACCTACTACGACATCTTCGTATGAGCATATTACTCGGGAGCAAAGAATCCGGGTCACCAACATAATGAACCTTAATATCTCGGAAACTAAGAATGATAGCTCATTCAAATAAAGAGTATTTTTTAGACTATTTAATACTACACAAGTTATAATACGCTTCGAGAGCTTGAAATTGCATTGATAGAGGTAGGTGAGAATATTCCCCAACATCGCCTCAGACACTTTGTGCCGTATGAATCGCATGACATCTGTATTGACAACACACGGAGGTAATACAAAGTACTAAAAGTGAGAATATGATATAAGTTTCTATTAAAAGTGGGGATATAAAAAAAAATGATATATTTATGCATTTTTAAATAATGTATTTTTAATAAGTAAAATAAATAATAACTAAGAAATTTTATTAATATTATTTAAGTAATAGATATTAAGTAGTCTATAAAATACTTTTAATTAGATTATGCTAACATTCTTAGTTTCCGAGATATTAAGATTTATTTGGTGACCCGGATTCATTGCTCTCGAGTGTATTTGGTATTGCTTTTTACAACGACTTGTCTGACTGCCACTTACTGGATAGCTTTTCAGCTTCGAACCTCAGCTTGGAAGCTTCGGCCCTTGATGTTGAAGACTTCTTCCTCACTTCGTAGGCGGCCTGAAAAACAGAAAAATATATTAATACAGTAGATTCTATACTTTAGTTCTACGGAACAAAATAAAACCAATGAATGATAGTTTTATTTTTCTCTAAGGAGGTCAAAATCACTCTTTTTAGAGCTTACTGCACCTCTTTTTACACATGTAGTCTGTGAGCTCATTTTACTCAAAAAGCATACAGCGCACTGTAGGCTAATTCACGTCTCAAGAAGCGCTTTTGCCGCGCAGTTGCAGATAAATTTTGATCAAAACAACACATTTGATATTCTTTTAGCTTCAGTGAGATACGCTCGCGTCGAGTTTTAGCGTCACTGCAATATGATCGGTGTGTCATAAAATTACGTGAATTCGACCTCTACGCGTCCAGTACCATAACGCAATGTGCTGATGGGGCTGCCCCCCTACTGCAGCGCATCAGGGATGTTCGCAGATCCCACGTGGACTGCTTCTATGAGGTCATGTGGAAGCGATGCGCATCATTAGTTCATCGGGTTCCGGCCAGCGCCAACAGCATCCTGATTATGATAGCTAGCAGACTGGACTACGCGTTTGTGAACCACTGCTGCAATGTTTCAGCTGGGACCTGTGACCTCACCGTAGTGGTTTCGCGTACTTTTGTCTCCTTTTGTGTATTATGATAATACCTTTGTACTAATATAATTATATTGTAAGTAAATTATAACTTACACTATGAATCTTGATACTTGAAATAAATTTACAACTACCAAAACTAGACAACAATTTATGGCGTATATTTGGTGGTAACGACGTGAATCTCGCGATTTCAGTAGCAATATCTACGGACGGAGTATCTAATTGATTCCGAGCTGACTAAAAGACTTTGGTTTTGGAGACTTGCGTCGCCTTGTAGACGAAGGGACTGACAGTAGGGACATCGCCGTTATAAGGCCCTTTGTCTCCGTGAACAATTTCAACAATGCCGTGAGCTTCGGATACTTGATTAAAGTGGGCATTTACCTCTGAAGCATTATCAGCGTACTCCTTCTGTGCTTGCTGCGCCAAGTCTCTGGCCTCCTTGGCCTTATCGCTGGCAGTGTACAGCTGTTCCGTAATGCTGTTGATGCTGTCTTCAGCCGCAGCTATTTTCTGCTGCACTGCAGGCACGTCTAGAGCCGCCTGTTCGGCTAATTGACGGGATTCGGTGACTTGGTCGCTGAATTCTGTTGGAGGGGCGTAGTGGTGGTTAGTTTAGGTTCCTGGTTTTCACACAGTAGGAATTCTATATTCGAGTGTCGGTTTACGAAAATTGTCTTTGGTACGGTTCACAGAGACCACAGATTGATTCACTAACATACAGAGGAGTGATTTTCCATACGAGTTTATTTCTTAGGCTTACTTTGGTCATGGAATGGAGCCTGAATGTAATTTTAATGACTAGGTTAAAATGTAGGTACCCTTTAGTCACACACATATTTCCCATATTCACATATTTCCTAAGGAATCTCAAGAAAAATTGTGGCGGTTTCATACCAAATGTTATTTAATGTCCGCAATACCATAATCTACAACTATACGTGTTCCAACTGTTGAACGTTTACTGAATATGGAAATGCCCCATTGGGGAATCACTTCTTGCCATGGAATATACTTGTACAGAATAACGGCAGCTGCAACAGTCTTTCTCTTTTGTTCAGCGAATTGAAAGTATAGTCGTGAAATACATTTTGCCCACAAGCTGGTACATGTCGACACTGGAAAAGCAAGTTGGCTAAAGTGCCGATAGGATAACTTTGCAGGGGCACATTTTAAAGTTTTTTTTTTACGAACACACACAATAACTACAACAACAACACCAACAACAACAACAACTACAACAACTTTTTAACTTTTTTGTTACAACCACTTTACCTATTATCTTTAATTTATACGCTCTAGTGGCAAAACATAGCGCGCTATTAGGTACTATTGACATTTTGAGAACTGTTTTATTTACCTATGTTTAACAATAATAAATGATATGATTTGATTTGAACAAATTCATATAAATTTCTTTAATGGATAATTTTCTAAAAAAACGTATATATTCTAATCATAGTCATAGTAATACGTATTATAAAGAGAGAAATCCTGATTGACTGACTGACTGACTGACTGACTGACTTATCATCAACGCACAGCCGAAACTACTGATGCTACGGTCACGAAATTTGGAGAGTAGGTCCCTTTTGTAGTGTAGGCAAGCAATAAGAAGGGATTTTTGAAAATTCAGCCCCTAAAGGGGGGAAAAAGGGGGTGAAAGTTTGTATGGGAGTCCCTTAATTTTTGAAGTGAGAAAGATGAAAATTGGGATTTAGGCTTTTGGTTATAAAAAAAGAAACATGTGATTCTGCGTTTTTGGAAATTCATCCCCTAAAGGGGCGAAATAGGGGTGAAAATTGTTTTTGAAGTGTAAAACGTGAATATTGGGATTGTTTTTGAAATGAGAAACGTGAGAATTGGTGTTTCGGCTTTTGGTTAGAAATAAAGAAACAAGTGTTACCGCGTTATTGGAAATTCATCCCCTAAAGGGGTGAAATAGGGGTGAAAATTGTTTTTGAAGTAAAAAACGTGAAAATTGAGATTTAGGCTTTTGGTTACAAATAAAGAAATACGTGTTACCGCGTTTTTGGAAATTCATCCCCTAAAGGGGCGAAATAGGGGTGAAAATTGTTTTTGGAGTGAGAGACCTGAAAATTGAGATTTCGGTTTTTGGTTAGAAATAAAGAAACACTTGTTTCTGCGTTTTTGGTAATTCATCCCCCAAAGGGGCGATAAAGGAGTGAAAAATGTTTTTGAAGTTAGAAACGTGAAATTTTGTATTTAAGCTTTTGGTTAAAATTAAAAACAAAATCGGTTTCGTGTTTTTCGAAATTCAACCTCTAAGCGGATGAAATAGTTATATGAGACTCCGTATTTTTTGAAGCCGAACGATTTGTAAGAGGTCAGGAATTGATGAAAATTAAAAAGTATCTACCGGCTAATTTGTACCCGAACGAAGTCGGGACGGGCCGCTAGTAAATAATAAATCAAATTATGTTTTAGTTACTAGAATATAAGGTTTACAGAAAATAAAAATAAGACTTTAAAATGTGCCCCCGTAATGTTTACATATTGGCGTTTTAGCCATTTTACTTTTCCAAGTCGATCTGCAAAACTGGCCAACTTTGTTTGTGGCAACCGTGACATGTTGTTGTTGTTGTTAGCCTATATCATCCCACTGCTGACCAAAGGCCTCCCCCCATGACTTCCAGGTCGTCCGGTCCAGAGCCAGTGTGGACCATTCTTTATTAGTTCTATCTAGCTCGTCTCTCCATCTCCTTCGTGGTCTGCCGCGACGCCGTCTAGCTGTGTCAGGGCTCGTGACATACTAAAAAAACAAAACTTACCTTTCAAGGTCTTGTAAATCTCGTTTGCATCCTTCAGCGTCTGGTTGGTGAGCTCCACGTCGTTCCTAGCTTGTTCCTGAAGCTCGTCCAGTTTCGCCAGGAGGTCGTTCAACTCGTCCTGTCTGTCGTGGCCCTGGTCTAACAGACCACGGCCCTGTTTGATGGCATTCTCTAGCTGTTCCAATGTGTTCTCATTATCGGCCATCAGGTTTTCTAGCTCGGAGGACTTTTCGTCGATCTGCGATTTAAATTAAATTATGATTACCGTTAACATGAGCTCGATTGGGATACTCACATGTACCATATAAAACTTCAGTACCTACTCGACCCAAACGTATGGGACAGTTGATAATTTTTTCGCGATATTGATCCCATAGATATAGTTGTTCAGTTTGATGGTCTGATTCACACCCTTAAATATGACCATGCATTTCTGACACACGTTGTATTTAACCAACCGGAATACACTAACATGGAGCAAATTATAGAATCATAAACCACGAACCGTTTTATTCATTTCCTTTGCGACCTCTTTGAGTTTATTCAGCTTGATGTCGGGCAGGAGTGTGGTGTTCACTTCAGCATACAGTCCAAGAGCCTCGTCATACACCTCCTTCGCTCTCTTGAGCGCCTGGTCCGCCAGCTCAGTCATACTGTTCAGCTTACCTGATGCTGCTTTCAGGTCGTTTGTCAGGATTTGGACTTCGTTGCTGAAAAAGACCAAATATCAGAATTTTAAAACTTGTTTGGCTCATGTCGCGTACCAAAATTGGATTCGGTTTAAAGAATTTATTTCTCATAAGAAACTTACAGTCCACTTATAATGAGATACAAAGTATTTAGTATAATAATACAGTACAATACAATTCAATTTCCTCCAGAGTAATTAGCAGTTATAATATACATACATGTTTCTTGAGCTTATTTTTAAATGTATTAATTTTATCGCATTCTTTTATATCGTCCGGCAAACCATTGAACAGCTGTGCTCCTTCGAACAATATGGTCTTTTTACCGTAATTAGTGCGTGCGCTGATAACTTCAAGTTTGTTTTTATATCTGTTTCTCAGGTTATATGACATTGTTTTTTTCTTTAGTTGTAGGTATGTTAGTTTGATTAGTATGGGTGACTACAACAGTTACTAATAAATACATTGGATAATGATTATGCGCCATAAAAGTGGTTTTATGGACGAGCAACCAGTAGATTATATTAACTTTATTTGGGAAAACCTGGGTATTGGAGGTAATGAAATCAGATTCTACACGATCTTGTGCGACTCCACCTTTCACTCATGGAGCACATGTATGAGCGAGACGCAAATAACGAGAACAATGTAAGATAATTATGCTATTCACTGATAAATCCAAAACAAATCTACTTACCTAATATTGGCCTGCTTAGTAATTCCATCCTTGGCAATCTTGTTAGCCGTAAGCGAAGTATTGAAAGCCTTATCGGCAATTTCTCGAATGTTCTTGGCTTCGTTCTCCAGTTTTTCTGCTAGCAGTCTGGATTCCTTCGCTAGGGCCGACATGTCGACGGACTGCTTGCCAAACTGGTCAGATCTATTGCGAGCTTTCGATAAGGCTGCTGCTCCTTCGCCATCCACGTATTCTAAAGCACTCTGGAGAAAAGTAAAGACTGTCATTTTATGATACCTGACAATGAAGTCTGACCCCAACACCATGTGGGTTAAAAATCATTAGGTTTCCTTGTATGGTTTGTAAGGAGGGTCTGATACAACAAAATAAGGGGTTATCTTACATTGATTTCCTTCTGTGCGGCTTCAATGGTATCCTCTGCTTTGGATACATTGCCTTTACTCTTCTCGACTGCCTCGTTCCCATCGTAACTCTCATCTTCAATCTTGAACAGCATGTTCCTGGATAAAAAGTCGTATTTAAAGTCGTTTTTTTCGTCGGTTGAATTTGCGACCGGACACTGAATCACAGTGCAAATTATGCGCACTACATAGTAAAATATCCTGTATAAGCGTATAGGCTGTCGTCGATGAACTCTGTAACGTATATATAATAGATTTCTTGGACTGCCTGTGAACTTCTCTCTTTAGTTCTTACCTGACATCAGCCAGCCTATCAGCCAGTTCAGCCAGATTGTCCGTGAGGCTGGCTCCGGGTCTGTTGCCCACCTCCGCCTGAGCATCCTGCGACAAACGCTCGATCTCTCCCCTCACGTGTTGCAGTTCATTATCAAAGTCCGCGTTTTCAACTACAGTCGGAGATTTGGATATTTTTGCCAGAATCTGAGAAAATGTTCAAAAATCATATTTAGGACCAGATACTCTAAGTTTACTTATAATATAGTATGAAAAAATTCAGCCTAGAATATCACTTTTTCAGATAAAAGGCCTTTGAGAAAATGATCCGTGGTTAGAGTCGGTTTTCGTGCAGTGGTGACAGGAAAGTATTCCCAATACAACAGGTTCCCAAGTCTGCTATTTCAAACGTTTCAGGGTGGTCTCGTAATTGTGGGTCTTTGCAGTCGTTCAACCTATTTTGAATTGTATTACGTAGGTAATAGTAGTCAGAATATATACAACCACACATAATAACTGGCAAATAACCGACTTTTACTTCTATTGAATTATCATACGTCGGGTTGTGTGACAATTAGAAAAAAAGACAATTTTAAAAAGAGTATATAATGTGAATAGTTGTGTAGTAGTTGTTGTAGATGTGAACATTATTCTAATTAGAAATAAACCCGCTTAGCCCGCCCACAAACAGTGACATTTGATATTAGAAGACCTCACGCTACACAAGCGCCTCTAGCGGCGAATTCATACGCGATAGTTTTCATTCAGTACGTTTCGGGTGATGTTCAGTCAGTGCAGTATACCCACCTTAGATCTTTACATAATCTAAGATACCCACATAATTTTTATTTTTTTCTAATCATTATTTTTTCTGCTTAGTTTTACACTGTTGCCATCACAGACAAAATGTCTGTGGTTGCCATCCTAAAATTGTATTCTCTGTCTATGCACATGTCCTCTTCTTAATATCTATGTCTATCATTCTAGTGCGTCTTGTGTTTGTGGCAAATAAATGTTTATTCTTTCTTTCTTTTTCTTTCTTTCTATCCCCTAACGATTGTAGATCGTAAATTGTCTAGGGGGGCTGGAAATCGAACCTAAGACGTTACACTCGGCATCCTGCTTGAGATCAACAGATCAATGGGGCAGTAAAAAGTTAATGAATAATTGAAGTACTGACGTCATCCAGTTCCCTGAGCTCGCGCCTGTGCTGGTTGACGGCATCAAGAACTAAGTTATAGCAAGGTGGGCAGTCCTCACAGCCCTGACCATCGGCGCGACGCTTCTTGTTTTCCATACATCTGGAACAGCAAAGGGTATTAGTACGCACGGTTATATAAAGCTATACGTTTACAGTATAAGCAGACCTCTCGTTGTACGGAAAGCCTATGCGATGCGAGGTCAGCTTATACTAGAAATGCTTGTATACCAAGCAGTAGTGGCCTAACGGACATGCTTTCAATGCAGAAAGATCTGTGTTTGAATGCAGCATCAGGGTTTTTCAATTTATGTAAGGGCTAAAAATTTATTTATCTCTATCGGTAAAGTCATCAAAATACATCGTCTACCAACCATGAACTCCAGAATGGGTTCTGTGCCCAGCTGTGGGACATATTTGGACTAAATCATTATAAGCACTATCTAAATAATGTTCTCTATGCTACCATACAGTCTCCATGTTCTCCCGACGTACACTGGTAGCTGAAGCGGCTCTTGTTGACTTACATAAGCTACTAAATCGATGGTTATTCAATCTTTTCAGAGATATTGCAAAACGGTTGGTCGACGCTACGCGTGACCCTAGCTGGCCTATTCTTTGGTCAAAGAATAAGCATTGTCATTCAACGTGGCAATGCTGGCAGTCTTCTGGGCAAGCTACCAATTGACAGCGATGAGTAGGAGTAATTTGACGCCTAGGTGCTCAGTTTTATATTTGTATTTAAGTTTTATGTTTTATTTAAGTAATTATTAATAATTAGGCTGTGTACCAGTGGCGAAGAGTCCATACAACCCGATTCCCATCGGCTTCCCTTTAGAAATTGGTTAATGCATAGACCAACAGACAGTGGGGTAGAGGAGCGGTTTTTGGGTGTTTTCGATCTTAGTGGTAGCCGAAATCTCGATGCTTTTGTCGGCAGTGATATGACAAAATGTGGGGTATTTTTGGGACGGTTTCCCCTTTGAAAATTTTCACTCTTCGCCACTGCTGTGTACATATTTAACTCTTGTTGTAATTCATGAATAAAACGTCTCTGTGCCTGCATCATACATACCTGTCACATCGCCTGCCTTCAACATTTTCTTGGCAGGAACACTGTCCAGACATGTCGCACTGGTAGTTGGTGGAGCCCCACTCGTCACAGTCGCAATCCCGGCAGCCCTCTGCTGAGAAACCGTAGTGGTATGCGCGGCAGCGGTCACAGTGTTTACTAGAAAATATAGTAATGCTGTTATTGTTCTGTTCTTTGAAAGGGTCTTATAAACTTCTCGTTAGTGAGTGTAGTCCGCCAACCTGTCACCTGTCGATACGTGTCGGTACAAATATCAAATGAAACGACATTGAAATAACGTTCATTTTTGCGCGCGCTGTAACGTGGCTGTTAAAATGATCGCTGTGTCCGGATAGCACAAAATAGGAGAAAATAATACATTTAGGTATTAGGTAAGATAATCGCGATGGTTCTATTGAAAAATCCTATGTAGGTACCTACCTAATGTTTAAATCCTATGTAATGTTTACAGCTCTATCAAATTCATTCAATTTAACTATTAAACGACGACGTTTAAATAAATTTAAATCAACCAAGCAGTTTTAAAGGCCTAAGAGAACTTGTCCTCATAAAAAAAATTAGTTCGTGTTTACAAATACAATAAACTAAAAAAAAAAAAATTGAAGTTTTAGTGCCTACTACAAAAATGAATGATACTTTCGAAATGTTGTCCAGAATTTGATGGTTCTTAGCATGTTTACTTTATATTTTTCCAACATTTTGGGATTTAGTTATAGTGTTTTAGAAAACATGCTATTTTACATATAAGGAAAACACGCGTCTCACTCTGAGAAGAGGCCGATGCCCAGTACTGGGACTGTATTTATAGTGAAAGTTAACGGAGGGTTCTATGTAATATAAAAAAACTTTGTTGAAATGATTTTAAGCTTCAGCTGAATTAGGAAGTTATTAAAGCGATTCGTCGTTCAAGTATGAAATGAAATAGCAGCGTTGGCGTCGCGCTTGGTTTCATACTAATAATATTCGATAGTCGCTATTGAGTACTAATCATCTCGATTTTACGCATCGACGGCTTTCGGCACCAATCGATAAAGAGCTTGGAGCGGGCCAATCGGCACGCAGAACGTGGTCGGTATGTAAAATCGAAACTGTTCAAAGAAACTTACACTACAGCCTTAAGATCTACGCTTCTTTGAGAGAATAATTTCGCTCAGTCTCTCAATAAACATATGACAACATGAATAACGACTGATCTAACTATTAAGGCCTAGTTTTTATGCAACTGCCTCGTGGGCCCTGGTGACCTGTAATGCAGGTTTGTTTCACAAACCTACAACGGGCACCAGGGGGGCTAAAAAGGCCGCTTAAGATGAATCACAATATGATTCATATTACGAATGTCAAAATATCTACTTAATTGACGATATTTAATGTCATCCACATAAGGTTCATATTCAGTAATCATCTGTTTGACAGTTACTATGCAGATCAGTAGATGAATTGCTCAATGTGGCCTTTTTAGGCCCCCAGCTCTCACAATGCAGATAACTATATTCAAGCCCCTACTGTATTTATAGTGTCTACTACATTGTGAGAGAAATAAATAAACATATATTAATATATTAAACATCAAGTAAAATATCGAGGTACTAAGACTATAAAAATATTTTTAAAAAATCTTACCCATCAATACCCGGCTTACAGTAACATTGGCCGTTGAACGAGTCACAAGTACTGTTGTAGGATCCCTCCATGTTACACTCGCATGTCGTGCAACCGGTGCCTGAGTTAATGTTGTAGTAGCCATCCTGGTTAATTGAAAAAGATAGTTGGTCAGTCCATAGACAATCGGTATCTATTGTTCCCATGGAGTTTCTCACCGGTTCTTCTACATAGAACTTACTACTTGGAACCGCGCACCTAGAGACTCGACATTTCTTAAGTGCCTGTATTTAGTTTACATGAAATAAAGATCTAGTAATAATAAAGGTATTAATAAAATATATTAATACTCTCTGGACCAACGGTAGCTTGGACCCTGTTCTCGATTGTTCCAATTCTTTATGGTTTTAATTGTGTATTTTATTAAATTTTGTAATATGTATTTAAAAATGTAAAAAATATCTCGTAGGTCTGCTGGAAGAGATTTCTTTAGAAATAAGCAGTACTTTTGTGTCATCTTTCCTATTTAATTGTTATTATTCTTCTTTCTGCGTGTACATAAATTATTAAATAAATAAAATTATGTACCTATATAAAATGAATAAAGAAGATAATAATAAAGTTCTATTCTATTCTATCCCATGTTAAAACTTTAGATATCGTGATTATTTTTAGAAATAATGCACGTCTTGTTTTGGCTTTTTTGTGATAAACTCGTTTCTGCTCAACTTTCATTCATTCATTCATTGACAGCCTGTTTCTACCCACTGCTGAGTATAGGCCTCCTCCTTTTCATGCCATGTTTCCCTGGTCTGTGCCAATCGCATCCAGGTCTTTTCCGCGATTCTTTGCAGGTCATCTGTCCATCTGGCCGCCGGTCTTCCCACACTTCTTCTACTGTTTATCGGTAGCCATTCTGTTAGGACTCTACTCCACCTACCGTCATTATGTTTTGCCAAGTGTCCTGCCCATCGCCATTTCAGAGCCAACTTACCTCGCATTTATCACAGTTCCTGCCGATGACGTGCGGGTGGCAAGTACAGAAGCCAGTAAGACCATCGCACTGTGGAGGTCCTTCAGTACTCTCTACTGTACCGGTTTCGTGGCACTGGCATGGCTTGCAGTCGCCTTTCTTCTTGGGGTCGAGGGCGTCGCCGAAGTAACCTGTAATGTGGTCATGTTCAAAACCTACCATATACAGGGTGGAATTTTCGAACCGTACCTGGAGGAAAAGTACTCTAAATACTGAAGACAGCAAATTTTACTCAAAGGAAACATTCCTTTATTTTTTAAAAGAAACAAAACTGCTTTTAGAGATTTTTGAAAATACGCTTGCCACACCCGGGAATCGAACCGACTAAAATCCCAAAAAATTGCATGCTGTACTTTCATGGCACCAATCGATAGGGTCAATCATAAGGATCAAATCTCTCTAGCAAACATGGTAAATTAAACTGTACAAAAACCATGAAATCTGAACTTATTTTATTCGAACGAAAAAAACGACTACGTCTAAATTAACTAGGTAATTAGTTGCTCGAAATGAGCTCCATTTTCTTGGATGCACAAAATAATTATAAGGAATTCATTTTGAGTAACTTTTAGTAGCGTGTTGTATTGAATATTGAAAATTGTATTGTGAACCTCAGTTTTTAGCTCGTTTACAGCTGTTGTATAGAATTTTTGGTAAATTAGATTTTTTACATATCCTCATAAAAAAATCTAAAGGGGTGAGATCTGGAGATCTTGCAGGCCATCTGATTGTGCCGTTTGTACCAATCCAGGTATTAAAATGGTTATTACATTATTTTCGGATTTTAGTCGGTTCGATTCCCGGGTGTGGCAAGCGTATTTTCAAAAATCTATAAAGGCAGTTTTGTTTCTTTTTAAAAATAAAGGAATGTTTCCTTTGAGTAAAATTTGCAGTCTTCAGTATTTAGAGTACTTTTCCTCCAGGTACGCTTCGAAAATTCCACGCTGTATATGTTTGACCAAACATCACACAGCCTCAACCGTCCCATTGTTGGGTTAAAGCCTCCACTGATTATAAAGATGAATAAATTCATTATTAAGTAGTAGGAGTTTTGTCGTTTATTGTATATGAGTGACCTTACGAGGCTGGCATAGACACCACGGTGAAAAGAAGTCACAAAAAAATTTGAAAAAAAAAAAACTAACGAACAACTTACCGCTTAAACACTTATCACAGTGTTCGCCAGCCGTATTGTAGATACATTTGAGACATTCTCCGGTGGTCCTATTACAGTTGCCCACAGCGTTCGGGTCCACGTTGCCGTTACACTGACAGAGCTCGCACTGCTTCGGAGGCCCAAACTGGCCAGTCGGATCGCCGAAGTAACCGTCGGCGCAGACCTCGCATTTTGGCCCTGAGAACAAAGTGTTAATTAAGTTTATCTGAACAATATTGTTTGAACCTCGGGTCGAAATAAATCGCCGCTTTTTCCCATCGATATTAGGAGGGGCTATCAAGGTACAGTAATGTCGGATTAATGAGTAGCTGTGTATTCAACTGTACAGGGAGTCTAAAAAGGCCACTGTAGATGAATCATAATATGATTCACATTACGTCAAAATGACTCTTAATATCATTCGCGTAAGGTTCACATTCAACAAACAACTGTTTGAGAGTGACTATGGAGATTCGTAGATGAATTGCTCAATGTGGCGTTTTTAGACCCGCTGTGACTGAGGGCATTATGGGCCAACGATCCTTGAAGTCACAATAGAACTTGCACCTAAATTATAGTGAGAGGTTATGTTAAAAAATCTAAAATAAAAGTTGTGAAAAGAGCTTGAGTGAAAAATATATAGTTTTTTACAAATTATCTTTATTATAAATTACGTAAAACTAAACGTTATTTCAAACACCAACATCGAGTTTATGACGTCAAACCTTCGTGTTTCCTTGGTAACGATGAGGCGAGGCGGTGATGATGGATTGCCGGGCCGATACGCGTGCGACCCTAACATTAGGAGACAAACAAGCACGTTTGAAGCCTTCTAAAATGTTTACACTTGAATAAGTAGGTATATTTCCTTACCAGCATAGCCCTCAGGACAGTCGGTGCACACGATGCTGCCATCCATGAGTTGGATACACCCGCTGTCCTTGGGACACGGGCAGGGCGTGCAGTCGTCAGGGGTGCCCGCGATTGCGTTGCCGTAGAAGCCCTTAGCGCAAAGCTCGCAGTTACTGCCAGTCGTGTTGTGTTTGCAGATGCAGAAACCTTGGAATAAGACATTAAAAGTAAAGACATGGTTATAGAATTCAGTGTAATTTGCCTTTAGGCGCATTGAGCTTGATTCGCCGAAAGGCCAAGTTCACCGACAACTTAACAGATGTTTAAAATGAAATTAGTCATACAAAAACTCATGTTTAAACGGCTGATTTTGCTCTAATCGTCTATTGTCTATGAACTCAGGCTTAAGAGCCATGTTCGTCGGCAATATAACAGATGTTTAAAATAAAATCGGCCGATTACTCATACAAATATTAGTGTCCTAAGACCCTAAGACATATGACGTCACAGGAAATCCAATATGGCGAACGCAGAGCAAAATTAATTTGGACGAAACTTAATTTTGCTATTTTATTTCTAATTTATTTTGTGTTTACTGTTATTCTGTTCTATAGTTATATACTCTAACTTTGTAACCCTGCCTAAACGCAACATAAATTACTCACCAGTAGCAGTATCACAAATGTGCGCATGCCCATTACAGTCGCAAGGTATACACGTGGAGTAGGGACCTCCGTTCGCGGGCTCGTGTTTGAACCCTGGCGCGCACTCCTCACAATAGTCCCCTACATAGGCCTTCGGGCAAGAACACTTCTCCACCCAGTTCGCTGGAGCAGATCCTTTCTCCCTTCCGATCTTCGCAGTTTCCAGCTTGAAGTTCATCATGTACCCTACGCCAGGCTTGTTGTAGGTGCCCCTGATTTTGATGGCGGTTAAGTTTTGGAGCAGAGAGATAAACTCAAAGTTGGACAAGGTTGGAGACCAGCCGTAGCGGGGATCTTCGTGCAGTCTGAAGGTGTACTCTTGTGCCTGGAACAATTGCTCACGTGAGAAGAGGCTGGGTTGATATAAATCGCTAAAGCAATAACCTACTCCAAATATAAAAATATTATAGTTTAAAAAAAAACTAAAGAAAACGCTTTTGTCATCCAAATTAAACGTGAATGCAAAATTTCAGCTCAATCGGAAACCGGGAAGTGGGTCAAATTTAACTTCCAAGATATTTTTACATAGTTAGTTACAAGTGAAGCTAATAATAAAAGCGTTTTAAAAAGAGCTGTAACTTTTGAACAGCTGAACGGATTTTCATGTAACATAACTAAGATGATACCAGATTAAACTAGCTGTCAATTAAAATCTACATTGAAATCGTTCCATCCGTTTTGGGGGCTAAGATGACACAAATCCACAGATACACCGCTCTCTTTTGGAGGGAGTTAACAAGGCTATTTTTAGCTTGTTATAGGTGGTTACTCAGTCGCTCTATCGTAATAGTAATTTCTCAGGTATGTTCAAGTTTGACGAGCAAGTAGGTATTATCGAGCAGCACTGAGATGATTTCAAAGAATTCGGTTCTATTTCGAGCAATAAGTCTTAAGCAATGACGGTCTATTATACAACGGCGAGCAAGAATGAACGTGTGGATGAAGCTGCGAGAGCTATTCGCTGTTATGACATCTATAGCAGTAGGAGGTGCGTTATCGAGGCTTAAATCCGATACCAGCATTAACGCTAAGCTTATTTAGGTGGAACATAATACTTTTAGTAGAATTTATGCTAGGATAGTGAAAAAAAGTTCATAATTCCAATTTGGGGATCATTTTAGGCTTTAATACACACAAATATAATAATTTTAAGCGAAATATACATGTAGTATATATTACGAAGCGCATTAATTCACATTATGTGGGGCTTGCGTAGATCATAGACAAGACTATAGTTAGACAGACTATCACCCTGAATGCCAGTGACGGTGCGCGTGCGCATACTTGTTACAAGACGTCTAAATAGATAAAATTGTATTACATCGATGCGGAACTGTCTCAAGTCTGCGGCATTTATAGAGAAGACGTATAATAAACGGATTTATTCGTAAAACTAGTATGTCTAACTAAACCACAGTTTACAGTAAACTAAACCACATGATGTGATCTTACAATCGCTTGGCAAATTTTGATATTTAGTTTATGCTTTTATCATCTCCACTTCCAAAACCATCTCCCGAAGTAAACCTTACATATACAATATTGATACACAAACCCTGTACCAAAATAACATAACAATCGCAATAATATCGCTTGGCATCGCACAGCATCTACAAAACTCAACATACCTGATTGGTAGGGTCCGGGTTATACTGAGCATAGATATTTATAGATACGGAGGCGCGAGGGCCTTCCAGGATGATGTCTTGAGCCGACGGATATCCGCGGACCTCGCCGAGTCGCAGCGAAAACTTGAGGTCGTGGTTGTAGGACGGGCGCTGGTCTCCGAGGAACTGGCTTGACGCGATGAAGTATAGCGTCTCGGAGCCTTTGGAAGCGACAGCTGGAGAAAGATGCTTTATTAGTTAAAGTATTTTTTATGTATATCTGCCAACTTGCATGTTCGTTAGCAAGTAGATACCTATCTTCCCTAAAATAAAAATATTGAAGGAATTATACAGGTTGTCCTTGGAAGTATGGATCAAATCGAATAGTGTGGAGCAAGGTAATTTTTGTTTTTCCATTTTTATTGATAGCCCTGATAGTTTTATTATACGGTTTTAGATATTTATTTCTCAATAAGAATACAATTCACTTAACTTGAGAAATACATGGTATACTTATGACTAAAATTTTACAATATCCGCCACCTAGTGTATAATAAAAGACACTTTATTATGATTTTATTCTTGGAGCACTATGAGAAGTCATTGAAAACACCCAAAATTGGTAACTTTTGTATCTGTAAAAAGTTTGGAAATGACTTTGCCCACGCCCCATTCGATTGTATACCGAAAAATGATTACCGATATTCTGTGTATTATTGTATGCCCAGAATGGTTGATTCATGTATCCAACACTAACAATAAGTATAACAACTGTACCTACTCAATCAGAAACAATAAAGTTTACTTTACTTTACTTTGATCCATACTTTCAGGGACAGCCTGTATATCTGACAAGTATGCCAAAGTATCCCCCTGTAATGACATGATACTGGTATCACATGGCAATCCACCTGGACAGCATAGAAATCGCATTCTCTGGATCTTTATAGATACATATTTAGGCGCGGCGCAGACGACGGACTTTTTGTCCGGCAAACTACCGCGGACAAGAAATTTGACGACAAAAAATTGCAGCAGACAAGAATATTCGGGATGGACTCAACGTAGACGACAGTTATTTTGTTTGTAGTTGTAGTTAAAACTCTAATGTCCTCACTGGCAACAACTACCAACCACAACAATTCTAGTCCGCAGTAGTTCGCCGGACAAACAGTCCGTCGTCTGCGCCGCGCCTTAGCTTGACAGGACAAACTGCATGATAACGGATGTTTTTGCTAGATTTCTAGGACAAATAATATTTTACCGACAACACACTGGGACTTACCGATATTCTGCGTATTAGCATTAAACTGCAGCTGAGCGGGTTTTTCCTGGTCGTCTTCGGCGGCCCACTTCTCCGCGTCTCTTATGAAGTGAGCGCTCGTCTCGTGAGCTTGGTACTTGGGGGCCGAGCTGCATTGTGAGGAGTGGCCGAAGCAGAAGCACGGTGTGCAGCCGAACTCGTTTCCAAGGTCCAGGTTGAAGAAACCTGGCTTGCATCTGGAATTGGATGATGTCCATTACAATGCTACCAAGTATAGTACTCGCAAATCTTTATGAGCCCTGAACTGAACTCTGAACTCTCTCTCTCTCCCTCTAGCATCTATAATTAGCGTAGTATTATAGGTGTTAGAGGGAGAGAGCGACAGAGTTAGAGGGCTCATAAAGATTTGCGCGTACTATACTATAAATAACTGTACCTCTACATGTGTAGAATAGAATAGAATAGAATAGATCTTTATTTCATGTAAACCAGATACAGGCACTTATGAAATGTCGAGACTCTAGGTGCACGGTTCCAAAAAGTAGATCCTATGGAGAAGAACCGGCAAGAAACTCCATGGAAACTCTTTTCAAATAAATAATAGATCTTGACAATCTTTATCAGTACAATGTTGTGATAAGATCTGCGAGAATAATGCAATTCAATGCGAATATAAATAAAACTAGGATAATAATGAATTGCCTCTGAATAAGATTGCCATGGCAGTTACGAGCTGACCAGTTCCGACAGACGGCACCCGTTCACGAGCATGACGCATGTGTCAGCCTCGCCAAGCTCGACCACAATGAAGGGAACTCAACGACCCGACACACAACGCCACCATCAGCGAGACATTTTAGTGAGCATGACAGACTCATAGTACCAGACAACATGTAGGTAGGTATTTAGTAAATATATCTATAACATTATTACTTACATCATGCTCACAGTTTACAAGTTTTTGTATGCATTTGAATTTACAATTATATAAGATTAGGTATTAAAATAAAACATTTGGTACACCAAAAATAATTTCAAAATATAAAATTTAACAGGGACATTATACACAATGTCACAAAATAAGTTTGTAAACCAATTAAATACTCAATTTAATCACCAATATAAATAAATTACTCCATCGTAATAATAGTAAAGATTAATGCGATTAATCGCATTTTAATTATGTAAATACCTACATACAAAATTTCAGACAGTGCCAGAGGGTCGCAGTGTGCAGGACGGAATCGTACGCCAGACATCTTTATCTTCGATGTACTGATTTATGGTGTAATAGGCTTTGGACATTAAAGTTTGCTTAATAAATGCTTTAAACTTTATATCTGGTAATTCAGTAATGCAAGTTGGAATTTTGTTATAGAACCTAACACTGTTTCCCATAAACGACTTGCTAGTTTTGCTAAGTCTAATACCAGGTACAACTAGCTTGTTTCTATTGCGAGTATTCAGGTTATGTATGTCACTTAACTTATCAAAATTAACTATGTTTTTACGGATATACATAATGTTTTGTAAAATATACAGCGACGGTAGTGTAATTAAATTAATTTTTTTAAATATTTCACGGAGCGAGTCACGTGATCTTAAATTATAGATAGCTCGTACTGCTCTTTTTTGTAATATAAAGACAGTCTCAATATCAGCAGCAGATCCCCACAGTAAAAGACCGTAGGACATGATACTATGAAAGTACGCAAAATAAACTATCCTAGCCGTAGCCACATCTGTGACCTGTCTTATTTTCCTAACTGCAAATGCAGCAGAGCTCAGTTTGCCTGCAAGAGCCTTGATATGAGGTCCCCATTGCAGTTTAGAGTCTACTGTTATGCCCAAGAAGACAGTGGAGGAAACTAAATCTAACACTTTGCCGTCAAGTTTTACATGAGTATCAATGTGAGTTACATTTGGGGCCGAAAATTTAATACATTTCGTTTTCCCTGCATTTAGGAGAAGGTTATTAACAGAGAACCAATTTGATACTGTATTCAGTGTATTGTTAGGTTCTACAAGATCCCTATCCTTTCTATTTACTTTAAATATGAGTGATGTGTCATCGGCAAATAGGACTATATTTGACATAGTATCCTTGATCATGTGAGGGAGGTCATTAATATAAACAAGGAACAGAAAAGGGCCCAAAATTGATCCTTGTGGTACTCCAATTTTAACTTTTGAGCCGGTAGAAGTAACGTTACCAACTGCCACCTTTTGTTCCCGATTCGACAAGTATGATGTTACAAGGTCTATTGATCGATCACGAACTCCGTAGTGTTTAAGTTTCAGGATGAGTGTGTGATGGTCCACGCAGTCAAACGCCTTCGAAAGGTCACAGAACACTCCTACAGCATCTTGTTTCTGTTCCCAGGCCCCCAATACAGTTTTAATTAGCATGGATCCAGCATCCTCTGTAGATCGCCCCCTCGTAAATCCGAACTGTTTCTCATGCAGTATCCCATTTTTGTTAAAATGAGCCAACATTTGATTTAAAATTAGTTTTTCAAATATTTTACTTAATGCAGGTAGCACTGATATTGGCCTATAATTAGATGCATTATTTAGGCAACCTGCTTTAAAGATAGGTACAATTTTGCTAGATTTCATTAGATCGGGAAATATGCCGTCCTTGATACAAGAATTAAATATTTCTGCCAATATTGGTGCTATGTTCGATATTACTGAGCCAACAGCTTTAGTAAAAAGTGTGGATGTTAGTTAAAGTACTTGGTAGTGCCCACTGCTGGGCATGATAATAAAGACCTTTATTCAGCAGTGGATGGCGTTAGGTGAATTTAGGTGATAGATATGGCAGCACAGGAGTCCGTTCGACTTTCGAACGCAACCTGCTCTATTTTTGTTTGAATAAGGTTTTTGCACGAATTTTTGATTTTCAATCTCGAAAATTCTCTAACTGAAATAAATTGGCATTTCATGATATCCATCACCATCGCTATAGGCCTTTACGTCTATTGCAGACGATTTAGACAGGGTCTTAAATAGAAGAATAGGTACCTCTTTTCTTCTCATAATATTAATGATAACACTTACTCCCTACAACGTCTTCCTTCAACGTTCTGCTTGCACAAACACACCCCTGTCTGGGGGTCGCATTGCGGCGTGTTGCTGAAGGACCCAGACTCGTTGCAGCCACAATGCTTGCAACCTTGGGTCGTAAACTCGTAGTGGTTCGGTGCGCAAACGTCACACTTGTCGCCTGTCACTCCTGGCTTGCATTGACACTTGCCTTCGGCGTTACATTGGAGGCTGCGAGATCCTGGAGAAGCGAATCAGTGAATAACATATGTACCATACCACCATACCATGTATGTGGTATGTTAGTACCATATTTTATGTATCCAGCCTTGTTATCAGTGGCCTCTTGAAGTCATCCATGGTGCAGATATACAGGCACTAGGAGCATTGTAATAAGTGTGGCATTGTTTCAGGAAAGAAAATAAAGAAATATCATTTATTTTCCACAAAAGCAAGACGCACCAGAATTATAGATATAAGTCATAGACAGAGAAATCCGTCCACGATATAAGTATTATGAAAAGGACGGTGCATAGACAAAGAAGATATTTTTCTTAGGATGGCAAAAGTGTAAAATTAAGTAGAAAAAAAAAGAAGAACACCACACTTGCGTTGTCTTTGCGGTGAATTGATGATACCCCGTTCTGTGAACATTTTCTTTACAGCAGCTTGTCTTCCTGAGTGGACATATTATGAAGACATTATCATGTACTTACCCGTGGGATTACAATTACAAGGCAAGCAGATATCGCCGGATCCTTGGAAGAAGTTCTCCTTGCACCGCTCGCAGTTGGCGCCGTCCCTGTTCTCGGCACAGTCAATGCAGCGGCCGCCGTGGCCCGTGCGCTCGTAGAGGTCCTTGTCGAACATGCACTTGTTGGAGAAGCCGTTACAGTTGCAAGCTGAAAACGAAGGTCAATCAGGGCTGGTGGCACTGGCGAGGATCTCGCAGCCCGCAACTTTGGCTGAGCAATCATTGAATTCGCTTGTAGCGTTGAATAACTTGCAAGTTCTTGCATCCCAAGAATTTAGGAAATAGAGAAACTGTTGATGGCATAAATTTTAAAATCGGGCATTCTTCTGTCTTAATTATTTCTCTTTTAAGGGCAGGTAGGATAGATTTAGGTGAAATTAGTCTGTTATCTAAAGTTGTACCAAGGGCTTTGAGTATAAATATAGCTTGTCGATCGACAAATAATCAGGGGCGACTAAATCTATTGGCAACAAATACATGGATAGTGTTGCAAACTAGAATAAATTTATTATTTGATCATATTAAAAAATCACAAAGGTAGCCTAAAAATAAAAATTAGCCTAAAGAATTAAAGGCACCAACTTCAGAAGCTGTTAAGTATTTTAAGAAATTATTATATACGTTCTTGAAGCCGGATTTTTACTTTTATATAATTATAATATACAAATATATGCGACTAAAGCAATCGCGAGTGATTTGTTGTAATCCATTGAAGAGTTCCATCATCTAGCTCTGAAGGTCTTCATCAGATCTTCACCAAATTTAAATGAAAACATCTCGAGAGTATTCAAACAATAAAATAATTTTCAAAATCGTTCCACAATTTACAGAGAACCTACAGTCGAAAATAGAACCTCCTCCTTTTTTGAAGTCGGTTAATAAAATCAAACACAGCATAACATATCATCGCTCCTGTATGCCTTAAAGGTTCAGGCAGAGGAGTAGGTATGTCGATTCGCAATGATTCGAGGATTTCGCCGATGCTGTTATTAAATCCCATGTTATTATAGGACGCGAGCATATTTTATTAAGGCCTACAGATTAACTCTGACGGTTGATGTCTAAAATTGAGGTAGTTGCGCGATGCGGGGGGAGGTGTGACACACGCCTACTATTGGCAAGCTAAGCTTTATGGTGCGTGTCATGAGCCCGTGACTGACATCTCGCGTCACACCCCTCCCGCACCGCGCAACTTCTTCATAAGCTCAGGGATCGACCGTCTCAGTTAAGCGGTAGGCTTTTAAGTTTTAAATACTTGCCTTGCAGTACATTTTATTTTTTTCAATTTGTTTGTTTGTATGGTAGGTATATGAACTAATAGTTTTTTTTCATCACAAACCTTCCGGGGCTCTCGCTCTACAACTCATCAAAGTTTCATCGTAATCAGCTGAATGGTATCTATAGGAACGCATAGCACACGGACAAACAAACATTCGTTTTTATATATTAGATTTGAGTGCGTTTGGCAGCACCTCCCCTGATGGTACACGATTCCCCATTCCGGACTGCTACTAAGTATTTCCGATTTCTATCTATGTTCCTCGAGGAAAGTTGTTTATTTATACTCTTTATTGTACAGCAGGTAATAAAACAAAGGAATGAGGTTACTAAGCTAATTTACAATGGCTCATTGGTTCAGTTTCATTCCTCTTAAAATACTACTACTCAGACGGTTGGTGTCTGAATTTGAGGTAGGTTCGCGGTGCGTGGGGGGAGATACACGCCTACTATTGGCTAAGCTAAGCTTTATGGTGCGTATGATGGGCCTGTAACTAACATCTCGCGTCACACCCCTCCCGCGCCGCGCAACTTCTTCATAAACTCCCCGACTAACCGTCTCAGATAAACGGTCACACTATAGTAAAAAATATTCACGTTGTATTTCTGGCTAATTGGTAGTATAAAATAATTTGAGTGTTTTAATTATGTTATATTACAGGCCTTCATTGATACCGAAAAAATAAAACTAGTATTAAAACATTAAAACATTTTATGACCCATCACCCGTTCACTGTAAACATTCGCATAGTTACAACATTCGCGGCGTACAAGACCAGCAATGTAAACAAGTCTTACCTTTGCACTCGTGGACGTTGGTCGGTGAAGCTCTGCCCCAAGGCGCGTCGTTGTAGAAGTCCAAGCACCTTTCGCAGTCGCGACCGGCCGTGTTGTGTTCACATCTGAAAAGTACAATGTTGTGGGTGTCATACTGAAGACAAAACAGGACGATTTGGAAGGAGATAAACAATATAAAGAAAAGGTTAAAGAATTGCTTAAAACATTAAACACACGTATTAGAGTTCAAAACGGGGTATTTACCATGTATAAATCTTGTATTGAGTTCCCGATATTTCGGCACTGTTGCAAGCGCCATGGTCATCAATATCGGGAACTCAATACAAGATATAAACATGGTATTTCCTCGTTTTGAACTCTAATACTAATGTTAGTGACCATGACAGTTTAAAAACTTATATTAAATACACGTTTTCTAAATCGTCTGACAGTCGCTTAGTTGGTTTAGATGCGATTTATCAGTGACTCTGATAGTCTAATAGATAATATCTATATTATTAGTTTAGAATATACCTACTAACAATAATTCTGCCATTATTTTACCTATATACTATATAAATCTATCCATACCTGCCAACTCTTGTTCTGATCCCATCAGACAGTACATAAGTCTCAAAGATTGAAGGATTCATCTAGTTATCCATAGCCATTACTCTTTCATCCAGCACCAACAGCGACATGTGCTTTTTTTATATCAGACAAACTATTTTGCATCACCATCTGCCTAACCTATTCTTCACTATGTTGAGGTCGACTCCCGGTCTAACCAGATGTGGCAGAATATCAGTATTTTACACGGAGCGAATGCCATCTGACTTCCACCACCCAATAACGTTAAACCAGTTGTTAGATCTCTTGAGCTGCTGACTCCCGTACCGACTATCGGCTTATGTAGTACTGTTGTTAGACTTATCTACGAACTATTTTGCATGATCAATAATTCTAAAATCGAATTACCTGCAAGCTCTGGTCCTGGTACCATCAGGCAGTTCCTGGGTCTCACAGACAGACGCGTGGCCGTTGCACTTGCATCTTGCTCCCACAGCCACGTCAGCTATAGCGTACCAGTAGGACTGCAGCACTTGCACGTCACCGAAGATCTCGTCTCCGAAGGTATTCAGGCGATCCAGGGAGATACGGAGATCGGTGGCGGTTACCCATTCCTGGTTGCAAAGAAAAATTATTAGGAAGGATTTATACCATAGAGTTTTAATGCCTTTGTCTGAAAATGCATGAACGTCGGTTCCAACGAGCGTTAGCAACAGCCGTTGCCAAGTGTCCAGGGTCAATCAACATTTTTTTTTAAATCAATTGATCAATCATGACTAATTCAATCATGATTGAAGAATTCAAACAAGTAAGGACATGTTATTTGTTCGACGTCCATTTTGCAAAAGTGCTGTTTGTAGAATACAGTCACGAACAGTCCAGACTTGTCGTTACAAAATTAGCTGCTAGCGGCCTCCCGCGTCTAGTCGCTTAGTGGAAAATAGCTCGTAACGTCAAGCCCGAGTGAATGAGTCACATTGAGTGCTAACTTTACGTGAAACTGCAATCAAGCCACATCGGCCGTAACAACTCGTGACTCCGTCAGAAACAAATGCCTTACCTGCAACTCAGGGCTGTTGTCGAATGTGAAAGCCGAGGGTCGTCCTTCCAGGGTCGAGAACAGCACGTTACCGCCCGTCAGTGGAGAGATGTCGGAGTATTCACTGGTGCAGAGCGCGCGTGTTTCAGCACCTAACTCAGCTGCCCTCTGCTCTTGAACACCATACGTATCGCGGCAAGACGCACTGAGGAAGAGGTAAATAAAAATAATAATTCAGTCTATTACACGAGAAGGTTCAGCCTTTAGACTACCATGCTGGCCTGGTGTGGATTGGCAGACTACACATATAATAGAGAACTTTATGTAGCTCTCTCAGTTGTGCAGGTTTCCTCACAATGTTTATAATCAAATTCCGATCCAAACATGAATTCGAAAAGTCAAAGGTGCGGGCCGGGTTTGAACGTAAACCCTTCTGCATGAAAGGCAAGCGTTCCACTGGTAGGCTATCACCTTTGGAGGAGGTAGAAATTAATAATAGCGACATAAACAGCCACCCGTAGACAAGTGATAGTTATAGAGAGTCCGAAGATAATAATCTCGTCTCATTTTTTATTCAAAGTGCCTCAAAGGGCAATTGCAGGTTGGAATTGAACATGCAGAAGCTGTGTAAAATATTGAACTTTAGACAAAAAAAAAAATTCTACCAAAAATCCGTGTTCGGGTGTAAAGAATTTTAGAACATCTATTATAAATGCTTCTGTGTGTGGTAAAGTATTCATCAACCATCTTTTTGTGCATTTGGAAGATAATTTAGAATGGTAAGCTGCAATGGTAAGCGAACTATTCTACGTTCGCTGTCATATAAGTAATTGCTATTTGTAGGACGAAAATAATAAATAGATGTATCACCTGAAGTACTGGAAAGGCTCCCAAGCTCTGGGTTCGCCAGACTTCTTGTAGATGGCAAAACTCTGAGGTCTTGGCGAATAGAACACGATCCTCACGTACGTTATGTCGTATGCTTTGCCTGGAACATTCAAAAGTTATGTCGTTACACACTTAAGTCCTCAGCATCGGATAAAAGGGGTTCAATCTGGTTGAGGGCACTCGTCCTCCTGTACACTCATCAGATGATGACGATGAAGGCTAGACATAATGCCTAGCTTTTTCCCAACTACATGTTGGGAGATACTAATGGGTACGGGTACCATTATCTTTTCTGTGTCTACGATTGAACTGGTTGTCATATTGTACGGGTTGCGGACTACCTTAACCTCGCAGACCGAGTGATCTGCGCGGTAGCGTTGGCTACCTAGTAGATCACTCGATCTTCGACAGTTGCCTATGAGATCTAATGCATGTATATAGATCTCATGGGCAACTGTTCCTTTACAGCCCTGTAGAGTCTGTAATACCGTTTGTCATGGCTGTAGAACAACTTATTCTACTTCCTCCATCCACGCTAGGACATTTACGTTTCCTGACCTATCACTAATTTGGCTTTGGGATAGCTCTTTTACTTATGATAACGCATAGGCACGTTTCTCTGCACTGCCACTTGACTTGTGAATCTCTTAGCTAATTCAGTTAACAAAATAGACTTACCCAAGTGCAGCGTCAGGTTGACCTGGTTAGGATACTGGATGCCCTCCTTCATGGTCTCGGACTGCCACCACGTCTGGTTGTCCTGCTCGTAGTGAAGATCTGTCAGGTAGTAGCTGGAGAACTGGCCCGCCTGGCAGCTGTCACATGATCTGGAGAAAGACGAGAAGAATAAGAATCGACACGGTTGGCGCAGTGGCTAAGCGATTAGCTATCTACGCTACGTGCCGCGGGTTCGATTCCCGCACGGCACAAGTATTTGTATGATCTACAGATAGTTGTTTCGGGTTTGAGTGAGTCTGCATGTGACATGTATGTTAGTAAACTGTAGGTACCCTCGGCACATGAGAGTAATCCTAGTGAATCACGCCTGTGTAGGTAGTGTAAGTACTGATGCTTAATTAGTCCCACGTAACAGGGGCGGACCAATTGCTCTCTACCATGTACAGTTGCAAACTCTGGGTTCAGCAGTCGCGGTGCGTCCACTTGTCCAAAGAAGGAGTCAATAACATTTTTTTTATGTCATATCATTGGGCTGTTGCCTCTATCATTATTATACGTAAATTATTCTGATGTTGGGTCTTCCCTAAAGAGGAACTAATATTACTTATAAGGAAGATGGTACCTAGTAGAAGTGCCAGCTGACGTCTGGATGCAGTACACCTTCATGCCATTGTCTCCGCAGGTGTTGGTCACCTCCATTTGGACCATAAACGCCGCGTTCTCGAACTCCGGTATACATCTCTGTTGAAGAAGGAGGCCATGAAATTATTGAGATAATCTGCCTTGTCGTTGATTTGCGTTACGAGTTATCAAAAAGAATAACCAATGAAATGTTGAATATAAGAAACATGCAATTTTTTCATGAATACTTTCAGGGGGACGAAGCCATGAGTCTTCTTGAGAAGTCATGAATCTTTCGTTTTATTTTTAATTTGAATAGTCTTATGTAATATCGGAAACGCATTACGCCTGTTCAGTGAATTTAACAATTTATTTTATTTGTTGTGAAGGAGAAGTTTGAATTTGCGAGCAGAGGTCGCTGAAGCTCGGTTGGCAAAAGCGGCTGGTGTAAAAAGGTCACAGTTTCGACAGTTCGCAGTCGAATTTTCGCAGTCGAATTTTTGTTTGCACAAATAATTGTTGAACAATCTAAGTACAAACGTCGCATTTCTAGAGCCATAAATAACAAAGAACTCAGCGTTTTGTGCACACAAGCGTGCATAAGCCGGTTTATTTGGATGAGTTCTTAGAATATTCTATTTACCAGCCTAGCTGCAACATATGTCTAGTAATGAGTAATGCGATCCAAAATTATCTGTCGAAGCGTTATTTGAACAAATATGTACATACATTGTATATACAGTAGTATTGTTGAGCATGTTATGAAATGCTCGGTTATTATTATTTATTTGAAGAGGTAGGGTAAGCCCCTTAGTCACTGGGTATATTTAGGCTGTGTATTTATGTTTAGTTGACAAATTACACACACACTACATTGGCCGATAGTCAGAATTGACACAGCACTATTTAGAAGAAATAATTTTACGCCAGCCGCTATAGTATGTACCTGTACCGCTTAACTGAACGGTTGGTGAGTTTATGAAGAAGTTGCGCGGTGCGGGAGGGGTGTGACGCGAGATGTCAGTCACAGGCCCGTGATACGCACCAAGCTTAGCTTAGCCAATAGTAGGCGGTTGTCACACCCCCCCGCGCATCGCGAAACTACCTCAAACTCAGACACCAACCGTATGAGTTAAACGGTCGTACTTATAGATAGAGCCGATAGAGGTACCGCTCTCTGAAGCGGCAGCTACAATGCTAGATCGTGCAAAACTTCTAAGGGATGATAAAAGTTCATTTATGAACGCACATAATGATACTGCAATTAGTAATTCAATATCCACTACCATCAAGGTATGCCACGACTACATAATACTCAGTCAGCATCTTTCCCAACCCAACAGAGTGCTAATTTACGTAATTTTATGACGCGCCGATCATATTGCAGTGACGCTCGAACTTCACGCGAGCGTATCTCACTGAAGCTAAGAGAGAATAAATGTGTTATTTTGGTCTAAATTTTACTGCAAATGCTTTACTTTAGTTACGTGAATTAGCATCATGTGTCGTGTTTCCGTAGTAAATTGGATTTTTGTTCACAGATAAAATTCCATCGAACATAGCAACAGAACTATCGACGAGAAACCACTTTGAAATAGACCACGATTTTGTCTACGTTTAGCAAATAACATAATAATAATCCAAAACGTGTAACATTTCCAATAATCCTAAAACAAGAATCTCCATTCTAAAACATTAATAAAACATGATGATTTAAAAAATATGAGGGTCCCATTTTGTACTAATAAAAGTAACCTTTCAAGTAAACTGCCGAATGTACGAGTATGTAATTCGTCAAAAGCTTTCAGCTTTGATGTATCGAATCTAAATGTTGTTCAATTGAAACGAGTTTTGTATGCAAAGCGGATTGTATTTGTGAAGTATAATAAGTTTTATTTTAACTTTAAGGTCTAACAATAGCGTAATGTAATAAATTTGGCATTTATAAGTTTTGTACATAATTGTGTCTTATTTGTGCGTCCTTCCTGTTTCTGTAAGATGTAAGAAAGTCCAGTTTGGTTTTGATTTATTTGAACAAACGCGACCTCCACGGGAATAGTTTCGAGGCTTAAAATCAAGAACCTTATACATAGAACTGGACGGTGCGTCTAGAAGAAAACAGTGAAAACCAAATAAATGGCCTTGAAATAAATCAGTTATTTTTTGCATCTCTTTCATCAGGGTGACAAAGATTTTTATTTGCGTTGGGATATTATTAGGAATTAAGCAAGTAGAAATTATTCATAATTGAGCATGTATTTGTTTGCTAATAGTTAGGTACCAAAACAATAACCTTATGTACCAAATAGGTAGGTACTAAATTCTGGTGAACCCATGGTGAAGATTTAACGTGTCATCACTTGGTCCAAAGTTGCGGGTTGATTTATGGATAAATTAAACTTTAAAATAAGTAAAAACTAACTTCATAAAACTAAGTGCCTAGCTAAGGTGCATTGAAGGATTAAAGGTCCCTACTTCAGAAGCTGTTAAGTTTTTAAAGAAAATATTTTATACTTTTTAGCACAGTTTATTTTATTTTTCTATTTTGAGTGGCATAAATAATACATAAATATGCAACTACAGTAATCGCGACTAATTTGCTGATATCCATTGAGGAGTTCCATCGTCTTTCTCCGAAAGTCTTCATCAGATCTTCACCAAATTTTAGTCGGTTTAGCCTTATGTCATAGTGCTCCGCTTTATAGTGTAGGCAACAATTTTTTGCAGATTTATAGAAGTTTCCTTTCAAAGGTATGTTGGACCACCATACCACCATCTACGACTTTTCTCTGGATCGCTTGGAAAACTGAAACAAATGCAATCGTGTTTTCAATCATCTAAGAAAGTCCACTGATGTTAGCAATCAATGATCAGGTTTGACCAAGAAAACTTCTGAAGATTTTGAATTCCAGTTGGATTTTGTAGCTCATTACACAACCACGAAAAATCATATCACGTTAAATTCCGCCTCAAGCAATCATTTATGGTCACTCTACTCTTCTTTGTTTACTAACATTTTATCTTGACGACCAATCTAATAATGCGACTGTTTCCTTAGTTATATGCGATATAACCACATAAATAACTAAATGGTGACATTTCACAATGAGAGAATCGTTTTTCACACAGTTTTAAATAAAAATATAGGCAGATCTTTCTAAAACTGCGTAAAAATATGTACAAATTGGCGTAATTTTTAATATGGCATCAGCGTACTTACCTATGAAAAATAACGTTTGATGTTGGGTTCCAAACACTTCCACAATCTTTAAATATACGATACATGATTGAGCACTGTTAAATAATTAGTATATCCTCAGAAATCGCCTAGCAAACACTCGAAGTGGAAGAAAGTTGACAATGTTGACATGTCATATATGTCATTGAAATTATTATTTTTACAGACCATCAGTCTTACCAGCCTAGGAATGCATTCATAAAATTGGGGTAAACTTAAATATCATAAAATAATTATTTCAATCAACACATCCTTTTTATAGGCAGAAAGATTAAAGATGACTTTAAAAATACTAGAAGCTTTTAAAATAGTTTCTGGATACCAAATGGCCCTCATCATAAACATTCCTATCTATTTGTGCACAACTATCTTGAAAACTTTTACTTTACTCTGGTAACTTGCAAATTATATATTCATATTCATATTCTTTTTTTGCATTCCACAATGTACATAAGGTGGTAAAAATAAAATTTGGTAGGTTACAATCATGGACCCTGTAGGGCACAGCAAAATATAGGAGAGGAATATGATACTTATGTTTACTACTGTTGTATATATAGGAAGATGGTACTTATGTTTACTTATTGCTTTAATTTATTAATAAATATGGATAGCATATTATAATTTTTAATTTATTAATAATATTTCCTAATATGTATTTAGTTTATTATAAATTATTATTAACTAATAGTTATGGAATTTAATGTATTTTTATTTTATTTTTTATATCTATTCATTTATTTCGTTTTATTATTACTATTGTATTATTTATAGTATTATTCATTTAATTTAATTGGAAATGTTTGTTTATTGTTTATATATTCATTAATCGTGTAATAGGCTTTTTTAATAAGTATTTGTTTTATTTTGTTTGTAAATATTGTTTCGCTGTTTTCTGTTTTTATTGATTCTGGTATTTTATTATAAATTTTTATACACATTACATAGGGGCTGTTGGAGTGTAGCGTTATGCGGGAAGATGGTAGCATTAGCATATTTTTATGCCATAATGATCGGCCAGTATGTTTATCTTCGCGTCTTGTAAAGAATGATTTATACCTATTTCCTAACAAATTTCAAAAATGTATATGCATGGAAGGGTGAGTATTTTATGTTTTATGAAGAAAGGTTTGCAGCTATCAGTCTGATTTATGTTTGTGAGTATACGGATTAATTTCTTTTATAAAATAAATAGTGTAGGAGCATCGGTACTGTTTCCCCACATGATTACGCCGTAGCTGAGCCACGCGTGAGCATAGGCATAATAAGTGGTTAATGCAGTTTGTATATCGGTCGTCTTTTTGATCTCATCTTGTTGTTATAGTATGAGTGAGATGGAAAACATACCTAAAGGTGAATGAACTCCCCTTCAGTTATTTCTTCTAGATGCAATATCCAGTTCTATCTTTATTAGCAAAGAAATACGTGCTCAATTATGAATAATTTCTATAAATTTGCTTAATTCCTAATAATATCCCAACGCAAATAAAAAAAATGTGTGCTGGGACCTGGGACACATAGTAGAAGTGAAACTTCAACGGACAATATAATAATATCGTCTACCCCCTCCACGCGGCCGTAACGCTTTTTCGTGACAGAAAAATCCTAATACTCCCCGTCTATGTATATGGAAGTTTCACTTCAAAACTTGGTCACCCTGATGAAAGAGATGCAAAAAATAACTGATTTATTTCAAGGCCATTTATTTGGTTTTCACTGTTTTCTTCTAGACGCAAAATCCAGGTCTATCTAATATTCTTGCTTAAAATAGTCAATGGATTTTTTTTTCTTTCTTGGTATATAATCTTTGAGTTTCTACGAAAAGTATCCTTTGCATACGCAAACTTCCATTGTGAGCTAGTAACGAAAGTAGCGAGTGCTAGTAAGTAATGTCGGTATCATCTGACGACGATACTCCTTGCACAAACAGCCAAAATTATGAAAATAAAAACGATTTGAATCCATTTGATTCTATTTGATTTAACGTTATTTTGACAGCTTTATTGTAAAGCTTATTTGTACTGAACTGAATTTTGAATAATCAAAGGAATTTTATTTATTTTTTATTTATATATTCTTTATTGAATTTTGTAAATTTTCTACCGATTATGGATTTCCAAGATATGGACGACGAAGTTCTACCTGACGTAAATGTAGAACAGGTGACGAATGCAATGTCAGAAACAGAAAATTCTATAACAGTAACTGACGAAAGTCTAACCAAACTGACTCCAACTTTAGATAACTCAGCTGAACAGATCACCAACAGTGGAGATGGTGCGGGCATCCCAAAAATTGAGCCTTTCGCGACGACAAGCAAGTCTAAACACATAAGCGTATCCGGCGAAGCGAAGAACAAAGGAATCCAAGAGTTTGTCCGGATTCTCCGTCCGCATTTACCGAGGAAATCGAAGAACAAGGCTTATAAACTTCTGCAAAATATCGCTAAAGGGATCATAGTTGAGAATTCGTTTCAGCGCAAAATTCGTCAAAAGACACCGAAAAAGCGCACACAGCGTAAGCCGAGAGGGCGGAACCTCAAATCGAAATCTTTGAGTGGTGTTCGTAAAAACATTCGCAGTGTGTACGACTCGTCTGACTCCTGTCCCTCGGATGCGGCTTGCCCTCGCTGTGGTTATTCTAATTGCAAGATTTCTAGATTTTGAGATTCGGATTAACATCCCGTTTCATGGAATCCATGAAACGGGATGTTAATCCGAAACTCAAAATCTAGAAATTTTTCTTTATTTCGAGTTCAATTAGATATATTGTCATGAAATTATTATGATTATTTAGTATTTGTAATTGTTTATGATAAATGATTTAAAAATTTGCATAAGGTACCTACTAGTATTATTTGCACGCAGTGTTATCGATTAATTAATTTTCATAATCATCCAACCAAAAGATATTATGATATATTTATTTCATAAAGATAACAAAACATAGCTATGAATATGAAAATTGACATTTACAATGAAAATAGGGAAACTTAATACCAGTTTAATTTGTCTTTTCAGAGAAATCACAAATTCGTAGGTAATAGATAGGTACAAGCACACGTTTTACAGAAATAATTACAACCATAAAGTTCTCCTTATAGTAAATTTCAGCTGACTTATTTCAGTTATTTTAATAGCTACCTATATTTTTTAAAGCAAAAAAAGAAACTGTACAAAAATAACATTCTGTCCTAAGATAAATACTAATACTAATCATTACAAAAATAATGTCCAAGTGACATTATTTTTGTAATGACAGACAGAAGTAACGTTTTGGTTCATTGGAACCCTTAATTGGAACCACGGAGGAGAGAAGGGAGATTGGAACCAAAACGTTACTTCTGTTTAAGAAGTAACGTTTTGGTTCCAATGAAAAGAAAAGTTTTATGTTCTAATATCATTAAATTTATAAAGAGAAGTGACGTTATGATTACAGCAAACAACGTAGACTGAGAAGGCAAACAAGTACCAAGATTTGGTACCAAAACGTGATTCTTATCCAGAAGTAACATTAATATTGCAAGATAAATAAGTCATTACTTACCGTAGTAGCTCTCCGTCACAAATGAGCAGGGCCGCAGGGCCAGACTTCGGCTGTCAAAACACTACTGACATGATAAGACGTTACGTTTCAAGCAAACGGACCAAACATGCAAAATAATGTAAAGACCTCCCTCCCTCCCTCAAAACAATGTTATTCATCCGATTATCGCCGATTTTACTGTGTACATAAAGTCGTGTCCGTATGGATTGAGGAGCCACATGTGATTTTTAAACGCGGATACTATCTTTATTTAGTAGGATATTAGCCGATTTTGTAGACCCAATCCTGGAATTTGTAGGAAAACCCTTAAAAAGTTACATGACGTTACAGGTGGCTCCTCAATCCAGACGTTTGAACTGAGTAGCCACTATAGAACTCGAAAAGTAGACGATGGATCTTTCTGAAAATTATGTAGGATTTAGTAGGCATTATGTACAATATGTACGAAAAATTTGAGTTTTGTAGTGCTTTATTTGACATAACTACAATGCTTTGATTGTGGCTCCTCAATCTAAACGTTGGTCTTGGTTTTTTTTTCTTAAACTAATGGGCTAATCAATACAATTTTTTAGTATCATTTAGTAGAACATTTATCCTAATTTGTAGTTCATAAATACGATTGTAAAACGATTTAAATTTGGTTATAAAACACATTTTATGTGGCTCCTCAATCCTGACGTTTCTTTATGAAAATATGTACGTAGCTCCTAAAGCTATTAATGTAATCGAAAAACAATAGCATGGCCATTTAGTAGAAAATTCTACTAAATGTACGTGCAATCTTACATTGTAAATAATCAGTATTTCTAAAGATATCAATTATTTGAAAATTCCTTAGCAAATTGGTGTGTAGGGTGACCATAAATAACTCAAACCAGGATAATAAAAGGAGTTTTAATTGCAGTTACATAAATTATTCGTGAAATATTCAAAGACATAAATATACTTACACAACCATCGTTATAATATAATAAATTAATATGAAGTTCCAGTAAAATAAATAAGTAACAACAAATTCACACACAGCGCGCCATGTATTTTTTTCATATTTTTATTATTCTATCGAGTATCTGTTTCTGTAGCATACAGCCAAAAAAATATTAATACCTCTTTGCACATTGAAATTGCTTGCGTAAACGTATCTAACAAAATCTTTTTCCGTTACAGAAATATCAAATAACATGACATAATATATGGATTTTCATAGGAAATTGCCGGTGTGATATTAATAAAATATTACATCAACTTATTTTGCGATTTCAATTTTCGCGCGCCGTGTCTATTGGTTGCGTTAGCTTTGCGCGCGCAGGTGAGAGGCACTGACGATCCCATCAAACAGCCTAATATTAAAAGTTAATAAAAGGAATACTTTTTATTTATGTTAATTGCAGAAATTAATGTTAATTTGTTAACAAAAATAATTAATTTAATGAAATGAGATGTTTGTTTATCATATTTTAATAGAAAAAGAGATATTCAACAAATTAACATGAATTCCTGCAATTAACTTCAATAAAAAATATTCCGTTTATTAATTTTTAATATTAGGCTGTTTGACGGAATCGTCGGTGCCTGTCATAGACTAATAACTATTGTCCTTCCACCTGCGCGCGCATAGCTAATTTAACCACCAATAGACACGGCGCGCGAAAAATTAAATCGCAAAATAAGTTAATGAAATTTTATTTTATCATTATCACACCGGCAAATTCCTATGAAAATCCATATATTATATCACGTTATTTGATATTTCTATATACGGAAAGAGATTTTGTTAGGTACGTTTACGCAAGCAATTTCAATGTGCAAAGAGGTATTAATATTTTTTTGGCTGTATGCTACAGAAACAGATACCCTATAGAATTTAAAAAAATATGAAAAAAATACATGGCGCGCTGTGTGTGAATTTGTTGTTTCTTATTTATTTTACTGGAACTTCATATTAATTTATTATATTATGACGATGGTTGTGTAAGTATATTTATGTCTTTGAATATTTCACGAATAATTTGTGTAGCTGCAATTATAACTTTTATTATCCTGGTTTGAGTTATTTATGGTCACCCTACACACCAATTTGCTAAGGAATTTTCAAATAATTGATATCTTTAGAAATACTGATTATTAACAATGTAAGATTGCACGTACGTTTAGTAGGATTTTCTACTAAATGGCCATGTTATTGTTTTTCGATTACATTAACAGCTTTAGGAGCTACGTACATATTTTCATAAAGAAACGTCAGGATTGAGGAGCCAGATAAAATGTGTTTTATAACCAAATTTAAATCGTTTTACAATCGTATTTATAAACTACAAATTAGGATAAATGTACTACTAAATGATACTAAAAATTTGTATTGATTAGCCCATTAGTTTAAGAAAAAAAACCAAGACCAACGTTTAGATTGAGGAGCCACAATCAAAGCATTGTAGTTATGTCAAATTAAACACTACAAAACTCAAATTTTTCGTACATATTGTACATAATGCCTACTAAATCCTACATAATTTTCAGAAAGATCCATCGTCTACTTTTCGAGTTCTATAGTGGCTACTCAGTTCAAACGTCTGGATTGAGGAGCCACCTGTAACGTCATGTAACTTTTTAAGGGTTTTCCTACAAATTCCAGGATTGGGTCTACAAAATCGGCTAAGTTCCTACTAAATAAAGATAGTATTCGCGTTTAAAAATCACATGTGGCTCCTCAATCCATACGGACACCATAAAGTCGATTTTACTGTGTACATAAAGTCGATTTTACTGTGTACATAAAGTCGATTATCGCGGTTTTTTCTGCATAATATTTAAGTCGTTTTTGCAAAAACTTGCAGAAGTGACCCTTTGTTCCCAAAGGTGCGAAGTAATGCTCCTTCAATACTGGCAATGACTGAGCACGGTGGTAAATTAAATTCGTTGTATCCCGCGTTTCGATAAGGAATTCGTGTTATTAAAATTCGTGTAATTGAAATTTTCATTGGGCCAACCACAAAGTATACAGCGCTTTACTATGGCTTCACTGAATTTCTTGTAGCCGTAAAATTATAGATACTACAAGTAACCGCAAGACAGGGACGACTGACGGGTTTTGGTGACAGAAACCAAGGTTTTCTATGAGTCACTGTGTATATTTAACTAAATGGAACATCCCAAATTATACACGGTGAAATTTTTCGGGTACTTGGTACATGGAGGATTTCTAAAGTATTTTACCCGACAAAAAATATACTTTATCTTCGAGCAAATTAAATAAACTGGCAATAATTAAGCCTACTCAGAGTAAAACCCATAAGTTAACGTTTCACGTGAAATCGCTCTACTGATGTTATAGTAAGCGCAAAATATTTACATAGTTCTAGAAAGGTGGGTGAATGTCCTGTGAGTCGAGGCTATATATAGCCTATAGCCGCACTATTTCGGCGGCTACCATATGTCGCAATATGCTAGCTTCCTTGTCTTTTTTATTCTGTACGAATGGTTTGTTTATGTTTTGTGTAATGTTTTGCTAAATAAGTAAACATTATTGAGGTATATTGTGGTTGTGAGCTTAATTGGCAGTAACTCATACCACTATATTATAGATATTATACAACGTGTAACTATCAGCGTGGTCATATTTAAAGGTGCGGATCAGACCATTAAACTGAATATCTTTCTCTATGGTGCCAAAAAATTGGAAAATATAATTAGCAGCCCCGTTACGTTTGGGTCGAGTAACTATATTGTATTGAAGTTTTTTATGGGCCTATTTTTTCGCGATTGCGATGTTGGTCCCATAGAGAAAGTTGTTCCGTTTGATGGTCTGACCCATCTGACCCATAGATTTAGGATAAGCGAAAATATTCTAAGTCTATAGGTTTGACCCACACGTCTAAATACTCAAAGACCCACACCCATAAATATGACAACGCACATAGACATATATTAGTCTATGACTACGCATGTCTTTTACACGTTGTGTAATCTACAGTCTTGATTTACCAGCCCAGTGGTTATTTAGCATTGTAAAGCTGGCTGGAAAAGTTTGAACGTGGAAGATACAGGACCATTTCAAATGACGTAACAATTGATAAAAGTTGAAGGGTTCGAATCCCGTGTCGGGCTCAGTAGGTACTTTTGGGTTAATCTGATTAGCAGCCTAGAGTTTGGTATACTAAGCGCCTGGTAGATGACAATAGGCTCGAGCCCTCGAATAACATACGGAGCGATGTGGCGCCGCACCGCTCCGTGTGTTATTCGCCTTAAAAACGGCATCAGCGAACTATGAGTGTATTAATAATAGTACACAATCTGCCTAAACCTTCGAGACTTAGGTCCCGTTTTACCGTTTGGGTACGGAACCCTAAAAATGAGAGTCGGCAGCTGATGTAAATGGCGATTGCAGGCAACCTCATTGGTCCAAAGGATCAACGAAGCGTATAATCGCTTCATTTGCATTGGGTCAGTTACGTTACAATTCATTACACAATGTCTGTAGTGAGGATAAAGGGTGAACGTATACGTACCCGTATAGGTACACGGTACACGTATAGGTATAGGTAATTGATTCTAGCAGGTGACAGTTCCTTATTTTTTAACCGACTTCAATAAAGGAGGAGGTTCTATGTTTGACTGTAGATATGTGTTTTATTGCTTTATTTTTTTGTATAGGTATTCACCGATTTCTCCGTCAATTACAGAAGGCAGTGTGTTAGTCTCGTGGTCACATTAAAATTTGGAGAAGATCTGATGAAGATCTTCGGAGATAGACAATGGAATTCTTCAATGGATAACAGCAAATTAGTCGCGATTGCTGTGATCGCATATTTATGTCACAGGTTTATGTATTGTTTATGCAAGTCAAAATAGAAAAATAAAATTAACTTTAAAAAAAAGTAAAAACAGACTTCAAAATACTGAAAAGAATAAAATCATTTTCTTAAAAAACTTATCTGCTTCTTTACGGTCGAATTTCGACAACCGGACGACCACTAGAATTAATAAATAAAAAATTATACAAAATAAAAATAGTAAAACACTATATTTATGATAGGTAGGTAGGCAGGGAACTTCTATGAATTATTGGTACATAATGAAAAGAAAAGAATTAATTAGTTAATTGGAATTGCCATGAAAGTACAATTTTAATTAACATAGCTACGTGTCAAGCTTGGAACAAAGACAAGCTAAATAGGCCTGAAGTATTCCTAGACGTGTGACAATCTATGGAATGCGAAACAGAATGTCGTTTGTCTTTGTCTTCTAACAATAGATAGACAGAAAGTGCCATTTGTTAAAGAATAAGCGTTTGTTATAAAGTTATCTGCAGGTTGAATCCGTTTCTTAGCTTTTATAAACTTATTGTAAAGTCGGATTTGCTCGACTTTGTCGATTATATGCTTCAAATCAAATCATTTTTTATTCGCCAAAATATATCGTACAGGAAGATGTTACGTTACCTATTCTAAAGTACATAAGCCCGTCATATATTGCCTTTTAATAGGCATGTGAAAATACAATACAATTATACACATCCAGTTTTAAATTATGTCACCATTTCATAATATTATTTTTTATTCCTCCTTGACAAAATTTTATGCGACTGATTTTATTTGTGTTTTTGTGCATTAGAATTGACATTGAAATGGTTGCATTTTTGTGAAATTGTGTTTTGTTATATTTCTTATAAATTCTTATTCTTATTAGTGTATGTAATGGGTAGATTTGTGAGTTGCCATAAAATAATTATAAGTCCTAATGTATCTATTACAAAAACTCGCGCTAATAAATACATTAACTTTGTCAAACAGCATAATATATTTTTGGGATAATTTTCCCCCTCTCTAATATTTCTCATATTTGGTGGCTATAGTTTATAAACATACATACACCCACACCCGGAGCAACAATAGTTGCCTGCAGAGATATAGGCCATGTAAATATTTGTTTCGTGAGGGATTCGAACCCACGACTGTGCAGAAAGTGCTTATCCTTAGCCACTGCACAAATCATGTCGTCATTATCATATCGAACAAAGCTGTAGCACTTTCACGACTGAAGATGTTAGGCACTTAATTATCCTAAAGATAATCAAGATGTACAGTCGGCCCGCACCTCAGACTTTTCTAATTACGTGCGGACCAGATGAAAACATCGTGAGGAAAGTTCTCGATGATGTGTGTAGTCCACCAACCCGCACCAGGCCAGCGAGTGTATTTAAGTGTCTTGAACAAGATTCCTAGAAAATTACTTTGGATTTTCAAAATCCTCTACTAGCTATTTATTTGATTTATGTATCTTTGTTTGTTTGTAAACTTTAAAACTACTGGACCGATTTCAAAAATTATTCCACCAGCAGAATGCTATATTATCACTGAGTAATATAGGCTATAATTTATAAAGGTAAAACGCGGGCGAAGCCGCTGGCGGAAGCTAAATTAAACAATGAAATAATGTTTCAGTTTTTGTTATCTACCTACTATGTTATTTTTAGTCTTTGGAATCCGGCAGTTCCTAAACTGTTCTCTTGTTCCTAAATGCAACTGCAGTATGGGGATACCTATACTTTAAAACAAAACGAAAATTCGACTTAGTATGGGGGACAGGCATAATTTACCTCGCACAAAATCCAATTTTTATTTTGGAGTGCATTTTAGTACTGCTGTTTCATTTGGGAATAGACTAGAATAACTGCCAATTTTGTGCACTACCTACATAAAAAATATGCTGTATATTATTAATATTTTTACTAAAACCTAACCAGTTTAGACAGGGCCCAATTTTTTTAGCACCAGGGTCTTTAGTTACCTAGCTATGCCACTGATTAGGTACTGTATGGTCTGAAAACTTGCAGCCTCCACCACAGCTTACCCGCCAAGAGGGCAGCGTTAAGCTACAATAATAATGACACAATTAACATGTAGACAATAAAATAAGCATAACGGATGCGATAAGTATGTTCCGTTTGCCCAGATAACGGCACATTAGGCAGGGAGCTAACGAACTCATTTACTATATTGAACCAGCGCGGCTCCACTTGATAACCTTCGATCTCCCAAAATGTTACTCGCTATCAACGGAGTGTTATTTTTAATTTAATTTTTTTATCTATAAACAATTTATAGTTCATTCATAGTTTGGTACAACCTAACAATGCTAAATCGACTCCCCACGATCTTATATACAGTGTTTGGGGATTCACTGGTGCACAGACATTTCTTAGGCAAAAACAACTTTAGTATTGTATTGACATGTTAAATGATGGCCACCTCACCCTAAGCCTAAGGTAAGATCTTAGACTTAGACCTTGCTCAGACTACTTTGGAATTAATGAGATCTGATCTGAGATCTTTAATGCGTTCTTTGACTTAGCTCCAACTTTGCTTAAACTTTGCTAAGCTTATTTATATGCTTAGGTTATACTTTGATTTGGATATTGCCGAGCATACTTTAAGATCGCGAAGTCAATAAACAATAAGTGCACTCTGTAGATCTCGACTTAGACTTCGATTTAGACTTTGTTTATTTACAGACATACCTATTAAAATTAGTAATTACTTAATTTATTATTTGGATAGGCAGTGTCTTTTTTCTGTATGGAATGCACGCCAATGTAACAAAAACTCTAATGAATACTTACCTAGTTTCGTATCTGAAAACTTATGTTCATCCCGGTTTTTGAATAGGTTAAAAAACCAGGATGTTCATTTTGTTTTCAAAAGTTCTTAAAGGATCCCAGATAGGACTGACGCCATGATACATTATATATAGGTAGGTACTAAAGGCTATACTTGAGATTTGGTAGTGGTTTTCTTTCTGTATGTTTAATAACTAGCTTATCTGCCATTAAGTGTCGTCACTGTGAGGGATTTTATCTATCCTACATGGACTACCTACATCATCTAACAGTGAACTGATAACATACTGCTTTGGAGAATTTATGCTGTGGTATGTCTATGACCACAGTATGGCGTGCGGATGACGTCATGATCACGCTGCTTAAACCCGTGTTCAACAGCGGGACATACAAGGGCTTTTATGTATCAAGAGATGCTACGCCTGGAATTGCCGTATTCTCAAAAGTTGAAGACATGTTTTTATTCGTGTGAAGCACCACGTTTATAACTAGAGTCTCGCCTGATAGTAAAAACATTTTTTTTAATATTGTGCTTTATCTTTTGGACACCTTTTGAACCCGCCAAAGGTACTTACAACGTGTTGCAAGTCTAGGTACAGAATAACCTCAATATTTGAGACTCCTATTATCCTTAAAGCACTGCTTACGCCCCGTTCGAGCACCGGTAGCCGGTCATTAGTTTTTGTTAGTAAATATTTAGGCCCAACCATACTTATATGGAACAAAAGTTCCGTGTTTCAATGAGAGCTTTTTATCAAAGAAAGCTTTTATGTTTGATACCAATCATTTATAAAAGCTTTTAGATGTACTACATTTAAGATAAGTACCTGACATCTAAACTTTCAATTAAGAGTTTCTACTTTTAGCAACGAGTACCTACTAAGTTTAGACTGACTAACCAAAACTCACATAAACAATTATGCTTTCTTACTATTTGAACACTAAATTGTACCATTACCTATTTATCTACTTCGCAGTGCCATAAATATCTTAACAACAAATACTCAACATCGAAAACTTTTAACAACTAGCTCTAAAGCACGTAAAAGAAACATACAGCTTTATTCTCAAAAGCCAAACAACAGATAAAAAATAAGTTAGAACTACTCACTTGAGGGATTCCTTCACTATTGTAACACGATGCTAGTTGTTTTGAGCCAATCCGGGGCGTGTGGTAGTAATCCTGTGCGGCTACAGACAGTAAAATATATATAAATGTGATTAGTAGTGAGGGGACGGGCGCCATCTTGCGCTACACGACGTGAACCCGCGCGCTTCGAGCAAGCACTGAGTGACGCGCGCCGGTTTCACAACAGTCGGCCAAAGACTAAGTGGGCGCGTGAGAATAGATGGGTTTGCCTCTGTGAGGAGGCTGTATTTTATAAAATACATTTGTATACCATTCCATTTTATTTACTTTCAGGGCTTTTTATTTTGTCTGAACCTCAATAAACGTTTTACTTATGCTAACCTCATCCGTTGCGAACCAGATCAGTGTTAAAAACGGTAAAATAATATTATTTCAATAGCTTTATCTTCTCGACGTTTGGTTTAAATTAAATCGATTAGCCCAGTAGGTGGCCACACTTATTGCATTGTCAGTCGCGTGGTTGAGGTCTTCCATAGTACTTATATACGGGCACTGCGGGCATTAGAGTAAGTGAGGAATTCTCTGTTCGAGAACACCATATTCACACTGGCTTTAGAATGAATTGATGATACCCCATTTTGTCAAGTGTAGTTTGCAGTGACCTAATTGTGAACGCAATACCGACTGCGTTTAAGGACTTCCAAATAGGCCACTGTAGTTTGTGCCCGGGAGTTAGGTGTTCAAGGGGCTTAACATAGTCTGGTGGTGGCGGGTACTTCTCCTGTCAAAGTTTATACCACGTCTAAGCCTGTTCTTGAATAGCCTGGGTAGCTATTTATTTTCAATGGCGTTAAACGCTCATGTCCAAGATAAGGCTGCAATGCATGGACGATGCGTTATTTGAAAATGCAAGTTTGTAAGGAAGCAATTGAAGTATATCTCGAATTTCACTAAGCTCATTGGAGTAGTCCAATCTCTGCTTAGTTCTACCAAAAATATAATTATGATCTCTCTAGTCTCTATAATTTTTGATGTAACAACCTCTTCTGCGTGCTGCTCTTTTAAGCGTTTAGATTTTAGAAATCGGTGTAAATAAAGCAAATATTCCTCGTTACTGTGTGTTAGTTTTAAAACATAACGTAGCTTAATAGTCGTATTTTATAACATGTAGGTATGTATTAAAAAACATAAGTTTTACAATAGCATACATTAAGTCTTAACTGCCTCTTAGAACCAAATCAAAAACAATGAATTATTATCATCTCTACAATACCCATATTATTATACAAGTACATTATTATTGGACCGAATGCACAAAACCTGCCTATTTAAAACTCAAACAAAGCTCTGCCCCGTCTACAAAATCCCTGTTCTTTGTAAGCTCAGCAGTCGCAGAGAACGTGGCCCCATACCGACAGATTTTTTGTGAACAAACCTGAAAAGGTTCGCCTTTTGTTTTCTATTAGAATGCCAACATGTGCGGTCACTTGAGGAAGGAATCAGCGAGCCGTGCAAAGGTCTTCATTTCTTCAAGTTCCCAATTTTAAACTTTGTGGGTAGGAACAGGGTATTGCCCCCATTTTTTTATGTGACTTATCATTGATATTCATCATGTCAAAATGACGAATAAAATAATATAATTATGAAGAGATAATAATAATATTATTAAATTAGTACCCAGGTAAAACAATAGCTGTTTTTGTAGTGATAAAAATACATTTACATTTAGGATTAAATCTCTGAAAATCTGGACTATAGTCTAAGGTACTTATACAATGAAGTGCACTAAACAGAGACAGATTACATGGGTAGTAAATTTACGATGTAGATTACCATATGGGTCACTTAGAAGGGAATAGATAGTTCCGGCCCGGTCGGCTTTCACGTCTCAAAAAGAAATAGGTATAGGTACACTATTAAATATTTTTTTAAGAATAAGTAATCGTATGTCAACATAAAGACAAATTTAACACTTAAGTAAACAATGTGAGTGATTATACCAAGTCTCTTACGTTGTAAAAACTATAGGCCCCAATATGGTCCCTTTAGCAGAAAATATTTTTTTCATCCCACCATCTCGGAAAGAGTATTTTTAATCTTCAATATCTGAGTGGAAAAGCCGTTTTTATTCTCTAGAGGATAAAGTAAATTGAATTTAGAACATCGTGTGCACTAAGTTTGTGAATTAAACGTTTTTTTTTTGCATTTAGTCATTTACTCGCTGAGGTGGAATGAAAAGTTACGTGTTGCACTCGAGTGCAAAGATTTTTCACCTCGTGCTCTTTTGATTCCCTCGCTAACGCTCAGGATTCTAATTTTGAATCACTCGCTGCGCTCGTGATTCAATTTTAGAATCCTTCGCTTGCTCGGTCATCAAAATTGAACACGCGGTTAAAAAGCAACTTTGCACTCTTGTATAACAAATAACTATTTCTCATGTAGGTCAACTTTTTTACTGATTTTACCCTTATTATGTTTCTAATCTTTCCATGAGCGGATCAATATTAAGTTGTAATCGCTTTGATGTATATTTGAGTAAGACATTTCTTCCCTGATCGATTTTGTTTATGTAATAATGTTGTTAAAATTAATATTTCCGCTGATGACGCATGCTTTTAATGCTTTGGTTCTGCAGCTTTTATGGAACATTAATAACATGTCCCTTCATCATCATTACGAAATAAACATTGATTCATCACCTACTGGACCAAAAGTGCTATTTTTACACCGTTAAGGACAGTGATTTACAATATGTAAAAATAATGAATATGACTCTATCGACTCCCACCTGACCTTCCGGCTTATCACAGTCCACTTTTTAGCATAGTTAACTTCTTAATTTGGAAGATTTAATGCTTAAATACATAATATACACTACGCTGAGCAAGACGATTGGTGCCGTCAGTGCCAGCCTTCTCCTAAAAGCATTAAAAAATAATTAGATAAGTAGGTACAAAATAGGTAAAATCTAAAAATTCTCAAACTGTCACATCCGAATGATAATTTTTCTATGACGTTTCCATAGTCTACCTATTTCACAGTCTTCGGCGCTTTAGCGTACCAGTGCATATTAGGTCATTCATACAATTGTCTCTCTCTTTCGTATAGCATCTTCTTGCTCACACAAAGGCTAAATTCATGGTGATTGGCGCGGAATAAAATTTAAGCGTATGCAAAAAATTATGTTGATGACAATTTAATTATGTTAAAGGATGATTGTATTGGCATAAGAATTGACATTATTATTTATTATTATTATTTAATGCTTTATTTAATTTATGCACAGGTAAAAAAAAACACTGCACAAAGGCCGACTTAATGCCATAGGCATTTTCTGCCAGTCTACCTTAGGGTGATGCAGAGACAAACATGGTGGGTGCAACGTAAAATAGACATTAATATGATTGTAGTGTCTACACAAGGGTTAGTAGAGTAGAAACCGTAATAGATTTCTAAGGTATAATAAATTATTTTAGTTATTAATTTTTAACCCCCGACAAATTAGAGGGTTTGTAGTGTGTATCTGTGTCTATGCCATTGTAGCTCCAAAATGGATAAACCGATTTCAATGCAGTTTTTTTAATTGAAAGCTAATTTAATCGGGTATTATCTTAGCTATGTTTCATGAAAATATGTTCAGCCGTTTAAAAGTTACAGCTGTTTTTATCCGACCTCAAAAAAGGAGGAGGTTCTATGTTCGTCTGTATGTATTTTTTTTAGTATATTCATTCTAGTTGGAGTCGGGTGTTTTTGACGGTTAGGTTATGTTATTTTTCTCTCCTAATAAAATTATAGTTGCTTGTTTGATAAATTGTTCGTACCTTATTTAATTCTAATGTTTCTACCTTTAGAAGCGCTTATCTTAGTACTGTAGTAGGTACTTCGTTATATATTTCAAAGCATGCCGCTGTGTCGGCGAAACATGAAGAACTATGTAAGCACTTTACCAACCCTGCACCGTATCTCATAGATAGGTAACCATAGGTAAGGTAGGTACCATAGCCGTGGGTAATACCGAGGTTGCGATGAAAGACAACGAACAAAGTCACCTCTCTACTATTAAACCTAACTAAACTTATTTAATTAGAACATTTGCTTCAACCTTTCCAGTCGAATTGCAAACATAATAGATTTCTCAGAAGTGGAGCTCAAAGGGACACTGTTGAAAAGAACAATGTTTTGGATTACGACAGTTTTTCAGAATTTGATGTAAATAAAATCATCATTTTATCTTCTAATATAGTTTTGAGATTAGATAATATTGCGAATAGATTGCAGTTTCAGTTTTCAGTTACAGCTCAGGACCTACTATTTGGAACCGCGCACCTACTAGAGTCTCGACATTTCATGAATGCCTGTATCTCTTTTAAACATGAAATAAAGAACTATTCTATTCTATTCTATTCAAGACTGATAATGATTCAACGCGTTGATTATAAAGTCAAACCAGACTAATGAATTTGTATAACAAAGCTTGCTGTGACCATAGCCAAGTGATAACACAAATATGTTAGGGCACTTTTTGGTACGTTTTATCTTTTTCTAACATATCTGCTGACTCCGTTGACCTGAAGATGTGCTGTAGGGCCACAAGATACGATGACGTAAAATAGTTTAAATAGATTGTCCACCTAATCTTTTAGAATAATTATTATCTACTAATTATATACAAATAAATGCGCACATTTAATCACATAGGCACCGACTTAGGTATGGCTTGTATTTTTAATTTTATATTTTCTTCAAACTTTGCTGTCCGTCTGCAGGTCAAGGATTCCCTTATGTCCTTCCACACTTTTATTTGCCTTCTTTGGTCAGTTCTAAATGATCGTCTGGCTTTGTAGTACCTACTTATTTTTCACGAACGGTACCGCCTAGAATGGTCTAGAACTTGCAATATTATTCCTTAGATCCAACTCTCATATCGGACCATCTGTTATTGGTGGAAATTACGACTTGTCTCCGCTACGCACATGGAGACTCAGGGGCTGAGATCTATAGAACGTATTTAGACTTTGCTCAGACTTTGCTTTGGACTTACTTTCTTTATTTATTGTCTTTTTAGACTTCGTTTATTGACTTCGTCGGTCTTAGCGTATGCTTAGCACAATTTCTGTGTGTTATGACTATAGATTCCAAAGTATAAGCTAAGCACAAGCTCAAAAAAGTTTAACGTCAATAAAGTAGAATATTTAGAATAGAATAGAATAGATCTTTATTTCATGTAAACCAGATATACAGGCACTTGTGAAATGTCGAGACTCTGGGCTCTAGGGCTTACATTCAGAGACGACAGAAACGAGTCTAAGCGTGAACTTACGCTTCCATCTGCCAAACTTACGAACAAATTTTGACAGATGGAAGCGTAAGTTCACGCTTAGACTCGTTTCTGTCGTCTCTGAATGACAGCCTTAGACTCGTTTCTGTCGTCTCTGAATGTCAGCCTTAGACTCGTTTCTGTCGTCTCTGAATGTCAGCCTAGCTGGTGCGCGTGCGTAAGTCTTTGCAAAGACAAACTACTCAGCCTATGATTCTTTACAAAGGAACGGTTTGGTCAAGCACATTCTACCCTGTTATTGGTAGTCAAAACAATTTTTTTTTGATAAATGGACATACTGGCTGTGCTGGGAAATAGTAGATTTTACGATTCGGCGGTAATTCCTCTTGAATTTGAAGACCTGGGGGGCTAAAAAGGCCGCTTTAGATGAATCACAATATGATTCATATTACAAATGTCAAAATATCTACTTAATTGACAACTCTTAATGTCATCCGCATAAAGTTCATATTCAGTAATCATGTAATCATCTGTTTGACTGTTACTATGCAGATCAGTAGATGAATTGCAAATGTGACCTTTTTAGGCCCCCAGATCATAATAAAAAGATTAGTTTGAGAGCATGCCTGTAACATAGTCACTAAATCTTAAACTATATTAAAGTTGCACATAATTATACTATTTAATAGTTTAGTCTAACAGATGTCCACCATATGTGAGCATGACGTTATACAGTGTGATTCTTTATAATGTGCACATAGCGAAATGAGGGAATCTATGCCTAATTTTATCAAAAATGGTTATGAAAAAAAAATGCCCTCAATTGAAAATAAACATGTTTTTTTTACATTTTTTTTTTCACAATTTTATACAATCATCGTAAAATTTCTCAATAAGACGTCTGCATTACCTACCTTTTTTATTACTTTAAATGCTGCCAGTCTTCTGGGCACGCTGCCAATTGACAGCGAGGAGGAGGAGTACTTTGACGCCTAGGTACTCAGTTTTATATTTATTTTATTTTATGATTTATTTATTTAACAATAATTATTAGTGTACATATTTAAGTTTATATTTTATGATTGTATATAATTATTAGTTAGTTTTATATAATATTAGTTTAGATTTAGATTAGTTTAGATAAATATCACTGTATCTATCCATAGGAATTAATATACTTTAAATTAATCTTCATCGTATTAGCTACCCAATAGTAAAAATGGCATGTTTATAACTCAATCCCAACATTTCTTATCAACTGTCAAAGAAAGGCCCAGCGCATGGCTAAGCACTTGTGTAGCAGGTAGCTATCCTATTTTTGTGAATTTTGTTGAGGATGTGCGCGGGTTGGGGTGCGGGGAGGCAGGACCAGCCGAAGTAACCTTGAATTATAGGAGCCCATAGGTACTATATATTATCTCTATGTAGGAGCCCTACTTATTATCTCTATGAATAAAACAGAAAGGCAGCCAAAAAAAAAGGATTTTTTTTATTTATTTTTTACATCCGTCATTGGATGACGAGATTTCTAAAGTTATCCCGAAGAAAATATAAAAAAATTGAGCTTTATACTTTAACGAATTTTAGGTAGGTACTATTTTATATAGCGCTGATTTTCAACGGTAGATTAGTTTCTGTTAACAATCAGCAATAAAGACACTAAACACTTCAACAAGTTATCGTCACAAAAGAATTCAGATGTATGTATTATAATTTGTAACCACATGTGACTTTTATCAGGCGAGATAAATCCCGACCACCTAATTTTAGATTAAACGGAAGCTTTTTAAACTGTGTCTTTAAAATTACGATAAGAGGTCGAAGAACTCTCCACTACAGTTTTAAATTTCCTGGTTTATGAGGCTGCGGCTTTGAGTATCAAAGGGCTATGGAGTATGCACGAGTTGCGAGTGGCGCCATTAAAGTAAATTATATAACCTAACCGTCAAAAACCCCCGACTCCAACAAGAAAAAGAGCTGTAACTTTTGAACTGTTCAACAGATGTTCATAAAACATAGCTTAGATAGAATAGAATAGAATAGAATAGAATAGATTTATTTGCTTAAAATGCAGGTATTATAATAGATGGTACAGTAACTTATTAAAGACCCAGATACATTTTGCCGCACTGCGACGTGCAAATATTATTTTTACAATTTAGTTTTGAATAAACATTTCAGATCAGGCAAATTTTATTAATAAGTAACAATAATGATCATAAAGAATAGAATTTTTAAAAATATAAAAACAAACATTAAAATGTCAATAATTCGTAAGCCCATAAAGCAGTCATAAATAAAATAATAAAAAAATCAATAAACAATCTTATATAAAGTAAATTAATTTAGAAATTCTGATACTGAATAGAACGACTTCTCTACCAGCCACAATTTGAGCTTTTTACTAAATCGACTCGCTGGCAACATTTTAATGTCATCAGGAATACTATTATAAATGCGCCCACACATAACAAAACCACTTTTTAGGTACGATGATAACCGATTAAACTAGCTTTTAATAAAAAAGAACTGCATTGAAATCGGTCCATTCGTTTTGGAGCTATGATGCCACAGACAGATACACAGATACACCGATACACAGTTACACCAAACTTATAACACCCCTCTTTTTTTGGGGGTTAACAACTCCTATTAATAAAATAAACGATTTCAATTGCAATCTCAAAAGGAAACTTAATGACGTCACGGTTGGCGCAGTGGCTAGCAATTACCTTTCTGCGTTACCTGTCGTAGGTTCGATTCCCGCACCGAATAAATAATTGTATGATCTAATAGTCGTTTCGGGTCTGGGTGTGCATGTTATTTATTTATTTAAAATGCTTCATGTACAATGTACAAAGGCGGTCTTAATGCCGTAGGCATTCTCTACCAGACAACCTTAGGGTGATGCAGAGACAATGAAGGTAGATGCACCAAAAAACAAACTTAAATGAGAGGGTAGATGTATGTTTGTAAATTACCCTCGATACAGGAGAAATATTAGTGTGAAACAGTTAAAAAAATCATCTAATTAATTAAGCAAGATACCTAATGATCGAAACCCAGTCTTCTATGTTTCTGTCGTGTCCGATGAACTCTCATAATAATATTTGAATATAGATAAAGTACCAGCGCTGAATGCAGGGTATACGGGTTTGTCCTCCAGAACCCCTGTGCAACTTGATAAATGGATATTTTCTTTATAACAAAAAAGCGCCATCTATATCGAAAACTTCGAATGAATCGTAGGGTTGCCTCCCTCCTGATAAGGGATGAGGTTCAACGCAACAGCCTTTTAAGGGTGCTTTCTAACAGTAGTTTGAATAAACAGAAAGATGGCGCTGTCGTAATTTAGCTTTTTCCAGCGACTATCCGCGTAATTGACCAGGCTAACCTGATTTTTGCTTTGTACAGGATCACATTTTAAACAGAGCTCAAGCTCTTGTTCTTGTGACGCTTTTCAAAGGATTGTCTGGAACAGACAATGGAGAGATGGATGTGGGAAACTATGGGGGAGATCTTTGTCCAGCAGTGGGATAGCAAAAGTTAAAAAACCATTATTTACTGTTATTAAAAGACTATATTTTCTATGCTTACCTTATTACAGAAAGAGGGGTGAACGACTGAAACAACAACACGTCAGGAGCTTGTCTTTACGAGTGCCGTGACAAGCGCCGACAAGCGATATGACAAGGGATACTCCCGCATCCATAAGGATGTTTTACTTCAAAGCTTAAAATTCATGAACTTGTTTTTCAATGTCCAAAATAGCTGCTTTTCGAATTGGTTTTTCAATATCCGCTTGTGATTAATTTATTGACGTTTAAACTTGGTGTGACTACTCAGATACTTTCATAAAAGACACGCCAGACAGAAGGCAACGAATACAGAGGAGTAGAAGGCTATGGGGAACCCATTTACAGGGACAACAGTTTGATTAAAAAATAACTACTTTTTCTATATCGTAAATACTAATTTATAACAGCGCGATGTGCGCGTTATAGGATTTTATAAGCAAAATCCTTTAACGCGCACATCGCGCAACACTGCAGCAGAAACTCACGTACAATATCCTCCGTGGCGAACATAAAAACGCTCGCTTGTTTCACAAATAATGTTTCAAAAATAAGTTTTTGAAACAAGCGAGCGTTTTTATGTTCGCCACGGAGGATATTGTACGTGAATTTTTAACCCTTACAATTTTGTTACTCTTCACCGAAAGCTTTTGAAGATAGCCTTATTAATTTTATTATTCTACTTAGAATAAAAAGTAGCAGAAAAAAACATAAATCCTTCATTGAGCATGAATATTTACTTTTTAAGAAGGATTTTTTATTTAATCGCAGTGGGTGGGCGATGTTAAACAACTAGCTAGTCTCACCCCTTTTAACAGCCCACCTTTGCGCAGTTTTCCACTAATTACTGCAAAACCTTTTGTCACCAGTCATAACGCTAGAATTAAAAAAAAAGTATTGTTGTTATTTTTCGTTTTCTCGTAATATTTATTCAATAAATATGAAAAGTGAGATAAATGACGATACGTTTGGCGCAGGGGCTAAGTGATTAGCTTCCTGCACCACGTGTCGCGGGTTCGATCCCCGCACGGATCAAATATTTGTATAATCTACAGATAGTTGTTTTGGGTCTGGGTGTGTATGCATGTGAGATGTAGGTTTGTAAACTGTACCCTCGATACAGGATAAATAGGAGAGAGGGGTAAAGTTTAAAAAAATACACGTGCACACCTATAGGGCCTCATAGAGTCGATGGTGTGTGTAGTCCGCCAACCCGCACCAGGCGAACGTGGTGGACTAGGGGCTAATTCTAATTCTGAGCAGGGCCCGTGCCCACTGCCCAGCAGTGGGACGGAAATGCGCTGGAATTATTTATTATTACGTGACGCATAAGGGATGCCAATCGTACATAATTACTTAGGTACACTTGATGTTAATCACATTAATAACTTGGAATGTGCGCAAAAGTATCATAATGTTGATTACATTGAGGCTTTTAACACGTGTTACGAAGTTTCTTCCTGAAACATTAAATATGTAAACAAAACGTTTTGTCAACTTGAACATAATATGGACGAGGTGATATTGAAATTTTAAAACGAATCAAAATGTGAATATTTTTGTCAAGACTCGAGTGTCATCAAATATGTGTTGTGGACAACAGTTGAACGAGAGAAATCTATAATTAATGTTATAACATATTGTTTTCGCACCGTTCATATTATTTAAAAGACTCACCGGAATAAACATCACGATTTACCACAATGAAGATTGTAAAATTACTTTACTATAATTTCTCCGCACTCTGCCCAGTTACGCTCAAGCTACATAAAATGTTCCTTGAAGTGTTCTAAAATAATTGTAGACGTGTCTGACTGCCTACCAGTAGAAGCATTCATATAAAACTAAAAATTTAAAGAAAAATAAACTATAAGTATTATGATATAAAACTATAAAACACTGACACTTTTGTGGAGAAACCTTAGGATCTAAGGCTTACATTCAGAGACGACAGAAACGAGTCTAAGCGTGAACTTACGCTTCCATCTGTCAAAATTTGTTCGTAAAATTGACTTATGGAAGCGTAAGTTCGCGCTTAGACTCGTTTCTGTCGTCTCTGAATGTAAGCCAAAGTGTGTTGTAGGCTTATCAGAGAGCTCTAGAAGCAGGCAAAAAAATTGTAAAGTCTGATTAGCAAAAAAAATTACAATAAATATAAAGTTGAAAAAATAAAATCATGTCTTATACCCCTTTTCCCAAGGCGCCTTCTCACACGCCGAAAGGCAACACTACGGTAACTGCCACCTCTGCCTTTACCGCCACCGACGATGGACGCCAAGGTACATCCTTTTAATAATTTTATCTTTGAGTTTTGTGTAATTATGAACTAATTCGGTAATGTGTGCGAGATTTTTGTGTGATAATGCGGTTTTTAATTAATTGTTTAGTGGTCATTGAAGTTTACTAGTCATATATGTATATTGGACTCTTCACCACATCTCCATCGCTGAAATCGTCAATATTCATTGAAAATAGTCTACCTTCCAATGTAGCATCTTACGCGTCATCTATAAAGGATATTTTTTATGTAGTGCGCAAATTTTGCAGAGTGATTCAGTGTCCGTCCCCAAATGCAACCGCGGTACAAAAATTCACTCCAAAACAAAATAAAAAAATAATTTTTCATCCCACCATCTCGGAAAGAGTATTTTTAATCTTCAATATCTGAGTGGAAAAGCCGTTTTTATTCTCTAGAGGATAAAGTAAATTTTCATCCCACCATCTCGGAAAGAGTATTTTTAATCTTCAATATCTGAGTGGAAAAGCCGTTTTTATTCTCTAGAGGATAAAGTAAATTGAATTAAGAACATCGTGTGCACTAAGTTTGTGAAATAAACGTTTTTTTTTTGCATTTAGTCATTTCCTCGCTGAGGTGGAATGAAAAGTTACGTGTTGCACTCGAGTGCAAAGATTTTTCACCTCGTGCTCTTTTGATTCCCTCGCTAACGCTCAGGATTCTAATTTTGAATCACTCGCTGCGCTCGTGATTCAATTTTAGAATCCTTCGCTTGCTCGGTCATCAAAATTGAACACGCGGTTAAAAAGCAACTTTGCACTCTTGTATAACAAATAACTATTGTATGGCTTGCGCTAGTAAATTATGCGTGACCCCCATACTAAGTCGATTTATCGTTTTGTTTTAAAGTGTATCCCCAGTAATAGGGTTGCATTTAGGAACAGAGACTGAATCACTCTACAAATTATGCGCACTACATTAAAAAATATCCTGTATAATCACTTTCCTTCTTTCCCAGGGTAGAGAACGTGGAATCCTGAAGCTGGAGCCTCGGCCAAGAGTGCTCATTGACACCACAAAATCGGAGCTCACTCCTCAGGTACATACTTAAAATAATTCTTATTAACCGACTTCAAAAAAGGAGGAGGTTCTCAATTGGATTGAAAGAGAAGCTGGTAAGTTTATTAAGAAAATTATTTTGTAGATACTTTTTAGTTTTTTGAAGTCGGTTTTTACTTTTTTAAAGTTTTTTTTTTAAATATTTGATTACCCTCACCCTTTCTCATTAATATCTGCTGCCTTCCCACTGTTCACTGCTGGGACTGGAGCCTTCTCTCTGCTTCCTAATCTTTCGTGCTTCAATTTACTCTTTCATATCAACTTCTAAATACAATCTCTTCCAAAGAAAATTGTTACTAAGTTTAATTTTTAATTTAATTTTTGAACTTTCTGTTTTTCTCTTTATACTGTAGAAACAAGGTATCATATCAAGAAAAGCCATTGAACACAAAAGGGAGAAAGGGATTTTATTTTTATTATTCTTAGTTATTAGGTAGTTACACTCAACGCTAGGAAACCAGATGATAGTGATAGTAGAAAGATTTCTTACTAAACTCGACTTCCAGGTTTTTCGGTGTAGAGCCAGTGTAAACTATTCATTATTTGTTTTATAAAGTTCGTCCCGCCATCACTTTCGTGGTCTGCCGCGTGATCTTCTCGCCATAACAGGCCTTTGCCCAGCAGTGAGATGATGCAGGTTACCTATTGGTATTGGTAAAGCGGGCGAGTTTCCGCAACTCCACGACGATGCGCGTATCTCGCGATCCGATGGGAACTTTCTCCGATATCAGATGCAACAAGCAACGGATCGCGCGATCCGATGGGAATAACTCCGTATTTTGCGTAGCAGTAACAGTAATAGTAACTAAAAATTGTCCACATTAGGTTGTAGGATATACCCTACAACGCTACCCGTAATGGTTATTTCCAGTATATTATAACCTAACCGTCAACAACCCCCGACTCCAACTAGAAAAAGAGCTGTAACTTTTGACCGGCTGAACAAATATTCATGAAACAAAGCCAAGATGATATCCGATTAAATAAGCTTTCAATTAAATAAAACTGCATTGAAATCGGTCCATCTGTTTTGGAACTACGGTGTCACAGACAGATACACAGATACTACAAACTTATGACAACCTTCTTTTTGTCGGAGGTCATAAATCTCAGGCAGTACAAACAATACCTACCTATTCATAATTTTCTCCCTCTGAATTCAATCCGATTTTGTAGTTCGTTGCTTCAGTGGCTAAGCGACTCGTTCTCTGTGCAGTCTCCGGTTTGATTCCCGCACGAAACACACGTTTGTACGGCTTACTGATAGTTGTTTCGGGTCTGAGTGTTTAAGCGTAAGTCGTATGGAAACTGTACCCACGAAAAATTAAGAATATCGGTTTAAAAATATGGCAGGCCAAACGAAATATGGCAGGTATGGCAGGCCGAACGTTGCGTCTGTCGATGCAAATGAAGCAAATTATATTGTGATATCCTTGATAGATGATAATGATAGTTACAGTGTACCTACATGATAATCTATTTTAATGTTTGTAATATTCATTATTATTAATATTTGTACGTTCGTTGTATATCATGTGCCCCAAGATACAGACTAACAGTCTAGTTTGGGGCTCACTGGCACTAACTATTTAGAAACCTAGTTATTAGAATACCTATGTTTAAACTACATTTTGTACGTATCTTTTGGCCAATAAAGATTAATAATTAATAATATTTAAAAAAAAAATCCTATCCGAATTCTGCGTACACTTAGCACCGAGCGCCATTACTGAGAAAGGTACACAAAGTGTAATTACAGACAATCAAGGCACTCCCCGGCCTCCAAACGGAGCCAATTAACGAAATGTAATACTACGCGCATTTGGTAAAGGTAGCTCAAGTTTAGTTATGTTGTGATTTACTGTTTGTGTTGTTATAACAATGCGATGCACTTGCATGGACATTTCAATCGTACTAACTACGATTAATGATGAAAATCTAATACCTATTTCTAATTAATTGACGACACGGTTGGCACAGTGGCTAAGCGATCAGCTTTCTGCGCTACGAGTCGCGGGTTCATCCCCGCATGAACAAATATTTGTATGATCTACAGATAGTTGTTTCGGGTCTGGTTGTGTGTGCATGTGACATGTATGTTTGTAAACTGTAACTCAATACTGACTGTAGTTTGGAGTTTTTGTTTTTTTTTTTAATAAAACATTGCCCCTCACTAAGATTTCTCCTGTATCGAGGGTACAGTTTACAAACATACATGTCACATGCACACACAACCAGACCCGAAACAACTATCTGTAGATCATACAAATATTTGTTCCGTGCGGGGATCGAACCCGTGGCACGTAGCGCAGAAAGCTAATCGCTTTGTTACTGCGCCAACCGTGTCATGCCCGTGTCGTGTCGTGTTTTGGACTTTAGTTTAACTTTTTTAGAGACTTCGATCAACAATGATCATAAATGGGTTTGTAACAAATTATTGGCATGCAGTAAAAACACGCTGAGCATAACTTGTAGAAGAATATATTGCAACAAACTTAATTATCTCGTTGTGTGTGCCACAGTTACGTCATACAATTACATAAATTACTCTAATAGGCATTAATGTGCCAAAAAAGCTTCTACGAATTAGTATATTAACGATCGCTCGCTATCTACAGAAAAAAATCACTTCTTAATTATTATTAGGAGTAATATAAATGATAGGAAGGGCGCTACCTATATAATGGAACGAACGGTCAGGGCTGATACGAATTGCTTTTTGTGAGAATCAGTGACACTCGTGCGCTTTCAAAACGACAACACGACTGCATTGCATAATGCAACGTTCATCTTCCAATAACGCATGCGTCAAATGACAACGCAATGGCAACGCAACGCATGTAGAATGTTAGGTGACGCACAGGTATCATTTCCCGCAATACAGTATATTTTTTTATGTACTGCGTATAATTTGTAGATCGATTCAGTCTCTATTCCTAAATGCAACCGCAGTATTGGGATACACTTTAAAACAAAACGAAAATTCGACTAATTTACTAGCGGAAGCCATACAAAATAATTTTTTTATTTTGTTTTGGAGTGTATTTTAGTATTGCGGTTATATTTGAGAACGGACACTGAATCACTCTGCAAAATGCACACTACATAAAAAAATATCCTGAATATTAAGGCTCAAATTCAACCACTGACTTTCTTACTGTACCACACCCGTTTGAAATCCAGATTCCACCCCCACCATCTTGACGGTATACGGTCCATAACCGTACGTTTCACGCGCCATTTTTTATGACGCACCATGAAACTGTGGAATCTACTACCATCAGCGGATTTCTCGAACACATACGACATCTACCATTCTAAACAGTAGTCAACGCATTAGTGACTCTTCTGGTGTTGCGGATGTTCATGGGCGGCGGTGATCACTCACACAAATGTTGTAGTTTGGATCGTAAATATCAATTGCTATTTATTACTTATAAAAATAAATTGATATTTATTATGCTAGTAGTAGTAGTAGCTATAGTAGTAGTAGTAGTAGTAGGACAACATTAAATAAAAAAAATGTATTCCATATGTGCATAACAATTTTTAATAAATTGCCAAAGATGTTAAGGGAGCTTCCATTTAAATATTTTAGAATTAGGCTGCGTAAATGGTTGGTAAATAATTGTTTTTATAATTTAGAAGAATTCATGCGACATAAAGATGACATGTGTAAATATTAAGTAACAATTGTAATGTAATAATAAAATTAATAAATAATCTGTCTAAATTTGCATGCCTTAAACAGGCAGAATGTAGTATTGTACATAAACCACCAATGTTATATCTGGTAACACCTGTATTCTATGCAAATAAATACCTATATCATATCATATATGCTAATGTATATCAACAAACCCTTATCATAAAAAAACGTTGCGGTTTACTAAGTTTACAATCCGGTTACAATCTAATAGTGTTTATTATAGTACCTACTAGCGACCCGCTTTCTGCTTCGCACGGGTGCAATATCTCTTCTATGCTTACATTAACAGTACCCACAGTACTGATTACTATTCCTACTCCTTTACCGTTCATGCGGTTCGGTTGTGGAACTCACTCCCGCCTGAAATTAGAGGCTGTGATACCATCTCTCTTTTCAAAAAGCGTCTAAAAGTGCACTTCCTTTCCTTATCGAAATAGTTTGCATTTATATATTATTTATTCTATATTTATTTATATATAAATATGTATTTGTGTGTATTTATGTAGATTTGTATTATGTATATCTTCTATTAGGATGTAATATAATGTCATCAGTTTTATTTAGTTATCCTTTTGTATTAATTCCACACTATAGTCTACATTTCTTTTTTTCAAACTCTCCTCTCGCAGGTCTGCTGGAAGAGATTTCTTTAGAAATAAGCAGTACCTTTGTGTCATCTTTCCTATTTAATTGTAATTATTCTTCTTTCTGTGTGTACATAAATTGTTAAATAAATAAATTAAATACATATAAAACATCGACACAACAACAACACACAACTTACAACAACAACAACACAACTTACAACTTGTATCATACATATAAAACTTCCGTGAAAAATAATCTAACTGATGGTGAAAACCGCATCAAAATCCGTTGCGTGGTTTAGGTGAAGTTAGCGGATATACGGATGGACAGAGAGATATTTATTTTATACTATGTAGAGATTCTTTGCTAGAATTACATAGCCAACCTTCATTGTCTGTTTAATGAATCAATCAACACAGTCGTCAACGGCTACACATAATACTTCTTTTAAAATTCGCATTTGTTTCTTTCTATAAAAGATAATTTGCGAAGTGCCATCCTTAGATAGTTAAGTTAATCAGTGGCGGACGGCAGTCATTGGCACTACAAGATGAACTGCGGCATGTCACGTCACTGGTCGTTTAATGGCCATTTGTGGCCAGTGGGCGGGGCCCATTATTTTCAACTGATTTTGAATTAGCAATAATTTTGAAACAATATAGCATTATCATTATTGATTCGTCTCGCATGGTACGCGGTACGTGTGACGAATTGAAGCTATTAAAATAATGTAGTTTTAAAATCGTTATATTTGTTCGTTAGAATTAGTGTACTGAGACTAAAACACGACAGAAAAAAAAAAAAAAAATGACCAAACATAAATTCCGTATGGAAAAGCTGTATTTTTTTTTTCACTATTTGAATTTTCGTTACGATGTCACTTACACCCTGTATACCGTTTCCAACTAAAGGTGTATAAGATAGAATCGTGTCATAATTGAATAGAATAGAATAGATCTTTATTCCATGTAAAGCACTTATAAAATTACTCAAGGTGCGCGGTTCCAAATAGTAGGTCCTATGGAGAAGAACCGGCAAGAAATTCCATAGAAACTCTTCTAAAATAGATGACAAACTTGATTAGTACAATGTTGTGGTAACAGCTGCGAGAATAATGTTATAATTTTTACTAAATAAATAAATAATGATTTGACTCTGAATAAGATTGCCATGGAATCGTTTCAGACACGGTGACTTCAGGAATCAATCGAGATTCACGGAACAAATTTTCGTCCAGTGTGGTAGAATGGATAACTTTTTGAACTGGGCATCAGTTGTATTTATTTAATGCTTTTCATACAAATATGTACAAAGGCGGTCTTAATGCCAAAGGCATTCTCTGCCAGACAACCTTAGGGTGATGCAGAGACAAAAAAATGGTAGATGCACTAGTCATTATTATTAGGTGAGGATAATAATATACCTACTTATGTAGAACCTAAGCAATACAATACACATATACCTACTTACATTACAATATATAATTACCTACATTATTAGATACATCACGTACCTACATACTATACAAATAATATACATACATATTAATATATATAATAATAATATATATTAATATATATATAATAATTGTAATTGCAGCTCCTTTAAAACCGCTTCTCTGGTTCACAGTGGGGCGAGTGGACTGTGCGTGATGAGCACAACTTTATCATGGCGGACACTTGCTGACAGCGCTGTTAAAATATTATGACATTTTAATTTAATAGCGAGTTCCATAATGCAAATTGTTTAGTAGTATGTGCTTATCGTCATGTTATTTTTAACGAAATAGTCTGTTGCAAGTGAGATTCATTTGCCTATGAATAATCACTCTCTGATGCAACTCGAGCATCACTTTCGAGTATTAGAAACTAAGTAAATACTATTTTCAAGTAGAGTTATACCTAATCATTACAAAAAGACACTGCGTAAATTAAGTAATAAGTAATACAAACGGTAATATGTTTGTAATATTAGTTAACAAAAATCATAGGGTGAGGTGGCCAATCACAAACATCATTTAACTTACAATACAACATTAAGTTGTTTTTGCCTACCCTGTAAGAAATGTATGTACACGCCACTGTCATTGATAGAACTTGAATATGATAAATAAGCAACTCAGCTTATGGTGCCTAAACGGCACAATTTGGCTCACGATCGGTAGGGCCAATCAGCTACAAATCGGCTCACCCAACTTGCCTGTCGACATGTCGATTGGTAGGGACCTACCCATCGGCACTACTGTAGGAGCCAAATCGTGCCTTTCGTAGATAATATTTCTACTTATTTTTTTCACTACCTGCTACAGTGCGGCCGGCGAGAGAATGCATTCCTGATAAAACAAAATGTACAGGTTTCTTAAAAAAAATCGAATTTAATCTTTAATATAAAAGAAACCAGTAGGTATATTTAATATGTTTCAGAAACGCATTCCCTCGGCGGCCGCACTGCTGCTATTCTACAACGTATTCATCCCAATTCCGAGCAGTTTTAAAATTATACAAAGTTTAACTTCCTTCTATCACTTTTGTGCGCATCAGTACATAAGTAGCTCATTTCTCACCGCACCTTCCAATAACAGGGCACAGTCTATATTAATTTAGCATTGTCCGGCGCTACGCACACTGGGCAGTAGATATATATTTCATAATATTTTATTTTATTAGTAGAAAAACAGAAGGAACTAAGTTATTCAAAACTAGCTTCCGCCAGCGGCTTCGCCCGCGTGTTATCTTTATAAATTATAGCCTATGATATTCAGCGATAATCCAGCTTCCTGCTGGTGAAAGAATTTTTAAAATCGGTCACGTAGTTTTTGTGTTACATTACAAACAAACATACAAAAAATCAAAGCTTATCTCTTTATAATAAGATAAAATGGACTTAGATTTAAAACCTGTATTCAATATTTAATATAAATTGTAGCTGATTCAGAGGATTACTATTTGATTTCTCCTAGTGATGCCAATAAACATAGCGAATACATAACATAGTAATTTATACATAACAATATTAGTAAGAAAGGTAACATATTTCTTGATTTGAACATAAAAATTAAGTAAAGTAATCTAAGTACACACAGATTTTTATTACAACATCAACACAACATATCGCTAAGCGTGTGTGTGTAATCGCAATGGCGATTGGTTGGTGATTTTGATGAAAATGTAGCGTAACTGACACACAGACGAAATACTTCTGAAGCTTAACTTAATAATATAAATCGCAGGACCTACTGTCGTCTGTGTGCGACCAGCCTTAAGTCTGTCGTTTCCCGAGAAGTTCCCTCAGTACCTCTCACCTATTGGTCTAAATAATACATCTGTGACAGTTCTTTTTTTTTGAATTTCGAAATTTAGTGAACGGTAATTATGTAAGGGTATTAATTTATATTCAGTGTATTTTCTAGGTTTCGAATAATTTTCTTTATTATTATTTAACTGCAGTGCATTCTTATTTTTTCAGTATTTTTTTTACATTATTGCGCTTCCCTTCTTTTGGTAAACGAAATTAAAGAAAAATTTAAATTACTTCATTACAAAGTAGCAAATGACATAAAGACAATCGAATTTTATTAAAAAAACGTACAACAGTAATTTTATAATAAAAAATAACAAAACAGACAAATCAAAATAATACCCAAAAATCTGTAAATTATATTATTTATACCATACAAAATATGAACAGTTAAAGTACAGTCATAACAAAAAGGGTTTTTAATTAAATAAAGGAAGGCAATTTATAAGCGATTAAACCCACAATTAATTTACAACATGCAAAATGAAAAATACGGTATAATTAAAATCTGAAAGTTGTCTGAAATTGTCGTGGTTTTGCTAAGTAATGAAAACTAAATTACTTAAAGTAACAAACAACGAATTACAGTAGTTTTTTTAATTTACTAATAGCTTAAAAAACTCTATCGTTTTAGCACTATTTATTAATAAAATGAGTTTTTTATTATTTTAACTTTGTTGACGTAAAGGTGTTATCGGTGTGACGTATGAGAACTGCCTGGAGTCTGATGCATCAGTTACCAACTGGAATGATTACAGTAGAGTTCATGATTATAGTTCAGTATGTTTTAATTGAAACGAGTTCCCACAACGATATCAAGAACCAATATCTTATTGCCAAGAAAAAAACAGAGCATCTTTCCAAAAGCTAGATCTAACAAAAGGCTTATTTGTATTAAACTTAACACCCCCTACCCACCCTAAGGTTGTCTGGCAGAGAATGCCTTTGGCATTAAGACCGCCTTTGTACATATTTGTATGAAAAGCATTAAATAAATAAATAAATAAACTTTATCCAAAAGCAAATAAATGATAAATTTTATTTCGTGATCATTCGTCATGTTCGGTGAACGCTAAATACTTTTCGCATACATCCTTAGGGCTCGTGGAACCACCCGCCGTCATCTCCGCAGCCGTCAGTAGATCGGCTGTCGGTGACGTGGGCAGACCCTGGCAGCATGTCATCGTCAGGAGTGAACCTGTTCCACCTGCCGTCGGAGACACCTGTCAGTAATGAGGTCAAGTTTTCACCGTCAGCTGGAGGTAAGGAACTAACAACAATGCGTCATTGTCGGTGATTGTGTTTTATTGTTTCATGCATGGCATGTTGTTTTAAATCAAAACATTTTATTTTTATTTTTTATGTTTTATATTAAATAAAGGCATTGGCTAGCGGAACTGTATCTTAAAATGAAATGCAAAGCGAGTTATAATATCTTTGTCCCAATTACACATTTGAAAAAAATATGCAATACCATTAATAATTTTGTTTGTAACTGTATTATACAATCTAGTTTGAAATGAAATGGTAAATTGCTTGTATTAAGTCTGCTTTTCATCACTGCTTTGCGAAGTTCAAATCTATTTAGAGTCGCTTCGCGTACCTAATACCGAAAACAGCGAATGGTTAGGAACCTATACCTACCCTATTCCAGGAACGAAAAAACTAAATACCTTAACAGCCTTACCATGTCCTTTTGTGATTAAATAAAATACTAGGCTAATCGAAACATGCTCCATGAACAAGTGTTTTAAATGTACTTCACACAATTTCTTATTGTTAGGAATTATTATTTGAAATATTTTACAGAAACTATTTTTATTAAGAGTGTATTTCATTTTTTCGTTACTTGAATAGGGTCTCGAAATCTGTCTACCTTTTTACCCAACTGCGCGACGCAAAGGAGGGTAATGTGTTTATCGGCCTATGTATGTATGTTTGTTCCTTTGTCATGCATGGCGGTCTAGAGACCAAACGCGTGGGCGGATTTTGATGTTTCTTACGCATAGAAATAGTAAGTAGTTGTACTACTTAGTACTTCTATGGTACTAGTATAATAAGTCTATGTTCTTACGTCAATCGATTATTTGTCTACGAGATTTGTAATAAAATCTTGCGAGTGTCACTAAAAACATGACAGCATGACAGTAATCAAAATTCAATATGGCGACAACCCGACGCCATATTGAATACTCGGAGGATACTCGGTTTTCTTTTCATCTTGTTTTTATTAGAGATGTGAGCGTAAAGTTGCTTGTTTAAACACTGATTTCGCAATGTTTCTCAATAAACAAACTTCGGTGTTCTTCATAAAATATTTTTAATATGGGGCCGATGCAAACCTCTGTAATTTATTTAATAAATTACTTAGGCGTCTTTTTCAAACCCATTAAGGTCAGACCGCACTGCAACGGAGCGACGACGCGGCCATATATTATATATATATCCTGTATATATATTATATTATATTTATATACAGGATATTTTTTTATGTAGAACGCATAATTTGTAGAGTTATTCAGTCTCTGTTCCTAAATGCAACCGCAATATTGGGATACACTTTAAAACAAAACGAAAATTCGACTTAGTATGGGTGACATGCGTAATGTACTAGCGCAAGCCATACAAAATCATTTTTTTTTTTTTATGTGAATTTTTGTAGTTACTGCGGTTTTACTCTGCCACTACATAATAAGTTATCCTGTATATGTATAAAGTCCACTCGTTCTAGTCCCGATCGGGACTCGGGGTTACTACTAACGAATAACTTTTACTATGGGATTAGAATCGAAAACGTGAAAAAAAAAATCTGCTGTTCCACTCAATTACAAATATTACGCAACTATGGAACAGCTGATTTTATTGTCGCGATTTCCGGGTTGGTCCCATAGTAAAAGTTGTTTACAATGATGAGTACAATACCCCTTAAAGGACTAGAAAGGAAGGACCTTTTATATGAAATCCTGACGCGCCTTACAGTTCCTCTGCCGCGTAGTGCGTTCTATCTCATACGATTTCATATAAAACTATTTGCAGTAATATATATGCAGTGCAGATCAGATCCGCTCAGTGCAGCCTGCCCTTTACATGAGCCTGCCGTTATGGCATGGCGTTAGATTCTTTTGCTTTATTTCCTGTAGGAACATCAAGTTTTAGAGGTTTTTTTGGTCATAATAATAATTACTACGGTTTACGGACGGAGAGAATTGATTTTAAATTGAACCGGTTATTTTAGGGTTACACAATACACAAGCCCCGTGAAGATGTTTCTCGAATATACATGTAGATCGGTTTATCAATTTTTTTACGTGCCTCTACTTTATAATAAATACTGCTGTTTTTAAAACGCTTTTATTAGCTTCACCATGGCTTCACCTGTAACTATGTAAAAAAATCTTGGAAGTTAAATTTGACCCTCTTCCCGGTTTCCGATTGAGCTGAAATTTTACATACACGTTTATTTTGGATGACAAAAGCGTTTTCTTTAGTTTTTTTTTAAACTATTATAATTTTCTGTATGAAGCATGCATTAATTAGCTATGTTTTGGAATAGAATAGAATAGAAATATTCTCTATTATGAATGCTATCTGATAAAGAAGGAGCATTTAAAATAACTAGTGGTAGTCTCAGACCAATAATACTTCTTTATTGGTCTGAGGTGGTAGTAGGTTAAATAAATCCAACCCATTGCTGTCCCACTGTTGGGCACGGGTTTTTTCTCGTAATAAGATAAGTTAGGCGTTACTCCACAATGCTGGCCTGGTGCGGGATGGCGGATTTTATACACAATTGAGGACCTTATGAGGCCCTCTCAAGAACATTGGCCCTCTCAAATGTGCAGGTGTACTCACGATGTTTTCCTTCACCGTTTTAAGCCGTTTTACGCAAGTGATAAATTCTAAAAGTCAGAGGTGCGGGCCGATTTTTCATTTCACAATATGTTGTAATAAAAATCTTAATAGACTAATGATATTGCTTACGCTAGCTCTACCTTACAGTGATAAATTAATACTCAAAGGGCTCTACAGAATAAATTCAAACATCATTGCATTGATTTCTAGTTTGTTTTTTTACAATAAACGAAACGACTATATAAAAAGCAATGAGCTGTCTAAAAGCTGTCAACATTGCATAATTACAGATAATTACTGTCGGAGATACGCGGAGATACTTTGAGTATCTGAACTCAAAGCGGAGATATTATATTTTTACAACCTCTTATCTGTGTATAATAGGACATAAACGGTTATTGTAAATACCGTTTATTTTGTTTATACACTTTGTTGTAACTTGAGTTGTAGAATGTGGTAGCTCTGAATCAATAAGCACTCTGATCTGTGAGTATCAGGTATCAGATAATTCCATGCTCATTACAAACCTCTTGTGCTGTAACTCGAGACTCCATCATCATCATAATTCTGCAGGACTCATAAAATACTGTTGCAAGTAACTGTCGATGTCGTATCGAAATGTTTCACAATAATTATGTTGTTAACTTTACTTATGTTTTTTAAACGTTATGCATCTCACCTCAGTGATGATAGCCTAGCGGTTAAACGCTGGCCTTCCACGCAGGAGGGTCTGAGTTCGAACATGGCCCGCACCTTTGACATTTCTGATTAGAACTTGATTATCACTTGTGACAATGGCGAAGGAAAACATCGTGAGGAAATCTCCACAACTGAGAGGGCCTCATAGAGTTCTCGATGGTGTTTGTAGTCTGCCAACCCGCACTAGGCCAGCGTGGTGGACTAAGGCTTAACCCTTCTCATTCTGAGAAGAGGCCCGTGCCCGGCAGTGGGACAGAAATGGGGAGTTTTATTTTTATTTAGGCATCACACACACTCACCCAAACCCGTAATAACTGTAGGCCATACGAATATTTGTTCCATGCGGGAATGGAATCTACTACACGAAGAGCAGAAAGCAAAGTGTTTATCCATATCGTTAATCGTAATATTATAGTTATAAAAAAAAAACTAAAGAAAACGCTTTTGTCATCCAAACTAAACGCGTATGCAAAATTTCAGTCCAATCGGAAACCGGGAAGTGGGTCAAATTTAACTTTCAAGATTTTTTTACATACTTAGTTACAGGTGAAGCTAATAAAAACGTTTTAAAAAAGATTACTACTACTAAAGCTTTGCATTTTGCCAATTGTAGGTACTTTCGTAAGCTTAGATAATTATAAGACGGAATTTCCCCAGACGGCTCCGAAGACGAGGACTATTCGAGTCTCAGCGCAGCCTTGCGCCAGCGTCGGGCAAGCGTGAGGAGGTCTCGTAAGGGACGCACCAGACGCCCTTCCTCACCGTTCCTTGCAGACGAGAACAGGCCGAGAAGACGGTCATCTGTCTTCACTACCAGCTCTGGGGAGTAAGTATTTTGGAGGAAAGTAACCCCTATATTTCCCGAATGTAAGCTCCATGTTTGTCAGCGAGCCTTGGAGTGAAATATTCACTGAATGATGATTACACGTGATCAAAAAACATTCCTAAAGTTTATCTGATATCCAGTACAGCAATATCGATAGAGGACGGGCAATCGGCAATGGTGACACAAGAACAGATCTTTGAGAACATTCACCTGCACAAGGAGGTCCTCGGCTCCGTGAAGCAACAACCCCTCGGGATGAGGAGGAAACTCAAAATTGTGCATCAGGTGATATTATAAATTGGACTTTAATCGTTTTACTTTTAAGTTCATTTAAGAATGATAAATTCACTTAGTTATTAACAGTACCTACTTTATTTTTCGATATCTGTATCACAAATGCCGCGATGTACGGAACCAGGACCATTCATTGGTATCCGTCGATTAATATTGTGTAGTGAGAGGTCAACTGATAAAAATATTGCTACACAATAAAGTTATTGAAATAGGTACAGAATATCCACTCCCTTAAATACGCCAAATAAGTTCCATTTATGTTTAATTTATTTGAAACAGTGCGACAACAATAACTTGTCACATGGCGACCCAATTCCCCGCATGCTTGCTCGCCCCTTAGCGGAGCGTACAGGACGCTGTGAGTACGTGTGTGTGAGTACACATTATACCAAATTGTGAGCGATAGAGGGTCGATGGTAGAAATGGGAGATGCGGCGTGACAAGTTATAATTGTCGAGAAGTACATTTGGTATTGTCATCTTGATACATCGACAGGCTAAAGGATACATCAAGCGCCACGAGGGTCAACTGCAGGAGAGACTAGCGCAGTCCAAGAGTACCAGAGACATCTACGCTAGATTCAACATCTTGTTCAATACGGTAAGAAATATGTTTTATTTGCTAATAAACAGTTAAACTAACTTCACGGAGATTTAGATGCTCAATTAGGTTCAACTGTCACGGTAAAAGTCTTCCGTTAGGTGGCAATTCCTCCACAAATGAAAATCTGTGCACTTTCTAATGTTTTACCAGTGTATTGCTCAACAATGGTTCATGCGCTTGGATCATTCAGGTCAATGGATCTAGATGATCCAGGTGCATGAATTTGTGGTGTAAGGCACTTGCTAAATGTTAGGAGAGATGATAATATGATAGCTAATAATGATCCATACATGAATGATCCAGACGACACGGTTGGCGCAGTGGCTAAACGATTAGCCTTCTGCGCTACGTGCCGCGGGTTCGATCTCCGCGCGGAACAAATATTTGTATGATCTACAGATAGTTGTTTCGAGACTGGTTGTGTGTGCATGTGACTTGTATGTTTGTAAACTGTACCCTCGATACAAGAGAAATCCTAGTGAGGGGAACGTTTGTAAAAACGTAATGTAAAAAAAAAAAAAACTAAATACATAACGATGTAAAAAGCCAAGTATAGTTGAATAAATTTAGAAGATTCCAAAATCACCAATCAGAAGATAGATTGCTCTTTGATAAAGATAAATGTTAACCATCCCGTGTTCTAGTACTGGCAACAAATTAAACGCGAGGCAGCCAACACTTCGAACCTGCTCATCCCATGGGAGCTGCGCATCAAGGAAATAGAGTCACACTTTGGCTCCGTAGTCGCTTCCTACTTCACCTTCCTTCGCTGGCTGTTCTGGGTCAACCTTGTCATTGGTTTCATACTGCTCGTCTTTGTTATAGTACCTGAGGTATGTATGACAACTCTGATGTCGATAATCCCAATATATTTTTGACTAGTGGTCGCTCAGTGGGCGAAATTCCACCGTGTTTTTTTTTTTTAGGTTTTATCTTTATTGAAGTTAATTTGTCAGAGTATAATATATCTCTACAAATCATTGCCAAAAAAAAACTATTACGTCAGCTGCGTGTATGTACAAATACATCATTAATATGTGATGTGTTGATTGCCTTAATTCCGTGCAATACCTATGAAATGAAACAGTTAAAAACAAACAAAATTACAGCTTGTGTTCGTATTTTTTAACACGCTTTTATTAGCTTCACCTGTAACTAACTAACTATGTAAAAAAATCTTGAAAGTTAAATTTGAACCACTTCCCGGTTTCCGATTGAGCTGAAATTTTGCACACACGTTTAGTTTTGTTTAACTGTTTTTAACATTAAATTTTAGCTTTCTGCACTCCTTCTCCATATAAACTTTAACAAGCAAAAATATCCTAAGTCTATGACTTTAACTATGCCAAATCTCATACTGGTCCATGCGCGCATAATGCATATAAAGGGTACCTACAAAGTTTTCTTATATGGATAATAATTAAGGCTTATAATTTTATTAATACCAAAACAATATTCCATTCCAGTATCTAACAGCCCATCCACAACAAGATGGCGAGAGGAAAATCATAATGGAGGAGGAAAAACGCAACGCTTCCAATCTCCTGACTCTATGGGAATTCGAGGGGGTTCTGAAATGCTCACCCATCTTCTACGGGTACTACAGCAGCGTCGAAAGAGCTCAGTATAGAATGCCACTTGCTTACTTCCTGACTGGACTCGCCGTGTATATTTATAGCTTCGTCGCCATTCTCAGAAAGTTAGTTAAATTTGGATTTTATGTGACTGACATGTGCGAGGTAGATTTTAAGTCGTGTAGTTATGTTTAAAGTATTTTAACTACAAAGGGTGGAGAGTAAAAGAAGAGAGTTAAGTATTCGTGTGCAAGAAGAATTCCGCTGCATATTTTGTACATTTATTCAGTTTATTAGATAGTAAGATAGAACTGTGCTAGATGGCGCCGGCGTTACTTAGTTCAGATAATGAAAAAAATGAGTTCATATTATTGTTTTCGTAAGATTAAAATATAGTTACGGCAAGTAAAAGTCTCGAGTAGCCGTCTGAAGGGGTCTTTGTCCAAATTTACGGGGGACGCTGTGTCTAGCAGAAAGTCTTCCACTTGATAATAATTAAGATGATGATAAATTAATTGCATTTAATTTCCCATATTACCATTTCCTAGAATGGCAGAAAACTCCAGAATGTCCAAGTTATCAGAAAAAGAAGATGAATGCATATTTTCATGGAAACTATTCACTGGTTGGGATTTCATGATAGGCAATACGGAGACAGCACATAATCGTATTGCATCAGTCATTTTAGGTTTCAAAGAGGCACTGCTTGAAGAAGCTGAGAAAAAGAAAGATTTGAGAAAGTAAGTATAATATGGGTAACTAACGAACTGTGTTCCTTTTTTATTGTCTTCCCTCAACAAACACGGATCGCTGCAAATCAGAATATAATTTACAATGGTTACAACTATAATAAAATGATTTGTTTAATTATATCATCTAAAACTTTTTTGATTTCCCACATTTTTTATAATTTACTGCTCACTTTTTAGAACTCAGTAATACTTTTCTTTCAGTTGGCGTGTCATATCCCTTCGTGCACTTGTGAATATCTGCGTGATCAAATTGCTGGCTATATCAGCATATGCCGTAGTAACAGTGGTATCACGGTCGGACGATAGCCTAAAAGTGAGTAATTGGTGGCGCGAAAACGAGACGACGATAGTCGTCACTGTTATTTCCATCATTTTCCCTGTATTCTTTGAACTGCTTGGATTCTTGGAGCATTATCACCCAAGAAAGCAGCTAAGATTACAATTGGCAAGGTAACTAATTTTATTTCCTGTATTTGTTAAATGTTTTTACAACGTGAGAAACAATAAATAAACATTTCATTTTCTTGTTATCTTTTAGGATAATGCTTTTGAATCTGCTCAATCTATACTCTCTTATATTTGCTTTATTCAGTAAAATTGAGGGTATGAGCAAAGAACTCGATTCACTTAAACCAACACTGAGCCTAAATGCGACAATAACATCAAACGGGACTCTAAATCTAAGCGAATCTTATACTATTGGATTTCTCGACTCTTGTTTCGAACAGGAAATCTTGTGTGAACCTTGTGATATCATACAATTGACTCTACCGACAAGACCAGCAAATGATGTACAACTAAAATCCGTTTCATTCCCGTTTTCAAAAAATGAAATCCCACCACCTAACATACTTTTTAGGCGTCGACGTGAAGAGTTATCTATTAAACCAAAGAACCTCGAAGAAAGATATTTAGAAACCCAAGAAAGTACTACTTTAAGCAGTACTTTGTTGATAAGAAAAGAGTTGGAAAAGTTAAGAAATATTACTAACCAACAACCAGTACATATTACAAATATTAAAAACGTTTCGTTCGATTCAGACGATGGCGATGATGATTATACGTTTTACGATACTGAATCTACAACTAATACGAAAACAGATACCACGTTTGATTATACAATTTTTGATTACTCGACGACTGTTTCTGATTATGGTTCAACGGATTATATAACTACCGTGGAAAATATTGGTACTGAAACTTCAACTGAAAATTCAACTGACACAGGAAGTACAGAAACGCCATATACTACTGATGGTTCGACCAGTGATACAGAAACCACTCCAGATAGAGAGACAACCTTCACTGATACAGAATATAAAACAACATATTTTAACGAATTTGAATCAACTACGGATATTTTAGATACAACGTCTGATGTAATAATCAGTTCTTCAGCAAAAGATACTCATGTAACAGACATTGCTACTAATTCAATAGATACAACTACTGATATTGATGTTACTGAAACATCTGTTAAATATAATACTGATTATGATGTAATAGAAACTTCGAGTCTATATACAAGATCACAATATGTAACAAATGCAAATGTTAATGCAAGAAACTATGATAAGGCTACTGAATTCCCCACAGAATCAACGATGACAACCACTTTAAAAGCTAAAACTATAGGAAATACTGACCCATGCCCTAATTTCACCTTCAATTGTACAATAAATTGTAATGGAAAAAAGGTGAAACAAGTATTTTTTATATCAAACTGTACCGTAGTTAAGAGAGTCTGCTATGCAAATGTTTGTCCTTCAAATATGAATGCAGTTGACTTGAAGAATGGTACAAATGTAACTGCTATAGATTTAGTATTCGTAGATGCCAATAACAGGAAAATGTATAATTTGTCTGTGCCTACTAAAAAGAAGTTACTCAAACTGTGTTGGGAAACCATGATTGGGCAGGAGTTGGTTAAATTAACTATGATGGATTTGGTAAGATATTCTATTCCTTTTTAAACAAATTAAGGATAATAGACTTTTATCAATCGTGATACTAAGATTTTTCTTATATTTAAATATTTCATTCTCTCTCTGTCCTCTATGTATACTAAGATTAAGTAATTTGTTTAAATAAACGAATTCCGCAGTGGCCTTAGCACTTGGCTTTCTGTGTTACGTGTCGCGAGATCGATTCCCGCACAGACCAAATATTAGTATGGCCTACAGATAGTTATTCCGGGTCTGAATTTGTGTGTGTGACATGTATGTTTGTAAACTGTGCATATATTAAAGGAACAATCCTAGAAAGAGAAGAAATAAAAATGGAAACCTTTAAATAGTCCTACAATCTAGTAGTAGTTTCTACTATATTATTATGTATTTTGTGATAATTTAATAATTTATCTTTCAGGTCTTCGTACTCCTCGGCACACTATTTATGGATTTTTTCCGCGCGCTATTCGTAAGATACATGAATCGCTGCTGGTGTTGGGATCTCGAAAAGAAATTTCCCGAATACGGGGACTTTAAAATTGCTGAAAATATTCTGCACCTTATCAATAACCAGGGAATGGTCTGGATGGGAATGTTTTTCTCACCAGGCCTTGTGGTGCTGAACGTTGTGAAGCTGATGATCATGATGTACTTGCGTTCGTGGGCAGTTATGACTTGCAACGTTCCTCACGAAGTTGTCTTCAGAGTTTCCAAAAGCAACAACTTCTATCTCGCCTTGTTGCTAACTATGTTATTCCTCTGTGTACTTCCAGTCGGATACACCATAGTTTGCGTTAAACCATCATGGCATTGTGGACCTTTTTCTGAATACGATAAGATTTATTATATATTGACAATTAATATTTATAAAATATTGCCAAAAAGCCTGAATTTTGCACTAGGGTACATAGCGTCTCCAGCTATAGTGATACCACTTTTGGTACTGCTTATACTAATCATTTATTATTTGACATCACTAACCAATTCTTTGAGAGAAGCTAATAATGATTTAAAAGTGAGTAAGATGTTGTTCGTTCCGCTTCCCTCGAAAGTATATCATACTTCATACATATTCGTTTTATGACTTTGATTAGATCAAATCGATAACAACTTGAAAATTTAACACATTAAGTTATTTAATCCCAGCACCATCTAGTTTTGCTAGATTGCCTGTTAGTTACTAACCAGTTTAAACCTTTCAGATACAATTGCGCCGCGAAAGAACAGAAGAGCGCAGAAAAATGTTTCAACTAGCCGACACTAGGAGAACTGGGTCTTCAGCCATGGACAACACGCCTTTTGCAAGATGGAAGAAAGCATTACCGACATTACCAATGAGCAAATCTATTGACTCAGACGATCGCAAGACTATAACGGAAGAGATGAATGAACCGATAAAGATCGCTAAGAAAAAAGGTAGGGGCCGTACTACGATTAAAAATGCGTCGGCAATCATCGTGTTTCCGAAATAATACGAACTAGCGGCCAGTCCTGGCTTTGCACGGGTGGATATTTAATTAAACATTAAGGCAGTGGTCCCACCACCACCGCCCGCCGGCGAGAAAACGACTAACTAACGAGATGCATATATTAATAGTTGATCGCTGACTGTTCACACTACCAGTGAGGACTCGCTTCAGTAGTTTGTCGCTGATCGACAAGAGTTATCAAACATAATACTCGCTCAGCGATACTCGTTCAGCGATGCTCGCTCGCTTGAACATTTCTTTACAGTGCGGCATTGAAAGTAGACGCACAGGACTGAGCGACCGCGGGCGAGTGGCGCGAGTAATCGCTCGTCGCACTTGTACACTCGCTTATAGCCCGGCGATAAAACTATCGAAAATAAACCCTTCGCTTCCCGCTGATCGCCAACTCGTTTATAGTTTCTAGTTCTACTCGTTTCTCGTTCATCGTCGCCAGTGGGACCACTGCCTAAAGTGACACAATTACAGGGCCCCAAGTCTGCTATTTCAATTGTGTCCGAATGGTCTCGTAATTGTTGGTTTTTACAATGAAGTTAAACCGATTTTGACTTCTAAAGGCGTAGGCGTAAAGTAACTTTACATATTAAAATTAACATTTAAGTAATAAACATAAAATAAAAACGTCTTATTATTTGTAAACACGTATAAGAAGTAAAAGGTTGTACGTTAACGTTATCGTTATATAATAATATATATCGTAAAATATCATTTCAGGTGGTATATTCGCTAAAATCGTCGGAATGGCACTCGATAAAAAATCCGATGTAGAAGCGGTTCCAGAAGTAGATGGTCCATCACCAAATACCATAGACGATGAAACAGACACAGATTTTCATGAAACTCTACCAAGAGAAATCTTAAAAATAAAAGATATCACTATACTAAAACCAGAACACAAAAAGAGAAATAGTGTTGAATTCAAAACTGATGGTGGTAAAAAACGCAAAATCAATGAAATATTTAATAAAGGTTTAAAAGTCAAACTCGAAAAAGTTGACGATCGCACAGAGAAGAAGGCTGTTATTGAGAAACAAATGCATGATGTAAAAGAAGACACAAAACCGAAAATTGTAAGCGAAGTGTCTAAAGAAAAAAGTGATGGTAAGAAGAAACATGAAAAACAGACATCACAATCTAGTACGCAGTCCAAGCAATCTGACTCGGTCGGATCTGTCATACCAGTCATAACCATAAGTACTACAGAAAGTGATGAAGAAGTAACAAAAAAAGACAAGAAGGATAAAAATGGACAGAAAGAAAAACACAAAGACAAGCCCGAGGGAAAACCAAGGAAAACTTCAGATCTAAAATCTCTGCGACGTCAGAGCAGCGTAGAAAGCATAAGTGAACATAAACCGTCTCAGGAAAAGAAGCAAGATGAAGGCCACAAATATCAATACTCACTGTAATATTGTAATTTTATGTAGTGATCATTCAAATAAATGTTCACCATTTTGTAGTTTCACTTTGTGTTTCATTAGTATTCAATAGATCTCAGAGAGAATACGTGATCGCGCGTCAAATGTATAAAATAACATAACTACCGATGAAAAAGTAACATGACCAGCACATTATTAATTTATTTTAATTATGTTCCAAGCAGTAAATATTCAATCCTCATGTATCTATGAGATGCGAAGCTGTGCCCTCCTTCCGGAAGTATATGTCTACATCCCCTCTCATTACAATCATGTATCGGTTTGGTTTGTAATCTTGTTTAGTTTCCATCTACTGTGAGCTTTGAGTATTTACTATGAGCTGTAATCAAATCTGCAGCCTATACAATAGAGAATGCTGTGAACATATACTTGCCATGGTCAGTAACTTTAGTATTAGAGTTCAAAACGGGGTATTCACCATGTTTAGATTGTTTTGAGCTTCCGATATTTCGGCACTGTTGCAAGCGCCATGGTCACGGATAAACATCCTGCAACAGTGCCGAAATGTTGGAAGCTCAAAACAATCTATAACATGATAAATACCCACTTAAATAACTAGGTTTATGGCTGTGTGCATTAGCGTATTTTAGTCGAATCTGCAATCATCATCATCAGTGGCACTTTTTAATGCTCTAAGGTGGCACTGTGAGTGTTCAAGGTGTGAAAAGCTTCACAGCCGACCTCATCGTTACTTATAATCGGGTGACATAGTGGTCAAACAAGTACATGAAACTGAAATAAAAAAATACTATCATCCCGATCTAATTTCCCATAGGACGAACAGATTACGATAACTGGTATCATGATAACACTACTAGCGTTGTTCCATATTCCAAATATTTTAAGGGACTACCTAAGTCTATTTGAGTTATTAAAAAATAATAATTTATCTATAAATATTTATTTTTTAAATATATAAAACAAATACAAAATAAACAATTCCAAAAATTTCCGGATGATATTAATGCGCTATTACACAACCTAGAGCCACAAACACAAACATGAAACCTTGTGTACAATGATATAGGCTTGCTGAATGGCACTAGAGTCGCGACTGGACTGACTGTGCATCCGTCCGCAGTTCCAAGCAGTAAAATTTCAATCTTCTTAAATCTATGAGATGCGAAACTCTTCCCTCCTTCCGGTGGCATCTGTCTACATCCCCTCTCATTATAATCATAACCAAAATCCAAATACCTCTTATAACAACCACCTATAAAGCCTGAGCCCGAACAACGATACTTATAACGCCTCATGTTGTGTCTCTCCATCATATTCGGATGATCGAAAACCCTATAACATTTTGATGTACTTAGTTCTGTCTGATCTAATCCACAGCGGTAACATCGATTTGTTTTGTTATCACTATTTGGGTTAAAGAAACTATTCGGTGGTCTTGCTTTAAATATGAAAGCTGGATCTGGTGGTATTTCAGTAGATGTTATGAGTGTATTCTCTGATTTATTAAATGAGAATTGATTCACTTGGTATGGTTCATGCGGAAACAGAATATTTTTATAATCTACCGCATCTATAGAATAAGGTCTCTTATGATCTGACACTTCTGCAGAATAAGGTGTCTCATAATCTGCTACGTCTGCAGAATAAGGCGTCTCATAATCTGCCACTTCTGTTGAATACACATTCCATGTAATATTTTGTCCAGATTCTTGGTTCCTATTCAATTGGTCGGTAGTGGTAACGAAAAATTCATTAGTGTTTGGTATCTTTGTCGGAAAATAACTTCTCCAAGTCTTCATGTTGGTAGTAGGTGAATCTGAAACTGGTGATGGTAATGTTAAAAATTCTGTACTGCTCCTTGTTTGGGCAAAATGTGGGGGTATTGCCGGCCAGTCTTCATTAAAGTATTGTTCTGTCGTGACTGTTCTGATAATGTCACTATGTCTATTAAAGTATTGTTCTGTCGAGACTGTTCTGATAAGGTCGCTATGTCTATTAATTGTGGCTGTGGTCAGCTTTCTGTACTTATCTGTTTTCGATAAATATCTGGATCTTTCGATATTTTCCTTTCTTGTAAATATGGGTTTTTCAAATTCCATCTCATTATCTGCCTTTTCAAAGTAAGTTTGCCCCCAAAATCTGCCTGTCTCTGTATTTGCATCAACATATGATGCTTCAGGCATATCGTCTGTAGTGGATGTCATTCCCATATCTACCTCGTAGTCTTCAGGAAGTATAATTACGTCTGTAGTTGCCATGTACATGTATGGATTCTTCAGTCGCGACATAAAAGCTAGTTGTGAGGGTCTCACACAACATGTCCAAATCAATATAAAATTGTAAGCATACGTCATTATGGAAATGTATTATTAAAAATAAACATAAATTATATCAAAATCAGAGTAAAATTATAAATAAAAGTCTTAATAAAACATACAATTAAAGTTGATAAAAATTACAACCATTACAACTATGCATTACAACGATAAACGACACTATTAAATGTCAGATAAAGACAGAGATTACTAACCACATTACTACAAACTACGAGCAAACTACAATGGAAATAAACATTAAGCTACCTTAGAGTAATGAGGTCCTTACTCTAAGATTTTGTAGGTAGCTAGTACAAAGCCTTTCTAAGTACCACCATTATTTGAAGAGGTAGGGTACTAAACCCCTTTGCCACTGCGACCTGCAAAGATCTATTGTGACGAACCATGGCATAATGGCTAGTACAAAAAATTGGAATCTAATTTTAATCACCATAGTATAAAATCAATGACCAAAGAAGCCTCTTATAATATAAAGTCGCCCGCCGCGTCTGTCTGTTTGTACGCGAACTACTTTTTAACGATACAACGGATTTTAATATGGTTTTCAGGGTTTTCACTACCATTTTGAGCATTTTTTGTGGAAGGTTAAGTAATATGTATAATATATATTTTTGATGTAAAGATAGTAGAGAATTTGCACCCGTGCGAAGCCGGGGAAGCCCAGAGACCTGATTTCCACCAGCAAGTATCTTGCGACCACAGTTCCGCCCATTTACGAAATTCTATGGGTAATAATTAAATAAGTCAATCTTAAAAATATGTGAAAATAGTTGAACCATTCATACGATAAATGAAGATATTATCATATTTCTTAAATACGACGATTTCAACGATGCGATCAACGAATAGTTCAAAGAAGTCATCGCGAGTCACATCACGCACTGTATACTGCACGCACCAGTATGCAGATTGTATCATTATCGTCATCACGTTATGCTACATCTAAGCTAATAGGTATTCTATATAAATAGGAAATACTGAAGTAAGTATCGCATAATATTTCTTGAATAATAGATAGTATCAACTCCGTTTATGTAGTGTATACAAAGGGATAACAGCTCTTGATTTAATAAATTGAACCTCCTTTTTTCTTGGACAGCTTTCGTTGGCCAGACTCTATATATACGCTTGGGTGCTTCTTGCGGATGCTTCGAGATTGCTGTTTGGGGTCTGGGATGCTGAGGCTAAGCTCCATGCGGCCTTTAGATCATACATTAATACCTTTTAAGCGGGTTCTTCATCTGAGACCATAACTGAGACTACTAGAAAATGCGGCCCTTGCTGGGCACTATGACGGATGACCTCTATAGGTAATACAAAGGACCAAAGACAAAATATTAATCCTCTGTTATCTGTTATCATCTTTTTTACAGCTTTATTCTATATATAATCTACCTAGTACAAATATATTAATCTGTGATATAATCTAAGATATGCATAGAGATAATACATAGTACCTATTTGAAGATAAATATGTTCCTTTTGGAACTGTCATTTTGTGATTTATTTTTAAGATTTTATATTTTTTATAATGTTTACAAATATTTTATACCAAAGTTTTTTTACAATTTTTTATACAAACGAATTTATATCCACAGAATGCTCATTATTGTCACGTGTCAAAAACCCCGTAGAACATTTTTCAGATACCACTTTATTAGCGCATAATATGTTGCCAAAGAATGTTTACAGATACGAACCATACAGAGGTACTTAATTATGATTATTTTTCTTGTAGAATTATGCTAAGCGGTGGGACTTACGAATCGCGTACCAAAATACTTGCTACAGGTATCACACGTCATTTTCGCATTGAGAAATGCTATTCAAAAAATTGGTCATGGCATGCTTCACAATAAGCATGCCATCTGTGCATGCCATGACCAATTTTTTGAAAAGCATTTCTAGGGCTTTATTACGGATGTCGAACGAACGCAAGCGCATCCAAGACAAAAAATTATAGGTATTCCTATAGTATAAAGCGAAAAAGTATGTACTAAGTGCAGTCATCATAAAAATGCCAGGGGTCTTTCCGAAAACAAAAAGAACTCAAAGGGTAGGTACCGGAGGAAATAGGGGCAAACGGGGAAAACAAGGAGATCTGCCGTCGCTTACACTCTGTACAGCCGTCTTAGAAGAGATTTTTAAAAGCTTACCACATTGTTTTATTCTCCTTCTTAGCCTCCGGATAAATGCTTCAAGACAGCAAGATGTTGTGAAGCGCGAGGTCGGACTCGAAATGAACATGTCAAAGACCAATCTACATATTAATCTGCAATTTGTTCTAGGATTGTATTTATCCATTAATACGCTTATTTGGTCCAAATAGTCCTATTCTAGACGAGACAACAAATAGGTCAAATAAATAGGACTTAAAACGAATACGCATCTAAGAGCTATTGGTCCACAAGACCAGAAAGGGCAACTTCTCTCGACATTGTAGCTAAAAGCCCATGGACATACGCGTCATGCCCATCTTCATAATCTCTCTGTTTGCTAGTAACGCCCGGAAATCAGTAAAATGAAACGTACTGACGACGCCTCACGATCAATACGTATAAGTAGCAAAACGTCCAGATAATCATAATGTCTATTTAGCAATACGTCTAATTAGCAAATTGTCTTTATAGCAAAACGTCCAACTATCGAAATCAGTAATACCGTAGGTACGGCGTTCAAAGTGCCGCTACAGTCGACAAATAAATTTGGATAAATGTGAAAAAAATTGCGGAGTAAAATTGAGGCCCCAGGGCTACATGGACACTATGGACAGATATGTAGATTGTTTGTCCCTAATAATTACCGGCGTAGCAGAAAACAAACCCGTTGTTTGCCGTACCCGTTTGCCACAACGTAGCGCGCGCTAATTCGCCCAATCCTCGGGTCCTCACTGCGCTCAACGCTCTCTTGGAACCAAATCCAAAACGTGATATGTTTGCGGATGAATGGAGGACGATTTTGAAACGCACGCGCGTTTTCGCATTTCCTGCTGCTAAAAGTATCGAGCGTGGATAGGCCCTAATACATAATAATTGCGTTCAAAATATAGCATAGCAAAAAAATATACTTACTAATAATTAAATAATTACTCGCGTTGAGCAGCTGGGTCGGGATCGACACAGAGGGCGGTACTCCTGGACACGGTGCGTATTGTTAGGTGGTTTCTCTCTCTGCAGCCCTTATCACCTGTTGCTTGGACCCTGTCCCGATACCGATGGGCTACAACGTTTTATATTTTTAAATGATGTTGTTAAAATATTTAAAATGAAATATTTATATAAAAGAATAAAGGAATAATAATAAAAGGTAAAATAAAATAATTATCTTTATTTATTATTTTATTTATTTAGTTATTCATGATTACGTATGGCAGAGAGTAACCACTAAAACTGTATTATAGGAATGGAATTCGAGGGATGTTCATGTCAGACATCACTGTATACAGAGAGCCGAGCACGAATTTTCTGACGTTAACGTAAACGTAAGCAAATTTTGATTCTAAAATACGATGAATCTATCGCATTTTTGTTCAATTCACACTTGTTTCATGAAAATGTAAAAATATTGCATGTATTTCCAAAAAAATATCATAGATTAACCGTGTACTTTTGGTTTTAAATTTGGTTACGTTTACGTTACGATACGTCAAAACATTCGTGCTCGGCGCTCAGCCCACAGTTATTCGACAAATTCTTTTGTAAACATGACGGGGGTCTGAAATGCAACAAATTCTAACAAATTAGATATCCTCAGGTCAGAAATCAATAGTAGTGCTGCTGATAAAACTACCATAGAGATATTCTACTCCTTCTATACGCCATTTAAGTCTACAATTATCATTATTTATTACAGGGCACAGAACATTATGGAGACCCACCCTCAAAAAAAGTGTTGGCAAGAAAAAGCATTTAAAATCATTTACGCCTAGAATGAGACCCACAGTAGATAGACAATATTATGGACAACATACTCTACATCAGCACGTAGCGCCCACAAGAACAACAAAGAAACATTTTTGGCATCATTTTTACGAAGATGAAGAGGCTTGGCCAAAAGTTGTATTAATTTTGTCAAGCACGGAAAAAAGAACAACAGCAAAAAAAAAAAAAAAAACTTTTGCCAATTATTTCCCATACTTATATAAAAGTCTACCTCCAAAAAAGACCGATAAATACGGTTTTAGAGCAGATGAGACTACGCCAGTCGAGCCTGCGGCAGACGAGATTGCGGCTGACGAGACAGCGGCAGACGAGACTGCGGCCGACGAGACTGTGGCAGACGAGACAGCGTCAGAAGAGACTGCGGCAGACGTGACTGTGGCAGACGTGACAGCGGTAGACGAGACTGCAGCCGACGAGACTGCGGCCGACGAGACCGTGGCAGACGTGACAGCGGTAGACAAGACTGTAGCAGACGAGACTGCGGCAGACGAGACTGCGGCAGACGTGACAGCGGCAGACGTGACAGCGATAGACAAGACTGCAGCAGACGAGACTGCGGCAGACGAGACTGTGGCAGCCGAGACTCAGGCTGCCGAGACTGTTGCTGCCGAGACTGCGGCTGCCGAGACAGAGGCAGCCGGGACAGAGGCAGCCGAGACTGCGGCTGCCGAGACTGAGGCTGCCGAGACTGCGGCAGACAGGACTGCGGTTGACGAGACTGGGGCTGCCGAGACTGCGGCAGACAGGACTGCGGCTGATGAGACTGCGGCTGACGAGACTGCGGCAGACAGGACTGCGGCTGACGAGACTGCGGCAGACAGGACTGCGGCTGATGAGACTGCGGCTGACGAGACTGCGGCAGACAGGACTGCGGCTGACGAGACTGCGGCTGACGAGACTGCGGCTGACGAGACTGCGGCTGACGAGACTGCGGCTGACGAGACTGCGGCAGATGAGACTGCGGCTGACGAGACTGCGGCAGACGAGACTGCGGCAGACAGGACTGCGGCTGACGAGACTGCGGCTGACGAGACTGTTTCAGACGAGATTACGACTACGGCCTATTTCCTACAAACCACTCCACCGTATACTCCGTATACAACAGATCAAATGACAGATGGGATATATACGACAGAGAGGTCATATACAACAGGGAGGACATATACGACAGATACGACACATACAGCTGAGGGGACATATACGACAGATACGACACATACAGCAGAGGGGACATATACGACGGAAGGGTATCAGAAGACCACGGCTTCTATTTATGGTACGGATACTACGGTGACAAGGACACGGCATTCTACTGATACCTTAGATACAACAGAGTCATACCCGTTCTTCACAACGGAGTCATATTCATTGTATACGACGGAGTTATATCCGCTGTATACAACAACGGGCTCGTGGTTTCTGACGGCTGCGCATACAACGTGGGTGGCGAAAACAGAAACTGTCAGGCCAACGACGACTACAGTCAAAACAACTATACCAACAACAACTATACCAACAACAACTATACCAACAACAACAACGCCAACTACCACTACGATTCCGAAGCCGGTGATAACACGATGTTTCCAGTGTGGCTTGAACACCTCAGAGCTCCCCAATACGCCAACTTGTCACCACGTTTTTGACACTCCCGATCGAACTTTATTCACCCTAAGAACACGCTACAAAGTGATTTGTAAAAATCCAAAAAAGCTAAGACATGAAGTAGAATTTGATCCATCGCCACTTGTGACATTTAAAGGTATCTTACCTAAAGTTGGATTCAGAATCTTGGAGATTATATTTTGTAATTCGATGATCAAATTTCAGAAGTGCTAGATTTAGGCATTTTTTAAAATAACGAAGTCCAGCGATTAGGGGGCTTACTACAAACTCTTATAGCAGGGCTGAAATTGAACTGCCCAGCCATTTCCAGTATGAGCTGACCTCGCACTGTATAGGCTTTTCGTACAATGAAAGGTCAGTTGATTCTGGAAATGTCTGGGCAGTTTAATTTCTGCCCTGCTATAAGATCTCGTAGAACCCAGTACACATTATAAAACCATACAAGATATTCTTTTAAAAATGGTTTTCCAAAAACGGATGATGCACAATCGAAATTGTGGGAATAGATGGTATAAATCATTATTTTCAAGTTTGATAGTAGTAATTATCAAAATAGACTCCAAGATTCTGAGACAGAGTTAATATCTACATAATTTCTGCTTAACTTACATTAGCCATGATTTTCCATAAACATAGTCGGAGGGATATCTATTGCTACAACCGCCACAAATCATAACGCAGATCGCAAGATGTTATTGATGAGTGCAGTATGATATACGCCGCTTCCTACCCTACTTACGGTGTATAGGAACCTATTATTATTATTAGAGTTAAGAACGGGGTATTTACCATGTTTATACCTACTTTGTTGCGAGCTTCCGATATTTCGGCACTGTTGCAAGCGCCATGGTCACGGATAAACCGTTCTTAACTCTATTATTAATGTTATTGACCATGACAGTTTAAAAAGGTACCCTTTATTATGCATTGACCTACTACTACCAATGGACGGCAGGTCTAGTACAAACACGAAAAATATGTCCCGGTCCCGAGTCAACCTATATAAGCGTAGGTACATTTAAAAGAAGTATAAAAATCTATAATAGGTATCTTAATTCAAACGGTGTCATCATTAGTAACAGCTTAATTGTACTATCAAGCTATTCAACTTTTTCACAATACACTATGGCATTTTTGACGTATATTCTGTCGGTTGACAAAACAAAGATTGGCGCGATTGGAACTCTTTTTTCGTTTTGGAACTCTTTTGCTCGGACACTTGAGCGCGGACCCACTGCGATAGTAGTAGGTCAATGCTATTATGCCATTATTTTGTTAAAAGTGTTCGATATTGTATTGCGGAATCAGCCATTTCGATCTGATGGTCTGACATATTATGTATTTCAGACCGTCAGAAATCATATATTTCCAGGTGGTTGTTTCAAGCGGTTTGTTGATATTGGTGAGATGTACAATGAGAGGGGCTGTCGTACGATGCCGCCACTTAAAGGTAGCTCGTTTGCGTCCAACAGACTGATGATGCTGGAACGAACATTGCATCTAGTCTCCGAAGGTTGTATCTCGAGCCCACATGCCTCACTAACCCCCTTCAGTAGAGCCATATCCTTGTATACAAGATACCATGTCTGCGTCTGCGTTGGCAAATATTGCAACAGTGCGACAACCTTCAATATCAATACTATGCCAATTTTATTTATAAATATATTTTTAAATATATAAAACTAGGCTTTTATTGTTTTTGGCTGCATTTCCAAATCCGCGCACGCTCACGTAAATTAAGTAACTACACCAAACGGCCTTTGACGGGACCATGTAATTTTTATAATAGCAACAAATTAATGGAAACTTTGGTTTAATTTATGGAACTTGTCAAATCATTCGAAAATACTTGTTTACAGCTTAATCAGTAGTATTAGTGAAAAATTGCGTATTTAAATAAAGCAAGACTACTTGATACAGGTGTCAAAATAGGGCCACAAGCCACAAGTCTGCTATTTCAATTGTGCCAGAATGGTCTTGTAATTGTTGGTTTTTACAATGTTGTTTAACCGATTTTGACTTCTATTGCATAGGTAATAGTTGTTATAATCTATAGAATGACACTTAATAACTGGCAAATAAGTGACAAAATCAAAGAAGAAAAACAGTCAGAGTTCAGTTAGAAGTCAAAATAAGTTGAACGAAACTGCAAAAATCAACAATTACGAGACGATTCTGACACGATTAATATAGCAGACCTGGAGGCCATAGCCGACATTTTTATAAAGTTGAACAGTCGGCAGCATCTAAAAATGGATATAGCATAAATATGGAGATAGCATGTATCCTATATTCTCTAGCGTTGCACTTTTGAATTATAACACTAACCAACTCTGTGGTTACTAGTTTGCCACTGCATTTCTTTTTGATGTGGCTAAGGGTTGGTAACCACATTAGCATATTATGTTTTTGCCAACGTGGTCTGAGGTGTGGTTCGCCAAAACTGCGTAACTTAGTTAAAACTTATTATAAAGTAAAACAAAGTGGATTTTATTATGACTTCTTATAATACTTAATTACTTGCTTTGTAATATTTGTGATAATATAATACTAGATACAAAATGAAATAATATGAAAAGGTTAAAAATAAAAGTAGGTACCGAACATAATAGGAAATCCTTATCCCAACCTAATCCTTATCCTAATCTCTTGTGCAAATCAAATCAAATCTCTTGTAAATATCCTTCGATGCACACATCACTCAACTTTTGAAATTATACTTAAAAATATCATAATTCCAAGCAAAAACCTATCAGGTCATCCAACATGTTTTTAGTAAAAAACCGAATCCCTGAAACACGTCCAAACACAAAAATCAGTCGGCCAACAGACAAGAAGCCCTCGCTAAATCGTCTACTAAATAAAAAAACGACGCTACCCCTGCGCGAACGCACGGCATTCGGCGACGGGCCGCCGTCCGCGCAACATGGCGGGCGCAGGCACAGTTTTAACGTTCCTAATACTACAATACACGGTCCTCGTGCACACAGAAGTATTGACCCCGAGGTATTTTAACCTAGCGTCTAAGAAGAAGATTACGGCTACAGCTACCTGCGGAGACGAAGGACCGGAATTATACTGTAAATTAGTCGGCGCAAACGCAGATCATGATGAGCATGTGATCCAAGGACAGGTGAGATTGTTTATATTTTTGTGCGTGAATGGGATTTGTATCCTTTCGCTTGTTTTTTTTTAATTTAAAACGAAAGAAGATGTTTTGGTCCTTTGGTACATAATTTGTATTATAAGTAGATATACTCGTATAATTATAATCTAAAGGTATATGGTTCAGATAGATACATACAATTTTTAATGTGTATCATGAATGTACCATGTGTGTGATAATAAGTTTGGGTACCTATTAATTAGAAAGAGCTTCTGCCGAAGCGCTTTAAGTTTTTTCAAAGTAATCCGTAGGTATATGCAAGAACTATAGTATGAATTTTGATCGATTAGCAAAGAAGGTGGAGGAACGTTTGTTGTAATGCTACTTGGGAAAGGCCTATATCTTGCTGTGAATTCCGATAGGCTGAATTGATTAATTGTTTGTATTGTATTGTAATAGTATGCAAGGTCTTAGTAATCTCCTAGGGATTTTTTTTTGCTTTGTTCTGCTTTACTGCAATTTGATCGTAGAGCCTCACGTTGGGTTTCACAAATTAATAGTGCTACTATCCAACAACCGTCACATACTGTCAAAGTTAACTTTAACAGTGATCATAGAATTTAACTATCTACTGTTGCACCGTCCTGTAAAAAGTTAAGTTAAAAGATTGACAAGTGTCAAGACGTTTTATGATAGTTAACATTAACAATAACCAGCGAATCGTGGGCTGTTAACGGTTACAGTTAAAATTATGACGTTACCTAACAATTTGTCAAATGGTGCAACACATCTTTTGCTTAACCGGTACTTTTAACTAAAGTTTCGATGGTTGTTAAAGTAAGACGGTGCAATGCAACCCACTCTAAATTGTCAATCCTATACATTTTACCGGCGTTTCTATTCTGTATCGACTGTAGATTGCAACTCTTCTAGGAGGCTGGTTCAGAATGTCGAATTTAACAGAAACTGCACCGCAATAAAAATTAATTTCAGCCGTTTAGCAAAATTCAAACCCCCTTACCAATAAGGGCCACAGCACACTCGATACTTTTAGCATCGGCGACTAGTGATTTAGTCGTTTTAAGGAAGCTCGGTACAGCGACTATACACTCAGCTCAATCAGTTCATTCATTCGCAGCGATTCCTGATATCACTACACACTACAGTTGAAATAAAAATCTTTGACTTTGACTTTGATCACTGATTTAGACAGATCTTAGCAGACGCTAAGCTGAGTTCAGCAGTGAACGTTAACGGGCTATCCAAATAGTAACAAAAATATATATTTCCGTATTAAGACGTCAACGACGTCAACTAACGACCACATTACGATAATTACCATGTTTGGATTGGTGACCGCAGTACTACAAGCACACACGCACGATTATGCCACATACAATATCCCTTGGTCGCCTTCGGTAACACTCACAGAAGAAGGGCTTAGTTTTATCGTTTGACAACAATTTTATCTTAACTTATTCTTGTTCTTGTATTTTGCCAATAAAAGAATATATTTTTTCTTATATATAAGCTTAGCAAAGTTTTAGAAAATGCTGAGCAAACAGAATAACTCCAACTCTTACAAATGTCACTCAAACGCTACTCAAATAAAGATCACCGCCGAACGTCTTTCTTCAATTCGCCCTAAATATTTGTAAATGCTCGTTGAAGTATTACTAACAGTTACTGCCATCATCCACCACAGTGCGCAAGAGTCATAAGGATGGCGCTTATCGGGTATGAAATGGAGCATGTAGGCTATATTACCCAGCGACCGAGTTTTACTATTTAAATACAAATGGTTTACCGCGGCTTTTGAGACTAAGTTTACACCAGCTTTTAAATCTTAATGTGTCAAACGCTGGGTTATCTTGGGGTCAAGAAATGAATGCTAGATTTTGGTTGGCCCCTTTCTTAGAGGTATCGAGGAGGTTACAAAGATATTATACAACACGTATCAGAAATGCGTGGTCATATTTTAAGGGTGTGAATCAGACCATCAAACTGAACAACTTTCTCAATGGAACCAACATCGTATTCGCAAAACTTAATCAGTGATCCCATACAAAAATTCTTACGTATAAGACAGCTGATTATTTTTTGCGATTATGGTGTTGTCCCATAGATAATAAGTTTATTCTTACTATAAACTAAAAATAAAAACAAGCAAGTTACTGATTCAAAGAATACGCAAGTTCGTGATGTTATATTATTAATACCGAACACTGTAGAACAAGCGGCTAGCGGCTGATAAGCGAGTGATAAGCTATCTCCGTCCCGGCGGCCCAGCATCCGACTGATAACAAGTTCGATGCTCCAGCAGCGCCAAAAGCTCTGCTTTAGTTTTGTAATCTAGGATGAGGTTGTGAAATTTAACTAACCCATAAAATCCATGGTGTCGCAATTAACGAAGAATAAATAGTTAAGTTCGTGTAGTATCTCAACACCTTTTTAATTATTCCTGTATAGTGGATGCGTTTAGAATAGAATCGATCTTTATTGCATATACTTAAACCAGATACAGGCACTTATGAACGAGACTAGGTGCACTGCAAATAGTAGATCCTATCCTATTTACAAACACAGATCTTAACATGCACAAGCATGTTCCGTTATTCCGTGCGGGAATCGAACCCGCGACAGTGCACCATTCGATCGCTCAATCGCTGCGCCAACCATGCTGTTTTTACTGATTCATTCAGCGATTGCTGTCTCGATTCCACCGAGGTGAATTTCATGCTAGTCGAACCAACGAAAATGTTCACAACAAACATTACGAATTGAGCATCACGTCATTTGAAATTGTGTAACATTTGAGGATTACTTTGACTAGAGCTTGTCCAGATGTGGCCCGCCAATCGTGTGCAAACCAAAATGTGTTTTGCATCTCATTACGTCATTTCTTCCAGCTGGGCTGACATGCGCGCCGCGACAGAAGCTTGTCGTCATGACAAGGCGAGATAAAAAGCCTGATATCGCACGAGATAATGCGACGACAAAATTATATCGCGGCGCCATATTAGCTCGGCAGGAAGGAGTAGGAATCGAATCATTTCGTTCTGTTATGTCGGAACGGGTTATCATATGAGAATTGCCAATGTAATAGTGGTAAGATTGACCAGGCAGCAATGGTAATGTCAAGGCTGATTGTCCAGGGTGTCAGATGGTCTCAGGTTTCGTCACTGGTGGAGGCTCGTAGTTTTCAATATCTAATATATCCTGCAATATTCGCTAGCCTACTAGTTGCCACAAGGGATATGTTTTGTCATGATTTTGGCTAATAGTATGCAAGACTACAATTATCTGTCCATTCCATAAATTTATTATTACTTTACCACTAGTAATAATAAGTTTATGGTCCATTCCATACATATCTGTGCCGCGGGTTCGATCCCCGCACGAAGCAATAATTATTTGTATGATGTATAGTTTGTTGTTCCGGGTCTGGATGTGTGTGCATGTGTTTGTAAACTGTACCCCCGATACAGGAGAAATAATTGTGAAGGGCAACGTTTTATAAATTAACGAAAAAAAAAAACAAAGCTCACTGGGTAGAGAAGACATTCTTGAGTTCATGATAATATTTCTTTATTCCAACGTCATTATTAACTCGATTTTTATTCAGAGTAAGTACTAAAGAAATAGGGTACAAAATCTACGTAATTCAAGTTAAAATTAAGTAAGATAAGTAACGGTCGTAGGCAGTAGTTAAATATTAACGTTATCTATGAACTTTGAACCGCCTATCTTGTTGAATGAACGTTTATTTTTGATATTTGGTTAACTTTTGGGTTAATGTGCTCTAAATTCTTTAGGATACATTATTAATATTTATATTTGGAATGCAATAACAAATACAAAAGTTCAAAAGGATTTGTTTTCTCCTCTCATTGTGTTGTTGTCGCTTTTAATTCCCAAACCCTTTAAATACCTACATGGGTGATTGTTGGTTGCTCTAGGGTTGATAAAAAACCATAAAAGGTCGTTCGTATTTTTTCCTCATGGTACGTGAATTTCACCTAAATTCTAATGATCCAGCCAACACGTTACATTAGATAAAAATCTTCCTTTTTGTTCAAGTAATTGTATATCCAATATTCAAATATTTACATACATCAGCTTGTTTATACTGCATTACAATTTAATATTATTTAAATTGCCATCATCACTAATTACAAACAGGCGGCACATTGTAACATGATATTAAAAGGCAACTACTTCTTATCGCTCATAATCCCAAGTCCTTAGCGGGTTCGAAGAAATTCGGCAAACATCGCCGGTCCTCGGGGCCTTTTTGCGGACATGTGGCGGCCAAATGCTTACGCGCATTCTATCTAAGCTCTTTTGTTTTTATGAATACAATGGTTCGAAATTTGAATGGCTTTGAGCTCTTGTTGGAAGTTTTTGGATCTAAAGGTTCTGTGAATGAACTTGAATACAAATGGTATATGAAAGGAAAGTGATACTGGTGATATTCTTTGTTGAATGTTACACAGGATGGCATGGTTTCGGTTACTAGTTCATGCATTGGAGCATCAGGAATTAGGCTGACTCCAAGCGTAGCATGACCACCGTAGAAACGAGAGGAAACAAGAATTTTATAAGAAAAACATGTAGATATGTTACCTATACAACATTTGATATAACCAATGATACTAGTGGTCGCCCTATGGTCTAAATTCGACCGTAATATTAGCTGCACTCCTTCTACATAAACTTTAATCATCTAAATCCCACACTCCTTTATGCGCAGGGGTACAGTTTTCTCTTCACGTATTGATATATAGATAACGTAATATTGTAATGTTAGACTATATTAGATAACTCGTGGAAGTAGGACGGCATGTCTTATTGTCAGGAGCGATTGTGGTTGTTTTGGGGCACATAATCAAACACCCGGTATATAATACGCTTCCGTTGACGCCGATGCGACTCTTGAGTTCAAGACGTGAGCTAATTAGCACAGTTTTAACTTACAACTCGAGGACCGCTTAAAACCTATCTACATACACCCTTTGACTTATAATATCATTGGGAGGAAACTGGTTTTGTGTAAGGAAGAAGAAGAATAGACAAAATTATAAATTGTAGAATTGTACAAATATTTCTACTCTTTGGTAGGATTTGACCTTGACGAAACGGTTGGCACAGTGGCTAAGCGACTAGCTTTCTGCGATACGTGCCGCGGGTTCGATCCCCGCACGGAACAAATATTTGTATGATCTACAGATAGTTGTTTCGGGTCTGGGTGTGTGTGAATGTGAGATGTATGTTTGTAAACTGTACACTCGATAAAGGAGAAACCGACAGAGGAAGGGCAAAGGTTAGAAAAGAAAAAACAATTGGTACAATAAATACATTAAGAACTACTTCCCCGTTGCTAAGGAAAGAATATTTTGTCTTTGTCTACGTTGAAACGAGAGTCTAGATGTCGAGATGGATAGAAAGAGCTTTGCCTATTCTTGTAGAAGTACAAATGGTCATGGTACGGGTGGGGTCATAAATTGTTATGTCAAGAAGGTTTTGCAACGAATGATTTTTATGAAGATTTGGTTGTCAGTTACCTACTCAATCCTAGTTAGTATTCCTGTTAACGGTTCAGCTAAGTTAGGTCCATTATAACCAAAAAAAAAAAAAAAAGGTTCATTCATCAATTGCAACAAGTAGTGTTCAAACCATGAACGTAGAAGTAAAGTAATAATAACTTTATGGTTCAAACTCACGACCTCTTCTGCCGCAGTCCTGCAACGCAGCCATTTGGGTATAGTTCCTCGGGCTATTAATCAATATTATCGGACATGCGCATTGCGCAGTGCTGAGTCTTTCATCTTAGGACTTGCATGTCCTGTTTAAAACAAAAATGCCGTGTGAGGTACTTGAGTAAGAGCACAAATTTCTATGGCCGTGCAGCGCGGTTACTTACAAAGAGGTGAAACAGCTTACTAATAAAAACTAGTTATATATAAAGACTGATTAAATTATACCTGTCCTTGTCATTTGTATGCTAATGAAGAGAGATGGCAATAGACTTAAGAGCTAGTTATGTTAAATATCCGTTCATCATCAATTTATTTATTAAGAAATTTTAATTTTGTTTTTAATTACCATGTTAATTTATTTTTACACCATTGGTTTTTGGAAAGCTTCATTTTTGCAGATAAAATAATTACGTCATATACCCTATTGCCCGTTATGCCCATGAACTTATTATACTGTAACTAGAATAATAAGTTTTTGGTATTGCCTTTGCTACTTAAATGTCAAAATCTGTGTTTTTTCTAGCCAACCTTACGCTAACCGTCGGCTTAATGTTCTCAGGTGTGCGACATTTGCGATGCTACGAACGAAGCCAAGATGCATCCTCCGGAGTACGCGGTGGACAGCTCCGAGACATGGTGGCAGAGTCCGCCCCTCTCCAGGGGGATGAAGTACAACGAAGTCAACCTCACCATCGACTTGGGACAGGTACAGTTTCCATCCATTTCGCAAACAAAATGCTTTGAATGACTGCGGCCCGCTTAGAGTTGGAGACTCTGCGTTTGGACGCCGAGCGCATACGATTTTAGCCTTTATTGATGGTCGACCGGAAAAATTGCCGATTGTCCTATAATTTTTTTCATTTCAATATTTTTTTTTCATTGGAAAAATTTCAACAAAAATACTGTTAGATTTGGAAAAGGGCCTGCTAAAATAATTATGTAACTTGTTTCCTATTTTCAATAAGGATTTAAATCGAATTCAGATTATCACCTTATTATACGCTCTAAGTTGAACGTTTTATAAACATTACGATAGAAATGTAGATGTTATCTTTATGAGATACATCTTTTGTTAGGTATGTCAAAAGTTGCCACAATTTTTGTAGCAATAAATCAATTATTTATATTTATAATAAACAATTTGTTTTGGAATTATGTTTTACCCCATTATTCATACAAGAAAATACTATATATTTTTGTAGTTATATCACAGACTTTTTGCATGCCGTTTTAGAACGTGATACCAAAGTCGTTACCATCCTGTATACTATTTAACTCAGACCAATAAAGCTTTATTGGTCTGAGCTATTTAATTCTGCCTAATCCTTCAAACTCATCAATGCTAGTACTTCAATACTCGATATTCTGATAGCCTCGATATCGACCAGGTCAGATTCCAAAGGACTTCGGTCACGAAGCTCCAAGTAGACAATGGATAACAGTTATAGTATGAAGTCTAATGTCGTTCGTTGGCTTTATTATAGATGCATGCAGCATTGTTATCGTTGCAAATATGAGCGTTGGGAGGTCTAGAGGTGCCTTTACACCAATACTCACAGTTCTTAACACAATTTTTATCGAAATATTAATACTTGCGGCATTTTAGAAGAGCCTTAAAATGAAATAGATAGATTGTACCAAGTCATTTTATCGATCGCGATCGCGAACTTTACGCCCCTCAGGTATGCAGAAATCCCCAAAGTAAAAAAAAAAAAAAAAAAAAAAATATCTGATAATTAAAAATTTGGGGTACATATGGAACGGCCACGGAGACAGAATAAACACATGCTGATCCTAATTTTAGTTAACAAATCGTTTCCCCGAAGGCATTTGAATAACGAGTAAAGAGCATATGGACAACAGATCAGCAATGTCGAGTGCCATAAATACAGTTCAGGCTAATCCAGTGACGTCATTCTTTATGTTTAGATATAACGTTCGATGTTATCATAGTTGCAAGTTATTCACCGGTTTTGTATTCATTTTTTACACGCTTTCATTAGCTTCACCTGTAACTAACTATGTAAAAAAATCTTGGAAGTTAAATTTGACCCGCTTCCCGGTTTCCGATTGAGCTGAAATTTTGCATACACGTTTAATTTGGATGACTAAAGTGTGTTCTATAGTTTTTTTTAAACTATGATATTTTATTATGTTCCTTACACGTACCCAACGTTGAAATCACATTACTTGCGGTCTAAGAAACGTTTTCATGAGAGGAACTACATGATTTCCGGTGTATTGACTACATACATGATACAATGTATGTTTTTTGGAAGGAGCTTATGTCCACCAACGGACTGCAACATTACACGCTAACGTTTCGAATAATATAATAAACTAAAACTTTTGTTTCTTGTGTTAACTGGTTTCGTAACACACAATTATTATGGACTCAAAACAACTTAATTTTATGTACTTACAGTACATTACTGTAATGTTATTGTCTATGGTTTTTTAGGCTTTGTGTTTATCATCACTATCACTACATAGTATTTCTGTCTGTTTGCTCAATAACTACTTCTTAACATTATAACTTTTTTTGGATTTTAATGCGGTTTTTAGGTTTTCACCATCATTTTGAACAATATAATATACTATGTATATTCATGTCATGTTTAGTTAAAGGATAGTAGAGAAATTGCATCTGTGCGAAGTAAGGGCCGGGTCGTTAGTCCAAAATAAATGAATAAAATGAAAGGTATGCTCCGTAGAAGCGCCTCTCGCTTCTCCAAGCCACGAATCAATCACTATAATCACTATCATGCTGATGATAAAAACGTTGCTATTTAAGAAAAGCTGTAAGTGCACTATCCACACACGCACACACACTATGCACTATATTATATTTTTATCCACACACATTATAGATATTACTAGCGACCCGTCCCCGGTTCCGCACGGATGCAATTTCTCTACTGTCCTTCCATTATATATGAAAGTATTATACATATAAACCTTCCGTGAAAAATTATCTAACTGATGGTGAAAACCGCATCAAAATCCGTTTCGTACTTTAAGAGCAGTTAGCGGATATAGAGACAGACAAACGCGGCAAGCGACTTTATTTTAGACTATGAAGAGATGTGTAATCGCCTGCAATCGTTCACGCTCGAAGTCAGTTTTACCCACAAATACGGTGTTTCTTGTTCTGTTTCTAATTCTGTAAATCCAAGGCATGTGTCCCCACTGGATGTCTATTCAGGACACTCCGGGAATAGCGTTGTGGTTGCGAGTGCATCGACCTCGTCTACTGATGTGATGTTGGGACATTAAACAATTATAGAACTCATTTACGAGCCTACCCAAATGTTTCGCGGGAACTGATCCCTTTGAAATTAGACTCGGATTTATGTTAAAGTTATACCGGTATTCTTCCTCATTGGTCAGGTTGGAGGCTCATAGATATAGTTTGCATGAGTTTGCATCCCAAATCTCACACAAACCCAGATCTGGATCAACAGTCTGTAGGCCATACAAATATCTGTTCTTGTAGAAATCGAACCCATGATTCGTAGTGCGGAGAGTCAATTGCTTAGCTACTGCGCTAATCATGTTTTTATGTATACTTGTAATATTTATTATATGTATTTTATTTTTTTATTAAACTTTATGGCTATCACTTGTGCATGTTTTACATTTGTTTTATCTGTTGCAAGTAGCAACGTTTTATTTTTACGCTATGCATTTCTGTGAATGCTGGCGAAGCGAAATTCGAGTACCTCACGATGCGTCTGCTGTGTGCCTACTGCTAAGCGAATGTGATATGAGCTGTGCTGATGTTTCAATATTATTTTATTTCAGATATAAATATATAAACCCATAGAATACAAAAAAAATACATTTCAAAGCATCGCTATACCAACATTATAAGTTTAAAGAAACTTTATTCTCAATAAAAACATATATTATTATATATTATCACTTACTCGCTTTTAGAGCATTTTTACTCGAGATCATACTTAAAATCTTCGTCAGTTACAAACTTGTTAGTTCATCAAATGCACATCCATCCAATTTTTCCAAAAGTAACCGATTATACAAATACAAATATTATTCATTCATTATTTATAATTATAATTCAAAATTTAAATTAATTTAATTATATTTTTCATAAATTACATTATAGAAGTATATAAATTATATATAAATTTTTCATATGTAGAAATTTCGAATAGAGAAAAAGCGCTCGAAGTACAAAGTCGATTTCTAGATGATCTCGAAGGCAACGAAAATTGCCCCCCTGCAGTGGGACCATAAACTTAGAATATTTTCGCTTCGTACATCCTAAATCAATGAGTGGGACATACAATGAAAAAACAACTAGGTTTTGATTTCTTACGAATTGTAGAAATAATAATTTGAAAGCTGTGCGCACAACTTTGTCCAGGGTCACTAGATACCTACCTATTGAATTGATACACATTTATGTTGGTCTTTAGCACCATAAACTATTATGTGTATTTCATTGAAATTTGCAGAGCTTTAAAAAAATATTATAATTGTGTGTACATTTAATAATAATATCTATTATAATTTTTTAATTTTTAATTTTCAATCTTAGTTTTATATTTATATTTTAATTTATTTTTAGCAATGATTACAATTATTATTCTATTGTCTGAAAATTTAGTTGTGTGTCAGTATTGCCTACAGTAATCAGACAAAGCATTAAACTTTAGCTAAGCGTAGTTTGTATAAAATTGCTCTAAATAAAGATTATTGGTGGCTATAAATATTATATCTAGTTATATAACAAAATTCCTTTTTCTTTAACGTTTTGTTCCTATTAATAAACAAAATGTCGGTTTTCGGCCTTACTGCCCATAGGTATATATTTTATTCTATTTTTTTCCGAATTGTAACTAAATTGTATGGCCTACTGATGTGGGTTGTACGTACGATACAAGATTATTTTTTAAAATAACATCGATTTGAATCGTATATTAAGTGGGATACGTGAAGGTAGCCTGCGAAATTAGAATTTTCTTATTAGAATAAAAGTACATAATATACTCGTCAAAACAAAATAAGGGCCACCTTATATTTTTGATCTTCTGGGCAAATTATGAGGTTCTTAGGTTTCTAAGTTGTAAAATTCATTGTAATGATTTGTTTTTAATGAAATGGGTTTAAATTTTACACAGTCCACAGAAAAGAAAAACAATTTTACAACATTTTCAAGAAAAAGTGCAATTTCAGCAAAATGTACACTTGGACTAAAAATGCAATTAAAAATGAAATTCCACGGCGTTTATTCTTCTTCCTTTTTGAATCAATATCTGGTGTAACCTCCTCTTATCTGAGCATATTTTTGAAGCCTAGAGGGCATTTTCTATCAGATGCCGCATTGTTTCTTGAGAGATTTGTTTCTTGCTCGATTTTAGGACGTTTAAGGGCTGTCTTTAAATGTCCACTGATTAATTTGTGTCTCATACTCTTCTTTTCAACAGATCCCACATGTGTTCAAGTGTGTTCAAGCCCGAACTGTTCGCTGGCCTCGGCAACACTTGTATACAAGCCTCTTCTAGTGTCTCTCTAGTGGCTCTAACAGTATAAGCGCATGCATTGCCGTGCAACAGCTTGAAACCTGCACCCACTTGCTATGCAAATGGCACCACATAGAGTCTTATGACCTCCGGGATGTATCGTTAAGTTGTTACTGTACCCTGGTTCTGAATTATGAGCTCAGTTCTTCCAGTTTGGCTTATGCCTCCCCACACCATAACATTGGGCCCCCCAAATCGATCATTGTTGTGGATGCAGGCATCTGCAAGTTGCTCCCTTTTCATCTCCACACCCTTATGCAACGGTCAACACTAAAAACTTTTACTTTGCTCTCATCTGTAAAAAGCAATGTGCTTCAGTCACTTACGCTATAGTCCAATTGTTGCCTTGCGGATGTTGATTGATTTACATGATGAATACTGGTCTATGGAATTCGCACCACTTGACTCCTAGACAATTGCTGGTCTTCATAAAACTGATTTCTAATTGTTTGGTCACTTAGTCACGTGCCTGTGGCCAGGCACAAGCGGGTTTGCACAGAGCGGGAAGTGATGGTGCTCTCTCTGCGTGCATGTAAGTCTATGTAGCGGTCTTCCTGAGCGGTGATTCCTCTGGCTTTACCTAATTCCTGACTTCTGACAAAATTTTGGATCTCATAAAAGCAATTCCAGGCATTCTGAATCGCTCGCTGCGAAAATCTCGGCTGTAAAACTACAGATCGCTACGAATAGCCTTCTTGGATGAGTGTTATGGTCCTGGTCGTTGTAGTTAAGTCTATTTGAAGTCGAACCTGTGGAATTACGTTCTTAAAATGTTGATGTACGCACTGACTCGACACACTAAACTGTTTTCAGTACAATTCTAATGTTAAATGAGCTTAAAATTCACGTTAAAAACAGGGTAAAATTAATTGGTTTCAAAAAAGTTGATAAAATCTACCCATTTTAACGGTTTTTCAAGCGGAATGCTGTAAAAGTGTTCGCAAACACTTAAAATAACACAACGCTGTACAATTTACCACATGGATATAGTTAATGATCATTAAATCATCCATAATGTCGAAATTTGCAAGTGGCCCTTATTTTGTTTTGACGAGTATATATTCCATGAAAAATATTCTTATAATTTATCTCAAATATAACAAGCGACGGAAATATATTGATGATTTATTTTCTTTTATTCATTTTTTATACATATTATTTATATTTTTAAATATTTTTACAAAACTATATTAAAAAACATTTAAAAATATGAAAAAATAGTAGCCCACTGGTATCTAGAATAGGGTTCAAGCTACCGGCGGTCAGGGCTCCAGAGAAAGGAATCTCCTGACAATGCGTGCCGTGTCAAGAAGTACTGCTCTCTGAATCAGGCCCTTGATCCAACTGCCTAACGAGAGCCTCCTAAGGTGTCGGTCGAGACTCTCGGTAATTAAGCCATTGGCCGAAACGACTATCGGCACAATGATCGCTGAATCCACATCCCACATGTCGACAACAACAATAATTTATTTTATTATTAATATGTTAATATACTACCATTACTGTTGTTTATTATATTTTGATTAACATAAGACCTAATACAGAGCTGCAATCAGAAAAACACGTAAGAAAATTTGTAAATCGTGGGCTATCTTAGCGAATTCGCCTTAAGTATTAGGCAAATATTTAGGTCTGAATTGTACGCATAAAAAAACCGGTTTGTTTAAAGACCACTTAATGCTAACAGCAGTGTTTGTTTCAATAAATACATAAAAAAGGCTCCAAAAGTGACGAAACCTGATATCGTCTGGTGCACCCTGGGCGGTCAGTCTTAATACCTACATACAGGGTGGCGCAAACGCAACTTTCTATTATAGTTAGAGAGTTCTGGGGGGCTAAAAAGGTCGCTTTAGATGAATCACAATTTGATTCATATTACAAATGTCAAAATATCTACTTAATTGACGACTCTCATCCGTATAAGGTTCATATTCAGTAGGTAATCATCCGTTTGACAGTTACTAAGCAGATCATTAGATAAATTGCTCAATGTGGCCTTTTTAGGCCCCCAGGTCATGGGAAAATTTAGTTGAATTTTAAGATATTAAAAATTCTCCAAACAACCGACGAAATCGTACTTACCGAATATTTTCTATGAAAATATACCTTCGTATGAGCGTAATAAAAAATCACTGTATGTTACACTGATTGATTAATTTTATTAAGTATGATTATTATTTAATATCTTCAAAATTCACCTAAAGTTTCTTAAAACCAGAACTATCTAACTATAACAGAAAGGGAAGTCATAGTCATCCTTAATTCCCCAAAATTTTCAGTCACCCTTAATGCCGCAACATTTTGCGCCATCCTGTATATTGCTGACTGGCTATTGGCTCATCCTTCAATAACGGCTTAAGCGATTTTTATTGTGAAAGCTCGTGTCGATTCAATAGAAGAAGTATACAGTTTTGAAACAAAAGCGTTTCTAGCCTAATAACATAGGGATATGTATCACTATTCACTCATCGAGAGCGTGATGCCGTCCACATAGGATGTAGTGGGCGTCGATATCAGGCCGCGATAAAAAGTTTATGTGCCTAAGGGCGGGGTTATAAGTTCATAACGTGATTGTAATGTGTCACAAATAGATCTAAGGCAACTCGTAAAATGTTATACATAATCTTGTTTACGACACACTATAAATGGTCACATGTGTCTATTAAAAAGGTATTATAAAAATAGGGTAACTGTCACGGAGAGTGATCCCTTCCTACATTGTTTGCGATATTGTAAGATAGTATGAATGAAACTGTAGGTTCAACTTGCATACAAATATACCCGCACCCAAAATATAGTTTATGAAAATTGCACATTAATGTGGCAATCTTTCTCGAAAGGATAATTGATAAACAATTTTAATTCATAAAATTAGGAATTACACAGTCTGTCAATAAAGTTATGAAAAGGATTGAGGGCGCCACTTGTATATTCTCTTGTTTATTTTTACAATATAATAATGCCGAAAACATTTTTTATCACAAAAAATCTACACAGAATAGTAAAATAAACACATCGTTGTACCCAAACTGACTCCTACGGTACTTATTTAGGGTTGCGAGCGAAGAAGAATTTTAGTTCCTTCAAAATCCTTTTCATGACTTTATTGACAGACTGTAACTTATAAGCTTGACTTAGGTAACTTGATACAAAGTTTATTCGTAAAAAGGCAAATGTTTAGGGATAAATCTGCAACTTGTGTATGCACTAGTATGCACCATTCGCCGACATGTAAATAGAGTTCACAGAGAATGCTCATTCAGCAGTCTTTATTTCTGGACATAAATTGTTTATAATATTGGGTATATTATTACAGAACTTTCGGGGAATCCCCTCGGAGTATATGATGACTATAAAAAGTAAACTGTGCATATAATATGCTGGGCATTGCAATTGTCATAGTTCTTCATAATAACAATGTAGGTATAAATACACTGGAGAGCAATTAATCCGGGTCACCAAATAAACCTTAATATCTCAAAAACAAAGAATGATAGCTTATTCAAATAAACAGTATTTTATAGACTATTTAATACTACTGAAATAAAATTAATAAAACGTCTTAGTTATTATTTGTTTTACTTATTAAAAATACATAGTTTAAAAATGCGTAAATTTTATCGCAATTTTTGTTTCAAATATCCATAATATTTTTACAGATATATCATTTTCTCACATTTTAATACTTTGTATTACTTCCGTGTCTTGTTAATACAAATATCTTGCGATTTGGTATACGGCACAAAGTTTCTGAGGAGATGTTTGGGAATATTCTCGCATTCCTCTATCAATGCAATTACCAGCTGTCGAAGCATATTATTTGAGTAGTATTTTATAGGTCTATAAAACACTTGTTATTTGAATAAGCTGTCATTCTTAGTTTCCAAGATATTAAAGTTTATTATCTTGGTGACCCGGATTCATTGCTCTCGAGTGTATATCATGTTCTTTAAAATAAAGATGGATTTGCACAAACAAACGCGAAAAAAATGTCTTACAAGACATTTATTAGATCGAAAGCTATTCTATCATACCACCATGGTCTAAAATCTAAACCACTAAACCACCACCACGCGGGACAGGCGGATTGGTGAATACAGTATGTTGTTTTAAGCAGGATGTAGCGCGCTGCTATCGATCCCAACATCAATTACCTAGCCTTTTCCCAACTACGTCGGGGTCGGCTCCCAGTCTAAGCAGATGCGGCTGAATATAAGTACTTTACACAGAGCGACCGTCATCAGACCTTCGCCATCCAATTACTGGGAAACACTGATACCCTAAGGTTAGACCGGTTGTCAGACTTTTGGGCTACTGTCTCCCGTAACGACTGCTATAGGTAATTTGTATGACAACCGGGACCATCTACTGAACGTGCTTTCCGAAGCACGTTAAGCAGTTGCTGCCCATCCCCTTACTACATAAACTCTTATTTCCCTATTCTTTGCTGAGAGCCGCCCGGAAAGACCCATCAATGTTATTCATAAAAAAAAAAAAAAAATGTTATTCATGTATAACCCAGTATAACCTGAACCACTAAGTAACGAACAGAGAGAGAAAAATAAAATAAAATACATATTATACTTGCAGTTCAATATAATAATTTAAATACCACTACCTAGTTATTTAAATTTATCGTTTGATCCTACTTATACATAATTATTATAGCTAAGTACATAGTTATAAGTTGCTGTACCCTTACAGGGTTTCATGTTGAAACCTACAAAAATATAACATCTGTAATTACACATGAAAGCAATAAAGAGTTTGAGTTTGAGTTTAAGCCTTTATTATTTTCCTCAGGAATTCCACGTGGCTTACGTGTTCGTGAAGATGGGTAACTCCCCGCGGCCTGGTCTCTGGGTGCTGGAGAAGTCCACGGACTACGGGAAGACCTTCAAGCCTTGGCAGTACTTCTCTGATTCGCCTCAGTGAGTATTTATTGGATTAGTTAACTTGGTTCGTAAGCATTTTCTGAAGGAGTTTCAGACGGCTGATAACTCTTAAATGTCACACTTAATATAGGTACCCTAATAACATTTACTAGCGGTTTCCCCTGGATTTGCTCCTCTCATCAACTATTTTACCCTCTTAGGGTAATAATAGGTAGGTATATGCAGGTATGGGTAGGTTAATTTCCGAAAATCCTGAAATAAGTTTTCTTAATTCTAATCGGCACTACAAATACCAAATGTAGATTTCAAGTTTAAAACTGACGTATTTTCATGCAAACGCTCATATATTTTACCCCCCTAGAGGTGGAATTTCCAAAAATTCCTTCTAAGTGGGTGCCTACGTCATAGAAGGAACTTAGTGACAAAATTTCAAGTTTATATCGAACAGTGCTTAAGGCTGTGTGTTCATAGATCAGTCAGGCAGTTGCAACTCCAGGGCCATCACTCGCACGTTGCCAACCCTACTAATAGCGTCGTGTTGGCGACTTTGGCCACCTTTAGGAACACAACGCTGCAAAAGAGTAGATTGTTTGGGTGAAAGGAGAGTAAGTACCTCCACGTGTGATGAAACCTGAGATCGTCTAGCGCAAACTGGGCAAACCCTCAATACCACATTCCTGACTGGCTAACATTTCCACTAAAGAGCGAATCCTATTGATAGCTCGTACCGACACGACGGAAGGAAAGAAGCAATAGAACATTGCAAATGACGGTAATTCGGGTGACGGCTAATGTTTCTTCTGTTTGTAGGGATTGTGAGCGCTACTTCGGCAAGGAGAGCCTGCAGCCCATCACCAAAGACGACTCTGTCATCTGCAGCACTGAGTACTCCAAGATCGTGCCACTGGAAGGCGGCGAGGTAGGTCCTCTTGGATATAATAGAATAGAATAGAAGATTTTTATTTGTCTTTCAAATTACATAGGTAGCAAGGAGATACATCATACAAGAAGGTAAAAGACAAAAAGGTCTTGGACTCAGCATAATAGCTGGCAACATAATGATGACCTAGAAATACAAAGAGACTGTTAATGTTACTGTTAGCCTGTATCACCCCACTGCTGGGCAAAGGCCTCCCCCCTTGATTTCTATGCTGTTCGATCATGTGCCAATGATGACCAGTCCTAAAGTGCAAAGAGACAGTGGATATAAATTTTTAGATACAGATAGATCTGATATATACTTAGACTAGCTTCCGCCAGCGGCTTCGCCCGCGTGATGTCTTTATAAATTATAGCCTATGTTACTCACTGATAATGTAGCATTCTGCTGGTGAAAGAATTTTTAAAATCGGTCCAGTAGTTTTTGAGTTTATCCATTACAAACAAAAAATCAAATCTTTTCTCTTTATAATATTAGTATAGAAGTCTGGTGGTTGCGAGCGGGATTCCTGACCGTCAAGTACAGGGTTCGATTCCCGGGTCGGACAAAGTGATATTGGGTTTTTCTATATAAAAATTCTAAATAGCCGTCCGTAGCTTCAAATAATGGTGCCCGGTACAGTCTGTTTTTTCTTCGTCTTTTCAAATATAAACAATCCTGTGATGTCTTTTATATACATACTTATCGGAAGTAAATAAAATCCACGGAAGATACCTCAAAAGCAATTGAGAGATAATTAAAAAAAAAAAACTTTATAGGTTTTGACATACCTTCTGTTTATTAACAGCTTCAGCTGTAACTAACTAACTAACTATGTAAGAAAACCTTGGAAGTTAAATTTGACCCACTTCCCGGTTTCCGATTGAGCTGAAATTTTGCATACACGTTCAGTTTGGATGACTAAAGCGTGTTCTATAGTTTTTATTAAACTACAATATTTTTTTATTTTATAACAGTTTATGCTATACCTTATGTTGTACTTCTAGATCCCGATATCTCTACTGAACTACCGGCCGTCAGCGAACACCTACTTCAACTCTTCAGTACTCCAGGAGTGGACCAGGGCCACCAACGTGCGGCTCCGTCTGCTGAGAACCAAGAACTTGTTAGGACATCTCATGTCAGTCGCCAGGCAGGATCCCACCGTCACGAGACGAGTAAGTTTATCTTTCAATTGTGAGTTGTTAGTCGTCTTACAAGAAGTGGTACGTTTACATATTTGCCGCCAGTAGGCTATTCAAATTTTGCTGCCCAACCAACCTCTACAATTTGATACCTTAGTTCACAATCTTAATATAATATAGGTACCTGTATGATGATGATGTTTAATTAAAATTTTACTAAGCGACACTAACTTGGTCGCGGGACTTACGAGTATCTCATTACCGTGACCCCGGAACGTAAAGGGCTATTGAAGGAACACCGTGGATTTTAGTCAGTACAAGTCTGACAGTCCCTCCCGCCCTGCCCGGGGTGGGAGGACTCATTAGATGATTTTACCGCGCTAAAAAAAAAAAAAAAAAAATCGACACTAACTTCTTAAATAGCAAGATAAAAGAGAATTTACCTACAGTAGTTGATAAAAGGTCTAACCAGCTTTTAAATGCAGTAAGAATTATGCCAATACAATGAATAGTAAGTAGATTTTATATGTTTTTTTAAGAAAAATTCAAATTTAATTCAATTAGCTCTCCTGTAAAGTTGCCTATAATTATGTCGTAAATTTTGGCTTTTCACCGTTAATATTAATTACAATTTTTTTATCAATGAAATTGTGACTAGATATAGGATTTGTGCACAATGGTCTATCGTCCTAATAACACCACGTTTTCCCGTAATTAGTATGATTGTGAACTAGGAGATGTGTCAGTTCCCAGATTATTTTTACAACCCAACGATTTAGTTCACATTGCACAAGAAATAGTTTCCAGAAGAAGAAGAAGAAGAAATAGTTATAAGAAACTATTTCTTATTAGTAATATAATTCTATATAAGCTTATAATTATATAAGCTATATAATTATATAAGCTTCCTAATGGAAGCTCAATCATGTATTACTAATAAGGGCGAGGTAAGGTACCTATACCTTTTTGGCTCAAAATTTGCCGCCCCTAAAATCTGCCGCCCTAGACTCTAGCCTACTCAGCCTGCTGGCAAATCCACCACTGCTTACATGGGACATGTGCGTATACTGTATAGTACGATACGTCTAAGAAGTTACATCGATGTACCTGGTGGCCTAAAAAGGCCACATTGAGCAATTCATCTAATGATCTGCATAGTAACTGTCAAACAGATGATTACTGAATATGAACCTTATGCGGATGACATTAAGAGTCGTCAATTAAGTAGATATTTTGACATTCGTAATATGAATCATATTATGATTCATCTAAAGCGGCCTTTGTAGCCCCCCTGATCAAACAACCAATGGCAGTCGCTCGCTTATACTATTTTTAACCCCCGACTAAAAAGAGGGGTATCTGTGTGTCTGTCTGTGGCATTGTAGCTCCAAAACGGATGGACCGATTTCAATGCAGTTTTTTAATTGAAATCCAGTTTAATCCGAAGTCATCTTAGCTATGTTTCATAAAAATCTGTTCAGCCGTTCAAAAGTTACAGCTCTTTTTCTAGTTGGAATCGGGGGTTTTTGACGGTAATAGTAACAGTAACCTAACGGTTATACTGTTAATATGTTCGTGCTAAGAGGTTTTAGGTACTTTTTCAATTACCCTGTATACAGATCGTAGCACATACCGTTCTAATATCTGCCTACCTCTTATACCCAGATAAGTTTCTTACGCCAAATCCATTTGCAGTACTTCTACAGTATCAAAGACATCAGCATCGGTGGTCGCTGCATGTGCAACGGGCACGCGGACACCTGCGAGCCTGCCGACCCCGCCACGAACACCAACATCCTGGAGTGCGTGTGCCAACATAACACGTGCGGGCCTCAGTGCGCTAACTGCTGTCCAGGGTTCGAACAGAAGAAGTGGAGGATCTCGCAACACTGGGACAGATTTATTTGTGAACGTGAGTTGCTTTTATTAACCGACTTCAAAAAAAAGGAGGAGGTTCTCAATTCGACGCGTATGTTTTTTTTTGTTAATTTATTTAAAACGCTTTTATTAGCTTCACTTGTAACTATGTAAAAAAATCTTGGAAGTTAAATTTGACCCACTTCTCGGTTTCCGATTGAGCTGAAATTTTGCATACACGTTTAGTTTGGATGACAAAAGCGTTTACTTTCGTTTTTTTTTAAACTATAATATATATTATAGTTGGAGTCGTGGGTTTTGAAGGGTATTTAGGGTTAATTTGCCATATTACTCGACTAAATGCCCTCAGCGGATTTTTTTGGTGATTTCAGCATTGGTCCGATCGTAAATTTGTTCATAATGATGAGTACAATAACTCCTTCTGACCATTCTTTAGACAGCCTTCGTTTAATAATGAATTATGATGATTCATGATATGATGGTCCTATCCTAACAGTTCCTAATTTTCATGAAACTTTAACTCAAGCCTTTCATAATTATGTATCTTCAAACCTAATCATAAAAGATTAAACATAGAGTTTCTTACCCGTTCTTGTCCATTTGAAGTCAACTCTTTGGAATGTGGCTCCTAAAGTCTGACTAACTATTCTTAAAAGACTGTATAATATATCTTTCAACCTGCAAATCTGTCCATCTCAAGGTTGTCTACCAGAAATCGCCAAGTGCGATAAGACTACCCTTTGTACATTACCCCTCTTTTTTATCGGAGGTTAAAACATATCTTATCATACCATACTCTCTTCACAGCGTGCAACTGTCACAGCCATACGACGGAATGCGAGTACGACCCCGAAATAGACAGGCAGAGGTTATCCCTGGACATCTACGGACGGTATGAAGGCGGTGGAGTCTGCAAGAACTGCCAGGACAACACAGAGGGCATCAACTGCAACAAGTGCGTGCCCACCTTCTTCAGACCTTACGGCAAGAACTGGAACGAGACTGACGTGTGCCAACGTGAGTATACACTTCTGACATCTTAATAATTTTAGCCTATTACTGTCCCACTCATAAAGTTATTAAGTAATAATAACTTTATGGTCCCACTTCACTTGGCTCCATCGTGACATTACGATGTTTCTTGATAGTTGAGTAAAACAGGAGAATGTTGAGGATAGTTGGTTTATGTAAAAGTATAAAAGATCATAAAAGTAGGGGTGGTTAAGGGATTTAAAAACTGAGTGTTAGTTCTGTTATAGCCTGATAGTTGAGTTCGATATCATGTCACATGTATATATCATCTATATTTTAAAATCATTTCGTCATGCAGTGACAACGACAAAATCATCAATGCCTAAAATCATGACTCTATAATGACCGTAACTGAATGAACGTGAACTTCGGCTTCGGCTGTAATATGAAAGTGACAAGATGACAACATGCAATGCATGAATCGGTGACAGTTAGAGAAAAGTCATTGATGATTTTGTCATTGTTCCTATCATCGATATTTTTTTGTTATTTTCATGTAGTCATTGATATTGAAAAATCATCACTCAGCCCATCTCTAGTCACTCTTCACATTGAGAAGGCTTTAGGCGCTAGCCTGATTCTGGTGAGCAGACTGCATACAGAGGATCTTTTAGAACCCTCCTCTCAGATTGAAGAATTATAGGCCCCGACTTTTGAACCGCACGTTCAGAAGTCGGGGCCTATAATTCTTCAATGCACCTAGCTTGGCAGTGGCCCCGACTTCAGAAGCTGTTAAGTTTTTTAAGAAAATTATTTTATACTTTTTAGTTTTTTTTTTAAGTCGGTTTTTACTTTTTTTTTAAAGTTTATTTTATTATGTGTACGGCCACAGAACGTGACGCCAAATACGTGGCTCCATTTAATGTGATAACTTCTGCGGCACTCTGCATATATTATTATTGGTAAGATTAAAAAATATCTATAAGTAAATGTCTTTCACCATCTTCTTTTTGTTCAGCCTGCAACTGCGATTTACACTACTCTACGGGCAACTGCGAGGAGGAAACAGGCCGCTGCGAGTGCCGGGTGGAGTTCAACCCACCCAACTGCGACTCCTGCGCCTACGGCTACTTCGACTATCCCAACTGCAAGCCCTGCACGTGCAACCTGAACGGAACCGACGGACAGCAGTGCACGCCCGTTGATGGACTGGTAAGTCTCACATTTATCATCTCGGTTACTCTAACGACAAGTATTGTTAGAACTCGCCTTCTTCTTCTTGTCATGTCAATGGTTCGGTGTAACTAAATTGCCTTAATTCAGTAGGTGATGGCTACGCTCATTGCGTAGTCCAGGGATGGCGAACCTATATAAATACGCGTGCTAATTTTTTTAAAGAAATGTTTAATGTGCCTACTAACAATCTTAGCTTATTGGGAAAAATCATTAAAATGCTATAAGTAGGTAGTTTCTTGCCCCGTGCCATCAGGGGCACGCGTGCCAATTGTTCGCCATTCCTGGCGTAGTTAGAGACGAGTTTTTTTTTTTGGACTTTCCCTTTTTTTACTTCATCACGGAGCAGGCGATGAGGTTTTGTCCGACTAGTGTAACCAGATCCGTTTTTCCGAATATTGTGACTTAAATAAAAAAAACAAAAACTCAACTGGGACGAAAACATCGGAACGTAGAAAAATTGCATCAATCCTTTTAATTGAAAATCCGCTCACCTCGTACGCTTCGTCCTAAACTAAGCTGACTGATTTCTACTTATCGCGCCTAATTGGGTACTCAGATGAAAAAGCGGGATTTTGGGCATCCCGCTCAGGTTAAGGCAGAACGCGTCCTAAACAAGAGCGAGAAGAAACACACGGTGATTCTTCTCGTTCCGTTCTCATTCCGTGCAGACTACGGTGCATACATCTTCTGTAACATAAGTTCGATTCCTTTTTGTATTGCATAATTTACTCTTTGTTGAAATGTCGGATCTGCAGGTATTAAAAAGAAATAGAATAGAATAGAATATATCTTTATTTTCTCATCATCACAGAAAAATACACGTAAAATAGAGACTGGTGTCTGATATAGGTAAAACCTGTATTACAGATCACCAGGCTAATCCTCCGTGGAGGCAAATAAAATAATGTGATTATATTATGGAATAAATAAATAAATAATATGAAATAGAATAGACGATAGTGGCAAATTAATATTGACAATAATATACTCCACGTCGCACGTTTTTCCCGGTGAAATGTTACACAAATTCGCTTGTTGTTTGTAAAATCAGTTGTAACAAAATGTTGAGCGTCTTACTCGATGGATCGTGAAAGTAACACAGTACAGCAGCTCGATGTTACCGTAACAAGTAAATGTTCTATCGTGCATTCTTAAAGTATGTTCTTCTTCTTTTTCTGTAGGATTTTAGAGCCAATCAATTAATTATTTGAATATTTTATGTCAACAGTGCCCCTGCAAATTCAACTACGCAGGGAAATCTTGTGAGATTTGCGCGGACGGATATTTTTCACCGCAATGTAAAAGTAAGTGTTTTCATTAAATGATTTATTCATAAAATTCCTTACAAATTTTGTAGAAACTTCATAAATAACTCCTGTCTCTCGACGAAATTGGTCATCTGTTGCAATCGGGTGCCTCTTACAAGACCATTGATAATAAACACATTACCCTCCTTTGCGTCCCGCAGTCGGGTAAAAATACTAGGAGGTCCATTCTTACCCGGCTTCAGTATAAGACATTCGATTCTCAGAAGTAGAAGCATTAACAAAGTCGGTCTCCAAAAAACTAACGCTATCTCTTTTCCTCTAGACTGTGAGTGCAACTCGGTGGGCTCCGTATCGCCAGTGTGCGACCAGGACAGCGGAAACTGCACGTGCAAGAGCAAATACAGTGGACGAACATGCAACCAGTGCGAACCTGGATACTACAACTACCCAACTTGCAAACGTGAGTTTTACGAAGTCTTCTTTAAATACCTACTACTAACTAACTAAACAATTGTCATATTATTAACATAATGTATGTTGGTCGAGCTATCTCTATTTATATTTAACTTAATTTTTTTATCAGACTGCAACTGTGACGTGAGTGGAACAGAGCCCAGCATCTGTGATGACGTCAGCGGCTCATGTATCTGCAAGACTGGCTTCGGGGGAGCTCGCTGTGACCAGTGCCTCAATGGGTAAACAGTTTTGTATGACATAAGTGTTAAAGGTCAATATTGTTTAGGCGTAGCACTCTCGACACGTGACATTAACGACCAGTGCCGGATTTACCTATAAGCACATTAAGCAATTGCTTAGGGCATCACGTCTCAGGGTGCCCCCTAAACAGCACCAAAAAAATTGTCTCTACATTTTGAAACTACAGCGTAAATTGACTAGGTTAATGAGATGTCGTGACTCCACGTGAATACTCGTGCTCCTGCATTTTGAACCGACGATGACCGGTGCCTTAATTACGTAAGAAAAACCTGACAGCCACAGCGACGTACATACAATGCATCCCTTTCTCGCTTATAGTTGTTTTCATAAGAGGATACGGAATAGGACGTTTATTTGCGACAGCAACTGTCATATTTATACGTAATCAGGAGGCCGATCATTTACGATAAATTAACGACGATTTTACAGGAGAAGCTCGATGCTTTATCAATTTTCTATATAGAGGTAGATAAGCTAAGAAAATTTAACTTTGACACTTATATTGTTCGGGAATTCGCTGACCAGAAAAGTCGCAGGTCGCATTTCAATGAAGAATATAAAAATGGTATGCTTTGCTATTTATTAAAGCAAGTAAGTAAATGTTTATGATCTCATCATCACATTACAGAGTCACAGGGCCTGGTGTCTGATTATAATAACTACTCTATACCTATTTATCTTTTTCGTTCACATTCTAAGAAACTTTCTCTTTTAAGTACACGTTGATACGCCCATAAGCATGGATTGCTTAGGGCATCAAGTGGTCTTAATCCGGCCCTGCTGACGACATATTGAAAGGCCGATATGACCCCTATCAAACGAGTGGGAACGTTAATGGGAACGTTACGCATCTACCTGACAAGAATTACAAGTGCCAACACAAAAAAATTGTTCCATTATTTGTTGCTATTAAAATAATAGCTCGATTATCACTTGCGTTAACGGTGAAGGAAAAAATCGTGAGAAACAACACACTTCGGCGAACGCGCACCAGCCCAGCGAGCTGGACTAAAGCTTTAACAAAATAAGAAAAGGCCCGTGCCCAGCAGTGGGACAGTAATGGGCAGTGTTGGGCGTAGTTAACTACAATTTGTAATCTGGTTACTAATTACGATTAAAAGTAGTTAACTACATGTAGTTATGATTACATGTAACTTAACTACAGTAATCAAACTACATTAAGTAGTTGTTAGTTTGATTGCTGGAATCTAGTAGTTATGATTACTGATTATTTAAGTTTTAAGAACTTATATTTTGCAATTAAATAAACATGTAATGTGAAGTAATATTTGTTTTGGAATATGGCTGCATAAAAAGAATCAGTTTATTGCACATATCTTTGTTTATTTTCATGAATAATCAAATGCAAGGATTAAAGTCGTAGATATTATGTACCTATACTTATCAGATCTGAATTACTTTTTATTGACATGTAATCAAAAAAGTAAATGTATATTTATTTTTTTATATTTTTATATAACTACCTATGTAATATTGTAACATATGTATATATTATATTATAAATGTGTATTATATATGTATATGCATATTATATATATATATATATATATATATATATATATATATATATTATACATGAACGACTATCGCGCGTGTTTCGACTTGTCGTTTGATATATATCGCGTTGTAGTCGCGTGTGTTAGAGCAAGAGCGCACTATAGCACGCTCTCACTTTCGCTTATATATACATATATACAGGATGACTGGTATAACGAGGGAATCGTTAAAGGAGGGTGTTGTACTCATCAATGAGAACAACTTTTACTATGGGACCGAACCTGACATCACGAAAAAAAAGTCAGCTGTTCCATGTAAATAATTCAATATTAATCGACTAAATGTATGGAACAGCTGATTTTTTTTTCGCGATTTCCGCTTTGGTCCCATAGTAAAAGTTGTTCATAATGATGAGTACAATACCCTCCTTCAATGCTTCCCTCGTTCTACCAGTCACCCTGTATATACATTATACTTACATGAACGACTATCGCGCGTGTTTGCTTTTTTAATGACGTAACATCATTATAAATGTGTAGTTATAAAAAGTAATCAAGTAACCGTGATTGCAACTACAATTTGTAGTTAGTAATCAAAATTTTAACTACATTTTTCGATTTTTTAATGTAGTTTGTAGTTATGATTACTAACTACTTTATGTAATCGTAGTTAGTAATCAGTAGTTAGATTACATTTTGCCCAACTCTGGTAATGGGCTTCATTTAGAACAGTTCAGAAGAAAGAGTTTATCACTATTTCCAGGTTCTACATGGATGTTCGAGGTCGGGAGCGCCTCTGTGTCCCCTGCAACTGCGACCCCACTGGGTCTACCTCCACCAGCTGTTCCGCCGACGGGAAATGCAACTGCCTCGCTAACTTTGGTGGCAAGCAGTGCGACCAGTGCTCACCAGGGTATTACAAGTACCCGGAGTGTTTGTGTGAGTACCTATACACTTAGCTTTGTAAAATCTATCGGAACAAGCTACTGGATATAAGCCGCCCAGGATTGAAAGCAATTGGATATTGAGCGCTGTACTCGTTTTATCATATCGATGGACATTCCCGACACCAAATTTGAACAATTTTTCTTATTTAACTCTTTGAACTACATAATATATTGTATAGGCCATAGGCTATCCATACAATGACAGGTCAGCTTATACTGAAAATGTATGACTTAATAGTCGTGTGGACTCTAGAAACAAGTGTGGACCATAGAACACAGAAGATGAAAATAAATTCCTTCTTTGGCTACACTTAACTTCTTGCTCTGGAAGTAATTATTGCACAAGATGTCTTTGAATATTTTATGAGCAGCTTTCTATAATACTCACGTCGTTGCGCTCCGTAAGCGACTTCACAGCGGGTTGCGATCGTGCTGTTTTCGCGAAATATGAGCATCTGCTCATAGTTGTGGCGAGCCTGCGGGTCCACAAGGCCTTTTTAACCTCTTTTCTGTGTTCTGTGGTGTGGATATTCATATCGTTATAATCAGTGACGGATGCAGGGAGGGTAGGGGCTGAAGCTCCGCCTTCTAGTCTAAAGTATTGACAGACTTCAGGTTTTCAATTAATTCGTACCATTTTCAACCTCCCTCAATATATTTTGGATCCGCCACTAGATAGAGAGTCATTAGGTGTTACTGTTTGTTTTACGATGTCATCACCACAGCCTGCAACTGCGACGTGTCCGGCTCGATCGGCTCGACGTGTGATGACAACGGGCAGTGCCACTGCAAGCCGAACTTTGACGACAGCAAGTGCGACAAGTGCAAGGAGCAGTACTACAATTATCCGGCCTGTGAGGAGTGCAACTGTGACCCCAGAGGTGTTATCGTCAGTTTTGCTGGTAAGACATTTTTTTAATAAATCCTTTGCCAGGACCACGTTGCGAAAGATTAGCAGAGACATAAATAAAATTATCCAAAACAGTTTAAAGAGTTGTATTTACGAGCAGAAAAATATGGAGACAGAACAAAAAATATTTATAAAAGGAACGTGAACAATAGGTATCTTCCTTTTAAGTGCGCACTGATTTCTCCTGCATCGTGAGTACAATCTAGTACAACATAGGTACAGTAAGTGTGAGAGTGATTGGATTGCACAAAGTAATCAATAGCATCTAAACAACAAGTCATTGTGAACTCTGTCTCTGACACTCTGTAGTATAAATATATAATTATCTATAATTATATAGGTACCTTAAACCTTTTTGATGTAAGTATTTTGTAGTATGTTAGTACCTATTATTATTAGTTTTGAACATATAGCACTCGTGGGTTGCAGCTGAAAACCAGCATCAGGTGGGCAGTATTATCTACTGTCTCTTGACATTGCGCTGAGCTGCGGCCCTTTTGGCAGATTAACTTATTTTTTAATAATTCCTTTTATTTTTTGTTGTACCAATAAATTCTTTTACTTTTTTTCTTTTCTTTCTATGACTACATAATACGACTAACTTTAGGTATTTAGCCTTGAACAAACTAATGACATTTCAACAAAATCTTACTCCAATGGTGTTAAAGTTGAAATACCTGATTTGTGATACATGATTTTGACCACTATGCATACGTTGGTCGTTCTGACGGTAACTGTAGGTGCATCTTACATGCACATTCAACCAGATCGGGAACTTATCTGTAGGTCATACAAATATTTGTTCCGTGCGGGAATGGAACCCGCGACACCACAGAATGAGCCACTGCGCCAACCGGGCCATCAAAATGACCATTATAATAATCTAATCTCGGCTATTTAGCTGAAGTTAGATTATGGTCGCTGTACAACGCGTAAATATTCGACTGTGTCGGAAACTGCGGCATGCATTGTTTCCTTAAACAATGACACCCACAAGACTAAACAATAATTTTCCCTCAGGTTGCGGTTCAGTCCCGGCTGGTGAACTCTGCCAGTGCAAGGACCGCGTCCAAGGCCGCATCTGTAATGACTGCAAGCCTCTTTTCTGGAACCTGCAGGAATACAATCCTTTCGGATGTGAAGGTAAAAGAAGTTTTGTTTTTGAAAACTTACTATCGACGCCACAGTAGATCTTCGCAGGTCGCAGTGACAAAGGGGCTTAGTGTCCTACCTCTTCAAATAAATAGATAAAATCGACGCCACAACCAAATAAAGCGGTAAGTCTAATTACACCAATTTTTTTATTTATGCACGCGGATCTATTACCACAATTTTTGAAGAAATTAAAACCTATAACTAGCAGATTGATGGGCTCGTACACAAAACTGCGTATCGGTGCGATGCAAATTTGCAACACGGCTAATGGTTACATAAATACATCGAGTGAGCTCGCAGATTTTTACGATGCGACGTCGCATCGCAGTTTTGTGTACAAGCCCTATAACACTAGACGTCTTTCTTCGTTCAAATCTGCCATCCTAGCCTACCCTGGCCTGGCCTGCGTGTTTTGGCTCACCTATAAAATTTTAATTTTCATATTACCGCTTCATTCGGTTGGGACGTCGATATGTCAATATTTTTTTGCGCGTATCTCAGCGGAAAGGAACTAGGGAAAGACAGTTGTCAAAAATCTTTGAAGTTGTAGAGAAAGATTGTCCGTCGAATACTCAAACGCATGTCTATTTTAAGGAGCCGCTAAGTCTTATTCTCACTATATCACTGTGATGAAACGTAGACATTATCGTATTTTTCTCGGTAGCATACGTCCGGTAGTGATAACATTAAATGGAATTACGTATTTCATATCACTATGGAGTTCTGTGACTGTACAAAAAAAAAACAATGAAATCCATTCAGTTTAATTATTCTTAATTTTACACTTATTACGCTCTCTAGGCGAAATTTGGAAAGTATCTAACCTGTTCTTACCAAAATAATCTTTATTTACACGTATATAATAGATACAGATGACATAAGTTTCCACCAATTGACCAATAAGAGTAGAGTGAAATATTATTCAAAAATAACGTACATGAAAATCGTTGATTTTTTTATGTCTTCAGAACGTGATTTCTTTTAATGTTGTAACATCGTCTACACCCTGTATATGGTTCAGACTCACAGCTTCTATTTCATTACGGTCTTACTTTTAATTTTACCTTGAAAACCCAACTAGTACCCAGTAACCCAAGTATACACTTAACCAAGTTCTATTCCAGTAGCTTACCCTCGTTAGTTGGTCATACCATACCAGTCATCGGTAACTCTCCCTTTCAACAGAATGCAAGTGCCACCTGGCCGGTACTCTAGGTGGCCTGGGAGCCTGCAACACGCGCTCTGGACAGTGCACGTGCAAGATGAACGTAGGGGACCGGAAGTGCAACCAGTGCCAGGATGGATTCTACAGACTTGACACCAACAATGTGTTTGGATGTACTGGTAAGTAACTTACTTACTCATTGCTTGTATTTTTGTTATCATAAACGATGCCATTTTTTTTTCTGCAGCACCCGAATCATGAACATTTCTATTCCTATTCTTGCAAGAATATCTCGACATCATAGACAAAATATTCTTTCTATAGCAATGGTGACGTAATTACTGATTATTATATCGTTATTCTAACAAATCCTACTGAAGAGTAGAAATATTTCTACTATCTGTTATGTTGTGTATTCTTTCGAAGACAAAACCAGATTCAGCGTAACGTCAGCAATAATTCTTCTCGGAGTTCACTCACTAGAAACAATATCAGATTGTTATGCTTTGAACATTGATCCCATTTATGAATTAGGTATTTGTAATAAATATTATAAGTACAGATTTGAAAAGTAAAATTTTACATGAAATGTTCGTGGATCATTACAATTGCCATTTGCAATAGCAAAATCTGCCAAAAATGGAGACCGGGGGGCTTAATAGGCCGCTTTAGATGAATCACAATATGATTCATATTACAAATGTCAAAATATCTACTTAATTGACAACTCTTAATATCATCCGCATAAGGTTCATATTCACTAATCATCTGTTTGACAGTTACTATGCAGATCAGTAGATGAATTGCTCAATGTGGCCTTTTTAGGCCCCCAGGCACCTCAACCTCATCGGACTAAATAAAGTTAGCGTTATGAAAGTTAGCGACAGTATCTCTGTATATCAACCTATGCAGAACTATGATGATGATAACATAACGCATTTCCGTCCAGAATGCGACTGTGACATCGGAGGCTCAATCGACAACAGCTGTGACAAGACCACGGGGCAGTGCCGCTGTCACTCAAGAGTCGAAGGTCGTCGCTGCGACCGGCCCATCCGCGCACACTACTTCCCAACCCTCCACCAGTTCCAGTACGAAGTCGAAGAGGGCTACACGCAGTCAGGACCCGTCAGATACAGGAACTCGGACGAAGTGTTCCCTAACTACTCGTGGAAAGGATACGTTGTCTTCTCTATGCTTCAGGTTAGTATAGTATAAGATAAGATATGTTTTTATTCATGTAAACCATATACAGGTAGTTTTGAATAGTCAGACTCTAGATACCACTTTCACAAAGTGTAGACTTCCTATGGAGAAGAACGAGAATCTGTGTATGTGTGGTGGTATCTTGTCTGTGGCATCGTAGCTCCAAAACGGATGGACCGATTTAAATGCAGTTTTTTTTATTAAAAGCTAGTTTAATCGGGTGTCATTTTAGCTATGTTTCATGAAAATCTGTTCAGCTGTTCAAAAGTTACAGCTGTTTTTCTAGTTGGAGTCGGGGGTTTTTGACGGCTAGGTTATTTATCGTTACTTGTGGAGACTTTTCAAATGCAGTGTGCATCTTTTTTCTTCTAGAACGAGGTGACGAATAGAGTGATGATCCCCAAGTCGTCTCTGTACCGCATGGTGCTGAAGTACGCGAACCCACTACAAGACCCTGTGATCGCCACGATCATCATCACGCCAGACAGCGTCGGCGATATACAACAGAAGTGAGTAATACTATCACTTTGTCTTATAAGAGTATTGTTTTAATCTTACATTGAAAATTCGTAACGTCCTTATAATAAAATAATATACAAATGTATGAGAGTATTCAGACTGACACGAAGATTAGGTACTTTCTTAGATTATATATTATCAATCGTCTAAGGGTACTTTAATATTTTATTGCTTAAAGTTAGAAGTTTTGTGACGTCATCGTAAATCATTCAAATATTTATCGATGAATAAAATGATGAGATATAAAATAAATAATCCTTCCCTTTTTTTAAATACGCATGCTTAGGAAGGACAGGTATAACTTCTACGCCTTCATAAACCATGTTATCTGATTGTTTGCTTAATCAAGTTGGTGACGAAAAAGTTTTTGATCTACCAACTATATTTTCATTTCTTAGTGATTATTTTATTATTAAAGCTGCAGCAACTTTACGTGCGTCCGAGGCCATGGCCAGTGATAAACTGGCTCGGACTGCAGTTGGCTACCTGGTTTATCGTGTATGTTAATCAAGTTAATACCCTTGCAGGTTCAACGTGTTACTCAAGCCATCAGCTCAGCCACAACTGGTAACAGTGGCTGGCGATAAAGGCACCGCACCAGCACCCTTCGTCATCAACCCTGGCAGCTGGATGATCACCATTAAAACCACTAAGGAAGTCATGGTTGTAAGTTATGGTTTTTATTTCTTCACTATTAACATTATGTATGCTAAGGCTAGAGTTGCAAAAATACAGGAGGGGTGAAAAAAAACGTAGAATGAAAACAAAATAAAGAGTGTCTTTACTGGAGTAGGATTTTATTTTTCAACGTAAGTAAGATAGTGAAAATAAAAATAAGGTTAATATCTTTAAATGATAAGAGTGGATATTTCTTTGTGAATTGTATTTAGTTTTTTGGAAAAAAAATGTTTATACATGGAAAATAATTGACAACGCTCATTAAAGTTTAGATGTTGATAGAACAAACGTAGGTAGTACCACTACTAATACAGGTAAAGATTAAAGTTTTAATGAAAATAAAAAAAACGACATTTCATCGTCATTGTATCGCTCGTTCATAGCGTGTGATTATTTATTTTATTTACTAAAGAAACACAAAGGAGTACTTAACATCATAAACTTGATGATGGTGTTCGAAATATGTTTCGTCGTACGTAATTTAAAATAAAGACAATTTGTAAAAATTATATAATTTTTTAATAAATCTTTCATCACTTTTCATAACGTCTATTACTAATTTTTATCGTAATTTCTCATTTTTTGATGCAATTTCCCTGTTATAAAGGGTAATTTATTACATGTAACCATCTCCCATCCAGGATTACTTCGTCCTGATCCCCGAAGCGTACTACGAGGCGACGGTTCTGACGAAGCTGGTGGACAAGCCTTGTGTGGTCGGCGACAAGAAGCTCTGCAGACACTTCGCGTACCCAAGCTTGGTGGGCAGGCCTAGTGCTGACGTCAGTGGACTTAGCACGTCTGTCAGTGGATATATCGACGATGTTGAGGTAAATATTCGTTTTTAACTCCCGACTAAAAAGAGGGTGTTATCTGTGTATCTGTCGGTGGCATTGTAGCTCCGAAACGGATGAGCCGATTTCAATGCAGTTTTTTTTAATCGATAGCTAATGTAATCGGGTATCATCTTAGCTATTTTTAACCGACTTCAAAAAAAAGGAGGAGGTTCTCAATTCGAAGCGTATGTTTCTTTTTTTTATGTTTGTTACCTCAGAACTTTCATCTGGGTGAACCGATTTTGATGATTCCTTTTTTATGTGTGGTCCCATTTAAATTTGGTGAAGATCTGATGAAGATCGTCGTAGATAGACAATGGAACTCTTGAATGAATAACAGCACATCGCTCGCGATTACTGTAATTGCATGTTTATATATTGTTTATGCCACTCAAAATAAAAAAAATAAAATAAACTTAAAAAAAAATAAAAACCTACTTCAAAAAACTAAAAAGTATAAAATAATTTTCTTAAAAAACTTAACAATTTCTGAAGTCGGGGCCTATAATTCTTCAATGCATCTAGGCAGTGGTTGCACCTAGGTAGGAGTGGCGGTGAATGGTCATAATCATAGAGGAATAAAGGTTTTATGCAAACGGAAACATTAAATATTTTAATGAAAGAAAATGTTTAAAAAAATATAGATATCTATGTGTAATTTCCTATAAATCTCCTAAAATATTTCATTATTAAAATAAGACCTTATATAAGCTTAGGATAACAGAAAACGTGCTTATAATATTTTTACAACTACTTTGTTCGCAGCAACTAAACGAACTCCACGCATCGGCTGACTCAATCCCGATCCTGAACGATGACGAGATCCAGTACAACATGAAGATAGACCCTCCGGGGGCGTACATCCTCATCATCGAATACGTCACACCGATCAACCGGACCATAGACAGCTCCAACGAGATCGAGGCTTACAACGGGACATATTCCTTCGTTGCGCGTGGACCGGTGACTGTCCGGTTCCAATCCGGTGATGAGCCGGAGACTAACGCCATTGTCAATTTGAATGACTGCCCGTACACCGCGGCATGTCGCCAGGCTGTGGTTGATGATCTGTCGAAGATACAATTGTTCAACGTACATGATGCGAATAATGTTGTTTATTTGATGGTAAGTGATTTCAGCTTTTTATTAGGTAGGTATATTCAATCATAACTCGTGTGGTTGCAGGTCGAACGTTTAGTATTCATTTGTATCAAATTCCAAGGTTCGATGTTGTTGTATTGACTTAAATGTGAACAAATCATTTTTTTTCATTTTTTTTTTCAAAACTGAATTATATTATCAATGATAAAGAATTTTTGGTTTCGGAACAGTATTAGAATATAAAAGCAGTGCCTAGGTATTTTGCTAAGACTAAATCATAACTATTAGATTTAGCAAAATATTTATTTTTATCAAGGAGGTCACTAATAAAATTTAAGTATTATTGTTACTGGCCATTTATAACTTGTCTTCTTTGTCAACATTCTTTTGTTTTTGGTATCGTGAAACAACCGCGTCTCATTCAAGCACTAAATTTTGTTTTTTCAGTCTTTATCAATATTTTGTAACATAAATATGCATTAAACAAGAAGTTTTTTTTCAATTAATATTCAGTGATTACCTAACTGAAAGGTACACAATCTAATAATAGATATATTTTTTTTATCTTTCGTTTGTTTTGTTTTTTATTAGCCTAGGTGGTAGATTTATAAAAAAACAATCATAAAATAAAATTATTTCAGGAATAATATATACTAACTATATACTTATAACCACACTGACATAAACTTAATTCCGCAAAAAGATTCCGGAAGGCTAATAAATTCTCCATTCACTGAATACAAGTAGTCTAGAAGATATTGTACTGATCATAATTATGTACCTACCTATTGATATTAAAGTGATGGGCGGTTCAATGGCTTGATATTGATCAGTGGGTCTATCGCGTAACAAAATGGTAATGAACATCAGACTCTGGTAATAAACTTCAATACGATCGTGAGAGAGAAAACTTCGAATTACCGTTGTAAAAAAAATACCGATCATGAAGATGGGAAGGTATCTCGAAGTTTATTCTCTAACGATCGCATTTATTACCAGAATCTGATGTTCATTACCATTTTGTTACGCGGTAGACCAGGGGGTCATAGAACCACCCATCACATTCTTATTCGTATTATTTTTTATTTATAAGTCTGCAGGCCATTTCCAATAGTGCATTTCAAAAACCTGAAGGTTTGCAATATGAAGTTTTTCTTCCTCTTTCAGGGTGACCGTGATACCTTGGCTGGAATCAAGTCCATAGTAGCAATCCCTGAGTCTGAATGGCATTTGGACTACATCACCCCTCGTCCATACTGCTTAAGACGGGATGGCAAGTGCGAGCCTGCTGTTTCCGCCGCTGCAGTGGATTCCAAGAAGGTAACATTATTAATAAAATTATATTGGGAGCGGTGTGTAGAGCAACTTCATTATCTGCGCCTGGCAGGAAAGTATTTGCCCCAGGAAGACATAATGTCTGACGAGCTTTGAGCCAAAAGAACAACATAATCTGCCAGTAAATGTCAAATGATATCGCGGCAGACCGAGGCGAAGATGGCAGGGCGAGCTTGACTCCTAGCAAAAAAAATTGGTCCCTACTTGCAAAAACCAGAAGTGAGTGGAAAAAGGAAAAGGGGCTTTTGCCCTGCAGTGGGACAAGACAAGCTCAAATTAAAATAATAATAATAATGCCTCATTAGTCTAGTGATCGCAATCACATCTGCCGAGTAGGAGTCTGCTAACCACCGTGGTAGGCTAAGGTCTTAACCCTTCTCGTTCTGAGAAGGGGCCCTACCCAGCAATATGCTGAATTATTATCATAAACTTCTAATTTGTAGGTGGAGGTGGAATCCGGCGTCGGTGGAGATCGGGACACGAAATTCTTGAGCCTTGACAACTCCACCACCGTAGTATACTTGGCCCCTGGCGTAGAGCCGCTGAAGATCGAGTCCAAGTTGCCAGCGCCCGGAGACTATATGTTCCTGGTTCATTATTACCAGCCCAACAACCCAGGTAAGCAACAGAAAACCTATCTATTTTCTTCAATATTGTCGTACCCTTAAATTGTAATGAAAGATCAAAATAATTATAAGTGCGCACCAAACCAGCCTGGTGGAGTACGGCCTAAATCCTTCTCATTTTAAGAAGAGGCTCGTGCGCAATGGGACTGTAATGGGCTTTTCTGGCATTGTCAGGTTCCGAAGACCACAACTACGTGTTTAACTACGTGTTCCTACTTCTAGTAGCTCTGTAAAGCACCTGGGGGGCTAAAAAGGCCGCTTTAAATGAATCACAATATGATTCATATTACAAATGTCAAAATATCTACTTATTTGACAACTCTTAATGTAATCCGCATAAGGTTCATATTCAGTAATCATCTGTTTGACAGATACTATGCAGATCAGTAGATGAATTGCTCAATGTGGCCTTTTTAGGCCCCCTGGTTCATATTCGGCTCGAAGGACCATGAACAGGAGTTAGTTTATCCTATGGGTGGTGGTATGAAGCAAAAACTGGTGACAAAATAGTGGACTGTATTAGAATGAACTTGTAATAACGATGAATTAATATATAACCACTTGTATAGTGTGACACAAATACATTAGGACCAAAACCCTTAGTCTAAAATAAGCCCAAGTACAAGCTAACCACTTTCTTCCCAGAAAGCAACATTGACGCAGTGTTAAAGACCGATGGCCAGCAGTTCGAGACCTCCATGCCGGTGCAGCACTGCCCCTCCAACACCGGGTGCCGGTCACTACTGAAGTTGGCGGATGGCACCAACCGTTTCCCGATCACTGAGAACTTTAACATCACTTTCAATGTAAGAAAAATTTCCTTATTTATTTCGGCGTTTGATATTTGCTTGTTTAACTCTAATACCGTTAACCATCAAGCCAATAGGTAAAAGTGCATCTAGCGGGAAAGATCTCTTCAAAACAAAAGTGTCTTTATAATAATTTATTTATTTTACTAATGCAACCTATTAGCCATTCAACCTGATACTAGTCAGCATTAGAATGATCAGAGTAACTAAACTACAAGCAATTTTGAATTTTAAGTCTTAATAACAAGATTGACTTTAGGTCGTTAGCGTTATTAAGTCTTTTGAGGTCTTAAATTCGAGTTCGAGAGCTGTAGGTACTTATAGATGATTTTGACCACTTTGCACACCTCGTTGATTCAGTGGCCGTACCCAAATGCAACCGAAGTACTAAAATTATATCCAAATCAAAATAAAAAATTGATTTTGTAGGGCTTGCGCTAGTAAATTATGCGTATCCCCCTATAAGTCGAATTTTCGTTTTGTTTTAAACTGTCTCCCAAAACTGCGGTTGCATTTAGGAACGGAGACTGAATCACACTACAAATTATGCGCACTACATAAAAAAGTTTCCTGTATTTGTTTATAAAGGTTACTGAATCCTTCTCCTTCCAGGGCAACAGCAGCAAGGGTCTCTGGATAGATTACATCTTAGTGATAGCGGCCCCAGACTTCGTGGACTCCGCGTTGGTTGAACCACACGTCATAGACTACACTCGAGAGTTCATTGAGAAGTGCGCCAACAAGCATTACCACATCAGTGCTAATGAGACAGGTCAGTTTTAAGTCAGGCAGGCGCGGATACAGAGGGCGCAATGGGAGCAATTGCCTCCCTCTGACTCCGACCAAACTCTGCTTTTTGTATTGAGAATTTGAGGTTCGCCTTACTTTCGCTAGGGGCGCTTGTTTTTTCTCCGTACAAAAAACAAGTAATGGAACATTATCCGGTTTCCAGTATTACATGAATAACAAATAAAAGTTTATCAATTGTTTCGTTTGGAACGAATTTTCTAGGAGGTAGGTAAAATCACACAAAAATGGCCCCCCTAAACGAAATCTTGTATCCACGCCTGAATTCAAGGTCTTATTTAAGGCTCGACCACACCGAATACACGACGTATGCGGTACATGTGCAGGGAGTGCAGCAAGTATTATGTGTGACACCGAATGTACAATCAAGGACTTTGGCGGTTGTACACTTTGCCGGTAAAATTCTTTGTACGGCTCCCGATAAGGTAGCCACGCCCAAATTTTGCTTACGCCAGCTAAGGAACTAAGGCTAAGAGAGAGAACAGAAAGAAAGAACCAGTGTGCACATCTCCCAATAATCGAGTGACGGCACAATTGGCTGTCGGCGCTTCGTGTTGCGGGTTCGATTCTCACGCAGGGTACAAATATTTCTCTGTCTTACAGGTTCCAGGCTTGAGTGTATGTGCATCTGAGTTTTTTTTTTTAACAGTACCCACGACACAGGAGTTACCCTAGTATTTAGTAAGTTATATTAATATGCGTTTAATATTTAGGTTTCTGCCGCGACGCCATGTTCTCTATCACCGCGGAGTACAACAGCGGCGCCCTAGCCTGCATCTGCGACTTCATGGGCTCCACCGAGCTGGAGTGCAACACCTTCGGAGGACAGTGCCCCTGCAAGCCCAACGTCATCGGAAGGTCCTGCAGCGCCTGTCGCACTGGTTACTACGGGTTCCCCAACTGCAGGCCTTGCCACTGCCCATCTACTGCTATCTGTGATGATAATGGTAAGATATAAAATCTAACTGTATGAAATAAAATAATAAGGTCTAGTTAACTGTCTCAAAATGTTTGTCAACTATACTTTATCTTGCTTTGAGCTAAGTATTCGTAGTTACGTAGTACTACAAAAAAATGTGTGAAAGAATCGGAAGAAGCATACAGCTGTCAGTAATAATGCACCATACAAAACCTCAAATCCAAATAAATAAATAAATTATACGTGTTGCTTATTATTATTATGCTTAGTTCCTTTTTTCGCTATAGTGTTCTTTATTTGTTAAATGAGCAAATCCTGCTAAATAACTCTCCAGGGACCTTCTTATAATAAAAACAAAATCAGGTACTGAACTCTCTTCAATCCTGTAGGAATGTGTATCTGCCCGAAGAACGTGGAGGGTGAGAACTGTGACCGCTGCAAGCCTTACACGTTCAACTTCGACGTGCAACGCGGCTGCGATGACTGCAACTGCAACCCACTCGGCGTCGTCGACAACCAGTTGCAGTGCGAGAATGACAACGGAAACTGCGCGTAAGTTTTCTGTCAACTGCTGGACATGGGCCTCTACCGATAAGTGCCATAACATTAAATCTTCCGGAATCTTTAGGATGGTGTTAGGGAAAAGGGGAGGGAAAGGAGAAGGAAGGGGATTAAGGGAGGAATTGGTCATTGAGTACTTTCTGGAGCATCAGGTTTTCACATTAGAATAGCTCCGCAACGTTGCATTCATGCACCAATCTACCTTGCCAATAGTCAACCATGTCTGCCTATATCAGGCTTCGTGGCCCCAAAGCACCGGTTTACATCACTTTGCATCGAGTGGCATTAATTGTTGCTGGTTTTCTTTAAAATAGTAATTTCCTTCCAGTTGTCGCGAGAACGTGATTGGCCGTACTTGCGACCACTGCGTTCCCGGGCACTACGCGTTCCCGGAGTGCGTTCAATGTACCTGCGATAGAGACGGAACGACAGATGACGTGTGTGACCAAAACACAGCTCAGTGTTACTGCAAGAAATATGTTACTGGACAGGTAAGTGCAAACGTTTTTATTGATATAAACAGATGGGTAGTGCTAGCAATTATTGTGTTCCGGGATACTACGCGTTTAATAAGTGCGTGTAACGCAGCTGCAATAGATGAACTGACAGATGGCCGGGGGGTTAAAAAGGCCGCTTTAGATGAATCATAATATGATTCATATTACAAATGTCAAAATATCTACTGAATTGACAACTCTTAATGTCATCCGCATAAGGTTCATATTCAGTAATCATCTGTTTGGCAGTTACTATGCAGATCAGTAGATGAATTGCTCAATGTGGCCTTTTTAGGCCCCCTGAACGATGTGACTAGAATACTGTGGTTTTAACAACGTTATCGGTATAGAGACAGAACCATCCCCATAAGTAATACTTGACCATTTGGAGTTACAGAAGCGACGATATGATCACATTTATGTTGTTTTAACCATTCAGTATTTGTGTACAGGCTTGCAACACCTGCAGGGACGAGTACTTCAACCTGCAAGCGTCAAACCCTGAAGGTTGCACCAAGTGCTACTGCTTCGGGAAGACCACAAGGTGTACCAGCTCCTACCTTTCCTGGGCAGGCGTGAGTATTCTTAGAACTATTGCAGATTATTCTTATTCAAGATGGTGGCCATTGACACAGAAACGCAGTCATTCGGCGTCAATGATGGTAGCAAAAATCAGTAACACTATCCTCTTAAGTATGGGCTTAATAAAGGCTACTTTCAATCGCCCATACAGTGTTTTGTTTCAAATTCGAAGTCTTATAAAAGGGCTTATAAAATCTACTTTTGTGTTACCATTATCTCTATTCTAATCACCACTATCATCACCAGATCGCCGGTATGAGCGACTGGTACTTAGTGAACGTGGATGCCAACCGAACCCTGAACATCTTCCCGCGGACTTTGGGTCCAGTGATGGTAAACGACTCAGTAATCACCGTGGACCTGGTTGGTGACGACAGCGGACAGAAGGTTGTTTACTTTGGAGCTCCTGATTATTATCTTGGTAAGTACCTAATTTACCACCAAAAACCTCGAAATGCTAGAGAATCATTTTTATTGTTTACGACTAAAGCCATTGTGAAAATTGCGGTAGCCGCCAATAAAATAGTTCATGTCATGGGAAAGATTAGTCGATGAGCAAGGTTCGTTACGAGCTCGATTGTCCAGGGTTTGTCTGACATACGACATCTGACTTACAACATCTGTGGTACGACATCTGGCGTACGAAATCCATCGTACGACATACGACTAACGTCGACTGACGTACAACATCTGACGTACCTATAACGTCTGTCGTAGGACATCCGACGTAGGACATCTTTCGTACGACGTCTGACTAATGACGACTGACGTACGACATCTAACGAACGACGTCTGACGAATGACGACTGACGTACGACATCTGACGAACGACGTCTGAAGAGGCTTCTTACATGCTTAGATTGCATCATAATTATCACCTGAAACCGAATACCGTTTAGGTACTATACTACTACAATTAAAATTATGCGCCTCGCTAACCTCCGTCTATCTTCGAAAATACGAACTATTTAATGCAATTAATAATTTAATGAATATCTTGAGACTTGTGAGTGACCGTCGAGAAGCGAATCTTCGGATATTGGTTGCATATTCGTACTATACGTAATTACCATATGTTTAATTAATTACAGGCAAACGTCTGACCTCGTACGGTGGATATTTGACATATTCAATATTCTACGACACCGGCCCCGATGGAGGAGCAATCTCAGCTGCTGACGTCATCATTGGCGGCTCCGATGGGTATGTTTTTGAACTAGTATCAGTGTCTGGACCTTCTTACGAATACCGCTAGGATCAAATTCCAATTCAACTATTTGTATACAGCCGAGTAGCAGTATTTTACACTATATTATCCAATTGTACTTGCAAAGCTGCAAGTTATCGTAATAATATTCGTTATAAACCTTCGTTCTCGGTCATATTTTATGATTTTGTATAAGGCAACGATCTGACGTAACAGCGTTGACGAAACAGCGGCCCACGTGCTGCTGAACTGCCCAGAGATCGCCACTTTCAGGACCAAGTACTTCGGTAACCTGAGTACTCTCTGAGAAATGGCCGGCAATATCAAAAGTCTGCTGGCCTTCCTCGAGGAGCTGGGTTGGCTGGAATGAAACAATCTAGTCCCACCCATACGCAAAATACGCGCATCGACGTGGAGTTGCGGAAACTCGCCCACGTTACCAATACCAATAAAAGGCATCGATCTTTATAATTTTGTATGAGAATTTAAGGATGACGAGATACAATATTGCCATAAGGAATAAGGCCCCTCGACTCCGAGTAACTGTACCATGGAATATTTGTTGTGTCCCAGGTACCTAGTCCACAACAGCGTGGAGCAGCCACCATCGATGTTAACCTGGACACATGCTGTCAGACTGTCAGAGGACGAGTTCAGCAACACTGATGGAAGACCTGTGACACGGGAACAGTTCATGAACACCCTGGTCAATGTCACCAGCATATACATCCGGGCTACATACTGGGACCAGTCGATTGCTACTAGGTAAGCTAAACACATGTTTTTTATTCTATACACGATTTTTTTTTTTAAGTAGTGTGCCTAATTTGATGAGTTTTAAAATCTCTGTTCCTAAATGCAACCGCAGTATTGGGATACACTTTAAAACAAAATGAAAATTCGATTTAGTATGGATGACAGTACGCATAATTTATTAGCGCAAGCAATACAAAATAAAAAAATATTTTGTTTTGGAGTGAATTTTAGTACTGCGGTTGCATATATGTAAATGGACACCGAATCACTCTGCAAAATATGCACACTACATAAAAAATTATCCAATATATAATATATATTGTATATTCAAGCCACGCTACATAAAGGCCACATCTATTTGACACCACTTTTCCCGCTCCTGAAGATCTATAAGGGCCACTTTATATGAATCATAATATGATTCACATTTCAAAAAAACAAATCGCTCTTAATATGATTCACGTGAGGTTCAAGTTCAGTAATCATTTGAGGGGCTAAAAAGGCCACATTGAATAATTCATCTACAAATCTCCATAGTATCTTAACGACATTCTTCGTACTGCTCTTGGCCATCACACTAAGCTTTCATCCATGTTTTTACATAATACAAGTAAAAGCCTGCTACATTTATAACTACCTACGTAATCAGGCTGCGGGTACTTGACAGTTCTAATTTTGAATGCAGAAATGGCAGAAATTTCCGTCTGACATTTTGAAAAACCAGTCAGATTCCACCAGTATCTCTTAGTAGTATCTATTAGTAGTCATTAGTTAGTAGTATCTTTTAGTAGTATCCCAGTAGAATCTCTTAGTAGTCTGTGGATCCCACCGATTGATTATTTTATAATGATCATTTCTGCCACCAGCCTAATCGCAGTAACCCTGGACATTGGAGTGGAAGATTACGAAGACGACGACTATTCGAAGCGCGCAGCTTCCGTCGAAGAGTGCCAATGCCCGAAGGCCTACCGAGGCCTGTCGTGCGAGCAGTGCGCTGAAGGGTACTACAGACTGAGCTCCGGGTTCTGCGTGCCGTGCCAGTGCAACGGACATTCTAGGGAATGCGATGTCAACACGGGCGTATGTTTGGTAAGTAAGGCTATTTTTAGCAGAAACTGTACTTAAAATCTGGGCTTTAATTTTATTTTGTGCTTGTGTTATTTGTCTGTAGACAGGCGTCTACTTGACGATGTATCTCCCATTTCTTTTTATTCGTTTGTAAGTAGGTATCAGGTATCACCATTAACTTTCATAGGCGTAGTAACAGAAGTAAAATTTGAGAATCACTTTTCACATTTCTTTTGTCCTTTTTAGGACTTCTTCTGCGATGAGAAAAGAGGCTCCAGTTGTGCTTATTTTAGCCTCGTAGTTAACTCCTTTGCATTTTATAACGGTAATCGTCCTCACGGACCAAAAGTCAACTATCACTCCAACTTCAAGCAAACCAACTTCTTTGTAGCAAACGATTCTTGCATTTCCGTTTCCACCACCTTTTTTCCTTAAGAGTCCTGCTAGAAGATAACTCTGTAACTATACTTTTTTCTCCAGGAATGTACAGACAATACGATGGGTGACCACTGCGAGCAGTGCATCCCCGGTTACCATGGCGACGCGTTAGTAGGCACACCGCGCGACTGCCTCATCTGCGCCTGTCCTATGCCTTATGTGTCCAACAAGTAAGTCTTGACTCTGTACTTACTAAGAATTGCTTAATTACGTCCTTACAAGACGCGATCATCTGTCTTACACTCAGAACCAGGGTATTCAGCAGTATTCTCTTAAAAATTTAACTCATCCATCTTTAAAATTGAACTGCCGGTTCCCATAATTACCTGAACCCCTTCGGAAAAACCATAAATTTGGACCTTATATTAGGAAAAATAAAGTACAATTTTATATGTTTGTCCTGTAACTCCTATCGACTTTAATAGTTTCTTGTTATGCGATTTTAATCTTTATGAAGTTCACATTAAGGTTTAATAAAGGCTTCGTATGGCAACACATAGCTAATAACAAATTATTGCATTGCGTAGGGATAGAAATAGAAGGATTTTATGAAGACTTTATTTCCCAATATTGATGTATACTTTAATTGCAGCTTCGCGATTGGCTGCGACCTGAGCGAGAATGGTTCGCTCATCTCGTGCCAATGCAAGCCAGGGTACGGCGGAGTGAGGTGCGAGTTCTGTGCGGCTGGATACTATGGTATCCCGGAACAAGTCGGTACGTTATCTGTTTACACTTTTTTATACATGAAAGTTTATTTTCGGAGTAAACATAATTTGAAAGAAAAAATGATTCTTTTAGATGGCTGTAGCTTCAGGAGAAAGCTTACTGTCAACGACTATCATATACTGAAATAACCACTGTGTCTAGTGATTGATAGTTAAACCTTCATTCAGGCTCGAAATACTAAGCCTGGGTTGCACCATCTTACTTTAACTTTAACAAACATCGAAATTTTTATTAGAGTACCGGATAAGCAAAAGATGAGTTGCACCATTTGTAAATTTTTAACAAACTTCATAATTTTAACTGTAACCGTTAACCGCCCACGCTTCGCTGGTTATTACTATTGTTAATGTATCTATCATAAAACACAAGACGTTTTACTTGTCTATCTTTAAACTTTAAGTATTACATTTTACATGACGGTGCAACAGTACATAGTTAAATTCTATTATCATTGTTAATGTTAGTATTAAAGTTAACTTTGACAGTAACAATAACGTTGCCTTTGGTGCAACCCAAACTAAGCTTAACTAAATAAACTAACCTGACTTCTATGTCTGATCTAATTTCTTCTACTTCTTCTTCTTTCAAATTTCTTCTTCATGTAACCTCTTCTCTGTCTAATTTCTTCTTATGTCTATGAAAATCTGTATATTTCGCTGCCATTACACTGATTCCTCTTCATATTTACGCAGGCGACTATTGCAAATCCTGCAATTGTTCCGGTAACATCAACATCAACGACCCTGGCTCCTGCGACAGCATCACCGGAGACTGCCTCAAGTGTGTCAACAACACTGCAGGAGCGGCCTGCAACCTCTGCGCGCCGGGTTTCTATGGAGACGCCATCTTTTCCAAGAATTGTACTGGTAAGTTGTTGCTCCTATGACAGCATCAGAGGAGATCATCTCAAGTGCTTTGACTACTCTGCTGGAGCCGGATGACCTCTATGGAGACGCCATCTTGTCTAAGAATTGTACTATTAAGGGCCATAGTAAAACTACTTTCTGCATCAGAATCGCGTGTTTTCTCGTTCATTATTCACTTTTTGTAAGCAAAGGGCAGTCAACGAACACGAAAACGCGCAATTCTATTGGAAAAAGTAGCTAGTGTGCTTTGGCCTTCTTTCGACTTTTTAAAATCTATCATCTTATTATGTGTAAGTTTATTACTTAATCCTGCATAAACAGCTGATCGGATTTGGATGAAATTTGGCACCCGGATAAACTAAGTCCTGGGCTAACCCAGGATAAACGTGTTACTTAGGTACATGAAGTATTTACCCGAGAATGCGGGTGAACAGCAACAGCTATTGGTATTGGTAACGCGGGCGAGGTACCGTAACTCCACGTTGGTGCGCATACCCTGGGAGGGAAATACATTTAAACCAGCCAACTGAATTCCTGGAATGCCAGCAAACATTTAATGCTACTGGTAATCTCTCAGAGAAAAGTACTTGGCCCTGTATGTAGCGATCTTTGGATAACAGCTATTGGAATAAATATGGTAAATATTAAAGCCTCCATTAAAACATTTCTTCCCCAGCGTGTAGCTGTGATGAATTTGGCATGGAGCGCTGCGATCCCTCGACTGGTACATGCGTTTGCCGGCCAGGCGTCATCGGCGACCGTTGCGACCAATGCGCTCCTAACCACTGGGGGCTCAGCAGCGGACAAGGCTGCACGCCTTGCGACTGTGGCATCGCCTCCGAGTCCGCACAGTGCGACCATAACAACGGACAGTGCATGTGAGTAAATTAAAGGATGAAAGTTTGGAATTCCGGGAAATCCCCCTTTATGGGCAAAATGAAATGAAATATTCATTCAAAATTATTATCTCTACATAGTATAAAATTAAGTGGCTTTCCGCGTCTGTCTGTCTAGTCTATCTGTTAACTCCTAGTCCTTAACCACGCAACGGATTTTGATGCGGCTTCACCATTATTTTGAGCATTTCTACCGGAAGGTTTATACCTATGTATAATACTTTCATATTTAATTTAAGGATAGTGGAGAAATTGCACCCATGCGTAGCCGGGGACGGGTCGCTAGTTAAATACAATTATTACGTCGTGTCATAAAGGACACTTAATATAAGTAAGCTATTACTCAGACTTGATTTAGCATATACGAGTAGATATATTATTGTGTTTTGAAATCCGGCTAAGAGATAATATTATGAGGATTTGTAGGTAGGTAATAGAAATGAAGCAAAATTACTTCATGGTAATAGCTAAACTTCGATTACCAATGTACCTACTTAAATTATACTTATTTCAATTCTAGTTGCTCCAAAGGCGTCACTGGTAGACATTGCGACCAGTGTGCGGCCGGGTACTGGAACTACACGAAGGAAGGATGCGACCGTGAGTAACATTACAATCATCAGCATAGAAATAGATAGGTACTATGTATTATCTCTATGATCATCAGACAACGTGACAAATAAATGACGTGGGGTAACAACAGGGGGACTAAAAAGGCCACATTAAGCAATTCATCTACTGATCTGCATAGTAACTGTCAAACAGATGATTACTGAATATGAACCTTATGCGGATGATATTAAGAGTTGTCAATTAAGTAGATATTTTGACATTTGTAATATGAATCATATTGTGATTCATCTAAAGCGACCTTTTTAGCCTCTCAGTAGTGGATTTACCAGCAGACTGAATAGGCTGGCGCCTAAGGTGGCAGATTTTAGGGGCGGCAAATTTGGGGCTAATGTCATACCTATTCCGCCATAATAGTAGTACAGTTAATAAGAGCTCAATCATGTACTACTATTATGGCTCAGAAATATACCCAAAAACTATTTCATGTGCAATCTTACCTAAATTGTTGGGTTGTATAAATATTTTTTCGACCCTTATCTTTAATATTACGCATTATCCAGCCAAAACTTACTGAACTTATATTGCTTTTAACAATGTAGCCCGCAAACATACCTAATCTCCGTAATTATTAATTTTTTCTCTACAGACTGCAACTGCAATACTGGCTACTCACTCGGGTTCACGTGCAATGCGACCGGTCAGTGCGAGTGCTTGCCCGGCGTCATCGGGGAGAAGTGTAACAGGTGTCCAGAAAGGTAAGTCCTCAACCTTAATCTATACTCTAAGGCTGACATTCAGAAACGAGTCTAAGCGTGAACTTACGCTTCCATCTGTCAAAATTTGTTCGTAAAATTGACAGATGGAAGCGTAAGTTCACGCTTAGACTCGTTTCTGCCGTCTCTGAATGTAAGCCTAAGACTGACATTCAGAGACGAGTCTAAGCGTGAACTTAGGTACGTTTCCATCTGTCAAAATCAACTTGATTTGTTCGTAAGTTTGACAGATGGAAGCGTAAGTTCACGCTTAGACTTGTTTCTGTTGGGGTCTCGTTTGTGTCTCTGAATGTCAGCCTAAGTCCTCATCTATACTAGCGGCACCGTATGTCACATTGATCTGTTCTACACGTGTAAATAAAAATGATTTTGGTTAGAATACGTTGGAGACTTTACAAACTTTGCCTAAAGATCGTGATAAGTGTAAAATTATGAAATTTTTATCTAGTTCCTGTGGCTACATTACAGATTGTTTTTGATTGATTTTTTGTCTACTGTCACAGAACGTGATACTAATACGTGGTTCCATTTAATGTGCTAACATTTGTGGCACCCTGTATAATATATTCTCCAGTTAGCTTCTAGGAATCTCATATTGAACAGTGTTTATAAAGAATATAATCAGGCTCCTGCCGTTATCCCTTTTTTTATTTCTGGTAGGCGAAACATATCTTTTTCATAAATTTTTATCTCTACCAGACGTCCCTTCCAGTAGCGAAAAGTCCATACAACCCGATTCCCATCGGCTTCTCTTTGGGAATTAGTTAGTGCATAGACCAACGTAATATTATATTATTTACTTATCCAACTGCTAAACAAAAGGCTCGTTATTCAGTTAGTTCGAGCTCTTCCAGACTACCTATTTATAAAGATTACAAGAGACGGTATGTGTTGCAGCATTAATTGCAGCAATTTTTAGAGGGCATTTTTGGGACTGATTCCCTTTTTAAAACTGTCACACTTCGCCACTGGTCCGTCCCTTCAAAATTCACTTTCTTCTAATCATTTTCGAGCTCGATTCGTAGAGATTATAACAATAAATGGTAGGTATATAGACTATTACAGCTTTTTAAACAACTTGGTATTATCAGGTGGGTTCTGATACCAAGCGAGGGTTGCCTGGAGTGCGACTCCTGCACGGATGCGTTGCTCTTCACCATCGAAGACATGAGCGAGCTACTTGCCAACGAGACCACTGACTTTAAGGTAAGCACAAGCAAGATTAAAAAGAAATGTTTCAACATACCCTCGTTACTGCTTAGTCCGTCAAAATGTTAACCCGTGTCTATAACTAATATGATAATAATAAACACATAATATGTACTACGTTTAAATTTAGAATTAAATAGAAAATAATTTATTCAGTACAGGGAACAGTTGACAGCAGATACAAAAAAAAAGAGAGCTAATAAGGTTGAAACAAAAAGATTAAACACGAACAAAAAATACTTATTTACGACATAACTTGTCCAGCTTTGGGATCAATCGTATCAACTCGATAATTTCCAGCTTAGAGGGCTTACAAATATGCCCGAGGTCTTATAATAGATCAGTCGTGTATCTTGCCGGTATCTTCTGTAGGACCAACCCACTTGCAACCGTGCATCCAGAATCACGACGTTTTGAAAGTGCCTGCAAAGGCCCAGTTCAAATAAGAAACTTTGACTGTGAATTTATTTGGATCACATTGCTTGGTAATCTCTATTAAGACCTGAATTAAACCTCTTTGCCATCTCCTAGGACAAAGCGGACTCATTCTTCACGACGCAGCGCCTGAACTACATCTCGAATCAGACGCAGCTGCTCCGGCCAAGGGTCGCAGATCTGCGGAACGTGGACGTGATCAACGTCACCGCGTCTGTTAAAACCTTGGAGAACAGCGCCAAGAACCTGCTTAGATCTGTAAGTTTTGTTAGCTGAAAAATCCACGACATAAGTACCTATTACCGGCGCCTTGATTCCATCCATCCAAAATTTAAGTGCTCGGCACTTGTCGGTGAAGCAATTTCCATTCAGTCCTATCTAATGCCAAATCTTTTAAATCTTTATAATTATGTTACATGGCGCCTTTACATAATTATAAACATATAAAGGCGTCTTTAATACGTAAGTGAAATCCGACAGGCACAGCGACCAACAAACAATACATCCCTTTCGCGCTTATAGACATTTTCAGAGAATACGGAATAGGACGTTTATTTGCGATAGCAACTGTCATATTTAACATACGTAATCAGGCGGCCGCACACAAGAGATTCCAAATTCAGTCTTAGGGGGGCAACGCAACCGTAATCAAAAGGTTGCGGATGTTCAAGGATGGTGGTTACCACTTATCGAAGTGACCAGCAAGCTTGTTTGCCTTGCTCTAACAACCCTGAAACCCCTAGAATTCATAACCACCAAACCCAACCAAGTATTATTTACCCATCCTGATATTCTTTTCTCGAAATCAAATTTTGGTCCATGTATGGCCCCAAAATAGAACCCCAACACTCCGTCAAGTGGTTGTAGTGATATGTCAGGAAAATGGACACCAACATAAATAACCAGTATGTTGATATGACCATACGAGTTGTGCTTAAATATTATACTGCTCAACAATCTGTCTATCATGTCTGGTGACATTTTCTCAAGATTGCTCATTGCAGCAATCTATCTGGTTTATATTTCAAAAATCTCTTTTTCAACAGGCGGAATTCGCAGCCACCGACTCTGACAAACAAATAACCAGGGCAGCAGACTTGACAGCTGAAGCTGACAAGATCCTGGCGGCTGTTCGTGACAGGAGCCAGAAGGCCAAGGCTATAGTGACGCATGTGTCCGACCTGGCTACTGGCTTGGAACTGAGCCAGCAACCGAAGGTGGACAGCGCGCTGGCTGAATCCAGGCAGATTAAGAGCGACATTGCTGGTAGGTTTAATTACCCTAGGTAATTTAAGGAGACCCTAGTGTCCTACAAATGAGATTTGCATGAGAAAGTAACTAAAAAAAAAGGTCAACAAGTTGCGCTTCGATCCAATTGATCGAAATCTTATACCAACCGGTTAAAACAAGGTGTGTGGACGTGTACTTACAACACCGGGCTCATTTCTCGTTGCGACGACTGCATGCATTTTAAAACACAACTTCGACCATTGCACTTATCACTCGCAAAATCTTTATTTAATCCACAGAAAAGGACCTTGCGCCAAAGAAACTTCAAGCCGACAGCGCATTCACCAACGCGACCAAACAGATTGAACGCATGAATGTGTTCGTCCAACCCGTCAATGAACAAGCCAAGGTACTGAACTGTTTGAGGATTCTTCTGATACAGTCTGTTGCAGGGTGGTTTAGTTGTGTTAATGGTATCATTTATAGTTTTCTATATTGTGTTAAAGCAATGAAAGCCTAGTTCCGATTGAATGATTGCCTTCGATGCAAAAAGGTCTGAGTTCTAAACCCTATGACTTCAAGTTCATGTGCAGATCAGAATTTGGTTACTTAACAACTTTCGTAAGAAAACATCGTAAAGAGACCAACACACCTGAGAGAGTTTCGTGAAGTTCTCGATGGTGTGTGTAGTTCGCCAACCCACACCAGGCCAGCGTGGTGGATTAAGGCCTAACCCTTCTCATTCTGAGAAGAGGCCTGTGCCCGGCAATACGACCCATTGCCGGGCACAGGCCATTTGGCCAGGCCAATTGGGCTGGATTCAAGATTATATTTTTTACTATCAAATGCATATAGGTACTAAAAGTTATAGTTTCCTTTTAAAGTATAAAGAGTCGCTTATTTATCTCTCTTTTGCCTTGTCAGAAATTCCACACCCTTGTGAACGACACTCGCGACGTGAAGACGAAGCTGGATGAAATGTTGCAGTACACGGACCTGGCACAGCACAGCGCAGACGCTGCGGAGAAACTTAACGCTAAAAACAGGTAATATACAGGACCTGTTTGAACAGAACCTTTGTTCAAACTATATCCGCCTTACAAAAGAAGGTTTATAGCAAGTCTAGTACCTAGAGCCGAAGTTTTGGATATATCCATCACTTTCAAAGGTCATATAACAAAAAGAGACGGGGCTATGGCTAGGAATTTTCGGAATATATCGGAAACTTTTAAGAAATGGCTTTCCGATACTAGAACTGAATTTTTGAAGTAGTATATGTAATAAAAGGATATCCGGTGAATTATAATTTATACCTATTAATATTACTCAATTGAGTGCGTACCTACAGTTGAATATTCACGAGACAAAAAAGTAGCAACATATTACTTAATGAGACAAAAAAGTAGCAACTTAAAACCTTCCGAGATCCGACAACTTAGGAGGGTCCTAATATCACGTAACAGGACCTTTCTTAAGTTGTGGTAGTTTTTGGATACATACATACCTACCAGATTTTTACATAGGTACTAGATTTTTATAAATACTAGAGAAAAATACCATAAAACTATATTTTTCTCCAGAAAATCTAAAGTTGGAAACAAGGTGACATCAGTAACCAAATTGAACACTGATGCAATGAAGGACCTAATTGACGCTGGATACGACATCGGCAACGGAACCTTCCACAACCTGGTGGCGGCGACTGTGGTCATCAACTCCTCGAAGGCGCTGGACGACATCCGGACTGCGAACCAGGACATGGTGGACAGGCTGGCAGACCTGGAGAGGACGCTGCCTGAACTACACAACTTGACCGAAGTTGCTAGTCAGCATACATATATGTTGAGGAATAGAGTGAGTGCAAAATATACACCACCTTATTTATAGGATAAGAATAAGAATAATTTATTTTGCATGATAATGAGTACATTAAGTTGGTAGGTAGGTATAATAGCATAATATTTTGTCCGTCATGATCAACCAGAATGTGGTGTACAAAAATGAAATAAAAATAATTAGTCAGTCAATAAAAATTCAGATTCCAGTTACAATTCAACATGTCAAAATTTTACATCAATTTCTAGTAATAGTCAACTATTATTATCACAGAAGCAGGTCAATAGGTAACCAGGCAGGTAGGTAACCGTGCTCGAATGTACCTGCAACGTTAACAGCGCTCATATGGACAAACCATAAAGTTATTATAATAACTTTTATGGGACAAACGTTGACGTTATTAGTAGACTAGCTGTTTCCCGCGATTTTGCTCGCGTGGAAGTCGATAACAGGATATTTTTGAAGTGAAACTTCTATATAGACGGGGTTTATTAGGATTTTTCTGTCACGGAAAAGCGTTACGGCCGCGTGGAGGGGGTAGACGATATATTGTCCGTTGAAGTTTCACTTCTACTAAGTATGTGTCCCAGCACACATTTCTTTTTCTTTTTAAGCTCATTATTTTTGACTGCACAATGTGGAGAACATGGTCATCTGTACTACAGAGTTTTCCTACTACAGACACCATTCTCTATCTGATATGAACATGGTTATGTAATTATGTAATATGATGATGAGAGAAATAAATAATTATGATTATGATTAATGGCTGCTGAATTATGACTCTTACGGGATGAATAACGAACTGTTAATGGTGATTTTCTGAAGTTTGATTTGACGTTCCCCCTCACACTATAGTGCCACAAACTTATCTGACCCGATCGTGGCGTCGCTGCCGTCGCTTTTACTAGTGTTATCTCCAAGTTATCTCCGTACAAAAATGACATTTTGATGTAATTTTTGTTCCGTAGCGATGTTAGTTCCAATTATGGTCACCGAGTCAGATAAGTTTATGTGGCACTATAGAAGTCTTATTTCCTCCTTAACCCTAACATCATCATAATGTTAACTGTAAGACCTTTTATTGTACCATGTTTTTTACGCAATTAAACATTATTCTTCTATTCTAACATATCGTGTCAATATCACCAGGCTGATAACTTGCGCGACTTGGCCGAGCGAGAGAACAACAACTCCCGCACTCAACACGCGTACACCGCCGCCTCGGCCTACTCGTCCATCGTGCAAGAGATCGGCGACGGCAAGAAGGCAGCCGACGACGCCGAAGAAGCTGTTAGAAATGTCACGCAACTTGTAAGTACAGCAAAAGTTTATGAGCTCTCGGAAGTTGAACGCGAGTGGCTGCGCCAGAGTTCTAGCGCTGAGTACCTACCCTTATTATAGGTGTTAGAGAGAGAGACAGAGTTCAGGGGGGCTAAAAAGGCCGCTTTAGATGAATCATAATATTATGATTCATATTACGAATGTCAAAATATCTACTTAATTGACGACTCTTAATGTCATCCGCATAAGGTTCATATTCAGTAACTAACACACAGTTACTAAGCAGATCATTAGATGAATTGCTCAATGTGGCCTTTTTAGTCCCCCAGAGCTCATAAAGATTTCCGCGTACTATACTCTATCTGCAGGTAGGTAATCCGGATACTTGGTAAGGCGGGAGACGGAAAAGGTGGACCAGGGCAATATCCATATAAAATCCGGCGTAATAGAGAAAGCCTTTAACCATCAGTGGGCAGACATGCGCTGAATACCTACATTGATAGAATAAAATTATGCTAGTTTGTGGTTAGTTTTGTAACATACAAGCCTAACTTATTTAATTCCGACAAAAAAGAGGGGTGTTCTAACTTTTTAGTGTGTGTCTGTGTATCACTGTGTACCACCTATCAGTCCTCATCGTTGGTCAATTAGCAAGAAGGATCGTATACTGGTCAAATTCACGTTTAAAGAAGCTTCTTACCTAGAAAAGGGTTAGGTACTTACAACTATAAGGACTTTGCTTGTAATAAGTACTATTCTTGTAGACAGACACACATTTTGAAGTAAGACAATTTTTTCCCCTCCCCAGACAAACGACCTCAACAACAGAGTGGTGCCAGCTCGCGACAGATCCAGGAGCCTTCTGGATACGGCTGCAAAAGCCCAGAACACCGTGGAACAGGCGCTCAGTCCTAACTTGACGAAGGCAGAAGAAAAACTGGCGCACGCTGTCAAGACTATGGGGTCGGCTGATGATGACAATAATGCTATACAACTGTGAGTACTCCCTACATTATAAGTACAATTTTTTTCAAAATTTGAGTAAATGCCAAAACATGTCCAATGTCACACTTGACCATAAAGTTATATTACTTTACCACTAGTAATAATAACTTTATGCACTTGACACAGTGGCTCTCTGCGCATAGGTACGTATCGCGGGTTCAACTCGCGCACTAAAAATTAATACCTACCTACTTTTATGGCCTACAGCACAGAACACAGAAAAGAGCCTCTTTTCTGTGTTCTGTGGCCTACAGATAGTTGTTCCAGACGAAAAAAAAGGAGTGTTATAAGTTTTTTTTGTGTAACTGTGGATCTGTGTGTCTGTCGAACTGTGTATCTGTCTGTGGCATCGTAGCTCCAAAACGGATGAACCGATTTCAATGCAGTTTTTTAAATTGAAATCTAGTTTAGGGTATCGTCTTAGCTATATATGTTTCATGAAAATCTGTTCAGCCATTCAAAAGTTACAGCTGTTTTTCTAGTTGAATTCGGGGGTTTTTAACGGTTAGGTTATATAGTTTAGATAAATATTTCATTGAATGTAGGTATGAACCTTGGAAAATTCTTTCATAGCGGATGCCTACAGTCAATGAGTGGTCGCTTTTATATACTGAAGTATACAGGGTGTAAGTGACATCGTAACGAAAATTCATACCATGGGTTCAGTACATGATACTGAAAGACTAAGCGAAAGAATTTTGCGAAGGTCTTTTCAAAAAAAATTTGTTCGCAGTTTTTATACCTAACTAAAAAATCTGCGAACAAAATCGTAAATTTTTTGATAAGACCGACGCAAAATTCTAACGCTGAATGATCCAGTATCATGTACTGAACCCATGGTATGAGTTTTCGTTACGATGTTACTTACACCCTGTATAATTTATTATATCCCCTCCGTTAAAATTATTTCTTGCAGATCTCTACCAACGCCAGCGTCATTCTCGCTAGAAGACGAGATCGGGAAGGCCGACCAGGTGAACAACACGGTTAAATCCACTCTGGACATCATGCCACAGCTGAACACCGACCTGGCCGCCAGCAAGGAGTGGGCACAGACCCTCCCCAAACTGGCTGACGAGGCGCAGAAGATGACGTCCAACGTAGAAAGCTTAGGTATGTATCTACATTGAAACAAATGGGTTCTCGAACAAAAGGGACATATTTTCAGGCAGCATCACTAAGTTTAAAAAGACTGTACTCGATCAGATGTAATCTACATTATTTAATAATAATTTATATGTAATGTAACTATAATTAAAAAAAAAAACAAAAAAAAATTGTAAAGAAAATATATATTTAACCTTATGCTCATCTTATTAATATTTAGTGAGATCTAACTTAAATGTTGTGCTTACCTTTAATTTAGATATATGCTATAATATTGTTTTGTTAAATGTTATGTAAAAATGTTTTAGTATGTATTTAGTTGGTTTGCCTTAAAATAATAAAATAAAAAGGATGTCAAAAAAAAAAAATCCTTGTCTTTAAAACAATCTCTCCTAATCATTACGTCTAAGTAGCAAAACGTCCAAATAATCAAAATGTCTATTTAGCAATACGTTTATTCAGCAAATTGTCTTTATAGCAAAACGTCCAATTATCGAAATGTCTATGTAGCAGAACATCCAATGATATATTACCCAACCAGCGGGTCTACCGCGTAACTATAATGGTAATGAACATCGACTCTGGTAATAAACTGTAGATAATAGGTAGGATCGTGAGAAGCTAAACTTTGAGCTATAAGTCTGTCAAGAAAGTCATGAAAAGGATTGGGCGCCACTTGTATATTCTCTTGTTAATTTTAATATAATAATGCCGAAAACATTTTTTTATCACAAAAAATCTACACAGAATAGTAAAATAAACACATCGTTGTACCCAAACTGACACCTACGGTACTTATTTAGGGTTGCGAGCGAAGAAGAATTTTAGTTCCTTCAAAATCCTTTTCATGACTTTCTTGACAGACTGTACCTTGTAATTTTTTTGCCGATCATGCTGTTGGGACTCCTCTTCTTCAAGATCAGTAATTTTTACAACGTAGCTCAAAGTTTAGTCTCTCGCGATCGTATTGAAGTTTATTACCAGAGTCGATGTTCATTACCATTTTAGTTACGCGGTAGACTTTTGGTTTATTCATGACTAATAAGTAAAATTATTTGATTGAGTGTTTCAACACATTTCTTGATAGATAGGTACTTAATACCCAAAATCTTACAACTAAATCATTGTATCATTGAACCCTGATGTTTTTAATCCCCGACAAAAAGATGGGTTTTATAAGTGCATCTGTGGATCTGTCTATCTGTCTGTGACATCGTAGCTCCAAAACGGATAGACCGATTTCAATGTAGCTTTTTTAATTGAAAGCTTAATCAGGTATCATCTTAGCTATGTTGCATGAAAATCTGTTCAGCCGTTCAAAAGTTACAGCTCTTTTTCAAGCTAGGTTATATTCATACTAAAAAAACATTTCATCATTTAGTCAAGGACATTGAGAAGTTGAACCCGACAATCTCGGAGGCGTACCGCACCGTCAAGGTCAGGCAGGATGACCTGGAGCATCGCCGCAAGGAAGCTGATGAGAAACTACTCAGACTGAAGGAGCTCATCGAACAGGTAACACATTAAACCATAGTGTAAAACTGCGTACAAACCATAAAGTTATTATTAGTAATAATAACTTTATGGTACAAACGCAAACGCGCGTTTTATTTATTTATTTATTTGTACATCTTCTGTACAAATAAATAAAATTGAAGTGTCAGTTTGTAATATCAAAATAACAGCTTTTTACTAAATGCATAAGAAACTAAATAGGGTAGGAATAAAAAAAAAAAAAAAAAAAACTGTCTGTCTGTCTTATTGTTCCGGCTAATCTCCGAAACGAGTGGATGGATTTTGACGGGACTTTAACTGGTAGAAAGCTGATGTTATAAGGAGTAATTGAGTTAGGAGTTGCATTGTTAAGTTAAATGGTGTTTGTGATTGACCACCTCACCATAAGACTTAAATTAATTAATTTTACATTCATAATATTAACGTTTGTATTACTTAATACTTAATTTATTAAGATAGGCCGTGTCTATTTGTCTTAATGGAGTGCACGCCACTGTCACGTAATTTCTGTTCGGAACAAAATAAATGGTTTAAAACTATACTTAGAGCGTCTCGTGCCGAGGATACCGAAAAAAATTACTCCATGCGACGATGGATGCGGCGATGCGACGCATGCGGCGATCTTATCTCTAGTTCGCGTTCCCTGTTAGATTCAGCAGTTCTACATAATCGAAATGGGATAATGACATGACAATGACAAAAAAATATCGATGACGGGAACAATGACAAAATCATCAATGATTTTTTCGAACTGTCACCACATTCACACATTGCATGTTGTCATCTTGTTATTGTCCTGTCACAGCCGAAACCGAAGTTCACGTTCATTTAGTCGTAGCCATTATCGAGTGATGATTTTAGGCATTGATGATTTTGTCGTCACTGCATGACAAAATGATTTTAAAATATCGATGAATGATACATTAAAGAAAAGAAATAAAAGAAATTTATTTTTACACGCACAAAAAAGATTTTAAAGATAACAAAAAAAATAAAAATAAAAACATCTAAAACAATAATAAAAATATTTATCACAAATAAAATGAACTGTACGTCGCAGCTGTGATACACACACACATGAACAATGAACATACATTGTGTGTACCTACATGTGACATGATACCGAACTCTTTTCTACTACATAATCTATTAGCTTCGAAATCTTATCTCTGGTTTAATTCCCAGGCACGCACCGTAGCCAACCGCATACAAGTGGGAGTAACCTTCGACCGGCTCACGACGCTGCAGCCGCGCCTGCCCGACACCGTCGACGAGATGTCCACGTCCACACACGTGTCCGTCTACTTCAAGACCAAGGAGAAGGACGGCCTCATCCTGTATCTCGGCAACCCCAAGGATACCATGCTGAGGAGGACGAAATCTGTGAGGACTTTTACAATATATTTTTATAATACTTTTTGTTTGAAAGAAAAAAAGCAAAACGGCGACGCGGCAAACCGCTATAGAGATAGCGGGACGAACTAGATACATTCAACAAGGACGAAACATCAGTGGCACATGATCGAACAGCATGGAAATCAAGGGGGGCCTTTGCCCAGCAGTGGGATGATTGTGGTGATGGTCCTATACTTTTTGGGCAGTAGTATCCGATGGTCAACCATCGAGTTGTGTAGCTGTGTTCTTGCTTTGATAAATGTCACTACAAATCAAAGTCAAAGTCAAAGATTTTTATTTCAACTGGGCCTTTGCAGGCACTTTCAAAACGTCGTGATTCTAGGCGCACGGTTCCAAGTGGGTTGGTCCTGGAGAAGATACCGGCAAGAAACTCCATGGATACTCTTTTCATAAATCTCCTTTTAACCCCCGACAAAAAAGAGGGGTGTTATAAGTTTGTAGTTTGTATCTGTGTAACCGTGGATTTGTGTATCTGTCGGTGGCATCGTAGGTCCAAAACGGATGGACCGATTTCAATGCAGTTTGTTTTTTATTGAAAGCTAATTTAATCGGGTAGGTATCATCTTAGCTATGTTTTATGAAAATCTGTTCAGTCGTTCAAAAGTTACAGCTATTTTTCTAGTTGGAGTCGGGGGTTTTTGACGGTTAGGTTAGTTGACAGTGATTGGCCATTGGAGATCATAATAAGTTTTCAGTTATTATCCCAACTTTGTTCCCCAGGATGACTTCATGGTGGTAGGGGTTCAAAACGGCTACCCATACCTGACAATGGACATCGGCGACAGCGCAGAGTCGGGACGTGAGCCCGCCAGGATTGGAAGCGACAAGTTCGTCGCAGACAACCGCTGGTACCAGGTCATCGTCGACAGGTATGGTTCGGCTTTGAACTTTATTCTACATTCTACACGATGACTGATTATTTTAATTTTTGTTTTTCTTATTGTTTTAATTTTTTTGTATTTTTTTATTATTATTTCACGTGGTGCCTCAATTTTCCAACCAATTTTTTTTATTTCTTTCTTTGTACATCCACGCCAAAACCTATCAAATAAAATAAATCATGTCATTTTCTCACCAGGGTCGGTCGCAACGTCAAACTATCAATCCGGGAGAACCTTGACAACGGCTCAGCAGACTACGTGCATTCGAAGGAGGCAGTGTTGCCAGGACAGCACACCATCTTTAACCTCGACCGGCAGAAGTCCAAGCTGTACGTGGGAGGGGCGCCGTCGGACGCCAAGCTCCAGGGCGTCAGCTTCCCAGCCTTTGAGGGACAAATCGAGGAGCTGATGCTCGGAGACACGCCTGTGGGCTTATGGAACTTCGTCAGCGCTGATAACTTGAAGGGAGCTAGACAGAGGTAATGATTTTACGTTTTATTTATAGACGCTGTATCAGGTAATCGACCGTAATAGACAGAGTTCGTAATAATGTAACGAGGTTTATTTTTTATTTTCATATTTTATTTTTGCTCGGTCACTCAGTGTTGCCCACAAATTGTTCGAGGCAGTGGATTTATTTCATGTTTGTAGCCTTGTAGAGGAAGTTTTGAAGATAGACTTTAAATAACATTTATAAAAAATTTAATAATCTAATTGACTTCCACCCAGGGACAAGTTACTGCCTCCACACACGGGACCTCAAGAGTACAGGTTCAACGGACGCGCCCACGTCACCATGCCTGGTCGCGGCTACCTCACGCCGCAAAAGAACCAGATCCTCCTGTTCTTCAGGACCTATGCCCCTAACGGACTGATCTACCTCGTTGGAGAAGGCGCCCACTTCTTCTCTATTCAGATGCAGGACGGAAGGGTGTTCTTGCAGGTAAAGAACATTTTATTTTAAAGTGCTGGAGGCTTTCTAAAGCAGAGCGGAAATTGAGCTGCCGAGAAATTTCCAGTTTATGCTGACCTTTCATTGTACGAAAAACCTATACAGTGCGAGGTCAGCTCATACTGGGAATGTCTGGGCAATTCAATTTCTGCCCTGCTATAAGAGTTCGTCCCCCTAAGCTGGAAAATATCGGGCTGATATTTCCTGTAAGGGTTAGAGGAATCTGTTCCCTCACAGGAACCACACACACACCCCTCACACCCTCACAGGAATTATCAGCCTGACATTTCTAGTCTATAGTCTATCTAGTTGTGATCCACAGCCGCTATATCTGCATAGTGCATAGCGACTGTGGATAACAACTATCTGATTTTGATTGCTATATCAAAAAGTGGTTGACTTAAGGGTTTTAAATATCAAATTCTTTGTTCACAGGTTTCCCTCGGCAACCCAGAAGAACTACTAATAATCGGCACCGCAAATTACTACAACGATGGTAAATGGCACAGACTGGACGCCGCACGAATCCTTACCAAGTGCTCCCTGAAAGTGGACCGAGAGATCTTAAAGATGGATTTAGCTGCCAAAGAAGATTCCATAAGTGCCCTGGACACGATGAATTTCGGTGGAGACAACAAGGGCATTCTTGAAGTGACGAGCCAAGGTTTCGACGGCTGTATCAGACAAATTAGTATGGACGGAGTCAATATTGATCTAAGCGAGAATTTAGAATCGATTGGAATTGCCTATGGATGCCAGGTGAGAATAAAAAAATAAAAAAATAAATACAGCAATTGCTGAATCCGATCAAACGATAGTACTGGAAACATGTAGATATATTCAAAAACAAAATCTGAAGTGCATCCGAACTATAAGTGGGTCTTTTGACTGTCCGCTTTTTCTATCGCGATATGGTGTTATTTTTTGGGGACAGTCAACGAATAGGGAACTTGTATTCAAGATGCAAAAGAGATGTATTCGATCAATGTGTGGTTTAAAACCAACAGATAGTTGCATTCCATATTTTAAAAAGTTAAAAATATTACCCCTACCAGCTTTGTACATCCTAGAAACTGCATTATTTGTAAAAATAAATCCACATCTGTTTCAAAAATTGTCCACAGTAAAGAAAACACCAATACGTGCTCAATATATTAATAAATTATGCCATATACAATGTAAAACTTCTCTAATGAAAAAAAGCTTCTTTGGTGTTGCTCCAAAAGTGTTTGATAAAATACCTGATGGAATTAAATGTTTACCATTACAAAAGTTTAAAAAAGCACTTAATGGGTTATTGCTTGCGAAATGCTATTATACTCTAGACGAGTTCCTGAATGATACATTTGTATAACTATGATTGTGTAAATTTTAATACTTTATGTTAATAATAATTATTAGTATTGAATACCTATTTTGAATTGTAATAAAATCTTGATTAATTTAATTATATTGAATACTAATGTAATTAAGTTGTAATAATTGTGTCTTTTTAATTTATATAATAGTTTTAATTTGTATGTCATTATTGGCAAAACATAGCGGACTACCTAATTACCTAAATAATATGCTTATGCCTATACCTATGTTTCACAAATAAATTATTCTATTCTATTCTATTCTATCAACCCTAAAAACAACAAAGGTCGGAACTAAACGACCCTGCCGGTTCAAGTCCGGTCAATGTAGTTTTTGAGATTATAATCTTTATGTTTAAAACGATTTCGGGTCAAATTAAGGCCCGAAACAGAAAGAGCGACTTATCCATGACTGAACCTATAATAAACCAAAAAATATTCTTACTTCTTAAGCTGGGTGTGATCAATAACATTTGTATCTCCCCAGTTCGCGTCCCTGGTGTCTCTATCAGGCAAAGACAGCTACCTGCGCTATGTGGACATCACGACCGAGAACCTACAGCTGACGCTCAAGTTCAAGACCTCTAGTCCCGATGGCCTGCTGTTTGTATACGTCAGCAGGACTCAGACCACCTCGATGCCGGATAGCATCTCATTGTCACTTATAAGAGGTACGTACGAATCTGGGGGGCTAAAAAGGCCGCTTTAGAGGAATCATAATACGATTCATATCACCAATGTCAAAATATCTACTTAATTGACGACTCTTAATGTCATCCGCATAAGGTTCATATTCAGCAATCATCTGTTTGACAGTTACTAAGCAGATCATTAGGTGAATTGCTCAATGTGGCCTTTTTAGGGATCTAGTGAAGGAGCCCATGTCACAATAATAAGACAATGGTCGTACTAACCAATAGGAGGATTACTACGAGCTCTTATAGCAGGGCTGAAATTGAACTGCTTAGAAATTTCCAGAATTAGCTGACCTTTCATTCTACGGAAAGCCTATACAGTATGAAGTCAGCTCATACTGGAAATTTCTTGGATTTAATTTCTGATAAACCTAACAGTTCATAGTAAGCCCGATAGTCTTATAATGTGGAGTATGAGTGCATGTATTTAATTATTTATCTCCAATAGGTAAGCTGGTACTGATGAGCCAACGCGAGCAGTTGGACACGGGACTCAGTACGTACAACGACTCACAGTGGCACGTCGTCACCGTCACACACAACAACAACGCGCTTCGATTGGTCGTGGATGACTTCGATTACTTCAGGTTAGTCACAACACAATGATACATTGTCATTTCATATGGTGACGAAGAGTCCATACAACCCGATTCCCATCGGCTTCCCTTTAGAAATTGGTTGGTTGGTGGAAATGCATAGACTAACGTAATATTATAATATTATTTCCGCATCCAGCTGATAGAAAAGGCTCGTTATTCAGTTAGGTCAAGCTCTTCCAGACATGACTAATGACTATATAGATTACAAGAGACGGTATGGACGGACTCAGGGGGGGGGGGGGGGGCAATTGCACCCATTACCCCAATATCCGCGCCTGTTCACTACTAACCATAGTTAATTTTCAGCACGGACACAGCGCCAGCTCCGCTCCACATCCTGGACGGTGTGCTGTTCGTGGGTGGAGTCCAGCCGGGATACGTGGTCGGGGGCAAGGTGGGCTCCAAGACTCCGTTCAGTGGATGCATCGCCGACGCCACCATCAACGGCAGGGTCCTGAACCTCCTGGAACCCTTCAGTAACAGCAGCACGACGTTCGGACGGTGTGGCAGTACTACCACTACGGGAGGAATCAGTCCAGGTGAGGAAACTTGACGACTGCTTAATACTAGCGACCCGGGGGGGCTTCGCACGGGTGCAATTTCCCTACTATCCTTACATTAAATATCAAAGTATCATACTTAGAAATTTCCGTAAGAAATTTTCAAAATTATGGTTAAAACCGCATCAAAATCCGTTGCGTGGTTTAGGAAGAGTTAGTGGATATACAGACAGACGCGGAAAGCGACTTTATTTTATACTATGTAGACGATACCTTCAGTTTCAAGGCTGTTGTTACGAGTTTTATTCTGTCCCAATTTAGTTTGTCAGTGTGCCAGTTTATTCCCAAATTTGGATTGGATCGCGGCAGAAAGTTTTTACAGCTATTGCACTCTTTATTGATTCAACATTTATATTGATTGATGAGTCTAATACTTAAGAGTCTTATGATATACTCCCGACAACTACTGACGCAATAGAAGGCACGAGTTGTTCCCCGTACCATCGAGCTGCACCGTGGCCCGGGCCAACTCGCCCATACCGCGCACGCTTTCCGCGCTTAACGCTCTTCTGGATGACAATCCTCACTGTGACTTGTTTGCGGATGGATGGGCGGATATATTGTCGGAGTGTCTGCTTTTTTGTAAAAGAGTTGTATGACTGTGTTGTTTTGTTTATAGATATGTGTTACCTATGTGCCTATCTTTAATTATTGTAATTGGTTTCATACCGTTTTAATAAAAGTAAATAAATAAATTATTCTAAATCTTGTCTTCATCTCGTAGCAGACTGATACTATAATATAATACAATACTTTGTTCCATTGTTTTTAAGGTAATACTTACGAACATTTGTCTTCCAATTGTTAACAGATCAAGCACAATGGGCGGCCACTCCACCGACAGACGTGCTCCCGACACCGGGCATGCCAAGCCCTGTCAGTGAAACTACACCTAGCAGAGGTACAACGCCAACTAATTTACTTAAACAATTATCCGCATGTAATGAGGGCTACCGTTTTTGTGCTCACCAGTTGGCGCCACTGTCGAGTAGGGTCCTGAAGTATAGCTGTCAAAGTTTGTTATTACGGGCGAGAAAACTAATTTTATATTTAAATCATATTAATTAATACCTTAAAAAACTGTAAAACTGTTTGTAAATAGTAAACAAACTAACCTCTGCATTAGCTGTTCTTTTAGCTCGCTTAATTTTTCACATCTTTTTCTTAGCTCCACTTTTAAAGCACTGACATTCATTGACCCGTAATTCATATTTGCTATAATTAATCCCAGGTATTGCAAAATATTCACAACATTATTCTAATTATAAATAATCCCGCGTAGCCCACCCAAACAGTGACATTTTGGAGACCTCACGTTACACTAGCGCCTCTACCGGCGAATTCATACGCGATAGCCCTAATTGCTTATTTGGTAATTTTTCATATATCTAATCACAACAATGATTAATTATGTTAGCAGGTCAGCCGGTCCAATTCCACAACGTCCTCCTCCCGGTGCCGTCAGCAGAAGACACGACGGCAGCGCCACAGACGACCACCGAGCGGGCGACCACGACGGCGCGCGCGACCACCACCACACTGCGGCCGTCCACCACCACGCGCCGACCGCCGCCCAAACCAGAGCCGGGCTGCGCGCTGGCGTATGACCCCTTCTATACGATGGGTGACCCTGAAGTGGGCTACAGATTCGGTAAGGAACTTTGTTCTTTTTTTTTAAATGTAATATTAGAAAGAAAGAAAGAAATATCATTTAGTTGCCACAAAAACAAGACACACTAGAATGATAGACACAGGTAATAAGAAGAGGACAGGTGCATAGACAGAGAATATTTTTTTTTAGTATGGCAACAGTGTAAAATTGAGTAGAAAAAATAATAATTGTAATGTAGGTAATACTGTGTAAATTCAGTTCGAATTTTAGCCGGGGCCGCTACCGCACATTTTTTGTAAGCTTGATTTATGAAAAGAGTATCCATGGAGCTTCTTGCCGGTATCTTCTCCAGGACCAACCCACTTGGAACCGTGCACCTAGAATCACGACGTTTTGAAAGTGCCTGCAAAGGTCCAGTTGAAATAAAAATCTTTGACTTTGAATGGTTGACAAAAACGACTCTTTGGTTGGTGGAGCTAGGTGCGACGAGTTCGATATATTCCGGTCGAAGTAAAGGACAGTCCCAGCCAACAATAAGACGTAGGAACAGGCGGGCGACGCAGTATCTCTTCGGTTCAATTGACCAAAATAAATCGTTCCAAGAACTAGGGGCTTACTACGAGCTCATGCATGCATGCATGCTGCATGGCAGAAATTGAACTACCCAGATATATCCAATATAAGCTGACCTTTCATTGTACGAAACGTCAATACAGTGCGAGGTCAGCTTATACTAGAAATGTCTGGGCAGTTCAATTTCTGCCCAACAACTATAAGTTGGTTCGCAGGTCGCAGTGACAAAGGGGGTTAGTACCCTACCTCTTCATATAAATAATAATAATTTCCTACAGGTACTCGCAACGACAGTCGCATAGAGTACTCCAAGCTGCCGGGCCGCCACCTGCAGGGCTTCGACCTGACGATATCGTTCAGGACGTTTGATCAGCACGGCGGACTGGTGTTCTACGCCGCCGCTTACAAGAATCCCGCGGAGTTCCTCGCCTTCTACATGAAGGATGCCAAGGTAATTACATAATGCATTATGAAAGTATATAGGTATCTACGTATAAAAATAATCAATTTTTTAAATTTTGTCTTTCTGTTTGTTTCGGCTAATCTCCAAAACGGCTGGATAGATTTTGACGGGACTTTCACTGGCAGATAGCTGGAGGCCTAAAAAGGCCGCTTTAGATGAATCACAAGATGATTAATATTACAATTGTCAACATATCTACATAGCTGACAACTCTTAATGTCATCCGCATAAGGTTCATATTCAGTAATCATCTGTTTGACAGTTACTATGCAGATCAGTAGATGAATTGCTCAATGTGGCCTTTTTAGGAGTAACTTAGGCTACTTTTAATTTAGAGAAAAAATATTTTTGATACATTCCATGCGAATGAAGTCGCGTGGAATGTAATAACAAAGTAAACACACAGGTAGCACACAATAAACTTGTTTCCATTCCACAGCTGCACTTCACGTTCAACTGCGGCGGCGAAACCGCACTCATATCGTCCACGCAGACGTACAACGACACCGAGTGGCACTCCGTCACACTCACGCGCAGCGGCGGCCACGGCAAGCTGGCGGTGGACTCCGAGCTGGTCGGCGAAACCAGCGCCATCTGCAACTCGCCCTCCGTACTCGCCGCGCCATATTACTACGGCGGTCTGAGAGACCTCAATGAAGTTATTTCTAGGAATCTTTTGGTGAGTCTAGTAGAATGTACAGGGGAATCTACTTAACTGTACGTATTGGTGGGACTCTAAACTGGTGGGTGAGACCAAAAACGCTAATAAGTTGTCATAAAATCTATGCCTAAAATACCTATTTACTATAATTTGCTTTACATAATTCACTCAGTGGAAACAATTAGCCCAAGAAAGAGATAAATGGAGTTCTTTGAAGGAGGCCTTCACTGCAGAAGGGTTCTTGCAGATTAGAATACACAAATAACAAACAAACTAGGAAATAATATTATGTTAATACTTTTACTAACACTAGAATTACGCAAGAAATAAAAGGCTTTTCTTTTATTTTTTATTTTTTGTAATAAAACATTAGATATTTATTTCTTGAATTATTTTATATAACTATATACAACCATAAAATAAAAACTTAAATATGTACACTATTAATTTTGTTAAATAAATTACACATAAAATAAAATAAAATAAATATAAAACTGATAATAATTTAATAAATATAATTTTATTAAATTATTATAATTCACTTAAACCTACCATACCATACCAACCTACCATAACCTTCCATATTTTTATCCAGGGCTTCTACCAGCCATTCAAGGGCTGTCTCAAGGGCCTGATGATGAACGGGCAGCACGTTACGGACGTGTCATATCGCGTCAACTCCCTGCGCTGCACCGACAACGTAGAGGAAGGAGTTTACTTCGGAGCTTCCAATAACCAGCATAGCAACTACTTGAAGGTACTTTAAACGACAAAGATAAGCCCGCAACCACTTCCGCGGCTAGTGGAGCTTATTTATCTTGTTGTTTCTGAATGTATTAAAATATTTTATTTTATTCAATTATGTAATACCTACTCATCATCTGCCTGGCCTTTACCCCAACTTCGTTGGGGTCGGCTCCCAGTCTAATCAGATGCAGCTGAGTAACAGTATCTAGTATAATTATGAAATACTATAAAATGCAAAAAATACAAAATAGTGTTCTGACTAGATCGGAATTCGATTGACTGTAATCGCATGTTTATGTATTGTTTATGACACTCAAAATACGAAAAAAAAAAAAAAAAAAAAAAAAAAGTAAAAAACGACTTCAAAAAACTAAAAAGTATAAAATAATATTAGAGGTTTTATATCAGCATGTTAAAAAGATGTTTCAATCTGACATCTGGATTTTTACTGTTCTATTTGACGTCTTCGGAGTAAATTTTATTTCTCATATAATTCCGTTCTTTTTCTTTACCTATTTTCCATACTGCTAAACATCCACCCCTCAAAAGGTTATGGGCCCAGGAGATACGATGCAGACGCGGATCGAGTTATTAAATAAAAATAATTACGACACTTGGAAAATTCAGGTACGAGCCTTACTTATAAAAAGTGATAATTGGGACTATGTAAGTGGGCGAAATGAAAAACCGGATGAGGAGACTGCTAATGAATTAGAACTGAGGAAGTGGTTGATGAATGATGAAAAGGCGAAGGCAGACCTAATATTAGCTATCAGTCCCAGTGAGCTAAAACATATTCGGGGATGTTCCACATCTAGAGAAATATGGTCAAAGCTTGAGGCTACATATGCTTCCAAAGGTCCTGCGAGGAAAGCTATTTTATTGAAGGAACTTACTTTAAGTCACATGAAGGAGGGTGACGATATGAGCAATCACCTATCTAAGTTTATAGATGCCGTGGATAAACTCGGTGATATGAATATAAAAATTCATAGTGATTTATTGTCGATTTTGCTGCTATATAGCCTGCCTGAATCATATACAACCTTTCGATGTGCAATGGAGTCGCGTGATGAACTACCTGATATAGAATTTTTGAAGATAAAAATTCTGGAGGAAGACATGTCGAGGCGACAGTTGAGTACAAGCACGACAGAGGTACAAGGTGCAATGTACGTAAAACGAAGTGGACCTAAGAGAAAATCGAAAACAAACCCGAATACGACGATTTCCAACCAAAGTTTCAAGTATAAATGTTACAAATGTCATAATATCGGACATAAGGCTTCTGAATGTCACTTAAAGACAAGAAACCAGGAGACAAGGTGTGCAACTGAAATAGAAGAACCAATAAGTGAATGTTTAGATGTATTTAATTGTTTAAATGTTTCAGATGTGATTAATAAGCAATCATGGGTTCTTGACAGCGGCTGTACATCCCATCTCTGTAACGACAAAGGCATGTTTAATGATACATTGTTACCTTATGGAGGAAAGTTGAACCTTGCTTGTGATCTGTCAACAAATGTTAACGGTAAGGGTAGCGTTAGATTATGCACTGCGAATACGAATAATACGCGACATATTGAGCTTCGTGACACCTTATATGTTCCTGATCTTAGGAGCAATCTAATATCAGTAGCTAAAATCACGGATAAGGGGCATGTAGTCACTTTTGACAAAGATGCTGCTTATGTAACTGATGCTAATGGCACTGTGAAAATGACTGCTGAAAGGATAGGAAATTTATATTATGTGAGAAAAGTAAATGATGTGATGATGAATGCTAGGAATGTAGATTTACGTTTATGGCATGAGCGTATGGGGCATTTGAATGCAAGAGATCTAATGAAGCTACTGAATAGTAGTGGTGTTGACGTAAGGGAAGAAGATCTAAAAGAAGTATATAATTGTGGTGTTTGTGTGAAAGGTAAAATGAGTGTATTACCATTTTTGAGGTCTAACGGTCCATGTAATGAGTTATTAAGATTGATACATTCCGATGTAGTTGGTCCAATGAAAAATACATCTCTTGGCGGAGCAAAATACTTTGTCACTTTTATTGATGACAGTACACGTTGGTGTGAAGTGTACCTTTTAAGCAAGAAAAGTGAAGTATTAAACACGTTTAAGACTTACAAGAGTTATGTTGAGAAACAGACTGGTAGAAAGATTAAATCTCTACAAAGTGATAATGGTGGAGAGTATTGTAATAAAGAATTTGAACAATTCTTAAAGGAAGAAGGTATTCAGCAAAGACTTACTGTACCTCACACTCCACAAATGAACGGGGTGAGTGAGCGTATGAATCGCACATTGGTGGAAATGGCGAGATGCATGTTGTTATCATCTGGCTTGTCTACAGGTTTTTGGGCTGATGCAGTAGCGACCGCTTGTTATGTAAGAAACCGATGTCCTACTAGCAGCTTGAATGGCGATACACCGTATCAAAGATGGTATGGAAAACCAGCGAAACTAGAAGACCTTCGTAGCTTCGGAACAAAAGCGTTTGTTTTAGACAAGACACCAGGAAAAGATAAATTTTATGCTCGTGCTCGAGAAGGAGTAATGATTGGATACCCAAAGACTTCGAAAGGTTACAGAATCTGGGTACCGGCTGAAAATAAAGTTGTTATTGCCAGAGACGTAAAATTTCATGAAAATTCTTCAAATATTAAGGTAAGGAACGATTCTAAAGTTTTATTAGAAGTGACCAAAGAAAAAGATGAATTGAAAGAAGAGCAAAATTATAGAGAATTTGATATAGTTTTACCTAAACAAATAAAATTTACATTGTCAAATATTGACGAAGAAATACAGTCTAATGCCAATAATAGGATTGATATTGGTGATCATGAACAAGTTGATCAAGGATTAGATATCAATTCAAGCCAGCAATTGACAGATAGGTTCACTGTGGATAGTGATGAGATACCTAATGAGAGTAATATAAATCCTATTAGTGAAGGTGGGACACCGAGACTTAAACGTGGTCCTGGAAGACCAAAGCTGTTGAAAGGTCAATGTGGAAGACCGAAAAAGGTTTATCATATGCAACCAGATACAAGTGAAGAGGCAAATATAGAACCAAATCAACAGGATGATGAGATGGAATACTTTTCAGCGGCAGCAGAAATTTCACTTGATGAAGTATTGAAAAGTGATGAACGCAATGGCTGGGAGGAAGCTATTCTATCTGAAATTAAAAGTCTTGTGAAGAATGATACTTGGGATATAGTAAAAAAACCAATGGATCGTCGAGTCGTAGGTTGTCGATACGTTTTAACTATAAAACAAAACATCGATGGGACGGAGAAAAAGAAGGCACGACTAGTAGCAAAGGGCTATAGTGAGAAGTATGGTGTTGACTACCATAGAACCTTCGCTCCAGTGGCTAGACTTCAAACGATCAGATTGCTATGTGCTCTTGCTGCTGAAAAAAATCTAGAAATACATCAAATGGACATAAATACGGCATACTTGAACGGATCCCTGGAAGAAGAAGTTTACATGCAAGTTCCTGAGCTTTTTAAGGATAGTCTTCGTAAACTGATGAAGGAAGAAAGTCGAAGTTCTATGCGTATGAGGCGTATGTTCAAAGATCTGGAGGAAGGAGGCAATATCTGTCGATTGAAAAGATCTTTGTACGGTTTGAAGCAAGCAGGTCGGCAATGGTATCTAAAGTTGGATGAAAAACTGAAGATGTTTGGTTTGAAACGAACTATAAATGAGCCATGTATGTATCACATGAAGAGAGAAGATGGTGCAATGCTCTTAGTGACCATATATGTCGATGACATATTAGTGGCAAGTCAGGATAGAACGTGGATAGACACTTTTAAAAAGGATCTAGCTAATAAATTTGAGTTAAAAGATTTTGGTACTGCCAAATACTGTTTGGGTATTAAGATTGAGAAAAAGGATAATGTAATTTCTTTGTCGCAAAAGCAGTATATTAATGACCTTCTTAAGAAATACAACATGGATAAATGCAATCCTGTTTCGACGCCATTGGAAATAGGACAAAAGTTTGAAATTAATAAGGAAGACACGAACGAAGTGTGGCCTTATCGTGAACTGATAGGTGGTCTTATGTATTTGAGTGTAGGAACGAGGCCTGACATATCTCATGCTGTTTCTAAGCTTGCTCAGTTTACTACATGTCCTAAGAAATGTCATTGGATTGCGGCGAAACGTATTCTTCGTTATTTGAAGAAAACAATTAATTATTGTCTTGTTTATAAAAAGACTAGTAAAAGTTTGCAAGGTTTTGCGGATGCGGATTGGGGTAACTGTTTGATGGATAGATGTTCATATTCAGGTTACGCATTCATACTAGGTGGTGCGGCCATTTCGTGGAAATCTCAGAAGCAGAGAACAGTAGCTACTTCATCCACTGAGGCCGAGTATGTAAGTTTGAGTGAAGCCATGAAGGAAGCAGTATACTTGAATAGCTTACTTAGCGAACTTAATTTATGTAATATGTCACATGTGTCAATGTACGTAGACAATCAAGGAGCCATTTGTCTAGCAAGAGATCCTGTGTTTCATAGTCGTAGTAAGCACATTGACATAAGATGTCATTATATCAGGGACGTACTCAGGGACAAACCAGTGGTTCTTAAATATTTGTCGACCGATCACATGTTGGCAGATATTCTAACAAAAGCCTTGCCTGTTTGTAAGCATATTAAGTGCGTAACAGAGTTGGGAGTACATGCTGATTAAGGGGGCGTATTAGAGGTTTTATATCAGCATGTTAAAAAGATGTTTCAATCTGACATCTGGATTTTTACTGTTCTATTTGACGTCTTCGGAGTAAATTTTATTTCTCATATAATTCCGTTCTTTTTCTTTACCTATTTTCCATACTGCTAAACATCCACCCCTCAAAAAATAATATTCTTAAAAAATTTATATTATCAGCTTCTGAAGTCAGGCCTTTTAATTCTTCAATGCACCTAGCTTGGCAGTGGCACCGACTTCAGAAGCTAAGTTTTTTAACAAATTTATTTTATACTTTTTAAGTTTTTTATAGTCGGTTTTTACCATAATCTTAGAATATTTTCGCTTCCCTCAAGTTTTTACTTTTTTTTTAGAGTTTATTTAATTTATATGATACCTATTGACTTTCAAATTTTGTAGAATAAAGATTGAGTTGATTGTTTTAAACGAAAATACTTATCATATCTTTACATTCCAGCTTCTTGAAAACTACAAAGTGGGCGACGAGGTTTCAATATCCATGGAGATTCGGCCTCGCAACAGCACGGGTCTCCTGCTCAGCGTGCACGGCAAGAAGGACTACCTTGTGCTCGAGCTGCTGGAGAACGAAGTGGTGGCCAACGTGGAGAACGGCAACGGACCGTTCCGGGCAAGTTACTCTCTCGGGAACAAGTTCTCGCTGTGTGACGGCAACTGGCATAAGATTCACGGTAAGCTGTAATAAGTGTTCTGTATTTTATGAGCGATTAAGTCGTTTCACGTATAGACATGTACTAGCTGCGACATTTCCGACAACGGAGAGACTTAATACTGGGCGTTCATGTTGCAGTAGACATGGGCGTTTTTGGATTTTTACGCAATCGGATAAATATCCGATTTTAGATTTTGAAATCGATTTGGAGCGGCTCCGGCTCACAGTTTCGATCGTCAAGAATCATCATAATAGTAACAATCTAAATTAGATCTTATTACTTCCTTGTGTAGTTTTATTGTTCAATGAAACCTCTAAAATTCATATCTATCGAATGTAGTAAAATTAGCTTTGTCTTTTTTATTCTACCGAACGCTGGCCTAGTTCGAAAGAGAGGAAGCGAATCTCATTAGTTTGTGACAGTGTGTAGCAAACGATTGCGCGGTGCGGTTTGGATTTGGAGATTTTGTAGGTTTGGATTTATGGCTTGGATTGTGAGGTCGATGTAGATTTGCCGTAGTTTTGTGAAATCGGTTTATCTAGTTCGGATTATCGATACGATACGATTTGTTACTGAAATCGGATTTTAGATTCGTTTTGATATATCTGAGTCATGTCTATGTTGCAGTGGTAAAGTCGCTGTACGTGGTGTCGGTGGGCGTGGACGGGCACTTCTCGAAGCCGGGGCTCGGTGCTTACTCGTCGACGGACACGCGATCCGCGCTGTACATCGGCGGCCACGAGCGCCCCATCCACAAGGTGATTGTAACAAAAATATAAAATAAACATAATATAGTATAAATAATTATAGATAGAATAAACATTATAACATAACTTAGTATATAATAATTATAATTATAGAATAATAGTTTATAAATGTGACGTTAAAAATCAAACGTGGCCATCTCCACACAAATCATTTTTTGAGATTTTGATTTTTTTTTAAATAACGGCATTTTTTTAAAATCAGAATCTCAAAAAATGACGTGTGTGGAGATAGCCACGTTTGATTTTTAACGTCTCAAATATACCTAATATTAATGTTACCGCCTCTTCTAATCCTTGCAGCACCCTAACAGGGTCTTGTACCAGGTTAGTTTATAACAACTTATGTATACATTGTGCAATAAATAAATAAATTAATTAATATAAAAAAGGTGCGCGGCGTGCGCTCGCGGCGAGGCTTCACCGGCTGCATCAAGAACATCGTCATTGGAGAGTCGCCCGTCAAAATACCACTCACAGCCGCCGGAAGGAACACCCATATCGGAGTGTGTCCCGTGGACTAAGGGGCAACAAGTTTCTTAGTTTTAAGCAAAACTGTTCAGATTTATATCATTAAAAGAGATACTTAATTATTACAATATATCTATGAATTTAATATTGCACGCATACTTTCTTCCCGCTGTAAACCGTTCGCTTTAATCCTCAGAGTATCATATCAATAATTATTATTATTCTTATAATTTGTGTATCACAGGTATCAGAAAAAAATATTCATCACTCATGCTCTGAAAGTGAGTCATTGTTTGCAAATAAAGCAAAAACATTTTGAAAATCTGTTCAAATACAATAATTATATGAACTAGTTGTTTTTTTAAAGCATCCCCAACATTATACAAGTTCTTAAAGTAATTTAAACCAAATGAAGATTTGGGTCATGGCGACCGCCACAATTCAAATTGCAATTTCGCAACACTCGGGCGAGCAAACTTGCTAAGGGAAAAGGAATTCAAATAAATATGAACACAATTTGACACATTTAAGACAATATATTAATCTAGTGTAAAATTTCAAATTATGCAGTAAGTAAATATTATCTGCTAATTATTCAACTAACGACAATGGTATAAAAACTTAAATTAAAACAATTATAAGTCATGTACGTTTTGTGCCTTGCCAAAGCTTGCCACAGAATTACACAATTTTGACATTTCACCCAAAATGCCTCTAGCATAATTTTTCATTCTTTCCCTAAAAACTAAAAAACTTTCCTCATACCTACAAGTTGAAAATAACAATGAAATAATAGCTTTGTACAGCGACTAGGGAATAAGTAAAGGTTTTAGATTTTTAATAAATAAAGGATCTAGCAAGGCTTTTCCCAACTATGCATAGATTTATCGATATAAGTATCGAATTCTAATGTCAGATTTGATATAAATTTCTGTAAAACGAGTCGGAAGCAGTGTAGCGGAACAAGAGCGGAACATAATATTATATTGACGTCTTGATAAATTCAACTACCCTTACCAAATTGGATGGATCTAGTTTTGGAACATTTTTTGTTATTTAATTTGGTCCAGCTTACCTAATTAGGTAAGTAACTCGTTAAAAAACTTAAAAGTAACTCGTTAATGATAATAGGTACACATCGTTATGGATTTTGATGCTATTATAATATTGGAAGCCGATTTAAGGGGGCGTCAGAACCAAGAGCTGCCAGTGATATGGATAACGAACTATTCGATAGACTTATTAGAATTAACAAAGAAATTACCTAATCGAATGAATCAAAGCAGTTTATCGATTCGATTGTATCGAGAAGATCCGTGCTCGCACGGCAGACGGGGCTGAGTATCAGTATTTTATACGGAGCGACTGCCTTCTGACTCTCGATACCCAATAACTGGAGATTCCGCGACCCAATTACTGGGAGATACCGATACCCTAATGGTTAGACCGGTTATCAGTCTGTTCGGGCTGCTGACTACACGTAACCATTGGTATTATTATAACAACCGGGACCGACTGCTTAGTGCTCTCTGAGGCACGGAGAAGTCTCAATGTGAAAAGACCGGTCACCCATCCAAGGACTGACATCCGCAAGCGAAGCTGTATCTCGCAGAATATATTAGATCCGCGCGATAGCTATTTAGATAAGCCCCTCAATATTTAAATATTTACTCAATTAATCAATTACAATATTTACTCATCTGACGAAACACAGACATTCATACCTATTTTTCAAGGCCCACCGCGGTCTCTTGTGATTAGAAAGGGTAGTTAATTTAACATAGGATTAAAAAAATGGGGATGTTCAAGCTAACACAATTTCATTTAAAATAACAATGAATAAATAAAGTATTTTTACAAATAATGTTTGGAGAAACACTTAATTTTGGGATTAAAATTCAAAATGTGCAAAAGTTTCATTTGTCTAGCTTTTTCCAAACTATGTTGGGGACCAAGTCCAACCATCAGCAGGAGTACAGATCTTCATGACTAATTTATCGCATCGGCTTAGCAAAAGTATTCAAATATAGTGGAAAAAGTGTCGATAACGTAGATCCAATACAGTCCAAACAAACCTTAATCCGTTGATGAAAGTTTCCGTTTTAGCACTATCGCGATATATTAAATATAAATTTATTTCAACCTGTAACGACAATACACTGACGGTCGTTATGGTAATGGTTATGATTATTACGACACTTGTTCCCCTATATTTAAATACTTTTGCTGACCCGCAGGGTAATCACGATACACACTCGCAATCGGAATCGATTCAATTTTGACAGTCCAACAAACTACATTGCGCGGAATGCTTTTAAAACCTTTACGCCTAAAATTTGAGCAACGCAATGAACACTGTTGTAGTGTCAAAATTGAGTCGATTCCGATTACGAGCGTGCATCGTGATTAGGTAGCCGATGTTATTGAGTACCCGAGATGTTTCGGTCTATTCGGACACTAGAGCGCTATCACACTAGCGAATTGCGAACGTGTTTTGAGCGAGGCGATTGGCTTAACGTTCCCACCGCGTGTACGCAACGAGCTGCAACGTTTACGTAGGAAACAAAAGCGGATACAACGACGGGTTTAGGAGGATCGCGTGACGGTGTCGCTGCGCACCCGCGGCAAGTTCGCTGCGCGCTTGTTGTGACTGCGCTGCAAATATGTTCACTAATCGCCTCCCTTGAAACACGCTCGCAAATCGCAAATGTGATAGAGCCCAGATAAACTTGCAGTGTATCTGACGCCGACTGTGTTTATTTCTCAAAATAATAACACACAAGGCGCAAATCCATCAATACCAAAATTTGCAATGACAGTCCATTTGATCAACTGCTAATTTCTTTGTTGATTCTAATGTGTTTCTGGAATGACTAGTTATCCAGGCCAAATGGATCACCGGCATCTCTTAGATCTATAGCTATGGACGCACCAAAATCCATTTTACAAAATATTTACGATTTGTATTAACAATATGGAGTATAACTTTAGACAGTTGCTACGAATTCATTAATATTCGGTAAGGTTGACCAAATTAATTATCAACAAGATCAAAGCGACGAAGTTCCACGTGCTACATTACTAACGATCTTGTTTTAAAGAAGAGTTATATCAAATTTTACTATAGATTTCGATAACAATCTATGCTCGCAATGCAGATGCGGCTGAATATCAGTATTTTACCAGGATCGACTGCTATCCAACCTCCGCATCGCAATTACTGGGATATACTGATACCATAACTTCGGAAAAGATAAAAAAAAACAATCATAAAAAATAATGAGCCTACGTTATACACAGTAAGTCGTCATTACGAACACGTTTACTATGGGAACAAATTTAAATCAGCTATTCCATACATTTAGTGAAGTAAAATTGAATTATCTGAATAGAAAAGTAGTTATTTTTTCGGAATTTCGGCTTTTACCCAATAGTAAACGTTGTTTAAAATGATGAGAACCCTTTTCGGCTTAATGTACCCTTTCAGACTGACGATGTAAATGTAGGAATCTGAGATATGCGGTATGAAAAGGTAATAACGCAATTAATTCCGTATACTTAATTTTTACGAACACATATTAACAATTTATATGAAGGTGCAAGAATGAGAATTAAGTGCGAAGACCGAGCGAAGAATTGCAGACTGTGTGAAAGGCAAGAGAAGAAGCTTAAAGCAAGGGGGAAGGTAAGGAAGTCAGAAAATTTTGACCCAGTTATAGAAACACAGTGTGCATTCGCACTAAACCAGTTTCCAAACGACCGAAGGGAGGGTATAAGTGCTTTAAAAAGTTAACAAAAAAAATCATATAAAAAATCCCAAACAATTGAAGCAATCATGGCAAGTTTATTTTCGAAATTGACTTAAAATGACCAAATTGGGGGCCTTTTTAATCGGTCACAGAAATGTTGACGGGATCGTGCGACTCAAAAGATAACGAGGCGATGAATTAATGATGACCCTAAATGATTAAGGGAAAGGGAAGAGGAAGGCGGGCCGAATGATAGTCGGAAATTGTCTGATGACAGTTGGGAGCAGCCACGACCCTCAGTTTAAGATTTATCGAAGGAAATACAGTCAGCGTATGCTGTTGAGAAAAAAGATATCATAGCCAACATTATGTCCGAAGATGCTGAAAGTGCACCAGATAGAAGAACAAGTCGATAACTGTTCGAAGATTTAAAAAAAAATAACCATATTACTTTCTGAACACGAAAACGTACATAGACATTTAGTAAAAAAAACAACACGTCTTCGAAATAGGCGGATTATTTCACAAGTAGGATGAAAGAAAATTCATATAAATTGCAATACTTTGTCACATCTGCTGCCTTCTTTCACGAAGTCTGTTATAAATCACACTGTTAAATCTCATATCGTTCTGGTCAAGCAGAGGGAAGTTCATTCATTGAAAATAAATACATAGCACATCTACGTAGCACCTAAATCCGGTCTCTGTTCCAATTCATAATAGTGCCATTGATATAATTCATACTTCTTTTTCAGTAGCAAACGGTAGCAAGTGTGACATTTATGCACAGCGCATGAGAAATCATTGCCTGTGAAATTGATGAAACCACAAAATTTATTATTTTCCTCAAATTATATTGATTTAAATATAGCAATCATTGCCATACCTACTTCGAAGTGATAATTATTACTCCAGTCATCTGATAAGAAGCATCGTCCCCATACATTCGCCCAAGACATAGTCACTCAAACATCTGCCGCATCACGACACGAATTTCAGAAAATGCTGCTCTTAACTGTTCCTACTTTATTGAGGTCCTTAATAAAATAAAATACCTTGTAAATATTTACACATACAACATTGCACACATAAACAAAGTAAAAAATTTACAACATAGTACACGTGACTAACTAAATGATACAATAATATTTGGTAACACAGAAAATTGAAACTCTTCACTCGTAATTGGTAACTATTAACTATAACATTAAGTAACGTTAATAACAATAATTTATAACTTTTAAATAATAGTACTTCAAAATAGAACGAAAGGTACAACATACAGATTTATCAAAATACGTAAAAAGATTATGCGCTAAGTTATTATTAAGAACATATTAAAAAAGCAGAAATCGTTCAAATCCACGTTACCGGTGCAACACTGACGCGGTGGCTACACTCATGGGAATATGAAGAAAGCGCGGCACGGACCGCAGTAGATAGAGTAACCAAAGACAAGTAAAACGTGATACAATCAAGAGGAAATTGATGAAATACAAAACATTAAATGACAAAAAGTTTTGTCAAGAGAAAGGAATTGCTTTTCGTTCTGAAGAAAGAAAGAAAGAAAAAAGTATTTATTTCACAGCACAAAAACAATTTTAAAGATAAAGTAACAAAAAATAAAAGAATAAAACATGTAAAAGAAAAAAAAGTTTTTTTTTTATCTAAAATAACAAATGGGTTGTACGTCGCAGCTGTGTCAAAAAGGCTTCCAGTTCGTTCTGTGCTTTGTTATCCGCAAATTCAGAATTGTAGGGTAAAATTTCATTATTAAAATTACGAATACGAAAATAACGATCTCACAGATAAGAAGGAAGTTTTTAGACATTTCAAGGAATAAGAGAGATCGGAATCCTCAGCTTTAGAAACCAGCATGCGCCACACTCGCCAAAAGATTAGAGATAGAAGTGACACTGCAACGCAGCCTTCAATTTGGGGCAAGAAGAGCTGCCAAAAGATGAGCTTGGTTTTGTCTTCTGACCTAAGAAGTTCAAGAACTGCAACGTTCCTGAATCATAGCACCTCGCGATATTAACTTAAACGTTAACTATTCAACGATTTCTGCCCCTTTCAAAACTGTAAGATTATACTAAGGAATGAAAAAAATTTAGGTCATACCACATAGACGTTAATTTACAAGAATGACTATAGTTTAATTGATTAATTCAAATATGCCGTACAATAGTAGACAACAATGACACTAACGGTAAGCCGCAAAGCGAATATCTGTCAGAGGCAAGGCCAGAGCGGCCCGGGCAGCACCAGATACTTTAAAAAGCATTGTGGTACGAATTTCTATCAAACCATTGCTAGAACGGAAAACAGCGGTTTGATAGAAATACCCAATCTGAAGTTGCCCTGGACCGGTCTAGTCCCGTCGTCTGCTACCTTAGGCTGAGCGGCGCGGCGGCTTATACTAGCTTACAATTATGTAGTAATACAATAAATTACTGCTTTTACAGACATGATTAGAAAAATACATTCGAATCTTAACATTTAACTTAATTAGAGTTTTACGGCCTAATAACGTTGCAACTGGTAAACAAATACAATAAATAAATCAACAGAAATATAAGTCCATCTGATAACTATGAAACTATTGTAACAGAGCCATTCCGTGCGGAGTACACGCTCGATTTCAACGATATTCCGACAAACGCTACGTCTCGCATCGCAACTCGCTAGCCTAGGCTTACTACGAACTCTTATAACAGGGCTGAAATTGAACTGCTCAGAAATTTCCAGAATAAGCTGACCTTTCATTGTACGTAAAGCCTATACAGTGCGAGGTCAGCTCATACTGGAAATGTCTGGGCAGTTCAATTTCAGCGCTGCTATAAGAGTTCGTAGTAAACCCCCTGGTCGGCCACATCGAAAAGGAAGTCGTGTCACAAGCAGGCGTGGTTATTTGCAAACAGTCTTATGGTTATTAAATGTAACCACGTTATATAACAGGGGATCTCCAGCAATACTATGGACCAATGGAGTGTTGGCCCCGCCATCCACCATTAACCGTCAACGCCATATAAAAACCACCGCCCGACCCTCCCGTTGCATACGTTGCACGTCACAATTCAGTCAGTTTAATGTAGGGTAACATTTACATTAATCTAACTAAGGTCCAAGTTCACCGACAACATAACAGATGATTGTTGGCAAGTGTTGAGAACGAGGTTAAACGCAATATGTCAATATATAGTTAGTTATCTGTGTCTCTTTTGGTGTGCGCTCTGTCTTGTCTGTGGTCCTGTATAAAGTTGGTTGTGTGCTAATTTAATTTATTAAATTACAGTTAAAACTTGATTACGCCTTTACTTATTTCATAATCTATCAGGTTATGGGCCCAGCACGCAGATCAACAATCTATCAACAATTAGGACAAAAACTGCCGTTTAAACACGAATTTTTATATGGACAATCGGTCGATTTCATTTTAAACATCTGTTATATTGTTGGTGAACTTGGGCCTAAGAGCTTTAGCAGTTAGAGACCGAAACTGTTAATAAGCTCTAACATTTTCTAACATTCCAATAATATATCAATCAGTTGTTCCAATCTGATGAAAATATCATTCTCATTAATCGCGCTGTTACAAACGCTTCATCGCCTGATAATGCTGTCTCTTAAATCTATAGTCTTCCTACCACTTTCCCTGTGCGAGTAAATTATTATAGAACCCACGAGTGCATGTTTGTACTTGTCTCATTTTCCTTTTTATTTATATCATATTATATGACATTTGCTAATTTCATAGTAGCTCTCAGAGAGTCAAAGTTCAGAGCTACCACACAATCACATGACGCTTCTACCGGACCGAAACACGTCACCTGCCCGCCTACACACGCAAGCAGGCGCCGGATACGGCTAATGGATCTAGACAAGAGACCAGCCCATTATGCGTATGCACGTGCACTGACATACAAATAATTAGGTACTTGTTCTCCATCTATATCAGTGCCATACCACTACAATCACTGTAGACTCCTGGAGGCTTACTACGAACTCTTATAGCAAGGCTGAAATTGAACCGCCAAGATATTTCCAGTATGAGCTGACCTCGCACTGTATAGACTTTTCGTACAGTGAAAGGTCAGCTTATTCTGGAAATTTCTGGGCAATTCATTTTCTGCCCTGCTATAAGAGCTCGTAGTAAACCCCCTATTCCTCGCAAAAAGAAGGAGCGTCGAAGACCGCCATCTTAAACATAGCCTACTTCCGTAACAGGCTATGTTTTGTAAAACATTCCATATGTTAACTTTGTGAAACAAATATTAGCAAACCTACGTAAAAGACTTGGTGGAGAAGGAGGATTATAGCTCCAGGTTTGTTCGAACGAATTGGAGAGTTGGACCAGAGATATAAAATGGTTTGGATACGAGGCTTATCAGCAATAACGTGATGGAAACCAGGTTTATCGATAGAGCAGGCGTTCAAAATCACTGGCTGGGTAGCCTTTGAGTATCCATAAGCGCGATGCCTTACTGCAGAAAATAACAAGCTACATGTTTGTCTCCGCTCGTTATTTTGTTCCGTAAACACCGCACCAACAATCCTTGTAGCCCGTGATGCTGATCGCCAAAATAAAACAGTTGCAAGAACCTATCCTAGAGATTATAGACACCGATAACATTACTCATATATTCACAATGATCTATGAAATAATGCGAGTAAATATTCCAAAGACCATTAATGACACATTTTTTTTGTATTTTTATTTTTATATAAACGAAGACTTAAGTCTAGAAAGAAATAGTGTGGTTAAGAAGTTATGAAGACAAGGGACAAGTGCAGTGTTGTCTTGAAGAAAAAACTATTGAAAAAAAAAGCAACGTGGTTATCAAGTTTTAGGTCCACCGAAGCAGAGTTCTGAGGTATACTTGATGGTTACTTAACTTCGGAAGCACGGTACAGAAACAGCGGAAAGTTACAGCCGACTGCGAAGGCACTACACTAATAATTGATATAAAAATGTTTCCGACATACGACTGCGTGTTGTTTCTTGCACACAGCCCTATATCGGCAAACTAAATTAATTGCAAAGAGCTCGCGTCCACGCCGCCCCCGACGGTCTTCCGTTGCTTTCTGCCTGCTGCTTCCGAATCGTGCCTTTCATTAATATAGAAATGTTTACTACACATGGTTGCACCAATCTGGCAATGGTGCAGTCATGTGTCCGCTTTCATAATTATCAATAAAAAGTCAAAGTAGCATCGGTTACTGTGAGTCGTGCCGCGAGCCGCCACATCGCGCCTTAAAACAGCATAGATCGTGAGTCACGCGTATAAGATTCTGCGGGTCTATCGCGTAACAAAATGGTAATGAACATCAGACTGGTAATAAACTTCAATACGATCGAGAGAATCTAAACTTCGAGGCATCTTGTAAAAAAAATACTGATCTTATGATCAGTATTTTTTTTTAAGATGGAGACCCAACTTTATAGTTGGGTCTCCATCTTTAAGGTTTCATTAAGTTTATGCTCTCAAGATCGTATTGAAGCATATTACCAGAGTCTGATGTTCATTACCATTATAGTTACGCGGTAGACCCCGCTGATCTGCATATGAGTTAGGGACTATACTTAAAGCAGACACATCAAAATTTTTACCTAACCTAACACACCTTACAACACATAAATTATTTACAAATAAACTTATTACTAAATAAATAATTATACATTACAAAAAAATATTGCAACTAGAGGTATTGAGAGTGTCTTCTGCGTGTAGGAAGGCTAAGGCTTGAAGATAAACGGTCAAAGATATTCCTGAGAAAGAAAAATATAATTATAATGGTTTACTCGTTTTGAAACCGATTAAACTTTTTTTATATCTTTTAGATTTTTGAGTTGTAATCAACAAGATTATGCCAGCCTACCAAAGTGCTAGCTCATTTTTATTTTATGAAAAAGGTGTTTTTTTAAATACCCAAATACATATCGTAAATTAGTATTTTTTTATAAAAATTGCTTATTGCTTCTTGGAATTAATATAGTTATCGCAAAACTTTATGAACTCTCGGAAGTTGAACGCGTGTGTTATAGGTGCTAGAGGGACAGAGAGAGAGAGAGAGTTCAGAGCTCAGTTCAGGGCTCATAAACATTTGCGCGTACTATACTGATCGCAAAATATGCAGTTAGGAACATTGCAAGGCGGATTGAATAAGATACTAACTATGATACGACGAATATGATAGGATGATACTAACCCTGCACTACTGATGTTGGCTCTCGACAATCAGCATGATAGACTGGTGTTGTGGAGCGTCCGCGTGGATGGTGGGCACGGAGCGCAAACACTCGATCTGATGAGCTGCCCAGTCTTTCTTTTGGCAGTACGTCGAGCAGTACGGCGTGCGACGGCAGAGAGAGCACTCGGCCGATGCCTCGCGGTTGCAATTCGCACACTAAATAGAAAAACTCTTTTTAAGGAAGTGATAGGTTTGGATGTAGCTAGAATTTAATTTCAGACGGTTCAGGTTACTGTTGTATGGTAATTTTGAGTACAGTCGATGGAGGTTCATTTTACTGATTTTTTATGGATTATAGTTTTCATGTAGCGTGGTTTTGAACCTTCGAAATTTTGCTAGAAACAACGCCTACGCATATACAGGGTGACCGGTTGAACGAGGGAAACATTGAAGAAGGGTATTGTAATCATCATTATGAACAACTTTTACTATGGGACCAACCCTGAAATCAGGAATTAAAAATCAACTGTTCCATATAAATAATTCAATATTAAGATATGCGTGATTTGTTACGCATGCACCTGGTTGTTACTGCTCTCAAAATGGCGGTGCCTTACATAGCGTCACCGAGCACAAAATGGCGCCGCGCATGCGTATTTATCTAATAAGGGGTCGCAAATGCGCCTGATGTCTGTCCTCAAAACGGCGGTGCCTTACATGGCGTCACAAAAAACAAAATGGCGCAGCGCATGCGTGTCTATCTTCTAATATGGCGTCGCTTATGCACCTAATGTCTGTCCTTAAAATGGCGGTGCCTTGTAAAACAAAATGGCACCGCACTTGCTTGTTTATATAATATGGCGCAAGCGCCTGATGGCGGTGCCTTTCATGGCGTCACGTCACCGAAAACAAAATGGCTCCCCGCATACGTGTTCATCTAATTTGGCGTCACCCATGCGCCTGATGTTAAAATGAAGTTGACCAACATGGCGTCACCGAGGGAGGTAGAAATGTAGCCGCGCATGCGCGCTTCCTTGGCTAAAGATACACAACACGGGTGCATTTAATTGCGCAAAGCAATATAAAAATTTAAAATATTGTTATAAACTTCAAAAAATAATTATAACGGCTGTGTTATGTTATACGACTAGTTAGCACATACGATGACTAGTTGAAATTTTTAGTTATCAAGCTAGATAAAGGAACATGAAAATAACAAAAATATTATTTAAACTCCAGCAGCTCGAGTAGAAACCTAGAAAAATTACATAGAATACTGAAAACATTCCTTAAATTCCGGCCGCTGACATTGAGCTAGAGAAAAAGTTATGCCACTTACTTTTTTAGCTTCTGTGTCGTCCACGTTGTGTAAGGACACCTGTTCGGTGTCGACATGGGCATCCACGCTTGCGGCTAACAACGCGGTGGCTCGTTCCTGTTCTAAACGCTCCAACTGCCTGGCACTCACGACCCGAACGTCCTCGACGCACTGCTTCAGTTCTGACGCTAACCTTACTAGAGATTGACCGATGTCGTCCAGTCTTTTGAGAACGCCACTCATTTCGGGTAGCCCTAAAAACGGTTTTATGTTTTAATAAATTAGCCAGATTTAAATGAAAATCAGGCGTTCGGAAATCAAACAAGTCATCAGCTTTGTTTGCACCGGTCGGTATCCACTGATCAACTTTCTAGTTTCCCAAACAACTGATATCCATTTTCAAAATAGTCGTTAATTTAAATTTTTTTTCACTTGAGATCATACATTTGGTAACGCAGTTATAATGTTTCTTTTAAATACGATATACGCAAGTATCTAAACAGCCGTGACAAGCTGTGACAAGACATGAGTTCACTTGACGACAACAGAAACGGAAATTAATGTAAACCGGTAGTAGCGGGAGCTAGGATACCTAGGGTAGTGGGCGATGTGTGGAAGGGGCAGGTGGTGGCTGGAGGGTGCATATGGTGGGTGGTGGGTGGAGGGTGCAGGTGGTGGGTGGGGGGTGCAGTTGCAGGTGGTGGGTAATTGTTGGTTGGTGGAAGGTTGTGGGTGGTAGGAGTTTGGTGACAGGGGTGGTGGGTGGTAAGTAACAGGGGGTGGTTGGCGGGTGGCTGATGGGTGTTGGGTGGCAGGTTGAGGAAGGGCGTTTATGAACTACAAGGATGGGATTAGAAGCCTGACCTAAGAGATGGTTAGAGGCCTGTGGATGGAAAGACTTAGTGGATAAGTAGTATAGTTGAAGAAATTTTGTATGCAATTTTTCAATAAATTTAGACTTTTCCAAAATAAATCCCCCATAATCCCTCCATTTTTAATTGCATTTTATTAAATCTCGTATTTCTTTGGAAATAGCTTTTTCCTTTTATTCTATCGGTATATTTTGATCTTGTTTGATCTATTTTCAAAATAGTCGTTAATTTAAATTTTTTTTCACTTGAGATCATACATTTGGTAACGCAGTTATAATGTTTCTTTTAAATACGATATACGCAAGTATCTAAACAGCCGTGACAAGCTGTGACAAGACATGAGTTCACTTGACGACAACAGAAACGGAAATTAATGTAAACCGGTAGTAGCGGGAGCTAGGATACCTAGGGTAGTGGGCGATGTGTGGAAGGGGCAGGTGGTGGCTGGAGGGTGCATATGGTGGGTGGTGGGTGGAGGGTGCAGGTGGTGGGTGGGGGGTGCAGTTGCAGGTGGTGGGTAATTGTTGGTTGGTGGAAGGTTGTGGGTGGTAGGAGTTTGGTGACAGGGGTGGTGGGTGGTAAGTAACAGGGGGTGGTTGGCGGGTGGCTGATGGGTGTTGGGTGGCAGGTTGAGGAAGGGCGTTTATGAACTACAAGGATGGGATTAGAAGCCTGACCTAAGAGATGGTTAGAGGCCTGTGGATGGAAAGACTTAGTGGATAAGTAGTATAGTTGAAGAAATTTTGTATGCAATTTTTCAATAAATTTAGACTTTTCCAAAATAAATCCCCCATAATCCCTCCATTTTTAATTGCATTTTATTAAATCTCGTATTTCTTTGGAAATAGCTTTTTCCTTTTATTCTATCGGTATATTTTGATCTTGTTTGATCTATTTTCGTTTGTGCACTTTATACAGGGACACACTGTATATTGTAATGAATAAATAAAAAAGATGATTTATTCTGGTCTAACAAGACCTGATACAAGAGGTCAAAACATGGATGGAGAATAGAGCAAAGTGGCGATTACTCCACCGAAAAGAGCTTAGCTCCGTCTTAGCTCTTGTAGATAGATACATACAAATCAACAGATAAATAATATTTTTTAAGTAAATATATTTAAAAAAAAATATAATTATTACAAATATTTTGTAAGAAGGAGGATTAAGGACCAATCTTCAGAGTGATTTATACTCACTTAAGATTTTGAAGCCGATACATATTTGCATCTTCACAGGTATAGATAAATGAACTTAATTTAATGCGCACGAAGCAGACAGGTTTAACCTTAACTAACTTGAAAAATTCTAGACTTTGTCCATTTGCAAGAACTACTACGTGCCCCATCGAAACTAGTACTTTTCTTTCGGAATTTAAATAAAAATAGTTTTGAAAAGTTTTTACATGCCACCGACACTTTAGTTGCAAATTATGGGACAGATTTAATAAACACAAGTAATTTTAAAAACTCAAAACGCGAAATAAAATAACACATTTTAAATTAATATAATTATGTAAAACTGGAGTAGGGAGAGATATGACCAGAACTAATAAAATCAGACGAACAAACCCAACAACCAAAAGAACCTAAATGAAGCAGGTCCTGTCTGGACCACCCTTTTATAAACTCCAGCCCGGGACTCAAATTCTCACGCATGCGCCCCGCCTTGTTAGGTCTCGAAGCATGCAAAAAGGGACTCTAGCGAGACTAACTCCGCCTATGATATCTACCTGTCTTCTCCATACTGTACTGTACTGCACTTTAGATTAATTTTGCATTGCATAAATAAATATTGGAAGGGAGTCGACAGTTTTATTGATTAAACGCGGTTCCTACGCAATTCCGGAACAAAGAACAAAGATCTCGAACTTTCCACAACAGCGGTTACCCAAGGGAAACCTTCTTTATCCATGGTCAAGGCTAACATCGAAGATTTTGACACAAAACTTAGAAAGTTAACTAAAAATTCTTTATTTTAGTATAGTTATACAGCCTCGTGTAGTCGAATGGTGGTGATACTTTAAGATTATGATCATAATATATATTATTATTTATTATAAGATAAGTCTAATTTGATTGCTTAGTTGCAGAAAATTCGCTGCATCGATCCAGTCTGCTCTACCGAGCTGCAAATAATATCATGTTTTCTTAACATTTAAGTAGGTGGAACTTATTTTATTGTTCTACGTAAGTTAGAATCACGTATATTTATATACACATCGTTTAACAGTTTTCATATCTATGAGCTGCATTTTCCTTTTCCTTGGTCGCGTCCGCATTATTGACCCTTGTAATCTTGCGAATATAACGTGGGGTAGGTCACGCGATGCGAGACGTAGGAAATGTTATGTTATTGAAATGAAAACAGGTATGTGGAGGACCAAAATAATATCATTTTAATTGTGTAGATAAATATCATTTGGTGTGTGAAGAATATAAGATTTATCAGTATTTAAATGATGAAAAATTTCAGTTTTCGTAAATATGGTTATTCTGTTTCTCTGCTGTCTCTGGTTCCCAATAACTTGATTAAAACAAGGTGGGTCTGGGTGTAAATGAAAATGTTTACTGCACCCAATATGCACGGAGTGTGGGGTGCATACCTTTATCGATCAGATCAGACCAGCTATGTTGCCTAGATACCAGTCCCGGGAACAGGGTACCGCACTGGCTGCGTGGGTAGTGAAGTCGAGGCAGGGTGGTAACACCTTCACCCCAACCCCGGATGCGCTTCCTCCTTGTAGCTGGTGCATTATTGATTTGGACCGGGCATCCGGGCAGCTCGGGTACTGAGCTCGAGAACAAAGAAACATATTTTTCTGATAACTGGGCTTGTAAGGACCTTATATTGGTGACTACGGTACTACGGATAGGTCAGGGATGATAACGAGCATTTTGATACTCAGGGTAAATAATTATAAAAATTGAGACGATTTCAACGACGAAGATACAGGATAATTTTTTATGTAGTGCGCATAATTTGTAGTCATTCAGTCTCTGTTCCTAAATGTAACCGCAGTATTGGGATACCCTTTAAAATAAAATGAAAATTCGACTTAGCATGGAGGACACGCATAATTTACTAGCGCAAGCCATACAAAATCATATTTACATTTTGTTTTGGGGTGAATTTTAGTACTGTGGTTGCATATGTAAACGACACTGAATTACTCTGCAAAATATGCACACTACATAAAAAAATATCCTGTATAATGCAAATGATCGCATCGGTTTGAGAAGAGGGAGCCATAAAAATCCATCCTCGTAACGATTTGACCTTGTACGAGTACAACAGGTCTCTTAACTTCGTCTGTGGTGACGTCACGTAACGTAGGTTAAGAACGGAGTCACGGAAGATAACGATAAAACCGCACACTTAAAGACGTTTCAATACAAAGCATGTGAACTTTTTATTGATGCTCAAGTTGTGTTAAGAAATGGCTAAGGAAAATGAACTTTATAAAGGATTTTATGACATTTATTATACATCAAAATGTTCAAATGTATATCTGCTTATTCCCTTCGCCAGGCACCTGGAATAATAGGGACCCGCCCAGCATTCAACGCGCAGGGTAAGGGATGCCTAGCTCTATTGATCGGAACGGTCATCTGCGCTCTAGGTTATCTAGATGTGCCCTTTGATAAAATAATTTATCGGTGCGATAATTAGAGAAATAATAAGTTTATGGATAAATCTATACATATAAAAAGACTTCTGTTGACTGACTAATGTATCAACGTACAGCCCATATCGCTCAGGCTAGAAACTGAAATTTTGACAGTAAGTTCCTTTTATGATGTACAGATGTAGGCATTCACTAAGAAGGTATATCTGAAGCCCAATTCTCGTAATTAATTTATAATATGACTGAAAGTTGACCGAACTGAGATTATATTATGAATTGACAAAAAGTCATGTATTCTACTCCTTTTAAAGTTCAGTCCGATTCCAGTATGATTTGGATTCAATCTTCTTACAAACTCATTTCAATCTCATTTTTGACGTTTGTGTATAGACGAGAGTGTCAATTTTATTATCTGTGTCAGTTCAAAATGTTAGCAGAATACCGATTTGCCTTTTAATCGACTTTCGATATCATTACAATATAATGTCACGTTTGACGTTGTTTGTTAGGGTAGGAGAATACCATTTGTGACATTTATGACATTGGTAGTAGATCGGAATGAGATCCGAACTATATTTTGAACATTTTTAATTACGAGAATTGGGCCTCTGGAAATTCCACCCTATGGGGTAAAATAAGGGATGAGTTTGTATTCAAATCCGTCATTTTTAAAGTTAAATCCATAAATTTTGGTATTTGGCGCTTCGGTTAGAGATAAAGAAACACACGTTCCAGGATTTTCGAAAATACTTCTCCTAAGCGGGTAAATATGGGGATGAAAATTTGTTTGAAATTCTGTCATGTTTTATCAACTTCCAAGCGAGCAAAGCCAGGGGGGCAACAGCTCGTACGATATTAGAAAAGTCTTCAAATTATAAATTGAAGAAATCAGTGAGACATTATTTGGATTTTACTGAAAAAATTATTATGAATAACATATTTTTATAACACTTTAGTAGGTCATCGCTATCTTTAATTGAATATTTATACTGAACTATAAAACGTATATTGTTCTAACATTTTACCCCACGCGCACAAATTTCCCGTTTTCCCCCGACATGTAGTTGATAATTGTACCCCGCGGAGTGCAAAATCAACAGTCTGCTGGCATTGCATCTTTCATTGATAAATAATTGCACCCCTCAACAGGTTGTTGACATTTCATTTTTCAGTGATAGTTGTACCCCACGCGGAGTGCAATGACATTGCATCGTTCACTGCTAATTGTACCCCGCGGAGTGCAAAATCAACAGATTGTTGACATTGCATCTTTTACTGATAATTTTACCCAGCGCGGAATGCGAAATCAACAGTCTGTTGGCATTGCATCTTTCCCTAATAATTGTACCCCGCGCGGAGTGCAAAATCAACAGGTTGTTGACATTGCATCATTTATCGCGCTCGCGCCGCGCCTTTTGCATAACAATATCGACCCCTCCCACTACTCCGGGATGCCTCGCTTTCCAGAGCACTTGACCTTGGCAAGCACCAGGTGCCGAGCCGACTGTGTTGCTCGTGACGTCATTTGTTTAGGTCGGGATTCGTGTCTAGGAGAAACGAACTGAAACGCTGACGTCATTGTTTTTCAGTCACAACAAACCCGTAGGCAGCCACACAATTCATGTTTCACGAACACTGGGATTGTGCATGAAGTTTGCGTGTGCCTGATATCAGATTTATAAAGGTTTTTGTCCACTATGCCTACCATACTACGACCGAAAGAAGAGCTTATCAAGCAAAAAAGAAGTTAGAGAGTTGTAGACAGGGTTAATTGCAGCCGACTGCGATGGCAACACGTCAACGTTTGATAAGCCATGACGCAATGTAATTCTCTATTTTCTTGTACAGGATGCGCGTTGCACTCCGCACGCAGGTAGCGGGGATGAATATAATTGATTACCGGGCCGGACCCACCCAAGGCATCCTTGACTGAAAATTTTTCTTCGTTAAAAAATGAAAATGGAAATTTTATGAAAACCGATGTTACAAGAACCCTCTGGTATCTATACGGGCAATAAGGGTTTTTGACAATATAAATTACGAATCGAAAACCGCTGTCGGCAAACTGACTTATCAAGAGTACACCTCTGTCTTAGCCTTCGAGAAATTAATGCATGACAATAACTCGATTGGATTCTTTCTGGTGGATAAGTTTATCCTTCCATGATTCCTCCGGTTTCCTGGATCGAGCAAATACTCAGTGCCATGTACACACCCCTTTTATCTAATGAGGACATAGATCTCGTGTCTATTGATCCCCCATCTACAACTGCATAATGTGAATTGATTGTGCAGCCTTTTTAAAAAGTGAGAGCATAATTTCCGTCCCTGGCAGGCAACGTGCCAACTGAGCCTCGTACTTGACCGCGCGGGGTTGTGGGTGTGCTTAGCATAATCGATCACACATCTGGATTGCAAGGCTCAAGTAAGAACCTTGAACTTGGGTGGATAGTGTTTCAGCGCGCGTTATTGTGATAACTTTGCGGAAAGTAGGTCGGAATTCGGGTTTTGCATAAGGAGCTGAAAATTCTTGTGTACGATATCGGCATTTCGCAACTAAGTATGGAAATAGTGTATTCAGGGCACATAGATTATTTTGTCCCGTGCACAAAAATAGTAACTCTGTTATTTTTTAAATCCGGTAGTAATAAACAACATCAATGTAATGGGCGCGATGCACACTGTGCCCCCGCACATGCGGGGTGCAAGGATTTATTGATTCGTCTAGGGTGGTCAACCATGTTCAGGTTGCCTAGATACGCAGCACGGGAGATTGTTGAGGGAGAAGTATGGGGTAACACAGGATAACGCCACCCAACCCCTACCACTGAGCTGTCTAAAGGGAATCTACGTACATAGCAGATATGCATGTAGCTTACTCTACGTCCTGGCCGCGCCCATAACAGGAAATCGAAAACAAAGACATTAATTTCCCCATATAAATGGGTTCCAAAGACATTAATATTAAGTTACTTAGGTAGGTTCAGTCTGGGATAAGCAGTTTTTATGTCTCTTTGCAATTAAACCTTTCGTAAGTGACATTAAATCAATCTTAGAACATTGTGTCTGTAGCTTGCTATATTTCAAAGCAATGAATAAAAATCAAGGTTTCTGTGGTTTCTAGTGTTTCGTTTTCTATAGATGAATATATCTTTTATAGTCGCAAAGGTTATTAGTAAACAAATCTAAAACAGGGGTCTGTCTAGGGCGTGTTTCACAGAATCTGCAATGCGAATGAGATTGCGCAATGCATTCGAGTGCAGGGCGCATCCTCGAATATTCAGGTACGCGGTATTATCGATCCGGCACAGAACGTTCTAGACATGAGAGTCCCTTTGCATCCCGATATAGCTGACGAGACATTTGTCATTTGTGTGAATTTATAGGCCCTATGAGATCCACTAAATGCTAATTTATATCCATTAACCATCGGGTTTGTGTTAAAAAACTAATATCTGATTAGCGGATTACTTACTGTACAAAATTAGAGAGGCCTAAACTTGAAATAAATAAAATTGATTGATTCATTATACCTAAGTATCTACAATTGATGTTACTGTCACATCTTCCAACCAAGTATTACATACGAGTACAACTAATAATTATACAGTAACGTTAAAAGAATAAACGTAATGTGCGGTTTTAACAGAAACATACAAGTATATCCGAAACGAGCACAGAAATTATCATTGATAGAAACATAATAAAAGAAACCATTACAGAAAAATTTCCCTTCAAAAAGTAAGGTACCTTATTTGCGTTCACTGAAGGTACCTAAATCTGAAAATTCATATGTATATTTCGCATATTTTCACAGGTTTATGGAATTCTGTTGTCGGGATCAGCCGCTGATATCTTTATATTACAGAAGAGGGCGTAAGATGGGTCCTCGCGAATATTTACGAAATCTGTTTAAAGATATCGATATTCTTACACTGCCATCCCTATACATTTTTGAAAATATTATTGTTCCCTTTTTCACAATTTAACGGCCTTGCACATACAGTGAAATTGTCAAAATATTACTGCCTTGCAATATCACTGCGTGGGTCCAGTGGAATTATAATGACACTGAAATGAGCCCGTGAAATTGTGAGAAATGGGCCCGGCGGTTGACAAAGTTTCTGATGATGAAGAAGGGACTAGTCGTTCTATGAATATTTGTAGCCTATTTAAAATAAAATAATCAGTTTTTTATAAATAATGTCACGTTTTATATTTTAATATTTGTAATTTTATGACGCTCGAACTTGACGCGAGCGTATCTCACTGAAGCCACGAGAATACCAAATATGTTGTTATGATCAAAATTTTGCTGCAACTGCACGGCAACTGCACTTCTTTAGTTACGTGAATTAGCCTACGTTTACGTAGGGAAGAGATGGGAATGAGAAATTGAGAGGATTGGTTGTAAGGAACTCTATAAACTAAGTACATACTTTATTATATTTAAAATGGATATTATACCGGAGCGTTTAAAAACTTCTTTCGTTACAAAAATATTAAAAACCACGTGAAACTTGCCGTCACCAGAGTAAGCGCAAATGCAGATATTTTTATAAAATAAATTTCTTTTCGTAATCGCATTGAGTTATACGAGTCATATGTATTGATACCTTAGACTTTCGCTGTCAAGAGGTGTAATTCTTTATGCATTATGCCAAAATGGCTTTGAGTATAATTATACTCAAAGCAAAATGGTTAAATATAACTAGGATGGCTGTAGCTTTTAACATGCACGTTATGTGACATGCACATGCACATTGCAATTCTAAACGACTTTAAATTACCTATAATTTAACACAAAATATGTATAAATTTTAGCACAGCGCGTGGCGTGATGATACTTAAAAATTTATTGTGCGTTGCTTGATGATAAGCAAAGATTAATTCCGCGTAGCGTTTCTTCGATGCGGAAATGGGACTTATGGAACCCGTGACAATAGACACGCCTCAGCTTTTTGGAAAATTAGACAAAACAACAAATCCTATAACATAATAATTACGTTTATGTTTAATTATTCTATTCAGTCAGTCGTATTTATTTAATCGGCATAGTCATCTTCGTCTAAGTAATTACAGAGGTTTACTGCATAGTTTGGAAGTTACGCAGCTTCCTATTGTTCGGAATGACACGAAAGAGCATGCACTTTGAAATATCTCACTGGTTTTTCGTGAAAAACGAGTGTGAAACATCGTATGATAATTAAAGCGCAAATATGTGCTAAGTATAGAAATTCGCTGTGTGACATAGATGTCATTTTGGAGAAATATTCCTAGTAGGTACTTTCGCGTAGACAACATGCGTAGCTTTGTTCCTCATTTGATCCTTTAACGCAGAGCATGATTTAGTTTCGCATTAGCTTAAGGCAGTGGCGTACACTCCATAAAGACAAAAGACACTGTCGACCTTAATAAATTAAGTATTAAGTAATACAACCGTTAATGTCTGTAATATCAGTTAATTTAAGTTTTCGGGTGAGGTAGGCAATCACAGAGATCATTTAACTTGACAATACAACACAGTTGTTTCTGCCTACCCTATAAGAAATGTCTGTACACACCACTAGCGCAAAGCTTATACCAATATCATAACATTCAATTTCTACTAAGTATTTCCATATGATACCTCTTTATTTGTCACAGACGAACTTAAATTTGAATATAGATATTTTGGTATTATGAACTCATTAGAGACGAAGATAGCACAGCGAAGATGGCACATAACTGACATAACCCATCTCGAACATGACTGAAGGAGTTTCAACCTTAAGAGCCTATGCACACGGCGTATTTTTAACGCGCCGACCGACGACGCGCTGAAGGCTCACGTTAACGCGCTTTAAATGAAATTCGGGTTCTAAAATTTGGTCATCTACAAGACAGGCCGTGAGCGCGCGTTAGTGAAATGTGCGTCATCGGCGCGTTAGAAATACGCCGTGTGCATAGGCCCTAATAGTTGGAGAACCATGGGAAGGCAACGAGAAGAAGAGACCAGCCCGTACTTGACTTAAAGGAAGTTATATCTATACAAAAGGGATGGTATAGCAGTCTGCATGTGCATAATACGGATGGAGAAAAGCTGTACTTTCTAGACTAATTCAGTTACTTGTTGAAATTGTAACATAATAAAATTGTCTTGATATACTTTTACTTTTAATTGGAACCGACGATTGGACGCATTAGCTTTACCGCTGGACGAATAATGTGGCTTTTATTTCAAAATTAATTAGTGCAATAGCCTTTAAATATGAATCTGAAGAGTACCTACTTAATAAAAACAAAAAATAATAATAAAAAAACAGTGCAAAGTATTACCACCACAATACTTAAATTCGCAAAATATGTTTTATTTTACATGCCATCGAAATTCGTAAATTGCTTGAGCTTTATTTAAGGTTAAATTAGGTAATGCAAAAGCGAACCATTTTTTTTATAAAAAAGAATATTAATAAAATCTATAGATGTACATATTACACTATAATATTATCTATGCTATAAACAGTTCTCATTGTAGATTCACGCTCCAGCTAACAAACGAGGTATTAACATAATCACATTTTTGAACGAATCTCTTTTCAGAACATGTAATGGTCAGTACAAGAGATTTCTTAATTCGCATGATAAAACGGTGTTCGAGGTCGCATAATCCCATACAATACAAACAACTTTCACAAAACAATACAGTAAATATTCTAATAAAATTGCAACGTTTTAATTAGAGTAAAATAATTTATTTATTTATATGAGGTAATTTGTACTTATTTCTATGAATTTTTATAGTTATCTGGGAATGAGAGAAAGCCAGATTTATTTGTCTCATAACAATTTATTTTTATACAATTAGACTGTTAAGCAGCTGGTCATCTATCAATAAATGGTGAAGTCTGACCAATTGTGAGCATGTGCATGAGGATTATAATTTAATAGCTGCTGTTTTAACTTTTCTATCATTCCCAGATTATAACATAGAACATATATCTTACCTGAGATAGAATCTGCGTTCGTGTCTGGATTCTCCAGTAAATGGTAGTCAGCGTTAGTGTCCAGGCCTTCTGCAATTGTCTGCCAGGCTTCCTTAGAATTATTGCTATTGTTGCTACTTTGATTAATGTCTACTTCTCCATCTCCCAAACTAGATTCTCTTCTGACTTTTGGTTTCTTTTCCTCACCTTCATGGTTGTGACGTCTTCTTCTTTTATATGGAGTGAACAACCGCACAGGACCCATGGCTGAGGACCAAAGATTTTGATTATTTTTAACTGTGCTTGCAAAAAGTGTTTAAGATATCATGGAAATAAAGCAAAATCTCAAGCAGTTCATTATCATAATATATGTAGTATTGCTTCATAATAAAAACTATGTTGACAATTAAGTTGTATCGCCTTCAGATAAGTCTTAAGTTCTCTTTTCTGAATCTGGATTGAATATATTTTATTAATTTAAATATTTTGCGAAAATGACACTTAAAAAATTGCTGATGTTGATGCAGATTTATTCTGCTGAAAATACTTCCACGGTTTGTGTTATTTCCTTGACAGCTTGTATGTGAATGTGATTGTAGCAATGTGTGTTTTAAATCCATGTTTGGTGTTATAATTTAAAAACCAACAGTAGGTACTCGTAATGATAATTTTACTAAATTAAATTATTATATTAATTATTATTTATTTTTTATTAATTTTAATAAATTATTGACGTGTCTGTAAAATTTTAAGTTTCAGAAAATTGTTATTACCATACCTTAGTCTTATTTTCCGAAAAATAATAAACTGAGAATTTAAATACACAGTACTAGCTTATTTTAGTTGTATTCTGCAGATATTTTTTTACTATTGTAGTTCTTCCTACAGTAAACTGAAATTCTTATGTTTATAAAAGTAAGATATGTTATGTTTGAACTGATAAAAAAATAAAGCATTTAAATTATTATTTATGTACTTTGCAAGTTGATAGTTCCTCTCCATGCATTTGCTTATTTGCCGTGTCCCTCCTATTTACAATATCCTATTCACAAAATCCTCATTCCAATTAATAAGGATGGGCAAGATGTTACCGCATGCCAGTTTTGAGAATAATACAAAAAGGTCTGGTTGAGAGATACTCGTAAATGATTGAAAACTAAGAAATTTAAATTTATTTTCTACTATTAATTTCAAACTATTTTTACTATGCTATGGAAGCTGAGAATCTGTAAGTATGCAGTATTTTTAAATTTAATTTAGAGACTATGACTTCAGTTTTAATAGTATTTGTAGGCCAACTACCACACTTGACTTCTTAGTGTAACCTCGAGATACATAAATAAAAAAACATACAACTTCACAAGATAGGTGAGGATAGTTTGTGAATGACTGTGTACTTGTAAATGTAATTCACAATCTAATGATTTATAGAATAAATAAACTTAAAACATTATTACTTTTGTTTAACATAAGGGTATTGAAATGTTTACCAGTGGCGAAGAGTCCATACAACCCGATTCCCATCGGCTTCCCATAAGAAATTGGTTAATGTATAGACCAACAGACAGTGGGGTAGAGGAGCGGTTTTGGGGATTTTCGATGTTAGTGGTAGCCGAATTCTTGATGCTTTGTCGACAGTGTTATGACAAATTATGCATTTATTGGTGTTTTTTTTTGGTGGGGTATTTTTGTTACGTATTCCCCTTTGAAAATTTTCACTCTTCGCCACTGATGTTTACTAATGTTTATTATTATCGATTTAATCAAGACTACATATTTTACCTACCAAATAAATCATCATTTTTAAGTTAAATCTTTAAAGCCCGTCACACACGTAGCTATAATATATATTATAGCAAGGCATATTATGATATATTTTCCATAGTAATCTTCGAGCGACCCCAGACGCAGCTATAATATATATTTCTATTACGTCATCAAAATATGTTATAATATAGCTACCACGTATGGAGACTTGCTATAATGTAATATATAGCTCAGTATATTAATATATATTATAGCTATGTGTGTGATGGGCTTTAACCTACTGCAGAGTTCTCATTCGGCTACAGAATATAAATGATCAATAAAAGTTACATATTTATCATAAGTTATTTTAATATTGTATCCAAATACTATAAAATACTAACATTCTCAAGTTATAATTTATTATTATACCCCAAATACCTAATAAGTAGCAAAATCAAGTACTGATACATGATATCCTATAAAATTGGTTTCAACAAATGCTACTGATACTCCAACTAATAAACATAACTTGGAAAGCATATAATAAATAGTTAGTTAGTGGTCTCACTAAGTGTAGTTGAAAATCCAGTTTGATTAGTGCATGTTTTAACTAACAAATCAACTGGTAAGAATACAATATAATGTAAGTACTTAGTATGGTAAGTAAACATTATTAATGATTTTAAAAGTCCTCTTTAGATAGAAAATAGGTATATTGTATTATTTATTTATGAACTGCAAATACCAACCTTTTTATAGTATATTTTTGTTCTAGTATTTTGTTTTTGACAGCCGGTTAGGAAGTTATAGTATGATACTCAGTTTGGATGTTATGATTTTGTGTTTATGCCTACCAATATTAGTGCAGCACTATTTACTGTGTTTAAGCATGGTTATGCTTGGCTAATTACCGACTTACTGTATCACAATAAAGTACTGTCACAGTCCCCACCTGACTGATCATCACAGCAAGCCCCACAAGTACAGCTTGTAGCATGAGGAGTCAATATCCCCTCATCTATCAGTGCCTGGATACTTCTCCCACCAAATCTGATAGATCTCTTCCAGTCTTTACTAGAAGCCCGTCCACAAAGGGCCTCAAATTCACTTGGTGTATACCACTCCATGCCATATTTAATACATCTACCTCTGCCCCCCGACCCAAACCTTTGTTTATGAAGTTCTGCTGATGTATTCTTACACCTAATAGGCAGTATGGGCATGTTCGCGGTCTCCGCCCAGGAACGCGCGCTCGTTGTCCGCGCATTGGGTATACTTGAGCCGCTTTCCTCCTGCCGTGCCACAGGCGATGGAGGATTCTGTATCACTATATGAGTTGGCTTTATGTCGTCTACCACTGGCCCACCTGATATAAAACCATTATCAACACATATCATAGGCTTGAAATGCGGCAGCTGATCTGACGTTATCACGTTAAATGTCGTGCCAGTAATAAGTGTGCCGACCGGCAGGGAGACAGGAACCGTGACCACGCCATTAGAATCACCAGACAATCTTGAATTTTTGATCCCACTCGACAAAATAGCCCCGCCATCAGATCGGTCGGCATCGTGATCGGCCCCCGCCGTCAGGGGATCGGCTTCGGATACTTCGGTAATGTCCGGCATAACGACGTTGTCCGAACCTCTATTCTCCGCCATATCTTGTTACCTCCCGCCCCTGTGTACACCCTCGCGGTGCAAACTAATTTTTAACTATCACATGAACGGTTTTCATCTTGTAAACAGTCACACTAAATTATTATGAACTTCGTTCACCCACCGTCCGCCATAATTATATCGAAAAATGAAAAACATTTCACGTACGCTACATAGGTTATGGCGGGAATTTTGAATTTAAAATCTCAATTCTTTTTAATGATCCGTACCGTTGTTGTCGCTAGCTTAGCTTGTATAATTTTTACAATACGTAGCGATTTTTTCTTGTAGCAAAGGTGCGCAAAGGTAGCAATCTTTGTCATATAAAAATGTTTAGAACAAAATAAAAATAGGCCAAGTATTTATTCAAAAATATTTCGGTGCTTCTTTGAAGTGTTGCCAAGAATCTAAACTTGAAATAAGACTAGAGTTTAGGTCAGGTTTAGAGCAGTGCATGATGCAAATCTTTATTAATCTTGATGCAAATCAAAGGCTTCGGGTTCTTCATCTGAGTCAATGACCAAAGAAGCCTCTCTATCTGAGTACAAAGGAGTGTTTTAAATAGAAGACTGCAAATTAATCTGTCATTTATTATGAAGAGTAGTAGTAAAATATAATATAAAGAGATTAGAGCAGTGCATGATGCAAATACAAAGGCTTCGGGTCCTTCATCTGAGTACAAAGGAGTGTTTTTATTAGAAGACTGCAAACCAATGACTAAAGAATCCTCTCTTCTGCAACCCTACTAACACTTCACGGACCAACAGCTATATAAACCGAAGTGTTTGCGTGCGGCGATAAAACCTCGGTTACTAGTTTTGGTCAGAAAGCCAGTTATGGTTATTCTGGTGCCATTGAGTGAGGTTTTGCCATCCCATATCTACAAGACGTTTGTTTAATGTCGTGACCTCTGACAAGAACGGTCGCGTTATTTCTTTATAATTTAAAATACAATTACATAGGTACTAAATTGTAACTGTAAATCTGATACTTCACTTTAAGGCTACCTACCTACCTAGGTACCATTTTGTATAAAATTTCATCATTTTTAATGTTGCTCTACTTGGGTAATGATAGAAATAGCACCCACAAGTCCCACATTGCTCTCCTCTTTCTTTCTTCTTTCCTGACACTTGTCAAAATATATTGGTTTCTTAAGGGTTTCATAGAGGAATGAAGTCCGAGAAGATTGTATCGCCATGGTGTCGCTTTATAAAGCGCGCTTGTGTAGAGTGAAGCTGAAGCAATAACCAAAGAAGCCTCTCTTTTTAATGTCACTGAGCTGAAGCCATCCCAGCCCAGCATTACTACAGCATTCCCAGCCGCGTAATCACAATACACGCGCATGTAGGCGTGGCTTGCAGGGTTACCATTGAAAGAGAATTACCCTATGATGTGGGGAGAATATGTTATACAGAGTATGGCTTTTATTTGTAAATAGGAAAACGTAAGGGTACATTACATTATGTAGTAATATACATGTAATATTATTATTTTTATTATTTAAGTACAGTCGGATGCAATATTGATGTGTACCTGTATTGTATAGAATTTAAAAAGTGGAATTTAGGTATAAGAATTGATTAAAACAACTCAACATGCGGTAATAAACGCTTTGCTTTTGCGCATTAAAGTTAGCTACTCGTTCTGTTATTAATTGCAACTTAATAAATAACATTCCTGTTGAGAAATACTAATCGATTGAGTTAACCCCACCTAAGTTATTTGAGAAATGTAAATTTCCTCGTTGAGTGTATATACCTTTCTTCTAAAAACTTATGATGTGGTATTTACAATAGTCTTGTAATTCGCGTTTGAAATAGGTCGGAGGCCCTTCAGGCTTCTCCAAGTCGATGTGCCAAGAGTGAGAGAGATTAGTCAAAAAAAAAAAACATTAAAACTTGCTTTACAACATTGATATTGTATGTATTTTATATAGATACTTACATTTACTCATCGTAGTAGGTATATACTTATTAATTAAATTGATTATGAATAGTAGATAATACAATATCAAAGGAATCATGTATAGATTAAAGTACGAGTACATTAATGTATAAACATTGAGACGACAGATGAACCACGCCATTAGAATCACCAGACAATCTTGAATTTTTGATCCCACTCGACAAAATAGCCCCGCCATCAGATCGGTCGGCATCGTGATCGGCCCCCGCCGTCAGGGGATCGGCTTCGGATACTTCGGTAATGTCCGGCATAACGACGTTGTCCGAACCTCTATTCTCCGCCATATCTTGTTACCTCCCGCCCCTGTGTACACCCTCGCGGTGCAAACTAATTTTTAACTATCACATGAACGGTTTTCATCTTGTAAACAGTCACACTAAATTATTATGAACTTCGTTCACCCACCGTCCGCCATAATTATATCGAAAAATGAAAAACATTTCACGTACGCTACATAGGTTATGGCGGGAATTTTGAATTTAAAATCTCAATTCTTTTTAATGATCCGTACCGTTGTTGTCGCTAGCTTAGCTTGTATAATTTTTACAATACGTAGCGATTTTTTCTTGTAGCAAAGGTGCGCAAAGGTAGCAATCTTTGTCATATAAAAATGTTTAGAACAAAATAAAAATAGGCCAAGTATTTATTCAAAAATATTTCGGTGCTTCTTTGAAGTGTTGCCAAGAATCTAAACTTGAAATAAGACTAGAGTTTAGGTCAGGTTTAGAGCAGTGCATGATGCAAATCTTTATTAATCTTGATGCAAATCAAAGGCTTCGGGTTCTTCATCTGAGTCAATGACCAAAGAAGCCTCTCTATCTGAGTACAAAGGAGTGTTTTAAATAGAAGACTGCAAATTAATCTGTCATTTATTATGAAGAGTAGTAGTAAAATATAATATAAAGAGATTAGAGCAGTGCATGATGCAAATACAAAGGCTTCGGGTCCTTCATCTGAGTACAAAGGAGTGTTTTTATTAGAAGACTGCAAACCAATGACTAAAGAATCCTCTCTTCTGCAACCCTACTAACACTTCACGGACCAACAGCTATATAAACCGAAGTGTTTGCGTGCGGCGATAAAACCTCGGTTACTAGTTTTGGTCAGAAAGCCAGTTATGGTTATTCTGGTGCCATTGAGTGAGGTTTTGCCATCCCATATCTACAAGACGTTTGTTTAATGTCGTGACCTCTGACAAGAACGGTCGCGTTATTTCTTTATAATTTAAAATACAATTACATAGGTACTAAATTGTAACTGTAAATCTGATACTTCACTTTAAGGCTACCTACCTACCTAGGTACCATTTTGTATAAAATTTCATCATTTTTAATGTTGCTCTACTTGGGTAATGATAGAAATAGCACCCACAAGTCCCACATTGCTCTCCTCTTTCTTTCTTCTTTCCTGACACTTGTCAAAATATATTGGTTTCTTAAGGGTTTCATAGAGGAATGAAGTCCGAGAAGATTGTATCGCCATGGTGTCGCTTTATAAAGCGCGCTTGTGTAGAGTGAAGCTGAAGCAATAACCAAAGAAGCCTCTCTTTTTAATGTCACTGAGCTGAAGCCATCCCAGCCCAGCATTACTACAGCATTCCCAGCCGCGTAATCACAATACACGCGCATGTAGGCGTGGCTTGCAGGGTTACCATTGAAAGAGAATTACCCTATGATGTGGGGAGAATATGTTATACAGAGTATGGCTTTTATTTGTAAATAGGAAAACGTAAGGGTACATTACATTATGTAGTAATATACATGTAATATTATTATTTTTATTATTTAAGTACAGTCGGATGCAATATTGATGTGTACCTGTATTGTATAGAATTTAAAAAGTGGAATTTAGGTATAAGAATTGATTAAAACAACTCAACATGCGGTAATAAACGCTTTGCTTTTGCGCATTAAAGTTAGCTACTCGTTCTGTTATTAATTGCAACTTAATAAATAACATTCCTGTTGAGAAATACTAATCGATTGAGTTAACCCCACCTAAGTTATTTGAGAAATGTAAATTTCCTCGTTGAGTGTATATACCTTTCTTCTAAAAACTTATGATGTGGTATTTACAATAGTCTTGTAATTCGCGTTTGAAATAGGTCGGAGGCCCTTCAGGCTTCTCCAAGTCGATGTGCCAAGAGTGAGAGAGATTAGTCAAAAAAAAAAAACATTAAAACTTGCTTTACAACATTGATATTGTATGTATTTTATATAGATACTTACATTTACTCATCGTAGTAGGTATATACTTATTAATTAAATTGATTATGAATAGTAGATAATACAATATCAAAGGAATCATGTATAGATTAAAGTACGAGTACATTAATGTATAAACATTGAGACGACAGATGAACCCCCGATTTCTAGAAAACTTTTTGATTGCTTAGTAAAAAATTTGGTCAGACAGTCACAAGATTGTCAGTAGGTAGATAAGCCTACTGATCAAAGATTTAATCCAAAGAACTGAGGGTCAGTATACATGCTACACATACTAACTTAATCAGACTAACAAAGGTTAATTTATTTTATACATTACATAGTAACACAGACAAAGTTTTTACTATAGTGGTATAACATTATTTCACAGGGTAGTGGACTACTGTTAAAAATGGACAAATATTTTTATTTCCTTATACAGAGTAGGCAGAAGAACACAATAGTTAAAAAAATATTATAATCGGGAGTTATACGCATTTGAAATTTCTATACTTAATGAGGCACTGTCCATCCTTTTCCCACAAAATGGAATATGTATGAAACTGTCACAGTTTACTATGACATCGTAGACTGAGAAGGCTAATATACTGACGTCATAAGTAGTGCCATCTCTGTCTATGCAATTTAAAATGCGTATAAAATAGAACAAAAAAAGAACATATTTTTTTTTGGAAAAGCTTCAATTTTCCTGATAAAAGAATGACATTCCGATACCCCTTTAAAAGTCAGTTTGCTTTTATAAGCAGTATACAGTCTTTTGTATCCGTCAGGGTTTCTTCTGCAACAAAACAATGGTGACGATTAAGTTTCGCATTTTCACAGTAGATAATAAACTAGATTTTCGCATCTGTCACTTTCTTGTACCACTTTTTTTTTTTAAACTGTGCCCCTCACTTTCATTTCTCCTGTATCGACGGTACAGTTTACAAACATACAGTCATGTCACATACACACACACCCAGACCCGGAACAACTATCTATGGATTATATACAAATAATTGCTCCGTGCGGGGATCGAACCCGTGGCACGTAGCGTAGAAAGCTAATCGCTTAGCCACATTGTAAAGGAAAGAGACAAACGCCCTTAGTTTAGTTTAGTCTCATAGATATAGAATATAATAGGTTCTATATCTATGAGTATAGTCCTTTCAATGTGCGCAAAATATTAAAGCTGTAACAAAAATATGGAGTTAATATTAATTATTATGACAACCCTCATCAAAATCCCAACTTCCATCGAAATCTTCCTATTCGAAAGGCCCATCCATTTTCAAAGTAGTAAATTTTATAACCATGGCCATGTATTGACTAGTATACAAGTTTCGGATACACTGTTACCCAATTTTAGTTTTTATTTGTGTAGGTAATTTTATTGAGACCGTTTTGGTCCTATGTAGAATAAAATTATTAATTTTTCTTTCTTTCTATTTCTGAAACACCATGCAGCCATGTTAATGTTTACAGGAAATCATGTCTCGGAGATTTTGTAGATAAGAGTCCCAACTTTATGATCGGTATTTTTTTTTACAAGGTAGGTAGTTGGAAGATTGGTTTCTATTACCGGAGTCTGATGTTCATTACCATTTTGTTACGCAATAGACCCCCGGTTCAAATCCGGATCCAGCATTGTAACTATAAGTATTTAAATAAAAAACTTTTTTAAATAAGATTGAAACCTTTGTTCTTCAACACGCCCATTTAAGGCTGCCAACGCGTCGTTCGGTGATTAGGACGCAAAAGTTGTACCACGTCTCGTTCCAGTTGCTGCCGAGCGGCGATAGATCCCCCGCGGCGGCCTGAAATCGGTACAACTCGAGTAATCCGTACTTGTAACTTAGATTACAGGACAGCATGCTAATTCACGTAACTAAAGAAGTGCAGTTGCCGCGCAGTTGCTGTAAAATTTTGATCAAAACAACACATTTGGTATTCTCTTAGCTTCAGTGAGATACGCCGGCGTCAAGTTCGAGTTTCACTACAATATGATCGGCTCGTCATAACATTACGTGAATTAGGTACCTACCTATGTTTAACGACTACGAAATATATCTGCAATACAATACAATATACATACCCGTGTGCTATGCGCCTAGTGTAATGGGATTCCCTGGCTGTGCTCGAGGGGCTAGTGTGGCTTGGGCAACGCGAGCGGCTTGGGCGGCTAGAGCGGCTCGAGCGGCACGAGCGGCTAGGGCGGTTCGAGCGGCTTGGGCGGCTCGAGCGGCTAGGGCGGATTGGAAGGTTTGGGCAGCTCGAGCGGCTTGGGCAGCTCGAGCGGCTTGAGTGGCTCGAGCGAATTGGGTGGCTCGAGCGGTTTGGGTGGCTCGAAAGAATCGGGCGGCTCGAGTGACTTGGGTGGCTCGAAGAGCGTGATCGGCTGCAGCGGCTTGGGTGGCTCGAGCGGTTTGGATGGCTCGAGCGAATCGGGCGGCTCGAATGACTTGGGTGGCTCGAAGAGCGTGATCGGCTTCAGCGGCTTGGGTGGCTCGAGCGAATCGGGCGGCTCGAGTGACTTGGGTGGCTCGAAGAGCGTGATCGGCTGCAGCGGCTTGGGTGGCTCGAACAGCTTGGTTTTCATGAGCGACTTGCGCGGCTGCAGCGGCCCGGGTGTCTCGTTCGACTTGGGCGGCTGCAGCGGCCCGGGTGTCTCGTTCGACTTGGGCGGCTGCAGCGGCTCGAGCGTTTCGATCGACTTGGTCGGCTAGTGCGGCTTCGGCGGCTCGAGCTGCTCGGGCGCGGCTCAAGTACAAGTTGCAAAGCGGTTCATGACTGACAAAAGCATTTTCTTGGCAGTAGCCATTGCAGAACGGGACTCGCAGGCACCTCCCACAAATGTTAAACGTGTTACCATTGCAGAAGGAACACTAAATGTACAAACGAATTGAGATCAGTGAATTGTCAGGTAAAATAGCTGTGACGTAATAGTAACAATTCGACACTTACCGGCCTGATGACTCTAGTGCCAACCACGTAAAGGGCTACGACGTCAGTCGAAGGCACCATAGTTGGAGTTGAAGGTTGAGGAGGAGGTACACGCCGTGAGCGTGCTAACGCCTCATCTCTCCAAGCCCTCCGCTTTATCAGTAGGCTAATCACGAGGAGTATTATGCTTCTGTAGGCAAGATTTGCTATAAAAATAAAAATTACTGATTAACCCCGAGGTCGAAAAACGGGGGGTGTTATCAGTTTGACGACTATCTGTCTGTGGCAGGCGCGGAGAAGGTGGGGGGGGGGGATAAGCTAGTATAATCGGGATGGTTCTTAGCTATATTGAGTGAAAAACTGTCCAGGCGTTCTAAAGTTAGAAGCTGTTTTCCCCAATTTCATAGACATGATACTGGATTTATTGTAATAAAATATATTATGTAGGTACCAACTTTTATTTTTATATTTACATTAATTGTAGCAGTAGTATTAAAGGTTAAAAAGGAATAAATTAAATTAAAATTTTAATAATCTCTGTCCCTTTACCCTTCCTTTAAAATAAAACGACAGCATAAAATATTGAATTTTTCATTGTTGACCCATAAATGCATCGAGGGCCGTGGTTGTGCCGGAGGGATTAAGCTGTTCCCCGTCCCCAAATGTATTATACATTTGTAATGTTTTGAGTTGGGAGTTTTAAAGGAATCATTATAATAAGGGTAGGCTTCTTTAAAAAAATAATTAATCAAAACATTTCTTCAGTACCTATAATTTCCCATAAAAAAGAGATTAAAAATATAAAAAAATTAAATTAAACTATACTGTGGGTGTGAACTGTAAGCAAAACGCTGCAAGATACTGCAAGATAGACGGAGGAGTGCAGTCTAAATATCACTTGCAAATTCCAAAATCTGTCTGATTGCGTTAACGCCTGGTGAACGTTTTTCAATGCAGCTTGCTGTGTCGTGTACACTGTGACTTAAAACAAAAATTATCAAACCATACATACCACGACTTTCAGCCTCAGCCTGGGCCTCTAAATCGCTTGTGGACGTCCAGACATCCCTCATGTTAGGGCGCCGACTGCTCGTCCGCCTATAATCCCTATTGTTCGACATTGGTGTAACCAGCTTCCAAGGACCCTGATAATGATAGTATCTGTATACTATATAATACATACTATAAAACCATTTTTATACAAACGAAGAATATAATAAGCAATACTTATACAGAGATAAAAAAGGAAATGGTAAGATGATCTGAATTCTTACCTAAAACGTTGGTGCCAGATGGCAAAAGATCAGGAAAAAAAAATAAAGAGGGAAGGTGGCTTTTGCCCTGCAGTGGGACATAACACACTCATAATTAAAAATTAGTACTACCCGTGCAGTTATAGAATGGGATTATAAATCGCGTCGCCTCTATTCAGCTCTCGCTTGCACACTGTCGCTGTCTGTACTCAAATAATGACTCAAATACGATAACAAGACGGTAACGACCGCAAAAAAAAATTGTGCTGCGATAAGAGTTCTTTGAGTAACAAAAAATAAAGTATCAAATTGTTTAGTTTACTAGTGATTAAATTACTAAAAATAAATACCTATCATTTGTAAATTGATGCACCTTTAATATTATAATACTTAGATTTTTTTATTTTTATTAACTCATTTAATTTTAAAATACTAATTAGATTGGTTCCAACAACTCAATTTTCAAATAGAATAACATTATGGTTTCAATAATTAATTCAATAATATATTATTATTTCTATTATTTAACGTTATGAGCGCTGTTGTCGTGGGTACTGTTTATGCTGACAGCATGGCTCGATGATCTGCCATTTCTAGTCCCAATCTTTATCCGCACGGATAGTATACAGGTTTACTGGTAACTCGATGTATTCCTTGCAGGGTGCTGTAGTTTGTGGCTCACTTCCAGCCTATAAAATAGTGTCATTTTACTAAACCACGACCCATAAAGACCCTCAGCACGATGGCCAGATAACGTCGTAAAAACCGCGAGGCAACTGTAGATGAAAATAGGTCTGGACGATCAAAAGTGGCCTATTAAACTAAACTAAGTAGAAATAAAGAATAATTAAAGGCAATGTTCATCTAACTGCAGTACGCACACCTCCTATGAACCACAATTAATTTTGTATATGAGTTTAGGTTTCCGAGCCCGGGCACTGACCTCTTTAATTCAAGTGACTCCGATCATCCGAAGTTAGTGAAGTGGATAGAGAGCATTATTACAGGTATAGTAGTTAGTCTGTTTTGTGAACCATAAACTTAATATAATACTTAGTTTATGTAATGAGCCAATGACCGTAATTTGGTTTATTAATATCACCCTATATATTTATTTTCTTAACTGCTTGCCTGACGTCGCGTCAGTCTAACGCACAAACACAAACTACGGGTAACGCGCTAAGGTAACGCGTCCCGGTAACGCATGTCAACCAACCAGTACCGAGCTCGTAGACGGAGAAAACAACGACCTGTACATTGGCTGCGTTCCAAACACACGCTCCTAGGCTTTTAGTGCATCTTTTCGCTCTAACGACGTTACAAACCGAACATAAAGGGCCCTCTACACATTCGGCGAATAGGGGCGAACACGAACGTGTGGAGGGCGTATATAAAGTGCCACAAACTTATCTGATCCGGTGACCAAAATTGGAACTAACGTCGCTACGGAACAAAAATGACATCGAAATGTTATTTTTGTACGGAGATGACATTAGTAAACACGAATGACACCGAACATTGGCGAATGTCATTAATGCGGGCAAATGCGCTCTCCACACGTATGTGTTTGCCTCCATATGGCCTCCATTTTCCTTTATTCATCGAACATGTAGCGGACCCTTTCGAGTAAGACGTTTGGTTGACAACTTGACACAGAATTCCTTGCACCTAAGAGTACTAAAGCTTTATACCCATTTCACAAAAGGGCAGGGCATCGAGGCAGAATAATGAATGAGTTTATTTATAGTGAGCAGAATTACAGTACTGAGGGCCAAATGCACCCTCCACATATTCGTGTTCGCCTCTATTCGCCGAATGTGTAGAGTGCCCTTTACATAAAACCTTGCCTGTCCCTTTCTTTCTTTGGTTTCATCGATGTGTGATGCAGATGCTTGAATTTGACACATCATAATCCCGGGAACGCGGGAATGCTTCAAACTTCAAATGTTATTGAAATGGACGGTAAACGTACGGAAATTGGTGTATTGTATTGATTTTTCCGGATTTTTCGGATTTTCCTCATTTTCCGAACACGATATAAGGCAGCCAAGTTGGGTACTCACTATAGTCACTATACAGAAGTTTCTATGCTAAAAATCTACTTCTGTCACTTCTAGTTTTATCAGTAAATCCGTTTATCAATAGTGGCTTCCCGTTTTTACGACAACAAAATAAAAGGAGGGAAATATTAAAAACAATGAAATTAATTAATATTTAGAGTTAAAGTATTGTTAATTCAAATGCTAACATATTGATAAGTTATTTGGTACAATGTGAGTTCGTTCGAAACGTGTATCTTCCAGTTATATAGGGAAGTGCAATAAAAAATGGAGGAGATGAGATGTAAACACAAATCGCTGCAGAATGCTGCTCACCAAATCGCACTGGAATGCATTCACCCTCAGGTAAAGATGTTATTATAAATAAATTTTCTTTTTCTTTTGTGACTAATAATGTAGACAAATATTTTCTATTATGGGAAAGGGTGACCACTGTGTCCAGTGGTGGATATCATGCGGCTCTTAATCAAGTTGATGATGATGTTGATGCCAGGTGAGAGCTGACTGAAGTTTTATTTTACCTTGAAAGGTCTATCAACACTTTCTATTCTAGTCTACTGCTGGACAAAGGTTTTTCCAAGTTACTCTAATGAAATGGTGGAAATATAGGTATACAAGGTTTTGTTAGAGATCTAAGATAAATATGTTCAAATTATTTTCAAATTTCAGATGTGATTTAGATTTGATTAAGGAATTTTCAGCAAATATGAAGAGCCGGATCCGCTGGGACATCTCCCATAATGGCTACCATGACTATTACAAAGTACTTCAATTTATTTATTAACTGCACTTTATTGTGTGCAATGTTGTGCAACAACGGTCACTTGTCACTTGGCATCCCACTACCCCATATGCTCCTATAGGACCTCTAAGGCCCAAGTTCACTGACAACATAACAGACGATTAGAGCCAAGTCAGCTGTTTAAATAAGATTTTTTCTATAGGTAATTGGCCAATTTCATTTTAAATATCTGTTATATTGTCGGTGAACTTGGCCCTAAGTATAGGAGAGTTCCTAACATTGAAGTTATGTGTGTATCAATTTTGCAAGGACAGAGGGTGGACTTCTGCAAAGTGGGAGATGCAAAGTGACAAAGTTATCGTTGTTGAGTAATAAGTACTATTTATATTACATAAACAGAGGTTTTATATTGTGAAGGTAGATCTAATGTATATTTCGACTTGCAACATGCTAAACAGAAACCTCTGTTTGTTTGATATTCACAGTGTGAAAGCACAATAAAATGTTGGCATAGCTATGCTTACACACTTTACTGGAGATATGATGCATTATTATGTCTGTAGGTGTTCCATCTTCTGTGTCCCGAAAAGTTTATTTTCTTTAACTATGGAGAGCATATTGCAATCAAGCTTTGTAATTCGCGGGGAAATTTGGTCAGCAAATAAATTCTTAAATCAATAAAATTGTAATAATTTGTATTGGGATAATATTAGAACTTTACACTACAAAAACATTGTATTCTGTCTTGAGTTTCTAGTGCTAACCATTTTCTATCCAAAGACTCTCTGTGATAGGTCTTCGAAGAAGCCAGTTACATTATTGACTATCTGTGACCAATGATGCACAGGTGCCAGTATTACATCTTATATCATAGTGCCAACTTACCAATTGGACTCAGCAAAAGAGTTTTAGCAATCCTGTATGCAATGCGGGGAGGAAACAGACAGATTTATGTGTTACACTGGCATTGTAATATAATTTAGATCACTAATATGCACAAGACACGCGATAGCAAAGATTATGAGCCACAACTTTGTTATTTGCAGCATATGCTGAGAACCTGTTTTGGTTCCATTTCTATTTCTTGTTTTTTTAGTAACCGTTTCTCAATCAAGACAAAATCATTTTTTTTTTCTTTCTTTCTAATTAGTTGCCTGCAAACTTAACTTTTAGGCCATCTCTGATGATCATGATCATCAGAAAGAGTAAATAGGTCAAATGCTAAGCTATGCCAACTGCGCACATGTTCACAGTGGTGTTTGTCTACCCATGTCTGTGCGTTGGGACTAGCAGTCGACACACGGGTCACCGTACCACGTCCACCCGTACCCCTCCCCCGTACGGCTTCAGCATGCGTTCCAGAACACCCAGCACAGCCCCAAGATGTTCCATCCAAAGGGACTCAAGCCGCACCTCGTGAGTACACGCTTCCAGCTATCGCGCTTTACAGTTTAATATAAGCAGAAACCAGTATCGAAATCACTGAATTTATCCAACTATCTTGTGGGAAAAAAAGCCTAGACATTAGAGGACTTATGTGGAAAATTGGTCCCACCAAAGAATTTTTTTCTTTTTGAATCATGACACATAAATGGTTGGTGGAGATGGGCCATTTATTTATAATAATGCAGTTGGGCCCTCACGCTGTGTCTTGTACAGTCACCGCTTAATGCTGCTATTGATTATTTGTTTTCTACTAATTCACTGTAAATATAACGCCTGGCACTTCTCCCACTATCACATTAAAATGTTGATTGAATTAGGTAATAAACTTATACGATATTTAAAAAATCACCATTTAGGTTTAATAATGCTTTTAAGTAGGCTCCCAAGAATCGGTTTCTAATTAAATCAGTATACAGTGAATGTGCGAGGACAGTGAAAATTGCGCTTTAACCACCCAAAACTTGCCTAGGATCCCCGCGCCTATGGGACACCGAACGACAGTCCCATTCTGGGCCGGGCACTCTGCCTTACTCCTCGAGGCAGTCCGGTCCCGGGGCGGGTTTCCCACCTCAACGAGAAGTTCCAAGACTCCTTAACGTTGACGTCAGATACTGATGCACTGGTCGCGAAGATTAGCGCGATGTTCCCGACTGTCAGCGAAACGCATATCAAGATTTTGCTGAAGAAGTAAGTATGAGACAAAGATAATAAATTAACCATAGATGTAATAATAGTACCGTATCATACCATACATACAAATATTGAAGCGAGTGTGAATTGTTTGCCATTTCTTAAATAAATAGGTATAGCTGTTAATACTGTACATTTGCGTGATTAACTGGAAAGCAATATAGCGACCTCTAATGATAGAAACAAACTACCCTCAGGTACTACAACAGAGAAGCAGTTGTAATATCAGCACTCCAAGTGGAGAAGCACCCCATCACGACTCCAGGACCGCTCACCATGTCTCCCTCGGCCGTGAGGCTGCAGAAGGGCGCCTCAGGTCTTCATTCAGCGTTACAGCTCGCTAAGGGCATGTCTGGCTCCATACAGGGCTCCAGTCACTTCACGCCGCTGACTGGCACGCCACACGGTAAGAGCGAATTATAATAGCTTTTGTCCGCGACTTTGTCCATGTGGATACTGGATTTTTCCATTTTTCGGCGGTCTTCACTTACCATCAGATGAACCGCATGATTGCTTGCCCCCTATATTATTAATTATATATATATTTTTTTTTATAAATGCTTTATGCATACTTCAATACGACGACAAAGTTGGCGCAGTGGCTACACGATTAGCTTTCTACGTTACGTACCGGGGGTTCGATCCACGCACGGAGCAATTATTTGTATGATCTATACATAGATAGTTGTTTCGTATCTAGGTGTGTGTGCATGTGACATGATAAAAAAAAGAGTTACCCTGTTGCACCCTTTAGGTAGGGTTGCCATACGTCCGGAATTTTCCGGACAAGTCCGGAAATATAGGTCTTTGTCCGGAATGCGGGGGGAATCTTAAACCGTCCGGAATTTCTACAAATAAGTGAAGAGTGAAATATCAAAACAAACAAACTCAAAGCAAAAGCACGCGGTGCGCGGGTGTATCATGTGCGCGGGCGAACGCAGGCGACAGAGAGGCGCTTCCCCCTCACCCCTTACCATTTCACCGCGCGCGTGTCAAAATTCGAACGATTTGGCAATCGATTTGGTTAGTTTATTTACTTGCACGATGCGTAACGATTTTAATAAAAAATTAACAAGATTGTCCGGAAATTTCATGGAATATCAGGAATTTTCTCCGGATTTTTGATATTTTGATCTGGGAACCCTACCTTTAGGGGTTGATTTTCGGAAGAAATTTAACTCATGTTAGAGCGAGGACTATGACTTATATAATATAGTGAAAGAAATTCCTCATATACTCATCAACACATAAATTCAATTAAAAACAAAAAAGAAATTGAAACAAAAATAATATTTAACCTTATGCTCATTATTAATGTATAGTGAGATCTAACTTATATGTTGTGCTTACCTTTAATTTAGATATATGCTATAATATTGTTTTGTACAAATGTTTTAGTATGTATTTAGTTGGTTTGCCTTAATAATCAATAAACACATATTTGTGGTTGGAAGGCTCTCCATCGCTGCTGCGACCAGCGTCAGGCGCCTCCAGCTACTACGGCACGAGGTCCATAGACGGGCAGCCACCACGACATCAGTCCCCCAAGATGAAACTCAAGTACGTTAAAAAAAATATGTGGTATGCTTACTAGGGGTTAGAAGCGTTATGACTACCTCTCGCTAAGACTAAATAGCAGATATGACTAGTTTGCTATAGGACTTAATCTCGATATGACTAGATCGCTGTAAAACTAATTAGCTGTTTGACTATACATGCATACGTCCTGTTATCAAAATGACTTATTATCGATATGACGTACAATCGTATCTAAAAGTGGCATTAGTATAGGAACTTCATGGAGTACCTACTTAACTAGTACCTATCAGTGGCGAAGGGTGACAGTTTTAAAAGGAAAAGCCGTCCCAAAAATGCCCTCTAAAAATTGCTGAAATTGCGTCTCTTGTAATTTGTAGTTGTAATATATTATAGTCATGTCTGGAAGAGCTCGACCTAACTGAGTAACACACCTTTTTTTTGTCAGGTGGATGAGTAAATATGTGAGTTGGTCTATGCATTTACCAATTCCTAAAGGGAAGCCGATAGGAATCGGGGTGTATGGACTCTTGGCCACTGGTACCTACAATGGTCTCTAGGATGTAATCACGATAACGCTTGTAATCGGAATTGATTCAATTTTGACAGTTAAAAAAAAAAGAAAAAATATTTTTTTTCTTTTTGCCAGCTCGGGAATTTCATATTGTACACGGTGTAATTGAATAAACGCAAAACTTGAATATAGTTTGCTCATAATTGACTGTTGGTTAAATGGAAAGCCGACCCCGATATAATCTGTCGGGAAACGGATATGAAGACATAAATAAAATAAAATATTTTTATTGTATCTCATACATTGTCATGCATCATAGAAATTGAGGCAGCCTCGCTAAGTTATAAAAATACTTGTGTTGGGGTTCCGTCGCATCTTCCATTAATTATTACTAGAACAACGCTGAGACTATTAATAAAAAAGAAAAAAAATTAAAAGGAAATAAAAAAAGAAATAATTAAAGAAATGACAAAATAATGTTCTTACAATAGGGAACTGGAATGTATTTTTAGTTTAGAGTAGAAGATTATGAAGGCTTAAATAAACATAGGTAGTTAAAAACACAGTCACATGACGTAATTGCATCGCTCGTTCATAGCGTGTGAACATGTTTACCAAGGAAATACGAAGGAGTTACGTTATAAACTCGATAATGGGGTTTGAAATAACGTACTGTTTTACGTTATTTATAATACGGATAATTTGAAAAAAAAGGTATTATTTCTAAATAAATCTTTCATTATAGCACTTTTAACAAATTTTATTATTGCTTTTTTAAAATAATTTCTCTTTATAATTAAGATGTAGTTCCCTATTAAACCTATCCTATTTTTAATGTTTGCTGTGTCTTTTCTTGTGTGTACATAAATGATTAAATAAATAAATAAATAAATAAACTCTGCTTCCACTACTCAACCAACTCTGTAACGAATCTAGCGTGATATTATCGCTGATAAGATATGTTCACACATTATCATTATCAATTCTATATTGACTTTATCAACAAACTGAGATTGTATTTTGACAAACTGAAATTTAGTTTCAATAAAGTTTCACTGAACTATTTATTTTTCACTTACTCGCTGAAATTATTCAATATGTTCGACTTAATAGGAAGAAAACTATCAATTAAACGGTTATTCAAAAAACCCGGGCCTAAGATATTAACCATAATGCCGTCTTGTGTGAATGGAAGTGTCGATACAGAACGTCTAGAAATAAAAATAAGTAAATCCAGCTCATCACTGCCTCACGACTGGGTACGGACCTCTTCTCAGAATGAGAAGGGTTTTGTTCTTAGCACACCACGCAGGTCAATTGCGGGTTTGCCCGAAATAAAATATGCAGATATTCATGTTTTCTTAAAAAGGTGATGTACACGCTTTTCCCATGGGCATCTTAACTCCTAATCTAACTTCTTTCTTCTGTACAAGTAACAAAACTCGTGTAAATCCCTTCAACAATTACTATGGGACCAACCCTGAAATTATGAAACAAAAATCTGCTGTTTCATACAGTCGAGTAAAATTTAATTATTTATATGGAAAAGCAGATTTTTTTGTCGCAATTTAGAATAGAATAGAATAGATCTTTATTTCATGTAAACCAGTTACAGGCACTTATGAAATGTCGAGACTCTAGGTGCACGGTTCCAAATAGTAGACCCTATTTACCTATAACGACCCTATTTCTGTCTCACAGTGAAAGTTCTTGATAATAAGCATCAGAACGTGTGGCTTAAGGGATTTACACGATTTTGTTACACCTGTGGTTGTTATGTATAAATATTTGAGGGAATAAACGAAGAACTCATATACTTACATTAGAAAAAAATACATCGCTCCGAATTGTGAAACTGGTCTTTTTTAAGTGAAAACCTGAAATCGATTGGAGTGAACACATGATAATTAGATCTCCAATAATTTAGCTTTTTCTATATATACTATCCCCCAACAGATACCTCAAGAGCATATTCCCGAAGGCAGAAGAGACGCTGATCCTAGACGTGCTAGCGAACAAGGATAACAACATTCAGAAAGCGAGCGAGGAGCTGATCGGCATGGGGTTCAGTAAGAAGGACACCATCGTTGCTCAGAAGAAGGAACAGACGCCGCTGCCGCAAAAGAAAATGGTCACTATCATGAAGACTTTTGTGGAGAAAAACGAGTGTAAGTACTTTGATGGTTACTAGGAAAGAAAGAAATAAGGTTTATTAGTCAACACATCACATGGTTAAATCACACCATATACAATACAGAAACTCAAAAGCCAGGCTTGACATAGCAGTAGCACATTGCAGCAGGCTTACTTCGGCACATGCTATGACATTAAATTAGGTTTCGACATTAATAAATACATATACACTACATACTATTCGTATTAGGTTTTGTCTTTTCGTATTTAGTCAAGTTATTTATATGGTATGGTTGGGTTACCCAATAAATAAAAAAATAAAAATAAAACATCCAAGTACTTTCTTTAAATATATATTTATATCTAATATATATACATATAATAATAACCAAAACCAAACACCTTTTCAGTAAAAGAGAAACTCCAAAGGAAATACAGTGGCATAGCAGAACGGGTGATATCCATCGCGCTAGAGAGTGTTGACTACAATGAGGAAAGGGCGGAACAGATCCTGAACGCAGTCCTGCAGGAGGAGGCGACTCCCAAGGTCGCGAAGCTCGAGGTCAAGGAGACGCGGCGGCCCAGCACCGTAGAAGCGAAGAAGGGGTAAGATGCATGAGCTGTTCGATGTTAGGTCCATGAAACCCGGAATACAACACTTATTTAAAAGTACGCAAGCTAGAATAGTCAACATTTTACTGAGCTGGTTGACTGGCACGCGCAAATCTTTATGAGCCCTCGAACTCTCTCCCTCTAGCATCTATAATAGTACGCTTATTATAGGTGCTAGAAGGAGAGAAAGAGAGTTCAGAGCTCAGTTCAGGGCTCATAAAGATTTGCGAGTACTATATATAGGATATTTTTTTATGTAGTGCGCATAGTTTGTAGATTGATTCAGTCTCTGTTCCCAAATGCAACCGCAGTATTGGGATACACTTTAAAACAAAACGAAAATTCGACTTAGTATGGGGGACACAGATAATTTACTAGTGCAAGCCATACGAAATCAAATTTTTATTTTGTTTTGGAGTGAATTTTATTAGGTACTCCATTTGCATTTGGGAATGGACACTGAGACACTGCAAATTTCGTGCACTTCATAGAAAACTATCATGTATTTACAAACAGATATATTTGGCGGTGAAAGAATCGAATAGCTAGCTGGCTGACTATCTGAAACAAATATCAATATGTGGTCTGGATTCTCTGTAACTTGAGCATAATATAAATTCTCAAATGAGAAAACTTAGAACTAACCTCAAACTATCCTAAAATCGGCTGAGTAAACCAACTAAATCCCATCCTGTAGGCTAATTCACGTAACTAAAGAAGTGCAGTTGCCGCGCAGTTGCAATAAAATATGGATCAAAACAACACATTTGGTAATCTTCTTCTTCTTTCGTTATGGCAATTGAGCCGATGTCGACTATTCTGCCATTTGGAGGATATATCCTCTGAGCTTCAGTGAGATATGCTCGCGTCAAGTTTGAGAGTCACTGCAATACGATCGGCGCGTCTTAAAATTACGTGAATTAGCCCTCTGGCTTACATGATACTGTATTCCGGGTTTTAGCAGTGATTATTTTTATTGACACGGTCCAATAGAATAATTTTTAATTCTTACACCTTTTATTCTTTTATGATAAATTTCTTGACGAGTTCTGAGCCAGCAAGTCTCTGGACTTCTGACAATCACGTCCCAGTCTGTTAAACAATCACTGTTATTACCGAAAGTTTGAGTGAATCTAAATTGTGGCAATCACAATCTTGGGGTCTAAAAAGGCAGCTTTAAATGAATCATAATATGATTCAAATTACAAATGTCAAAATATTCACTTGATTGACGTCTTATTGTCATTCGCGTAAGGTTCATATTGAGCAATCAGTTGAAAGTTGCTATGGAGATTTGTAAATGAATTGCTCATTGGGTCTGTTCAGTTATTACGGCGAACGAAGAAAGAAAGAAAAGCAATTTATTTTTTACACAAATTACGACACAAATAAAAAAGTAAAAAATTAAGTTAAAAAAAAGTAAAAAATTAAAAACACGTTCCAAAAAAACATATAATAATATAAAATAACAATTACTAATATTAAATGTCTGTGGACTCAATGAGTAGGATTCTTTAGACTCATTATGCGTCGCATTTGTGCAAAAATTAGGTCATCGACGGTAGATCAACGACGCTCGACGACGCATTATCGTCCGGGCGATCACACCAAACCGTTCAGTTATTTGAGCAGGCGTCGTCGGGCGTTCGAACTGGTCACCCCGTAAAATAGTAGGGTGGAAGTCGCACTGCTGTCAACTGACCAATGACAGATATTTTGAGGTTGTTCGATTGGTCACTCGCTTATCGCAGCTGTCGGTGCCTCGAGTCGCTCGAAGCCGTTTAATTATTCCCAATGAGCGAGCGACATTGGCACGAGTGACTTTCACACCGAAAAATGAATTCCTGAACATAGCCATAGGCCAATGTGGCCTTTTTAGGCCTCCAGGGGGTCCAATAAGGCGGATATTATAAATGTTGTCCACTTAATTGATGACTCTTAATATCATACGCGTAAGGCTCATATTCAGAAATCATATGTTTGACAGTTACCATGGAGATTCGTAGGTGAATTGCTAAATGTGGCCTTTTTAGGCCCCCAGTTGTTAAGAAAAATGGAATATAAAAAAACAAGAGGAAAGAGCATTAATGTCGCTAAGTCAGACATTAACAACTTTCACACATTCACAGCTAAGACATTTTTATATATATTCGAAAAAACAGAGCGGTCCCGTTAAAAAAACAAAACTGGATGGAAAAACGTGAAGCTAAAAATAAACAATTATGAAGTTTGCGTAACTCCGCATAATTATGACACTGTCGCTCCGCCTACTTGCCCGTTCCTCTTTGTTTTATGTTCCTTGTTAAGAAATAACTTCGAAAATCCGATGATTTAGATTAGCTCAAATTTCTTTCATGTACTAAATGATGTTTACTACCTTCAACAACAGTAATTTTGTACAAATTGAAACGATAGCTCGTTTCCAACGTTACAGTAGATATTCTGTGACCACAGAGCGCACTGACCGACTACATACTACACAAATACTTGAAATTCTACTTGGAATTCGACCGGGAAGTAATTGGACTTACTCGAGTAACCAATCTCAAGAGTGGCTATCACAATGTAAACGTATTCTTAATGTCTATACATTTAAGGCCATGTACACCAAACAAAATAACAGATGTTTGTATATAATCAACCGTTTACCAATACAAAAATGCATTCGATGCGATTTTGTCTTAAAAGTTCAGAGGGCCAAGCACGAATAGTTTGACGTATAGTAACGTAAACGTAAGCAAATTTTAATTATAAAATACAATGAATCTATCGCATTTTTGTTGAATTTTATGCAACATACACACTTGTTTCATGAAAATGTAAAAATTAAATTAAACGAGTATTTTTTATTCAAAATTTGCTTACGTTTACTTTACCAGACGTCAAAATATTCGTGCTTGGCCCACTGTTATTTTGTCGGTGAAAAAGGCCTTCATTTTTAAGTGAGCGCTCTGGGTGACCAATGTAGGAAGACGAGCATCTGTATAGTATGTTTTATAATCGGTGCTACAGAACACTTTCTGAATCAAACCTTAATCCTAACGCTTCTTAGCTTCTCACACAACAGTGTTGCTTAAATATCTCGCTGTTTCGGAAAATCATCCCCCCCTGTATATAAATATAAGGTTCTTCCATTCATACAAAAAATAATTTAAGAATTACATCTTTAATAATTAAAAAAAAATAAGAATTAAATAAGATATTTTAAGAATTGTATCTAGGTACACCAAAGAAAAGATGGATGGACTTTGTGAAACATGACATGAATGTGAAGGAAGTAAATCTGGAAATGACGTCTGATAGAGATGAATGGAAGAAAAAGACATATTGCGCCGACCCCAAATAAAATGGGATGTGGGCAGGAGAATGATGATATCTACATAATAAAGGTTGCATATACGCTTTGTGGCAATTTCATAATTATACCAAACTTTTTAATTTCTTCTTTTGTAATGCGGCACTGTTTTGCGGTGGGTGTAAGGTCATTCACGCCGCCATGCCGCCTGCTTCAATGAGAGTAATACTACGTAGAAACTAGCGTAATGGATGTTGAAAATAACAAGGAGCCAGTTTTTTGAGTCATAATATAATTTTAAATTAAGTAATTAAAATAATGTTATATACGAAGATAAAAAAAAAGGTTTTATGACATCTTTACCACTTACAGATGTACCTTTTAAAATATTTCGTATATGAATGGAAGAACCGTATATAAACTTTATGTGAGAACTCCTTACCAAAGCGGCTATGACGGTTGAGTGCCTCCGTAAACGCGACTGCTGAGCGATAGGTCCTGGGTTCGATTCCTGGTTCGGGCAGTGGAATTGTGCCCGCTAGATGTCAATTGGCTCGCCCTATTACAAGGGCATCGGTGAAAAGTGGGTGCACAACAGTACCTACCTCTGCCTAACCCTTCGACGAATACGGGCGACATGCTATGGTATGTAAAATAATAGTGATAAACTAGCGTTTTCATCTGTTTCATGAGGTATTTGGAATAAATTGAACCAACGAAAATAAAATATTTTATTGTTATTCCATGCATTATTTATTACATTCATTCATTCATTCGATCATTTTCAAATGCTTTATTAATATCTTCATTAATTGTTCATACGACGATATTTTTGCAACACTTATACATACATGAGAAAATTATTTTAAATCGGCGGAGCTGATGAGTATACATATTTCTCAAAGTATCTAAATACACTGAGTATTTTAAATGGGCATTGATCTGAGCCCCAAATTGACCATCAGTTATCCGAGTATTGTGGTTATGACAATATTCCCAGCGATAGTTCATCTATTTATGCCAAGGGCTAAGTGCAGCAAATGGCCGTTCAGGGGTCGATATTTTCCTTATATACAACTAAAGTGGCTAATAAATATACGGCCCGTCTGATGGTAAGTGGTTACCGTAACCTACGGACGCTTGCACCACCAGGGGCATCACTCGCGCGTTGCCGACCTTCCTACTAGCGTCTTCCCCAAAGAGCACTGGTGACTTTGCTTACCATTAGGAATCAGTGGCGAAGAGTCCATACAACTCGATTCCCATCGGCTTCCCTTTAGGAATTGGTTAGTGCATAGACCAACTTAATATGGCTTGTTATTCAGTTAGGTTGAGCTCTTCCAGACATGATTACAAGACACGGTATCGATTTTTGTCCTGCAGCAATTTTTAGAGACTTTTTGGGACGGCTTCCCCTTTTAAAACTGTCACCCTTCGCCACTGTTAGGAATACAATACTGCTAAAAGAGTAGTGTTATTTGGCTACGATATTCTGCAAGGTGGAGCTACTTCCCCAATGGGCAGCTCCAGTTTTGAGTTGAAACTCCCTCTATATTCTATCTACCCCTGATGGTAAACGCCTATTAGGTCCTCTTTACATCTTGATCCTCTGAAATTTACTTTCTCCATCGGTCAGGTTTGTAAGAGTCGAGCTTTTCTCAGTAGACTCCATTTTGGCAATACTAATGCATAATCTACGTCTGACCAATCAGCCTCGCACATTCTCTGCAATAGCAATAGTTCAAATCTGTCAGATAACACAGCATCTATCGCAGAATTCGATAACCTTTCATCTCGTTAGAAGTCACTAGAAAACATTCCGATCAAATCTTTCAGTAGCTTGAAGTTTTTAACTGTAAATACATGGCATACCACTTATTCAGTATCTACACATACCCACTATCTATACTATCAATGTATTTGTACTGGTGTCCGTATAGCTTAAACTCGACATACAATTAAAATCCCCATGTACTTATCTCCACAAACATACTCATCGCCTCCGCTCATCGCCTCTCATTCAAATCGTGCGCCAGTGTTCACGTGGAGGTGCGCTCGCCGAGCCCGCCCCCCGCGCCGCCCGCCACGCGCCGCATCAAGACGTGGACCGAGCACTTAAAGTATGTTACTGTTGCTTGTACGAAGCTGGGTCCTGTTTCGTTTTGAATTTACGATTGTTGCCAGATAGAGGCGCAACGGTATCGCTACAATCGCGCTACAGTTGCGCGACTAAAATACTGTTTTTGTGTACAAACAAAATTGTTCGTGATCTTTTATACCGCCTTGAATCAAAAAGGTATTAATGTTGTTTACATTCCCAAGTATTGTGAACATATCGACTATTAATATGTTTTTGATGAAGTAAAATTAGCAATATTTAAATTTTCTAATAAATATAGTATAATATATCTTTGGCACTTACTCGCGGTGCAGTAAAAGCCGTGAGATAATACGTAAAAATATCAGCTATTCATTTATTATATCTCTCAACCAACACAATAGATACTTCCCATTAACTTGGTAAATCGATCACCATCAAATTGTGAACTATACTCATTAAAATTATATCAATTTTAGTGGCTTATAAAAAGAACTGCAATTGAATATTCATCTGATAATATTCTTGCTTTAAGGACAGAAAATAAAAATAAAAATCGTTTGAGATCATACCAGTAGTCGCCCAGAGGTTGAAATTCGATCGGAATTTCAGCTTTTTGCTCTCCTTCTCCATATTATAAACTAACTATGCCAAATTTCACACTCCTCCGTGAGCGTTTTTTGACGTATTAATGTACAGATAATCAGTTAATATACCTCAAGTAACTATAAAAAAATGACAATTTTATATAAACTAGTGTCATAGAAGGATAAAATATAATATGGATAATAAATTAAACACTTAATTATTCTGTATTGAGATTTCAATATAATTATCAAATAGGACCCAGCATCGACCCTTGCGTGCACATAATATTGTAATGATACAAAATAAAATGGGTTTTCGGTAAAAATATAATTAATGTTCCGTGAATGTCTTTGTGACTATGTATATTGATATTAGTTAGCTGTGTGAAATGTGTATTTTATGACAATTTGACAAAGCATGGTGTGTGTATTAGTCAAAGGCTTTTGTTGATTATCCTGGTGTTAGCGTATCGATTAACAAAAATTGTGGAAAAAGTAACGAAAAAAAAAAAAGTGTGTAATGTAATGACCAACCTTTAATCCGTAAAAGGTTATTGTTGTAAGAGCAAAGTTGTTCAGCGTTATACTACTGAGCTTCAACATCAATAAATTAGGCATGCTACCAGGAAATTGGAGTGATTTTTGGTTCTTGAAATATGTAAAAGTTCTACCGTAGAATATCTTAAGTGTAGCTAGAAGCAACCTGCTTTTTATAGCACTGTTATAAAATATAATATAAAATGAAAATGCAGTGAATATAGCTTGATAATGAATCGCTAAAATATTATATATACATAAATGTATAATCATATTATATAATCTTATTTAGGTAGTATTAAATTTATATCTTGTCTTCCGTTTTATGATAGAAATTATTTTAGGAATGCGTGTGAAATTACTTAGGTAATATGTATATTGTGATTGTGATCGTTGTTTTTTTAAGTGGTCGTGTATGTGTTAAATGTGTTTCTGTTAGTACATTCCATATAATAAGGCTCATGTTCTAAAAGTATAGACTGATTGAATATCCATCATTGTATATTTTTGACATCAAGAAGAAACTTTACCTAATTCATTGAAGAGTTTTATAGAAACTTATAGAAAACAATCTTTAGAAAAATATTAGTGTTAATTGGCGTTACTTCGATTTGTTTTCAATTAGAAATTTAAAAATCACATATTTAAGATAGGAATTAGATGAATTCCTATAAAATATTATCGAATAGATTTAGATCATCATACCTAGATATCGCTAGTGCGTAGCCATCACGTTCATGATCATTTTATTATGATTTAGCTTCCTCAGAGTCACTCTTATCACTGAATACTTCAGAAGCACAATAGTTTCAAGATTTACATAGATTAAAAAATTGTAGGAATATTGCATGCCGTCGTCTGTGCCTTTTAGATTGATTTATTTTGGTACAAATATCGTTTCAAACGTATGTGAACTGTGAATGTTACAGGCCTATATTGAAGACGACTCGCAGCGTGGAGGCGAAGTTCAAGTCACAGTATAATTCGCCAACGAATGGTCCTAATCCTTCGCTACGACAAGGACCAAAGGACAGTTTGTTACTGTATGTATTTATCACATATTCATAATAATCATTCTTGTTTTTTCCATCTTACTTCACACTGATATTATAAATGCGAAAGTAACTCTATCTCTCTGATTGTCTATTCCTTTTTAACGATTAAACGGCTTAACTGATTTTGATAAAATATGACAAGGAAGAAGTGTGCATCATGAGGAAAGAAATAGGCATATTATTCTCAAAATTATCTTCCTTTTTTAACGCGGGCGGAGTCGCGGGCCCAGCTAGTACTTCATAAGTATTCTCATTAATCTATACTAATATTATAAAGAGGTAAAATTTGTTTGTTTGTATGTAGCGGTTTACTCTGAAATTAATGAACGGATTCTAAAAATTCTTTCACTAAAAGAAAGCTACACTATTCCCAAGAGATATAGGGTATATTTTATTTGGATAAAAATAAACCGCGCGGGTGAAACCGAGGGCCGCGGCTAGTCGGAGGCATCTAGGACGGAGGACGTAACAAACGCCGTAGAACATGCCTCCAACTACATGTTTATATATAATTTTTGGTAAAGGATAGTAATTTTCCTTTTCACCTTGTTTTCATCTTTTCAGTTAGTTTTTTGAAGTCGGAGGCTAGTTTTTTTTTTAATAAATTGTAGGATGTTACAGTACGTATTTTCTATTTCCGCCGATTTATATTGGTTCAGCGATTTGTCTGTCGTTCTCATCAATATCTAGTAGTTTCATCATCATCTGATTAATTTATAAATTCTTATAAAATTATTTGTGCCTATTTATTGTGACTTTTTCCCTATTATGTTCCGAACAACATCGGTGGTAAAAAAAGGTTTGTTAACAAGACGTATTTTCTCCTGTAATCAAAATCGGCAGGGTAATCACGATACACGCTCGAAATTTAAATCGTTCAATTTTGACAGTTCAACAAAGTACATTGCGCAGCAAGCCCGTCACACACGTAGCTATAATATATATTAATATACTGAGCTATATATTACATTATAGCAAGCCTCCATACGTGGTAGCTATACTATAACATATTTTGATGACGTAATAGAAATATATATTATAGCTGCGTCTGAGGTCGCTCGAAGATTACTATGGAAAATATATCATAATATGTCTTGCTATAATATATATTATAGCTACGTGTGTGACGGGCTGTATGCTTTAAAAAATATTCTGAACGAAAATTCGAACAACGCAATGTACATTCTTAAACTGTCTTCTTAACTTCTTAACACGTTCTTATAAGTGAATCAATCCCGATTACAAATAAGAATAATTTATTTGCATGAAATATGGTTACATCGGTGTTACATTTATGTTGTAATTTGTACAGCATATCTCGCCGTATAAACGGCATGCAAAACTGATTTACCTGGTTACTAATTAGGTACCTGCTAATTATAATCTTTACAAAAATAGAAAATAGATAATAATTATAAAGTCAGCTTACAAAAAAGAAAATTAAAAAGTGTATATAAAATTACTTTGGCAAAAATTTAAATAAAGAAAATTAAAAATACACAGTTTACTTACAAAAATAGAATATTAAAAAGTTTACCTATCTACGAGTGGGTATCGTGATTATACAGGAATTTAATAAAAAATATCCTTTCCTTTGTCCTTGGTTGTGAGTTTGGTCCTTTTTTATATCTAAGTATTCTTTCTCACTTCTACAGGGAAGATTACATACCTTGGACGGGGCCTGACCCGGAGCTTCACAGCGGGCAGGCTGTGAAAGCGGAAGGGCCCGAGCCTCGGGACAGGCCCTTCTCTCTGGCCCGAGGACCTTCCAGCCTGGCGAAGGGCCCAGCAAGCCTCGCCAAAGGCTCCCTTTATCAAAAAATGAACAAGAAGTCTGCAAAAATGTGAGCATTTTTTTTTATTTTTTTTATTTAGTTTATAATCGCTTAAAATCCTCATTGAGCAGACCCTTAATTTGCTCAAATCCAAATTGCTTGATTTCATATAAAATGTTTCGTGCGTTTCTGGCTTCAGACGTCATTCTTGAAACCTAAACCATGGTAACTTTATCTTTATTTATTGTTTCGTAACATATTACACATAGGTAATTTATACATAATCTGCCAAACTGCAAAACAATTTGTCGGCAGGTTATAAGATTACAGTTCTGTTCTGTTCTAAACATGTATTATGCTTCCTTTATACCTAATATTACACGTTTGGTAACGGAACAGTACAGGGAAATCTTCAATCAAAGGACAGGAAAACTCGTAGGAACTTGCATAATTTTTATAAACACAAATTTTTCAAGCATTTACTTTATATTAAAATTAATAAAGTTCAAAGTATATAAACTAAGGAAATTGCAGACAGCTTTCGCGTAGCTTCCGTGGTTTAAGATTTTCCTGTACTATTCCGGTTAAATAAAACATCCTTTATTACTGTACACTGTACACGCTCTATAATGTAAAATCCAAATTTATATAATTTATTTACAAGAAAATACTTTTTTCAGCATTGGCTAAGAGCATCGAGCTTCCTATAGTAACCGTCTTCGCCATAAATTATTTTTAATACGTTTATGTAATATGAAATTTAGAAAATATTAGTATTATAATTTAGAAGATTTTAATTTAGTAGCACATTGGCTAAATAAACACAATGATCAATAGCCATAGTGGGCTTGGTTAGTCAACTATTGTCATTTCAATAAAACTTCAGACGGGTTTATTGACTACATAATATATCTGAAATAGAACAGTGGGCCAAGCACGAATATTTTGACGTCTGGTAAAGTAAACGTAAGCAAATTTTGAATAAAAAATACTCGTTTAATCCATGATATTTTTTGAAAATACATGCAGTATTTTTACATTTTCATGAAACAAGTGTGTATGTTGCAAAAAATTCAACAAAAATGCGATAGATTCATTGTATTTTATAATCAAAATTTGCTTACGTTTACGTTACTATACGTCAAACTATTCGTGCTTGGCCTTCTGGTGTAAAGTGAGTAAAGAAAACCGGACAACTGCGAGTAGGACTCGCGCCATGACAGTTCCGTACAAACTTAATTATCACGGTCGATGCTCCAACTGCATATGTCAGATTATACTCGTAAAAAATGATAATTATGTGATGTAACTACAAAATAACGATTTTAGTATTTTTTCTTTACTTGTGCTGTGGGTACTTGCTTTTCGCCAAATTTCATGATTCTAGATCAACGGGAAGTACGCTATACCACCACGCTATATAACCAGCGGGTCTAACGCGTAACTAAAATTGTAATGAACATCGACATCGGTATTAAACTTCAATACGATCGTGAGAACCTAAACTTTGAGCTAACTTGTAAAAAAAATACCTATCATATAGTCGGGACTCCTATCTTCATGATCGGTAAAAAAAATACAAGTTAGCTCAAAGTTTAGGCTCTCACGATCGTATTGAAGTTTAATACCGATGTCGATGTTCATTACAATTTTAGTTACGCGGTAGACCCGTAGAGTCAAACTCAAACTCTTTATTGCTTTCATGTGTATAAATTACAGATGTTATATTATCGTCGATGTTCGATGTTCATTGTCGATGTTCATTACCATTTTAGCTACCTACGTGGTAGACCCCCCGATTGGTGATTTTATCCATATTTAATGTTTACATTTAAATTCATCACAACGTGCTGCTAAATTGAAATATTATTTTGATATTATTTAAGAAAAGATCTCATTATTTTTAATACATTCCTTCGTAAAGACTTTTGCTCAAGACAAAATATCGATAGCAAATAGGGGGCACTCACTATAACTTATATTAACTCTTGCCTAATGTAGAAATTCTTGTCCAACTTATTTTGTACTTTTATCACTACCGTTTATATACAAACATTGTTAATACAATTTTTTAATATCGTGAATTAAAATGACAGCCGAAGATTTATCGAAGGAACTAAAGTCTGTCAAGAAAGTCATGAAAAGGATTTTGAAGGAACTAAAATTCTTCTTCGCTCGCAACCCTAAATAAGTACCGTAGGTGTCAGTTTGGGTACAACGATGTGTTTATTTTACTATTCTGTGTAGATTTTTTGTGATAAAAAATGTTTTCGGCATTAATATATTAAAAATAAACAAGAGAATATACAAGTGGCGCCCGCAATCCTTTTCATGACTTTCTTGACAGACTGTATGTAAATATTTACTAAGATATAGCCATTCATACTGAACTTTTGTTTCTAGCACCTTCGATGAAACTCGCTGACCCAATTTTCTAGAATGGATAATATTTAGTACAATATAGGAACTAATTATTTTGTTCATTGCCAAAAAAAAAACTTACATTTTTGTGGTTTATTAATTTTATTTTCAATAGTACCTATATTTTCATCTTAGGTACAGTCGGCTAAAGAATTGGTCGACCACCCTAAGGTTGTAAATTGTTTGTACGCTATAAAACAAAAGGGTCTATATTCGTTTGTCAAAATAATGAAGTTTTAACTTTTATGATATTTTCATTTGACAGGAAGTTCAGTTAAAATTAATATACCACTTTTTTGGTTGACCGTACCTTCTTATAGTCTGTTATTCGTATGATTGGCCTTTCTACATTCTATTTGGAACAATTAAACAAAACAATCTTTGCTACTGTTTCGATTCATCTGTGAATTATTTTATTGTTTATTCATTGCGTTTGCTGGCTTTTTATTATTATCTCCTTTATTCATCATTAAACATATTTTTTACATTTTTAAATACATATTATAAAATAAAATAAAATATACATTTAAAAACATAAAAAATAGGAACCAACCGGCATCGGGAACAGGGTCCAAGCTACCGGTGGCTAGGGCTCCAGAGAGAGGAACCTCCTCACAATTATTATTATTATTAATTTAATAATTAACTTCATCGTTGACTTATTTTACAAAATTAATAAACCAATAATAGTGTAAATTGTAGAACTAGTTGCGTAGTGCCCAGTTCTTTCGACCCTAGTAATTAAAATTATTATATCCGGCCAAAATGTATGAATAAATCTGTTGAAAGTGTGAGGAAAATTATCGGAAGTATGTAAAATTTTGGATGAGTTGAATAAGCTTCGCTTATGCTTCAATGTTTAGGGAATCATTTATAACCTAAAAACATGATATAGTAAGCGCCCCGGCGCGCGGATGGGGCGCTGTGAAGACAAAAGGTATGGGCGCTCAACGGGCGCTCGCGATTGTTGTACTTCATTCCATAGAGCGCCATACATTTTGTCTTCACAGCGTTCCGTACGCGCGCCCACGGCTCTTGTTATAACATGTTATAACAAGTCCGCAAATAATAAAAATCAATCTGTCATTAAATCATTGTTTGTATAAGATGGATAAGTTGGAATGAATATGACACAACTGCTAATGTATTTATGTAGATGATGTTCTAATTTTATCTGACAACCGGTCTGACTTTAAAGTACCAGTATCTCCCAGTAATTGGGTGGCGGAGATTAGAAGGCAGTCAGGCAGATCAGATATTCAACCGCATCTGATTAGATGGGGAGCCGATCAGTAGATACACTTGCAATAATAATATATAGATGTGTGTATGTAAATGATATTATACTTATTTTATTTTAATGATATTATTATTATAAAATTATAATTGCCTCAACATAAGGTCTTAATTTTCTACTCCCGTTTCGTTTACTCGACTAAATGTATGGAACATCAGACAATTTTTTCGCGATTTCATGGTTGGTCCCATAGTTAAAGTTCTTCATAATGATGAGTACAATAAATGGATCGGGACTGGAAAGGTAGGAACTTGTATAGATCCCTTATATACGTGATTCAATATTATGGTAATTGTATAACTTCCATACATTTCACACAACATTCGTTTATGGGAAATATATGAAACTTGTCTTATGGGGCCGTACATTAATCACGTGAGGCTTGAAAGGGGCGGGGAGGGGGTTTAGCAAAAATAACAAAATATCACATGGGGGAGGGGGGTGTAGTAAGATATATCACGTGTATTTATTTTTTCGTCAAACGTGGCTTGATGAACCTGTATTGTTTGGAGATAATATTCTAAAAAAAATTAAGATTCTTTGTAGGTAGGTACTAAAAAATACACGTGATTTTGTGTGGGGGGGGGGGGGGTGTTAGTCTTATACCTCACCTCGTATCAACAAGGGGGGGGGGGGGCTAAAAATACTTCACGTCATTAATGGACGGTAATTATCTCAGTAACAGTACTAAAGTTAGTAATTATCTAACCTGTCAATCCGTTCGTGCCATCCAATTGCTATGATTCATAGGGCTAACTAGTATAATAAATTATTTTTGTATATAAGTATAATTAAGTGTAATTTGTATATTTATCTGTGCAATATCATTGCCGAATGGCTTATGAACTTTTAGATAAGTATCACATTAAATTGGTATATAGTTTTCAAGTCATGGAAACAGATAACTAAATTTTTTTAAAGAATCAATCTACTATCTTTTTTCATACCTGTGGGCCGAGCACGAATGTTTTGACGTATAGTAACGTAAACGTTACCTGTAGAACCAAATATACACGTTTAATCTATGATATTTTTTTTGGAAATACATGCAATATTTTTTCATTTTCATGAAACAAGTGTGTTTGTTGCATAAAATTGAACAAAAATGCGACAGATTCATAGTATTTTATAATCAAAATTTGCTTACGTTTACGTTACCATACGTCAAAACATTTGTGCTCGGCCCTCTGATCTCTATGTTCTTCGCTGTCGGGTTTCCTTAACATTTTCACGGCCATCCCAATTGTCACAATTTCCTTAACGATGTCGACATACAAATCGGATTTATGCGATAAGTCAACGCGTGCAGCGTTGCCGACATTGCATATATGACACATTTTATAGTCAAATAGTAAAACGATCCAGTACCCGCGACACTTCATAATTTAGCTTATTTATCAAGTAATTAAAGTAAACTGTAATTTTTAATAGAAAATACAGCTTAATTTCTGAAATATTTGCAACACGCCAGGCGCGTTTGTCGGTTCCTGGAGAAAATTTTGAACAAACCGCCTGGCGCGTTGGCGGCAGTAAGTGTTAATTACGTTAAAAATTGGCCATCAGAACTGAACTTAAAGAGAAAAATTAAATTATAGGTGTTACCAAGGTTTGTCGATCTCGGTAACACCAATAACTGTATCCAATGCATTCCAATAAATGTATTAGACAGACACACAGACAGACAGCCACACAGATATAGGCTTCCAACTTAAACACCCCTCTTTGTGTCGGGGATTAAAAAGAAATCGTGTAATGTTAATACTTGCAACACCCTAACAGGGTCATGTACCAGGTTAGTTTATAACAACTTATGTGTACATTGTGCAATAAATAAATAAATACTTGAAACACTTCTTTGTTGAAGTAATTTCCGAACTTTTCATTGCCTAGTTTAGTATTACACCAGAAATATATATTAGTACCTACCATTGTTTGTACTTTATCTTTTAAGAATATTCCACTATAATAAACATATGAATGATCGCGTCCTCTATTTTCATAACTTTAGTCTTATGTATTAGACTTTACAAAACAAGAATATTTTGTAAAAGCTAACCTTAGTTTAAATTATTTTTTTTGTTAATCTTTGTAGCTAACTCTGTGTGTTGTGTTACAAATAATTAAAAGTCAACTAAGGATTGTTTTAGAGCAGTGGTTCCCAACCGGTGGTCCGCAGACCCATAGGGGTCCACAAGAACTAAATTAAGGTCCACTAAACAATGTTATAAAACCCATAATAAATGAATATTGCCGCTCAAAAATCAAATTCTAATATAAAATTTATATTTAAAGGATATTTTCAAATTATCAGAAATTTTATTTTAAGTCTTAGGGGGCATCTGATAATAAAATATCCTAATGGTCCATGGGCAGAAAATGGTTGGGACCCACTGTTTTAGAGTATTAATACCGAAATAATTTGTGCCAATCCAAACGTCTAGTTGTTGTGTATTTTAGTGTAATAGTTTAGAAAATACTCAACGAGCATTTCTTCCATGTTGTTTTTACATTGTTAGTTGTAGTCAGGTTTAAATATACTAGTCATAAATGCAATATTATTATAAATATTAAATGTTGAAAAGGCTTTGATCTTTACAAGGGGCTTTGTTTCATATACTTTATAGCTGTATGTACTACGTTCATCCTGGCTGGTCTTCAACTAGCTCCATCACTAAGGCTGTTAGGCTGACATTCAGAGACGACAGAAACGAGTCTAAGCGTGAACTTACGCTTGCATCTGTCAAAATTTGTTCGTAAGTTTGACAGATGGAAGCGTAAGTTCACGCTTAGACTCGTTTCTGTCGTCTCTGAATGTCAGCCTTAGTGCTTACCTACACGAGTTGATCCAAATCGATTGATGGCGTTGATCGACGTCGAGCACTCGTGTGGTAATAGCCCTTAGTAATTGGGAGCTATCTTCCTATCTAAATTCACAGGACCACGCCTTTGTAGTATTCTTTTACAAAGTAGGTATTTAAGATCATGTCTTCATTCTTATGAAGCCATACCTAGTTGTAAGCAACTTTTAGTATTAATTATAAATAAACTGTAGACTTTGGCCACTGTGACATATCTTGTGAGGCTCAGTCTCTCCCTAGTCTAATCCAGAATCTAGTCAATTAGGATAATATATTGTAGCGACCATACATTATTTTTGTGAATATTGTCGGAATAAAATTGTTTTTTTGTCCAATAATTGTTTTATTTGTTGGAATAGTCCTTGGATCCAATACATATAAAAATATGAACATCCGAATTGAGAACCTCCTCCTTTTTGGAAGTCGGTTAAAAAACCATCTCTCGTTCTCTCGATTTTTGTCGTTACGTAAGCGGGTTCTTCACCTGAGCCTTAAAGGGTGGAGGAAATGGGTTTGTCCAACCGCCGTGCTAGCCTCTAGCCCTGCAGCCAGAAGGATGGAAAGAGGAGGGTACCTAGTATTTTCAGCGAGCTCAATAGCGTTTGTAAAATAAAAGTCATTAAATTCATCACATCACTTTATTTAAAAATAATTAAAAATGTTTGCGTTATATTACGAATATTAATTTTCCACGTAAACACACGTGTTCAATCTTTTTGTGCCCTAAAGTTATAAATACTAAATAACATTATGTCTGTCAATTTACAACAGGTAATGATTACTGCCAGAGAAGGACGCTCATTAAAAGATGTCGTACCTACATAAAGTATCAATATTGGGAAATTTTTGTTTACCTACATATTATACATAGGTACCTACCGTCAATCACCTCAACTTTGCCTAGACTCCTAATATTGCCTAGTACAATATCTTTAAACCTTTTTGCTTTTAGCACCTACAACATTCCTGGACTAAGCGCTGCCATTTTTATGACAAGTACCTAAGCAATTAAAGACTTTCTATCCCAGGCAAAGTTAGGAGTATAGGGCGCTTCACCCACTGCACCGCGCCCCGTCACGTAGCGCGGGATGGCAGATTTTACCATTGTTTGCAAGTATCTCAATTTATATAGAAATCACGCCTAGCACATCACACTGCCGACGTGGAAATGCGCGGGAAGGCGCCCCGCCATACAATGGTATCTGCCATCCCGCGCTACGCGACGAGGCGCGGTGCAGTGGGTGGAGCGCCTAAGCAAAGTTGGTGCAGTTGACCGGTACCAATAATGCACATCAAATGCACACTTTTTTGTATGGAGATGAAGAAGACCGTAGTTCGCATACCTATCTTCAAATAATAGAAATGGGTGCCTGTTCAGCTTTCCTGTAATGTTTATTGTTGTTATCTACCTTTTTGGTCATTTTTATAGCTAGGTACCTAGGTAGATACTAACTTAACCCATTTTCAGACGGATTTCAGTTACCCTATTGTGTCCTCAGTCATATCTCTCGTCCCATACCTAAATATAATGGCTGTCTGTGTGATTTTTATCTGATCTCGATACTCTCGATACGGGCAGATGGTACCGCTGTCTAAATTAACGTGGACATATCCCGTGCTGCTAACAGACAGATTTAGTAAACTAGGTATATGTTCGGAAAAAAATTACACACAGATTGAGCGACTGATAAATTTACCGACCGCCATGAATTAATAATACCTACAGTTTAACATAATTTATATTTCTAACATCGCCTTTAAAAAAAGTAGGTAGGTAGGTACTAGTCAATGAAAAACAATATTCTAATCTACTCCGAAACCGCTTTGTCGTAACAAAGCATCAATGTCTTAAATTTTATCCTTACGAGTTTAGGCCCAAGTTCACCAAAAACTTATCAGATGATAAGGGCAAAATCAGCCGTTTAAACATCAATGTTTGTATGGGTAATCAACGGATTTCATTGTAAACATCTGTTATATTGTCGGTGAAAATGGCCCTTACTAGCCTAGGTCTGAGCCACTGGCTTAAAACCCACACGTCCCATTATTACAAAAGATGGTTTGAAGTAATTCTTGTAAAACCCAGGTTTTAAAATAGCCCCGTCTCATTTTGTTATATGATGTTAGAAAGTGACGGATATATTTAAAACCTGGGTTTTATTAGACTTTCCTTAAATCTTTTGTAATAAGACTATAACTTGCCTTCGAAAATGTATAAAAGTTATGGTTGCAATTGTTCTAGTTTCAGAACTTTAGATAGATAATGTTTATCGGTCTCATAGGCTTGGATAGAGACCATAAATAATCTTACGTACCTATTCGTAAATGTAAATGTACGGATTATTTTCAACTAAAGCTATGTCTTTTTCTAACTGCCTAAGTTCTAGCTCCATTTTAGACTTCCGTAGGATTTTGGGAATAGTGTCGGTGAGCATTGGTAGTTGAAGGAATGCCTTTTGCATCAGAGACCAATTGTACTTCAGATCCTGTGAAAGAAGATACGATATTATAATTTAGTCTCTTGAAGAGGCAATAGATGACGATCTGCTTACACTTTTTTTTATGATACGCACTACGATTGCTCTGGTATTTTGTTTGGGTACCTACCTATACCTACAGTTTATAGACATAAATCACACTTATACATACACCTAGAACCAGAACAATAGGTACGTAAGGTAATGTCTGTAATTCATACAAAAATATTTATTCCGTGCGGGATCGAACCCGCCACATCAGCCTAGAAAGCCATGGCTTAGCCACTGCGCAACCGTGCCGTCTTTTATGTATCCACATAGAAAACCAACTTACATCAAGAAGTTTCTGATGATCTTCGATAGAGATGAGTTTGCACAGGCTCTCCTTATGTTCCTCTGCATATCTGATCTTTTCCAACGCCTTTTGGATCTTTCTATTTCTCTTCACCAGGTATGCTGGCATCTGACCAAAGTCTGGCCTGAGGCAATATTCAGGGACTTCGCCGGAACCTTTGATCCTTTTTATGTGGCCGTCCCTCGTATCTACTAGCCTAAAGAGCGCAAACAAATATTCCAATCTATAAAATTAATCAATACTAATTTGTAGATGAATCCAGCGTTATGGTAATATATAAATCTAGGTAGGTACCTACTGTACTGTACCTACTGTACGGTTATTGTACTCCATGATGACGTCTTATGGAAGAGCCTAGCGCCATAACTACCTAGACCTTATAAAAACAAATATACACGGCTTTAAATACCTTGAAAGTGGTTTATTATCTACCTACCTACATATTTGCCTATAATGGAACATGAAGGCATTTTCACTTTACACTACCTATTCTAAAAGGAAAGATCGTCACTCACTGGACGCCTGACGGAGGAAATCACCGCCGAGGTCGACCTGCCGCCGGACTAACATGAGCACCGCGACATAATTTTGCCGTCGCAATATCTCGTAAACATCTCGTAAGTATCTCGGAAACAGGTAATTATAGGTTTATGTCTCGTCTTGTCATGACGACTAAATTCACTCACAGCGCGCATGTTGGTCTAGCTGGACGTATGTGCGGGGCAGACATGCCAAGAGGTTGCTCAAAATATTTCATCGCGAGGTATGGGAGGAAAAATGGGAGGCCTTTACCCAGCAGTGCGACTCAAAATAGGCTATTGAAAAGAACCATTCTACTTGCCTTGGCTCCACAGGCTTTCCTTTCGTCTTGATGGCTTTCTTTATATTCATAACTCGGAAGTTAACTGTTGGCTTCTCCGGCTTCTTGCCTGGTGGCGGACGTTTCGGAACTGGTGGAAGATTACCAGAGACGTAGCATTTATGGTCAGACTTCTTTATAGGCTGACCAATTCCTTCACCCTTTTTAAGAAACTGATCAGGAGGTGTTAGTGGAGTTTCAGCGTATCCAAATGTCCGACGAAGTTCTTGACGTTTAGCTTCCTTCAACTCCTTTTCTAACTTGGATTCGTACCTGCAATAATTTAAAAGACGATTATTTTCGGGTCAACTATTTTAGTAGGTAGGTATTCCCCCTCTATAGCCACTAGGAGGTAAGAAAAGGCGAGAGATAGAGGTTGGTCGTCTATTTTATTTCACCAAGCTATTATAGGCAAGCGGATTGTTTACCGGTCTCAAAATTAAACCAGTCATTTAGGGGAGGATTACTGGTGGGCCATACGTGACCACAGATAGCATTACCTAATCCTCTATCATGCATGCATATGGAGATAAAAACAACACATAGGTATTGTATAAGGTCCCTGAAGACTCTTCAGAACATCGATGGTTCAGAGTTGAAGGGACAACGTAGGTACCGAAGTACAAGGTAACAAAAATACCTGGGAGTCTTGGGTGGCTCTGGTGGAGGTTTGTCTAATATCGTATAAATTACTTCATCGTGACTTATTATTTCAACTACCGACATATTTGTAACGGTTGCAAAGACAGAGATTGACTAAAATTAGAATATAAAAGATTGAGTATAAAAATTCTGCGATATCGGGTTGCCCCCGTCGGTTGCCGTAGTAACTTTTAATTTGTTTTTCAATCTATGGAATATCGATTCAACAATGATTCAACACTAAAGAGATCCGTAGTTTGTGCTTTGTAGTTCCATAGTTTTGGTCAATTTAAAACGGTGTTAAATCGATAGACTTAGCATATTTTCGCTTCCCTTGATAAATGCTATAAGATCGGGATCAGCTGCCGATGTGCCTTTGGGCCACAGACATTTATTACCATGTGGACTGAGATAGGCATAATATTTGTATGGAGCTGTTGGAATATTAATTAATTCCATTTTATTCTATTGTTTATTTTATTTTAATTCTATAAAGATTTTACCACATACATAAGTACCTAGAAATAATAATTTGTCGTATTTTAGCTCATGTATGCCATGACAACACTGATCTAAACTGTCAAGTAGACGTCAAAACAAATATCTTGGGCTCACTCACATAATCGATGATTATTTTTAGATTTCTTTTTGCATATTCTTTAGAGATGTACTTATTTTAATAGTTATTTAATCAATTTCACATATTTTATATTAGTAAGTACTATGTTGATTAAGGGTTTCCAAGGCGTTCGGAGGTATAATGCGTATAAATGTGGCGGTATAGTGTCTAGGAAATTTTCGAGCCGTGTAGATGCATTAGACTATGAAGAACGGTTAGAGGGGTGTTTGTCGGCTTTGCCCCCGAAGGCGAAGGTGGTAATATGTGGAGGAGGAATGATGGGGGCGGCCGTGGCGTACCACCTGGCGCAGCGCGGCTGGGGTGACAAGACGGTCGTTGTAGAGAAAGAAAAGTAAGTGTGCTCATGTAACGTTAGCCGGGCTGCGTTCAATGCCTGTAACGAGTTATATTTTACCCTCTCTTCGGTTCAGAGCATTTTATAAATGTTTAGAACACTCGAACTTGTGATTTTATAGATTTTTTAGGTCTAAATCCTGAACTTTCAAGTTATTTTGTGAATCTGTACAATATTTATTACAGATATAATTTTAGAAAACATATTCCCATAGGTAGTGACCCACCCACACCAATGTGGTCAACAACATTACTTACCACATAATTTTGATGTTAATACTAATGTTAAGGCAAGCATTTTACAACTGCCGTTAGACTGTTGTTCGGGTATGCCCAACTGCATTGTATACTCTGAATGTGTTAATACATTTAATTCTTATTCAGCTGAACACCGCCTCACAAGCTGTATAATTCTATATCCTACTAAACAATATATTCCTGTTTAACTTGATAAAAAATCACTTAAACATAAATAAACTATTCAAGAAACACTCTTACGGTATAAGTACAACATTACATCCAATAGACCCACAGATATTGACTAGCACATCTGGGTGGGGTCTTCGGATTGACTAATGCATCACAACCTGCAATCTAAGGGTCTACCGCCTAACTAAAATGGTAATGAATATCGACTCTGGTAATAAACTTCAATATGATCCTGAGATACTAAACTTCAAGCTATCTTATAGAAAATGTACCGATCATGAAGTTCGGAATCCCATCTTCATAATCTGTAAAAAAGTAGAAGGTAGCTCAAAGTGTAGTCTGTCATGATCATATTGAAGTTTATTACCAGTGTCGATGTTCATTGCCGTTTTCGTTACGCGGTAGACCAGCTGATTGTGAGAGTCCATTATTTGCTCTAACTCATTGATGTGTTGACTGACTGGGAATAACCAGCATGTCGTTACTAGTGCACTTTCCTTCCTCCCTGAATGCATTTCCATGTCTTTTTTCTAATTATAAAAGTAATTCGTTTGGATTGAAAATAATTTGATATACATATAGAGGTATATAATATGATATATATAGACAGTGGAAAGGTAAAATGACTAATGCGCCGATTCGCTGGCCAACTAACTTAAACTTTACAGGGGCACATTTTAAAGTTAAGTTAGTTTGTTAAGTTAAAGTTAAGTTACATTTATACAATTATACATATATACATCTCCACAACTTTTATTATTTTCATGTTAAAATATGCAGTGTATTTAGCTATATTACACCCCTTGTAATCAGGCTCCTTTCTTCAGCGATTCAGGGATTCTTACGATGGATGTGAAAACATTGTATGGGACTGTATTTTTTTATGTGCTATCTCTACAGATAAATAAGTGTTTTTTTTTAAATATATTTATGGCTCCATCGTTTTGACGATGAATGTCAAGGTTGTATAGAACAGCTATGATACATTGAGTGGAGATTGGTTTTATTTGGTATCATGATATCCTCACAATTGTTACTCCATAATCATTAAAGTGTACCTGAAAAACATAGATTTTTGAGGATACGTCCATAACATTATTAACTAAACTAGCTCTTAAGTCTATTGCCATCTTTATTCATTGGCATACAAATGACAAGAACAGGTATAATTTAACCAGTGTTTAAAAATTCAAGGGTTTATTAGTAAGGGGTTCAAAACATAATAATTTATGTGCACAGAACAGAGAGCAAAGGTGCTTAGTCTCTAGATTAATGAGAATTATCGATTTTTGATTAGAAAATTTTCATTCGCTCGGCCTTTGACTGAAATCGCAAAAATCCAATTAGGCACAGGATGGACAAAGGAATTATCCTGTAATGAAATTTTCTCTCTTGGAGATAAAATTCTCCCTTACTGTCGAATTAGACTGGCCACTTCATGGCAAGGCCGTAGTCAGGAGTTTAGTTCGCGGAGGGTTAATCCAGAACAAAAAAGGCAATTAGGGAACAACTTTAAAAAACAGTTTTGTTAACTGAAACGTAAAAACATAATCGAATTTATTATCATTATTCAAAGAAATTATTAATAAAAAAATATTATTATCTCCTTTATTCATTTTATATCTTTGAGTATTATATACATACTTTTTAGATTTTTAAATACATAATAACTATATTATATAAATATTTAAATGATAGCTGATATATTATGTAAATAGAATTTATTATTATTTTTGATTATATTATGTTGATCTATACCTGTTATTTGTTACCAATTCAATACTATGATTATACATTGCGACGAACAATTATGAACAGTCAAAATTGAATCGATTCCGATTACGAGTGTGTATCGTGATTACCCTGCAGTACTCAGATTTTTTAACCCCCGACGAAAAAGAGGGGTGTTACAAGTTTGTAGTGTGCATCTGTGTGTCTGTCTGTGGCATCGTAACTCCTGAATGGATGAACCGATTTTGATTAAGTTTTTCTCGTTTGAAAGCTGTCTTATTCGGGTATTATCTTATTTATGTTTCAAGAAAATCTGTTCAACCATTCAAAAGTTACAGCTCTTTTTAAAACGCTTTTATTAGCTTCACCTGTAACTATGTAAAAAAATCTTGGAAGTTAAATTTGACCCACTTCCCGGTTTCCGATTGAGCTGAAATTTTGCATACACATTTAGTTTGGTTGACAAAAGCGTGTTCTTTAGTATTTTTTTAAACTATAATATTTATTCTAGTTGGAGTCGGGGGTTTTTGACGGTTAGGTTATATTACATAACTGGCGGACGTGCTTCGTAAGCGTTGCACTTCAATTTAATGCGCTTCATACGAACGTTGTTGCCGACACCGGTTTATGCAATTGATCGCATATAGCACCTGCGACGTATTTTATTAGGCTGTCTACAGGGCGACACAGATTATTTTATTTATGAGCGACTAGCATCTGTCTCTGAATGAACTGTCGCGAACCAGTGGTAGTGGTACCGGTGTATACTGAGGTCCAAGCATGATTTTTTTTGATTTATTGTAACGTTAACAAATTTTGAATAAAAAATACAATAAATCTATTGTATTTTTTATTCAAAAAAACATAATATATTTAATATATATAGACACTTGTTTCATAAAATGTCTTTGATTAAACGTGTATTTTTTATTCAAAATTAGCTTACCTTAATGCGGTTACGATACTTAAAAACATTCGTGCTTGGCCCATTGAGCGCTGCCAGAAATGGAAGCATGCTCTTTCTCCATGATTGAATAACGACGACCGTCGTCCAAAAAACCCTAAGTTTGAAATACGTAAGTACGCGCAAATCTTTATGAGCCCTGTAGGCTAATTCACGTAACTAAAGAATTGCAGTTGCCGCGCAGTTGCAATAAAATATTGATCAAAACAACACATTTGGCAATCTTCTTCTTCTTTTTTCGTAATGGCAATTGAGCCGATGTCGACTATTCTGCCATTTGGTATCCTCTGAGCTTCAGTGAGATACGCTCGCGTCAAGTTCGAGCGTCACTGCAATACGATCGGCGCGTCTTAAAATTACGTAAATTAGCCCTCTGAACTGAGTTCTGAACTCTCTCCCTCTCTCCCTCTAGCACCTATAATAAGCGTACTGCGCAGCCACTCGCGTTCAACTTCCGAGAGCTCATAAAGTTTTGCGATAACTATAGCTTTAAATAAAATTCTGTCACACAGGGTGGGTATTGGCAGTCGCTGGCACTCCTCCGGTCTTGTTGGGTCATTCAAGCCAACCCTTGCACAAGTTCGCCTTACACAGTCATCGATTAGACTGCTGCAAGACTTAGAAGCCAAAGGTCGAGCGACGGGCTGGAAACAATGCGGGTCCCTACTGCTGGCGAGGAACAGGGATCGAATGACGGTCTACCGAAGAATGAAGAGCCAATCTGTGTACGTATTTATTATTTTGCTATATTATTAATATTAATTATGGCCCGTCGGCGTCGATACGTTAACACAGTTCAGATAACCGCAGTTTGAACTAAACACATCGATATTATTATTCATTCGTCCACGTTTCGTCTGTCAGATATTTCTTTGTTTATGAGATCTGCTGATGTAAACATTATTGCTAGAAAACTACATAAGAACTCCAAAAGCTAAGCTTGAGAATCATCACAGTTGGATATACCTGTACTTCTGTTGCATCTGTATCTATAACACACAAGCTTATAAACAATGAAACAGAAAGTGAAAAAGAAGCATTTGGTTCGAGGCTTTTTAATTTGGTCCGGCGGGTCTACCGCGTAACTAAAATTGTAATGAACATCGACAATGGTATTAAACTTCAATACGATCTTGAGATCCTAAACTTTGAGCTAACTTGTATTTTTTTATAGGAGTCCCAACTATATGATAGGTATTTTTTTTACAAGTTAGCTCAAAGTTTAGGCTCTCACGATCGTATTGAAGTTTAATACCAATGTCGATGTTCATTACAATTTTAGTTACGCGGTAGACCCGCGGGAGTCTGTCTGCACATATTACGGTATCACCGGCATAAAAGCAAGTCCAAATTTAATTAGAAACTTAGGGCTACAAATACTGGCTAGTGGGGACCGGGTTCGGCATTTAGGTGAGCAAGTCCAACTGGATACAACGATATACCACTGGTAGATACGAACTAGGAAAATATTCGTTTCGGTTTCGATAAATGATTGTGTCGATCGGTTTTTGAGGAATATAATGATATTATTAAAATAATAAATTAATAAGACAAATAGCTTTTAAGCGTGTATACTTACGTTCTGTCAGCGCTGTATGTGCAGCGTTGGTTATTCGTAAAATTGATGTAATTATCTTGGGTCAACTATTATATTATTTTTTTCTATCATCTGATATTCGTATATTGTTATCATAATATTCACTGAACATAGGCCTTCTCTTAGCTCGCTAAAATACATGCGATTGTGGGGAAATATTGCTGTCTCAAAAGATCTACAAATGAAGCAATGTATATTAGACATTGGCGTTCGTTTTCCGTAGTGCTCCATAGATTCTACAAGATCTTTTTTAGCTTGTGTTATTCATACTTTAAGGTTTCGTTTATAAAGATTATTTAGATCATCGCAATATTAGTAGAAATGTGCCAAGGACTAGCCTGCATGCATCAAAGTATGACAGACCAGAGACAAATTATTCCGAATTGGTTATTTACACGCTTTTTACCTGACTACGGAGAGGGTTATTTAATAGGTTTGACCAGTATGTATGTATGTTCATCTGCTCCCTCAAGTCATTGTTCTGAGGTCCTGATTGTCCGCTGGTGATGTGACGTCACATTAACTTTTGCAGCAGTCGGGTTTTAGTTTCTGAACTTCCTTTTTTTATGGCAGTAAGGCGTTTGTGTATCTGCATTCTAAATAGGCAAATAATAATCTGCTTTTTAAACCAACGCGTAAATATATTTTTATAAGACTTGCCGTTCCCAAAAATGGCAGTATTGTAAACACCTCTGTCACCTCACCGATGGTGACGCTACTGCGAGTCGGCTAGACGTGTTCGGTCTAGTGCGGATATCGATCGATCGACGTACGCCTCGTCGGTTAGCAGTAGCTACCTAGTGCAGGTTAGGTTGCTAGGTTAGTGCACTTCCCTTTTACACCCCTCCGAGATACCTATATATCGAAGTATGAAATTGTGACTGGGGTGCTCAGCCCCCGATTATACCCAGCTCCGCCCCGCCTCGTCTGCTCAAATAATACCTGGCTGCTGTTGCTACTCGCAGCATCACTGATCACTATCAATGATTGAATATCGATAGTGGAATAGTAAAATGGCTAAAGTGCCAATATGTAAACTGTACAGGAGCATATTTTAAAGAATTTTTTTTACCATCAATTTCCTATAAAATCTAATGGATAATTTTCTGTAAAAACGTATATTCTAATAAATTAAATTATGATTTTGGTACTACTTAGAATATAAGTAAGTACAAAAAATTCAAATAAAACTTTAAAATGTGCCCCTGTAATGTTTACATATTGGCGCTTTAGCCATTTTGCTATTCCAAGTCGATATGGCAAAGGTAATACGTTGCAATCATTTCGCGGGTCGCGATTGCTGCAACCAGCAATTTTTATTTTTGTTTGTCACTTGGTCTGAACTTTATTATATTTTATAATTTCCTTTTATCATTCCCCATACTCATAAGCATATTTCCCAGACAGTTCTTGGGGCATACCCTGCGAGCTGGTCTCCCCGAAGAAATGTCAGGAGCTATGTCCGTTGCTCAATGTGGACGACGTGCTGGGCGGGCTATGGATCCCCGGCGATGGGGTTGGTGACCCTCATCTGCTGTGCATGTCCCTGATGAGAGAAGCTGTCCAAAGCGGTAGGTTCCTTCTTAAAGTTTCAATAGGTTTAAGGTTTTTTGGTAGTGCTGGCCTTGAGGCTTTTATAGATTCCCCATGGCTGGTGCTAAACAAGCTAACCCAGTGTTGCTTTGTGATCCAAATTGTACCAAAATATCAGTTGAATACGTTTTTGGAGACTACGATTATTTTGCCCTCTGTACTAAATATTTAAATTCGTAGAACCATTACTGAGTCAGTAACAAATATCAAGCAAATATCCAATGATAACATAGTGACATTATTGTTAAAATCCGATTACGGGCATAATCTGCAACCCTTTGGAAATTCCTGATAATGAATCTCTCTCGTCTGTATGCAGCCGGCTTAATGTACCTACATAGGTAAGTAGTTATGTGGTTGGATATAGTCTCCCCTCGCGTAGACGGCTACCAGTTAGGTCTAGAGACGCGTGTGTCGCGGCATTAAATTTGCTCATAGAGAGTTTTAGTTAATTCGACGCAGTATCTATCATTAGTGCATGTATAAAACAATTTATTTCTCTCAAGACTTTGCATCAGTGTTTTATTATTTTATCAAACTATGTTTTTCAAATATAATTATATTTTCAGGTCTAATCGGTATGTCGCTCTCAAACGATCGATGTCTGTTCCAAATCACAGTATTTATTTTTCTTCTCTGGTGATCAGTAGTACTAATTAATGTGATAAATTGTATCTAGGAGTGGGAGTAATGGAAGATTGTGCTGTGACGGCAGTTCTGTCGAAGGAAGACCGAGTTTGCGGCGTAGAAACCAACCGTGGTGCTATAGAGTGCGAATACTTCGTCAACTGTGCCGGCTTTTGGGCAAGACAGGCAAGTGTTGATTTTCTGTCCTTTTTTTACTATTAAGATTATCTATTTCACAAATGTCAAATGGCTGCGCGGGAATTTTTGCTTTGGCTGTTGGATTTCGCGGGGAATATTTAATATGATAGGCACGAATTTTACCATGAATTTGAAACCATGATTTTTTTAAACTAATTAACTTTTATTATTCCGTTAATTTATTTTACTTAAATATATGATTATCTTTAAAAAAATCCTATCATATACAAAAATATTATAACAGTAGCTCGCTGGAATCGGGAACAGAGTCCAAGCTACCGGTGCCAGTGGTAAGAATTCTTGGGAGAGGAAAATTATTGTTTGATAAATCACACTAGCTAGCAGCTATTTAGATTATAACGATAAGTTCGTTTCTTAGTAATATCCGGGCTTAAGTTTGGGAAGATCGAATCAGTAGCTTTTGGGATGTACTGTTTCATTTTTCTGCTTTTCTGTAAGATTTCTCGCCTTTCACGTGAAAACGATTACTTAGCCTTTACGTGGAACTTTCAACAGCTTCATCTTAGACATGTTTCATCAGATACCTTCCGCTATCTGTGGGGATGTCCAAATTAATAAAAGTGTATCTTAGATTATCCTTAAAGTAAAAAAAACCCGCTGTTTGAAAACCGTAGTCGGGTCGTAACCATCCGTACTATAGTTGGAAACCTGAAAGTTCTCTAGCCACATTTAATAAGAGGAATATCTATACAAAAGTGGAAATACACATAAGTTACATTATTTGAATAATAATAATAATGCAGCTCGCGCTTTGTGTAGTCTTGCAGTAGGTATAATTGAATAATAATAATGCAGCTCGCGCTTTGTGTAGTCTTGCAGTAGGTATAATTGAATAATAATAATGCAGCTCGCACTTTGGTTAGTCTTGTAGTAGGTTTAATTGAATAATAATAATGCAGCTCGCGCTTTGGTTAGTCTTGTAGTAGGTTTAATTAAATAATAATAATGCAGCTCGCGCTTTGGATAGTCTTGAAGTAGGTTTAATTGAATAATAATAATTTTGCTCGCACCTTGAACAGTGCCCCCGTAAGTTTAATTGAACTAGCGGTCGCCCAGTGGTCGAAATTCGACCGTAATTTTATTTATAAATTTTAGCTTTGTGCACTAAAATCTTTAACTATGCCAAATCTCACACTTCTCTGTGCGCGCAATATACTTAAAAAGGGGTACAAAGTTTTCTCTTCACGTACGAGTATTCATATATAGATGATAATAATAATGCAGCTCGCGCTTTGGGTAGTCTTGTCTTAGGCTGAGTATTGAGCGCCAAGCGAGTTGCTTTAGATTATATGCTACGCTTAGGTCTTTTTTTTTTTTTTTTAGCGTGGTAAAATCATCAAATGAGTCCTCCCACCCCGGGCAGGGCGGGAGGGACTGTCAGACTTGTACTGACTAAAATCCACGGTGTTCCTTCAATAGCCCTTTACGTTCCGGGGTCACGGTAATGAGATAAGTCCCGCGACCCCGGCAGGCTTCGGCCCTCTACAGGGCGCGTCATTACGTCCGTCATTACGCTTAGGTCTAGGAAATTATATATTTCAACCTCCGACAAAAAAGAAGAGTGTTATAAGTTTATAGTGTGTTATAAATAAGTTTATAGCTCCAAAACGGATGGACCGATTTCAATGCAGTTTTTTTAATTGAAAGCTAGTTTAATCGGGTATCATCTTAGCTATGTTTCATGAAAATCTGCTCAGGCGTTCAAAAGTTACAACTCTTTTTCTAGTTGGAGTCGGTGGTTTTGACGGTTAGGTTATTGTTTAATCGTTAAGTGGCTAAGCGATTGGGTTTCTAGAATACGTATCGCGGGTTCGATTTCCGGCACAGGGAAAATCTTTGTATGACATATAGATAGTTGTTCCGGGTCTGGGTGTGTGTGTATGTGAGATTTATGTCTGTAAACTGTGTTTTCTAAAAACATGGTAATAATACCTTAGCTACTGCGATGCACCAATGCGAATAAAGCAACGTGAGCGAAGCATCTGCAATTTTCCCATTGACATGCGCTCGTGCGGTGATATCATTATGGTCAATTGGTATCACTTTGTATTGGACCTGAGATCCCGACAGGGTCCGGACGCGATGCACAATTTTCTTTACACTCGCATATCTAGATGAATTCCTGTTGTTGATGAGATTTACCAGTGTGCTTAAAAGCTGGGATCTCTTGTTTTAGTCAACAACCCAACAACGCCAGCATCGCACGCGTTTGACGACACGGTTGGCGCAATGGCTAAGCGATTAGCTTTCTGCGCTACGTGCTTCGGGTTCGATCCCCGCACGGATCAAATATTTATTAAATATCTGGGTGTGTGTGCATGTGACATGTTTGTTTGTAAACTGTACCCTCGATACAGAAGAAACCATAGTGAGGGGCAATGTTTTAAAAAAAGATTGAAATAGGAAATAGAACATCTTAAGAATGTAAGAAATTACACGCTATTTCGAGTTACATTTACCTGTATAAAAAGAAGTTGTGATGTTTTGAACACTCATTAGCGATAGTGGTCAGTTAATTCACTCTCGGCTTCGATTATTGCAACATCTTTTGATCGTTCACTTCCCACTACTCATTAAGTTATTCTAAGTGTAAGTTCTAAGTCGTTTCTTTAGTGCAAAATATTTCTGTACTTGATTCAAACATCCTCCTGCGAATTTCTTTGCATTTGTTAATAATTTTTTTTATAATATAAATATTGTGTACATTTATATTTTTATACACCGTGAAATAAAAATTACCGGCCAAATTCTAGGAGGTAATCAGGTCCATGAATCTGAACAAATTTCTCCAACGAACATAGATTGAAATCTCAAAATTGAAAATCGACTTTCCCACAAACTGGACTGGTCACGTGCGTGACTCAAGTTTGTATGAGAAGTTGAATTTTCGTTTTCAGATTTCGACCTATGTTCTTTGGGGAAAGTTGTTCAGTATCATGGATCTGATTAACTCCTTAAATTTGGCTGGTCGTTTTAATTTTAACCAGTATAGATATTCCTCTAGGTAAATGTTAAACAGTACATAGTATAAAACAAAGTCGCTTCCCGTTGTCTGTCCCTATGTATATATGATTTTGATGCCGTTTTTTTTTAATAGATAGAGTGATTCAAGAGGAAGGTTTATATAAAAGAAAAGAAAAGAAAAAAGTATTTATTTGACACAGCACAAAAACAATTTTAAAGATAAAGTAACAAAAAATAAAAGAATAAAACATGTAAAAGAAAAAAAAAAGAAAAAATATTTATCTAAAATAACAAATGGGTTGTACGTCGCAGCTGTGTCAAAAAGGGTATATTTATAATACTTTAATATTGAATGTAAGGATAATAGAGAAATTGCAACCGAGCGTAGCCGGGGACGGGTCATAATCATCCATAGCCCGATTTACCCACTGCTGGGCCGAATAGGCTTGCCTTTGTTTATATAGTGTTCATTTAGTATATTATATTCGCGATTTTATTGGCAATGACAATGTAGATGGAGGACCTTAAACACAATTTGTTGTTCCAGGTGGGCCAACTCGCTCGTCCTCAAGTGAAAGTACCACTTTTGCCCTGTGAACACTACTACTTGCATACCAAGCCTATCGAAAACCTAGATCCCATGACTCCAGGTGAACTTTTATTATTACCAACTTGTGACGTCACTACACTACGTTTCGCTTATAACTTAATATAGGCAATTTTATAATGATTTAATTAATTTTTCCATTATTGCTATATTTTTTGGAGAAGCCATTTGGCTACTAAAAAGTAACGCAATTACTCTATTGCGAGATGAAAAAGGATATCCCCGTCGATTCAGTTTTTATCGAGTCACCTAACTTATAAATTGGTACGAGATGGAGAGAAATCCCTGTTTACCAGCCAGGCATTATATGCGCACCGCGACATAATTTTGTCGTCGCATTATCTCGTGCGGAAACAGGTTTTTAGAGGCATTATCTCGCCTTGTCATGACGACAAACTTCTGTCGCGGAGCGCATTTTGCCTAGCAGGAAATAAATTTAAATAAAAGAAGTAACATACAACTATTTTATAGATACTTTATAGATAATTATAGATGAAAAAAAAACCCTGTTGAAACAGTTTTTATGTAGCTATCTGATTGACAAAGTGGTACTTGATGGAGACAAATCTCTTTATAAAATGAAATAAATACCTATATTTAATGGGGCAAACGAGCTTGTTGCGGTTCACCTGATGGTAAGTGATCACCGCCGCCCATGAACATCTGCAACACCAGAGGAGTCACCAATGCGTTGCCGACCTTTTAGGATGGTGTTAGGTAAAGAGAGGGAAAGGAGAGGGAAGGGGGACTAAGGTAGGAATTGGGCCTCCGGCGCTCCACACTCAAAACGAAACGCAACAGTATGCATACTGCTACTTAACGTCGATATTCTGTGGGAGGGTAGTACTTCCCCGGTCGTGCCGACCCGTTCATGTTGGCATGCTATGCTGGCACGCCAGAGAGACACTACAAATAGAAAAAAAAAGTAACATGCAACTAATGTATTGTTCCAGTTATCAGAGACCCCGACGGCTACATCTATATGCGAGAGCGGGACGGATGTATTCTAGCTGGTGGCTTCGAACCTATTGCAAAGCCTGTGTACGAAGAAGAAAGTAAGTTTTAGTTCATTACGTCTTCGGTGATAGAATATTAATACATACAGTCCTGTCCTACAAAACAACTTACAAGTCGCATCGCCAAACTTCGTAAAACCGATCACTTCCGAACTGAGTGCGACTTCAAGACCGCGAATGTTTATTAGTACTGCAGTAAAAAATATCTATACGTTTCCGCAATAAGCTGTAAATGAGTATTAATTTCTATAAACGTAATAAAAAATCACTGCATCTTACAATTATCGATTAAGTTTAAATATCGACGGTTGAAATAACTTTTTTCTATTATTGTACACTTCGGATCCACCAAGAGTTCATTTCAATTTTTATAGCGGTTGCACATTGTCTATGGTGGCGCGCGCTGGGGCGCATGCGCAGTGAATTTTAGGGCCTGCGCCCACTGGTAATAAATCCCTTGCCATTCCGTGCTGCAGTGGGCGCAGGCCCTTAGGTTTCGGCGCCATTATTGTTTGTTTACCTACTTTATAATTTGTTAACATGAGTAGTGTATGAAACTGCACATAACTAGCTATTATAACACTGCTCGATTTATTTATATATTTAACAGTTTCATAAACTACTATTCCTTCTTTCGCTAGTAACGAGCATGTCCCAGCGTTGCGTGCCGGAGGACTGGGACCACTTCCATGTTCTTCTGCAGCAGCTCCTCAAACGCGTGCCGAGTCTCAGCCAGGCTGTGCTACACAAGCTCTGCAATGGATTGGAAGCCTTCTCGCCCGATTGCAAGTGGATCGTCGGAGAAGCTCCTGAGGTAGACAGTATTCAAAATGGTGATAAAGCTAAGCATTTGTCGGTGCAGCAATCGCCGCTGTTCTTTATTCTCCGCCCGTTTCCGACCTCATGACACGAAATTAAACTTTTTCCTTCACTTGATCAAGGGCTGGGTTTTTTTGTGTTGCTTCTTTTCCCTTCAAATGCACTAGCAAATTAATACATTTAATTGGACCCTGTTAAGCAGAAAATATCCAAACAACATTTTTTGTAAAATCGAGTTTATATATAAGTTTAAAAGATTTTCAAAATAATGTATATGTTATCGCCTATTACACTACCAACTTTCAAATAGGTACTGTATCATACGATGTTTTAATTCTTTCCCTAACGTTAAACTGCATTTACTCAAAAAAGTTGGTTGGATCTTTTCTGCTTACCAGGGCCAATTGCGGAAGCATCTGGTTTTTTAATATGTAAAATATGACCATACGTTTTAAAACACTATTTTATGAACGCCATATTCAAAGTACCTAACACAGCTAACCCTCAGCCTACTATATGTCTAGTCGGATCACGCCTTTAAACCTTAGGGTGCGTTTCCACTGAAGCGGAGTAAAAATACAAGTATCATCACGTCACTTAGATGAGCGGAGAAAATACTGGAATCTTTTGGTTATTTTGTCACCTCACCGCTCCGCTTCAGTAGAAACGCAGCTTTACGGCCGGTTGCATCAAACTGTTTACGTTATACTGTCATTCTACACAAAAAGATCTTTTTTTTTTAAACCATTGCCCTTCTCTCCCATTTCTCCTGTATCGTGGGTACAGTATACAAACATACATCTGACATGCACACACACCTAGACCTGGAACTACTATTTGTAGGCCGTACAAATATTTGTTCCGTGCGGGGATCGCTTAGCCACTGCGCCAACCAAATTCTATTATGAGTTTCATAAACAAAATTATAATAAAAATTTGAAAAAAAAATTTGAATAAACTGAAATTTGTAAATTTTACGGCATATTGTTACTTCTTTCTGGTATTTTTTTTATGCAATCGGCTGTTTAGACTGATCAATAAATGCAAAATAAATACATAAACATCAGTCCTTTAAAAAAATGGTTTACAGAGGCTTAATTCAAGTAATTTTGATCAAATTGCAATGATACTCGAACTGAAGCTAAGAGAATACCAAATGTGTTGTTTTGATCTAAATTTTACTGCAACTGCGTGGCAACTGCACTTATTTAGTTACGTGAATTAGCCTACAGGAACTAGAACACGCGTGTTACGATTCACATTCCGCTTTTGCTTCATTTCGGAAACAAATACTTATCTAGAACCACTGGCTCCAGAGAAGAGTGAAGACTTCCCCTCCTTCGAAGCGTTCAATGTCGCGAACGGGGCGGTTGCATAATAAGCTAAATTCGTGTCATCGGACGTTTTGAGAGATGGCGGGCGCGACGGAAAAGGAATCGACAAAGCTCAAGAACTGGTAATATTTTTTCAAGAATATATAATAATATTTATACACGGTTAATCGGAAAAGATATATAAAACCGAAAGGGGGTTATTGTACTCATATGTAAGCATGCCATGGCGAAAGGGCAGCTACTGTAGCTAGCTCAGCATTTGCAGGGCGCGAAGAGCCCTGCGCTGATTTTCAGTTGGCACCCACAGTGATGCACGGACGAAGGTAAAGAAATAGAAACAACAAAAGGGGAAGAAGAAAATATATATCATACACACACACACACACACACACATACACACACACACATACATACACATACATTTTTATTACCATGTTTCCTTGTGTGTACATAAATAAATAAAATAAATAAATAATATATGTATAATTTATTTTTTTATGTTTAGTGTTATGCGTCGTTATATATTACGTGCAAAAATAAAAATATTTTACGTCCTATAATCGCTGTTTGGTTACAGGGCCCTATATCTGCTATTTCAATCGTGTCAGAATTGTCTCATAATTGTTGGTTTTTGTAGTGTCGTTCAACCTATTTTGACTTCTATTGTGTAGGAAATAGAAGTAAAAGTCGGTTATTTGCCAGTTATTAAGTGTCGTTCTATAGATTTTGACTACTATTACCTACACAATAGAAGTCAAAATCTGTTGAACAACATTGAGATAACAGAAATTTGCAGACTTGAGGCCTTGTTGTCTGTTACATTCAGTTGGAATGCATTATTTCTTTGTCCGAAAGTTTATAATAATAGCTTTACTCACCAACCCCCTTAGATTTTTGCACCTAGGTATATAAAGAACATCCTGTATATATTTATATCAGATTCTTTTCAGACTCATATAGGACAAAGCTTCAGTATTAATTAGAACATTATGTCAATGATAGGCGTCCATATGTCTAGCTTTGAAATGTGAAATCTTCATAAGCTAAGCATGTGGTACTTATTATTAGACTAATTCCACACACAAACGTTGCCCGCTACCCCAAGGATCGAAGGTTTGGATGAACCAGTGTTTATTAAGAATGCATGTATAATTTGTATTCACCTACTCATACTTATATATATATATAATTCAGCGATTCCAAAACAAAGTACTCAGGGATATCGTCCGCGCACCTTGGTACATAAGAAACGACGACCTCTATCGGGACCTAAAAATGGATGGTCCATTTTTAGGTCCCGATGGAGGATAATCTTGTTGACAAGATTATCCAAAAATTTGCTGAAGCACACGAACGTAGACTTCATCGCCATGTGAACGTGGAAGCAATCCAGTTGCTCGATAACACGGATATAGTGCGAAGACTAAAAAGAACTAAACCTTTTGAGTTAGTGTAGTGTAGTGTTTACTTAGTGAACAAATAAAACTAATAGTGCTGTGTACTCGTATAAAACACACGAGCAAAGTGTTGAAAACATATTATCAGACTCTAGGAAGGCGCAATAGACGTTACTCTCAGACATAATTTTAATCACGTATAAGTTTAAGTTAAATTAAAATTACAGTCTTATTACTCCAACATGGTTCTTTCTAAAAAAAGAAAAAAAAAAAAACCTACTCATACTTGACTAACATTCAGAAGTTCAAACTCACGGTTTGCCAGCGTGCAATGGAGCGTAGTACCCTGGGTGTTAAAATTAACGGATAAGGTTCGAAACACCACACTGCGCTCCAAAACGCAAATCACTGACGTAACTCAAAAAGCCGCTAAACTAAAGTGGGATTGGGCAGGCCACGCCTGCCGTATTTATGTACCGTATATACTTTCCTATGCATTTAGTAAAAAGCTGTTATTTTGACATTACAAACAGACACTTCATATTTATTTATTTGTATAGATAACTTGTTTGTTTTTCTTTCTTGATTTTTTGTACCAATAAACTCATTTCCTTTCTTACAACTACTATATTTTTGACACATTTATGTCACTTCGTTTGAAATTTACTCGAGCTCTTGATCTTCATAAAATGATTATTATAAGACCATAACTTTTCTTGCAGATGTTCAATTACCACGTGGCAGCTGGTATGAAAACTGTGGGCATATCGGCGGCGGGGGGAGTCGCCCAGGCCACGGCAGACGAGATCGTCGACGGGTACTCCAAATACGACATGTATGAACTAGGCCTCAACAGATTTCTTGGGCTGCATAACAATAAGAGGTTCTTGAGGGATCGGGTTAAGGAAGTGCCTGGTTAGTACCATTGGATGATTCTTAACACTTAACCCATTCACTGTCGAGCAAAGCCGCAGAGCGTCGCAATGCCACCATAATTTTTTATTGCTCTTAATCGTAAGGACATTTTAGGATATATGCGTTTGTCATGCATGGCGCGTCATGGGCGCTGAATAGGTTAATAATAATATGGTCGTCTATAGCAGTTGTTTAATAACTTGTCTGGTAAGGTATGGTGGTATTTGCTAGAAAACAGCAAACTATCTTGCTACTACAGACCTACCGATTAACTGAGACGGTTGGTGTCTGCGGTTGAGGTAGTACGATTCGGATCATTGAGTCGGATCCGTAAAGAGAGTTACACACGCCTATTAGTCATAGTGATTAATAATCTTTTTTAGGTGTACATTACGGTCTTCCATACCCATTCCACGAGTTTGAAACGGGGCGCAACTTGCGGCTTTCGCCTATTTACCCGACGCTGCGCGACACCGGGGCTGTGTTTGGACAGGTCATGGGCTATGAAAGGCCCACGTGGTTCGAAACTATTGGTGAGTCCACTACCTTAGACCAAACAGAAATTTTATTCCTCACAAATTGATATTCCCTGTTATGTAGGTGAGGTATGTGGTAGTCCACATACTCACCTGCATAACATCTAACATCCATCACACTCATACACCCTCACACACACGCACACACACGTACACATGAACACGTTATGTATTTCTTTCTTTTATATTTTCCATTCACAATTTGTATAGTAGAAAGTGGGAGAGGGCACTGACGTCTGTAATACAGGTTTTACCTAGCTCAGAAGTCAGGGTTTTCATAGGATTTTGTGTAAAAAGTTTGTGAATAAAATTACTTATTACTTAGTGTATAAAATTAATTAATGAATATCGGGACATTACTTTAGCTGTATGATCATCTGAGCTTAAATTCTGATTCGTTTTAATAATTATATAACCTGTTTACAACGGTCTTAGCTTTACGCTAACGCCTAGTTAATATTTAACTTATTTAAAGTCTGCTCTCACAAGCGTTAATAGATACCAACCCTCACAGATTTGACGATTAATGGGAAAATTTAACGCCGCGTTAACACAGCGTTAACTATTTTACAGTTGTCGTCAAATCTGTGACCGTTGGTATCTATTAACGCTATACATAAATAATAATTTAAAAAAATTGCTATCCAAAAAGCTGCTGTAACCCGCATTGTAAAAAAAGGTAAATTATTGACGTACTCTAACATTTTTATTTATCAGCACAAGTAATAAACGAAGTGGTATATTAATGACAGATGCCAACGAATCTCCCGACAAACCGCGACCGTTCAAGATTGCCTCCACGAAGACATTTGGCAAGCCGCACTGGTTCGATGCTGTGCAGCGAGAGTACTGGGCGTGTCGCGAGCGGGTTGGGTTAGCTGACTACTCGTCCTTCGCTAAGATTGATTTACAGGTGATTACGCACTAGACGTGTTCAAGGAGCGCGTCATCGGCGTGGATGGTCGGACGGATACGGTTGTTTTAGATACAATGCAGACATATACTAGTAAACTAAACACTAGAAATGTCTAAATATATGCTTATTGATTTATTTCGACGTATTTGTTTACGCAAATTCAATAAAATACCATTTTTATATGACCATAATTTAAATAGCGCGTTTTGCCGATAACTTCGTCCGTCACAGTCATTTGGCGAATAAGTCTGCAATATTTTGTTTTTAATAAGATTGTCACCATCCACGCCGATGACGCCGTCGCGGGCATCGGCGCACACTTCTATTACGCACCTAGATCCTCGCCATTTCATATGTGCCTGTATTTAGTTTACATGAAGTAAATATCTATTCTATTAACGGGAAACGCATTTCGATTTTAAGTACTGTTAAGTTTCATGCTGTCACTCATTTTGAAGTGTACAAAATCGACCAAACCGTAGCGTTTTTTTTTTATTATCAAGCCAATTTCAACCTTATGGAATGGTCTTAAAACCTAAATCGCCGGTATAATGTCACGGTCTTAAGCTAACCTCAGCATGCTACACTACTTAATTTAAATTCTAAGTCCATCCCATAAGGTTTACTTTTACTTGTTAGTAAAAAATACCCCTCCTGATCAGAAGGTCTAAGTAGCACAACGTCCAACATCGCGAAACGTCTAATGAGCAGTAAGTCTAATTAGCTAAATGTCCATGTAGCAAAACGTCTAACTATCAGATGGTCTGTATCGCAGAACGTCTATTTAGCAAATCGTCATTTTTAAAATGTGTACACTCATGATGGAAAGTAAAAGTCATTTTGTAAATTACATTAATTTATTTCTTAAAAAAAATATCTGGGCTAAAAGCCTAGTAGCCTCTTAAATATTATTATGATATTAGGCGCACAAATCCCCCTGCATTTATTTACCTAATATCCTTTTGATATGGCCAAGGTTTATCAAAAATTCAAATGGACTAACTTTTTGGCCCTCAAGCTTTTGCAGCTCTCTTTTGTATTTGGCATTAAACATAATAACTTCGTCGAACCGTCCCTTTGGTTTGCTCCGGTCATTTCGTTGCAATTCAGTGTGCTTGTTAGTAATACGTCACTTCTCCAGTCCCAAGGCCGCGAGGTGGTGGATCTACTGCAGTACTTGTGCTCCAACGATGTGGACGTGCCGGTGGGCAGCATCATACACACAGGCATGCAGAATGAGAGAGGCGGTTACGAGAACGACTGCAGTGTCGCCAGGATCACGGACAACCAGTAAGATGTTTTACTTGCTTTTAATTATTTGCCCCCACACTAGGATTTCTTCTGTATCGTGGGTACATTCTACAAACATATATTATATGTCACATGCACTGTTAGAGTGAACGAAAGAGTTCCGACAGGTAACAGGAATCTCTAATGTGCTGGCTGGTTGTTACACAGCCAATATAGTTTTTTTTTCTATTTAGAACTGGGAAAATCTTCGAGAGAAGAAACAACGGTTGTGACTAACTAACTATGTAAAATAATCTTGGAAGTTAAAATTGACCCACTTCCCGGTTTCCGATTGAGCTGAAATTTTGCCTTCACGTTTAGTTTGGATGACAAAAGCGTTTTCTTTAGTTTTTTTTTTAAACTATAATATTTATTTATTCTATTGTATGTTTTATTTATGTTGGTGTGCAATAAAGAATTCTATTCTATTCTATTTCTATCACAACCTAACAGCCGGTCTTCTCTTCCAGCTACATGATGATCGCGCCAACCATCCAGCAGACCCGCTGCAAGTCCTGGCTGAAGCGCCACCTCCCCCGCAACGGCTCCGTCACCCTCTCTGACGTCACCTCCATGTACACGGCGATCTGCGTCATGGGCCCCTTCACTCGGAGCCTCCTCTCTGAACTCACTGACACAGACCTTGCGCCAACCAACTTCCCTTTCTTCACGTTCAAGGAGATTGATGTGGGGCTCGCTAATGGGATCAGAGCGATGAATTTAACGCATACTGGGGAACTGGGATATGTGCTGTATATACCTAATGAGGTAAGGATATACTTGAGCTTAGGGGTCATCCATAAAGTACGTCACACTAATTTCGTGATTTTTTGACCCCTCCCCCCCGTCCTTGTCACAGTTGATCAAATGATCACATTTGTGAGACCTCCCTAGTGTGACGTCACATATTTTGCAATTTTAGATCTAGAAATTATTAAATTAAAACAGCTGTTCCGAAATTAGCTTTATTTCCATTTAAATTAATTTTGATATGATTTTGAAATGTGACGTCAAGAAACTTAGGAGCCCTCCCACCCCTTGTCGCATAATGTCACACTTCGTCGACCCCCTTAAGGTGTGACGGACTTTATGGATGGTCCCTTAGCGATACTGACGAAGGTGTCTTGCTCGTGAACGGCTGTCGTCTGTCGGGATTTAGTCAGATGTAACTGCCATGTAATCTTATTTAGAGGCATTCAAATTTTTTACTAAGCCCCTGTTTTGCTCGGGTGCAATTTTTCTACTATCCTTACATTAAATATCAAAGTATTATACATCCATTATATTATCCATTGTATTATTTAGTAGTAAACCTTCCGTGTAAATTTTTCCTACTGATAGTGAAAACCGCATCAAAATCCGTTGCGTGGTTTAGCAGGAGTTAGCGGATATACAGACAGACGCGGAAAGCAACTATATTTTATGTTATTCTTGAATAAAATGAATTGAATACTAATAAACAGATTTTTTTTAAATCGGTTCTCAATTGAAAATACACAAAAAAAAACATACATGAACTTCCTCCTTTTTGGAAGTCGGTTAAAAAATAGATACATGTTTTAACATCTCACACGATTACCTTCAAAGGTGAGCACTTTATTTCCAGTTCGCTCTCCACGTGTACAACCGGCTGATGACCGTCGGCGAACGGTATGGCATCTCTCACGTCGGCTACTACGCCTCGCGAGCTCTCCGCGTGGAGAAGTTCTTCGCGTTCTGGGGACAAGACCTGGATACTATGACGACACCCCTCGAGTGCGGGCGTACGTGGCGAGTCAAGTTTGACGTGAGTATGCAGTGGCGAAGCGTCCATACAACCCGATTCCCATCGGCTTCCCTTTAGGAATTGGTTAATGCATAGACCAACGTAATATGGATTGTTTTTCAGTTAGGTCGAGCTCTTCCAGACATGAATATATATTACAAGAGACGGTATGGATCTAGTTGGTAGCTGTTGGTTGGTTGGTTGTTGGTAGTTGGTGGTTGGTGGTTGGTAGTTAGTTGGTAGTTGGTAGTCTTGCAGCAATTTTTAGGGGGCATTTTTGGGACGGCTTCCCCTTTTAAAACTGTCACCCTTTCCCACTGGTAGAATTTATAGTACATAGCTTCCGTCCGCGTGATATCTTTATAAAATATATATACTCAGTGATAATATAGCAATCCGCTGGTGTAATTTTTTTTAAAATCGGTCCTGTAGTTTGTGAGTTTATCCATTACAAACAATCAAATCTATATAATATAATATTATTATATTATGTATAGAAGCTCTAGTTGTGCCCGGCATATAGTACGCGCAAATCTTTATGAGCCCTGAACTGAGCTCTGAACTCTCTTCCTATCTCCCTCTAGCACCTATAATAAGCGTACTGCGCAGCCACTCGCGTCCAACTTAGCTCGAGAGCTCATAAAGTTTTGCGATAACTATACCTTGCAATACCTTTTTTACTGCTCTTGAACGGGTGCCGTCTGTCGGAACTGGTCAGCTTGTAACTGCCATGGCAATCTTATTCACAGGCAAATCATTATTATCCTAGTCTTATTTTTATTCACATTAAATTACATTATTCTCGCAGCTCTTACCACAACATTGTACTGATAAAGATTATAATCTATTTTTTTAAAAGAGTTACCATGGAGTTTCTTGCCGGTTCTTCTCCATAGGGTCTACTATTTGGAACCGTGCACCTAGAGTCTCGACATTTCATAAGTGCCTGTATCTGGTTTACATGAAATAAAGATCTATTCTATTTTATTATCAGCCACCTTCGCGGGGCCCAAGTTTCTTTGTAATTAGATGAATGGTATAGGAACTGGCCCGCATCTTTGGCTTTTCGAATTCATGTGCGGATCAGAATTTGATTATCACTTGCGTTAACGGTGAAGGAAAACATCGTGAGGAAACCTGCACATTTGAGAGGGCCTCATAAATTTCTCGATGGTGTGTGTAGTTAAAAAAATGGTAATAATTATTTAGTAATAAGTTTTCTTGGTGTTAGGGTAAAATTAAGTTGCGTGCGTCATACTGGGCGTAAAAATAAAAACGTTTTCTTTCTTTCTTTTCTTTCTTTCTTTTTTCTTTCTTTCTTTTCTTTCTTTCTTTCTTTTCTTTCTTTCTTTCTAGTTTATTATCATTATTACTTGTCCCAATAGAATATAATAATGATCCGATCTTAAACCAATCTACAGAAAGATATCCCATTCATCGGCCGCGAGGCTCTGCTCCGCCAACGCGAAGAAGGCATCCGTCGTCAGTACGTGCAGCTGTTACTGACCGACCACGACCACGAACTGGACATGTGGTCGTGGGGGGGCGAGCCGATATACAGAGACGGGAACTACTGTGGTCAAACCACCACTACCAGCTACGGGTTCACGTTTAAGAAACAGGTATGGTTCAAGAAAAGATTTATTCATTTTTTTTCCATAACTATTTACAACTAGCTTCCGCCAGCGGCTTCGCCTGCATGATATCTTTATAAATTATAGCCTATGTTACTCACAGATAATGTAGCATTCTGCTGGTGAAAGAATTTTTAAAATCGGTCCAGTAGTTTTTGAGTTTATCCATTACAAACAAAAAAAACATACACGAAATCTAATCTGTTGTCTTTATAACATTAGTTTCGATAAAATACTTTCCATTGGTCCCAAGCTATGCTAGGCCTGTATCTTGGGCACCTTTGGTGGTATTTGACGAAACATATACATATAAGTTAAATACAAAAATTGTGTCAGCAAATAAGGATTAGGACTATGTTAGTAGCACTTCACTTTGCACTATATGTCTTTATGCTGTCCTGTGGCACTTGTCCGCGAAAGCGACGGAACTCCACGCCCTGAAGCCAAAAGTCTTCTTCCATGACGAGGGGCAGAAAACAGACCACATAAGATTTTTTTAATTATCTATACAGGAGCTACGCTAAGCGCTAAGATATAGGAAGATTTGTTCATAGAAATCTTTTTAGTTATTCTAACTGATACAAAAATACCTTAAACGCAGTTTTAATACGTTAGAATCTAACTACTTACTTCATCATCTGCCTGGCCTTTGTCCCAACTACGTTGGGGTCGGCTCCCAGTCTAACCAGATGCGGCTGAGTAACAGTATTTTATACAGAGCAACTGCCATCTGACCTCCGCCACCCAATTACTGGGAGACACTGATACCCTAAGGTATTTAACGTAATTACTTATTTATATTATATATATGTGTAACAAAATCACCAGGTTTGCCTCGGCTTCGTGGAAAATCTTGACAAGAACGGAGTGCCGCAGCGCATCACAAACGATTACGTGCTGAGCGGACATTACGAGATTGATATTGCTGGCATAAGGTAAGATTTACCGTCATAGAACCAAAATATCGAAGCCTTGTGACGTCTACTAATCTGCACTGAGCTCGCGTGACAGGCTTACTATTAATATCAATGTCTCTTGCAGAGAGGTGGCCGCAATCTCAGATCAATACATACAAGATATCTTTTATGTAGTGCGCATAATTTGTAGTAATTCAGTCTCTGTTCCTAAATGCAACCGCAGTATTGGGATACACTTTAAAACAAAACGAAAAATCGCCTTAGTAAGATAAGATAAGATAAGATAAAAATTTATTTGATAAAACATGTGTAAGTTTAACAATCAGGTCATATTAATTGAAAAATATTTAAAAAAAAAAATTGTATGGGCCCACACGCATAATTTACTAGCGCAAGCAATTTTTTTTTTTTTTGGAGTGAATTTTAGTCCTGCGGTTGCATTTAGGAACGGACAATGAAGGACTCTGCAAATTTTGCGCAATAAATAAAAAATTATCCTGTACCATTCATCACAGAATAATTATTTCACATGTATGTAGGAATAATTTTCAAGATTTGAACGCAGCATTAAAAATTAAAGGGTGAATGACTGATAGGAGTGAGAGGGACGGAATGATGGAAGATGGCGAACCGAAAAAGTGGAAGGAGTTGTGTAGTGATTTTTTTTTGTTTAATCTAATAAATAACGAGTTAAATTCATTAGAAAATTTTATTTCAGTCTTAAATCCTACAATCTCGTCCGATATAAATTTTCTGAAGTATGACGTTAAAGTTCACCAACATATCAATGAGCCATCCTTACTTAATCTTCGTCATCTTTACAGATACGCAGCCAAATTGAACCTGCACTCGCCGAACTTGCCAACCAAATACCCTGATAAGGAGCGGGACGTGTACAAGGCGACCAGGAAACTGCATGAACCGCAGCAGTTCTTAGGTCGACACTATCAGCCTTAACTTCACCGATAACAAGGCTCCTTCATCCAATGCCTTAAGTCCTGGTGGTTGAGATGAATATTCGTTTTGTGGAAGACTATAAGTACGGCTCAAGTAACAGTCAGATATTACTTGGAAAAATAATTTTGAAAAATTGAAAAATTAATTGTATTACGATATGACACAACTAAGAAGTCGCATCGTGAATCTTCGTTCGCGCAGACACGAACACACGATTGCCGACAGCACCCGAAGCTAAATCGATTTATAATTAACATTATGTAATGCCCTAAAGGTGAAAAAAAAAAAAAAAAATTGTTACCAACTTATAATAACAGAATATCTACACATATAAGTAATGACTGCCTTGCCGTCTATTTCGCTCATCGACGCAGCAGCGACGATGCTTTCTGATTGGTTCAACTGCGCAGGTACATCGGTGAGACTTATAAGTTGTGTCGTACTATACCTACATCTCTAACTCATTAGTTAACGAGCGGTTACTGGCCGTGAACAATAATAACTATGAAGGTAATATTCTCAGATAGTAATAATGGTTGCGAGATATTATGTAAACTTATTGAACTGCCTTTGCCCTTTAAGTATTCGATAATCGATAATAATAACAATCGATATCGATAATAGGAACTCGATTTCAATCACGACAAGTTCAGTCGGAAATCATATCACATGTTCATCGATATTTTAAAATCATTTCCTCATACAGTGACAACGACAAAATCATGACTTGATATTGCCGATGATTGAATGAACGTGAACTTCGGCTTTGGCTGTGACATGACAATAACAAGATGACAACATGCAATGCGTGAATGCGGTGACAATTAGAAAAAAATCATTGATGATTTTGTCATTGTTCCCGTCTTCGATTTTTTTTTTTGATTGTCATGTAGTCATTGATTTCGGAAAATCACCACTCAGGCTATTTCTACCGAGTATGTGACGCAGTAGCTTGACTAAACGTTGACGGGGTAATAATGGACATGGAATTGTATGTAGGAGTACGATTTGTTCCAGGAATATAACTTTTGTTAAAAGACATTGTCTTACTACTATAATAATGAACGTTGGGTCCGCGCTCAAATGTCCAAGCCAAAAGAGTTTCCAAAACGAAAAGAGTTCCAATCGCGCGCCAGTCTTTGTTTTGTCGACCTACATAACACACGTCAAAAATGCCGTACTGTATTGTGAATAAATTGAATACGCTGATAAATTGTCGCAAGTCAAATTAAGCTGTTTACTAATGACGATGTATAGTTTTATATATTTCTTTAAATGTACTCACGCTTATTATAGGTTGAGTCGGGACACATTTTTCGTGAATTTTGTTCTAGACCCACCGTCCATTGAAGTGTAGGTCAATGTTAAAAGCCGTTCATTTAGATGGGAGAAACACGAAACGCGAATAGCGATTATAAATTAGAAAATATGTATGAACACTAGGAACCATTGTTGTACTTATATATATTCGTTATGAGCATTCACCGTTTGCCGATCCGCTTTTCTAGTTTAATACAGAAGCTTTATAACTAATAGTTAATTTTATATCGATATTTTACTATACAAGGGTTAAAAAGATCGTTAACGAAGCCGTATAGAGATTAACTACGATAACATGGCGCGCCCCTCCAAATTACTGTTTCAATGTTTCTAGTCACATCTCCTTACCGAGCAACAAATCCTTGGATTTATTTTTGTTTGACGGCCGTCTCAGCACGCACACATGCGTTGTGAGTCTTGGTGGCGCTTTGTAAATACTTTCAAACGTTTTGAATTTTGGAGGGGCGCGCCATCTACCACGCAAACTGTACAGTTGGCCAAAGAATTGGTCGACCACCCTAAAGTTGCAATTTGTTTGTACGCCATAAAACAAAAGGGTCTATATTCTCTTGGCAAAAAAATGTAGTTTCAACTTTAGTGATATTTTCATTTGATAGGAAATTCTGTTAAAATTGATAGAACCACTGTTTTGGCCGACCGTACATCAAACCAAGTTACACTGATTAGAAACGACGTTTATATTTAGATACTAGCGACCGGCTCCCGGCTTCGCACGGGTGAAATTTCTCTACTATCCTTACATTAAATATCAAAGTATTATACATATAAACCTTCCGTGAAAAATGATCTAGCTGATGCTGAAAACCGCATCAAATTCCGTTGCGTGGTTTAGAAGGAGTTAGCGGATATACAGACAGACAGACGCGGGAAGCGACTTTGATTTATACTATGTAGAGAAGGTCACCCTTCAATATCTCTATAACCAGTCGGTCCTCATGTATGGTACAGTATAAAATAAATCATTGTAATGGTCGGAAGGAGACGTGGCTTTCGGTTTCGTTAATAGTCTATTTACATCCGATATTATCCAATATTACTCAAAGTTTATTACACATAATGTTAAGTGCAGATACAGTGTGCGGGGTTGTTGTTATAGCACAATTTATACTGTTAAAATTTTAAGGGTCGTATTGTCCTGATTTCACTCCGATATAGGAACAACTCGAAAGAAAACAGATACAGGAAACTTTAAGACCACGATTAAAAAAATTTGGAAGCAGACACTTCAATTCCCCCCTCCTCCACTCTTGAATTCTTAAAAATTATAAAACATTCATTTTGGTAATTACTTTACATGATTGGTTAACTTTTACAGCAGAGAAAAGTATACCAAAAATTGCTCTTTAAAAACAGAGATTTTAATTCTACAGAAAAACGTCACTTATTTTAGCCTCTAAATTTTTTGTATAAATTAGTGTAGTAAACACATATTTCAATATGGTAATTGGATTTTAGAAAATTAACGATAATATTTATTTTAAACGATAAATACTGTTTAGTCACAATACGCACAAGCTAGAACGCGCGCGTTTTTGTATGCAGCCTATATGAGTTTAATTGTTTACGACTGTGTAGTCTTTAGCCTAGGTCAGGGGTCGGCAACCTTTTGAGGTGGAAGAGGCAAAAATTACAATTTACAAAATTCATAGTTTTTAAAGAGCCACATTTTTTTTTGTATTTTTTCACAAACTTTCGTCTATTTGGCAAATATTGCCAGGACCACCTAGTGATTTGCGTATGTAACTATAGAGCCGCAGCTTCACATCCAAAGAGCCGCAGGTTGCCGACCCCTGGTCTAGGTCTATATTAAGCTGCAGGCCGATCAGGGGACACAGTTCAGAGCTTGTAAACAATATGATATTCTACGATCGCTAGGGAATATAATCCAGCTAGAAATAAACTACGATAACATGGCGCGCCCCTCCAAATTACTGTTTCAATGTGTGTAGTCACATCCTTACCGAGCAATAAATTCTTGGATTTATTTTTGTTTGACGGCCATCTCAGTACGCCCACATGCGTTGTGAGAAGGCAGTCTTGGTGACCCCTGGTAAATACTTTCAAACGTTTTGAATTTTGGAGTGGTGCGCCATGTTATCGTAGTTAACCTTTATAGGCGTACCGCCAAATGGCCATGATATGGGTGCTGGGCTAGAGTGGAGTGTTATCGGGACAAAGTAATATACACGACCCTAATAATAAAGTTGCATTGATGTTATTTGTAAAACTTTATTATACATAGTGCCTAGTTTATACTCACAAAACGCAATATTTTACCAAGACGTAATTAATATAAATGTAGAATTGTAATTTAATCGATATTAATAATAATTGTTAGTACATAAGTTTAACACTAAATTGTCGAATTTTAAGTGAATTGGCTTTTAAAGAAGCAGAAAAAATACAATACTACCTCGATACGAAATAGAGGTGTGAAACGGACATTATTTACTTTTAATTTGCGAGATTTTTTAAATTAGTAATTTTTAAATACTTTAAATTTGGGCAGTGTACAGTATTAGTAAATTTTCTGGTTTAGAAGACTGAAATTGCGTAATATCAATGTTTTTGAAGATTTTTCGCATTATAGTAGCAATTTAAGCGTAGTTCAAGGGTTGGCAATAATATAGCTTGAAGGTTGACTTCCAAAATTGATAATAAAATAAAATGCGGTCAAATTATTAATTATCTATTTTATATGAGCGAATGTATAATTTGTGTTGTGAAGAAAACCCAATTGGTTGCTCCAAATTTTAGACATATTTCTTCCAAAGAGATTAGACAGAAATTCGAATCATAGGTAAAAAAAAACAATTTTACCATAGATATAGCGTAAAGTATCGAAATGTATTGATAACACCAAATTATAAATGGTTATTATTACTGGATAAAGTACAATTTGTAACACACACGTAATATAAGTTTCTTGAATTTTAATTAAATTGTTTGCCATTTGCGATAAAATATGTTTTTTTTTTTAAATAAAATTCTTTCGGGAATTAACTATTACGAAGTAATTTTTGTAATTAATGTTAGGTTTTATGACGTCAACGTTTGCCAATACTGTAGATATAAAATAAATGGATATTATAGGCCAACCGTTTTATTCAGACGGTTGATGTCTGAAGTTGAACTAGTTGCGCGATGCGGGGGGAGGTGTGACACACGCCTACTATTAGCAAGCTAAGCTTTATGGTGCGTATCACGAGCCCGTGACTGACATATCGCATCACACCCCTCCCGCACCGCGCAACTTCTTCGTAAGCTCAGGCACCGTCCGTCTCAGTTAAGCAGTTGGCCCACAGTGCTTTGAGTAGGATATAAGTAAAATTATAAAATTGATATTAGATATGAAACAAAGGTACTGCCTAAAAATTATCATTAGGTATACATAGGGGCCTTTTATAGAGAACAGGAGCCTTAACAATAAAATTATGTAATTTAAACGGTATAAAAATATTTTTTTTTAGTATTTGCAGATTTCTTAGAAATATGATAAATAATCTTGGCTTTATCTAACAGTGACATTGTACTAACAGGAGCAACTCTCATGAGACTGCACTATAGTCCCGAATACTTTCATTTAAGTTTTCCCAAATGTTAGTAATTTGCTTATAATATATCTTATAACGTGTACGCATTGAGCCAGGATTTTTTAACGATGAAGTAAGAAGTAGAATAAATTCAAACAATTAGTAAACGGGTTGTTCATCTGAGGCAGACAATCTCAAATGAAGCTGACAATGTTCCTAGAGATGATTTAGCTAATATCAATAATTTGACACATTATATAAATTATAAAATTTAATAAAATATAATTATTACATACTATATTAGTTCCGATAAAATCCGCAATATGGCGACGGTGTAGGTAAGTATAAATACTGTCAGGCTTTACCTCGGAAATGGTCGGCGGGAAGGTAACCGTGATGAAAATAATGTCTTTTATGTTGGCTATAGTCTAGGGAGGCATATAGAATATAAGTCTATTATACAGGGGGGATTTTTAAGATGGCGCAGTAAGGGCAGGTAGCTTAACCGTTGCAGCTACAGGAAAACGTTCTTAGGAGACTGTCCTTAAGTTTTGGAGATAATTTGACATTTATTTATTTTTTTATTTATTCAATCTCCTTATCACTATCTTTACAGGTGCTATTATACCTAATACGATAGCGTGGCTATCAACAACATATTATTTCTTAATTAAATGTAGTTATTAATTTAACAGTAAGTGTTTAAAAAGTTACATTATAAAATTAAATAAAGAAAATAAAAAAGTGCTTACTTAATTATTATAACTCAACTACTATATATAACAAATACAAACTTAACAACTACAAACAACACTCTTATTCACTAAAATAGCAGGTAGGTATGCATGCCTATAATATTTCTATCTTACATAGCTAACTATACATAAAATACACTCATGCATTCACAGATTTTGGAAAACATGTACAGTCAGCAAGAAATGGGCAATTTGCACAAAAACTTTTTTGATGCCAATAGATCCTGTTCTTATAAGGATCTAAATACTACTGGACCAACTGAGGTTAGAGCACTAGAAATGTTAGAAATCGCAAATATCTTTCTCCATACATTTCTTCAAATATGTGAATGCAGGTCAAAATATCTCCAAAAGTCATGGACTGTCTCCTAACAACGTTTTCCTGTAGCTGCAAAGGTAAGGTACCTGTCCTTACTGCCCCATCTCAATATCTAACAATCAATAGCTAATCCAGCCTGTATATTATGTAATTTTAATTAGTAACTTTAGCATCTACGAATTGAATAATAACTGTGTTTTTATATAATAAAGTCAGTTCTAACAATAAATTCAATAAGTTTTTGATGTGTAGGTATATAACAGATTTGAGTTTGTTGCTCTGAAAAGAGCCAAAGGAAATATCCTCGCTATAGTTTATACAAGGAGCCTCGCAGTGCAATAGTCTATCCACAATAAATATAATAAAATCGGTCTTAATTTCAGATGTACCAACAAACTTTCTCATTCTACACTCAATCTTAGAGCGGACTCATGAGTTCTGTAGGCCAATTCACGTAACTAAAGAAGTGTAGTTGCAGTAAAATTTTGATCAAAACATCAATCATTAGGTATTCTCTTAGCTTCAGTAAGATACGCTCGCGTCAAGTTCGAGCGTCACTGCAATCTAATCGGCGTGTCATAATATTACGTGAATTTAGCCCTCTGGTCTTCATAATTAAAGCTTAATGACATCTCGTACTTATTGGAAAGATCAGTCTGATCTTTATTAGTGGGTGAAAAATTAGGAAATTTTGGCTGTATAACAGTAAAATGTATAATTATTTAGAAAGCTGTATCTCGTCTATATTAATAAAACATGATTAATGTATTATACTCATTGTTGCACATAATTTACTGTGGAAATACTACATAGATAACTCAGCAATCCCTCTAAAATATAAAATATTTCTGAGGAATTAAAACAGCATATTATGTTGTTTTATACAGTTCCATAATTCACATAATCTTGATTTGAACTACTCGATAAATAGACTTGCATTGTCACACGCTAATAAATTATTATATCGAAAAAAATATGTTTAGCTCGTGTTGCACAATCATGTGTTTAGCTAACGTAAAGTTATAGATATTAGAATAAGAAAAATCTTGCCAGCAATTTATTTTGAGAAATTAAGGTTGCCGCACACATCGCCCCGGCAACGGATCAACATCGCCTCATCTCATCGTCAATCAGCTGTCAGCACCACCACCGGTATGTCTGTCCGATATACTATTGTAGTCTTTGGGTATGTCTCAGCTCCGCCGTGGCCGAGGTATCGGCGCGGCTACGGTTGGGAGATCGCACGGCGACGGCTGCGCTGACGACATGCCTTGACATGGGGTACGGCTTGACATCAACGAGCATTTACCGTAAGCGGGTTCTCAAGGACGAACGTACTTTCAATAGGTAACTTCGGAACCATGTTTTGACAGTTCACATTTCTAATGGCTTATGGGCATAACTAGCCCTGCGGTCCGAATTGCGCTAAAAGTGATAATATCGCGAATCCGACCAGTCACAATTATTGTTATTACTCAATAGCCCTTAAATTTTGTGACTATTATATTTGGTCGGATTCGCGACATTATCACTTTTATCGCAATTCGGACCGCGGGGATTGTAATTTAGCGTAAGCAGATTCTTTATCTGAGATTGTAACGATATCATATCAGTAAAGATTAATAATTATCATCAGATTGACGTGAAAAATTTCAAATCAACTCGTTACATTTTGTACGCTGAACAAGCTGTTACAAATTATATTATTATTATTAATTAAAATTATATTATTATTAATTTTACGTTGTAAAGTTTTGTTTTACAACTTCAATGCAGTAGTTCGGTAGCATTGTTTAAAGTGAAACATGGTTGATGATTTTAATTTTATGTTTTGGCTGTTTATATGTACCATCAAAATAAATCTATACGAATCTTAGAGTATTTCTATGATACGAATAAATAAAATTGAAGTGTCTGTTTGTAAAATGCATTATGAAACTATCTATGGTACTTAAAACAAAAAACAATTACAAAACAAATCCATTTGTTCCGCCTAATCTCCGAAACGGATGGACCGCTTTTGACGGGACTTGTACTGGCAGATAGCTGATTTTATAAGGAGTAACTTAGGAGTAGACAGTCAGGCTACTTCCATTTTAGAAAAAGAAAAAAAAAAGGTAGGCTAGGCGATGCCGTTACGATGCTGATTACTGTTGCAGTATAGAGTTTAATACAAAGAATTTTGAACCACTTTAGATGAGGTGATGCTGATTGCCAGGCCATGTCTGCATTAAACTTTATTATTGTAGAGAAAGAAATTCATATAAAATTACATTTAAATAAAAAGTCAGTAAATGTATAATTATTGTTTTATTTACAATTAGTAATAGGCCAATAAGTGACATAGTTATCACTATTGTTGATCGAAGGTCCTAATGGTCAAAATCAAATACAAAAACCAAAATCTTACGTAAATAAACGAGAGAACAATAATTGAACTCCCTCTGCTGTAATGTCTTTCTACGAATTTCTACTAATACGGCGACTAATGGCCAGTTCTTCATCGGAAGTAACAACTAAACTAAAACTAAGTCTGTCAAATCAGGTTCTGAAGAGCTGTTATGTTTTAACCAATGGGTGTATTCAGTTATTTCAGCGAGCGTCGTCCTGCGTTCGTACCGGTCACCCCGTAAAAAAGTAGGGTGAAAGTCACACTGCTGTCAACTGATCAATGACCATGGTTATCAGATCTGACAGATATTTTGAAGTTATTCGATTGGTCACTTGCTTACCGTAGTTGTCAGTTCATAAGGGTCGCTCGAAGCCGTTCGGTTGTTCCCAATGAGCGAACAACATTCACACAAGGGACTTTCACATTGTAAAATGAGTTACAGAATGTAGCCAATGGTAAAGAAAGCGATCAGAAGATAAATTTACTGTAGCTGTTACTTTCAATGAAGAAACCGGCCGTTAAAGTGTAACTATAATGAGAAATGCTATTGATCAGTTACTCCAATCAATAGTAACAGAACTGTTGGGCGTTTTAGCGTTACTATTGATCAGACTCAATGTCACTGTCAATAGCAACGCCCATTAATCAGAAAAAGTCATGGTATGTGTTACTGGCACAGTGCACAGGCTTCTTCTGCAACCTCTCTTTAATCAAATCACATGGTGATTTAGTCTTGAAGTCAAATCTGACAATGTTTGAAGTAATTTTCTCTCTCAAATATGGTGCGGCTACAGGTCTCAGTCGTGATGTCAATACTTTGCCGAATGCTGAACACTTTCCCCTCTTAATTTTTTGCGTTAGTATGTATGACATATCTTGATTTATTGGTAAAGTATCTTCAGGTTCAGGTGATGGAACAGCTGCCTCTGATTCAGCGGGCTTTGTGGAATTGTGAGAAGATGTAAAGTCTTTGTAGTCCAAAATTAGTGATTCAAAAGAACTGCTGCTGCTGAGCACTTCTTCACGTCGTGACTCTGTCTGTCCAGGCCTCTGCACTGCTTTCATCAGGTCAATCACACAGTTCTTCTCTTCCAGTTCCAACCTTTCCATCTCCTGTTGTAGTTTCTCTTGTTCAATCTCTTGTTGCTTTTTGAGCTCTTTAGCTTTGAGCATGTTCGACAACTGATTCGAGAGGACATTGGCGATGGGGCTCTCACTCAAGCTGAAGCTCGGGATCGGTAATCTCTGTGTTGGGGACGTGAGGCGAGTGTCGGACAGTCCCCTCTGAATATTATTTAGTGTCGGTATGGGGAAAGACCCTATCCGACCATCTTCGCTTGGACTTTCATTTACATTACACTTTGATAAGTGACTGTCCACCAAAGCAAACAGTGAAGAGAACGAACTTGAATCAGTCATCTTGAATGTTACGAATTGCCTTTGTTCAAAGTCAAACAATAAATTTGGACATTTTATCACGCACAGACAAACACTGCACCTCCAGAATGAATAATGAATAAATTGATTGGATTTATCAAAATACTACGTCATTTGTTGCAGGTTCAGCACAATTATTTATATTTTTGTTTACGAAGTAGGAAAAACGAAGAAATCAATCAAAACACCAAAACCATAGACCACAACTCCAAAATCAGTGTTACCAACTCTCAAAAATATTTATCCCCAAAGCTAAAGTTAAAAAGCCCTAAAAAATAATACTCTGTAAAAATAATAAATGAATTGTATTTATAATAAATTGAAATATTTTCAAAACATTAACAACCAGCTGCGTCACAATCATTATAAACTTCACAGTAAAACTCAAGCGTAAAAATCCCCCTAAAAAAATCCCTCCCCACTTATTTACCCCCTAAATTTGGGGGAACACCCCTAAGTTGGGAACCCTGACCAAAACACTATTACCATAGAGATTTTTTATATTTTGACTGCGTGTTGTCAGCAAAGAAATGTAAATTTTCCATGTTTTACAAATGTTTATTAGTCTCCGCTGCCGCTCCAGCAGAGATTCAATAATATTCTAAGGAAACCATAAAATTATCATACAGTATCTATAAGTTTATGAAAAAGACACTGAAATGGAGATCAACAATGAAGTCAATCCTTAGTTTGATTAAACGATAGATTGAAGAGATTTTCATCTTTTTTGAACTACAGTGCGTTAAATTATATTTTTAAATAAAAACTCGTAAACAATTTTTCTTTCCCTTCTTTGTTATTGTTTTTCATAACTGACAACATTGATAACAACAAAGCAGCAAAGCCTCTCTATACTTCTGTCATCTGTAGAGTCTGTGGTATTGAGATTTGTAGTTCTGTCAGCGTTGCCAGACGTACGAGAAATCTCGTAACTTTACGAGATTTACCAGATCTGTACGAGATACGAGAAAAATAAAAATCTCGTACACTTTTTTACGAGATTTTAACAATGTGACTGCCTGCGTCATATATAATCTAAAAACATTATAAAAAAGAAAAAAACGATCGCCCTAACACATCACTAGATTCATTTCCTCATCGGCTCATCACTAAATCATGTATCTTTAGTCGTTACCGGGGAATCCCCACTGAGATGTATTTTTTGTTGTTATACTTCATCCACTAATGATTATATTGATTCAATTTCTTATCTCTTTTGCACTAACTGAAACGTGTGGGTGTGGTGGGGCAATGTATTTTCACGCTAGTACACGTAATAGCTGTAGTTCCAGCGCAGTTCCGAATTTCACCCTAATTATTCAGTGGTTAATTTAACATAATGAGTAGTGACAGTGAATCTTCATCTACTCCACCTAGTAAAATAACAGAAAAGGGAGGATGGACTGCAAAAAAAGGAGGTAACATATACTTTTACGAGATTAAGTATTAAAATTACGAGATTTTTGGTAGCCCCGGTACGAGAAATTAAAGTCGCCATCTGGCAACCCTGAGTTCTGTTCTGAATTAGTTATTCTGTGGTACAACGACGGGCGGAGTGTTTCGCAAGCTGTTTCGCTGTGTTTGGGAAGTGTTGGGAAGCGTGAAACTTTACTACAAGTCGTATTTTAAAGTTGTTTAAAATTCAACCGAACGATAAACTTAGCTGATATGCGACATAGTGAGTTTCTGAAAACGGTTTCGTCGTCCTGCGCTAACCATGCCAGGCGCAAAATATGAACAGCTGCCTTTGAAGTCGGACGTTGATGAGGACGTGTTTACAACTAGGCCGAAGCCGAAATGGTCTGATGTGTGTGTACAGAAAAGCCTCCTGTCTTTGGGGCTGATTCTTCTCTACTTCTCGCTGTCTATCGGGCTCACATTCTACCAGAGATGGCTATTAACGGTAAGGCCTCTGTTATCAGTTTGTTTGCTTTTAAATTTAGGTAACTACTTGTTTTATGTTTTAGTTTTTTGTGCTATGTGTTTCTACGTTGCTGGCAGCGTTCGAATTTCAAGTTTGCCGCTGTGCGTTACAGTTTATTTGCGCTAATTTTAATATCTTTGGAACTGAATATTTTTGTAACAGCTTTGGGCATGTTGTAGATTCTAAACACTACTTTCTTCCTAAATTATTACGTCATGAGTACTATTTTATATTGAACAGACTTGTGTTTGACCATTACATTAGGTACCTACAGGTTTAGTTTATTATTTACAATGTTTATAGGTTTCAGTGGCATGCTCTCCATAGAGACAAAAAGACACTGGCTACCCTTATAAATTAAGTAATATGAAATACAAACATTAATATATCTGTAATACAAGATAATTTAAGGATATTTATTTGGGTTGGTGTGTCATCTTAGAGTGAGGTGGCCCGTCACAAACATCATTATAACTTGACACTACCACACTAACTTGTTTTTGCCTACCCTGTAAGAAATGTCTATGCCCACCACTGATAAGGTTTTTATTTACATTACATGGTTAATCCGGAGGGGCTTAAGAAGCCGAAAGGGGGTTAAACTCATCATTATGAACCACCTGTACTATACTACATAAAAATCTGCTACACGATAGATAGGGAAGATGATGTGGTAAAAACAGCTGGAAAAACCTGGACTAGACTGGCGCGGGAGAGAGAAGATTGGAAAGTGTTGGAGGAGGCCTTTGCCAAAGGGCACACAGAATAACACCTATACATGAAAACAAATTATACAAAAAAAAAAAAAAAAGTATACTTATAGGTATCTGGGAAGGCTATAAATAAAATAAAATAAAATAAAAAAATGTATTGAACGGCAGTTTTTTTTTGTTTTCTGCCAGTTAAAGTTTTTCATAATGATGAGTACAATAACTCCATTTCAGCTTTTATACCCTTACAGACTAGCCATGTATAGTCCTGTATGTGTATAATTATCTATAGTATATGTGTGTGTAGCCCTTTCATAAAATGTTTTATATTTGGTTCATTGATTATCTTGTTTATTGAATAATTTCAGAAAGCCTGTTACTTTATATTGATAACAACCAAATCATTATCAGCATCTAGGTACTCAATGTATTAGGACTATCTGATATTATAATAGGTAACATATTTTGAATTATATCAATATAAAAACTACCTGTCTATAATATGGAACCATTATCAATTGCAATATTTATAGGTAATGCTTAAAATTATCTTTGGCAGTAAACTTTACAGCCATATGATAATGTATTGACTTTATATATGCATAGATTATATTCATGTGATTATAGTGTAATATCTTGACATGGCTCTTATTATCTTTTCTTTTATTAAATGAGAATTAAAAAATGTCCTGTTGGCTCAAGTACAAAATTTTTGTCATAGGTAAAATAAATAATTATATCTATCCATCCAAAATTTAAGTGCTAGGCACTTGTCGGTGTAGCAATATTTATTTATATTTAATAATTATAATATAATAATAATTATGTCTAACGAATACAATTAAAATTATATTAAATAATAGAAAATAAACTATTAAACCCAATATTTTCGGCTATTACACTTTGTCCTATTGTATCTAGGGTTGCCACCTTTCTTTTGATCCAATAAAGTATTATTTATTCAACATGCTACTTTCCTTTCCATGTGTATTTTTGTTGCTTAAATTTATACATATTTGTTATTGGCGAATCTTTATATTCTATGTCAAAATTAACATATATAAATAATTTATATTTACATTTGTAATTTAAAAAATCAAGTACAATGTGTGAAAATAAAGTATTAATTTATTCAACTTGCTACTTTCTTTTCCATGTGTATTTTTGTTGCTTATATATCAATACTTGTTATTGGTGAATCTGTATAGGTATTCTATGTCAAAATTAACATATTACATAAATAATTCATTTTTTATTAAGTTTAAGGACAGATTATACTAAAAAATCGCTTATCACATTGGTTTCTTTTAGTAAATATTAAATTAAAATCTTTAAAAGTCAAGATAGTTAAAGTAAACTACTTATATTCACATACTTTATTGCAGTATGTTTGCCCGAAATAACATATGTACGAGTGGCAAGGGCAACCCTGATCGTATCCTACGAATTTCAGAAGGTTAAAAAATAAGTTATTGGCTAAACTCAAAATAAAACAACAAAAAACTTTCTGAAACAGTAGTCAAAATATTCAAATTTAGTAGGAACAAGTACAGTTGGCCAAGGAATTGGTCTTCAGCCCTTGGTTGCAGCTTTTTTGTTGCAATTTGTTTGCAGACCATTAAACAAAAATAATGAAGTCTCATCTATTGATATTTTCATTACCCTAACATTATAATAATCAAGATTATAATCTATTATTTTAAGAGTTTCCATTGAGTTTCTTGTTGGTTAGTGTCTCAACATGTAATAAGTACCTGTGTCTGGTTTACATGAAATAAAGATCTTTGATAAGATGTACTGTTAAAATTTATCAACCTATTTTTTGGCCGACCATACATATAGATAGAGCCATACATAATCAATAGGAATATATTTACTTGTTTTTTTTTTTTTTAAATCTTCTTTTTTTTCTGGCTGACTTGAATACAAAATTACCCATAGTAAATCAAATGTACAATATGTTATCTATAGCTAATACATGCACACATAAAGTATTTTACTATTGAAATCACTTTTTTATTGTTTTAACTATGTTTATTGTCACGTAAATTGCTTCATAATATTATGTTTGCTATGTCATTGAACAAGAAATTGCAGTAGGTATTATAAACTCCTATAAAATATTCAAGTTTAATATTATGACTTGAAGGCTAATTATGAAGGCAGTTTACATGACAATGTTATATAAAACATAGTTAAAATAATAAAAAGGTGTTGACAAGAAAATTGACTGGTTTTGTGTTTAATAATAAAACATGTTTTTACACAGACTAAAGAAGAATGTTCTTTAGTCTGTGTGTTTTTACATATTATGAGGTATGGATATTGGTGTCGATGCTGTTGCGCATTTAGACTGTACTAAACTAGACATACCGCTGTTACATTCTTTTTCTATTGAAACAGAAAGAGACAAACGCCCTTAGTTTAGTCATGTCAACGTGTGCAAGAATTGATATCATTATTGATCTGCGCGTGCGAGTTTACAAATGCATTGACTTGAAACAATTTATTTTGGAGATGATCTCTTGCATGCCAACCGCGCCACGCGATTGCAGCCTGCCAGCGCTGCTACCTGCATCGTAGATGTAAAGGCTCCCCCCACTGCCCTCCCCGATCCCCACATACACCTATGAGTTTTGCGCCAGCCGCGAATGAATTATTATCTTGCGTTATGTTCCTCATATTTTCATCATTTTATATCATCTTATACTCCGTTCGAAATAACATTAGAAATTTAAATAACTCCATTTACACCTTATTCAACAGATTTTGACTTCTATTACGTTGGTGACATGACAAATTACAGCTGCAGTAAACATTTGTTACCGTAAATACGTTTTTGCTTTTAATGCCATCCTTATGTGTACGGAATAGAAGTCAAAATCGGTTGAATACACTGTAAAAGGGTTTGTTAAACGTGTCTAATCTTATTTCAAACGGAGTATAGCTAAGTCTTAGGCTGACATTCAGAGACGACAGAAACGAGTCTAAGCGTGAACTTACGCTTCCATCTGTCAAACTTACGAACAAATTTTGACAGATGGAAGCGTAAGTTCACGCTTAGACTCGTTTCTGTCGTCTCTGAATGTAAGTCTTAGATACACCACAAATCACATAGAGTAAAGAGGAAACGTAATTTTTATTAAACTTTTTAAAACAACTACTAAAGTCTATTTGTTAATCCGAGATAGTAATTTGATACTTCTAATTCGTCGAATAGATAATAGCTCTTTGAAATACAGTTCATTTTAGCGTGATTTGACATTTGACATAATTACACCTGTTAAACTACTATCTGGGATTATAAAATAGACTTTAAAGACCAATATTTTTGCAATGCATTATATTCATAATTATAAATAGAACTGCTTAGTCCGCGCACGTCGATAAAGCAGTCAATTAGCTTAATATTCTTCGACTTGATTTACAAAAATGGTGATTTACTACTGAACCCTAAAGATCACAATAAAACATTACTCTAGGTCACTCAGAGATAGTGTAGCTATAAGAATTTTCAGAATCGGATCAGTAATTTCAGAGATTACCTCTTATAAACTAAACATCACCACGATCGTATCTTGCTACGATCTGTCAAATGTATGAAAATGATGCAGATCAGTGCGGTTTAATATTATGATATTATGTATAGTTTATTTACTACGCTTATTCTTATACGTCACTGAATGCAAAATATTTGGAGTGCGCATGTTCAAGGCAGTCAAGTCTCAATTAATACGAACGACATTTACGATAACATTTTATGTTTCATTTTGATGAGTTTTTTGTTTTCACTAGTGTATGAATTTGGAATATGCAACCATACTTGCAAGTGTAAAAAGAATTTTAAGCGTTACTTCTTGGATGGATAATTACTCTTCCATACCCTTTATATAGTCTAGGGTAAAAACGGTAGACGCTCTAATTAAACATGAAACACGTCGCAAGATGAGACAAATTTTATCGCCTCGAGACAAGTCATATTTTATAGGATTTTTGTGGTCTCCAAAAGAGCCTCATTCCGAGTCGTGCGTTTAGTAAAGGTGCGTGTCCATTTGAACAGCCTCAGTTCGCTTCTAGTCGAGGCTGATGGCCCTGAGGCTGCTCAATTGGATACGCATCTTTAGACAAGATGTCTACGCATGATCTGCATCTTAAAACCGAGTTCGGATGCCTTTTGGAAAGCTTTCCGACAGGATTTGTGAATAGCGTTTTTTAGGCCGTTCGAAACTTCGGATCGCAAATCCATCTTTCGATTCGAAACACTTTCGGATGCTAATAATAAAGTCAAAGTCAAAGTCAAAGATTTTTATTTCAACTGGGCCTTTGCAGGCACTTTCAAAACGTCGTGATTCTAGGCGCACGGTTCCAAGTGGGTTGGTCCTGGAGAAGATACCGGCAAGAAACTCCATGGATACTCTTTTCATAAATCAAGCTTAGGTACTACACAACAAATGTGGGGGCCGCAGGAGCGGCCCCGGCTAAAATTCGACCTCAATTTACACAATAATACAATAAAAAAATAAAAAAAAGAACAGCAAAGATCATAAGTACCACTAAAATATTATAATTATACAATACTAGTAGGTGCGTACTTAACACTCAACTCAATAACTTCTTTGCCGTCGGACTTATGGGGTTTTAATTGCGAAAACGAATGCCATAAGTAAATAATGGAGATAGACAGTAGACACTTGACCGCGGCTAACCTCGCAGCCTTATCGACCGCGCGGTAACCTCGAGAACTTCGACTATATGCCTTTGATGCCACGGTAGGACTCCAGCCGACTGTTCACTGACACCAAAGATAAGTCGTAATGAAAAGCTTTAAGAATCTTTTTGAATTTTAATAGAGGTAGGGCATGGCGGTACTTTCTGTTTAAAATTTAACCTGCTCGACTGGGGAAGTACCTTGCAGAATATCGTAGCCAAATAATACTGTTCTTTTGCAGTATTGTGATCCTAACGGTGAGCAAGGTCACCAGTGCTCCTTGGGGAAGGGTCGGCAACACGCGAGTGATGCCCCTGGTGTTGCAAGCGTCCATAGGTTACGGTAACGACTTACTATCAGGCGGGCCGTATGATTGTTTGCCAGCCTAGAGGTATAAAAAGAATTATAATTATGAGAATGCGCACATGACACCCAAAGCAATTATTCAAAGTTTTTCATTACGGTTACTATTGTTTCGGTGAACAGTCGGGCGTCTGCTGGATCCCTAACCCTCAAGTATGCCTACGATGCCACGTAACCACTAACTCAGTTCTCCATTTCCAGGACTTCAAGTTCCCGCTCACAGTGGTGATGTACCACCTCATAGTGAAGTGGATCCTGTCCGTCTTTGTGAGGCTGGTCCTCCACATCTCGACGGGCACTCCTCAGTTGATGCTGCCCTTCATGACCTGTCTTCGGTCCGTCGGACCCACAGGACTTGCCAGTGGGATTGACGTAGGCTTCTCCAACTGGGGCTTGGAGCTGGTCACAATCTCACTGTATACTATGACGAAGTCGACCACGATTATCTTTATCCTTGGCTTCGCGATTTTGCTCGGGCTGGAGAAAAAGGTATGTTATCTACGAGAATGTTTTTATTTTCATGTCCTCGACTCCTAAGTTACGCAACAGTGAAAGTCCCATCTAAATCGGTTCACTGGTTCTTAAGTATGTTATGAATGTACAGAAGACCGAAAGACGGATAATATTTCCAAAAAATGTTGTTTCGTCTTCTGTTTCGATGTATATTTTATACCATCGCACACATAGACATAGAACAACTATAAGTCTATGATCGCACACAATTTTTATCGTACACTGACATTAAAAATGGAGGTTTTCAATTCAACTGCATGTAATTTTTTTGTATGTTTGTTCAGCGATATCATCTCCAATAGTGAATTGATTTTAATTATTCTTTCTTTATTTGAAAGAGTATTCTCCCGAAGTTATTCTCATTTAAATTTGGTGAATATCTGAGGAAGTCCTTCAGAGATAGACAATGGAACTCTTCAATTGATAACAGCAAATACTCGCGATTGCTGTAATCGCATGTTTATGAATTGTAAATGCCACTCAAAATAGAAAAATAAATAATAAACGATTAAAAAAAAAATTACCGACTACAAAAAATTTAAACTAATAAAATTAATTTCATAAAAATCTTAACAGTTTCTGTACTCGGGGCCTTTAATTCTTCAATGCATCTTAGCTTGGTAGCGCACCCACTTCATTAAACGGTTAATTATTAACCGATAAAATTAATTTGTGCCGTAGGAACATTAGTGACGTCACAACTAAATCATTTGAGTAACGACATTTTAACTAATTTGTAGGCGATATTAATTATTTTTTATTTATAAACGTTTACGACGTACTTGCTACCTAATTAATTTTGGCATTATCGATAATGTAATCATTTAGAATACCTATGCTTGGCACAGACTAAAGACATTCTTCTTTAGTCTGTGATGCTTGGCTAAGCATATTCAAAGGACAAGTCTTATGTTGATATAGATAACGAAAATAACAAAATGTGTCGAATTATTAAGTCCTAAAGGCGCAAGACTATACATAAGTGACATGACACCACTTCACAGTGCCACAAACATATCTGACCCGGTGACCAAAATTGGAACTAACGTCGCTGCGGAACAAAAATGACTTCTAAATGTAATTTTTGTAGGAAGAGGACATTGGTAAAAGCGACGGCAGCGACGCCATAACCGGGTCAGATAAGTTTGTGGCACTGTATATGATGTTTGAAATTGTCAGCAACGTCACATAAAGGCTGGATCACACAGCCACGTTATTATCAGTCGATAATATCGCTGCGTTATTGCGAGATTACGATTACGAGCGTGTATTAGGATTATCCTGTAGTTTTTGTAATCTATAAGACTATAAATCTGAAATAACGTATTCGCGCTGTGATGTATTTGACGTCGAAACGGGGCGACAACCTGTTATGAAATGTCAAATGCAAATGGTTGCAAATGGTTCAAGATTTAATTCAAATGGTTGAAACATTTTCATTTGAATCTTCCTTATCGTTTGCGATGGGAGCGACACCACATCCGCTTGGCGCGCGTTGCATTGAAATAATTACATTCCCGCCTTGAATTACATTTGTGGCAATTCACGAGTGCGCTCGACTCTTGGTTGTGGTAAACACGTATAGACGTATCTATATACGTGTCAACGTGTGCGTGACAGCGGTAGCGGTAGGCACGCACACTATCGCAACATGCAAGTATACTTCTAACGACAAGTAAAGACCACGCGCGCTCGTGACTTGCAAGAGTTTGTTGTGTATTTTTTAGCGTTCACACCATGTGTTCACGCCCTAGTATTTGTTCGTAGCTTTAAGCTGAGTCTGCGCACCTATTGTCGTTGCTCCAGTTCTTTTTACTACACACGAGAAAACTTTTAATGGTGTTAATTTCATTGCGAGCTGTTTGCTTGACCCAGTAAAATACTAAGCCAGATCGATACTTTGCCTGCTACAGATAAATCCATGCACCAACGGATATGAGAAGATGATAATGCAACTATCGGGAGATCTATTATAATATGTATAAAAGCGAAGTACCACTAGAATAGGTATTACTGCGTATTACTGCGCAATGCCGACAAGCGCGGCAAGTCGCGCGCGACTCTACTGCCGGCGCTATTTTGATGCCAGTATGTAGCGCGTCGCGCGGACGCCCGCGGCTATCCGCTTAGTGGAAAATAGCTCTCAATAAATAGGTTAGCCGCTTAGTAGAAAGTAGATCTTACTGGAAAACACCTCGAATATTAGTCTCACGGTATCTATTTTTATTTTCGCAAGAATGAGGGTAAATGGCGCAATACTACGAAAAAAAAAAGAAATATTGGCACTTGGCAAGCATGAGTGCGTACGTACGCAAACGGGCGGAAAGAGCGCGGGCGACGCACACGCAGGCTCCCTGCATTCTGTTTGCGTGTGTGGCATAATACGTGACAGGAAAAACATGGATGAAAAGATGCGAGCGGCGCGCATGCGCGCCAAACATGCACACCGACTTTATTCCCCTGTTACGACCTCTTCTATAAAACTTGACATTTTCTTCGCCGAAACCTACAAACATAATTTTTTCTATCAGTATATATTTTAGAGTAGGGTGACCTGTTCAACAGTTAACCACGTAAAATTCAAACCACCATATCTCATAATTGTTCATTAAAAACATGTTTTCTTGTACTCTGGTCAAAAGGCAGGTTCATTAGCTACATATTGGCATTGAAGGACTGTTCGTTTTCCAAAGGAATTTAGAGAAAAAAATGTTTTAAAACAAAATGAGAATTGGTTAACTGTGTCCACACTATAGTACACTATTAACCGGAGGGGTATTCAACAGTTAACCATGGGGTACACAATTAATCACTAAATATGATAAATTAATTATTTTGAAATAATAACATTATATGTTGTTAAATTGACCTTTTATTTGTTATTAAAGGTTATTTTGTCCAAATTAACACAAAATATATGTTTTCCGGATAATAATTACGAAAAAAATTACATGTTTATAACATTATCAATCAGACTTCTTGATTTGAGACATAATTATAATAAATAATGCTTTTATATCCAAGCAAGGCTTTAAAAGCATTATTTTTTTTAATTATGTAATTAAATTAACATTTTCATGCTAACAGAACATACAACCAGGGAGATACATTAAGTTTAATTATAACCTATACAGTCAACCATGGTTAACTCTGTACCAACTGCATTTGGTTAATTGTAGGACACCCGGCTCCCAAAGCCGTTGAGCTAACCTCACTTTTAAATAAGCGTCATTATACACGTAATATCTATACCAAATAAAGCATGTTTAGTCAGTCTACCCAGCCGACAAATAATGATTATTGTAAAATCAAACCAAATGAAGTTAAGAGAAAAACTACTCACGCTATTTTTTTAACTTTTTTCATTAAAAACACAAAATTTGATGTCACACAACTGACGCCCGCACTAGTTCGCTGCAAATTGGGGAGGGGGGAGCGGGGCCGTTTTGACGTCTAAATTGCGCGGTTGCACGAAATAGTGACGTCACGTTTGCGAAATATGGGCATGGTTAATTGTGTACAACTGGTTAACTGTTGGACAAGTCACCCTACCTATAACTTAACTATCGAAAAGAAAAACTATCGAATCATAAAAATAACTTAGTGTTTTAAAGTGCTTTGATAAGAAATAAAACACTACCACGTTGTTGTCAAGGTTATCTGTACAAGATAATATTATACGCAAATTAATATTACAAAGCAGTAACATTTGTTTGAGCCGAATCGAATGATTGAATTAAATCGATTTTTTTAAAAATTATCCCTAAGTGATGCATCAGGGTATTACTTATTCATAGTTGGTAAAAGAAGGATCCGTAATCTACGCGTATATTAACATAATGAATGATACGTTATTTATCTTTTAAAAGTCATTATATTACATGATAATTAAATAGTTACGTCTGTTATCACCGAAGGGGATTTCCCACAAATGTACTTATGTGATGATAACTGACACATAATTGTCTTGGCCTTTGTCATGTTGCCTGTGGGCTCGCCACAAAACAGCGTGATTTCATGCTTTTTTCCCTTTGCAATCTATACAAATACCCTACCTTTATAGGCCCGATCCCTTTAAGGGGTTTATTGTACTCATCATTATGAATAACTTTTGATATGGGATTAAAGCTAAAATCGCGAATCAAAAATCTGTTGTTACATACATTTAGTCGAGTAGTATTGAATTATTTGTATGGAACAGTAATTTTTCTTTTCGCTATTTTATCGGTAATCCCATATTAAAAGTTGTTCATTATTCAATAATCCCCTTAAAGCGATCGGGACTAGAAAGGTTGGACCTTTGTCATAGACAATATACGTCCAAGTTTGAGGTTTTTATTCTTTACCGCCGAAAAACTAAGAGCATAACCCGTGAATTAAGAATATCCTTTATCATATGACGATTTGACAAATATATGAATGAGTCAATTATTAAAAAAAAAAAATGTTTGTTTGTCTTCTATGCGTTCCTAATTTCCTATACCATTTATCCGTTTACGATAAAACTTTGGTGAGAACTTTTGAGAGCGCCCGCGCAGGTTCCTGATAAACTAACCTAACCGTCAAAAACCCCCGACTCCAACTAGAAAAAGAGCTGTAACTTTGGAATGACTGAATAGATTTTCATGAAACATAGCAATGATAACACACAAACACAATTAAACTAGCTTTAAATTAAAAAAAACTGTTTTGTAATCGGTCCATTCCTTTTGGAGCTATGATGCCACAGACAGATACACAGACATACAGATACGCACTACAAACTTATAGCACCTCTTTTTTGTCCGGGGTTAAGACAGAGGCATTGCACGACATGCGGGCACAGCTAGATTTTGTGTATAAAATTTACTCGTTCATCAATCTCCTGCCCTTATCCCATTTTATTTGGGGTCGGCGCAAATGCGCAATATGTCTTCTTCTTCCATTCATCTCTATTAGACGTCATCTTAGAGTTTACGTTCTTATAATCCATGTCAAATTTCACACAATCCATCTATCTTTTCTTGGGTCTGCCTCTTCTCTTACATCCATCCACATACATACTTAAAACTCTTCTCGCTACATGATTTTCGTCTCTCCTCATCACATACCACGACAAACGGTTACTTCTCAATTTTTCTGTCACCGGTGCCACTTTCATACTTCCTCTGATATACTCATTTCTTATTCTTAAAATTTACTCGTTATCCATAGTTATTGCTTGAGAGTTATTCAAATATGGATTTCGACATTTCTTTTAAGTTACAACATTGTTCTTCATTCGTTTCTGATTGAATTATCTATGCGAGTGAGTTCGTTCAATTAGTTTCCTGTATTATCCGCTAATGAGTATAATAAATGTGTGAGTATTTATGGCTAGTCATAATGCGCAATTTTAACGCTAATTGAGGAAAATGACCTCAAGATTTTAGAGACAGACATGCTCTATGTTGAGTATACCCACATGTCTAATGTTCAGCTAATTTATTCGTCATCAGCCCGATTGTCCACTGCTGATCATGCAGATCCTAATGACCGTTACACAAATTGTCAAGTTGCTGAAATTCGCTAATCAGGCTTTATTGTCAAAATTCTGTGTAACTTCTAACGTGTTAGTACCTATACTCTTTATTTTCTCTACCAATGTACCAAGCACATCGCCTTGAATCCAGCTCACCTTGCGGGTTCATAGAGCGTGAATATAATCATGAAAGACATCTCTAGCCTTCAGCGTTACGCTTTAGTGATCTGTGGATACCGTAAACACTACTTTATTTTTTATTTTCTTTATTGAATGCCAATATTGCCAATCAATGTATTGTAAAAAAGGCTAGCCGCTTCCGAGACTGAGATGAACCAAGATCTGTCTGGGACGCTCGAATTTTTACATGTTATTAGAACATCGCGATTGTTGCAAAATTTCTCTGTCTAACAATGATACAGAAAAGTTATTGATTGTAGTATTATTCCGTTTATTTAATTTTTAACATACTTTTATATATTTTTAAATAATTTTACAATTAAATAAAAAAAAGATTATAAAAACATTTAAAAATATAAAAGAGTAGTAGGCCACCGGCATCAGGAACAGGGTCCAAGCTACCGGTGGTCAGGGCCCTAGAGAGAGAAACCTCCTGACAATGCGCGCAGTGTCAAGGAGTACTGCTTTCTGAATCAAGCCCTTGATCCAGCCACCTAGCGAGAGCCTCTCGAGGTGTTGGTCGAGACTCTTGGCAATTAAGCCATTAGCCGTTACGACTATCGGCACAATGATTGCTGACTCCACGTCCCACATATCGACAACCTCGCGAGCCAAGTAGTATTATTATTATTATAAGCCTATGCTGTCCCAATACTGGGCAAAGGCCTCCCTCCCTTTCTTCCACTACTCGCGATCCCGCGCTTTATCGGGAAGACGTCCAATTCGTCCCGCTATCTCCTTCGTGGGCCGCGACCCGATTGTAGTATGCTAAATAATATTATGTTTAATTTAAATTATAATCTCTTATTAGTCTGTTAAATTGTTAACTGTATACAAGGAATCTTGGGAAATTATTATTAAAATAATTCACAATTCCAAAAAGAAAATACTTTGTGCTTGAGCATTATGTGTGGAAATGATAAACACAGGTACAAGAATTAATATTTTGACATTAATAAATCACGCATAAGCCTGAAGCCGCTCTACGATTAACCCCTTACGGTTTTTACCCGCATGATTTTGTGATTCAAAGAAATCGATTCATTAGATGCCCACTAAAACCTGAGGCAACCAACGTAATTATGTGTGCCTAAGCGATTTTTTACGATCCACTGAGCCATTTATGGCTCAAGTTGATTTCCCTCCCTTTGCGTCCGCGTGCTAGGCTTCTACGCCTTATTATAATCTGAAACGCATAATATAACAAGTTTTCTTTAAAAAATAAGGCCGATATTTGTTGGCACACACACCACAAATCCTAGAATCTTGAAATTAAACATTGTATCGAACTATCTATTACATCAAACATGGTTCCAATAACTCAGTACTAACCTTCAGTTGATACGTATAGAATCTATAGATGTAGCATGTAGGTAGGTTTAATTAAAGTTGCTCCGTTTATAGCGTCTAGACAGTTATCAAGTCAGGTCTATAGTTATCAACGGTATCCAGTTGCCTTCCCATGTCTCATTAAATTTAGCTTAAGGGACGTGGGTCGTGGGTGTATTGTAAATATGGGTGCCTTACGACGTATTGTTCTTACGCATATTTAGTTTTAATTAGAGTTGATGACAGTCGTTTGATAATTTCTATTCTTACCTACACTCCAGAGCAATGAATTCTGGTCACCAAATAAACCTTAACATCTCGGAAACTAACAATGTTAGCATATCTATACAGGGTGTAAGTGACATCGTAACGAAAACTGATACCATGGATTCAGTACATGATTCTGGACAGCTCAGCGTACAATTTAGAGACGGTATTTTTAAACAAATTACGATTTGGTTCGCAGATTTTTTAGATAGTTATAAAAACTGAGAACAAAATCGTAATTTTTTTAAAAAGAACGACCCCTATATTTTCTAATACTGAGATGTTTAGATTCATGTACTGAATCCATGGTGTCAGTTTAAGTTACGATGTTACTTACACCCTGTATATTAATACGTGAAGAGAAAACTTTGTACCCCTTTTTAAAAATATTGCGCGCACGGTATGTGTTTGAGATTTGGCATAGTTAAAGTTTATATGGAGAAGGAGTGCAGAAACGAAACTTTATATATGTATTATTTATGTGGTCGAATTTCGACCACTGGGCGACCAACTAGTACATATTATTGGAACTAGGAATCAGTTGTATCCCCAATGCGGATTTCTTCTCTAAAACAGGGTCAGTTTTTGGATGTACGCGGAGCCAATTTCTTCTAACCCAGGGTTTCTCAACCTGGAGATCCCAGAGGGCCCGCGGATAAAACGAAAATTTCAAAATAAAAATTACGATAGCATAGTGATGCGGCCGAAGAATGTATTTAGGAGTCCGCGGGTCATTGTAAGTAGGCGCTAGGTGTCCACCCTTGAAAAATGTTGGGAAAGGTTGGTCTACATCAACAGAAACCTGGTACTGGCGGTGTAATATTACGTAAAAACCAATAATAGAACTGTATTCCAACAGTTGGATTGCAGACTGAAGAATGCGCTTGACGCAAATGGATTTCAACGAATGGTAGTTCACCATCTGTCTAACGCTTGTTTGCCTCTTACAATGTTTTGGGGAATGTAATGTGAAGGCACATGAGTTTACACATTTATTCTTCAAGACCAGAATAGCTATTCTGTAAGAACATCTCGATCTCGATCCGAATCTCACTTTAAGGTAATGCACGAGCCCTCAGCATCATAACATTCTACGGCAACACTCCAAAAACCTATAAAAACGTTCCGTGTGTTTGAAATTTCGCGCACATTTGGAGTGGAGTGTTCGTGTGGTTGTTCGTTTTTAAGCTTCGTTCGGCCGCAATCCATGACGCGCGGAGTGACGTGTATGGCCAGCTTTATTGTCGGTTGATATGTGCAGGGGCCGAAACTGGTCAGTAAAGTCAGTAAAAGTCAGTATTTTTAACATTGGTCAGTATAAGTCAGTTTTTTCTAAAAATGGTCAGTAAAGTCAGTATTTTAGGCACCTACGTTCCTTTCGCTACAGATTTTCTTATAAAGGCTGACCCAGAAGTCGACGCCAAGTTGGAATCGGGTGATAGGCCATGTCATAATAGTTATCAGAAAAATACAAAAATTATCTAAGTTGTTTAATTTTAAAATTACAGGCATTTAAAAATCAATCGATAAAATCTACACCCTGTGATGGTCTTTTAACTCCTGTTACTACAAATCTTTACTTTTTATGTGATGAATTCTCATACGATAACTTCATACCGGAGCTGTGAGCAATTGAGCATGCTTTAGTCATGTTCACAGCTCCTGTTATTAAGTTACACGATTATTATCGTGTGTCAATTCGACAAATATCAACCGACAATGAGAGTGAGATACGAATCGAAATGCGCTATTTTCTTACAGTTCTTATTCTTTATTGTACACATAAACACAAATAAAATAAAAGGAAAAACTTGTACATAGGCGAGCTTAACTCAAAATTGAGTTTTCTTACAGCAAACCAAAAAAAAATTAGAAGAAAACAGGTTCAGAGGATTGACACAAGTGCACAACAGAAGATAAACATACTTTCTAACAATATCAATATACAGAATTGCTATGCTGTTCTTGCATATCGACTTAACACTGCAAATTCAACTTTGATAAACGAAATCATAGAATGGACCGCCTGCGTTCCTGTCATAATAATTATGTAATAGACTGTCAGTATTACTCGGTGCTGCCACTTAATTAATTTAATTTATTTTTTGTTTAGCAGAACAACTTTGAGTATAGATACTCAAAGCAGAACAATGACAATTTTTAGTATTAAGTGATCTTGGTGTGAGTTTATTTATGTTTTGTGCGTCATACTGGGCGTAGAAATAAAAACTTTTTCTTTTTTTCTTTCTTAATGTCAATAGAAATACAGTACTTTTTACTTCTTTTGTTTTTTTTTAAATCTTGGCCTCTAATATTTCTCCTGTATCGACGGTATAGTTTACAAAAATACATCGCACATGAGCACACACTCAGACCCATTACAACTATCTGTAGATCATACAATTATTTGTTCCGTGCGGGGATCAAACCCGCGGCACGTGGCGCAGAAAGCTAATCGCTTAGCCACTGCGCCAACCGTGTTGCAACTAATTGTCGTGAGGGAAGTACTTGACGGTGTATAGGTAGGGAAAAAAACTCGTTTAATGCAACACAATTTCAAGACCAATCCGACTAGATTGGCAATAAAATTGCCCAGAGTGGATTGAAACTGGTCGATTTTTTTTAATTGGACCGTCGTAATCTCCCAATTTAATTGGTTACAATTAGTGTGGACGAGTAATGGGAGAAAAGAATGGGGGGAATTTTAGAGCCTTGTTTATTTATAATCGAAACTTTGTTTTTGAATCTCATCTAGATTATCTCTGTAATAGCCAAAACCTATTATCTGATGCTTCCTGATTCAGGTAGGAGGCAACTTGAATTTAATTTAAAAAAAAACTAAGTATAATTAGTATGAAATAATTTTCTTAAAAAACTTATCGGCTTCTGAAGTCGGTGCCACTGCCAAGGTAGGTGCATTGAAGAATAAAAGGCTCCGACTCCAGAAGCTGTTAAGTTTTTATGAAGTCGGTTTTTACTTTCTTTTTTAAGTTTATTTTATTTTTCTATTTCAAGTGGCATAAACAATACATAAACATGCGATTACAGTAATCGCAAGTGATATGCTGTTATTCATTCAAGAGTTCCATTGTATGTACTCGTATATCTCCGAAATTCTTCATCAGATCTTCCCCAAATTGGGATGGGAAATGGGACCACACGGGAAGCACCAGCTTTCAAATAAAAAAGAATCATCAAAATCGGTTCACCCAGTCGAAAGTTCTGAGGTAACAAATATGTATAAAAAAAGAAAAAAACATACATGTCGAATTAAGAACCTCCTTTATTGAAGTCGGATAAAAAAGGAAAGATCTTTAAAAAAATATGGAAAATGGAGTATGTGTAGGCAATCAGATTGTTCATCGTCATTGGTATTTTGTATATACCTTTTATCTGTATTTCAAATACTTGTATCTAAATTATAATTATTTCACATGTCTGGTCTTATATTTGTATATTTATTTTATTAGTGTACAATAAAGGATATTATTTTCTCCACAGTCCTGGTCGCTCGTCGGCATAGTGCTCATGATCTCCGCAGGGCTCATAATGTTCACCTACAAGGCCACGCAGTTCAACCTCCTGGGCTTCAATTTCCTCCTCATTGCGTCGTTCGCGGCCGGACTGAGATGGACATTCGCGCAGCTTCTGATGCAGAAGTCCAAGTTAGGCTTGCACAACCCCGTGGACATGGTGTTCCATGTGCAGCCATGGATGTTCGTGTCCCTGCTGCCATTCACCATCATGTTTGAAGGTAAGATTCATTACAGCTATAATGTATCGTACAACATATCGGTCAACAGAATACATGATTAAATCACGCCATATTCAATACCAGCTTCCGCCAGCGGCTTCGCCCGCGTGATGTCTTTATAAATAGCCTATGTTACTCACGGATAATGTAGCATTCTGCTGGTGAAAGAATATTTGAAATCGGACCAGTAGTTTTTGAGTTTATCCATTACAAACAAACAAATATACAAAAAAATCTAATCTTTACTCTTTATAATATTAGTAATAGCAGATATTAATAATAGTAATAACAGATAGTTGTTCTGGGTCTGGGTGTGTACATGTGGCATGCATGTTTGTGAAATGTACCCACGATACAGGAGAAATCCTAGTGAGAGCCAATGTTAAAAAAAGCAATATTTCAAGCCGATGTGGAGGACATAACCAAAGTATGTTGAACGAATTTACGAGTAGTTACAAACAATTATTTCTAAGTCCATGAAAAACACATTCTAAGTCTCTTTACACTGACGTACGTATTGTTCACATGTTATTAACTGTGTTGTTTATCACTGTTTTACTATACAAATATGTACTATGTAGAAACACCTGTCGTTAACTACAATTAAACTATCTACTAAGTAAACTTAGAGCCATTTTCACTGACAAAGTAACAGATGTTTAAAATACAGGGTGACTGGTAGAACGAGGGAATCATTGAAGGAGGGTATTGGACTCAGTATTATGAACAACTTTAACTATGGGAAAAATCATGAAATCGCGAAAATAATTTTGTAGGTTAAAAAAAAACTAAAGAAAGCGCTTTTGTCATCCAAACTAAACGTGTATGCAAAATTTCAGCTCAATCGGAAACCGGGAAGTGGGTCAAATTTACCTTCCAAGATTTTTTTACATAGTTAGTTACAAGTGAAGCTAATAAAAGCGTTTTAAAAATAATGTTCAATATAAATAATTCAATATTATTCGACTAAATTTACGTTGCAGCTGATTTTTATTTCGCGATTTAATGTTTTGTCACATAGTAAAAATTGTTCATAGTTATGAGTACCTACAATACCCTCCTTCAATGATGCCATCGTTCTACCAGTCACCCGTATAATCAACCGATTATAATTATCCATACAAAAATTATGTTTAAACGGCTGATCATGCTCTAATCGTCCATTATGTTCGCAGTGACCTTGGGCCTTAGTGTAGCAGGTTGTTCACCTGGCTACCCTGTCATATCAATGCACAATTGGCATACCATGCCTATTTGCATAATTCTTTTAATATATTCAGCTTGTAAACATTGAAGATGTAAATACTTGCCTGCTGTCTATTTCTATGAGTTTTTCATGCTCACTAAAATGTCTCGCTGATAGTGGCGTTGTGTCGGGTCGTTGAGTTCCCTTCATTATGGTTTAGCTTAGCGATGTTGACGCATGCGTCATGCGAAAGGGTGCCGTATCGGGAGTGGTCAGCTTGTAATAGCAATGTTTTCAGAGGAAAATCATTATTATCCTATTCTTATTCACATTAAATTACATTATTCTCGCATATCCACAATTATTAATCAAGTTTGTAATATATTATATTACAAGAGTTTCCATGGAGTTTCTTGCCGGTTATTCCCCCGGTCATAAAGTCCATCACAATGATTGGTAATTTTTTTACAAGTTAGCTCAAAGTTTAGTCTCTCGCGATCGTATTGAAGTTTATTACCAGAGTCTGATGTTCATTACCATTTTGGTACGCGGTAGACCCGCAGGTTGGAGGACCTTATTCATCATTTTTAACCCCCGACAAAAAGACGGGTGTAATAAGTTTGTAGTGTGTATCTGTGTATGGCAGCATAGCGCCAAAACTGATGGACCGATTTCAATGCATTTTTTTATTGAAAGCTAGTTTTATCAGGTATCATCTTAGCTATGTTTCATGAAAATCTATTCAGCCGTTCAAAAGTTACAGCTCTTTTTCTAGTTGGAGTCGGGGGTTTTTGACGGTTAGGTTAATTTCCAGGGTACACTTGCTTCGACCACCTGCAGAAGCTGTCGGTAGAGAAACTGGCGCCCACGATCCTCAAGGTGTCCGTCGGCGCCACCATTGCTTTCGCCATGGAGATCAGCGAGTTCCTCGTGGTCACCTACACTTCTAGTCTTACACTCTCCATTTCTGGTATATTTAAGGTAAGAACTGTTTCTAATCTACAGGGTTATTTGTAAAACACCGGCAATGCTTTAAGGGGTGAAACTACTCATCAATATGAACAACTTTTACTACGGGACCAACCATGAAATTTTTCAAACTTTTCATACATTTTGATGGAACAAGGTTGATCTTTTGTATGAAAAGTTTGAATTTTTTTTCGCGATTTCATGGTTTGTCCCATAGTAATAGTTGTTCATATTGATGAGTAGTTTCATCCCTTAAAGCATTGCTGGTGTTTTACAAATAACCCTGTATAAGGCCTATATTTAACATTGTTCCCACAACACTGAGTGAGTGAAGGGCGCTAATCATTTGACTCAAAAACTAGTTTAAGGCTGCTTGTCTACAAAAGTTATCAATAGTAATACAGGATATCTTTTTATGTAGTGCGCAGAATTTGCGTGAAGTGTTTCAGTGTCCGCTCCCAAATGTGCAAACGTTTTGTTAAGTATAAAAGTACATTGGAGTCTCATTTCCTGTGAAATGCATGGAAAAAGATTTTTGCGATTTCTGACAATTCTACTACTCTAACCTCAGTTAGTCCGTTAGAGTCCTTTGATCCTTATAAGAAACAGGATTGATTGGCATCAAAAAAAGATTTTGTGCAAATTGCTCATTTTCTTGCTGTTTGAACATTTTTTCCAAAATTTGTGAATGCAGGTCAAAATATCTCCAAAAGTTAAGGACAGTCTCCTAAGAACGTTTTCCTGTACCTGCAACGGTTAAGGTACCTGTCGTTACTGCCCTATCTCACAAATCCACCCTATGTAAGTATAAATACAGATAATTATTAAAATATCCACCTAAAACTTTCCAGGAAATGTGCATCCTAGTCCTCGCCGTGGAAGTAAGCGGCGACGTCTTATCGCCAGTCAACGTGGTAGGCCTGAGCGTCTGTCTGCTCGGCATCATCGGCCACATCATCCACAAGGTGATCTTTATCAAGTCCGTGGCCGGCACAGTCCACGCCATCGACGACGACTTCGACTCCAAAGAATTTGAAGCCAAACTAAGGACTCCGAAGGTGAAAGGGGAGCATGATGAGCCATTATTAGAGGACCAGAACTGGCCAGCGAGCGAGGATAGCGACTTTGATAGCAACGTGGTGCTATTCGAGGTGCTACAGCGACGAGACGGTAGGTAGACTAGACTGTCAGGTTACCGGAGTTCCGATTGGTTCTGACTTCATTTTGGTTCGGGTGAGGAAACTTGTTGGGTTTTCTGGCGATTGTGACAAGTCGCATGGACCGATTCTAGTCAAGCTCACCATTTTGAGATGTAAATAGATTGAAGTACAGGTTTCTGAGAAGCTGAGTTGATGGATTTAAAGTCAGGTTTATAACGGGGACAAAGTTACCTTTAACGAAGCCGAAAGCCACGTATTCAGCCGGGCTTCCACTGGCAGCGGAGCGGGCTCCGTACGGACTCGTTTAACTCGCAACAGTAAACTTCATAGAAGTGCTTCCACAAACAAAGAGTCTAGCGGTGAGGACTGAACGAATAAAAATAGTTAAAAACGAACTCGTTCTTCATTTCTCTTTTGCAATGAAGGCAATTGTCAAATCTCTTTCTTAATGGAAGGTAAAACCTATTTTGGATAGTTGGGGTCCGTTCCGTCCAGCTATTTCTTGCGCATTGCCCTTTCGCAGTGGAAGCCCGGCTTTCTTCCCTTCCGGCGATGATTTTTTCGTACTTATTTATACCTGGGAACCGACTGGTTATAAAGATATTGAAGTTCAACGTTTTAACACAAGTTTTTGTTATGTTTTACCGAAAACAATTTTGATATGTTATTACTAAACTTTCGTATAAGGGGTCATCCATAAAGTACGCCACACTAATTTCGTGATTTTTTTACCCCTCACCCGTCCTTGTCACAGTTAATCACATTTTTGAGACCCTCCCTAGTGTGACGTCACAAATTTTGCAATATTACATCTAGAAATTATTAAATTAAAACAGCAGTTCCGAAATTAGTTTTATTTCCAGTTAAATTATTTTTTAATATGATTTTGAATTGTGACGTCACGAAACTTAGGACCTGAGGTGGACGAAGTGTGACATTATTGTCACACTTCGTCGACCTCCTCCTCCCCCTTAACGTGTGACGTACTTTATGGATGGTCCCTAAGCTTGTACTGCCTCGTCATGTTCTTCACACATGGAGTACAGTCTGTTGCGCGCTTTACACTGTGACCTACTTATTATTGGCTACATATAATTATATAAGGTCTTATTTTAATCATGCAAAATATTTTAAATCTATGAATGGTGTAAAATTCATTTCAAATATCAAATTAAAGCTGCAGTACATTCAACAATTATTTAGGCATTAAGGCTTATATTCAGAGACGACAGAAACGAGTCTAAGCGTGAACTTACGCTTCCATCTGTCAAAATTTGTTCGTAAGTTTGACAGATGGAAGCGTAAGTTCACGCTTAGACTCGTTTCTGTCGTCTCTGATTGTAAGCCTAAGATCGGGCGGCGCGGCGACGCGATGCGTGTGTTTCGGAGCCGAGCCCGCCAGGTCATGTGGTCGAGATCGTGACCTTAGAGCCATTCCTAATCATAGAGGGATAACGTTTTTATGAGAACCGAAACATCAATTATTTTGAAAAATATTCAAAAACTGAAGATATTATTTTAAAAAAATTGCTTAAATGAGTCTGTGTAATCTATAGATTTACCTCCAAAAATATTTTGCATTATTAAGATGAAACCTTATACTTGCGCAATGTTTTTTGGTTTGATGTTCTGTGTGCGTTGACTTCGGCTTCGTTTTGGGTGTTTTTACACCCTGTATAATCGTTTTTGCATTTACGATGACAAACAGTATTAGACCTGCTAGATGACGGTATAGTCGGAATAAAGAATTGTTAATGAAAGGAAAGGGAACTCCCCTGGCCACATCGGATTATTCCGATAGAAAATCGTGGTCGAGACTATTCTACGCGAACCGATCAGGTTTTCTCTCCCAGCCGGTCTCGTGTTCCATAGTTTTACTAATAGAAGATATATTTGTACGTATTTTTGTACGGAGTCATACAATGGGGTACTTGACTGTATTTTTTTTATCTTAAAAAATGAAGGTTTTCCGAAAAACTTACGCAATAGTGTAAAAATAAATTAAATATTTCTAAATATGCCTAAGTTATAAGCTTTTTAAATTTCTTAATAGACAAAGATGGCGCTACTGAATTGTGACGTATAAACTAGTAATGACATAGTAAATTGTGACAGCATCATACATATTCCATTTTGCGGGAAAAGGATGGATAGTGTCTCATATAGGAATTTCTAAAGCTTATAACTCCGGCATTTTTTTATTTTTATTATTAGGAAATATACAATATTTGTAAATTTTTAATAGTAGTCAACTACCCTATTTGGTGTCATATTTCTGTTACTTCCCATCTCAATTTTATTCCCAAGTTTTTGTGATATATCTTACCTAAGTTATTGGTTGGATAATATGGGCCTATAGAAGCTAATAGCAAGTACATATATAACAGTTTTAGTAAATATAACATAATATTTTATAACCAAGAATATGATCATGACAAAAGTTCTAAAGCACAGCTGTTTAAGTAATTAATGGTTCCTGCACCTTACATCTTATTGATCTTATTCCTTACTGATAACTAAAACCATAGAAATATTACAAGCCTAGAAGAGTAACAATTTTTTGACATATAATTGAACTGTAACGCGCTAGCGTGACTTTTCTATTTAATATACAGCGTAATGAGTTAAAAAGAGACAAATATATATAATCTCGGCACTCGTCAAATAGAACAGAATCATTATGTAGCCGTATTACGATATCAATGGTCACCAGTCTGGTCACCAATTCCTAAGGAAAATCGCTAAGTCCTTTAGTTATGACATTTCAAAAACCGGCTTCATTTGGACTAGAATGACAAGTCGATTACACTACCTGTCTCTTTCAATCCCATAAGCGCGTGTATTTGATAAAATTGTACCACGACATTTGAAAAGTTCAATTAATAGCTACTCTTCTAGGTTTATTATATTTCTATGACTAAAACACTTTTAGAGCCCTATTACACTTCGACCGTGATTTTTGCGTTAAATGGCAAACTTTGGCGTTCTTATTTTGAACAACTGAAAGATTTCGACAGCTTTGACTTATTGAGTGGTGGAGAATAGTTATTAATATAGTTTATAGCGGCCTCGCTTTTCGCAATCATTTTTTTTTTTGACAAAACTTTGCCCTTCTCTAGGATTTCTCCTGTATCGAGGGTACAGTTTACAAACATACATGTCACATGCACATACAACCAGACCCGGAACAACTATCTGTATATCATACAAATATTTGTTCCGTGCGAGGATCGAAACCGCGGCACGTAGCGCAGAAAGCTAATCGCTTAGCCACTGCGCCAACCGTGTCGTCAATTTGGGTGTCATTGGGCGTGATCAGGCAAAAAAGGCGCATCGGTCTATCTAACCCTTTTTTCTGTCTTTTATCTTATTTTAGTTTTTGAGACTGCTCCCTTATAGTCGATTATTAAAAAAAATGTACACTGTATTCGCGATTTTCTCAATAGTCAGTATTGTCAGGAGGAGAGAGCCTTATAAAGAATTACGGCAGAATAATATCTAGGACCGTGGGAGCGGGTACGATCTGCATTAATAAAAACATTAATACGGTCATGTTAACGTCAAATTCAAAGTTTTTTATTTCAACTGGGCCTTTGCAGGCACTTTCAAAACGTATATCGTCAGTATAAGTTATGCAAGTATACACCATAAAATCTACCTAATTACGTAAGCAGCGGGTCGCCAGGGAAGCCGCATGTGGAGAAGATAATTAGCTCCATACGTCTCTATCGTCAATTTGATCTTATAATAGGCTTCAACGCTAAGATTGTATGGTAATATTTTTGAAAGTAATAGTTAGAGTTTTAACTGGATAGGACAAAAAATACGTATGTAATACGTGTGAAATTTAATTGAAATTGACGACACGGTTGGCGCAGTGGCTAAGCGATTAGCTTTCTGCGCTACGTGCCGCGGTTTCGATCCTCGCACGGAACAAATATTTGTATGATATACAGATAGTTGTCTCGGGTCTGGTTGTGTGTGCATGTGACATGTATGTTTGTAAACTGTACCCTCAATACAGGAGAAACCCTAGTGAGGGGCAACGTAAAAAATAAAATAAAAAAGAAGAAAAAATGAACTCAAATTCGGTAAATTATCAGATGACTGCCTTTTAAAGAATCACGGTAGTAACGTAAAAGTATTATTTTAAAAGAGTATCCATGGAGTTTCTTTTCCGTATCTTCTCCATAGGACCAACCTACTTGGAACTGTGCACCTAGAATCACGACGTTTTAAAAGAACCAACGATCCAGTAGACATAAAAACTTTGACTTGAATAGTACCCAATCACTTCTTATCTCATGTTTAAATCTTTAAAAACCTTCTCACTTTAACTATCACTAAATTTTCTTACATAAATATAGAATTAAATATTAAATTAATTATATTAATACTCCAAACGGCGGTTGTATGCAAAAATGGACTATGTAACATGAATTTATAAGTTCAGAATGGTACAGTGTTTGTTTAAGCGTCCACTCGCCTATGACACTAAACAATTCATTATGCGTTAATTTTTGCATATAACCGTCGCATTTAAAAACGCACACACTTTAATATACAAGACTCTTCTACTCGCGATCCCTTTAAAGGGTTATACTCATCATTATAAATAACTTTTACTATGGTACCACCACAGAAATCGCGATAAAAAATCAATACATTTTGTTGAGTAATATTGAATTATTTGTATGGAACAGCTGATTATTTTCGCGATTTCAGGATTAGTCCCATAGTAAAAGTTGCTCATAATGATGAGTACAAGGACCCTTTAAAGGGATCGGGATTAGGAAGGTAGGTTTATATAAAGAAAACACTAAAGTAGTCTGAACATAGCCTTCTATAAACAGAAACATCGATTTAAATATAATAAGGATGTTATTAAATCAGGAATTTGTATTTTATTAAATAATTATAAATACACTATAAGGTTAAAAACACACCGGGGTCTTTACCATAATTTTGAGCGATAAATCGCAATGTGAATCGTGGAATACCATGTCACTTGGCAGAAAAAAAACCTTCTATTTATGGCAAAGCGCACATTACAATAAAGTATAGTTAACAAAAAACAACACGCACATAGCACAGTAGTTCTTCGTAGAAATGGGTACTTATAGCATTGCAGATATTAATATTTACAGTAATGTTTGTTGCTTTTGTAGCTCCAGCTAATTCTAAGAGATGGCGCAGCGCAAGTAGATATGAAAGGACATCAAAGAAAAGTTTGCATGGCCGTATGTATTTAACTTAATGTTAATTTGGATCAGAAGCCCAATTCTCGCAGTTAATTTACACTATGACTGAAAGTTGACCAAACTGAGATTATATTATGAATTGACAATAAATCGGTATTTTACTACTCCTAAAGTTCAGTCCGATTTCAGTATGATTTCAATACAATCTTCTTACAGACCCATTTCAGTCGCATTTTTGACGTTTTTGTATGGACGAGAGTATCAATTATATTATTTATGTCGCGTCAAAATGTTAGCAGAATACCGATTTGCCTTTAATCAACTTTCGACCTCATTACAATATAATTTTACGTTTGACGTTGTTTGTTAGGGTAGGAGAATACCATTTGTGGCATATCACAACTATATTTTGAACATTTTTAATTATGCGAATTGGGCCTCAGAGGTTTAAAAGAAATGAAGAGATCTTTGAAAGTTTTCATTAATTTTAAATACATAACCTAACGACCGCGACGCTGTGTTGTATGGTGCGATGTATTCGAGAACAAGAACGCTTTGTAAGAGGTCAAGAATTGATGAAAATGAAAAAGTACCACTAACTTTGTACCCGTACGAAGTCGGGGTGGGCCGCTAGTAGAATATAAAATCATAGTGAAATGTTGCGAGCTCATCGAAGGACTCGGTGTGTCAAGTGCCTAACTTATATAAAAAAAGCTATTGTTAAATAAGATAGTGAATATTTACATGATGGAGAGTGCGCTGCAAATTCGCATACTGATCATTACCGGACGTATTAAGCTCATAATATACTTCGTAATATCGAGCGTAGAGTGAGATAATGCGATATGTTAGCTGGGCGCAAAAAAGAGAGAAAACATAGCGTGGCTATGATATCAGTAAAAAATCTACCTGTGCCTTAATGAGGTTAGTACGTGGTGTGTTTAACCTTATAGTGTGTGTTTCAAAATATGTTCAGTATAATATTTGTAAACATAATAAGTGAGATTAATATTAGTGCAATTAATATAAAATATGGTGATGACCTTTGAAATTTGTTATACAATATGTAAAAAAACCCTGTCCGATCTGGAAGGAGGTTATTGTACTCATCATTATGAACAACTTTTACTATGGGACCAATAAAGAAATCGCAAAAAAAATACATCTACTCGGGTAGTATAGAATTATTTGTACGGAACAGGAGATATTTTTCGCGATTTTAACGTTGGACCCATAGTCAAAGTTGTTCCTAATGATGAGTACAGTAACCCCCATCCAGATCGGACAGGTTTTTTTTCCATATTGTAGATTTGAACATTCACAGTAAGCGTCCGTCAACAGCCTATATCGTGATAAGATATGAATTTTAAATAGGAAAAAATAAGAGATAACTTTATTTTAATGGTCTCTATGTCAATTTTGTTGCACACAAACTTGACCTGACGCAACCGGTCGTCTGCGGCTGAGAAAAATACTTAATAATGTCTCATTATATACATTCAGAGGCAATGAATCCGGGTCACCAACATAATAAACCTTAATATCTCGGAAACTAAGAATGATAGCTTATTGACATAAAAAGGATTTTATAGACTATTTAATACTACTCAAATAATACGCATAGAGAGCTGATAATTGCATTGATAAAGGAATGCGCGAATATTCCCCAACATCGCCTTTAGAAACTTTATGCCGTATACCGAATCGCATGATATCTGTATTAACAATACACGGAGGTACTACAAAGAATTGAAATGTGAGAAAATGATATAATTATGCGTAAAACATGAATATTTTAAAGAAAATTACGATAAAATTTACGCAATTGTAATTTATTATTATATATTTATTTAAAATTATGGTTTTTCATAAGTAAAAAGAAAAATAACTAGAAGTTTTAGTTATTTTATTTGAGTAATATTAAATAGTCTATAAAATACTTTTTATTTGAATAAGGTAACATTCTTAGTTTTCGAGATATTAAGGTTTATTATTGACCTGGATTCATTGTCTCTGAGTGTATTTTCTGATTTATTTAACAGGTCTAAATTAATACCAGCCGATAGTAGTAGAAAAATGCAAATAACTTCTAGATATGCTAAATTTAGTTGTAGGTTAAAATAGTGTACATCAAAATGGACGTCATTGACCATCGTTTATTCGTCAGTGGTATCGATTCGTGAGATAGAGATATTGTGACGATCTACAACTACTACTGAACATATTAGTGGTAATCATAGTATTGTTATTAATACGACCGTAGGAAATTGTCAAATTATAATATATTATGTATAGCGACCATGGTTGCCGCGACCAAGTATTTTGAAAATACATTTGAATTTAGTAGGTACATTTACAATTTCTGGTCGCTGCAACCTCCTAGCCGTTAGCTAAACATGCGATTTCAAAAAAGGAACCAAGCGGAACTCTGTGTCACGTAACATAGCGTTTATATAAAATTGTATTTTTAATATATTGATATTTTTATACTAAGGCAACATTAAATATAAGTTTTTTTAAAAAGGAATTTTTTTTGTTGATTGTTGGAACTTTATTCTTATTTTTATCACTTGAAGCGTGAAGTACGCGCGAGTGTTATATGAAATGATTTTTTGAAACACAAAATGAAATAGTTTTAGAAAATATGGTTCTAATTTACATACAATATACAAATACACATGTATATTTTTAGGGTGAATATTTGTAGTGTAATAACAACTTAATGTTTCACCTTAAAAGTATAGTGTTTAAAAAGTAGAATCTAATTAAATTTTATAAATTTTTATATAATTAAATAACGTTTACAATTTATGTCGCTTGGTAACATTTGTATGTTACACAGCTTTTACTTACAAAAAGTATTTGAATTTTATAAAGTAATTGTAATAAAATTATTTGATATTTGTGTCGTTTGTGATTGTAATGTACATTCCAATGTATTTCAAAATCATTTGATGTATTTTATTTTATTTATTATAATTATTAATCATAATAACTTTGAAATTACTTTACATGTTTATTGATATCCTTATTGTGTGTGTAAAACGAATATTCTTCTCCAAAAAAAATTGTTGTACGTAGCATACGAACTTTCATCTAAAACTTACTGTAAAAGCTAAGAAGATTTTTTCGAGAATTTTCTTTAAGAAATTTTTGAATACATCTTTTTATACTAAGCCCTTCCTCTCTATTCTCGATCCCTTTAAAATTATTATACTCATCAGTATGAACAATTTTTACATTGGGACCAAGTTGAAATCGCGAAAAAAATATCAGTTGTTCCATACAAATTATTCAATATTACTCGATTTAGGGCCATTTTCACCGATAATATGTAATGGGCCGATTACCCATACAAGAGTTTATGTATAAACTAGAGATGTGCCGACTATGATTTTGGCCGACTAGCCGATTAGTCGGTCGTAAAGAGACCGATTAGTCGGCTGAGCCGATCATGGTTTCGCCCATTCGGAAATTTCCGTGACGCTTCGTTTACAGCTGATTCGCGCGCAAGTCGCTACCGCCACCTGCGAGCATGTTGGAACATGTTTTAATTGTTTCTTGATTTTTGCTTTTGTACTGCTCAGAGCGGTGTTTTTGTGTGAAAAAATAAAGACAATACTTTTATTGTACATTAAAGTGAAAGAGCTCAATTAAAATTTAATCATGTCAAAAAGAAAGTCTCGTGTATGATTTTTTATTGAGAAATACATAGGTACGTAAGAAGCCGGATAGTCTGCGCTCTTTGCCAAGTAGGCGCCGACTACTCGGAACATATCTAGTTTAAACTGATAATTTTACTCCAATCCTCTGTTATAATGTCGGTGAACCAGGGCCTACATGTATGGAACAGCTGATGATTTTTTCGCGATTTCATCTTGGTCCCATAGTAAAAGTTGTTCATAATGATGATTACAATAACCCCTTAAAGGGATCGAGATTAGAAAGGTAGGACCTTAATATAGTATAAGTATCTCATATATCTTGTTATACATATAGTTAACATGACTGTGTTGCCATTCCTAAGTTAATAATAATCTTCTCCGCCATTGAAACCTACTACTATAATGAACATAGGGTCCGCGCTCAAGTGTCCGAGCCAAAGAGTTCCAAAACGAAAAAAGACTTCCAATCCCGCGCCATTCTTTGTTTTGTCATCTGACAGAATACACGTCAAAAACGCCGTAATGTATTGTGAAAAAGTTGAATAGACTGATAAATTGTCGCAAGTAAAATTAAGCTGTTTACTAATGACGATACGGTTTGAATTAGGATGTTATAGTTTTTTTATATTTCTTTAAATGTACCTATGTCTATATAGGTTGACTCGGGACATATTTCGTGAATTTTTTTCTAGACCCGCCGTCCATTTTTGTAGTAGGTCAATGTTCTTGGCCCCTAATCCCGGCCTTCTGTTCTAATGTTCTATAGTATAGTACGCGCAAATCTTTATGAGCCCTCGAACTCTCCCTCTAGCACCTATAATAGTAGTAGTAGGGAGAGAGAGAGAGAGAGTTCAGAGCTTAGTTCAGGGCTCATAAAGATTTGCGAGTACTATGCAATAGTCCTATAGTTCCCTTATAGATAACTTGTTTTCCTATTAATGACATTCCTAACATTTAATAAGTATAATTTTGTGATGTGTCGTTGTTCCTGTAGGCCCCGACTTGGAGTTATTTCGATAAATATGATGATTCTTTGAATGATGAAATAAATATGTACAGGGGGCCTAAAAAGGCCAAATTGAGCAATTCATCGACTGATCTGCATAGTAACTATCAAACAGATGATTACTGAATATGAACCTTATGCGGATGACATTAAGAGTCGTTAAATAAGTAGATATTTTGACATTTGTAATATGAAACATTTTGTGATTCATCTAAAGCGGCCTTTTTAGCCCCCAGGATGTAACAAAAATCGTGTAAAACCAAAACCACGGGCTCTACAGCTGGTTATTATGAACAACTTTTACGGGGTCAACACAAAAATCGCTAAAAACAATCTGCTATTCCATACATTTAGGACACGAGTAATGTTGAATTATTTGTAGGGAACAGCAGATTTTTTTTGGCGATTTCTTGTTTTTTCCTTTATTTATTTATTTATATATTCTTTATTGTACACCAGTAAAACAAACATTATACACATAAAACTTGCACGAACAAAAGGTAAATTGTACAATGGGCAGCCTTATCGCACACGGCGATTTCTTCCAGGCAACCTTTGGATGGACAAGAGTGAAATGATTTTGTTATGGGGCAGTCAGTTATGTGCATTAAAAATAGCACTACACATTATATAGGAATATAAAATATACTGTAAGTATGAATATATACCCTTTACCTTGCCTTTAGTAAAAGTTGTTCTTAATAATCAGTAGAAAGAGTGGTTTAAGGGTTTTACAAGATTTTTGTTACATTCTGTATCATTTTAAAATTGATATTGTAAACCTGGAGATTAAAACATTCCTTTGTGACTACTGTAAAAAGGTCTTTGTTTATATACAAGTGTAGAGTATAGTTAGACCCAATTTTCTTGGCGGCTCTGAATGTAGAGGTTTACCGCCCGCTCGCTCTATAACGTACGTCCGTCCCGCTCATACGCGTTCTGCGCATCGGTACGCGGTTACATTCAGAGCTGTCAGGAAGATTGGTTTTACCTATACTTGTTTTATTCGTATTTTGTGTATTGCTGGTCTTTGTCTCACCATCAAGCCTGTGTTCATTTAAATATACAAGTATTTCCCATATAGGGCCATTTTTACCGACAAAATAACAGATGTTTTCAATAAAATCGGCCGATTACCCATACAAAAATTCATGTTTAACCTTTTGAACGCCATTGTCACATATATGTGACAAACGAAATCTTACCCTGAACGCCAACGTCACAAATATATGACAAAATCATTTGACAGAAAAAGTGGCCTGGCGTCAGGGGTACGGCGATACGTTTATACTCTGGCGTTCAAAAGATTAAACGGCTGATTTTGCCCGCTATATTGTCGGTAAAGTTGGGCCTAAGACTGCGGGTTTCATATAGCATCTTATAAAAAATAATACGTGTGCTATGTTAAATTAATCTTAAGGCCGGATTATCTCCCTTTCCAGGCCTCAACCTCAATCAATGTGCTTTAAATTGTAATAGCATATAAACATTAACTGCTATACAATTTGCATTTCAATGAAAATAATGTTCAAAAATAACTGCAAGCAATAATAGAATGCATTTAAGAAATCAATATAAAAATATTTTTGGTGTCGTGTAATATTATGAAATAAATATTATGTACAACATACATTTAATTACTTTTTGAGGTGCCTTTTAATAGAGTATACACTTCATAAATGGAGTTAATACTATTTAATAATCCTCGAATATTGCTTGAATATTAAATAGCATCAACTGCGTTATTCAGTGTATATTTGAGTGAGAACAGCTTCAGAATTTTTAAATTGCCACCGTTTTTCTTGGACTGCTTTCAGCCAATCTTCGAGAATATTCCTAGACAGACATTCAATACTGTTAATACAACTATGATTAAAAATTAGGATTCGCCAGAAATTTTACAACAAGTGTTTTAGCAGACTTCAAATATAAAGCCAATATTGTTCAGTTGAGTCTGAAAATATTCCAGCCATCGAGAGACGTTTCTCCACTAACGGTTTTTTTAATTCTATGATTTTTCGCGACTGTACACTATGGAATTGATTGATTGAAAGTAACTGTAACTTTACATTACCCACTATTTATAGTCATTATGGGTTTTAGCTCCCCCCCCTCCGGATTCTATTAAGTTTCCTCAGAGTTTGGGCATTAATTTTACTCCGATATTCAATGTGAGGTCTATTACCACTGTCCACCCCCTGCTTGTCCACCGGGGTGGACAGTGTCACAACTTTAAAAAATAATTCCTACTGTCCAGTGAGAATCATTTTAAAATAATTCACTGTAGCCACCACTGGTGGATACGGTTACAACTTTTTCAAACATTTACAATGGCCACCTCCGGTGGACAGCGCAGCGCCTCTATTAAAACCAACATTCTCTTTGTCCAACCCTGGTTGATAGTGATACCAGATGGTAAGCAAGAAGACGTCCAAAAGAAGGAATCCATCGTAGTTTTACTCCAACATGCAACGTGTGTCATCATCTAAGACGCCTGATGGTAAGCGAAGACGTCAAAAAGAGCATATAAACAGACTTATTATCTAGGGGAGCCCTACTTATTATTTCTATGCATATAAATAATAACAATTGCTTACGAAGTCCATCCGTCAATCAACTATCGAAGTAGCTACAAATTGTGCTCTGTTGTTACGGTATGGGCAAATACTCTTTCTTGGAGTATTCATTTTTGGAAACGTTTGCGGAGCTGAGCGTTTCTCTCATAAACTTATTATTACTAGTGGTTTCTCTACCAAAGGCTTAAAACTAAGTCCGCTAGGTGGCACTGTATTCAATAGCGCTTTCTCTATATTTCACCGATAGATAGAGGGATAACCATTTATTCCCAGATGAAAAGTTATTTGGGCTCAGAAATAGGGATAGGCAGCAGACCAACCGCCTAAACGAAGGTCATCGGACTCTGCACTCAGTGGATCCGATTTACAAATCCGCATCACTCATGTTTTAGCTAAAACGATAATTGTGATCTTTCGTTATGGGTAAACGGAATGTGAAAGTGCCCCTGTATATTTTAGTAGGGTGGAAGTCAAAATACATTTGCACGATTCACATTTTTATGTGAAAATACATTATGCACATAGAGCCTAAACAAAGAGGGTAAAACCAACCACGTACAAAACAATTGTATTTTATTATTCTAAAAATAATTTTAAGTTCATTTTGTAAAAGTCGAATATTTCTTCCCGTAGAAACTTTTTGTCACATATTTGCAGTTATCATTTATTATATCATTGACGCTTGTGGCGTAACACCTTTCAGTTTTTGAGGATTCCTGTGCTAAAGCTTAGCTGAGAAGGAGTTCTTGCTACCAGCTGCCCGCTCAGCCGGAACAATTTACCGTTGATTGAAGTTGCTGCTTCCATTTTCCTCAAAAACATGTTCTTACTCGACGTGTTCAGAGTTTTCTCCGTCAAGGTCTTATTTGATTCAGAATCCAGAGAGTTGATTATTGAGTCTGCATCCGTGTCCATATTAAAAATGTTAGTATGGGACTCCTCGCGCCACAGCTTCTGTAAGTTCAGTGCCATCAACTCTAGCTGGACTTGGGACAGTTCCCTGATCACGTCGATCTGGACCGACATCACGTTGTCGCACGTCTTCAGTAAAGAATTAAGCGTCTCCAGAACATTAGCGCGTCTCTTCTGGATGCTGTATTGGTTATCTATATTTCTTTCGAAGAAGGCCAAATGTTCATACAATTCTGCGAGTTGCAAAGAACAGGAAATGTACTGGGCTGAATGGTGCTCGAAGTCGTAGTAGTGCTTCGCCCTCATCAACCATTTGTACGTGAAAGCGAAGAGCTTCCTGGCGTCTTCGACGCTGCAAACACTTTCCAACGGCACCTTACCCTCCATCTCTTTCAGATCCAGAGACGGGAAAGTGAACAATTTCTCTGGGGTGCAATCTCCCTTTCCGGATTTTTCTGCACCCAGATCTTTCATGTTTTCCTCTTCTGACTTCTCAGAGTTATCCAGCCTATCTTCTAGCAAGTCCACCGTCTTCCACAAGTCTGCTCCCGTCGACGGTTGCGTGAAGTATTTGTTCAAAATCTTCTTCTTGGACAGTTTAAAGAGCGTCAATCCGTACTTTACCCAGTGATGGCTCAATTCCAAGAAGTGGATTTCGAAATCTGCCTTCTGCAACACGAACTCTTCAGGCATGAGTTTGCAGTTGTCGTGGCAGGTTCTCAACACGTGGTAGGCGGCGCACAGGTGGTGCCGTGCGTTGCCGATCTGGTTCAGATACGTGAAATAGTTTCCCAGCCGCGCAGTCCTCAAAGCCCAGTCTTGCGGCGTACCTTCTTTCATTTCTAATTGCCTTCGAAGTGCTGTATGGTTGTACAAAGTGTATTTATGAGGCAAATTCATCTTATTGTACAAGAAAGCTTGCATTTGAACGTTGTTTGTGATGACTTTATCGATTTTTTCTGGATTCACACGTTTGATGTTACTCACTGGTTCCGGTGTGAATAAGTCTTCAGCGTCAAGGAACTTGTCCGGCTGTGACTTGCTGATTTGGTCATACAGATCTTCCATGCTCTCGAGGATGTCGCGGGCTAGATTTATCTGGTCTAATTGGATCAAGTAGTAGCATAGAAGGTTCTGGATTCTGAGTAAGATGAAGAGACACTCATCCCTTAGGGCATACTGCTTTAATTTTTCAAATGACGTTTGGAGCATATTTCTTTTCTCGATGAGGGATAACGGCATCGTTTTAGCAGAGAGAAGGGCCAGGTAACCTTCCATAGCCAAGGACCTTATGTACTGATCATGGTTCTCCTTCCCTAGAACTACTAACTCGTTGGTTAGGGTCTGAATATCTTTCTTCAAATTTTGGAGGCGTTCCGAAGAGTTTTTACTCTTTATATTGGATCTGACGTTTTCAAATGTGTTAGTGATTCGATTTAATGTTTCCATTTTGTCCGGTTATAACACTTATAATTTTTCATTTATACGAAGTGACATCGAACGAGTAAAATTTTTTGCATGGGTTCTTGATACTGTCAAATTTAATCGGCTTCTCTTCTGTTTTGTGGCAGTATTTGAGTGCGGGGTCAAACTTTTTAATCGGCCAGTATGGAGGACTTTTAGCGTGGAGGATATTGTCTTTTAGTAAATTCTTCTTGCTATAACATTAACCTTTGTATAAATCAATGACGTAAGAAGCCTTCCTAACGTCACTGGTATAAATATAAGTTCCGTCTGCTGTGTCCTGTGCATAGAGATAATACATAGTACCTGTCCTGTGTCCATCAAACTTCAGTCGATATATTTAAAGTTGAAGTTGAGTTTGACGACACGGTTGGCGCAGTGGCTAAGCGATTAGCTTTCTGCGCTACGTGCCGCGGGTTCGATCCCCGCACAGAACAAATATTTGTATGATCTACAGATAGTTGTTTCGGGTCTGGTTGTCTGTGCATGTGACATGTATGTTTGAGAGAAATAGTAGTGAGGGGCAACGTTTAAAAAAAAAAAAGTAACATCATAAGGCGGTATGCATCGACGGTGCAATCTTCGGCGCATAATTAAATTAAATGACCTCAATCAAGTCTTGAGAGTATTGTGCAAGTGATTACCTAGTAACTTCTATCCTGATAACTAGCCTGCTAAAGGGTGGTAGTGTTCATCTCCTACATAATTTACATTCCCCTGCGTTTTGAAGCAGCGGCAGCGGCCCGACCAACATTCGAAAACGAGGCTGGGTGCGCTGCTGTACTATACAGGATAATTTTTTATGTAGTGCGCTTAATTTGTAGTGATTCAGTCTCTATTCCTAAATGCAACCACAGTATTGGGATACACATTAAAACAAAATGAAATTTCGACTTAGTATGGGGGACACCCATAATTTACTAACGCAAGCCATACAAATATCAATTTTCATTTTGTTTCAGAGTGAATTATAGTACTGCGGTTGCATTTGGGGACGGACACTGAATCACTCTGCTTTAAAAATATCTTGTTAATATAAAAAGCTTATTTATTCTTTTTATATCTTCAAAATTGACATACAAATTTCGTAATACCAACAAAAACTCTTTAACTATAACAGAAAGTTTAAAAATCTTGAGCCACCTGTATTTTGTAACATTACATAACCTACATCAATACATACAAACCACATGATTGCAATAAAATTGTTGGAAGGAAATAAAAAAAATAAAAAAGAGGTGAAGCTTCGCCGGTTCTACGGAAGTGTTACGGTGGCGCTACGGCCGTGCTACGGCAGTGCTACAGCGGAGCTACATAGGCGCTACAGTGCGCTGAGCTTCGTTTTCCGTTTCCACTGCATTGTTTTTTAAAGTTGCCCTTCACTCGCAGTTCTCCTGTATCGTGAGTACAATAATACAAACATCCTACACGTCATATGCACACACAGCAAAAATTACCGAGATCGGAGATAATAGCGTACACCATACAGCGCGCCGCGCGTCATGTTTGAGTGTCATGTACCATGCTTAATCTGGTACAGATATGACTCGACCAGATTAAGCACCGTAATGCTACAGTACGCGGTTGTGTTATATGACGCGTAATGCAACAATCTCGTTACTTACACAAGTGTAACCCACAAATATTTGTTCAGTGTGGGAATCGAACACGCGGCACATAGCGTAGAAAGCCACTGCGCCAACCGCGCCGTCAACATTATAATCGGCCAATTTCAAAATGGTGGTTTGTTTACATAGTTGTTAAATTGAATTGAAAATATCAGTGAAGTAGGGTATAACGAAACGAAGTAAGCGTAGACTTGTTATTGGCTTTCTGTTGATTAGAATTGCGTAATTTTAGGTTTATTTAGCTGTTAGTCTTCCATGTTTTTAAATATAAATAAATAAATAAAACTATGGTGCACGAGGAATTACACATACATAGTGGTCGTTCAGTGGTCGAAATTCGACCGTAACTTTAGCTTTCTTCTTTCCTTCTCCGTATAACCTTTAACTATGCCAAAACACACACCTCCGTGCGCGCAATATGCTTAAAAGGGAGTACAAAGTTTTCTCTTCACGTATTAATATATAGATAGAACAGACTTGATATTACCGATGTAGGTATATTCTTGCAATGCACGTCGAAATTCCCAGGAAAGCGCTATTCAAAGCGGTTCTTAGATTGTTCTGAGGGTTCGTAGAAAAGCTGACAGCGAGCTTCGAAGGTACTTATTTCGCTCTTGTACGAAAAGTACTTATTATTTCCATGAGTTCCCTTTATAAATACATGCATTGAGAAGCATCCGGAAATCATAACACGATGAAAAATTATTTTATCATAAACTAAAATTATATTTATTTTCATAAAACTAGTATTTTTATAGGTTACTGAGGCTGCTTCGATTTCCATGATGCATGTTTGTATTGTATGAGATACAATACAAACATTATATATATATAAATAATGTTTGTATTGTATCTCATACAATACAAACTTTATTTTTATAAAAACATGGTACCTACAGTAAATTATCATTCCCGGCTGAGCACTACTTAGATTCGCGTATAACGATACACTACCTGTACCATACAAATTGGATGAACGTAAAGAGACGTTCTGCTTTTTTATAAAACCGGAATATTATACAATTATTTTATTGTGAGATTTGGGAAATCGACGTGTTGCGGCGCAGCAACATAGGATTTAGCTCCAACGTTATAACACGTAGTACGCGTAAAGGTAAGGTTTTGATGGACGTGATCACACGTTGTGTTGTAAACTTACTAACGTTTAGTTGATGCAACTTACTAAGCGTTCTGGTAGTCAACGAAATCAAGAAACGGTCGTCGGTGCCACTGGTTTGAAAACGGCTGAAAGAAATAATATAATAATAGAAACATAATGCGAACAGCATTAAGGTTGCACGACTTTGACCGTCGCGTCGCGTCGCGTTGACAACAGCTGGTCTTGTTGGTAACAGATACCTATTATATTAAACTATATTATTCTGTTGATATAAAGTTCAATTTTGGCTGTTGGAACTGTTTTGTGAGCGAACGGAACGATGATTCGCGAGGAGTGTAACGATTAATAATGTATTCTCGAGTGTATTTTCATAGCTTTAAAGTGCAAACTCGCATCACACAATTCGACGACTGGTTCGCGCAACGAAGACTGCTTTGACAAGGAACTAAAAACGGTTCTAACGATTGCCGTTCAAGCTACCGAGCGAGGCACAAAGTTACATTTTCTAGAACGTCAGGACTTTGCCAGGCTTTTTGCCAGTTCCAAAATGACAACCCTCATTGGGTCTGATAGTATTTTAATCAAACAACATAAAAACTCGTCATAAAATTTATTTGAAAACCCCCAATACCCCGAGGTGCTACCTATAGACTATCTAACTTAGACAACGCTTGAATAAATCTTTACAAATTAATAATATTTAATAATCACTTAAATATTTCTACTTTATCGTCAATTAGGTCGCTTCACACGTCATTACAATTTCGCGTATATATTTTCCATTGAACACGAGAAAGAGTACCTAATTAAGGGTGTACCTAATGCTGATTCTAATTTCATTGTACTTTTAAAAACACATCATGTTATACAATTGAGATTTTTCAGATACAAATTAATACAATACACTTTACTTGTGTAGACTGTAGACCTCAATTTATTTCCATAATAATATGTTGGTCAAGGTAGGATATTTTGGTTTTCATAAAAATGTGCTTTAATTTATTACAAACATGTAAAAACTACTGAACTATGAACAATTGTGCACATTTTACTCTTAACTAACAATACATATTAATACTATTCAAAAAGATTCTATGTAATTGAAAACGCACACTTTAATATAGCCTACTACAAAATTATCTATTTTCCTACAATATTATTACTATAGTTGTGACATGTAAACCGACCTTAAAGTATATCCTGACAGAAAAAAAAAACCAAAAACTTAACATTTCTTACTTCGCCTTTAAAAACAAAGTCATACACGAGTAAAAAAGTAATAAATAAAATGCACAGAAAATAAATTAGAATAGACAAAAAAAAACTAATTATTAAATTAATTATTATTATTATCTTCACGCGCGATGCTTCATTCCTGAAATAAATATTGATTATTAGAAAGTATTATAATAGTAATCATTTAATTCGCAATGCTTAATCGCAAAGCATACAATAGATAAACGGGTACCCGAATTCGCATTGCGTCAAATTACATACCTATATATTAATAAAAGTTCAAAAACGTGGTTGATTTTTAACATCCAAAAAACTAATAGGTATGTATAAAGACAATAAATTAAATCAAATGCCCAATTCTCGTAGGTAATAAATTTATACTATGACTGAAAGTTGATCGAACTGAGATTATAGGTATCTACTATGAATTTACAAAAAATCGGTATTCTACTCCTCTTAAAGTTCAGTATGATTTGAATTCAATCTTCTTACACACTCATTTCAATCTCAATTTAAGAAGAAAAAATATATGGCGCTTTATGGAACATTAAGAACCCGCCGCGCGTGCATAGAGTGCCATACATTTTGTCTTCACAGCGTCCTGTACCTACTCCCGCCTGGGGCGTTTATATCAAGTCCCATAAACTGTCAAAATTGAATAGATTCCGATTACGAGCAAGTTTCGTGATTACCCTGAGCTGTTCTCTCCAAATTCGTCTCAAAAGACACAAAAAATCTTCTTAAAGTAAAAATCATCTACCTTTATACCTAATACTGACCAACCAGCAATACTTACGTATTCAAACCGAGCCAGATGTTCAATCTTGTCGCGGAACCGACGGGTACCTCCTGTACGTTAGGGTCTTCCTCGGAGACGCGCTGTATGCCCGCACACCACCGTAGAACTTCCCCTTTTGCGTTATAACTTCCAACCTAGCAGCTGCTTCGGCTCTTCCGAACTCATTCTCAATAGTAATCCTATATATCCCGACGTCTTCGATCGAAACTTGTTCAATCTCCAGAATTCTTAGAAGCTCGTCTTTTTCTCTCAGTGTAATCCTGGCTGATGGCGTGATAATGATGCCGTCTTTGTCCCAGGTGGCCCAGGGCGCGGGTTGGCCTTTGACCGCACATTTGAAGGTCACGTGGTCTCCTTCCTCTACCACTTTGTTGAAGGGGTATGTGTAGAATGAAGGTGCCATTTGCCGGGATGGACTGCAGAGGCGACGGGTATTTGGGCCTGGATAATAAGTTAGTCATGTGAAAATACGTGGACCCTATTCCTTATGCCAATGTCGTGTCTTGTTACTGTTAAACCACGTTGATCTGCGTGGGATTTACTCCCGACAAAAAAGAATGGTGTTATTAGTTTGTAGTGTGTATCTGTGTAGGTCTGTGGCATCGTAGCTCCGAAACGGATGGACCGTTTTCAATGCAGTTGTTTTTAATGAAAAGCTAGGTTAATCGGGTTTCATCTTTAGCTGTTTCATGAAAATCCGTTCAGCCGTTCAAAAGTTACAGCTCTTTATCTAGTTGGAGTCGGGGGTTTTTGACGGTTAGGTTATCATACAAAATCTAAAGCAATATACGGCCTGTGGTTGCCATAGGAAATAATAATCCCGGTGATACCACGTCGGTTTGTGATCTCGTTACATAAATATGTTCTATAACTCCATTTAAAAAAACATTAGTAACAAATCTATTTACATTTTGATTTTAAAACATTTATGTAACTAAAAGCTTGCATCAAAACATTAATACCTTAAAAAGATTCCATAATGGAGACTTACCAGGCGTTCTGGAGACGGACCGGGCAGGCGTGCTGCGCGGTGTGGAGCGAGGGGTGGAGGCGGCTGACAAAAGCGCGGGGGGCCGGCGCAGGCGCTGGCTTAGCGTGTTCGGCTCCCCGGGGGCTGGGTAGAAACGGTCGGTACAGTATATGATTATATCTATACATATAAATATAAGTAGGTATCTAAGTATAAGGTACTTACTGCTATAACATAGGTACATGTTTAGCCGAAAAAGCGTTACTGTACTCATCATTATGAACAACTTTTACTATAGGACCAATCATGAAATGACGAAATAAAATCTACCATACCATACATTAATTAGTCGAGTAGGTACTTAATATTGAATTATTTGTATGGAACATCAGATTTCAGTCTTGGTCCCATAGTAAAAGTTGTTTATAATGATGAGAACATTAACCCCCTACCAGTAAACTTTAACATGTTCACAGACTAAGCTAACCTAACCGATCTGGGTGTCTGCCGCGTAACTAATACGATATTTAAAATAAAAATTGCGATAAAATTTACGCATTTTAAATTTATGAGTATTTAATAAGTAAAGCAATTGATAACTAAGAAGTTTTATGTATTTTATTTGAGTAATATTAAATAGTCTATAAAATACTTTTTATTTGATTAAGCTAACATTCTTAGTGTCCGAGATATTAAGGTTTATTATTGAGCCGGATACATTGCCTCTGAGTGTACGTTATATCAAAATGTTTACTGGTATAAAATAAAATTCAACCCTACCAGTAAAATTATACTTAGCCCCACCGGTACGGACAACTAGTAGGCCTAAGTATAACAGGTCGTCGTCTCCAGGCTCTCCAGCAGTCGTCAGTCCTTCGACAGTATAAAGAAACTCACGGTAAACAACGAGGCAAGCGCTCGACGTGGCCTTGCCGAGGTTGTTGGATGCCTCGCAGGAGTACGTTCCCTCGTCTTCAGCTGTCACTTGCTTGATCTTCAGCCGGGCTGCTCCATTGTCGAACGAGGACTCGAAGTCGGAATACTCGCGTATTAACTTGAAATAAAATGTTTAAGGTTCATAGGGTATTTAAAAATTATAGGACATATTTTAGCTAGACAGAATTTAATTTTAGAATAGATCTTTATTAAAATTTCATGTAATCGAAATACAGGCACTTATGAAATGTTGAGACTAGGGGCCCGGTTTGTGCGAGTTACATTTTAAGTCACTGTCTATTAGAGGTGTTGATCATCTGTTAAGCCGGGCTTCCACTGCGAAAGTGTAATGAGAAAGTAATAGCTGGACGGAACGGACCCCAACTAGCTAAAATAGGTTTTACCTTCCATTAAGAAAGAGTTTTGAGAATTGCCTTCATTGCAAAAGAGAAATGAAGAACGAGTTCGTTATTAACTATTTCTACTCGTTCAGTCCTCTCCGCTAGACTCTTTGTGGGTGGAAGCACTTCTATGAAGTTTGCCGTTGCGGGTTAAACGGAGTCCGTCGCTGCTAGTGGAAGCCCGGTTTTATAGTTATTGCAATCCAAGAGCGCACGTGTACCTACTATTTGAATTTGACCCATAAATTAATGCGTTTAAAAGGCACTCTACGAATGATTCATGCGCGTCGTCTGTCCAAATAGTTCAACTGAAATCTGCTTTGGCACTGACCTTTCCCCCAAAGGTTAGTCCAGCCTACCTACATTGTTCTTGATTAAATCGATCATGATTCATATGATTTTCACATGATTTTGTAATACTAGTGGTCGCCCAGAGGTCGAAATTCGACCGTAATTTTAGCTTTCTGCACTTCTTCTCCATATAAACTTTGACTATGCCAAATCTCACACCCCACCGTGCGCGGAATACCTATGCTTATAAAGGGGTACAAAGTTTTCTCTTCACGTATTAACATAATATAGATTATTTGCGATATTTTAATAGGGTAACCAGAGAGTTTCTTGCTGGACGTTATGAGTTTGATACGCACCTCATTGTAGTGGAACCACCTGATGTCAGGCTCGGGGTTGCCGGTGACGTGGCACTCGAACTCGATCGCGTCGCCGTCGTACGACAGCAAGTCGGTTAGCTCTCTCTCGAAGCGAGGAATCACTTCAACGCGGCTGTAAAGAGAATTATCTGTTTGATGAAAATAATAATTTTGGAGGTTATATTGATAAAGAAATTGTTTCTCTTAGAAGATTTTATAACAATAAGCTTAACTTCGATTTAAATCACCAATTTCTTTTTTAAATATTCATAATTATTTAAACATACCTATAGAGATAATATATGTAACTATTTCTATGATGAAAACTCACCCATATCTCACGTTGTGTGTGTCGTCACTTGATGACGGATCTGTAATCATACATTACTTAATTAACACTTGGGCAAGTGTAAATATATGTAAATACAGTAAGCAGTTGTTGATAAAATCGATTCAGATTCAGATTTATTCGATGACACGGTTGGTGCAGCGGCTTAGCTTACTGCGCTACGTGCGTCGGGTTCGATCTCCGCATGCAATAAATATTTGTATAATCTACAGATAGTTGTTTCGGTTGTGTGTGGGCACGTAAGATGACGTTGTTGACGCTTTCACATAATTATAATGGGTGTGTTCAGTTATATTATGGCTGACGATGCTCAATGATGCACCGATCGTCCGGGCGATCACACCAAACCGTCCAGTTATTTGATCGGGCGTCGTCGGGCGTTCGGTCCGGCCAGCCCGTAAAATAGTAGGGTGAAAGTCGCACTGCTGTCAACTGACCAATGAGAGATATTTTGGGGTTGTTCGATTGATCAGTCGCTTATCGCAGCTGTCGGTGCGTAGTCGGTGCCTAGAGTCACCCGAAGCCGTTTAATTATTCCCATTGAGCGAGCGATATTCGCACGAGTGACTTTCACACCGAAAAATGAATTACTGAACGTAGCCCATTTAACGTGATATCACGTCACATAAGCCTGATCTAAGGCCCAAGGCCCAGTTGACACTATTTGCACCTTGACGTCCGGCTCCTGCTATTACATGCATAAATAAAACCAATCGTTTCAGTAATCCTCCTAAAGCTGTTATTCTGACTGAACCCGCCCTGTTGTTAATGGCCCAACACGGGCGAATCCCGTGTCGTCCTGAAAACGTAAATCAACCTCAAATAGGGGGAGTCTCACTCTGAAACAAGGGGCGTTCCCTGAAATTTATTTTTAGGAGGTGGGGGATTTAATTTGAATATCCATTCGAGGGGTATCTAATGTTGAACAGGGGAGGAGATTTAACGTAGCAAGGGTTTTATAAGAATGAACCGCAGAATGACGCACGGGTAGCCACTGTCGCGTCGTGTAGTTTGAACGAGCGTTTAGATGTTGAGGTGGTCGATATGCGCAGTATAGTGCAGAATATTTTTGTATTAAATTGTGTCTGCGCCGGTTTACGATTCCCGCGATAGGAGGACCGCTAGAATAGTATGAGTCTCAAGGGAAAAGAAGTCACGAGCCGAAAGAAAATTGTTTCTATACCTTTCACGGCACGGTTGGCGCAGTGTGTGTGTCAGGATGGCGGGTAGCCTCGTAATTAAAAATGTTCAAAATATAGTTCCGATCTAGTATCAATATCATAAATGTCACAAATGGTATTCTCCTACACTAACAAACAACGTCAAACGTGAAATTACAGTTCCACAAAATTCGGTCAACTTTCAGTCATAGTGTCAAATAATTACGAGAATTGGGCTCCTGAATTCGTTATCGCAGATAAGCCTATGATTTAGAACTGAATTGGTACTATTTGGTACCTTTATTAAAAAATTGGTAGATACCTCCTCGTGTTCCAAAATATAACGCAAAAAAAAATTGCCCGCCATCCTGACACTCATGGCGCATTGGCTAATCGATTGGCTTTCCGCGCTACGTACCGCGTGTGATCTCCGTACGGAAAGAATATTTGTATGGCCTGCAGATAGTTGTTCTGTTCCCACCCCCTAATTACCGATGCAGCAGACAGTTTGCGACAGGCGTAAATCGCGCGGTAAATCACTTTGGTAGACTATATTAGATACGTATTTGCCGATAGCGACGCGTCACGCGACAGCCACTGCTTACGGGTTCGCTCTCTGGCGGACAATCCTAAATGAACTCAAAATGAATACTTGGCGCAGGAAACGCGACAAGTCCCCACAGGCGGACGAATGCCGTACATAATACGAATTTGTTTGTCAGTTCGCGACCGATCCCGCTACGTCTGCTATCGCGTGGCTGTCGGGTCGCTGTCAGGTGATTTTTACGTAATAAAGGTGCGGGTCTGGGTGTGTGTGCAAGTGACATGTGTGTTAGTAAACTTTACCCATGATAGAAATCCTAGTGTGGAGCAACGTTTTGAAAACAAAACAAACCTTTAGCCAATATTTGCAAGGATATAATGGCCTTGGCTTCCCCGTGCACGTTCCTGGCGACCACGGAGTAAGCGCCGGTGTAGTCAAGCTTGGCGTGAGGTATCTCAAACCGGTACTCCGGCCCGTCGCCGACGCGCTTGAAGTGAGTCGCATCGCGGTAGTAGTCGGGCTGCGGGACAAATTGATCCATGTTACACTCATTGTAAGTTCGTGTGCATAGAAAGAGCTTCAGAGCGCCGTTACGAACCTTACGTGTACGCTACAACCGTGCATTGAAAAATTGTACAAACCGGGTCAGCGATTTCGCTATTATTCATAATTCATTTCATTTTACAAATCAGTTCACCATCGGTTATCGGGCGCACCGTGTGTTCTCATTATCATTATCAATATTCATCATTTAATTGTAGCATCATTATTGATAACAACCATTTGGACTATAATTATAGTATCGTATCATATAATATCATATTTATCAGTGAAAGGTGTGTGGTACAATATCATACACCTTTTTGGTCCTTCGAGCCGGAACAATAATAATGAACATTTGAATAGTTAATCTTTCCTCTACTAATTACATATTCTCGTGCTTCTCTTGCCGATACTGTAGATGAACTGGTGATGACATAATAATTATAAAATATAATTTAAATGAACGTTAATTTCAGCACGATGTAAGTTAAGTTTGACGATTTTCAGTTTAATTTTTCCAAAAACGAACTGTTGTGCTTACCAAGTAAACGCAAGAGATAATCGAATTCTGATTCGCGCAAGAATTTAGAAAGTCAGAGTTAAACTCCGAAAGTCAGGTTATTACGACTCTTAAAGCGCGTATTCCAGCGTTACAAGCTTGTTAAAAGTTGTAGACTGCATCTAGAGTTGAAAACTTCGGAAACTTTCGGAAGCTTTCCGAAGTTTCACCTCTAATTTCATCCTACCTTCAGAAAGTCTCTAAGCCAGTACACATCAGGCTTTGGGTCCCCGATGACCTCGCACGCTATGATCACGGTGTCGCCTTCATGTGCCTCACTAGAGCGCGGCTTGCGGACGAACATCGGCTCTTTTGAGTACCTGCGGAACATTAGAAGGTCATTATAATAAGAAATATTTATATTTTGTATCGTAGCTGCCCATGGCATCGCTACAACGGTCCCCCATCAGAATAACAGCGCTGTGACATTTTCTATTTCTAAATGTCAGAGCATTATGCTGAGATGGGGGCCATTTTTGGTCTCGTCCAGGTTGCTTTATTTATTGTTTTCCTTTCGATTTTTTTTTTTGGATTTTAATTTTATTTGTTCCTGGCGGCTCCAGAATAAAATAGTTTTCTTTCTTTCTAAATAATTATGATTAAGTAAACATGTATGTATTTGTATACCAATAAATATGTTTACCACATCGCCGCCATAGCAGACATAATAGAAAATCGAGAGTCATTTTTAAAATTATTATTTTTCCCTTACGTTGGCAAATAAGCTAACGGCCCACCTGATGGTAAGCGGTTACCGTAACCTATGGACGTTTGCAACACCAGGGCACCACTCGAGCGTTGCAGACCCTAATACAAGCTTCGTGTTGGCTGTACCCCTACTGGCTTCCCCAAGGAGCACAGGCGACCTTGCTCACCGTTAGGAATACAACACTGCAGGAGAGCAGTGTTATTTGGGTACGATACTTTGCAAGGTAGAGGTATTTCCTCAATCGGGCAACTCTCATTTTGAGCGAAAAGTCCCGCCCTAGCTCTCTTTTCGCGATGCCACCAGAGCTAAACTGTGCGAGGTAGTTATGCGGTGCGTAAGGAAAAAATCAACCAATGGGATTACTTCATTCTACGTCCGCAGTGATCCTATTGGTGATATTTTTCCTCATGCACTGCTTATTTACGTCACGCAGCTCTGGTGGAAATGCAGACTTACAGTTTAGTTTGGGAATCACTGGTAATATTCATACAAATTCTATCCTAGTGTAAGTAATACTTTTGTTTATCACTTTAACTTCTACACAACAATTTTCTGTATCATCTGTCGTATATATACGTAAAATGTAAAATAAATTATTGTAAGTACAATTTTATTATCATCTTGGAGGTTAAAAATTATAATTTTTGCAATGTCCACAGTTACTTACGGTACATCGGGAGCATTGATCACAACTGGCGGTGTCCTCTTCTCTCTAGGCTGATCACCTTCCACTACATCCACCTTCCCAGACGTGGAAGCCCTTCCAACTTCATTGGAAGCTGTGCACGTGTACACTCCAGCGTCTCTGCCGGTGACTGCAGCAAGCGCCAGTTCTATCTGTCCGTCGCGATCGAGAGTCATGATGGCGCGGCGGCTCGGACGGAGCCGGACGCCGTCGCGGTACCAGGTGACTCCGACTGAAGGGTAAGCTTCCACAACCGCGGAGATACGGAGCTCTTCGCCTGAAAGTATTATTTGGGTAGTTATATTTTTATTATGTCAAGGTTGCCTGATGAGCTGTGGGCCAAAATCGCCGCTATGTGGAGCCCTGACATAGCTAGACTGCGTCATGGCAGACCTCGAAGGAGATGGAGAGATGAGCTGGATAAAATTATTAAGGAATAGTCCACACTGGCTCTGGACCGAAAGACCAAAGTCATGGAGGGAGGCCTTTGCTCAGCAATGGGATGATATAGGCTGACAGTAACAGTAAGCTTGCGGGTAACCTCCCAGTAACCAATCATTGCCGCATGATTACAGGTTTGTTGCCGACCTAAGTTGGAAGGCCTTGTGTTACGGGTAATTCCCTAAGTACACTATCTCTTAATTTTTTGTGAACGTGTTGTGTAAATGATCTATGGAATAGATAATACTTGTTATCATCAACTGAAGTAAGGACACTTACCTTCACAAAGTCTGTACAACGGTTCCAATCCACAGCAGAACTCTGGAGCCACATATGCTCTGATACCCTTGTCAACCACAAGGCTGCAGCGACAGCTGACGGCGCCGCTGCTATTGCGGGCCATTGCCTCATAAACCCCTCCATCTTCCAGGGTCGTGGGAGCTATCTCCAACGTGTGGAAGTGCTCGTCTTGGTAATTGTTGCGGCGACCTGAAAGGTAAGAAAGATGAAAGATTAGTTTATCATTCGTTGGTCACTGATTCTTCTCAATATAAACTTACCGTCAAAAACCCCCGACTTCAACTAGAAAAAGAGCTGTAAGTTATGAACGGCTGAACAGATTTTCATGAAACATATCTAAGATGATACCCGATTAAACTAGCTTTCAATTTAAAAACTGCATTGAAATTGGTGCATCCGTTTTTGCGCAACGAGGCCACAGACAGATATACAGATCCACATATACATAGATACACACTACAAACATATACACCCTTCTTTTTTGTCGGGGGTTAAAAAGTCAACTTATCCCAGTTTACATGCGTTTTCTTTTTAAATTTGCCTCCCTAGTGGTACCCGTCAAGAAACCATTCATTCGTTGGTACCTAGTACAAGTCCGCTAACGGAAAAACGCACTCGGAATGAGAAAAGACGGATGCAACTATCATACACGATATTTTTTTATATAGTGCGCAAAATTTGCAGATTGATTCAGTGGCGTAGCTAGGTAACCAAAGGCCCTGGGGCAAAAAATTAACTAGGGCCCCAACTAAACTATTTAAAATCGTTGGTCCGTATTCGTTGTTTTCCGAATTCGTCGTATCTGATTTTAAAGTACCTACATTTTTTTTTTACAAAATCAGTCTTTAATGTACAAAAAAAAAATGCAGGAATAGATTACTCGTTTTTTTTTTTTTCATATAATTTACCATTATTGAAGTGGCGTTCCTGGAATCTGGTTTATTTGTATTTCGAATGTGGGAGAAATTTTCACTAGTTCAATTTATAGTAGTTCGTAAGCTTGTCAGAGCCCGAGGGGCCCCTTGAGCTTGGGGGCCCCGGGGCACTGCCCCGTCTAGCCCTCCGGTAGCTACGCCACTGGAGTGATTCAGTGTCCGTTCCCAAATGCAACCGCAATAATAAAATTCACTCAAAAACAAAATAAATATTTGATTTTGAATGGCGTGCGCTAGTAAATTATGCGTGTCCCCCATACTAAGTCGAATTTTCGTTTTGTTTTAAAGAGTATCACAATACTGCAGTTGCATTTAGGAACAGTCTGAATCACTCTACAAATTATACGCACTACATAAAAAAATATCCTGTATATACTGTTATCACTGTCATTCTTTAGTATATTTGTACTGGTGGGAAAGTGTAGGCCAAATCAAAAATACTATCCACTTACTGTCAAACACGAGCAGCTCGCCATCCTTGAACCACGTGACGGTGGGCGGCGGGTTGCCGACTACCTGGCACGTCAGGCGCACCGGGTACGTTGCCTGAACGCGCCGGTCGCGCAGGCGCATGGTGTACTGCGGTGGGTAGTCGCCTTCAGCGTCCTGGGAGCGCTCCCTGGAATTGTATTAGGTTAATTTTGTTGCAGGTGTTTTATTTTACCTGTCATAACAACTATAATCGGGAGCAATGAATCCGGGTCAATAATAAAGCTTAATATCTCGGAAACTAAGAATGTTAACATTCTTAGTTTCCGAGATATTAAGCTTACCTATTCAAATAAAAAGTATTTTATAGACTATTTATAATACAGCTTTAAATAAAAAAACGCGTAAATTTTATCGCATTTTTTTTTTATATTTATTTTTTACACATTAAATATCATTTTCTCACATTTTTTAATCTTTTCTTATGTTTTTATTTTTTATTACCACCGTGTATCATGCGATTCAGTGTACGGCACAAAGTTTCCGAGGCGATGTTTGAGAATATACTCGCATTACTTATAATGCAATTTTCAGCTCTCGAAGCATATTAATTGAGTAGTGTTCTATAGGTCTATAAAATATTTTTTATTTGAATAAGCTATCCTTCTTAGTTTCCGAGATAATAAGGATTTTTATGTTGATGACCCGGATTAATTGCTTCCGAGTGTACCTATATTATTTTTTTAGTTTAACATTCGAATTAGTTATATAGAGTCTCCATTAAGTTCTTTGAGGAATAAAATGTTTATATTTTAGTTGAATACCTATCCAAATACACATGCTAGTATTGAACAGCCCCAAATTATGAGCGCGCTATCAAAAGTAGGCAGTGCGCTACATTCAGCTATGATAAAGTTAAAGCTGAAGCTTAGTTTAAGCTACATGAAGTATAGGCAAAAATAGTGGGTGGATGCAAGCTCTATGCAAGCTCTATGCAACAGGTGTGCAGCCAGTCGCTTCCCCCCGTTCTACTATAGTATATTTTTCAGTATTTCATGGCTTGCGCGGGACGGTACGCGAATGGAACTATAACTCGTGGGATTTACGAGAATTTTAATGTTTTGTTCTAATATCAAATTGGCACAGCTGGCACGAGCCGTTGCTCAGAATGAGAAGGGTTAGGCCTGGTTAGGCCCATCATTCGTCACTCACTTTGAACTGGCGTTATGATGCTTGTGACATCACGGTCCCATTCAATATCATACTTGTATGACTTCCAGCTTCGATCAAATAGACTACAGTACCACAAACTTATCAGACCCGCAGGGTAATCACGTTAAGTTTGACAGTTCAATAATATACATTGCATCGTTATGCCTTAAAAACCAATTCGCTGGACAATAGGAACAATGCAATGAACATTCTAAAAGTGTCAAAATTGATTCAATTCCGATTACGAGCATGAATCGTGATTACCATGCTGGTAATGGCGTCGCTGCCGGACCTTTTACCAATGTCATCTCTACTATAGTGCCACAAACTTATCTGACCCGGTGACCAAAATTGGAACTAACGTCGCTACGGAACAAAAATGACATCGAAATGTCATTTTTGTACGGAGATGACATTAGTAAAAGCGACGGCAGCGACGCCACGACCGGGTCAGATAAGTTTGTGGCACTATACATTTTTATTCTGTAGTGACGTTAGTTCCAATTTTGGTCACCGGGTCCATTAGTTTGTGGTAGTGTACATAAGTTTTTACAGTTAACAAAACAAAAACAATTGCGTAACGCCCTTTACCAAGCAAACGGCACAGTAAATTATATAGCAAACGGTCTTGAAAATTTTAAGTTTAGAAATAGCTTCTCACATGTTGACATACTGGCGTCATCGTAAATGAAAATTATGGTCCTCTGCCAAAACTAGCAGGTACTGTTTACATTGGACATGACACAAAGCTAAAATTTCAACCTAATATTTTGATATTTAACGTGTCTGTCATCACAACTATGCAACACCCTGGCTCATGCAATAATCTATGTATATGGACGTGGGTTAATCTTCAATTGCGATACATTAAGATTATTGATTAATTTGGTAGATAATATTATAAACCTAAAAATGGACTACGTCAACAAGTTTATTCAAATTTGCTCAAGTATGAATGTAGACTTTATCGCTGTGTGAAAGTCGAAGCAATGCTACAAGAATGCTACTCGACAACACGAACATAATGCAAAGACAGAACTACACCTATGGACTTAGGCTGACATTCAGAGACGACAGAAACGAGTCTAAGCGTGAACTTACGCTTCCATCTGTCAAAATTTGTTCGTAAAATTGACACATGGAAGCGTAAGTTCACGCTTAGACTCGTTTCTGTCGTCTCTGAATGTAAGCCTTAGTGTAGTGTACAATAGTAATATTACTTAGTGAACAGAAAAAAATGATAGTACTGTGAATCAAACACACTCTTAGGCATAATAAATAATGTAGTCACGTATAAGTTTAAGTTAAATTAAAATTACTTATTATTGGTTTATTTATAAACTGGTTACTTCTAATATGGAATTTAAAAACATGCCAAAATTAGAGATGACAGATTGATACACGTCTATACCACAAATGCAAGTCAGACAATAGTGTCGAATTAATCACACATTAATAATATAAAATGGCTTTGTTATGTTTAAACAATATAGATACTTTTATCAGATTAAAAATAATACAAAAAATGGAATTGCACTAGAATTACGAACAATGTCAACAGATCTAATAAATAAAACAATTCGCAAGCATCTTTCTAACACACAACATATTAATTCACACCACAACAAAGCATAAGTATTCACTATCACTATCACAAAAAATCGCAACAGCTTGACTCACCTCTTAAGTTTAGCATCGGCTTCCCAAATCAGTCTATCCGTGACGACAGCTAGCCGTGCGTATGTCGACGCCCTTCCGTGCACGTTCGCCGCCTCACAGCTGTACCGCGCCTCATCTTCTATACAAATATCCTTGATGGTCAACGAACAGTCTTGGCCATTGTACGCAGTCGTCATCCGGCTTTCCTCCTCGATCTCGTGCCCATTCTTCATCCAAACAACTTCAGGCAACGGCTTGCCCTTCACACTGCAGCTTAAGTTCGCCGTCTCGCCAGCTAACACCTTCAGTTGTCCAGGCAAAATGTCCACAAATTCCGGCCTGTCTCCAGCTAGGCCAATGCCAAATGGTGAAGAAGTTTGTACTGACTCTCCCCACCCGTATCTGTTTCTAGGAGTCACTCTGAAGTGGTATTCCTCTCCTTGTTTCAGATTGAAAGCGTCGAAAGAATTTAGAGGTGTAATTCCGAGTTCGGCCCAGCGCGCGCCGCCTTCTTTGCCGATTAGCCAGCTTTCTATCTTATAAGCGAGGACTGGAGCGCTGTCCCGAGGGTCGGCTTTCGGCCAAGCGAGCGAGACCCAGTTGTTGCCTCCGTCCACGACGCTCGGTTCACCCGGGATGCGATCCGGCACGGCTAAAACGAGAACCAATGCGGCACTGACCTTAAGGAATACTTGACGTGTTGCCAGGCAAGACTGCCAGGTGACTTATTGTATTGATTAGAAATTGATTGAGCCAGAATTGGCAGATGGGGTTAAATATAAATAGGGGGCATGATCTAATGATTGTCACTGAGTACCCGAAACTGAGGTCATCGTTACCGTTACTGATTTATCGATGATGTGTTGATAAGTTCCTTAACAATACATTTCATTGCGTAATAGATTGATGAACTTATGGAGGTACCTAGTACTGGTTGAAGCTGCATATTGCAATAAAGATGTTTTATGATAGCAATACTCAGTATTATAATTGGTAATAGCATCATTTCGTACTTATTAGTACCTATCTACTAACACTATTTATTTCCCGTATTTTTTTCAAGATTCCAAGTCAGCAGCCCTTTGTGTGTGACAACCGGTCTAACCTTAGGGTATCAGTATCTCCCGGTAATTAGGTGGCAGAGGTCAGATGGCAGTCTGCCTGTGTAAAATACTGATATTCAGCCGCATCTGGTTAGACTGGGAGCTAGGCAGATGATGAAGTTTTTAACATTATCAGGCAGACAAGAATATAATTTAATTGCCTAAAAAGTGAGCTAAATATTAAAATGCGTTCAATGACGTACTTACATTTGTATTTCCTTTCAATAATAGACAGAGCAGAATCATCCATAGGATAAGTCCAGTCTGATATCAGATTTTCAGAAGAAGCTCGTTGTCTTACCTGTAAAGATAAACAAGTGAATACCGGATATTTTTTTATGTAGTGCACATAATTTGTAGTGATTCAGCCTCTGTTCCTAAATGTAACCGCAGTATTGGGGTATACTTCAAAACAAAACGAAAATTTGACTTAATATGGGGGACACGCGTAATTTACTAGTGCAAGCCATACAAAATCAAATTTTTATTTTGTTTTGGAGTGAATTTTAGTACTGCGGTTGCATTTGGGAACGGACACGGAATCACGCTGCAAATTTTGCGACATTATATAAAAAAATATCCTGCATACCAGTGGCGAAGGGTGACAGTTTTAAAAGAGGACGCCGTCCCAAAAATGTCCTCTAAAAATTGCTGCAAGACAAAAATCCATACCGTCTCTTGTAATCTATACAACCTGTAACAGAATAAACGCAAGACCTGAAAGTTGTTTGTTCAGAATCGGCTTCTGAATCGATTTCCATCATAATTTATATATGTTAATTTTTCCCTAAATAATCTTTTATTTATCTTAAATTAGAACCACCGCGTCGTAACAAGTTAATAAAATCTTTGCTTTAAGAAAATTTAAGCCTTATTCCAAAGTAATAAAGCCTTCTTGAATGCACGAGCGAATTTGTAGTTCGTTCATAGATATCCATACACACACGTAAATAATATCAATGCATTTTACATTTGAGGTAGTGTGCATTAAATAAAATAGTTAATTTAAGGAAATTTAACCCTTATTACCAACCAATAAGGCTTATTTAAATGCACGACAGAATTTGTAGTTCGCATTTCACAAAGTTTTTCAAAATGTTTTTTGCAATAGTAAGAATAATGTGAAAGAGCGAGATGCATTCTTCTTCTTCTTCTTCGTTCGATATGGCAATTGAGCCGATGTCGATTTACCAGCTACCCCTTTGACGTTTGACATGTTTGACATGTTTCAGTGGTTGTGTTTCGTTGTTGTTGTCACATTTTATTGTTTACGCGCGCGATGGCTTTCCGTTATACCAATATCCAGTACACGGAGATGGTGAGGACACTGGCTCGTTGTGACGATAATGTCGAGTTAGCTTGTCGAGTGATGAATGAACGATATGGCACCAGAGTGAGCGCCAGGACGATGCTAAGTGCAACTCAGCGTCTGAGGGACTCCGGGACGTTTCGTCCTAACACGGCCTTGGATAGAGGGACAAATGTGCGCAGTACTCGTTTGCAAGCAAACATTCTCGATTATTTCGACGAGCATCCAGAGAGTAGCACGAGAGAGGCAGCGCCATTGTTCGACTGCAGTCACATGTACGTGTGGCGAACATTACATGCTGATGGAGAACACCCGTTCCACCTACGACGTTGTCAGGAGCTAACGCCGAGCGACTACTTGCCACGTCTAGAGTTTTGTAGATGGGTGTTGGAGAACTGGCAACAAAATATTATTTGGACCGACGAGAGTACATTCACTCGTGTTGGGATGTACAACCAACATAATCAACATTTGTGGAGGCACGAGAATCCACATGCATGCCGTGTGGATTCATTCCAGCACAGATTCTCTGTAAACGTGTGGGCGGGCGTCATCGGTACACACGTACTCGGCCCCGTTTTTCTACCGAGGTTGACTGGAGATACCTACCTACAGTTCTTGCAGGAGACATTGCCGGTGTTATTAGACGACGTCCCTCTCGTACTTTTACGACAAGTCTTTTACCAACACGATGGTGCTCCCGCGCATTTCACGTGGACCGTTCGACGGCATCTTGATGCGGAATATGGCACGCGTTGGATTGGTCGTGGGGGACCTGTACAGTGGCCTCCCAGATCGGCTGACCTAACGCCGTTAGACTTTTATTTGTGGGGTCGAATAAAATCCCTTGTGTATGTAAACGAGGCAACAAGTGTCGATGACCTCAAACAAAAAATCGAACACGCATTTGTGATAGTGAAAAATGACACTGAGGTTCTTAGCAAACTAAAATTAAATTTAAGAAAGCGTGCTACAAAGTGCATCGAACAAGGCGGTGGTCATTTTGAAAGTTTAATGAAAATGGGACGAAGAAGTAGTGTAAATTAGTGTAAATTCTGTAAGTACCTATTAATACGATTTTATTTTAATTACCTACTGTAAATATTATGATTCAAATCTTTTAAACACGCCGACTTTGAATATTTTTTACACGTAATAAACGGTAAACACGACTTATCAGGGTTTAGAGGGTAATGTCGCGAAAGTTACGCGTCTGAGATAAAAAAGTTCTGCGTTCCCCGGTGTCCGATGATAGTACCTACCTACACGTGTCGGCGCGGCGGCCGGCGGCGCGCGGCGGGGGGCGCGCGATTGGCGGCGCGGGCGCCGCCGCCCGGGTGCTCCGCCCTACTTTACTGATACATCACAGTCGGGCAAAATGTCGCTTGGTTTAAAAATACATCCCCGTTACTAAGCCTAATATCTTAGATTCGTATTGCTAATGTAGATTATTTAATACAATCGTAAAATTAAATTAAATTATTCAAAACCGCCAGTCCAAAGCCTGTGAAAGTGTGATGGAAAGATGGAATCATAATTTTCGGTCATTGAACTGACGTACCTAGTGACTACACTCTTGCAGTGCTTAGCCAGCTGATGGCGGGCGAACTGGTGTGCGCTGGTGTGCGCTCGCCGCTATAAACATTGCTATGAGTGTGTGCGTAGAGAATAGTAGGCTCAAACGTTTTACGTTTAGTCAGGACAACTATTTTATATTATGTGATTTGGTTTGGTTTAACTAAATTAAATTACAGATGTTATTTTAGTTTTATAATTTAATATTCTAATTGGCGTGTCTGAGGTCTTGCGTTTATTCCGTTACATATTGTATATAGTCATATCTGGAAGAACTCGACCTAACTGAATAACAAGCCTTTTCTTGTCAGTTGGATGAGTAAATAATATAATATTACGTTGGTCTATGCACTAACCAATTCCTAAAGGGAAGCCGATGGGAATTGGGTTGTATGGACTCTTCGCCACTGCTGCATACTTACCACAACAGTAACAAACGCGCGGTCGCACCCGTACGCGTTCCGTGCAAGGATGCAGTAGGTCCCCGCATCTGATACAACGGACCTCTTCAGAGTAAACTTGACGTAGTCGTCTGACGTCATCTTGCACACTCGCTGGTTGGTCGTGATGTCGCGGATGCCTTTCATGAATACCACTATACAAAAAAATAAAAATATTGAATCCGTATTCCAAGTTTAAACTGCCGTGAACACCGCTACAACTTTCCACCTCAACCATCGTTTAATTACAAAGTAGCAATGTAGGAAATTTGTTAGCATTGACCAGCCAAGGTATGTACTACACGGAGAAAAACACTACCAGACCGCTTAGTAAGTTGCATCAACTAAACGTTAGTAGGTAATATCAATAGTAAATATTCTATTTATAAATACACCCATTGCGTTAACAATTTTTTTTTAATAATAATTACATCATCAAGGTAAAGTTTACTAAATCCTTCTTGTTGTCACATATAGCACGGGATTTTTTCTTGGTGTAGAATTAGATAGAACGCTTTCATTCTTCATAAAATCTAACCGACCCCATTCGTTTATTTTTCTACTTGAACTTAGAGTAAGTTGGGAGAAATTGGTAATTTCGAAGGTTATTTATTCATCTAGGTATATGATGGATTCTATACTGCATCTTACCTTTAGGTTTAGGTTCGCCTTGGACCCTAAAGGATATATTGACATCTTCTCCAACAGATATGAGAATATCCTTTTCAGGTCTGCCCACAATAATGGCAGGTTTGCCATCCATCTCAGTTGGAGGAACCACAGTAATCGCAGCATTCATATCAACATTGCCTTGAGTACTCCAAGCTCTGCAGGTATACATCCCGGATTCCTTTTCAGTAACATCCGAAAGTGCCAAAGTGTACAGTCCTTGTTCCACGAAGATCCTAGCGTTTCTGTAGATTTCGGTGACAGAGCGACCTTCGCGAAGCCATTCCACCCTGGTAGGGGATCCTTTGATTTCCACTTGGAGGCCGATGGTCCCGCCTTTGGCGACCTTGTAGTCACTCAAGACGTTAGTGAAGTGAGGTCGCCTGGACTCGAGCGCCTGTCGGTTGAACCTCGAACGTTCTATGGTGGCTATGTTCGGACTAAGGCGGCTTTCTTTGCCTGAAATTAAATGCTGGGATGTTAGTTTAGGTCACGTATTTTTTATGAAAGTGGAAACTATATTTGTTTTCATAAGAAGACTGCCATTCTGAATTACCTATTTGTTAAAAGTGCGTTTAGCGACTGAAAGTGTTGATCAATTGATGTTTGTGGATTTCAAAAGAGTAGTGTGACTGTAAAGAATTATGGTTATACCTTTGACTTAGGATATTTTCGCTGCCCTCGTCTACTACTATTATAATACTGTGACTTTGACATTATCTTATAGCATGGTTATAGAGAATACAATACAATACACTTTATTGCACACCAGTAATAGAAGAAAAGATAAGAGAAATAATTATTTTTGGGAGAAATAGTAGCTGACATAAATACATTTATCGAAGCGGAAATCAAAATTAAGCTATTTTGACGGCACGATTTGCACAGTGGCTAAGTGATTCACTTTCTGTTCTACATGTCGCGGGTTTGATCCCCGCACGGAGCAAATATTTGTGTGACCTACAGATTGTTCCAAGGATGGGTGAATGACCTCGTAAGATTTATGTTTGTACCCACGATACAGCAGAAATACGAGTGTGGGGTAACGATTTTCTTAAGCCTTATTTTCCCTGCAGTACAATGACTAAAGGTAAAATTTTAATAACCTAGCCGTCAAAAACTCCCGACTTCAACTAGAAAAAGAGCTGTAGCTTTTGAACGGCTGAATAGATTTTCACGAAATATAGCTAAGACGATACACAATCAAACTAGCTTTCAATTAAAAAAACTGCATTGAAATCGGTCCATCCGTTTTGGAGCTACGGTGCCACAGACAGATACACAGATACACATATCCACACATTCACACCCCTATTTTTCGTAAGGGGTTTAAAAAACAAAATTGCTGATCTTACCGCTATAACTGACGACATGCGTGATCTGATCCGACCACACAGAGTTCTCAGCTTTGCATGTGTACTTCCCACTGTCCTCAGGAGTAGGAGAGCTGATGGCAAGCCTGCAGACTCCGTCAGCGAGGTAGTAGGCCTGGTACCTCTCATTGGTAGACACAGTCTTGTCATCCTTTAGCCACGTGATGGTAGGAAGAGGCTGGCCACGGATGCGGCATTCGAGGACCAGCTCATTTTCGGCTAGGTGGTACGTGTCTGTGAGAGATAATTTTAGATTATGATTATTCTGAATTTGTTGATAAGAGTCAAAGAAGTGGCAACTGTCTCTAGGGTAGTCGTTCAAGCCGTAAGGTTATTGTTTTTTGATCGGAACCGGATTTTTCGTGTGACTTTTACGATTTTAAGACGCTGTGTGACTGACTGTCAGCCTAGCTGTGTGACTGACTGTCAGCCTGGCTGTGTGACTGTCTGTGTGCGCTGTGTGTGTGTGACTGAGTGTTAGATTTCCCCCCTTTGAAAACTGATCGCGTGTTTCAAAATCACGATGTTTACGTACGTACGGCTACATATTCTATACGCTTTCAGTATAAGCTGACCTCACATTGTACGTAAAGCCTATACAGTACATAAATGACTATAACGTATAAACCTTGACCATGTTTCGCTTATACTTAGGGAAACTGCATCGAAATTTGAAAAATGTGCTAATATCCCTACGCTGGCCTAGTGCGGGTTGGCGGACTACACACACCATCGAAGACTTTATGAGGCCCTCTCAGATGCGCAGGTTTCCTCATGATTTTCCTTCATCGTTAATGCAAGTGATAATCAACTTGCGATGGTACTTACTCCTGACTACTATAACTCATACAGATTACTATAAGGTACAATTGATTAAATGTTTCTTGTTGTCACATATAGCACGCGGTTTTTAACACGCTTTTATTAGCTTCACCTGTAACTAACTATGTAAGAAAATCTTGGAAGTTAAATTTGACCCACTTCTCGGTTTCCGATTGAGCTGAAATGCATACACGTTCAGTTTGGATGACTAAATCGTGTTCTATAGTTTTCTTTAAACTATAATATTTTATTTGTAAATACAACGAGATTCTTTTCTTGGTGTAGGGACTATATATTCTAAATTATTGACTACAAACCATGTTTACTGATTCCAAACCGTACGAAGAACATAATAGACATTAAAAAACACATTGAAAACCCTTAGAATTAATAACTTTATTTGAGTTTATAGAACATTTTCAAAGTCTCAGGTGTAGTAGAATTTTGCTAGCCACCTAGAGATGGCGCTGGTAGCGTCGGAGGGAAAGAAAGACTGCGATGGATGAGTCATGAGGTCGCGACCTAAAAGTAACAAAATACCCAGTATTGTAATCCACCATATAAGGTGGGTTCGACATTAGTCAGCTGGGATATACCGGGTGATCCAAGATGGGTCAGTATGAGGAGTGTTTTAAAAGGAATCAGGTCGTCGATTTTGGAGTTAAGAAAAACTGCATTAACAGATTTGATAAAAATTACTTCAGCCAATGGGTCATCCATAAAGTACGTCACACTTATTTCGTGATTTTTTGACCCCTCTCCCGTTCTTGTCACAGTTGATCACATTTGTGAGACCCCCTCCCTAGTGTGACGTCACATATTTTGCAATTTTACAAGAAATAATATATCAAGAAATTATTAAATTAAAACAGGAGTTCTGAAATTACTTTTATTTCCATTTAAATTATTTTTAATAAGATTGTGAAATGTAACGTCACGAAACTTAGGACCCCTCCCACCTCTTGTCACATAATGTCACACTTTTCGCAAATTTGGCGATCTTTTTCTGTGTCGTTTAGAATTCATAGGCTCGACCCTCACACGGGAAAGTTATTTGAGGAAGGGCGTGATCAAAAGTTTATTCCCTAACTAAACAATAGAACTTGTTGAGCTATTTATTACATACTTAGGACAGTTTTATTGCGTTTATGACTCAGGTTACGAGGGTTTTAGTTAGAACTCACGTAATTAGAGATACATACTAGTGGTTGTCCAGTGGTCGAAATTCGACTGTAATTCAATATGCATAAAAAGAGGTACAAAGATTTCCGAATACATACTCTCAGATAACATCAGTTATTTTAGCGCCTAAAAATTATGATTGTACTGATAAGGGGAGCAGAAAACATATAATTTAGCTTTCTGCACTCCTTCTCCATATAAACTTTAACTATGCCAAATCTCACACTTCTCCGTGCGCACAATATGCTTAAAAAGGGGTACAAAATTTATTCTTCACGATATTATATAATAATGTTCATGTTGGTAATGTTTATGTAAGTTTATATAGTTGTTTTTAAGTATAATAGTTTAAATAGTTATACCTCTCATTTAAGTTTGTTTTTTGGGGCATCTACCTTCATTGTCTCTGCATCACCCTAAGGTTGTCTGGTAGAGAATGCCTACAGCATTAAGACTGTCTTTGTACATTGTACATGAAGCATTTTAAACAAATAAATAAATAAAATATTATAAGTAGATAAATAAATTACTGAATTAATTGGATGTAGGTACTTATAGGTATACCTACATACCTAACAAAAATATTAACTTAATACGTTTCTCCACTACACCGACAATCCACACGTGATTTTTCCTGTTAATATATCTTAGGAAGTTATCGCAATGTGATATTATTTTATTATTGAAGACATTGCCAGACATTTCGCGGGAGAGTTGGGGAGTTGCATTCATAGACAGGGAGATCACGAAGCACGTACCTGCAAGGTACAGGATGCTTTTATTATAAAAATAATAATAACTTAGGTATTTATTTAAATACTTTAAATTTTCATTTTATAATAAAGACTCATTTGTTTATCATTACCTAATTAACTATTTATATTAATAAGGGGTCTTCCTTTAACCATGCGAGGCTCAAACACCCCGGTCCCATACGAAACGTCAATATCTACTCGACCCAAACGTATGGAACAGCTGATAATTTTTTCGCGATTACGATGTTGGTCCCATAGAGAAAGTTGTTCAGTTTGATGGTCTGATCCACACCCTTAAAACATGACCACGCATTTCTGATACACATTTTAGAAACTAGTTATATTAAAGTGGAATTAATTATAATTATCAAGACTGTCTTTATGTTATTCAAAATTTTTTAATGTTGGTATGTTTAGTTAAAAAACCGCACCTGCTATAACACCATCGTAAATTCGCAATCTCTCCGTTCATATTTCAGAGCAGAATAGTTCTTATTTACATGCAGGGTTATTTTTAATTCACCGGCAGAACTTTAAGGGGTGAAAATACTCATTATTATGAACAACTTTTACTATGGGACCAACACTAAAATCGGGAAGAAAAAATATCAAATATCTTTTTGATCGAGCAAGATTGTAAGAAAAGTTTGATTTTTTTCGTGATTTTAGGGTTGGGCCCATAGTAAAGTTGTTCATATTGCTGAGTACTTTCTCCGCTTAAAGCATTGCCTTTGGATTACAAACAACTCTGTATACCAGTTTTTCTTATAATAGAAATTTTTGTTTATAAAGCATTTTTTTTTGACATGACTGTCAGTACCACGTTCTGTCCGGCGGACGCACTGTTATTATTTTACTATAAACTATTTCTGTGCTGAAAGTGAATGAAATTCGAGTAATTACAGACTACAGATTTTTATGTATAGTTGAGGTGGATGTAGTCCGATAATAATTACTTTTTCAGTTTGGTGATTGACTGCAGCAGACCAACTCCAATGTAAATACTGAAATATAGCTTGACGCGAATCGTTGCAAAATTTGTCATGCTATAATTCCAAAAAGTTGGATGAATATATCAGTATTTCGACGGAATTTTAATAAATCCGTTCAAAATATCTGACCATAATGTGTAGATTGATTGAAAATATGCTTTGTTCATGTTTTTTGTTGAGATCGTCCTGTAGTAATGTTACACCGCGATGCCTAACTATCCACCAATTCTATCGTTCAAATCAGTCTAAGACGAGATTTTTCAACGCACAGTTTTTTCGCCTTATCAATCAAATCTTATAATAACATGATTTAAATTAGTTACATAAATGTGGCACGATATTTAGCGAAGGATGTGTTGCCCTCTCTCAAACATTGTACTTAGTATATTTTTATACAGTGGTCACGACGGCCACGTTACGACATTTATGAAACCACGTATATGGTTGGTATCATGTTTTGTGACCGTACACAAAAAATCAATCAAATCCAATATATCCAAAATCAAATAGTAGTTGAACTAATTTAATTTTTCTTGAGTTTTCTAAGCGGAATTTGAAAAGTCTCTAACCTTATTAAAATAATTTTTATTTACACATATAGAGTAGATAAAGATGACATAAGTTTCTACATTGATGTCTCTTCACCTAGACGAATGAGAGTAGAATGAAATATTATGCAAAAATAACATGCGTGAAAATCGTTGATTTATTGTATATGGCTTCAGAATGTGAAATACGTGGCACCACTACCATGAGTTTTCCGTGCCGTCTAACGTTCACGTTCACATGCAATATTTGTATGGGAATTTTTTCAGCGCCTCTAGCGGTATAAATAGTGAACTAAAGTCACTATACAAATATTGAATGTGAACGATAGCGTTAGACGGCACGGAAAACTCATGGTAGAGGGACTGGACAAACAGTGCAAGTTGAATAAAATGCTAGTAAATATAGTACTCACCGCGAATAGATCTCGTAAATGTCGGTGGTATAGGCGAGGCTTCGAAGCTCGGGTACACCTTCAGATTAGCAGACGTGTTGACCGATCCATTCTCATTCTCAGCTGTGCAGCTGTACTCAGCAGAGTCACTCACTACAGCATTCAAAACTTCCAAAGTTATTAGCCCATCACTAAACTTTGTCCTATACTTCAATTTATTGTCCAATACAACGCCATTTTTATACCAAGTGATTTTTGGATCTGAAGAAGATAGTACGCTGCATGTCAATTTGACTCTCGAACCTTCGACGGCCGTTCTGTCAGTAAGGTAAGTGGAAAAAACAGGTTTTCTTTTCGCGTCTCTTGAAATGCCGGAGCGTTTTTCAGATATCATGCTCCTTGCTTCGCTTAAGGCCTTAGATCTGTGCCTATCAACTCGTTTTTCAGAATCACTTCGATCATACCTGTCCACTCTCCTTTCGGATTCACTCCTATCGGGTTGGGGTGGGGCGGACGATCTCAGTTGTGAGTCTAATATTATAGTCTGGGCTTTGTATATTGTGGCACTCCTGCCCAAAGACTCTCTTTCTGAATATTTTTCATGTTCAAAAGTCCTCTCCCTGTAGCCGGATGGCCTTGAGAATTCCATTGTGTAATCTCTGTGATTGTGATCAACGAATTTCGATCTTTCATCAGATTTTTGTCTTGTTGGTTCATAATGATACTCCCTTATGTAATGATCTTCTTCATCTGCTCTGCGGTTTGTAGATAGATCGCCGTTCTCTTCTCTCCTGTGCTTGGATTCTATTACTTTTTCTTCTCCTGTTGATGATTTTGGTTTATTATTAATTTCAGTCAAATCATTTTCTATTTCCCGCCGCCTATCTTCTCTTTTTCTTCTTTCCGATTCCCTTTTTTCATTTTCAATAGCTTCGGCTATTTCCTGTTCTTTTAATAATTGAGCTTTTTGTTCATCTTTTCTCTTCTTGGTGGCATCTTTCTTAGCCTTATCTGCCTCTTCAGCCTCTTTCTGCAAGCGTGCTTCCTCTTCATCTTTTCTCTTTTTATTTCCCCTTTTCTTTTCTAATCTGGCCTTTTCCTCGTCTTCACGTAACTTTTCTTCCTGCTTTTCTTTTTCAAGTTTCTCAACCCTCCTCTTTTCTTTTTCACGATTCTCATCTTCTTCTTTTTGTTTTTTAACCCTTATTTCTTCATCCTGCTTCAGTTTATCTTCTTTTTGTTTAGTTTCTTGCTTTGCTTTTTCAAACGTTTCTTCATCTTTGCGTTTCTTTTCAGCTTCTTCTTTTTCTTTAATAGCTTTTGCTTCTTTGGCGTGTTTCAATTTTTCTTCTTGTTTGCGCTTCTTTTCAGCAGATTTCTTTTCTTTTTCACATTTTTCGACTTCTTCTTTATCTTTCTTAGCTTTGGTCTCTTCCTCTTGTTTCAGTTTTTCTTCTTCCTTGCATTCCTTTTCGGCAACCAATTTTTCTTTTTCAAGTTTTTCAGCTTCTTCCTTATCTTTCTTAGCTTTGGATTCACCCTCTTGTTTTAATTTTTCTTCTGCCTTACGTTTGTTTTCGGCATCCAATTTTTCTTTTTCAAGTTTTTCGGTTTGTTCCTTATCTCTCTTAGTTTTGGCCTCTTCATCTTGTTTCAGTTTATCTTCTGTCTTGCGTTTCTTTTCATCATCCAATTTTTCTATTTCTCGTTTTTCTGCTTCTTTTTTTTCCCTCTTAGCTTTGGCCTCTGCCCCTTGTTTCAGTTTTTCTTCTTTCTTGTGCTTATTTTCAGCATCTAACTTTTCTTTTTCAAGTTTTTCACCTTGTTCCTTATCTATCTTAGTTTTGGCCTCTTCATCTTGTTTCAGTTTTTCTTCTTCCTTGCGTTTCGTTTCATCATCCAGCTTTTCTATTTCACGTTTTTCAGCTTCTTCCTTATCTTTCTTAGCTTTTGCCTCTTCATCTTGTTTAATTTTATCTTCTTGTTTGAGCTTCTTTTCAACAGATTTCTTTTCTTTTTCACATTTTTCGGCATCTTCCTTATTTTTCTTAGCTTTGGCTTTTTCATCTCGTTTGTTTTCTGCATCCAATTTTTCTTTTTCACTTTTTTCGGCTTCTTCTTTGTCTCTCTTAGCTTTGGCCTCTTCCTCTTGTTTCAGTTTCTCTACTTCCTTGCACTTATTTTCAGCATCCAATTTTTCGTTTTCACGTTGTTTGGTTTCAAATTTTTCTTTCTTAGCTTGGGCATCTTCCTCTTTTGTGAGATTTTCTTCTTCTTTACGTTTCTTTTCTGCATCCAGTTTTTCTTTTTCACTTTTTTCGGCTTCTTCTTTGTCTCTCATAGCTTTGGCCTCTTCTTCTTGTTTCAGTTTTTCTACTTCCTTGCGCTTGTTTTCAGCATCCAATTCTTGTTTTTCACGTTTTTTGATTTCTACTTTTTCTTTCTTAGCTTTGGCCTCTTCCTCTTTTTTCACGTTTTCTTCATCTGCACCTTTCTTTTCAGCATCCAGTTCTTTTTCCCTTTTTTCAGCTTCTTGTTTATCTTTTTTAGCTTTAGCCTCTTCCTCTTGTTTCAATTTTTCTTCTTCCTTGTTCTTATTTTCAGCATCCAGTTTTTCTTTTTCACGTTTGTCGGCTTCTTCTTTGTCTGTCATAGCTTTGGCCTCTTCTTCTTGTTTCAGTTTTTCTACTTCCTTGCGCTTGTTTTCAGCATCCAATTCTTGTTTTTCACGTTTTTTGATTTCTACTTTTTCTTTCTTAGCTTTGGCCTCTTCCTCTTTTTTCACGTTTTCTTCATCTGCACCTTTCTTTTCAGCATCCAGTTTTTCTTTTTCCCTTTTTTCAGCTTCTTGTTTATCTTTTTTAGCTTTAGCCTCTTCCTCTTGTTTCAATTTTTCTTCTTCCTTGTTCTTATTTTCAGCATCCAGTTTTTCTTTTTCACGTTTTTCGGCTTCTTCTTTTTCTTTCTTAGCTTTTGCCTCTTCCTCTCGTTTCAGATTTTCTTCTTTCTTGCGCTTATTTTCAGCATCCAATTTTTCTTTTTCAATTTTTTCGGCTTCTTCTTTTTCTTTCTTAGCTTTTGCCTCTTCCTCTCGTTTCAGTTTTTCTTCTTTCTTGCGCTTATTTTCAGCATCCAATTTTTCTTTTTCACGTTTCTCGGCTTCTTCTTTTTCTTTCTTAGCTTTAGCCTCTTCCTCTTCTTTCAGTTTTTGTTCTTCCTTACGCTTATTATCGGCCTCCAATTTTTCTCGTTTGTCTGCTTCTTCCTTGTCTGTCTTAGCTTTGGCCTCTTTTTCTCGTTTCAGTTTATCTTCTTTCTTGCGCTTATTTTCAGCATCCAATTTTTCTTTTTCTCGTTTTTGGGCTTCTTCTTTTTCTTCCCTAGCTTTGGTCTCTTCCTCTTTTTTCAGATTTTCTTCTTCCTTACGCTTATTTTCAGCATCCAATTTTTCATTTTCTCGTTTTTCGGCTTCTTCCTTGTCTCTCATAGCTATGGCCTCTTCTTCTTGTTTCAATTTTTCTTCTTCCTTGCGTCTATTTTCAGTTGCCAACATTTCTTGTTTACGTTTTTCGGCTTCTTCCTTGTCTCTCTTAGCTATGGCCTCTTCTTCTTGTTTCAATTTTTCTTCTTCTTTGCGTCTATTTTCGGCATCCAATTTTTCTTGTTCACGTTTTTCGGCTTCTTCTTTTTCTTTCTTAACTTTGGCCTGTTCCGCTTTTTTCAATTTTTCTTCTTTCTTGAGTTTCTTTTCAGCATCTACTTTTTCTTTTTCTCGTTTTTCTGCTTCTTCCTTATCTTTCTTAGCTTTGGACTCTTCCTCTTTTTTTAGCTTTTCTACTTCCTTTTCCTTGAGGCTATTTTCAGCTTCAATTTTTTCATTTTCACGCAAGTTGGCTTCTTCCTTTTCTTTTTTTAATTTTTCTTCGTTGTGGTGCTTCTTTTCAACTTCTAGTTGTTCTAACTCAAGCTTTATTGCCTCTTCTTTTTCTTTATTGGCCATAGCATCTTCTTCTAGTTTTGATATTTCCCTTGCTTTATCTTCGTTTTCTTTATGGTTCTCGATATTTTCTTTTTTGAAATTTTTAACTTCTATTTTCATCGCTTCTTCATCAGCACGCTTCATGTCGGCTTCCTGTTGTTCTTTTTCAAGCTTTTCTACTTGTTCTTTTTCTTGTATCAACTGTAAATCGTTCTTAGCTTCTTTTTCTTGTTGAATTTCTTCTTTAACCTTTATTTGGGCCATCTGATTTTCATTTTCGATTCTTTCTGCTTCTACATTTTCTTTTCTGAGTTGTACTTCATCATGTTTTTCCTCTTTTTTGACTTGTTTATTTAATTCATTATCTTCTTTCTTCTTCTTCTTCTTGGGTTTCTTTTCATCTTTTTCTACTTTTTCTTCTTCGAGAATAACTTCTTTCTGTTTTAATTTTTTCTCTTGCTGTGTTTTATCAGATTCTTGTTCTAGTTTTTCATTTTCTTCCTTATCTTTACCGACAGTATCGTCTGTCTTGGATTCTTGTTTGTTTTGGTTTTCAGCCTCTGTTTGTACCTTTTCTGCTTGAACTTCTTCTTGATCTAATACACATTCTTTTATTTTCAATGTTTTAACTTCTTCGGTATCTTTGGCATATTTATCTTGACGGTCCTCGTCTTTCTGTTTTGCTTGTTCTTTTTTCATAGAATTTTTGGATTCATCGTCTTTTATAGTCTTCATGGCCTCATCAGCTTCCTTCTCTAAATGATCTTCTTTTTTCTTACCTTCAACCTTTCTAGTTTCTTTAAGAGCTTCTTCTTGGCTTTGTTTCGATTGAACTGATTCTTTTTGTTCTTGTTCTTCGGTTAAATTCTGAACTTTTTCGGATCTTAACTTTGCCTTCTCTAAATCTAATTCTTCCTGGATTTCCAGTTCTCCTCTTTCTTTGTGGAATCCCTCTTTCTGTAGGTTATCTTCTTTTTCTTGTTTGTCTTCAGTTGCATCTTGATATGTTTCCTCTTTTTGTGTAGAATCAATTTCCTTTGCTTTATGAGATTCTTCTTCATTTTGCTTCCCTTTTGCAACTTCTCTTAATTCAGCCTCGTCTTTGTTTTGCTTCTTTTTGAGTTTCTTTTCTTTTTCAGCTGTCTCAGCATCTTCTTTCTCCTTTGCAAAGCCAGCGTCTTTTTGATCCTGCTCAACTTTATCTTCCTGCCCTCTAGCAATGCGAATTTCTTCTAGTTTCTCCTTTTTCTGGTGTTCAGCATCCTCTAATTTAGATGTCACGTCTTCGACCGTTTTTTTATCCTTTTTAGCATCCCCTTGAGCAGTTTTCTCCGTCTTTAGTTTATCACTTTCAATGGCTGCTTGTTTTTCTAATTCGTATGATTCCTCCTTTTCTCTTTCATGTTTTTCATTTTCTTGCCATTCTTTTTCTAGTCTATCAGTTTCCTCTTTTTGAAGGAGTACTTCTTCTTTTTGTCCAAACAGCACTTGTTCCTTAGGTTGTCTGTCTTGTTCTTTTTCGGTATCTACGGTTTCTGCATATTTGTTCATTATGTCTTCCTCCTCTTTCTGTTCTACTATATAAAATTTATCTGCATGCTCTTTCTCTACGTTGTCAGCATTTTTCAGTTTTATAGTTTTCTCTTGGGTATCAGTATTCACCACTTTGATATTTTGGTCCTGGGTATCATCATCAGTTTTTTCTATTACAATTTCTGCAGCTTTTTTCCCGGTCTCTTCTCTTTGTCTACTCGTAGAAGATTCTGAAATCACATCTTTTATTTCTTTTTCTTGTTCTTCTACCTTTTGTTTTTCATCTTTAGACGTGTCTTCAGAGTGGCTAGCACCTGATTTAAGTTGAGCTTTATCGGTCTCTTTGATTATTGGCTGCGTGACTTCAATATTTTCAACTTCTGAATGTAATTGTTCTTTTCCTTTCAGTTCCTGTACTTTTTCAACAAAGTTTTCTTCATCAAGCCCTTTTTTTTGATCCGATTCATTTTCCACTTCTTTAAGATCGTCTAGGTTGAATTGCGCTTCTTCTATTTTATTTGCTTCGTTTTTATCTACTTGTGGGGTGATATATATTTCAGCTTCGGAAGAAATATTATCTTCTTGTTCATACTTTATTAAGGTAGAATCTTTGGCAAAAGCGTCTTTCTGTTCTTCCACGTACTCAACTTGTGGCTCAATATGTTCTGGTACTGATATTATATCAACGTTCGCTTCAGTTAATTGATGATTTTCAGCTGCAATTAATGCTTCTGTTTCATGAATAGTTTCATCAAGAGATTTATGTACTTGTTCTTCACCCCTAGCTTCAGCCAACTTCAGGTCTTCTGCCATTTCGAAAATTGGTTCTTCGGAACATTGATTATCTTCAGTAACGGAAATAGCTGTATCTTCAACTATTTGTGAAATGTCAGCGTTTTGTAATACTTGCGTTTCAATTATTTGTGATACGGCTTTCGGCGTTATCGCTTTTGTCTCAAAAACGGATGTTTCCTTTAAATTCTCTACAGCAGCAATAGCTTCTGCGGCTATTTCTGTCACCAAATCTGAAGCAATTTGTTCCACTTGAGTTTCAATGTCTGTTTCTTGAATATGTACCTGTTTACGAACTTTAGCTTTCGATTCGATAACCTCGTCTTGAATAGCTTGACTCGTACTAGGTGATTCTAGTATTGTCTTTTCTACTTCTTTATGTTCAATAATTTGTGCTGTTTCTTCGTAGGTTTTACTTATATCATCGAGTTTTTGTATTGGTATGAATGTATCTTGAGCAATTTCTTCAGAACTTGTGATAGTATCTAGCACGACTGTTTTTTGAGATTCATCGGGGGCACTTTCTCGGTTGGTGGCAAATTGAACTTCTGGTTTTACTTGAGGTGTCAAAGTTGCTGGATCTTGTTCTAACATGGCCGGTTTAGGTTCTTTGGCTAGTTTGTCCATCTCGGCTTTTATAAAGTCAGTTACATTCAACATTTGTGACGACAGTTCTTTGAAAACAGGAATTTTCTCCTTGACTTCTAAAGTCGACTTTGATTCAATACTAGCAAGGTTTTTCTCAACACATTCTAGGAGTCCGTTCATTTTTTTAGTTACTTCTGGCCCTAACATTGTAGCTTTTGGTACCATTACTTCGCAAATATTAGACTTTAGCTCTTCAAGTATGATTTTAGTAAATGCAGCATCACTTGGCAATCTAGCAGTTTTATCTAGATTTATATAAAATTTAATATCTTCAAAATGATTCAAAACCTTGCGCAATGATTTTGAAAACTTCTTCCAGTTTTGTTTATCTTTAATATTTGAAATTTCTGATACATTTTTTATAGAACGTAGAACTGTTTCAGAAGGATTTCCATAATTCTCAAACATATATCTCTTTTGTATGCTTGAAATTGTGCCTCGCATGTTAGAAATACTGCCAAAAACGGAATGAACAGCTGTTAAAATATTGTCCCTTATTTCTAAGTCAAGACTAGCTTCCATCAAATCCTTCTCAAGTGTAAATACTTTATCTTCTAATTGATCTAGACTTTGCACGACATCAACGCCCTTTTCTATTAAAACATCAGCATTACCTACGAAGCTTAATTTAAGCGTTTTCATTGTGTCTTTAATCATGCTTAAACTAGAAACAATATTTGCTAGCTTTCCATCTTTAAAATCTACATTAGAAGCTAACTCCAGCAATTTTATTGTTTCCTCAGTTTCAGTGGAACATTTATTGAGAATGTCTTCATTTGCTAATTTCACAGCTACTGTTTCGGCAACTTTAACGTCTTGCGTTTCACTCATGTTATTGACCAGTAGCTGTAATGTAGCACAGGCTTCCTTTAGTAGCTCTGGTGGGCTGTCTTCACTTATTTGGAGCTGCACACTCCTCACGCTGCACTCTAAGTCTTCAAGAGTTTCATTGAGAGTATCATTAGCAGCTCCATCATAATCCCGTTTAAGTTTAATAATAACTGTCTGCACTTCGTCAAGGGCGTCTCTAAGGACTTCTGTGTCTTCAGCATCTCTGTCTGTCGGTAGATTAATTTTGTCTGTTACCCCTTGCAGTAATTCTTCTAGTTGTTTCATTGAGTTTTCTTCTGATTCGGATATTTGAACTGTAAATTATAAAACATTATTTTAGGAATTCACACTGTTGTCTTGTCAAACTTATGATATAAAAAAATACAAGTCTTGTAAAAATACACAAGACATGTATCGCACAAATAGCGCGATGATAAAACATTAGAACATTGCATGCTAAGAGAAACCCCAGAGTATTATATCAGGTAAAATAAATAAATGTACCAACGACTAACAAGCCCAAATGGTTGCTGTATATAGGCCGCGTACGAACTCCGAGGAATCGGCGACTGAGGAAAAATGCACTGTGCGCAGCGCCCGACCGTTGCTCATACGCACTCGGCACCGAATCCTCGGAGCACGCGCGCGGACTATAGTTATTTGTTCATTTTACAAAAGTATTTATTTTATTACAATCGCTTTGGACTTAAAGTAAAGAGTACGGTGACATGTCAAATAACATACCAATCTCTGCCGCCTTAAGGACTTTAGGTATGTCCGACACAATGGCTGTTTTCAGATCGTCCTGGAGACGAGTGATGATTTCTGCCACCTTTTGTAGAGTGTCAGGCTTTACTGCTGGCGAAATCTTTTCTGCACTCTCCAATGCTTTAGTATGCATCGTTAACAACGCATCTTGCAACTTTTGTGCCAATTTTGCTTGTTCCATCTTCACCTCTTCTAATAATTCAGACTCTTCAACTACGGCAGCAAATTCTATACTTTCTTTCAAGACCTTCGCCAGATTAACCGATTCTTTCACTTCTTGGGAGTTGTATAATGCCGGAATTTCGTTAACCAGTACTGATGTTTCGTCCGATATGAACTTGTCTATATGCTGAACGAGACCAAGTTGTTCTGTGAATTAAAATAAAAAAGATATATTTTTTTGTAATTTTGTTGTTGGTAACGTCGAAAGCGTGACTCGTGACTGATAACCACTTTAAAGTTATGCATGTGTATTTGTGCGTTTGTATATGTATGCGTGAGATGATGTGAGTTAGGTGTGAATCATCGATTCTAGAAGCCGATTTACGACTTTTTTGTATTTTGTAGCATACGCTTAGTTACAAGGAAGAAAACAATTATTAGAATTTATTAAATGCTGAAACTAAGTTCAGACGAAAATACTTTTAGTATAAAACTGATCAAATATATGATGTAAATCGCATGACTAAATAAGTTATCTTGTTTACCGGTTCTTTTTAATAAATTATGCATATTGGTATCATCTTTTTCACATATAGTTGAGTTTGCACTTGTTTCAGTGTTGTTTTCAGATATAATTTCTTTTGTATCAGTACCATTATCTAGAATATCCTGACTAAATGAGTTATTATTATTTAAAATGCATTCTTGTTTTTCTAAAAACATACAGTCATTGTTTTTATCTTCTACTACTGTTATAGAGTTCTCCGGGAAAGCCTTTTCTATTATGAGAGGTTTTATTATTTCTATTACACATTCATTTAATTCCATATTATCCGAAGATTCTAATTTGACAGCATCAACAGAAGATATTAAATTTTCTTCACGTTCAAAAACTATTGGTTTTATCTCTTGTGTGAGTGATGGTTTTTCTATGTGATAATCATATGAATTAAGTTGAGATACAACTTCTGGTAGCTCTTTATTTATAGACGTTAAAGACTCCAATACTACAAATTCATTACCAACACCACTGCTTAAAACTATTGGTGCAACTTCTTGAATTGCTTTAACTTTATTTATAGCAAGTTCATCAGTAGTATATTGAGATGCATTCAACGGTACTGTATTTTCCATTGGTGTCAATTCTTTTAAAACTAAGGGCTGTAAGTATCCGCCAAAAGCTGATACTATAGAACAATTAATTTCGGAAGTTGGTATTTCGACGTTGACTGTATTTTCCAGTAATGTCGGTGATACATTTTCTAGCAAAACGGGCTCCAACTCATGCAGTGATATAAATTTTTCACATACATTTTCTTTGGATGTCACAGCAGTCGTAAATGGAAAAGAATTTTCATTGATATGTGTCAGTGCTTCTAAAATTAATGTTTCGGATTTTGTGATTTCATGCGAAATTTTATTTACACATTTAGGTTCTTCGGCTTTTAGAACTTCTTGATTTAATTTGTAATCTTCATGATTTTCTTTACTGAGTGGAAGTTCTAAAAGTATCGGTTCTATTTCTTCTATAATTACCACTGTATCTATTAATTCAAAGGACATATCTGGTGCAGTTTTAGGTTGTAGTTCATCAGAAAGCGGTTCAAATATCAACGGTAGTGTTTCTTCACTTAATGTATTTTTTTTCTTTTTAACAGTCTCAATATCATTCTGTATAATTTGCTCAAGTAAGAATACTTCAGTTTCATGGCTTTGTACCACATTAGATATTGTATTATCATGAGTTTCGATTTCAGTTGCTACAACAGCTGTCACTGGCGTTAGAATTTCTGAAACTACAGGATTTAAATGCTCACTTACTGCTCTCTTTTCATTAGATATTACTACTGCTTTTACTGTTAAACTTTCAGTTTCATCAGAACTGACACTTTCTAGGAAAACTGGGTCACCTTCTTGAAATACAACAGATTTTTCAATATTCTCTATTGACAGAGCTGTGGAAAATTCAAATGTTTTCTCCTGTACTGGTGACAATGATTCCAAAATGAGAGGTTGTAAATTTTCGCTCAAAATCAAATCTAAACTCACTTTCTCAAGCATTTCACTGGGTATATTGACATCACTACTTATTCCTACAATAGGCGCAATTTGTTCTAAAACTAGTGGAATATTTTCTTTCACAGAAATCATTTCAAGAGATTTTTCAACGCTTTGACAAGCAATTTTGTCGTTTTCTTCTAATTGTTCCAGTACTAGTGATTCCACTTGCGTTGGCAACCTTTTTTGATCTTCATGACCTGATGATTCCTGTACAGTGGCAATAACAGGTTGTATGTCTTCAATTGGTACAAAACTTTCCAATAACACAGGTATTGAAGTTTCAATTATTGATGTCGGTTTTTTAAGAGCAATTTCTGCCTCCTTTTCTGTAATTTGAACAGTATCTACATGTTTTTCTTCTATCAGTGTTACCGATTCTAAAATAATAGGTGCTTCCGTCTGCTTAGCAATGTTTTTAGTTTCATTATTTACATACGAAAATAATTGTAATTCTTGAGAATCCGTAACTCTTTCGATTGCTTTGTCTTCAATGACATGGCAAATTGAAGCTAAATCAGTTTGAAGACCAGATTGTCCTATTACATTAGTTGATGCTTCATTATTCTTAATATCTTTAACTTCAGCAGCACCAATTTGATTCACTATTTCTGGATATATTACATCAATAGGTGTCACCGAAACATCAGCTTCGTTTTGTTCCACTTCAGAAAGGAATGCAGCGATTGGAATTTTTTTGCTGTCTAATAACACTGCATGTTGTTTTTGATTTGCCAACATTTTATCATGTATGTTCTGATCAACTTTAGACTCCGGAAATTCAAGAAGTTTCTCCTCGATAGGTATTATAGATTCCAGAAGTATAGGTTGTAATATTTCATCTATTGCATTTGCTTCCATTGTTACTTCAGCATACGTCATTTCTTTATTTTCTAATAGTAGTAGTCCCGTTTCTGCATCGACTATTTTCGTTGATATTTTATCAATTGGATATATAGATTCTAAAACCATAGCTTGGGATGTTTCATACACCGATTTGAACTCATTTGAAGTTATTTCACGTTCTAATGCTGATTTTGTGTGTGTGTTTTCACTTATTTCTGCATTTGGTGACAAAATTGGCGCCAATACTTGAATTTCAGCGTCGACATCTTTTTCCTCAGCCGTAATTATAGAACACTCATTTAAATTTTCTATCAAAGCTTTTTCCGACATTATGTCGTCAGATTTAAGTGCTACCAAAAATTCTGGAAATATTTCTTCTATTGGTGTTACATAATCTAAAACGATGGGCTGTAAAGTTCTTTCTATAGCTATAGTTTGATCAAAACCTACGTCTTCTACCTCAGTATTATTTTGGGGAATTTCCCGGATTACATTTTCTAATAGTGCAGGTTCGATTTTACGATCAGGCACAGTTATTTCAACGACATCAGATTTTTGCCGAACAGCAACCAAGGAACGTGGTTCTTCAATAACGCTCAACGATTCTATGACCATTGGTTGATAACTTTCACATAGAGTTACGTGTTCATTATAGTGCATGGCTGGATTTGCTGTAGAAAGTTTATCCTCTAGCATTACACTTTCTAAGAATATAAGTTCAGGTATTTGAGTATTGTCAGCTTCAACAAGGTCTTTAATACGAGAAGACTCTAATGATACAGGCATTTTGTTGGTCTCTAATACTTCAATAGTTTGAGGTTTCATAACCAATAACGATCGATCTTCTAGTGTCTCCGTAATGTTTTCAGAGTGTGTGTCTGAAAATATGTAAGTGTCTTTGAATATTTGTGTATTTTTCATGCGTGAGTATAAAGCGTTATCGTCTCAGAAAGTTATATTTGAATATTATTATTATATTAAAATTAAGTAGTATTTTGAATTCTCCAATGACTCAATATTGTCCAGTGGCAAGCAATTGGATTATTGCGTTGTGGATCGCGGTTTCCTTTATATGTATGTAAGGTTTGCAGATATTTTTTGAGAGTCTGAGTCTGAGTGACGGTGAAGGCATTTTATAAACATCTGCTCAACCGAGCAGATTTTTACAAACTTGCCTTTCTACCTGTATCCTTATTTGAAACAGCATACCATAGTATTGTATACTGAAGATGAGCTTTATATGTGTATATATATGTATGTGTATAGGATTTTAGGTATGTAAAATATAAGTTTGTCAGTGAGAAACTGCGTAAGGTAAGTTAATCGTCAACTGGGTGGGAACCTATTGTTTTCTATTATGGAACATAAGTACTTATTATTTTATTAAAGGTTACAATTAATTACTAATTTCGATCGAATTCTGTCGTCATCTCACAATCCTGATAATCGCTATCTTTTTATGCCTTTATGTATTGATCTGGTAATTATTGGTATTATTAGTATCTACCATTTTAATAGATTTCGCATTAAAGAATTATAGTTATGTTTATTATTAATATTACATAGCTTGTTCTACTTAGTGTATATTAAATTTTTATTTTCATTAAATGCCTACGTCAATTACAATTTTGTTATGTCTACTTACAAATATCACGAAATTCTACGTGTTATTATTTTAATGCGTAGAACTTCCACTAACTACAACGCCATTAAATGGTTATGGAAAAAACGAAACATCTTTTACCATCATGAATTTGAATAGTTTTTAAAACATCGCAACTCGGACTCCCGTCGATCACCTTAATTTCTTGATCCAAAAGTTTTGTAGTTTTTGCTGTAACATTAGTATCTTCTTTATCACATTTTTCACCCCTTTCACTAGAAGTTGTTGATATTTCCTTAATTATTGAGGTATTGTTGTCATTTTCTTCATTATTTTCTATTATGGCGAATACTGCTGTATCTCCATAAATAGATCCTTCAGTATCCATGTCCTTAGTATCAGGTTGATGTGGATCAGTTTCATCGATAGTATCTGAAATTTGCTCTCCCCTGCATTGTATTGCAGCAGGTTTTATATCACATGGAACATGTTCTGATTGAAATTGCTGCTCTGTTGTAGTACCAGCTGATATAAAATATTCTTTACAAGACATACCTGCCTCGTATTTATCTTTTGGTTCAGCTGTAGAAAGTTTAGTTCCATCAAAATTCATACTTGATTCTGGAATTATTCATTTAATAAACAGTCTGATGTTTATTAAAATAATAATTCTCAAAATTTTGTTTTTTTGCTTTTATGATTTATTTCTGGGGTGATAAATTAAGTATAGTAAAAAGCTAACGTAAAGTAACAATAGAATCATTTATCCTACTAAATGTTAAATATTTTTAGTGTTTTTTAGATTTAACATAAAGAACGAAGTATATTTCAAATGATATCAGTAAGTTAACCCATTTGAACCCATAAACAACTATTTCCTTGGCAAAATGATTATATATTTTTTTACTTCTTCTAACATGTTAGGTCGCAATAGTGCCAAACTCTAGCAACTTATCTAATCCCGGTCCCTTTAAAGGGTTATTGTACTCATCGTCATAAATATTTTTTTCTAGACCAACCATGAAATCGCAAAAAAATCTCAGCTGTTCCATACAAATAATTCAATATTACTCGACTAAATGTATGGAATTGTGGGGCTGACAAAGTTCTATAGAATAATCCCTGACAGCGGCATCAAAAATTTAGTAAGTGTTCCGTACAGCAGTGGTCATACGCTGCAGGGCAACCCAAAACATCATACTGCCACAATTAAACAAAACAAAACTACCTTACTTTTGTTATTAGCACGGAAGACCTAAATGGATTAACCAGATAAAGTACTAAAAGGTGCCTTTAGTCAAGCTCTTGATTTACTATAAAAATTAGTAGTATCAATTTACCCATAACGAGGCACGCTTCTTCTAAAATTTGTAAGTGTTCTTCTTTTAAGCTAGATTCATGAAATGAAGTATCAGTAGGAGTAACTTCAGTTTCAAGTACAATTGCACTTTCCTCCGGAGGTTCTCCTTCGTCTTGACCTTTACTTTTTATCTCTTTCTTCGCTGATTTAGCTTCTATACTAGAAGCTAATATATGAAAAGTAATGTCTTTCACATTTGTAACATCGAACTCATCTGTATGTTCTTCATCCAAAATTAACTCAGACCTTTGAGTAATCAAGGTAGTCAGTTCAGTAGTAAAGTTCTCAGCAATATCAACAACATGAAGTAGCGTTTCTTTACTGATTACGGGAGTTAATTCCTCTACACCTTCAAGTGCTATTAGTTGCAATGCTAATAAAGCACTATTTAATTCTTGTATTAGAGATACTTGTCCAACGTTAATCTTTATTTGGATATTATCAAATTCAGTCATTGGAAGTGTTTCTGGAAGAATTATAGTATCGCGTAGCTCTTGAGCCAATACAATTGAACGAGCAAGTTCTGTGACATTTGACGCTGCAGATAAGTCATTGACTATACCGACTATTTCGTCCGATAAAAACTGATCAATGTTGTATTTTAGCACGCCTGTAAAATTCACATACATTTTATTAATGTAATAATAACTTATGTTTTGGCCGTTTCAATGAAACCTGGGAATCCATTCTAAGCTCTACTTGCTAGTCAATCGATGAGCAATGATTTCATATGGAAAATGTATTTTTTCAGCATTTCACTGACTGCTAACTTATAGGCGAACCGAACTAAATCAAAAGTCTTTAGGTAAATAATTTATTTTACGCGTCGCAAAGTAGATTTAATAACAAAAGGTATGGTCTATTAAACAACCGTACTTATGTGAGTCGTTTATGGGGTTAACGTTCATCCTATGAACGAGAAACTCTCTTTTTTTCATAAATAATATTAAAGATGATCATTTCAAATAAAATTATACTGTATATACCTATACAGGATATTTTTTATGTAGTACGCATAATTTGTAGAGTGATTCAGTCTCTGTTCCTAAATGCAACCGCAGTATTGGGATACACTTTAAAACAAAACTTAAATTCGACCTAGTATGGGGGGACACACATAATTTACTAGCGCAAGCCATACAAAATTAAACTTTTATTTTGTAATTCGGGAACGGACACTGAATCACCCAGCTGAAATTTTCCGCACTACATAAAAAAAATCCTGTATATCGTTAACTTCGTTATTCTATTCAATTGTGGTGAGTTAAATAAATATTGGTGTTATACCAAGGCACTAAGTAAAAAGCAGTTATATTAGAACATTATAGTGTTGTGTTTAAATGTGTGTAAGTTTTGCAAAATGAAAAGCCGTTGTGATTACCTGAATGTAAGTTTAAAGCCGCTTTTTGCTATACCGTCGGCGCGGAATAGTTCTGCTCGGTTTAATCTGTGCATGTTCGGCTCCGAAAATTTACTAAGCGCCTTACATTTCAATGAGTTTATTTTAACTAGTTAAAATAAACTAGTTATATACCGAAAGTTAGATAACGTAAGCTGTCAGTTTGGTTTGTTTTTGAATAAACAACAAAATATTCATTTAAATAAATAAACAATTTAATGCTGTTCGCTACTAAGCGCATCATTTGAGAAAGGGGACCGAATTGGCATTTTTTTAAAATGTTTTGTTATACTATAATAGTTTGAATTAGGTTTTTAGAGAAAGAAAAATAGGAAAATCTGCCGAGAAAATTGAAAAATTCGGGAATAATGATAGAAAAATAGGCGACAGAAAAAGAAAAATAAAATTACCATTATACAGGGTGGCGATTTAGTCATCTCATCCTCTAAGGAGTTGATGTCACTCATCATTATAAACAACTTTTACAACGGAACCAACCGTGAAATTGCGAAAACAAAAGCAGCCGTTCCATTCATTTATGTTCACTTATCTCGACAAAATGTATGGAACAGCAGATTTCTTGTTTTGTAATTTCGAATTTTATACCTTTGTAAAAGTTGTTCGTAATGACGAGTAGAATCAACTCCTTAAAGGATGCAGGTGACTATATTGCCATCGTATTCATATAACTTTTTCATTCATCTGTTTCGTGCGACACACGGCGCTGTGATTAATAATTTCTACTGCAATTAAGCGCGTACTTGTGTATTTACACTGATATATATTATAATTAATTTAGAAATTAAATATATTAGTTTAGAAATTAAATCGTTAGGCTTAAGTGTCAACGCAGCGGCTACTTAGTTTATGCTACTCGTTTCCAAAATAACTGCACAGTATAACACATTGCATTAAAGATATGTAATCTAAACGCCTTTTATATGTGACTTGGAATGTATCTTTGGTCAAGAAATCACAGCTATAATCCAAATAATAATCTATAAAGGTTACATTATTTGTTGAAAAATTGCTGATTTTAAATTCTAATTAATCATAAAATTTCAATTTTGACAGCTAAAAATAATACTGTAAACGTAAAGGATAATAAACTTTCAATAATACATAAAATATTTTTGAAATATCGAGGATTAATACAGAAAAGAATCTCTAGAAACAAGCACAATTTCCAATAGTCACACTGTGCAACTATTTAAAGTAACAATAAGCTCTACGTAATTAAACAAAACGTTAATAGTAGCGTCATTCTAATATTTATTACAGATTTATTACCGAAAGTAGTTTTCGTTGATTCCACTGGTTGGAAAGAAGTTACATCTGATTCCAGTTTTGAATCCGTTTCACTAATCACTATGGAATCTATAACATCGCTTGGAACAGCAGACACCTCACATGGATTAGAATCTGGAATAACTTTAGTTTGCTTGGTCTCTGTGACTGGTGCTAATTCATGAACTTCAGTCTCTTCAGAGATTACAGGAGTAGGAAATGTCTCTGCAGGTGAATCCTGGGGTAACTCACTGACAATTTTTTCTTTATCTAAATGTTTTTCTTGTTCTTCTGTGGCAACAACAGTAGTTTGAAAGGTTTCAGTAGCTGATGTTTCAGTGCCTGCAATGACACTTGCTACTTGTTCTTGCTCCAGTGGTTGAGTTACTTCAGCAATAATTTGCGCAATAGTTTCAATACTTGCTGCATCCCTTTGTTCTGCAATAGCAGTATCTGTTACAATATTTTCTTGCTGTGCCTCTACTGCCATTGTAGCTGTTGCCGATTGCACATCACTTGCCATGACTACATTTTCCTGATCCAACAGTTTGTTTTCTTCTACCGTAACAGCGATCATGTCAACAATACCTTCAACGGATTCTCCACTTGCCACGACTACATTTTTCTGATCCAACAGTTTGGTTTCTTCTACCGTAACAGAGATCGTGTCAACAATACCTTCAACGGATTCTCCTGTTTTAGAATGTTCACTGACTGCTCCTTCTTGTTCTGATATTTTGCTCTCTGTTTCAACAAGAACAAGAGTATCGATACTTTCGGGTGCAGGTTGCTCTTTGATAAAAACATCAATTACTTTTGTTTCTTGTTCCAATGAAATTAATGCAGTATTTTCAGAATCTGACTGTTCAGCATTTGCAAGGCTAGGCGCTTTTTGTTCTTGTTCTACTTGAACGACTTCCGCATCGGTTACAATAGTTTCAGTTTCATTATCTGCAGCTGGTTTTTGGGTGATAGCAACTTCTAAGATTTTTTCTATGGGTGAAACTTCTTCTGCAGATACTTCTATTTGTTTAGCTGATTCTAATAACTTCTCAGTTATTTTTATATCAGCATATTGTTCTTTATCTGTGATTGATTGCTGAAAATCTGCTGTTTGTGCTACAACGATTTCTGAACCTATTTTCAAGACGTCTTGGACTATTATTGCATTTTGTTCTAAATGTGTAATATCACTATCTTCTACGGACTGTTTAGTATCTGCAACATCAGGATTTAACTTCTCTACTTCTAAAAGCTTACTTGTTTCTTCAGCACTAGAAGTATTAACAATTTTCAAGTCTAATTCTTCAATTGTAGCTATCGCGGTCATTGATATCTCTTGTTTTAGTGGTTTCACAACATCTTCAACCACAGCTGTCGTAACTACTGCACTGTCACTATCTTCAAATTGTTTTTCCAATGTTGCAGTCTCACTTTTTTGCAATAAAGTTCCTACTTCTTCAGTGACTAAAATAGCCGTGCCAGCAGTATCTTCTGATAATTTATCCATATTACCACACACTATTGCACTTATTTCTTCATTTAGAGGTATTACTTCTTTTTCAAAAATTAGTACTTCCTCTGTATCTTCTTTGGATATGGGTAAAACTTGTTCTGGTAAAATAATTTGTTCTTTAGAAGTAATTAAAGAAGTTTCTAGCGCACCTTCAGGTAACTGCACATCAGCTGTCACTGCGGCTGTTTCACTTTTATTCAAATTTTCTTTCTCAGTCATATCCTTTTCAAAAATTATTGGTTTTTGTTCTACTACCAATATGGCATCTTCCTCTGGTATTGTAGTAGCACTGTCTATAAATTCAGCAATTATTTGGTCTATGGTTGTTACTTCTGTTGCTGCATCAGCTTGTTCTAGTGGCTGGTTACATTCACCAGTCATTACGGGAGAGGTGTCAACAGTAACAATTATTGCTTCTTCTGGAGCTACAGCAACGTTTATTTCAAGAGGTTTTATAGTTTCTTCAGCATTTACGACAAGGGTATTATAATTTTCTGTTATGGGTATATCTAAAGTAACTTTTTCTGTAATGATTTGGTCTTCTAATAGATTTTCCACGCCTGTTTCAGTAACAGTTTTATCTATTGTACCAATTTCATGGGACGCAATACCTTCTACTATTTCCGTAGTAGGTATTTTTAAAGTGATAGTCTTATCAACTTTTGGTGAAATGTCTCCAGCTCCTATGGATTCGGGCTCAGAGCTCATTAGTTGCAAATTTTTAGAGATACTTTCAGCTTGTTTAATAATAGGATCTTCTTCATTAGTTGTTGTATTAGCTATATCAATAGTCTTAGGTAAATCGGAAAATGATAATATATCTTCTATTGTTCCTTCCTCCGATTCTTTTTGTACATGAACTTGAGATATTACAGCTGTAAGTCCTACGGATAAATTTGCAGTGGTATCGGTGACTTCTTGCAGCGCTTTTTTTCCAATGGCACGACTTAATTCGTTAGTATTATCCATTGTCAGTACTTGTACTGTAGATAGGGCATTCAGCAGTTGTTGTGCTAAATGTGCTTGTTCACTTACATCGGTCACCAAATCAATATCTGTTACTTCAGCTTTAGCGAATTTTTCACGTAATTCACACACAAGTGCTACTGATTGTTTAAATTCACTAACATTCAGAGTTGCTGATATTTTATCAATAGTTTGAACTATGTTGTCGGATAAGAAATCATTGATGTTTTGTAACAGTGTTTCTGAAAATATGTAAGTTAAATGTAGTGTACAGTCTATATTGAAATTTATAATTATTAAAGTATATACAGTGCTTGATGTGATGTGTTAGAGAAGTGTAAAATGAAATGGCATGTCTTTAATTACTTATAAAAGTTACTTGGTCTATAAATTACTGATGTACACTAAATTGTTCTTGTAATCAAATAATGTTAGTGCAATTTTGATCGTATGAGCAAACCAAACCAGGTAAATAGCATTTCTACTATTTTCTTTTAATCAGTTGCTACGGAATATAAGGTAAAAAGTATGATCACTTCTTAATAAAATTGACCTTATCAAAAGAATTTATTTTGATATATACATACGTGATACGAGTATACCCCCTTAATAATAAACTATTATTAAAAGTTATTTAACTAAACTAGCTCTTAAGTCTTTTGTTATCTCTATTCAACTACATACAAATGACCAGGACAGGATAGGTATGATCTAATGAAAAAGAATTAAAATATTTTAGTATGGAGGATAATCTCCTACATTTCAACGGGCTGTGGAAGCCCGTTGATATTTATGTCAATTCTGTAGCGCACTTTGACACGACTAAACTTAACTAAGGGCATTTGTCTCTTTCTGTTTCAGTAGAAAAGAAAGTGGCAGATGTGTCCTAGATCAGTACTGTCAAAACGTGTAGCAGAAGCGGCAACATTGTATTAGTTTACTAAACTTAAAATATTTTTTAACACAAGCAATTTACAGTTAGCTTCTACTTCTACCACAACAACAATATAAATTTCATTATTACCCATCGTTGCGTTTATTAGTGGTTCCTCAGTTTTTTGCAAGATTGGTTCTGCAGCCACTGTCTGCAGGTCAGTTACGGTCACCTCTTCTAACGAAATAGGTCTAGTATCTGAACTGACTGATAGTTTTTCTGTTTCTTTAGTTCCTCCTACTTCTCCGTCCACTGCAACACCAAGATCGATTGCTTCTTCTCCCACTGATTCTAAAGAAACTTGAACGGTTTCTGTTGGTGCAATCGCTTCTGCTTTGCCTTCAATTTTCTGTACTTTACCATCTCCAATAATTGGTTCTACTTCCACAGTTTCACTTATTTTATCTTCAGATACACTAGGCTCTAAAATAGTAACTACACTCTTTTTAACATCCATTTGTGTATTAATTACAGATTCTTCCACAACGTCGGACTTCAAATCTGTTAATTGGGCAGTATTGAGTTCAGCTTGGTCAAGTTTCGCTTCTTCAATTTGATCGATCACATCTTGTTTTGCGGTTACTACTGCAAGTTCAACGCGCAAATTTTCAGTGATTTCAGCGATGCGCTGTAAGTTATGTTGATTGATAGAAGGAATTTCAGCTAAAGTGTCTAATGGCACATTTTCTAGTGCTGTAATAGCTACAAATAGCTTTCGCTCTAGCTGTGCCTGTTGTATATTAATTTCGTCCTTAAGAACATCACTAGTTTCTGCTTTTAATTCTACTTCAGAAGCAGCGATGATCTCACGTAGTTCTTTAGCAATACTTATTGATTGCTTCAACTCTTCAACGTTCATGACGGTAGCTAACTCATTAATAACTTCAGTTATATCATCAGAAATAAACTGATCTACATGTTGTACGAAAATGTCTGAAAAACCAATGTAGTTTAGTAGGTACGTTAGGACATTTTAAATAGAGCTTACATTCTTATTTTACATTCATCTACAAGCTATGTAACCATATTTACACCAAAAGCATAATAACTACGCCAGTCTATCATCTTCTGCCTAGCCTTTTTCCAACTATATTGGGGTCGGCTTCCAGTCTAACGTGATGCGGCTGAATATCAGTATTTTACACAGAGCGACTATCGTCTAACCTCCACCACCCAATTACTGGGAGACATTGATACTGATCTGACAACCGACTTACCTTAGGGAGGTTAGACCGGTTGTCAGATATTTTAAGGCCTCCGACTCCCATAACGATTGTCGTAGGTATTAGAATAATACCTGGAACTAACTGCTTAACTTGCTTTACGAGGCATGGAGGGGTCGCGATGTATGAAAAAAAACGGTCACCCATCCAAGGACTAACCGCGGCAAGCGCTGCTTAACCTCGCTGATCGACTGTTCGGTGCGGTAGCTATGTAATACGTAACTCGCTACATTCTAATGATACAAAAGCAAACGTAACAGTAAATTACCAATAGTTGCTTTAGAAGGTTCTTGTAACTCGGCTGTTTGATTTATTTCAACATTAACTTGTTTATCATCAGCTGTGACTTCGTACAACACCGGTCCGAAATCGTCAATAACAACGGCACTGTCTGATTCAGTTGTTATTGTCTCTTTAGATGAAACTTCTCCGGTTTGATCTGTTACTATTACACTTGATTTAGCATCTTCTTTAGGAATAGTTTCTATAGACACTTGTTCAGTTTGTTCTACAAGAACAGTTTCGGTGCCCTCGATAGAAATATTCTCTTCTATATGTGCACAACCAGACTCCATCCTTACGGAATTATCTTCTGTAGCTAAAAGATTTACGACTTCTGATGTGATAACTTCTTTAGATTCAGCGGTTGTTTGGTCAAACATTTCTGTTGTAGCAAGTAACAGCTTAGGTGACAGGTGTTCAATGACTTCTACTCCTTCCAGAATAGTCGGTTCTGATCCAGCAGCTGCAGTTGCTAACTCTGGGACAGTAACTTGGACAATTTGGCCTTCTATTGCTTCAACTGTCTTTGCAGTTTCAATTACAGATTCAGTAGGAGCTTGTAGAGCCACTTGGACACCAGTGACTGCGATCAAGTCTGCTTGCAATTGAGCAGTAACTTTAGCAATACGCTGAAGTACTTCAGTGCTTAATACCGGTGCTAACTCTTGAGCGCTGTCAATAACTTGGACTTGCAAAGCTGATAGTGCCGTTTGAAGTTTTTGAGCCAATCTAGATTGTTCTTCACGAACTTCAGTCACTTTTTCAAACGCGCCTTCTGCGATAGCTTCTGAAGCAGCTATACTATCACGTAACTCTTTTGCGATATCCACAGTCTCTTTTATATCTTCAATCTTTATGATAGCAGAGATTTCCTCAACTATTTCGATTAGTTCTATATATTGATCAATATGGTGTATGATTTGTTTAGCTTTTTCTGAAAATCGAATATTTTCTTTAGTAAATCGCTTTGATTGTTTGACAAATTAACTGATGGTAGAGTAGTAAAGTTTTGATGAAATGTTTTAGGATGTTTATTAAGGATATGGATGACAAAAAGATTTATAGAGATGGGATCAACTGTAGTTTTTATAAAATGGAAACAAAATCTTTGTTTTTTATAGAACATTATGGATTGAACAATAGGTATTTTAAAAAAGTATACCGGGTGTATTAAAAAAATTATATGATACATAAACAATTCACGACACGCAAAAGCATTCCGCTTTCACAATACGACGGCGATTGTACAAAGCTCTTATTAATATCGATGGCTCAGCCAGCCAAACTTTACCTTCTTCAACTTCTATATTATCCAATATATCAACTTTATCTAATTCGATCAATAGCTGATAGGTCGCAAGGAAAACGCTTTTCATTTTGTCAATTTCTGTTTCATTCTTTCCATTGTATACATCCGTACTTTCCCAATCGAATTTCGATAGAATGTCTTTCAGGGATTTTATATTAGCGTTTTTTATTTTTGTTATTTTGGAAGAAGTTAGATCTTCAATTTTAAGTGCCAATAGTCCTTTAAGATCGGTTGCTATTTTAAAGCTTTCGTGTAGGTCGACGTCACAGATTGTACCCGAATTGACTAATAAACCTATTTCATTATAATAATTTACGAAACGGCCTAATGCGCATTCCAAAGAATCGATATTCGAATTGACATCTATAAAAAATCGTACAAATAAATAATATTATTATATTTTATATTTGCTTTTCATATTGAAATATGCTTGTATTGTATTTTGGTCATCAAATTCAGAAGAGCTTTCTACTACAGGTGTCAGATTTGTAATATTAAAAATCGATAAAACCTACCTTTAGGAAGTTTATCCTCACTGTAAGCGCTAACTTTCTCCGAAGACAAAATACAGTGCAATGACTTCTCAATTTCTTCCACTGGTTTGGCAATTTCCTTCACAACTTGAGCTACTTGCAAATTTTCCATAGACCGCAAGCTATCTTGTATAGAATGTATTTCCTTGTCTACTTCCAATATCAGAGATATTTCCTCATTAGCAACAGCTTGCTCTATTTTAATTCTCTCGATTATTTCTTTGTGTTTTTCAGTCATTGTTTGAACTAGAGACTCTGTTGTCGTTATATCAACAGAAATTGAATCTTCATCAACACCCTTAAGAACTTGTTCCTGCACAAGTGTCAATTGACTGTGTAATGCTTGAAGTGGTTCTAGCATTTCTGTCAAAACTACCTTCAAAGGTCCTTCTTCTACCTTCGGCTTTGGAATATTAACTTCAGTAAGACTTTCTTGTAATATATCCGTGCAGTCAGAAAGACATTTTAGGAGAATCAAAGTCTTGCCTGTGCCACTTGCATCTTTGTAGTCTTGATGTTTTTCGATACAAGTTGAAACTTTCTCCAATATGTGTTTTGTTTCAACATCTTTATTCTGCATTTTGGCTTGTTCAACAAATATTGTAAATTCTTCGATCATATTAACTAAGGTGCTATTTTCAACTGTGTGAGATCCAGTGCTCTTAATTTCATTCATAATGTCGGCCTGAACATTTTGTAGAGTAGGTTTGGCTGTTTCTAATATTTCCACGAGTTTATTTACTGTTTCAGTGATCTGCTTACCTTGTTTAGTTTCTGTAGCTATTTTAAGTACTTTGGCTGAGTTTTCAAACTTCGCTAAAGGAGTTTTAATTAATAGTTCTGATTGAGAATCTACAATCTTTACAAGGGAAATTTGTACATCTTGAAGACAATCGTCGGCATGGATCAAAAAAGTGGCCAAGCAGCCGTTAATGTCATCTGATAGATTTAATTCAAACTTCTTAGTTTTGAAGCCATTAATTGTACTTTGCAGAGAGCTAAACTCTTGCAACAATCTTATTATTTTTTTATGAGTTGTAGCTTTTGATATCAAACAACGCAGAATAGTGAACTCGTTCTTACAAGTTTTAAAGAAGTCTTCTACTATCATCAAATCAGCTAATGGCATCTCTTGAGTGACATCTTGCACAATGTTAACAGCACTGTCTACTATGTCTTCCATTAGTAAAAGAGAGTCGGATTCTATTTCAACTGCAACTTGCGATGACGTGCAAGTCAAATCTGAAGCCCGAGATAAGTCAACAAAATCGTACTGTTCTAGTACAGCAATGTTGCTTTGTACTTCATCAATAGTTTGTATTAGTTTAGCCTCTTGTGCTAATTTCGCTGGAGCTTGTGGTGTGAATTGTATCATCTCCTCTTGTACTGTAGCTACATTCTTATATAATTCTTCTGTCATAGTTTTAACTTGTTCAATCTTGATTCCTTTAGAAACATCAGTAGCAATAAGTAAGCTGTCAACCGTGAATTCTAATGCTCTAACCTCTTCTGGTACAGCTATACCTTCGACAGTTTTAGTAGTTTCAATAATGTCTTTTAAATGTTCACACATTTCTCTCAAAGCACCTACTTTATTAGCAATTTCAACGGTATTATCAGCAGTCTGCATAGCAGGGAATACAGTGAGCATACACTTATCTAAATGCTCTTTAAATTCAGATACGCTCTGAATCACGGAATGTATTCTTTCCGACGGCATTTCTAATATATTTTCGTATATTGGAATGTTACTTATGTCTAACACCGACAAGCTTTGCTGCAGTTCGTGCATTGGTTCTGCGATAGCTATGAGTTTAGCTGGGTAGTTTAAGTTAGCTATTTCATTTGATCCCTCTATGAGCAGAGGATGTAGAACCTCTTCGATTCCAGAATGTAATTCACCTAAGCCTACGACAAATGATTTAAGACTAGAATAATCACTAACTTCGGACAATGTATCTAATGCATCGATAATCTCAGGAGTTTGTAGTATAGTAATGTGTTCATTTAATGTTTGTAGTGCTTGAGCAGTTACAGTAGTTTGCAATTCCTGGTCAAATGATGCAATAGCCTGTTCAACTGCAATTTCTTCTGCAGCAGGCAATACTAAACGGTCGGATGGGATAGTTTCTGCTGTTGTCTTTATTCCTGATATATCTTCTAGCGTAGACATCTCATCTGCCGCTTCCACACCTGCATGTTCCTGTATCATAACTATACAACTTTGAAGATTTTGTACTACGCTTGCCATATTAACGCTTACATTATAAGGAGTAAGGTCTTCACCATATTGAGAAATTACATCTTGTTGCAATATTTCCAGTGTTATGTGCAGCTCATGAAGAGGTTCAGCAATTGTAGCCATAACTTCGCTGTTTTCTTTCATGCTTTCAATGTTCTCAACAATCTGTTGATTCAAAACAATTATATTTTGATTCAGTTCACAAAGAGGTGTAGCAAGAGTTTGAGCAAAAGATGAGACTTCTGAAATATCAGATAAATGTTCTTCTTCGGCTGCACTAGATTTTATAGATGCGACACTACGTTTTAGTTCCTCTAAAACAGGACAAATACTCTCTAATGTAGGAGTTATTCTTAATTTAAAATCTTGTGTAGATTCTATTGTTTTCACATTTTCAATTGCAGCTATCATATGATCTATATGTTCTACAGCCATTTTGGCCTTTGTTTCATCATATGCATGTGGAGGAAAGTCTTGTGTATGTTCGGAATCAATACGCATGCTGACTTCTTCAGCAATGTTGATAGCTTCTTGTATACCGACCAAATTGTCAGCAATATTAGTGAGAATGGAACAGTTTAGCTCGGAATCAAAAACATTTGTTATGAACTGATCTTGAATAATTCTTAAGGTATTATTGAGGCTGGCAAGCGGCAAACCGTTGTCCACATCTAGATTCTTTATGGAGTCATTGATTCTATTAACTGCATCACAAATTTCCATAAGATTGAAATACTTCTTAGACTCATTACACTCTATAACATTTTCTAAGACTTTAGTTAAGTTTTTGTGGAATACAGTCATATGATTTTTGACTTCTGGCATCGGTTCTAATCTAGGCAGATTATTTTCTAAGGCAATTAAAATCTGAGCCATCTTTTGTAGTGCATCTAGTTTATTTTCACTCTGCAAAACATCAAACGTTCCCACATTCGTTTCAATAACTTCAATTTGTGACGATATTTTATTCAGATTTTCTTTAATTGAAGCCAACGCCTTTTTCAGTACGACATGGTCGTCGGTTCCAGATTCTGTGGATAACTGCTCAAAGGAATTCCTTAATTTAACTACTGATTCCATGACAGTTTCAATTATTTCAGTGTTGTATTTATATAAGGAAGTAGTTGATTCTTTTACTGAAAGTATTTCTATTTGTTCCAAAGCTGTTTGCAGATCTTGTATCGATCCTGACATATCATTAAGTATCACTTCACTGTTTCGAACTTTAGCAACGTTTACAATTTTTCCACTATCAGCACTTTCAGCTATACAAAGTAGGGAATTAAGAGGACTTTTTAATTCAAACACCGCTTTTTGGGTATCTCTCAGATGCTTAACTTCAAGAGAAGGTTCATCTACTTTAATTTCACTCGCTTCGCTAAGAAGATTTCTAGTTTTGATAGTGTCAGTGGAGAACTTAATAACTGTGCTCATTTCGTTATTCAACGACTCGATTTCCATGAGAACTCTGTCTTCAGTGACTAAGTAGTCTTTGGATGTAACAGCATTGATATCTGAGATCAGTTTCTGCATTTCACTGCCACATTTTTCAATAAATGCTACACAAGTTTTTTTAACGAGAGTTTTACTATCACTTTCCATATCAATGCATTTTTCTATAATAGTCAGGGATTGTTGAAGAGCTTTCAGTGGCTGAGGCATGCTGTTAAATAATGTACTGCTAACTTCTTTAGATTCAGAGGCTGATTCTTTAGCAGCGTCTGCAATACTGTGTATTTCTGACAGCGGGGATATTAAACTACTGATAATTTCTAAACTTCTTGAAGCAGTTGCTGCCGATGACATCAATTCTGACTTGAGAATAATATCTCTTTCAATTATTTGTACGTCATTGATAACTTTAGATAAAGAGGAACTTATATGGGACATCTTTTCTTTGAATTCTTCGTCAGAGATTTTGGGTTTCTTTGGCATTTCTAATTCAAATGATTCTTTTTTACGAAGAACTTCTTCTCTAGATTTGCTTACAGATTTCTCACTGCCTGAACTTGATCGTCTAGAACTGCGACTAGTTCGTCGCTCCCTTTTCGGTTTAACAACTGGAGACTGCTCAGCATCTAACGAATGCTTCATAGCATCATCTTTAAAAAGACAAGTCTTTGAAGGCTCCGATGTCTCTGGACCATCTTCTCCTGATGGCTTGGAAGATTTCGACTTAGGTTTCCCAGAACTGTGTGCACTTGCAAAGCTTTGAAGATCACTTTCAGAGATAGCTTGAGTATCATCGTCTCTTCTTTCTTCAGATAATGATTGATCACGTGATAAACTGAAGAAGTCATCGGCGCTTCTCTGAGAATCTGACTTTTTCCGTCCAAATTTGAGCGGAATGTCAGATTTTTCTTCTGATAACAACGCCATTGTCTTTTCTAGGTAATCTTCTCCTCCAACTTCAATGTCTTGATCTAATGATAGCTGAGGCGGTCCGTTCTCATCGGCTATCGATATATCTTCAATATCTGCTTCTGTACGCATATCTTCGTCAGGAGAAACAAAGTATTCCGGTGAAACGTCAATTATAACTGCTTCCATCAACAAATTGCCTGATGTAGATGTTTCTTTCACGAACCTTAGAGGAGGAAGCTCGACTACATTGTGTTCTGTTATGTTCTCTGATAGCTGATCAGCATACATTTCAACTATTTGTAATGCTTCTTCTTCCGTCAAATCTGGAGTTTCATAGAGAGATACTGACACTTCTTTGCCATCGAATGAGAATGAAATCTCTCCTTTGTCATCAAGCGTGGTGATATCACCAACTGGTGTATCATACATCTGTGAAGTTCTTTCTTCGTGAATGGTACTCAGGGATAAATTTCTTTGTAGAGCTTGTTCTTCAGCTTTCTTTTTCTTGGCTTTCATGGAATCGTCGAATCCGAGCAGAGACGCAGAACTGGCGGCGATGCCCATACAATTCTGCGCTTCACAAGTATAAGTTCCAAGACAACAAGTGCCGTCTTGCCCGGATATTATTCTGTGGATATCACCAGGTTTTAATTCTTCGCCATCTTTGTACCATTTGAGGATAGGTTGTGGGACACCGATGACCTTACATTCCAGGTTCACGGCTCCCTCTTCAGACAGTATGGCTTGGAGGTTCTCAAGGAATCTCGGTTTCTTATAATGTCTAGGTATGATTAGTTTAAGAAAACATGAGGTTACGCAGTGTCCGAAGTCGTTCATCGCGACACACTTCCACTCGGCTTGGTCGAGGAATTCGAGGCTTTGGATGTCTAGGTAGAACACCCCGCGGTCTTCCCGGCCATGGTGGCAACGAGATGTCTCGTCCACCGGCTGGTCGTCTCGGTACCACAGTACCGATGGTTCAGGCGGAATGGCGACTGAAACAAATAAATAAGTCCAATTTTTTATTTGAGAATAATTAACAATGGTTTAACAGTCAAAATAAACCATAGTGCTCTGATCATATACACAAAAGAAGAAATAGCAGCTTATTATCCCTACAAGAAGAATCAAGAAGAAAAATCTATGGTTATTTAATAGATAGCTGAGGCTGTAAAGCAACCCCTAAAACCCTAAAAAATTTCGCTACCTGTACGAGTCCAAAAATGGCCCCAATTTCAGCATAATGCTAACATTTGGAAAATGAGAGGTGCTTTGGACACAGACCAGAGATTAATGCAGGCTATAAAATAAATAAAGCAAATAATTAATTCTATTCTATTCTATCCCGCCGCCAAGTCGCAGGGTCACGTGCATTTAGACATGTTTTTTTTTATATTTAGAGGTTTTTATCCAAAAGAAAATGTCAACCTCTTGTACTATTGTCATTACGTAAAAAAGTTATTCCAATTACCTTTAACAGTAAAACGGAATGGCTCATCAATCTTCGCTTCAACGCTCTTCAAGCCCTGAATAAACTTCGGCGCCTGATTCTTGGAGAACAGCTGTAGTTTTTCTTCTTCATTCAACTGGTTCTGAATATCCTCCACGGTCAGCTCAGCAGAACTGCTGGCCTGTCCCATGCAGTTCCTTGCGATACAACAGTAAGACCCCAAGGAGTTGGTTCCCGTGAGTTGGTAGACGTCTCCAGGCTTCAGCTCTTGACCGTCTTTGAACCAGCTGAGGACTGGAGTGGGGAAGCCCACGACCTTGCACTCGAAGGAGACTAGCCCCTCTTCTGTTAGTACTGCCTGAAGGTTCTCCATGAATCTCGGCTTTCGATAGTTTTTGGGCACTGTGGACAAAAGATGGTATGAATTGATAGTTAGGGCTCAATCTGTTAACTTATAATGACTGTGTTCCAACTTTGTATACATTGCACTGTAACAAATGACTTGTTATCTACAATTTTGTGTTCCAAATTTGTTATTTAAGTACCTATAAGTTTTTTGTGAAAAAAAAAAACGTGAATTATTGAGTGGCAGAAAGTCACGCGGCGCGCATTGCGGCGGGTCGCTCTCTCACTTGGAGAGCAATGAACGGAAATACGCGCCTTACTCCGCGTTGCGCGCCGCTTTGCGCTACGCGCGAAATTCCGCATCTCCATAATTGAGTCCTTAGTACTCATTTCTGATAAATTATAGAATTATAGATGCATAAACGCGCTTTATTAAATGTATTGAGACAAAAGCGAACGCGCTCTACAGTGCTGCCACCTATAATTATTTTAGTCGTCTCTCCTACGTCCGTCCGCTCTGTAATATGTTATGTGGGTGTGTAATTAGTTCATTACAAATATTAAATAATTAGTACAAATACAAGTTAATACATTACATTGACCTCGGTCCTGACTTATACAACAAAATTAACAATTCCTGCCTGTTATTAAAATAGAAAAAGATACTTACAGGTAGAATATTTACATAACGCAGCGAAAGCATTAATGTATCTTTTCGTTTATCCAATGCCCAAAAGGATTCGACGCGGGCACAAAAAACAAAATCAAAGAAGGTGTCTCACCATCCATGCTGACGTAGCAAGTGGAGATGCCGACGCGGCCACCCGTGCTCGTCGCGACGCATTTCCACTCGCCCTCGTCCGGCCACTCCGCACACGGCACCTCCAGCAGGTAGCCGCCAGCGCCGTCTTCTAGGACATGGTACCTTAGGACAGGTAAGGAAGATTGTAGAATAACAACATAAAATAAATGTTCTTACAAAATAAATCCTTTTTTTTTTCACACAGAAAAGAACTCTTTCTGTGTTCTGACTTCTGTGGTGATCGCCACTAGAACGGCGCTATCGAATAAAAACAAGACCCGCACATTTTTTGGCTTTTTTAGATAGATCTTGTTAACCCTCGATAAAAAAGAGTGGTGTTAGTTTCTAGTGTGTATCTGTCTGTGGCATCGTAGCTGCAAAACGAATGGACCGATTTCAATACAGTTTTTTTAATTGAAAGCTGGTTTAATCAGGTATCATCTTAGCTATGTTTCATGAAAGTCTGTTCAGCTGTTCAAAAGTTGCAGCTCTTTTTCTAGTTGGAGTTGGGGGTTCCTGGCCGTTGGGTTATTAATGTTTTTAAAAAGAGATTGAAGGTGCACCTAATTTATAACTGATATTTCTTAATTACTATGATAGATCAATGTCTCCTTTATAATTAAATTAATTTTAGTTAAGTATTCTATTTTGCGGGAAAATGATGGATAGTGTCTCATGTAGAAATTTCTAAAGCTTATAACTCAGGCATTTAGTCACCAATTTTAATTATTTCGTCAACTATGGTGTTCTTTATCTGCCTACTTTAAGGGAATAGACAATATTTGTCAATTTTTAATAATATCTAGTCAATTAACGTATTCTGAGATTAGACGCCGCGCGCGAACGATTTAAAAATTACCGTTTTTACCTGACGCTTACCATAGATACTATTGTTTAGGGACATGGCTTACCGTTCGCTGGGTTCTATCTTGCCCTCCTTGTTGTACCAGACGACGCTGCGCGGCCAGGGCGGCACCACGATGTGGCAGCCCAGCGTCAGCGGCTCGCAGATCCTCACGAACTGGTCCTCCAGCTCCTTCGTGAAGATCGGCGGCGGTTCCGGAGTTACACTGCTAGAATTTTACGGTAATATTAAATTTTAGCTTCCTAGAATCTAATTTTTAAAATCGTTTTATTTGAAACCAATTTTATGACTTATGCGAGTTAACGACAAAATGCGATGTTGCGATCTTGTGTAAAGGCTTACGATTAATATCATGATAATAAAGTCGCAAAAAAAAGGTTGCTTTATGGGATTATTGTAGACATAATTAGGAACAACTTTTATTAAGAAATCAAACCTAAAATCGTGGAGGAAAAATCTGCAGTTCCATACAAATAAATCATTTTTTTTTTTTATGGTTTCAATATTGGTAGGTACCGTTATAAAAGTTGTTGATAATGATAAGTAAAATGACCGCTTAAAGCAAGTGTTCTATTTAAATATACACCCTGTATCTAATACTCGCATTTCGATCGGCAAAATTCGGATGTGACGGAATTACCCGATTGTACCTCCAGCTTGTATTGTATTGTACCTGGAGCTCGGTCTCGCAGATCCCTCCCTGCTGCCGCGTCCGACGACATGGACCTTGGATGAGGAGTACGCCCTGCCCATGCAGTTGACAGCCTCGCAGGTGTACGTGCCCAGAGACGTTGGGTCCTCGGCGTTAGCGGTTAAGGCGAACACATCACCTGCTTTTATTTCGCGACTGTCCTGTGAGCGTTAATTGAAAAAGAAATTAAATAACACATCCTGTATATTTATACAGGATACCTACTTTAAGGGCTTATTGTATACGTACATCATCATGAACAAAACAGAAAACGCGAAAAAAAAATCTGCTGTTCTAGACGAGGATAATTTTTTCGCGATTTCCGTGTTGGTCCTATAGTAATAGTTGTTCATAATGATGAGTACAATAATAACACTCCTCAAAGCATGTGTAGGTACATGCGTTTGGGTCGAGTTGGTATTGAAGTTTTGTATGGGACAGCTCCTAATTTTTTAGCGAATACGATATTGCGGCCATAGAGAAAATAATTCAGTTTGATGGTCTTATTTTTATTTTTCTTTAAAAAACATTGCCCCTCACTAGGATTTCTCCTGTATCGAGGGTACAGTTTACAAACATACATGTCACATGCACACACAACCAGACCCGAAACAACTATCTGTAGATCATACAAATATTTGTTCCGTGCGGGGATCGAACCCGCGGCACGTAGCGCAGAAAGCTAATCGCTTAGCCACTGCGCCAACCGTGTCGTCAAAACCACACTCACGTCGCGTCACGTCGGTCTTATCCACACTCTTAAATAATATGATCACTCATTTCTGATACTACGTTGTATAATAACCATTACCCCGCAATCGCAGCACGGTTGTGGGAACGTCTCCTTCTCATAATTTCGGAGACAAAGCAAAGCTCTTCTAAGAATTCGGGGTTTTGAGACAATCCTTCAATAAGCTAACCGTCAAAACCCCCGACTCCAACCACAAAAAGAGCTGTAACTTTTGAACGGCTGAACAGATTTTCATTAAACATACCTCAGATGATACATGATTAAACTAGCTTTCAATTAAAAACAATTGCATTGAAATCGGTCCATCCATTTTGGAGCTACGATGCCACAGACAGATACATGGACAGGTACACGTAGATAAAAAGATTTTTTTTATTTTTTTTCACCCCCCTTTTTTTTGCGTGTGTTAAAAAGATGTTTACCTTGAACCACCGTAGCATGGGTGTGGGCACGCCGACCACTTTGCATTCAAGCGAAACGGTCCCCTGCTCAGTCAAGAGCGCGCGGAGCTCTTCTACGAATTCGGGACGCTTGTACGCTTTTGGTACTGAAAAATAAATATTAAAACAACTAAAAGATAAAATAAAATAATGGTTAAAAAAAACAAGTTAAAACTATAACATAATATTTTATTGATTTATTTATTTATCAATTAATGCACACATAAAATACATGAGAAATATGAAGTAGGAGCATAAAGTACAAAGGTACTGCTTATTTCTAAAGAAATCTCTTCCAGAAGACCTGCGAGAGGAGAGATTAAAAGGAAGAAATGTCTGTAGACAGTAGACACGTAATGTACACACACACAATGTAAATTTAATATGGCTACTATAGATTTAAAATATCTAATATACAAGGTACCCTTTCTAGTTCGGATCCCTTTAAATGGTTATTAGTACTCATCATTTTGACCTACTTTTAATATGGTGCCAACCCTGAAAACTCGAACGAAAAAACACAAAAACACCTGTGGGCCAACCATGAAAATGTCCATCCGAAATTTCGGAGCGAAACGAAACACGAAGCATATAGCGACCATTAAGTTTCATCGGATTTATCTCTTTCGTTCGGGAACCATAAAGTACGTTCGTGATTGAATGAAAGATGAGAAGTCTGTTCTCGCATACAATAAATAGAACATTCTATACAAATAATTCGATATTACTTCACTAAATGTATGGACCAGCCGTGTTATTTTTTCGTGATTTCAGGCTAGCTCACATTAAAAGTTGTTCAAAATGATGAGTACAAAACCGTAAACGGATCGAGACTAGAAAGTTAGGATTTTACATAATAACTATTACTAGTGGTCGCCCAGTGGTCGAAATTCGACCACATTTATATAAAAAAACAGCTTTCTGCACTTCTTCTCCATATGAACTTTAACTATGCCAAATCTCACAATCTTTCGTGCGCGCAATATGCTTAAAAAGGGGTACAAAGTTTTCTCTTCACGTATTAAATATATAGATAAGAACTCAAAATAAGGTACCTATTAGGTATTTATCAATTAGATAAAGTACCTTTTTGGAAACTAAATAAAATTTTGAATCTTTGCACAAAGCTAGGTAGAAAGAAAATTAAACTTTTATGCGGCCAAGAAATTATTATTATAACAAAGATATGGGTTATAGATATATTCTCTGAAGTTCAATTCCCATAATTAATTTCATACTACGATTAAAAGTTGACCGAACTGAGATTATAATAAGGATTGACAAAAAGTCGGTATTCTACTCCTTTTAAAGTTCAGTCCGATTTCAGTATGATGTATTCACAACTTACAGACTAATTTCAATCGAATTTTGACGTTTATTTATTGGTTATATTATTATTTATTTTGTTTGGTTTCAATCAACTTTCGATCTCATTACAATGTAAGTTCACGTTTGACGTTGTTTGTTAGTTTAATTACGAGAATTTGCCTTCTGTGGTGTAAAGCAAGACAAATACGCTGGCTTTAGTTAGAGGCTCACTTTGAATGCCTTTGAGGTATAATGGTCGCCAATTAACCATTCATGACCGTTTTGCAATTAGTCCAATCATAGCGTCCGTGTTATAATTATAGGAGTTTATACAAGGTGGCGACACAAAGCGACGATGTTAATTTATACCATGCTGTACTCATTCGTCTGAGTAAAGAAGCTTTTTAATAATGTTTTATACGTATAAGCAAGTATTTCACTAAACAAGCGGTGATAGCCCCATCTCAAGAACTAAATTATTCTACTAAACTGATTCTAAAAATTCACCAAACCACAGCAGGTCAATGTTTGGATTAAGGCTTAACCCTTTTTTGTTTGTGTCCTAGTTATGTATATTTTTAATTAGTTTTACTATTGTAATTAATTTTTATTGTTGTTTTTTTGTCTAAGTTTCTTTTTTGTTTATTATTTCGGTGTCGGTTACAATGTGATGACTGATGTCTAAAGTCTGCGCGGAACTTGTAGGCTGCGCCTTAGGTGGGGACGGGGGTGAGGGCGGCGGCGGTTGGTTGCCTATTGTTGACGGCGCGCCGTACTGAGTAATTTAAAAAAATTAAAATTGGAAATTATACTAAGTTGTTAAAATTGTTGTGCCCGACAGGGTCCATGTGAACATATAATTATTATTATGAAGATCTTGTAAAACACATGTGATATGCAATAAAGAATTGAATTGAATTAATGACAAAGCGGGCCACTCCGTCCCACCGCTCACATACCTAAGGCGCGGCCAACTAGTTCTGCGCGGACTATAATAAACGTTTTTTCTTTCTTTCTTTCTTTCTCATTCTGAGAAGAGGCTTGTGTCCAGCAATGGGAGAGAACGGCTGGTTTATTTTATGTAGGTACCTCACTTACCAAGTACATTAAGGTGCGCAGAGCAACTGGCTCTGCCGCCCGCGTTCTCGGCGGTGCAGGTCCATCGGCCGGCGTCGTCGACGCTGACGGCCGCGACGTCTGCGCACCAGAAGTTGCCGTCGCGCGCCAACGCGACCCGCTCCGCCTCCAACAAACGTCGCTCGTTGCGGTACCATGTCACCTGGGCATATATTAACAAAATGTATAAAAAAAAGTCTTAAACACTCTTATGAGGTGCTCAAATCACCACATATGTGCGACTCCATAATGGGCAACCTCTGCGCGCGCTTGCGACAACTTTAGATAATGGTTTTTTTTAAAGGAATAGCAATATGGAGATTTAAATCTCTCAAAATGATGGTAACAATATTTTTTTCATCTCACGGAAAGGCTTTCTTTATTTTTCGAAATCTAAGCGCAAAAGTCTATTTTATCCGCTAGCGTGGAAAAGTTATTCGAAATTCGAACTTGACGAACTATGGTGTGGAGCAAATAAGTCGATGTTCGCTACCAAATGCACATCGTTTCATTTCTGGGCATCATTTGGACCAAATCCTGTAAGATTGACAATGTCCTCTAACGGTCCATGCATAGGTACTTTGTTTAACAGATCAGTGGCCCATTTCCTTAAGCCTAAACAAATTATAAAATTCGCTAGTGCTATCATTCGCAAAAATTATAAAAATAACTGCAGAATAATACCTAGTAGCAATAAAAAATAAACATTTATTTTATTATTTTCAAAACACTAAATGTTGATGAAACCCGACAAGACTGAGTTCTGAATTCAGTTAAATTATAATTGCAATTTCAGCTTTATTAATAATGGAGAGAGGGTTCTAGTAGGACACTTAGTTATTTTCTTCAAAATTTTAATGAAGAGCGCAGAGCATTTCTTGTTACGTATGAAATCAAACATTCGCAGAGGCATTTCAAGTCGGATATTATAGTATAATGAATTCGCAAAATATTTTACGCATTAAGATGGTACACCAATTAATTATATCAAGGGTTCTTCAACATAGGTAAGTGTGGTATTCGCCATTTCGAATTACACCTAGATTGGTTACTAATTAGTTAATTATTTTGATGGACGCTGTGTATTTAGTAGGTGAGTAGGTAAGATGTTGAGATGAACATGCACATTTTGTGTAGGAAAGCAAACTATAGGCATAGTAGGTGATATTAAAAAAAATAACTTGTGTAGGTACTATTAAATCAATTTCTATAAAGTTATTATTTAATTTTATTAGCCCAATATTCGACTTGAAAGTGAGCCATGACTTCATGCGTGTGTCAAATTAAATCCAGAATATAACAAAAGTTTATAATTAACCGTATAAGATCCACATTTCAAAAATAACTTCTTTTCATAATTCGCACGCAAACTTCCCGACGCCATCTTTGTTTTTCCGGGAGCTGTCAGAAGAAGCGCGGGAACTCAATAACAGTTTATATATAGGTACCTACTACAACGGATGTGGTTTAAAATAGAGGAATTATGTCACGAACAGCGTTGTTGGACATTCCGATGTATCTCAAGGTTCTTTCGCGGCGTTAATGAAACTATGTAGCGGGTAATCTTGGGACATAGTAGTCTCGACGAGACACGAAAGAAAAGTTGGCGATTTGTAAATTAAATATCCACTGGTTTAGGTTCTTAATCGATTTTGGCTACATTTCAACGCTCAATGCTCCATTAAGAATACTATCAAATTACTGAAAATAAACTTCAAAACCCAACATTCGCCATCGTATAATAAACTTCTTGCATTTGTTTCGAACGTCGAACGTCAAAGAAATGCGTAGGCACGATCGCGCGCAAATTCTTTATTGTTTTTGGACGTTTCTGGATTTATTTTATTACAGTATAAAAATTATAAGATTTTTTTGAAAAATCAATGCGTTTATATACGGCATTAGCACCTGGATCCAATACATGGAAGATATTTTCTCACGTGTGACTATGCTATAAGTTTTTTTTTAATCACTAAAACGTCAGACACTTGTGGTGTTGCCCGTCGATAAAAATCCAATTTTTACTCACCAATCGAATTACCCAATATCGTTACAACACTAGCTATCTCTGCACGTTATTTTTGTCACATACTATTTAATTTTTAATTAAATTAAAAACTGCTTTCTATCTCAGTTATATTTGGTTGATTGGTATGTGAAGAGCCCTTCGGCATAAATCAAGCAGATAAGAGCGTTTATCTGCCAACATGTTGGCCTCGGTTACAGACTTTGGCTCAGGAGGGAAAGACGAATACTTTATGTATGACGGAGAAGAAATTACTGAACGAAAATGAATCTTGTATGTGTTATGCGTAACAGATTGTGACCGTCTGCCCTTTATTGATACAATGTATTTTTGGTATATTTTTTATAATAACGGCCTCTATTTGTGAAAAAGAAAAAAATAGAGGTAAGTATGTCACATCGTGAGGAAACCTATACATCTTAAAAGGCCTAATAAAGTTCTTGATGGTGAGTGTAGTCCGCCAACCCGCACCCCGTCAGCGTGGTGGACTAACGCCTAACACTTCTCGTTCTGAGAAGACTGCCATGCCCAGTAATCGGACAGTAATGGGCTGGATTTATTACTTTTTAGGTATTATTTATTATGTATGGTTATTTAGTAGGTATGTACTTTTTTAATGTTGAGTCAGTATAAGGGTGTCACCACACCCACCCGTCCCGCGTGCATCGGTTGCCGTTGGTTGACTTTCGACATCGACTACTGTCATTTTCGGTCGGTGGGTAACACCCTAAAGTTTATTTTTATATGTTATTAGTGAAGAATAAGTGATTTAATAAAACTTTTCATCAGCAACCGCTATTGTCACAACAATGATTGAAATAGAACAAGCTTAAGGCTCAACTACCACTGGCGTAGAATCGAAGAGAAGCGTTGCGATATATACTCACACTTTAATAGTAGGTATATTGAATTCTATCTCCATTAACTAACGTACTAATTTATATAAAGAACATTTAAAAACGCGCGGCACGGCGTCGCACGCATTGTTGCGACGGAGAAAAAACTATAGGAGGGAAGCGAAAATATTCTAAGTTTATGCGTGATATTTTCTTTATACAAAGTATATTAGAATCTGTTAGATAATGGAGATTTATTTAAATATACCGTTATGGTGTATGTATATGTCGCGACTCGTCAGTTCGACTCTGCGCAGTGGGAGTTGAGCTTAAGACTGCGTTTCCACTGAATCTGACCGGAGCGGAGAGGTGACAAAATAAGCAATAAGTTTCCAGTATTTTCTCCGCTCATCTAAGTGACGTGACAATACTCGTATTCCATTGGTTATTTTTTCTCCTCTCCACTCCACTTCGCTTCAGTGGAAAAGCAGCCTTAAGCATGTTTTGATAGAACATAGCTATATTCTATTCCGAATCCTAGCCTAGGGAGTGTGTAATTGTATGTAGGATTTATGTTTGTAACTGTATCCACGATACAGTTGGGAATAGTTGGGATGCTACTGTGCGCAATGTTATTCTCAAAGGAAAAAGATATAAACTTTTGTGATCTCACCTTACACTCGGTGGAGCTGATGATCTCGACGAGGAAGCGAGTTCTGGTGCCAACCTTCACGGTGAGGTCCTGCAGACGGCGCAAGAAAGTTGGCGGGTCCTCGCCTGTGGGCGCCTCGTCCGCGCACACCTCGAGGCGGACGCAAGAAGTGTTGGTGCCAGCTGCATTGCTCGCCTAAAAAAATATATTTAAACATAAAGAAGTTTGTCCGTGATTTTGAAGATTGCCGGCACGTTACAATTATTTTATGATCAACGCAAGTTTCACACGAGTTTTCGATCATAAAAATCCATAAGATACAAACATAAACTCATTCTGAGTTATGCTCGCCTTTGTGCATATATTTGTAAATTGTATTTTTTTTTGTATATTCCATATTTTGTGTAGATTAAGAATAAACTACTCGTTTTATTTGAAGATCTAAATTGGAGCTACCTGTCTATTATCATGGTTCCAGCTAGTGGCACGGGATTATTAATAATGTAGTAATAATGTAATAATGTAACACATTTGCTCGTAAAGGGTCTCTTATTTCACCAATTTCAATATCGTAATGTATCTCTTTACGCACTTGTGCGTTATTGTAATGTAAAACGCACGGTTTACGAGTATCAAGTTGCTCCGTCTAAAAAGAACGGTACTTTTTTAAATCTTAGCAAAGAGTTTTTATGTCAGAAAAGTGGTGGATCGATTTCGCGAAAGGGCCAGGTGGTTAAGCACATGGTACGAAACTTCGAGATGATTAATAAAATATATTAATAAGTAATGGAGGTTTACCACCAGCTTGTATAAAAGAACTTTCAAGACTTTATTAACAGAAATATTATAGTATACTTATATACAGAAACTCATTCTGAGTTAAGCTCGCCTTTGTTCATACGTTCACACATCGTACAACAATACGAATTTGTGTAATATTAATTTAATGTTGAAACAAGATACCAGTCTCTATTTGACGTGTATTTATTCTTACTAGTCCCAGCCCCAGCCCAGTGACCAGTAGCCCAGTGGTCGAAATTCGACCATAATTTTAGTTCTCCATGTAAACTTTAACTTTGCCAAATCTCACACTCCTCCGTGCGCGCAAAGTTGGTCCAAAGTTTTCTCTTCACGTATTAATATAATATACTTTATTATTATTTTTTTTATTATTATGAGCCCGTAATGTCCCACTGCAGGGCAAAGGCCTCCCTTCCCTCTTTCCATTTCTCACGGTCAGTTGCGATCTGGGGCCAATCCTTTATGAAAATGTCCAGCTCATCCCGCCATCTCCTTTTGGGCCTGCCGCGCTGTCGTTTCCTGCCGTTCGGGACCCACTCTGTGGTTACTTTAGCCCATAGCTCCTCCGACATGCGGCAGATGTGGCCAGCCCAATTCCACTTCAATTTGGCAGCTGTTTGGCCTACGTCAGCAATTTGTGTTTTGGAACGAAGCATCGAGTTTCTTAAGCGGTCCGTAAGTTTGACTCCCAGGATGCTTCGTTCCATAGCTCGTTGGCAAACCCCGAGTGCGGACTTCTGACGGAGCGTTAGTGACCATGTCTGCGCTCCATAGGTGAGGGTGGGGAGAATGCACATGTCCATGAGTTTTCTTTTAAGTGAAAGAGGTAGAGGTCCTTTCAATAGTTCTTTCATCGACCAATAGCTCTTCCAGGCATTTTCGGTGCGTCGAGCAACTTCTTTATCTTGTCTCGCCTGGAAGGAGACTATTTGGCCGAGGTATATGTATTCATGGACATATTCAATCCCCACACCCCCAATTTCTATGTTGCGTTCTATGCTGTTCGTCATTAATTTGGTCTTAGACATGTTCATCGTGAGTCCGACCTCGAGGCTGGCGTGGCTCAACTGTTCGAGCATTAGGCCTAGTTCAGCTGCCGAAGAAGAAAAAAGTACAATGTCATCGGCGAAGCGAAGATTGGTCAATCTCTTTTCTCCGACGACAATGCCCTTATCCCACCAGAGTGTATTTAAGTTTTGGAAGATTTCTTCAAGCGTGGCTGTGAAGAGCTTTGGAGATAGCGGGATATAATATACTATAGATTCTTTATTGTAGTGCACAAATTATGGAATATCTATACAAAAATATAGTTTCAGTTTAGTTTCTGTATTTAGTACACTATTTCTGATAATAATGTCTGTTTCTATGATGATGAGCAAATTAAAATATTTTACTTTAATAACTTTAACTTCGGTTTACTTCGCATAATATTAATTAATAGTAACGAAACTTTTTGTTATTTATTCAAGGATATTTAGTACAGTTGATAATATTAAAATGACTTCGGTTTTGTTCATAGAAAATTAATTAAGTTAATCCAGCCCAGGACTGTCCCACTGCTGGGCACGGGCCTCTTCTCAGATTGAGAAGGATTAGGCCTTAGTCCCCCACGCTGGCCTAGTGCGGGTTGGCAGACCTACACACACCATCGAGAACTTTATGAGGCCCTCTAAGATGTGCAGGTTTCCCAACGATGTTTTCCTTCACCACCTTCACCAAATTGTGATCCACACATGAATTCGAAAAGCCAGAGGAGCGGGCTGGGTTCGAACTTAGACCCTCCTGCATGGTAGGCAAGCGTTCAACCGCCAGGCTATTTGCCGCTTTAAAATTTTTTTTAGGGCTGATTTTTCAATCGTTATTTATTGTTTTAACCAACGAATAAGTTTCACAATTGACAGATTTTGTATAGGAAAGCTGTCAAAAATTCAAAATTCCCTCGGATAAAGTTATCTGGCAATTGAAAAATTAAATAGAAAAAATATCTTACATCTGTTCCAATAATACCTACTTGTATTTTACATTAGAAATTCAAGGGAATGCCATACCCGCAATGAAGTCATGTAAAAATATTTTTAATGGAATTCCGGTGGAAATGCGATGAAAGCGAATCGATTCTTAATTACTTAGTTACGATTCGAATAAGTATTTTCGTCCGTCTGACGCAGCTGTGGCAATATCCTGAAGTCGTTCAATGTTGCGGAAGGAGGCCAGACAGACAGGCACAGTATTGTATTTTACAAGCAGTACGTTGGAAGCGCTCTGTGACAGTAAACCGCTTTCTTGGTACAGAGAACTGTACCAACCGAGCATTTAGTCGATTCGTCTCGTGGGACGAATTGGTGTATTTGTTTGCACCATCATTATTCCATTCAAATTTTGGGTCGGTACAATGTTTTAAAATAAAATAGAAAACTTAGTACCCCTTTTTAAGCATATTGCGCGCACGGAGGAGTATGAGATTAGTTTATATGGAGAAGGAGTGCAGAAAGCTAAAATTATGATCGATATTCGACCACAAGGCGACCACTAGTATCTATATTTAGAGAGGTAAAATATTATGGTGGAATAAGTTGCTGGAAACGAATTTCGTGCGACGGTAATTGACGAACGATTCCACCAATTAGGTAAGTACGTACCTACCTACCTATGATGAGATTCCGAATTGTTTCTTGTATTATTTTAATTATACGCCCTTCGTCTAAGAAATCTAATCTTTCAGAATCGATCAGAGGCTCGTAACATTTTGATCAATCTATTATCCGGAACCACAGAATAAAATAAAATAGTATTACTACAGAATTTAATTATCACTTGCGATAACGGTGAAGGAAAACATCGAGAGGAAACCTGCACATCCTAAAGGGCCTCATAAAGTTCTCGATGGTGTGTGTAGTCCGCCAACTAGGTCAGCGTGGTGGACTAAGACCTAACCCTTCTTGAAGACGCTCGTGCCCAGCCGTGGTACAGTAATGGGCTGGATTTATTATTATTTATAACAATGTAGGTACTATTTTCGTGTCCGTATAAGTGTGTTACCACACCCACCGGACCCGCTTCGATCAATGTCATCGATCGATGATCGGCTGAATTTATTTATTTTATTTTTAATAGTACTACGTCCGAACACTGCATAGGTACAAGATCTTCGATGGTTAACTGGAACTGGATCCTTTGAACATTATATCCACTACGAAGGGAGGCAAAGGAACTGTTTCCAAAAGACTCCATTCTAAGGCTGTGCGGAGAGTACCGTAACTTTTTCTACGAACTGTTATTCATACTTTAATGGAATTTGTAGGTACAGGTTATTAGCTGAATGGACGTCGAGCGATGAGACGGTGGTACTGAGAAAATTCTTCGTAGATATGAAAGCGTTTATCGGACCATGTAACGTGTAGTAAGTAGAAGTCTTTTCACAAACTGTATCAACAGGCAGTGAAGGAAAATATAAATTGAAGGAAAGACCAGTATTTAATTTTATATTTACATAAGTTTAAACAAAGGAAAGTTTTTAACAGCTGCATAAAACAGGTTTCAGAAGATGTAAAGGAGCATACTCACTTGCAGTGTACATGTCGCAGTAAGTTTGTGAGGGTGACAATAATATTTTCATCGTTATAAAAAAAATCTTATTTTTAACCGACTTCCTAAAAAGGAGGAGGGTCTCAATTCCAATGCATGTATTTTTTGTATACTTTTTTCGCGATTATTTTGAAAATTATTTTTTGGTAATGTACTGTTTAAGCCACTCAAAATAGAAAAATAAAATGAACGTTACAAAAAAAATAAAAACCGACTTAAACTTACTAAAAAGTATAAAATAATTTTCTTAAAATCATATCAGCTTCTGAAGTCGGGGTCAATAACTCTTCAATGCACCTAGCTTGGCAGTGGCACCGACTTCAGAAGCTGTTAGGTTTTTTAAAGAAAATTATTTTATACTTTTTGTTTTTTGAAGTCTGTTTTCCCTTTTTTTAGTTGAAGAAAATCTTAGTTCTGTTGCCGTTAATCTGGCTTTTAATATTTTACTGCGACATTTTCCTTCACTTTTTATAGCATCCAATCTTCCCTATATCATACTCGCCCAATCCGTCTAGTGAGGGTTTTTCACAATACCTTGTCTGATTCGCATTCTCAATATAACTAGGTATGGGTAGTTACTTCATATTTAGGTCCTGCAAGTCTAAAAACGTAACGTAAATATCAATCTGAAGCCCAATTCTCATAATTCATTTTTAATATGACTGGAAGTTGACCGAACTGAGATTATATTTTGAATTGACAAAAAGTCATGTATTCTACTCCTCTTAAAGTTCAGTCCGATTCCAGTATGATTTGGATTCAATCTTCTTACAAACTCATTTCAATCTCATTTTTGACGTTTGTGTATAGACGAGAGGACGAGAGTGTCAATTTTATTATCTGTGTCAGTTAATGTTAGCAGAATACCGATTTGCCTTTTATTCAACTTTCGATCTCATTACAATATAATATAATGTCACGTTTGACGTTGTTTGTTAGGGTAGGAGAATACCATTTGTGACATTTATGACATTGGTAGTAGATCGGAATGAGATCCGAACTATATTTTGAACATTTTTAATTACGAGAATTGGGCCTCTGATGAATTTTGAATATAAACTTTATGCGAATCATTTTGCCTCATTAAATAAGTGTCCATCAGTGGCGAAGAGACCATAAAACCCAATTCCCGCCGGCTTCCCTTTAGGAATTAGTTTATGCATAGACCAAAGTAATATTATATTATTTACTCATCCAACTGACAAAAAAAAACATGTTATTCAGTTATGTCGAGCTCTTCCAGACATGACTATAATTATATAGATTACAAGAGACGGTATGAATTTTTGTCTTGCAGTGCAGTTGCAGTATGCTTTTTTTTGGAGGGCTTTTTTGGGACGGCTCTCCCTATGAAAATTTTCACCCTTCGCCACTGGTGTCCATTTTGTTATTTGTAATGTAAATCACTTACGATTTATTTAAAGCGCGTTTTTAGACCTGCAGGCTTTAAAATGTTAACTAAGTCTAAAATGTAAAGAGGCATACTCACTTGCAGTGTATACACATCGGTGTCACCGGTGCGGGCATTGGACACCGTCAGGCGTACACCGCCCGCGTCATCCGACGCCGTGAACCGTTCGTCTAACGACGCTCCCGCGCGACTCCTGCGCATCGCACAAAAATACTTTAGTAAAACAAAATTGTGGTATCAATTATTATTTTTTTTGAGTAATTGTTAGTTTTTCAAGATTTTACCATTTATTTAGGTAGTTTATTAAAACATGACTGCAACATTTTCATTTTCTATATGCGAAATAATAACTTTCGTATTTCTTATTAAAAATCGAATCAATTTATCTTAGATAAATATTTAAAGATAAAGATATTTACTAATATCTATCTTATACAAAAATCAATCTCGAGCTGATAGGTACACAATTTTCATTCCTTATTATATCTATAATATATCATGATATAATTTTCTATTTTAAACTAGTCTATGCATTCTTTGTATGATGCTTACTAAAACTAACATAAATATGGTATGAAATGATATGATGATAGCATAGCAAGAAACTAAACTGATGGAAGTTATGTGACGGATCCATGAAATGTAGGGAAATGATACAAAAACCTATCCTAATCAATAACAGTCTCTACAATACAAAATAAAAACAAAAGACAACTGACAAGTCACCAAATATCTGTCAATATCCGAACAGAACTAATATACAATCGCCTTAATATTTGTTATGCGTACAAACGCACAAACAAGATGCATAGAAGACCACGAGAGCGTACCAAAGACAATGACTGCAAACGTCAAAAGAATAGAGTTACAAAGAGGTCGCTGGCTTGATATAATAGGTATAATATGTTTGTATAAATAATACAGTGTAACACGACTTCTTATGATTTATTTCTTGTTCAACGAGTAATAAATCAAATCCCTTATGACTGTGATCATGTCTTTTAGTTCATAATTTATGTCTACTCATTTTGGAATGAAAGAAACAGGACTTATTTCGTAAAAGTCAACTGACGAAATCTTTTCCAATGACAAAGAACTGTTTAAACGAATAGTAAATTCTTTTCATCTTATCGTAGTGTAAAATATTCACAAAATAAACAACGAAAGCACTCCGATTCAACACCGATACAGTTTTAGTAGCTGCCGAAAAATAGCTTTAATCGAGAGACTCACAAACCGGAACGACATCGGCATTGTCATAATATGAATTATCGATTAAAATCGATTGTATTCTCACCGACCAAATTAGAATTTCCTTCTCTAGCGCTGAATAAAGATCTGCTTACGAAGTCATAAATAAATACTCAAATAGAAAACAATAAACTGCAGCATGTCATGTCAGATCAACCACGGATTATGCAAATAACTCTAAATAAAGATATGACGCAGTGATGAATGGAAGCCGTTGGCCGGTGGAGCTTATTTATTTCTAGTTACGCCGAACGGTTGCATGATATTTAACTGTCGGCCTACTGACTCTGACAACAGTGAAAATGAATTAAAGATGTACCTACTCTAATTTTTTTTAGTACTTTTAAAAGGTAGAATATACAAAGTGTATCAGAAATGCGTGGTTATATTTAAGGGTGTGGATCAGACCATCAAACTGAACAACTTTATCTATGGAGCAAACATCGTAATCGCGAAAATTTTATCAACTGTCCCATACAAAACTGCAATAACTAGGTACCCAATCCAAATGTATGGGAAAGCTGATAATTTTTTCGCTATTACAATGTCTGTACAATAGAGAAAGTTGTTCAGTTTGATAGTCCGATCCTCACCCTTAAATATGACGACGCAATTCTGATACACGTTGTATATCTCTACCTTTAAAAGTATCTGCCATTTCTCAGCCGTGTTAGATTTTGATTGAAAAGTTCGGATTGCATTTGGTTTGGGCATCCAGCCACCTCAAGATTGAATAAAATCTGATTCCATCCGGTTGTGAAAAGGCTAGAATACGGATAGAGATCCCATGTCACACACATAACACGGGACTGCGTATTCTATTAAAAGTAACTCGTCGTGTTTGTAACAGACGGAAAATCGACGAAGTTATAGGTACCCGTGTAGAACTTTGTTGACAATTTATTCCTTTTACTTATTTGATGTAAAGGGAAATTGCTACTTTATAGCATTTATTTACACAATTTATTAATTTATTTACACACTCACGATACGTTCCTGTGATACATTTCGTAAACAAAATGCTTTGAACGACTGTAGCCTGTTTAGAGTTAGTAATTATGTGTTTGGACGCTGAGCGCAAAAGATTTTAGCCTTGAGGATATTTGACCGGAAAATCTGCCGATTGTACGTACCTATACATAAAATTTTCGAAACCCAGTTGCTTAAAGAACATATTAAGTAAAAGTAGATAGACCTTCATTTATTCTTTATATAATGAGCTCATCACATAAGGGAATATGTCGCTCTATAATGCAAGGAAACAATGTACAATTTGTATATTATCTAAGTGATTACAATAATAGATAAACCTGTAGTTTGAAAACATACTGTCAACTGGTCTTTTGGAACTAGAACAAGTTATTACCAAAGGTGACACCGGTATAACAATGTAAATACTACGATTGCCAATACGTTTGCTAACTGTAGTGATTGTATCCATAGCTCACGAGCTGGATACTGTAACCGTCTGTGGACATCTACAGGCTGATAATAATATGGTCATGATCAAAAGACCAACAGCTAACTTGGCCTTCGGTACGAGAACTTGGAAGCGAACTCGTGATCACATCCCTTTCAACACAGCGGCCCTGCGCTCTCCCAAAATAAATTACGTTGCGATATATTTACTGGTCGCCAAAATCGTAGTCCAATTATTGCATATAGCAGTGATCGGAAACTAATGCTCTAGTTATCTGAAGTGGGATAGTTTTACGTGGAGTAATATAGATGATGAACAAATTATTAATTATTTATTATTATTATTATTTTTATCTTCTCTCTCATAAGTTGTCAATATGTCTGTGCCGAATAAATGTTCTTTTCTTTCTTCTTACAAATAATGATTTATTTTGTTCAGAATAAAATCAAAATGTGTACAACTTTTTGCTCAATATTATCATTAGGGCGTAAATAGACGGTCCTTAAAATATCCGCACCTAATAATGTATCAACCCCATATATTTTTATTTTTTAATCTTTTTTCTGTAACGTGTGCGTACAGTTTACAAACATGTCACGTACACACCATCTATACCCGGAACAACTATCTGCAGACCGTACAAATATTTGTTCTGTGTGGGGACCGAACTCGCAGCACGTAGTGCAGAAAGCCAATCACTTAGCCTTTAAGCCAACCGTGACTTTAACAAAATCCCTTAGTTTCGTTTTATCCACGGGTAGAGATGAGGTATCTAAAATAATGGTTCACTATTCTTTGCAGTAGCTTATATTATAGGTTCCTGTTGAACGCATACCTTTCATGCAGGAGGGTCTGAGTTCTAACCTAGCTCGAACCTCTGGCGTTTAGAAGTCTCGACAGTGTGTATATTCCGCGAACCCGCACCAGGCCAGCGTGGTGGACAAACGCCTATCCCTTCTCATTCTAAGAAGGGACTAGTGACCCATGCTCAGCCGTAGGATATAAGTGAGCTGAATTATTATTATTATTTATTTGAAATATTTGCCAGAAGTAACACACAAAATTACACTTTGCCTCACTTTCCCACCAAGACGTCAGAATTCTCAGTAGTCAATGTCCTACCCGGCTTCGCCCCACATATCGCGGCCTTGTACTGCGCGCGCGACGGTTTGTAACTACGTATTGTACGTAGGTATAGTTCAGCGCCAGAAAGCATCATGTCGCGTACCATTGCCAACAGAATAATGTCATAACTTTTCTTAACCTTTAGGACCGTCGGATGGCGCTAAAAACATATTATAGCCGAATCGGAAGGTTGTTAAAAATGGCGAGGGGCTTAAAAAATATATATAGTGAAAATAAAAATGAATAAAAATTTAAATAAATATAAATGAATGGTACATGACGTCATGGGCCGCGCGGCCTATACGAGATAACATAATTACATGGTATTTACATTAGTTATTCGAAATATTTTAAGAACATCAGTTTCTAAACGGTTAATCGGAAAGTATATAAAGCCTATAGAGGGTTATTGTACTCGGCACTATGATCAACTTTTACTAACGGACGAACATTAATATTATAATAAAAAGAAATCCGATCTTCCATACAAATAATTCAACATTACTTGGCTAAATAAATGTATGAAACAGCAGATTTTTTTCATGATTTCTGAATTGTCCTCTTATTAAAACATGTTCATAATTATAAGTACAATAATCTCCTTTCGGCTATACCCTCTCCAACCAACCGTGTATAGCCAAAAAATATTTGTGAAATTATTAATTTACTAAGAATGTCCAATACAAATTACTAAGTATACAAATAAAAATTTGTACTAAGTATATAGATTTACTATGCACATAACTAAACACAGTACTAAGTACCATATTTTTCACAAACATACATTTCCGGTACAATAAAAGTCACATTCAACTATCTATATCAGCGTAAAAAGACCATAAAATATTTGGTCCTTTTACCCCACATTGAAAATTTTCTAAAACTACAAACGTTTAAATATGCGTATCAGTATAATTTATCGTTGAATATCAAGTATATATAGAGCATGGAATTAAGAGGTCAATGAACCCTCCTAAATAAATCCCATAGATCTAAACAAGACCGGAGGGAATAAGAATTTACTAGCGTCAAGTGTGCCTATTTGTAGCCTAAAGCATCGTGGTACATCGCGGTATCGTAGCGATACCGTGACGATTGGGAAATCAAAATTATAAAAACAACAATTATAATATAATGTACTTACAATACAGGGTGACTGGTAGAACGAGGGCAACATTGAAGGAACCTATTGTACTCATTATCATGAATAACTGGGACCAACAAAGAAATCGTAAGAAAAAATCTGCATAAATTAGGTTAGACGACTATTTTTGGATTTTTTGAATGGAACAGAAGATTTATATTCGCGATTTCCGGCTTTGCCTCATAAAACTTGTTCATAATGATGAGTATAATACCCTCGTTCAACCAGTCACCCTGTATATTTAAGCAGGGGGGTGCTTTAATGGGTTATTGTACTCATGATTTTTAACAATTTTTATCATGGGGAAAAAAGGCGAAATCGCAAAATTTTTAATCTGCTGTTCAATACAAATTATTCAAAATTAATATTAATCATTCAACTAATGTATTGAACAGCAGATATTTTCTCGTGGCTTCAGGGTTGGTCCATTTTTTTTTTTTTTTTTTTTTTTTTTATCCACGGTGTTCCTTCGATAGCCCTTTACGTTCCGGGGTCACGGTAATGAGGTAATGAGATAAGTCCCGCGGCCCCGGCAGGCTTCGGCCCTCTACAGGGCCCCGTCATCTTGCTGACGTTCTTTGAGGCGCGCGTGGAACACAACAAAAAAAGAATAAAAAAAAAAAAAAAAATTTATTATTATGTTATACTATAATGATGAATACAATGGGGGACACTACATGTAGAATTTTTCTTATAAGTACCTATCTATAGAACTTTTATTTTAAGCTGTTCATATTACTTCAACGGCATAATTTCAGAATTTTGTTGGCATCTGTACAACTAATACCACTCAACAATACGAGCATCATGTATGGCTTACACTAATCGGTAGATATACAATAGTCATTTCATTTCCATTGAATTCGATACAAAATGAAAACTGAAATAATCCTACTCAGTTGTTCGGGGATTATTTTTAACCTCCAACGAAAAAGTGGGGTATTATAAGTATGTAGTGTGTGTCTGTGTATCAGTGTGTCTATCTGTGGCATCGTAGCTCCTGAACGGATTAACTGATTTTTATTAAGTTTTTTTCGTTTGAAAAGTGTCTTAATCAAAGGGTTGTTAGCTATGTTTCAAGAAAATCTGTATCTCTACCATGAGTGGTTAGATTATTGTTTTATTGGTTTACCAACAATTGTTAACACCAGTAAAATTACAAAAATCGTGGTTATATCTAACTCAAGTGTTAAAATCTCTTATAGTTACCGCTTGCACTAATATTATAAGGTGCAAAAAACTAACCTAAATACGTTTAGTTTATTATATTGAACTGGAACTGCATTATTAACGAAACGAAATAATATAAAACATGGAGCGTATTCATTAGCGAGTTTTTCCGCGCACGTCCGGCGGCGCCCAATGACAAATATATTTTCCATTTCCTAAAAACTTTCTATGCTTGATTTTGTCAGGAAAAATGAAGCACATGTCCAAAACCAAAGAAAAAACCAGACAAATGCGGATCGAGACTCGGACAACGAGTGTTCCGTCCGTACTATCAGAAGCCCAATTCTCGTAATTAAAAATGTTCAAAATACAGTTCCGATCTCGTTCTGATCTAGTATCAATGTCATGAATGCAAAAATGGTTTTCTCCTACACTCATGTACCTATATACCTACACTAACAAACAACGTCAAACGTGAAATTATATTGTAATGGGGTCGAAAGTTGATTGAAGCCAAATCGGTATTCTGCTAACATTTTGAACCGACACAGTTAATAAAACTGGTATTCTCGTACATACATAAACGTCAAAAATGAGATTGAAAAGAGTCTGTAAGAAGATTGAATTCCAATCATACTGAAATCAGACTAACTTTAAAAGGAGTAGAATACCTACCAATTTTTTGTCAATTCTTATTATAATCTCAGTTCAGTCAACTTTCAGTCATAGTGTAAATTAATTACGAGAATTGGGATTCAGATTACAGGCTTTCGTTGATTCTTTTATTGGAAAAATCCTATTATCCCGGTTGATATCTCCGCTCACACAAAAAAATTGTCATAAAAGTTGTCTGAAACCGGTTCTCCTAAACTAACGTGAACAAAAAAAAAACATCTATCAACGGTATTTTTGTTTTAAACAGCGTGAAACGGACTTTCGTATAACAACATAATTAATCAATGTTTAACATCCATAACATCCTTAATTTGCCGTAACATTCTTTTATCTCGTCTTGTATCAAACATATTGGTTGCATATTTTTAGAATGTAGATCATTGTAAACAAAGTGAACGGACGAGAACGCTTTCCGTTACTGCGTTCTCAATTTACCCCCAAAAGAGTAAATATAACTCGGCATGCCATTTCGAAATATTTCGATTCCCTTTTAATTTTAGATAATACGTTTTCACGCAAATCTGTGAGCCAAATTAAACATTACGTTTGACGATTTCTGATTTCACAGCCGGATGAAAAGTAGGTAATTTACTAAGTCTTTTAAGGTTGTATTTTACGACGATTTCTTACTTTTGAGGGGGTGAAGTATCAGCCTAAGCCCCACCCACTAGGGGAGCTCCGTTCTCGCAATTACGCAATTGACGTATCAGACTGTGTGACACACGTGTCACAGAATAGCAATATTAATTAGCAACATGCAGTATGACACCAGCAAATACTTGAAAAATATAAATCCACAATATCGTATACCCAGTGTCCTATATTACGCTAAAAAATCTGTTCCTCCGTTTTGTATTTGTAGATTTTATACCTATTTAACTATCTACTTATAAACTATCAGTCATACCTATTGTGTATGAGTTTATGCAAGTGTACATAATTGTCTCGACCAACATTGGGCATTTTCACACTAAGCCAATAATGCCGTAACGAAACCGATATATCGGCATGACAAACCTGATGACACTGCCAATGTGTGTGTAATGTTAGAAGAATAAGCCAACTCAAATCCATGCCTTGAGATAATAACCTACTCTCACCCACACCTGTAGGAGTCGTCCGTTTCCGTAGTCATACCTACTTAAGTATGTTCACAGGGTTGCTTTTTTACCAAAAAAGAAATTGCATATTCATAGATCAAAACCATATTCCTAGTTCAGATTCCTCGCTATGTATGCAGATGAAGAGCTTCAAAATTGAAAGAAAGAAAGAAAAAACATTTAAATCGGACTCACACACGAAATTACATAAACACACAAAAATTCAAATAATGATAACAATAACCTAACCGTCTAAAACCCTCGACTCTAACTAGAAAAAGAGGTGTAACTTTTGAACAGCTGAACAGATTTTAAGAACCATCCCGATTAAACTAGCTTTCAATTAAAAAAAACTGCATTGGAATCGGTCCATCCGCTTTGAAGCTTCGATGCCACAGACAGACACACAGATTCACAGACACATAGATACACAGATACACATTATAAACTTATATCACCCCTCTATTTTGTCGGGGGTTAAAAAAGTCCTGCAAGAGGCCAAAGAAAGTCCCTATCTCAGCATATCCTGACAGTTAATCCTGACAGATAAAATAAATACCGCAGCGCTGGTTTTCGGATAGGACCGTGGTGATGCCACGGACAACCACGATAACTAAAAATAAATATAATTTTTAAAAACGTTTTCTTTCCTTCTTTACATACTATCTATCTATCTCTCTCTAACTTCTAAATTTTATTAACTACGGACATGTATCATTCAAATTCGAAGAATTTACAACAAAAAACCACATAGTAAAAGTTATGAAATTTGGTTCTTGTTCAGAAATAGTACGCATTTCTTTTTTTTGTGGCTAGTTTTCCTAGATTATTATACCATTTTGGAATCTTGGATAGTTGCGTCAATTTTTAAAAAAAACTTGCCATGGTAGTGTCTGTACTTTTTTTTTACACCACGATGAGTGAAAGTGAACCAAAAGTAAAAATCTTTCAAAATTTTAGGGTGAAAAATAATGTGTCAAATCTACAGGCATTCTGGGATTTTTAACGATTGTGGTGGATAGCAGTGCTACTTAGGTTGCCGGTACAAAAAGAAATTCAGAAATATCTGAAACATTGTGGTCATGGTAATTAAAAATATCTTAAGGGGTGTAAATTTTTGAAGGATTTCAAATTTTTTATGTAACTTCTTAAAAATTGAAAAAAAATTTTTGTTCTCGAGTAATCATGAGCTGGTCAACCCTCTGGTGCCCGCTTATCGTTGAATTTTGGGACATGGTGTATATAAAACTTCATACTCTTTGTTCTCAACACTACAAATTGTCGTACTGATTTTTCTATACTACATCCTATAAAATGAATTCTTGACGGAGATGTCAAGAAATTATTTTAGCATATTGATTTTTATAAACGAAATACTTAGATTTTCTGAATAAAAGGCAAGTTACTTATACTTCCTGTTGCTTTTTAATAATTTTTTTAATGATTTTACTGTCATTCTTTCTTTTGGTTTTGAATAAAGTGTAAGCGCAGGAAAGTCAAAAAAAATTGCACAGGTCCGACCTCGATGCGCGCCGAAACGCGACTGATTGATGGCAGAGATGACAGAAATCACGAATTTTGTGGTTTTTATCAAATTGTGACCAATATACGTAATATTATAAAAAAATAACAACCGATTTTGGTTGGTATATTTGCGACCAATATTGTGATGTAAAAATTATTTGAAATAATATCATGTTTTAGAAATAATCTTGTAAACACTTTTTTAAAAGGGGTAACTTTGCGATTTTTTTTTATCGAGCCAACTTCATCCAATCATGTATCGGACAACCGTGCAGAGATTATCACATCTTCAAGTTTGATATATATTTTTTTCAGGACAAAGAAATAAGAATTTCTATTCAAAAAATTGTAAATACAAATCGGTTTTTGCGGCATTCCTGTAAAATACCCCCTTAATAAGAATCATCAAAATCGGCCCACGCGTTTGGTCTCTAGTGCGCCACAAAGGAACAAACATACACGCATATCTACATACATAGGCTGATAAACACATTACCCTCCTTTGCGTCGGACAGTCGGGTAAAAAGTTATGGGACATTGCTCGACTTTTCGCGATAAACGGACACAATCATAACAAAATTAAAAGGGTTTATTATTCCAACAGAATATTTAGGACTTTAATTATTATAGTTATTATAGTTAGCGACTGTCATCTCTCATATATTTCTTAACGAGCTGTTGCCTGTGGTTTTACTTGCATCCTAGGGGAACTATTTCATGTACTGCTGTGCAAGATCATTACCTATTACATGCAGTGATAAATTGGTATACATTTCGACTCTCTTACCAAACGGAAGTCTATATTTGCCAGTTTGAGTTAATTTGATTTATTTCATTGCATCCTTATTACTTAATTAGAATAGAATAGATCTTTATTTCATGTAAACCAGATACAGGCACGATTATGCACGTGTCGAGATCGAGTCTCGACACGTACGACTCGTGCACGGTTCCAAATAGTAGATCCTATGGAGAAGAACCGGCAAGAAAAAAATTGTGAAAATGAAGAAATTTGTGATAGTAATGTGTCTTTTTGTATTTTAGTTACATTGAAATTGCTATAAGTTATCGTATATTGTGTTTTAAATTCTATCAACTGAAGATCTAAACTTAGTTAGTTAGTTACAGGTGAAGCTAATAAAAGCTTGTTAAAAAAAGATTTTTAACACGCTTTTATTAGCTTCACCTGTAACTAACTATGTAAGAAAATCTTGGAAGTTAAATTTGACCCACTTTCCGGTTTCCGATTGAGCTGAAATTTTGCATACACGTTCAGTTTGGATGACTAAAGCGTGTTCTATAGTTTTTTTAAAACTATAATATTTTTTCTATTGAAACAGAAAGAGACAAGTTTTAACAGATTTAGTTCTTTTTTGTTAGATACATCTGGTGTTCACCTTTAAGTGGTTGTTATGCTAAAAATCTTTTGTGTAAAATAAATATATTATAACACAAATACATTTAAAAAAAACCTCTGTGATAATCTAAGACATGGTCTATCTATGTAACAATTTTTTTCAAATCCGTTCAGCCCTTTATGTGTGATTAAGTACAAGTTAAGTACAAAGATGTGAACATCCAAACATCTTCATGAACATTCACTTAACTTAATAAATTACTTATTTATTCACAAAAAGGATTCGTATTCAAACCCGAGCCAAAACTGACCAAAACATCACAGTAATGCGAGGATTACACAAATACACAGTATTACACAGTTCCGTTTATTATCAGCTACTCGCATTTCCTGATTCTGATAGACCTAGATCCGGTTACAAAGCCTAATTAACTAACAAAATTTTAATCGAAATTCGATCAGGGCTTCTAACGATGATGTTTGATAGTATTGGAAACAGGAATCAATATCGCATAATCCCATCCGCTTATTGTAGTTATGGAATATTAATCATTACCAGTTTGTCGTCCCCCGGATTAAATTGAATGATATAATATTAATTTAGTAAGCGGCGAGAGGTTTCCTGTGACCAGTACCTCTACCATGAGTTTTCCGTGCCGTCTAACGTTCACGTTCACATGCAATATTTGTATAGTGACTTTAGTTCACTATTTATACCGCTAGAGGCGCTGAAAAAATTCCCATACAAATATTGCATGTGAACGTGAACGTTAGACGGCACGGAAAACTCATGGTAGAGGTACAGAACAATACGAATATGTTTTGATAACCGACCAAAAAAGAGGGAGGTTCTCACCAGGTGAGGAACCACGTATTTAGTATCACGTTTTGTAACCAAGCATATCCTTTTACAGAGTACTCCCATTTTAATGATTCGTTTTGAAGTGAAACTTCTATATAGACGGGGACCAGTCGTTTTTGTCTCTGCATCACCCTAAGGTTGTCTGGCAGAGAATGCCTTAGGCATTATGACCGCCTTTATATATATTTGTATGAAAAACATTAAATAAATAAAATAAATATCACTAGTTTACACAGACCGACTGCTAACTGACCTCCGCCAGCCAATTACTGGGAGATACTGATACCCTAAGGTTTGACCGGTTGTCAGACTTTTTGTGTTGACTCATGTAAACAAAGACGAATAGAATAGAAAATATTTATTCGATAAATGACATACATCGTCAGTACAAAAATAAAATAAAATTGAAACACAGAGATCACAAAGAAACAAAAATAATAATAAGAAATAATAACAAACAAACACGGATAAATAATATATAGTTGATTTTACTGCACTGACGAGCACGCCCATATCGAAAGGGTTGCCAGCTCAGCATTTAACCACTACCACTAACCACCACCACTAACCACCACCTTACCACCTTATCCTCTTATCTCTCCCTGTGTATTACAATTTAGGGGCCAATCATGCTTCCATCAGTATCTATGGATAGATTCTTATCTATCCATCCCATTAGTGGACAATATCCACTTAGTAGTATTTGATATGGTCCTAAGATTGGCTTGGGTACCTACTCGGTACTCCCGCAATCACAGTATTGTATGGTACAGCCAGATGTGTTGCTGGTAATATTAGAAGCATTGCAGGCAGCACGCCCGCATTTCGTCGCCTATTTTTTAACCCCCGTCAAAAAAGAGGGGTGTTATAAGTTTGTGGTGTGTATCTGTGTAACTGTGTATCTGTGGCTCTGTGTATCAGTCTGTAGCATCGTAGCTCCAAAACGGATGGGCCGATTTCAATGCAGTTTTTTTAAATTGAAAGCTAGTTTAATCGGGTATGATCTTAGCTATGTTTCATGAAAATCTGTTCAACTGTTCAAACGGTATAGCTCTTTTTCTAGTTGCAGTCGGGGGTTTTTGACGGTTAGGTTATCTGTAGATATGTCACTACATTTAAAGGGCCATTAATTTGTTCAGTTCCTCCCGACACCTTCCGTTGTTATAAACGACGACGAATGACGACACGGTTGGCGCAGTGGCTAAGCGATTACCCTTCTACGCTACGTGCCGCGGGTTCGATCCCCGCACGGAACAAGTATTTGTATGATCTACAGATAGTTGTTTCGGGTCTGGGTGGTGTGTGCATGTGACATGTATGTTTGTAAACTGTACCCTCGATACAGGAGAAATCCTAGTGAGGGGAACGATAATAAAAAAAACAAGTTTGTTTCACAAATAAATGTTATTATTCTGGTTCCGTCCTTTTAACGATCTGTTCGTCCAAAATGTTAGTACTTATAAAAGTGGAGCCAAACATTCCGACCGTGAACATTATTAGATTAGCAATGCATTGTTTTTGTTTTATGGGAAAAGCAGAATTCAGGTTTACAACTTAATTAAATTATAGGTACATCCAAGACCGAAATTTTTTCGACATAGTATAAAATAAAGTCGCTTTCCACGTCTGTCTACATATCCGCTAACTCCTAAACCACTCAACGGAATTTGATGCGGTTTTCACCATCAGTTAGATAATTTTTCAGATGGTTTATATTATGTATATTACACACAATGACATTATGTAAAAACATCAGCTCCTGTGCTTGTTAAAATAAAAGTATTTTGTGCTATATGCTGTTGGTGCACCTTAAATAAATAAATAAACATTACTTTGATATATGTAAGGATAGCAGATTGCGAACGTAATGCGTTTCCAAAATAAATTAAGGCAAAATAATATTATTTATCCTCTCCATTTACTAAAATTTTACAGCAAACATAATGGATTCGCCAGAGTTAAGTAAACCTCTTTAATTCGTAGGTAGTTCAACATAATATTTGGAAATATTGGCGTTCACGAATTAAATCCATAATCTGCTTATTTCAGTCTCATCCCAGTGTTGTCGGCATACATACAATAATATGCTGTAAATGTTAAGATCTAAGATCTATTTTTCAATAGCCGGATAAACCAGTTATTAATGTAACTCCATATAAAATGTATAATTTTAATGGCTAATTTGAAATATATTTAGTATATTTTATCTGGCTACTGAAACATCTGACTTAAGTCTAGTTTGACAAAACTCACTTACACTATTAATAATTTTAACTTCCATACTTTTAAAGATCGGAAAAATAAGATCTATTATAATTAGTGTCGCAAATCACATTTAAACCTTAATTTTGGTAGTTCATAGATATTTATTTTTGAAAAATATTTCGGAACGCAAAATCTTTTCCACACTACACACTAAAACCGTTAAAAATTTTAAATACACCACCGGAATAGAGCTTCCGCCTCGAACGTGTCTGGTAAATCAGCACAAAGTCGTATTCAGTAACATAAAGTGCAACATGTAACATGCACGCAGTGCTACGTCACTGGATATTTATAAGAACAGCTAATAATGAAGCGATAAAAAATTAAAAATATGCAGTACGGGGAATTATCGCGGAAACGGATGTGTTGCGTCCTAATTTGTTTTGTTGCTTCCTGATTTTATTTTGGCAGTATTTCTCAATTAATATTATATCCGACCCTCTGCTTAAATATTTGTGTCCAGTGTCTCTTACTAATATTAAAGGGCACAAAGTAATTAGTAAGGACCACAAATATGTACCCGTATAGGTTAGGTAATAGGTACATTATATTTTTGGTCCTATTGCACAGATAATAAATAAGTTTCAGTAGCACTAGCAGGGTCGGATAAATTAATAACTGTTAAAGAAATACTCGCAAAAGAAGAATATCCCGTTTACTAAAACGGGAAAACAAGGAAATGTTCTAGACAAGCGTATGGTCAAGACAGATCGATTCAATTGTGATCCCAGCGACCAGCATAGGTACGGGCACTACAAAGACTGAACTGACAGCCGGAAATGCGCGCCATCAATGTGTTTAAATATTTATTTGTTTATTTTTATTAAGATTTATCCTTCACTGTATTTTGAGTATGTTTTTAGAACACATATTTAATTGTATTTAACATAATTATATATTATATATTTTTTGTTTTTGTATTTCCGCCCTTTTTTTGTTTCTAGTTCCCGTGCGTCACTGCAGGGGTGCCAACTGCAAATCAGCATTGGCTCTCCGCGCCCAGCAAATGCTAAGCTGCCTACCCTTTCGCCATGGGCATGCATATACAATTATTAAGAATTATATTTTTTATTTATTTTTTGTAGTGTTTTTTTTTCTTCTCTCTCTTGTGTTGTCAATGTGTCCGTGCTGAATAGGTGCTGATGTTTATTCTTCTTTCTGTTCCTTATAAAAGCAAGGAGGTTCATGTTTTAATACATTTTCTTCTAAAAGCAAGGAGGTTCATGTTTTAATACTTTTTCTTCTAAAAGCAAGGAGGTTCATGTTTTAATACTTTTTCTTCTAAAAGCAAGGAGGTTCATGTTTTAATACTTTTTCTTCTAAAAGCAAGGAGGTTCATGTTTTAATACTTTTTCTTCTAAAAGCAAGGAGGTTCATGTTTGAAGCTCTTGCATTTGGAGCATTTGGAGCTATGATGCCTGTGGCGTCATAGCTCCAAAACGAAAGTACCGATTTTAATGCAGTTTTTTTTCATTGAAAGCTAGTTTTATCAGGTATCATCTTAGCTATGTTTCATGAAAATCTGTTTAGCCGTTCAAAAGTTACAGCTCTTTTTCTAGTTGGAGTCGCGGGTTTATGACGGTTAGGTTATGTTAAGAAAAAATACTGTAGGTACTGGTACTAGCTACATCAATGTACTAATAGCATATTTGGCATCTGATAGTAGATTAAGATTAATGAAGACACGCGGTAAAGGGCTGCCAATGACTTAGTTCACTGTAGAATTAAAATGTTCACTGACTCATTTTATTGCGTAAGATTTGAATACGCACCAGCGCGTGGAGAATCAGTGACGTACCTACACACGAATTTTACTCTGCTATGGAATGCGCCTGGGCATGTGTCACAGTCTTTACAAGCAAAGTAGAGATGGGCTGAGTGATGATTTTTTGATGTCAATGATAAAAAAATATATGTGACAACTGATTTTATCCTTAATAAAAGTTGTTCATAATTTTGCCTCACGATCAATACGTCTAAGTAGCAAAACGTCCAATTAATCAAAATGTCTATCTAGCAGAACGTCCAATACAGGTTGGCGCAAAATTTTGCGACATTAAGTACCTACTAGATATGTGCGCCGATGCCCGCGTCGGCGTCATCGGCGTGATCGGCGTGGATGTTGAAAATTTGATTAAAAACAAAATATTTCAGACCTACTCGCCAAATGACTGTGACGGACGAAGTTATCGGCAAAACGCGCTATTAAATGATGGTCAGATAAAAATGGAATTTGATTGATTTTGCGTAAATAAATACGTCGAAATAAACCAATAAGCATATATTTAGACATTTCTAGTGTTTAGTTTACTAGTATACGTCTGTATTGTATCTAAAACAACCGTATCCGTCCGACCATCCACGCCGATGACGCCGATGACGCCGAAGTCGGCATCGGCGCACACGTCTAGTACCTACCCTATTCTGTTATAGTTAGAGAGTTCTTGTCTTAGGAAATTTTAGGTAAATTTTGAACATATTAAATCCCTATTATTAGTATTTTGAAAAAAGGTTCAGTCAGCGAGAAAATAAACAATTTTCTTTTAAATAATCTTTTTATTTTGCTTTAATTGCCCACTGTGCGAGGGTGCTATACTGAGCCTTCAATCTAGCCGGCTAGACATCATACGCTTGCGGCGACATCAAAATACTATTGAAATATCTGGTCTACACTACAAGTGTTGCACTGCGTTGCACGATACAGGCGGCAACTTGTCGGCTACACAATTGCCACAATACGAGAATTCCCTTTTACGAGGACCTGTTGCGTAGTAATTTCTCCTATGTGAGAGCTCCGTCAGCGACCTGTTTTGAGGACATACACAGCCTTTGTAAATAGAGAGGCGCGTTGCGTATCCTTGAGGTTGAGCAACAGGTGGAGCTGTGCGACCCTGACCAAATAAAATTCTCAGTTCCCAGATCCATGACTAGGTGTTTGAACTTTGAACTATATTCAACAAGTTGCTTTACAGTGTTCCTAAAAATGAAGTGATTTGAATGTAATAGCCAATTAAATCATTTTAAGCAGGATTGGGTGTTGATAAAAAATGAATGAAAAAGAAATTAATGACCATGTTTCCTCAATATAGGTGGTAAATAATAAAAAACACATGAAACCCGCCAAATAAATATCAAAACAAAACAATACAAACAAAAATCCTGGGGGCTACTACGAACTCTTATAGCAGGGCTGAAATTAAACTGCCCCAACACTCCCAGTATGAGCTGACCTCGCACTGTATAGGCTTTTCGTACAATGAAAGGTCAGGTTATTCTGGAAATTTCTGGGCAGTTTCAGACCTGCTTTAATAGCTCATAGTAAGCCCCTTGTATCAGCATCCAGGAATCAAACAAACTATTTTCCAACCCGAAGCAAACATGAAGATTTTAATTGGCAATGTTGGCAAATATGAAATATGTTTTGGTTAGTTCTTTGTAAAGAATGAAAATAAAAATTAAACAACCTATTACTCATCGAATTAATAAAGGTAAATATCCTGATTTTATACTTTGATATTACTTCTATTAAATTAGTAAGAGACAACAAAGAATAGGTACCTAGTTAAAAAAAAGCCGTAGTACATTTTAACTTTTTAAATATATTTTTCTAATAACCTCTCAAATATTTAGTAATACGAAGGTGTAAAGTACACTCACGCCCTCTGGCGTAAGCTCCCGTTACGCAAGTTCGCACAACCGCTGGAGATTGGCCAAATATGGCACAATGTAATCAATTGAAAGATCCGTACATTATAAACTAACGCTTAATTTAACAGTTGAACCGCGAATCTACCGCGTAATTAAAATGGTAATGAACATCGACTCTGGTAATAATCTTTAATACGATCGTGAGAGACTAAACTTTGAGCTACCTTGTAAATTTTCGACCGATCATGAAGATAGGCGTCCCAACTTCATGATCGGTATTTTTTTTACAAGTTAGGTCGTAGTTTAGTCTCTCGCGATCGTATTGAAGTTTATTACCTGTGTCGAAGTTCATTACCATTTTAGTTACGCGGTAGACCCACCGATTGGAGGAAGGACCCAATAAGTTCTATTTATATTTATATTATTTATAGTTTATTTGAATTAATAGTAAACTTACAGCATAAACGGTTACTACTTATTACTTATTATTAAACACTGACCATAGTTCAAGAACTTCAACGCAAGCGATACGCACGGGTAGTTAACGAAAACTTTACAGGAAATATTTCAAGCACTTTTGAACACGTCATTTACAGCACTCGCGGGAACAAAGAATCCGGGTCACCAAATAAACCTTAATAACTCAGAAACTAAGAATATTAACTTCTTCAAATAAAAAGTTTTTTATAGACTATTTAATACTACTCAACTTAAATAATAAAACTTCTTAATCATTATTTTTTTTACTTATTAAAATATTAAAAATTGCAAAACAAAATTGAAAATATCCAAATTTTCCACAGATGTATATCATTTTCTCACGTTATACGTATTAATACTTCGTATTACCTCCGTGTGTTGTCAACCACTTAGGTATATAAATGATGGTAAGGTTGGTAAAGTAGCTATTGGCTAAGCGATTGGATTTTTGCGCTGCCTACGTATCACGGGTTCACACCCGCACAGAACGAATATATTTTATTGTTCCGGATCTGGGTGCATGTAGATGTGACATTTATGTTTGTAACTGAAATCCAAGTACAACGAACGAACAAAAAAAAGAATATTTTGCAATTTGAATTTAAATCATATCACCTTCTCAGTCTAAAACATAGAAAAAAATAGCGTATTCTAATAAATCTTTAAAAGGGTGTGAAATACAGCAAACACCTTTCTTGCTAATTTCGTGACACCATATAGAATAGAATAAAAAATATAATAGAAGATTTTTATTTGTCTTTCAAATTACATAGGTAGCAAGGAGATACATCATACAAGAAGGTAAAAGACAAAAAGGTCTTGGACTCAGCATAATAGCTGGCAGCGCGAGGCATGCTCAACTGCTGATATTCTGTCCAAGCCAGTCATGCGTTGAATAGAACACAATTTTTATAGTATTATATAGGTATATATACATAAAAATGCCGTAATATAATGTAAACAATGAAATGGATGTACCAAGAACAAACACGCCGCAAATTCTATAATTGAGTCCCAGAACCAATGATTGCTTCATTAATAACCATCTGTGGCAATATGATTTAAACGTACCAAGTCATCAAGTGATAAAGGTAATATAGGTGGTGGTCGTTGTGGTGGTGGTGGTAATATAGGTAATTACTAGGTACGTTTGTTTTTTATTTAATTTAATTTTTATTTAAACTCTTCGTCAAACCATTGAGTATCGATTTAATCAATACAGCTTTTCGTCGGAACTGTCCATTGCAATGGACTGGACACACGTACTGGATGTCAACTGCTGACTGATTTAATTATTGCAATCCGGCGCGGCCCGTCACATCTCCTAATGCACTTTGTCACAATTTATCAATACGACGCGCTGCGGCGCGCGTCCGCTATAATGTGTGCAAGCCTTTAACAAATCTACATAGCTATTCTGTTTGCGTTTTTTTCATCTCGCATTCCTCGGGTCTACCGCATAACTAAAATTGTATGAACATCGACATCGGTATTAAACTTCAATACGATCGTGAGAGCCTAAACTTTGAGCTAACTTGTATTTTTTTTACCGATCATGAAGATAAGTGTCCCAACTATATGATAGTAATTTTTTTACAAGATAGCTCAAAGTTTAGGCTCTCACTATCGTATTGAAGTTTAATACCGATGTCGATGTTCATACAATTTTATTTACGCGGTCGGGGTGCCGATTCGTATCTCAGTCTTATTGTTCGTTGATATTTCGTGGGTGTAAAGGAAGTCATTCAGATTAATGACATTTTCCTCTAAATAATTGTGATTTTTTGCATTAAAAAAATAAAAATATCTAAATTCGCCAAAAATGTCACTTAATAAGTTTTACCTACACCCACGATTTGTCTAACCAGCAGGGTAATCACGATACACGCTATTAATCGGAATCTATGATCGGAATCGATTTAGTTTTGATAGTTTAACAATATACATTGCTAAAAAAATCGTAATTGTATGCTTTAAAAATCACTCCGAACAGCGCAATGAACTTTCTTGAACTGTCAAAATTTAATCGATTACGATAACGATTATGTATCGTGATTACCCTGCGGAGTTGGATGAATATATGAATAGGTAAGTAGTATAAGTATATAGTATTTGAATAAGTTCATTACACAGAGCGAGTCTAATGTCATCTCCTGAACCCAAACTAGACCTTCGTTATCCTTAGATTAGACATAGAAGGGGGCCCCCTTACTATGAACTCTTATAGCAGTGCTGAAGTTGAACTGCCCAGACATTTCCAGTATGAGCTGGCCTCGCACTGTATAGACTTTTCGTACAGTGAAAGGTCAGCTTATTCTGGAAATTTTTGGGCAGTTCAATTTCAGCACTGCTATTAGATCTCGTAGTAAGCCGCCAGTTGCTTTAGCTTCTTCCATTTATGTGTGTTTATCGTATGAGTTCGTCATCGAATAATATTCAAAGCGATATTGATATGTTTCTTCGTCACGATTCTATAATCGATAAATTACAGTCCTGAGTGCATTATTAATTACTAACTGAGGCTCCGTTAGTAATTAATAATGCACTCAGGACTGTAATTTTTTGTAATTTTTTCTATTTTTATTTTTGTTTATTAACTTGCAATCCTATTACGTAATAGGTACCTAATTTAGTTTAATTATAACATATCTACCGTTATTATGCAAGCTGTATAAAAGTATACTATCACGCTATGCTGCCTGTAAGATAATTATTATTCTTAAATCTACCTTTATAAGATTCTATTAAGATTTGAGAACATTTTTTTTTTTGTAAAAAAAGGTCTCTCATTCAAAACAAGTGCAACTTTGCCTCGCAAATCGTTCGATCTGCGCAGCAGCTATTTATCTCCGAGCGTCATAATCGAGTGTCCTGATAACCGTTCCAAAATGATTTTAGTGGCAGTTTAAAAATAGTCGGACAGGCATGTTTTATAAATAACAAGCCGGGCAGATCTAAAGGCCGTCGGTGCATATCTATGTCGGACAATGATAAACAAATAGCTGCGACTGGACACAAGTAGATACGGGTAGGTACCTATATGAATGGACATAAATTGAAAAAAGAAAAAAAAAAGAAATGAAATATTAAAATTTATGTTTAATTGACACAGAACCTCAGAAATAATAAAAAAGTAAAAAAAAAAAAAAAAATTTAAATCCATTATCTTTCCTCTGGTGGAGAAAATAGGTGTAGAAGAAAATGATCCGAGAATTACAAGACCTAAATCTAGTAGTGAATCGTTACGGTTAGAAGCAGACGATAATAAAGATCTGGATGTTATGTCATAAGTAGACAAAAGCTAGAGTACCTATGTCATGCAACTGGTCTATAATTCTTTTTGCTTAGGCCCTAATACGCAACTACACATCACCCACACTGTAGGTAACATAAATTGGTACAGACTCTACTTTAAATTATTGAATAAGACGTGTGTAAAATTCCTAAAGTAGGGGACCGTGATCAGATGGGCCAATGTTTAATTAATTTTGGAGTTGCATCGGATCGCGCGATCTGATGGGACAATATTTAATTATTTTTGGAGTTGCATCTGATCGCGCGATCCGATGGGAACTTTCTCCGATATCAGATGCAACAAGCAACGGATCGCGCGATCAGATGGGAACAACCCACATCTGAGGATGTTGGATTGCGGAGGATAGAGCCACTTTGTGTATAGCCGCTTATAGTCATCCGCAAAATGTGATCCCAACAGACAACGGAGAACTTTAAAATGACGCTACTGTTATAACTCCAACAGTAAAAGTTGTTTGGCTGTGATTTATATTTTAGTTGCGAAACAGTATATAAGTTACAAAAAATATCGAAACACAATTGTTTGCAACTCAATCAATTGAAAGTTATATAACTTAACCGTCAAAAACCCCCGACTTCACCTAGAATAAGAGCTGTAACTTTTGATCGGCTGAACAGATTTTCATGAAACATAGCTAATATATTCCCGATTAAACTAGCCTTCGATTAAAATCACATTCTTTGGCGCAGTCGGTCAAAGAATTGGTCTAACATACTATGGTTGTAATTTGTTTGTATGCCATAAAACAACAAGGTCTATTTCTCTTGTCAAAATAATGTAGTTTCAACTTTAGTGACGTTTTCATTTGAGAGGAAATTCTGTTAAAATTGATAGACTACTTTTTTAGCCGACTGTACCTACTTAATATTGTAAAATCATTACTCTAGCCTAAAGTTCTATTTAAATCTATTCCAAGTGATGGCATTCTTCAGTTATTGCTCATTATGTTTATACCAACACAATAATATACGAGTACCTATTCTTAATTTCGGTATTCTTTACGTCATATCGTATTTTTGTCATAACACGACTTGGCATCGCGTCGACAGCAAAGAAAACACGTTAAAAAAAATTTACTATAGCTTGCAATCATGAGATTATTTGAGTTGCGTAAACGCCGAATGAATTAAAAGTAAATAGCGTTAAATAAAGAAAAATTGTTCTACAAAGGTAGCCAAAAGGTTGCCCGGCAACCGCATTATTTATACTGCTTCGCGATTGGGCAATAAATCTGCCGTTAATTGGAAATCAAAATAAGAATTAAACGTGTTAGGATATTTTTTTATGTAGTAAGTACGCATAATTCGCTGTGTAATTCAGTGTCTGTTTCTAAATGCAAACTTGGGATTAACTTTAAAACAACAAAAATTCGACTTACAGTATAATTACTAGCGCAAGCCATACAAAATCAAATTTTCATTTTGGTTTGGAGTGAATTTTGGTACTGTGGTTGCATTTGGCAACGAATTCTCATTTGATCTGCAAATTATGTGCACGACATAAAAAATATCCTGTTAAAGTTTCCCTCGAGTATAATGCTGATCAGTACAAAGCATCAAATTGGATAGGTTCTGTTCTGAGAAGCGATCTTACTACTAGAGGTTTGATTACTTAGCTATATTAAACTATCTTTATAAAAGTTTGTTTATAAAGCAAGTCTTGTAAAATCCAGGTTTTAAAATAGCCCCGTTTGTTTTTCTTATGGATGATCCTACTTTAATAGCGGAGGTCCTTAAAAGGGAATCCATCATTATGAATAACTTTAACCGTGTCACCAAAACCGAAATCGCAACAAAATACATATATATATTTAACTAGCGACCCGTCCCCGGCTTCGCACGGGTTTAATTTCTCTACTATCCTTACATTAAATATGAAAGTGTTATACATATAAACCTTCCGGAAAAAATGCATTTTTTTGAGCATTTTTTTTTTTCATAATTGTCTCGCACCTAATATTGAAATTGGAGCTATTGGACCCCCTAAAAGAATTGTACCTTTTAATCCATTCCAAATTCCTCTTCTTAATACAATTATTCTAATTAGATCAGGAGTTTCTGTTACCTGAGCACATCATGCAATTATAGAAAATAACAACTCTCAAGTCAAGTCAAGAAACTAAGTCGAATTTTCGTTTAGTTTTAAAGTGTATCCCAATACGGCGGTTGCATTTAGGAACAGAGACTGAATCACTCTACAAATTATGCGCACTACTTAAAAAAATATCGTGTTTATCAGCATCATGTGCAACATCAGCCATGTTGACTTCACCAGCTAATTATGAAGTGTTATTTACAAAACATTATACTACAGTTACTATGCTCAACTGTGGGAATATTGCATCGATGTTAAACAATGTATTAGCGGATACACAAGAAACAAAACGACTCATTACTCTCGATAACATGCTGTCTGTTCCATTCTATGCTTAAAACGATGAGATTTTGAGAATACCTATCAATATTTTGAACCGAGTTCACTTTGATCTCGGATAACGTAACGAGCATATCGAATGTACATTCACATTGTAAATTCAAATTAATATAGGTACCATTTGTTGAATTGACTAGGTGACGATTAGGACACAATATATTCGGACACAGTGTCCCAATTGACAAATTTTAATTTTTTTCACTGATATTTCGGACACCATCAAATTATTGAAGCTGTAGTACAGTCAGATAAAAAATCCGATCAATTCATGATTGCCTGGTACTTTTGCTCGCCTGCTAATAAAAGTTAACAATATAAGTTGTCTGAATTGCTGAGTTATCTCGAATTAATAATTCTTTATAAACTTTTCATTCTATTCTAATCAATAATTTAATATATATAGACCGTCTGTCGGAACTGGTCAGCTCGTAACTGCCATGGCAATCTTATTCAGAGGCAATTCATTATTATCCTAGTTTTATTTGTATTCGCATTGAATTGCATTATTCTCGCAGATCTTACCACAACATTGTACTGATAAAGATTGTCAAGATCTATTATTTATTTGAAAAGAGTTTCCATGGAGTTTCTTGCCGGTTCTTCTCCATAGGATCTACTATTTGGAACCGTGCACCTAGAGTCTCGACATTTCATAAGTGCCTGTATCTGGTTTACATGAAATAAAGATCTATTCTATTCTATTCTAATAGAGAATAGAATAGAATTACCATTTTTGTACATAAAAGAATAAATAAATAATATCTATCATAGGTACATAAGTACTGATAGCATACACTATAATCCTGCACGTAATTTATACCACTTACAGTTTACGAGCAAAATTTTTTTAAATATTGAAAACAAATATTAATCTAAACATAGATTGCCTACACTTTCGTAGTCTAAAAACAGTTCCAAAAAAGATTGTAAACAAGACTGTTCACACTAGCCTTTTCAATTAGATAAACACTTTGAACCACCGACTGGATGTTTTCACACTATGCATTTTAACATATTTTTACTAATGAATCACCCATTGGCGTTGATCAGATTTTCAACGAGTTTTCTGAGTGCAAACTTTGAACCCATTACATTAGAAAAATGTATCTATTGATGTCGTAATAGGCGTAATATTGTTTTCCATTCATACACGAAATACTTTAAGAGGTAGGTAACTATACATCTACCGCGGAAATAATTCCGTTCGATCGGTACCTATTCAATTAACTTATCCCCTTCCTTACATGTCAGATTCTAAACGCCAAAAGTGATTCGCAACTTCATGATCGGTATTTTTTTTACAAAGTCGCTCGAAGCTTAGCCTCTCACGATCGTATTGAAGTTTATTCCCAAAGTCGATGTTCAATACCATTTTAGTTACGCGGTAGACCCCCAGATGACCCGCAAGGTTGGTTACCGTTCTCTAACATTAGGAAAACATTGGATAGAACATCCAGTCCTCCCCTTCCATATCCAGGCAATCAAGTCAAGCGAACGTTCGTTTTATTATGGTTTTACTACACTAGAACATATCAGTGGCGAAGAGTCCATACAACCCGATTCCCATCGGCTTCCCTTCAGGAATTGGTTAGTGCATAGACCAGCGTAATATGGCTTGTTATTTAGTTAGGTCGAGCTCTTCCAGACATGACTATATATAGATTACAAGAGACGGTATGGATTTTTGTCTTGCAGCATTAATTGCAGCAATTTCTAGAGGGCATTTTTGGGACGGCTTCCCCTTTTAAAACTGTCACCCTTCGCCACTGTAACATATATATAAAAATGAAGAGTTTCCATGGAGTTTCTTGCCTGTTCTTCTCCATAGGACCTACTATTTGGAACCGCGCACCTAGAGCTGTGCCTCACATTTCTTAAGTGCCTGTATTTAGTTTACCATGAAATAAAGATCCATTCTATTCTATTCTAAAGATGACTGACGTTTATTGTCTTTGGCGCTCAAACAAAACGGTATCGCATGGCCTAACTTTCAATGAAAACGGTGCATAACTAGTTACGTTTAATAGACACCTCTATTGTTACTTCATCGTGAAACGGACGGCATGTCCATGTCATGTGCTTTCTCAGAAAATAATGAGCTGTAAGTACCTAATTATCGCAGTCATGAAAGTCTACGAAAATTATGCTTTAAAAGAAAAGTCAAAATGACCTTGTCTTATAGGAGGAATCCGACATAGTGACCCAAATACACGAGACAAGGTTACAAACAGTTACAAAAGTTAATGATATAAAAAGCAATGATGACATATATACGAGCTTATTTTTATTGTGCTCTGATAGCATTGCTAATTATAGATTAGTTGTATTGCCAGATGCAGGTGTGGAAACGGGACATCGGCACAGAAAATTAAATTATGAATTTAAAGAGAAAAACGGAACTCAAAATCAGATTGGTTAGCATAATAAGAATCATGACCAGACTGGCCTCTTCTTTGACCAAAGAATTAGCCACCATTCAGCATGGCAATTGCTACCAGTCTTCTGGGCAGGGTATGGGTTAACAGTGATAAGGAGGAATATTTAAATGGGTATGTACAGGGTTTTATATTTTTAGCTGCTTTTTTGTCTATATATTAATACATGAAGAGAATATTTTGTACCCCTTTTTAAGCATATTGCGCGCACGGAGGAGGGAGAAGGAGTGCAGAAAGTTAAAATTACGGTTGAATTTCGACCACTAGGCGACCACTAGTAAATATAAATTCTATGAGGTAGTAGCATTTATGCAGTCAATTATTACCTATAAGTAAGTAGGTACTATTAATTAGCAATAAATCTCAGTTCAATGTTTTGGTTAAATAAAACAATTAAGTCAGCATTTGACACTTGCATAGAATAGAATAGATCTTTATTTCATGTAAACCAGATACAGGCACTTATGAAATGTCGAGACTCTAGGTGCACGGTTCCAAATAGTAGATCCTATGGAGAAGAACCGGCAAGAAACTCCATGGAAACTCTTTTCAAATAAATAATAGATCTTGACAATCTTTATCAGTACAATGTTGTGGTAAGATCTGCGAGAATAATGCAATTCAATGCGAATACAAATAAAACTAGGATAATAATGAATTGCCTCTGAATAAGATTGCCATGGCAGTTACGAGCTGACCAGTTCCGACAGACGGCACCCGTTCACGAGCATGACGCATGTATCAGCCTCGCCAAGCTCGACCACAATGAAGGGAACTCAACGATCCGAAACACAACGCCACCATCAGCGAGACATTTTAGTGAGCATGGCATAGATATTATAGTACTGCATCAATATAATATTTAGCTATATCTGTACATGACTACAGATATATGAACACATCGATTTTCAGCCCCAGCATACACGGTCTACCCAATCGCTATAGCGACTGTACTACATTTGACTTCGTTAGTCCACAGCTTCGTATCAAGCTATACATTTTCAGTATAACCTAACCTCTCAATGTACGGAAAGCCTTTACAACGCGAGGTCAGCTTACACTGGAATGAATAGTTTGATATGTAGCCGTGTGACCATACCTCCGAAATAATGACCGGACTCACGCGTTCCTCGGAGTACACCGGAGCTGCAAAGCGCATTGAGTACTTTATCTTTGAATCTCCGTAGTCAAACAAATAATTACATATAAACCTTCGAATCATAATTATGAATCGTCAATTTGTTTTGCCGGCCATTTTGTTTTTTGTAATGTCAATAGAATCTTGTAAGTAATGATTTATATCTTTAAAATCATCTCGACATTATAGGGAATTTGCATCTAAATTAAAATGAGAAATTATGTTACGAAATCAATAATAAAAGTTGTGAAAAGTGCATTAATGAAAGATTTATTTTAAAAAATATACCTTTTTTTACAAATAATTTTATAATAAATTACGTAAAACGGAACGTTATTTCAAACACCATTCTAATCGAGAGGCGATATCTTCTTACAGAATAACTATGCAGTAGTAAAATTATGTACTAGTACAAACTATATTCAGATGTTGTGTTTAATAAATTATTACACATTGTAGGTATATTACCGGTTACAGAACTGTGTTTACGCAAATCCGCCAAATATACGACGGATAGTGAGCTATTAAAAGCTAATCAATGATGCTAGGGGTGGGTCATTGACGGTTTTCGTCGCAATGTAATGTACTTAACCGTTTTTTTTCAATAAATAACCGGTTGAAAAAGATTTTTGTTTTTTAAAAATGGTTTTAAAATAAATAATGAACGTTAATCGTGATGAAATAAAATTGAGTAGGTTTTTTTTTTTACACAATTCTTTCGTTAATTTGTCAATGGCATACTTTTTTTCTATCTGTTTTCTGAGCAATGGAAAACAGTTAATTATTTTCTGATAAAAAAGCTGTTTTAAAAAGCCGTTCGTTGAATAATGCCTAATAAGCCCACCGCTAAATAATGGTGCGGAACGGCGAGATAAAACAAAGTACCAATATCAGTCCGGATGCTCTTGAGAACGAATGAATCAAATTTAATATGTTCTGTTAAGAGAGATTAATGTTTTAAAAGTAATGAGCATTATTCCGTTGGAATTAAATAAAGACTTACAATCTGGTACTCAGTTCGTACGATACAAGTCTATTTTTATATATTTTGCGCTTCAAGAAATTCATTCATTTAGACTTTTTTTTTTTAATAATTAACTGTTCGCACTTAGTACAAATCACAAACAGTACAAATAGCTACTTAAAAATCAATCAACAAATAATATAAAAGAGTTATATACTCAAGAAATAAGTCGCTATGCTATATTTCCAAACGACGAACAAATATGTTCGGTGTTGGCCTTCTGGATGACAAGACCGTAACAAATCGACCTGATAAATATACACTGTCAAATTATCTATAAAAATAAAGCGAGTCATAAAAGTAAGAGATGAAGTAATTAATTTATGATACAAACGACGTTATAGACAACAATAGACACCGGAATCGGAATCGGGCATCGGAAGGGTTATCGACAGATTTTTATGACACAAATAAATCAATAATGACCAATAAATTCGCTCAGAAAAACCAAAAGCCAATCAAATTCACACGAAATTCGAACGCTGCTTCCAACATTTGAACGTTCGATTTTTAAACGAACCATGCTTTTTAATTTGTTCTGGTACCCGACCTTACATAACTAAAGCTATACTACCTCAAAGCACAACACTACACTGGTGCACAACACTACACTACGTACGCGTACGGACGTTTGGGTCTGAGGACCCAAGGTACGCCGATGAACTCCTGAAGTATGGTTATAGCCAGCAAGAAATACCTGCTGTATATAGAGGAGTTAGACCTGATAGGTCTACCGCCGGCATCGCCTTTGCAACAGTTGCTGCCCATATTGAGGGCGCATTTCGTTCGAATACCCGCGGAGCCGGGCGATAACTGCGCGAGCGCTGACTTATTTTCGTTGGAGCGACTCTAGCGCCGCGCGGATTACAACAGGCTTGCTACACGCGACCGACTGACGCGTCAGACAATGTTGTGGTACTAAACTGATTCGGGTTTAGGTTTAGTTTCAATATTTTATTAACTTCAGTTGTAGTTCCGTGTTGAGCTAAAGCTTGTTAGCGTGTTGGATACTAAAGTTTGGATGCATAGGATGATGAAGTTGGGCGCGATAATTTGCTGCAGCTGTTTTATTTTCGTTCTACACTAACACAGAGAAAAATAAATAGTCTATACAGTCCCTGACAGGGTGTGGGTTTGTATTTGTAGTTAATTGTTTGTATCTACCACACAATTATAGAAAACATGGTATTATATTGAAAACTATTATTACCTTCAAATACCTGTATCTCTTAATCTCTTTTCTCCAAACTGAGTCCGATATCATGTCACATGTATAAATCATCGATATATTAAAATCATTTCATCATGCAGTAACAACGACAAAATCATCAATCAAAATCATGACTGAATGAACGTGAATTTCGGCTTAGCTGTGACATGACAATGACAGATGACAGCATGCAATGCGTGAATGCGGTGATAGTTAGAGAAAAATCATTGATGATTTTTGTCATTGTCATGTAGTCATGAATAACCATATATATTATCTCTATGTGAATAACCTATTAAAAAACACATGAACGAAGTGTCTTCGCCTTATCAGAGACAATAAGAAAAGTGGTATTGGACACAATCTTAGTACCTATAATTTAATGTCATAGTTTAAGTTATAATGAAATTACTTATTAGCCTGATTACAAGGCTAGATTGTTATAAGAGTATCCTATGATGGACCCGAGGAAAAGGAAAAACGAAAAAGAAAGAAAATGTATTCATTGATATCAAAAAATCATAATTCAGCCCATTTCTAATAAAGTCGCGGGCAATAGCTACTTTGTCGGGCATATTGAAGAAGACGTAGTCTTTTGTGTACGAGTTCAAGAACTACTTCAATATTAGTTTCAATTTCAATCATTGGTAGCTAATGGCTTCGATTCTGTTGTGCACTTTTACAAGAGCGTTTGTCCTTTTCTGTTTCAATATAAAAAGAAAGTGACAGAGATGTGTTTATGTTAAGTCTGGTTTAGTAGGTACCTAGGTACTGTCAAAATGCGTACCAGAATCGACATCAATAACTACCAAGAAGACTAAAAAACAATCTCAAAATCTTTAAATACATTCAATCAATGAAAAAATATTTTAATAATTTTTTTGACGACACTATTGGCGCTGTCGCTAAGCGATTAGCTTTCTGCGCTACGTGCCGCGGGTTCGATCCCCGCACGGAACAAGTATTTGTATGATCTACAGATAGTTGTTTCGGTTCTGAGTGTGTGTGCATGTTAGATGTATGTTTGTAAACTGTAGGTACCCTCGATACAGGAAAAATACTAATGAAGGGCAACGTTTCTTAAAAAGAAAAAAAAATCACAGCACTATAAGTAATAATAATTTTAGCATTGAAATATTTTTAATACGCTCTTCTAAGCTAAGAACCTAATACCAAGAGGGAATGCTCTTAAATACAGATTGTAAGTCTTCAAAGTTATCCGACATGAAAATTGTAAATAAATAGAATAGAATAGAATAGATCTTTATTTCATGTAAACCAGATACAGGCACTTATGAAATGTCGAGACTCTAGGTGCACGGTTCCAAATAGTAGATCCTATGGAGAAGAACCGGCAAGAAACTCCATGGAAACTCTTTTCAAATAAATAATAGATCTTGACAATCTTTATCAGTACAATGTTGTGGTAAGATCTGCGAGAATAATGCAATTCAATGCGAATATAAATAAAACTAGGATAATAATGAATTGCCTCTGAATAAGATTGCCATGGCAGTTACGAGCTGACCAGTTCGGTGACCAATAAACAGTAGAAGCTTATAGAAGATAATAAATTATAAAAATACTTAGAAAAATGAAGACTAATTTATTCGGACCAGACACTAGACAACAGAATGCACAAAGAGAAAAACAAAACAAAGTATAGCAAAAAATTAAAATAATTTTGTTATAGGTAGGTATGCCAAAACCGAAAGCATTTGCTGGGCATACTGAAACACTAGCGCTGATTTTCAGCACCCTTGCAGTGGTGGCTGAATAAAAGCAGTGTTTATCTTAAATTATCTTAAAATCGTAAATCAGTAAAATCCAAATCTAAACCATTCGAACACATTGTTATTCGTTATAAAATCATTCGATAAAACGTTCGTCGATGAACAGTATTTGGTAACTTAGTGCATTTAAAACAAGACTATTCGAACAAATAATTCGATGAATTGTTCATTCGAATTGCTTGAAGTTAACTCAGAATGAGTTTTCTTCAAGCAAACCTTTGGGTGAAAGAAAAATTAAGATATAGAGTGAGAAAGTCAGGCGTACAATAATATAATTATATTTATATTTTATTTTATATATTTTCTTACAATTTGCTTTTGTTTTTTGTTATGTACACCCTACGTACCTACGTCCGTGTGTCACTGCAGGGGCAACCAACCCCAACTGCTGCCAACTGAAAATCAGCGCTGGGTGTCTCACATCCAGCATATGCTGAGTTGGTAACCTTTTCGGTACGGGCATGCTCGACGGCATGTTTTCAATTTTTTTATTAGAATTAGTGTACCTATTTCTTTTTTGTTGTGTTTTGTCTATTGTGAATGTGGCGCCGTCATTATCCCGTACGGAATAAAATTATTTTTCTTTCTTTCTTTCTTTCTTTCTTATGTTCTTTTTCTTTCTTTCTTTCCTATTATAACTCACAGCACAGTACAGTCTAGTTTAGTTTAAATGTGCAACAGAATCGACATATATTTAAAGTAATTGGTACGTCTTAGAATGTCTAGAGTTTCCTTTACTTATTATCGCTTCCAAGAAACTTCAAGCTAAGCTAAATAAACATAAAAGTTTCCTTTACTTATTTTGCATCTCGTTCGTAAGTTCATGTTCGTCGAGCTAAGTTTATCGGGTATTCTGAAGGAATTCTATCTATTTGCCGTCTTTCAGTAAAAAGGTCGACAGCTACGATTTTTTTATACCTATCGGAGATTCCGTATTTATTTTTAATGTTTTTTTTTTAATTTATTTATAAATTTATTCAAGCTACGATTTTCGAATGGGTTTTTAACACGCTTTTATTAACTTCACCTGTAACTATGTATGTAAGAAAATCTTGGAAGTTAAATTTGACCCACTCCCCGGTTTCCGATTGAGCTGAAATTTTGCATACACGTTTAGTTTGGATGACAAAAGCGTTTTCTTTAGTTTTTTTTAAACTGTAATATTTTCATATTTATTTATAATTAAGTTTTATTATAATTCATGTAGATTAATTTATTCAAATACGTAGGCAGCTACATCTTTTCCTTTCTTATACTATTTCCCTCCTGACAATAACATTTTGTATTCTTACATGTTAAAATACATTTTATAAACTACTGCTATGAATTATTACGTTAAATTATCCAACGAATACGCAAACAGCGGCAAAATTTTGTATGGAGCTACAGTCCGCCGCCGCCGGCGCCGCCGCCCCACGAACGTTATATGGTCGAGACCACGGCCTGAAAGACTTCATGTTCGGCTGAAATTTTATTAGTATTTTTAACTTTTATTGTTATTTACAAACAATATTTGGGGAAAAAATAATAATTTAAGGTCCTAGGTCCTTTTAAGAGGTTATAATACTCATTATCTACTAGTGGTCGCCAAGTGGTCGAAATTCGACCGTAATTTTAGCTTTCTGCACTCCTCAATTATATAAACTTTAACTTTGCCAAATCTCACACTCTGGGGGTCCGCGCAAAGTGCTTAAAAAGGGGTACAAAATTAATTAATAAATAGATTATGAATAACTTTTACCCTGAAATCACGATACAAAAATTGTGCTGTTCTAGTTATGTTTTTTTTTTTTCCCCGATTTCGTGGTTGTGCCCATAGTAATGTATACCTATCTACAAATAATTCAATATTTCTCGACTGAATATATTTATGGAAGACAGGTATTTTTCGCGATTCTGTGTTGTTTCCATAGTAAAAATTGTTCATAATTAGGTATGTGTACTATAATCTCTTAAAAGAACCTCTGCTAATTAAATAGGGCCTTAAAAAAGGTGACTGGTTGAACGAGGGAATTATTGAAGGAGATTGTACTCATCATTATTACGCCATCGGAGTGTTGAGCTCTGTGAACATTCCGAATATTAATATCGATGGTGTTCCAATAGACCGAGTGGACTATTTTAAATATCTAGGGCATCTGCTCACCGAGGACCTTAAAGACCATGGTGACATGGACCGGGAGCGGAGGGCGCTGTCAGTGCGAGCCAACATGATAGCCCGCAGGTTTTCGCGTTGTACTACGGGTGTGAAGGTCACGCTTTTTAGAGCGTACTGCACATTCCTGTACACGTGCAGCCTGTGGGTTGACTATACTGAAAGGGCATACAGTGCCCTCCGTGTCCAGTACAACAACGCGTTCCGGGCGGTGTTGGGGCTGCCCCGTTTCTGTAGCGCATCAGGGATGTTCGCGATGGCACGTACTGATTGTTTCCACGCTTCTATGCGCAAGCGGTGTGCGTCCCTGGTGCGCCGGGTGCGGGCCAGCCCCAATGCTATCCTGGCAATGATTGCCAGTAGGCTGGACTGCCCTTACATTCGGCATTGTTGTGGCAGGCATGTTGCTGTTCCAGTGCCGGTTAGAAAATTATAATTATGAACAACTTTTAGTATGAGACCAACCCTGAAATTGCGAATATAAGTTCGGCTATTCTATACATTTAGTGGAGTAATATCGAATTATATGTATGGAACAGCGGATTTTTAAATCGCGATTTCAAATTACACACACACAAATTAAAAGTTGTTCATAACGATGAGTACAACAACCAAACTAAGTACACGTTCCATTAAGCAAATTGCCAACAACTTCTAAAAATAAAACAAAAAGCTTTTCCAAGAAATAATGCATAAAATTTTATTACCTAACAGTGATCTAACGGCTTTAAAAATAAACTGCCAAAAAAATAGTTTATGTACGCGCTTACAGATGGCACTAAACAAACACACTGTACTAGGTCACTCTATCGTAATTCCGACGTTTCGAACTAGATGGCGCAGTGAGCATCACGGCTCGATAGACTTGGATTTTATTTTTAGTAAAACGATTTATTAGACATCAGTCTAAATTAGTTGTTTTAAATTAGGTCCCGTAGTGCAGAGAAATTAGTAAGTTCAGTTACCTACTATTTACAGGATATTTTTTTATGTAATGCGCATAATTTGTAGTGATTCAGTCTGTTCATAAATTCAACCGCAGTATTGGGATACACTTTAAAACAAAACGAAAATTCGACTTAGTAGATATGGGAGATACGCATAATTTACTGGCGTAAGCCATACAAAATCAATTTTTTATTGTGTTTTGGAGTCAATTTTAGCACTGCGGTTACATTTGGGAACGGACACTGAATCAGTCTGCGCCGGCAGACCACTGTGACTGTGTGGTGCGCGCTAGCAGTCAGCCGGGGACGCGCCGGGCGTGACGTCACTCGGCCAGGCGAGGTGTGGTGCACACCTTTATCAAAATATGACGTACAATTTGAGGCGAGTTTACACACTACATAAAAAAATATTCTGTTTATTTGGCGGTAATTTAAATTTGGTAACATTGCTGGCCTGGGAGCGGAGAAATGCTTGTTTTACACGAGGTAAGCGCGAGATTCGATTATAAAATTTTCAATTAGTGTTGGTATTCAATACATAAAAGTAGGTATTTTTCTTCACATGTCTAATATTCCAACACATAGTAAAAATAGGTATTAGGAGGTAGGTATTAGCAACACATTGAATCACTTTGATCACTATTAGCCAAAGCACCAATCGTGTCGTCACCAAGGTAATCGCGATACACACTCGTAAACGGGAGCGATTCCTATTTTGACAGTTCAAAAATGTTCATTACGGTCTTCCAATGGTAGAGTGGAGTGATTTTTAAAGCATACTGCGCAATGTACTTTGTTGAACTGTCAACCGGTTTTATCATCGATGTTGTCTGGAGTCACTCATACTTTGGGTACCTATGTAGGTATACTTAATATCCACAAAAAATGCACAGCATTGGAAATACTATCGCATCCTACCAAAACATCCCTAGATATTTCCTAGGCTGTTTATAGTTACCTACGAACATATTACGAGTATAACCTAACCGTCAAAAACCCCCAACTCCAACTAGAAAAAGAGCTGTAACTTTGGAACGCCTGAACACATTTTCATGAAACATAGCTAAGATGATACCCGATTAAACTAGCTTTCAAATCATTGAAATCGGTCCATCCGTTTTGGAGCTACGATGCCACAGACAGATATACAGATACACAGACCGCTTTTTTATCGGGGGTTAAAAATAACTCTTCTCTAGAAAATCTAAAAAACTTTCTCGTTATAATAAATATTGGTCCTTCAGCAGTTGACTGTCCTAAATTGTTCAGCGCTCGAAAACACAGCTCCATCGACAGTCCAACGGACTTGGCGTATGCACTGCCGACTGCAGATTTGCAGATTATATCACAGATAGTCTATTTAGGTGACCGACCGCAAGATGGCGGTACAAGCAGAACTGTTTATTTTGATTTGAGTAATAAATATCAGTTGCAATCGGTTGAGATAATTTATGTACCAATCTTTAATGTGTGCTGATCGCCGGTTGGTAGCAGAACTAAATCTGGTTTAACCATGGTTTAACAGAGAATGATTATAATTAGTATAAATCGATATCTATTATACTAAAAATATTAGCTGTTGCCTGCGACTTTGCTCGTGTGGAACTCGTATTTTATACATGATGTGTGGAAGTCCTGATATTTTTTTTTATTATACTTCTTAATTTTGAACCTAGAAATATACAGATTTTAATGGAGAAATCTGCAGAAATTACGGATTTGCATACGAACTTTCATCCCCTATTTTGCTCTTAGGTGAAGATTCTTAAAATCCCTAAAGGGCCTAAGGGACTAAATCTAAGTGGTCCTAATTGGAGCAATGAATTTTGTTGGCAAAGTGTATAACCGCTTAAGTCCTAGATTGTACATGACTCCCTGAAACATATTGGTATATCTGTACCTACCTACTACGAATGTTCTCGGGAGGAAATCGATCTTGTGAAAAGAAAAAAATCGATCGTGAGCAGTAATCGAACCTCGAAACAGCCGCTCTAGCCGCGCGATCTGAGATACCGCGATCACTGTTCGAAATATCGAATCTTCATTCCACATTTGGATCCATGTGTAAATGACAGACAAGGTATGTGTGTGTGTGTGTTATGATGACGTTGGCGAACTCTATTTGAAACATTTTTTTTTAATTTAGATTTTTTTTTATACTTTGCGACCGTTCTCGGCAATACACGGTTATTTACGCTTAGGATTTCGCTTACGCTTAACTCTAAAAGGAAACCTAGAAAAAGCATAGAAAGAGGCTGTTCCGATGCTGAGCAGTCTTAATTTTTTTATATCTGTGGTTCTGAGATGATTCCAAGACAGATTCAAGAAGGTTTCTATGTCGGTACAATCAAAACACAACTCTTTGGAAAAATCCCCAACTTTTCTTAAAAATAGATTCAAATGTCAAATCAATTTACTTCAATCTTCAAATCGTTGAATTATTTTTCTGATAAAAGAAAGATTTGTAGGTACAGTATACGTTTTATACACGACAAAATGCCTAAAGACATAACAATTCCGGGAGTGATAATATTTCTCAATGAGATGTTTGAGAAAGAGGGCCGACTTCGGGCGCAATGGATAGCCAAACATTGGGAGCAGTTGCAACTAGCGGCAACACTCCAACGGGAACCGACTCACTACTACGAGTCAGATGTGGTCACGCACAACGTGTTAGGCGGGCTAGCCACAATTTCTCGAGACCACATAGTTGCAGGATACAATAGGAGGAAAGTCCCTTTCCGTGACGCAGCCTCCATGCCAAACATCAAAGACCTAAAACATAACCATTCAATCGTTAATATAGGTCTCGGAGACCCAAAGAAGGATCCCAGACTAGCCAGACCGGACACAGATTTGTCAATAGATCCAATAATGCGTCCCGTAGAACCCGAAGTGAAAAATATACTTTATAAAACGAGACCTAAGTACGGTAGGGAGGTGTATTTGACACAGCGGGCCAAGAAGTGGCCTGAGAAGAAGTATTACTTCCCGGAGTGTAATAGTTGGGATTACGGTTGGCGCTTGGGAGACAGTGAGATGCGACAAATGCCCAAATACGGGCGACGGTGTATGCTGGACAGGATCTTGCACAACCGGGTTGGGCCGCAGCCAGACCCGAATCATTACATGTCTGCTGAAATTGGAGAATTCAATAAATGTAGTGCTATTATGTAATCATGTAATACTATTGTTTTTAGAGGTAGGGTACCAGTGGCAAGAATCCATACAACCCGATTCCCATCGGCTTCCCTTTAGGAATTGGTTAGTGCATAGACCAACGTAATATGGCTTGTTATTCAGTTAGGTCGAGCTCTTCCAGACATGACTATTTATAGATTACAAGAGACAGTATGGATTTTTGTCTTGCAGCATTAATTGCAGCAATTAGAGGGTATTTTTAGGGACGGCTTCTCCTTTTAAAACTTCGCGTTCGCCACTGTAGGACGACAGAAACGAGTCTAAGCGTGAACTTACCATGAACTAACGCTTCCATCTATCAAAGTTACGAACAAATTTTGACAGATGGAAGCGAAAGTTCACGCTTAGACTCGTTTCTGTCGTCTCTGAATGTAAGCCTCAGCCCCTTGGTCACTGCGACCTGCGAAGATCTATTGTGACGATGTAATACTATACTGAAACACGTAGAAACCTAACAATCATGGTCTAATTAGTTATTGTTAAATTAATTTTAAATATTCTCAATATTTTAATGTTAACTTTAAAATAATTTACAAGTTAATTTTATTTATAATAAGTTTATTGCATGATTCGTTTTCTAGGTTTTAGTTTAATGATACTTAATGGACAATTTAATTATAATGTTAATAAGTACTTATACCTGATTTTTATTAATTTACTAGCTGTGCCCGGAATCTATTTCTATGCTTTATAGTGTTTGAATTAACCCTATAACCTGTATTTTGTGATTGACATTGATCGTTTAACAGCAAATCTGCCTGTTGCATCTAGAGTTGCCAACTTTTTGGACAAAAAATAAAGTAGGAACTTATATTTAGGTGTGAGAAGTTATATGATCATTTTGAACAGTATTTTCGTTCGAGTTTTTTCTCTCCACTGGTGCTTCGAGCGATCGTCGCTAAATTGACTGACCGAAAAAACATTTTTATACCGGTGATGAAACAATCAGTATTTTGAATACTTTCTTTTTGGTGAACAGTATCTATTATTGAGCAAAAACAGTATAATACTGTCTATGACAGTATGGTTGGCAACCCTAGTTGCATCGCGTCGCGGCATCGTCGATAATCACAAACTGGGCGGAATAAATAGCCGTTGTTTGGTGAGAGCGTCATTTGGTTTGTTCATTAACAAAATAATGGCGTTATAATGGATTTGGAAAGTGATTTTGTGGAAAACAGAATTCGAAGCAGAGATTTTATAAAAAAAATAACACTTTCCTATTAATATCATTACCTTGACTAGAATTTAGATAGCATGGACAGATGAATAGATAATGGGAGTATTGGACAATGCAACCTAAAAGTAATAAAATCATTTTTAAACAAAACACAACAGCTTCTGAAGTCCGTGCCACTGCCAAGCTGAGGTGCATTGAAGAATTAAAGACAATCTTAATGCAATTTTATAAATAAAAAAAAGTTTATTTTCAGACTTCAGTCCATAGTTTTGTTAGTACTTTTTGTGTTAGTAACAATAGTGCTTAAGTAAATAGGTTAGTATTATTAGTTTTTACAATTTATGACTGTCCCCACCCAATATCTCTGGAAGGGGCAGTCCGGTCTGGCAGCAATCATTTTCAAAATGCTGTTGTCACTACCATGCAGGCGCTTTAGTAGGGAGACCGCTTTCTTTCGCATTATGGCGTGGAAACCATCTGTGCGAGCCTCCGCAACCATTCCCGACGCGCTACAGCGCCATGGCAGTCCCAACAGCATCCTGAAGGCATTATTAAATTTTATGGTTGATATATTTATTTTACCTCAACCGGCATATCTACCTATTAGAAAGTCATAAAATAAAATATTCATTTGGCAATGAAATTATAAAATATTTAGTTTGAAATTAATTAATTATGTAGGTATTTAAAATTATTACAGTTATAAGATAAGAGACTAAACTGTGAGCTACCTACCTTGTAAAAAAATACCGATCATGAAGATAGGACTCACGGTTAGACGGCACGGTTGGCGCAGTGGCTAAGCGATTAGCCTTCTACGCTACGTGCCGCGGGTTCGATCCCCGCACGGAACAAGTATTTGTATGATCTACAGATAGTTGTTCCGGATCCGGGTGTGTGTGCATGTGACATGTATGTTCGTAAACTGTACCCTCGATACAGGAGAAATCATAGTGAAGGGCAACGTTTTTTAATAAAAGAAAAAGAAAGAAGGGAATGACTCAACTTCATGAGTGGTCTGTTTTTTAGCTCGAAGTTTAGTCTCTCACAGTCGTATTGAAGTTTATTACCAGAGTCGATGTTCATTACTATTTTAGTTCCGTGACCGTGCACCTAGAATCACGACGTTATAAAAGGGCCTGCAACGCCCAGTTGAAATAAAAACTTCCACTTTCACTTTCACTTTGAAGTAATTTTCACCGCAATAGCGTACATTCATTCAGTAGTTCGTTCAACAAATTAATTTTTAATTTGCAAGGCATTTAATCTCGTGGCATTTGTTCATCTGGCTTTCAAAGTGAATAAAATTATAGTAGCAGAAAGCATAGCTTGCTCATGCTCATACGCTTAAAAATCTCTGACAAGCATATTTAATTTTTCATTAGTGAAAATATAGGAGATATTTTCATAAAGTTGGCTGTAAAATTAAAAGGCTAATTTAATAAATTAGCATCAACGGAAGTGCTTTAATAAAAGAATATTGAAAATGAAATGCATGGAAGTTGACTGAAAGCAAATTTATGGACAACTACCAACTCTTTTTAACACGCTTTTATTAGCTTCACCTGTAACTAACTAACTCGGGCTCTCGCTTTAAGTTATGCTTTGCTTATTCTGCTTCCTGTGCTTTGTAGGCTTTGTATCGCTTGCTGCGGGGGGAGCTTTCTTCCCAAGCTACCGAGCGGGTGAGCAGGCTGCGGATAGCTCGCCCCGCCCTATTCAACTCTTAACTTCACCAGTTTTGGCTGAATGGGACGGGGAACGTTCGCAATTTTGAACCCCGGACAAGGGAAGGGTAGCCCACACACAACCCCACTATGTGGGCTACCCAGCCTTAAACCTATTCCCGTGTTCCCGTCCTCGTACTACTCCAACCCTTCCAATCCTTTCCTCCATCTATCCTGGAGGAGAAAACCTCGCCCCTAAAAATCTGTATCTATTTATGTATGCATTTTGTAACTAGTTTATGTAGTCTATTTATTATAATTATCTATTTATGTATCTACACTCAATCCAAGGTGTCACCCGACCCGTGCCGAAGGATGCATGGCTGAGGAGCAGCTCAGTCGCGAACGGAGGATCCTCGATACCAGGCGACCTCGAGGATTATCTTGCCTTATCTCCACATGCGGGGCTCTGTGGGGATCGACCTTTATTTCCCTAGCTACTCGTGGGAACTTAATGAGTAACAAAGTTAAAAAACCTAATAAGGCCATCCCGGAGCTAGTAATAACTAGTTCCCCCCTTACCGAAGAGGCGCTTTCCAGCCCCTCCTCGGATATGTCCCTCGGAGATATCTTCGAGGAACATACTCTGCCACAGACAGACGGGCTAAATCTCCCTACTGTTCCTGTGGAATCTGCAGTGCAAGCTGGGCTCAGTGGCCCTAGCGAACCACTTAAAACGGCCATCACCGAGGGCTTAAATGACTCCCAAGGTGAAGGCAAAAAGCCTAACAAAAGGCTCTCTGGAGCGGCCAAGAAGAGGATCGCGTGGTGGATGAGCCGAGGGAAATCCTTCCAGGAGGCCAAATCCCTCTGCGAAATCCACCTCAAGGAATTCCCAGAGTACTTGGCTGCGATGGAGGAAGAGAAGAAGCTTAGGGCCGAAAAACGGCCACGACAAGACGGCGCTTCTTCTCAGGAAAAGCCGGGGAAGGTAGCAAGGCTGCATGGGCCTACTCCTAAACCGACCTTTTGCGAGATCGCTGGTGCCACTCGCATGGGCATCATCGATGCGGATGCGCCTATATCCCAGCCGAAGATCGAGGAGCTCCAGAAGAAACTGATGGAGCTCGTAGACAAAGAGGTAGACGGCAAAGGCCCACGATTCCTGAGCTGTTCCTACCGAGCAGGTGGTTTGATGCTCCACTGTGCAGACGAGGCGTCGAAAAAATGGCTCATTGCACACGTGCCGCAGATCCAACCCTGGGAAGGGGCACGATTGTCCATCCTAGATGAGCGTGACATGCCCAAGCCCAGGATTGGAATTGCATGGATCCAGGATGCTAAGCTGGATCAAGCGTCCCTATTAAGACGCCTCCAGGCCCAAAACGTGGGCTTGGATTTCACAAGCTGGAGGGTTGTGAATAGGAAAATCGAAGAAAAGGGTCAGACTGTGACCTTTTCCTTCGACGAATCCTCAATCGGACCTCTCATAGATAGCTCCTGCTATCTATTTCTTGGGTTTGGCAGGATCCACATTCGGGTGAAAGCCAAATCGCAGGATGATGCAACGGGTAAGGCAGAGGAGCGACCTAAGGAGGCCACGACTGAGCGGCTTGCTGCTCAGCCAGTGGCAACCAACAAGGTAGCACCACAAGCCGAACCCGTTGCATCAACCTCCTCGGCATCGCCGTCCGCATCCTTAGGAGGAGGCAAGGATGGCGTTTCCAATGCCGCCCTCGCTGTTTTCCGAAAGGCAGCGGCCGGCGAACGGCCGAGGCTAATGACGGCGGAGGCTAGGACTGGGCCAAACCCCCAACATCCTAGACCTGTGGTCCGGCCCCCTGGTAGACATCCTAATGCTGCCAGGGGTGCAAGAAGGAGCCGTGGAGCTGGAGGCAGAACAGCAGGGAGGCCAATGCAGCTGCCCCCGGTGGTCAAGGAGCACTCCAGCAGAAAGGCCGCACGCAACCCCTTCAACAACCTCCCTCCCCCTTAACTCCGCTAAACCTACCTCACCTAATCTTTCCCTATCCCTACCCCAAATCCCTATCCCTCCCAACACCAAACCCCACCCAACAACTATGTTCAAAGTCATTCAAGCTAACCTGAGGCACGCAAAGGCAGCTAACGCTATCCTTTGCAAGAAATTTGCTGAAGAGAAACTTGATATGGCTCTGATCCAAGAACCGTGGATCAATAGAAATACGGTCATGGGCCTTAACTCCGTAGGTACGCTGCTTTACAATACCGACGGCATAAGACCCAGAGCTTGCATTCTGTTCAAAAAGAACATAAAATTTTTGCCAATTCCCTCCATGTGCACAGATGATAGCGTCGCTGCGTACGTGGAACTCCCGGGAGGAGGAACTAGGCCTATAGCCTGCTCCGCCTACCTACCCGGTGATGAAGCAAACCCTACCCTACAACTGGCCGCCACAGTAACTTACAGTCAGGAGACGAACACCCAGCTACTCGTGGGGTGTGACAGCAACGCCCACCACACCAGCTGGGGAAGCACTGACACCAATTCTAGGGGTGAGTTACTATTTGATTACTTATTATCCAATAACCTTCTTGTTCTTAACAGGGGCAACTCCCCGACTTTTGTTAACAGTATTCGACAGGAGGTTTTAGATATAACTTTTTGCACAGGGACCTTATATAACCACGCGATTAATTGGCATGTATCTGAGGATGCATCCATGTCTGATCACAGACATTTAAGATTCGACATATCTTACTCTGCGGAAAGAACAACCACATCCTACAGAGATAAAAAGACGACCAACTGGGCAGGATACAGAGACTGCCTCTGTACAAACCTGCTTCCGATCAGCAAATCCGTCAAAACTCGCGACCAACTGGAGGCAGCGGTGGGCGATCTTGAGAACGGCATTAATACCGCCTTTCTCCAGAATTGCCCACTTAAAACCTCCAAGGCGAAGAGAGATGTTCCCTGGTGGAACAAAAATCTGGAGCGACTCAGGCGGAACGCCCGGGCTCTGTTTAACAGAGCCATGAGGGATAAAGACTGGGAAGCTTACAGAAAAGCACTTACTATGTTTAACAAAGAATTGAGAAAGGCCAAGAGAAAATCGTGGCGCAAGTTCTGTGAGGAGATAAACAGCACCTCACACGCGGCGCGGATTCACAAAATAATCTCAAAGTCTCCTCAATCCCATCTTGGACTACTAAAATACCCTGATGGTACCTTCACAAGATCCGCAGAAGAAACACTGAGGCTCCTAGCTAAAGTACACTTCCCGGACTCGGTGCAATTAAACAATATGGACTTACCCCCTGGGCAAAATTCCCAGATCCACAAACCGAGGGTTGAGGATTGGCGCATGGCCTCCCTCATCTTCAAACCCGACCGGATCAAATGGGCTGTTAACAGCTTCAAACCCTTCAAGTCCGGTGGGGAGGATACCATCTTCCCAGCACTTCTTCAAAAAGGGCTAGATATTATCCTGCCAACGCTGATCAAGGTGTTCAGAGCCAGCTTTGCATGGGCCTATATACCGACAGCGTGGACTAGGGTCACTGTCACCTTCATCCCCAAAGGGGGAGATAGAGACAAGTCGCTACCCAAATCCTATAGACCGATAAGCCTCACCTCCTTCGTGCTAAAAACCATGGAGAAGGTATTGGACCAACACATCAGGGCCACCTACATGATTGATAGACCCCTGCATGCAAAACAACATGCCTATCAAAAAGGCAAATCAACTGAGTCTGCATTGATGGACTTGGTAGATCTTATAGAAAAAGCCATCGAAGACAAAGAGATTGCCCTCTGCGCCTTCTTGGATATCGAGGGGGCATTTGATAACACCTCGACAAATGTCATAGTCCAAAGCATGGAAACACGCAACATCGACCGAACGACCACTAAATGGATCGAAGCCATGTTACGCAACAGGGTAGCATCAACAACCCTCTTAGACTCCAATGTAAGAGTCAAACTTAACAGGGGATGTCCACAAGGCGGTGTCCTATCCCCCCTGGAATGGTCACTGGTTGTTGATGGACTGCTAAGCGAGCTCAACAACGCTGGCTTTTACACACAAGGCTACGCAGATGATCTAGTGGTGGTTACCGTTGGCAAATGCCAATCAACCATCTCTGACCTAATGCAAACAGCCTTCAGGAAGATAGAAAGGTGGTGCAAAGACACCCAACTCTCGGTGAATGCCGATAAGACGGTTATTATACCCTTTACGAAAAAGAGGAAACTGGAGGCTTTAAAACAGCCTACTCTCTTCGGAAAAACAGTCAAATTCTCCAGTGAAGTCAAGTATCTAGGGATCATCCTCGATCAAAAACTCACCTGGAACCAACACATCAAATTTGTGACTAGAAAAGCTAAAATCGCTTTAGGGGCCTCCTGCAGACTGGTCAACTCAAGATGGGGACTCAGACCAAGGGCAGCGCTGTGGCTGTATACAGCTATAGCAAGGCCCATGATAACATATGGCTGTGTGGTATGGCACAAAAAAGTTGACCAAGTAACCTGCAGGGATAATCTTACAAGCCTCCAACGACTCGCGTGTATCACCACAACGGGAGCTCTCTCATCGACTCCGACCTCCGCCCTGGAAGCGCTGCTCAACCTCGTTCCACTACATGTGCAGGTGCAAATGGACGCTAGAGCAGCCATGCTAAGGGCTAACCATGCAGGAAGGACAAGATGGAGATCAAAAATCATGAGAGTTCTGCACGAAAACCTCATGAATCAAAGCATCACAGCCATGCCCTCTGATGTTCAGCTAAAAGAATACAGCTTCAATAAGCTGTTTAGGACATTCATACCTCAGAGGTCCGAATGGAAGGACAATATGCCTTGCGAACCCCGGACCTGTGATATTGTTTGGTTCACCGATGGATCAAAGAAAGAGGGTCTAGCAGGAGCTGGATACCACGGAGGACAACCAAGGGTGCAGAAATTTGCTAACCTTGGGCAATACGCCACTGTATTTCAAGCAGAACTACTCGCCATCATAGGCTGTGTTCGTGAGAGTCTGCAAAAAGCCTACCTAAACAGGCACATCTTTATCTTCTCTGATAGTCAAGCTGTAATTAAAGCCCTTAACTCAGAGGAGATCAACTCTAAACTCATCAAGGAGTGTGTCCAGTTGCTGAACTTACTAGGAACATCGAACTCGGTAGCGATAGGATGGGTACCTGGACACAGTGGCATCGGTGGTAATGAAACTGCCGATGAGCTAGCAAGAGCTGGAGCGGAAAGCACTACAATGGGCCCTGAACCCATTTGTGGAATTCCTAAGTGCACAACCTCCACCTACCTCAGGTCCTGGGGCTATAAACAGAGTATCAAGCTCTGGGAAAAGTCCTCAGGCCAAGCACACTCCAAAGCGCTTCTCATAGGCTTCAACAGAAAGTTTACGGAACAAGCGCTTTCCATGAACAGGAGCCGAATTAGGATCTTGACAAGAACCCTCACTGGGCACTGCAAACTAAACAAGCATCTACAAAAAATGGGCCTTAGTGACACCACAATTTGCAGATTCTGTCGCGAGAAGGATGAGACGCCCATACATATCCTATGCGAGTGTGACGTAGTACACCACACTAGAAGCCAGCACCTGGGGGGCCACCTAATCTCACCAGATGAGATTAAATCCCTCCACCCCAAGAATATAGTCAATTTTATTATTGACTTACGGCTAGAGGGAGTGCTGTAATAATACAAGAGGCGTCACAATAGATCTTCGCAGGTCGCAGTGACAAAGGGGCTTAGTACCCTACCTCTTCTAACAAATAAATAATAAATAACTAACTAACTAACTATGTAAGAAAATCTTGGAAGTTAAATTAGACCCACTTCCCAGTTTCCGATTGAGCTGAAATTTTGCATACACTTTCAGTTTGGATGACTAAAGCGTTTCTTTTGATCTATAATATTTTATTAATTATTTAAATATATTTGCTGTATTCTTGTCAAAGGGTTTATCAGATAGAAGTTTACAGGATTCACGTCCATTGTGTCCACGCAAGCCTTATTTCGATGTCCCTTGCTGAGGCTTCCCGCACAGCCTTATAAACGCTGATATTAAATCACAATGTATTGTTCTTGTCATATATTAAAAGTCCGTATAATATTTTATTTATTTTATTAGTTATAAGTAAAACAAGAATGCAAAGACAACCGAGTAACAGGGGCGGGAACGCTAGCTCTCTGCTGTCAACTGTCAAAACCTGTTTTACAGTTGTCTGTTATTGCCATACTACATCTTCCCCTTTTTAATCAAAGAAACATATTTCGTTTTTAATCATTCACAAACAAACTTAAAATTAACTAAAGAGGTATGTATTTGTTTACAATTCAAAAAAGGCAGACAAATCCCTGAACATTGTCGATACACTTTTCTTCCCTACCTATACATACTTTTTTTTTTTTTTTTTTTTTTTTTTTTATATATTTATGACAAATATTAATCATAAAGGTTACATATTAATTAATAATAATTTTATGAGAACTAGAATTAATATCTTAAGATTAAGATCTTATGAGATTACATAGTTAACTCTTATCACTATTAAATTACTGAACCACGCATTCAGATATCCCCAAGAGCCCAACGAATCATTGAGGTCGAACATGATAAGAAGTTCTTGTATAAATACATCCATTACTATCTTTTACATTATATGACCTATAATTATTATTACAAACTATTTGTCCTTGCACCCATTTATTTATTTGTGGATCTTTCAAAAACCATATTTTTTGATTCAAATCAAAGTTATTCTTTATTCTAACAGTCTTATTATAATTCCTTTCATTTCTCAATTTAGTCTTATCAAATTCTGATCTAACATTATTATTTAATCTTGGTAACAAATATACATGAGTTGAAGGCAATTTAGTTTTTAAGTTTCGGTTCATCATCAATTGTGATGGTGAAAATTGAGTGCCAGATACTGGTGTTGCTCTATACTGTAAAAGAGCAATTCTTAAATCTGTTTTATCTGCATAACATTTAGTAAGCATTTTCTTAGCAATTTGAACACCGCGTTCTGCCATGCCATTAGACTGAGGGTATCTCGGGCTAGAAAAATTGAATTTAAAACCCCATTCCATAGCAAACTTTTTACATAGTGCCGAATCGAAAGGTACATGATCTGCAATTACTTCTAATGGTATACCAAAACAGGAAAATGAATCTTTCAATGTATTTATAATGGTAACAGCAGATTTACTTGGTATGTGTCTAATATCTAACCATTTCGACATATAGTCATATATAACAAGATAACTATTTCTTTTAAAATCCATAATATCAACTCCTATTTTTGAAAAAGGTAATGTAGGTACTTGATGGGATAACAATGGTTCTTTAACATTCTTATTTTGATATGTCTGACAAACAAAACATCTTCTAATAAATTCTTCTATGTGATTATCAATTAAAGGCCAGTAATATAAATTTCTTGCAATTTGCTTTGTTTTCGTTATTCCTAAATGTCCTTCATGTAATCTAGTCATAATTGATAATCTTAATGACTTTGGTACTATTAATCTGTGATTCATGAAAATTAATTGTTGATCTAAAGTGAGATCCTGTCTTAATTTGTAATAGTATTTTAGATTTTCTGGAACTTTTTTAATATTGTCTGGCCAACCATTTTTAATGAGATCAGCTAATTTCTTTAGTTCTTCATCATTACCCGTTTCAATTTTTAATTGATTCTTTTGTTCCTCTGTACATTCTAATTGTGTGGCTAAACCTATACAGTGAATAACTTCATGTAAATATGATTGATCCGAATCCGTTTCATTTAAATATGATCGAGACAATAAGTCCGCAATATGCATCAAGCGGCCTTTAAGATATTTGTATTCAATGTCATATTTTAATAACTTCAGTTTTAATCGTTGTAACCGGACAGATGGTATTTCATGTATTCCTTTCTTTAATAAGCTTTCTAGAGGTTTATGATCATTTAATACAGTACATTTCTTTCCATAAATAAAATAGTGAAATTTCTTAGTTGCCCATACTACGCTTAATAATTCTTTTTCTATTTGTGAAAAGTTTTTCTCTGCCTCAGTCAGGCTTCTTGATGCATAACTAACTGGTTTGCCATTTTGCATTAAACAACAACCTAAACCATTTTTACTGGCATCACACTGTATGGTGACTGATAATGAACTGTTAAAATTTTGCAACACTGGTGCATTACTAATAAATTTTTTAACATTACAAAAGGTATTTTCATGAACATTGGTCCATAGCCAATCCACATTTTTCTTTAAAAGAACTTGCAAAGGCGAAACTAACTCTGCTAAATTATTAATGAATTTTCTCAAATAATTGATCATTCCTAGAAATATTTGCAATTCTTTTTTGTTACTGGGACTTTTAATATTTAAAATAGCTTTTATTCTATCGGGATCAATTTTCATTCCTTCTTTAGAAAAGATATGCCCAAAATATTTGACTTCACTTAATTTGTATTGAAATTTTCTCTTGTTAAACCGAACATTATTTTCTTTTGCTCGCTCAAATACCTTTTGTAATATCTTATCATGATCTGTTTCATTTTCACCACAAATCAATAAATCATCGCAATATATTACCACTCCGGGTATGTCTCCAAAAATATTTTCACTATATTTTTGGAAAATTTCAGGTGCAACTGATAAACCAAAAGGTAATCTCATAAATTTGTAACATCCAAGAGGACTACTAAATGTACACAGTTCTGTTGATTCATCTGACAGTTTGATATTATAAAAGCCATCTGACAGGTCAACCACAGAAAAGACTGTTTTATTGCTTAATTTCGTAATGATTTCCTCCAAGGTAGGAATGAGATGATATTCTCTTAAAAGAACCTTATTTAATTCTTTAGGGTCTAGACAAATCCGTAGATTTCCATCACTTTTCTCTATAATTACAAGATTGCTCACAAATGATTTTGGATGTTCAACCTTTTCAATGATCCGCTGTTTCTCGAGGCTTGTCAGCTTGGCCACAAGACGATCCATTAAAGCGTGAGGAACCCGTCGAGGTGGTTTTACTATTGGCTGAGCTCCATGCTGAATGCGTAGTTCTAGTAGTGTCTTAAATTCACCAATACCCTGAAAAATTTCCATATTATTTTTAATAACAGAGTCTTTATTTTTAATATTAATGCTACTTACATTTGCTTTAATGTTTAATAATTTTAATTCTATCAAAGAGCTCAAACCCAAAATTGGTCGCACATTTTCATTTATAATTATGAAATCAATCTTAATAATTTCTTTTTCATCACTCAGAACTTCTAATATTATTTCCCCCAATGCTTTAATTATTGTGCCCCCAAATACCTCTAATACTACTGTAGTCTCAGACCATTCAGGACAATCATCATCGACAATTTTTTTTAAATCCTTTAACGAAAGTACATTTACTTGTGCGCCAGTGTCACATTTGAAATGAACATTTTTATTATTTATTTTTAATGTGTGCGACCATTCTCTACACGCTTTATAACACTTGTTCCCAATGCTATCACAAACTTTAAGTAGTCATAAGTCATGTACCGCATTGTCCTCCTTCTCTTCTGATACATTTTCACTAGAGTTATCTTTGTTAACACAATTAACCACTTTGTTAGGACAACATTGTGCAAAGTGATTCATTTTATTACAATTTTTACAAATTTTTCCATATGCAGGACAATTTCTAGGGCCATGTTCTCTACTACACTTTAAACAATGATAAAACTTTCTGCTATACTCACTGTGATTACATTTTTGACTACTCATACTTTTATTTCCAGAAGTATTATTATACTTATCTTTATTTTGGATGTTCTTTGGATGATGCTGCTTTTGAATCATATTGACAGATGATGCAGCCTCATTGTTCTTCTGCAAGACTTTGACATGTTCTTTGGACATCTCTGCAGCTCTACATATGGTCAGTGCCTTGTCCAGTGTGAGATCACCAACTTCCAGTAGTTTTCTTTGTACTTTTTTTTCAATCACTCCCATGACAATTCTGTCTCGGAGCATACGGTCTTCTAAATTTGAAAAATTGCAGTTTTTGCTAAGTTTTCTTATGTCTGAGTAGAAGCTATCAAAGGTTTCCCCTTCTGCCTGGTGTCTGTTATGAAAGTTGACAGTATTAATCACCTCGTTCTGTTTAGGCTCGAAGTACGCATCAAATTCAGAAATTACCTTTTCATACTTGTTCGATGTACATTCTTCATTCTTTTTCAAAATATTGAAATATAAATCTTGTCCTTCTTGACCAATACAGTTTAACAAAATGGCCGCCTTCCTTGCGTCGGACAGCCGCTCAAACCCGGCAGCCGCAAGAAATACCTGGAATTGTTGTTTAAATTTTTTCCATTTCGGCAGTAGATCTTCAACGGAGTTTAAGAGAAGCGGCTCCGGCATTCTGTATTCAATATTTGCCATTGTGCTCGTTGTCTTGTCTGCAACTTCATCCGCCATGTGCTTATTTCCTGTGTTATAATTATTTGTTCTTCAATTTCTGTTATTAAGTAGGTTCCAATATCGACTGCGCCATGTATTGTTCTTGTCATATATTAAAAGTCCGTATAATATTTTATTTATTTTATTAGTTATAAGTAAAACAAGAATGCAAAGACAACCGAGTAACAGGGGCGGGAACGCTAGCTCTCTGCTGTCAACTGTCAAAACCTGTTTTACAGTTGTCTGTTATTGCCATACTACACACAATGCCTTATTGTGATATCTGTTTTTAGTCTGGTTTTTAGTACCTAGATACCATGTATTCACTACGGACGCATACAATCTTACACACTCTGCGATAATGCATCCTAATACAATACAATAATAAAGTACAAGTAAATCGCTTGCGAGATACCTACACACTATTTTAAAAAGTCCCAAAAAAACTTTAATCTTAAAAAACTATAAAAAAAGTGATTTTCCACAACAGCTTTGGTCTATATCTTGACCTATTTTCCATAACAGCTTTGGTCTATATCTTGACCTACATTCCACAACAGCTTTGGTCTATATCTTGACCTATTTCCCACAACAACTTTGGTCTATATCTTGACCTATTTTAGGCTCATCAAAAGAACTCTTTCGTTCAATAGAAAAATGTGTTGCGGACCATGCGCGGCTGCTGCGGTGGATGCTGTTGCCCTTGCATCACAATCTGCACTTGCTGCACCAGGATTTGCTAGTGGCACCGACTAGCACCTATCACGCAGATAAGCCATGGTGTCTGCGATGAATGGGTGCACCGACGCCTTCGATGTTTTTATTTTATTTATTTATTTAAAATGCTTCATGTACAATGTACAAAGGCGGTCTTAATGCCATAGGCATTTGTTTTGGTCTTCGAAGTTCACTCAGTGCCGTTTCGTGGAAATGAACTAGGCAAATATTATCGTAACACGTTATTGCGATATCTTTTTTTAGTACATTTTGTATTAGGACGCATTCGACTATACACACTGCTGCGATAATTATTAAAAATGAGTTATCGCAATAACGCAGCGACATTACATGGGACCACCTCGGGAGAATACTGTTTCAAACAAAAAAAGAACTTTCAACAAACACAAAAAGAAATTCAACCGTATTGAGAACCTCCTCCTTTTTTGAAGTTGGTTAAAAATCTGAACGTCGCAGCCTGAATGTCTGGTTCAACGGATGGGGGTCGTCCTATAATCATGTCACGTTTTTAGGCCAGTTTTTATCCCCCCCACCCCGATGGTAATACGTCGTGAGGTTTTAAGCTATCTCCCGATATCACGTGTATTTTTTTGTAGAAAAACATTTTCTGAATCTGTTTTAGTAAAAAATTATGCATACCATAATATTAATAAAACTGAGAAGGTTGCGCGCGGACCAGCTTAGAGCGAAATATTGTTGATAAGCACAGAACACAGAATTGTGTTCTGTGTTGATAAGTTACTTAATGTCACAAATTCGCTCGATCGAGATTTCACGTGGTCGCATGATAATATAAACGTGATTGTCACAACATGGGTACTCCCCATCGAGAGATCAATCTTGATATTATTCTAACCCCCTGGTTCTAACCTCACGTGATGACGTGACTACAGGAAATCCCCTAGAGCAGGGGTGGCCAACCAGATTAGACCCAAGATCTACTGTTTAGTGACAAAATCCTGTATTATCTACCAATTATATACTTATTGAATTTTTAAATGAATATGTATATGGTTTTTGCTCTGCCACGATCGACTGGATTAATAGCCGTGATCGACCGGTTGGCCACCCCTGCCTAGAGTGTCTCGCTAATTAAAAGCTTATTGTAAGTCAGAAAATTATTTTAATCCACGTTGACTAGCAAGAATCGGGCGTACGATAGGGTTGGCGCAAAAAAAAAAATGTACCCCTTTTTTAAGCACATTGCGCGCACGGAGAAGTGTGAGATTTGGCATAGTTAATGTTCATATGGAGAAGGAATGCAGAAAGCTAAAATTTATACAATATAGGTAATATACAGGGTGTAAGGGACATCGTAACGAAAACTGATACCATGGATTCAGCTCATGAATCTGAACACCTGAGCATAAGAATTTTGCGTCGGTCTTTTCAAAATTTTTACGCTTTTGTTCACAGTTTTTTAAGGTATAAAAACTGCGAACAAAATCGTAAAATTTTTGAAAAGACCGACGCTTAATTCTTGTGCTCAGGTGTTCAGATTCATGTGCTGAATCCATGGTATCAGTTTTCCTTACGATGTCACTTACACCCTGTATTATCTACTGTCGAATTTCGGCCATCAGGCGACCACTAGTTTAGATAACTATGGCAACAATTAGAATTATTATTTTTATTATTATTTTTGACATAAATGCGTGTTACCTCGAGGCTACCCACCTATTAGAAGTAATACCCCGAGGATAGCCGCTATTAATAAACCTCCATTACTGCAATGCATTTATATGCAGAAGAGAATTTCAATGGAGCGTAGCTTGTAGAAATTCCGATGGTAAATAAATCTCGCGATATAGTAATGTAATGATGCCAAGCGATGGAAATATTGTGTACGAAGAAATAGCTAGTTGAAATTGAATGTTTACGTCAATGAAGCGCGTGGGCCACCCACAGCAATGGCTCGCAGAGTAAACAAAAGGGATTATTATCACGGGTCTGTTAGAAAAAAGTATTTTTTACATTTCTATTTTATTAATCTTACAATCATAGTAAATATTTATAATAAAAAAAGTGATGTGTGTAAACAATTGGTTAAGAATACTAACAAATATAAATACAGTAATTATCCTCCATATTACTCCATTGAATTGAATTTATTTTATTACATCTTAGGTATTTACAGACATATTGATTATTATAAATAAATTGACATTGATGCTACTGAATTATATGAAACGGATTATGATTTGATATTCTAAATGTTTTTTTTTTAAATTATATTATGTAAAAAGTTTTTTTAAAACGATAATTGGCAAGAGTTTAAACTCAACCATTACTCAATATTTGTACGCCACATGGCAAAACATAGTGTACCTATCTACTGACCCATTGTAACATCTCACATATTATTGTAACCCACCTATGTTTACAAATAAAGCATTCTCATTCTCATTCTCCATAAGGGGTAATTTTTTTTTACCCTAATTTAAACAAAATTATAGGTAATAAATATTATAGTTTAAAAAAACTAAAGAAAACGCTTTTGTCATCCAAACTAAACGTGTATGCAAAATTTCAGCTCAATCGGAAACCGAACTTCAAAGATTTTTTTACATAGTTAGTTAGTTAGTTACAGTTGAAGCTAATAAAAGCGTTTTAAAAAAGAACACTAATTTCCACCCATGTCTAAAATTTACGAAACTAATTTGGTCGAGCTAGTTTTCTCGCATTTCCCAAGATTAGAACGAACCACGGCAAAAAAATGTTTACTTATGAAGGCGCTCTGCTATAAAAGATGTAGGTAAGCTCATTTAATGCATTCGAACTTTCTCAACATGTATTTAAAAATAAAATAAATTATTTATATTGAATGTGTTAATTATGTGCTAAACCGGAGGATTTTATTGTACCCTATTAGATATTATTTTGATATTAGGTAAGTAATATTGTTTACAAGTTATTGTTTATTTATTTATTATTAGTTATTGTTCTCATGTTACTGTTAGTATTGAGAATAAATTTCTTTAAACCTTAATCACATAACTAAATTTTAATAATAAAATACCTATATATTTAAATAATTATTTAAAAATATTATTTATTTCTATTATCTACGTACGTATTGAAAATATATTTCCAAATACAATTAAATAATAATAATTGTATTGTCATAATTCAGTATCTTAGAATATAACGCATAGAAAGTTAATCTTAAACATAATAATGTTCCGTACTAAAAACTGAGACAACAAACGTAAATATGTGTGCGTAACCGGCATTCGATAAATGGCTGCCGACACACATATACCTAATTAAGTACGTTTTTACTAGGGTTGTAACGGAGCTCCATTTCCGCATCCGCAAGTGCGGAACTTTCACGTAAAATTGAACCTCCGCATCCGCAATCTGCTCCGCAAGTTTTCAAGCGGATGTTTATCAGAGGTTTCAATTGCATAAAGATACACGCGTGCCGCATGGGTCATGTGCGTTTTATCTTAATAATAATAGTTGACTATTAACTAGAAATTGATATTGAGAAATTGATGTAAAATTTTGACTTGTTGATATTTTAATTGTAACTGGAATCTGAATTTTTATTGACTGACTAATTATTTTTTCAATTCAATTCAATTCATTTATTTGTTTGCGAATATGGGTTGTACATGTTGTTACATAAATAAGGTAAGTATCACCATAAACGGCCATTCAGCATGCAAACATTAGATTTACACAAAAATTAATAAAAAATGTCATAGTAAATTCCAATAAGATTAGATTATGATACATTATTAAAGACAAAGGGACATTAAATAAAAATTACAATAATTTGTCTAACAGATATTCTCTAACAGAGTAGTAACACTTTTCAATAAGTAATTTTTTTATGTTACTCTTGAACACATTAAAGTTTGGAGTTTTATTTCATTATTTCATTTTTGTACACCACATTCTGGTTGATCATGACGGACAAAATATTATGCTATTATTCCTACCTACCAACTTAATGTACTCATTATCATGCAAAATAAATTATTCTTATTCTTAATTACATTTCATTAGATTTCATAATTTCAGGAAAATAAATTGTAGTTCTTGATTCAATAGGAACCTAAAGAGACATTATGTGGGTAGAAGTTAAAATATAAATATAGGTAGTATAGACGTACATCGATTTATTCTTTGATGAAATTCATTAAACCTAGGTACTACAGTACAACACAAGCACAACTAAAAAGTTACATCGATGTACCACCGAACAACAAATGGCAGTCTCTCGCATAAATAATTTTACAACTTATTGCGTCAGCGTAAAGATTAATTACTGAAGTACTAATAAAAATTCGTGGTCTTGAAGTCGCAATCAGTTCGGAAGTGATCGGTTTTACGAAGTTTGCCGATGCGACTTCTTAGTTGTGTCGCACTTTACCATAGTTTGGATTATCATTATCTATCGACTGGTTCCCGGTGCTGAAGGTAAGGGATTTTTTTGTGATTTTTTGATTTCTTCTATTCTTGAAAGCAGCGGGTCTACCGTGTTACGAAAATGGTAATGAACATCGACTCTGATAATGAACTTCAATACAATCGTGAGAGATTAAACTTTGAGCTAACTTGTAATTTTTTTACCGATCATGAAGATGGGAGTCCTGAATTTATGATAGGTAATTTTTTTACAAGGTAGCTCGAAGTTTTGTCTCCCAGGATCGTATTGAAGTTTATTACCAGTGTCGATGTTCATTACCATTTTAGTTACGCGGTAGACCCGCTGGTCTATCAGAGAATTTACTTTGACTATTATATTACTAATCCATCATGCCAATCTATTGACCTTGCATTGCAGCGAGTTATGACGCTTGAGGAACAAACCTTTTTGCACCATCATTTATTCTGACTATTCATATTATTGGCATATTATGGTGTTTTCAACTTAAAGAATATTATATTCTATTTTATTCTGGTCGTAAAAAGGGAGAAGTTGGTGGACAGAAGCTGTGAATGATGGTGAAGATGACTTTCGATTATTTGAGCTTCCAAAATTATCCGCTAGGTCACGCCACTGTCGTTTTGTTTAGGTGATAACTACAATATAATAGTTGTAAGTACATGAACAATTATATTAAAGACTTAAGAATTATATTATGGACTGTTACCCAATGGGTAGTATTGTAATAAAATTGAAGTATCTCCTGTAATTATAAGGTTTATGCGAATTGAACACCAACATTTCTTTGTTTTGAAGCTAATTAAAGTTTATTCGATTATGTGCTTTGACTACAAATTAAGATTTTACCACAACACGCTAAGAAAGTGAGAATTTGTTTCGCTTCAGTAATGTTTGGCAAACGACAGAATTACTCATACAACTTTTATACATACGCGTGTGTTGATTTATCATAACATGCTATCGATCAATAGCTAACTCACATCGAAACCCCAAAAAAACATCGACGTTAAACAAACATTTTATAGCTGCATTAAAATTTCTAAAGAAAAAACATTCCTGTTCGCATCGAGCTAATGTAAAACTCTGCATCCCGTTTTTATTTTTAATAACGCCTCGTTCTTGCTGTACTCTAAGAAATTTTTCAACGAAATGGCCCAAATTATAATAACAGTAAGCGCCGTAGTGTCAAGTGTCTTTGCTAGCTTCCTGGTGTTGTATTTATAATCGACACACGAAAAACAAACAACGCTTGCCGGCGCGGCCGCTGCGCGAACGCAGCTCCCGTCTCACCTAACCTATATGCTCTCGCGTCGAACACTGCACGATCTATTGTGATCGTAGTACAGGACTAAATTATAACCTAATTTTGTGTTCAGCTGGACTGAAAAAGTTGTGAAAAACGTACCATTGGTAGTTGAAAGGTGGTGCGCCCGTGGGCAGAGGCAGAACGAGGGTCGCGTCGCTCCCGGGTGCCGCCCTGACGGTGAACAGGCCGCTGGGAGGGAACGACGGGGGCTCCATAGGGCTCCAGTCCACTCGGGCCGCGCGCGACTTGCCGTGTGCGCGCGACGCCGCCCGCCCGCCGCCTATCTAAAAATAATACGGAAAAATGTAACACGCGCGCCGTCGAAATTCGTACGACGCGAATATTTTGCCAATACCACTGGTACGCTCGAATTTTGTACGATCAGCTGATCGACGAACTGGATGAATTTTTGGATGCGCGGTCACAGAAAGTTACCTAAGTACTAGGTACTAATGCGCGGTGGAGACATAATTTTTTTGAACTCAATTTGTAATACTGTAAATAAGAGCAACGCTGGAGAATGAAAATCAAATATTTCAACGTTAATTTTTCTGATTGATTTGGTATATAAATTATATTTCGATATCCTAACTTGAGCATAATAGGTAGTTATATTCTAAATTTAATAAGAACCATAATTAATACAATTAGAATTCATAGCTTACCTGATCATCCATTGCAATATTCTCCAAATATTAAAAAGCTTAAAAAGGAAACCACTATAAATAGGTGCACTTTAGCTACATACCTACCTACTTAATAATAAATTTATTTGCATATGTACGTTCTCTTCTTTAATCTACCAACTAATAATTATTTAAAACCTGGCGTATATCAAAAATAATACAAAAGCTTGACTTATCTGTCACAGTTATTCATACAGGATAATTTTTATGTAGTGCGCATAATTTGTAGTGATTCAGTCTCTGTTCCTAAATGAAAATGAAAATTCGACGTATTCGTATGGGGGGCATAATTTACTCGGAAGCCATACAAAATCAAATTATTAGATATTTTGTTTTGAGTATACATACCTACTGCAGTTGCATTTGGGAACGGACACTGAATAACTCTGCTTGCGCACTACACATAAAAACTATCCTGTATAACAAAAAACTTAGTAATAAAAAATAAAACAGCTTATTTAGTTGTAACACAATTGACCACAGTCGCGGGGCACACAGCCCCGCGACTGTGGTCAAGGGCCCAATTCAGCAAAAATGCCAGACCACTATTGTGTCTGACCCTAGTTTTCAACTGGACCTTTGAAAATCAGCGAGGTAAGGAAAATATAATCTCATCAGGATACAAAACAGCAAGATACTTACTTATAAGCAGTGAAGTGGAAACTTGTTGCTTCAATAGTCATACTGAACCTGCGCTTTTTATACTAGACTGTTTTGCACCCGTTACTTGTAGCTCTATTAAATACGGCAGGCGCTAGCGTAATACGATAATCTCGGTGAAAAATTGTCGGATGATACGCTCATAGAATGTAGGCTTGAATTTGTGATAGGTATCGGTGACTCCTTTGGTGTTGCGGATGTTCATGGGCAGCGGTGATCACTTACCATCAGATGAACCGCAAGATCGTTTGGTATAGGTATAGGTACTTAAACTATTAAAAAAGAAGATAATAGTAGTAATTTCTGTCGGATCAAAGGGTTTTTAATTCAGAACCTAGAGAAGAGAGTCGTTAAAACCGTTATAAGAGAATGTTATTTGTTTTTATATTGATTGTAAGCTGTCTAAGTATTTACTTTTCATATTAGCTCGAAAAACTGAAACATACGATAAACTAGGGTACAATAAAAGGAGAAAACGGGAAGAAATGAAAATTAAATCACCTTTTATAAAACATTCATAAATAATTTAGGTATCCGACCGTAATTACATTAGTTATAGTAAGGGTACAATAAAGATATCTGCAGATACGAAAGATTATAATTGGATGTTAATGAATTCATAAAACTAGACTTAGATTTGCAGTTGTTCGATACCATTAAGGGCAATAGCATACTTGATACTTTTAGCATCAGCGACTAGCGATTTAGAGCCATTTTCACCGACAAGATAAAATCGGCCGTTTACAGTGAAATTTTGTAAGTACCTACTAGTAAACGGCTAATTTCGATTTTTCTCTAACTATCACACGCATTGCATGTTGTCATCTTGTCAGAGTGATGATTCTAAGCATTGATGATTTTGTCGATGACACAGCATAACGAAATTATTTTAAAAAAATATCGATGATTTTTCATAGAGATAATATTATATAGGTGATTTTTAGAAACATGTGACATGATATCGGACTCAACTCAGAATGCTACCACCCCGCCCACTCTCCCCCTCGCTTCACCTCTCCAATAGAAGCAGCGAGCCAAACCGCGATGCAGCATCGATATAATCCCAAAATCGCTAGTCATCGATGCTAAAAGTCTCGAGTGTGCACTAGCCCTAACAGCTTACATATCTATCAATATTCGCAAATAGAACGTGCCAATTAATTTGAGCAGGATGACATTTCACTAGTATTATTGGATTTCATTTTAAAAACTGCGTTTGCAATTGGAATTACAATATCCGTAACTAGTGCTTCAATTTCACAGAAACAAATTTTACTGAAATAGATTCACAACAATACGTAACTTTACATTATCTCTATATTAATACATGTAGAGAAAACTTTGTACCCCTTTTTAAAGCATAGATACCTACCTATTGCGCGCACGGAGGAATGTGAGATTCGGCATAATAGTTCAAGTTTATATGGAGCTAAACGACCACTGGTAGGTACTTATAATTAGGTAGATACTAAACATTTTACTAGTCAAGACCACAAATATGTGGGTAGGTACAGTCAGCAACAAAAGTGGTCTATCTATTTGAACAGAACTTCCTATCAAATAAAATCAAAATATCTATCACTAAAGTTGAAACTTCATTATTTTGAAAAGAGAATAGACCTCTTTGTTTTATGACGTAGGTACAAACAAATTACAACCTAAGGGTGGTTGACCAATTCTTTGGCCGACTGTACCTACCTAGATATAAAACAAAATTAAAATTGCAAAACTGAAAATTTCAAAGAAATTTTCCTGTCAACTTTTAATAACTCTTGATGTGTAGATATTTTTGGTACGAACCGCATAAAATATAAATATAAATTTTACTCATAAAAAACACTTGTTTTGGGTAAGTTTAGTTTTGGAGAACAAACGTTGTTGAGGATCATGATACGAAGTTACATGGTACTAAGAGGTTTTCAGTATTTATTCAACTATCCTGTATAAAGTTAGAGTGCCTTTTCTGTTCTTGGCACATAATTATTAATGTAGACTCAATACCTATAAATTTAGGACCAAATGGATATAAAGTCTTACAGGACGTTTTCAGAAATTCAAAATCTGTTCAAATCATTATTGCCATTTCTGAGTAAATTGAAAAGAAACCTACCTAACCTACCTACGCGAAATCCAGACGTAAGTGCTTGTCAATTATGAAGTACCTACCTACCTAGAACATAGAATATCTAGTAGGTACGCAATCTCTATGCATAGTTTTGTGGCGTGTACGGTGTAATCGCATGATGGTAAGTCAATCTCCGCCAATTAGAAACATCCGCTTCCTCGTGATTAGATCTGGTGACAAGAGGACATCCGGGACAGGAAATTCAATACTTTTCCAGATCTTTACCTAAGTTAACATTAGTAAGATAGGTATAGGTAATCTTGATGTTTGCGACAATAACACATGTATTGAAATAAATTCAAATTATTGTCTTTTTAATAGATAATATTGTTTATTTCGTGTACCTAATATATGTATATCTATTAACACTTTAACTGTCCATGCATTACATGTAATGCACTGAGAACCTTGCTTGATACGTCCGTGCATTACATATAATGCACTAGTGTTATGTACGACTAGTGTTCTTCATTGGTGTCCGTTTTAATCAAATCGATACTAAGTCCCGTGAAATACGGAGCCCGCACGTCGAAGACATAAAAACCTGTTTTGAAAAATGACAATGTCATGCCATTGCAGTTTACATAATAATAATAATAATTTGGCTCTCGTTAGGGGGTTGGATCAAGGGCTTGATGCAGAAGGCGGTACTCCTCGACACGGCACGCATTGTGAGGAGGTTCCTCTCTCTGGAGCCTAGCCACCGGTAGCTTGGACCCTGTTCCCGATACCGGTGGGCTAATACTACCACTACTCTTTTATATTTTTAAATGTTTTTATATTATTTTTTGTAAAAATATTTATAAATTTAAAAAAGTATGTGTAAATAATTAATTAAAGGAAATAATAATTTATTGAGATAATAACCTCATCCGTTTTTCTCGACCGCATTATATAAAATATAAAAAAACATTACCGTGAATTGACCATAAAGTTATTATTACTAGGCATAGACTAATAACTATAAGACTAGCAACGGTATTGTTAGAATAAGATGGGTAGATACGCTATGGTACGAGTGCGAAAATGATACAGATACTTTTTTCTGTCCTTATCGGCGTATTCATTTTTTTGCTGGCGGAGATTGATAACTGTCAAAATGTTTGCCAAACAAAAGATCATAATGAATAGTTCATGTTTTCGTGTGGTTTTATAAGTTAAACAGTGCCGTATTTTGTGAGAACTCGTTAGAGAAAAAAGACAAAAGTGTGTTGATAATGGGTGGTTGTAGCATTTTAGGCTGTGATAGGCATAGTGAAAGAAAAGAAATGGGAATACAATTTCAACTCGTAAGTAAACATTTACGTATTTTTTCACTCTTTGATTATGCTGAGAATTTCCATTCTTATACATTTATTACCCACTTTGGTTAGTACATGGCCTACAAGGTCGTTCTATACCAATTTCGTCATAAAATATCCTAATAAACCCAAACAAACTAACGACAGAAGAAAATAGAGTTGCCAGATAATTAAAAAAAATTCCCAATAAGTAATGATGTACATTCTACAGGTTTCCATCTGACCCTAGTTTACGAAAAAGGTAGATTAATGCTACCGGACGTCAGAATCGGCTGCTACCAAGAAAAAATATATTTATCTGAAGCCATTCGCTGTACCAACCAAATACGTGGATTATATTTATACATATCAGAATTGCTAAAGAATGATTTGGAAGCGGAACAGTCGACAAATTCTAAATCAAACAAAAAAAAAAAACATACACCCAAAAATTAAAATATTCCACCGCCACGCGCGCCGGTGAAGAAACAAAAGTTGGTTAGTAAGTTTGTAAATTTATTTAGTTTTTTTGCATATTAATTTATGATGTCATCTGTTATATCATCTTAGTATGTCGCCTCATAAATTGTTGCAGGTCGAGATTCCAATCAGCTAATGTACGACAATATATATATACAAGAAAAAAAATTGGAGGAGCTTTAGTAAAACAATAACCGCGGACTTTTAGTAAGTAGTGATAGCCATAGCCTAGCGGTTGAACGCTTACCTTCCATGCAGAAGGGTCTGAGTTTTCGGATTCATGTGCGGATTAGAATTTTATTATCACTTGTGTTAATGATGAAGGAAAAGCATCTTGAGGAAACCTGCACATTTTAGAGGGCCTCATAAGTTTCTCGATGCTGTGTGTAGTCCGCCAACCCGCACCAGGCCAGCGTGGTGGACTAACGCCTAACCCCTCTCATTCTGAGAAGAGACTCGTGCCCAGCAGTGGGACAGTAATGGGCTGGATTTTTTTATCTTTAGTAAAACATAGATTCTATAAGCATATTATTTTGCATCTTATATAAAGCTCATTGATTATCTGAATATAAATACTGTTGTAAAATTGATCTCATTTCTGCTTATTGATTCGAATTTTATAGAATTTTTAATTAATAATAATAACAGGTTTTTTTAATATACACTTTTAATTTAAACCTAACATGTTTCATTATTGTGAATTCCAAGTTTTTAGTGGATAGAGAAGAACTTCTATATTCGCATGTTTATTTCGAAACCAGTTCTAAACGAAATTAAATATCAAATATATAGGAGATGGCGTATAATAAATTAATAACTCAATTTCGTGAAAATATCATTTAGTATCGGTTTCAAAATAAAGATGAGAATATGGCTGAATTTACCCTAATGTAGTGGAAATAGTATTTTGATGGCAACACACATTGTTAAAGCGAGACACATTGACGTAGCCACGTAAGTTATCCGTCTAGTTGTCCTATGTCTATGTTACTAGGTAATAATAACTTTATGGAATTGACCATGATTTCTCGAGTGTTTCACCGTTTTTGAACAACACTATTTGTTAGGTAGTCCGTGCTCAGACGTCCGTGCATTATATTTAATGCATTTTTTTAAATTATCTCATAGCTACCTAGGAGCCTGTAGACGAAATTTCGCTTACCTAAAATGTATTACGTGACCTTGTATTAACTTAAAATGTAATATAATTATTGGACATTTGGTGATCGGCACGGAAATATGCTTGGGACAGTTAAAGTGTTAAAAGCCGCAAAATTACTAACTACCTCTTACTATTTACGATTGTTGACATTTTAAGTAGGTAAGTATGTTGAACTGTCGCGAATAACCAAATTAATTTCAAAAACTTCTCTTAGGTACGTACCTAGGTAGGTAGACATCTACTAAATGTAAAAGCGTAAAAAACTGGAAAAATTATTGAATTTTTTGCCACAAGCTGCAGCATCTCCCTACGTTGGAACGCCTTGTTCCGGTAATTTCAAGGTAATCCTACCATTTACTACACTTACCCTTATGTGGATAGGGTCTGTATATTAAATGCTTGTTTCAGATATCTACATAATTAGGTACCTATAAGTAGTTATTATGGCGGGTGAAGTAGGTAGGATTGTCTTGTTGCCGCGGACACCCTCCCGCTACCTCTGGCAGTCTTCAAAAATGCACGATAAAGTTGTTGCTGACCATGCATATTTGTTTATCTTAGCGTTTCGTCGGAAACGTATTATTCACAGATGATTTAGCGTTCGTTCATAATCGATAAACTTGTACCTACTTTTAGAAGCATGTTCATGAATTTAAATTGATGCATGCATGAAGCATACTCGATAAGTACTTTTGGCTGCCTTTTGTTTACAAAAAGTGAATAACGAACGCGAAAACGCGCAATTCTGCTGCTAAAAATATCTAGTGTGGATGCACTCTTAGATCCACGTTTATCAAAACTAGAGTATGGTGTCCATTCTTTTCCGCACTATAACAGGACTAAACTGAACTAATAAGAATTTGTATCTCTGTTTCAACAAAAAAGAAACTGTTAGATGCATTTATACCAGTTAATTATTATACCTACTGTCAAAATACGCAACAGAATCGTTTAAGTAGGTAATAATACTTACCTACTGATTTTGATTTCTCGTTCGATTTATGTGTTTTTCTCGTCGAGGCATCGTCCCATCAATTTGACGTTGATTGCGTCAGTGCGGTGTGGTACCTCATGATGAAGCAATGGTTGATTATATCTATAGCCTCTATAGGTAATCGAACCGCTCGCGCTCCACTAGTAACCTAGGTATAACAATTAACTCTGAATAGTCACGTCCACTGCGTCAAAAATAAATGGTTAAAATTCCGTTATTCAAGATAACGTCTTAGTAAGAGGGAAAGGCTAACGATTAGGGGGCGATTTTCAATAGTTAGATAAACCTCCGTTTAAAGTAGGTAGGTATTCCTCTGACAAATCCATTCAAAAACAGTTCCAATTTCAAATTAACTGCTAGATATCTTTTAACTGGACATTGAAAAGTCGGCCCCAAGTGTTATATTATCTACTAATAATTATTTACTTGATTAGTAGAGTAGGTATACACGAGAATAAAATATTAGACATTATTTATTTGTTTTTTATCTTTTTACCTGTCTTGTAATGTAGATACATATAGTTATTTTTACATTTAAGAGAGCAAATGAAATCAATGGAAGGGACTTACCTCAAAGGCTCATAGCTTTTAACATAGTACCTAACTTTTGTTTATTTTACCGACTCCAACAATGGAGTCGGTAGGTACAAACCTACCTATGTAAAAAGACACGAAATGATTCTTTACATTATAAGGCAAGGAATAATCTTCATGACTGTACTCGTGTACATTATTTGAATTTGAATCATAGTTTTTGGTTTTGAGTAGGTACCTACCTACCTCAAATAAATGTTTTGATGAAATTGGAGGTATAACAGAAATGCAATAAAAAACGACATTATTGATATATATTATTTATTTCTTATACATACCTACACATTTAGTTTTGAATACACTTAAAATTTACTTCGACTAGACCAAAAATTAGGCTAATCCATAATAATAAAACCAGGGCCAGAGGGTGTACTTAAAACTAAGGAAAATCATTTTGCACAATATAATGAAATCATTCGTATTACAAAATAATGTGACAATGAAAGATTGGGACACAGATGATTGAGTGCGACCCTGGTAGAAAAGTTTGAAGAGTACCAAAAATTTTAATCTTTCGCATCTAGGATGGCAACACTGTCGAGGGTTACCAACACTACCGCCAGTGGCGAAGCTAGAGTGGGTGACACCTATTACGAAGAGACAGGGTGCCAAACCGTAAAAAAAAGGTTTTTATTTAGCAGTAATAATATGTTTTTTTTGCAACTGTTTTCATTGCATATTTCGTCGTGTGAACAAAGTTGCGCGGGTGACATCCTTGAAACCCCGGGCCGCCCCCACCGCACCCGCCTAGCGACGCCACTGACTACCAACACGCATATTTTAATATAGTACCGCTAATCACTTACACCAAGCTTTTATGTCTCGTCTGACTTCGATGTCGCATAACATGGTAACTCTAGTACTCTTCAATAAAGTGAGACTTACAACCCTTACTTATCATCCTACTGCATCTGACATAAATACTGTTTTCTTAAAAATCCGAACTACTTTTAGCCTGAAAATGTGATGCAAAATAGTATTATTTTTAATTTATTTACCTACCTTAAAAAATCTGTTATACGCTGATGAAACTCGATTGCAGCCACGTACGTTTATGAAGCTTGATTTTAATGCAAAATATTTTTGTTAATTTGCGACAGTTTCTTAAAATGTATAGAACATGTAAACCAAACTTTTAACCATAAATCAAATTAATTTCGAGTGAATTCTGATATATTCTATAAAATATTTGTTCATAATATTCAGATCGAAACTTTTATCTAAATTTCTGGAATACCTACCTACACAAAGGAATGTTATTATTACATGTACGGTCGGCAAACAAGTAGTCTATAAATAAAATAAATGAAGAATAAATAAATTAAAATATCACTGAAGTTGAAACTTCATTAATTTGACTTTTGTTTTGTGGCATGCAAACAAATTGCAACATTAAGGGTGGTAGACCATTTATTTGGCCAACTGTACATTGTGATGTAATACAGAACAGTATTAATGGCAGTTGCTTTTCTTACTATATACTAAGCTTTTAGAGGTTTACAAAAGGTTTTAGGCTACTGACAAATTGGCACTGTCGGGTGTACTAAATGAAAAAATAGTAACCATTAGAAACTTTAAATTTCAGCTATTTTTTGTGAAAAGAATAATTTGACTGCGAGCAGGACTCGAACCTGCGACCTTCTAGTTCAGTAGAGAGAAACTACGATAACATGGCGCGCCTCTCTAAATTACTGTTGCAAAGTTTTATTTGACTTTATTTTTGTTTGACGACCATTTCAGTACGCACATATGCGTTGTGAGTTTGTGAGTCTTGGTGGCGCTTTTAACAAATACTTCCTACCGTTTTGAATTTTTAAGGGGCGCGCCATGTTATCGTAGTTAATCAGTACACCAATCGCTCTTGCCAACCGACCTACCGCAACCCCTGCTCGCAAATACAATTTTTACCTTCATTTAACTAGATTTCAGTCCTATTTGTATATTATTATTACATGCCTGTAGCATCCCACTGCAGGGCAAAAGAAAAAAGAAATAAAATTGCTTACCTTAACTTGTGACAACTCAACGAAAGTGTCAACATTTGTATAATTATTATAAAAAAAAATGTTTAGTATCAAAATGCATTGTGACAGAGTTGAGCGTTTTAGAACAGTGCCAATGTGTCTTGGGGATTATGAAATAGTAAATAGTGTCAAAAATATCAGACTAAGTGCAGTCTATACATTAGTTTTTTAGTAAAATGATAATAAGTACAAAGTACATCGTGTCAAACTGGGTGAAAAACGACATGTCGAATTATACCAGGCTTTGGAATGGATCGAGTTAGGGCGTTTTGGTAACATTGTAGAACTCCATTTGACGTCGGTAGTACGCACGGGTCCATATTATCAAGCTATGTTTCCAGTATCTGACCTCTCATTGTACGGAAAGTCTATTCAACGCGAGGTCAGCTTATATTGGAAATGTATAGCTAGATTTATTTAGCCGTGTGTACAATCAAGTAGTTGATCAAGTCAGTCTAGTCAGGCCGGTCAGTTAAGTCATGTAAAATTGTCAAGTTAATTCCAGTAAGATGAGATCAGTGCAACTATTTTCGAGATTTTTAAATATGAACCTCATACAAACACCTTATCTATAATACAAATAAAATTGTATACAGAAATAAAATTTTATGTAATACACCTACTTAAAGCTTACGTACAGAACCCAAAAATCACAGTTGGTAGGTACAAAATAACTTAAAATTTTGTTTTTAACATCTGTTTAGTCTGTTATCGGTAATATTGTTTTAACTTGCGTGTTAATATTTCTATTTTAAAAAAGTTAGCATTCGCCCTTTAATTAAATTTATTTTTTAAACCTTTCTATATTTTTCTTTAATTTAATTCAATTTTTTTTTTTTACCTACCAATTTTAAAACCTACGCGTCACAAATACGCGAAGTTACGGTGCCAAACAACTCTCCCCCCTCCCCCCTTCTCCCAACCACCCCTGGCTAAATGGCTCCGCATTTTGTAAGACGCGCACTCTTAAAATTTCCAAACAGATTAAATTATAATTTGAAAGCGGTCACGAATATTCTTGCATTTACTTAATACCTAATTCCCGGCTATTTGTCCCTAACAATTACAGCCGGTGCAGAAAACACATGCTTTTCGCTGTGCCAGCGTGTTGCACCTTAGCGCGTGCGTACTCGCCTGTACCCCGTTCCCTAACTGCACTTAACACTCTCCTAGAGACCTTGTGATGTTTTTGCTGATGAATGGAAGAAGTTTTTGTCAGTATGTCAGGATTATTGTGAAAGGTCTGTGTGCTCGTTGCGTCTTATAGTGTAAGTGGCCTGTGGCCGTTCTAATTATTAAATAAATAATGTACCTACTACCTAGCTACCAGTGTCGAAGGGTTTATATAACATAATTCCCATCGGCTTCCCTTTACATGGCCATTACCAGTAGGTATCAATACCGTATTATGTACTGATAAATATGTGAAGACAGGTAAGTTGCTACTTGAGTCCAAGCAAGTTATTTTTTATTTTTTTATTTGCCCCTCACTAGGATTTCTCCTGTGTCGAGGGTACAGTTTACAAACATACATGTCACATGCAGACACAATCAGAACCGAAACAACTATCTGTAGATCATACAAATATTTGTTCCGTGCGGGGATCGAACCCGCGGCACATAGCGCAGAAAGCTAATCGCTTAGCCACTGCGCCAACCGTGTCGTCAAATTAATACTGCACAGCATGTGGCACGCCTAGCCAAGCAATTTTTAGGACGGGTTCCCTAATAAAAATATTCACCCTTCTCCACCGCTAGCTGTCAACATTTTAAATCTGCGCGCCACAAGTAAGCGAAGTTACGGTGCCACACAACTGTCCCCTATCCCAATCCAATTCTCAACCACCCCTGGCTAAATGGCTCCGCTTTTTGTAAGACGCGCAGTTTTAAAATCTGAAAACAATTCAATTCAATTCTAATTTCAATCGATTTCAAAACGGTCTACAACAAATTTTAAAGCACAAAAAGGTGCACTTTTTAAATTTGCGAGCCATTAAAATATTTACTGTCAAATTTAATTTACCTATAGTTATATTGGAAATGCCAATTCATTTTCTTTGTAAAAAAAATACACCCGACTTATGGATATTTGCTAGTCGAATAGCAAACTTTAGTCCTATATGGAACCGCTTTCAAACCTACGAGTTTAAATAGATACTATCGGCCCCTCCCGGCTTCGCACGGATGGACATTTATAATTAAATATTACACCTTGTTTTACATTATTGAAGGTATCGTAGAGATCCCTATTAATTTTATTTAGTTTCTCAGTGATAATATAGCATTTAACTAGTGAAAGATTTTTTAAAATCGGTCTAATAGTTTTTGAATTTATTCATTACAAAAATCTTTTCTCTTTATAATATGAGTTAAATACTAGCTTCTGTCCGCGTGAATCGTTTCCGGATAAAAGTCGTATGTCCTTCCCCAGGTTGTATTCATGTTGAATCAAAATTTCGTTCAAATCGGTCGTATGCAGTAGATGAGGCGATAAGGAACAAACTAACAAATATTGATTTTACGTCGGTGGAAATATATTTGGATAAAAAAGAGATTCTAAAAGCTGAGACTCTTTTCCTCCCCCAACCACTACTAATATTTATAATAATTATAGTTTAAAAAATAAATAAAAAACACGCTTCCATCTTTGGGAGTCCGCCATATTGAATTTAGAGTGACGTCATTTTATTTTTCGTAGGTATTCTTCTCAGCAAATCCTTCCATTTGATACTCATATCATGTTGATAGATCGAAAATTTTGTCCGCCATCTTGGGGCGTCCGCCATCTTGGCGCGTCCGCCATATTGGATTTAGAATGACGTCACTTAGCTAACCATACATACAAACTAAATGTGTATGCAAAATTTCAGCTCAATCGGAAACCGGGAAGTGGGCCAAGTTTAACTTCAAGACTTTTTACATATTTAGTTACAGGTGAAGCTAATAAAAGCGTGTTCAAAACTAAACTTGTCAGTTGACCAAGTTGACTAATTGAAATTAAAAAAAGAGTTGAAATCCTTTGTTCGTGAAGTTGACTATTTCATACCATCAGGTCATGGGGGATCTTAATTAAGTTATGCGTTAATATTAAATGGTGTGAAACGATTAGATTACAGGCAGGCGATGAGTCTTTTCGTAGTAAAATGAAGACCATCTTCGTTGGGGAAAGGACACAGGTTGGATCGAAAACCTTGAAATGATTCACGAGTTTGGATTTTTGGTTACTTTGTTATTTTACATGACGTTGTTGTTTGTCCATGCAGTATTCAGTCAGTGTGAAGTCAGTGTCAGGTCAGTTTAGTTGGTGGAGTCAGCCGAGTCAGTCATGTCAAATTGTCTCATCAATTTCAGTAAGGTGAGGTCAGGTCAAGTCTTGTCAGAGGAAGTCCTTGGCAATATCTGAGGATAACAGGTCAGATTATGTTATTTTCAACCCAATCCATAATTCTGATATAAGTAACAGTGCTAACAAATTAAAATAATTATTATGATCAAGTGGCGCCAGTAAACGCGCGCCAAATGTTCTGCACAATACAACTAAATTACAATCTCGAAATATAAAAAATAAATGCAACCATTTTCGAGATCTTTAAATTTGGACCCTCACAAACTCCTTAAATGATAATTTTATTTTATTTAAATGATAAAATTGTAAAGTGTATACACCTATTTAAAAACTAACATACAGAACCAAAAAATCACAGTACAAAATAAGTTAAAATGAAAATAAAAAATTAATAACATTTGTTTAATCTGTGGTAACATATTTTTTTGCTTCTGGCAAGTTTTAGCTCGCGTGTTAATATATTTACAAAAGGTTAGCAAAACGCTCATAATTCAATTCTAATTTTGATTTTGAAAGCGGTCAACATTCTTAAATTTATTTTTAAAGAAATATGGCCGATCACATTTTAAAACCTGCGCTTCACAAATACGCGAAGTTACGGTGCCAAATATCATTTCCCCACCCCCTTCTCCCAATTTTGCTAAATGACTCCGATATTTGTAAAACGCGGGCTTTTAAAATTTGAAATCCATTTAAATACGTATTATGTATTTTTTTTCTAACTGTAATTATAATTTGGAATGCCAGTTTATTTTCTTTGGTGTCAAACGTTAGGAATGTCGGTATATAAATAAGGATATACATGCCACAAACTTATCTGACCCGGTGACCAAAATTGGAACTAACGTCGCTACGGAACAAAAATTACATCGAAATGTCATTTTTGTACGGAGATGACATTGGTAAAAGCGACGGCAGCGACGCCACGACCGGGTCAGATAAGTTTGTGGCACTATGAAGTCCCTTAAAAAAGAATTGACATCCGACTAAATGTCACTTTTATTCCTTTATTACCGGACCGCTTTCAGAGCTATCATAGCTTAAATAGATGAGCGAAAAAGCTCTCTATAATACAGCCGCAGACCACCACAAGATGGCCTTCTTTCAAAAGCACATGGCGCTTATAATTTAATTTTAATAATACTTTATATCTTTTCCTAAGTCACTTCTAACCAACTCGCCACGATTATGCACAATGCAGAATACTACATAGTATTATAAATTTAAATTTAAAATTACTAGAATGAATCACAGAATGATTGATTTATATTTACTAGCTATTTATTTTGTTCTAAAATTATATTAAATTAAATAAATAAATGCTTCAAATAAACGAAATGTTTAAAAAAAAAAAAATGAACATAGACTCTGCGGGTCTACCGCGTAACTAAAATTGTAATGAACATCGACATCGGTATTAAACTTCAATACGATCGTGAGAACCTACACTTTGAGCTAACTTGTATTTTTTTTACCGATCATGAAGATAGGAGTCCCAACTATATGATAGGTAATTTTTTTACAAGTTAGCTCAAAGTTTAGGCTCTCACGATCGTATTGAAGTTTAATACCGATGTCGATGTTCATTACAATTTTAGTTACGCGGTAGACCCGCTGGTAATAAACTTCAATACGATTGTGAGAGACTAAACTCTGGGCTATCTGTATTGAAGTTTACCTGAGTCGATGTTCAATTTAAGTAACGCGGCAGACCCGCTGTTCTTTGCTTGTGACCTAAACGGAGCTAGCTAGTAGTTAGTTAGTTATTTTTTTTGACATTCTGGTGAATACTTAATAAGTCCGATTTAAATAAATTGATTGTTGTGACATCTTAAATAATTATAAATTGTGTACCCCATATAATGTTGCATGCCTAAATTGGTAGAACATAGTGAACTGCGCATTCACCCAACATCTTGCAATGTACTACATTGTACCTGTGTTCAGCAATAAAGATTTGATTTGATTTGATTCTAATCCGTGACGTCATCGTCCGTATTGCAACTACTCGCTTTCAAACACACGGTTTCGAAAACCAAGGCTACGAACAAAAAGGACTGAATTCATTATCGAGGCTGCGTTATTTATCAAACTTGTGACAAAGGAAACCCAAAGAGGGAATAAAAGTAAAAAATATTATTCATAGTACTATGTATGTATTCTTGCAATATAGCAAACGCAGAACGCTTAGCAAAAATACGTTATAAAAATATGACTTGTTACTCACACAAGTTATTAAATTTAAGTTTTTTTTATTTTATTTTATAATGATGTCTCACGCTACGCAAACTATACAAAAATTCGGTTTCACTTAAGACGATAACTGCTCCACCCATTCATTAAATAAAAAAATAAATAAAATCATAACCTATACAGGGTAGCTCATAATTTTGGGACATTATGGGTGGCTACCCTTTCTGTTATAGTTAGAGAATTCTGGTCTTAAGAAACTTTGGGTGAATTTTGAAGAAATTAAAAACCCAACTATTAATTTTTTGGAAAATCTTACTCTGTAAGAATACGTTATAATTATGCGGTAATGTGATTTTAGTTTACGTGTATACGAAGGTATGTTTTCAAAGAAAATGTATGGGAAATAGTTGTTTTGTATTTTTCCCAATTTCGGCAAGTACCATTTCGTAGGTTGTTTGGAGGAAACCTAGGAAATAGATTCGATTGACACCCACTTAACATTTTTTTAAATGACATTTTTCTCGCTTACTGTAACCTTTTTTCAATAAACAAATATTCGGGATTTTAATATCTTCAAAATTCACCTAGAGTTTCCGAAGACCAGAACTCTCTAACTACAACAGAAAGGGTAGCCAACCTTACTGCCCCAAAATTTTGCGCCATCCTGTATATTATAACCAATAAGTTTTAGGCCAGCTAAAACCATGAAGGTAATTAATTAATCAATATTATACTTAAATTAAAATTGTTCTTAAAATATTACTTAGAAAGACAAAAAAAAAACAAATTTCACTATTCCCATATTGCCTGTTGTAAAGATGAAAAGATGGAATTGGATACGCAGCATTTGTTAGGATAACTCTCAAGTTAAGTCGGTAGTTAGTATTAGAAGGGATTTATTTTATAAGTTCGCCGACTTTCGATTTTACTACTACCAGGAATATACGATTGAACCATTGTATTAAGATATTTTTCGACTATTTTCTCGCATACTTTCGGCAGAGATTTCCGAAAAGTAATAAAACAACAGCGTTGGAAACATTGAGACGAAGGTTGTAAAGAAAGATGGGGTAGCTGAATTAGATACATAATCAAAATTATAATTATGTATATCCATCTAAATACATCCATTTAAATACATCCATTTAAATACATCCTGTATATATTTAAACAAGACACCTGCTAGGGGTCATTGTAGTTATCATTATGAACAACTTTTACTATGGGACCAACCCTGAAATGACGAAAAAGCTGTTCCATACATTTAGTCAAGTAATATTGAATTATTTGTGTTGAACAGTTGTTTTTAATATTTACTATTTCAGTGTTGGTTCCTTAATAAAAGTCGGTCATAATGATGAGTACAATAACCGCTTAGCAGACGTCCTATTTAAATATACATCTTGTATAATTGCAATACTAACTAGACGCGGACCGAAAGTGTGTAAAATGGATCGCAAGTCCGCAATTTCATGTTGCGGAATTGCTAATGCTATTAGCCCTGTTTGGAAGGCTGTTAAAAGCTTTCTTTGGTCAAAGGTTAATGGCGACCAAGAGTTACCGGGCTCTGAAATAAAAAATACATATGGTTTTGGTCCGCTTCAGCCGTGCGCATCAAAAGCAGCCAAACTTCCGGTCCGCTATACGAAGGAAAGGATCTATTAAAGGATAATTTTGGAATGTGAATTAATATGAATACACGGTAATACACCGACTTACGTTTAAACAGAGGGCGTTAGGCCCGCCGCCAGCACGCGGGCTGATCGGAACTATGTTTTATTAGCGCTAAGTTTTTTACGGACGCGTGCGCAATTGCGTTGTTTTTATTGTTCCTATTCTAGACCCCCGTTCGGGCGACAGGCACTACCCGCTTGGCACAAAAACCGAAATGTCATCCGACCAAAATCCTCAACCAAAATAGCCGTAAGATCACTAAACGAGCATCCTCAGTTTGCAATAGTTTTCATTGCAAACTAAAACTGAACAGTAATGTCATCTCTTAAAATATAATATTGATCGAAACTTATATCTAGTAGCTTAGGAGTGGCGCTCAAAATAGTACTTATCATCAAACATCAGTAAAAAGTTGAAACTCCGTCTTGTAATTAATTAATTATTATAATTGCAATTTTCAACTGAAGAGCAATATTATCTCCTACTGTCTCCTGATTACTGTAACAGCAGACATTTATAGTAGCCCAAGAAATAATAGTGCACACACCGTATTAGTTGAATTTTATCTTTGCTTAAACAGCATGTTTCAAAAAAGCAATACTACTTCTTAGTAGAGATAGGCCGAACATTTGTTATATGGTTGGTATTCGGCAGGTTTACCGAATATTCGGCTAAAAAACCCGAACGTTCTGCATTGGAAAATTGCTTCCATGCTTTTTAATGTCACAGAAAAATGTCTATTAGAGCATTTTCTCCCACTCGTCGTTTTTGGCAATTCAGTTAGGTTTAACGATGTTTGAATATTTTGCCCAAACTAAGTGTTGCAATAACCTGCCCGAGAAGCGATGTCACAGAGTTGAAGGGTCACGCGCTTCATCAAGCTCAACATACACACATGTAATTTTGCGCTGAAACCGGAATATTCGGCCGAATTCCAAATCAGTATTCGGTGAAAGCCATATTCGGCCCATCACTACTTTTTAGCTAAAAAAACATTAATATTTTTGTTTCTGATTCTTAGTTTTATTATGAAATCTACATAACATACATAGGTAATATTTGATATAATCGAGATTCTGGAATACTGGGATCCTTTCCCCCAACAACTACTAAAGGGCGGGACTTGTGCCGGCTAAACAGCAAATAGACCCACTAATTGAGCCTCAGAAACAACCCAAATGATCAAACCGGGTTTACGCACGAACACCCGTTTCGATACAAAAACAATATAGACACTTTTAACACTACTCGCTTTAGACTTGTGTAATTTCGGAAACTTTTTGCCTAAAGTTAAGAAGGCGGTGAGTGGTCGACGAATTGTCGATGTTCCCATTCTGCTCAACCACAGTGTCTTTTTTTTCTGCTGTGGAGTTATTATTATTTTCGACAATTTTGGTGGAGTTCGCACTTTTTGTGGAACTGCTCAATTTGATTGAGCTCCCGGATTTTAAGAAGCTCTTTGGCTTGGATTTACCAGTTTTTGTGGAACTGCAAATACATGAGACATCTTGCATAACTTCGCCGACAGCCTCGTCAGCGACAGCGACGGAAACAGTTTTTTGTCGACTTTTCTCGTTGTAGCTTACAACGATCTGAGCTGGCTCCTTCTTCTTTTGCACGCGCCGGCGTAGGTCGTGTACCGGTGCCATTTGGGCATCGGAAGAAGAGCTTGTTATGTTGTTGCGTTTCAGAAAGCGACGCATACCGCAGCGGCAAGCCTTTTCGAGGGCTGTTTCGCGTCTGAAAAAAACAAATATTTTAGGTATGGAACCGGAGTTGTTTGAGACCATCCATAAAGTACGTCACACGTTAAGGAGGGGGAGGGGGTCGATGAAGTGTGACATTATGTGACAAGGGGTGGGAGGGGTCATAAGTTTCGTGACGTCACATTTCAAAATCATGTTAAAAAATAATTTTAATGGAAATAAAACTAATTTCGGAACTGCTCTTTTAATTTAATAATTTCTAGATGTAAAATTGCAAAATATGTGACATCACACTAGGGTGAGGGGGTCTCACAAATGTGACCAACTGTGAAAAAATCACGAAATTTGTGTGACGTACTTTGTGGATGACCCCTTTCCGGGATAGAAACAACCACACCTTTGCGTCCCGTAGTGGTAAAAAAATATATATTTATAACATCAACAACAGCAACAGCATTCTCTATGTTTAACTTACAATCATTACCATTTACATTGACAAACGTGGTGATTATGGCAATATTTCCTACCTTACAACTGTTCATTATAGCTGTCAAGACGAGGAGTAGGTTCATTAGTGGACATTAATGGGCTATTATGATGGGCAACGCAATTGCCTACAGATTTTGGAAGTTAGTACTGAAGGTATTAGGGCTGAAGCCAACCTTCTTTAATAAATGATTGGCAACGGATAAATAAGACATCAGCATTTGAATTTTATATATTTAAGAGTAGATTGTCTGAGAAAGTGACAGAGGTTGTAATTCGGAGATGGTATTCGAACTAGTAAAGTCTAAAAATATAATTATCTTAAATATTAAGAGTTTCTTCATTTCCTGACCCCTGGCCCCACATTGCCTATTATAAAAGCGCGGTATGACTTCATAATTATGGTATGACTTCATAATCCAAATTATTGTAACTAGGTTTATGAAGTCATACTGTGGCATTATTTTATAACAAAAACTTGGGTTATTAAGTCTAATTTAAATCTCTCATAAATCATAGATTCGCTACTAAAAATCAACAGGTTGGACTTGACTGTGCTATCTTTTAATCGCCAGGCACCAAAAGGCGCCGTCGCATAGCCAACGACATTAGAAAATAGAAATAATTAAGTATCGATGCGCAAAGCCAATCGGACATTTTAAAAGTAATGACTTATTTACTAGTAATTATTATAATAATACAGGATGTACAACAGGACACCTGTTTCAACGGGTTATTGTACTTACACTATGAACAACTTTTAATATAGGACCAACAATGAAATAGCGAAACAAAAATAAGTTATTCCATACAAATAAAATAAAAAGTGTAAAATTCTTAACAGAGGGCCGAGCACGAATGTTTTGACGTATGGTAACGTAAACGTAAGCAGCTGATTTTATTTCATAGTTGTTGCCATAGTAAAAGCTGTAATGTTCCGTTTAAATACGTGTCTCAGAAATTCGTGGTAATATTTCAGGGTGTGGATCAGACCATCAAACTGATTTTTTTTCTCAATGAGACCATCATGATCGTGAAAAAATTAACAGCTGTCCCATAAGTTTGGGTCGAGTAGGTATATAGGACAGCTGATTATATGTTCGCGATTACGATGTTGCTCCCATATAGAAAGTTGTTCAGTTTGATGGTCTAATCCACACCCTTAAATATGATCACTCATTTTTGATACACGGTGTATACAAGTGAATAACTTAACGACACAAAATTCGCACATTAAGGTGGATAAATAAAATTTTCATTCCCCAACCTACAAAGTAGTATTCCTGTAATCAAAATGCATTCGCACTCATATTATTTATAAATTAATCGCTGCAGCATTATTGTAAATACCGGTAAAAATGCAAATAGATTCTTCTATATTATTCCGAATTGATAAAATGATATCAAACGCCAGCAAGATTAAACTTACAAAGAAACTAAATTAATGTATCGTATCGTTCATAAAAAATTACTTGCATAAAAATGTGTAGGTATGCATCAAGAATTCTAGAGATGAGGAATTTTTGTTTTTAAACTACCCCTCACTAGGATTTCTCTTGTATCGAGGGTACAGTTTACAAACATAGATTTCATATATGCACACCCAGACCCGCAACTAAATACTATCTGTAGATCATATAAATGTTTGTTCCGTGCAGGGATCGAACCCGCGGCACAAGAAAGAAAGCTAATCGCTTAGCCACAAGTTAACAGTGTCGACAGAATTCAATTATTTTGAATATCAATTGGCGAACGTATCCATCTAAGAGCATTGATAATTCAGCAGTGTCTCAGACTACAATTTGTTGATCACCGATATAGCTCTGACCTCAAAGGGAACTGGCCAATTATATTTTTTTTAGTTTATTGTAAAGATTGAAGGCATTTTAGTAGTTAGTAACTTACGTAAGTAAATAAGTACTGCCTAAACCACAATATTTTTACTAACTACTTTTTATAGACAGATAAAAAAACGGATTAAATATGCAGAAAAAACCGGGAAAAGGTTGTATCAAAGGTATTTAATTAATTCTAGAGCCTTGTGAACAGAATCTCTATCTATCACTCTGACTAAATAAATAAACAATAAACAGCTGCCCTTGAGAAGCATAATTTAATAAAATAATTTTTCATCAAAGCAATCATAATGATCGATGATTATTATATTAAATACCGATATTTATCATATTATATTATATTTACAAAAGAGAAAAAAACTATTGTAATTATAAACCTAAGTCTGTAAACATTGTGATTTTTTTTTATTTAACCTTTTATACCTATGTCAAAACTGTTCAGGAATTGAAACTAGGTATAAAATTATAATTATATTTTTCATTCGCATTCGCAAAAAAAATGTCGACAATTTGTATGGGAGTTCGCCATCGTCCTTTCACGCGCAAGTCTGATTTGATTCCTTAAAAGTTCTCTACAAGTACATTGCATACTGTTTAGTGGTATTGTTCGGAATAAACTTTTAGTTGAACTTACGAGTTCATCATTTGTATTATTTTATAAAAAAATATGAATTCAGCTACATAAATCCTGGTACTGGGATTTTATTGCTCAAAGGTGTATAAACAGATATTTTACTTGATGTAGTTTAATTGAATGAACATTATTATTTATGTATTTAATATTTAATGTAATGTTTGTAGATACGGACGTTGGTTGCGTTAAACGTTCATACGCTGTCAACAAACAAAATGGAACGATATAAATATAAACTACCAAGGAGAAAAAAAACTACACCTATTCACAAACAAGTTAAAAAAGTTATTAATGAGAAAATGTTACTACAGCGTCAACGAATACTTACATGATAAATCCTTGAAACTTGAAAATTAATGTTTTTAGTGATTAAATGTCCACGTTATTAGAATGAGTGAAATTATAAGAATCTTGTTCTTAGTCCATAATTCCTGACATGCATGGTGCACTTTGCAATAATAATTAAAATGTAATTAATGTAATTGGACTTTAAGATAAAATTAATTATTTTCTTTCATATTTTTATTACTAATTTAAACAGACTTGTATTGTACCCATTGACATACCTACTTAATATTCCCAGTGACATAGTAGTAATATTATGACATTTTTATATTTATATTTATTGTGATTTGAACAATTTGAAATGAATTTTAATAATAACTTAACTGTTATCTAAGCCTAAATCAATTGATAATGATTTTGCATACCCATGTGACGGCAGAACAATGGAGAACTTAACTTCCTTATCAACATCAATGCACCAATTTGTATACCCATGTTTGCAAAGAAATAATTTAATTTAAGATCCTTGATAGGTCCTCTCAAAATATCTTACTTTTGCTATGCCCGACAGGGTCCATGATTGTTACTAAAAATGTTTACCACCTAAGCCTACATTGTGGAACGCAATAAAGAATTGAGTATTAAGGAATTACGAGCAAAAAGTCGTTTCGAATAAATATATCAAATAACCATACCGATATCCGCAATAATCATAATAATATTAAAGTTTAAAAATAAACTAAATAAAACGCTTTAGTCATCCAAACTAAACGTGGATGCAAAATTTCAGCTCAATCGGAAACCGGGAAGTGGGTCAAATTTAACTTCCAAGATTTTTTTTACATAGTTAGTTACAGTTACAGGTGAAGCTAATAAAAGCGTTTTAATATAAAAGAATAATACTACACGGCGGGTCTAGAACAAAATTCACGAAAAATGTGTCCCGAGTCAACCTACGAGTATATAAGCGTAGGTCTATAACATCCTAATTCAAACCGTATCGTCATTAGTAAACAGCTTAATTTTCCTTGCGACAATTTATCAGCCTATTCAACTTTATCACAATACAGTACGGCATTTTTGACGTGTATTCTGGTTGACATAACCAAGACTGGCGCGCGATTGGAACTCTATTGGCTGTTAACTTTGTTGAACTCTATTGACACTTGAGCGCAGACCTAACTACCATTGCAATTAGTTCAATAGAGATAAATTTAAAATCATATGAAAATATGTTTTAAAATTAACTGATATAATGATAATAAAACTAAACTAAAAAACTCAAATAAAAATTAATTCAACTATTCAGCTACCTACTGGAACAGATGTACCTAACTATTCAAATGTATGATTTCCTCAGTATATTCAACATAAATAATCTCTACATAGTACCTATATAAAATAAAGTCACTTTCCGCGTCTGTCTGTCTGTCTGTATATCCGCTAACTCCTCCTAAACCACGCAACGAATTTTGATGCAGTTTTCACCATCAGTTAGATAAATTTTCAAGGAAGGTTTATATGTAGGTATAATACTTTCATGTTTAATGTACGGATAGTAGAGAAATTGCACCCGTGCGAAGCCGGAGGCGGGTCGCTAGATAAATATATTGAAAAACAAATAGTATACTTTTAACGAATAATATAGTACAGTAACTAATTCAACGATTAATATGATTATAATCTGTATTAGATTTACGCGAGGATGCGAACCATTTAATTGTAGTTTAGACAATCAGTGTTGAACTGATGCTTCTAAGCCCTACAATGAGAAGCATGTATGTTATGCAATGCAACACATACATTCATCATTAATATCTACTCAAGCATACGGATGTGGTTCTATAATTATCAGCCCTTAAGTATCCAATTTGGAACTAGATCCCGTCAGATGGCTACAATTTCCTAACTCTACATTTGTGTATGCATATGTTAAATAACACTTGAATCCGTGTTATCACACAGAGGAGGCATTTTCTGAAGGGCACCATTTCCTACGGAATTTCTGAAGGTTATCATTTCCGAAGGAATTTTCTGAATGGCATCATTTCCACGTGTTCAGTAAATATACAAGTAGTGGAAATATTGTAGATATTGCTTCGATTATACAGGATATTTCTATTCTTCTACTCTATTCTATTTCTATATTTTTATTTTTTTGCAACCGCAATATTGGGATGCACTTTAAAACAAAACGAAAATAGTATGGGGACACGCATAATTTACTAGCGCAAGTCATACAAAATCAAATTGTTATATTGTTCTGGAGTTAATTTTAGTACTGCGGATGCATTTCAGAACGGACATTGAATCACTCTACAAATTATGCGCACTACATAAAAAAATACCCTGTATACGGTCTTACTTTACTATGGAACAACCTTTACTATGGAAACAACTCTGAAGTCGCGAAAAAAATATCAGCTGTTCCATACAATACATACATATATTTATTTATATATGTTAATGTTTATGTAAGTTTATAATTATAGTTGTTTTTAAGTATAATAGAATATACCTACCCTCTCATTTAAGTTTTTTTTGGTGCATCTACCTTCATTGTCTCTGCATCACCCTAAGGTTGTCTGGTAGAGAATGCCTACGGCATTAAGACCGCCTTTGTATATTGTACATGAAGCATTTTAAATAAATAAATACAAATAAATCAATAGTACTCGACTAAAATGTAAGGAATAGTAGGAATATATTTTCGTGAATTCTGGTTTGGTTAAGATTTGATCATAATGATGAGTGCAATATACCCTTAAAAAGGGCCACCGCACCGCTAATAAAATAGGGCCTTTTATTCAAGAACAAATTCAAAGCATATAATCTCCTAGGTGCTCTCCCAACGCGCAGAATTAATTAATATAGATACCCCTAGATTTACTTTGATCTTTGCGATGTATCGGATGTATGGCATTCAGTTAATCAGCAGTCCATACCCCTCTATATATTATCTTTATACTAATACGTGAAGAGAAAACTTTGTACCCCTTTTAAAGCATATTGCGCGGACGGAGGAGTGTGAGATTTGGCACAGTTAAAGTGTATGGTTTATGGAGAAGGATTGCAGAAAGCTAAAATTACGGTCGAATTTCGACCACTAGGCGACCACTAGTATTAATTAATTTTCTTTTTACTAAACAAATATACAAAATTTCATACTGTATAGACTCAACTAACACTTTTACTTTAAGAGGCCGGCGGAACATGCGTATTTCATACAAATGGAATACCAAAACAACTTGTAAATCAAACATATTCTTAAAGTAGTGTGTATTTATTCCGATTGGACTACAGAATATCTAGGTTCCCAAAGATATATTTTGCAAGGACACTGATTTAAAGACGAGATATGAGGAATTTCAAATTTCTATAGAAAACTATTTTTTCTCATATTCCATGCTTATAGCCAGTATTCTTATTTATTATATATTTGGGAACCTAGATATTCTGTAATCCAATCGGAATAAATACACACTACTTTAAGAATATGTTTGATTTACAAGTTATTTTGGTATTCCGTTTGTATGAACTACGCATGCTCCGCCGGCCTCTTAACTCATAAGATCATCGACTAACCAAAGAACTCAGCTGTTCCATACAAATAATTCAATATTACTCGACTAAATGTATAGAACAGCCGATTTCTTTTTCGCGATTTCAGGGTTGGTCCCATAGTAAAAGTTGTTCATAATGATGAGTACAAGAACCCCTTAAAAGGATCCGGACTAGAAAGGTAGAACCTTATATAAAATGATGGTTAGTCGATGATCTTATGACAATCTTGTTGTTCAGTTATATGAGAAATTAAAATTAATTTAATTATAAACAAGAATTAGTTCTGCCATAGTAATTAAAAAATATCAGTTATGAATTAGGTACACCTTAGATTATTGATTGGTTGTCGCGGCCGCTCTAACTAGATATCGCACTACCTAAGAAAAATGGCTATTTGAATGCGTCAACTCATTTGACATGTGATTGTCATGGTGGTGATTGTCATTCATGGTTTGTTTATTTATTGTTGAAATTATTTCAGAAATTATACAATCTTTCCTGATGGTACATATTCCAGTGTTTTTTAAGTTTTGGTTGTATTGTTTTTGCACAGTTTTACTACGCAAACCGGCATTTTAATCTGACCGACTCACTCGAGTACGCCTATTCTTGCGTAGTATGTTTTGCCGCATTTTATTAGTACGCCGGCGGAATCTAGTTGGAGCGGCAACGACAACCAATCAATAATCTAAGAGGTACACCTTCAATCTCCTTTTAAAAACATTAATAGATAGGTACAGTCTTTTATATATTTTGGTAACTTAATAAATAGCTGAGCTCACTCAAATTGTATATTTTTCTCTCGATACAAGGTTCTAATCTTAGGTACACAAAACACATAATTATTAAAAAATAAATATATTGATATATTATTTATTTATATATATATATATATTTTATGTAGATGAAAGGGGTGTCAGACAAGGTGACCCACTATCCCCCAAGCTATTCTCCGCGGTACTCGAAAACATATTCCGAAAACTGACCTGGGACAAATTTGGACTAAATATAGACGGAAGAAAACTGCATCATCTCCGATTCGCAGACGATATTGTCCTGTTTGAAGAAAACCCCCAAAAAATAGAAAATATGATACAAGATCTAAATATAGAAAGTGAAAAGGTCGGGTTGGCATTGAATACTGATAAAACAAAATTACTAACAAATGCTGTTCCACACGAAATAAAAATCAATAACCAACCCCTAGAATATGTAGAAGAGTACATATATCTGGGACAAATAATCTCCCCAACTGATCTAACTACAAAAGAAACCAAAAGAAGAATAGCAAATGGGTGGAAAAGATATTGGTCAATGCGAGAGGTTATGAAAGCTACGAATCTCAGCAATAAAACAAAGCGCAGAGTATATAACACTTGTATTCTCCCTTGTCTTACCTGCGGATGCGAGACCTGGGCACTTTCCAAACACCACAGGGATATGCTGGAACATTGCCAAAGAGCTATGGAAAGAAGCATGCTGGGAATCAAGAAATCAGACAGAATAACAAACGCATTTATAAGAGCTAAGACAGGAGTGACAGACATCCTCAGCAAGATAGACCAAATGAAATGGAGATGGACGGGTCACATGCTACGGAGCCCTCAAGATAAATGGAGCAGACTCCTAACAGAATGGTACCCTAGAGATGGCAAACGGAACAAAGGTCGACAACGCAAAAGATGGGAGGATGAACTCAAACTCACAGCAGGTCCAAACTGGAGAAGAGTTGCAAAGGACAGGAAACAATGGAAATCGTTAGAGGAGGCCTTTGCCAAGAGGCACACTGAACTCAGAGACATATTATAAAAAAAAAAAAAAAACTGTAAACGAGTCTCAGGAAAAAGGGGCTATTGTATTGTATTGTATATATATTTTATATTTATAATTATTTATATTTATTTTTATATTATATTATATATATATATATATTTATTTAACAATTTATGTATAGTCCGATTTAGTTGCTATTAGTAGGACTGTCAGATGCGAAGATCGATATGAAGTTGTCTACAGAATGCGAAAATTTTCGTAGAGTCAACATAAAAATTTCCTCAACTTGTTATCATTCAATCATTCAAAACCATTCATTAGTGAAATTATTTTTGTTTTAGGTTAATTTTTCAATCACTTTTATTTAAATTTTATGTGTTATGTACAAGATTGATACAGATTAAATAAATAAATGAAATATTTTTACAATTAAACAAACAACAACATGAATATAATATTAAATTAAAGATTAAAGATAACATTGTAGATTGTATGATATAAATAAACAATTTTACAACTAAAACGTACTATAATCTGGCAGTTCTTCTACACCACTTAATTTAAATTAGGTAACTCATTCATTCATTCGTTTCCATTCACATCTATTTATGCTAACCGTACAGCCGATTTTTGACGTTATTACGAATGAAGTTCGCAAAGTCGCGATCCTAATACCAAAAAAATCGGATTATACACACAGAAAGAAGAATAATTACAATTAAATAGGAAAGATGACACAAAGGTACTGCTTATTTCTAAAGAAATCTCTTCCAGCAGACCTGCGAGAGGAGAGTTTGAAAAAAAAAGAAATGTAGACTATAGTGTGGAATTTATACAAGAGGATAACTAAATAAAACTATATATATATATTATTATTTTTTAATATTTTCTCTGTTTCTATTATAATAATGATGTGTTTTGTGTATAAATGTGATTTGTGAGTTTATTCAAGGTTTATTCCATGACAAAAATGTAAATAATCCTTTGAAAAATCACTCCTGACGTGCATTACAAGCCGCTTGGCTGCAAACTACCAGCCACGATCGTTAGCTTACTACAACTGAACTTGATCTTGACCCCCCGAGTCCCGGCAGGCTGCTACAGTATATACGTGCATGTTTTAAAATACAGAGCATACACGTGACTAGTAGGTACGTGGGTAGTAATGAACAAGTATTCACTGAGATCCGGTGACCTTGAAACTATAGGTGCAACTATTACTTAGGACCGATATTCCATATTACACTACCGCGCCAGCAATATTAATTCGCAGTTTGATTTTAACAAAGGATACAATATAATATACCTATGCTACATTAATTTTATTTATATTTTTAATGGATAATCTAATCAAACAAAATACAGATAAAAATTGTTAATCATTTAAAAACGTAATAAGAACCAGAATTACAAATTAATTTCCAAAAAGTAACAGTTTAAACTGTCGTCCATTTTGGCATTTTGCCAAAAGCTTTTTCATCTAGTCCCTAAAAGAAGACTAAACAATTTTCTCTATGGGACCAACATCGTAATCGCGAAAAAATAATCAGCTGTTCCATACAAAACTTCAATACCTACTCGACCCAAACGTATGTTGGGATAGTTGACAATTATTTCGAGATTAAGATGTTGGTCCCATAAAGAAAGTTGTTCAGTTTGATGGCAGACCATCAAACTTCAAACTTAAAGGGTGTGGATTCTGTATGACCACGCATTTCTGATACACGATGTATACCAAATAACCACGTATTATCAGAATTTTACTATGATAACAGTATGGCCGCCGAGAGAATGCATTCCTGACAGCTGTCAAATATACTGGTTTCGTTTTAAATTCGATATTCGTAAAAGAAATAATTAGAATCTATTTCCTTTTGGCATTTCTCAGGACCGCATTTTCTCGGCGGCCACACTGTAAATGTAATTTTTTCAGTGAATAATAAAAAAAAATCGTTATGTGGGAGAACTAAAATAATATTCACAATAAAAAAAAGAACTTGGAGTGTCCTGGGTATGACCTAATAAACATATTACCACCCCGTAAACTGTAACAACTTAGACTCTTAATAATATTAACCACTATTATATTTAATATTTCTACGTATAATGCCATAATTATCACGCTTTTTGTTATAAGAAGCTGTTGCTCTCTCTCTCTATATAAAAATATTTCACCCCCAAACAAACGCGGAATTAAATTAAGTATGTCATACATAGGTAACTCAGTATTAGCACAAATTTTTTGTCGTAACTATTTTACGTTATTCATTACATAACTAAATTCTGCGTTTAATAGTATGGAGAAGGGTATTCTTAGGCCCAAGTTCACCGACAACATAACAGACGATTAGTGCAAAATCAGCCGTTTAAACATGAATTTTTGTATGAGTTATCGACCGATTTGCTTTTAAACATCTGTTATTTTGTTGGTGAAAATGGCCCTTAGTCGGAAACCATACGGTTTACATACAGGATATTTTTTTTATGTGATGCGGATAATTTGGAGAGTGGTTCAGTGTCTGTTACTAAATGCAAACGCAGTATTGTGATGCACTTTAAAACAAAACGAAAATTCGACTTCCTATGGAGGATACACTGATACACATCAATTACTAGCGCAAGCCATACAAAATAAAAAAAATATTTAGTTTGGACACTGAATTACTCTGCAAATTATGAGCACTACATAAAAAATGATCCTGTATACAATTTACATAGGTTGCTGCAACAAAACTTCTGAAAAATGCACCCGAAAATATTTCCCAACTGAGAAACGCATCAAATTACGTTGGCATTTCGTCTGTGTACGTTCACACACGTATCGATATTTCACATACAAAGCCTGAAATGACGCGATGCCCAGCTACTCGTACAAAGGATTTGTATCCCAAAGCACGACACAAAAAAATTGACTAGAATTAAAAGTGAAACTCATCATCCCTGAGTACTACGATATACACATAAAATAGTCGCCGCCCGTGAGTTGTCTACCGCTGGTATAAAAACACATTTAAATACCAACAAAGTCTTAATTGCCAGGTGGCCCGCGTACCTGAAGATGGCAACTTGAGAGACCATAAGCTCAATTATCGTAATTAATTTACACTATGACTGAAAACTGACCGAACTGAGATTTATAATATTATGAATTGACAAAAAGTTGGTATTTTTCTGCTCTTTAGTCCGATTTGAATTTATTCTTCTTACGGACTCATATTAATCTTATTTTTGACGTTGTATGGACGAGAATACCAATTTTATGATGTGTCGGTTTAAAATGTTAGCTGAATACCGATTTGGTTTCAATCAACTTTCCACCTCATTACAATATAATTTCATGTTTGAGGTTTATTAGTGTAGGAGAATGCTATTTGTGACATTTATGACATTGTTACTAGATTGGAAAGAGCTCGGAACTATACTTTTAAAAAAATTAATTACGAGAATTGGGCTTCTGGAGGCTAATCAGATACTATGTCTGGGAGACCTATTAATATAACTTGCAGTTGCAATAGACATTCTCAGTGCAAACAGGTGTCTCCCAAAAGGGGAAGGAGCTATAAGCTAGTTTAGTTTACTTACTCTTTTACGTCTTTTTCTCGCTGCTCGAGCTGAAGTCGGACAGTGCAGACTTCTAAGTACAGCTCGTTGGCTCGGCTTAGTTGTTTTTCGTAAATGTTACGAGCATCCCGAGCCGCTTTTCTTTCTTCACGGCGCGTTGGTGAGTCCGCAGCTTGATCTTCGGCTTTATTAGCAGTCCTATGAAATTATCACCATGTTAGTGGGAATGTCACCATGTTAGTGAAAATGTCAAAATGTTAATGGGAATGTCACCATGTTAGTGGTATTGTCAAAATGTTAATGGAAATATCACCATGTTAATGGGAATGTCACCATGTTAGTGGGATTGTCACCATGTTAGTGGGCATGTCACCATGATGATGGGAATGGTTTACAAAAGAAACGAGTCAAAAGCTAGGTATCCAGTAGAAGCAGCTCAAGTGGAGACGTTGCCTCAACCTGTGGCATTGGCCTTGAGGAATACTTCGTCGCCTCGGGCCGAGTTTTATTTTTACCCGACTGCGCGACGCAAACGAGGGTAATGTGATTATCAGCCTATGTAAATATGTGTGTTCATTATTGGGAAGATTTGAGCCGGTCTCGATTTTTAATGGGTCCCGACTATTAAGGTCGCTATGTTCCGCATTAGAGTTCTACTGGACTTGTTTTTTTTCTTTTCAGGTTTTATTTAAAGAGATTTTTTATTTAAAGCTCACTTTTTAAGCAGTCGGGTGTTTGATTTTTACATATATCAACTTTTTTTTTTTTCAAAATCCAAGCCTTGCGTTTAGTACCTACAGACGGCCGTGTCGCTTCAGGTCGCGACACAATGGAGATCGACAGCGAACCTTTAATAAAATTATAAGAACATTATCGATGCTTCCTCTTTAGTATTGTATCTCTTTTTTCATTGCTAATGTTTATTAAAGCATCAGCAACTTTATGCACGTCTGTGCAATCGCGATTTTGCAACAATAAAACTGACTCACGTCGACTCGCCTTTGAGCCGTAACGTGCCTCAATGTTTGCCTCAAGGGTGAGCAACCTTTTTGCCTCAAGTCGAAGCTGCTCGTCCTGAGGCTGCTCAAATGTATACCCAGATTAAAATAGCTTTTATTTTTATTTGAGGATTTTAACGTTGTCTATCCAACGTTAAATTTATATCGTTACGCCGGTGTTCTCCGAAAGATTCGCCAAAGGTGAACTGTTAAACACCCATACATCGGCGGCGATGCCGTTATTAATTTCAATGTAGGTAATAAGGAGCTTTAAGCCATTCACTGCAAACTCCAAGCTAACTAAGAAATTATAATTAACAGAAACCTCAATAATAATTCGCCCGGTACCTGGGAATTGAACCCAGCACCGCACGCTCTGCAGCCGTACTTGCGACAGCTAGACGAATGACAGTCAATTTAATTGGAACCTAGTCAGTACAATAACTTACAATATTACAATTAAAAAATCGATGCCGAATTGCAAGCTGTATAACTATTTATGCTGGCCATATCTAAAAAGTCGATATTGTCCAGCATACTTTTTGACGCAACTGTGTTCAAAGTTAAAATCGAAAGATTAACAAAATTGTTGGCCACATGCTGGCATGATTTATAGTTTTTTCCTTTTATAAAATTTATATTTTTGATATGCCGTTGTTTTATACCTGACAAAAAAAATAAAGAATACGTCAAGAACGAAAATATTAAATATTCTTTTACAATCACTAAAACTAACTAACTAAATTCCATAAGAAAGATTCACTGTAATCGAATTAACCACTCCAAAACTTTACAATGTGTCACTAAAACTACCCGAAAACAAGTTAATAATGTATAAAAAAATCTCAATATTATAATAACAAACAAGCCAACACTACCTCAATATTTAAAAAATATCAGAACGATTAAGTTATAAAGTAAGCTCCCAACGAATTAAGACTAAATGATAAAAAAATCAAAAAATGTTTTTTTTAACGAGAAAATTATAACGGGCACTCAAAAACAAGCTACCTCCCTGCCTAATCGCTGTCACCGATGCCTTAAGGCTTAGCCAAATATTTAAAAGTTCCAAAGAAATTAAGTTTCAATAAGATAACTTCTCCGTAAAAAAATTTTAGGAATAGTAGATGAAAAGTCTAAAAATAATAATCACAGCTTTTAAGTTAATAATGAATAAAAAGTTAACTTGTTAAGTTTTAGTAATAACTGTGGCTCATTTATCGTATTGGGTGTGTACCTGTGAAGACGAAAAATTGTTGTTGTTTAATAAATAAATAAAATAAATAAAAATAAACTTACCTCGAGAAGTTCACCGTGCTGTCCTTAACTTCCTTCCGCCACAGAGCTTGAGTATTCTTGAAACACTCTGTGGGGTAAGTAGCTAGTTCATCCCCAGCTATTTCTAAACTCGCGGCGATTATCTTGAACGGAGGCCTTTAAAAAATACACAAAACACAAAATATAAATTAATATCAAGTCACAAATATTTTTAAAACTTTTAAATATTTATTTGCAAAGTTTCGTGTTACGGACCCGGATCGAAAGTACGCGGTCCGGAAGTGCGCGCTCGAAAGGTAGTGCAGCCGTCCTGTTTGTTAGACTGACTCTCACAGTGCGTTGAATTTAAAGTGAAATGCGCATGTGCATAGTAAAGGTGGCTTACATAGACGACAACATAACTAACAACATTCAACATATCATTTTCCTCGTAACGAGTGATGATTGTCTATCCTGATCCGCTTGGGACATGTAATTGTCACTGTTTAGCGGTCCATACTAAAACGAAACCACAACTTTTGTTCACGTTTTAAAATAAGGGCTCAATACACCGCGATACTATTATTGCAATGTTTTCTTGATTCTCTTTATGCAATTTTTTTAAATAGAATAGTGGTTTCAAGCTTTATTATTTGTCATATTTAGTAATAGGTATGATACCTACAAGTTTCAAGATCGAATCTGCGTTAATTGCTATGTTAATTGTGCAGCAGAAAAATTTGTGCGATTTTACATAGGTAGTACGAGTATCTGACAAATATTACACCTACGCCAATCTCTTTAAAATTTTAAAGTCTATCGCACTTTCAATAATCGCAATATCGTAAAGTAAAATTCATATGGAAGAGCAACTTTTTATTTAATTAAGTTCTATCAATGATTGCTCACAATTTAAACAATAATTAATAAAATATGCCCAAAAGTCTTACTAGAATGTGTATTAAAGTCTTAGATAACCGTCTGGTAGGTAATAAATAAGAGTGTCCCAGTAAGTATCCCAGTGAGTACAAACTTACAAAGTAAGGAAATATTGTGTAAGAGGATAATATATGATATACAGGGAGAGGTTTTTCGGGATCTCTATGGCAATTCTCAAGTTGTTTAGTCCATAAGTACAAATAAAATATTTTTAAGATTTTGATACATTTTTTGAGATAAAAATACAATGATAATTTTCATCAACATGGCAACTTTAGAAAAATGTGTCCATACAACTTTTTGCTGGTTTTTTGTTGAGGTTCAATTTTCGTGAAAAAATCCTTTTGACCTTTTCCGTTATCGGACTGGAAAAATTATATTTTCAAAAATCCTAAAATGCGATTTGCGTTTCAAAATCTCTAGATAGTTTTCTAGGATCAAATCTTAGTCTCTCTTAACGTTTAGCATAGCTGCCATAGAGATCCCTAAAAAAACTCACCTGTATAAGCTTTTCACTTACCGGTTCCTTGGTGTCCGGTTCCAACATTGGTTCATAAGAAGTTGCATGCTACTCGGGCATGACGAAGGTATGGGTAGCGAGACTGTGTCTGTTCCCACACCCCACATAATGGCATGCGTCTCCAAATTTTTATATGGAATTTCTTGAGTAAGTAGCTCCCATAGGACCACACCATAGGACCATACGTCCACTCTTTCAGAGCAGGGTTCGTGTCTTATCACTTCTGGGGCCATCCAGGCCACGGTGCCAGTGAAGCTCATTATGGCACTGACGTCATTCCATTCACGGCTAGTTCCAAAGTCACTGACCTTTACCACGAGATTATCGGCGATGAGGATGCTAAAAAGAGTAAGTTATATAAGAGTATATTACAGTAGGCCTATGGCCTTTAAGATCCTACAGGGAAAAGAACGTGATAACGTTTTGACGAGGTATATAAGGGAAAGTAAGAATATTCGTGCTTATTTTTATGCAAGTTCAACTTTGTTTCTTAAGTCAGCTGTATAAAAACCAAGCTAAGCTATATTGCAACGGGCCTACTTTCCGTAATCGATATCTTACAGTATGATGTTGAATTTTAGTTAGTAGTTCAAAATGCTCTGTTGAATTTCCTGCAGTCGATGGCAATGTAAATAAATATTTTTGATTTTCCCTTCCGAGATTAATGGACGGCGATTTGACACGCTGTACTTAGTGCGGTCTTGGAGGAAATTAAAGCATGGGGCCCAATGTCCCAAATCATTAAAAAATTACATTTCTACGGCAGGTGGAATGGAATCAATATTGTATTCGGTTTTATATTTAGAATACTTGTGGGCCTGAATAATGTTTAATCGAAAAATATTTCATGGAATTTCCATGAAATATTGATTTAGATACAACGAAATTATAAGAATATTTTAAAATAGAAATCCATTTTTATATAAAATATCAACGATTTTTGTTGCACTCTGACATTATTGGTTCGATGGCTTGGCTGCTGCCCACGCAGAAGCCTAAAGGTTCGAGTGTCAACTCTGAGCAAATCAGTAACATTACAATTTGAATGATGTTCTGAGAAATATTTTTGTGACATATATTTACCCTGAAAATATTTTCTCGGTACCTTTTCTAGGAAAAAACGGTAAGCATTTGATTAAAATATTATGAACGCACAAGAAGTTACAGAGATCGCCTCGACTTTGATAAACGTTGCATTATCTAGACTTACAAGAAATTCTCTAGATGCATTTTCTTTTACAAGTACTTTAGGCTGGTTTTTATGCTGACCGAGATTCCCATACGATGAAATATTATTACTTATTATTCGCGCCTCGAAGGACCAATAATTTTATAAAAACATGACCTGGCAAAGTGGTTAAATAAGAGTTATGTGCAATGTACAGTCGGCCAAAGATTGGTCTACCACCTTAAGGTTGTAATTTATTTTTTATTAGACCATAAAACAAAAGGGTCTATATTCTCGTATCAAAATACCGAAATTTTAACTTTAGTGATATTTTCATTTAATAGGAAGTTCTGTTAAAATTGATTTTTGGCTGAACGTACGTATAAACCCTAACGTTACAGTTGTATTTCATCATTTATACGGTCTAGATTTTCATTTGGGTTTAAGGGAAGAATTTTTGTTTACATATTTTAGTTTCTAAGTTTTTAAATTGTATTATTGAACTGGAGTAACATGATAGTAACAATGTACAACCGAACCTATATAAGAAAATACGCATAAATAATACACCATGATCCTAGAGTTGAACTTAGAATTCAGTTATAATATTCTTCAACAAACTTTGACACGGCAAAGTTGAACATCAGAGTCCAAACAGCGGCAAAGTTAGAAACATGGACTACAAACAGCACTGTCAAGCTAGCACCTATACATCAAAGCTGTAAATAATGTATTGTACAAAGATTGATCCGTGCCTGAATAGAATAATGCAGTCAGTCTAACGAACAACTTTGCACGCCTTGGCGAGCGCTTCAAACACTTACGACAGGTACCTACTTATCACCGCCAACGACGCGATGGAACGTCGCAGAACCACCTAACTAGCTATAATCAAATTGTTTTCACGTTGTTTTTGTTCCTAAAAATATTCAACACACGAACTTTGATTTAAAAAATCCAGTTAAAAACTATCTATATTTTTAGAATTTAAATTACGTTGCGGATATAAGGAAAAATATTGTGAAATATGAAAATGGATAGATGTATCATGGAAAAAATCTGTTTCAGAGTTTTCGAAAACACGTGTACGCTCAATTTAAATTTACTACAAGCTTGAAACGATGAATACCTATGTCCGTAGGAGAACTTCCGGGAGAAATGGGCCTGTCATAAATTGTGAGTGTTTACAATGTATGAAGGGCTAGACGTAAAGGTTTGTAATAAACCTAACACACGTAAGTACCGCAGGGAACCAGACCTAGTTTAATAACTACACTACTAGCAAAATATGAAGACGGCCCTTAATATCTTGTGGGACGCGTCCTAATACTCGTTATTACGGAGTTCGCGGAAATGAGGGTGCACAAGACTGAGCAGCAGTGTTAAAAGTGAACTTCAATAACAAACCTTGGAAGACGTCGATCAATAAGCTTATTATAAGACGACTTTACGTATTTTTTTCCAGACTAGAGAACGGGAAATCGCAAATGCAGTGAATGGATATAGAAGCGTAGGCCCTGTGTACAAGCAATATATATTTACAGTCATAATGACGGATGACGTATACAAGTATCGGTTAAAAGCAAGAAAGACCACCTTAAATAGACAACGCAAATACAAGTGACAATAGATACACCTGTTAACCGAAGAAAGCAAAATATAATAAAAATATGTCTTAACGACCTACATCGATTTCTTGGCGATAGCTGGTAGCCATGCAGTTAACCCAATTACTAATATAAGGCCTACAAATGTTGTTACGGTCAAACTCAACAGCACTTTGCGAGGATAGAATTAATAGCATAACGTTCGATCTTGGCTCGCGACAATTCGATTTGCGCACCAGACGTCTCTTCATCTATACTACAAATTAATTAAGGCTAATAATAAATATCCTTTAGTTTCCGTTCGATGTTTACGAGGAGAAATTCCAACAATGTCGCTTCGAGCTTTAATAGCTTCTGCGTACAGTCTAGTTCTGCTTGCGTTCCTAAGTAAAATGGAATCAAAAGGAAATTAGAACGCATTAGGAACGAAACACGGCCATAACGCATGTGTGCGTGAGTTAAAACGTCATGTTACAAGCAACGACACAGTTTTGAAAAATTGAATGAAGCTTTTTGCAGAATTGTATTAGGCATTCCATTAATTAATCATTCGATAACATTTTCGATATTCACATGAGGACGGTTGGAAATGTTAATTAATTCAAACTGATGCACAAAAGCTTTCTGGAAGCCCATTGAATAGCCACTAATCATGGAGATGGTAAATACATTGGCAGATGGATCGGAGTATGTATTAGGTTTATTGGCAGACGTTGCATAATTGTACTTGAATGAAATGCTGTGACATATATACATACATTGTACAGTTTCAACACAAAGTACACCGTATGTACAACGTTATATTGCAAAATTTCAGCGGACAACTACCGAATTTTATAGCTAGCTAGCAGTCTCCCACGGCTTAGCTTGCGTTGAAGTCGATATTACGGATTTCATTGAAACATAACAGAATTTCAAACAAACTTTCGTCCCCTATTTTACCCCCTTAGGGGTGGAATTTCCAAAATTCCTTTTTAGTGGATGCCTACGTCATAAAAGGAACATACTGTCAAAATTTCAGGTTTCTAGCCCCAGCGGTTTAGGCTGTGCGTTGATAGATCTGGCAGTCAGTCAGGACAAGTGTTTTTATATGTATAGACTATAGATATATGGATCTTGTTATATCTTATAGCGAAAGAAAAATTTTATTTAACCAGAACAGTACAGGGAAATCTTAAACCAAAGGAGCTACAGGAAAACTGTCTAAGGAGATATTTGCTCGGAGGCCGTAGATAAAAATATAAGAAAAACTTATCATCAAAGACCAACATCTGCAGCTCAGATTTTTTTAAATCCCATACGACGCGTTTCTCCGTTCATGGAACTGGGTCGATTTGCCCAAAGATTATTTTGCCAACTTTATTTATTTATTCATTTATTGCAAAGTACACATAAGTTGTTATAAACTAACCTGGTACATACATACAACTCTATTAAATTTTATGAAAAGTTCATGCTTGACCAAAAGTTTTACTATGCCAAAGGAGGGCGTGACTGAAGTTCTCTGAGGCTTACATTCAGAGACGACAGAAACGAGTCTAAGCGTGAACTTACGCTTCGAAATTAGAGATTAATTAAGTACCTTAAAAATAAATAGACGAATTAATTTAAGAATTGTATTCAAATGTTTTTTTCAGTTTTAACATTTGAATGAAGTCTACATAATGCTCTAATTTTGCGAAAATATAAATATAAAGTTAGCTCTATCTTCAGGTAAACTCGGAATCTTTCAAGTAGGTATCCTAGACATTTCAAACAAATTTCCGAGTAATAAAGATACTTACTAAAGAACGTTTTAATTAAAATTACTTTAGAAAGGCTCTTGTTCTACCGTCTTGAAGAAAAAATAATATTCGCGTCTAAGAAAATATTCATTCGGAGAATAATAAATAACGTGCAGTGATTTAAGATTACATGCATACGAAGGTATGTTTCCATAAAAAAATTATGTTAAATAATTTTTGTATTTTATCCAATTCGGCAAGTACGTCTTCATCGGTTGTTTAGAGGAAACATTCCTGTTGGGAAACAAAGCCGATTGAGCCCCACTTTTTTTTATGTAAATTTTCTAGCTTTCTGCACCATTAAAAATAATAATAATAGGGTTTTTAGTACCTTCAAAATTCACTTTAAGTTTCTTAAAACCAGAACTCTCTAACTATTACAGAAAAGGATCCAACCTGAATGCAGAGCTGAATGAGAGTAGTTTTCGAGTTTATCCATTACAAACAAGCATACAAAAAAATTAAATCTTTTCTCTTTATAATATTAGTATATATTAGATTAAATGTACTTACTTCGGACTCTTCAAATCTCTGTGGATGATCTTATGACTGTGCAAATAAGACATCCCGTGTGCGATCTCCTTCGCCCACTTGACGATCTGGGCTGGTTGAAAACAGGCTCCGCTATGTATGTATTCAAATAATGGACCGTATTGGCAGTACTCCATTATAATGCAGTAGCAGGGTCCGTCTGTGCTGATCCCTCTGAACTGAACTAAATTGGGAGAACAAAACAAAAAGATGAATTAAATTCCTATAACGAACATATTTTAAAGCAGGTTAAGGCTCACCCACAGACTAGAAACTTTATATATTTAATTAAATAGAATGGCCACAGGCCACTTACACTAATTCAGACGCAACTAGCACACAGACCTCTCACAATACTCCTGACATAGTGACAAAAACTTCTTCCATTCATCAGCAAAAACATCACAACCAGCTGTTTAACTAAAATGGTAATCTTCTTCTTAGCGTGTCGATGGCAAATTAAATATACTTGGCCCAGTATTCCGCCACGCGAATAGGAGAATCAGTTGCTGACATTAGCTCCATGAACATCTGTCAAATAAACTCTATCTGTGTGTCTGTGTAATAAACTTCAATACGATCGTGAGAGGCTAAACTTTGGTCTACCTTGTAAGAAAATGCACTGCACAAGTCCCAACTTCATGATTGGTCATTTTTTTACAAGGTAGCTCGAAGCTTATATTATATGAAATCAGGAATAATTAATTTGCAATGACTATGGCATGTAAATTAATTTATATAAGCGTAGAATAAGTAATTATATTGAAGCATTGGAGCAGAGAGTTAGTGAATAGCTTTATCGGAAAAAAGTTTGCAAGGATTTGTTAGACTTTTACACGCTGCTGACTAGATCGCACAAAGTCTTATCATGGTCTGCAGTAGGACTAATAGTGTTGGTAGGTATGTGTACCTACTCATAAAAGACAAGCCTTTTTATTTGGTTTAAATTATCCTAATAATTTAAAATGTCATTAGTAACTTAGGACTGTTTGAAATCTCTACATACATATTTCCAATTTCTGCCTGCATCATTTAAATATTAACATATTCACAATTTCTGCCGTTACATTTAAATAGTCCCGGGAACATAACACCGTTGTTAACTGAGACATATTACGCGCTAGCCTACACACATCAAACCCTTGGCAATCTCATAAAACTTTAACTTATGTGACTTTTGTAACTACGTCATACATTTTCCAGACAGAACCCGCGTAGAGCAATCGCGGATTAGTTTCTCGGTAGTATGGCTACTGCTGCTAGAATTAGGTCACAAACTAGTCTGGTTTTCTCCTATTAATACGCAAGATTTGCTATCCCAGGGATTTTCCGAGCGACTAACCCGTGACCTTTAACTCAATACGGAGATTTAATACACGCTATTGAGATAATTTAAAAATATTTATACCTAGTGCTAATTGTACAAATGGCAGATACAAGGCAAAAATAGTTTGAAAATCTTCTCAATGTGTTAAGTGGCTATAATGTAGCCACTTAACAAGAGTAATCAACATTATCATCAGCCCACATCCGTCCACTGCTGGACATAGGCCTCTCCCAGTAAGCGCTACTGAGCCCGGTCTTCGGCTCTTCGCATCCACTTTCTGCCGGCCAACATTCGCAAGTCGTCGCTCCACCTGGCCGGGGGCGCCCCACACTATGTCTGCCTACTCGCGGTCTCTACTCGAGAACTCGTCTACTCCAACGGTCATCGCTTCTTCGGGTATGTGACCAGCCCACTGCTGCAGGATTAGCGGGCTGAAGTCAGCCCGCTAATCCTGTGAGCTATGTCGATTAGCTAAGAGTAGTGCAGAATTTAAATTTCTGAACTCAACATGTACCTACAAACCAAATGAAATGGCCGTCAAATACTAAAATGCATAATATTTGTTAATATCAATCGGTCATCTCGTGGAAATAATATTATTAGATTCGAGAAAATGGCATTTCGCTGTACTTCGGTGGAACTGCGTTCTAATGTTACGACTGATTATTCAGGAATTCTAAATAAAACTGCATAAAAACGAGTAAAATAAAGAGCAACGTGTCGTAACTTTCATTACGGATGCGGACCTTATTGCGCTTTGACGTGTACACGTTAACGCTCGTGTAAGCGCATCCACGTGTTACGTAGTTCATTTTGAATCGTAATATATACTCAAGCCTGTATAGTGCCACAAACTTATCTGACCCGGTCGTGGCGTCGCTGCTGTCGCTTTTACCAATGTCATCTCCATACAAAAATGACGTTTTGATGTCAGTTTTGTTCCGTAACGATGTTAGTTCCAATTTTGGTCACCGGGTCAGATAAGTTTGTGGCACTATAACTTTAACTTTTTAGAAAGATTTAATTCCATTATTGTGTACTCGCCACGGAGACAGAGACTCGCCATGTTATGCCCTTATGTCAATGTTGACATTTTCTCCCAGATAGAAATGAGATTAGTTCAATTTGATGAAAGCTTTTGTGCAGTTGATTTCTGCTTTCTATTTTTTTAGGTTAGTACCTGCTGTCCGAAGCTATAATATCGGAAGCTCTGGAAGGACTCGAAGGTGATGTAAGATAAATGAAATATAACGGTAAAAACGTAATTTGGGATACGCTGTTGACACCGAATTCATAGCATCAACAACAACCGACCCACAATGCCTCGTGGCTAGTCTGTGATACAGTTTGCAAGTGGGGTTGAATATGAACGTATCCCAAACCAAAATCATTGAGGTATCCGGCACGGAATATAACCCAAAAAAGTAACAGAATAGCGGACAAAACTTCAAGCCTTAATCTAAATCGACCAACATACCTGTAAGAAGATTTAGAAAATCTTGTTGCCTCCAGTAAGAGGCATGTGAAGGAAAAGATACTATAAATAAACACAATAAATATTGCAAAAATAAAGCAATAAACATATTGTTAATAATGATATTAATCTATTTTTTATTAGATCTTCGATATCACGTGAACTCGAGTTCTGTCTACAAGACTACTTAAGTGTGAAGAGAACTCATGTCTCGACTTGAGCTTTAGTCGAGCCCTTGAGAACCCTAAGATAGTACTATACATTTTAGAAATTACAGATCAGTTTCTTGAATGATATGACAAGAGTAGGTACAACAAGATTTTTTTTAAGATAATAAATAATTATAAAATTAGTTTCTGTAAGCGCCGATAGCGCTCGAATTTCTATTCTTTGCACTAGAACTTAAATCGAGACCTCTTAGGCTGACATTCAGAGACGACAGACACGAGTCTAAGCGTGAACCTAAGCTTCCATCTGTCAAACTTACGAACAAATTTTGACAGATGGAAGCGTAAGTTCACGCTTAGACTCGTTTCTGTCGTCTCTGAATGTCAGCCTTAAAGCAGGCGCAGGCTTAGACTTACGAGTTACGACATACTTAGGGCACAACTGCTGGATTCGAAGAATACTACCCCAGTTCCATGTAAATACTCATAAGTATGTTTAGTGCGATTAGACGAGGTATTAAAGAATAAACTGCTTACGGTACATTCTAGATACGACTAGCGTATTCACGCAACAGATCTCAAATTCATGCAACAGATGTCAAATTCACGCAACAGTTCTCAAATTCACGCAACAGATCTCAAATTCACGCAACTGACCTCAAAGTCATGCAACATATCTCAAATTCACGCAACATATCTCAAAAAAATCATCATTTTTTCCAATACTTATAAATAAAGTTATTAATTTATGTTGTTGTATTTATTACTTACTTACTCAATAATAATAACTGATGACCAATCACTCAAATAATGCTTACAAAAAAATATTGACGGTCTGAAAACGGGCGTAGGTCGCCATTTTTTCCCGGTCCTTTTGTAAATTTTGTACAGGAAGTTTCAATGTCACGATATTCCGCGGAGCCCCAAAAGTATGTTAACGGGTCAATGTCGGGAAACCCGTGCGGTAGGACTTGTCACAGGGAGGGAATTCATTCATGGAATACTTAGTTGCGTTCGTGTAAAAATTTAACTTAATTTTATTGCAGTTTGTGTAGCTTTTAATTGAAGGCAGTTTGAAAGACTTACATTACCATTATATTATACATTGTTATTATTATATTATTAATATTATTTTATACATTTGGCTCGAGTAGGTATTGAAGTTTTGTATGGGACAGCTTATTATTTTTTGGTGATTACGATGTTGGTCCCATAGAGAAAGTTGTTCAGTTTCATGGACTGATTCACACCCTTAAATATATCCATACATTTCTGATACACGGGGTATTATGCATAGTTGTGCTTAGACTTTATCGCTGTGCATGTTATGTGTCAAGTTCAGAGCTGCGGTTAGTCGTAGAAATAGGTCACAGTCGAGGCAAAGGTGCCTACAGTTGGGGTCGGCGAACTGTCTACCCAAAATCCGTTGAACCGTACAACGACCCGCGGGTCTACCGCGTAACTAAAATTGTAATGAACATCGACATCGGTATTAAACTTCAATACGATCGTGAGAGCCTAAACTTTGAGCTAACTTGTAAAAAAAATACCTATCATATAGTTGGGACTAAAAAAAATACAAGTTAGATCAAAGTTTAGGCTCTCACGATCGTATTGAAGTTTAATACCGATGTCGATGTTCATTACAATTTTAGTTACGCGGTAGACCCACCGGGTCGTCTGGTACTTGAAGCTTGCGTAATTCTTTAAACATTGTGTTTCTTCTAAGGATTCTGGAGCATCTTTTTCTTTATTAATTCAATTTGAAATTCCAGTACCTTTTTATTGTAGCTTTAAGAATGTGTGTTTAGAAATAATAGCCTCTAATTCTCCTTGTGTATTGGAGTATAATACATACATAATAATATACATAATACATTTCCAGTATAAGCTAACTTCGCATTGAGCTTCCCTTACAATGAGAGTTCAGCTTAGACTGAAATGTATAGCTTGTATGTAGCTAATGCAGCCGGGCATACCTACTGGTACGGTCAAATGAATTTGAATTAAAATCTCTTAAAGCTAAATAAATCACCTGCTATCTTTTGAATTCATATTTTGAAATGTTTTACAGAAAATAATTTTATTAAGTGTAGTCAAAAATGTTGTTTACATTTAGTATTTTCGTTACTTGAATAGAGTTTTAGAAATTTTTACGGATTATCAACATAATAGCTGAGCTGTCTAGTTTAATTTTCAGATGAAATTATGAACGGTGGCTATTGATGTAGAACTCAAGTTGGTGCTACAGCCCGCGGGTCTACCGCGTAACGAAAATGATAATGAACATCGTCACTGGTAATAAATAGTCTTCAATATGATCCTTAGGGACTAAACTTTGAGCTACCCTGTAAAAAAATTACCAATCACAAAGTTAAGTCTCCCATCTTCATGATGGAATTTTTATAACAACATAGCTCAAAGTTTAGGCTCTCACGATCGTATTGAAGTTCATTACCAGATTCATTACCATTTTCGTTACGCGGTGGGGTACCGCTGAAGTCAACGAAATGAGCCTGATAGACAATTTACCATATAGTGCCACAAACTTATCTGACCCGACCAAAATTGGAACTAAAGTCGCTATTCCGTAGCGACTTTAGTCGGCTATCCTCTAAACATCACTATGAATATGTATTCATATTTTCTTGTTTCATACCTTTTCAGTAGTCGGGTTTTAGTTTTTGAACTTAATTTTTTTAACTTGTTCACGTTGTTGTGTAAATTCCACACTATATCACCACCACTGAAGACTAAGCCACCTAAATCAAATCCTTTTTTTTCGTCTGGATCTAGGACATTGCTAAAGACTTACCAATATTCTCGTGGTTCAATTTGCGGAGGTGTTTGATGTTACTGTCACTTCGGTCGCGAAGTTTCTTGACTGCGACCAGCTCTCCGCGGTAGTGGCCCCCGAACACCACGCCCTGGGCCCCCGCCCCCAGGTACACGAGGTCGGTGAGCTTCTCGTAGGGAACATCCCATTCTTCCTCTGTTGACAAGAATAGAATTTATGAAAATGCAATAGTTTCTCCACGTCATTTCATAGGCCCATCCACACTAGATTCTTTTAGCAGCAGATTCGCGAGTTTTCGCATTCGTTATCCACTTTTTGTGAGCAAACGGCAGCCAACGAACGCGAAAACGCGTTTCTGCTGCTAAAAGTATCAAGTGTGAACGAACGCATATTGGGTTACGCTGCTGGTTTTATCTGGCTATGTTATTACATATCCAGATAAAACCAGCAGCGCACAGTGTATTATAAACCGCATTTTTGTTGCATCTCGATTTTATTGTAAAAATCGATAGTTGTAATCATTTTGAGCACGAGAGTAAAACTCCGGCATTGATACGGCAAGCAGTTTTTTTTATAAAAAATCACAAAGTTTACCTAAATCCGACTCCCAAAAATGACAAAAAAATATATTTAAAAAGAATTAAACTACTTATTTGAGTGTTGATTACAGTAAATAAATATACATAGAATACTTGATTTTTACACAAGATTTAGTCGATTTACTTTCAATAAATATAGAATTAACTATCATATTTTTTTACATTTTTCTTTCTAATTTTTTTTCTCCACAATAATGGCGTATTAGATTATGATTAACTGATTTCTAAACTAAACAATTGCTTAAACATGCCTTTATCGATAGTATTAAAATCCCAATCTAATTTCGCGTTATTTGTTACTCTCGTGCTCAAAATGATTACAACTATCGATTTTTACAATAAAATCGAGATGCAACAAAAATGGGGTTTATAATACACTGTGGAGCGTACATGTAACGACTTTTGTAGTACCTATCTAGTATTAAATACATATAGTGAACATTTAGTTATAGGAAATTCAGATACAATAATTGCAAATTGTTAATAAATATATGGAATTCTGAATTGAATTGATATTCGGTGATTTTAGCCACCAGCTTTTAGGAAATTAACAAACGCGACGCCTGTTCTATTTGACTAGACCGGATACTACCGGAAATTAAAGGCAATATAATCAAAGCGAATACCTACTCAAAGAGCAGGATTAGCCACAATTTGCAACAGGTATGTTTATTATTAAATATCTCGATTATTCAATGTGCAACAAACAGGCAATCGAACACATAAATTCCTAGCGTTTGCGGCTAACAGTAAGGCTTGTTTCACACGTACCACAACCACACTACGACAACACGTGGGCGGGCGCTAATTTATGTGAAAACTAGCGGCCCGCCCCGACTTCGTACGGGTAGCACTAAGTATCTACGAAACACCTACCTACCCTAATTACCTACCTACCTACCTCCTACCTACCCTACCTACCTAACTACATACCTACCTACATACATACGAAACCCATGAACATTTTCTATGGGAAAATGTATTTTCTTTTATTTTATTTTTTCGTCAATTATCCAATGTTTTTAATAGTTACTCTGCTATTCGGGACGGAGACAAATACAACAAATCAAAAACCATGAAAATCGGTCCAGCCGTTCTCGAGTCATAAGTGTTCGAACAAACCCGACTTTGTTTTAGATATAGATTAATAGAAAAAAAGAAGAAAGAAAAATCATTTATTCGGACTAGACATCAGACAACAAAATGCACAAAAAAAAATACAACGTACGCGTAAACGCGCGATTCTGCTACAAGTATCGAATTTGAACGAACGCTAACTAAAATAATTATGTACTCGTAAGTCGTGATTCAAGCGAACATGTCAAATATTTCAGTCACCAGTATCCTGCAAAATTAGTAATTAAGCGATAGCTAGAACGCATCAAAGCTGAGTGGGCTTTGTGCGAATGACTAAATTGACTGTCACGGCAAAACCGAATGCCAGTTGCCGACAGAATTAATCAATACAGTGTATTTGGCAACCCATTTGGTACTGGCATACCGACAGCACATTGTTTTTATTGTTACTGTTTTGGATTTTTTTTTACTTTTTTATGTTTGTGCACGGTGTTGTCTGATGTCTAGTCCAAATAAATGATTTTTCTTTCTTTCTTTTCTTTCTTTCTATTTCCAACAAATGATGGAAAAAAAACAGACGGTTGTCAATACACTCTCAGCGGCACGGAAAGGAACAGGATTTATGCCATCGGAGCTCAGCACGAGGACCAGAACACGCCAGATCTCCGCGTGTAACCCCGTCTATATTTCTTGTGCTAACACCTATTTTGGACTATAAAACATTGATTCAACTGCTTGAATTGATTGATTTCAACTGGGCCTTTGCAAGCACTTTCAAAACGTCGTGATTCTAGGTGCACGGTTCCAAGTGGGTTGGTCCTGGAGAAGATACCGGCAAGAAACTCCATGGATACTCTGTCCACAGACATGTCCAAATTGGATCTAAATTATTAAGATGGTTGCAAGCGTGCATACAGAAGACGTGACAAGAGTAATTTGCCTCTTAAATAGTCTGTACAGAAATCTTTACTCCTACGGTTCAGAGTAAAAAATGTGGTTGATGGCGATTAAGCAACCGCGATCGGACGCAGCGAGTCGCTAAAACGCGATGCAGCACCGCTGCTATCGCAAAATCGCTAGGCACCGATGCTAAAAGTAGCTCGTGTGAACGGGCCCTAAAACAATGCCCCAAGACTAATCTTAGAACAATCTATAAACATACTTTTTTCATCCCTTTTTTCAATCCGTAACTAATCTTACGATCTACATGACCCTTTGAGTATCTAGACTCAAAGACATGACCAATGTTTTGATCAGTCTGCTAGCTTAGAGGCTCTTCGTCTTTACCTATTGATCAGAACTCCTTTGTTATCAAAAATGCAGAATATTTTCAATATTCATGCTGCAGTATTTATACAGCATTCCATTTTCTTTGCCAATACTTTTCTATTAAATGCTTGGGATATGCTAACATTCCATATTGTCTTAATTCAACATGTTTTATCCGCCTATTGGGCATTCGGCGGTAAACGATACCAAGTAAAAAAATTAAATTGCTAATTTAAACACTAAAATAGAATAATGACAAGCATTATGATTTCAATTTTTAGAATTCAAAAGAACTTCCACGTCCACGCTCGAGGTTTGCCAGCGAGCCATGGAGCGCAGTATTCTAGGAATCCGACTTACAGACCGTGTAAGGAACACAATACTGCGCTCCAAAACTAAGATCACAGACGTTACCCAAAAAGCTGCCAAGCTCAAGTGGGATTGGGCTGGACACGTCTGTCGCATGTCCGACGAGCTATGGGCCAAAAGAACAACTGAATGGATCCCAGTAATTATTAAACGGCATCGCGGCAGACCGAGGCGAAGATGGCGGGACGAGGTTGACTCCTACCGAAAAAACTGGTCCGTACTAGCAAAAACCAGAAGTGAGTGGAAAAAGGAGAGGGAGGCCTTTGCCCTGCAGTGGGACAACACAGGCTGAAAATAATAAATAATAATAATAGAACTTCATCAATATTTTCGCCGATTATCGTAATATTTTCTTCTAACCCAATGAGTCCCAAAGTCCGCGTTACTGTTAGCCTGCATCATCCCACTGCTTAACTTTCTACTACGGAAATCATGGGGGCCTTTGCCTCCCCCCATGATTTCCGTAGTAGAAAGTCCGCGTAGTAGAAAAAAATATGTACTAAAATGCCAACACATTATTTTTAAGCCACTCTAGTTACAAAAAGAAACAATATTTTTAAAAAATTGCCTTACCAGTCTATATATTTAAAACGTAGTATATAATATTCCTATGTCAGATGTATTAAAATAGAAAGATGGGCAACAGCAGGCAACATTGAAGAATGTTAATATAGTTGCATTTAACAATTAATATAGTTGTTTCCATTTGTACCTTTTAATTGAGACTCCTGATCCCTGAGCTACATACACCACCCCCACAATCTGGGTCTAAAATAATCCATATCTAAAATATTATACTAATTTTAGTTTTTAATTGCAAAATTAATGCTTAAAGTCTGAAAAAAGCTTTAAATTGTTTCATTTGCACTTGTGACACCCGTCACAAATTTTGCAACACCCATCACAAAATTTGCTAGTAAAAAGAACTATGAAAAGTCCACAAAATACAGAGTTATCACAGAGGATTTTTTTTTTAAACTCTACTTAGAAATAAGTTTTGTGTAATTTAGCTGAACTCTGAAGATTAAAAAAATATAAAATATTAGTAGTAGGTATTATATTTTAATTTGTAATAGGTATGTATAGTTGTGCACTTGACTGTACCCTCATTTACCAAAAAACATTCTCTATCACTCAAAGGTTTGCTGGAGGAAAACTCAAATTTGGGTTAAGCTCGCCTGTGTACATACCATCTCAATTGTATTTGTATTTTATCTCATTTTCGTGTACAATAAAGAATAAGATTGTTTAACAAGTTAGGATATTTCGCAAGAGTACTTGTAACACCCGTCACAGAGCTTAAATCAATTATTGCATCTATATCCTTGAATATTTTATTCGTTATAATTTCTAATTTAGGAATAATAATAGTTTCAATGCGTACAAAAATGTAACACCCATCACCGCAGAATGGCCTCTATGATAATAAGCTTTGGATGTACTAAGCCATTGCTAAAATGACTTTGTTATGTATGAATGGGCTCATACAGGACTTTAAGTTAAAACACAGTGGACTGTGTAAAATGGGTTTAATACTGTAATAACTAGTAATAAACTGGTGCAAAGAAATGGCCTTAATCAAGCACTTCTGTCAGCTGAATGAGTGGAAGGCGGCCTGACACCGCTCCTTCAACAACATATTAGAGACGTTTGAAAGAAAGGCAAGTCTTAATAATTGTACACTCAGAAATCAATATCAGGTGACGACTTGAAATCCAAGCATGCTTATCCTTCACATGTCATGTTCGTTTGAACAAAGCTTAAAGACTCTTTAATGTGTGTGACCTAGATTACTAAACTAGGTTACATACATTATTAATTCCTATCTCTTATACAAGTTAGATCTAAGCTCATGTGCCCGGCTAGTTTTGTACAGATTTATTAATTACAGTAGTTTTTCAAAATTTTATTCTATTTGTGATAAAATAAGATCTTATCAATTAGTGATAAGAAAAGCTCAGCGTCCGAGTATGATATTGCCTCCATCTTAATTAGGTTTAGAATCAAATATGAATTTGATTCAAAAAATATTCAAAACATATCAAATAATATTAATAGAAAGATAAGCAGCAACAAATGTTTCTTCAAAAAGGGGTAAAAATGCCAGCAAATTTAAGAATAAAAGGATGAAAGTAATAATTTAATACTATAACTATTACATTATTACTGAATAAATAAAAATATATAACTAAATGGTACAACTACTTTTACCATGTTTATCTTTTATAGCTAATTTTATTTTTTTATTAGTATTGTTAACAATGATATTAGTATGGTCATTCTACCACACTTGCCAGGATACATTTTTTGAAGCCAGTTCATCATGATTTATTTCATTGTTATGTTATGGTAAAGTGCACAGCAGAAGCAACAAGTATCTTTGGAGGATAAGTCCTACTTGCTTGGAGTCTTTCGCAGGAATGATTTCAAGTCAACCACGCACCCCTTACTCAGTTCCCAAGTACCTGACACACCCACACAATGTCATACAACCCACGCGATGCATGGACACTGCAGTATACTATTAAACCTAGCTACTAATAAACCGAAACAACCCAAAAACTAGTGCGTTGCGCAGCGGCCTACGACAAAAAACTATTTATAGAAAATTAAAATACAAGTGCATAGGGTCCGTACAATAAGTAGGTATCCGAACGAAATTATACGACAATTTATAGATAACTCACCTTGAGGTTTGAGGTCCGTTTGGCTGAACAGCGAGAAGATGGTGGAGAAGCATTCTACCACGCCTCCCATCCATAGCAAATCCTTTTTAACTTGTTCTTCTTCCAAGGGTGGGAAGCATCCTTGAAGCCTGCCCTCTATAATGTCCGAAGCATCAGGGTCGTCGGGCGGTTTCCCGTCCATTTTGTTGGTTGTTTATAGCAATTTTATCTGCATACAAATTGATAACTAAGCGTAACGCTTTGTTATAGAATTTCCATTTTTGGAAATAAATATCAAAACAAAACTCTCACATCAGCAAAGGCGTGCACCATAGACCGCCATAGACTGAATCAGAAATCAGTGTTACCAACTCTCAGAAATATTTATCCCCAGAATGTAGAAGTAGTCTACAGCACAGGGCCACTACTTCACACAAAAGGCACAGACTACTGAATCTGACGTAATTTGTTTATAATACGGAAATTATCTTGTTACGGTAATAATATTCCTATAATACACACAAAATACATAAAAGAATGTGCACGGATGGTGGGTTCTAGCCAATGACGTAAGAAGCCTGTTCTAGCTAAATTGAAAAATCGATTTAACCACTAGTCATAGACAATACGGCTGTAGGCATAGACTTATAGAGTCTATGGCTGTAGGCAAGAACCTTATACATAGAACTGGACGGTGCGTCTAGAAGAAAACAGTGAAAACCAAATAAATGGCCTTGAAATAAGTCAGTTATTTTTTGCATCTCTTTCATCAGGGTGACAAAGATTTTTATTTGCGTTGGGATATTATTAGGAATTAAGCAAGTAGAAATTATTCATAATTGAGCACGTATTTGTTTGCTAATAGTTAGGTACCAAAACAATAACCATAAGTACCAAATAGGTAGGTACTAAATTCTGGTGAACCCATGGTGAAGATTTAACGTGTCATCACTTGGTCCAAAGTTGCGGGTTGATTTATGGATAAATTAAACTTTAAAATAAGTAAAAACTAACTTCATAAAACTAATAAGTGCCTAGCTAAGGTGCATTGAAGGATTAAAGGTCCCTACTTCAGAAGCTGTTAAGTTTTTAAAGAAAATATTTTATACTTTTTAGCACAGTTTATTTTATTTTTCTATTTTGAGTGGCATAAATAATACATAAATATGCAACTACAGTAATCGCGACTAATTTGCTGATATCCATTGAGGAGTTCCATCGTCTTTCTCCGAAAGTCTTCATCAGATCTTCACCAAATTTTAGTCGGTTTAGCCTTATGTCATAGTGCTCCGCTTTATAGTGTAGGCAACAATTTTTTGCAGATTTATAGAAGTTTCCTTTCAAAGGTATGTTGGACCACCATACCACCATCTACGCCTTTTCTCTGGATCGCTTGGAAAACTGAAACAAATGCAATCGTGTTTTCAATCATCTAAGAAAGTCCACTGATGTTAGCAATCAATGATCAGGTTTGACCAAGAAAACTTCTGAAGATTTTGAATTCCAGTTGGACTTTGTAGCTCATTACACAACCACGAAAAATCATATCACGTTAAATTCCGCCTCAAGCAATCATTTATGGTCACTCTACTCTTCTTTGTTTACTAACATTTTATCTTGACGACCAATCTAATAATGCGACTGTTTCCTTAGTTATATGCGATATAACCACATAAATAACTAAATGGTGACATTTCACAATGAGAGAAACGTTTTTCACACAGTTTTAAATAAAAATATAGGCAGATCTTTCTAAAACTGCGTAAAAATATGTACAAATTGGCGTAATTTTTAATATGGCATCAGCGTACTTACCTATGAAAAATAACGTTTGATGTTGGGTTCCAAACACTTCCACAATCTTTAAATATACGATACATGATTAAGCACTGTTATATAATTAGTATATCCTTAGAAATCGCCTAGCAAACACTCGAAGTGGAAGAAAGTTGACAATGTTGACATGTCATATATGTCATTGAAATTATTATTTTTACAGACCATCAGTCTTACCAGCCTAGGAATGCATTCATAAAATTGGGGTAAACTTAAATATCATAAAATAATTATTTCAATCAACACATCCTTTTTATAGGCAGAAAAAATTAAAGATGACTTTAAAAATACTAGAAGCTTTTAAGATAGTTTCTGGATACCAAATGGCCCTCAACATAAACATTCCTATCTATTTGTGCACAACTATCTTGAAAACTTTTACTTTACTCTGGTAACTTTCAAATTAAATATTCATATTCATATTCTTTATTTGCATTCCACAATGTACATAAGGTGGTAAAAATAAAATTTGGTAGGTTACAATCATGGACCCTGTAGGGCACAGCAAAATATAGGAGAGGAATATGATACTTATGTTTACTACTGTTGTATATATAGGAAGATGGTACTTATGTTTACTTATTGCTTTAATTTATTAATAAATATGGATAGCATATTTTAATTTTTAATTTATTAATAATATTTCCTAATATGTATTTAGTTTATTATAAATTATTATTAACTAATAGTTATGGAATTTAATGTATTTTTATTTTATTTTTTATATCTATTTATTTATTTCGTTTTATTATTACTGTTGTATTATTTATAGTATTATTCATTTAATTTAATTGGAAATGTTTGTTTATTGTTTATATATTCATTAATCGTGTAATAGGCTTTTTTTAATAAGTATTTGTTTTATTTTGTTTGTAAATATTGTTTCGCTGTTTTCTGTTTTTATTGATTCTGGTATTTTATTATAAATTTTTATACACATTACATAGGGGCTGTTGGAGTGTAGCGTTATGCGGGAAGATGGTAGCATTAGCATATTTTTATGCCTTAATGATCGGCCAGTATGTTTATCTTCGCGTCTTGTAAAGAATGATTTATACCTATTTCCTAACAAATTTCAAAAATGTATATGCATGGAAGGGCGAGTATTTTATGTTTTATGAAGAAAGGTTTTCAGCTATCAGTCTGATTTATGTTTGTGAGTATACGGATTAATTTCTTTTATAAAATAAATAGTGTAGGAGCATCGGTACTGTTTCCCCACATGATTACGCCGTAGCTGAGCCACGCGTGAGCATAGCATGTATATGGAAGTTTCACTTCAAAACTTGGTCACCCTGATGAAAGAGATGCAAAATATAACTGATTTATTTCAAGGCCATTTATTTGGTTTTCACTGTTTTCTTCTAGACGCAAAATCCAGGTCTATCTAATATAATATTCTTGGCTGTAGGCAAACAATTTTTGAACCAAGACCCAAGTGCTAAATGTCAATCGATGACGCAAGCTTGTCATTCCTGGGGGCAAAAGCACTGGGCAAAAGTCAAACACCTGCGGTTTTCATAAAATATCTCAATTGAGTTGTACGTGGTGTTCATACCGACTATAAAATTATTTTACTATAAATTCATTCATTCGCATTACTTCTTACACTGATAGTTTTTAAATCGTGTTTGCGTAGTTACCGTACCGTCACATTGATGAGCCCGCTCGCTTCGATTTTGTTAGTGAGTAATTTGTGACCTAACGTGAAGTTCGTGTTGACAAAATGGATAAAGCATTATCTTTACAAGAATTATATGCCATTTACAAGCGATGGGTCATTAGCAATCCTGGAGTTGTTACTGACGTGGAGACGGTAGCAACGTGGTCTTCCTACTTCGTAGCTGGAAAGATAAATAAATCGCCCATAGTATCCGAGTTGGTGTACTCGCTCTCGAAACTTGTGTCACTGTTCAACGACAAGCTTATAAGAGAAGCTTATGGTACTGAGGAGCCATACTATGGCCTTCGGGAGCAGATTAAGTTGTGGCTAACAGTCATACACTATTGTGAAGTATTTATAGAGCTACTAGTCAAAAACAGATGGGGTACACGCGGGAAATGGACCATAGCTACATTACTGCAGGTATTCAAGTGCTCCTCGGCTCTTATCCTGCTCTTCAGGTTCAAGGAATTACCCATAGCACACCCCCCTATAGCGTCGCTGCAGAGAAAAAAGTTCACAGAAGGTAAAGAGACTGATGAAAACTCCAATTCATTCTTTACTCTTCGGAGATCAGGTCGTATCATTCGTCGCGTTGATGGTGCACCCTCAGTAGCCTTCCGTGATTGGGAGCCTGTTAAAATCAAGGATGACAGACCAGGTGCAGTGGTCAACGTAAGAGACTTGGTATATGCTGAGTCACTGCATATTTTGAAACCATTGATACATTTGGCAGCGATGAGAGTGTTCGGAACAAAAGCTTGGAAACAGTGGGTGATAGCCCTTGGTATTGATATTGCTAGCATAAAACTTTATGGTAAATACATGAAAGATTTATCATATGACCAAAGGCTTGAGATAAGTCGTAGAAAGCTGAGTCTAGTGTTATACTTGCTTAGGAGTCCGATGTATAATGGTTATTCAAAGAATGTTATCGAGAACGCTTTGTCATCAATGACGAAGAAGGTGCCTGCCTTGTCATTTATTTGCGGGCCGATCATACAGTATTTGGGACACTGGCAAGAAATCTATTTCTACATGTGGGCTTCATAGGTTATTGTATTTACATAAACAAGAAAGATAATTATGTTGACATAACGAATGAGTATTGTAGGTGATGTAGCTTAAGGTATTGTAGTTTTTGTATGAACATGACAGATTTTTTATATATGAAATTCATAACTGCATAGAAATATTATACATTGTATATTGTCTGTTGATCCAATGGTAGAGTTGAATTATTTATTGATCTTCCTCATAATAGACTTGTAACATACAACATAATGTGAACTGTAAAAACATGTCGACTTAATCCGATGACACAATTTTCCCTGTTAACGGTATGCATGTCAGATGACAAATGATCTTGTGTCGCATTATTCCCAAGTTGCTTAGCGTGTTACAAGTATGTGCCTTTAATCTTTGGACTTAGTATTTACTTGCTAATACGTATGTTACACAGTATGCTTGTGTAAACAATTGTGTATTTTACCTTCAAATAATGTTGACTTGTATTTCATCTTGACTGCAAAATTATCAATCCATAATTCAATTTGCCTTTGGTTAAAAAGATATTTCTAAAGTAATATTATCCATAAAGCCTGTTTCTGCTGTAAGTAGTGACTTATATTCATCTGGTATATTAACTGGCGCTTACTGGCGCACTACGAACTCTTATAGCAGAGCTGAAATTGAACTGCCCAGATATTTCCAGTACGAGCTGACCTTGCACTGTATAGGCTTTTCGTACAAGGAAAAGTCAGCTTGTTCTGGATATTTCTGGGCAGTTCAACCCCCCCCCCCCCCCTGATCCCTTTAATGTATCCATCATTTTGAATAACATTTACTATGGGTCCAAAGCTGCAAAAAAATCATCAATTTGATACAAATAATTCCATATCACTTGACTAAAAGTATTGAACAGCAAAATATTTTTCTTTGCTACTTAATTCATTATCCCATAGTAAAAGTTGTTCATAATGATGAGGACAATAAACCCTTAAAGTGGACTTAGTATATACGTGTCTGTTATAATCTGAAGGATTTACAATAGGTACAATCTAATACACTACTTATTATTATTATTTACTTGGGATATTAACAAATACTCTTCAACATAATAAACAACTGATTCTTGTTAGTGTAGGAAACATTCCAATGTTGTCTTTTGTCCCCCTAGTTGCGTTATTATGCTAAGGCCTAATACTTTCGGTATTAAAAAAAAACCTTGAGCTATGTAATCCCCTTAAGTAAACTCAATCATGTAAGCTTCTTCAATTTGTCAGTTAGAAAAACAGTGGCATGGTTCGCCGGTGTCGGGTTTTCGTCGAGTCAAGGGATCTTTGTAGTATTTCTAAATAGACTCTATGGAGCATAGTCCAAGTGCCAATTTTATGTAAGTCCTAGTAATTTAGAATCAGGTGCTCAAAGCTTTCTATAAGGGCGAGGGTAGTTTAGCGAGAAAGAGACAAATAAGTTTGGACTGGAGGGCCTGATTAAACTTGAAACAATTAGTCCCATGTTCACCGACAATTTACCAGATCATGTTTAAAATGTAATCGACCGATTACCCATACAAAAATACATATTTAAACGCCTGATTTTGCTCTAATCGTCTGTTATGTTGTCGGTGAACTTAGGCCTTAGTAGGTTGTATTTTAAGTGTTTTGTTCTTCTTTGGGTCTAACTCTATGCAGAAATAAACATTATCCAATCTTTTACAATTATGTATAAAATTAAGCACATTCACTCATAGTGATAGTAAAACATAATGATAATATTATTTATACTCTATTATTATTATTTAAAACCAATATTCCAAATTATTATCTACCTATTTAAAATAAAATGGCATTTTCCTTTATATGACATGGTCTGAAAATTGCAGTAAATATTATGGGTTAGTGATTGTAGGTATAGGTACCTAATAATAAATTCATTAGACCCTTAGCTATAAATTATAGCTATCGCATTTCAATAAACATTTTATATGTAAATAAATATTATTATTTCGGTAATGGTTGTAAAAAAACACTAAATTGTTGAATAGATTTTTGAATAGCTACTAATCATGTTTTGTGATATAAACAAATATTTTTGTTTAATAATGGACTTTACAAATTTTAAGCTTTGTTAGGGAAATTATGGGAATTTCTGGCCGATGTATTTTGGGACAAACAGATTTCTCTTACAAAGATAAAAATTGATTCCATTTATAAAAGTATCGTGTGTTATTAGTGCTTGTATATTAATTCTTGTCATCAATCGGTTGGGTAAACAATAAGGTGACGGAAACTGGTTATCATTTATGTCATAATGTCACATAATGTAACTTTAATATACACATAAACATAGCCAGGTATTATTGAAGCATTTACTGACAAATTATAGTTAGGGACCTAATTGAACTGTATTCATGATCTGCTCAATTTAAAGATAGTTTATTCCAATGACATTTTACAAATAGACGCGTTGTCCGCGCTCTATATTGGCAAGATAAATGCCCTGCACCGACTGAGAAAATTCAGACTTCAGAGAATGAGCATGCAGCAGCTAATGCCACGTAACTAAACGTCTATATTCTTCTTTTTCTAACAACCGACATGGCGTATGGTGGCTTTCATTTTCTTTCCCTTTCTTCGCGCACTGTATAATTATATGTACTGCTATGTAGCTATCGTAAAGTTAACGCCATTTTGTAGTGCATTAATGTTGGAGTATGGCCCGTCTATTTGTAAAATTTGGTTTATTCTACATCCTTTTATTTCAAGGAACTGAACTCGACATACTAACTTTTTTTTTTAACAGCAATCTTGCAGCCTATCAGTTGCGAAAGCAACCAGAGTTATTATTTAAACCTAGGTATTGAAAGTGTTTAAACCTGGCTATGTTGATGTACTGTTTAGTAGTACTTAGTAATAATTTTACATTTATGATTAGTGTAGGTTGGTCAAACTTTGTGCGGTAATAATACCTATATGGACTTTTTTTAGCTTCTGTCATTGTTTATATAAGACATAATGTATAGTCATTGTATAGTACATAATAGTATTTTGACCGCCACTATACATTTTCCTGCCTACAACTGAGCTGAAATGTAATAAATAAAAGGACATTCAAACTGCAACTGCAATGGTTTATTATTTTATGTTGAAGTAACGACATCTATGTGCTACCGAACAAACGATTGTGCTTGTGGTACTTAGATTATAAGTTGTGGTATGTTTTTGAGCGTTTTCCTGTATCCAGTTTCTTCATTGGCCAAGCTAGTGCATAGATGTCGTTTTATTTGCTGAAGTAACCACTCTCTATCATCAGAAAAATGTTATGTAATTACTGCACTATTTGAAAAGGATCGAATCAATAATGCAGATTTCTTAGCTATGAAGCAAGAGGTAGGTATGCTGAGCGTAAGCGAAGTCAGGTCTGTGCAGGTATGTAAGGATTAGCACAGCGCAGTTTATGCCTACCCTCGATGAGAAAAAGGCTTGAAGTAAGTATGGACGTAAATGTCCATAGAATGAATTTTAAAAATAGACTGCAGTGATTTAGTTACTCTTCAGTGGTATAATAATGTGTTTCCTAGGTACAGAAAATTAACAGATCTAACTAAAAAAAAAATCCTATTTTTTTTGTCATCTTGTTTATTTTTTTTTTAAACGTTGCCCCTCACTAGGATTTCTCCTGTATCGAGGGTACAGTTTACAAACATACATGTCACATGTACACACCACCCAGACCCGAAACAACTATCTGTAGATCATACAAATACTTGTTCCGTGCGGGGATCGAACCCGCGGCACGTAGCGTAGAAGGGTAATCGCTTAGCCACTGCGCCAACCGTGTCGTCAATTATATTTTATGAAGCATTTTATTGACTACTCCATAAAGACTCATTCCAGCATCAAGCTAGGGCGAGTTCATGCCAGAATCGTCATCTAGAACGGTTGGAGTTAGTTAATAGTTTACTTAGCTTAGTATCTAATAATTAAAGCGGTATCCTATTGGATTTTAGACTGGATTCCATCTAAAATAGTAATATCTTTATTAGACCAGCGTCCACTGCTGAAAATGAACCTCCTCATCACAATTCACACCGCGATGGCAGCGTCTACGCCGGCAGCCAGCGACACCAAGTGAACTTGCGCGGCCGCTCTGGGAGCCACGCGGCCTCTACGGAGCTTTGAGCCTTTGTGACATAGTACAGGCGTGGGCAACGCTGTGAGGTAGGGCAGAATGAGGCCGCCGCTCGCTTCTCCGCAAGCAGAATCAAAGAGTACAATATATACTTAGTTAAGCAGTATTGCGCCGCCGCTGTGAGCCGTCCCTTGTGGCCGCTAGACTGCTCACGGTACCGCGGTCTGCCGTGCGACTGTTTCGTGCCCCTCAAGTAATACTAGTATATAGTTATTATACTCATTGAGTAATACTACGTTTAAAATAGTGCGTAATTTTTGGCACTGCAACTGGTCGCCGCTTCGCTGCTGGCTGCTGGTTCTCGGTGTGAAATGAACCATCGTGTTTAATTATATAGAGATGTTGACACCTTCATTAATAATCACTCACTATAATAAAATTCTGGGGATAAAATAAAACAATAATATTAGTTTATTTTATTTTATTCCCAATTTGCAGTGGGGGCCGCAACTCTCTACAATATGTTATTAATTATTATTATAGTATTATACTAACATTATTATAGTATTTAAAATAATTGTAAATAATCTTTCCGAACCTTAGAAGTATAATAATATACAATATCAAGTAACTAAAAATAATCATAACAATATTTTGTACATAATTATAAAACTTAATTGATCTTAAACAGTAACAAAATATAAAATTAGGGTTAGAGGCCAAAAATTATAAAATACCTGCTATCGAACTATTGCATCCGATGTAGTTAAGTCCCTAACAAAAATGTGGCAACATTTTCAGTCGTACGAAATGTGACCGGTGGATTTGAATTTTGAAATTCATTTGAGTCAATCGGATGATATTTTGTGATAAATTGAAAAAAGAAAGAAAGAAAAAGAAAGTTCTGAATAGTCAACTATCGTCTCTCATTAGTGTTACTATGTACAGTGCCACAAACTTATATGACCCGGTCATGGCGTCGCTGCCGTCGCTTTTACTAATGTCATCTCCGTACAAAATTGACATTTCGATGAAATTTTTGTTCCGTAGCGACGTTAGTTCCAATTTTGGTCACCGGGTCAGATAAGTTTGTGGCACTATATTTCATTGAATTATAAATTCGATTTTGGGGATGTAGAAACTTGTCTAGAGTACCTTTCGCACCTTTAAAGTAAAACCGTTACTAAATGAAAATTTTCATGAATTGAGTTATCAATGCCATCTATCTAAAATACACGGAAACTGCAAGATAAACTTGTCATTTTTGTAAACTTATAATTTCGTTTAGTAACGGTTTTACTTTAAAGGTGCGCTTTATTTTACACCCATTAGTAATAATAATATGTATTTCATTATATTATAAATTCGATCTTGGGTGTGGGACTTAGGCTGACATTCAGAAACGAGTCTAAGCGTGAACTTACGCTTCCATCTGTCAAAATTTGTTCGTAACTTTGACAGATGGAAGCGTAAGTTCACGCTTAGACTCGTTTCTGTCGTCTCTGAATGTCAGCCTCAGAGTCTTGTCTAGAATAACTAATAAACAAATAATAACATCCAAAATTTGTCAACAATCAACAATGCTTTTTTTTATTCCCAAATGACTGTCCAGACTTCATCGGCGTCGATAGATAAATATTAATAAAGATATAAAATTGATAAATTTCCCTTAATTGTTAATCGTATTGCATTTTAGTTAAATTTGAGGACGGTAGTGGACAGTCAGTATAATGTGAGGTTAAAATGTAAGTTATCCTATTAGATAAAAAGGTAAAACATTATACACTGTTTTACCTTTCTCGTTCCGATCCCTTGAAAAAGGGTTATAGTACTCATCATTATGAACAACTTTTACTATGAGACCAACACTGAAATCGCGAAAAAAAAAACATCTGTGATCTGTCTTATATAAATAATTCAATATTACTAGACTAAATATATGGAACAGTAGGCTAATTCACGTAACTAAAGAAGTGCAGTTGCCGCGCAGTTGCAATAAAATATGGATCAAAACAAGACATTTGGTAATCTTCTTCTTCTTCTTTCGTTATGGCAATTGAGCCGATGTCGACTATTCTGCCATTTGGTATCCTCTGAGCTTCAGTGAGATACGCTCGCGTCAAGTTTGAGCGTCACTGCAATACGATCGGCGCGTCTAAAAATTACGCGAATTAGCCCTCAGCAGATTTTGTTTCGCGATTTCTGGTTTGGTAGTAAAAGTTGTTCATAATGCCCCCATATAGGGATCGGGACTAGAAATGTAGAACCTTGTATATATAGCCTATTCGAATTCATCTATCGACTTCGACTGGCCAACATACAGCTACCATCATGACACAAAAAATGTCCCACTTTTCAAACTGGAATGGCGGAGGCAAGTCCCGTTCTAAAAGGAATACCTATAACCGATAATGTTATTATGAATCGAGATTTCAACAACTTAATAGAAACAAAATAATTTCTAATCATTACTAAAATTATTTCCTTTAAAAAATAGAATGGAAATAACTCACTAGAATCTGCCCAAGCGCAGAATATAACTAAAGAAATTTTACTATAAAAATAATAATTGTCTAATTAATAAATATATGGAATATTACGCAAATAAATGCCTCGATCTCACGAGTTCTGATGTACAATTCAGATTATAAGTTCATAACACGCTTAATTATAATGCAAAAACGAAACATTGGACTTTGAAAAAGTCTTCTAAAATTTAAGCATATTTTTCAAAGCCCAATGTTACAATAGTTTCCTGCTAGAGATGAAGATAAAATGGACCTGATATGTCTTGTGTTCCGGCCGCAGAAAAACATTACATTATTAATATATGAATGACATGAACATTTAAAAGACTATATCGTATTGGCTGTGCTCAATACTTAACAACTACACTTCAAATATTCTTCGCAAGGTGTTGCCTATCTAAACAACACATAATTTACCATCAAAATCAGACTTCGCCCTTTTAAAACGGTAAAATGTGTACCAACATATCAATTCTTATATCTAACTTAGGTTTATGTAAAATATAGGCCTATTCTGATATTATAATCAGGCCAGAAAAGCTACAGCTAAACAGAGCGGACCTCGTCCAAGATGGCAAACATCAACTTAATTAGCGAATAAGAAATGTAGATAAAGTTATAGGATTTTTCCATAGAAACAGATTTTTAAGTCCTCTTTTTCTCTGGACAAGGATTACAGCATCGGAAACGGTCAAACAATACCCGATCGCTGTAACCTTTTCCCAGTTATACTAATGTTAAAATTATAAAAATATATTCAACAACAGATTTTAAAACAACATTGCTTCAAGCTTGAACAGAATTTATAAAACTTCATAATTTCTAATAGAATTTTATATGTAAAAGAAAAATAGATTCTCTTTCCTAATTTGTTTAATTTCGATGCGAGATTTCGATGAATTCGGTTTACATAGACGTTTATGGTATAATACTTTAGTGAGTCGGTAAATCCAAACTAATATTATAAAGAGAAAAGATTTGATCCTTTTGTATGTTTGTTTTTTTGTTTGTAATGGATAAAATCAAAAAAATTTAAAATCGGGCCATTAGACCGATTTTAAAAATTCTTTCACCAGCTGAATGCTACATTATCAGTGAGTAAAACAGGCTATAATTTATAAAGATACCACGCGGGTGAAGCCGCTGGCGAAAGCTAGTTTTTAATAAAAAGAAACACTACGACTGTCTCAAGGGACATTTGAAATAAAAACGAAGTAAAACTGGTGTAAATTTTTGATTGAGATTTGATGGAGACCCCGTGAAGTCTGGCCGAAAAATGAACCTTTAAAATACGTTGTTACTACGTCACTAAAGTATTATGCAACCAACTACTATGCATACCAACTGCTGTGATAATTCTCAATAACATAAACCAAAAATGTAAGTAGATAATGGTCGATTCTGTTACGCATTTTGACAGGACTAAATTTAGTATTGTCAAACGGCACAACAAAATCGACACCAATCTTACATCAAGGCATTTTGCTAAGAAAAAAAAATACAATTAGAAATAGACACTTAAAATTTAATTACCAGAAAAAATTTAAGTGCTCTCTCCACTCGTCATCTTCTTTACATAATATAAAATAAAGTCGCTTTCCGCTATCTGACTGTCTGTATATCCGCTAACTCCTAGGACCTAAACCACGCAACGGATTTTGATGCAGTATTCACTATCATTATGAGCATTTCTTCCGGAAGGTTTATAAGGGTTATATGTATAATACTTTCAGATTTAATGATAATTGAAAAATTGCACTCGTACGAAGCCGGGGCTGATCGCTGGTTTTACATAAATAAAACTTCATACTCACTAGGAGACAAATTCCCCGCAACGTGTCGCTAGAGATGACAGGCGAAGTCAAGCTACGTCGGGCAACGTCGCACGACAAGTATGGCAACATCGCGCGACTTGTCCCTTGTCAACTGTGTCACTCGTATTCACTACAAAAATGTCACGCGACACTTGTCGCTAGAGATGTCGGAAAATGTCAACTAGCGACGCGTGTTCCGGAACATTTGTCTCCTAGAGAATACCAAGCTTTATACCTTACTATCCGACCACCTTTAAAAACAATGAATAAATAACAGCTGTTCCATGCAAAAAGGATACCTAACTGTCCCAAAATGTGTGGAGCAGTCGATTTTGTATTTCACAATTTCATAGTTCTTTTGAAGAATGATATGCAGAGTAAGATCTTAATTTTTTTCTGGTTATAAAAAAAATTTGGTGTATTTTTTCCTAATAAAAGTAGTCCTGTGAAACGGGAAGAGGGGAATGTAATAGTGGTAGAAATATGTTCGGCCTTCTGATAGGTTCTTTTTTCTTTGCTGGGTCTGGAAAAAAAACTTGTATAAGAACATGTATTACTTAAGGCCGCTACCCCACTATTTAGCCGGGCTTCCACTGGCAGCGGAGCGGGCTCCGTACGGACTCCGTTTAACTCGCAACGGTAAACACCATAGAAGTGCTTCCACCAACAAAGAGTCTAGCGGAGAGGACTGAACGAGTAAAAATATTTAATAACGAACTCGTTCTTCATTTCTCTTTTGAAGTGGAAGGCAATTATCAAAACTCTTTCTTAATTTTATTATTTCATTTTTATTTTATTTGGGTGGCTTACATCTAACAAATACCAAAGAGCCATTTACAAGCCTCCACAATTGGTCACAAAATTGTGCACGTAAATAAAGTTGAATTAAGATAATATACAAAATAAAGAAAAACGAGAGTAAATAACTATTACATATAGATAAATTGCATGCAAAAACATAAATAAAAACAAAAATAAACACTAATTATAATCTTATTCGGATTCAAGATAGTCTTGAGACATAATGGTGTTAATGGATGCTAAGCTACTTGTAAATAGATCAAGTGAGAGGTGATCAGACTTGAGAAGTAGGTTGAGTGCTCTGGATGAGCGCAGCATGAATGAGTTCTGACGGTAAATGGAAGGTAAAACATATTTGAGCTAGTTGAGGCTCGTTCAACCCAGCTATTACTTGTTTCCACCCTTTCGCAGTGACAGCCCGGCTTTAGGTACGGTACGGTTTCAATGCGCTATTAGAGCGCTCTTTCGGTCTCTGACGCAGATGCAGTGTGTACTATATTTTCTTACTTGTCTAACTTAGTAAACATTTTCAGATATCATGTTTGAAAAACGTTATTTAAAAACATGAAAATCATGTTAAAAACTGTCTTTGAAAAGTTATCACTTTTAAGGAGGGACTTGAAACGTTACTCAAAATAACGGTACTTTTACGTTACATAACGTTATTTTATGTAACGTTTTAAGCCCCCTGCTTTAGCGTACGGGACTTGAAACGTTACTCAAAATAACGTTATGTAACATAAAAGTACCGTTATTTTGAGTAAAGTTTCAAGTCCCTGCTTTAAAGCAGTTATTTCGTTTCTGATAAAAAAGCTGCTTTAAAAAGCCGTTCGTTGATTCCATGCCCACCACTACAGGCTACGCTTTCCACCGCCATCACAAGCTAGAAGTAAGAAGCTTCATGCTGGTTACCTAGTTTAGTTGTTCAGCCAGTCCCAGGAGTCATCATCGCCCGTCTTCTTCTTCTGGATGTTAATGTTCTTGATGTCCGGTCCGGGGCTGGACACGCCCACCTGGGACAGATCACGGGCATCCAAGTTGTTTCTGGTAGTCACCGACTCCTTCCACGGCTGCGTCTCTTCAGTCCTGGAAATGGTTAAGAAGAATGGTTATTATCTTGTTTAGGTTAAAACTAAGTTAAAGCTAAGTTGGAAGTTTGAAAGTATGTTTGTCTTTTTTTGTGTACTTGAGTCTATCCTCTGAATCTTTTCTTATATTCACTTTTTACTCAGTTTGCTGTAAGAAAACTCAATGTTGAGTTAAGCTCGCCTATGTAGGTACATGTATTTTCCTTTTATGAGTTTTATTTGTGTTCATGTTTACAATAAAGAATAAGAATGCTTCGTTCGAAAAAAAAATTGACGAGCACCAAACAGCTTCTACACATTAGGGCTCAATTATGGTGAGGCGGAAAGTCGTGCGGCGCGCAAAGCAGAGCATCGCTCTCTCGCTCGCTCTCCATGAACGGAGATACGCGGCTTTCCCGCGTTGCGCGCCGCTTTGCGCTCCGAAAATCGCACTGCTGTCAACCGACCAATGACATAGGATCCGACAGATATTTTGAGGTCATTCGATTGGTTACTCGCATAACGCAGCTGTGGATCGCCCGAAGCCGTTCAATTATTCCCGATGAGCGAGCGACATTCGCACGAGTGACTTTCACACCAAAAAGTGAATTGCTGAACGTTGCCAGTGACAAGATGGCAACATGATAGTTATTAGTCTATGGCAACATGCGATGCGTGAATGTGGTGACAGAGAAAAATCATTGATGATTTCGTCATTGTTCCCGTCATCGATATATTTTGTCACTGTCATGAAGTCATTGATATTGAAAAATCATCACTCAGCCCATCTCTGTCCGGAACCCCGGAGTTGGAACGCTCATAGAAACCCAACTCCGGAGCTGAAAAATAATCCGAATGTCGGTTGTGTCATTATTAGATCCTACTTTCACAGACACAAAGATCCGTGGCGATCACTATACGTATAGTTAAGTAACATACAATGTACGTCTTTTTACTTTCACAGTTGTGTGGCAAACAGATTGACGTCATCCGATGTCGCAATCGCAACACAATGACTATCACAGCCACAACTATCATCGGTCAACGAGCTATCGTAGATTTTGGATAAGTATTAAGATTTACGTTTTAGGCTGCATGTCTGCCGCCATAGTCACTGATGAAGCACGCTTATTTTGAAGATCCCTTTCGATAAGTCGATATGCAACCGCAGAAAAAATATGATCGCTTACGACGCTTACCATCAGGGTTGCCAACTTGAGAACTTTATTCCTCGTACATATACAACAAAAAATCTCGTAAATTGTCATCAAGCATATTTTTTTTATATAAAACCCAAAATACGACATATTACATGAATGTAGGTGTCTAAAAAAAAGTTCCCTCGACGCGGCGTTTGTTTCCTGAAAGAGATTTTGAAAGATGTGTTCACTGTTGTACCAAGAGCCAAAAAGTAAAAACCCATTTACGCTATGAAATTTTGTCATAAACCTTCCTATATCAAAATCTCGTACAATATTACGAGCCTAATTGTGTCCTCGTACCTCGTACAGCAGACCATAAATCTCGTATTTATACGAGGAACCTCGTAAGATTGGCAACCCTGCTACCATCATCCCGCAAACTTGTTTGCATCATAAAAAACTAATTTCAGATCCGAAAATCGTACAAGCAAATCTGAAATATGTCCGGCTACTCCTACACGTGTATTCCTAAACTTAATCTTAAAAGATCTATAGAACTTATCAATACGGCTCTGCTGTTACTGTGTTCTTGTTCTCAAGCCATGGTAGATGATATCCGAGCTTTAGTTCGATCTTTCAGACAACTTCACAATGGGCGTCTTATTAGCGCATCTATCAAAGTCCTTTCTTTGTGTTCTAGTATCCATGTTACGGATAATTTGTAAGAAGGCTATGTGCAGATTTCTTCGACAATCTGCACGTTGCTAATGTGTCTTCAAGATTAGAGGCTGCGACCTGAATAAAGGCAAACCCATTAGCCTAATTAGTATACATAATAACTTCTTCAGTAACTTGATCTGAAAAGCTTGACAAGCCACACTAATGGCTATCAAAACAACACTACCTGTATCTATGTTTTTTCGTACATCACTAGAAATATAAATCGAGGGGCTATTATGACGGGTGCCAGTGGTAGAGAAAGGTCGTTTCCGTTCATTTCTGGCTTTAAGAAAGCTGCAGTGGTCATCACGGATGGCCAAGTGCCGTCTGCCAAATAACTACGTGTACAGAAACGCATTGGTGCGAATAATTTGTCATTGAAAAAGAGAAAATTATATGATATTTGATTGTATTTGCGTTGGATTTACTTCACATTACCTACCCCTGCAATCCGGTTAATATTCTGTAGTATGATATTGTTTTCATTTTAATCATTTCTGGTTTTATTCCGATGGCTAAGTGGCTGCTTGTGCAGTTCATGGGACTTTATGGATCACGGACGGACGTCTCGCTCACACACGGGCAATGCGGCGCTTCAAGCGTCTTTGGGCATCAGTTCATAATCCGTAAAATTCTATATAGTGCACTAGCGCCTTAGGATGTGCGAGAGAGACAGAAGCTAGTTCTTTTCAGAACCTGAAGTGGGGAACAAATGGTAAATAAAATAGAAGTGCCATTTTTACCAGCATCATAAGTAGACCGAAAAAAAGTGCGCAATTATCACTTGAGCGACTCAGTCACCCATGGAATCTCAGCCTTACTTGAATTAGATGTACGATTATTAAACTAAGCTTCGGAATTCCGAGTTTCAGAGTACTGAGTTTAGTGACCCAGTCTTTAAGCAGTCAGGTTTGGCAAGCTGCGTCGAGTCGCACGCCTGAAGCTGAGACAAAAGGCTCGTTTTCGTACAAAACAGGCAGACAATATTGTTAGACATAAAACAAGCCTTAAGTTTCGTTTGAGAGCTCTAATTGATTCATTATAATCTACTTTTGGCTTCTTGGACTATAAAAAACAAGAGGAAGGGACATTGATATTTCCTTCTACGAGAACTGGCTGAACTAAAAAGGCCACTTTAGATGAATAAAAATATAATTCATATTACAAATGTCAAAATATCTACTTAATTGACAACTCTTAATGTCATTCGCATAAGGTTCATATTCAGAAATCATCTGTTTGACAGTTACTATGCAGATCAGTATGATGAATTACTCAATGTGGCCTTTTTAGGCCCCCTGGTGTCAGTAAATTCACATTCACACATTCACAGTTCACAAAGGCCTTTTTACCAACTGAAGACAGAACGGTTACATTTAAAACAAAAAATAGAATGAAAAACACAACTAAAAAACCAAACTATTATGAAGTTTGCGTAACTCCGCATAATTAAGGCACATGTACACGCTCCGCCTCCTTCCTCTTATGTCGTATATTCCGTGAAGCTACCTCTTAAGGCTACCGAGATATACACCTGTGACAGACGGCGTAGTAGTTATAAGGTCGTATTTGCAGTCTTTCGGTCGGATCCAAAAAGGCCGATTTAAATTAATCATAACCCTTAATGTCATAACCGTAAGGTTCATATTCAGCAATCATCTGTTTGACAGTTACCATGGAGATTCGTAGGAGACCTCCAGAACACTAAAAGTTAACCTATATATATCTATTAAAGTAATACGTACCATTGGGAGTACGGTTCTGAAGTGGAGTTCTTCATCGCGCCATAAGTCTGCTGGGACTGGTAACCAGCACCAGAGTTTGAGGAGCGGCGCTGCTCCGTAGTGCCCCCAAGGGCGCTCCATCCTCCGCGGTTGTTCACCTGCGTGTGACACTATGAGCGACAATCGTCTGACGCTTCTCCTTCCGATATTAAGGCTGGTAAAGCCATTAGTAGAAGGATAAGAAAACAGATGGGCGGGGCCTATTGGCTAAGTTCATTGACTGTACTGTGACCAACAAAATTTTCATTAATTTACTTGTCACAACATTTTTTGCATTGAAATTATGCGATATTTCAAACAAATTCACCTAAATTACCTAAATTATTTTCAATAAAATAATTTAGGTATTTACACGGCTTTATGCTAGTTTTATTTTTTTGCTAGCCGTAGGTGCAATTGTCAATCACTGAAGTGCAATGAGCGAATGGCGGCCGTTCATCTGTTTTCTGTTTGAAACGAATAGTAGTGTCGAGCCAGCATGGATGTTCGCCATCGTCTTCGTTCACGGTGACAGCAATTACCTAAACGTACCTTGTTCCCTTTTTCCGAATACTTACCGCATTTTTTTACTAAATCTCGGAAAAAAAAGAATTACAAACTTCTCATACGAAGTACTGTTCGCGAAGACATTTTCTATGTTACTCACAGATAATGTAGCATTCTGCTGGTAGAAGAATTATTAAAATCGGTCCAGTAGTTTTTGAATTTATCCATTACAAACAAACATCCATACAAAAAATCAAATCTTTTCTCTTTGTAATATTAGTTTAGACAATCAAATCAAAAGTTGTGTACAGTTTTACTTTGTTTATTAAAATCTACATTTATGTTGTTCGGTCAATCCCATTTATAAATAATTACGTTTTCAGAAATAATAGATGTGTATTCTCACCTTTTCAGTCACAGTCGAGGCCATCTCGGAGACTTTTTGGGTGGCGATACCTCCATAGCGCACCGCGCTCTCCGTAGCGGTGCGAGCAGCCTTGGTCACAGAAGAAGCAAACATCGACCATCCCTGGATGTATGGGTGTTATGTATTACTTAGAGCCCATTCACACTCAATACTTTTAGCAACAGAATCGTGCGTTTTCGCGTTCGTTATTCACTTTTTCTAAGTAAAAGTCAGCCAACACACACATTCTGATGTTAAAAGTATCGAGTGTCAACGGGCCCTTAGAAATCATCTTGGATTAATATCGTAGCAAAAGCCCGGATTGATAACGCCAGGCATAATAAGTGCTCGAGCATTCACGTGATGATGTTAAGTGTTGGGCGATAACTCAAACAATATGGAGAGCAGATTAATGATTTCCGTGGACCAACAACGCTGTCACTACAAACTCTAGGATGGATGATCAACGATTAGTCATCGATCGCCCTCCGTGCCTCGAAGAGTATCGGTGTTACCGAATTATCACTTTATCTCACTTGCAAAACATGCGGATATTTTTCTTTTAGCTACTAATTTGACAAGTCGGTCCCAATAAACTTATAAACTTTAGAATCAGCTGATGATGATGATCAACTCGTATGCATAAAAGTTCGAAGGTTGTGCGTATTGTTCTCCACATATCTACAGTCTACAGCGTCTTGAGCGCGCGTTCGTGAAACGTGCGTCGTCGGTGCGTTAAAAATACGCCGTGTGCATAGGCCCTAACACCAACGCAAAAGGGGGTGGCTTATTCTTTGCCGGACGTTATGCTAGAAGCTGACTTCAACAAAAAAAAACACATATAGTCGAAAAGTAAAATGACTAACGCGCCAATTCGTAAACTTTACAGAGGCACTAATTTCTGTAAAACGTATATTCTAGTAATTAAATAAAATGACTTATTAGAAACGTACACTACAGAAAATTATCCGTTACATAAATTTATATGAATGCTGTTAAAATATGATCCTGTAAATACGAATTGGCGCGTTAGTCATTTTACGTTTCGACTATCGATATGTATTTTTTTATTTCAAACTAAGTTATGTGATAACGACCATTGTTGTAGAAGCACTAAGTACACAGAAGTAGCTGATAGGTTTCTGGTTGAGTTTAGGAGGCTAAGATGATGATCATGTGCGTCAGCGTAAGGGAGAGTTCAGAAGATCGTGCGCAACCATGCGAATAGCATACGAGCGTTTATAAGACAAATACATACAATCCGCACTGACTTTTCATACGATTTGTATTTTCGCGCGACAGTTTCTTGTTTTTCACCGGCATCTAGACCGCGCGACCGTCCGAACTTGACCTTAATTTGAAAATTATTGCAGTTATCTCGCTGAGATCATGGTTGCGGTCGCCCATTGCCCTAGGCCAGTGTCATATAAGATGGAGTTAGAAATTAATAAGTAAGACCTCCAACCAAACTCCATTTTAGCATTAACAATGCATGTCAGCTGTATCTTTTTAGCCAATAATACACTGAACTAAAGAGACGACCAATTAAAAATCACTTTGAAGGACATTACTAGAATTTGGTCCAAAAGCCGCCCAGAATCAATTAAAAGTAGTAAGTATTAAAAGTTAAGTAAAGTATTAAGTAGTATATAAACTCGGAAGCAATAATTCCCCAACGTCGCCTCAGAAACTCTGTGCCGTATACCGAATTGCATGACATCTGTATTAACAATACGCGGAGGTAATTTTGTATTAAATGTGAAATAAAGGAATTTAAAAAAAATCTACTTGCGATAAACTTTACGCATTTTTAATTTGTGTTTTTAATAAGTAAAAAAATAATAATTAAGAAGTTTTATTAATTTTATTTAAGTAGTATTAAATAGTCTATAAAATGAATTTTACATGAATAAGCTAACATTCTTAGTTTCCGAGATATTAAGGTTTAATATTGAACCGGATTCATTGCTTCCGAGGGTATATAAATAAGGAATTATAGTAATATGACCGATACCAGGATATTTTTATGTCTCAGTGATGGCAACAATATTTTTCTTAACAATTATTAAGTACTCAAATAATTTGATTATCACTTAAATTAACGGTGAAGAAAACATCGTGAAGAAACTTGCACATCTGAGAGGGCCTCATAAAGTTCTCGATGGTGTGTGTAGTCCGCCAACCCGCACCAGGCCAGCGTGGTGAACTAAGGCCTAACCCTTCTCGTTCTGAGAAGAGGCCCGTGCCCGGCAGTGGGACAGTAATGGATGGGCTGGATTTATTTTTATTTTATTCAGTACTAGTTGCCGTACTTCTACATTATTTTGGACGGATATCCTTGGGCCGGTGTTAATGCGGTTTGATTTCCAGACATAAGTCGATGTTATCTACCAAATGCATAAAGTTTCACTTCTGGGCGGAATTTGGGCCAAGTCCCATAGTAAGATTGGCAATGTGCTATACATCTAAAATTAAATCAAAGTTCTAAACATCATATTTCCCAGCAAACCGACAAACATTTATGAACATGCAAATTATCTGTAATCGAACTACTATGGTTGGGTTGGTCGTCAAAATCAATCACAGACCCAGTGTCGTATCACTAATTGGTCTGCTGCGGTCGGCTATGAATTAACTACCCATCGTGACATGCATGTTACCTATATCAAATTGTATGTGATATATCAACTCGTTTATTTTAATCGTTGGCAATACTAGACAATTTATATAGAAAGAAAGAAGAAAGAAAAACTATTTATTTACATATTTTTTTTTTTTTTTTTTTTTTTTATTTATGTACACACAAGGAAACATAATAAACATTTTTATTTGTTTATATCGAACTTTGGTGTTTTTAAGTAAATACAGGGTGCCGCAAATGTTATGACATTAAATGGAACCACGTATTTAGTATCACGTCTGTGATCACGTTCTGTGACCGGACACAAAAAAACAATCAAATCCAATCAGTAGTTTAGCCACAGAAACTAATTTAAAATTTCATAATTTTACACATAAACACGATCAAAGTTTAAAAAGTCTCCAACGTATTGTAATCAAAATTATTTTTATTTACACGTGTAGAGCAAATAAACGTGACATAATTTTCTACTTCCATGTCCCTTCACCTAGACCAGGGGTCGGCAACCTGCGGCTCTTTGGATGTGAAGCTGCGGCTCTTTAGTTCCATACACAAATCACTAGGTGGTCCTGGCATTATTTACCAAATAGACGAAAGTTAGTGGAAAAATTAAAAAATTAAACAAAATTGTGGCTGTTTAAATCTTCAAATTTTGTAAATTGTAATTTTTGACTCTTCCGACTCAAAAGGTTGCCGACCCCTGACCTAGACGAATGGTAGCAGAGTGAAAATTTTTGCAACAAAAACGTGCGTAGATATCGCAGATTTTTTGAGTACGGCTTCAGAACCCGATACCTATAGTTGACGTCTATATTTTGTAAGGAACTTTTCTTAGAACAGTACCCGCTTACGTTAACGTTCTTTATCAGTGGGCCAAGCACGAATATTTTGACGTCTGGTAAAGTAAACGTAAGCAAATATTGAATAAAAAATACTCGTTTAATCCATGATATTTTTTGAAAATACATGCAGTATTTTTACATTTTCATGAAACAAGTGTGTATGTTGCATAAAATTCAACAAAAATGCGATAGATTCATTGTATTTTATAATCAAAATTTGCTTACGTTTACGTTACTATACGTCAAACTATTCGTGCTTGGCCCTCTGAGGAACTTTAAGATTAATCTTCGTTTGACTGCTGTAAGACCTTCTCATTCTATTTTTGCTTGTAAGAAAACATAGCTAAGATGATACCCGATTGAACTAGCTTTCAATTAAAAAAACTGCATCGAAATCGGTATATCCGTATTGGAGCTACGATGCCACAGACATATCATAATTATATCCATAGATACACACTACAAACTTTTAACACCCCTCTTCTTTGTCGGGGGTTAATGATCTAATATTCTTCTTCCAAATCTCTTGACAGAAAATCTTTTGTAAATACAATGCTTTCACAAAATATCTTTATGTTTGATGCTTGTTAAGTCTTCATCTGAAAATATAATTTCTTCTGTACCTAAGTATAAGGTTAGTACTTACAGTGGCCAGAGACGAAAGCGTGTTGTCCATCATATCGTTCCCGCTACCACCATGGATCGGCGACATCGGGGTGGAGTGGGACTGGTTTTGATTCCCAAAGCCGGTGTAGCGGCCAGAGCCATATTCACTACTGTATTTAAAAAAAAAATTATAGTTTAAAAAAAAAACTAAAGAAAACGCTTTTGTCATCCAAACTAAACGTGTATGCAAAATTTGACTCGTCCACGAAGGGTTCCGCACCATAATCTATAAAAACGGCAAAAAAATCACGTTTTTTGTATGGGAGCCAGCCCCCATAAATATTTATTTTATTCTGTTTTTTAGTATTTGTTGTTATAGCGGGAACAGAAATACATCATCTGTGAAAATTTCAACTGTCTAACTATCACGGTACATGAGATACAGCCTGGTGACAGACGGACAGATAGACCTGACGGACAGACGGGCTGACAGCGGAGTCTTAGTAATAGGGTTCCCCTTTTACGCTTTGGGTACGGAACCCTAAAAACTAATTTAAATCTTATATCGTCATCACAATGCCTAATTAGCTTGCAACAATTGTTCACCATACGAAGATTCGAATTCGGAATCCAATCTAAGTTCGAATCTGGGGGCACGGGAGTGCCCCAGCCAAGTCTCGAGCAAAACGGGCACGGCCGTACCATCTTTTCTCGATGCGATTCGCGGCTGTTTCGCCCCCCCTATATTTTTTTTACTAAAATCCTTACTGGTAGCTTATATTTCCCTCGGAACCACTGGTGTGGAACGTGGCGTCTCCCGAGGAATAGCAATCCCTTGATGGGGTCCAGGCTAGAGAATTGTCCACGGTGTCTGGGGTATAATCACTCTCTCGCCACTCTTTTCCATCGGCCAGCGCAGAAATCTGAAAAAGACAAAAACATTAACATCCGTTTTTACTTTTGACCACCACGGTGTAAGCGGAGCGCCGTGCCCTGTACGCCAAGCCACAAACAAAGGGCAAATATCTACAAAAAGAATACCTACGGATAAAATTAATTATTCAATGACTTAATTTCGTATTTTCTTGACCAAGTTTATTGTCACATATAGACGTCGTTAACGTACAGGGCCCGCATCGCTTGTCACGTATAGATGACGGTGACGTTCAAAAGGTTAAAGAAGCTCACGCCCGTCGCGGTAGTTTCGATACTGTAGCATCAGCGATAGGCGACTTAGTCGAACTGCATTATTCTGTATGTAACGGCCAATCGCTAAACCTCACACAATTAGCGTCACGCTGCTATAAAACGTATTTCTGTACACTAGTAATGGAGATTAAGCGATACTGGAGCATTCAACAATCTCAGGTCAGTATTGAAGACCAAACTCACAGTAAGTTTCAACCCACAGAAGACGAAATTTCGACCGCCCAACCAATCAAATCGCCACATTCTTCACTTTCCGTCCCAGTCAGTTGACAAAACGCATAATTACAATACTACGATCGGACGCTAAATGTTGCGATGACGCGATTGCAGCATCGATGTAGTCGGAAAAACCGTAATTGCCGATGCTAAAAATATCGTGTGTGCGCTGGGCGGTAAACTTGATTATACATGGCTAACAAATTATTTCCAACTACTGAATTATACATAAAACACCACATACAGTCTAGTTACGATAATCCCTACTTAGGAATTCGCAGGGTCGTGCAGGTTTTGCAGATATTTGCAGCCAGTTAGGCTAGACAACCCGGCCAGGCAAGCAAATAGATAATTATCATGTAAACCTTCGAATCAAATTAAATTTTATTAAAATACCATAGACTAGGATACACCATACATTAAATTCACAACACCTTAATTTATTATGCAACTATTAAAACTCAAACAAATGTAATAATCAAAATCAGTTAAATTAAATTAATATTAAACATCATACAAATGACCGAAAATCAAAAAAGTCATAAGTTTAAAAAGCGTACGCAGTCGATTTCGATTTGTAGTCATAATCATTAAACTTAAAGCGCACAGTCGCGCGGCGCGCAAAGCGGCGCGGGTGTGGAGCTCTCTCGCTCGCTCTCCATGAATGGAGATAATCGCCTTTCCCCGCATTCCGCGTCGCTTTGCGCTCCGCGCGACTTTCCGCGTCTGCATAATTGAGCCCTTATTATTGCGAGGCGATTCCAACTGCAGTCTGGCTCTTACAATGAGCGGCGAAAAGAACTAAGCATAACTAGGCGTTATATTGATCGATTTTACAGCAAAGCCTTACATTAAGTACGTATACAAGTAAAACGAGCTGTTGACGACTGCACGTAACAATAAATAAGTTTTTAACAATTAATAATGTTATATAAGGTGTAAAAAATCAACAATAAATTTTATTGTATTTACCTAATAAATATTTGAATAATTATTTCTTTTTTTTCTTTTATTTGTAAGTTTTTTTTTTTATAAAGACACCTATATAAACGTTCCCCTGCTAATACTTGAAATTTAAGTCATCTTTAAAACAAATTTCAAGGTAAAAATAATTTACACCTTATTTTAAAATGTTTTACGGTTATTTTCAATACCTATGTCCATTTAGGCGGTTTGCCCTACTAGAAATAATTATGAATTTGATATAAGTTTCATATAGTGAGTATCAAAGGACCATAGTCATATTGGACCAATGAAAAAGATTTTGGTGTGTTATTTATTTCAAACTGTGACTGCAAATTGTAATACAAGAATAAACTGGTAATTCGATTGATAACCTCCTGATTTATGATACACGCGACTTGTTTTTTTTTTTTTATTCCATATTCCACTTGTTTGTTTTTACACCAAAAGCCATTTACCTGACATAGATTTCATCTGTTTGTATGTTCGATAAGCATAATTATGCCTATGGTTCCTTCTATCTATTAAGGCAAACAGCTGCTCCCTAAATAGGATATTGATAATGGCCGTTTGTAAAATTAATAATTACATAGATACATCTGGATCGTGCGTTGTTGTATAAACATTCATTGGGTTGACGAGGTGACAACACAAGGGAAATAAGGATCTACTGACAGCCTACACAAATTATCTAATCATCGGGGTTGTGTTGCGTATCCTGGAGGGCGCGTTACTTCGACACGCATAAGGTCGCGCACGCAGCGACGCGACTTCTAGTCCCCCAATAGAGCAACTTACTCTTAGGTATACCGTGGCAACGTCTATAAAATCCACCACTCACTGCAGCCTGGGAACGCGTTGAGGACACGCTGCGGCGCCTCGAAAGAGGCGGCATAGAAGCGGCCCGGCGCCGACGTTCAGGCGGAGGAGAGGCCGCCGAAGAGCTCCTGAAGTGTGTGCTTGTAGCGCGCATCATTATCTTCAGATTGGCGAAAATGAGCATTAATAAAATAACTCATATAGAAGAAGATCATTAATTTTGGACGAGAACACGAAGGTTTGACCATTAATTAAAACTAATATAATTATATTATAGCATACCACAACTTTCCTAAGATTTTTTTATATAAAACCGTAAGCGTCGCCTTCACTACTTTAAAACGTTTTAAAAATATACAGGGTAACCGGCAACTCGATGTATTCTTTGGAGGGTGACGTATGGGAGCTAAGATGCAATAAATTTAACCCCCTATTATGTTCTACCGGAAACCACTATTTCCGAGATATTATAATTAAACACATTGAATTTTCAACTTATACATACTTATCTTCTCATACTGAGAAGAAGCCCGTGCCTAGTGGTGAGACTGTAACGGACTTGATTTATTATTTTTATATTATTTTCTACAAAAATATCTTTACTTCTCTCGTCACCCACGCTTCATTATAATTCAAGAATTCATCACAACCTACACAAAAACACATTACCCTCCTTTGCGTCGCACAGTCGGGTAAAAAGAACTAGGCGACAGCCCTCTCTCTCATACAATGTTTATTTGCTTTTGATAGAATTCTGAATTACGTCAAAGTTGTCTTGTAACTAACCGGGTCCCCCGGATTTCCAATTATTACTCCACTTCCAAGGTGCATCCGGGTATAGAAGGCGACAGTGTCTAATGGCAGCCTATTGAAGTGGGTTTCGAGTTTAGCTATACAGATTGCCAGAATTATATACTAATCAAAGAACGTCTTCTAAACGACAAAGTTTGGTTGTTGCTTTATCCAGAATTACTTTTATGTCCAGTGGTGGACTTTACAAGGCTGATATGCGTTTTTACTACATTCTGTGAAACAGAGAATATTAAAGAAATCTTTTTAAAGGGCCGTAGACGTGTTTTTATATGTGTGTTATTTAAGCACTAAAGAATTAACTGTGTGTTAACCCGATAACAGAATTGCAGCTCACATGTGTTTTAGAATATCAGAGCTTATATAAAATTTAAGTAACTTAATATTATGTTCTCATATGTAGAACTGACGTACGTTCACTTGGTAAAGCCTAATTTAAAAATAGTTTATTGGTTTAGAATTCACCCGCAAACCTGACTTCAGAATGGCGGCTCACTTTAAAATAAATTTTCTAAACAGTGACGTACATTTATACAAATTTTAGTACAATAACGACCATTTCTTGTACATTCATTCAGTATAAATTGGATTTATTTGGAAATCATACAGCTGCCATTCTGACCGATACCTCTTAAGTGAACCGCAGTCGTTGAAAACATTTTGTTGGTGAAATTTAACACCGCCACGTATCATGACTGTAAAAATGCCACAGCATTGTCCTGAGATTGGGCCATTTTTGGTCTCGTCCGGTAGGCTAATTCACGTAACTAAAGAAGTGCAGTTGCCGTTCAGTTGCAATAAAATATTGATCAAAACAACACTTTTGGTAATCTTCTTCTTCTTCTTTCGTTATGGCAATTGAGCCGATGTCGACTATTCTACCATTTGGTATCCTCTGAGCTTCAGTGAGATACGCTCGCGTCAAGTTTGAGCGTCACTGCAATACGATCGGCACGTCTTAAAATTACGTGAATTAGCCCTCATGTTGGTTAATCATGGTTTTTCTTATGATATTTTTTGTACTTTCATTTGTTATATCCTGGTGTCCAGAATAATTCTTTTCTTACTTTCTTTCCTTAAATAGATGCATTCACATGGCCACAACAAGTTAACAAAAACTCAGAGATGTCTACTGAATGTACTTACATTTTAATCTAACTAAAGGTAGTTTCAATATTATGATAATCTGTTTTGCAGCCTAGTTTCCCCCTTATGAGAATTTTCATTAAAATAGTTCTATTTGAATACAGCACACAAGTTTGTACATCACAGTTTACAAACATAACAGCACAAACAAACTTTCAGACGCAACTCATACTTGTAGGGCATATATTTATTTCTTAGAATGGAATTGAATAATTTTAAATCTCACAGTAATTTTGTTTGCTAGACTATTCCGAATTGTTGCAGATTTCTTCCACGGCATGCGCTTCGATCGCTTTTGTTACCCCCACCATACACTTCGCACGTAGCGAATAGGTAACAACAAGAAGTAGGTAACAAAAAACAAATACTGGAGCGAACAGTGACCGAACAATATCAATAATTTCAAGCAAACAATGGACCAGAAACATAATTATAATATTTAATTACGCACTGTAAAATGTATGTTTATTTTGAAAACCTCTGAAATCAATATCAACGGTTAATTAATTAATTTAATACAACAACTCCATCCCGTCAGGCGTCTACCGCGTAACTAAAATGGTAATGAACTATTATTATACTGATATTATTTTAAATACAATTATGTGGTCGAATGTCGACCACTGGGCGACGACTAGTATCAAACTATCTGTTATTGAACGTCTACGAATTTCGTAGGCATCGTAGGCACCTTCGTAGCTAACTCGTAGCCGGCGTAGCCAACAGCGTAGCTTGCTTGCATACAGGGTGTAATGTGACATTGTAACGAAAACTGATACCATGGATTCAGTCATGATTCTACACACATCAGCATAACAATTATTATGGGTAGGTCTTTTCAAAACGATTACAATTTTTTCGCAGATTTTTTTGTTATTTATAAACATTGCGAACAAAATCGTAATTTTTTTTAAAAGACCTTTTCGATATTCTATTTTTGAGTGTTCCAGAATTATGTATTGAATCCATGGTAACAGTTTTCGTAACGATGCCAAGGCATAAACACAGGCATAAAGCTTTATCATATCTGGCTGTAAACGTCAGCGATCCAGTCTCCTCGAAAATATATCGCTACAATGAACGACCGTCAGGGAATATTGCCATAATCACCACACTTGGAAATTGAATTGGTGATCGCAGTATGTGTTGATATAAGACACTAAGACACGACCAGGATAAGTCTAACGTACAAGGATCAACACAGCCAAAAAATGTTTATGCAGTAAATGTAATTTAGAGTTGAAAACTGCGGAAAGTTTCCGAAACTTTGGAAGTTTTCCGGAAATATTCCCGAAAACTTCCAAAACTTCCGGAAGTTTTTCAGAAATAATTTTATACTTATAAACACAGTAATTGGGGATACTTTGTACTTAAAATATATTACATTTAGCTAGATTTAAGATATTCGAACACAGCGAGCACAGGACGGGATGCGGGGTATGGTACATGTTAGAAATGAATGTTCCCAAAACTTCCGTCATACCACTCGGTGTTTACATTATACCCGTTGCCTCAGTATGATTTTACCCGATTTAAAAAAAATCGTGATTTCATCAACTTGCTTTAATAAGTACCATAGATAATTAAAATAATAAAAGATCATTTTTATTTGACGTTACTGATTCTGAGTAATCCCAAAGCAACGAATTTGTTGATTTCATAAATAGAAAAACATAATTTGAAAACTTCCAAAGTTTCGGAAGTTTTGAGGAAACTTTCCTGGAAGTTTTCAACTCTAGTCGCTTCCAAGAACATCCTACTTTTGTAGTATGATGACAACACTATAAACTCGACCTTCTCGAATCACTCTAAACTATAGGTAACAAAAACAATTTAACATAACACACAAAACAAAATTAATATCCAACATGTCAATTTAAACAATATGGACAAGAGTGTGACGACAGCTTGACAACACCAATTTTTTTTTAAATTGACTGTTTTTACTCATAAATTGTAATTTGTCTGATAGAAGGAGTCTTATCCAAAGGGGATTTGGTTAAGCTGATTCTCGGCACTACCAATAAGCAAAGGATTATTACAGAGAAACAAAATAATTTACAATAATTGAGTCTTTAAGAACAATGACACCATTGTCTCGTGAAAAAATTCTGTAAAGAATTCCGAATCGTAAGAAAAAAAATCATATTAAAATTTTAAACATTGTAACGGAAAATTCGCGGAACAACAGAGTAAACGAATTTCAAGCGAGTAACTTAGTTAGAGAAGCGTAAAAGCAGAGCTGGTATCATAAACATATTACCGGTTCGAACCTAGTGATAGTGAGGCCGCGGCAGAGTAAACGCGGGCACAAGTCATGACAGTGGAGCGAGAAACTAAAACGTCTTTTATCTACCCTCAATCCTCATATAGAACAGTTCTGATTATGAATTCAAAAATAGTATTTATTAAAACGACAGACTACGCATGTGCAACTCTAATAAAAATAATATATTCAATATAATAAAATATAATTAGTTTAATTATACAATTTTCTTATCAAAATAATGCTTTATAATAACTTTTTCTATTAAAGTACATTTCGGTTTGACCAAGAAGTTTTCAATGGAATTTTTATAGCGGCTGCTCATTGTCTATGGTGACGCGCGCTAGGGCGGGTGACTGCTGGGTTTTGGCGCCATTATTGTGATTGTTTAAACTTTGTTTTTTTATTTAAAAAGGTACCTATTGTATGAATATAGATAAAGTAGTGTATGAAACTGCACATAACTAGCTAATAAAACACTTGTATGATACTATTAAAAACTTCACCCGAGTCTCGGGTTTTAAACCAACGCTCGTGTTTAATTAACCCCTATTATGCAACAGTTTCACAAACTACTATTTGTTAACTTATCAGAATGGATGTGTTAAAGACGATTGTATGCAGGAATTAAAATCATTTCCATCCATTACCTGCATATTGATTTATTTCGTTTTTGAGCCGATTGCCCATGTGATTTTTGGGTATAGGAGTAATTGAGAACATACGGCTACACATAATCAAACTATACATTTCTAGTATAAGTTGACCTCGTAATGTATAGGTTTTCAGTACAATGAGAGATCAGCTTATACTGAAAATGTATGTATGTAGCTGTGCATACCTGAACGTATGGTAAACAGTGATAATAAAGTTATTATTTCGTAAAAATATCCCTTTCGTAAAAATTCTTAGATTTTGAAAGCACGTTTGCAGAAAGCTTCTATGATGAAAAAAGTTTCATTTGTCACGAGTGAAACTTTTTTTTTTTTCTTTTTTTTTTATACCTATCAGCAATTGTTCATGCCTCGCGCTGCCAGCTATTATGCTGAGTCCAAGACCTTTTTGTCTTTTACCTTCTTGTATGATGTATCTCCTTGCTACCTATGTAATTTGAAAGACAAATAAAAATCTTCTATTCTATTTTAATTAAACAGCACTATTTATTATGAACCTAACCACTCGATCGGTAGGCAGTAGAGTAGAGTAACTTCTATTCTATTATTTTAATACAGTTAAAACAAACTAGATAATTTTCTGATATCCTGCCCGCTACCGCTACTTCCTTCCAATAATTAATTAAATTATTGACAAGCGCAGGCATTGTGACATGGTTGCATAGGGGCTTATTAACCTGGTTACCAAAGTATATTAATTAATAGAACAACACAATCTGCACCTAAAATCTCTTATAAATAGAACAGCCTGGAAATTAAAGGGTGTGGCCATTGCCCAGCAGTGGGTTATGGCAGAAGTTTACTGTCAGATGGGAAATGGTGTGGCGATCGGTTTTGATGGCAGATATAACATAGGGCTAATTCACGTAATTTTATGACGCGCCGATCATATTGCAGTGACGCTCGAACTTGACGCGAGCGTATCTCACTGAGGCTAAGAGAATACCAAATGTGTTGTTTTGATCAAAATTTTACTGCAACTGCGCGGCAACTGCACTTCTTTAGTTACGTGAATTAGCCTACAGCGAAAGTGTACATTATCTTCCCAGGTCCCTGTTGACATATTCTCAGAGGTATACGCCTCTCATCGCTCTGAAGTGTAAGTCAGGGGTCAGTTTTATTAATAGTTTTACCGAATGTGGCAATTTGGATTTTATTTCAGATTAGTTTTGAGCTTTCTTGTGACAAATGGGATTCGATCACAGATCTTGTCACATTGTAACCCAAGTAAGGTGATTGTCCATTCCCGGCCATGGAGCAAACTTTCATTAGCTAACGGAAGGTGCACAAAGTACAACTTCATTAAGATGTTCATCCCTATTCACTAAAAAGAAACTGTTTCATTACTATGCCATTTGCACGGGAGTTCTGTAACCGCAACCGATAGCCAGATCGTTTGACCCGCCACTGGCTTTTACCTAGGTTTATTTTCAATCTTTTTTCGTTACCTCCGTCAGGTACATTCATTTAGCATTTTTTTTTTTGTAAACGTTCGTCCGCCTCACTGGGTTTTTTAAATTTTTACCTTAATTAAGTCTCCGTCCATTAATTTAAACAATATTTGAGTGAAATTGATGCCATCCCTTTTGAGTATTTAACGTATCGACGGTTGAATGGCTATCCTTTCAACCGTCGGTATCATAATTTGCTAGTAACGAACTGGAAAAAGACGGCAATATGTAATGGTGAAAGGCAATTTTTTCAAGCGGCACTTTGGGCGATATCACGTTATATATGTCGCAGGGAAATGACGAAACCTGGAATTTCGTGAAATCCCGGGAAATGTCGAATCGAATAATTTTCAGTACGTCATACTTCTCGTTTAATATCAAATAAATTAAAAAACTTAACCTACCGTGGCTTTAGTAGGTAACGGTTCTTTTTTTTATAATATTGATTTTAGCTTTTCCCGGGATTTCCCGAAATCCCAGGTTTCGTCTTTTCTCTGCGACATATACATATTCGGAATCAGGAAAATTTTCTGCGTCATATGAGCTGGCTTTCATTTAAATCAGTACTTTTTGGCGCTTGAAACATTGCGTATTTGGGACTTAATTCTAAGAGAGAGTATTATTTTACTGAAATTTTAAATATAAATGGCTCTCCGGTTAATTTGACTAAATGTAGCTTAAAACAAATAGCCTATCACCCGTCGGTATAATCTATATATTAATACGTGAAGATAAAACTTTGTACCCCTTTTTAAGCATATTGCGCGCACATAGGAGTGTGAGATTTGGCATAGTTAAAGTTTATATGGAGAAGGAGTGCAGAAAGCTAAAATCACGGTCGAATTTCGACCACTGGGCGACCATTAGTTATTATAATACACTATGGGTCGTTTTATGAAACATTAGCAGTTTTAATAAAGGCAACTGTAACAACCTGTCGACTCCCGGGTAGAATTTACTATGACTTCCATAGAGTAGAAATTCAATATTACTAGACTAATATGGAACAGCAGATATTTTTTTCGCGACGTCACGGTTAATCCCTCAGTAAAAGTCATTCATAATTATGAGTACAACAGCCCCTTAAAGCAGGTGTCTCAATTCAATTCTCAATTCTCAATTCTTTATTGCAATCCATAATGTACACAGTCATACAGGTGGTAAGTATAAAATAAAGAAACAATTATGGACCCTGTCGGGCACAGCAAAAGTTTAAATAAGTAGGAGAGAGGAGGAGCGCTTTAATATAATATAATATAATTATATATCATCTATATTATTTGTATTTTCTCTATTATTTATTTATTTATTATAATATGTGTAAGCCTATCTATTTATTTACTAATGTCCTGTTAAATATACACCTGTACATAAGCACCCTGTATATGACAGGGCTGCCACTTCGTAACTGAATTATTGGCATATTTACAATTTAATTTACTAGCTGTACTCACGATATCGTCCGAGTGACATTTGTGTACTTGCAAACGTTACTGGTAATCTATTTGAATCTAGAATTTCAAATGGCCGAAGCCCAAATTTAATTTAAAAATAAAAAAAACTGATCTAATACAGTATTAAAATTACCATCTTGGAAATTGTAAATTCGTAAGAGTATTTTGAGCCGTGACAGAAGCCGCAAAAGAAATTTATGTCCATCTCTAAAGAAAGTTTTAGAGAATTTGGGTTATTTTTTTCGATGATGATTAAATTATTTGATTTTAATTTGATTTGTTGCTGCACGCGAAGCTCAGCTGGATTAGAACATCAAATTCGTGAACCAATTCACCACCACCATTGCCTTATCAAAAGTAAGTAAATGAATACCACGCAATATTTAACAACCAGTCAAAAAGTCGCTGTTGAAAATGTTACGCTCAGCTTTAGATGTGATGTTTTTTTCTTAAATGTAGTAAACTTGGTACGTTTAAATCACATTGCCACAGATGGTTATTAATGAACAATCATTGGTTTCTGGGACTCAATTATAGAGTTTGCGGTACATCCATTTCATTGTTTACATTATATTACGGCATTTTTATGTATAGATATACCTATTTATTACTATAAAAATTGTGTTCTATTCAACGCATATCTTAACGCATGGCTTGGACAGAATATCAGCAGTTGTGCATGCCTCGCGCTGCCAGCTATTATGCTGAGTCCAAGACCTTTTTTGTCTTTTACCTTCTTGTATGATGTATCTCCTTGCTACCTATGTAATTTGAAAGACAAATAAAAATCTTCTATTCTATTCAATAAATCCCGGGATTTGTACGGCTATTTTGTTAAACTATAATATGCATTTAAGAACGCAAAGCAATGTTCCAAGTTCCACTACCCATCTCCTATGAGCAATACCGTGATGATAAATACAAATTTCCAATAAGGCTTCGACCTCTAAGTGAAATTCGAGAATTTGGTTTTACGCAAAGCGGTTTCATACAGACAGACATTTCCAAAAATTGTTAAATCGGTTTTCGTATTTATGGTACTTACAGTACGCACGGCTAAATATCAAGCGATACATTTTCAGTATAAGCCGACCTCTCATTGTATGGAAAGTCTATACAATGTGGGGTCAACTTATACTGGAAAAGTTTAGATTGAAACGTAGCCGTGTGGCAATTAAAAATTTGGATAAATATTTAATGCACAGTTAAAGTCCCCATCGATTAGTATAATAGATAGTAAGATAGGTATAACATACATTCTGTATTCTTGAAAAAATATTTTTAACTGATAAGCAAATTCTTCATCAAATCAATGTAATCTATTAATAGTGCGAAATATAGTTTAAAAAAAATAAGTTATAATATTATACATTTATAGTTATACTAATAAATTAATTCCATTTCTTTTTTAAGTAAATCTTAAACGTATTTTAAAATTTTCGTAGTAGAAAGACGAAGATAATATTTGAATATTATAAAATAATTAAAGTATATTTTTTTTTAATCTGTACGGAATTTAGAAAATTAATTTTATTTATTGATAACCTAAGTTTTAATGTGCTGATAAAATTACCAAAAAATAAGCGACGACGTTAATTTTTAAAAAGAAACAAAACACAAATCTTTTAAGTATGTGGTAGCCCTGAAAGCCAAATCACTGTTACAGATTAAGCAATAGAAAATTATTAATTCAACAATAATTTACATAACGGTGTGACATCCTTGCTCCCAGGTTCGCCCCCAAATCGCATGTTTGATAACGAAGTTTCAGCAGATTCAATTCAATTTCAATTTAATTATTAAATAATTACTTAATTAATTTATAATTAAATAATAAATTAATTTTATAATCATTAATTTATTTTAATTATTTTATTACTGAATATTACGGAATTATTCATTTAAAAAAAACATTGATTGATGTTGGTGAATACAAAGAGAAACAAAGAGATATTGAAAAAATTCTAAACTTCATAAATTTTGATTTTGAGTTTTTTTGATATAAAATTTTAATCTATCTCATATTTATTAATTTAAATATTTAACAGTTATCCACCAGAACCATAAAACAATGAACATAGTTAACTCAGTATAACTAGTTACGTACCGAGTTCTCGCAACAGTGGGGAATAACCGAAAACGCGTGCACTCGCGCTCCGGTCCCGACCACGACTGACCGTTTGCCGTGTCACTGTGACCTGGGAGTTTCGCAGCAACAGGGTTATTGCTACCAATTATTCTACGTATTAGATATACATTTTGCAACGTATAATAGACTTCGAAATGCATAAAGGAGGATGTGCAAAATGTACGGCAGTTTGTCCTGGGGCTAATTACTGTCAGTCATACGTAATTGGAAAGCTTTTTAAATACACTACAATTGTTTCACTGGCGGTCAGTTTCAAATCGTTATGGGTAAAGCCTTATTAAGGCCCTGAGCAGTCGATGGACAAAAATTACCATGATTGGCAGTTGTCGCCACTAGTTTTAACAACTACAGACAAAATGATCGTCGTGTGCGTTGTCCATGCCGAATTTCGCAACGGGCAACAATTACCAACCACGACCATTCTTGTTCACGGTAGTTCACCGGACATTAAATCCGTCAAAGTCAAAGTTTTTTATTTCAACTGGGTCTTTGCAAGCACTTTCAATACATCGTGATTCTAGGTGCACGGTTCCAAGTGGGTTGGTTCTGGAGAAGATACCGGCAAGAAACTCCATGGATAATTAATCTTTTCATAAAACACCGTCGTCTGCTCAGGGAATTAATCCCAAACACTTTATAACACCAAATATTTTCTATGGTAACCCCGTCCATGTCTATACTAAGTTATAAATACATGAGTTGAGTAATTAAATTTCTATTACTCATTATACTCAATCAAACGTGAGTGTTATGAAGGGTTCCAGATGGGGTTTTCAATACTAAGAATTACGATCGAAACCTGGTATTATTATTCAATTTCTTACCTTTCTAGTCCCGAACCCTTTAAGGGGTGTATTGTTTTAGGGGGTGTACTCATCACTATGAACAACATTTACTATGGGACCAGCTGAAAAATGGCGATAAAAACGAACTGACGTTCCACACAAATAATTCAATATTTCTCCATTAAATGTATGGAACAGCAGATGATTGTTTTTTCGCGACTCCCTAATTTTCCCCTTTGTAAAAGTTGTTTATAATGATGAGAACAATAACCCGAATCTGAAATAGAAAAGTATGTGACCTATATTATTGATAGGAATTTATTGAGAGCTTAGAACGTATTGGTAAAAGGAAGCACGCCAAACACGGCCTTTCATCTAAACATACGAACTCATAGGAACATCATATAAAAGTTCTTTAACGAAAGGCGTTGTAATTCCATTGCGTTGCTTGTATTAGTTGGGAAGTTCAGTGTGCAGTTTACCCCACTTATCGAATTGGGAAATGATGTCAAGCTTATGACTGAGGCAAGGTTACTTCGTTTACTACAAAAATATTTAATACTTTCAAGGATCGCGTCCGGCAACTATACCTAGAATAGAATACATCTTTATTTCATGTAAACCAAATACAGGCACTTATGAAATGTCGAGTTTCTAGGTGCGCAGTTCCAAATAGTAGGTCCTATGGAGAAGAACCGGCAAGAAACTCCACCTATCGAAGTTTATTGTTAAAACTTCATAAATGATAACACGGGCCATTTCATCGAACAGCCACATGTACAAACTCCCACGTATATAATATCGTCGAAGAAATGTACCATCGATGATATGGGAGTTAATGTCTTTCTAAAATGAATACTAAATGATATACCAATTAGAATTATGTAAATTAAGATAGTATTAATACTTAAGTACGACAAACTGTATTATATTGACCGCTTACTGTTCCTTAAGAAGTAGATGACAAAATAAAACAAAAAATATTTATAAAGAATGGAAGAATGGTAGCTTAAGTAAATTATGATTGGCACGATTTCCGATCAACCAGCAATTACTATCTACTTTTTTTCTTTTTTTTTGGCAGTAGCGGGAGTTTCGTCCTGGAAACCCAGGCTGCCTCACTTGTGAGACAGTCTGGGTAGTGTCAGATTCTACTGACAACAACCTGAACCTTATGCCATTACATTTATACCGTAGACGCAAGGTCCGCGCTCTAGCAATTTGTACTTATTACATATCACTGTTACCTAATTTAAAGGAAACGAGCGCACCTGGAGAGTGAAATTTTGGTATTTAAAGCCTCGGTCGCACGAAGAGAGTCCTCGTTGTATTTATAATCCGATCGCCACATGTTGAATCTCAGTGAAAAGCGTTTCGACCAACGTGCCACCCCCGCCCGCCTTCGCGACTAACAAAGTGTGAGAAAATCTTGTTATATTTACGTGATTCGTACTCGCTACAACAACCAAATTGTTCAAGCGAATTTGGTTGCTGCAACAATATTCGCATCGTGTGTCCGAAGCTTTAAGAATACTTCCGTGTGCTTCTGTCGCGAAAATACATTAATTTAGAACATCATGTTTCAGCGGTTAGCCAGCTCGATGTTCGAAATCTACTTTAGCAATAATTACATAATTATGTTGCAGTTCTCTAGTAAAAGGCAAAAGGCATCTTCCAAGCGAACCTACAAAATATATATTTTTGATATATTATTTGAAAGTGTAAAACCGGGCCCCTCCACTGCGAATAAACTATCTTTTAAAGAGCCAAAAAAAAAAGAGCCAAGTTTTCGAAAGAAATTGCTGGCAAAAATCGTAATTCAAAAAATTCTATGATCATGAACAAATATACGAAGAATCTGTCTTCCTGAATATGTCACTCTCCTCCCCAGAGACGTCTCAAAAGTATGTAACAATAGGTAGGCATTAATGTTTATAATTATATTCAGAAAAATAAAATTTCTATTAAAAGTCTATATTGATTTGATAAAAATACATAAGACAGAGTGAAACCAAAAAAATGTTCCTCTGAGACTTTTCTCCAATCGCATTTCTATTCAGTAGAACTGTCAGGACAAACCACGGATATCGAGGGATATGGCTTGTAGGCGTGACACTTGTCGCCTCCATCAGCTCGGATTGACCCAAAGTACGTGTGACGTCAATGAGCATCTATTAGTCATATGTTTGCATCCGAACGTGTAGTGTGATTTCGTATTTTTACAAAATGCCGAATTGTTCCGTTCTTATTTGCAAAAATAGGACAATTACAACAAACCTTAAGACAAGTCGGGTGTCCTACCACCGGTATGTAAAACATCACTGCATTAATTATATTATTTAAAGATTTTACAAATATCTAGTTGTGAATTAATTTTGACATGCGTCAGGCTAATCATTTATTGAGTGACCCATGTCAAAATTGTCAAATCAATGTATCCCTGCGGTCCGAATTGCGATAAAAGTGATAATATCGCGAATCCGACCAAATTTAATAGTCACAAAATATAAGGGCTATTAAGTAATAATAATAATTTTGAATTTGGTCGGATTCGCGATATCACTTTTAGCGCAATTCGGACCGCAGGGTATTAGTGTTGCACAGCGCTGAGGGATATCGATATAATTAATTGATAGTTGTTCTTACGGAATTATTTCATTATTATTAACATTTGCTTAATAATAAAAAATAATGTTATCTATTATTTTTGTAGTATTTGCTTATTATGCTAAATTAAAAGATTTTATAGTTTTCTTTTTATTTTACTAATCCTTGTAGTTATATTGTTTGAAAAGGATTTAAATAAGTAATTATACTTGAGAACATCTTGAGAACCCTGTTTTACAAGAATGAATACATTTTATTTTAGTTTCCTGAAAGATGCAGAAATAAAAAATAAATGGATGATAGATGAATTCGACCAATCAGATTACGAGGCCTGCATCGCGCTAATAAAAATATTATCGTATCTAACACAATTGCGCCCTAGCCCATCATAGATAATGTGCGGCTGCTATAAAAATTGATATGAAAACTTCTTGGAAGAACCGAAATGTACTTATTTTTTTTGAAAAGAAAAGAAAATTGAAAAGAAGTTATTTTATAGCATAATTTTAAAAAAAGAACTGTATAGCGTGTGGGACTCCCTAAACCGAGCCAGGCAACCCTGGAATGTTCCCCGCTAGAGGGCGCGCTAGTTTCTGCGCGCCAGTGTGCGACAAGCCGGGCGAGCGATCTGTTGCTATACGCGCTCGCGCCGACACCTTTTTGTAATATCGCGGTACATAACTAATGTTAAACCTAGTTTTATGTTCTTTCCACCTGTGTGTGGATAATAAACATTATAACCTCAGTTTGTGCTATCATTTGGACCCCAACACCAGCCAGCAGCGCTATAACTGTCATTATAAAACTTTTTAATTTTATTATAATTATGTAGTTGCATGTGCATAAAGTCTGTCAATAAAGTACTATTTTTGAATTCATAATTAGAACTTTACGATATGAGTGTAGACAAAAATCTTAAATCTTTACTATTCTGTACTTTTTTAAATTATTATTTATGTAATATTTTAAAATATTTATAGACTAATAAACACAAATTGAGGTGAGTACTTTGTCCCAAGATAGAACTCCCTGTATTATCTATCTTCCTTTCTCAAATTCTTTAAATTATATTAAAATCGTTAGTCTTTGGTTAGCCTCTCTTAAAGTGTCTATATAGCGATATTTACACTATAAAATACGCCAAAAAAAAACACTTCTCTTTTTTGCAGTCAGTTTTTATCGATAGAATATTTATACCAACCCTTCATCCGTTTTAGGAGTGGGGAAAAAGTGGCGACACTTGAAATTGAACAAATGTAGAGTGAAGGCATATCTCCGGATATCTATGGGACAAACCCTTTCCCGCGTTGTTCATATAATTGATTAATTGCTTATTTCATTCCAAGAAAAATAATTTTCCACCATAAAGCCCAATCAGCAAAAATAATCCAACCAGCGAGCATCGTGGCTGCTTTTGTACTTGTGTCGTTAATTTCATTGCTTCAGGCCATGCCTTTCATTTGAGTGCATCATGCCCATTAATACTCCGTGCGATGAACTTAAGGGCCATAGCACGCTAGCTTTTTTGAAAGAAAGAAAGAAAACAGTTTTCCTCTGGACTCGCCGGGAACAAATAAAATTACAAAAGTACAAAAAAAAAAAAAAAAAAAAAAAAACAAAAGAAAAACAATAATTAAAGCAACCTGGACGAGACCAAAAATGGCCCCCATCTCAGCATAATGCTGTGACATGCATGGGTGGGCTGTTGCATGTGTTTTGCAACAGCACCGCGCACTTACGCGGCAATAACTTTCCTTTGCTAACTTCAAAATAATCGTATTTCTTTAATTTTATTTTATAAAGAAATAAATCGCTGTGAACGATCACACTTACTGATTTCGAGTTGTGTCTTTATGAAGTTAGTAAAGGATAAACATTTAAAACTTTGAAAATTGTTGCCATATAAACCTCAATACAGCGAAATTTTCACTTGTTGCTTTATGGAACCGCTCCATCGATTTGTTCCGTGCGGGAATCGATCGCTCAACCGCGCCGTTTATTCTTTTGGCGCGTCATTACGAATCAGCGAAAACAAGAGAAAAACACAATTTCTATAATGGATGGACGTAATTTATGTATCTTCGTATGCGTAATATTGAAAACGTCCAATAGTCGATAAGTATTTTAAAGGTTTCTTTTTACTGAGCTAAGCTTTGTTTAGTGGGCGGTGCAGAATAGAGCTGTGGGGGTGGAATAAGCTCCTTGCACCGGCTTGTCTTAACTATAGTGCTCAGATTTTGTAAACATAAAAGGAATCAAGCAAATAATGTGTATTTTCAAGTTGGTTTCAAAAAGTGAAGGGGCAGAATTAATATTATAAATTACTAAAGATAACAGAAGCCCAATTCTCGTAATTAATTTACACTATGACTGAAAATTGACCGAACTGAGATTATATTACGAATTGACAAAAAAACGGTATTCTACTCCTCTTAAAGTTCAGTCCAATGTCAGTATGATTTGAATTCAATCTTTTTACAGACTCACTTCAATCTCATTTTTGACGTTTATTTATTGACGAGAATACCAATTTTATTATATGTGTCGGTTTAAAATGTTAAGATTTCGCTTCTAGCTTCTAGTCTAAGAACCTAGCAGAATACTGATTTGGCTTCAATTAACTTTCGACCTCATTACAATGTAACTTCACGTTTGACGTTGTTTGTTAGTGTAGGAGAATACCATTTTGGACATTAATAACATTGATCATACTAGATCTGAACTATATATTAAACATTTTTATTTACAAGAATTGGGCTTCTGTTGTTATTATTGAAATGTACAACGAGTTATGGACAAATATAAAAAAAACACATTAGGTACTAATTTTGCATTGTGACCTTTTGAATTTGACAACACGCAATACGTTCAATTTTGCTAATTTTGCAATGTGCATGAACCTGGCATGTTTTGTGGTTGATGCTTTCGCTCAATGAGTGTTTCCGTTCTTTGAGCCTGACATATACACTATACAGGCTGTTACATTATTAAATGCGGATAATTTTAGGGCAGTATATTTACATCATAATAATAACATTTAGCTATAAACTAACAAAAGTTTCTATGATAATATATTGAGAAATCAGTCTGGAAATGACGTCTGATAGAGACAAATGGAAGAAAGAAAGAAAAAAAAATTATTCCTGCAAAAACGACAGAAGAAGACATATTGCACCGACCTCAAATAAAATGGGATAAGGGCAGGAGAATGATGATGATGATGAAGGAGAACATCTTGATTACGTAAGCATGAAAAACATCCGATTTTAATCTGTTTACTAATATTTAACCACAGCGTGTGTATCGTTAAAACGACAAAATCATAAGGTGCTTACAGATTTTCTCAATTTTAGTGATACAACTGCTTCGACGAACCCATTATTTATTGTAATTTTTCTGTCATTCAATATTGTTGACTAGATTTTTACTTGAGCCATGTATCGTGCATTATAATGGCCAAAAAGCGAAAAACGTCCACCTTTTATTTTTCTTACTGCTATTTTTTTTTTTTTTAAACCGTTCTTCGGGGCACACTTGTCGTATTTTATGATGGCTTGCTAGCTTATGCGCCCATCAGCCGGCGATGGAGCCATGGACAATGGACATATAGGAATAGCTTACATAATGCCGCAAATTCCAAACAGCAGAGGAGCATTCGAGAATATTGTCTGATATGCAGACTTCTAGGGATATCTACACCAGAGCGTTTAAGTGAGTGGCCAATCAGTGTCAATCAGGGACTCCTATTCAAGGATAAGTATCATCCGCTACAAATAACAATTCATTCTATACATCGTATTTGTATTTAAAGGCGGCCATTCACACAGCAGTTCTCAGTTCAGTTCGCCTAGCCACGCAACGGAAGCCTATATTGACAAAACAGTACCGGTCGGTACCTAGAAATTCAGTGTACCTAAAAAGCTTTACCCTAACGAGAACTCCAAAAACCCACTCAAAAATACACCTTCACGTACTTTATCATTTTTAACCCCCGACAAAAAAGAGGGGTGTTATAAGTTCGTAGAGTGTATCTGTGTGTTTGTGTATCTGTCTGTGGCATCGTAGCTCCAAAACAGATGGTCCGATTTCAATGCAGTTTTTTTAACTGTAAACTAGTTTAATCGGGTATCATCTTAGCTATGTTTCATGAAAATCTGTTCAGTCGTTCTAAAGTTACAGCTCTTTTTCTAGTTGTAGTCGGGGTTTTTGACGGTTAGGTTATTTGTACCAGCGATTTTTCTCTAATATAAACGCTAGCTGCAAACACTAATTACGAAAAATTTCTAAAAGAAACCTATGTACCTATTATGTGCAGCAAAGTGCACTTAAAATAACGCTCTACTGATTCAAATTTGCGGCCTTTATGCGCTGGACATATTTAGACTGCGAAGCGATAGCGTAGCGTGGCGATAGCGAAATGTTAGACGCGCTAGCACATTTTGATTCTTGCGTTCAATTTAGAGTTGAGTCCGATATCATGTCACAAGTATAAATCATCAATATTTTAAAATCATTTCGTCATGCAGTGACAACGACAAAATCATCAATGCCTAAAATAATCACTCGTTAATGACCATGACTGAATAAACGTGAACTTCGGCTTCCGCTGTGACATGACATGCAATGCACTGCAAATGCAAATTGTGTCATTGTTCCAACCTCGATATTTTTTTGTCATTGTCATGTACTCATTGATATAGAAAAACCATCACTCAGGCCATCTCTAGTCATCACCCGGCTATCAAATCCAAACAGTTACGAAACAAAAAAGGTTCGCCAATCCTTCGGTTCGCTGTCTTTACTGAGAAGAGCTTACCTTTTGCCGATACATCGCCGCCGATTTGGTGTTATATTTTTGAGGTATTGTTATCCCCGGCTTGATATCAGGCGCGCTGTTGAAGTACGCCCGAGCCTTCCCATTCCCGCCGACCTGAGACAAAGACACAATAACATAAGAAAAATGAAGTACGCAACATTGAAAATATAGAATGAGCAAAATACTGCAGTTTGCTCCAGAAAGGTGTGGCGGTGAATCTCTGAAGCCCAATTCTCGTAATTAATTTATAATATGACTGAAAGTTGACCGAACTGAGATCATAATTTGAATTGACAAAAAGTCATGTATTCTACTCCTCTTAAAGTTCAGTCCGATTCCAGTATGATTTGGATTCAATCTTCTTACAAACTCATTTCAATCTCATTTTTGACGTTTGTGTATAGACGAGAGTGTCAATTTTATTATCTGTGTCAGTTCAAAATGTTAGCAGAATACCGATTTGCCTTATAATCAAATTTCGATGTCATTACAATATAATGTCACGTTTGACATTGTTTGTGAGGGTAGGAGAATACCATTTGTGACATTTATGACATTGATAGTAGATCGGAATGAGATCCGAACTATATTTTGAACATTTTTAATTACGAGAATTGGGCCTCTGGTGTGAAAGAGTAGCAGAGCAACGGCATCTTTTACGCAACTCCACCGGGTTATTGCAGTGGTAGCCGTATGGCCATGGATCTGACTTACAAGCTGTAGGTCGGTCGCATATAGCGAGTCAACGCACACCTACATGCACCGAACGCGCCGTAGGTATATACGATCAGTATTATCCGAATCGCACGATTGTTGGGGCAGAATGCGGATGACGTCATCAGAGACAATACGTCCTTCGCAAATGCGGGTATAATCGGTATACCTTCAGCATTTGAGTGAAACGTGAAAGACGCTGTTAGGTGCGCGCTTGTAAATAATTTCATACAAAGAATACTAAAATACGATTACGAATACGTGTAGTTGCGCATTCACCATTACAGGGATCTTACTAAACTAACCTTGGGTATTAATATGTCTAAAGAAACAAGAATAATGCTGAATGCGTCAGAAAGATTATCACGACAACTTCAAACTCCTGGGAAGTCTAAAGGAATTGAATTTGGACAGCGATACGTACCATTTCGAATTCCACGAAGGTAATGGTAATTAAATAGACACTTTATAAAAGAATAACAAGTACGAGGCAGCTAACGTCGATGCTACTCCAAGGCACGGTGAATAATGGCGCGTTTTTCCAGCACTATTCGTTTATCAAGCTCTCAGAAACAGGAACTGAATCATTATTATATAGGGCTACCTGTCTACGGGTATGCACTATAGTAATCTTCGAATTAAACCTGATACGAAGATTACGCGTCAGAACGTGCATCTATAGCAAATGATTCTTTTTGTTCGAAAACGAAGTAAGAGAATGAAAGTGGATTAGGAACTTTTGTCATTGATAGTTCAGAACTGAATAGATCTTGTAGAAATAGAAATGTCGAGACTCTAGGTGCGTGGTTCCAAATAGTAGGTCCTATGGAGAAGAACCGGCAAGAAACTCCATGGAAACTCTTTTAAAATAATAGATTACAATCTTGATTAGTACAATGTTGTGGTGAGAACTGCGAGAATAATGTAATTTAATGTGAATAAACATAAATAAGAATAGGATAATAATTATTTGCCTTTGAATAAGAATGCCATGACAGTTACAAACTGACCAGGGGGGCTAAAAAGACCGCTTTAGATTAATCACAATATGATTCATATTACGAATGTCAAAATATCTACGACGACGACACTGAATGTCATCCGCATAAGGTTCATATTCAGTAATCATCTGTTTGACAGTTACTATGCAGATCAGTAGATGAATTGCTAAATGTGGCCTTTTTAGGCCCCCAGGCCCGACAGACGGCACCCGTTCACGAGAATCGCTAAGCTCAATAAAGAACGGCCTTACTATGCAAGTCGAAATATCAAATAGTTCGATGGATTGATCTCTTAGTTTCTTATGAGAGAAATGCTTTAATAGACTGCGTAGCTCAATTATTTATACAAGGTAGGAACCTTACTTAATCCAGATCCCTTTAAAGCAGTGGTTCTTAACCTTTTAGTGATGCAGGACCATTTGACAAAATTTCTGCCTTGCCACGGACCACCAACTGTAATTATGACTATGGAGGTAATATACATATAAATGGAAATAAATAAATTTATTGTCGCTGTCAGTTATTCAATATTTTGAGGATGGCTTCGCGGACCACTTCGGGTGCTTCCAGGGACCACCAGTGGTCCGCGGACCACCGGTTAAGAACCACTGCTTTAAAGAGTTATTGTACTCATCATTATGAAGAACTTTTTCTACGGGACCAACCTTGAAATTGCGGAAAACATTTCAGCTATTCCATATATTCAGTCGAGTAGTATTGAATTATTTGTATGGAACAGCAGTTTTTTATTACACTTAAGGTGATTTTTTTAAAACATAGGAAAGGAATTGGAATCTTCAGAGATCGGGGCGAGCGTTAATCTTTTGGTAGAAGCGACCAAGCTCTTCAAATATCGAAAATATATAAAATCGAAACATCGAATTGCGTTTGCGAAAAAAGCAATATCATTTTAATTAGACATACAATAAAATTTCAGCCAGCAAAGGATGATAGGGGAAATATTGCCAACTGACAAGACTAATTACCTTTCTTTGTGCATGACAATAAATGCGACAAAACATGGCGGTCCTTTGTTTCACTTTTTGTTAATTTCTCCCTCGGCAGATACACATAAACGCTGTCTATTTGGGTGACTTATTTGTTTGTTGCTTAAAGTGTTCCTACTTCCTACATATAAAACTACTATAGCTGTTGCCCTCGGTTACATTCGCATCCTTAGCTGCTTTTTGTATGGCGGTCGCGGGACTTATCTCATTACCGTGACCCCGGAACGTAAAGGGATATCGAAGGAACACCGTGGATTTTAGTCAGTACAAGTCTGACAGTCCCTCCCGCCCTTCCCGGGACTCATTTGATGATTTTACCACGGTAAAAAAAAAAAAAAAAAAACTGCTTTTTGTATGGAAAATTTGAGGTTCGCCTTCCTTTCGCTAGGGGCGCTTGTTTGTTCTCCAAAAGTAAGTAATGGAACGTTATCCGGTTTCCGTAATTAGTCAAATACAAGTATTACTTATTTAACTAATAATAGTTATTTGTTATACAAGAGTGCAAAGTTGCTTTTTAACCGCGTGTTCAATTTTGATGACCGAGCAAGCGAAGGAGTCTAAAATTGAATCACGAGCGCAGCGAGTGATTCAAAATTAGAATCCTGAGCGTTAGCGAGGGAATCAAAAGAGCACGAGGTGAAAAATCTTTGCACTCGAGTGCAACACGTAACTTTTCATTCCACCTCAGCGAGGAAATGACTAAATGCAAAAAAAAAACGTTTAATTCACAAACTTAGTGCACACGATGTTCTAAATTCAATTTACTTTATCCTCTAGAGAATAAAAACGGCTTTTCCACTCAGATATTGAAGATTAAAAATACTCTTTCCGAGATGGTGGGATGAAAAATTATTTTTTTGTGTTTAGAAAGAATTTTCTAGAATATATGTAAAATCATACAAAAATTGCTGCTCCCCCTACCCCTCCAAACGAAATCCTGTGTGAGCTCCTGCAGAACGAACTGCCGAACTTGATATTGACAAGGAAATAGTGTGCATCATGAAGATAGACCGATCGAGATCGATGGATCGAGCATCCAAATTCCACGAGGACGGAGTCGCTAGCACAGCTAGATTATAATATTTATGAAGTGAGATTAACCACGGATATCTACGGATTGAACCAAGTGAGAACATTTGTACCCAGCCAAGAGTTGTAATGCATTTTACATTTTTATGTAAAGATCATAATTGACCAAAAGCTTATAAAAACTAAGCAAATATCCAAAGAATGTTTTCCTGAAGTTCATTTGGCAAAATAAAGCACTATTCTTTTGTGAAGAAAAAATTGCCCAATATGTATGTACTTTAGCAATGTGCGCAAAGCCGCTAGCAAGTAATGAGACCCATACTATATAGTCATCACTTTCTTTTAGTGCAAAGTCATGACCTTGCCAAAAGTCTAATCTTTCTTTGTACTTATCCTACTAGATAAAGGTGAACGCGCACCTACAATTTTCTAAAATGAGGCGCGTGCGGCGCTGTTCGATGCGCGAGGTTACATATAATTTCATACAAATACTAAAATTCAATACCTGCGGCGCGTGCAGCGCTTTCGTCGCGTACAGATGCGCGTTCACCTTGAGAACATACCATAATATACCATGGTTGTCTAAGGCTCAAGTTCACCGACAACATAACAATCGATTAGAGCAAAATCAGCAGTTTAATCATGAATTTTTGTATGGATAATCGGCCGATTTCATTTTAAACATCTGTTAATTTGTCGGTTAAAACGGCCCTAAAGATATTACCAACGGATTATAAAGGACAGATTAGTACTGAGAACATCTAGTTTCCCTAGATTCACAAAGGGTCAGAGTGCATCCTAGATTGAGGAACGCATCGCGTGCAAGCTAATAACCGTATTACCGAATCCCCGAATCAAGTGGACCATTATAATAGACGTGGAAAACGCGGGAATAAAGAGACCAATCATTATGGAAGTAGATAAGTTCTATCAGATAAAAAGCATCCCCTCACATGTGGTACTGTTTCTATTTGGAACATCCATCAAGGATTTATAAAATTATCCGTTAAACCATAGAACACAGAAAAGAGATTTCTGTCTGTGTCATGCAGGATCAGGATTTTGAGCCAGGAATTGATACACGTGGATAATGCATTCGCATATAACAGAAATACTTGCTAGGATAAATAACGTCGCTTGCGCAGACGGGGCCTCTCTGTTTGTCGTCTGGATTCATAGTGCATTTTCAGGGATTTTATCAAGATAGTGTCATAAAGTCTGTTAAATTTTTGTATCCTATTGTTTACTGTAATTATCGTTATTTTTTGTTCCTACCTTTTTTTAATTTTTTTATTACATAATTACGTTATTTTTGTTTTTAACTATGCAACGTATTGGTATTTACTGTAATGTTGTCCATGTAAAGTTGAATAAATAAAAAATAAAAAAAGAACTGAAATAAAAATGAAACAAATTTTTAATGAAACTGATATTTTTTTGTAAAATGGACGTCGTTTCGCAACAGCGGTCTAACTCGCATACTCTAATATTTCTATTATAATGTCTAAGGCCTAAGTTCACCGAAAACATAACAGACGATTAGAGCAAAATCTGCTGTTTAAACATGAATTTTTGTATAGGTAATTGGTCGATTTCATATTAAAAATCTGTTATTTTGTCAGTAAAAATGGCCCAAACAATTTGGAATGGTCAGATTAAAAATGAAATAATTAAGAAATGTACCTACTGGGAACCATTTTTCTCTTCCAGAATATTTGGAAAAATTTCAGGTTCCGACCCATGGGTCAAAAGGATCCTAACCTTTTGCCTTTGGCGATTCGATTTCTTTGCACAGCTGTTTTTTTTTTAATATTGTTTATAAAGAGTTTTTAATTCTTATTAATATAAAATTTTATAACAGTGTATTATCAAACCAAATTCTAACCGACCACAATCTTATCACAAATGTATGATTATGTTAGCAATTAAGTTAAACTACTGAGTGACTACTATCAGTATCTGAACGCCATAAATCGTATAATGCTGTACCATTTTGAACTTTATTACTATCAGTATAAATGCTAATTAATCGAGTTGGAGATGAGCTCACCAGATAAATTATGAAATTGTCCATATTCCATAATCATAATTTATTTAAAATTTTGCTAACTCTTTGTTTAATAGTAATGACCGCATCTGTGGTAAATTCAGTCTTTACAGATAAACCTGATACTTCCATCAAGCCTCTACTCTCTCCCATCACCTTACCCAATTCCCTCGTTTCTTTTTACATTAGGTTATTTCTCCTGTTTCGTGAGTACAGTTTACAAACATACATGTCACATCCACACACTTCCAAACCCGGAACAACTATCTGTAGGTCACACAAATATTTGTTCCGTGATAGAACTCGCATAGCGCAGCCCAATCGCTTAGACACAGCGCCAACCGTGCCGTCAACGTATTGAAAATATAGTGGCGATGGTGGTGGTAAATTCTGCAGTGCCAAGAAAGAGAGGATTTATGCTCTTTTTTAGCTTTTTCCTCGGGAAATGGGGAGGAGTCGGGTCGTTGGCAGGATGCCGTGGATTTAATTAAGAACGCACCAATTTGTGCTGCTCCTTGACTGGTAATAAAAATAATTGTGTGCTGCCAAAGAGAAAGGTGACGTCATAAAAAAAAATTCACTACAGATTAAAAAAGGAAAATACTTCGTAGTTTAATTAGATTAAAGTCATATTTTTTAAATTGAATTATATGACTTTAATTTAATAAAACAAAGGATTGATCTTTTTTTTGTCTGTAGTGTTTTTTTTTATTAGTCGTAACATAACTGTAGTTTTTCACTACACACGTTAAAAACATGATTCCCTAATGGTGACGTCTTATTCGTATATTATAATTACTTAATTTTAATAGTAAATCAAATAATAATTTTACCCTAATGTTTCATGATTGCATCAGTATGTATTGCGACACAATGCTCACACATTTTGTGCAGGTATTTGAGTTAACATTGTTGCAAGTCTTGTCTTCATTCACCATTGAAATGAACGGGAATTTTATGAGAAATTAGGAATGTCGCGAGAATTAGTATATACTGTATAGTTCCTGTATTATATTAAACCGGATTCTCTCTCCTTGAGTGACGTCAATGGCAGTAAAATTATTATCTTACATACAGTCAGTCCGTCAGTCACCAAATAATTGCTTTAATATCACCCCAAAGTTGTCTATTTTCGCTTACAAGACCAATGTAACAATAACTATTATTTTTAGTGACTTTAACATATCTCAAAAAATTGGTTAAATTAGAACCCATCATCAAAATTGATAAATACTTTCTGGGCCAAGTATACATACAATACTGTCTATCCAAAGGTTGTCTATGAGAGAATGTTAGCGATAAGGCCAACCTTTGTCATAAAAAGGACCTAGCTGCTAAATTTCAAGTTGGTAGGCATTATAGTTCCTATGACTTTGTGATGAGTGAGTGAGTTAGTAGTATTTTTCGTACATTATGGTCCTTCCATTCATACATAATAGTAGTTTTTGAAACTGTTTTTTAATATCTAGTTATTTGCAATTTCATGCACTACTTTATCTAGTACTGTCATAGGTATTTATATAACAACCTGGATCAACCGCTTAACATGGTTTCTGAGGCACAGGGGGCATTCAATGTTCGAAGAAACGGTCACCCATCCAAAGGCTGCTTTACCTCGCTGATAGACTGATCTGCGCAATAGCTATGTAGCCAGTCCTCCACACATGTTCCACCTAAGTTTCATATTGCTTTTCTTTCTAACTGTTAAATGTTTGTGTTTTGAGTTTGCATTTCTAAAGTTCTTGTTTTAAAGGCAATTGTAAGAAGTTAAACTGTAGCTAAGTTGTATTTCTAACAGTAGCCGATTAGCAGTTAGCATTACTGATAAGGCAGCTTTCTTTTTGCCACTAAGTTTGTTTGTAATTGCTGAACCACATTTACATATTAACTTTAGGAATAATTTTATTGAGTTCTTAAAGCTGTGTAAGAATATAGTTAATGTTTAAATGTGAATTACATTGTCGGAATCCCTGAAAAGGTATTATATGTAATTAATGGTCATTTGTTTATAATTATGTGAGTGATTCATCAAAATTCTTAATTATAATTATTTAATTGTGTCAAAATCAATATAGGTATTAGTAAAAACTCAATAAGTCTATCTTACAGTTCAATAAATAATCCAATATAATATGCCAAGATTCACAAGGTGATCATCATTTTATTGCAGTTACCCAATTTTATTTGGGGACTGCGCAATATGATTTCTTAATCCATTCATCTCTATTAGACATTATCGCAAAGTTTACATTCCCATGTCAAATTTTACACAATCCATCCATCTTTTCTTGGGTCTGCCTCTTCTCTTACATCCATCAAAGTCAAAGATTTTTATTTCAACTGGGCCTTTGCAGGCACTTTCAAAACCATCCACATACATACTAAAAACTCTTTCGGTTACATGACTTTCATCCTACTTCATCACATGTCCATACCACGACAAACGGTTACTTCTCAACTTTTCTGTCACCGGTGCCACTTTCATACTTATATATATACTTAATAATATATATACTTATATTATTACAAGGCAATATCTGTACCCGTATTGTGTATATAGTATAAAATAAAGTCACTTTCCATGTCTTTCTGTCTGTCCGCTAACTCCTCCTACACCACACAACAGATTTTGATGCACTTTTCACTATCAGTTAGGTAATTTTTCACAGAAGGTTTATATGTATAATACTTTGATATTTAATGTAAGGATGGTAGAGAAATTGCACCCATGCCAAGCCAGGAACGGGTATCATGTAAAGTAAAAGTTTGTGAAGATGTTTAAATGTTTGTTACGCAATCAGGCATAAATGGCTGAACAGATTTGGAAGAAATTTGGCACACAAATAGACCTTGTCCTATATTAATACAGGGTACTTTTTATATGGTGTCATGAAGAAGTTCCCTTAAGATAAGAGTCAAACCATGGGCAACAGCTGGTGTTTATTTAGGAACATAGAACATGGAGAATGAAGTTCAATAGCAGAGGCAGAGTATAGTGGTGCAGGCTCTTCTTATTGATGTTTGCAATGTACCATAGACATACAAGTTTTCTAGTTTCAACAAAGCTTCGCAGCAGCAGCTCCTTCGCCTGATAAACTGGTTAGATACAGAGGGAAACTTACCATCATTTTTTCCAATTCCACCTCCTTCCATTTGTCCATGGTGACACTTCTAACGAATGACAGGTGCACGCCGAGGCTCCGATGAATGCCGGAGCATTCCAAACATATCCATATCCCATACGTAACAGACACCCATTGAGGATTAAGGGTACCGCATTCGAAGCATTTCTAAAAAAAAACACCCAAATGTTCAATATCACGAAATGTTTCCATACGGTAATGAATTTAGAGACAATGTGACTTACGTTGTTCTCATCAACATTACGGATGGAATTAAGCTTCCTGCGGGTTCGTGGTGAAGCCATTTCTCTAGCGTTTTGTTGCGAATAAGAAGTGTTATAATAATATGCACACACGCACGGAGTACTACGTACACTCACTTACGCTGCAAAATGCGAAGTGTCAAAGTTTTTCCAGACGTCCACTTGGCAACCGTAGACAAGAAAAATCTCTTTTATTTTGTGACGTCAAACTTCAAAAGAAGACCACAGTTGACCACAGTCCTTTTTGGTGACCACAACCACAGCTTACCAAACTATAATCAAGATAAGGGACTGGGAGGTTCTAGATACTCAAAGACTGGGAGACGATCAAGGAAAATGGCAGCTTTATGAGGTTATCCCGGGTTATCCACAGGCTCTTTTCATTTGGCAGTATTTTTCAATTGCCTGTACTTATAATAATTTAAAATTTGCAACACAGATGAATTCGAAGCCAAAGTCTGCCAAAGTGCACTAAATAATCCTTATCTCAAACTTTCTACTAAATGGTAGCTTTAACAATTTTTATTTTTAAATGTTCAATTTGTAGACCGTTCTGCTTTCCAAACATTGCATTCGTTAATTCTTCCGAGCATTCGCATCGCCAATTTTCATTTGATATTTCGAACCCAGCGGGGCGGATGATTGATATGAAGCCAAGATGCCTACTATTTTTACCAAATGACGAAACGCAGACATTATTAATTCCACATGGCTTCATGTGGCCGGTTGCGATTGGAAAGGCTAGACTTTTTGTCAAACGTTTGGTTTTCACTTTAAATGAGATAATTTGGAGAAGGAGCAAAATAAATAAAGATTAGTTAATAAAGAAATTAGGCCCTAAAATATACCCCGTTATTTCCCGTTCATTTAAAATTAGACGGTACGTATCCTCCACAAACCAATTTGATTGGTCGCAATCATAGATAATATACACATGTAGGTAGGAAACTTATAGAAAAAAAATATTACAGAGATTTAAATAAATAAATACCTCTCAAAAAAACCTAACTCGCAAAAAAAATTCTGCCTAAAATGATTGACACTAAAATTCTGTGACCATTGTTGCCAGCAGATTCAGATATTTATTTATTATTTATGTACACACAAACACAAAGGACAACTAAGTACAAAGATACTGCTCATTTCAAAAGAAAGAAGCAGTACCAGCAGTAGTATCTTTTAGATGCACCGAGCGAAGACCATCGGAACCAAGCAGAGTCGTAATTTTTTAAACCTAGCTTCTGCATGGCTTCTGCTATATTACAGACCCAGATTGTAAGAAAGTCGCTACTACTATTGGGCTCTGATGGCAATAGCAAGGATGTGAATGTTTCACCTTATGTACCTCCAAGATAGCTTGGTCCGCCGCGCCGGCGCGGCGGCGGCGTAAAGTTAAGTCCGAATAATTAAAGAAAGACTACTTCTACTTTCTTCAACGACTCAGTATATTGAGAGTGGTTTGCGTGTTGCGTCGTGGTTAAAAAGTACCAGTTGTCTGACATAAGGCTTTCGATTGCCTTATTGGTTAAGGACTGACACGGTATCCCACATCGAAAGATCAGCGTTGTAAAAGCAAATGACAGTAGTTAATTAAGCCAAGCCTCGACACTGCAATGTGCATTTTGAAATGGTGTGTCAATATTCACGAATTTTCATTTTTCTAATTAGACCTTGGATTAAACAGAGAGGCTTCTACGTCATTGGATTAAACTAATAAAATAACTACCATGGTAGGAATTTTAAAAAGCAGAGTTTGCAAGTGTAAACAAAATCTGACAACACTGAATCCGACAGCGGTGCACTCATGTCGAAGGCCGCTATCCAAAACTAAAATCATTCTGATTGCGTCGCTGGAACTGTTGTTACGGGTCATAATAAATCTTGCATACCACCTGCACCGGGCACATCTGATAGACATATTAATCAGACGCCCGTTTCAATTGTTATAGTATTTTGCAAACTTGTACTGTTTGTGATATTTTGATACCCAAACAATACTTTGTAGGAGTGAGTAAAAGAAGGAAACAACCTGAACAATGAGCCAAAACAACGTGTACACCAACAATGTTGAGGAGGAGTACCTGGACATCGTCGCCAAGAATGCTTGGGCCCTGGTATATCAGGTAGGTTGCGTAGGTGTAACGCGGTATGTGTGTGCCACGCGCTAAAAACTAACAACAATATGAACTTAACTCGACTCGCGATTTTGAATTTCTTCAAACTTTTCACGATGTTGAGCCCTGATTTATAAGGGAAATGGTTTTTGTTTGTATATTTTACCTGTGGCATTGAAATAAGTTCAATTCCGACTTTATTTTTCTATCCAACTATTGTTTTATTGGTACATTTCTTTAGTTTTTTTGCTTTTGTTGATTTTGCTTTGTATGATATGTCAATCAACACTTTTTGGTCAGTTAGGCCTAAATTCTGCAAATTGCAACTTCATAGACCATATTCTTCATATTATACTTCTTTGCTGAGCTAATAAGTGGTTTTATCACACAAGTACCTTGTTAGTACCTTGTTTTTGAATCATAATAAACATTACATTAGTTCTTAACTACAGGATATAACTTAGCAAGAAAAACTAAATAAAAACACTATTCTTTTACTGTTTTATTTATTTATTCATAGAAAGATTAACAAAATTAGAACACAATCTTTCACCATAATGCACTGCAGTTTGTGAGCAGGATTCTCATGAATACAGTGGCATGCACAGACATTTCTTACAGGGTAAGCAAAAACAACTTAGTCTTGTGTCAAGTTAAATGATGATTGTGATTGGCCACCTCACTCTAAGACTTAAATTAACTGATATTACGGACATAATAACAGTTTTAGGTAGGGTAGGCGGTGTCTTTTTGACTTTATGGAGAGCATGCCACTGTGTGGATACATACTTTAATACAGATTATGAAGGTGTACAGCATAGGTAATATAGAATGCAGTACAGACGATAAGTGCACAACACATGGAGTATTACACTTCTCATATAATTCACCTAAAGACACAAGATCTTTTTTCTTTTGTTACTTTCTATACTGTAACTTTGTCAGATGCTATTTATGTATTATGTTATAAACAAAAGGGTTTCTTACATTAATTTTAAATTTTACTCACAATCTCTATTCTCATTAATGCTACTTTTAAAAATCTTTACTTTGACTGAAATCGTAAAAGTTCTCTCCGTAATAAACACCATTTCGTCTAAAAAAAAATAGCATCCAACCCACACCGCTAAATACCATTGTCCCACTACCCACAAAAAGCCATGTACAAGATATATTATTATGACTTAACCAAATTATCTAGTAAAATAGGTTCAGAATAAAGCCTGGTACCAATTTCCTTTGTTCCATGGGACACTCTAAAACACATTGTCCCGTTCACGCTATCCTGATTTAAAATACTTGTAAGTAACTAATTTCATTCACTATAACAATTCAGAACGGAGTCCAGCATATCTATTCTGTCACAACATCTTTGATTAGATTCTCACTCTTATTGTCAGTTCTGATCTGATCTGACAAATTGACATAATGATAACTTAATAACGGAGCTGTGGACATGCTCTAGTCATGTCTACAGCTCCTGTTATTAAGTTACACACTTATTATCATATCTACACCAGCAGTGAACATTATGCTAACTTGAAAAATATGATTTTACACCAGAGTCAGTTGAAGCGTAATACATAACAAGCGTTTACAAAAATTACATTCACTTAGCGTTGTGTTTAGTTCAAAACATCTTTATTTTTTGTAATTTCCATATGATTTATTTTGTATTAATTTATAGTCCATACAATAAACAATCTGGCATTAAAAACGGAAATTGCCTAAAATTCAAGTTAGTGTAGTGATAATTGCTGTATTAAATAGTTAAATATCAACTGATAGTAAGAGAGAGATTCGAATTGATATGCTAAATTACAGAATAGCTCCCCAGGCCCAATTCCCTTTGTTCACCATAACAATCTTTTCATCAATCACTTTCAACACCTTTTCTAAAATACCAGAATCAATTCGAAACTTCCGCTAATTTAGTTTTTAAATAGTCTTAAAAGCTGGCTATTACACTGCAAAGCATATTACACTGTAAATTACTTGTGTCAGCGAGTTACTTTGTAACATAGAATTCATAAGTAGGGCTCCCCAGTTAATAAGTCTATGCTTTGTAATATTATATTTTTTGACATTGCATAATCATTATTATTATTTTTGACATAACTTATACATATTTTTTTGACATTAATTGTAATTTTATATTGTATTAGGAATCCGCATTAATTGTAAATTTATCAATATTAAACTTTTACATGTCACTTCGTCACAAAATAGAAGAACTATTTATACTCCTCAGCACCTTAATGTACTCTATTTTATATGGAATTAAATTATTTTCTTTTCATTTCTGGCTTTAAAAAAATCATAGAATATTGTTCCTTTGTCCTAGCATACAATCTATAGAGTTATAATCCTGATAACCTTTGCCTAAAGACTGGAAAAATGACTGAAGGGATAAAGAGTGGTAGTAATAATATAAAGAAAAGCACACTCTTAATTGATTAGGATCAATTTCCATCACCTAAAATGCTTAATTCATCATAGTGTGGTACTAACTACTGAAGAAAAACCTAGAAAATTCTTTAACATCTCTATAGTAGTTCTGTTTTACTCCCAGCGACGCCATCTTGTTGGTATTACATCCATCTTTAATCCACCATGGCACACACCTTTTGCCCGGACGAGGGAGCTGCGTCTTTTCCTAGAATCCTGCACGTCTCTAACCCCGCTTTCACCTGCATTACCTTGATCAAGCAGTTCCCAGAACCCTAGACTAACTCCCCTCACCCCCTTGACTCCTAGTTGGACCGCATACTTCCCCTCCACACTCCTCTGCGAGGGCCTAGCCTCATAGCTACCTGCACCCCTACCGCGTAACTAAAATTGTATGAACATCGACATCGGTATTAAACTTCAATACGATAGTGAGAGCCTAAACTTTGAGCTAACTTGTAAAAAAATTACCTATCATATGGTTGGGACACTTATCTTCATGATCGGTAAAAAAAATACAAGTTAGCTCAAAGTTTAGGCTCTCACGATCGTATTGAAGTTTAATACCGATGTCGATGTTCATACAATTTTAGTTACGCGGTAGACCCGCTGTATTGATACATAGGAGATGAAATTTATAGAGATGCGTTTCTATGTCAAAGAGGGATAGGACATAATGGCTTTCCTCTATTGTGATTGACTAGTTAGTATAGATTAATCAAATTAAGGTATCATTTTAAGTATAGCCCAAAAAAATATCCTCAATATGACCAAATCCTAACACATAATAATAATCGTTAGTCCTATTTGATCTAACATAGATTTTACTAATATATTTCTTCTCCTTTGCTAAACAGAAGATCGGCATCGACTGCCAACGGTTCCGCTACACCTGGAACGAAGCTAAGAAACCGCAGAACAAGCCATTGAACCGATACCGCGACGTAAACCCGTTCGACCACACTCGGGTTGTCTTGAAGCGTTGTGAGAGGGACTATATCAACGCTAACTATGTAACGGTAAGTACATTTTCAGGACTCCCGGAATGGTCTCTTCGTAAGGTGGACGATGATCAACAAAGGTTTGTGGAATTTTTTATCATTGGTCTATGTGTCAAACAAATTAAATCCTCAACTTCATTGCTCTGCACTGTATAGGTACTCTGCCTGTTGTCTGGTACCATGAGTTTGTCATGCTCACTGAAATGTCTCGCTGATGGTGGCGTTGTGTGTCGGGTCGTTGAGTTCCCTTCATTATGGTTGAGCTTAGCGATGCTGACGCAAGAGTCATGCTCGTGAACGGGTGCCGTCTGTCTGGCCTGGTCAGCTTGTAACTGTAATTCTTATTTATAGGCAAATCATTATTATTGTCCTATTCTAATTTATTTTTACTCCTAATAAATTACATTATTCTCGCAGATCTTACCACAATATTGTACTAATTTTAAAAGAGTTTCTGTGGAGTTTCTTCCCGGTTCTTCTCCATAGGACCTACTATTTGGAACCGCGCACCTAGAGTCTCGACATTTCATAAGTACCTATATTTGGTTTACATGAAATAAAGATCTATTCTATACTGTTATCAAATTAGAGAGGTAGGTCAGTGATGGGAAAAGTTGAAAAAACTGGTGAAATCATAGGGAAAAGTCAAAATTTAAATTTAAATTCTTGTAAAGATAAATTTCTGCTGTCAAGGATAAGTAAGAAATAAAAGCAGCATACCTAACATATTACTAAGAAAAGTAATTAGTGAGTCATAGAAAAAAATGGTGTTGTTCATTTTAAATCTCAGAAAAAATTAAACAGTTACTAGGAATACTGTTAAATATTGAAAATTTCCCTGTGCCTTTGCATCTCACAAGGTCTTAACATTTTCTCTTTAACTCCATTAATATTTATATTCCTTTCTACAAACAAAGTCATAATAATTACCCTAAGATTTTTTTCACATGAATCAACACTATTATCTGTAAATACATAGAATACTATTTTAAGAAAAAATAACACTGCAATTGCATCATCAATTTTAATCTTTCAATATTATTTAGAAAATTGTATGAAATCGTGTGTTCCTTTCTATTTTGGCCCTTTGCACGATGACGACCTATTCCAAATACAAAAGGCGTATAGAAAAACTTATACAGATTTCTTTAAGTTGTACACTTTTAAGATACTTGCTCAAGAGCCATTAGGTCTCGCAGTTAGGAAAAACTAATTACAATTCACCAAGTTTGTTCTTTTCTGCTCTATTTCCTGTATAAATAACAGCTGCAAGTACTACAACTCACTGACTGAGAAACCAACTGACACAACGCTAACTGATTGAATCCAAAACATTGTACCTAAACTAAAATATGGAAATTCAATACTCTAATTTCCTTCCCCTTCCGTGTATGGAATGCTGAATAAAATAAGGACTGAAAATTACGCATATTGAATGACCAAAATTGAAATTAGTTCCTAATAACGTGTAAACAAGGTTTCATTTTACACAAATCTGATAGTGCGAATTGGAGGCTATACTCAAAAAATATTAAAATGTATTTCATTTTACGGATTTGTACGAAGTTATGTTATGTTTGAAAAGGAAAATGGACTAATTGTTTGATATAAAATTATAATAATATGCATAGTACCTATATGAAAAAGAATATCAATATTTTTTCATGTCTTTATTGGAAATATTTAACGGTTGGGCTTAATTACCAGTACTATTTACTCCCTATAATAATAGAGATATTATTAATATATATTCAGATATAAAATAAAGTATAATTATATAAATAAATACAGGGATTTACAAATTACAATATTATCAGTTTGGAAACTCAAAATTATAGATAAATTAATTTTCCTTTTCAAGCGTATTGTTTATGGTTTTCAAGTATTGATGTATTGAGATAGAATTTAGGTAAACAGCATTAATTTAGTATTTTAAATCAGATTCTTTATGATTGTAGGTATCTTAATTTGATTTCTGATGTATGTCACAGTCAAAATTCAAAATCAGTCAAAACTAATTTTGACTAAGGATCTTGGCTTGAAGTTAGGTTCACATAATTAAATAATGAAACAAACCAACGCGTTGGAGCGGGAAGCACAACGAAATTCACGATTTGTAGACAATAGAAATGCCAGCAAAATATATGGGATCACGTGACTATTCGATAGCTTATGTCAATTCAGTATATTTTACTGAGTTTGTATTCTCTAGCAATTATATAGGGTATTTTTTTAAGTAGTGCGCATAATTTGTAGATGGGAGTCCCAACTTTATGATCGGTAATTTTTTTACAGGTAGCTTGAAGTTAAGTCTCTCACTATCGTATTGAAGTTTATTACCAGAGTCGATGTTCATTACCATTTTGTTACGCGGTAGACCTACTATTTGGTATATCGCCTTTCAATCGCCATCGACTACCACTGCCGTGCCCGATATTAATAGGCAAATATGCCGCCGTCGCGTAGTCGTTGTGAATTCGATGTCAAATGCCGTATATTTATTCAATTTGCGTTGACTTATATGAGATTGTAATTAATTAATTGCAAATTTAATTATTGTACTGAATTTCGATGCACAAAATTTAATACTATAGTGGTGAATATTGGAGGTATGCAGCTATAAATTAATTAAGTCAGTTTCAATATTAAATATTATTGTGTTTGTCTTATTGGCGGATGTCGAAGATGAATATCAAGCATCCCTCCGTTTGTGATCACATATTGCGCGTTCTCTCGTTTCATATATTGTTAATAAAATCATAGGAAACTATTTTTAAAATGACGCGTCAATATCGGAAGTTTATTGAAACAGTTGTTGTAATTGTCTCAATTCGTTAAGACTACACAACATGCCACAGATTCTAGTGCTATACAGTGACGTCTGTAGGCGCTCTTACTGTCAATTGAAGAAACAGGTCACAGCCAGTGCACTTAAGAAATGAGCCAGAAACACTTGTTTTTGAATCGTAAACTACTGTAGCTTTTTTATTTTAAAGGGTTTACTGGATGTATCGTAGAACTTGAAAGAAAGAAAGAAAGAAAATACATTTATTCAGCACGGACATTAACAACACACGAGAGAGAAATAAAATAAAAATTAACTTAAACCTTTAAACAGTAAAAAAAAAAATAAGACAAAAAAAAAAAAAAAAAAATTAAAATAGTCATCCTATTGATTAGTGTCGTCAAGCATGCCCATGCCGAAAGGGTAGCCAGCTCAGCATTTCCTGGGCGCGGAGAGCCCAGCGCTGATTTTCAGTTGGCACCCCTACTACCTACTTCTACTCTACTACTACCTAACTTGATACTTACATGAATTATTTTAGACAATGCGTATACAGGTACGCTTACTAACGTTCTATTTTTAACCTCCCACAAAAAAGAGGTGTTATATGTTTGTAGTGTGTATGCGTGAATCTGTTGATCTGTGGATCTGGAACGGATGAACCGATTTGAATGTAGTTTTTTTTTAATTGAAAACTAGTTTAATCGGGTATCATCTTAGCATTTTTGACTCCCGACAAAAAAGAGTCAAGTGTTTTAGTGTTTAATCTGTGTATCTATTCTATCTATGTATAATCATGTGTATCTATGTATCAGTCTGTGGCTTCGTAGCTCCGAAACGGATGGACCGAATTCAAAGCGGTTTTAAAAAAAAATAAAGCTAGTTTTAATCGGGTATCCTCTTAGCTAAGTTTCATAAAAATCTGTTCAGCTGTTTTAAAGTTACAGCTCGTCTTCTCGTTGGAGTCGGGGGTTTCTGACGGTTAGGTTATTAATTTAGTGAACAATAAAGAAAAGAGGTATCTCTATTTCCTCGTATTATGATAGATTATTAGGGTATGTGACAATAAAAATGTAATCTATTAGCAAGTTTTTTTTTTAAAACGTTGCCCCTCACTACGATTTCTCCTGTATCGAGGGTACAGTTTACAAACATAATGTCACATACACGCACGCCCAGACCCGGAACAACTATCTGTAGATCTTAGAAATAATTGCTCCGTGCGGGGATCGAACCCGCAACACGTAGCGTAGAAAGCTAATCACTTAGCCACTGCGCTAACCGTGTCATCAAGTGTGTTGACAGTCGCAAGTATCAATCTTTTAAACAAATTCTGATGTTTTAAATTGTTTGACTCAACATTTGTTTACCTTCTAGAGTTAATAAAAAGCAATGTAGAGAAACGAGTACATTTACTCAATGCAATATTCTTGTCATCAGTCATTGGCTAGTGTAAACAACACTAGTTGAGAAAGCTTTATTTTTTATTGGTGTATCTGCATGTTAGTATGCTATTATCAATATATAGGAAGGATAATTAAAAAATAAATTGGCATTTGTACAAATGAAATCTATATAATATGTAAAAAAAAATAAGTTCAAAAACTAAAACCCGACTACTGAAAAGGTATGAAACAAGAAAATATTAACACATATTCATAGTGATGTTCAGAGGATAGCCGTGGTCGTATGACACTTTGCCCTAAACTGTATTGTTTTGATAGGGTAGGAATATGTGTTAATATTTTCTTGTTTCATACCTTTTCAGTAGTCGGGTTTTAGTTTTTGAACTTAATTTTTTTTTCGGAGCCGCCAGCAACTGCCGTCGATATATATATATTTGAAATGTGCTAATTAAGTCCATTCATTAGATAGCCAAAAGGAAAAAAAAATAAAAAATTGTTCGTTACTTTATGTCTTCTAGAGGGCGCCATATTAAATTTAATGTGACGTCACATAGCCTATAACCAGCGGACCATTAAAACGCTTCCAACGATACATCATTTGTCGAATTACCATAAGTAGCTTAGAAGTTATGAGGGTACAGATGAACATACATACGAGTACATACATACCGGTCAAACATTATAACCCTCTCCGTAGTCGGGTAAAAATGAATCCTTGTTTCCCGTAGTTACGTCACCACGCGTGAACGGCTGGACCAATTTCGCTAATTCTTTTTTTGTTGTGTTTGTTATAATTGGAAGGAGAAAGTTGGGTAGGGTAGGATAGGGTAAGGTAGGGTAGGTAGGTAGACAGCTCTTTTATTAGCGGTACGAAGTTCGCCAGGGCAGCTAGTTATAAAAATTCTTAAAAGGACGCGATAAAACCAGATTGTCTTACTTGTGCTTTATGCAAACGGTCTTTTTTTGCCAGCTCCTGTTGGGAGAACTAAATCAATGAATATGAATCCTATTTACAACAGCGTAGGTAGCTTTATAATTATTATAATATAACCCACTCCATAAGAGCGTTCCAACCTAACTGTATTAATATGTTACTAGCTGTGTGCCCGCGACTTCGTACGCGTGAAGTTCAGGCGCTCAAATTTTATTTTTGAAAATTCATTCATATTTCTAACTAGATATAAAATGGAAAAAATATATACATAAAGTTACAGTACTGGGATAGGATACGAACCCTTCTATTTAAAAAAAACAAAATATATATTTAATACACTCAGATTTTTCGACCGCTAGGATCCCAATGCGCTTGGTCCATATACGGGAAATACCTATCTACAAATACAAACATGCTGGATAAATTCAGGCATTTGCCTTCTATGCAGCTGTTGAACAAATACTTATTTCCAGCTAAATAACGTATACAGTACAAAGAATTTCGTGAAGCGAATATTGTCGGAAAAACTGCATTGTAGCTAACAAAGCGGATGAGAAGTATATTTGGAGAAGGCTTGTTTGAAAAATCCCAGTCTTCATTTAGATGTTTATTGCAAAAAATTTAAGATTTGAATCCCAATATTCTAGCATTGTTCTGTGTATGGGACGTGAGACGAGAATGCGAATATCGACGTTTTTTTATGTTGCCTTCGTTTGTTCTCTGATAAAAGCATTTCATAAAGTCCCTGGAAATATTTTCTTTATTAATATTTAATTATTTCGTTTGATAGTATTGCGAGTTTTAATTAAAACAGCGTATAGGTGGAAAATGGAAACGCGTACGTGGAAATGCATGTTGTCAAAGTCAAAGCGGAACATGTCTAGCGAAAGATCCTTTGTAAAATTAATTTTGCGAGGGTATTTCACCGTTACATTAAACCGCGTCCAATAGGGTTCTTGGCCAGAAATAATGTTCTAAAATTCTTTTTCTTCTCGTGTCAAAACACTAAACATTTAACATAATTATAACAATGAAATAGTACCGAGTCCTGAACTAGCATTTAATTTTGCTGGTGTATTTTATTACAGTCCTGAGACAGTAAGACGGGGTCGCGGCAGACCACGAAGGAGATGGCGGGACGAATTGAACGCCTTCCTTATAGACTGGCCCGATACAGCGCGGGATCGCGAGAAGTGGAGGAAAGGGAGGGAGGCCTTTGCCCAGTATTGGGACAGCATAGACTTGGAATAATTTTATTACAAACAACTTCCTGTCTGTAGCTTCGCTACCATATTATTATTTGATAACCTAACCGTCAAAAACCCCAGACTCCAACTAGAAAAAAAGCTGTAACTTTTGAACGGCTGGATAGCATTTCATGAACCATAGAGATGATACCCGATTAAACTACCTTTAATTAAAATGAAATGTATTGAAATCGATCCATTCGTTTTGAAGCTACAATGCACAGAAAGATACACAGACACACAGATCCACCTGTGTCTGCTAGCTATTTTTCATGAAAATCTGTTCAGGTGTTCAAAAATTACAGGTCTTTTTCTAGTTGGAGTCGGGGGTTTTTGACGTTTATTTACCTACTAATATTTTGTAATTTATTTTTTTATACAATACATTGTGCTATTTAAATTAACAGTGAAAGGTGTCCAGTAATGTTTTAATTATGGACGCTTTTTATATATTTTATAACGAATTTTTTAAACTGTTGGTACTCCAAGAAACCTGTGTAGTTTCATTAGGTAACTAACCTGTAACGACAGTACAATACATTTTATTTCGTATTCACAACTTTTTAGTTTTCCAAACTTTTATGAAACTTGTAAACTTTCTAGACTTAGAAAGTTTCCTGCCTAAAGTGATTTTTAAATACAACTTACTAAGAATGTAAACAACAACATTGTGAGATGGTTTGTTAACCAATCATTCACTATGAAACGTCATTTAGCATTGTATTCGTTTTCACTTTGATTTGATTCTGATGAATTGACAATATTGTTTTGGTTGCATTGTTGTACAATTCTATTAAAACCATCTACACTGAGTTAACACTCTATTTTATCAAAAGATAAAGAGATTATTAAAGATATTCGGTGTACCGAAAATCGACTGAATCCTTACATTTTTATTGAGCCATTCCTAACTTGTGTGGGATGCGGACTATTTGCAAATGTAGGAACCGTCGGCTGTACAGATACCGCACCGATGAAATACTTAGCGGCCTTAGGGGCCATCCATAAAGTACGTCACACGTTAAGGGGGGGAGGGGGTCAACGAAGTGTGACATTATGTGACAAGGAGTGGGAGGGGTCCTAAGTTTCGTGACGTCACAATTTAAAATCATATTAAAAATTATTTAAATGGAAATAAAACTTATTTCGGACATGCTGTTTTAATTTAAAAATTTCTAGATGTAAAATTGCAAAATATGTGACGTCACACTAGAGATCACATTTGTGAGACACCAATTTGTGTCTCACAAATGTGATCAACTGTGACAAGGACGGGGGAGGGGGTCAACAAAACACGAAATTAGTGTGACGTACTTTACGGATGACCCCTTACTATGCAATTGGATAGAGTCTAAAAATATTTCTACTGATACACGTTGTCCTGAATGGTATCAAAGTAAAAAAAAAAGTGTACTACACTTGTGATACATATCGCTTCTCTACATAGTATAAATTAAAGTCACTTTCCGCGTCTGTCTGTATATCCGCTAACTCCTCCTAAACCACGCAACGGATTTTGATGCGGTTTTCACCATCATTTTGAGCCTTTCTTCCGGAAGGTTTATATGTATAATAATTTCATATTTAATATAAGGATAGTAGAGAAATTGGACCCGTGCGAAACGGGGGGCAATATATAGGGGGTACAATATACAATCATAGATATATTGCTCACAGTTTTTTCCTTTAGAAAGTCTATCGAAGCGAAAACGTAGATATTGATATCCTACACGTGACCAAACACATCTAGTATGCATAAAACAAATAGTGTTGCGTAAGAGACAACTGACAGACAGGCGACTACTGTTAGGCTTCTTCCAAATTCTCGTGCGCACGGGTAAGGAAGCTCGCATGAGGGCATTATTCATGCATGTTCGTCCAGCATGCAGTTACGTGAATGTGCTCCCTGACCTTCAGTGGCAGTGAATATGTCTAAATTTATCAAAAGTGCATCTGGACCACTTAAATCATTACTCAAGTGTCGCACTGTAAGGTCGGAACGTGGTCATGTCCTGTACGCCACACGTAACAACCCACTTTTCTTCAATTGACTTACAATATGTGTGTCGATTACTTTATTAATTTATTTTTCATCCCACCATCTCGGAAAGAGTATTTTTAATCTTCAATATCTGAGTGGAAAAGCCGTTTTTATTCTCTAGAGGATAAAGTAAATTGAATTTAGAACATCGTGTGCACTAAGTTTGTGAATTAAACGTTTTTTTTTTGCATTTAGTCATTTCCTCGCTGAGGTGGAATGAAAAGTTACGTGTTGCACTCGAGTGCAAAGATTTTTCACCTCGTGCTCTTTTGATTCCCTCGCTAACGCTCAGGATTCTAATTTTGAATCACTCGCTGCGCTCGTGATTCAATTTTAGAATCCTTCGCTTGCTCGGTCATCAAAATTGAACACGCGGTTAAAAAGCAACTTTGCACTCTTGTATAACAAATAACTATTAAAATCGACCCGCTCTGACTTCGTGTAGAATTAAGATTTTTATTATTTCACTGTCCTGGTGAATGTTACGCAAATATTACAGGAATAAATAATTAAAAATCTTGTAGGTTGGTAGGTAGAACAATGACAATTTTTTAGTATTAAGCTTAGATATTTTTATGTTTTCCATGGTTCCATGGAGTTTCTTGCCGGTTCTTCTCCATAGGATCTACTATTTGGAACCGTGCACTTAGAGTCTCGACATTTCATAAGTGCCTGTATCTGGTTTACATGAAATAAAGATCTATTCTATTCTATTCTTTTGTGCGTCATACTGGGCGTAGAAATAAAAACTTTTTCTTTCTTTCTTTCTTTCTTTAGGTAGTTTTTATTTTTTTGGAATCTTTCCATAAAGTTTTAGGTAGTGATATTTTTCTTAAGTTAAGTTGTTTTTGTTAAGTTTGGTGTTTTTTAGTTTACCACAGATATCCCATTTTTTTTAAGATGTTGTATGTGGTACTTGTCCTGTCACCCAGGATAATGCAAGGTACCTAACGATACTACACATTTAAATCAGTTCAGGAGTTTGGAAGATATAGTGGACAAAAAAAACACACACATGAACCCTGAAATCATTACACTCCTTTTTGGGCTGACATGTAAAACTAAAACGATGTCTTTAGCTGTCGAGTTTTCTTTATTAAAAACCATAAACATAATATACTAGTGGTAAAGTATAATAAGTTTATGTTAAAAACATTGTTAGTTCAAATTTTACAACTAGATGGCGTTAGTAAGAACATTTGCTCAAACGGTTCTCTTAAAGTAAGTTTTGCAGCCGATCGCTACTAGACGTTATTGAACATCTGAAATTCAATAAAAATACAGATTTCGTACTCTAATCCTCCACTTCGATTCCGTCTCCTGTTAGATATTACATATACCTACGTATAAAAATATATGCACACATGTCTAGCCTAGAATACAGACGTTGGCAAACCTTCATGATCAAAACTTATACTCGATCGACTTCTAACAAAAGAGCTTGTATCAGCTTCCGTATATAGGCTTTATTTACAAGTAAATAATTTATCTCTTGGCGAAATACAAAGTAAGAAAATTTATGAAATTTTGTTCAATACCTATTGTCACGGTTTTTTTTTGGGCTGGAATCCATTTCTTTATTTATTTTATTCATGAATTACAACTTAACTTAAATATGTTCACAGCCTAACTATTATTAATATAAAATAAAAAGAAAAGAAAAGCTGCAAAGTAACCGACTGTCGTGGTATGGACATGTAATGTGAAGAGATGAGAATCATGGTTGAATGCCACGATTATCAGACTTCTGAAACCCGATTTAATCAATACGTAAATAACACATTGATTTAGAAAGTAAAAGAAATGTACTCTTCTTCTGTTGTGTCGGATAAATAAGTTATCAAAATGGTGATAGCACACGACGTAGTGGAAATATTATTCAGACAACATTGGTGGTATCGAGGCTGACAACCCAGGGTAAATAAGGTTCATAATCAGTAATCATCTGTTTGACAGTTACTATGCAGATCAGTAGATGAATTGCTCAATGTGGCCTTTTTAGGCCCCCAGAACTTATTTTGCTCTCGCCGCCACTACGCCGTAGACTTACGGCGTCGTGGTCTACGCTCGTAGCGAACAATTTCCAACTATTCGTTTGCTAATAGATAGAACTGTAGGCTAATTCACGTAACTAAAGTAGTGCAGCTGCCGCGCAGTTGTAATAAAATATTGATCAAAATAACACATTTGGTAATCTTCTGCTTCTTCTTACGTTATGGCAATTGAGCCGATGTCGACTATTCTGCCATTTGGTATCCTCTGAGCTTCAGTGAGATACGCTCGCGTCAAGATCGAGCGTCACTGCAATACGATCGGCGCGTCTTAAAATTACGTGAATTAGCCCTCTGGATAAGTAGACATTTCGGCGCCCGCAATTAAAATTTAGTCCCAACTAAACACGCAATGGAAATTGAGGTTACATAATCTAGTCGTAGAACAAGAAACTTTATGGTCGGAGTTAAAGTTTTCTCCCTACAAAGTTGCCATTACCATGTGCCTTTAGATTTTGGATAGTAAATTGAGGACTCGTATTGTGTGGTGTATTGTTTAAAAGTGTACTGTGTCGTAAAAATCGCTGCAGTCGAGGATAAATGCAAATAAAAGTAAAAATGACTGTTTCTGATATCACTGTTGTTAATTGGACGGTAGCGTGCAAACGTTCTGTGAATAGCTAATGAATTATGCTGAAACCCTAGTAATCCACTGTTTTAACTTTTGCGAAAAATAAATCATTGGAAATTGTTTCTATGCAGTTCCCGTTATGACGGTCGTGACCAATGACCATAATGTAATTATTCTTGTTGTACTTTTTGAGAAACTGTTCACTTTGTCGATTTTTTTTTCTCCTCGCTCCTTGTAAGTACCATTTCCATTTCATAATTGGCTTGATGTTAAATATAGACTATGGACCTACTTGTATTGTTTCACTAGTGGTACTTATTAGATGTGTGCGCCGATGCCCGCGGCGGCGTCATCGGCGTGGATGGTGAAAATCTTATTAAAAACAAAATATTGCAGACTTATTCGCTAAATGACTGTGATGGACGAAGTTGACGGCAAAACGCGCTATTTAAATTATGGTCATATAAAAATGGTATTTTATTGAATTTGCGTAAACAAATACGTCGAAATAAACCAATAAGCATATATTTATACATTTCTAGTGTTTAATTTACTATTATATGTCTGCATTGTATCTAAAACAACCGAATCCGTCCGACCATCCACGCCGATGACGGCGAAGCCGGCATCGGCGCACACGTCTAGTACACATTAAAAAAAAAAAAAAAAATTGTAGCTAAAGCTTATTTTCCCTCAAGTTTTACATCGTTTATAACAAAATCTATATCCATTAAAGCGCATTTCCTGTTGATTACCTCCGATGCTGCACTAAGCAAACTACTAATTATTCTGTGATACCGCACCTTCCCGTCTGCCTTTGACATCTAAATTAGTTTCTTGATCAAACGAGGTTTTCCTTTGTTTATATGAGTTTTTGTACAACGCTGGTTTTCCATTAGGTTTTATTGTTTGCGAAGTATAGTTTGTGATAAAATAATTTAACGCGTTTAGAAGAGTCGATGGCTGACATTCAGAGACGACAGAAACAAGTCTAAACGTGAACTTACGCTTCCATCTGTCAAACTTACGAACAAATCGAGTTGATTTTGACAGATGGAAGCGTAAGTTCACGTTTAGACTTGTTTCTGTCGTCTCTGAATGTCAGCCATCGACTCTTCTAAACGCGTCTGACTGAATGTCAGCCGATGAGTTGCGCATGAAACACTTGTCACGTCATAAATTCATAAAATTCAAGTCATAATTTTTTACAGAACGGTAAAGGGTCAATTCTCATTGGCGTAGAGTCAAAGCTGCAAGAGTTCTTACATGTTCGCGTCTAACGATCGGACCGAAGAATAAATTTTAAAAGAAAACACTTTAAGGACTAAAGGTTTCGATGGGCGGATATTACGTCCTCTCACCTTGCACAAAGGCGGACTTAATGCTATAGGTATTTTCTGCCAGTCTACCTTAGGGTGATGCAGAGACAAACATGGTGGGTGCAACGTAAAATAAACGATAATTAGAAAGAAAAAATAAAATTTATAACAGTACAGGCTAGATGAGCCGCCATTTTTAGGTAATCCCATTCTTCATCCGCACGGATAGTACAAGGATAAATTTTGAAGCCGTACGTTCGCATAGTGGATATTAGATATTGGCTGTCCGTAGGCTCTCATCCGGTAATTTGTAATGGTAATAGGAGATACGTAATTGTTGTATATGTGAGACTAGCAAAGAATAGCTACTTGGGTTTCCTCGGAAAACGTATAAGGTGCTTGCGTAGGCACTTATTTTTTTATTGTCATCATTTCAATGGTGTACAGTTCACGGTACTACTACATGGCATTGAACTATATGCAATTCAAAGTACAGAATTGTGTTTGAATTTTATATTTTGTTGCATTTTAAAATTCGCGTAGTCTCATGGCGGGGTAGGAAATGAGACGATGAAAAGGCTCACCTCTGATCTATTATTTAGTAATTTAAAATGTCTAAAGACAAACATTTACGTTCTTCTAACATATTTTGAATGCTGTGTTGACAATTATTTTAATTTTATTTCAGCCTATGTTGTCCCACTTCAGAGCTAAGGCCTCCCAAAGCCAAGAAGTTAACGAGGTTGACAAATGATAAAAATATCTAAAACGTAAAATATATTCTTGTGCCTCTTCAACAACGTTTTATATGCTACGCGTATTAAATTTCTAATTTCAGTTTAAGTTTTTATTTTACTTCCGTTTCCTTTCGTGGAACAGCACTCACTGCCTGAGGCTATAATTTTCTATATCTGCTTCCTCTATTTTGTGGTTAGTATTACACAGTACTGTCAGTGCCAATTGAAAGTTTCCATTAGCCGGAGCCCGAGGATTAAACCGTAGCACAAAGGATTGCTCGTTTAAAAGATATTATTTTACTTCATTTAGCAAAACAATTATAATTGGACGCGTTTGTATACTTAGTCTAGAAATCCATGCACTTTACAGATTCATACAACATTATTTTTAGTATATGCGACGGAGGTAACAATCAGACAGACAGGAATTCTAAAAATGATGGATTCGTGTTCTGTTGCTTATTTCTAGTCTCAAAAGATTTCCAATGTATAGAAATCACACTTAGGAATTGAAGTTTATATAGATTAATGCCAAGAATACGAGATTCAAGAAAACAATTGCTATTTGGAAGATTTTGTAGTCGAAAACGCGTTTTAAGTGCAAACCCGATTTCGAGATGATCACGTAGGAAACGAGAATTGGCCCCCATGTGCTAACTGACTTATCTGGTAGGAGTGCTAATGTGCAATCTAACGCATATAGTTCGATCGATCGATTGTTTTTATACCGCGCACTGCACTTTTTTAATAGCTTAATCGCTAGCAATTTACTTAAGTAGTGGCAAGTGGTGACCTATACTGAGAATAAGAACACATAAGTAGTAATAGGTTATAATGTTTTCCAGTATATTGCCGACGTTGCACACACATACAAACACTACTACTACATACTATATACATAGATGTGTTTAAATTAAGTTTGTCTTGAGACTTAAATACGAATTAAGATTCATTATTTTATTTGCGAAGCCTTATCATACCTATAATGATGAGAAGGTATTATTACTATATGATTTGGCTAAAGGCTTTTTTCTGTTTTCACACATTCCTCCATATTCCATCAATAATGCAATAATTTAAATAAAACAACTAATTATAAATAATAAATAGTGCAATAATTTGAATACAATTAATAAAATATACAATAAACTAAATCCTATTAATAAATATCTAACGAACGAAATTAGAAATGGTGCAATAATTTCAATAACAATAAATAATATACTTAAATAATAATTACAAATAAGTACTAAAAAAAGCAGCTTTTCCTTTCTCGTACTAAAACCATGATGTACTAGGGTTGCCAACTTTTTGAAAAAATAAAAGTATATTTAGGTGTGAGAAGATAAATTAACACTAGGTATTTGAACTTGTTGATTTTGAATAGTATTTTTTACAATCATTTTTTCTCCACTGGTACTTCCAGTAATCGGCGCTAAATTGACTGACCGAAAAAAACATTTTTATACTGGTGATGAAACAAACAGTATTTTGCATACTTTATTTTTTGTGAACAGTAAACAGTATTAATGAGCGAAAAACAATATAATACTGTGGAACCTTGCACCTAGAATCACGACGTTTTGAAAGTGCCTGCAAAGGCCCAGTTGAAATAAAAACTTTTGACTTTGACTTTGTTTTTAACAGTATGGTTGGCAACCCTAGCCGTGCCCGAGAAGGTTCATAAGTTGATCCATAGATTTAAGCCTACCATCTGATTTAACTTTACATTATGGAATGCAATAAACTAATAAAGAATTGAATTGAATTCTTGATTTGAGTCTAAGTTGTAACTGCCATTATTAGGTATTATTGGATAGTTAGGACGATTGTGTGCACATTAAGTACCTATTATTATGGTATTTATAATATCAACACGAAAGGTAGGTATTATACCCACATATTTTTGCCATGCGTATTGCTATTGTCATTACAATACCTAACAACGGGCTGCTACTTAGATTTAGCTGACCTGGGGGTCGGACCCAAGACCTCATTAGACCAGAGTCAGACATTTTTTTTTTATACCACTATGAACGAGATCACTCAATCGCCTACTAGTCTTACCCAGGCACTCCTTAGTCAAAACCAATGGTCGCTTCAAAATTGCTGCTTCTAAGTGCTGGAACGATTTACCACCACCTATATTACCTTTATCACTTGGTACGTTTAAATCACATTGCCACAGATGGTTATTAATGAAGCAATCATTGGTTTCTGGGACTCAATTATAGAGTTTGCGGTACATCCATTTCATTGTTTACATTATATTACGGCATTTTTATGTATAGATATACCTATTTATTACTATAAAAATTGTGTTCTATTCAATGCATGACTGGCTTGGACAGAATATCAGCAGTTGTGCATGCCTCGCGCTGCCAGCTATTATGCTGAGTCCAAGACCTTTTTTGTCTTTTACCTTCTTGTATGATGTATCTCTTTGCTACCTATGTAATTTGAAAGACAAATAAAAATCTTCTATTCTATTCTATGATGGCTAGCTATCTAGCGGCCTGCCTGATGGTAAGTATATAAGCAATTAGCATAATTATGGACGCTTGCAACATCAGCATCACTCACGCATTGCCAACCCTAAAAATTATTATCAAAAACTCGACTAACTTTCCAACAAACAATGTAGCTGGGGTAGGTTATTCGTTTTCAATCTCTACATAGTATAAAATAAGGTCGCTTTCCGTGCCTGTCTATATATCTGCTAACTCCTATACCACGCAACGGATTTTGATGCGGTTTTCACCATCAGTTAGATAATTTTAAACGGAAGGTTTATATGTATAATACTTTGATATTTAATGTAAGGATAGTAGAAATTGCACCCGAGCGAAGCCGGGAACGGGTCGCTAGTTTTTGTGTATTTTAGTTTAAAATTTCTAGTTGTCTATAGGTTATGCTATCGTTCAGAAATTTGCAGGAAATCTTGTGAAAGTAACATGTGTTCACAATGTTACTAAGCTTTTCTTTGTTTTGAGCGGTAAATGCAGTAAATTTTCATTCATTGGAAAACGTACGGTATAATTCTCACCAACCCTGCAACTACATAATATTATGGTCTGGAATAAAACCTCTTAACAGTTTATATATTAGAGGGAAGATAGAAAAAAAATAAATAAAAAAAAAACAAGACAGTTAATTATTGTTTATATACATATAATGTAGGTTATATATGTTTATTATAGTTACATTACGATGTAATAGTGTACTAAGATACTATAATAATTATGTCTACAGTCTGTCAAGAAAGTCATGAAAAGGATTTTGAAGGAACTAAAATTCTTCTTCGCTCGCAATCCTAAATAAGTACCGTAGGTGTCAGTTTGGGTACAACGATGTGTTTATTTTACTATTCTGTGTAGATTTTTTGTAATAAAAAAATGTTTTCGGCATTAATATATTAAAAATAAACAAGAGAATATACAAGTGGCGCCCTCAATCCTTTTCATGACTTTCTTGACCGACTATACCAACCTCTTAATTAAGTTAGTTTTTTGGTGCATCTACCTTCATTGTCTTTGTATCAATCTAAGGTTATCTGGTAGAGAATGCCTACGGGATTAAGAGCCGCCTTTGTACATTGTACATAAGGCAGCTCGAAGTTAAGTCTGTCAGGATCGTATTGAAGCTTATTACCAGAGTCGATGTTCATTACCATTTTCGTTACGCGGTAGACCCGCAGTCTCAATGAAAAGTCCGCTGTTTTGGATTATTGGAAACCCTACAAAATACAAACATTTGTATGAGTCACTCTAATATACTAATCAGTGATTAGGTGCGATAGCTCGCTATGTAATTCAATTAAAACCGCAGCGTTACCCGCGGATATGTATTCTTGGAAAACTATACCTACTACAAATAAATAAACTATAGATATCGGAGTAATATGCGCAGTTTATCTTGCATAACCTAATCGTCAAAAACCCCCAACTCCAACTAGAAAAAGAGCTGTTACTTTTGAACGGCTGAACAGATTTTTATGATACATAACCAAGATGATACCCGAATAAATTCGATTTCAATTAAAAAGAAACTGCATTGAAATCAGTCCACCCGTTTTGTAGTTAAGATGTCATAGACGGACACACAGATACACAATATAAACTTATAACACCCCTCTTTTTGTCGGGGGTTAAAAATATGAATTAGCCCTGTAGCACACGCTACGTAATATATATAACATTTATTTACTACTAACATTTATGTACTTAATAAATCGGTGCTTTTGTAAAATATTCTCGGATCCACAATTAAATTTCAAAGAGCAATACTTTCTTATCAGAAAATCTTACCACTCCTTGTTAGAAAGAAAGAAAGAAAAAAGTATTTATTTGACACAGCACAAAAACAATTTTAAAGATAAAGTAACAAAAAATAAAAGAATAAAACATGTAAAAGTTTTTTTTTTTTAATCTAAAATAACAAATGAGTAGTTGTTCTGCATACATCTCCAATCGAACGGGTATATCTACCAAATATCGGGTATAAAATATTGGCGAAAGATAATCAAGTTGCGAAGAAAATATTGACCGGAGTTACAGTAAGTAGCAATTAGCAAGTAAAAATGTTTATAAAAATAAGTTAAGCCTTTTTTCCTGAAGTTCAGCGACTAACGTTGAGAGCCGAATATTGCTGTATTTATTTATGAAACTCTTTGTTTTGCTTTGTTTTAAATGAACACGAAGCGACTCAAATTCTGAAAAAAAAAAAAATTAAAGGGGTGACAGTGGTTTGTATTTTCCTAGTTTAAAATGTTGAATCCGGAACAGTGATTCTTTTACGAATTCCCTAATTTGAGATTCATAACTTGCAGTTTTCAATATCGTCCTAGCATCGACTGTGCGTATTGGACTTGTCCGGCTTCCACCAAAGCGTGACAAGTAGACATTGCATAACTGACCTAACAAACAACGTATACGATTTTGAATAACAAGGGAGTTAACGCCAACTTTGACTTTGAAAGGCTTGATGTTTATCGGGTTGCACTGATCGTGGTCGCAGCTTCAGTGAGTACATTAACTTAATTCCAGAAAGAAACGGAAATATAGATCTTTTGTGTTGACATTTGACAAGCCTATTGCATCATTGTCGTTACCTATTTGTTGCAATTCTCATACAGTATTAAAAGAAGCTTGCATCGGAACGATTGAGTAATACAAACGGCTTACATACTTGGTCTAACTGCAGATATACAATGAGTATGTTTCGTCCCCACACATACAATTAATTTATTATTTCAATACTGACATAAATGTCCACATCCGATCAGAGGGCTAATTCACGTAATTTTAAGACGCGCCGATCGTATTGCAGTGACGCTCGAACTTGACGTCAGTTTAGCTCACTGAAACTCAGATGATACCAAATTGGAGAATAGTCGGCATCGGCTCAATTGCCATAACGAAAAAAGAAGAAGAAGATTACCAAATGTGTTGTTTTGATCAATATTTTATTGCAACTGCGCGACAACTGCACTTCTTTAGTTACGTGAATTAGCCTACAGGACCCTTTGTACAAAACTAGATATCAAATAATTATGTGATACTGATTATTAATTGGTATAGTATTATTTAATTTCGGATGCTCGTCAGTGATTACCGCTTTAATATAATTAATTTTACATTATTTTTAAACCGTTATTTAGTACAATAAACAGTGGGATTATAGCTTTGAAATCAGATGAACTGAATCACAGAACATTACATGAGTAATCTCATGTTCTGCGTACTAGATAATGATTCTGTGAACATCATATGACTACCGGGAATACCTTATTTAGGATCGAACCTTCTAGAGTTACGGATAGGGCTGACAACTTTTTTTTGAGCGAATAATATATATTGACTTTTCCAAGGTAAAAAAAATATTTGGTCAAAGAATAAGCATTGCCATTCAATGTGGCAATGCTGCCAGTCTTCTGGGCACGCTGCCAATTGACAGCGAAGAGGAGGAGTACTTTGACGCCTAGGTACTCGGTTTTATATTTATTTTATGATTTATTTATTTAACAATAACTAGTGTACATATTTAAGTTTATGGTTGTATATACCTAGTTATGTAAAATAATTAAAAAAAAATTAAGTAAAACGTGTGAAAATAAAGTATTAATTATTCGACTAACAATTTTTATTCCATAAGTATTTTTTGTGCTTTTAGTAACATCTAACAATTAGTTGTTTTTGCTGAACACCTATACAGCATCTTTACATAAATATACGGGTCCATAAATAAATAATTTTTTATGTAAAAAAAATTGCGCAAAAGTTTGCATAAAATCTTTTTTATTTTAGTAAACAATAAAATAAACTCTTGAAAAATCAATTAGGTAAAATAAAGTATTTTCCCGTACTTTATTGCTCTCGTAAAGTATAAAGAACGTTTGCCCGAAATAACGTACAATACTATTATTATAAGGTATGGGTGACAACCCTAGTTTCGGTAAACATCAGTAATTTCGCAAAATTCGTCGAATCAAGTAAATCTTGATAAAGGTAGAGGAGAAAAACGTTTAATAAAAGAAAACATAATGTTTTTATAGATATAGAAATAGTTACTTAGCTTTTTAGGGTTCCATATCCAAAGGGTAAAACGGGACCCTATTACTAAAACTCAGCTGTCTGTCTGTCCGTCTCTCACCAGGCTGTATCTCATGAACCGTGATAGTTAGACAGTTAAAATTTTCACAGATGATGTATTTCTGTTGCCGCTATAACAACAAATACCAAAAAACAGAACAAAATAAATATTTAAGGAGCTCCCATACAACAAACGTGATTATTTTTTCCGTTTTTATAGATAATGGTACGGAACCCTTCGTGCGCGAGTCCGACTCGCAATTGGCCGGTTTTTCTTATTCAATCGAACTAGCGTTTTAAAATGGGCATTTAGGGAAGCATGCCTGGAAAAAAATTACAGCCGTTTCTAACAAAAATTTACACCTATTGGGTAAAAAAAAAATTATAGAGCAGCAAATAGTATTTATTTTCAAGATTTCGCAGTTGGTCTCATATTAAAAGTTATGTAGAATGATGAGCGAAGCATGCCCTTAAAATATTTCTAGTAATTAAAAATCTGGCGTCGATTTGTATTCGTAAGTCACACTTAGAACAATATTTACTCAATCGAGTAAAGTTTTATAAGGTGGAATTTTAGATTCGCTGCCTCACGTAACACGTTGTTTTATCTAGCATGATTATATAAAAGATTTGGTTTTATGAACATAATATATATTTGTAATTGTAGCCAAAAACTTGATAATGCATAACAAATAATTATAAAAAAAAAGATTTTCTATGTTTCATTTTATAGCCTCCCAAAAAGCCTTTTTGCAATTTCGGGGTCACAATCGCCTTAACTAAAGATAGTTCGAAATTAGAAGCTATGTGGTCCATCACCTATTGTTAGACACAACTCGTATATAAGGTTTTTTTTGTTTTTGTTTATACATATATAGGTATTATATTTGGGTTTCCCTTCTGGGGTCGTGTATTTTGATTAGTGCACTTTGTTCATCGTCTCCACGTTTTAATATTATAATTATCGACCTATATTACACATTAGTGCATTCAGGTTTAGAGTATCCATTCAAATGCATTGATTGAACGAATACTGTCGAACAGTATTGTATGAATGTGGAAAGTTATGTTACTACGAGTAACGGCTTACATCACACGCTTCCGTTCGCCGTCACGCAATGCGCGTCTCTGAGTTTGCTTGTACTTGCTAGACGTGTGCGCCGATGTCGGCTTCGGCGTCATCGTCGTAATCGGCGTCGATGGTCGGACGAATACGGTTGTTTTAGATACAATGCAGATATATACTAGTAAACTAAATACTAGAAATGTCTAAATACATGCTTATTGGTTTATTTCGACGTATTTGTTAACGCAAATATAATAAAATACCATTTTTATATGACCATAATTTATATAACGCGTTTTCCCGATAACTTCGTCCGTCACAGTCATTTGTCGAATAAGTCGGCAATATTTTGGTTTTAATAAGATTTTCACCATCCATGCCGATGACGCCTATGACGCCGCCGCGGCCATCGGCGCACACATCTAGTACTTACGCGTTAGTACTGTTTAGTGCACACCTGTAGAGCTAGCACGGTAAAATGGGGAGAGAGATAAATCTGTGACAAAACCATCTCTGTACCGCTTTCTCTCTCGAGTATTCGTTTATTCTTTTGTCAAGGACACAAAAGTGGTGAAAACGCGGTTGTTTGAAGAAAAATCTAGGAGAAAACCATGTCTAGACCGTTTTGCTCTACTGATTTTTCGTTATGTTTTCGTCAAGGAGACCAAGAGTGGAGAAAACGGGTTTGTCTGCCTGCCGTGCTTGCCGTGATGTACTGGGTCTTAAATACAGGGTGACTGGTAGAACGAGGGAAGCATTGAAGGAGGGTATTGTACTCACCATTATGAAACAACTTTTACTATGGGACCAAAGCGGAAATCGCGAAAAAAAAATCTGCTGTTCCATACATTTAATCGATTAATATTGAATTGTTTATATGGAACACGTGATTTTTTTTTAGCGATTTTATTTAATTCATGTAAAAGTGGTTCTTATTGATGAGTACAACATCCTCCTTCAGCGATTCCCTCGTTCTACCAGTCACCCTGTATAGTTATTGGCGAAGCTGTCTCAAATACTGTCTAATTTATTCACCACAGCAAAGAAAGTATAACAAACCACCACGCTCGATTTGAATCGCGTAACTAGATTTTTTACAATTAAATTAATGCATACGGTACAACGAACGTAACGGGTGTGTTTTATGACATCACATGCGCGAATTTTCCGTGAGCGGTCGAATGTTTATTTATTTATTTAAGAAAGAAAGAAAGGAAAGAAAGAAATATAGTTTATTGGCACATACATGCTAAAAACACAGAAAATAAAAAATAAAATAATATCAGTAGTTTAGTGCCAAACGGGCCAGCAGCTCAGCATAATGTTTGGTGTCAGTACGTTAATACTGATCACCCAACGCTGGTTTTCAGCTGCAACTCAGGGTGCCATACGCTCGAAACAAAAAACAAAGATAAATCAAGCAGAAAAATGAAAATAAAAACAGTAAAATATAGTACGAATAGCAGCGAAGAAATTAAAGTAATAATTTATTGCTTCATATATCGACCGCCGGCTGTACCGGCTGTTCCGGTATGCGACATAATATTATTGCGAATGTCGCATAATCGATATCCACTGATCCGTCTGTCGTTTGTAAAAAGCTCAGTACATAAAGATAATCTGTGAAATATTCAGCTAATTGAATCACAGTACAGCACAAAATTGCACACGCCACCACAGTATTTCAATATACTGTTTGAAACGGTTTCCGCCTTTTGTGGTCCGCCATGCACCCGAGTGATATTGTTTGTGCGTTCACAAAGCAATATCCTGCGACAATTGTGTGAAGTGCCGAAGATTGAAGCAAGTGGCTGTAGTTACATGTAAATTGTAATGGTAGGTATTAGGTGTGAGCGCCGATGCCCGCGGCGGCGTCATTGGCGTCATCGGCGTGGATGGTGAAATTTTTATTAAAAACAAAATATTGCAGACTTATTCGCCAAATGAATGTGACGGACCAAGTTATCGGCAAAACGCTCTATTTAAATTATGGTCATATAAAAATGGTATTTTATTGAATTTGCGTAAACAAATAAGTCGAAATAAATCAATAAGCATATATTTAGATATTTCTAGTGTTTAGTTTACTAATATATGTCTGCATTGTATCTAAAACACCCGTATCCGTCCGACCATCCACGCCGATGACGCCGAAGCCGGTATCGGCGCACCGCACACGTCTAGTAGATCCATGCCGATTAGCCATAATAAACCAGTGTGCTGTCCTGCATAGATGTTAGATGCGTTTTATCACAGGTTTTACTGACAATACATGACATATCGTCAGGGTATACGACGATACGATACGGGACGATAGTTCAAAACCGCGTAAGTGGTATTCGTAAATACCGCGTAAGTGGCAAATAGCGTAGTAAACTGAAGAGTTGTTGTATAGAAACGGTCCATATTATAGGTAAACAAAATTCATGCTTAATGGTATAAATAAAGTCAGAATCCACGGATATTGTAGTTGATAAGCTTACGCCAACGCAAGTACGCCCACTTTCTACTTCATTATCCCTTGTTGAATTGAAAAAGCCAATCCCTGGAAAAACATCGGTAAACATCTTATATTGCAATACCTATATTAATTGTCTAGCTGGGCTATTTCTCCCGTAACTGCATTCTGATAAAGTAGATTTATCTTTATAATACAGCTCAGTCGGTCTTGTAAGCCTGATTGAACTAACAATATTTCTGTACATAAACATTATATTAATTAATGATAAAAAAATAACTCACTCAATAAATAAGCGGCGAAAAAAAGAAAAAAATAACTGGGTAAGTGGTTGGAGGTCAGATGGTATTCGCTTCGTATAAAATACTGATATTCAGCCGCACCTGGTTAGACTGGAAAAAGTAGATGTTGATTTATATTCAGTTATATTGGCTAGTTTACGAAATAATTGGTGTTTAGCGTTTTTAATTTAAAATTCATTTTATTGTGCAAATAAATCGAGTTTAAACATAATTATGTAGCGACATCTAGTGCCTCAAAAAGGAACTATGTAGTAACGTACCAAGCTGACTACAATGTTCGTCAATGAGCGTATTCAATATGAATTCGACTAATCAGATTATGAAGCCTACATCACGCAAGGAAAAAATTATCGTATCTAACACATACAACTGTCCAACATCGACCGTTGAGTTTCGTCCCGGCAGGAAATATCACCTCGTCTGGTCGGAGGACCCTCCATTTTTAATGGAGGAAAACCATACTTCGTTCCTTCATAATCATCAGCCAACTCACTATTAATTACAGAGCTGAACATTACTATCACGTCTGTGTTGTCCGAAGGCTGTTGTTACAGCATGCCGATGGCAGTATTCAGTGTTTTAATTGGGGAACCCTTCATGCATATTGAGTACAGGCTACATACAAACCGTGCAACATTCCATGCAAACACTAGTGGAACGACAATAGCTAATTTGGTACATCTCTATAAATCCTGCGGATTTTGCGTGCTCGCTACTCTGATGAACCCTTATTCAACACTGAAAACCACATTAACGGAAATTGATATTTCCTAAAATACTACGTGACACGATATCGAATCTAGACTATGTCCAAAATGTTCCTAGATTGCAATTGGATAACCAGCGTTTTAACGTTAAGTGAACTGCGTGGGTTCACCTAGATGAACGGATATCCGTTATATTTCTATTTCAAGAAATATAATATATTACTAAAAACAAATAGGATATCGATATCTACTCTGTAGAAATTAAAACGATATCGGTAGATGTGTAGGTATTCGTTTCATTATTAACACGCTTTTATTAGCTTCACCTGTAACTAACTAACTATGTAAGAAAATCTTGGAAGTTACATTTGATCCACTTCCCGGTTTCCGATTGAGCTGAAATTTTGCATACACGTTCAGTTAGGAGGACAAAAGCGTGTTCTATAGTTTTTTTTTAAACTATAATCTTTTTTTACCTTCAAACAGATATGATACTAATATTTGATGTCTAAATACTCTCCGTTTCACCCTTAACACGGGCGCATTTCTAGTCAATCAGCCGGGCACTTCGGTGACCCGTTTAGCTTATAACGCAATTTCCATGACCGATGTGCATTGACCTATTCGTCTAAACTGACCTGCGTCATGTGAGTTCTACTATGCAGAGAGGTACTGTTTGCAGTCTATGTACATAAACGTGTACATTCAAAACTTGTATGAGGACGGATACTCGATTATAATAGTGCAAATGCATAATTATTATCTATGGCCCTATTTATTAACAGAGTTTCTTTTAAGTAATGTTCATTAAGAACAACTTTTACTACGGGACCTTCCCTGAAATCGCGAAAAAACATCAGCTGTTCCTATACAAATAATTTAATATTACTCGACTAATTAAACGTATGGCAGTTTTTATTCGCGATTTCTATTTTGTTCCCATATTAAATAATAACCCCTCAAAGGTATCTGGATTAGATAGGTAGGTATGAAGCTGGATCGATTGGGTTGGTTTTAGTGGTATTTTTAACCGACAAATTGCCCGGACCTTGTTCTTTGTCAGTAGATGAGGTTTGACATATTGCTATTGTGAATAATTCGTTTTTTTTAGCGCTAGTTGATAGTAACCGTGATTGTTGTGCCACGTTTAGATCTCGATCGATCGTGATACGATAGAAATATCCATGGTATGCCACACGATGCCTCCGGGCGTCGCGCCGGAAGGCACACCGGACTGGAAACCAGCGAGACGAGAGGGATGTACGCGTTGAACTAAAAGCTATTGTAATTGGATTGTTTGAATTTGAATTTTCGAGAGTAACGCACCTGAATAAAGCCCTGCCGTGGTCACGTTCGCACGTATAAAAAGATTATGCAGGTGACCGAAGGTGAGTCCGCTGAACCGCGTTAGCATGCCCCTTTGATACTCAAACAGAACGATTGTATCCAGGTATAAACCGCCTAAATGAAGTTGCGTACGTCCTTTGTCTTATGTTAAGTGTACTGTCTATTTGTTTATTTTAGAAGGGTTTTAAGTAAAAATTTATCTAACGTCAATTTAGTAACCACAATGTCAAAAAAAAACTGTTTAAAAAAGGACGCCATATTGAACTTTTATACCTGGCTGATTTTCAAACAGTTAATTTAAACTGTTTGAAAATCAGCCGAGTAGTGATTTACTTGCGAATAGAGAATTTAATCACAGATTAATCCTACTTTCCGTACCTCTAGCTTCAGTAGTTTCGGCTCTGCGTTGATAATAAGTCAGTCAATCAGGACTTCTCTCTTATAATATTTACTACTAGCTGTGCCCGCGACTTCGTTCGCGTGGTGTAGGGGTGCTCGAATTAGGTTTTGAAAATACATGTTTCTAATAATGTAAAATTTTATCAATTAGTATTAAATACAAAAAATAAAAACACGGGAACCGGATTTGAACCTTGTCGGCTTCTATTCTACTACTAGCTGTACCCGCGGCTTTGCCCACGTGACAATATTCGATTAAACTATGATAGTCACTTGAAATTAAATAAAAGGAAAGATAACAACAACTTACGACAACTTAAGAGAACAAAAACTTAAATAATATGAAATCTGTGCAATAAAATGCCTTGTCTTCCGCACGTATGGGAGTGAAAACAATCTACACGTTACTTGGATGGGTGATCGTTCGTTACTTGAGACCCCTGAAAGAGCACGGCAGGTCACATTCACGACTATTTTAAACGAATAATCTATGATAGTTGTAATGGTTAGGCACTCAAAAAGACAAAACCGTGCCTTCAGCTTTATGGTTTAAATATAAACAGTTTTTTCTGCCACCGTGCACCGTTAAGACTACGCTTTCTCGCTATTTTGTGGGTTGTCGGATATTCATCCCATACAAAGATAATAATCTAGGAACACGTTAGTTTTGCATACACTGCATTTTATTGTTATTAAAGTTTACGAAACCTGATTCTCCGCTAAGAAACAAAAGGAAAAATTAATCTAAAGTTTAATTATTTAAATCTATTGTATGAATATTGTCTACGAAATGGGTAATAAGCGCAGAGTCTGATGCCCACCGTCATAACAACGCCTTGATTACTTCAACAATCTCATCTGATTGTAATTCTGTCCGGCGCTTCTTGGGCAGTGAGCTGTTATGAAAATTGCTGACTCATCTATCCACTACATCATGAGCGAATTCAATATGAACACTCATGGCGAGGCGACAGAAGAAGATTCAGCTGTTCTCCGGATTGCAAATGACTTTAGTCCTTCTTTTTTGTGTCGATGGTACTGCGTCCCTAGGTTTGTATAATCTGCAAATTTTGCCACCTCTATGATGTTATTATTGGCAAAATAGAGGTAGCTCAATGTGCAGGTATTGGGGCATATTGAGCAACACAGTAGCTGTGACATCGTTTGAGGGACAATACCACATCTCCACCCTACCGCTGTTTCCTCGATGTAGCCCCACTTGCTCATTTGCTCATACTGCACTTGCATCTGCCTAATTGGGTCCAGAGTCGGTTAAATAACTTTCATGTGATCCAAGAGATGATCGTTCGATCGGATCGTATCTGGCAGAAAATTACTCACCGTGGACTTGATTATTGATGAAGAAAGTTTCTCCAACCACAATGTATTTGCAATAGGCATCGGCTGGACCACCCGATAGTGCCTCTCTAGTGTTCTAAGGAAACTGAGCCGACTTTTTAAAGGCTGTGCTGGTAATTAAGCACTGAATTGACCACTGAATTGACCACTGAATAGTGGATGTCTGGTATCGGACTCCTTTTTGTGTTTTTGTACGCAACGTCTCTGCGAATTTGTAGAAGTGCTATGCTCACCGTAGGATACTGTATACCCATATTGAGAGTGATCGGTTTAAGTCAGCCGGTGATAGTTCAACATGTGTCATTTAGCTGACCAAAACTTTTAGGTACCTAGTTCTTTTTATTTGATTTTCATATAATGGTTTTTTCAAGTTAACGGTCTGTCCAGGGTGACTCCCAAGGATATTGCTGTGATTAATTTCGAACCCTACGGTGATTTCAGCCCTGATCCCACTCGAAAACTTAACGTCGACGTCGTCGACGTCAACTCTTCTTCGACAGACGCTGTTCCAACACTCCGAAATTACGCTACTCCTGAACCATGAGCAATAAAATCGGAAAAAAGTAAAAGAAAGAAAAAGAGTTTATAGCACAACATAAAATAAACGGAAAAGCAAAGAAAACATATAAAATAAGTTGAGTTATTGTACTAAAGCATATAAAGCATAATGTCAGGAGGCAGTGATAACTGACTGACGCTGATTTTCAGTTGCAACCCACGAGTGCCATACCAGCAGTCGTCATTAATATGCCTTACGCCTATAAGTATTTTAAAAACCCTTAAATACTTAAATTTATTGTGAATATTTGAACATTACCAATTAAATTATTATATAGAACTCTGCCTACAGGAGTCTGGATGCCGTAACAATAAAAAAATCGCTTTTAAAAATATTGGAAATTAAAAACTCGCCTATAAATTACTACTAATGCCATCTAGTTAAAAACAGACGAATTAAAATATATAAGGATAAAGAATAAATGAAAAAATACGTTTAAAAAAATGCGAAATGATTTCTATTGTATATAAAATGTTAATCGGATCTATTTACTACAATCATCCAATATTTCAAATGGATTCGTCATATAGGTAGCGACTAATAATTGTACACAGACATATTGGTTTATTGCTCACCCCCCTTTGACAATAGCGTAATAATTTGTACCCTATATGTTGACCAGGCTATTAACGGATTTTACTTTTAAATTTCATAACGATCTGTTCGGCGGTTTGGCCGTGAAGCTCGGACAGACAAACAGACAAACAGACAAAAATTCTAAAAAATATATTTTTGGCATCAGTGTCGATTATAGATCACGTGCCTTTTTTTTTTTTTCAAGAAATATTTAATGTACAGTTTTCGCTTCGTTACGATTTTATTATAAGTATAGATTTACCGCTCCACTTAGCTAGTTACGATGGGTGTCGAAATAAACATTTCTAATGTTAAAAAACTATCTAGTTTCCTTCTTAAGTATAGTAATTTGCCGTGATGGTTTTTTACCAAAAATGTTAAATAAACTCGTTTAAATCACAAATTTCTTAACTATCGACCTTAGTACCCACGGATACATATCGAGCTATAAATTTTCAGTATAATAAGCTGATCTCTTATTGTAAAGGAAGCCTATACAATACGTGGTCAGCTTTTACTGGAAATGTATAGCTTGATAGTAGCCGTGTGTACACAAAAAAAATATGTTACACTGTTCAGTTCCTGTGAGCGTAGCGTAGCGTGATGATACATATTTATGTTAAAAAGTCGACCCCTTTTGTTTAACCAATCAATCGTGACCTCTGCTTTGTATGGGACTGCTTACAATAGAGCGATCAAGCTGTATCTACGGATCTAGTCAACTGTTGCAAATGAAAGTTGTTAAGTAAGACTAATAACTATACGATTACTGTAAAGTTTCATTGAAATATTTTTCGGTGTTTTCCCGAGATGGGGTAACTTCTTTTTTGTTGGCTCTCAGACTTTCATCCCATAAATACAAAGTAGGTGATCTAGCGATACCTTTATTTTGCCTACACTCTACTAACGACTAACAACGACAAATACGTAGTCGGTGAGAATTCGGTGACCGTTACTGCCCCTCGTAATGATTTTATCTTCTTGAATCTAACAATAGTAGCTATTTAAAATACTTGGAGAAAAAATCCAAATTATAAACTTTATATTTTCGTAAACACATAAACCCAATTAAAAGAACAAATATTTCGATCCCAACGCTATCTAGGGAGACCGAAGACAAATTTAACGAAACACAATAATATTTAATTAATATGAAATGAAAATGAAAAAAATTATATATGTAATAATTATATTATTCTTTTCACTGAGAAATTGGTAGCCGACAGATTATTCTAGTCATCCTCAAGTCAATGAATTTTCAGCTGCTGTGCATCAGGCAAAAGGCTATGTTGTAAAAAGAATGTTCTATGAACTTAATTTGCTTTTCTCCAGAATGCAAACGATGTTAGCCCTTATCAATTTGCAATGGTAGCAGTAAACAGCAAACACACGTCATTATAATACTGCCAATAAGGCTTTGAAAATCCTAATTACCTATTCGATTCCAAAAAGCCCATCCTACAGGTTTCCGACAACTTCTATTGATAAAAAAAAATCTACCCAATCCTAATAAAATCTTAATAATTATCTTATCTCAATATTTCCTGGAAATACAAAATCTCGGTCTTAGTTAAAAAGTCTATTAACGCCATCTAGTTTCAGAAAAATGTAATAAAAAAATAATGAAATCTCAGTTACGTCGAAATATCTGGTAGCGCATTTAAAAAAGTAATTATCTCGTGAGTAAGGTATTATGTCGTATGCTTTCATCACGCTTCACCTTTTGGAGCATAGCAGTCAGTGAAATACATACCTTAAAGTAAGATGCAGAAGAAAGAAAGTTTTTCAGTAAAAAAAAAAATACTGGGCATTACTAAATATACCATTTTACTAATTTAAGAACTGGATCAAGTGAGGACATAAAATGAAAACAGGAACTGTGAAACTAAAACGAAGATTAATTTTGCTTAGCCCCCTAGACGAATAGGGTGATGATTATTATTACATATTTTGACCGGATCTATGAATTATAATAATACAATATTTCATTAAGATTTGGCTCATAATAATGAAATGGTAGCTCATAATAATACACAGGCATAATGCACTTTAGCTCACCCCCCATAGATAATAGCGTGATAATTTATAGCCTATATGTTGACCAGCCCTTTGACAGATATTATTGCAAAATTTCATGAAAGTCTGTTCAGCGGTTTGGCCGTGAAGCTCGGACAGACAAACAGACAAACAGATAAACAGACAAACAGACATAAATTCTAAAAACTATATTTTTGGCATCAGTGTCGATTATAGATCACATTGCAGTTTGTTTTTTTTTTTAAATATTCAATGTACAGTTTTCGCTTCGTTACGATTTTATTATAAGTATAGATGATATGATTCAACCCTATTACTCGCAAATAACAGTTTGATAGGCAAAATTATTCGAATCCTGACAGCTCACGTTGTAGTCCTCACACCGCAGCCTTAAAGGATTATTTCGATATATCCTTGTTACGTGCATGATAGAACTCGTATCACCTCGCCAGGCGTATCGATTTATCGGCAAACTGCAACATGCAGCGAAAATATGCAAATTACACCACAAAGAGCTCAACTTTTTGGGATTCCGTGGTGAAACAAGATCCCTTAAAATTTCAAAAGATCATTTATAAAATATTGAAGATGTTTTTATTTGGTTAATAATGATTTTCATTTGTTTTACATAATTTAATTTGGAAAATTAAATTATTAATGATTTTTAAAAAAATTGTGATGGTCTGTCAAAAATGTAACGCTCCTGTATTGAAACCTGAAAACGAGTGTAAATGTTGAGACAGACTTGAATCAAAAACTGAGAAATTAGGTAATAAGCAATCAATCAAACAAGCAATATTTTTGTTTTTTTTTTTTTGTTTTAATGTTTTTTTCTTTTACTTATGTTTTTGTGCTGTGTCAAATAAATACTTTTTTCTTTATTTCTTCTTTCAATCATCTCCGTACAAATTGAAGGCCAAAGAACTGTAGGCTAATTTAGATATATAAGAAGTGCAGTTGCAGCGAAGTTGCAGTAAAATTTTGATCATAGCAACACATTTGGTATTCTCTTAGCTTCAGTGAGATACGCTTGCGGCAAATTCGAGCGTCAGAGACAATGTGTACGGCGCGGCGTGTCATAAAATTACGTGAATTAGCCCTTTGTATATAATTTAATTTTAGTACAAAACCCTAGTTTACCTCGGCGTCGCCGTCGTACAGACTTTGATCTTGCTTCGTGTCGCCGCTAAAGGGTGTAGGTAATTAAGTATACCTATACTTAATCTCTTTGTGTCTGGTCGGAAGCGTTCACGGACCATGTCCGCATATAGCCTGTAATAGATGAACATACTAGCAACGTATTGAAAGTGGACGTATTAGGGAAAGCGAGCATTCATGTCTCTACAACTTTGATGGTTCTTCAGTATTAGCTACTTCAACCACTAATACTCGTAATAATTACTTTCATAATTTTGTATTTTAGAGGAAGTAGGTTTAGGAATTAACGAGATATAAAAAAGTAAGTTCACAAACTAGAAACCCGACTACTGAAAAAGTATGAAACAAGAATAATAGTGATACAAGCCATACAAAATCAATTTTTTATTTTGTTTTGGCGTGAATTTTAGTACTGCGGTTGTATATGTGAACGGACACTGAATCACTCTGCAAAATATGCGCACTACATATAAAATTATCCTTCGGGTTTGGACGGTGAATTAAATGAAGCTATGTCCGTGACCCATTTTTGCACAGATGCGATGCAATTTTTTATTTTGTAAATCTTTTTTTTTTGATGAATTTGTTTTTTATAATTATATTTTTTTGTGGGTAGTAGTGCGTCGTTATTTGTGTAATAAAATATTTTACTTTCTTTCTTAGCTGATTTTCAAAAGTGATGAACTTCTGTAGGGATACACATTCCGGTGTGACGGCGAAATTGACTACAGGAAATTATAATACTTGTAACGTTGTGTTCAGATGGAGCACCTCGAAGATTTCGCATCTTGACGGCTTTGTTGGTCCATATTTGCTAACTTTATCCCATCTACTCATGCCATGCGAGCTTCAAAGCATTTTAGAACTTAATTGAGCATGAGCGTGACTTGATTGTGAACCGACAGCCCATATTAGTTAACTGTTCTCAACATTGCTCTATGAAGCGATGGGATCATGTGTGAGTGCTTCCATTCGGAGCGTCAGTACGTAGTTACCCTACTGTATAGATCATGTATACTGTGGCATAACACAGCGTGCAAGGAAAAGTTAATCTAAAAACTTTTCAAAATCACATAGTGCTTTTTCGGTTTAAAATTCAATAAAAGTGAACACTTTTCATCTTAAAAAAATGAACTATTTATTACAAGCTATCGCGTATTAATATACCTACTCAAGCATTTGATACGAATACACAGAAGCTTTTAAAATTACTGCTGTACTTTAAACTTCCAAAAGTGTAGCATTTTCGTATGACGATATATTCAGCTTCGTGACATCGATGTAATCAATCCAAGACTTTGAAGGTAGACAACGAGATGACGGAGTCAAACCATCGAAATTTACTCGGAACTCGTAGCCTCGTAGGCAAACTTTTTCCAGCAGACTGACCTATGCACCGGTTGATTCTACGCAAAAAACAAAACTTTTTTATACGGGGTCGTAATTTTTTTTAGCTAACATACATAGTTTGTAAGATTTTACTAACACAATATATGCAATTTAATTTTAGAATTATTGAAATTTTGTGCTTATGGATTTATACGAGGGTCATTCAATAAATACTTAGCCTACAAAAAGTAAACGAAAATTTTGGAAAAGTGGGAATTTATTTTTCAACATAGTCTCCTTTTAGTTCGATACACTTAGCCGAGCGATGCTCCAACTTTTTTAATCCGTCCGAAAAATAGTTTTTGTCAAACTCTGCAAAATAGGCCTCCGTGGCGGCGGTGACCTCCTCATTCGATCCATATCTATTCCCGGCGAGTGATTTTTTCAGATTAGGAAACAGAAAGAAGTCACAAGGGGCCAAATCTGGAGAATACGGTGGATGGGGCAGCAATTCGTAGCGTAATTCGACCAATTTGGCCATGGCAACGGCAGACGTGTGAACCGGTGCGTTGTCGTGGGGAAACAGCACTTTTTTCTTCGCCAGATGGGGTCGTTTTTTCTTTAATTCGGCGTCGAATCGGCCCAATAAATCGGCATAGTAAAGCCCTGTAATTGTTTTACCCTTCTCGAGGTAATCGATGTAGATCACACCTTGTGAATCTCAGAAAACGGTGGCCATAACTTTTCCGGCCGATTTTACAGTTTTCGCCTTGTTTGGAGCACGTTCCCCGGTCTGGATCCATTGTTTTGATTGCTCCTTGGTCTCTGGTGTGTACCAGTGGATCCAGGTTTCATCGACGGTCACAAAACGACGCAAAAACTCCGCTGGATTCCGCTTAAACAGCGCCAAACACGTCTCCGATGTGGTCTCACGGTTGCGCTTGTTTTCTGGTGTGAGTAAACGCGGCACCCATCGCGCCGACAGCTTTCTCATGCCGAGTTCCTCGTGAAGAATATGATGCACTGTTCCTTCTGAAATGCCTACAGTCTCAGCTAGCTCCCGAACCTTCAATCGGCGATCTGCCAATACGAGATCATGGATTTTTTTAATGTTTTCCTCCGTAGCAGCTGTTTTCGGTGCACCTGGACGTGGTTCATCAAAAACCGACGTACGGCCGCGTGCAAACTCGTTGAACCAATTCTTGACGGTGGCCATCGATGGAGAAGAGTCACCGTACACAGCATCCAAGCGCTCTATGATTTCGATGCGCGTTTTCCCTTCCAAAAATAGGAATCGAATCACCGAACGATATTGCTCTTTTTCCATTTTTGTAAAACCGATCGACACGTTGGCTTCCATAAGTTGTCAAATTAAAACAAATGAAGGGATTGGAATGAAAATTTGAACAAAGAATTTAAAAAGAATGTGCTACACTGTGGTAAAACTCTTTTGAAACTACAGCGCCCTCTGGCGATGAGGCTAGGTACTTATTGAATGCACCTCGTATCTGAAATAAATATCTATTACACGTTTGCAGCTTAGCCTAGTATAATTTTAAAATCTTTCTATTAGCTAAATTTGTAACCGCCTTTCCTATTTCTTTTTTAACCGACTTCAAAAAAAAGGAGGAGGTTCTCAATTCGACGCGAATGTTTTTTCATATGTTATTTATTGTCTACAGATGGAGCGTGCCAACCGTCGTTATATTCTAACTCAAGGTCCCTTGGCATTCACCGTGGGCCACTTCTGGTTAATGATTTGGGAGCAAAATACAAAAGCAATATTAATGTTAAATAAAGTAATTGAAAAAAATGAAATAAAATGTCACTGGTACTGGCCGCAAGCGGTTGGTGAAGCACACAAGATGATATTTAACGATGTCAAGCTAGCCGTCGTCCTCGAGAATGAAGAGGATTGCTGTTATTATTCCACTAGGTTGTTCAAGTAAGTGCCTTTGCCTATAGATCAGTGTTACCAACTCTCAAAAATATTTATCCCCAAAGCTAAAGCTAAAAACCCCCTAAAAAAATAATACTCTGTAAAAATAATAAATAAATTGTAACATAATAAAATAATTGAAACATTTTCAAAACGTTTACAGCCAGCTGCGTCACAATCATTATAAACTTCACAGTAAAAGTCAAGGGTAAAAAAATCCTTAAAAAAATCCCATCCCGCTTATATACCCCCTAAACAATACTACCAAATAATTCGGGCTATAGACAAAGCCGTAGTTCAGCGACATCTCGCAACAATCTGTATTCCTGATTACTGTTTATTATAGCTATAGCAATTTTACTCAAGGCTAGAATTACTTCAAACGCTAGTCAATAAAGTAATATTTAATAAGCAGTAATTTTTAACATCCAGAAGGAACCTTCAGAAAATAGTAGTTGGCGTAGGTCAGTTTGACAACAAAATACCCTTTAGGTGATGGAATAGGCAGAACAAATAGAAAGGAAAGCGTTGAAGCAAAAATAAAGAGGTTTTCAAAGTTTTCTATTTGGTTCAAATTAACTACTTAAATATCGTTTTCTTATGCTGCATCCTGACTATTGTTTTAAACTTTAGAAACATGGTGTGAACAAGTGGTTCTAATATTATCAATGTCACAAATTGTCTTGTCCAAAGGGCGTTAAAATATAGCCAGTCTTAAAAATGGTTGATTTATTTTAAACTGTCCATCGAAGCACTTATCGATCTGCTATTGAAAGAAAATACTGAAGATTTCCACTACAAAAGAAAACATGAAACAAGATTAGACTCAATAAATCTATACTATAAAAAACTCCGACAGGTTAAGAAGTCTATACACATGAAAATATTTTCACGAGACTACAAATAAGCAAATAGAACACAAATCAATAATTTTCAGAATTCTATCTATCTAAGTATAATTTGGTTTCCTGTCAACATGCTTTAGAATTATCCATAGAGTATCCTTTTCATCATTCTCCTGCCCTTATCCCATTTTATTTGGGGTCGGCGCAATATGTCTTTTTCTTCCATTCATCTCTATCAGACGTCATTTTCAGATTTACTTCCTTCTCATTCATGTCATGTTTCACACAGTCCATCCATCTTTTCTTTGGTCTGCCCCTACTCTGATAGCCATCCACATTCATACTTACAACGATTAAAATATGAACATATCATGCAAACACGCATACCATGTCAACGTTTTGTCGACATTAAAGCGAGTTATTCGGGGATGATTGCTTTTTTAACGATTACAGTCACTCTCGACTCATGCCATTGGAAAAGCGTGCTAGGCTAATAATAGAGGTAGTTATAGATTGATTTTTTATAATCGATTTTACATAAATTACTGCAATGGAAAATGAGGTACTCCAATTATAAATAACGAACCACGCACTTGTGTGACTGAATTAAAATTTCTACCCTTTTCCAGTTACACTTAAGTGACGTTAGACCCTTTTCAGTGACACTTAAGTGACGTTAGCGTGTTGGGCTTAGAGAATGCTATAAATAAGGCTATTGTGAATGAAAGCTTTGACTGTTGACTTTGATTCTAAACAACGTATTTGAACTTCACGATCGTGCACGTGACTGGATTATTTTAAATTATTTTCCAATATTTAAAGACATTTATTTCTCAGATAAGCACAGTTACAGTTCACTTAATTTGAGAAAAGTACATAATATTCATATTCATATTCTTTATTTGCATTCCACAATGTACATAAAAATAAAATTTGGTTGGTTACAATCATGTACCCTGTAGGGCACAGCAAAATATAGGAGAGAGGAAGATGGTACTTATGTTTACTTATTGCTTTAATTTATTAATAAATATGGATAGCATATTATAATTTTTAATTTATTAATAATATTTCCTAATATGTATTTAGTTTATTATAAATTATTATTAACTAATAGTTATGGAATTTAATATGTTTTTATTTATAATAATGTGTATATTGTTAATCATGCATAAATCTATGGATCATAAAGACTAAGAAAAGAACATAGTATGTATTTGGTGTCAATATTGTTTTCTAACATATTCTTCTAAGCGTTTTTTAAACTATGTGCTTCATTATGAAAATACTCTCAAAATAATCGTACCGTATTAAACCTCTTTCTCATTTAAATCCTACCCGTAACTAAGTTTTAGAAGGTTCAGAATCGACAAGCTCATGGATTTTTACTTTTTTTACTAAAATATGATTTGTTGTCTTGTCTTATTCGTACAAGAGTTTCCCTTAAAGCGAAGGTTACATCTATTTGTTCTTCACCAGGCTCTACGACCTTGAAAGTGGGACATGCCGTGATATCATGCAGTATCACTACACCACCTGGCCCGATTTTGGAGTCCCTACATCACCAGTCGCGTTCCTCCATTTCTTAAAGAGAGTACGTGAGTCAGGAGTCCTGGATCCTACTGATGGGCCTCCAGTGATCCACTGCAGCGCTGGCATCGGAAGATCTGGCACTTTCTGCCTTGTAGATTGCAGCCTTGTTATCGTAAGTACCTCTTTTATAATTAATCCCCTGATTTAACTGTTAGATTTTTATCTAAAGTGTTGGCTAGATTTATCTAGAGTGAATTGTATTTGTTTTTTGTATTGTCCTAATATAGATTTAGGTGATGTTGTATGTTCGCTTTAGAAAGTTCCAGAAAATACAAAGATGCTGTGGACTCGCTGACCAATTAATGTTTTGTCCTTATTATAATTTCTAAAACAATCTCAATGTCTCAATTTCCGCCAGTATCAGTAAGTAAAATTCCTTCAGTTACCCCTTGTTGGTAATCACTATTGGGACTAAAAATATATTCAATGTTATTTTTTTTTTTAGATAGCATGAAATCACGATTTAATTTCATTTTGCATGTCTTTCAATTATGTATTGCAGAAACTTGCAAGAACGCGGACTGATGATGAAAAAAACAATTGTGAAACCTATATCACTTATTTGAAAATGAATGTATATTTTGTTCTTGCTTACATTTCTATATGCTGTTTCGCAAACGTTGCTTATGCATAAGAAATAATCGGCGATAACTTTTTAACCCTTTAGCAATCAAGACTATCTATCTACTTAGGTACTAAACTAACTACTGTTACTTAGGATTCAATCATCTCAAAAAATATTGAACTTATTTGCCTTTAACGCCATTAGTTTGAATTTAATATAAATGTAACTCAACTAATAAAAATCAATTTAAAATATTTAATCGCCAATAAGAGCCGTGCTGCATATGAAGCCTCCTCAAATATATCGGCCTTAATGAAGTTTAGATCAAGTCTCGCATATTCCAAATGCTTGTTAGAGATGAGCTGAGGGATGATTTTTCGATATCAATGACTACATGACAATGACAAAAAAATATCGATGACGGGAACAATGACAAAATTATCAATGATTTTTCTCTAACTGTCACCGAATCGTGCATTGCATGTTGTCATCTTGTCATAGCCGAAGCCGAAGTTCACGGTCATCCAGTCATGGTCATTATAGAGTGATGATTTTAAGCATTGATGATTTAGTTGTCACTGCGTGACGAAATGATTTTAAAATATCGATGTTTTATACATGTGACATGATATCGAACTCAACTCTAGTGCTTGTGACAGCCGCAGTGCCTAACTGCCTATCAATTTACCAGGTCGAGAAAGAGGGAATAGAGAACTTGAACATGCAGGAGACCTTGCTGGAGATGCGTCGGCACCGTATGGGGCTAATTCAAACACCGGACCAGCTGCGCTTCTGCTACCAAGCAGTCATTGAAGGCACCAAGCGCTTGGATCCCGATTTTGTAAGTGTTTATATACCCATATTTTAAAAGGAACCTAAGTTTGATGGATTGAACCTTTTGGCCATACATTGGCCCAGCATTTTACCATCTTTGTCGGCTTCCAGTCTTAAGATGCGACTGAATATCAGTATCTTACACGGAACGACTGCCATCTGACCTCCGCTACTCAATAACTGGATACACTGATACCCTCAGATTAAACCAGTTGTCACGACTTCTTGGTGTTGATTCCCATAACCACTGTTGCCATTCGTATGACAACCGGGACCAACTGAGGCTATCTTTTCGCTATACTTAACGTGTCGCTGGTTCCGTGTCAGTGCTCTGTTTTCCTTGATCAAAACCTTCAGTTTACGCGAGATGACCAGAAAGTGATATTGGTTCCTTAAAGTTTATAAAAAAATTGTATTGGTAGATATCTTCATTAACGTTCAGTTCCGATAATATTCAGCGCCTATTCTGAACCTACTTTAGATCTAGAATCACATTACTTAGGGTACGAATAAAGTTCCACTACAGCTTTTGAAATGAACCTCGTAGCATTTAATTTTCACATGAACGGTTATTTCGTTTCGATTTCTTGGAACAACACGTTCAAGTGGATATAGTTTGGGCCTAACATTAAACGTAGATTAGCAGTAAAGAACTCAATCTACAAAATTGATAAAAATTAGTTATTGGTACCAAAACGGTCTATTAAGCCTACTTAATAGACCGTTTAGCATTTAATTTAGCATTCCATTTAGCATTTAATAACTCAAAAGAGACTTTGTGTGGATCAAGTCCTTTCTACTAGACTACGTCCAAATATGGACCTGAAGAACATGTATCGAACTAAAGAAAATTTCTCAGCAGAAAGAAGATGAAGATGAAATGGAGGAGAGTATTTACGTGCTGGTTGGGGAAGAGGAGGCTCCGCCACCGCCGCCTCCTCGCGCGGAGAGCCTCACGCGGGCCCCTGCCCGGCCCCTCCCCGCCATACCCGCCAGCGAGTCCCTAGGTAAGTTCTGGAAACTGATCCGACAGCGCTACCGGTCCCGCAATTGAACCGACCGCTTTGTTCTTTAGCTTTTGAATTCCAGGTTGATTTTCGTTATCACCACGTTAATTTGCATTGTCGTCCTCCTTGAGCTGCCCCTTCTTCAATGGGGGGCAGAGTAAGGTTATTAGATTCCTCCGGTTAGAGGCGTTTATTTGATAAGAAGGAAGTCTTTGCCAATTGCTAAGGTCAGGAAAAAGGGACATGTTTTCAAAAAACAAAAACAAAAACCAAGAATATTTTTCAAGAAATGAAAAACATTGATTGATTGATTGATTGAAAACATTGATGATTAGAAAAATATAATTAGATTTATATAATTAGATTTATATATATGTATAATGTTAAATATGCTCCCAAATCGACCGTAGAATTAAGTAGATTTTAAATATTCTTGTTATCCCATTTGGAGAATTTACACGTTTACATTTTTACAGATCGTGAATTTCGAAGCATTTTTACTATTTACTCTTGTTAGATGTCGTTCAGTTGACTAAAACATTTCCTCTTAATAGCGAGTAATGGAAACGCATCTGAAGGTGGTGGAACAGAAGAATCGCAGTATTACTGCTTCTATTTCAGCAAACAGCAGTACATCATCACCTAACCGTCAAAAACCCCCGACTCCAACTAGACAAAGAGCTGTAACTTCTAAACGGCTGAACAGATTTTCATGAAACATAGCTAAGATGATACACGATTAAACTAGCTTTCAATTTTAAAAAATCATTGAAATCGGTCCGTCCGTTTTGGAGCTACGATGCCACAGACGAATACACAGATAAACTACGATAACATGGCGCGCCCCTCCAAATTACTGTTTCAATATTTCTAGTCACATGTCCTTACCGAGCAACAAATCCTTGGATTTGTTTTTGTTTGACGGCCGTCTCAGTACGCACACATGCGTTGTGAGTCTTGGTGGCCCTTTGTAAATACTTTTAAACGTTTTGTATTTTAGACAGGTGCGCCATGTTATCTTAGTTTATCTCTACACAGATACACACACAAACTTATATCACCCCTCTTTTTTGTCGGGGGTTAATAAACATATTGCATGCCACACATAGGGTGGGTTGCACCAAGGGCTACGCTATTGTTACCGTCCAAGTTAACTTTAACAGTAACACTAACTATAGATTTTAACCATCTACTGTTGCACCGTCATTGTAAAATTTAGAAGTTAAAGTTAAAAGTTTGACAAGTGATAAGACGTTTTATATAGGTTATATTCGACGCGTCTGACAGTAGTTACAGATAGTTAACAATAACAATATCCAGCGAAGCGAGGGTTACAGTTACAAGGGTAACGGTTACAGTTAAAATTATGACGTTAGCTAACAATTGCCAAATGGTGCAACTCATTTTTTGCCGGCATGGAGTTTCTTGCCGGTATATGGAGTTTCTTGCCGGTATATGGAGTTTCTTGCCGGTATATGGAGTTTTTTGCCGGTATCTATGGAGTTTCTTGCCGGTATCTTCTCCAGGACCAACTCACTTGGAACCGTGCACCTAGAATCACGACCTTTTGAAAGTGCCTGCAAAGGCCCAGTTGAAATAAAAATCTTTGACTTTGCTTAAACCGGTACTTTAACTGAAGATTCGATGTTTGTTATAGTTAAAGTAAGATGGTGCAACCCACCCATAGTTGTAGACAAGTTACATTGTAAGGATGTTTGAGACTGTGTGTTGTTGAGACTGCCTATTTAGAAAGGAATGCAAGCTTTAATTTTCTTTTATAATTAAATGAAATTAGTTTTACAATTTCGCAGCTTTTTTTACTTTTACACTGCTGCGTGCCGAGCACTTTAGTGCTGGTGTGAAACTATTTTCACCTCAATGTGCCTTGTTTAATGTTGTTAATTTCTGGTCATAGAAACGAGAGATATCGATACGAGGTAAATAATTGGACACTGTTAAGCAGAAAAGATCCAACCAACGTTTATACTTTTGAGTAAAGGCAGTTTAACGTTAGGCAAAGAATTAAAAAATCGCATCATACAGTACCTATTTGAAAGTTAGTAGTTGTATTAGGCCATAACATAAACATTATTCGTAAAATTTTAGAAAACACCGACGCACAATTCTTTCATTGAGGGGTCCAAAATCATGTACTGAATTCATGGTATTAGTTTTCGTTACGATGTCACTACAGTCCTCGAGATTTAAAAAGCCACTTTTGACATATATCATTTGAGTTAATTTGGGATGTGAAGCGTATAAATCTGTTACCAAAAATATCGATTTTTATAATAAATCGATTTAAAATTCTAAGAGTATATAATCGTTTAAAATTATGAATAAAAAATCGAGAAATTCATCAGATAAGCAATTTATTAATGTAGTAGGCACCGCATTTTATATGAAATCGCATTTCTGTAGGTATCTTCATAGAATAATAAAACATATCCATAATTTTATGCCAAAATTATTTATCCATTTGTACCGGTAATAATGGTCCACCAGTTATTGATTCACTTTCGAAGTACTCACATAGTTTCCAAACCAAGTTGTTAGAATCCATGTACCTATAGCCAAGTCAACTTAAAAGCGGGAACAGTCCAAAATCAAGGCCAGCATCACAAAAACAGAGGTATCCGAGAAATACTCGTTGAGAGAACGAACAATTAGTTGGAAAAATCGCGAAAAACTGCACAGATGTCATTGTCATTACTGCCAGTGTCAAGCAAATTGTGATCATAGAGAAATTAAATTAATTATAATAATATAATGTACGTGTCATACAGCCTTTAAAGAGTTTTTAATACCTACGTAATTTTATACTGATATTTCAAACGATTTTAACGATTCTAGTGATCACATCCCTTTATTTAAAAAATAATTGATTGAGAACGTAACCATTTTTATGATATTTCGGTAGTACATAAACATGCATTTTAAAAATATTTCGATGCTATAACAATACTTATGAAATTATATACCATGCGAATTTATACGTATCTCAAAAAATTATAATAATTTCATAATTATTATCAAGTGTATATTCAAAATGGTTTTTAATCACAGCCTATAGTAACATTGTCAAGTTACATGCTATCGTTCTTTAAATCTGTCAAAAGGGACTTCTTAGATCTCGAGGAGTATACACCCTGTATATTTTCAATTTTTATATGCAGTTTGAGAATATTAGGACGAAGTGCCGTACTTACACATCCCTCGTTTCAATGACCTTATTAAGGCCCAAGTGCACCGTTAACATAACAGACGATTATAGTAAAATCAACCGTTTAATTATGAATATTTTTACGGGTAATCGGTCGATTTCTTTTAAACATCTGTTATATTGTTGATGAACATGGCCCTAAGTGTTGTAACTATTAAATTGAACGTCAAATAATATTAAACAATTATCTTGACAGGAAACTTGAATTTATCCGCACCGCAAGAGTCGTCTAGCTCGGATGAAACTCCCCCCACCCCTCCGGCGCGCGAGTCGTCATCCCCTGTGTCGTCTGCCGATGATGAAGATGAAGAACCCGCCACTACGATTGTCGAAAGGTTTGTGACTGAATTAATGAGATGGTCAGACGCTGTGCCTATATTGGATGTGTGCGCCGATGCCCGCGGCGGCGTCATCGATTTCTCATTAATTTCTCGCTATCTCAACATGCAAACTAGATAAACGCATTCATCTGCCTGGCCTTTATCCCAACTACGTTAGGGTCGGCTCCCGGTCTAACCAGATGCAGCTGAATAACAGTATTATACGGAGCGACCGCCATCTGACCTCCGCCATCCAATTACTGGGAGACACTGATACCCTAAGGTTAGACCGGTTATCAGACTTTTTGGGTTGCTGACTCCCGTGACGACTGTCAAAGTTATTCATATGACAACCGGGACCAACTGCTTAACGTGATACTGAGGCACCTTCAAACTAAAACCGTTACTAAACGAAATTTTTCATGAATTGAGTTATCAATGCCATTTATCTAAAATACACGTAAACTGCCAGATAAACTTGTCATTTTTGTAAATTTATAATTTCGTTTACTAACGGTTTTACTTTAAAGGTGCGAAACGGTCACCCATCCAGGGACTGACCGCGATAACCGCAGCTTAACCTCGCTGTTCGACTGACTGCGCGGTAGCCATGTAGCTACGAGCCTCTAGATAATAAAGCTAAAGTTTTGAGTTCTGTGAATGTTAATATATAATATAATTTAATATGTAGGTATATGAATATTTGTTTCCTCCGTCCGTGTGTCACTGCAGGGGTGCCAACTGAAAATCAGCGCTGGGTGTTCGTATCCGCAGCAAATGCTGAGTTGGCAATCCATTTGGCACTGTCATACCGACAGCACATTCTTTTTATTGTTTTATTTACTTTTTTATGTTTGTGCACTGTGTTGTCTGATGTCTAGTCCAAATTTGACGACATGGTTGGCGCAGTGGCTAAGCGATTAGCTTTCTGCGCTACGTGCCGCGGGTTCGATCCCCGCACGGAACAAATATTTGTATGATCTACAGATAGTTGTTTCGGGTCTGGTTGTGTGTGAATGTGACATGTATGTTTGTAAACTGTACCCTCGATACAGGAGAAATACTAGTGAGGGGAAACGATAAAAAAAAAAAAAAAAAAAAAAAAAAACTTTCTTTCTTAATCTTTTCTTTATTTTCCGCAGCACTGGTAGCGAGGCGACGGAGACGCTGCGCAGGCGGCGAACACGTGAACTTTCCGATCGCGTGTCCACCATGAAGCGGAAAGCGCGCGAAGCTGAGCGGTGGCACGCACTCAAGAGGTCGCTCTACAAACCTTTAACTATCACCTTCGGCTTCATCCTCGCCGGAATTATTATTTACACTTACGTCAAACATTAAACGCCTGGTGTGCCTGACTTTCAGCAACTGGTTTTAAATCGGACGGAAAATAAACGGATCCTTTCGTATTGTTTAGTGGATTTTGTTTTTCTTCTGTGATTTTTGAGCAGTTTGTGTCGATGTGACTGATTTTTATGGCAATTGTTATTGCATTTGTTTGTTACTCTTATATATACTGTCCTGTAATTAATGGATAAGTGTGAATTGCAATAAAGCATAGAAAATGGCCATTCAAAAAAATACAAAATAATCCAACTAGTACTTTTTTTTAAACGCTTTTATTAGCTTCACTCGTAACTAACTATGTAAAAAAATCTTGAAAGTTAAATTTGACCCACTACCCGGTTTCCGATTGAGGTGAAATTTTGCATACACGTTTAGTTTGGATGACAAAAGCGTTTTCTTTAGTTTTTTTTTTTAAACTATAATATTTATTTTGTCTATTTTTTTTTTTACTTTTTACGTGTTTAGTTTACACCACGACCGGAAAGTAATGAATTCTATTGCTTTTATAGTAATCTACGTTAACTGTGCCAATCGATAGGCAGTAAATAGTATGACTAGTTATTGCACTTAAAAAATACTAACTTATTACCAGTGCAATTTTTTTTTTTTTTTACCTACTTATTTTAACAGTTTAACTACACATTAAACGGCCTTAATTGAACGGCCATATGCTCTACTGTAAGCCTTTTCAGACTTAGGTTTAAAGCGCACGTATCGCCCTGGCCGTTGCAGATCCGTTGATCAAAGAAAAGAAAGAAAATCAATTTTTTTCTTTCTTTTTTATTTTTTTTATTTATCAACACCACCTCCACTCATGGACTCGTTGTCAACCCGGCCGTTCACTTGTTTGTTTTTTGCTGATAAGTCTGCATTGCAGTATGGAGGTTAATACAAAGAATACCAAATCGCTCGAATTGAGGCGATACTGTGTTACCGCGGCGATAAGTGTGCTGTAACCTTTATCCTTTAATCACCGGACACCCTGTATAATAGTCGTCAGCACGTCCGCTCACTGACTCAAAATCTTAAGTTTTATTAATTTAATCAACAGCAAAATCAGCTAAGTTTTGTTCTCATATAAATTGTGAGAGTATTATATTTCAGTAAAAATAAAATATTTAATTTAAATAAATTTAAAATAAGGTATCCGGACCCTTAATTGGGAAATAACCCGAAATAAGACATCAATGAAAGTCAGGTCACTTCGGAATGTAAGACTGCATACTTTGTATTTAACTTGTCATGTACACACGACATATCAAGTTATACTTTTCCAGTATAAGCTGACCTCGCATTGTACCGGCTTTCTGTACAATAAGAGGTCAGCTTACACTGGAGACGTATAACTCGATATGTGGCTTAGCGTACTCATAGTCGGCGGTTAGTTGATTAGTTATCGATTGAAAGGAGTTCTTCGGTCATTACGCAAGTATCACATTTTAAGTTATTATTCACCAGTTAATATATGCATTAGATTTTACCGACAAACTTACTGCGACAGGAATGTTTGTTCGAAACTGACCGTAGGTAACGAACTTGAGGCCTTGCATAGACAAAGTGCTGCATCAAATTAAATCGAATTTTAATTTCGGACGCAGTAGGTTTGAAACTAACCAACGGATTGAAATATCAAACCTCAAAACTGTCTACGTATTTTTGATTTGATGTTTTTATCTGTTTCAAGAACTCCTTGACGATAATCAATACGTTTGACGTATAGTCTATGTAAAAATGTATTTTTGACAATCACGGGACTTCCCAGCTGTTACCATGCGTTATTTTTCAACTTTAATTCAGTGTTATTTTCATTGCTAAATGTTAATTGGTGACAAATACGTTGGGATCTGTTGCAGACAGTAGTAAATTATTTCACGCATGTTTTGTACGGCCAGTCTTAAACAACGAAATATTGAAAATTATTTGAAAGTAGCTATAAGATTGCTAACTTGTTTTCAATACAATCATGAACAAATTCTGAGATTTCATCTACGGATTTAATTTAATTTTCATGTTTACACGTATTTTAAGTATACGATACCTACTTAATTCACTCCGCAACTTGTTAGTTTTATGAATAGGGACTTTGCAACTAAATTAAAATAAGAAACTAGGTTAAAAAAAATGTGAAAGTAATTAACTGAAAGATTTATTAAAAAATTATACCTTTTTTACTAATTATCTTTAATAAAAAATTACGTAAAACGGAACGTTATTCAAACACCATCATCGAGTTTTCTCGTCACTCCTACGTGTTTCCATGGTAACCACACACACACGCTATAAACGAGCGATGCGATGACGTCATGTCACGTGACTGTGTTTTGGCGCGAAAAGTTTAAGATCATATTTTTATTTGTGATATTTTAATTATACGTGCATATTTTAATTTTAATTTTGTTTTCATTATTTTTACTATGCCTTCAATCTTTACGATACACTAAAACTAATGATACATGCAAGTTCCCTATTGTCTTTAAACCGTTGCCGCGTGATTCATGCGCATGATTCGTTTGTCTGACTGGACACAAATCTATACGGACCTGCAGATTCCACAATAAATAAGTGTAAAAAAATAAAATAAAATATCGAAAAAAATATTTTGCAACCTAAATTTTAAGTGTACTTTTTTGGAAATGTGTCAATTTTTTAATATCACGTGTTGAACTCACGCACTTTTGTTTGTTAAATGTAGTATTTTTCCTATTTTATTTAAAGATTACGATCAGTTTTTTATGTTTACAAACAAATTAATGAGCTTATTCTCAATTTAGAGAATTTTTAGGGTTTATGGATGTGATCGCGTTAGTGATAGGGTAATTGTATTTTATAATAATTGATGGCCGATGGATGGAAACAGGCAAGCGGGAAGTAAAGGACTGCAGTCCTCGATAGAGAACAGATTTGCTAGGTGTGCAGAAGGGGAGAACAGAGGGGCTAAAAAGGCCGCTTTAGATGAATCACAATATGATTCGTATCACGAATGTCAAAATATCTACTTAATTGATGACTCTTAATGTCATGCGCATAAGGTTCATATTCAGTAATCATCTGTTTGACAGTTACTATGCAGATCAGTAGATGAATTGCTCAATGTGGCCTTTTTAGGCCTCCAGGAGTTATGCTCAGTTTTACTTTCATATTTTTTTATTGTTTTCAATGCATTTCTGTATTATTTAATCAATTTTCTATGCGATATGTTAATACAATTATCGACTCAAATGATTTAACTGTTTACATAGAATCATTTAAAATATAATAAATTACTTTACTTCAAACTGACAAATAAACTGATCTTAATTTACCACCGCGGTTACTTTCTTAGATTCTCGAGGGAGACTTGAATCGCGGTCGTTTTACGGTTTTTAACTTATAACGGATAAGTTTCGTATGAGTTATAATATATTTTATAGATTTTTTTATCCATAAATCATAAGTACGCGTTACGCTTCACATTTACCCCCAAAATCGTGTTTTAAATAAAAAAAACCTTGATTTTTAACAAGCCGCGTAGAAATCGAGAAAATCGTGTAACGTCTATTATAATATTTTTTATAAATCCTGTTAGTTAAAACGCTTTGGCACATTGTGATTGGGAACTAGGACTGATCGTGGATATCACGGAATATTGGAAAGGAAAGACGGGAAAAAGAGTGCAATAATTTTTCAAAAAAATTATGCACCAACTTCCGTTGCATACGTCCCAAAATAAAATTAGGTATAGGTTGGGGTTCGAAGTTAAAATTTTGAAATTCGGTTTGTTAATTTCAGGTTTAAAACGGAGGACGATAAGAAAGAACCGTGAGAAGACTGAGGAGATTAGGTAAAAATAAAAATAAAGTTTTGTTAAATTTTTTATAACATATCTCGGGATCGTGCGTCTCGGTCGGTAGGAGCGAGTATCAGGAACGCACTGTTACTTACAGACGTTCGATTACGTTTCAAAACATTACTGTTTACTTACATAAAAAGTCCGTTAATTGCCGTCCGAATTATTTTTACAAAATATATTTTTTTATCTTTCCTGTCATATACAATTCTAAGCATATTTGATTTGAATTTGATTTAGGAAGATATTTTTTACGTATTTTTTATGTTTGACGTCATTAACGGGATTTTTATTGGAATTTGTATAAAAGAAAACAAACATATTTTTCGTACACCACTTTAGTATTGTTTTTGCATGTCTGAGCAATTTTATTTGTATAGTTTGCATTTTTTACATATTACAAACCATTTCCTTTCCCCCTATTGCTTGTTTAGGCAGCTCCGAGTGAAACAAAATATATTTTTGTAAAAAAAAAAAAAGTAAAAAGTCCGGACGGTATTTTTTTCTTTCATATTTGAGTTCTCTGATCATTGTGTCTAGGTTCAGTATGAACGTAGTTGCGCGGGCGTGTAAAATAATATGGGACAGCATATTTACAAGCAATATTATTAATTACCAAAATCTAGCAAAATCGATTTTGTTATTGTAAATCGATTGAAATTCGATGAAAGTGGCCAGGACTGATGGCACTTGTCGTTTAACTACGTAATTGCTAGTGACGCCCGTGCAAATCGATATAATTCAGTTACACCATGTTATCTTATTATTTCGAATATTCAAACTGTAAATACATCTACACACTAGATTTTAAGATTACGATTATTTAAAATTAGTGTAATAAAAATAGTTAATAAATTGTACCTTTATTGGGGAAGAATTAATGATTTTTTTTGCAGATTTTTTTTAAATATAATATATTAGTTAGGGATGTGAATGACTCCGAAGGCGTGGTAATGTCCTGTCAGTTGCCATTCGGTATTTTGCCGTGATTCTTAATAAGGCAGCCTTCAGACAACACTGACTTTTGATAAAATCACGAACAGTCTTTATTTTGTTTTTTATAATCCACTAAAAGGAAGCATATATCTCAAAAACTAAATAAGATACAGAAAAAACCCGCTAAGTGCGAGTCGGACTTGCGCACGAAGGGTTCCGTACCATCATCTATAAAAACTGCAAAAATATATTAAATATTTGTTTTATTCTGTTTTTTAGTATTTGTTGTTATAGCGCCAATAGAAATACATCATCTGTGAAAATTTCAACTGTCCATCTATCACGGTTCATGAGATACAGCCTGGTGACAGACGGACAGACAGACAGACAGACGGACAGCGCAGTCTTAGTAATAGGGTCCCGTTTTATCCTTTGGGTACGGAACCCTAAAAAGGGCTAGAAAGACCGACGCGCCTTTTTGCCTGATCACGCCCAATGAACTTAAAATCGGTAAATTATCAGATGACTGCCTTTTAAAGAATCACGGCAGTATTCTCTATTCATCATCTGACCGAGACTACGTCTTGCCACTATAATTATAATATTGCATGATCCTCCCGTGACAATAAACCCCTACCCTTTATTCCCCAATGGAGGTAGAAATCTAGACGTTCTAATAACTACGTGATGGCGAGGCACATTCATTATAAGGGGGCGTACTACGAGCTATTATAGCAGGCCAGAGATTGAACTGCCCAGATTTTCCAGTATAAGCTGACCTTTCATTGTACGAAAAGCCTATACAGTGCGAGGTCAGCTCATAATGGTAATGGCTGGGCAGTTCCATGTTTGCGCTGCTATAAAAGTAAGCCCCCAGGTATTGACTCAAAATAGACAAACCTAATGAATGGCGCTCCGTTAACTAACAACTATACAGAATGGATGTTTCAACACGTATAAAATTGAACGGGCAGTATTATTTAAAGTTTGAACAGCCGGATTTTTTATCAAAATTAACGAATTGTTTTTTAGTTTTGACAGCTAATCTACTAGAAATGTTTGAAATTATTATAAAGTAGATAAAAACCGGTTGCCATAATTGAATTTGTTGTACAACTTAACAGCAGCCTGTAAAAAATGTAACACCTGTAAGATTTGGAAATTGAATGAAAATGATTACTATGCGTGGCATGAAGAATGCACTCAACTGTAAATTCGATAAGGATTCCTATGTAATAACTGACATATATAATTTTGTCAAACGATGTTTGCAAATATAATTTTAAGGCCCATGTTCACCGACAACATAACGGACGATTAGAACTAAACCAGCCGTTTAAATATGAATTTTTGTGTGGGTAATCGATTTCATTTTACAGTGCCACAAACTTATCTGACCCGCAGGGTAATCACGATAGGTATACATACATTCGATTCGATTTCGATTCGCAATCGGAATCGATTAAATTTTGACAGTCCAACAAACTACATTGCGCGGTAAGCTTTTAAAACCACTACGCCCTACAATTTGAGCAACTCAATGAACACTGTTCTAGTGTCAAAATTGAGTCGATTCCAATTACGAGCGTGCATCGTGATTAGGTAGCGGGTCATAGCGTCGCTGCCGTCGCTTTTACCAATGTCATCTCCCTACTAAAATGACATTTTGAAGTCATTTTTGTTCTGAAGCGACGTTAGTTCCAATTGTCACCGGGTCAGATAAGTTTGTGGCACTATAATCGTTTGTTATATTGTCGATGAATATGGCCCTAAGTGTCGTAAGCAGAAGACGTAAAACAGAATATTCTATGTTAGAATGATCACTTGTCACTTTGACTACACATCAACTAACACAGCGTTATGCTACGGTATTCTAAAAATATGTACTTATTTTAGCTTACCTGTTGGTGGTACGAATTCAAATCTATCTTCAGGTTACACTTTCATACAAAAGCGCCAGTGGATGTGTTGCGGTAACTGATCAGCTTAAACATTCAGAGACGACTGAGACGAGTCTAAGCGTGAACTTACGCTTCCATCTGTCAAACTTACGAACAAATCAAGTTGATTTTGACAGATGGAAGCGAAAGTTCACGCTTAGACTCGTCTCTGAATGTCAGCCTAAAACCTCTTATTATTCTGTAGTTTAGAACGGAGATAAACGCTTACATTACAAAAGATGATTTTAAGCAAGTCTAATATAACCAAGGTTTAAAATATATCCGTCACTTTCTAACGACATATAACAAAAAGAGACGGGGCTATCTTAAAACCTGGGTTTTACAAAACTAGTTTTAAACCATCTTTTGTAATAATAAGACAATAAGGGCCATATACACATACAACAAACAGTTGATTAAAATAAAATCGGTCAATTACCCATACAAAAATGTATGTTCAAACGGCAGATTTTGGTCTAATCGTCTGTTATGTTGTCGGTGAACTTAGGCCTTAATCGTCTCTCCTACGTCTGGGTCGTTCATTTCGGAGGTCCAAGTTTTGTAGTTAACGGTTCGAATCTTGTGTTGTGTGTGACGTCATATTGTTAGTTCTGGCCGTTTGTCGATTTTTCTAGGGCTGTGTTGCTTCTGAGTATGGGTTCGGCCACTACCGTCTCAAGTCGGTTCAAACGCATTTTAAATTAACGGTTATTTCATACACTATATAACAAACGTACAGCGCCACAAACTTATCTGACCCGGTGACCAAAATTGGAACTAACGTCGCCATAGAACAAAAATGACTTCAAAATGTATTTTTTGTAGACAGATGACATTGGTAAAAGCGATGGTAGCGACGCCATTACCGGGACAGATAAGTTTGTGGTACAATGCCACACTACCTGCAGGTAACATGCACCAACACACTACACACTGCCAAAAACGGAAGAGAGAACCGAGGTCAAAACTATTTCTTTATCATTATCTCTCTCTATTGTTCATTTTGTCTTCTTTCAAGGAGACAAAGAGTGGATAAAAAGTTTGACTACCCACTATGTTAGTCCTGCTGCAAAAAGTTCTTATTAGGTACCAAATGTGTGCGCCAATGCCGGCTTCGGCGTCATCGGCGTCATCGGCGTGGATGGTCGGACAGATACGGTTGTTTTAGATACAATGCAGACACATACTAGTAAACTAAACACTAGAAATGTCTAAATATATGCTTATTGGCTTATTTCGACGTATTTTGTTTACGCAAATTCAATAAAATACCATTTTTATATAAACTTATTTTAAATAGCGCGTTTTGCCGATAACTTTATCCGTCACAGTCATTTGGCGAATAAGTCTGCCATATTTTGTTTTTAATAAGATTTTCACCATCCACGCTGATGACACTGATGACGCCGCCGCCGGCATCGGCGCACACATCTAGTAAGTACGGTATTATTCCTGTTGACCTTTCACATGACCAAGTTGAACACAAGACTACATTTTTTATCAGAAATTGAAGTACCTACTTATAACCAATTCAGCGATTTTCTGCAATAGAAATAAACAGAACGTATGAAGGTATGTTTTACCAGTGGCGTGCACAGACATTTCTTATATATATATGTTTGTTATATATATATATGTTTCTTATATATAGGCAAAAAAACTTGGTGTTGTATTGTCAAGTTAAATTATGTTTGTGATTGGCCACCCCACCCTAAGACGACACTGATCCAAATATCCTTAAATTAACTGTTATTACAGACATTAACTTTCGTATTACTTAATACTAAATTAATCAAGGTAGGCAGTGTCTTTTTGTCTATGGAGTGCACTCCTGTGTTTTACAAATTAAATCGTTATGTTTGAATGTCAGATTAGAGTTGAGCTGGTTAGAACTAAAACGTATTCCTAAGGACTATTGTATGATACTAAAACCTTGTTTTTGGTGACGTTTATTCGGTTTTATAGAATACTCGGAAGCTTATTGACATACCTACCCTATCTAAAAAGATACCTACAATGTATTTGTATGTATACAGGATTTGACAATCTCCTCTCGAGATCTAGGAGTTTCTCTTATAGTTATATATGTCATTTAATGTAGCACTAAACTATGTATAAGTACATACGTACTGTCTGTAATCCAATGAACATAATAAAATGTTATTAAATTATGCACTTGTTTCTTTTTATTCCTGGCAAAACTACCTTTAAATGTAAGCTAAGAACCTTACTAAGAACACACAAAAAGTCTGTCGTAAATTGGCACACCAAGCAATGTTAATTGGTAACACTGAAAATGAAAATTAATTATTGGTAAATGGCAACTTTAACAGTAAAACAACTTTTATGCTATAGAAAATCAGTATAATATGAACAGCAATAAAGAGTCAAGTTTTATTCACCATTGTTTAGAAAATATAAATTATCGCTCATGACTACTACGTAATGTAGGTAGTTTAAATACATACAAGTCCACTGCAAGCACTGCAATGCATGTTATAATGTGATACATATTATAATTGACGCAAACGTCTCTACTATACATGTAGACATTTAAAAACGCGTCACAACACAGATTTAAATGAAATAACTATTATATACATATATCCATATAAATTAAACAATGACGATTTCACAGCATCATCACATTATTATATAATAATATATAATCATATTCTCCGCACACTTTCAGTGGCTGGAAAAAGCTATCAAGAGATTATTTACATTTTATAACTCTGTTCGGTAACTTGAAAGAAGTATGTTTGTTTCATACATGATCTTAAGCAGCGAACGGTAAAGAGCATAATACAAATTTTGATTATTAAAATGAATATAATAACGATGTGACCGAGCTTCAAAAACTGCACGGGTTATTTAAATATTGTGTGAAAATCGTCGCTGTCTCGCTTTACGTCGTAATATATATTATTTAATTATTATATGATAGTAGTACAAGAAGACGTATTACACAAGACACTTTATAAATGTACAATGGATGTATCTCTACAATAATAGGTATAGAACTGTAGGTTATCATAACAAAATACCAGAATTTTTAGATTTCTACCCCCAATATTAAAAAGAGTGATATTCTCATGATATGTCGTTAAAAAGGGCTTCCTGGTGATTATATTTAATATAAAAATCATATATATTTTAAAGATATTGTTTTTAGATATTCTTAACACATTTAGTTTTTTATAAACATTGAATTTACGCATACTTTGCCTTACAATATAAAATGTATTTACATATTATACAGCGTGAAATAAAACTGATCAGCCATTAGGTATTTTAGGAGATCAGATCCATGGAACTGAACAATTTTCCCCCAGGAACTTAATGTAGAATGTGTGTAGAAATTTCAATATTGAATTGAATATTGATTTTTCTTACAAATAATTCTGCTATTTTAATCGTGCTAGAATGGTCACGTAATTGTTGGCTTTTACAATTTTGTTCAACCGATTTTGACTTCTATTGCTTAGGCAATAGTAGTCAAAATCGATAGAATCGAGACTTAATAACTGGCAAATAACCGACTTTTACTTCTATTAACCACGCAATAGAAGTCAAAATAGGTTGAACGATACTGCAAAAACCAACAAATACGAGACCATTCTGACACGATTGAAATAGCAGACTTGGGGGCCCTCATTACCTCCTACAATAATTATGGCAGGTCAGTTTTATTTCTCTCAGTTTAACATTTGATGTTTTATCGATGCAGTGCGCGACATAGGCGTAGAATCTGTACAACCATTGAGCTTGTATACTCGAACTGTTATTCTAGAATGAATATCAACATTTTAGTATTTACAAAAGAAAATATTACAATCATGATGAGCGGTCATGTTAAGTCATGTATGTTTTACATCAATTTAGCAGACAGCATAGCCAAGAAAACATAATTCAGTACAGTTCGACCACGTTATCCGTGAACAGAGTGATGGCGCTGTTGGCTAAGAAAAAGCATTTTTGACAAGACTTCAACTGTCAAATCGTATGAATTTGTTGTAGTTCCATTTTCTGCCACTTCACAGATAAGTTGGTAGTACTGTACCTACGTATTTTATATCACATTGGCTACGTTTTGTATTAAATTTTTCGGTGTGAAAGTTGCTCGTGCGAATGTCGCTCGGGTCGCCCGAAGCCGTTCAATTATTCTCAATAATTGAACGGCTTCGGGCGACCCACAACTGCGATAAGCAAGTGACCAATCGAACGACCTCAAAATATTTGCCAAATTCAATGACTATAGTCATTGGTCAGTTGACAGCAGTGCGACTTGTGCGATCGCCCGACGACGCCTGCTCAAATTACTGAACGGTTTATTAAAACTGATCACTAAGATTATGTTTCAATATTCAATCTTCGCATCGATTTCCCTTCGGATAAAGCCATCAAAACCACGTGATTTTCTAAGTTTCTTTGCTAAAAACTGATTGCATTTAACCCTAAACTGTAACGAGCCTACACAGTACACACCGCACTCATGCAGATAAAATATCGACGGTTGCAAGCCAATTTGTACTAAGCTATTTTTTATTTATTTATTTATGTACACATATACATAATCACACAAGGAAACATGGTAATAAAAATGGTACAGACATATAAGCACAATGGAACTACTTATTTCTAATGAAATTTCTTCCAGTAGTCAGTTCAGTAGTAGTGGTTTTATTGTTTGTTTTTATTTATATATATATATATATATTTTCATTTACATTTTCCAAATACGAAATATTAAATATTTTTCCTGTAACATTAAAAAAATGTCCCTTAGTACAAATAGGCTTTCTACCGTCGATATGTTAATGTTAGTCACAAATATATAAAAACGTGGTTTCCACGTAAAACTTCTTCTGAAATTGTATATACTACGTCAATAGAAAAATACAGGATTTATAAAACGACAGACTACAGAAAAATATTATTTGCATATAAATATAAGGTCCTACCTTTCTAATCCCGATCTCTTTAATGGGTTATTGTTCTCATCATTATGAACAACTTTTACTATCGGAACAACCATGAAATCGCGAAAAAGAAACTGCTGACCCATACAAATAATTCAATATCACTCGAGATTATTTTCACGAATTCAGGGTTGGTCCCATCCTTAGTAAAACTTGTTTATATACAATAACCCCTTGAAGGGGTCGGGATTAGACAGGTAGGACCCTTGTATAGAGAGTAGAGGATCACAAGTAGGTTTTTAATGTCATATAGTGTAATCATAGTTTGGACCATAGTATGATATTATGATTTAAATCATATAATACAGGGTGACTGGTTGGACGAGGGAAGTATTGATGGAGGGTATTGTATTCATCATTGTGAACAGCTTTTACGATGGGACTAACACGGAAATAGCGAAAGAAAAATCTGCTGTTCCATATAAATAATTCAATATTACGGAACAGCTGATTTTCTTTTCACGATTTCAGGTTTGATCCCATAGTAAAACTTGTTCATAATGATGAGTACAATACCATCCTTCAATTTTTCCCTCGTCAACTAGTCATCGTGTATAATTAATAATAATGTTTTTTTTTTTAGAACTCGCCATCTTACAGGAAATTTTCACGACATTCATAAATTACAAACAACGATTTTCGTCTAATTTAGACTTTTGATAGTATAAATATTGAAGAGATCTCAAAGTGCACAGACACAAATGCGATACTTCAACTGCAATGAAATTAATGAAAGTATGGTCAGGTAAAGTCAGATCCTTTAAAATGTTTGCAGTTCTGCATAATACATACAGGATATTTTTTTATGTATTGCGCATAATTTGTAGAGTGATTCAGTCATTGTTCCTTAATGCAACCGCAGTATTGGGATACATTTTAAAACATAACGAAATTCGACTCAGTAGGAGAGACACGCCTATTTAACTAGCGCAAGCCATACAAAATCAAATTTTTATTTTGTTTTGGATTGAATTTTTTTCTGCGTTTGGGAACGGACACTGAATCTCTGCAAATTTTGTGTACTACATAGAAAATTATTCTGTATGTACATGGTAATAAATCTGTACTTACGTATAGACACTAAATTTGTTTAGCTTGCTTTATCAAAAACACGACTTGAAAACACTTATTAACCACAAGTGTAAACTTGAAGCTTACAATCATTTAATATAAAAATACAACACGATATGGTACATAGTCTTAGAAGTGAAGTTAGTTTAAGTATAACTACGAAAAATCATAGTTTAATTAATAATATGTACAACGTTGACAGGATATGTGACCTTGTATATTAATTTTAAAGCAATTGTAAGGTCGGAGAAAATTTCTAGTTACATGATTTCACTTTGTTGAGACACTTTAGAGCCAATTTCGTTTTCAGAGGACGTAATTTTATGACGCGCCGATCATATTGCAGTGACATTCGAATTTGACGCGAACGTATCTCACTGAAGCTAAAAGAATACCAAATGTGGTTTTGATCAAAATTTAACTGCAACTGCGCGGCAACTGCATTTCTTTAGTTACGTGAATTACCCGGCAGTAAAGACGTTTACGATACGGTATATATTTAAGGCAACGAATTGAACATGTTGGCGACTCGGAACTCAATTTTTCTGAGAAATTAAAAAACAGTCGGATCTGATATTTATGTACTTCATTTAACATGTCTTTGAGATCATTTTGGTAATTAATTTACATTACTGTTAGTCTGTATCATCCCACTGCTGGGAAAAGGCCTCCCCCCTTGATTTCCATGCTGTTCTATCCTGTGCCAGTGATGACCAGTAGGCTAATTCACGTAATTAAAGAAGTGCAGTTGCCGCGCAGTTGCAATAAAATATTGATCAAAACAACACATTTGGTAATCTTCTTCTTCTTCTTTCGTTATGGCAATTGAGCCGATGTCGACTATTCTGCCATTTGGTATCCTCTGAGCTTCAGTGAGATACGCTCGCGTCAAGTTCGAGCGTCACTGCAATACGATCGGCGCGTCATAAAATTACGTGAATTACCCCTCTGTCCTTGCTGAATGTGTCTAGTTCGTCCCGCCATCTCTTTCGCGGTCTGCCGCGTTGCCGTTTACATGATATGTTTTATTGCTCTACATGATTGATATAAAAAACTTATGTTTTATTGCTCTACATGATTGATATAAAAAACTGCGGGACCAATATTTGCCTCTAAATGTTCGTAGTCTAAACACACTTCAATATGGTAATTGGATTTTATAAAATTATTGATAGTCTGTCAGCTAGCTCGCACGCGTTTTTGTATGCAGTCGATTTACTGCATCGCTTTAATAGGGAAATGATGAAAGCTTTCATATTCGATATCATTTTAATATCGATCCAAACCTATGTTTAGTTCTGAAATAAATTACCAGAAGAACGCATCAAGAGGGAACCGATATCGGCGCTAAAGGGTCGATTGATTCTTATTAAATATACTTATGTATCAACATTACGTATGTTGTCTGTATAAAAATATTGGACCAGTGTAAAACTCTTTATATTACTTAAAAAATCGCTTCTGCTGGTTATAGTAGATATAAAAGTATGATCGTTGCAAGGGAAAAAAAGGAATCCATCATATCCTAAGACCCCGCTTTCAAGACAAATTTCATAAAAAAAAAAACGTTCTCATTAAAATCGTTACAACTTTAATACGTCCCGAAACTTTCATTTACATACTATTTAATCAAAAAACTTTCCTTAACGTTCGAAATCCCCAACAGTTAAAATAGACCGAAATATTCAACAAGCTAGTTCCTAATTTTAATATTTCTCTTTTTTTTTTCAACAATTTTCTTCTCAACAAATCAGGAAAAAGCTGCCTTTAAAGACCAACAATTTCAAAAATCCAGCTCATATGCAATCCAATTTATATAAGATCCCACTTTAGTAGCGGAGATCTCTTCATTACGACCAACTTTTAATAGGGAGCAACATTGAAATCACGACAAAAAAACTGCCGTTCCATACAAATAATTAATTAACTAATAATAGTACGACTAAATGTATGGAACAACAGATTTTTATTTCGCGATTTTACTGTTATTTCCATAGTAAAAGTTTTTAATAATAATTAGTGCTATAACCCCTACGGACTTCGCTATTAAAGTAGGTCCTACAATAGTCTTTTTTTAAATTCCCACTGATACTGTACTGCAGTAAACATTTTATGTCCATAGATAAAATATAATCTCGTTTTACCTATCGACAAAAGTCTTTTTAGTAGTACATATTTACAAAATCGAGAGAATTCTCACATTATTCTACCATTAGTATACTTCGTTTGATACTTTAACATGTTTCATAACTAACAGAATCAATACATAATCATTTTGTGTTCATTCATAGAGAAAATTTGCTTGCAGCAATAATATAAAGTTCGATACTTCTCAAGTTCACCAATATGACGTATATATTATTTATAACATTTATATTTAAAATCACTGTCTATGACACGCACACGAGGCCCATAAATCTAACATCGATGTACACATACACATATGGGGTCATCCATAAAGTACGTCACACTAATTTAGTGATTTTTTGAGCCTTGTCCCAGTTGATCACATAGAGTCCTTGTCACAGTTGATCACATTTGTACTTTGCAATTTTACATCTAGAAATTATTAAATTAAAACTGCAGTTCCAAAATTAGTTTTATTTCCATTAAAATTATTTTTTAATATGATTTTGAAATGTGACGTCACGAAACTTAGGACCCAGCCCTTGTCACATAATGTCACACTTCGTCGACCCCTTCCCCCTTAACATGTCACGTACTTTATGGATGGCCCTATTTACCCGGATTTAACGAAACCGATTGATAAATGGTACTCTCACATTTTATCAATCGATATCGGTAAATCACTAAGGGCTAAGTTCACCGACAGTATAACAGATGTTTAAAATTAAATCAGCAGATTACCCATACAAAAATTCATGTTTAAACGGCTGATTTTACTCTAATCGTCTGTTATGTTGTCAGTGAATTTGGGCCTAAGAATCCTTATAAAAACAGTAAAGTGTTAAACAACGTGTCGATGAAACGGTCGCACCGTTACATATAAATTTTAACTTAAAATATATTATTTACAAATTATAAAATCTTTAAAATTATGGGTATATGTCAAAGAAATGGCGTGTGATAATCAGAGAGATAACGAACACAACCACATAAGGTACAATACCTTTTAAAAAAACACTAAGGCTTCAAAAATGTCGTTATAAAAATCAATATACAGGGTTATTTGTAAAACACCGGCAATGCTTTAAGGGGTGAAACTACTCATCAATATGAACAAGTTTTACTATGGGACAAAACAAAAAATCGCGAAAAAAAATTCAAACTTTTCATACAAAAGATTCTTTCTTCTTTCTTTTTGTTAGAAAACGTTGCCCCTCACTAGGATTTCTCCTGTATCGAGGGTACAGTTTACAAACATACATGTCACATGCACACACAACCAGACCCGAAACAACTATCTGTAAATCATACAAATATTTGTTCCGTGCGGGGATCGAACCCGCGGCACGTAGCGCAGAGAGCTAATCGCTTAGCCACTGCGCCAACCGTGTCGTCAATTAACCTTGCTCCATCAAAATGTATGAAAAGTTTGAATTTTTTTTCGCGATTTCATGGTTGGTCCCGTAGTAAAAGTTGTTCAAATTGATGAGTAGTTTCACCCCTTAAAGCATTGCCGGTGTTTTACAAATAACCATACCATGTATATAGTGACAACAACTTAAAATGAATGAAGAATCTAATTCATTCACTGCACCTTGATATGAATATGAAATATATCGGCAACTTACAAGAAAATTGTAAGTAATCTTTTTAAAATATAATATACAACTTGTATCAGAAATGATTGGTTATATTCAAGGGTGTGCATCAGACTATGAAACTGAACAACTTTCTCTATAGGTCCAACATAGTTATCGCGAAAAAATTATCAGCTGTTCCTTAGAAAAACTTCAAATACCTACACGATCCAAACGTATGGGATAGCTAATATTTTTTTTGCGATTACGATTGCGATTACGTGTTAGTCCCATAGAGAAAGTTGTTCAGTTTGATGGCCTGATCCACACCCTTAAATATGACTAGACTAGTGTAGATCGTAGTCCCTCGTCGCAAATTACACGATCCAGTAGAAATACTGGCTACGCAAACATTATTGAAATGGGTCTATGCCACCCGAAATAAAGTTTTAAACTATTATTATAATCAATTATTAATCTTCTACTTTTATATGATATGTACGTATATTATACTAGATGTTTTATTAAATTGTACACAGTAGTAGGGGTCATTGTTCTCATCATTATGAACAACTTTTACTATGGGACTAACACAGAAATCACGAAAAAAATATCTGCAGTTCCATACAAATAATTGATATAACTCAACTAAATGTATAGAACGGCTGCTTTTTCGCGATTTCACGGTTGATCCCATAGTAAAAGTTGTTCATAATGATGAGTACAATAACCCCTTAAAACAGGTGTCCTGTTAAAATATACAGGATGTATATATAGTTCTTAGTTTTACGTATTTATGAGATAATTCGCGACTGATTACAAAAGTACAACAAGAAAAATAATTACTCTTTAAGGACTGTCCTACTAAAAAGACAAATACAGAACTACCCTAACATAATATATCGTAGCATCACACATTTCCCAAAGATGTACTTTATTACACCAAAACAAAGTGCCATCAAATAGAGGGAGAACTTATTGCCTTTAAAAGTCTGCTACTGAGAATTTATTTATAGAAAAACCCAGCAAAACCCAGGTTTCGAAAGCAGGACCACTAGATCGATAAGACAGTCAGTAATTTAATTTAAGCACAGAAAACATTGTACTCGGACCGACCAAATCTTAATCCGCAATTAGGTAAAATAATAACAGTTTAACAATATCAATGGTTAGAAAAATATGACCCTATAAGTAAGATGCATTCGTAATAATAGTATCCCTACCATGTTCGAGATCCAGGAGTTAATAATAATAAGATATACATGTCACCAATGTCATGTCAGTTAAAATTCACCTACTTCACACGGATTGATTCATTTGAATATTTAATAATTCTTAAAAACAACTATTACGTAATTCAAAATACACATAACATACGAAGTTTCCAAAAAGTTGGATTCGATTCTCAAAAGTTTAGAGTACATCAAGTACATCATCAATTAGAGTACATCAAGTATCTATCCAAGATAAATAAAATATCAGAGTTGCCTGATATCTATACATATAGATTATAAACAGTACGCATTTCAAAATGGCAAGTTTCAACAGTGAGGCCTAACTCACACAAAAATTTCTCATACTTCGCTGCAAACAGCCAATCCACCAAAAATCATACCTAAAAACGTTCGAAAATACATTCGTAAAAACACCGCCAATTCACTTTTGTTACAAGTACGGGCTCCATACCCACCATTTCTTTGACAAACGCCTCACACCATTATCGAAGTCTTTGCTTCACCGAGCGTTAGTATTCGAATCGCTCTCTGGACCGTCATGATACTCATGAAAGCAGGGCACGATGCAGAGGTTGGTGCGGCATTCAGGGCAATGGTACTGGGTCTTCCGTCGTAGGATCCTGCCGCACTCATCGACGGTGTTCCAGCAAAAGTTGCAGCTGAGTGGAGGACCTGACCTGACGGCTGGAGTATGGCTGGCGCGCTGGGTCTGCGACGTGTCTGACGCTGCGGACTCGAAGGAGGCTGACGTGGAAGTTGCTGTTGTGGTGGTGGAAGATTGTCGTTCGGCTGTGGACACTGCCCTGATGAGAAGAGAGCTTTCTTGGTCTATGCGAGGCTTCCGTGTTAGTAGGCTCTGGGGAGTAAAATAGAAATTGAATCATAATACCTATTTTAGTCTTGAAGTTAAGGGGATAGGCTCAACGGCCTTAAAATACTGGAAAGGGACAGCAGTATATATTTCCTCACGGGAGCAATGAGACAACAATAAAAGACCGTAAAATCAACAAATTGTTAAAGAAAACATTAGTTCATTACAGATTTTTTGATGTTGGTAAAATGCATGCAGTTAAAATGATTTGTTATAGAGAGAATTTGCAATTTAGGTTTTAAGTGGCCCTATTTTAAGTTTTTTTTATTACATATTGGACAAATTTATAAAAAAATGCAATGTCTTTATGTAGGTATAACATAAATATTTTTTATATGGCCAATGATTCTTCAATAAACTTTTTTAACATAATGTATTTAAACTATGTAATTGATTGATTACTTTAATATTACCTTAGTAGTGGTATACTGCGGGTAGGAATCGTGTTTCTGTAGTGTCGGAGTGGTCTTCGGTACGGCGGTGGTGGGCAGGGTCGGTTCTGATGCTTGCTTCCGTATGATGCTGTCGTCTGGGACGCGAGACTGTCGTTTGAAGTGCTTCGTACGCCGGTGTCGACTGCCCTCGATGCTTGGGCTTGCTGGAATTATATAAAGCTTTTGAGGTAAGTGAGGCAGAGAATTTGCTACTTCCTTGTCGCAGACACCCACGGGTCGTGCGTGACTGATGGGTGTCGTAAATGGTACGGAATAACGTCAAGAGGATGGCCAGCAGCGTCCTCCGTTTTGCTCATAACGTCGCACTGCCAGTCCACCTGCCAAGCGTAGGTAGGTACCTAGTGATTAAGTGTGCATCCCATTGACCGTTATTAGGAGGCGTATTCAGCAATAAGTTTTTTTAAAACACAATTATCGATATTCTAACGTTATAAAATGGTTCCCGCCATTTGTATACCTACTTTTGTATATTATACCTAAGTATCACACATGGTTACTATTGCATTTGAAAAGTGCTAATTTAAGAGGTGGTGCTTTCTATTTTACATTGAGTGATCAAGTTATTCCTCGGAGATAAGCAGTAGATAACATTCAACAATGTGTATACGTATACTACAATGATCAAAATGCCAGCAAAGCCTGCTGATCCCACTGTATATTTCAAAAATCATGGCTTATACGTCTTCAACCGACAAGGGAACTTATTACTGGTAGCAGTTAAACTGTTGTGACCCATCAGGGTTTCATAATATTCTAGATATCTACAAGTCTGATCTGTGATGTCATATTAATCCATAAAATGTCAAATTTTGGACACAAGCGTCCTTTTAACCACAATGAATGGTCAACGGGATATAATCAGCACATTGTTGCACCTTCGTACGAGTCCCAGTATTACGACCTTGTTCAGATGGCGCGAGACACGCGCGTCAGTGAGATACTATGAGGCATTATAGCAACACAAGCAACGTGCATATGCATCTAGCACCTGCAACGCGCATCGTACGCAAGTATTTCGCGCCATCTGCACAAAGTTTAAGGCAATTCAAGATTCCCATGTTCTTTCATGTTAGTTGCTACATATTTATTTAGTAGGCTAGGTACCCATGGTAATTTTTTTCCAACAGCAAAATAAGCAGTAGGAATAATTCAGATCATTAATGTTTCATTTCATGTGTTAATTCAGTATATTTAGGGATAAGGCTGGGGAAAAGAAAAGATATTGTACAAAATAATCAAAAGTATTTATTATCTATTTTGGTATAGAACAATGTTTAGTGCTACGCACAAAATTCATCAATTTTGCCAGCTCATGAACAACCTCTTGATATTGACAGACGTGAACACTGACCGAATCAAAGGAATAATAATAATTTTACTACGAATTAATAATATTTGTGTTATTGCGGTAAATTTTGTATGCCAAGAATTTTTTCGTGGTAATATTTTTATAAATAATCCAGAAACCATCCAGTACAAGTGTCGAATCAAGTATAAATGGGTTATATTTATATTGTATACATAAATTAATTATAATTCCAGGCTCAGTAGATGCGCTGGCGATTACAAGACTTATGTGGCAGTTACAATGAAATTGCAACCAAAATATCTCAGTGAATGTTCACGGCTGTCGATCACTCCACAGTTCCACACCCATGCAATTACATAATAAACGTTCATGATTAACACTATTTTGACAAACACTGGTACCTATAAAATCACTTTCTCGTGTGCAGGTAATATTAGTTAGTTTACAATCTAAAATACTGACAAGTTTATAGGAAGCTTTATTTAGTTATTCGACTACCTCATAATGATTAGTCAAAATGCTGACGATGAAGGAATGATAGAATCACTTTCAAAGCCACTTACGTACGTCACGTGATTGCAATGCGAAAATCACTCGTCGATCACGTGAATGTCACACTTTTGAAACAAGAATTAAATGTCAGACTTTTATTTATGTTTTGACAAGGCATTTTTAGTTCTTTTTTTAATTAATAAAAAAAATATAAAAATACAAATATAAAATAGAAAAATAAAAATCTGATTGTTATCAATCAATAGATTTTTTTTTTTGTAGAAAATACAAGTATAATATAGAAAAATAAAAAATCTGATTGTTATCAATTAATCGTTTTTTTTTTATAAATAAAAGTAAAAACAAATACAAAGATAATATGTAAAAATAAAAAATGTGATTGTTATCAAATGGTTATCAATCAATAGTTATTTTTTATGACCCCCAAAATAATGCAAAAATCCCCGGCGTCCTATTTCCGACTTAATTACACACGCTTGGCTTTGAAAGTGTTGTATTAACCCTCTTTCTGGCTTCAGAGGGCCGAGCACGATTGTTTTGACGTATGGTAAAGTTAACGTAAGCAAAAAGCGTTTTGATTATAAAATACAATGAATCTATCGCATTTTTGATCACTTATATGCAACATACACACTTGTTTCATGAAAATGTAAATATACTGCATATATTTACAAAAAATATCATGGATAAACATGTATTTTTATTCAAAATCTGCTTGCGTTATCGTTACGATACGTCGAAAATTTCTTTAAAAAACCCAGCTTTCTTTGTGATTCACGCATTTAATTGTAACAATTCGAATTAAACTTAAATTTAAACCATGACAGTCTTAAGCTATCTAACATTAACCACACACGAGTTTTAGTAACTAAATCATTTTTGTTATCTGGTAACATCGATATTTCACGGCCAATTATTTTATGACCCACATAATACTTTGAAATCACCTTGGATGGCACTAAAACAAGATACAGAGGAAAATCACTATAGAAAATGTAACACCAGATCTTTCTCTATAACCCGAGTACAAGGATAAATCCATATGTAAAGGTATAAAAGTAAATAAATGAGAAATAAAAACGATAAATCATTCCCAATAATCAAACGCAATGTAATTTTATAGCGCTCGTAAGTTGTTCTGTTGTTAGTCTTATCAGACAGCAGCGCGTTAGCCGGTAGTAAGAAAATCTTATTAATTCAAATTAAAACAATCATTCCCAGAATAAATGTTAAAAATATATGCTCATTACTTCAAAAACAATTAAATTCCAGATTATAGAGATCATCTGTACAACTAACGTAAATCATCCACTTTCCATTACTGAGCAGTCTTTCGTGATACACCCTATTCAGAGCAACATTCAGGGATACATATTCAACTATATACATATTATATTTACATTTGAATGACCTCCGATACGTAGCAGCTATGTTGCCAGCCTAGACGAGAAAAAACCTTCTAAATTATAAAAAAATCAGTCAAAATTACAAAAAGTTTCAGAGATCGCAAACGCCAAAACTGGTTTATTATCGTTGTAAATCGAGGCGAATAGAAAAATATAATACTCCTTAATTTATTTAAAAGAATAAAAGTAATACTTCTAAGATGACGGTAGTGTCTACATCACATGTGCTCGCGAGCGGTTCGAAAGCACAATAATACCATAATTAGGCAGTTTAATGCTTGTAATACTTAAAAATATGAAACTGACCTTCGAAGTTGAATAAAAGTAAGTGAAGTGAAAAGACTCGGACTCGGAAAAGGGCAAAGCGTAGAAGAGAAAGTAATAATCGTAGTATTAAAATAATAAACGACGAAGTCAGCAACAAGGATACATGTTTATTAAGTACTAGAACAACTACAGTAGGTAGAGCCTCGATAAATCGCACCTGGGTTGATCCGCCACCTGGGGGCCTATAAAAGGCCACATTGAGCAATTCATCTACTGATCTGCATAGTAACTGTCAAACAGATGATTATTGAATATGAACCTTATGCGGACGACATTAAGAGTTGTCAATTAAGTAGATATTTTGACATTTGTAATAATCATATTGTGTTTCATCTATAGCGGCCTTTTTAGACCCTGATTAACGATGTAGCAGACAGCGTAAGGCGTAAATTGCGCGGTAGCTGCTGTAAAACATCACTTTGGTATTACGTATTTGTCGATAGCGACGCGACAGCTAGTTCGCCCCCTGGCGGACAATAAACGAACTAAAAAGTGCAAACTTAGCGCTGCAAAATCGACTAGTAGCCACAGGCGGACGAATGCCGTACATAACAGTGGCGAAGAGTCCATACAACCCGATTCCCATCGGCTTCCCTTTAGGAATTGGTTAATGCAGAGACCAACAGACATTGGGGTAGAGGAGCGGTTTTTGGATATTTTCGCTGTTAGTGGTAGCCGAAATCTTGATGCTTTGTCGGCAGTGTTATGACAAATTATGCATTTATTGTATTTTTATTTTAGTGTGGTGTTCTTGGGACGGCTTCCCCTTTGAAAATTTTCACCCTTCACGACTGGTACATAATACGAATTTGTTTACCAGTTCGCGACTGATCGCGCTCCGTCTAGCTGTCAGTTTATTTTTGACGTAATAGCCATGCTGAACCGCCGAATGGTCCCGCGCGCTTGTACCCACTGCTTTCTCTCAAGGCGGCGCAATGGTTTTCTGTATTAGCGAATACGAGAGCTCTTTCAACATGTCTACGCTACTCTGTGATGCGCCCGCGAGTCACATTGTTTTTAGGACATAAAATTATGGTTCCTACACCGACCTCTTGTTATCCGAAAAAATGATAACATATTTTTGTGAAACTAAAATTCGTCCCCGACTCGAACCTGCGACTTTTTAGTTAAGTACGCCAGCCGCTCTTACCAACCGAGCTACGGCGATTCTTGCTCGCAGAATAAAATTTACTTCCACATTTTATCAGTCTTAAAGTGACGGTGGCTAAATCTAAGTAGGAAACACAATAAGATGAAAATCTAAAAGATTTTTTCTTAAATTGAGGGATAGATTTTCTAGGTCAATAAATAGAACCCGCCAGACTAAAATAGATCAGTTTATGACTATATAAACGTATTTTGTGAAATAATTTATAATTTTCAAGAGAAAATTTGTACTAACACAATATACTATTTGACATACTATAATTCGAACGCTCCGCGTCTCAGGACAGACGTATGTTTTTGAGAGTTCGGATTATCGAGGCTCTACTGTATACCTCCAACGTGTGCATTTCTCACAGAAAAAGAAATATAAAATATGACAACTTAAATGTGATAACTTGTTAAAAAACATAGTAGACAGTAACAGATATGACGAAAAACCTAAATTATCTTTAAAAGATACTCAATAGTAACTTTAAAGGTATCTCGGGCAACTTATTATTATAAATGGCTCTAGAATTTGAAGGCAAAGTTCGATCGAAATCCCTGGAACCCGTCGGGAATAAAAGATCAAGACGGACACTACACGCCTATGATACCCGCGCCTTGATGACGTTAGAATATTGAGACAGCCACAGCGACCCACAAACAATGCATCCCTTTCTCGCTTAGAGATGTATTCATAAGAGGATACGGAACAGCAATTTTATTTGCAAGAGCAACTGTCATATTTATCATACGTAATCAGGGTGCCGATGTCACGGACTCCAAACAATAAACATAAACATATTGGTCTATAAAGAAACAGCAAGTATAAAAACAGGCTAAAAAGGCATTTTAACCGTATGATACAACGTAACACACATATACAATGTGTGCTTAAATGCAAAAGTCGAGATCCACTCGCGAGACAAGCCACGCGATATCTTACATGGACGCGGGCACCACTTAACGCTAACATAACACTAACTTACACTATAAATGCATAATGACATAATTACACTTCACGCTTAACTAATTATTTTACATGATAGAGATCTCTGGTAATATTGTTCCTGTTCAAGCTAATGATTACGTTACATCACGTCGTGAGCTACCTATCACGTGTAATCACGTCGTTGACGTGATTTGACGTTGTGAAGAAATGTGCTATAAAGATATGTGCGAATTTTAAGATCAGTCTAGGGACCACACAAGCAAATGATACTTAAAAAAAATAGCTATTTAAAACTGAACGGTCACTGGATATAAAATTAAACTTTAATATAATTCATAGAAAAAATAAACACTAAACGTAAAGTAAATACATAAGTAGATACAAAAATGAATCAGTTGATTTACTTTTTAGTAGACGTCGACAAATATAATGAATATAGTAAGTTCAGCGATGTGATTAATAAATAATATAGATAAATATTTCTTTAAGAAATTTTGTTGAAACTTTAGCACCTAATGATTGCATTAAAATAGATTTTTTGTGGCCCCCAAGTACATAAAATAATTATATACAAGTGGAGTTTGTTTTTAAGTATCTCTATGGCAGCTTTTATATGCTAACCATTAGCGATAAGAAATATTTGTTCTTAGAAATCAATCTAGTTTTTAAAACGCATTAAAACTGCATTTTTTATGAAATCGTAAATACGGCATCCGACGAGAAGTTGTATGGACACATTTGTTAAAGCTATCACAAGTTGATGAAATTTTTGTTCATTATAAACAGGAGATTCTATTATGGTGAAGAAAAAAAAAGTCTTTTTGTGGTCCTAAATCATTAAAGTTATTTAAAACATCTTTAAACGCAGTTTTATTGCATTTCAAGAACCCTAGATGGATTTCTAAGAACAAATCTTCCTATCTCTAAAGTTTAAGACAGCTGCCATAAATATCAAATAAAAAGAAACTCACCCTGATATAGGCTCACAGCACTTCATTTCATATACTCCCAATTCCACTTGTAGTTAGGAGGTATGCTGTTCAGCTCGCTCGTGAGCTCTCCAATGGCTCAAAAAGCCCATTTTCGTTTTAAACGTGCGCTCGCATTTACCGCACTTCAGCACACCGTTACGGTATCTGAATGGGATGGCTGCGGGTACTCCGGGCGGTTCGGACGAGTCAGCCCTGTTCTCATCTATTAACCTTTTCAACGCCCACGTATACAAGACCTGAGTCCAGCGCCCATCTATAAATGTATAACAAAATATATGGTAAAAAGAAGTGATGTTATCGACCTATCGATAAATGAGATTTATACGCCTATGTACAGTTTTATTTATTTTACGAATATAAATAAAAACTGATTCAATATTTGCATACTTGTTTTATTTCACAGTATCGTTAGTAAGAAAAATCAGTATAAATTATAAGTATTAAAGAAACACATGCATAACTCAATTAGAGCTATGAGAATTGTGGTACATCTCTATTTGTTTCATGACGTCATCCGTTGACTTCATTTCAAGTCATAAATTTAATTCTGGTTATGGATGTCTATGATCAATTGATTACTTTAAAAAAATATGTCTGTTCCGTGGTTTTTTTAAAACGCTTATTAGCTTCACTTGTAACTATGTAAAAAAATCTTGGAAGTTAAATTTGACCCACTTCCCGGTTTCCGACTGAGCTGAAATTTTGTATACACGTTAAGTTTGTATGACAAAAGCATTTTCTTTAGTTTTTTTTTTAAACTATAATATTTATTACTTAAAATACTTTACTTCAGTCAACGTTTATTACCGTGTCTAAGCGGCAGAATTATTCAATGGTTCAATGTGTTTTTGTACGTGTTTTCTCGAAATGCAAAGTAGTAAATAAATTATGTATATTAAAACACACTTGCAGCGATGTACCTGTCACAGCACTGTTTTATAAAGCTGTGTCTCTGTTCCTTTCTTTACACATGTAATAGTAGCGTTTAGGGTGTCAGGAAGGGCATTCTAAGAGCCATATTCACCGACAATATAACAGATGTTTAAAATTAAATCGGCCGACAAAAACTCAGGTTTAAACGGCAGATTTTGCTCTAATCGTCCGTTATGTTATCGGTGAACTGGGGCCAGAGTTTGTCCCGCGCGGGCCATTGCTCTTTACAAGTACATTCGTTGTCTAAACTGTGTAGATTGTTAAACTAAACTGTCCTTTTAAATAATGTCATGATTTGTATGAAAGAAAAAGAAAGATGGATGCGTGCGCGCTCACCCGTTGACAGTGCTGCACTATGTCAAAGTGACCTTGATACCCGTACGCTTATGACGTCACAGATCTACTTCTATACAAGTAGCGCCCGGGGCAATGAAAGCTAACTGTTTTGTAGAGATGGGAACATAATTATCGAGAAGGAGGGAATATAATTATCGAGAATGAGGGAATATAATTATCGAGAAGTATTGGTAAACTATAACAACAACTATTTCATTCCGGATCAGAACCCATCTCAAGGTCAAATTTGGTCAATTTTCCCTTTGTTAACTAAGTTCATATTCTACTGAACTAATCAAATTGTTTTCGATATTCGAGATTCGATATTCAAATTGTTATTGATAGTAGTATTTATGAAGTATTTCCACGGGTGAATTCAAACAGTGATAAACTGATAACTTTCACGTTACATTACTGGCCGACTTTATAAAGTCCTTGGCGTTCTGGGGACATTAAAAATGTTAGGAGTTTTTGGTTTTGACGATTTTAAGACAAATTGAGGCTTCTTTTGTGTGGAAAAGTAAAAATCAGGGCGTAAGACAGTGCTATACTTATTAAATAATAGCAGGAAACGAAGCCTTCGAACGTACTAACCTGTATTGTAAACCGTACGCCAGGGTTGCCAACCATAGAACATTTTTCCTCGTACGTATATAAAGTAAATTATTTTTTTATAAAATAGGTAAAATGAAGAGCTTCTAATGAAGTGGCGCTGAGGGCACGAAAATCTGGAACTTCTATACATGTTCGTGGCGTTGAAAAGGTTAAAACAAAAGGAGGAGAGAAGGAAATACATGAATGATGAGAGGCTGAATTTCAATTCGGAGCAGTTTTAACTAGAAAAAATATATACGGGTTGACTTGAGAACCTCCTGTTATTTCTTCGATTAAAAATAATAAGACTACGGCCATATATCGGTGGTAAGATGATACGGGGAAATTAATTTAAATTTATTACCTTAATCGCATCGCTGCACTTTCAAATAGTGTAGTATGTACAACATACTAGCATAGGTACTTTTATATAGGTGACTACGTAAAAAAATGATATAATATACTAAATACTTATAAATAGAGGTAGTTATGAATAAAACTGAATGTAACCTGCCACTCAAAACTTAAAAACTAAATCTTTGAACACAGTTTTTCAATATCTGCTCGCTTTTAATATTTTTTTTGCATAAATCTCCGCTTTTATGTCGCTTTTTTTTTACGTATTTGCTTTATCTATTTTAATTTACTGTAAAAAATATGAGTAATTGCGTATACTCAAATGGACAGAAGTATCATACAAAATCGGACCTCCCTATAAATTCCACTCACGCTTAGTATGTCAACTAAGTGTCATTGCATTCAGACGAGATTTTTTTCTCATATCGATACATTAAGAATTATTCTATCCTAAAGTAAATACTGCGCCGATGCCCGCGGCGGCGTCAACGGCGTCATCGGCGTGGATGGTGAAAATCTTATTAAATTATTAAATAAAATAAAAACAAAATATTGCAGACTTATTCGCCAAATGACTGTGACGGACGAAGTTATCGGCAAAACGCGCTATTTAAATTATGGTCATATAAAAATGGTATTTCATTGAATTTGCGTAAACAAATACGTCGAAATAAACCAATTAGCATATATTTAGACATTTCTAGTGTTTAGTTTACTAGTATATGTCTGCATTGTATCTAAAACAACCATATCCGTCCGACTATCCACGCCGATGACGCCGAAGCCGGCATCGGCGCACACGTCTAGTAAATACTAAGTAAGCCCAATATGAATGTACATTTCAACAAACCAGCATTGATCAGCGTCGGGCATTGATGTCTGGCATACGCTTGAACCTTTTTGGTGCAGCCGTATTTATACACGATTGTGGTATAACCTACATACATAGTATAAATATCTATGTGATTATTTAATTTTAGATTTTCTTGTTGCGTCCGATATAATAGTACAAAATCGTTTGTCACCATCTAAAAACCAAAATAGCGACTATAGCGGCGAACAATTTTAATAAAAAGATTCTTGATCAGAAGAGCCGTTATTACATTTTTTTTTAAAACTAAGATATCCCAAAAAAAAATTTTTGAGGGCCGTTGAATGTACATTTTTCCTGGGCTATAAGTGCAGAGCGACTCAAACATTGAAAAACTGTGCCTTTAATAGTGATGCAAACCAAACTGGAGTTACAAATAAATTCACTATCTCATTTCGATTCGACGATTATTTAACACTATGGTTGTGCACTTCCTATAATAATTGTAAAAAACACTCGTTCACCGAACAGTTCATAACTTACGGTTCTATTGAGATCTATAAAATACGTTTTTTTTTTCATGGCAATACTACTGTTGTGGATACTACCTATTCGGGGCCGTGAGAAACTCTTCGAGCACTGAATCATTCCATATAAAATATACGCAGTTTTATAATAATAATTGATGATATCTGACGTAATACATGCCAATAAAACACTTATTTTATATGTAGGTAAGAGCACAGCACTAATTGAGATATTTCTTGATTAAAAAATGAGGATTCAGCATGCCCTGGGGGCCTAAAAAGGCCACATTGAGCAATTCATCTAATGATCTGCTTAGTAACTGTCAAACAGATGACTGCTGAATATGGACCATATGCGGATGACATTAAGAGTCGTCAATTATGTAGATATATTGACATTCGTAATATGAATCATATTATGATTCATCTAAAGCGGCCTTTTTAGCCCCCAAGGTCCCTAACGACCCTTCAAGCGTTCACTTCGGCGTGTCGCCATAATTTCATTAAAAGTAACACAAGTGTCGTATCTCTACAAAAATGCAAACATTGCTTCGTTTATTGCTTGTTCAACTACGTCGACACGCCCCAGTTTCAGCACAGAAGACTACGTGCAGTATCTTTATACAAATACGTGACATCAGCGCTCATACACACCACACTAACTCCACCACTATGTCCAAGATACTTTACCTAAAGTCTGCCGCGGTAATCCCACAGCCCATACCAGTAAGTACGTTACGTTACGTGTTACATCTAATATTTACATTGCGAGATGCATGTATAGATCATATCGCGGCTGCGAGAGGGTGGCATGCGGGGGCGAAGGCGCTATATAGGGCGGAGGCCCGTACTCCGCGCCTTGCCACTCGTGTCACAACGAGTACGATTCGTCTGCTGACACGCCGCAAGCCGCGTTCTATTGCATCGAGTTAAAGTTGACCCCGAGAATATTCAAGGGCGAGTTATGCGGCACGCCTTGCAATGGGAATCCGTGAGGACTGCTGGAATCTATGAAGCCCGTCGGTACTTGGTGCTGCGGGCACAGGAGCGCCATCTGTTGTTCGGGTTGCTGCAGTTCTTCCTTGTGTTCGGGCGGGGGCGTGGTGTGTTCGCGCTTGATTCTGCTCTTTATGCTCGGTCGGTTGTTCGGGTAGCCTTTCTTCTTATATTCCAGCCAGAGTGTTCGGTTGTTGACGCCGAACATCCGGGCGGCTTTGCAGAACCCGATGCCCCCGAAGCGAACGGCTTCGAGCGCCCGTTGGAAGTTCTCTTCGGACTGTGGGTTGGTGGTCCGCCGTCGTTTGGGCGGGATCTGCGGGGTGGGCTCCTGGGAGGCCTGCACGTCCACGCAGGAGGGCCCTGGCGAGGGGCCAGCCACGCCTAGCCCCTGACCGTAGTTGATATCGGCGTCCATGTGCGGGTTGATGACGTTGTTAATATACATGCCGGGGTCTTGCTGCAGTGTGCCGGGGCCGATGCACGTGTTCGTGTACCGCGGGTAGGAATGCTCCATCATCGTCCACTGTCCTCCTGGGAAGAGAGATAAATGTACGTATTTTATTAAAATTTTCTAAGTACACTATAATATTTTTGAGTTAAAGTTTGAACAAACGGTTTCTCATTGATCTCCCTTCCCTGGAAAATAAAACGGCGGCCCGGTTGTATTGCGGCGAATTATAGGAAATTATAGCACCTGTATTTATATATTTTAGCTTTAAACCCAAAATTATCTATCTGTAATTAAGGTATATTTGTACCAATTTAAAAAAAAAACATGTTTTGAATATGAAATATGTTACTTTAGAAACAACTTCGAGCGTGTGTTTCTTGTTAGCACAGTTTTAATGTACAAGTAAACTAGTTCAATGATCTAACACATAGCACGGTACATGCAGAGTACATACATAAAGCATCAAAGTAAAGCGATTTATGATATTGTTACTGTTAAGAGATAAATGAGAAACATTGATGAGTTTGTTATTATTTGTTCATACAGTAATTGCAATTGAGAGTTATGATCTTTAAATATTAGTGTCAATTTATTCATACTTTCGCTTGTTCGAGATACAAGGTCCTAATTTATTATCAGAAGTCCTTTTATGGGATTATAATACTAATTATTATGAATAACTTTTACTATGGAATCAACCTTGAAACCGCGAAACAAAAATCTGCTGTTCCATACATTTACTTAAGTAATATTGAATTATTTGTATGGAATAGCTGATTTTTTTTCATGATTTCAATGTTGATCCCATAGTAAAAGTTGTCCATAATGTTGAGTATGATAATCCCTTAAAAGAACCCCCACTAGAGTAAGACCTTATATAGTTCCTTAAATTATTAATGAAAAAGCAATAGGATTATTTCTATCTTATACTTTGGGGCAATTTTCGCACAGAGTAGAGTTGATCAAACATAATGGTTTTTAACCTCCGATAAAAAAGAGGGGTGTTATAAGTCTGTGGCATCGTAGCTCCAAAACAGACGGGCTGTATAAATGCATTTTAAAAAATTGAAATCTTGTTTATTCGAGTATCATCTTAGCTGTTTCATAAAAATCTGTTCAGCCGTTAAAAAGTTACAGCTCTTTTTCTAGTTGGAGTCGGGAGGTTTTGACGGCAAGGTTATGTTTTGTAATGTTATCTTTAAAACAAGCAGTATTTTTGAGTGCATAATAAAATTATGGTCGAATTGTTGTTGCCGTTCAGTGGAGTTTCATTTTAGAGTTTAGACACATTACGACATTTTATGATCTCAATAGAATGTAATTGTTATTTTATATATAACGTGTAGCAGAAATGCGTGGTTATATTTAAGAGTGTGGATCAAACCATCAATCTGAACAACGTTCGCTATGGGCCCAAGATCGTAATCCCGAAAAAAATATCAAGGTGTCCCTTACTACAATTACTACAATATCTACTCGAACCAAACGTATGGGACAGCTGATAATTTTTTCGCGATTACCATGTTGGTCCCACAGAGAAAATTGTTCAGTTTGATGGTCTGATCCACACCTTTAAATATGACGACGCATTTCTGATACACATTGTATACAGGATATTTTTTATGTAGTGCACATAATTTGTAGTGATTCAGTCTCTGTTCCTAAATACAACCGCAGTATTGGGATACACTTTAAAACAAAATGAAAATTCGACTTAGTATGGAGGATACGCTAATTTACTAGCAAGCCATACAAAATCAAATTTTTATTTTGTTTTAGAGTGAATTTTAGTACTGCGGTTGCGTATGTGAACGGAGACTGAATCACACTGCAAAATATGCGCACTACATAAAAAAATATACAGTATTGACTTGAAAAGAAAATTCTGTTAGTACCACTTTTTAAGCATATTGCGCGCAGGGAGTAGTGTTAGATTTGGCATTATATAGAGGAGTACAGAAAGCTATAATTAATATATAATATGTAGTCGAATTTCGGCCACTGGGCGATAAATTAGTATGTATTAATCACAGATGTGTTTATTTAAATAATAATACTTTTTTAAAGATGAAAAGTTTGTGAGGTGATGATATTTGGACATAATAGTATGCATATAGGTATAGATGCGCGTAAACGACATAAAAGCTTGACATGACAACATTCACGACAATTTCGAAAAAGTAATCACTAACAAATAATGTAACGGAATAATTAGAGATGTAAAAATACCGTATAATACCAAATGATCATGTATTATTCCGGTATTTTATAATATTTTTGTATTTTCGGTAATTTATTTTTTAATACGTAATTAATCATAATTTATTTTACTTTCTGACGTAGATCATTAAAGATTTTTCAAATTACATTATTTTGAGATTATTACTGACTAATTAATCAATAAAACGAGGTATGTTATTCTAATAATCTCAAAATATTATAATAAATTACCAAAAATCCAAAAAATACCGTTGTATATTAAAAAATACCGGTATAATACACGATCATTTGGTATTATACGGTATTTTTACATCTTTAAACGGAATAGTAAAACAAATGTATGAATGAAATAAAAAATAAATGGATTATTGTGTGATGGAGACAGCGTTGCCAGAATACAACTTTTGTAACAATTTACGTTACGTTTGACCCCATGTTACTTCCTTGACTCAAAATGTAACATTTCGCAATATTATTAATACCTAAACATAGGTAATTTATATAAATAAATAATAAAATGTTACTTTTCTCTAAGAAATGTTACTTTTTAGGCACATCCAGGTAACTGTTGACTACAGCCCACAGGCAGCACTGGATGGAGATTATTATAATCACCAGCTTATGAATATTCGCCAATATCTAACACCAGGTCGGTGACAAAATACACGGTTAGTTGGAAAGGGTATACAGGGTGGCAGGTTAAACAGTGGAATTATTGGAGGAGGGTATCCTGCTTATCATTATGAACAACTTTTACTGTAGGACGAATGATGAAATCGCGAAAACAAAACTGCTATTTCAAACAAATAATTCAATATTACTCAACTATACTCCTCGAGATCTAAGAAGTCCCTTTTGACAGATTTAAAGAACGATAGAATGTAACTTGACAATGTTACTATAGGCTGTGAATAAAAACAATTTTGAGTATACACTTGATAATAATTATGAAATTATTATAAATTTTTGAGATACGTATAAATTAGCATGGTATGTAATTTCTTATGTATTGTTTTGGCATCGAAATATTTTTTAAATGCATGTTTATGTACTGCCGAAATATCATAAAAATGGTTACGTTCTCAATCAATTATTTTTTAAATGAAGGGATGTGATCACTAGAATCGTTAAAATCGTTTGAAATATCAGTATAAAATTACGTAGGTATTAAAAACTCTTTGAAGGCTATATGACACGTACATTATATTATTATGATTAATTTAATTTCTCTATGATCACAATTTGCTTGACATCGGCAGTAATGACAATGACATACCTACATCTGTGCAGTTTTTCGTAATTTTTCCTACTCTTTCTCTGATAACTCTGTTTTTGTGATCTGGCTTTGATTTTGAACTGTTCCCGCTTTTTACGTTGACTTGGCTTGCTATACTTGGATTCTAGTACTGTGATTTCGGCCGTCCGTTACAATTTTTTTTTTCAAACTGTCTATTCGATTTCGTACTGTGAATAGTAAATCGCGCAACTTGGTTTGGAAACTACGTGAGTACTTCGAACGTGAATCAATAACTGGTGGACCATTATTACCGGTAGAACAAGTGGATAAATAATTTTGGCATGAAATTATGAATATGTTTTATTATTCTATGAAGATACCTACAGAAATTAGATTTCATATTAAATTCGGTGCCTACTACATTAATAAATTCCTTATCAGATGAATTTCTCGATTTTTTATTCATAGTTTTAAACAATTATATACTCTTAGAATTTTAAACCGATTTATTAAAAAAATCGATATTTTTGGTTACCGATTTATACGCTTCACATCCCAAATTAACTCAAATGATATATGTCAAAAGGGACTTCTTAGATCTCGAGGACTATAAGGGCTGATTTTTCAATTGCCAGATAACTTTCTCCGAGGTAATAAATTTGAATTTTTGACAGCTCTCCTATACAAAATCTGTCAACTGTCAAATTTATTCGTTGGATAAAACATTATCTGGCGATTGAAAAATCGGCCCCAAATGTATGCAATAGCTGATACTTTTATTCGCATCGCGCGTTTTTTATGCTTATAGTCCCATAGTAAAAGTTTTTGAAAATCATGAGTACAATAACCCCTTAAAGGGATCGGGACTAGTAAGGCAGGGCCTTTATATCCTTTCCGACTAAGCGTGCAAAAGACTGACACCGCTATCCTTTTAAAATGTTCCGAATAAACATTTCCTGATAGTATCACGATAATTCGTGGTGACTTTTCCTCAAAAAAATTTGGACGACTGCGGCCCGCTTAGAGTTATAGGCCAACCGCTTAACTGAGACGATCGGTGCCTGAGCTTATGAAGAAGTTGCGCGGTCCGGGAGGGGTGTGACTCGAGATGTCAGTCACGGGCTCATGATACGCACCATAAAGCTTAGCTTAGCCAATCGTAGGCGTGTGTCACACCTCCCCCCGCATCGCGCAACTACCTCAACTTCAGACAACCGTCTGAGTTAAGCGGTTGACCTATAATATCTCTGCGTTTGGATGTCGGGCGCAAACCATTTTAGCCCTAAGGATGGTCAACCGCAAAAATTGCCGATTGTACATTAAAACCGGTCGGGTAGAATGTGACATTTTTAGAAAGTCTTATTATTTTAATTAGATTTCTTAGTCCGCGCTTTTATTATAATGCTTGTATTATAGCCATCACACAAGATCCATGTAATAAGTTACCTTGTGGCATCCCTGTTGTGTTTTCCAAACCCATCGGCTCCACATTCATGTTTTCGTTTTCAGTTGTCTGTAATCATAAATTTGATATGAAGGTGGGTACATTTTACACCTATACAGGATAATTTTTTATGTAGTGTGCATAATTTGTAGAGTGATTCAGTCTCTGTTCCTAAATGCAATCGCAGTATTGGGGTACACTTTAAAACAAAACAAAAATTCGACTTAGTATCGACATGCATAATTTACTAGTGCAAGCCATACAAAATCTTTAATTTTGTTTTGAAATTAATTTTATTACTTCGGTTGCATTTAGGAACGGACACTGAATCACTCTGCAAATTTTGCGCACTACATAAAAGATTACCCCCTGTATTAATCAAGCACATGCGTTCGTAAATCGTAAACGGAGCAAAAAAAAACCCAATCCCGTTATTACAAAAGCTGGTGCAAGTCTAATAAAACCCAGGTTTCAAATATATCAGACACTTATACAAGATTTGCTTTTCAATTTTAATAAGACGGAATTACATTTAGGCTGACCCGGGAATCGAACCCAGGACCAATCGCTCATCGGTCGCGCTTACGACCACCAGTCTAACGAGGCAGTATCCTTAAATATATTTCTATAAAATCTTTTGAAGCAAGTATAGCTCAAAGACTTCCAACATTGCATTATGTCCTTTGTTTAGCAATTAATTCATAATAATTAAATAAATCCAGCCCATTACTGTCCCACTGCTGGGCACCGGCCTCTTCTCAGAATGATAAGGGTTAGGCCTTAGTCCACCACGCTGGCCTGGTGCGGGCGGACTACACACACCATCGAGAACTTTATGAGGCCCTCTCAGGTGTGCAGGTTTCCTCACGATGATTTTCCTTGACCGTTAACGCAAGTGATAATCAAATTGCGATCCGCACATAAATTCTAAAAGTCAGAAGTGCGGGCCGGTTTCGAACTCAGAGCCTCCTGCATGGAAGGCAAGCGATCAACCGTAAGGCCATCTCCTATATGCTGCTGATGTAGGTCATAAATAAAGGAACCAAACAGTGAATATAATAAAAAAATAAATTAAAGGCTGAAAAAATAAAGGAGGGTGATTCTCCAAAATAACCTTTATCATTCATCGTCATAAATCATGCCATCCTTCCTTTAGTTGTAATTATCACATTTATATTAGAATTGTGATTATTCTTATGTCGGTAGTTCGGTTTGTAATAAAAACATTGTGATTTAAACTTCTGCATTGTTGACTTTGAGGTGACGGTAATGACGTACTTAATTGATTTTTGGAGAATCACCCAGGAGTAAAATAGAAAAGAACAAAAAAAAACTAAAATCCTCTACTAACGTCTTCTACCTGTTGCGAGTTGTCTATGGTGCGTATTTCATGATATTCGCGCATGCGCCGCTGTTGGGGCACGCTGCTGAGCGTGATAGCCTCCACCGTCTGCGCGCCCACCTCCGTCCTGTTTTCATTTTCAACCATGTTTAGTGAAGTGGATCCAGTTGAACTTTTCCTGCGCCTGAAAAATGTACAGTTAAAGCTTATAATATCTAGAAGGATGCTCCATATACACTATTTAGAGGTTTGTATACTTAATGGCACCTTTAATGGGTGGCCCACACTTCCTGTATATATTTAGTACTTTATACTGAATACATACAGCCGGAGTCTTAGTAATAGGGTCCCGATTTACCCCAAAAACCAAAAATTACGAGACCACTCTGACACGATTAAACCTGATGACATTAACGAATTTGAAAACGTCAAATGACTAAACCCAGACATTAGTATTTTTCAAGGGCTCGTGTGCCCGCTTGAAATTAGAAAGCCGAGCCGAGAGTCAAGGCAACGAGCGGTAAGCCAACATTGGTCTGCCTGTCCGTGGAAGCGTGTGCGCCGAATCCGCAGATTTTTACCCCCGACAAAAAAGAGGGGTGTTATAAGTTTTTATAGTGTATCTGTGTAACGGTGTAATTTTATTATTGACTTACGGCTAGAGGGAGCGGTGTAATAATACAAGAGGCGTCACAATAGATCTTCGCAGGTCGCAGTGACAAAGGGGCTTAGTACCTACCCTACCTCTTCAAATAATAAAAATACGGTGTATTTGTGTACCTGTCTGTGGCATCGTAGCTCCAAAACGGATAGACAGATTTCAATGCAGATTTTTTAAATTGAAATCTAGTTTAATCAGGTATCATCTTAGTTATGTTTTATGAAAATCTATTCAGCCGTTCAAAAGTTACAGCTCTTTTTCTAGTTGAAGTTGGGAGTTTTTGATGGTTATTTCAATTCATAATTTAAATATTGTGTTTAAGTATATATTTACCGTGGTAAAGCTGAGTTGACAACATATTGAACCAACCTCTTGCGCTTGTTGGAAGGCGAGGCGGCGGGCGAGTGTCTCTGCGAGTCCATGGAGTCCCCCTGGCTGTGGAACTCTGCGTTGGTGGCCTGAGACCGGGTCAGTGATGTTGAGTCCGGCATTTCCGTCAGCCCTTTGATCTTAAGGAGCTTTGCGGTGTCCAGCACCTAAAGAGACGTACATGTGGAATGATAAGATATATAATGTACTGTTCATTGGCGGAATTCGTTAGGGTAACCATAGATTGGTTAAGTTCTAGTGATAATTGTGGCTAATTTATCGTATTGGGTATACCTGTGAAGATAAAATTTGTTGTTTAAAAAATAAATAATAATAAGAGAAAATGTGAAGCATTGCAAAAAATTACTGTTCAGTGCAGAAGTTACGCGGATTTGATCCCGAATAAATCAAATCAAATAGTTTATTTCGCGAGTACGGGTACAGAATAAAGATTATTAAGAATTTTAATGGTACCAAACATATTCGGCCCTCAGGCATGCAAAATATAGCATGTGGTAATATTAGTCTGTTACCAACAAAACATGAACTGAACAGACTATAAAATACGAAACTAACTATTTAAGTAATATGTGTTATTTAATAATAGGTGTGTAAGTGGGATTGAGATCATCAGGGTAGCAGTGGCGAAGGGTGACTGTTTTTAAAGGGGAAGCTTTCCCAAAAATTCCCTTAAAAAATTGCTGCAATTAACGCTGCAAGACAAAAATCCATACCGTCTCTTGTAATCTATATAGGTAGGTATAGTCATGTCTGGATGAGCTCGACCTAACTGAATAACAAGCCATATTACGTCGGTCTATGCAGTAACCAATTCCTAAAGAGAAGCCGATGGGAATCGGGTTGTATGGACTCTTCGCCACTGCAGGGTAGTGATGTCAATGCCACCACTGAACACTTATTACCTAAATGCCTATCTAATTTGTTAATTGTTGTAATCTAGACTCGCAGATCCCACGTCAAACCGATTACACGGTTTTGTGGGACTATGCCAATTCAATGTCCAAATTGTGTATTTTTGAATAAATAAATAATAAAAATAAACTACACAATGTCAAGACTTACCACCTAAATAATCAATAACAACATTTACCCAAAATCACAAATTAAATAATATCTGAATACTCTTTTATATCATAATAACATTTACTTACTAGAAATTAAGTTAATTTTCTTTTGAACAGTATCAATAAAGGGACCATACAAAATATACTTTTATTTAAAAGGGTCGTTTTGTGGTATTTGAAGTTTCGGGAATCTGCTACTGCGTAGTGTTTAATATAACTTTAAATTACTTTTTACAAAGACAATGACTTCAAATATACAAACTTGGCAATGTCAACACTTTAAGTGATTGGAAATATGGTTTAAAATAATGTATTATTGAAAAAGAAGAAGAATTGTATTAGGGTCCTGAACATGATAGCTGACAGAGTGGATTGTCCATACATAGTTCACTGCTGTCAGTTACATGTATAAGAACAATGTTGGTATGTTTTAGATTATTATTATTTTTACTAACACTTAGGTATAAGAAAATTGTTATTAACCCTATGAGCCTTGTTCACTAATTAAAGATTTTCTATTCTATTCTTTCTATTATAGAAAATTATTGTATAGCCTATCGATATTTGTTCCTAATCCGGTATGTGAGACTTGCTCGTAGTACAGAAAAAATATGAGTGAGTTGGAATATCTGTAGTCGTCGTGATTATTAATGTCAAGCCCATAAATTTTGCAGGCGTTTTTGTTCTGTAACGATTGTTGATTGCAACTCGACCAGGGGGCAGCTCACCTTGGGTAACTGCTCCTCGGTTACGTTGACTTCCCCGCAATACATGAAGTCCACCATGGTGCGGAGGTCAGCGTACGTCACATCCTTCAGGATCACGATGGGGTGCGGTGACGGGTTGTCGACGAACAGCGCCTGAAATATTATGCATGGGTTACACTAGATAATGCTTCAAATTATCGTGAATCGAATATTCAGTAAAAAAAACTTAATTTTTATACTCATAAATCGGGTTTTTCATCCAAATCCTTTATGCGTTAAACATACAAACATCTTCACAAACTTTCACATTTATCAATATAAAATAAGATGTCTTTTATTTTGTCTTTTTGAAAAACGTTGCCCCTCACTAGGATTTCTCCTGTATCGAGGGTACAGTTTACAAACATACATGTCACATGCACACACCACCCAGAACCGAAACAACTGTCTGTAGATCATACAAATACTTGTTTCGTGCGGGGATCGAACCCGCGGCACGTAGCTTAGAAAGCTAATCGCTTAGCCACTGCGCCAACTGTGTCGTCGTGTCGTTTGATGTAAGCTTCGAGCACCCGTAAGAATGTACGTAATACATATTTCTACACTTTTGCGCAAGATTCTATATAAAGGATTCCATTTTTTACAACAATTCACATCTATTTATAATCCTAACGCGGATTTATGGTTAGCTTAGCTTCGACGTACTCGTAGATGACATCTGTGACGATCTAACCCTGCCTACATCCGGAGCCACCCTCTTTTTAACAAGCTTTTATTTAACTTGCAATGTATGTAACTTTGTTTGTTCTGGTGGAAGCTTGCAACTCAATTTTGATGCAGATATCTTCAACCGATTGGGCTGAAATTTTGTATACACGTTTAGTTTGGATGACAATGCATGTTTAGTTGTGCTTGTCGCGAGATTTACCTGTGTAGATAAACAAGTAACTACATTAAATAACTTGATCGGATTGATTTTTATTTTTATTTTAAATAAAAAACGAAATGTGTGCTGGGACACAGTATAGAAGTGAAACTTTAACGGATAATATATCGTCTACGCGTCCACACAGCCGTAACGCTTCTTCGTGACAGAAATATCCTAATACCCCCCGTCTATATAGAAGTTTCACTTCAAAAACTATAATACCCTTGTTCTAGACTATGTTGAGTAGTGTATATGTATATACTCACTTGAAAATATGTGCTGCATGCCGACAGCACAACCTTGTGTGCGAGCAGTTGCTTGCCGTCGGCAGCCAGCGTCACGTCCACCAGAGTCTGCGTGTTCAGCAGCGTTGTGAACATGGAGATGAAGTTCGGCTGGTGGTTGTTCCATCGTAGACTGTACTGCTGAGACATTGTGGGAGCCTGGGAAAGACAGTCAACGACTTAGGAACAAACTTGTAACTCGTCCCGCTGCTTTTTCAAAGTCGAAGATTTTTATTTCAACTGGGCCTTTGCAGGCACTTTCAAAACGTCGTGATTCTAGGTGCACGGTTCCAAGTGGGTTGGTCCTGGGGAAGTTACCAGCAAGAAACTCCATGGATACTGCGGAAGCGGCCCCGGCTAAAATTCAACTGACTACGCCAATATTCCCCAATATTGGCGATATTTACCGTTTATGTGTTTGTTATGTAATTGAAGTAATTTGTCTTCACAATTTATTGGCTTACGTGCATCGGTCGCAGTACCACCATGTCCCTTAAAACTTCGCAATAATGCACATACTGGACAGAGCATGTTTAGAACGACCTACCTCGATGGAGTTCGTCGTATAACAGGATGTAGGAGGATGAAGCAAAGTTAATTAACACACAGTGATATAGTGATTACTTCACTACCGTTAAACTTGTACACGTATAGGCTTATTTAAACTTTGTTTAACTAAACTTAGTCCGCGCGCGAGCTCCGTGGAATCGGGGGCTCAGGAAGCGGGCACTGTGCGCTGCGCTCGACCGTCGCTCATACCTCGCGCTCTCCCTGTACCGGGGTACTACTGGAGTCTATTGCCATTTTTATTTATTGACATATAAATGACAAGAACAGGTATAATTTAATCAGTGTTTAAAAATTACATTGTGTATGCAACATGTTTTGACTAAACTATTTCAGCTATCCCGAATACCCATAATTGTCACATGAGTCATAAGACCCATGGCTGCACATGTTTCGAGACACATGGTGCTGATGAAACTGGTTACCTACCCGCCTCCTAGATTTTTTCAGGTTGACAAACAATGCAGTTATACAATACGTATCAAGTGCACCATGACGAAATAATGGTGCAGTTTGAACGTCCGCTGAAGGAAATAGCCGATTGCAGTGCTCACAGCCAGCGGGTTCAATCAATTGCAATTGACGGTGGGGTATGACGAGGACAATGTCAAGGCTACTCCACTGTTCATTCAAGAGTAACGATGAGCGAGAAATATTGAAAGTCAAGGTTACATCTCTGATCTGACATTGACTCTGTAACATAACTATAGTGCCACAAACTTATCTGACCCGGTGACCAAAATTCGAACAAACGTCGCTACGGAACAAAAATGACATCAAAAATCAAAATGTCGTTTTTGTACGGAGATGACATTGGTAAAAGCGACGGTAGCGATGCCATGACCGGGTCAGATAAGCTGGCTACATGACAGTTATAGTGCCACAAACTTATCTGACCCGGTGACCATTGGATTGGAAGAAACGTCGCTACAGATCAAAAATGACTTCAAAACGCGTCAAAATGTCATTTTTGTAGGGAGATGACATTGGTAAAAGCGACGGCAGCGCCGCCAGGACCGGGTCAGATAAGTTTGTGGCACTATAGCTATAGTTTTGGCCGTTTTGGCTATAGTATCGAGGGAGTTCAGCTTGCAATGCGTTTGTTTCTTTGAAATATTTTGGTCTTTTTGCTTTTATCCATCAAACTCTTACTTATAATTCTTAATATAAGTTGTTTTGTGATAAAGTATAAATAAACTGATCTTACAACTTTCAATATTAGGTATACCATTTCAATTAAGGCGACGAAAAAAATATAAGGTTTATTTTAATAATGCAAAATTATTTTAGGAGGTGAATTTATAGGTTACAGACTAGCTTTAGCAATTGTTTTTTAAATAATATCAACCTTATTTCATATGTTTTCAAAATTAATTAACATAACTGACGTCTCCGTTTGCATAAATCTTTATTCTTCTATGATTATGAATGGCACTAAGGTCATAAACTCGACCACATGACCTGGCGGGCTCGGCTGCTCTGACACACATACGGATCGCGTCGCCGCGCCGCTTGGTCATAATGCCTACATAATTTTGAATCTACTGTAGCTTTAATTTGATACAAATTATACAAGTATACAAATTTCTAACTTAGTAGTACTAAAAGAAGTAAGCTTTATGGTAGCATACCAACGCATTCAGATATGATATCAATATAGTATTTTAGAGAATCACTGCTTACAAACGAAACACTGTTTACATAACCTAACCGTCAAAAACCCCCGACTCCAACTAGAAAATAGCTGTAACGTCTGAGCAGATTTTCATGAAACATAGCTAAGATGATACCCGATTAAACTACTTTTTATTTTTTAAACTGCGTTGAAATCGGTCTCTCTGTTTTGGAGCTACTATGCCACAGCTGGATACACAGATACACACTACAAACTTAAAACACAAAAGAAACATATAAAAAGAGGAAATATAGCCATTTTGCTTTCCGTCGAATAAAAGCTTGGATGCAGTAAACAAAACCCAACTTCCTGGGAAATGATTAGTATGATTTTTATTTTTACAACCGCCCACGCGATGAATCTCTGCAGGTGGGTAGTTGGGTAAATATTGAATTCCATATTTATCTGAATAGGTAGGGTGACATTTAAAAATACCGGTGACCTGTAAGCGTTGCATTTGGAAGTTGCGAAACATTTGACGTTGTTATAGCAGAGACACGTGAGGATGGGTAGAAGAAATTCAGAATAACAGATGAAATCACTCTCAAAATATAAATAGTATTATGTATGTTGTATGCTTTATATTTTGAAGTTATAGACGGGCTTGGTCCCATCATGTCGAAGCGTCTAAATATTTATTTGTGGGTTCCGTCTCGACGACAAGTAGTACCGCGCGAGTTAGCGTTCGTTCACACTCGATACTTTTAGCTGCGTTGGCTGCCTTTTGCTTACAAAAACCCGACTACTGAAAAGGTATGAAACAAGAAAATATTAATACATATTCATAGTGATGTTCAGAGTATAGCCGTGGTCGTATGCCACTTACTGTTAGACCATATTTTTTTGTTAGAATAGCTGTAGGTGGCATACGACCACGGCTATACTCTGAACATCACTATGAATATGTATTAATATTTTCTTGTTTCATACCTTTTCAGTAGTCGGGTTTTAGTTTTTGAACTTAATTTTGTTTTCAGAGCCGCGAGCAAATGCCATCAATATATATATTTTTGAAATGTGCTACTTAAGCCCTTTCATTTGATACCCAACACCAAAAATCAAACAAAAAAAATTTTTTTGCTCGTTACTTTATGTCTTCTAGAGGGCGCCATATTAAATTTAATGTGACGTCACATAGCCTATAACCATCGGACCATTAGGACGCTTCCAACGATACCTCATTTGTCGAATTATAATAAGTAGCTTAGAAGTTATGAGGGAACAGATGAACATACATACATACCGGTCAAACATATAACCCTCTCCGTAGTCGGGTAAAAAGTGAATAACGAAAGCGAAAACGCGCGATTGCGCTGCTAAGTATCGAGTAGGCTTGTAGGGCAGCGCCACATCCAACTTACACACATTTGTGTTTAACTTAGGGAATGAATTCTTCAGGACATAATTAAAGAGCTTACGAGTAATAATATGAAACAGATCGTAATTTTTAATATTAAGTTAAATACAAAATTACTATAATGAAATAAGAGTGAAACTTCCATCAAAATTGGGCCAATACAACATTATTTAAACAACCTGCAATGATTCGTGAATATTTCAAGATACGAGATTTGATTTAGTCATGATGTAAACGTAATTATAATAAATATAGATTGTGGAGCTCATATGGAATTAAATATGTCATTAGATAAACACAATATTACGTAAACAATAACATTTAAAATCCTGATGTTTTGCTATAATTTATACTCAATTACTGTAAATCTATATATTAATACGTGAGGAGAAAACTTTGTACCCTTTTTTAAGCATATTGCGCGCACGGAAGAATGTGAGATTTGGCATAGTTAATGTTTATATGGAGAAAGAAGGAGTGCAAAAAGTTAAAATTAATATAATTACATGTGGTCGAATTTCGACCACTGGGCGACCACTAGTTACAATAATTATATGTTAAAGATAAATAAAATATAACGTACCGTTGTATTCAGATTTCTTCTACGTGCAGTCTCGATGGGTCGATTACTGTAAAACATAACAATCAAATGTTAAAATGCGACTTGTATACTTTCCCACTTACATTCTAGACGAGTAGCCTGCAATGATCATGAACGCACAAAACACATTAAAATAAAGTAAATGATTAACGAAAAAAAACAGGTAACTATTAAGATATTAAGGCCTTCACCGACAATATAACAGCCGTTTACTCGTAGATTTCACGTTAAACGAGTGATTTTGACTTAAACATCTGTTATGTTGTCGGTTAACTTGGGCCTTAGTAACATACATGGAATCATAGGCACTGGACCACTGGTCCCCGACGGAATAGACAGAAGCGCAATGTCCAACACAAAATTAGGTTAATAAAATAGGCAAGCCAATAAATAAAAGAATAGGAAATGTTCACGAGCACGCAAAATACGTAATTATAATTATTATATTATTCTATTTCATAAATTCTAGGCTTTGAGTATCTAGAACATTCTAGGTAATGAATGATGCATTCTGACACGTGAGAGTGTCACGTGCTTTTCTGGCTAATGATGCAGCGGCTCCGTGGAGCCGACACTTATCGTTATACTTGATAGCAAAAGAAATTAATATCGATAACAACTACATCTGCATAGCTATTCTGTAAGAACAAGTCGCATCTCAATGCCTCCTAAGGGCCAGTTTACACCGAGACGCGGTGATGCGCGCAGATTCTTGAAGAAACTATGTGAACCCGCCTAGCGCAAAGCGGCGCCGCGAGATGCATCGCGACACCGCGAACTGCAACGTCGCGGCTTGGCGCGGCGCGTAATATTGGTAGGTACCGCTACGCCACACGGCGTAGCGGAACGCGTCGTCGGTAGCTACGAGTACTATCAATAGTATTGCATAAAAAAATATATTCTATATTGTATCGTTAACTCAAAAAGAGCGCGCGGCGCGTCGCGTTTCTGTGAGAACAGACACTTATCGTTAAAAACTGGACAGCACAAGTAAAATTTAAAATCTGTGTACTATATTTTACATGGAATAATATGGAGTCCGGAATGGCCCGAGCATTTCACTTCAAATTTAGAACGCGAAGCAGAATAATGATTTTGAATTTCGTCCCAGCGTTCGTGGTGACAGTCTATTGTTTCATCAAAACTTTTAACGATGTACGTTATGAACACCCGCGCAAAAGCTTGTTGCATGGCACAGATACAGTCGTGTACTGCGTAGCGCACAGCCACCCTCGGCCGTATCCGCTGCGTCACTAGTCAGGTTGCCCACCTTCGTCGAGCATTACTGGCCAGTAGAGGTACGAAGGTAGCTATGCGCATAGAACTCGCGTAATAGTATATAAAAGGTAGTAGGAGGTAGAAATATATCGTAGCGCAAATTGATACAGAGGTGCACGTTCAATTTAATTCTGTTGAAGTTTTCTAACGCGCAGTTAGAGCATATACAATTATATTGTATGGTGTGATACAAAAGTACGCGGAACTAAAATAATAGCTTTAATAGAAGTTACTTTCATGTCACACATTATCTTAAAATTTCACAAAAGTATAATTAACACAATATCATGCACCTCGATCAAATTACTCCGAAATGTTCAATCTAATTAAACCTACGATATGGGAATTAACGTGAACTTACCGTGACTCGGTTACACTGATGGTGGTTACAAGCAGACTGAAGCCGCGATTTCAATCCGTTGGTGAGGTAGATTTGTCTTCATTTACCCCCATTTTTTCTGTTTAATTATTTTTGACATCTATAAAAATCTTGATTCTCGAGATCCAGCATTTTTAGTGTCAGGATTGAGGCACCCTTTTACAACCGTAATAACTTTTTTTTTGTGGGTCGTACAAATTCTGGCGTTTCGCCTACAATTATAAGTACTTATGTAGTGATAGTCCTAATGAAAAAACTAAAACAGGGGTAGATGAGGACAAATCTACCTTACAAGTCATTCAAAGGCAAATTCACATTAATTCCCGATTACCATGTAGGTAACGCTATATTTATATAAAGGTTATACTGTCGTGTGAATAAAATATTGATCTGCATTCTTCGGGGTAGCCTGATAATCACAGAACACAGAACTCTTTTCTATGTTCTGTGCTGATAATGATCATTCGCTTTGTGTTAATAATTCGCTAAGAAATTGCACGCAAAGTTATGATAATTACGATGATGAGTACTTTTTCATAGTTTGGCCGTTTTTCGTTTTAATTATTTATCTGCTATATAAATTCTCAAACAAAACCATTGTCTATTCTGCATTCACATTTGAAATAACTGGATAGCCTATAATGTCACCAGAACTGTATAAAATACGACATTTGTATATACATAATATAATAATTATATAAATAATCCCTAGGAAATCTATGCACAGCCTAAAACCGACACAACTGCCCAGCACCTTGATAAACTTATAGTTAAGCATTTTTATCACTTAGGAAGCGGTCAAGTCGGGAGAATGAGATAAGTATGTCATATTATTAAAAAATACGGTCAAAATGCACTATTTATACTTTTAGAACAAATACATAATTTAAAATTTGAATTTCAATCCGCTGACTACGGCGCACGCGGCGCTCGTGTGTCGTCATTGGTATTTTGTGCCAGTTTGAATATAGGCGCCGCGCTCTATTGCCTTAATAATTATTTAAAGGCAGCAAAATTATTGATATTTAAGTAGATACTGAAACTTAATAATAAAAGCTTAGTTCATCCCATTTTTCAGAAATTACCCTACAGAAAAAGTACGTATTTTGCAGTGGCTGCAAAGCACAAATGCATCGGCAATATTTTGACGCACAGCGGGTTTCAAACTTGTAAGCTCACTATATTGGTACTGGGTTTAAAAGGAAAAATGTTTACCCCGTTATTCTATTCTAGAATAACCCAAAAGTCCAATAAATTATTCAATAAACAAACAAAGGTATGATGACATAATCCACTCGCTTGGCAGAGGGATTAGTGTAGTGACTTATAAACATTGTTACTGGCACAATAGAGAATGCAACTGCTTGGTATCTATCTTCTTGATGCATTTCTTTAGTCAAGCAGTTTGAAATCACCATTGTATGTGATCATAATATTAATCAAATACCAGCATTAAATAACCAGTACTGAATTCAGTAACTACTTATGTAATTACATGTGGCACTTTAAAGCAATGTGTTTGGGATGGCAGAGTGAGATAAGGCTATATGAAAGAGAGCAACAACCAAGTGGCCAACTGTCATGAGTGTCATCATTATCTTAGGTATAATCTACTGGATTACATCATTGATTTTGTCAATTTACAAATCATAGTCATGAATCACAGTTCACTGTTGGAGATGGGCCTATCTTAAAAGACATTGTAGCCACACTCACTTTGCTGGTCAAGCAGCTTGGTAAACCGGTCCTCAAAATTAAGGAACATCTACACCATAAACTTTTTTCAATGAAATAATAAAATTTGGTTATTTTTATTCCCATTAAATTACATTATTCTCGCAGTTCTTACCACAACATTGTACTGATCAAGATTGTAATCTATTATTTTAAAAGAGTTTCCATAGAGTTTCTTGCTAGTTCTTCTCAATAGGACCTACTATTTGGAACCGTGCACCTAGAGTCTCAATGTTATAAGTGCCTTTATCTGGTTTACATGAAATAAAGATCTATTCTTGTTATCTGTAGCTGACTGACATATTTTTTTATTGTTTATTTTATTTTAATTATAAAAAATAAATAAGAAACATTTACTTTACTTAGAAATGTGAATCTTTACTAATAAAACACCAGAAATACTTGTATAGACAAAGGCATCACATTTCCCATTTATGTATATTTATTTCACATATTATATAGTTATATAGTATCACTTCAGAAATGTCATTTAATGATAATGACAATTATCTTAAATATGACTTATATCTTGGTACGAAATCATACACAGTCATCAAACTCAAATTGAGGCGAATTATAATAGTGACAGATTCTGTATATTTAATTCATGGACTTATTATCTGAGCCCTACTTATTATTTCTATGATTTAATTATTGTTTACCTACATGTGTCAAATTATGCAGGTCAATTAAAATTAAAGATTGATGTGAGTGTGACTGACAGTAATTAATATTTTTTTTTTGTTTCTTGCCAGTTAATTTCCTATGTATTGACATCACAGACTCTGACAACAGCAATGATAAAAAACTAATACAGCTATTTATGGAAATAAGTGAGACTAATATTTTACTTACATGTTTTGTCATGAATATTCGTAAGCTACACATATCTTAATAATATGCCATGGATTTTTTTCACATGGGCCCATGTAACAATTATAATCTTTGGTTATAGAGAAATAGGTAGCAATACTTCTTAGAATTAATTTGAATACATTTTCATGTATATAAATAACAAAGTAGTTCACTTTGAAAAGAATAATCTTTAGCTCATCTTAATACCGATATGGTTTGTTAACAATACTTTACTTACTTGATATTATAATGTGAGGCACTGCCACCTACTTAAAACACGATGCAGGTTGAGTGCAGTTTCGTTTCCACAATAAATTGTTACTGTATTCCGTGCCTAAGTATTCTTATGGTGTGCTTAGCAGACCAGATGTTAAGCTGTAACTGATAAATAAAATTTGGAAATTTATTCATCTGTGACAGATCTATAATCATCAAAACTTTTTGGTTTAATATACATACTGTCATTTTTAATAATATCCTTTCAGGCAACTTAAGAAAATTTTAAGATTTAAACTAAGAACTTTGTTAGTGTAGATGACAGAATAAATAAATACATAACTGGTAATTCTTGGTAATTCTGGTAATTCTAAAGTGGCATTTGTTTTGGTATTTATCTTCTAAATAAGAATTGTATTGAGATTCATCCTGCTATGTGCAAATGGAATCACTTTGTATGAACAAAATCTTATACAGAGGTAAGACACTGATTTAGTATAACATAGTTCCTCAAGTTGTCTTCTCACTCGTTCAATTTTCTACTTAGTTTGTCACAAAAGCATTGGACGCGTCATTGACGATTATCTCACGGAATACAAGCCCTAGTGAGGAGCAAACCAAAGAGTATGTCGTACTACACTGCTCTCATACAATAACAATCACCATAGTACTTACGCTAAACGTCAATTGGCACATTAGAAACGTTAACATATAAACTGAATTATATTTACAAATCATCGCTATGCTCCAGAATCTCACTCCTTTGCCCAAACACGTTTTTTTAATGCACCTGCACAAATAGTCCAAGGCGTAAAAAAATAAGCCTCACACCGATAGACCACCCCGAAGATGACATCAATCAATAACAAAAGAAATATCGCGGAGCTTAAATTTTACGTAAACACATTCTTTACTCACCCATGCTGCGGTTTATGTTTTTATTGTGGTGTTATTAGTACACTTTATATTAAAATTCTATGTAAATAATTATCAATCAACCCACGCTAACAAATATTCATCGAAACCCACGCCGATCTGAGTTGCCAGAGTAAAAAAGCTAAGACAAAGATAGGTAAAATGTTGTTGAAGGCACTACGAAGTATCTACGAATGGATTAACTTTCAAGAATATAGAATATAAACCTATACATTTTCTTGGCAAAATGGCTATGGCTACAGTTGCCATTCATTAAAGAAAAAAAAAAAAAAACCTATACATACAGTTAGAAAATATAATCTTAAAATAAATTTACCTCGGTATTTTATTCTGATAAATATAATTTTAGTCTGAAACATCGTATTTTGTTGGGTGTTTATTTATCTTTGTACAGTTCGCGTCAATCTTTATGGCCGCTCTGAACTTAGTCGCGTACCGATGCATGTGACGTATTTTATTTATATCAACTTACATTTGTACAACATTACACTAAGCACGAATAAGTTGCACAGTTCAAAGATAAATTAACAAAATAGGTAGGTACAAACAAAAACATAACAATCACTGTAAATAATAAAAATACACAACACAAAATCAAACAGGTATTATTAGTAGGTACCAATTTATCTCTAAGGCTGAGATTCAGAGACGACAAAAACGAGTCTCAGGCTTACATTCAGAGACGACAGAAACGAGTCTAAGCGTGAACTTACGCTTCCATATGTCAATTTTACGAACAAATTTTGACAGATGGAAGCGTAAGTTCACGCTTAGACTCGTTTCTGTCGTCTCTGAATGTAAGCCTAAGTGTGAACTTACGCTTCCATCTGTCAAACTTGCGAACAAATTTTGACAGATGGAAGCGTAAGTTCACGCTTAGACTCGTTTCTGTCATCTCTGAATGTAAGCCTGAATGTCAGCCTAAGATCTTTCACAGAGTTGACACGGGCTATAGGTTCCGCTCCCAGAAAGTATTGTAAATGCTAAGGACTATGTGCACAACTGGACGACATAACACTGCATTTAGCAGTATTTATAAGAAGTTTATTTTCAAGAATCTACTAGAGCGCTGAATTAATATCCTCCTGTAGTTTCACTGTATCGGTGATTTCAGCTATGCCATATATCGTCAGGGTAGAGTAACATCAAGTATGCTTGAGGACCGACTCAAGGTCATTTACCATAATCCCAAAATACTAAAGGTCCAAGTATCGAGCCCTGGCTAACACCGGAATGAGTGTTATATGGGGTGGAAACAAAATATCCGTGCCTAACAAATTGCTGTCAATTCCTTAGATAGATGCGAATTTTCTTAGAAACTTTGGTGAAAATCCGATTTTGATAAGCTTGTTGCGTAACACGTCATTCTACGCGATCAAAAGCTTTCTTGAAGTCATAGTAAACAACATCAACTTGTTGCCTTTGTCTAAATGCTGAGAAATGAGATCCACTTTGTACTGACTGAATAGTTTACTCGAAAGCCATGTTGGGAATTGCAAAGATATTGCTGTATCTGGTTAATGTTATTGTGTAAAATTTATTCGTATAACGTAGGAAACAATAAAAGAATAGTGATTCACCGATAGTTCTCACGGGTACAGGTTGCATTCGTAAGATCCTCCAACGCTGCGGTTATTGCCTAATGGTTAACGTCAAGTTAAATATTGATTAAAAATATATGCGTATGAGTGGGACCATGGTGGGACGGACGTATTTATGGTGTTCTTAGAGATTGAAGGGACGCGAACCTATCTGTACCTTGTCCTATCTTTGTGGTGGTGGAGAAGGTACGGATCTTTGTATCTGTTCAAATAATGAAACAACCCAACGCGTTGGAGTGAGAAACAAGAAGAAATTCACGATCCTGATTCGATACCATGCGACACGTAGCAACTTCACCGACTTATAGATCCATGGCGAGTATTGTACTTTGGTGGTGCGCCCGCCAGCCGCCGCTCCGTGTATATCACAGAGTACTTTACTATATAGGAAAGTGTATATTGAACAAGCAACACGGTACTAACATGAGTAAGAAAGAAGATTTTTCGTTTTTACTGTGACTATGGCGGCAGCTCGCACGTTGCCACCTTTTGCAGCTATGCAAAAACCGCGTTTCTTCTAAATATTCGAATATGAATGGGACACGGCAAACATTAATTTGCATTACTATATCAGTTACATATTGGCACTTGTGCAACCAGCGAAATATAAACATTAGTAGAACGTAGTATGTAGTGGAACTTACCTATTTATGTACAACATCTTATACCTGTACCTACATTGAAGGCAAATAAAATGATTCTGATTCTGATTCTGAGTAAAAAGCAAAATCGATTCATGAGTTCCCTTTATAATAAAATCGAAAATCATAAATCGGCCGGCATCATATTTATTTAATGAGGTTAAAAACTGAAAGCTCATCGCAGATGGCGCCACTAGCGGTTGTTCCTGAGAACCGCCATATTGTTTTTTGTTGTTGTTTGGTGTCCTACTTAGAACCATATTATACTAGTAAAATGTATTCTACGTGGAGTGTAATACAATTAAAAGACGAGCTAAGAAAGAGGAATGCCTCTGGCATTGGTAAAAAAGCAGCATAAATTGCACGGTAAATAGATATAATTATATAAACAAGTTTGGAGGTTATATTGTGTTCTTTTTGTAAAGCCCTATTTTTTCGTTGGAGGTTAAAGGTCTACGATCGAAATAATCTCATTGGTGTTGAAGACGTGCTTGAAGATGAGACTGTCAACATTCCGGCACTGCATAACTTCAGGGATTTAAATGCCAGCACAAATCTCCCAACCCTGTCTTAAACGCCACATTCAACAGTTTGCAGAAAGGTAAGAATGCTATTTAATTATGATTTTTTCATCTTTCCTTGTGGATTGGCTATATTTTGGATTAAATTCGACATACCATGTTGTTTCAGGTTTCAAGTACCGCCCAAAGGAAGACTTCTGTACGAGAATAGAAGTTTAGTTATAAAATAATAAAAATATACACTGTAATACGTTGATAGCGGTGCCGAAAATAAAAAGAGAGCATTGAAATGATGATGAATGTTTGTTTTATAAAACTAGTGTAAGAATTTCTCCCCAAATAATCCTCAGGTTTAAAATGGATAGCACTTAACCTCGACTTATTACTAGTCTTCGAATTTTTCCTTCGAAGGGCCTTTTCCCATAGTTTTCTTCTTTTGGCTTATTTAGGGAATATTATGGACTCCCGGATTTTTGCAACCAACGGCTGCTCAAAGCGTCATTTTATTAATTATTCTTATAACAATTCGATTGTTTATACAAATAGTATGAAAGTTGACAGCTATCTGTCAAATTTCTGGAACAACCGACAGTAGCGACATCTGAAGTGAGCAAAAGGCAGTTTTTTACCCCATTAAATGGAGCTCTTCTATTGTTGCCAGCGTTAAAATAATATGTCGTTTCATACTACGCATTATTCACGTGCTGAGAAGAACGATACAAAAAGCGCGAACAAAGCGTAGCACTAGTGGGAATCGCAAACATAGGTACGGTTGCCTTTTGTTTCGCATACTGAACGGAACGTCATGTAAAAACGTTAGTGACGTCAATCCTCCGTCTTTCTGGCCTTGTAAATAAAAACGTAATTTTAAAATTTACAATTTTACACACAGAAAGCTACTTTAACGCTGAATCAAATATAAAGTGTTCATTGATCCACATATCACGTAAGTAATATTATGATTATGTGGTTTGAATGCTGAGTTTTAGTGTTTATTTACGAATTCTAAGATTTGACACAAAAGTATTAAATATACATAACGCCTTATTTTATGTAATTGGTCGTGAAGATTCGCCGCAATGCTCAAAAAAATGTACTGAAATGTATTTTTAGTGTACCTGTCCTCAATGGGATATTTTTTCTCCGTGACCTTCAGTGTAAGGGAAGGTCATCGCGATGTTTATATAATTTCGCGATGTTTAGCGCGGTCACTTGGCTGTGGGGTGATCGTGATCATTGTCCCGCCCTTGTTTACTATATATTCAAAACACCCGGTTGTCGTTATCAGGCCCCCCCTCTCGCTCACACACTATTTTTAGAGCCATAGAATTGCGAAATGGACTTTTAACTTTAGTATTGATGTGGGCGCTTCTTGCTTTACAAATTTTATATTAAAAAACAGTACAGAGCGCGAAATATCTCATTAATATATAGTTTGCAGTTAAATAGGTCAAGCGTTGTCTCTTGTTTTGATAAAGGTAAGTGCATACCTGCCTGTGTATGATGCTGTGTTGACAAAGACATAAGGAAAAACATATCATGATTTTCTTGCACTGAGTAAACAAAGGAATTTGTTTTAGTAAAACAAATAGAAGACATTTATGTGCATAATATTTTTATCATAGAATTTTTAGGCTGTGTAATTTTATCTTATTATGTAATAATAATAAATAAATAAATTTATTTCAAGTATCAAGACTCATAGTGTTAGTTACAATAGGTTCAGTTTAATATAACCTACCTAATTTATTTAATTCGGTATATATGGACAAAATGTTTTGGGTGTCACCGTATCCACCTGAGAGCAGTGGCGTGCACTCCACAAAGACAAAAAGACACTGCCTACCCTAATAAATTATGTATTTACAAACAATAATATGACTTCCATAACAGTTAATTTATGTCTTCTGATGAGGTGGCCAATCACAAACGTCATTTTAACTTGACAATACAAAACTAAGATGTGTTTGGTTAAGCTGTAAGAAATGTCTCACACCATTAATATCTGAGGTATGTCATGTTGTTTAAATACTACTTATTAGGGCCGGATTAAGCCATGTAGAGGACCCAAGGCAAAAATGAAGGGACAAAATCCCCTTTTTAAAAATTTTCTTTATTCAAAATCTATGGAATTTTGGAAATTACTCCTCTGGTTAGCTTTCATACTTTAAATAAAATTATTAATTATGTTTTCAAAAATAAAAAATTGAGTTGCCATATCACGATATTTAGATTTTTCTATAAAATGACATGTAAACTCATTTATGTGAAGGATTATAATATAATATGAATATATTTCTATTTAGTATATTTTTCAGCAATTGTTTTTACCATGTTTGAATTACGGAATTTGTTTGCCAAGTAGGTACCTACATTTATGTCTACATATTTTAAATTTTCGATTAATGTAAAACAATGATGATGTATTTATAGGTACCTTAAACAAAAGCAGGTCATATGAAACTATTCTCGTCGGTACAGCGCATTTATTAAATCTTAGTAAACAAACTTCAATGAAATACGATTATTTGAAGAAAATAAATATGTTTGTATTCAGTCTATCAGCAGTATTCCAACCTAAATTGTCAATAAATACTATTGTACACTAACAAAAATAAACAATAAAATATGCATATCGCCTTTATAAGCTCCATCTTTGTTGAATATTACCAAATAATAAATAAAAAAACCCAACTGCTTAAAAAGTGAACTGAAAAGAAAAAAACAAGTGCAGTAGAATTCTAATGCGGAACATACCGACTTTAACAGTCGGGACCCATTAATGGGAAGATTTGGGCCGGTCTCGATTTTTTTTTGTTTTTACATAGACATACAAAGCTTGCTGATAAACACATTACCCTCTTTTGCTTCGCGTAGTCTGGTAAAAATAACTGCGTAGTATACTGTGTAACGTAGAGTATAATGTAAAATATTAGCATAATTTCCATTACAATTCGCGCCTTGTTTGAAACGGAAGGTATCTATTGACGCCAATTGAGACTGCAATTTATCACTATTGCATATTGTAACTGTCTATCACAATCAATCTGTGCATCTTGAGGATGAAGATGTTATTAACAAGAGCATGCTGGCACTTAAAAAAATGTCGGCATAATGTCTTTGTTATTCACGTTCCGAATTTAAAACTCTTAATGTAAACAATGATAATCGTTTCATTCGAGGAAAATCGTGTTATTAGCACTATTAAACGAAAACCTAGATAACGAACCAATTAATCTTCGGTACCCGTACATCTGGCTGAGGTGAGCCTGTCCCTATGTTGGCAACATTGCTTTAATTTACATTACATTCACATTTTACCGAATTTACAATATGAAATTAGTGTCGCGAAACTGCGCGAAACAATAACTTGACTACTGTAAACTTGACCCTCATTACCGGCTTCCACTGCGAAACGGTAATGAGCAAGTGAGCTGGACGGAACGAACCCCAAATAGCTAAAATAGATTTTTCATATCACTAGGTCGGAAAGGCTTTCTTTATTCTTCGAAATCTGAGCGCAAAAGTCTATTTTATCCGCTAGCGTGGAAAAGTTATACGAAATTCGAACGTGACGAACTATTGTGTAGAGCACAGACCTGGGCCCCAAGTCTGTTGTAATAACGAGAGCATTCTGCCGCGAGTGAGGGGTTGGCGCCCTGGACAAGTGGAGAGTGCTGAGTGGTGAAGAAGAACAACTCAAATATAATTAGGCACTCGCTTCGCTCGTGGTTCCCCCTTAGAATCCTTCGCTTGCTCGGTATTCAATACAAGCACTCGCACCAAATAACAAATTTGCAGCCTTGCATAACAAATAACTATTATCTTCCATTAAGATTTGACGGTTGCCTTCTACTGCAAAAGAGAAAAGAAGAAAGAGTCCGTTATTAATTATTTTTACTCGTTCAGTCCTCTCCGCTAGACTCTTTGTTGGTGGAAGCCTTCTATGAAGTTTACCGTTGCGAGACGGAGCTGCGCTGCCAGTAGAAGCCCGGCTTTATGATCGTATTAATTTGGGGCGTTGCTGTGTTTTCGCTATATAACAAAATTCGATAGAAACATTATACAGCTTAAGCTTTAAGCTCCAATTACGTCCTTATCGAGGACACAAACTGCCGCCATATAAATTCGGCCTTAGACCTGCCATCCCTCGAACGTCTCTAACGTTGTGTGGGCAGCTGAATTTCGCCCACGGCTCGTCTGACATGCGGTAGATGTGACTAACCCAGTTCCAGTTTAATCTTATTATTTTAGATTATTTAGAATGAAAGAAAGAAAGAAAGGAAATATTTTTATTCTGGACTCGCCAGGAACGAATAAAAGTAAAAGGTACAAAAAATAAAACAACAAATAAAACATAAAAAATAACAATGGTAAAACAATAGTCAAAGCCACCTGAACGAGACCAAAAATGGCTCCCATCTCAGCATAATGCTGTGGCATTTAGAAATAGAAATATCATAATATGCCGTTCTCTGATCGACGATCTCGATTTTTCTGCAATAACCACCGCCTACCGCGCACTGAGTTAAAATTCTGTGCGTTTTCCGCTAAATCTGTGAGGTACCTATGAATCATAGGGAAAGCGCGCGTCCTCTGAAAAAATATTCGCGTACCAAAAGAAAGGTGTATTTTATTAATTGCGTCGAAAAAAACGCACCGCAAATCATTGCACTGCAGGGCGCGCTTAAGGCCCGATTTAATTTGTTAGAGTTCGAGCACTCTATCACACATACCTATAATGTCTATCACATAAAATGATCCCTATTGGCGATCCAAATGTACAATATGAGGTACACATTCCAAGACCATTATTTAAAACCAGTTATAAAAATCTAGCCAAATTAGCGATAACACCATTTTACAAATCATGAAGATTTGTGAGATTGATGTAATAATGATAGATAATATAATTAAGCTCAGGGAGTTTTTTAATAGTCATCTTTATAGTATTAGCCTCATTATTGATTTAAGTAATTGATTTCATAATGTAGCACGATTAATATTTTAGTAATGTCATGCTAATGCGTCTTATCACGCTGATTAATCGTTAAGTAGATAAGGCTTTTACAGGCGAATACAAACAAAACACTATTGCGACAAAATTACTACTGTAGCACGCACTATTTTGATGAATATCATGAATATTTTCATTTCATTCATCATGAAGTTGGGACTCCCAAGTTCATGATCGGTAAAATGTCATTTTTTTAATGTAGCTTGAAGTTTTGTCTCTTACAAACGTAATGAAGTTTATTACCGGAGTTCTAGTTCATTACCATTTACTTACGTGGTAGACCCGCTGATCTGGAACAAAATATCGTAATATACCATAATCTATATATCAATATGTGAAGAGAAAACTTTGTACCCCTTTTTAAGCATGCGGACGGAGCATTGCACTGTGTGAGATTTGGCATAGTTAAAGTTTATATGGAGAAGGAGTGCAGAAAGCTAAAATTACGGTCGAATTTCGACCACTGGGCGACCACTAGTAGTAATAAACCTACGTAATATCCCAAGTTGCCTTTAGACATTCAAGGCTACCCCGTTCTTATGTCGGCTGCACGATCGTTTGACTTATAATTTATTTTACCGTGTCTTTTCAACTGTTATAAGGTTATAATTTAATATTTGTTTCATGTATTTATTTATTATATTAAACAGAACGGCCGGAGCCAATTACACTATGAAACATAAAAATATTTAAATACAAAAACAATACTTTCACGCATTCTTCTCGCAAACCTTCAAATATTCTGACAATAACAACTCCAATTCATCGGCAAATAAATCAAAATCCGGGTTTAAGTCCAGGGGGCTTACTACGAACTCTTATATAGCAGGGCTGAAATTGAACTGCCCAGACATTTCCAGTATAAGCTGACCTCGCACTGTATAGGCTTTTCGTACAATGAAAGGTCAGTTTATCCTGGAAATTTCTGGGCAGTTCAATAAGCCCCCAGGAGAGCGTTGATGAATGAGTTGATGACCGGTAGATGTCATTATGTCGAAAGGTCCGATGGCGATAAACCATAGAAGTAGGTAATGTGGACATTTTGTGTGTCACGTAGCACTTTGTTTGTGATGTGAGTGGAAACGCAGTGATAACGAGTCACTCATTAATTAATAATTAGGTAGTTAAAGTACGGAAATAAATATGTTATCGTATTTGGAGAAATAATATTCATGTATGCACTATATGTATCTTAGCGCTAGCTTTTACGGTCCGAAAGAAAAGTCAAAATTAAAAAAGATGTGAAGTTAGGCACGTTTTGAGACAGATAAGCGCGCGTGTCAAGCTAAAGAAAATGTTTTTATTGATATCACGGAAGTCAGTCTGTTGCCTTTGTTAACTGAACTAACTTTTACTTTATATTGTTGTCCTAAATGCTTCTTTTGTAAACGTTTTTGTTATCTCGTTATTCGTTTTGATACGGAAAGATACTCATAGTTGTTATTTTCCTAACTTCAGTATTGTGTTTGATCGCCTAGGAGGCGGTCGTGGCTGTTTACGTTGAGTTATTAATTGATTAGACATTGTATCTTCACGCTCGTGCCGCGTCAAGTAAGGTAGGCATAATGAAGCGAATTAGACCTTATTGTTAAAGAATTTCCTAGTTTCCCTGAATTTCGACAACATTTTATTATAGCCACGACGACGAATCCTTGGGATTTTTTGTATTGATATAGATTAGAGAAATATTCCTAGGTTTATCTATTACGAAAGCGCTTGAAAGCGTCCTACAAACATTTTAACATTTATTGTTTCAGATTACAAAATGAGTAAGTTGTGCAGACAAGTATCCATCGAGTCGCCCGGACCGACCCTCAGGGAATGTGTCTTCAGTTTCGACGTGCCCGTCCCTGACATTCCCATGTACGGTGCAAGAATCCGAGTCGTCTACGCAGGAGCATGCTACAGGGCCAACAGGACTCGTTCAGCATCTGTCTGCAGTACATCCTCCGTGTCCTCCATCGGCAGCCTTTCAGGAGAAATGGAGAACTTCGGCATTCACACTCATTCCACTCCTGCTCATATAGGGCTGAGGGACGGTGCCTTGTTCCCTGGCTACGAAGTCGCTGGCGTTGTAGACGGTATCGGCAGAGCTGCTGAAAGACTGGACGGCATCAAGGAAGGCTCCAGGATCGTTTTGTACCCTTACGAAGGTGTCCCAAATGGTTATGCGGAGTACATTGTCGTGCCAGATTTTAAGTGTTTGGTGCCGATACCGGACGAGTTGCCTCTGAGTGTGGCAGCGATGCTTCCTACTGGTGCATTACTGGCCATGAATACTGTGTCTACAGCTGGTGAATGTCTGAAGAGGGTATTAGATGGGCCGTCGAAGAAGGATGGTACTACGATATTGATTGTGGGCACCGGAGGCCTGGCGCTGTGGGCTCTCCGCATAGCGTCTCATTACTTCACACATGGCGCGTACAATAACCGTATCAGCATCTGCGTGGCTAGTATTAAGGATGAAGGATTCGTTTTGGCCAAGGAGTGCGAAGAGTAAGTTTCTTATTTTATTTGAATTTATTTGGTGTGCCTTTATAATATTAAGAGGAAACTCGGGCGGCGTTTTGTCCATACAAACATATTCCCTGATTTTTTCCTCTGCATTTCGTTACTAGCGCGTGTTTTTTTTAACACGCTTTTATTAGCTTCACCTGTAACTAACTAACTATGTAAGAAAATCTTGGAAGGTAAAAGATTCCGATTGAGCTGAAATTTTGCATACACGTTCAGTTTGGATGACTAAAGCGTGTTCTATAGTTTTTTTTTAAACTATAATATTTTATTATATGATATAGATATTGACCACTGGATGCTCTTCCGTTTAGCTTATTTGGTTAGTTACTTCCTATAAGAGCAGGCAATTTTATGGAGTTTTGGGGCTCACCTCCAGAACTCCATAAAATTGCCTAAATTGAACGCCATCAACACACGTTGAATATGCAAAGTTTGACAATGTATTTCAAAAGCAAGTACAGACAGAATACTGTTTAGTATTCATCTAAAATAAAGTATGCAAAATACTCTTTGTTTCATCACCAATATAAAAATGATTTTTCGGTTAGTCAATTTAGCGCCGAAAGCTCGAAGCACCAGTGCAGAGAAAAACAAATTATAGGAAAGCTTTCGTGAACGAAAATATTGTTCAAAAATTGTTCATTTAACTTCTCACACCTAAATATACTTTATTTTTTGTTCCAAAAGTTGGCAACCCTAGAGACTACTGCCATTAATATTCTCATGACTATAAAAAGTAACAAATAATAACATACTTATGTGTGAACAAAATTGAAGATTCCTTTCAGTTCATATTGCATTATCAGTGCACAATAGACAGGAAAAGTTCTGCCGGATCGGTTTTATTAGTCAATTTGTTGTTAGTCCCGGTCACATTTGCATGCGCGGTTGTCACAGTAGGTACTAACACAATGTAACTTGACCACAGTAGGCTAGAATGAGCAGTTTTCCAGTAGTCATTTATAGCATTCTTTTCTCTCGCTAGATGGCGTTGGCAACAGTTTTGATTGTGGTATGACCGTAGACATTCTGCGTTCCCTTCCTTGTCGTTAGTTTGGTTCGCTTACGGTTTGTTTATTTTTACAGTAAAACGCTGTCTTTACCTGTAAATAATATAATAGTACTTATTTCAAAATACGTATAATTTTTCAGGATTTTGTATTTTTTTAAACATTAGTGAACTATTGACTTTGGCTGAACGAAGTTTTCCACTGCCATTGTAAAGTTTTAAAAGTAAATACCGAAAGTTACGCGAGCGCCATCTCTTGATGATGAAAGTACTAAACTGACAATGCCTACTGGAAAACTGCTCACTAGGACAAATAAAAATTTCGTAATAATCAAATATCACAGACAGACCAACTTGACCTTCTCCTTTTACCTCGACCGAAGTTTGTTTTCGAAGTCAACGCGGACAAAATGGCCAGCAAGTAGCAATCGTAAATATCACGATGAAATCATCCAGTAATTACTCTACACATAGGTACGTAGATGTTATGCTGTATCATCATGATGAGCCACTGATATTCAGCCAAAGAAGTTAGATTGGGAGCTGACTCCGACAAGACCCGATCTTGTTAGCCAACTTATATTAATCACCTTTATTTATTCTGTATAATAAGGACCTACTTTGCACAGTACTTTCTACAGTGCATTGGCGCGATATCTCAATTTGGTTAATTTTGTCACTTACACGATATTTATAGTCCCATAAACTTATCTGACCCGGTGACCAAAATTGGAACTAACGTCGTTATAGAACAAAATTGACTTCAAAATGTCATTTTTGTACGGAGATGACATTGGTAAAAGCGACGGCAGCGACGACGCCACGACCGGGTCAGATAAGTTTGTGGCACTGTACTAATTCTAGTTACGCGGTATTGTACTCATCCCCGACGAGCGACGATATGTATTTTTTCTATGAACTTGTTTTTCTATCGTGATTGGTATTGCCAGGTGTCAGGAATCAGGACATGCGCGTGCGCGCGCGGTTATGTTTTTTATGATATGATGTCATCTCTTACAAATTAATAATAAAAAAGTGATGATTATAAATACCTAGTATTTTTTTGGATGTCCCGAATTGAAAACCAAATTCCGGATTTTGTTTATCTTTCGTCCCGATATTTGGCATACCGGACTAGGGGGTCTACCGTGAAAATAAAATGGTAATGAACATCGAATCTGGTAATACACTTCAATATGATCCTGAGAGATTAAACTTCGAGCTACCTTGTAAAAAAAAATACCGATCATGAAGTTCGGACTCCCATCTTCATGATCGGTAAAAAAATTACAAGGTAACTCAAAATTTAGTCTCACGATCGTATTGAAGTTTGTCACCAGAGTCGATGTTCATTACCATTTTCGTTACGCGTAGACCCGCTGGCACAAAGCGTTACCCACCGTATCAAACTGATCCACTGACCCATTGTTGATTGATGCAGAGTGAAGGTGGTACAATGGACCGAAGACCTGTATGAGAAGCAGCTGATCGAGCGGACGACGGACGCGTGTGGTGGCCCTGTTAATGTAGTGTTGAACTTTGGCACCACCTCCAGATCACTGCATCGTTCGCTGCAGTGCCTTGCCCCGGTGAGTAACAACAGGGTATTTGACTGTAATTTTTTTATCTGCAAAAATTAAGCTTTTCCGAAAACCTTAAGCAGTCAAGTAAAAATAAATTAAATATTTGTAAATATGCCTAAGTTATAAGCTTTTAAATTTCTTAATAGACAGACTACGCTAATGAATTCTGACGTCATAAACTAGTAATGTCATAGACTCCTATGTCTATGAGTAATGTCATAGTTAATTGTGACAGTTTCAAACATACCATTTTGCGGGAAAAGGATGGATAGTGTCTCTAGTGTTGTTATCAGCTCATAAGAGAGAGTTGATTCCTTACCCTCGGCTTCTGATAGGCTGGTCAAATCTGATCATGTTAAGTTTCATGTTAGCACTTATGATTGGTTGACCAACATCAACAATCAATTCAACAACCAATCATATCATTTGACATGAGATTTGACAGCTGGTTAAATTTAATCAGCCTATCAGAAAGCCGGGTCGTTCAGTCCCCTTCATTACGGTTGAGCTTAGCCATGCTGAAGCATGAGGTGCTGTCTGTCGGGCCTGGTCACCTTGTCACTGCCATGGCATTCTTATTTAAAGGCAAATCATTATTATCCTATTCTATTTTATATTTATTCACATTAAATTACATTATTCTCGCAGCTATTACCACAACATTGTACTAATGAAAGAAAGAAAAAAAAGAAAGAAAAAGTTTTTATTTCTACGCCCAGTATGACGCACAAAACATAAAAATATCTAAGCTTAAATAAAACTAAAAAAAATAAAATAAAAAATATCATCGTTCTGAGAGTTCTAATCAAGATTGTAATCTATTATTTTAAAAGAATTTCCATGGAATTTCTTGCCGGTTCTTCTCCATAGGACCTACTATTTGGAACCGCGCACCTAGAGTCTCGACATTAGCGCCCTCTGCACTCACGCGTAGAGTAGTCTATTCTTTGCACAAATAATTCTCTCCACCTGTTTCTAAATACTTGTTTTCTCTCAGGGTGGTGTGGTACTGGTAACAGAAGACGTGGGGGAAAAGCTATTGCCTAAGTTCGCGAAGAAAGCTGAGGACATGAATGTCAACATAACAATCGTGCCCAACGGCTCCATAGAACAGCTGAAGAAACTGGTGACGCTGGTGGCGCGGGGTGAAGTGAGTATCGCTCTTTTTAATGAATATGAATCTATGTTGATTTATTTGTTACACCTTCGCAGCTGAACTGTCCAAAACGGTAAATATACGATGATAAAATAAATCCAGCCCATTACTGTCCGGTGTCCCACTACTGGGCACGGGCCTCTTCTTAGAATGTCCACCACGCTGGCCTAGTGCGGGTTGGCGGACTACACACACCATCGAGAACTTTATGAGGCCCTCTCAGATGTGCAGGTTTCCTCACAATACTTCCTTCATCATTGTCGCAAGTGATGATCAAATTCTAACCCGCACATCAATCTGAAAAGTCAGAGTTGCGGGCCGGATTCGAACTCAGACCCTCCTGCATGGAAGGCGAACGTTCAACCGCTAGGCTATCACTAATCAAATAACTAAATCAAATATGCCATAGATTTTCAAAAATTGAGACATTTAACGATTATAGCTGGTAAGATTTTCCGCGATAAATAGGTACGTCAGGTTTATATCAACGAGACACAAAATAACTATTTAAGTTTATAACAAGATCACAGTACACACACTCACACACATGCCAAATGACATAAATTTGCGGTTTGGCAAAATAAAATAAAACTGCCATATCGACACCCAGCGGCAACCACGCATTAAAAACGTGTTTAAAGTATCATTGTAACATAGGAAGTTTTGTAAAGAAAATATAAACACTTCTCATTTACATATTTTTTTTTTAGTTTTTTTTTTTACATGTACTGACGTCATGAGTGCTATTAATAAACAAACATCATAACTAGGACAAAATCTTCATACCTACAAATATATTTTGTCCTTCTGCGGGCATTGAACCCGTTTTCGCAAAGGAGAGCAATTGTAAAGAAGGACATTGTGACCCTTATAAATAAGATAAAGATTTTAACTCCCAACAAAAAAGAGGGATGTTATAAGTTTGTACTGTTTTCTGTGGCATCGTATTTTAATTGAAAGCTGGTTTAATCTGGTATCATCTTAGCTATGTTTCATGAAAATCTGTTCTGTCGTTCAAAAGTTACAGCTCTTTTTCTAGTTGAAGTCGGGGGTTTTTGACGGGTTGGGTTATTTAGTCTATCGCTCGCCAACACCGCATCGACCTGTCATCATCAGAGTACTCATACAACTTGTGGAGAGCCGTGGTCGTATTCCACCTACTCTAACAAAACAATACCATCTAACAGTAGAAAGCGGTCATAAGCTTTAGGGCAAAGTGGCATATGACCACGGCTATCCTCTGAACATCACTATGAATATGTGTTAATTAATATTCTTTTTTCATACTTTTTCAGTAGTCGGGTTTTAGTTTTTGAACTTACTTTTTTTAATTCTACCATAAGTAGGAACTGAGTAATCTGGAGATTCCCTAAGTCCCAATAGGGTTTAATTATTATTGGCTTTTAAAAAACCCTTTTGAAATCACCATTTTGGGCTTTCATGGGCGATTACCATGTCAAGCCAACAAGATGTTGCAGAGATTGGAGTGGCCCAAAACAGATTCTTGTGGTAATATCAAAGACGAACGTAGAGTATATCAGTCACCCGCAACCCTGCGCAGTTTGTTAAAGGAAACTAATGGCAACACGCTTGTAATGTGGTCGCAAGCGGTGGACTACACACCTAACAATAGTGCAATCCTATTTATACCCAGCGATTCTTTTGAACCGCTGCACTGATTGATTCACAAGGGGCAATTCACTCCCTCAATGCAAGGCCAATTTAGACCAATTCATCCAATTGCAGTGGCTTTCAATCATGGTATATATTTCATTCTCGACGGTGCATGTTACGAGTGCAATCGCTTCGCTGTTTCCATGCCGATAACAGTCCTGTAAGTGTCTCTGGACTAAGTCGATGAAGCTGCTTGCGTAAGTCAAATTATTTTATTTATTGCAACCATTTCGTGTTCAGGAATTGTGGTAGTCGGGGTTCTAGGTTAGTTAAATATTATTCGTGGGTGTGTGTTTTTTTTTTTTTTTGTTAACGTCTTTGCGGGTCTTATGCTTCACCTAGCAACCTGTTCCAAGTAACATATTTTTAGTATATTGCCAAAAATACTGACCTTACGCAACGGCAGCCGGATTCGTAAATTTAATATCTTAGCGGTACCTTTTAGGATATTTTTGGGTTTGATTAGTTCGCTAACGAGTGTTTCGAACATCATCGATCAATTTCAATCAACAATGAAAATCAGCGCTGGGTGTTCCTATGCCCAGCAAATGCTGAGTTGGCAACCTATTTGGTACTGGCATACCGACAGCACCTTGATTTTTTTAATTGTTTTTTTTCTGCACTGTGTTGTCTGATGTCTAAGTCCGAATATTTTTTTTTTCTTTCTTCTTTCAATTCTGTCACAAATGTGTGGAGATTTTTTGTCAATAGACGAAGATACCGCTCAATACCGCTATTCGATCACAGCAGACCTTGGAGATTGTGGGATTTCAATTTTTTTTTCTATGCTTTTTTGTCTTATTTTTAAAACGCTTTTATTAGCTTCACTTGTAACTAACTAACTATGAAAAATAATGTTGGAAGTTAAATTTGACCCACTAATTTCCGATTAAGCTGAAATTTTGCATACACGTTTAGTTTGGATGAAAAAAGCGTTTTCTTTAAAAAAAAAAAACTATCATATTTGTTAGGATATGGTGTATATTAATCTATAACCATCTTAAAATAATAAGCCTGGTTAACTCATCGATGACAAATGTATAGTGGACTGTCTATTAAGAATAATACAGCTTTCCGCTGCTCGCTATTAGCTCGCTACGGTACAAAATATAACGCGTATACTGTTTATTCGTTTTCTGGGAAATTATAATTTACTAACAACTATGAAAATTCATATTGCCAAGAACAGTAGGCTAATTCACGTAACTAAAGTAGTGCAGTTGCCGCGCAGTTGTAATAAAATATTGATCAAAATAACACATTTGGTAATCTTCTGCTTCTTCTTTCGTGATGGCAATTGAGCCGATGTCGACTATTCTGCCATTTGGTAACCTCTGAGCTTCATTGAGATACGCTCGCGTCAAGTTACAGCGTCACTGCAATACGATCGGCGCGTCTTAAAATTACGTGAATTAGCCCTCAGTATTTCGGAGCTTAGAGCGTCACTTGAAATCATTCTGAGATTTTGTAAATTGTGGAAGATTATATTTTTTAAACATAATTTTAAAGCAAAAATATTTAATACAACTTTTGTTTATAGGCAGAGAATATTAGGGATATTTAGAATTGAATTTTAATATTCTTACGTACGCCAACCGCTAAATATTGCAAAAGTTTATCCGGAATAGATTGAGTATAGGGAGATGTTTTTCAGTATACATTTAGAAACCGTATTTACCTAACAAATAACGCGTAGTTTATATGGTAATGAACATCGACTCTGGTAATAAACTTCAATACGATCGTGAGAGGCTAAACTCCGAGCTGATTGACGATAGAGATGTATGGAAGTGATTATCTTCTGCACATGCGGCTTCCCTGGTGACCCGCTGCTTCCTGTCTTCACACACTAATTTTAACGCTTCCCTTGTACCTTTTTGGTACCTATTCTTAATTGGGTGACTGACTTGAGTGTTAAGTACGCACCTACTAGTATTGTATAATTATAATATTATAGTGGTACTTATGGGCATTACGCCAGCTTCGCGCGCCTCGCATTTCACTCATACAGCTATACAGTTAGCACGCACACAGCCGTCTACGCGTCTGTGTTGTTGGAGCGCGTATCATGCACCGCATGCACCGCATTGAATCAACATGATACTTTGCCAGCTTTTACTTAGTAGGGAATGTTTTAGTTTTTGCGTAAGTAGGGTTTAAATTAATTTTTAGTTGTAATAAATGAGCAATTAAATTATTATTAGGTTAGAATAAATAAAATAAAAATGTGTAAAATAAAATTTTAATATTTTTCGTCTCAAGTGCTTTTTTTTACACATGATGCGACGCGACAAAGAGTCGCGTGGATTGCCGTCATCGGTCTGATATCACATAAACGTGCGACCTAAGAAAATGTATGGACGGTCGCAAATGTTTACTGACCAAATCGTACGATATGACAATATCGCTCACAGATCTGTTCGATGTCGAACCGCATACGTCCTAATGACATGCGATATTACTTCAAATGTACATTTTACATACGTGAGCGCGGGTGCGCTCGACTCTGTTTCGACTTACATGCGATTTCTTGTTAGGTATATCGTTGAGCGACTTCAGTTAGGCAACTAGGTTTACAACTAGTTAGATACTTATCTCTGTGTCAGACATCCTAGTTTGTATCAATAATAATTGCTTTAATATTTTAAAAAATGATCAAAATACCTTTCTAATCGCGATCCTTTTATCCGGTTATTGTACTCATCATTATGAACAACTTTTACTATGGGACCAACACTGAAATCACGATAAAAGAAATAGCTGTTCCAATTATTGGTATGGAACAGCCATGGAACCGCTGATGTTTTTTTCGCGATTTCCTTGTTGGACCCATAATAAAAGTTGTTCATAATGATGAGTACAATAATCCCTTAAAGGGATCGGGATTAGAAAGGAAGTAGGTATAACTACACCCTACCATAATATTCACAGCGCCATGCAACAGAATTAGCATAGAACACTGTTGCTAGAAAAACAATACTGGTAAACGCACGGCTACATAGACATACCAAGCTTAAATACATTTTTAGTATAAGCTGAACTGTCATTGTACGGAAAGACTATACAATGGTAGGTCAGCTTATACCGAAACTGTATAATTTTTTATTTTTTATTTACATTATTCTACCTACCTACCTATTTACCTACCTACCCTATCTACCTACATACCTATCGTACCTACCTTTTCTACCTACATACCTACCCTACCTACTTACCCTACCTACCTACTCCATGTACCCACGTACCAACATACCTACCTACTTACCATACCTACCAACATACTTACCTACTTACCATACCTACTTACCATACCTACTTACCTACCTAATTACCCTCACTACCTACTTACCTACCTACCTACCCTATCTATGTACTTACCCTATCTACGTACTTACCTACCCTAAATACCTTTTCTACCTACCTACCTACATACCTAACCTATCTACCTACCCTATGTACTACCTACCTACTTTTTCTTTATTAATTTTTCCCTTAAAGCGCCTTTTGTAAGCCATAAAATATAAAATAAGCCAAAAAAGTTAAATTAAAACATACATAAAGCAGTCTAATTTAATCTTCCTATGTTATTTGAACTCCATTACATTAATAGTTATTTGTTATACAAGAGTGCAAAGTTGCTTTTTAACCGCGTGTTCAATTTTGATGACCGAGCAAGCGAAGGATTCTAAAATTGAATCACGAGCGCAGCAAGTGATTCAAAATTAGAATCCTGAGCGTTAGCGAGGGAATCAAAAGAGCACGAGGTGAAAAATCTTTGCACTCGAGTGCAACACGTAACTTTTCATTCCACCTCAGCGAGGAAATGACTAAATGCAAAAAAAAACGTTTAATTCACAAACTTAGTGCACACGATGTTCTAAATTCAATTTACTTTATCCTCTAGAGAATAAAAACGGCTTTTCCACTCAGATATTGAAGATTAAAAATACTCTTTCCGAGATGGTGGGATGAAAATTTACTTTATCCTCTAGAGAATAAAAACGGCTTTTCCACTCAGATATTGAAGATTAAAAATACTCTTTCCGAGATGGTGGGATGAAAAATATATTATGTACTCGCCAAAGTTTTGTTTATAATAAAAAGTATCAATACGTCCCAGCCGCGCTAAAAACTCGCGAACCCACGATATTATTTTATGCAGCACGCGACGACGGGAGCGACACACGTCCTACCTCTGAAAGGCCTCGGCCGGGAATGAAAGCTGACGCGGTTTCGCGCCGATTATATAGCAGTACTAAATAATTCATAGTAAAATAAACATATAAGTTATTAAAAAAATATTTGAACTATGTTTTAGAACGTAAATGTCTTCATTTAATAGGTCTAAACAAAAACAAAAATACCCCAGATTTCAACCTAAAGTAACACGTTTAATATCTCGAAAAGTGGCTAAAATGACAGTTTTGATTATACTTTTCTTGAATGAAAATTTACAGTAATCGGGTGTTTTTGTTAAACAATCACTAATAAATGTTATTATTTTTCATAAAGTAATATTGTTATAAGTTTGTCGTATATGGTTTTACTAATATCTCGCATCAAAGAAGACCGTCGACCGCTAGTTTAAAAAAAGGCTTGAATAAAAACTGTTCTAATAGGAAAAATATACGAATATATGGAAAAAAATAATTACCATGCAATAGATTATGAAATTCTCATTAATATGACGTTATTATTATATTTAAAAATTAAACAAGTTATGGTTTTGTTGTCCGCTGAAAATCATCAATTTTGACTGTAGCGTGGTTCTAACGCATGAACGCTCTTATGATCTTTGCTGTTCTTTTTTTTAATTTTTTTATTGTAATATTGTGTAAATTGAGGTCGAATTTTAGCCGGGGCCGCTCCTGCGGCCCCACATTTGTTGTGTAGTACCTAAGCTTGATTTATGAAAAGAGTATCCATGGAGTTTCTTGCCGGTATCTTCTCCAGGACAACCCACTTGGAACCATGCGCCTAGAATCACGACGTTTTGAAAGTGCCTGCAAAGGCCCAGTTGAAATAAAAATCTTTGACTTTGACTTTGAGCTACTTTGTAATTTTTTTACCGATCATGCTGTTGGGACTCCCATCTTCATGATTGGTGTTATTTTACAAGGTAGCTCAAAGTTTAGTCTCACGATCGTATTGAAGTTTATTACCAGAGTCGATATTCATTACCATTTAAAACCCGCAGACGAAATATCGCACATCCTAGCGAAAACAAAGTTTCAAGTATCGCGTGCAATTATGTATTTGGAGTACGCCACGCGAAGTAACGCTATCTACGCAAGGCCGCCGTTCATTGTTCGCGATCTCGCGCGTATATGAGCATCCCATTAGATAATACATTATTAATAGTTTATCAGTTGTAGGCAATAAGGTATTTGACTGTATTTTTTTATCTGCAAAAATGAAGCTATTCCAAAAAAACATAAGCAATAGAGTAAAAATAAATTAAATATTTGTAAATATGCCTAAGTTATAAACTTTTTAAATTTCTTAGAGATGGTGCTATGGAATTGTGACGTCATAAACTAGTAATTTCATAGTAAATTTTGACAGTTTCATACATATTCCATTTTGAGGGAAAAGGATGGATGGTGTCTTATATAGAAATTTCTAAAGCTTATAACTCCGGCATTTATTCACTGATTTGAATTATTTTGTCAACTATGGTGTTCTTTATCTGCCTACTATGAGGGAATATACAATGTTTGTAAATTTCAACTACTCTACTGAGATGAGGTGGTCTAGAATAACAATGATTTTAGGGGATGTTAGTTTAAAACTTCTGTAATGATGTCGATTCTATTGCGCACTTGGCAGGACTATATTAAACTAAGGGCGTTTCTAAGGGGCGTTTGTCTCTTTCTGTTTCAATAGATAATCTAACTGTCAGAAACCCCCGTCTCCAACTAGAATTATATCTCTTCATCAACTAGAAAAGAGGTCTATGATAGAAAGAAGTCTAGAAGATCATGATCTTCAAACGGCTGAGCAGATTTTCTTGAAACATAGCTATGATGATACCCGATTAAACTAGCTTTGGAATTAAAAAAACCGCATTGAAGTCGGTCTATCTGTTCAGGAGCTATTATGCCAAAGACAGACACACAGATACACACTACAAACTTATAACACCTCTTTTTAGTCGGGGGTTAAAAATTAAGTGCTTACTATTATTTTGTTTGTCAACAGATCGAGCCCCCACCCCACTCTGTGTTCCCGGCGGAAGAGGCCCAGGAGGTCGTGAGAAAGCTCTGCAACTCCGAAATCAAAGGGCGCGCAATCCTCAAATTCCACAACATTGACTAAACGATCACATCCTAACAAGAAATTGTGACGAAATATTATATTTTTGCTTAGATTAGACGGTACGTAGCACGTATAGTTTAGATCTGTGAATATTCTAAGATTGGACGTTGAGTTGAGGGTTAAAATTACCCTCGTGCTCTTTTTGGGGCACCACCTACACCAGGCAGACCATCTGAAGCACCTGTCGCTCTAAAATCGTGAGATAATCGCTACGGAAGCGCAACAATCTTTTTAGTCGTGTAAAAAGCTTGAATCGTCGGACTTTTTCGTCGAGTGTGTGGCTTGTTTTACCCTTAATTCTTAACCGAGGGTAAAGCAAGCACCAATTACGGTTAAGGGTAACAGGAAAGCCCTTGAGGGTAGTAATAGACGCTGACGATTGAAATTAATTTTCTTTAGAGTTTAAGTTGGAATAAAATGTTCTAAGTTTAAGAAATTTCTATACAATAGCAATAACCAAAGTTAAAAAATGTTGCCAGATCAGATATACTTATTTATTTTTCTCTGACTTTACTTTTTCAAATCATAAATTTCTCAACTATTCTGAGTAATGAATAACGAATTTAATATAATTATGCAAGATTTGTTTGTTTGTAACGCGATTTTCTTGTATTAATTCTACATGCAAAGCGAACGTTCTTTTTATTAACCTTTAATAACTGCTGGCGTTTCTATCGGCATTTTAACGGTAATATATTCACTGCTGCGCGGTATTTTTACTACTTTAGATACTTGATGATTTTCAGTGTGGCTGTAAATAAAATTAGGTTGAAAGGAACCAAAGAGATGAATGTTACAATTATCTTAATGAAAATTTGGAAAATGATAGTCAAGTGTTTTTATTTGATTTCAATGTGAAATTGACCGAGATTTCATCGATTGATGAATATCACTTAGTTCGATATCAAGGCCGAGAATAAATAAGTTGGTGGTTTTCTGCTTCTAACCTCACTGAATAGCCCATTCCGCTAACTGAGGGCAGTCGAGAACAGTCTCTCGTTCTACGAAACCGTTGATTCTTAATTGATAGGCTACGAACCAAAGCCGTGATCTTATCGTGGGTAAATTGATTGAACATTAACGGGGATTTGCCAATGACGACAACAAATAAAGACAATCAATTAGAAGTCACCATTACTGATGGTGAAAATTAAGCATGTGGTAACCAAAATGGTACCACATGCATAAATTCAAAAATCTTGCGGCGCTAGAAAAAGACACTTATAACTTTTTTCAACTATACCCCAGCTTCTGTTCTCATTAGGCCGATAGATCCAAGTTATATTATGTTCGTTTAACTATTGGCAACCCTGGTCCGGTTATTTAGCCTACCCTTAACAAGGGTAAAAGTAATCTAAGATAAAAAAACTAGTTTTTTATTAAATCACTTTACTTTTGCAATGTTTATGTGTCATGTTAGTGTTTCCATGACAATATGTATGTGGTGGCTTTCAAATTTTATGTGAGCGTTGCTTACTGCCGCGGCGCGCTCACCGAACCAGGGTGGGTTCACATAGAAACATTGGTTATCATCAGTTTCGTACCGGTGTTCAGCAACCGTCAGCTACCACGTTAAAGTCAGCCCTAATTGATATAACCAAAGATTATAGAATCACCCATATTCGCGAAGATCGGCCAATCATAAGTCTTTATCGTAAGCCCGTACAAACTTGGGATATGATGACCGATATGACCATGACGCGTTGCGTTATTGTCAAGAAACCATTCATCAATGGCATCCTAGATAAAGATTGAGTGACAGTCAATGCTCCAAGATCCGAATCGAGAAAAATAGAGTCAAATATAATTTGGTCCAAGTCTAAATGTCTCAGGAGAACAGGCAAAAGAAACCGAAATTTATAAAAAAATGGCTTTTTAAATCTCGAGTGTATAAATATTGATGGTTCATTTTCTCTACATGATTCATACGTATGACATGAAGGCTCGCATTCTTATTAGGCGCAGTACCCAGCCTTCCATACAGGTTGTTATGCAGATCCCAGAGTGTCTATTTTCTCGGATCCGGGTCGGCCACAGAGCAAAAGCGTCGATACAAATGCTACTAAGGCTACTCCAGGCCTTGTTTTCTCAAGCTCCAATCGGGTACAGAGAACAGGACTCCATACAAATGATACTTCAGCTCATACGAACGGTTTTATTTTCTCAGAGCCAGATCGGAAGCAGTGCGCTAGCGCAGTAACACGTTGCTCATAATTGTTCATCATGAGACTGATAGATAGATCTCAAATCGGCTTTCACAATCTCCGGCCTATGCATCTCGGGTCTTCTTAGTTATTATGCAGGTTCGTATTGATCCGTAGGGTAATTATGACACGCTCGTAATAGAAATCGATTCCGTTTTGATCCGTAGGGTAATTATGACACGCTCGTAATAGAAATGGATTCCGTTTTGATCCGTAGGGTAATTATGACACGCTCGTAATAGAAATCGATTCCGTTTTGATCCGTAGGGTAATTATGACACGCTCGTAATAGAAATCGATTCCGTTTTGACAGCTCAACAATGTACATTATGCAATGGTACACAATTAATTTCCAATTGAATGCATACAAACTAGCGCGCGAGCTAGTGCGTTTGTTGTTTAAAATAAAGACTATCGTTAAATTTTATTAAATCTAATTACCATATTGAATACCTAGTGTTTAGACTAAGAAAATTTAGAGACAAAAATCGGTCTCGTTTTCTTGTGGAATGAAAATATCTGTTTTAAAAAAGCGTTTTATAAAAAAAAAAACTCTGTTGTAAAAGTTAACCAGATGACTGGTTAAACAGAGAAAAAAGATTTTAAAGCATGATAAATGAAGTACATTGTATATCAGTCCCGAATGTTCATGTAATTGCTGAGAAAAATTGAGATCCCTCCCGCCAACATTTTCAATTGGACGCCTTAAATATCATTCCGCACGACAACTGGAACATCGCAATGAACATTGTTGAGCTTTCAACATTGAATGAATTCAGGAGGCCTACCACGAATGTTTTTGACTTATCCTAACGTTAACGTAAGCGAACTTCCAATCAAATATACATGTTAAATCCATGATATTTTTTGGAAATACATGCAGTATTTTTAGATTTTCATGAAACAAGCATGTATGTTGCGTAAAATTAAACAAAAATATTATAGAATTATTGTAGTTTTCATTCTAAATTTGCTTACGTTAACGTTACGGTACGTCCGAAACATTCGTGCCCAAAGTCTGCTAATTCCTGCTATATCAATCGTGTCAGAATGTTCACGTAATTGTTAGTTTTTGCAGTATCGTTCAACCTATTTTGACTTCTATTGCGTAGGTAATAGAAGTAAAAGTCGGTTATTGGTGTCGATTCTGTCTCGCATTTTGGCAAAACTAAACTAGACTACACGCGTCCGTCACTTTGTTTTTCTATTGCAACAGAAAGAGACAAACGCCCTTAGTTTAGTTTAGTCAAAGTGCGCAACAGAATGGACACTATTAAGTGTCGTTCTATAGATTTTGACCACTATTTCCTAGGTGATAGAAGTCAAAATCGGTTGAACGACATTTTAAAAGACAACAGCTCATACTGACACGGTTGAGATAACAGAAATTAGCAGTCTTGAGGCCCTGATTACGAGCATAAGTCGTGATTACCATTCTGGTAACTATCGCTTTCAGGGTCTGTACTAATATTAGGTAATAAGGATTCCTTGCTTTATTTTTCCTCATTCGAAGTAGATAAGTTTAAATTTTAGCACTACATTGTTTTTAGCACGCTTTGTAATTTTTTTATTTTATTTCTACACTTTTGCACCTCATTTGCTCAGAATGTAAATATTAATAATTATTAATTTTATCTTTATCTGCCTAATATTTTAGAATAGCGAATTTATTGTAAATTGCGTAATAGATTCAATGTTTACAAGCTATTATTATAATCATTAATAATTAACCGCTTTGATGTAATCCCCTTGCCTCAATCTTATAATTATACTATCGATTGATACAAGATTGTACCTAATTTTGCGTGTCAAATAAAATCAACGGTAGTCGGCAGCAATTCGCGATCAAAACAAGATAATTGTTCACAATTGAAGTGTTTTTCATTACATTGTAGAAGAGAAATATATTCTTAAAGAGGTCAACGATAACAAAACCATTAACATGTAAAAAAAATGAACATTCTTTTGAAATTGTATTTTAAACATTAATTAATACTAGTGGACGCCCTGTGGTCGAAATTCGACCGTAATTTTAGCTCCTCACATTCCTCCATCCATTCCTCCTCAAACTTCTCCGTGCGCGCAATCTGCTAAAAAAGGGGTACAAAGTTTTCTCTTCACGTATTAATATATAGATTTAAAAAAAAGCTTATTCAAATCAAACATTTTAAGTATTTTTGAGATATTTAATTTTATAATCTAAACGAATATTATAAAGAGAATAGATTTGATTTTTTGTATGTTTGTTTGAAATGGATTATATGAAAAACTATTGGACCGATTTTAAAAATTCTTTCACCAGCAGTATGCTATAATATCACTTAGTAACATAGGCTGTAATTTATAAAGATATCACGCGGGCGAATCCGCTGGCGGAAGCTGTATCATATAAAATATGAAACCAAACCTAAATACACATTATAAAGTTAAAAACATAAAAGCTTGCCCTTCAATTCCAATAAAACTAACAGCACTGCATCAATGAAGAATTACAATGTAGACATTAAAATTGAATGTCTCGATTCAATATGGGATGGATCCTCTTCGTGTAATTACGTCCAATTAATTCAATTGAAACTATTTGCACAAAATACAAATGAAAGAATTGCACATAATTTTTTTGTCTTGGAAATATTTCGTTATGTTCTCAAATAATCTCAAATGTTGCCGAAATTTATACTTATCTACGAGAAAACTTTGTACCCCTTTTTAAAGCATATTTCGCCACGGAGGAGTGAGAATTGGCATAGTTAAAATTATTATGGAGAAGGAGTGCAGAAAGCTAAAATGTATGTACAATAAGTGGTCGAATTTGGACCACTGGGTGACCACTAGTATTAATAAATAGACATCGTTCAGGTCAAAAAACGTCGATAAAAGCATTCACTCTTTATTTATTTATTTATTTTATTTATTTATGTACACACAAGGAAACATGGTAATAAAAATGTTACAGACAAATGAGCACAATGGAAATGGAATGGCTCTTTCTATTTAATGTCGTTAACCGTTAATAAACAATGTCAACAAACTAATACCCGATACTCAACATTCAATCAGTGTTCAATAGTGTTGTAAAACTACTGATTGACAAGTTCAACGGGATCAATTTTATAAATAAAACGTACTGGTTCTTCAATTGATCCCTGCACTTATCAGTCGTGTTTGTTTACTCAATAGAACATCTGTCTGAAATATCAATATTAGCAATCAATTTTGATCGATGGTCACTCTGTTATGCCTATATAATCATCACACTGGCCAAAAATCTCGCGAAGATAACGCCACTGCCTCTCACTGACGTTTTTCTAAACTTAAATCCATTTATTAATCATTATTATACTTTTTGACGTCAACAAAAATTCCTCTCTTCCTCCTGGTACGCCTATAGTTACTCAACTGTTCCGAGCAATTAAGGTACGATCGGATTCCGAACATAATAGATTTCTCAGAATCGGCACTCAAAGAGTTGATTCTACCCAGAGAATTTTAATTTTATTTCTTGTCTTCCGCATATTAATCTAAATTCATTAGAATACGCGAAACTCAAGAAAAAGTACGAAGAATTTTTTTTTTATCTATATGCTTTTTTACTTACTCCACTATTCCAACATCACGTAAGATTATCTCTAAAAGAAATCAGAATGTTTCATTAGATGGTCTCAATGAGTACAATTTTATAAATAGAATCTAAATAAACTGATAACATTCGCAATGATACACTAATTGAGTGACTGTATCGCATGTGAGTTGTGCCAATGTTCCTCTTAAAGCTATACAACCGCGATGAGGAAGCTATAAAGTAAACATTAACCCCTTATTAAAAGGATGGTTTAACAGCAAGTCTAATAAGCTTCACTCAAATTTATATAAATTCGTCATTTTTTTACGTCATATAAAAGAAAGACACGGTGCTATCTTAAAGCCTGGGTTTTACAAGACTTGCTTTAATCTTGGGGCGTCAAATAAAGCGCGAACTGTCACCCTGTACCTTAATCGCTTATTATATTGGGACAATTTTTCTCAATTTTTCTCTTTTTTTGTCACAATCCCACAAAATGTCAAATGGTGCTAATGTCAATATGACGTTTGGCTCACAGTGATTACAGGAGCAAAGGCTTCGTGAATCCAGGTTGGCGCAGGTAATGACGTCACGCCTTCTGTGCCTTCGGAACGCATCTTTGAGCGTTACTATCGCTTTTGACGTGATTCGGATCGCAGGATAAGAGACTGCCAAGACGGTGGAAAGTATTCTAACTCTGCGATCGTCTATTGATAATATTGATTAAGATGCCGAAGTAAACAATGACTTTGAAGAGCTATAGTAACTTGCGCACTCGTTCCGTGTGGTTCCCGGCTAAGAAGAAGAACAGGCCTTCCCACTCATCCCTTGGGTGTTGTAAAAGGTGACTTAGGAATTATTTCAAGATCATGGGCAGCAGGTCATTCTGTGCTCTGAAAACATTAAGATCACTAATCTGTTTGTCAAAAGTGGTGACTAGCGATACCTTTCGATCGTTCGTTAGGACGACGTCAACGTCAACGGGCTATAGTGTCAGTCATCATCTGCCTGGCCTTTGTCCCAACTCCCAACTGCGTTGGGGTCGGCGCCCTGTCTAACCAGATGCGTCTGAATATCAGTATTTTATACGAAGCGACTGCCATCTGACCTCCGCCACCCAATTACTGGGAGACACTGATACCCTAAGGCTATAGTGTCAGTAGCAACCAAGAATATAATAAGTAGTCGTTACGTATTTATTAAGAAACAAAACACCGAGTCGATGTTATAGGTACGCAGTGGTGTAGAACCACTTCAAGAACCCTAGTCCAAACTTTGGCTAAGGTTATAGCTAGAACTTTGTGATAATACATCGGAGATTAAGCAATAAGAGATCATTAACCGAATTATTTGAATTACAGCTCGCGTCAGTCATTTTGGCCGCTCTGAACTTAGCGCAAACTGATGCGCAGATCGCAAAATTATTAATTTTGTCGAGCGCTTTCTCGCATTTATTGTGTGTTACGTCCGTACGCGAAACACGGACACTGCGCTCTGAGAATTTGCGGCCAAAAAGGTTGGTCCGAGCTGTACTTACCGATTAATAAAATCATTGCTTTATAGTAAATTATAGCGTAGCTTCCACTAGGCGCCATTCCCGTTAACAGTAGCACCCAGTAGCATAGGTTAAGATTGTTTTCCTTGAGTTATTCTTATCCTAACAGATGATAACGCTTGCTATGTAAACAGAGATTCAATGTCATAACGTTATATAAATACTTTTATATAACTGACAATGTATTCATTTGCTAACGTGTATCCCAAATATACATTAAAGACTACACATTCGTCTAGTTTGATTAGTAAAGTTGACGTAAGGTTTCGACTCTGTTCGGATGACGTAATGCGCAAGAAAAAGTCCAAAGATAAAAATATTTATTTTGTCAATAATTACAATTACATGTACATAACAATTACAACAACATAATTAATTACAGGTACAAGATTGTAAGTGCCTCTACATTCTGCCGCAATTGTAGCATACAAAATACAAAAGTTAAATACAAAGTTATGCGTCATATTGATTGCAATTAAAATAAAGGATGATGCCAGGATTTGTATGAACTCTGGTCCCACCCTCCAATAGCTACGTGTCATACATCGTTGGATAGGTATTTTTGAGCTGAACAAAAGTTACTATGGCGCCAAGTTTCAAATCGTAGTCCGTTCAGAGTTATGCATTATTAAACATGTCAGTTTAACTATGGTTAAACATAATGCTTTTCCCTAATACAATACAGTTTTTGAATTAATACTAGTATTATATACCTATCTACAGTTATCATCAGAGGAGTGAGGACGAGTGAGGTGTGAGGCGAGGAGGACCGTTTCCTCAGGTGCTGATTCCTCAGAGCTCGTGCGCGGACTATACCTTACCATTGTGTTTTATTTCTAAAAAACCCTCCTTACGACTCTGATGATAACGGTAGATGGGTATCTAATACTAGTAGGTATTAATTCAAAAACTGTATTATATTAGGGGAAAGCATTATGCTTGACTATTGTTAAACTGACATGTTTAATAATGCATAACTCTAAACGGACTAAGATTTGAATCTTGGCGCCATAGTAACTTTTATTCAGCTACAAAATACCTATCCAACGATGTATGACACGTCGCTATTGGAGGGTGGGACCAAAATTAGCATCATCCTTTATAATACCAAACAATAAATTCGTAGCGTTAAATCATTATCAGTATTCTAATTTTTATTCAATTCTATCAAAAGACGGTTGTGTGCCAGTTTTCGATACTGTCTGAGTTTAATGTGATTGTTTAGTTTTGCACGGATATTTTTTGGATGTTTTTATATCACGAATTTTTATTGGTACCTATGAAAATCATCTCATCGCTTTCGGATTTGCATTGACTCAGCCGCGAATACTATTTTTGGTGTATTATTGGATAAGAGGGCTTACTACTGGACTTAATACCTTCTTTTATGGACTACAGGTGGACTGAGGCGCTGAGCAGACGACGGACTTTTTTCCGGCGAACTTTTTGTCTGGCGGACTTTTTGCCGCGATGATAGAGGGAATCCTACACAACAATGCACATGGCGGACTTTCCGCTTAATACACCATTAGTGCCCAGCGACGGCGGACGATGGCGGCTAAAATGTCCGTCGTCTGTGCCGCGCCTTAAGTTCATCTGTGCCAACCAGTGGGGACGCAGGCGTGACAATAGTTTCTGAACCGCCAAAGGTTCGCATTGTTAATTCAGGATACCGACAATGACTGCTTATACTATTAAGGGCTTGGACTATTAAGGCCCAAGTTCACCGACAACATAACAGACGATTAGAGCAAAATATGCCGTTTGAACATGAATTTTTGTATGTGTAATTGGCCGATTGCATTTTAAACACCTGGGGGCCTAAAAAGGCCACATTGAGCAATTCATCTAATGATCTGCTTACTAACTGTCAAACAGATGATTACTGAATATGAACCTTATGCGGATGGCATTAAGAGTCGTCAATTAAGTCGATATTTTGACATTCGTAATAAACGGCCTTTTTAGCCCCCCTGATGTTATTTTGTCGGTGAACATGGCTCTTAGTGGCTGAAAAGGTGTAAAATGTGTTCATGTTTATGGGGATTTATGTTTGGTTAGCTATTGTTAGTATTATAAGTTTGTAAATATATGTCTCATGATGAGCACTGCGGCAGCACTTTTAAATAATCACTCAATTGGTAGAGTAGTCTTCTTCCACTTATCCTGGCTAGTTGCCAGGATCGGTTTCCTGGCTAAATCTATCAGCTCGGCTCAGCCTTGAGTATCCTTAGCGATTTCTTGGCTCTTATATCGTGGATTACTCGAAAGTATACAAAGTAATTCCAAATTAGGTTCCCTAAGTAGTTTCAGATGCGTTTACGTTAAATAAAAAAGCGTCGAAAGTCTTAATACAAGTCTTTATTATTATTATTAATACAAAATAGCACTCCAGCCCATAAATGAGAAAAATGTTGAAGATATTCGAAAGATATTAATGGTAGGTCCATTAATATCTTTCGAATATCTTCAACATTTTTCTGTGTTCGGAGAGCTATTCTGTAAGAACATGCGAGATGTTCTCGATTCGAATATCGCTCTCAATGTCAGTTGATATTTGACGGATTGACGTAATAAGAAATTTAAAAAGTCAATATAATACCTCAACTTCCACAGTACTACCAACTTATCTGTGAAGTGGCAGAAAATGGAACTACTACAAATTCATACTATTTGACAGTTGAAGTCTTGTCAAAAATGTCTTTTCTAACCAACAGCGCCATCACTCTGTTCAAGGATAACGTGGTCGAAGTGTAGACGGATTTGAAATCAAATGATAACACTGGAATCAGCCACACATTTTAATAAGTGATTAAATTTAGAAGCGTCAGCAGTTTATCAGGAATGAAATTCATATATCTATCATTATTATGTAAACTACCTAGAATAAAAGGGGATGGGTGGGTATAGGCATAGTTTGCGGTGGCACAGTTACCATCTACGTAGAATTCCATGGCCTGAACACAGGGCTTCGGGAACCAATAGATCTAGCACGATAGTACGAAAATAGCACTCTTGTTAGTGTTGGCGAAGCCACGGTTTACGAAGCATAATGGGAACTAATATACGATGGAATGATAAAAAAGTATATACCAAAGATCATCAGAAGGATATATCGTAATACAACGATGACCATCAAACTGAACATCCTTCTCTATGGGACGAAAATATACATAATTTCAATACTTACCCGACCCAAACGCATAGGACAGCTGATTATTTTTTTGCGATTACGATGTTGGTCCCATAGAGAAAATTGTCCTTAAATTTGACCACGCATTTCTGATACACGTTGTATGACCAGGAAGGTGGCCCGAATCCGAGAATTAGGTGATGATGATATTAAAAAGATCACCCGGGTAGGTATGTTATTTGAACATGGGATAAAGGAAAGATTGTTTCATGAGAACGATTAGATGATGGAAATATGAAAATGTTTTCTGCCAGAGTCACGAAATGCAATGCAATCAATATTACCAAAGTAGGTTAGTGAGAGAAATATAATTTGTAAATCAATGTATGTAGTATAAGAGTTTATCAAATGACGAAATATAAAGTGAGGAATAGCCTATTGCACCCTGGTTGACGCCCATGCTAGCAAGCATAGTCATACCTACCCTACTTGTAACCCTTTCGTGAGGATACCGTAATATTTAAAGTTTGCGTCCGAAATTGTCAAATTGGAACAGTCAAATTATTGTAGTGACCTAGATAAGGAGCCGTCTAGTAAAACAAAAATGATGTTCCTAAAAGTCTTCATGGCTAATCTTTTGGGGATGTTTACCACTCCGTGGAAATATTTGTAGACCGCGCGCTACCCACTTATGTCACCCATTCGGTACCGCTAGTTGACTGAATCAGACGGTTGTCAGGTAGGGTCCGATCCAGACTAGTTTTTTGATCTCGGCCGAAATCGGGAACGAGACCGAGAAATGACAAAATATTAAAATAATCGAGAAAATACCACCAAAAATTATCAGTTTCGTAAAAAAATGTTAAAATAACTAATAATAAACCGACCGAGATTGCGCGCCAAATTTAAAATACATTAGTTCCAGAATGCTGCGTATTTTCGGCCACGGCCGAGATTCTCCCATTTTCACCGAGAATGAGTCGTTTAGCCGAGAACGGCCGAGACTGTGGCCGAGATCTCGGTCGGACCTTATTAATAATAAATGCTTTATTTCCAAGTAACTATGACTCATAATGGTTAGTAACAAAAAAATTACTTATACTATGTTAGTAGACAATTTACAATTTCTTAATAACTAAGTTTACAAAAAACAAAGGTTTTATTGCCGGTCCACAGGGATTTCCGCCGAGTTATAGATATTTGGGGATGAAATGTTGAGTAAAATGTTATCTTGTATGAAGGATATATTGTATGTGAGGAACAAACCTTAATGATGTATTTGCTTCTTCCTATTGCCTTTTCATTTGCATTTCAAGCGTTGGCGTCCATAGCCTTCTGAGGCTCGGGTTCACATTGATACTGCCAGTTTGTAGAGGCTTACTGTTACTGTTAGCCTGCATCATCCCACTGCTGGGAAAAGGTAAAATCATGGGGGGAGCCCCATGATTTCCAGGCTTAGTCTTGTAGAGGCTTACTGCAAGAAAAATTGTGTGAACGAAGGTACAGCTCGCAAAAGGGTTAAGTACTTACCGAAGCATAGAAATATGTTCTATTACTATTTTTAACGAATATAAGGCCCAACTTCACCGACAACATAACAGACGATTAAACATGAATTTTTCTATGTGTAATCGGCCGATTTCATTATAAACATCTTATATTATTGGTGAAAATGGCCCTTAGTATCGACGTAAGGTAATTTCAGGAATTGAAAAAGAAAGCCACCATTTCTTTCTATTATTCTGGTCCGTAAATCATTTGCCGAATTTATGAAATCAAGTAAACTTTACTGCCCATAATGTAGGGAGCCTCTGTTTCGATCATATTCTATCCATATCTGTATTTATATAACTGTTAATCTCTTGTTATGTTACTAGAGTAAATTAATAAAATAATGCCATATACCTAATATAAGACACAATAATCATTTTTTTTATAATAATGACGTAATATATTCAATATACACTTTTTATATTATCGTCTATAACGGCAATGCAAATAATCGTAGATTTAAACCCAAATAAAGTATATTTAGGTACCTATTTACTGAAGTTTTATTGTTAAAAAGTATAATTGCATCTAACATATTGTAACTTTATTGTATTAGTAAGGTATATTTGAAATAGTTGTTTGTAACATATATTTTATACATCATGTATTAAACTTTGGAGCATCAAATGTCACAAATAGTTGGCACAAATGTCATATAAAACATAATACAGGGTGTAACAAAAATCGTATTGCTATATTGCTTATTATGAACGACTTTTAGTACGGCACCAAAACAGAAATCGTGAAAAATAAATTCAGCTGTTCCATACAAATAATTCAATATTACTCGATTAAATGTATGGAACAGCAGATTTTTTTCACGATTTCTGTATTGTCCCGTAGTTACACATCAATCACAGCGTTAATCAAGATTTTTGTTACACTGTATAGTTAAGATAAACATTGTATGATAGTTTTCGTCTTTATAAAAAAAAAGTCAAGAATAGGGGTGCTATTCTGAAAGAACATCTCGTTGGTTGAAATTTGACGAATTGGTATACGATAATATCTAACGTGTAGGTAACTTAATAACAGGAGCTGTGAACTTGCTCTAGTTATTGACACAGCTCTGTCATTAAATTATCAATTAGGTATATCAATTCGGCAAATATCAACCAACAAATAAGAGTGATATTCAAATCAAGATGAGATAATTATGTTCTTACAGAATAGCTAATATTACGTACATAACATGGAAGTGACACTATTGGAGGCAATGACACCAGCGGGCGTCCTACAAGCTCTTATAGGGCTGAAATTGAACTGCCCAGAAATTTCCAGAATAAGCTGACCTTTCACTGTACGAAAAGCCTATACAGGGCGAGGTCAGCTCACATTGGAAATGTCTGGGCAGTTCAATTTCAGTCTTGCTATAAGAGTTCGTAGTAAGACCCCAGATTTGCTATATTCCAAAGAAAGTCAGTATCAAAATGCGTGAAAAACATTGTGCGACCTAATTAAAAATAATAACTAATGACATCACATTATAATAATTCTAATCGCTGAGATCATTGGCACAAAATTAATTATACACATAATTATTTGTACTGATATTTCGTCGCTATAGTAAATTAATATAATTATATTATTGTTTTTATAGAAATTTATTTTTTGATGATTGTATGAAATTCTCTTTGAAATTGCCCCCCCCTTCTAGTCAAGAACGATTGATAACAGAGTTAATTATCTTTTGGTATAAACGTAGTATATAATATTATATAGTTACTAACCTGTTCTAAGTTTAGTCGTAAGTTGACTAAAGTATGTCTGTAACTGTCAAACGTGTATCTTTATTAAATAAAGTCATATGTTTGTTAAATTGGTGTTTAATTTAACCCTTGCCTTGTGAATTACAATCAGCTTCGAATATGTTCACAGCTGGACAATGGATATCTCTCCCTGCAATGTAAATAATCTCTAAAAAAGCGCCTAAATCTCATTAAAAAAAATGGTGAAGGAATTACTTCGTGAAGAAACCTGCATACCTGAGGTCACTAACCTATACATGGTTTTAATAATGCGTCAAACTGCACATGGAGGTTTCCTATAACCCTGCTTCGTTTGATCCATACTCCGCGAATCACCCTGTATACACGAGAATTCTATTTTGCCGTGCTATACTTGAACTTGACCCCTTGCCGAATATTGGATATTTATCATGATATTGATAATAATACCAAAATTACATTATTATTAGATATTTTTTAAAGGGGACCAATACAAATTCACCCGGAGCGCCGAATTTGCTCGTGACGATCCTGCCTTTACGAATGTCCTCGCAACGAGTTGTGAGCGCTGTATCATGTGTGTGGCACCAAAAGTAAGTGTCACGGGACGCAGGCAACCACCGTGCAAGGGCTAGAACCAGCGCGTGCAGACGTGCACTCACAAACTCCAGCTATATAATTTTGAGGATACATGAGTAAAGGCATACCTACTTAAGTAGCAGGTCAATAAATAAAACGATAATTTTTAAGAGTATTTATTAGAAACAGGTAGTAAATTATAAAAAAGGAAATTATAAATTAATTAATATGGTCTATTGTGATTCACGGCTCTCATATCCTTAAATAAATATAATGATTTAATGTTTTTCATCTCTTCGAGATTTATCGGAGGTACCGTAGCCTTCATGTTCCCACATTTCTTCTCGCCCCAAATGTCGACTACCGACCTTATTTCTTGGTTGATGTGGGCATGGAGGACTATTAGCACCGACGACGTACCCACACCACCGCTCTTGATAGAAGCACTTGCCCCGCATGTTCTTATGGCCAAGTTGTCCACGTGAATATATTTTATTGTGTAATTTAAAAAGAAATTTTCGTACACATACACTTGGCCTTCACTTATGCTGACGGGCGGGTTCTCAACTACGGCGGAGTCCATATGTTTTAGGTCGTACCTCCATTGACCCAGTTCGAGCGGTGCTTTCGTTTTTTCACAGAACATTCTTGCATCTGTGGCGACGGCCAACAGGATAATTAACAACAGGTCCATTTAAGAGCGTTACATTTGCGTGATTGATCCGAAATTGCGGATTTTTTTGTCATCGAACACCTGCATATGGTTTGTTCGAACAATGGACTGATAAGCGCGTTGCGTAGAGCCGCCAACTGCGGCGCTTAATACAATTCTCTTTGTTGATAATTTCCATGTGACCTATTCTGATTGAAAACTCAAGTTATGCAAGGAGGGGGAAAATATAATATCTACTCAAAATGTTTGAATTTCTGTCTGTACATCGAATCCATGTCGTAATGCGCACCGTCCATCTGTTTGTCCGTTTAAATGCAAGAAACCTTTAACTGATCGTTTTGTTAACGAGTCGACGGCAAATTCAATATTTTGGTCCAATATTCCACCACGCCCTGCATCTTCGTTAGCGGTCTTTAGCTCCTGATGCAAGCAGGGATACAGCGCAGGTTGGATTTAACTGGACCTTGTCTGTGGAGAAGAATCGACTTGACCAGAGTCGACCTGTATCAATGTGTGTGCCCATTCTGGGCGCTGATACCCTGAGATTCGAAATAAGAAGGACATGTACGAGTAGGTACCTAAAAGATACTTACAATGTCTCACAAAAACTTTGCCAAGGTATCGTATTGGTACGCAGTAGGTAGTACCCGTTCTACAAGTCATAGGTAAGAATCCGGCATATCCCTTCGATTTCCTAAGGGTATCCATGAGGGTTTCACCACGAAGAAAGGTAAAAACTATTATTTATGGTACAAACTTTCTAGTCCAGATCCCTATAAGGGGTTGTACTTAATCATCATTATGAACTACTTTTGCGATGGGACAGGGACCAAACCCGAAATCGAGAAAAGAATAACCTAACCGTCAAAAACCCCCGTCTACAACTAGAAAAAGAGCTGTAACTTTTGAACGGCAGAACAGACTTTCATGAAACATAGCTAAGGTGATACCCGATTAAACAAGCTTTCAATAATAAAATACTGCATAGAAATCTGTGAGTCTGTTTTGTAACTACGATGCGACAGACAGACACACAAGTGCACACTACAATTCTACAAACTTATAACACGCTTCTTTTTTGTCCGGGGTTAAAAATAAAACTTTTCGATGCATTTCCGATTGCGCGTGTTACGCAATGCCAATGAATACAAGTAAGCCACGCATGCGGAACCGTTCGGCTAAAGCCAGTTTATTATAGTAGTTGTGGCCCGCGGATTCAAACGCGCGAAATTATAATTATCAAAAACAAAAATTTCTATGCTATATCAGTCAGGGATAGTACCTACCTATGGATTTCTATTAATCTCATCTAATCGATTCAGTTAGTTCAAGAGATTACAAACAAATTTTTACATGAAACTCCGTACGTTTTTGCGAATCTACTGAATTACGCGATGCTACGGCGACATAATCACCTACACATAAGAGCAATAAAAACGCATGTTCAGGATTTTTGCAGTTTAATCGGTTTTATTTTATTTTCATAAAATATTTACCTAATTGTTATTAAAAATGAAGAACTCGTAATTTCCAATGATAACACTATTCAATGTATGTATGTAGGTACTTATCTACCCATACGGAAGTTTTGGGGAATAAAATCGGACATGCACGTAAAAATTGGAGAATTTGAATTTAATTTATTTTTGCATTTAGAGAACAGCTTTAAAAATGAAATAACAAATAAATCATAATCTCTATTAATTCATGTGATTCCCTCCCCTAGGGGACCTAAATACAGTTCAAAACCTGATTTTCATGGACCGTATTAATTTCACCATGAAATTTTAAAGTATGGCATGCCACTCCTCTTTAATGACAAATTCCAGCTCTTGGAGCTGCACAGGAGCTGGACTACTTACCCGAAATCTTCTTTTGGAGCTCATCCCAGATATGCTCCATTGGATTGAGGTCAGCACTGTGAGCTGGCCACTCCATCACGTTTATTCTAACATTTACCATAATCGCCGAATTTTTCCTCCAGAAGTCACGCAAATACTGCCATCGTCTTCACTTCCTCCACATATCGTTGAGCTGATAATCCCCTGGATCTAGGACCGGTATTCGCCCCGGTGATAAACACAATATCTCTCTGTCATGTGTTCACATTAAGTTCATGAAGATTTTATCATGTCATACTTTGGTAGGTATAAGTGAATTATTTATCCTTTCATAATGCCGTAGGGGCTTGGGCATGAAATGGCCTAAAACAAGTTAATTCGAGGAATTTTGCTAAATTGTTTTGTTTTTTTTAGATAGATATAAATGTCGGATGATTTTATTTTGTATTATTGGAAAGCTAAGGTTTTATGATTTCATTATACTGTTAGCGTAAGCGGGTTCTTCATCTTAGAATCAATGGCCAAAATCAGAGCAAAGGTAAATCACAAGGGGTGTGCGAACTGCTCTAAAGTGTGTAAGTGTTCGCTTCGGTATCATCAAGGGCTAGTGATTGATAATGATAATGATTTTATTCTTATATTTAATTTTCATTGTTATCTTTTTTGTTAATGTTGCTTTACAATTATAAATATAAAAAACATTTATGCTAATGAATTGTGTTCGTTGTGTGATTTTAGTGTGATTGCCCCGGAACTTTGTTATGCAACAGCAGCGTTTAAAAAAACGATACATTCTGTGAGATAAGGCCTATTCACTTTACTGGCGCGGCGGTTCGGTAGAACAGATTTCTACGGCTATCTGACATAACATAACTATTGTATATCTGCGATTTCTGATATGAAAATAAGGTAGGTAGAGGAGAAATAAATAAAATACAAATTCTTCCAACGACAGGATTTATTGTAGACTTTTATAATGGTCCCTTAATGCAAAAGAAAACGTCGGAATGGTACCTTAAAATTATATAATTTACAATATTTCCATGTTAACATTAACATCTAATCCATTGATGATTGAGCGACACTACACAAACTCTTATCCATGACGCGATTCAAGTTCTTTGGCGTACAGATTTTACGGAAAAAAAAGAGTGTAAGAGTAAAAAAAATAAAAAAATCATCCCAAAGCAGATTAATTCGTTAATATATTTTACATAATAATATCACTATTTTATAACTAATATATATAACACCAAACGACGTACGGGTTCAAATTTAGCTCGCAATGCACTTCGTACACGACTGAGTTCCGTAACAGATATATTTTTATAAATAAGACCACATTGCCTTACACTAAGACCATTTCATGGCAATAAATGTAATCATTGTATATATAAATCAAAAATTTACTTTACGCGTGTCCGTTTTGTTTTACATATTTTATAAAAAAATATTTAGTGTTTACCCTTCACCCGACATTGACAAACAGAATATGAAAAGATTTGTATAAATTTCCAAAATTTCACGATTGATTTGAACACATCGATATATCAAATAAAATTCCACTAAACAATTTTAAGATTTTTTTATAAAAATTAACCTAAGAAATTAATAATAACAAAAAATAAAATTAAGTTTATCGCCAATAACATTTTTAGATGAATGTTCTACTGTTTGGTCCGTGCATTACAAGACATTACGTCATATTGAAGTATTAACATGATTCTGATTTGCATTGCGTGAGATATTTCAGAATAATTAAAGATAGTGACATTTTTTGGTACTTTATTCCCTCTATTTTATACTTTATATTTCTTATAATATAACGATTGTAAATGAAAACCAATGTCCGCATGATATTGAGTAAAATGGAAGAATGTATGTCCAACAGTACTTAACATGGGCCATCTTGATCGAGCTTCTAAGTCCACACAAAGAATACACTAATGAACGGTAATAATCTACATAACATACAATTATTAAGGCACTCGGATTTCTCCATACCTTCTTAATATTAACCAAGAAATACATTATTACATAAATAGGAGAAAAAGTACCATTTTTGCCTTGAGAAAATACAATTATGCTTTTTAAAAAACTACATTGATAAATCGGTAAGAGATTCAGTTTAGTACATTTACATAAAGGCCTTAAGTAGATTCTCTATATAACTACTGGATATGTATGTCACTTTGTAAGTAAAGACTGTTTAGAACGACCAAAGAGATTAGCTTCCAACTTCTCCTTATTAATTCGCTAAGATAGATAAAAAGACTTAAGCAATTATTGTCTACGTTTAGCAAATCAAATCAAAAATAAAAGAATACGATATTTTTCGGAAACTATTTGAAAAGGTGTGCTTTTTTAATACCAAGCCACGTTTACATAAATCTCAACTGTGAACACGACTTAAAATAATGAGAGGAAACTTCCAAGCATAAGAAAATATATTTCTAAGAATTGACAATTAGTTTCAATTGTGAGCGCGTTAGGTTACATTTTAAGTACTCTAATGAGTTCGTAATGACGACTGGCACCTCTCATCATAGAAATAAGATATGCCGAATGTGTAAGTGCCAATTTACTTGTCACCCATTGACATAGAAACACATGGACCAAGGGTCAAATACAAAATTCACGAAAAGTCCTAAGTCGTCAGTCATCACAATGCCTTATTTAGCTTAATTTAGCTTGCTATAATTTTTCACCATACGAAGATTCGACTGCACCACACCGTCACATTGACGTGTAGTTGCTCGCTCGGTCAAATGAAGAGTGGCGCGCGATTAGTCTACTTTTCGCTTTTTAGTCTACATTCGGTTCGGACATTTTTGAGCGGTGACCCAAAGTCCATGTGTATTTACGTCAATGTTGTCAAATTATGCTCAAAATGTACAGTGGGTTTCTGGAAGATTTGTTCCCTAAGGTTGATTATTATTTGCGCACCCTGAAAGGGTAAAATCGATTTTCTTGTATCACATTGTAATACGATTTCAATGTTCATTTTATTATTTTCATTGGTACAAAGAAACTGTCAAAACATGGGGGTAACATTATCTGAAACCCACTGTATTTCAAAAATGTTAGCGAAATCCTTTTAAAGTTAAGTGCAATTCTAAGGCATTTAAAAGGGATGAACAAGGTTTTTAATTTATGCATTGTATACGCGCGCTCTCTGCCGCCTACTGTAGATAACTGACACGTTCAAAAGTGGTGACATCAGAACACTTGAATCATATCTCCTTTTTTATGATTGGAGGTAGGTATACTAATATCACTAAACTAATTAAACCACTCGGGACGGATGCTTATATACTTACGGAACTCTTTAAGGGCACATACATTTATAAATCGAACTTTCTTCGTGTGATGAGTAACAAATTAACTTATAGAACAAAATAGCTCACTATAGAGCTATTCTAGACAAGATATTTTTGTCAAAATATGGTCATACATGATTTTTTATAATATTTTAATAAGTTATCGAATTTAGGTTTTTACAAATGATTTTTCAACATAAAACGATTGTAGTTGAAATAAACTAATAATGATTCTCTAACAAATAATATTGATAAAATATTTAATACAATTTTGAAAAATAAACTTAAAAGTAAAAAATATTAGGACGGAGGTTTGTTTGTTTACAAAATAATATAGTTTGTTCTATAAGTTAGTTTTGAATATATTTTATCCACTGCGTAATGTGCTAACTATATAACAAAATAAAGGCACTTCGGAAATTCTTAACATACATTGTATGAACACGTTCATAAATGCCGATACATTTAGCTGCCGAAAATTTGTCAGGATATATTCACTTGGTTGCCGATATAAATTAATGGCAATTTTTTACAATATTCGCATGTATTTTTTATTTAATTTGCCGATACATTTTATTTGCTGCCAAATTTTTTCAATTGTGTTTTTGTGTTAAAACAATAACTTCTTAAGACATATTCTGTATGACGTGACACGTACTTTCATATGTAATCTTTTAAAATATATATAACCACATAAAGCAGGAATAATTAAATTGCACAATATGAAAGAACAGTGGCGTAGTATGTACATATGTTCAACATCACGCACACAGAACTAGCAAAGCCAAACAAGACACATCTTACGATACAATCGATAATATTACTGACATAATTTTAACCCAACATATCATTTAAAAAACATTTAATATAAGTCACATCAGATTCAATATCGTCTTGCGTGCTAGGCTTGCAACATATGTCCTACTACCAGCTTCATTCTGAGTGACGTGACATTAGCCGTGTAAATGTGGGATGTTCACTATCATCAACGTGATAGTATCCTTATCAGCTATTTGACAATGTGTATAGTTTACTCATTCTAATTCATTAAATAACTAACGATATATTCTGTCGGCCGTGACAATTAATCATGATCTGGTGTTGAGACACCTTAACATACTTTTGTAGACCCAATTATAGGTAATCTTAACAATATTTTGTGTTACGTTATAGCTATTTACTATAGACATTATCCAGTTTCCTTATCTATCGAAACCTCCTAATCGATATGACAATATAAAATTTGTAAATTAGTGTAGATTTGTATTCAGTTAATAGACATTAAAACTATGTATATTCAGAATATTCTATTCGACGTGACAAAGAAGAATAGTTTATTCTACTTAAAATGACAATGTATAACGACCCTGTGTAACAGTACCGATAAAGTGATCATATTATAACATTTTCTATAAAACTGTTTGTTTTTTTTTGATTCTTAGCAGTGCAGCGTTACAATTCTATGATTGTACGTGATAAGTGATTATTTAATTTTTCTACACGATACCATGTATACCTAGCAGTAAAGAAGGAACGGATCACAAAAAAAGAAGAATTCGGTAAAGCAGAGCGCAATCTGTCCATTAACTGACGATTTTTAATTGACATTCGCGACATAAGCACGTGCCACAAACTTATCTGACCCTGTGACCAAAATTGGAACTAACAGAAGTGCCTTCGTTCGAACTCGTTGGGCCGGCGTGTACGCAGCATTAGATCGTTCACACAGATTGCGCTCTACAAATTCGTGCACCATGTTCTATCTCTTTCTGTAAGATGTTTCTTATTTACTGCAGGATACAGAGGCGCAGCAAGGATCGCAGTGTTCCAATTTCACTGTAAATTTATTTCTTGTAGTTATATACAAATTGGAAGGAGAAACATCGTCTTTTCAAGGCCAATGATATTAAAATAAGCGTTAAAATACAGGTAATTTTTAATTGCGCACCATTTTGTTGTGTGGTCCTCTACTATCATTACTGTCAATTTGACGCTCTTATAAACTCACCCCTTATTCATAATCTTGTTATAAACGTCTAATAGCTAAAATGGCTTTAAAATCTATTATCATTATCTCTTTTTTCATTTATACAGGATAATTTTTATGTAGTGCGCAAAATTTGCAGTGATTCAGTGTCCGTTCCCAAATGCAACCACAGCCAGTACAAAAATTTACTCCACTACAAAATAAAAATAAGATTTTGTATGGCTTGCGCTAGTAAATTATGCGTGTCTCCCATACTAAGTCAAATTTTCGTTTTGTTTTAAAGTGTATCCCAATACTGCGGTTGTAATTAGGAACAAGAGATTGAATCACTCTACAAATTATGCGCACTACATAAAAATTATCCTATATGAAAGTGAAATTGATAGGTATAATTTATTTATAGAACATTAGTTTTTATGAATAAGGGGGTCAGTGTAGGGCTAATAGAATTACACTGCAGCGTACTCAACACGTATTTTCGATTAAAAACTGAACAAAAAAGTGAAACAGCCAATATAAACATGGTCACGAGATGGTCAAGTTAGGACGAAGACATACAAGGAGGCCGACGACGTATTCCATGATAAAACAGAACATACACTAACTCTCCGTTCTACAATGCACGGGTGCATCGTGCAGGGCAGAAATTGAACTGCCCAGACATTTCCAGTATAAGCTCAGCTCGCACTGTATAGGCGTTTCGTATAATGAAAGGTCAGCGTATTCTGGAAATGTCTGGGCAGTTCAGAATCAGCCCTGCTTTAAGAGCTCGTAGTAAGCCGCGTAGGACGTACTTTGTGGCAATCGGCCGCCTAATAACCGCTCCATCTAGCGGCAGAATGATAGAAATATATAGAATGCATGACAGATAGTCTGAAATACCAAATCTAGGACTTCCGCGACAACTGTTAGTTTTTTTTGCTATATTATTCCAGCTACGCCCATTTCCGTGTGTTCTCCGGGTATCAAACCTGCTGCCATCAGTTAGCACGCTGCGCAGGGGCGTAACGCCAGAGTGGTGATCGTTTACATGTGGATAGTGGCCGCCGTGTAGCGCGCCTCCCCGCGCCGCCAGTTCCATTGCGATGGCCGGTACTGTTGGAAATAAATGTAATGTCTTACGCCTTGATTACGTAAGGACAATATGACAGCCACATGACAGCCACAGCGACCATCAAACAATCCATTCCTTTCTCGCTTATAGATGTTTTCATAAGAGGATACGGAATAGGACGTTTATTTGCAACTGTCATATTTATCATACGTAATCAGGGCGGCGGGAACATCGTTTCGATTCCATGCAAACCATTTCCAAACTCCAGACTGCTTGTGGTTTTAGTAACAGAAAAACCTAGGAATAGGGAAATAGCAAGTTTGTTTTTTAGGTTATACTAAGGATTGAAAACTTAAATAAAAATAGTAAAAAATAATAAAAAAAATATTTATGTATAATTAAAATATTTTGTTCTATACTCCGTTTACTATAGCATTAGAAAAAAGAGGCTCGTAGAAGCAGTAGTGCAAAACCTTTTATTTCAAAGTTAAGTTATAACTTTGTTGGATAAATCTGAGACTACTAAATACTGAGATAAACGAAATTAAAATAATTTTATTTTAAATAATTCTTTATTTATAATAACATCTTCATCACACATTACAAACTTACAACAAAAGGAATGAATGAAACAATAACAAAATCACAGAATATTTACGTCAATTTCACAGACGACATAAACCGGTAAAATTAGAAAAACCCGGCTGTCACAGCTTATGAAGGGACTAGGTGACATTTTAGATTTGGTAGAATTATAGTGAAGCGAAAAACGTTCTCGATATTGTTCACTCCTGCTTCTTTTAGGTTTTTAGCATTGACACTTTAATTTTAAGTTGGAATGAAATAATATATCTAAATAAAAGCCACTTAATTTCATAAGATAAATAGTTCAAATGATTACAATGAAGTGTGACAGATGGTATATAAATAGATATTAATACATTTGGCGTTAATCGTAACTGTAACAAATTTAATGTACTTTTGTTACAAAGTGTACATTAAAAAGAACCTTTTTTAACTTCTGTCTAATGCTATTGTAAACGGAGTATAATTATGATGAAATTTGCAAGTCGCTTACTGAATTCACCTCACGCTCAACAGCAGTGTTTGCGACCAATATTTTGTTCATAGATGTGATATTTATAAGAATTAAGAATAGAATAATATTTATTTGCATAAAAACATGGCACAATAAAAAATCTTACAATTTACGTGATCGTGTACTACATGTTTCGCTATGGTCTGGCATATAAATATGTATACACAGCACATTATTGGACATTACTGGGCCAAGTACATTTAATTTGCCATTGACACGCTAAGAAGAAGAATTATTGGACATCATTACTGTCCAAGTTCACCGCCAATATGGCGAATATTAGCTATAAACTCAAACAATAATGATATCGTATTATTAAAAATTACCTATTTTCTAAAAAAAACTTTCATTTCATAGAAACCTTTCTCCATGAGCCATTTATGTAATATTTTTTTTTTTTTTAGAGTAAGTTCTCTAATTAACTTAAGAATATTATTAAAGATTTTTACTATGTTAATTAGACAGTTTTTATGACAAAATGCACTTCTGTGCACAGGCATTCTTAATCTTGGAGGGTATATTTGGCATTAATCTCGCACGAAACAAACAAACCAGAATGCTCTTTCACAAAAATGCCAGCCAGAATTATTATGTACAGACCAGTTAATGTTAAAAAATTCAGTTATAACATACCTTAATAAGCAGTTGTCCGCTGCGCGTGTGTGGGTTCTTGAAGGCATAGAACAGCCAAGATGCGGTCGCGCAGATGAGCGTGATGGATACAAACGCAGCTACCACGCCGCCGATGGGCGAGTGCGCCTCGTGCGTCGGCGTGCCTTGCACCGACTGGCCCATCTGCGGCCCCGAAGTCTTTGGAGCGTCGGGTGCTGTTCATAAAAATAGTGAAATTTAAGTTATAGTGCCACAAACTTATCTGACCCGGTGACCAAAATTGTGACTAACGTCGCTACAGAACAAAATTGACGTCAAAATGTCATTTTTGTACGGAGATGACATTGGTCATAGACATAGGACAACTAGACGGATAACTTACGTGGCTACGTCAATGTGTCTCGCTTTAACAATGTGTGTTGCCATCAAAATACTATTTCCACTACATTAGGGTAAATTCAGCCATATTCTCATCTTTATTTTGAAACCGATACTAAATGATATTTTCACGAAATTGAGTTATTAATTTATTATACGCCATCTCCTATATATTCGATATTTAATTTCGTTTAGAACTGGTTTCGAAATAAACATGCGAATATAGAAGTTCTTCTCTATCCACTAAAAACTTGGAATTCACAATAATGAAACATGTTGTTTAAATTAAAAGTGTATATTAAAAAAACCTGTTATTATTAGTAATTAAAAATTCTATAAAATTCGAATCAATAAGCAGAAATGAGATCAATTTTACAACAGAAATTTATATCCAGTTATTCAATGACCTTTATATAAGATGAGAAATTTGTTTTTGTTTTTCCAGCAACAACAAAGCAAAATAATATATACTAGAATCTATGTTTTACTAAAAATGAATAAATCCAGCCCATTACTGTCCCACTGCTGGGCACGGGTCTCTTCTCAGAATGATGGGGGTTAGGCATTAGTCCACCACGCTGGCCTGGTGCGGGTTGGCGGACTACACACAGCATCGAGAAACTTATGAGGCCCTCTAAAATGTGCAGGTTTCCTCAAGATGTTTTTCCTTCATCATTATCACAAGTGATAATAAAATTCTAATCCGCACATGAATCCGAAAACTCAGACCCTTCTGCATGGAAGGTAAGCGTTCAACCGCTAGGCTATCACTACTTACTAAAAGTCCGCGGTTATTGTTTTACTAAAGCTCCTCCAATTTTTTTTCTTGTATATATATTGTCGTACATTAGCTGATTGGAATCTCAACCTGCAACAATTTATGAGGCGACATACTAAGATGACATCATAAATTAATATGCAAAAAAACTAACTAAATTTACAAACTTACTAACTAACTTTTGTTTCTTCACCGGCGCGCGTGGCGGTGAAATATTTTAATTTTTGGGTGTATGTTTTTTTGTTTGATTTAGAATTTGTCGACTGTTCCGCTTCCAAATCATTCTTTAGCAATTCTGATATGTATAAATATAATCCACGTATTTGGTTGGTACAGCGAATGGCTTCAGATAAATATATTTTTTCTTGGTAGCAGCCGATTCTGACGTCCGGTAGCATCAATCTACCTTCTTCGTAAACTAGGGTCAGATGGAAACCTGTAGAATGTACATCATTACTTAGTGGGAATTTTTTTAAATTATCTGGCAACACTATTTTCTTTTGTCGTTAGATTTGTTTGGGTTTGATAAGATATTTTAGGACGAAATTGGTATAGAACGACCTTGTAGGCCATGTACTAACCAAAGTGGGTAATAAATGTATAAGAATGGAAATTCTCAGCATAATCAAAGGGTGAAAAAATACGTAAATGTTTACTTACGAGTTGAAATTGTATTCCATCTTCTTTTCTTTCACTATGCCTATCACAGCCTAAAATGCTACAACCACCCATTATCAACACACTTTTGTCTTTTTTCTCTAACGAGTTCTCACAAAATACGACACTATTTAACTTATAAAACCACACGAAAACATGAACTATTCAATATGATCTTTTGTTTGGCAGACATTTTGACAGTTATCAATCTCCGCCAGCAAAAAAGTGAATACGCCGATAAGGACAGAAAAAAGTATCTGTATCATTTTCGCACTCGTACCATAGCGTATCTACCCATCTTATTCTAACAATACCGTTGCTAGTCTTATAGTTATTAGTCTATGACATTGGTAAAAGCGACGGCAGCGACGCCATGACAGATAAGTTTGTAGCACTGTAGGTTGGTTATCTTTGATTAGGGGTGGATTTTATTTATTTATTTAGACTTTTATGCACAGGTAAAAAAAACTGCAAAAAGGCGGACTTAATGCCATAGGAATTTTCTGCCAGTCTCCGTTAGGGTCTACAACAGGTAAATAAACGTCGCATAAATTATATAATAATAATAATAAATTTTTAAATGTTTTTGTATTTAATTGTAAAACTATTTAAAAATATCAAAAAGTATGTAAAAAATGTAATAAAGGGAATAATAATTCATAATCTCGTAATATCTGGACTTGGCTTGTCGGAGGAGGCTTGTTAGAGGTTGTCGATATGTGGGAAATCATTGTGCAGATAGTCGTAACGACTAATGGCTTAATTGCCAAGAGTCTCGACCAACACCTTAAGAGGCTGGCGTTGGGCAGCTGGGTCGGGGGCTTGGTACAGAGGAAGGTACTCCGGACACAGCGCGTATTGTTAAGAGGTTCCTCTCTCTGCGGCCCTGACCACCGGTAACCTGGATTTTGTCCCGATACCGGTGGGATACTGTTTATATTTTAAATTATTTTATTTTTTTCAGTGAACTCTGCCGCCATTTATAATTATATGAATGCTGACACCTCCAGTTCGCAGCCCACGCAGCCCATGTAATAGTAGCCATATAGTTCTACCTAAGTGTTGCATACCTGTGTTGATGACGGTATCATGTCGCGCGCTCTGTTGGTCGGTGGTGTAGGCAGTGTTGCCGGTGGCTGGCAATCCGCTCGTGTCTGTGGGCGCGTCCACTTTAGTCGCGACGCAAGCTGTGATATTCACTATTGTTGTTTTCTCGCATTCTGTTGGAAGAAAGAGTGAGTTATTAACCTTAATATATATCAATTTTAGCTTCCTGCACTCCTCCTCCATACAAATTTTATCTATGCCAAATCTCACGCTCGTTTTCTCTTCACGTATTAATATATAGATGGTAATATACTGCTTCTTGGCCTCTGTAACGAAAACTCTCTACTACGCCGATAGCCTTTCAGGAAAATTCGGAATTCATATTCATAGGCCAGGTACTGCTTGATATACAGGGTGTAGCTGACATCGTGACCAAAATTGATATCATAGATTCAATACATGATTTTGGACCAATAAGATAAAAAAATAAAATGGGCTGGTCTTTTCAAAAAATTTACAATTCTGTTCGCAGTTTTTATTGTGAACAAAATCGTAAAGTTTTTACAAGTTTTTTTAAAATTCTAGTGCTTTATCTGGTTTAAATGAAATAAAGATTTATTCTATTTAACAATGTGTTTGATCGGAATTATTCCATGCTGCGCCGCGTGCTCTAACATTTGCACGCGTGAGGAGCTAATATCTGTAACTGATTCTGCATTCCGTGATATTGAATACTGGGCTCAGTATATTTAATTTGCTATCGACATGCTAAGAGGAAGGCGGGGCAGAGCAATTGTATCTAATTGCCCCTGTCTATATCCGCGCCTGATAGGGACCTGGGGGGCTAAAAAGGCCGCTTTAGATGAATCATAATATGATTCATATTACGAATGTCAAAATATCTACTTAATTGACAACTCTTAATGTCATCCGCATAAGGTTCATATTCAGTAATCATCTGTTAGACAGTTACTATGCAGATCAGCAGATGAATTGTTCAATGTGGTCTTTTTTAAGTCCTCTGGACTCGAGAGCATCGAGGAGTTCACCGCAGCGATGGCGAGCATGACGCCTCTGCTTGGCCCCATGTCAAGCACTTGGCGCCCTGGCACGCGCGCCCCCCTGACGCTAGACGGTTCCCGCGCGACCTCATAGCTGCCGCCCCCCCCACCGGACTGACCCTGAGTGGGCGGCCCCACTCTACACGCCGCCCACCCAAACAAAGACAACATAAAACCAAACCCAATACATACGCCTGCTATAAGGGGCCGTTCATTAATCACGTGATGTTTTTTAGGATTTTTCACCCCCCCCCCCCTCCCCTTTGATAATACGTGGTGAGGTTTAAGAATAACCCCCCGCCCCCACCCAAAATCACGTGTATTTTTTAGTACCTACAAAGAATCTTAATTATTTTAGAATATTATCTATAAATACAAATTTCATCAAGCCACGTTTAACGAAAAAATAAATACACGTAATATCTTATCTTTTTTATATTCAAAATATAATCTAGATTTTTTTTCTCGTAGTAGTCCTAAGCAGGTCCACCTTCCAATTGAATTTTGGGACACGTTGTATATACTCACTTCGTAATAACCAATCTTGCTTATTCCTGTCAGTACCGCTTGAACATTTCTGAATCTGGGGGCACCATGTGCACTAGAAAAGCAAAAAATAAGAAATATACACACCAAAAATCTATGATATTTTAAAGTACCTACCTATTAAAAAACAAATATTGCTCTTCTACATAACCATTGTAATTTGTTATCATAGTAAAAAAATCTGCTTATAATAAGATTTTTACATGGTATAATACATTTATACATTTGGTTTGTAAACATTGACTGTCCCACCTTGGCCGGGCCACTACCGCGGCTCCACATGAAAACCACGGAACAACGTTCATAAAGAAGACCCTAATGTTTTTAACCGACTTAAAAAAGGAGGGGGTTCTCAATTTAAATGTATTTTTGTTACGAAATTACTCCGCCAATTGCAGACCGATTTTGAAAATTCTTAAACTCCAAACCATCTTCAAAATACTAAAAAGTATGATTTCTTAAAAAAAAAAAACAGCTCTGAAGTCGGGGTCTTTAATTCTTCAATGCACCTAGCTTGGCAGCGGCACCGACTTCAGAAGCCGTTAAATTTTTTAACAAAATTATTTCATATTTTTTATTTTTTTGAAGTCAGGTATTACTTTTTTTTTAAGATTTTTATTCTAGGTTTAAAACATAACACCATAACAGTACTCGTAAAGGGCTAGTTTGTATACTGTACCCACGACACAGGAAAAATAACAGAGGGCGACGTATTAAAAAAAGAAAATAACCTAACCGGCAAAAACCCCTGACTCCAACTAGAAAAAGAGCTGTAACTTTTGAACGGCTGAACAGATTTTCTTGAAACACAACTAAGATGACACAACAAGCTTTCAATTAAAACAACTGCATTGAAATCGGTCCATCCGTATTGGAGCTATGATGCCACAGACCGATACACAGATACACACTACAGACTTATAACACCCCTCTTTTTTTGTCGGGGGTTAAGAATTATGTCAGTCTGTTTATAAGTTTGTGTGTGTGTAGCAGTACTCACGTTGAATCCGGTGTCGTGGTTGAGGCACGCGTCGCACGTGTTGTACTGCAGGCACGTAGGGAGGGCAACTATCTTCAGAATAGTGTTGTTGCCGATCAAATGGTCCTTGAATGACACGCGGTGGTATTCGTAGATCGTCTTGCGGCGAACATCTGGAAATTATTGAGGTTTTTAATTTATGTACACACATGAAAAGCCATAATGAAAAATAATAACATTATAAAAAACTAAAGAAAACGCTTTTGTCATCCAAACTAAACGTGTATGCAAAATTTCAGCTCAATCGGAAACCGGGAAGTAGGTCAAATTTAGCTTCCAAGATTTTTTTACATAGTTACAGGTGAAGCTAATAAAAGCGTTTAAAAAAAGGAATCTCTTAGTCACGCGGTTACATAATATCAAGCAATACTTTTCCCGTATAAGCTGACCTTGCATTGTATAGGATTTCCATTGTCAGACTCGCAATAATTATCTGTAGACTATTCAACTATAATCCACCAGTCGACTTATAATACACTCATACCTACATACGACACGATTGGCGCAGTGGTTAAGCGATTAGCTTTCTGCGCTACGTGCCGCGGGTTCGATCCCTGCACGGAACAAATATTTGTATGATCTACAGATAGTTGGTCCGGGTCTGGGCGTGGCATGTGACATGTATGTTTGTAAATTGTACCCTCGATACAGGAGAAATCTTAGTGAGAGGAAAGGTTAAAAAAAAAACCGGTCAAACATGATAATCCTCTCCGTAGTCGGGTAAAAACCGATTTATGACGCGAATGACGTCATCAATCATTTTATAATCAGCTGTAACAGCTACAAACCAGACCAAAGACCCAGGGGGCGGAGCCCCATGCGTTGGACTGACCAGATCCGCTCGACACTCGACTCCAGTGTGAGCGACGCCATTCATGCTGCAGGGAACAGGGCAAAATGGCGGAGTATAGTCCAGAAGAAGGTGATCATACATAGAGGTCACGACCCTCATCAGTGAGGAAAACGACTCATGGAGGGAGGACAGCTACAACCAGAATATATAGAAGTATAGAAGATAATGTACTCACAGAACACAATCTTATCAGTAAGGTATGCGTCACTTATGCCCACTTTCACAGGATGCTCCGTGTCGTTGATCTCCTGCACGTCAATCGGGATGTCCTTGTATGCGAATATGATGTCGCCGTTCTTATACAGGGTGACTGCGAAGGTAAACTTCTTGACAGTATCTTCTTGAAGAGTGACGTTCTCCCAGAACGCTGTGAACTTCTCTCCTGGAATTATGAATGGGTCATTTTTATCTATACATGATATTGACGAAGGGACGAAGTTAAATGATACCACGTATTTGGTAACACGCTCTGAAGCCGTACACAAAAAATCCATGTTTCTTTTTGCTAAATATTTCAGTCCACTCTTATTCGTCTAGGTCAGGGGTCGGCAACCTTGCCAACAATAAATTGTACTTGCATAAATAAAGTTTTTTGATAAAAAAACCTGGATCTAGTCCGCTAGACTCCCGGCGGGCAAACTAGTCCGTTATTCGCCCAGCGGGAAAATTATATTTATATTAAAAATTTCAAGTAGGTATGGTATTAAATAAATATATGCAATATAATTATGTGCCTATTAATATATTTGCGTATAGAACTAAAGAGCCGCAGCTTCACATCCAAAGAGCCGCAGGTTGCCAACCCCTGGTCTAGGTGAAGGAAAATCAAAGTGGAAACTTATGTCATCTTAATCTATTCTATACGTGTAAGTAAAGATTATTATGGTAGTAACAGGTTATAACACGAAATATTTTTTGATGCCAATCAATCCTGTTTCTTATAAGGATCAATAACTCTACCGGACTAACTAAGGTTAGAGTACTAGAAATGTCGAAAATCACTAAAAACTTTTTTCTGTTGCTACAGCCAGCGGTTAAGTTACCTGCCCTTACTGCCCCATCTCAAAATTCCACCCTGTATTGGCACCCCATATTAACCACTGCTTCATAGATAATTAAAAAGGACTCACCATCGTCATACAGCTTAATCTTGCTGTCGTTAGTCAGTGTGGTGTCGAAGTTCGCCATCAGCGGCGCGATGTACTGCGTCGCCGCAAGCCAGTTGTGTACGTGCTCGCCCGTGTATATGAACCCGCCGGTCGCGACCGTCACGTTGCGGATATTGTGCCCGTAGAACGGGAAGTCGAAACTCAGCTGGATAGACTGCAGTGGTTAAAGAAAAAAGTTAAGTATTACTGTTATAACTGATAACCTAACCGTAGAAAACCCCCAACTCTAACCAGAAAAAGAGCTGTAATTTTTTAACGGCTTAACAGATTTTCATGAAACATAGCTAAGAACCATCGTGATTAAATTAGCTTTCAGATTAAAACCGCATTGAAATGGGTCCATTCGTTTCGGAGCTCCCATGCCACATGGGCTTAAAACTTATTAAACCCTCTTTTTGTCTCGGAGGTTAAAAAGAAATGACCTATAACAGATATGAAGACCCAGAGTTTGCTTCGGCGTTTCTTTTCAAGAGATCATTTAGCTAAGAAACGCCAGCGCCACCAAAGATAGTACATAGTAGTACGAACCGTACAAAGTACTACGTGATGTGTAATTTTTTTGTTATTAACCTATTCACTGAATAAATACTGATTACTATAACTAAGCTAACAAAAACTCCTCTTAAAATCATAATCCCCTTACTAATAAACGATGATTAAAAGTTATTATAAACTAGTGGTCGCCCACTGGTCGAAATTAGACCATAATTTTAGCTTTCTGCACTCCTTCTCCATATAAACTTTAACTATACCAAATCTCATACGGCTCCGTGCACGCAATATGCTTAAAAAGGGATAAAAAGTTTTCTCTTCACGTATTAATATATAGATTATTATATTATCTCTTAGTCAGCCATCTCTATTCATTGGCAAACAAATGACAAGGACAAGTATAAATATACTAACAGTGGCTCTTCTATGAGAGTTGCTGAGCACTTGGTGGACCTCAGCCTTATTGATGGTAATGTTCGACCAGTAGTCCTTAAAGAAGTCTTGGTTCCCGATGAATGAGCTGTTGTAGAAGTTGTGGTGGTCCTGCAACATTGGGAATAGTACATTATGGATTATGCTCAAAAAGGTTTTCTTTTCGAATTGAGATTTATAAGGAAGCTTGAGATTTTATATGTTTTAAGGACACGAATGAGTCCATGAAGATTGAGGTGAAGGCTCAACAGATTTTTCAAACGGTGATGAAATGAAATATTTACGGTTTACATATAAATAAATGTACAGGATAATTTTTATGTAGTGCGGTTTTGGAGAGTAATTCAGTGTCCGTTACCAAATGCAACCGCAGTATTAAAATTCACTTCAAAACAAAATAAAAATTTGATTTTGTATCATTGCGCTAGTAAATTATGCGTGTCCCCCATACTAAGTCAAATTTTCCTTTTGTTTTAAAGTGTATCCCAATACTGCAGTTGCATTTAGGAACAGGGACTAAAGCCCATCACACACGTAGCTATAATATATATTATAGCAAGACATATTACGATATATTTTCCATAGTAATCTTCGAACGACCTCAGACGCAGCTATAATGTATATTTCTATTACGTCATCAAAATATGTTATACTATAGCTAAGACGTGTGGGGCCTTGCTAGAATGTAATATATAGCACAGTATATTAATATATATTATAGCTACGTGTGTGACAGGCTTGAAGCTCTACAAATTATGCGCACTACATAAAAAAATATCCTGTATAAGATGCTCATGTCGAACAGTAAAGGCAGCCGGAGATGAGTGAAGGAAAAACTTACATAAGTTAAATTTGCTAGATTTTGCTCTGAAGCAATCCTTTCGGGCGTTTCTTTGAATAAATCCGTAAGATCTGAAACGAAAATATCAGTCAATTATCTATTTAATAGGTTCTCCAACGTCTTATCCACTAACAGATAATAATAGTGGTCGAAATTAGACCGTAATTTTAGCTTTCTGCACTCCTTTTCCATATAAACTTTAACTATGCCAAATCTCACACTCCTCCGTGCACGGTGCGGTGGAGTGTGAGATTTAGTGAGATATGCTTAAAAAGGGGTACAAAGTTTTCTCTTCACGTATTAATATAAAGATTATAATGTAATAACCAAAATTGGCACTTATAAGAAAATATAACAAGTAATTCAAGTTATTTAAAAACTGAATTCACATTCGATGGTCATATAAAAAAACAATAGGTATAAATAGTCATGTTTTTAAACACTGATAATTGTGATTAATTTGTACAGTCGATTGTAAAATGTTGAACGTAGCGAGTGCAAAACCAGAACCAATTTTCAATTTTATTATTAATGAATAGTAAAAAATTCATGCTATATTTTTACACCTGGGGATTACTACGAGCTTTTATAGCAGGGTTGAAACTGATCTGCCCAGAAATTTCTAGAATAAGTTGACCTTTCACTGTACGAAAAGCCTATACAGTGCGAGGTCAGCTCATACTGGAAATGTCTGGGCAGTTCAATTTCAGCCCTGCTAAAAAAGTTTGTAGTAAGCCATATATAGTATTCACAGCTATTTCACTAACGGTGAAGAAAAACAGGGGAGAAATCGGAATGTCCTAAAACCAGAAGTTTTCAGACTTCCATCCGCCTATCCGCACAGGGTACGCGTGGTAGATACTTGCTAACTCCATAAGCTGATGATGACGCTTGTTATCTTAGAAAGGATAAGTAGAAGTTAACTCGTCAGGCTGACGTATTTGTAATGCAATTTTTGTGGACGCTTGTTTACACACGGCTACATTTCCAGTATAAGCTAACCTCCCACTGTATAGCCTTTCGGTACAATGCGAGGTCAGCGTATACTGAAAACGTATAGCTTGTATGCAGCCGTGTGTACTTCATCGGATCCCAATTTAGATCGTCATCATACATTTCCCGTAGCTTTTCCTCTGAATATTTTTAGCCAATCTTAAGAATTTTCTACTTCACTTTGCACATTTCAGTGAACAATTTCATAAACATCTTTACATAAATATAAATACTTGTGTTCTTATTAATCTCAGTTATCTCCTGGCCTCTTGCCAGGGCCCTAATTCAATTCAATCCTGTCAGAATGATTTCGTAATTGTTGGTTTTTACAATGTCGTTCAACCGATTTTGACTTCTTTTGCGTAGGTATAATAGTAGTCAAAATCTTTAGAACGACACTAAATAACTGGTAAATAAGCGATTTTAACTTTTATTACAAACGCAATAGAAGTCAAAATAGGTTGAACGATACTGCAAAAACCAACAATTTCTAGACCATTCTAACTCGATTGAAATAGCAGAATTAGGGCCCCATTTTAGTAAGAATACAGGTTGTAAGTGATATCGTAACGAAAATTGAAACCATGGATTCAATACAAAAAATTGCTGTTCCATAAAAGACAAGTAATATTGACTTATTTGTATGAAACAGCTAATTTTATTTTCGCGATATCAGAGTTGGTGCGATAGTAAAAGTTGTTCATAATGTTAAGTACATTAAACCCTGAATGCAGATGTCCTGTTTAAATTTACACCCTGTGTATTGCGGTATTTAGGATTTGCATCAAGGGACATTATCGGGATTTTCGGGATTTTTACACATACTCGATTTACCCAGATCATAAATTAGAAACCAGTCTCTATACAGTTTGTCTGCCAAAGAAGTGGCTCTAAAGGAGTACAGTAAATATTTAACATTATTTAAAGTAATTAACAATGGTTACTTTCCTTGTTAAATTAACTATGTTTTACTGCCTCCAGCTACGCGTCTCGTATGCGTGAATAATTCATTTGGTGCGCTCATTACAGTTCAGTATAAGGTTAAGCTGACGCTAATTGAGTATCAACCATAAATAAACCTTAAAAAAAGTAAAAACCGACTTCAAGGTACTAAAAAAATAAAATAATTTTCTTAAAAATCTTATGTTTCTGAAGTCGGTGCCACTGCCAAGCTAGGTGCATTGAACAATTAAAGGCCCCGCTCCAGAAGCTGTTAAGTTTTTTAAGAAAATTATTTTATACTTTTTAGTAGGTATTTTGAAGTCAGTTTGTACTTTTGTCCTTTTTGTTTGTTTGTTTGTACTTTTGTTCGTTTATCATCATTTTGTTTTTTAACATAATTTTGGTTATTACTTTACATGATTGGTTAACTTAACATAAAAACAGAGATTTTTATACTAATTATAAGCCACTAAATTTTCTGTATAGATTAATCTAAACACACTTCAATATTATGATAAATGAATTTTATAAAATTAACGATAGTCTTAGTAATAGTAATGATAGCTTGGCGGTTGAACGCTTGCCTTCCATGCAGGACAGTCTAGGTTTGAACCCGGCCCTCTGACTTTTAGAATTTATGTGCTGATCAGAAATTGTTTATCACTTGCATTAACGGTGAAGAAAAACATCGTGAGGAAACCTTTACATCTGAGAGGGCCTCATAAAGTTTTCGATGGTATGTGTTGTCTGCCAACTCGCACCAGGCCTAAGCCTGGACTAAGACCTAACCCTTCTCATTCTGAGAAGAGGCCCGTGGCCAGCAGTGGGACAGTAATGGGCTGGATTTATTTACAACGATAGTCTTTATTTAAACTATAAATACTGCTTTGACGCGCGTGTTTTTGTTTGCAGCTGATTTGAGATTAATTGGGGTTAAGTATGCAGCGTTAAAACGAGATAAGAATCTCCGCTCGCTAAGGATTGATTAGTTATGGAACGGTCATGTGATCGGCAAATATCATTTCCATTTATTTGACTGACGTTTCTGTTCCTTAGCGATTCCTAAGAACCTACTTTCCTTGCGTGATTTTAATTTAATTAGCTGTTAAATCTAGGCCCAACTGCACCGACAACATAACAGACGATTAGAGCAAAATCAGCCAGCAAAATCAACTTTTTATATGTCTAATCGAATTTAATTTTAATTATCTGTTGTTTTCTCGGCGAAAATGGCCCTTACTAACTTGAAGGAGAGTAGATACAGAATTATTGTTATGAGTTAAGCATCTTAAGCTTCATCATCATCATCATTGACAGCCTGTTTCTACCCACTGTTGAGTATAGGCCTCCTCCTTTTCATGCCATGTTTCCCTGGTCTGTGCGTGTCTTAAACTTATATGTCGGTAAAAGACAATTCCCTACGCGACGCTGCGCTGAAGTAATAATAAATAAGATCATTAGTCGGGTAATGGTAAACGATTTTTCGGTAATGATAATTTTACCGACAGAACTTATAAAGAATTCATTCATGTATAGATATATCAATAAATCAAACTGCTATCACCCACTCAAATGGTCAACGCAATAATAATGATTATTATTATTACTCGTATGAAATAAATTTCATACTTTTTCTGGCAATCCCAAGTCAAAAGTAAAAGTAAAAATGTTTTATACTAGATAGACTTTTGAAAGCACTTTTAGAACTTCAATAAACCTAACCGTGAAATGCCCCCGACTCCAACTTGAAAAAGAGCTGTAGCTAAGATGATTCCCGATTAAATTAGCTATACAACCCCCTTTTTTGTCGGGGGTTAACAGCATTTAAGCCTGTAAAACCGTCATTTTACGAGTTTGCATACCATAAAACAATGTAGACTATAGGTAGGTACTAATCTATCGAATACGAATTGTTTGCTACCGTTACAAATCCGTCAATTATCCACTTCGCGACGTGAAAGTCAAACAGATTTCACTTTTATCGCTTCTGATGTACCTTGAACTAAACGAATTGTTATTTTGAATTAAAAAAGTCGTTAATTTTATCATGTACCTACCTATATGCTTAAAGACATTTTATCCCGATTTGCGTTTCAACATCATGTTCATCTCTGTGACACACGCACTACTGTATACAGGGTGGCGACGACTTTACGATATTAAATAAAAACCATGTATGGTACTCGTATCACGTTCTGAACCCATACAAAAAATATATATTTTCACGCGTATTTTTGCATAATATCAGTCTACTCTCTCTCGTCTATGTGAAGGGACATCTAAGCAGAAACTTATGTCATCTTTATCCTACGTATACGTAGGATAAAGATGACATAAGTTTCTTTACCAAAACAAATCTTTATTTATAAATAAAGATTTGTTTTGGTAAGAACAGGTTAGATTTTTCAAATTTTGTCTAGAGGTCGTGATAATGTGTAAAATGAAGAAAATTTAAATTAGTTCCTGTGGTTAAACTACTGATTGGATTTGAATATTTTTTTGTGTACGGTCACAGAACGTGATACCAAATACGTGGTTTCATTTAATGTTTTAATGTTCTCACCACCTTGTATAGTATAAGTATATGCAAAATTTTATGGAGTTGCCTCGCTCGGGTAATCATGCCGTGAAAGTGGAATAATAATTTCAATAACATGATAATATCATCATTATATAATTATTTTCTTCTGCTTTATATTTAAGAACCTACCCCCTTACTAATAAAAGCTGTATCAAATTAAGTCAAGTTTATACGTCATAATATGCATTGTTAAAGCGACGCAGTAAAATAAATTAATAAAATTTTTGGATGTTATTATAATATAATTGACTTTTTAATGATAATTTATGATTGTTTTCCTTTTATTTAATTTATAATTTTGACATGTGAATATAATATATTTGACATATTTAATGATAAACTTCGATTCCATTTATAATTTAATACAATTTAAATATGTGTACGCCTTCAATGGTATAACAAGTAGCTCTATTAATATTTAACACCATTGCATGCACGTCATTGTAATTTACGCATGTTACAGCTAATAAATATATCTTTATCTTTGCACAAAGGACACAAGGACAGAAAAAAAATTAAATATAAAAAAAAACAAAATTATTCCATCATCTAAAATAATCTGTGCTGTGAGGTGAAAATAAAACGCACGGGTGTTACTGCGGACGGTAGGTAATTGAAAATAAACATGGATACGTACTGTCATCAGGCACGATGGGGTCGCTGACCTTGGGCATGTTGCCCGTCGTGTTAATTGTGGTGGTGAGGTTAACATGCAGTATCCCAGAGCCATTGACGCCCAGCAGTGGGGTCTGTGTCACCGATATCGTTGTTGGTGGCGCTGCATCTGTCGGTAATAGAAACAAAAAGAATTAGGTTATATTATACACTAATGTCCTGCCCACGGGTGCAATTTCCTACTATTCTTACATTTAATATGAAAGAATTCACAAACTACATTTTTTATTTTTTTTAAACATTGCCCCTCACTCGTGTTTCTCCTGTATCGAGGGTACAGTTTACAAACACACATGTCACATGCACACATACCTAGACCCGAAACAACTATCTGTAGATCATACAAATATTTGTTCCGTGCGGGGATCGAACCCGCAGCACGCAGCGCAAAAAGCTAATCGCTTAGCCACTGCGCCAACCGTGTCGACAATGTATATATATAATGTATGACATATACTTCCAGTGCTTTTCTTTCACTGCATCGCGCCGTTACTGAGAAACGCTGAGATAGCTGTGATGCAAGAGGTCACATGAATGCCATCGAGAATTAGAAACACAAGTATTTTTATTGTAATACCTACTTTTTTTCAAGACTTTGTTTGATCGCGTTTATGTACCAATTACAAAAGGAATTCGTTGTGTGGATAAAAATACGTTGGGTAATGATATACATAACTAAGATCATCTAATAAGCTTGTAACTAGAGTTAAATAGATAAATTAAAAAATACAATAACAACTGTGTCTTCTCTCAAAGTTTCTCAAGGAATGAATGAAAAAGGAAATGAAAAATGTTGATGAGGCGCAGCGTTCTAAATTTTAATTTTAATTTGGAAGGATGAAGTGGCCAGTGATGAAGGTGATTGCCAGTATTAAATGATAAAGAAGGACTTCGTCACACCCTGCAGGTCATTGAGCCTTTCAATTTTATGCGTTTTGTCTATCAATGACAGTTAGGGACTTTACTCATGACGCGACGCGACGCGACCGATATCGCATCGATTGTCGACCCAAATTGCATGTACGTCCTGATGTAGCGACGCGATGCGATTCGACTGATTTGTGTCGCTCTCCAACTATATAACTGACTTCAAAAAAGGAGGAGGTTCTATGTTCGACCGTATGTACTTTTTTTTTAATGTATGTTCACCGATATCTCCGTCAATTGCGAACCGATTTTGAAAATTCTTTTTTTGTTTGAAAGGGTATAGTTTCGATGTAGTCTCATTTAGATCTTATGAAGACATTCGGAGATAGACAGTGGAACTCTTCAATGGGTAACAGCAAATCATTCGCGATTGCTGTGATCGCATGTTTATGTGTTATCTATGCCACTCCAAATAGAAAAATAACATAAACTTTTAATAAAAGTAAAAACCGACTTCAAAAATCTATAAAGTATAAAATAATTTACTTAAAAAACTTAACAGCTTCTGAAGTCGGGGTCTTTATTTCTTCTACTTTGACATCCCTTCCGTGGACATAGCGTCGTAATTTCGACATTCTTTCCACATCGTTCGCCGTTCTAATGACGCTCCCTTGTGTTCTTATGGGTGACGTGAGTGTTAAGTAGGTACCTACTAGTATTGATTAAATTGAAAAAATGATAAATTTAATTGGAAGATTAAATAAATGATCATTGCTGCTCTTTTTTTAAATATTTTGTAAATTCAGGACGAATTTAAGCCGGGGCCGCTGCCGCGGCCCCATTTATTATTGTAGATTTGGTTTGTGAAAAGAGTATCCATGGAGTTTCTTGCGGGTATCTTCTCCAGGACCAACCCACTTGGAACCGTGCACCTAGAATCACGACGTTTTGAAAGTGCCTGCAAAGGCCCAGTTGAAATAAAAATCTTTGACTTTGACTTTTTTCGACAGCAGCAAGGGATGTTAAAGAAGGTATGCCGTCAACCTAGTTAAAATAAGACGTCAAATGTTGTAAATAAAAAATTGTAGGTTCACACGGCTACATATCAAGCTATACTTTTCCAGTATAAGCTAACCTCGCATTGTATAGGCTTTCCGTACAATGACAGCTCAGCTTATACTAAAAATGTATACCTTGATATGTAGCCATGCGTTTACCAGTATGTGTTCCATGCTAATTTTGTTGCATGGCGCTGTTAATATTGTGGTAGGGTGTGGTTATACCTCCTACCTTTTTAATTCCGCTCCCATTAAGGGGTTATTGCACCTACTCATCATTATGAACAACTTTTACTATGGGGCCAAGACTGAAATAGCGAAAAGAACAAGAGCGGTTCCATGCCTGTTCCATATCTATCAATAGTTCAATAAAATGAATGGGTTGGTCCCATAGTAAAAGTTGTTCACAAAGATAAATACAATAACCTCATAAAGGGATCGGGATTAAAAAGGTAGGATGTTAGGTATTTCAAGACATTTTAAGACAACCTACATACCAACATATAAGTAATTAATTTAAGTCGATACTTAGCTATGTATGCGCCTCACGTTTTATTATAGTATACAGTCCACTGTTTTACCCACTATCTTAGTTGCAAATAAATGCTCATTGTCAACACACGTTCGTCTAATTTCACTCACACTTCCCGTACAATATTGAACCTTAACCACATCATCAAGACCTTGTATAGACAGGGATGATTTTCAATTTCTTGTAGGTACAAACTGAATAGAATTTTACTCGGTATTTTTTTTTATTAAATTAATTTATTATTGATACAAGTACCTACCTAGTTGCGCAACTGAAATCGCTCATCGACATGCCAAACAAGAAATCGCCTGCAGGTCGCACAGGAGTCGAGCGGTCGCGCGCCCACGTACATTTGATGCGATATCGCACGCCATGAGGACGTACAAGCGACTCGACGTCGATCAGACCTGTGAGCGATATCGCCATATCGTACGATTTGGTCAGTAAACATGTGCGACCGTTCATACATTTTCTATGGGTCGCAAGGTTACGCGATATCTGACCGATGTCGACAATCGATGCGATATCGCGTCGCGTCGCGCCATGAGTAAACACGCTTATACTATTGATATAACAACTCATTCCGTGTGCCCACCGAAGCCCGACCATCGCGAACAATAGCGTCACGCGAGAGATCCCAACAGGGCAAAGGTGTCGACCTATACAGCCACAGTTTCCCAATGACTGTAACATATTTAGGGAGCAAGTCTATCGAGCCTTCCGGGCACAATTTAAACCCAAGCTATGACTGATAATTTTACCTTTTGGACATGATAGCTCCCCTAGGTGTCATTAAAGGTAACTTTGTTATCATACAACGGGCAACGAGAGCCTAAACTTAAAAAAAATACAATTGTAAAAAAAATACCAATCATGAAGATGAAGAAGATCAATCATGAAGATGTCCCAACAATATGATCGGTAATTTTTTTAAAAGCTTTATTTAGCTTCACTTGTAACTATGTAAAAAAATCTTGGAAGTTAAATTTGACCCACTTCCCGGTTTCCGATTGAGCTGAAATTTTGCATACGTTACATTACATAAGTTTGGATGACAAAAGCGTTTTCTTTAGTTTTTTTTTTAAACTATAATTTACAAGGTAGCTCGAAGTTTAGGCTCTCACGATCGTATTGAATTTTATTAACAGAGTCAACGTTCATTACCACTTGTTTACGAGGTCGACCCGCAAATCGGTAAGGAGCTCGGAGCAGGTCAATCGGCATGCAGAATTTATCAAACTCACCCAGGGACCAGGGTACAATTTTTTTAAATATCATCATTATAGATAGTCCCGCTATTCCCTCTCCCTCTCTACAAATGTCTGTACATATAAGTAATTTTTTTAGTATAAACAGTTTGAATTACAGTCTGTGAATCTACCAAGTTACGCTTCACGAGTCCACGGCAATTGTGATGTTTTTGCAATAGAAATTCAGTATTTCCTTCGTCAATGTCAATCAAGTCTTTCTGTGTATATTTATTTGATTTAAAGTACTTTAAAGCCATGATAGGTTGACAGAAACGCGATAATAAGTTTGAGTGTGTATCTACCAAATAACTGAGTCTACTAATAAAACAGTTTTTGGAATTTTAATAGTTTTATTTTTGAAATCCAATTATGTTTTTAATTTCACAAGTAATTCAATTGATTTGTAAACATTAATTGCTATAAGATAAAAGGCATCACACTAAGCAATCAGAATAATATTACAAATGCGAAAGTAACTCAATCTCTCTGTCTGTTTGTTAATTGTTACCTTTTCACGACTAAACGGCTGAATCGATCTAGACGGCTAAACGACGGAACCAATCTTGATTAAATTTAACAAGGAAATAGTGTTCATCATGAGGAAGAAAAAACTGTTTTTTTTTTTCAGAAATCGCTTTTTCATAATTCCACGCTTACGGATTCGTGGTCACAGCTGAAAGTGAATTCTACTACGGCATCTGATAGAGATGAATGGAAGAAATAAGAGGATATTAAATTTGCGTCATCCCCTGATATGGCAAGGTGGCACGTTAAGGGCAAGATAATGAAATGGTCAGCTTTTAACCTTTCATTATACCCATTCCTGACGCAATTCACGATTTTAGATGAACGGGTCAGCTTGATAAGCTAACCCGTTCATCTAAAATCGTGAATTCATATCCTTAATAGGAGTGGCGTACGCTTCATAAAGACAAAAAGCACGGCCTACCCTAATAAATTATGTAATAAGTAATACAAACGTTAATATGTCTGTAATATCAGTTAGAATAGATCTTTATTTCATGTAAACCAGATACAGGCACTTATGAAATGTCGAGACTCTAGGTGCACGGTTCCAAATAGTAGATCCTATGGAGAAAAACCGGCAAGAAACTCCATGGAAACTCTTTTCCAATAAATAATAGATCTTGACAATCTTTATCAGTACAATGTTGTGGTAAGAGCTGCGAGAATAATGCAATTCAATGCGAATACAAATAAGACTAGGATAATAATGAATTGCCTCTGAATAAGATTGCCATGGCAGTTCCGACAGACGGCACCCGTTCACGAGCATGATGAGTTAATTTAAGTGTTAAGGTGAGGTAGCCAATCACCAACATCATTTAACTTGATAATACAACACTGTGTTTGCCTACCCTGTATAGGAAATGGCTGTGCACGCCAATGCTTAACAGTCTTCCGAGTTAACAATGATCATAAAAGAGAATGATTATTATTTTGTAGGTGTGCGATAAGGAAAAATGAACATCAATTATAAATAAATCAATCGACACGTTAGCAACCTTGTGGTATAATTACGAAGATGTTCCCAAGAATAGGGCCACATAGTCGAACAAAGGTTTCTTACTATAATGCATTATGATGATTTTAATTCGTGTAGCACGCGATACGTCAGGTATGTACTACAAGTACGTATATACAATCATGCAAAAATATAAGACAGTCTTTCTATCAAGCGAAATATATATTATATTATAACACGTCAAGGGAAAACTTTGTACCCCTTTTTTAAGCATATTGCGCGCACGGAGAATTGTGAGATTTGGCATAGTTAAAGTTAGAGGAGTGCAGAAAGCAAACATTTATGTATAATATTACGGTGGAATTTCGACCTCTAGATGACCACTTATACCCCTTTTACTATAGCATTAGAAAAAAGAGGTTCGTAGAAGCAGTAGTGCAAAACATTTTATTTCAAAGTTAAGTTATTGGATAAATCTGAGACTACTAACGGGATCACCCATAACGCAACAAAATGTAACGTTTTGTATAAAACAACCAAATAACGATAACAAAAGAAAAACAGTAACAAATAACAACTAAATCACGAAAATTCAACAATAACAAAATCACAACATTTACGTCAATTTCACAGTTGACATAAACCAGTAAAATTAGAAAAACCCGGCTGTCACAGCTTAAGGAGGGATTAGGTGACATTTTAGATTTGGTAGAATTATAGTGAAACGAAAACGTTCTCGATATTGTTCACTCCTGCTTCTTTTAGGTTTTTAGCATTGACACTTTAATTTTAAGTTGGAATGAAATAATATATCTAAATAAAAGCCACTTAATTTCATAAGATAAATAGTTCAAATGATTACAATGAAGTGTGACACCTGGTATATAAATAGATATTAATACATTTGGCGTTAATCGTACCTAACTGTAACAAGTTTAATGTACTTATCACAAAGTGTACATTAAAAAGAACCTTTTTTAACTTCTGTCTAATGCTATTGTAAACGGAGTATAGTTTATTATTAGTGCACATAACTACACTTTTTAGTATTTAACTCATCCTACATTGCTTGAGTCGAGTAGGTATTGAAGTTTTGTATGTGAAGCTGATAATTTTTTCTCGATTATGATGTCGGGCCCATAGAGAAAGTGGTTTAGTTTGATGGTCAGATCCACAAGTAAATTTGACCACGCATTTCTGATACACGCTGTATATTTGATTGGTGAAACCCTTTACAATACATATTGCAGTTCTGTGAATTGCCACCTCTTTATTGCCACTTTAGATGATAGAAACAAGGGAAATAAATTGTTGTCATATCAATTTAAGACGGGTGCTTATGACTACTCTTTATAATTGTACTTGTCAATCTTACTTCATATGTGTAAACAAGGATTATCCACATTTTGTCTTGTAAACCACACTCACAACATGAGAAAGCCTATCAGCACTTCATGGTTGCGATTATATCTCACTTTTAGGACCGATTTGTCAGTCGCCAGGTATTTTTTTTTCCAACGAATAAATTTGACACGTCACAGACTTTGTATAGAAAGCTGTCAAAAATTCAAATTTATTCCCTCGGATAAGTAATAAAGTTATCTGGCGATTGACAAATCAGCCCTAAATGTAAGTACTAAAATGAATTATTCAATAATGCAATATGTAATAATAATATTAAGATTATAGTAGACCAGCCGTCGGTTACAGTTTTAACTTAAACTAGTGGTCGCCCACTGGTAGAAATTCGACCATAAATTTAGCTTTCTGTACTCCTTCTCCCTATGCCAAATCTCACACTTCTCCGTGCGCGCATTATGCTAAAACAGGGGTACAAAGTTTTCTCTTCACGCAGAAATCACGTCATTCCCTTTGTGCCAATTAAGCAAGTAATAATTAAAATATTAATTTTTAACATAATATTACTCGGATGTGCGTCTAAGACCCTAGACTGCGCATGTTTCCTTACACATAAAACATACTTGGCTTCGTGTAATGCGTGCATACATAACATGTGATGGCCAGTTTAATAAGCGCGAAGCGTAGGCGCAGGTCAAGATTGTACTCTGATTCAAAATTAAACCCAATATCAGCACAGTAATGTGATCGCAAACTCATTGCTGGTGATTGAGAAGTCATGGCACCTCGATTGTTGAGTCAAGAACGTGAATCGAAGTAATTTTTGGACTTTATTCTACAATTACCCCAAAATGCGATTATTGATCAGGTTTTTACTGTTTATGTTTGACAGACGATGATTCGACCAGAACCCCCCGGTCTTATACCGAACTGTGGAACGGGCTTATGTGAAAACGTGGGTCACCGACCGGTCACTCAGGAGAACGACGAGGTCTTGCATTATGCAAAGTCCTCTTATTAAAATACTCTTAGCGGATTTGGCTTAAGTTGACAAGGTTCGCGTTGCTAGAACAATTGGTATGAGTTAACCAATAAGCGCACAACCAGTCCTTGCTTCTGCGCTACGGCAAATTGCTGATTTTTCGCGGAGCGACCACTAATAATTTAACACGCAAAAGATGGCGAGAAGCACATATACCAAAGATAAAAGAAAAATTCAGCGGACGGCCAACCCAATAATGGAACAATCATGGCTAAATATAATACAATAATATCTCAAAAACCCAAAAAAAAGTCCATTAGTTCTAGTACATTTAATAGTAAAGTAACTACAACATATTCCTTGCTAAAATCACGCATAGCCGCGCACAAAAAGCATCAAGTCACGTGTAAGTATTAATAAAAGAATAACCCAAACAGGTTTAAAACCGATGCGCTGACCTTGATCTGGTCTATCGAGGTCGTCAGATTAACTACTAGGTACATATAATATACATATTAATAGGGTTTAGGTACCCAAGACCCTGGACCTGGTTATTATGTGTCACTTTATTTAAATGTTTATTTAGGCCAGTTACAGAATTGATCAGGTAATCATAGAAATTGATCATTAATCAATTGGTCTTTAATCATTTCGAAAGACTGATCTAGAATCCAGGTTTTAAATTCTAATTGCAGTCTGAGCGTTAAATGAAACTCTCTATTTCCTAGTCTTTTTTATACTGCTAAGGTGACTAACATTGCATACGGGCCTCCTCATAGTAAGCGGTTACCGTAAAAAAATAGCTTTCTGCATTCCTTCTCCATATAAACTTTAACTATGCCAAATCTCACACCCGTCCGTACAAAGTTTTTTCTTCACGTATTAATATATAGATTCCGCGTTTATTAGTTACGTTAAAGTTTTAGTCCACTATATTTATAAACGAGAATATCTTGTAGTAGCTCTGCTGTCCCGTTAGTATAAGTGCGATTAGCTCACTATATCTTCATGAATTATAGGGGTAGCATTTTCCAAGATCTACTTTGCTTACGACACGAGATCGCGGCCGTTAACAACAGTGCTTTTACTTAGTATTAGTTCTTGGTAAGCTACTGCTAGATGGACTCTCACACTTGTATGTAAGAACATCCCTTAGATTTCTTTTTCACACTGTGAACGGAAAGTGAAGAATGCATCGATTTGATTGGTCAATCGATCGGTCGAAACTTCGTCCAATGTAGCTTACTGTGTGTTCTTTATGTAATTTTCTATAATACAGTCAGTAGTCTTCAAGTCTTGTTCTTTGATTCAACGATCCATTCAATCAATTTTTCAATACTAATTGAGGAAAAAATGCTTCAAATACATCTGTCGGTTATATCATGCACTCGCGTTCGTTATAATATTGATGCTAACTGGTTTTTACGATGCAAGACGACTTGCAATCTGTCACTGACTGTCTACATACATAGGCATAACACGTTATGCGATCTTTACACCTAACGTGAAAAGCAATGGTCAAAACTTTTCTCTAGCGCCTGTCCTTAGGTTCTGTTATATAGATTCTAGTATTCTATGTTGCTCATTCATTTTTACTATCAATTCCTGAATTTTGCCTTTTGTACCAAAATTTTAATTTTAGATACCGATCTAGGGGTTGAAAGTGGACGAGGTATGAAAATTCAGGCTCACCCCCTGGGGGTCGAGTGTGTACTATGTCAATTTCAATTTCAATTTCATTTATTGTCAAAACTTGGACCAGATTACATATACGGTACATTTAGCACAGGCATAGGTGGTTTGTTAATCTAGTTAGTGGGTGAAGTACTGTTCTCCTAGCTAGGCTACAGAGTAGCCTGTGTTTAGGAGATACAGGTTCGATCCCTCGAATAGGTTGAATTACAGCACGTGTATAATCCGAGTAAAAACAATTCATGCGGAAAACAAAAAGAATATTAAAGAAACATAAAAACAAGTAAATTAGCAGATATTTAAAAACAATTTTAACATTTCAGAAAATAATAATTAAATAGTGTATATTATGAGAGTGTGTGTGTAGTGAATGTCTATGTGTATATGTAATTGTATAGTGAATGTGTGTGGGTGGAGAGAAGAACGTGTGTGTGTGTGGTCAGTTCATCAGGAATTCCTCAGTTTCGTCGTAGTTTAATTTTAGTAGGTAGGAGCGGGTAGTCTTTTTACAGCTAAAGGAAGTTGAGCCATAAATTGGAATTTTTTTGTTTATTTTATTGTAGAGAGATGGGCCAAGATAGAGAGAGAATTTTTTTATAAAAGATGTGCGAGCAGGAGGTATCGTGCAGATTAGGTCTTTGCGGCGTTTAGTGATCAGTTGGTATGGTGTTTTTCGGTGTTGTATTAAGACTGTGTGTAAAATAAATTGTTGCCTAACGTTAAGTACGTTGCATTCATTATAGAGTTCGATTGTAGGAAATAGAATAGGTCTAAACGTAGCAATTTTTAATATGGCTCTATGGGCGACCTCAAGAGGTTTTAATATGGTTTTAGCAGCTCCACCCCAACAAGAGATACAATAGATTAGGATTGATTGGCATAGCGCGTAATATACGTTTTTGATGATTAATGGGTTGGCTACGAGTCGCAGGGTCTTAAATATGTATATAAGCTTACGTATGCGGCCAGAAAGAGTGTTAATATGCGATTTGAAGTTAAGGCTTTTATCGACTATGTTTAGGGGTTGAGAGGAAACAAATAAACAAATATATTTTTAGGGGTCGAGAGTGGATATTACTTTCAATAGGAAAACATGTGACACCAATGAGAAAAGTCGTCTATTAAAACCCAAGCCCTCAGTAGCCCTAGTACGACTGGTGGAAAAAACTATATTTTGCACCTCTTGTCTCCTTGGCCGAAGACAAAACGAGAAATCCAGAGAACAAAACGGTAAAGAAATGTAGTTACCGATTTTTTAAACTGCCTAAAGGAAATACACGACTAACACACGTCATCTGTTTACTCGCAATGTAAGTACTGTGAAGGTTTTATGTATTGAGTCAACCTTATTTAATTAAAGGTTGGCTGTAAATAGACAGCATCCGCATTTGATTTTGAATTTAATCTCTACATTATATACTCGTAGAATAAAGTAGCTTTCCGCGTCTGTCTGTCTGTATATCTGCTAACTCCTCCTAAACCATGCAACGGATTTTGATGCGGTTTTCACCATAATTTCAAGCATTTCTTCCGGAAGGTTTAAATGTATAATACTTTCACGTTTAATGTAAGGATAGTATAGAAATTGCACCCGTGCGGGTCGCTAGCAATTTGTAAGACTACTAGAAATCCTAAGTCTTTGAGGCTTAGATAAAGAACATAGGCGGGTTCTTCATCTAAGATAGAATGTGTAGACAACGTCAATAGATTGACAATTGTAATAGGCGTTCGGCATCAGCTGTTGAAAAACTATAAATATAATCGATTCCTTAATTTTGGTGCGTCTTTTGATATCAAGACTTCTGGGGGCCTAAAAAGGCCACATTGAGCAATTCATCTACTGATCTGCATAGTAACTGTCAAACAGATGATTACTGAATATGAACCTTATGCGGATGACATTAAGTGTCGTCAATTAAGTAGATATTTATTAATAAGTAATTTATTGCTTAAGTGATTCTCAATCCTGTTTTTACTACCGGTATAAAATAAAGAGCATAAATAAATAAATATTTTGACATTTGTAATATCAATCATATTGTGATTCATCTAAAGCGGCCTTTTTAGTCCCCCTGATCCCCTGAGCTACACGCACCCCTATAGTACTATTCATGATACTAAACCGTTAACACACAGTGGGAAGCGGCATCAGTCCAATAAACTAACGATCGGATTTAATAAAAACAAATGACAGCTGTTAATGTCTCATAATTATAGATATCAAGATCAAACGACTTGTATATTAACGATCGAGAAACACGTCATACGTCAGAGACAAACACAGGCCATGAACATGGAAAAAACTTAACAGCTTCTGAAGTCGGTGCCACTGCCAAGCTAGGTGCATTGAAGAATTAAAGGCACCGACTTCAGAACCTTTTAAGATTTTTAAGTAAATTATTTTAAACTTTTTAGTTTTTTGAACTCGGTTTTTACTTTTTTTTTAAGTTTATTTTTTTTTCCTATTTGAGTGGCATAAACAATACAGAAACATGCGAATACAACAATCGCAAGTGATATGCTGTTATTCATTCAAGAGTTCCGTTGTGTGTCTCCGAAACTCATCATCAGATCTATATGGTGTTTAAATGGGACCATTTCGGGATAACCCCATTCCGAACAAAAAAAAATTTTGCAATTCCGTCTATATACCACACAGATATGCTCGAACCTACATTAAAAAAAAACCGATTTGAGATACTCCTCCTTTTTTGAAGTCAGTTAAAATTATGGTTTAATCCCTTACTTTTCCGTGGAAAATCCCGTTTTCTCCACCTGTCTCCTTGAAAGAAGACAAATCGAAAAATCGAAAGAGAAAATAGTAGGAGACCATCTCATAGGAGATGGTTTTCTCCTCTTTTTTGTCGCGGGTGGACAAACCTAATTTCACGGTCTCGGTCTATTTTAAAGTCCACACAAATATTTGTAAGACACTATATGAGAAATGTAGAGCAGCATCTGGAATAGCTTTTTGAGGAATCAATCAAGTAATATTCATTACACTATCTGATACGTAGAAGCCATAAGGAAAATAAATAATCCCGTTTTAAGAAATTTTTGTTCTCTTGGGTAGACCCCTACGAGATTAATATACCATGACCCATGAGGATAAAATTACAAGATTAAATATATTTGATTTTCCTTTTAAAAGGCCTGTGACCAGCAGACATGTGTGGGACTATATTGACATACATGTATTTTTTTAATCCACTGGTAACGTCCATAGACCGGATGCGCCCGGTTCAATCGGAGACATTATTATGCTAACTTTTTTACATTTTCTTGCAATAATTTCACTGTAACATATATCTAAACTTTTTTTCGTTAGATTTTTTGTATGTTTGTTTGTTTGTAACGGATAAACTCAAAAACTATAGGACCGATTTTAAAAATTCTTTCACCAGCAGAATGCTATATTATCACTGAGTAACATAGGCTATAATTTATAAAGACATCACGCGGGCGAAACCGTTGGCGGAAGCTATTACTTGTAATATTCTTTGAACAAACATTAGCACTCTTGCAATAACAATAAATAATTGCGGTCACCGATGTATTGTTTCAGCAGTAAACCTTTTTCCATAAAATGATTATCAATAGGCTATTTATTTTGTACCATACTACTATTATCTATTCAGTGACCATACCATAAAAATAGCGAATAGGTTTAAATTAGACAGTGTTGAAAAATAATATGGATCCAACAATAGTTACTTGCAACTAAGCAAATACAATGGCAGCCAATTGAATAAATCCAACAGCAGCGATAGCCTGGCGGTTGACCGCTTGCCTTCCATGCAGGAGGGTCTGAGTTCAAACCCGGCCTGCACCTATGACTTTTCTAAATCATGTGCGGATGAAAACATAGTTAGGAACCCTACATACGCGACAGGACTTTATTTAAAAATTATTAATAATAATATAAATTATTTTTATCATAAATTACGTGAAACGGAACGTTATTTCAAACACCATCATCGAGTTTACGACGTCACTTCTTCGTGTTTCCTTTGTACCTATATTCACACGCTATGAACGAGCGACGCAATGACGTCATGTTACGGGACTGTGTTTTGGCGCGAATATTTGAAAGTCAAATTTTTATATGTGATAATTTTAAATAAACGCGCATATTTAAATTTTTTGTTATTACTCTGTTTATTTAAGCGTTCCATCTTAAGGATAAACTAGAAATAAAAATACATGAAAGTTCCCAATTGTTGATTTTTTTAATAAACAAATCATTCTACATTAACATGACGTTTCTGATCTACATAACACCTCAAAATGTAATGTTATAACACGCATCTTACCAGGAGGATGTATGAGATCCGGTGCGTATATTGTTCTGGGATGTTTGGCAAACATCTGCTTTATTATAAGATCACGGTCATTTCTTTCAGTGTTGTAATAATCTTAATATTGTACGTAGTCCAGGTATTTTTCATACCTTTTTTTACTTGTTATAAGGAATTGAATATGAAAAGGTCCTATCTTTTTAATCCTGACAAGGCCTTCAAGGCTTTATTATACTCATCATTATGAACTACTTTCAATATATTTAGGGCCCTGGTCACCGACAGGATCACCGATGGATATGTATGGAACTGATTATCTTCTGCACATGCGGCTTCCCTGGTGACCCGCTGCTTCCTGTCTTCACACACAAATTTTTTTGACGCTTCCCTTGTATTCTTAATTGGGTGACTGACTTGAGTGTTAAGTACGTACCTACTAGTATTGTTTAAATTATAGTGGTACTTAGGATCTTTGCTATTCTTTATATCATATTGTGTAAATTCAGGTCGAATTTTAGACGGGGTCGCCCCCGCGGCCCCACATTTATTATAAGTTTCATTTCTGAAAAGAGTATCCATAGAGTTTCTTGCCGGTATCTTCTCCAGGACCAACCCACTTGGAAGCATGCGCCTAGAATCACGATGACGTTTTGAAAGTGCCTGCCAAGGCCCAGTTGAAATAAAAATCTTTGACTTTGACTTTGACAAAAGACAAAAACCGTCAAGCTGAATTTTTGTATTGGTACACAGTCCGTTTTATTTTAATCGTATGTTATTTTGTTGGTAAACATGGTCCTTAGTCAGGTAATATTCAATTATTTGTATGGAAGAGCAGATTTTTTGCGATTTCAGGTCCACTGGAGTCCCAACTTTATGATCGGTAATTATTTTTAAAGGTAGTTTGAAGTTTAGTCTCTCATGATCGTATTGAAGTTTACTACCAGAGTCGATGTTCATTACCATTTTGTTACGCGGTAGACCCGCAGATAGAATACATTGGAAATTCCCAGTAAGTAGCAGTCTGGACTTTGGAACTGTGCCAACTGCCAAGTCTTAGTGGATGGCGTGAAGCTCGCTGTCTATCACATGATACTTAATAACGGCATTGACGAAATTGGGAGACTTTTAAGGCATACTTACAGGCGTAATGCTACGTCATGTTATAGGTAAATACCAGATAACTATGAAGCTGGAGGCCATGTTCGAGGGTGGTCAGGCATTGCACAGACTTGGGGTTGCAGAGGTCAAATAGCATACAGTCGCTTCGCGTCACACAAGTAATAAAAATAACATGAATAGGTAACGTATTCATTGTATTGCAAGCGTACAACAATATCCAAGAAAATAATCTTCTAATATCATAAATTCTACACAGTTTAGCAGAAAGGGTATTAACTTTATATGAGGTCTATATACAGGATATGTTTTTATGTAGTGCGCATAATTTGCAGAGTAATTTAGTGTCCGTACCCAAATGCAACCGCAGTACTAAAATTCAAAACAAAATAAAAATTTGATTATGTATGGCCTGCGCTAGTAAATTATGCGTGTCCCCCATACTAAGTCGAATTTTCGTGTATCCCAAATACTGCGTCTGTATTTACGAACAGACACTGAATCACTCTACAAATTGTGCGCACTACATAAAAAAATATCCTGTATTGTTGAAATGTTTGCGTTTCTGTGAGAAGGATATGTGTGATTTATTTGATATTTATTTTTGTTTAAATTTGTCGTTTGTGTTTAAGTTCTGTTATTATAATTATTGTAATTAATGTAGATACCGTTTATATAAAAGTAAATAAATTAATTGTACTCATCATTATGAACAACTTTTACTATAGGACTAAACTTGAAATCGCTAAAATAAATCTGCTGTTCCATACAATTAGTCGAGTAATATTTGAATTATTTGTACAGAACACCTGACGCGTTTCCAGTATTGGTCGCTTAGTAAATGTTGTTCATAATGATGAGTACAAACCCACACTCACTGTATAGAATAATTTATATCAACATAGAATAGTTCGTTTCCTTTTTTCGTGGACAGAAATCTAAGTTATAGGACAATAAAGGTTCATGTAACATAAAAGGAACGACAAATCTTTTAACTTGAATCGCCAGCAATTGAGACAATCGCAAAGAAAGAGTAGAGTTCGCAACAGCTTGCAGAGTGACAGTTTACTAATACGACACTTTACGAGTAAGTACTTAATGTACTTATTGCCTTTTTTCTGCTTTGCATACTGCGGACTGTATCAACATCAGTAATGATAACAGACCAACGTCAATCCATGCCAATTTAACTTCAATCATCATTTAGAACGGGTGTGACAAGACGAGTACCTCGTACGTATGCTCCGCATTGTCTCGCCGAGACCCTCAACATCTTGGGTAAAGGACCCGTCTAGATCTATCTCCCGACATATTACCCCCACCACACCCCCTACCCCACATTTATTGTAAGCTTGATTTATGAAAAGAATATCCATGTAGTTTCTTGCCGGTATCTTCTCCAGGACCAACCCACTTGGAACCGTGCACCTAGAATCACGACGTTTTGAAAATGCCTGCAAAGGCCCAGTTGAAATAAAAATCTTTGACTTTGACTTTGATATACTTGTAGGTTGAGTTACTTTAGATAACTATTGATAATTTCTATTTCAATCAAACATTTTATATAGCTACAAAACGTCCGCTATGGAACATGTCTTAATAGACAGCTATACAAATAGTATTAAAAAAGTGTGGTCACATTTAAGGGTGTGGATCAGACCATCAAACTGAACAACTTTCTCTATGGGACCATCGGGAAAAATGATCAGCTGTCCCATACGTTTGGGTCGACTAGGTATTCAAAGTACCTAAAAGCCCCAAGTTCTTTATTTTAACAGAGCATTTGCACGCACTTTTTAAACGTCGCGATTCGAGGTGCACGGTTCCCAGTGTGTTGGTCCTGGAGAAGATACCGGCAAGAAACTCCATGGATACTCTTTACAAACGAAAAACTCACAATAATATCTGGGGCGACGACAGCGGCACCGACCAAAATTCGACCTGAATTTACACAATATTACAAAAAAAAATAAAAAAATAACAAAATACCCGATTGAAAAAAGATGGACTAAAAAGATTGAAACAAGATGAAAAGAAAACCGAGTATCAGTTATCAAAAATTGTAACATGCAGTCGGAGGCATGTTTTACGGCGTTTGTTACATCCTGGATGCCTCCGACTGCATGTTATAATTTTTATTACTTACGTAAATTTGTATTCTCTATTTTTTTATGGCGCCATATTATATTTAATATGACGTCACATAGCTTAAAACCAGCGGACAATCAAGACGCTTCCAACGATACCTCATTTGTCGTATTATGATAAGGAGTTTAGAAGTTATGAGGGAACAGATGAACCTACATACATACCGGTCAAACATATAACCCTCTCCGTAGTCGGGTAACAAAGGGGTGAAAACCCGCCTCAAGCCACTGAATGAAACCCGCCACATGCTCCACTAAATACAAAGGGTAAAATTGAAACTTCTAGAAGCTAATCTAGGTTTATTTCTCTTTTCCTTAAGATTGACGGTATTAATAATTGCCGCTAAGTCTAATCAGTGTTTAAGGATAAAGATAATTTTTAAATTAAAATGCTTAATTTTTTGTTCTAACAAGGAAACATACAGTATAAATTATTATCAACATTATTAAAATTTGTAAAATTTAGAAATATTTTTCCTTGTTATATACGATTCTTCGTTTCCAGTACTTCTACAGAATATTACTACTGTACCTACTTCTAATACGTACAAAAAAGTGAAAGAATTGGCGGAAATGAGAAAAATGTAACAGCTACACCGAAAATCTAGTCATTCTAAAATATTAGATGATAACTAATAAACTATATAAGGTCTTGCTTTCTAGTCCCGATCCCTTTAAGGTTTTATTGATCTGATCAATAAGAACAACTTTTACTATGACAAGAAATCGAAAAGAATATCTGCTGTTCCATTTAAATAATTCAACATTACTCGACTAAAAGCATGGAACAGCAGATTTATTTCTCAGGGTTTGTCCCATAATAAAAGTTAGGTATTCATAATGATGAATACAATAACCCTTTAAAGGGAACTGAAAATTATATGGTTCACGCGACTGTCGACCAGTCTAGATTACCGCTCATAACAAATATAGTAGCATCAGACCTGTATCCCGAAGGGTTAGGCAGAGGTATAGGTACTGTAGTGCATTAAAATTTTGCCGAAGTCCCATGTAATAGGGGGCGGGCCTATTGCCATCCACCAGACCGGAGAATTTTCATACAGAAAAACTCCCAATGACACTTTGCCAGAACCCAAGACGCTCAGCGGTTTTGCTTGCGACTACTCAATGAGGCAGTCTAACATACAAGATATTTTTGTATGTAGTGCGCTTTTTTTGTAGTGATTCAGTCTCTGTTCCTAAATGCAACCGCCTCTAAGGCAACCGCAGTATTGGGTTACACTTTAAAACAAAACGAAAATTCGTCTTAGTATGTGGGACACGCATAATTTACTAGCGCAAGCCATATTTTTTTGTTTTTTTATTTTTTTTTTATTATTGCGTGCGGTTGCATTTGGGAACGGACACTGAATCACTCTACAAAGTTATGCGCACTAACTACATAAAAATGATCCTGTTTATTTTAAGTTTGTCTGTCTTGAGTCATAGACACCTAATCAAACAAAAAATCGCGGAAATGTGTTAAAGTGCAAAACTTATAAAATAAAACACCACGCTAGCATGACCTAGCCAATCGCTAGCGAACACAGTAATATGGACATTCGCTACGCCGAAGAAACATGCCAAAAACATACAAATATAACATCTGTGTACATACTGTACATACATAATAATATTATAGATACATTATGACAAATGACAAATTGAAAAATGCTTATATTTAACTGTGACGCATTTCATATTATAACTGAAATATTAATAACCGTCAAAAACCCCCGACTCCAACTAGAAAAAGAGCTTTAACTTTTGAACGGCTGAATAGATTTTCATGAAACATAGCTAAGATGATACCCGATTAAACAACCTTTCGATTTAAAAAAACTGCAATGAAATCGGTCCATCCGTTTCGCAGCTACGTTGCCACAGACAAATAAACAGATACGCATTACTAACTTATGACACACCTCTTTTATATCGGGGGTTAAACATTGTGATGATTAATTTGGAATTCCCGAAGGTTTTATTCGTAGCTATTTTCTCGATTGTTTTCATGTGAACGGAACAATAAAGTCACATGATTCTGGCATCACACCGTCACAGTTATTTTGAGATGAATTGGAGGAAAATCAGACAATCTCATTACTCTTTAAATAACAAACTGTTATGTTATTATGTTTATATGGCGATATCAAAATTTCCACGATACCTCTACATATAGATAGATCTCGAAAACAATACTATGTACAACGTGTATCAGAAATGCGTGGTCATATTTAAGGGTGTGCATCAAACCATCAAGCTGAACAAGCTCTAAAAAAATATCAGCTGTCCCATACGTTTAGATCGAGTAAGTACTGAACTTTTGCATGGGACAGCTGATAATTTTTTCGCAATTACGATGTTTGTCCCTTAGAGAAAGTTGTTCAGTTTGGTGATCTGCGGGTCTACCGCGTAACTAAAATTGTAATGAACATCGACATCGGTATTAAACTTCAATACGATCGTGAGAGCCTAAACTTTGAGCTAACTTGTAAAAAAATTACCTATCATATAGTTGGGACTCCTATCTTCATGATCGGTAAAAAAAATACAAGTTAGCTCAAAGTTTAGGCTCTCACGATCGTATTGAAGTTTAATACCGATGTCGATGTTCATTACAATTTTAGTTACGCGGTAGACCCGCTGATCCACACCCATAAATATAACCACGCATTTCTGATACACGTTGTATACGCCTGTTTATATAAATCTTATATACAACACACAATATTCTCAGAACTTGCTAAGTAACCTCTGCATCACCGTGCAAGTGATCGCATGATGACGTCATTACAACAGGTTGGACGCTCCCTTCACCTGAAGACAGCATCCATCCTACTGTAATGACGTCACTATGCGATCCTTGGCTATAAATTGACTAATGTTTAAATAATTATAAAAGATTTGTATTATTTAAACCACATTCCAGAAATTCCGGTTTCAAAATTATTTATTGGTAGGTAAACTAGGCATTGGTAGGTTGGTTTTTGTATTATTCAATATTTTGTGTACAATAAAGAATAAGAATAAGAATAAACTGGTTCTGGAGAATAGAAGCAGTTTTAAATCTAGTATAGAAGTTAGTTAGTATACTTAGAGAAAAATCTGAGCATTCATAAGGTACGTACAAGGACTTCAAGTCAACAAGTATCCAGCTAAATTAAATGTGCTCAATAGTGAAAATAACTATAAAGACATCGACTTTGGTTTAAATTATACTATGCAGTTATTCAAAAAAATATGGCGTAGACTTTATCTCTATGAACTGCAGGTACAAGCATAAGACTATGTCGAGGGAAACCATGAAATTATCTATTACGACGACGATAACATAAATAAATAACGCTTGACAGTTTATATTTAAATAACATTAGCACAACAAGTCGTTATCAAATCTAGGTAATATTTACACGGTTACCTATCTTATTTCCGATTTTTTTTATTCCAAAACTTGATTTTTTTAAATTATTTTCAGTTATTTATTTTGCCCGTAAACACAATTGCTTCAAATTGTTCAAAGTCCTACAAGACCGTAGTAACTTCTTCCATAACAATTCTATACAAATCGATAGAATAGAATGGAATAGATCTTTATTTCTTGTAAACCAGATACAGGCGCTTATGAAATATCGAGACTTTAGATGCGACGTCCTTCAACTCGACGTAAGTTAAGGTGCCGAGAGAGATGAGCTCTCACTAAGAGGCAGAGTCAAAGTATATTTTCATATTATATTTATGTCGATATAGTGAACGATAAATTCCATTCCACGCGTTGGATCCAGTTCAGTCAATTTAATAATCAACCCTTATCTAAATTCCACTTACTTTCAGTTGTATTTGGGGTCTTGTTGGACCCTGGTGTGGAGTTGGCCGTAGTGTTGTTCGGGATCGGGATGGGTTTGTATGGAACCAGCGGTGGCTGACTTGCGGTAGCGGCCGGTGGCACTTGGGATGGTTCGGGGATCGCAGGCACGTCCCTACGCTGGCGGCTGTGGTCTAGAGTCACTATGTCGTAACGAAATGGACTCGAGCTACCACTGTCGAGGGCGTATTCTAGGTTCCATGCTGAAAATTAAAGGAATTAATGTTAATTGCTGTCCTTATTTCAAACCATAAATTTTCATGGGGTCAAAGTAGTACCACTATAAATTTATTTCGTAGTCAAAGTAAGAAAATAGGAAAGCCTCCGTGTATCTGTATGAGTCTCGTATGAGTGTATGAGTAAACATTTAGAGATATGAAAAATCTGGACATATGGATGACATGACAACGCCAATGAGCAGGTCATTCAACATTGGTAACTTAACATTAGAAAGCTAAACTACGTATAGTAATTGGAAGTGTGAAGAACAGAGAAGTCTACCGTTTTCCACGTTTCTCAAACAGCTTAAAAGCAGTGACGTTCGTCGGGACTAAGGCTGACATTCAGAGACGACAGAAACGAGTCTAAGCGTGAACTTACGCTTCCATCTGTCATCTGTTCGTAACTTTGACAGATGGAAGCGTAAGTTCACGCTTAGACTCGTTTCTGTCGTCTCTGAATGTAAGCCTAAGTTAAATCTATAACCTAAAATAACAACAATCTAACAATGGTCTGGAATACGCAGAGTTAATTGATTGAACCTAAATATAATCAGCATAAACATACATTAAAAATAACTGCATGCTTAAATTTTCAATTATTTACTGAAGCAATAATATAATATCATGCACAACACACAACGCATTACGAATAATAATTACAATAACACTATTTGTACAGTCATAAAAACATGCGTAACATTTCCTAATTTAAATGACATGACGGCCATCTTGCATTTTTAAATTCTATATAACGACCTTTGAGAACAAAGACTGCAATTGGCGCCTTTTCTGCATACATTGAAGGATTATTGACTTAAATAAATGTCTTGTTAAGAATGGTGCAATGGACTTTTATACGTGTTTGAAAGGGCCATTGGTACTTATTAACGAGTAAATTGGTGTCAGTGACACTTCTTAACATTTAATAAAACGCTCTGTCCGTTTGTTTGGTTAAAACTTAACTTCTAGTAAATTAATTTGAACTAGAGGTCGTTTAGTGGCCGTAATTCGACCGTAATATTATAAAATTTTAGGTTTCTGCACTCCTTCTCCATATAAACTTTAACTATGCCAAATCTGACACTCCTCCGTGCGCGCAATATACTTAAAAAGGGGTACAATGTTTTCTATTCACGTATTAATATATAGATGACGCTTTCAATCTTAGTTATGTCGTTTATTAAAGATGTTTCTAGTATTTAAAGCATAACAAGGTTCAAGATTGTCTCACAATGTTAATTATACTCGCAATAGACAGATGTTTTGAATTATATAATCTCCAACCAAAAGGTTAATTATACCTACTACATATACTCCGTAATACAAGGACCTAATTTTATTATGTATGTATGAGGCAACTGAAAAGCCTATGGTTAAGAAATCTTGAACATAGCCACTGACAAACTTATTCAGTTATAAATCTTTATTATTTATCTTTTCATCGGGCGATGAAAAGATGAAAATAATGAGCTAGAAATGCTTCATTAAGCATATTTATAAAGGTATTTTGACTTGAATTGACTAAGTACGCTTATCAGCAACATCGCAAGTAATCATGTTGTTATAGCATGATCACAATCAGAGCAAGAGTGACAAGTTGATAGGGCTTCGCCTACGGCCATTAGGACGACTCATTTCGCTAAATTGGTCCTCACACAGTGTGGAACTTTCAATGAACAGTTCCTTTTACTAATCTTTTCATTTTTATATTATAAAAGGGGGCTTTTGAACTGTTGACTACATTTTGATGCTGTTAAAGCCTATGACGATGCGACAGCCTACACTTTGACGGAACCTATACGATCTACTTCCAAAACCAAGTTTTCTTAGCGCTCCTGGGTGCTATACGAAAATGTATCCCTGTAAAATAAAATGTATTGCAATAGGAACCGTTGGTTCGCTAGCTGAATAGCGCTCAGTCAAGCATGGTAGGATAAAAGACCAGGAAAGCCTATGAACGAATTAGTTTCCCAAGGTATTTCCTGCTATCATATCAGCAGTTGTGCATGCCTCGCGCTGCCAGCTATTATGCTGAGTCCAAGACCTTTTTGTCTTTTACCTTCTTGTATGATGTATCTCTGTGCTACCTATGTAATTTGAAAGACAAATAAAAATCTTCTATTCTATTCTATTCTATATTTATAATAGATCTTGTATTCGACATCGGCAGATGGAATCCCCGCATCAAAAGCTGATAAAGCTAACCCACGCGATTAGAAGCGGTTATCTACGTAATAGCCTTAACATGGACAAATCTGTTCGTTACAAATGTTTGGATAACCCACAGTTCACACATGTCATTGACCACTGTTATGATTACATTTTCAAGCCAAAACACGTTGAAATTAGTACTGTGAGAACTAGCACTATGGTTTATTTCACAATTAGTAATTTCCTGCGTTTTTAATTAAGTCCGTTCGGTGTAGTAGTTTAATTTGTGCTACCAATGTTTATTTTGAATTCACTATTGTATGCGTGAAGTTGGCATTCATTTATATCAATTGGATCTACTTTCTCTGTATGATTTTACGTGTTTACTTATATGGTTGTATTGTCTTGGAGGTAGCAATTAATTATTATGAACAACTTTTAATATAGGACCAAGCCTGAAATCGCGAAATAAAAACAGCTTTTCCATACAAATAATTCAATCGAGAACCTAACGATTAAATGTATGAAACAGCAGAATATTTTCCGCGACCTTAGATTGGGTCTTCGTAATGGAGTACTAGAAAGGCGGGACCTTTTATATTATATTTTTTCTGTATATTATAATTATAATAAAGATAAAAGGCTTTTGCCCGGCAGTGGGACAACACCGGCTCAAAATAATAAATGATAATAATGGTTAAAATTGGTATTATACGTATGTCTCTGAATGTTGGCGACTCATTTCTCATAGTGGACTGTACCGAACACCGAGTTACTGAGGATGTTAAAAAGCTGCTGTGAGTTTCAGCTAAAAGTACATCCTTTTCTTATAAGTACTCTAGATTTTCTTCAATGTTTTATAGGAAGCTATATTCTTTATCTTGTTGACCTGTGTATTATTCATGAATCATAATAATGAGACATAGACAAATAGAAAACTTGACTGATAACAGTTACTTTAAATTCAACGCACATTGGGTTTCCTTACATAAGTAGTTTACAATATGCATCATGAGACATGTGTGCATAGATTGCGTTTTACGCCCCAACCAATTGGCTGTCCAATATTGACCAACGTCTTGATATCTAGATTACATCGCTCCTCACGCATCCCTGTAATCTACCATAGTAGTGCAAATGCAGTATTGTATGTAATAATTTGTGTTGGTCAGCCAAATTCGATACGTGCACTTTTTGCGCAGTGCCTAAGCGATTGGTTTTCAACGCTACGTGTTGCGTGGTCGATTCTGGCACGGAACAAATATTTGATCTACAGGGGGCTTCCTACGACCTTATAGCTTATAGCAGGGCTGAAATTGACCTGCCCAGAAATTTCCAGAATAAGCTGACCTTCTATTACCGCGTAACAATATGGTAATGAACATCAGACTCTGGTAATAAACTTCAATACGATCGTGAGATAATACAGTTCAAACAAACTTGTAAAAAAATTACCTATCATGAAGACAGGAGTCCCAACAGCATTATCGGTAAAAAAATTACAAGGTAGCTCGAAGCTTAGCCTGTCACGATCGCATTGAAGTTTATTACCAGAGTCGATGTTCATTGCCATTTTAGTTACGCGGTAGACCCGCAGATCGAGGTCAGCTCATACTGGAAATGTCTGAGAAGTTCAATTTCAGCCCTGCTATAAGATTTCGTAGTATGACCCATGATATGAGTATGTGTGTGATTGTAAACTGTACCCACGATACAAGAGATGTCTCAGTGTGAGGCAATTAGATTGAAGCCCATTAATATGGCTGCTCATTGTTTGCTTCTCTACTAGGTGATCATTGATTTCAATATAAGGAACATTAGTTACTACTCTGCCACGGGAACGTGTACAAACGTGCGTCACATTGCTACATTTGTACACATGGGGTCTACCAGAGTACACGGTAAGGCAGCAATGAACGTAATAAATGGGTGCTGAACGGCCTTATAAAGTCGAGTACAACAAAAATTATGTTTGCCTGTTCAACAGCAACGAATTGTATCCAAAGCATGAATTAATGCACCAATCGATGCGAGTTCGATCATTATTCGATCGTAGTTGATCCAGCGTCTCCATTTATCATTATAAACCAATATGTATGGACTACTTGTTTGAAATAAAATGTTTCGATTTGACTAAGGGAGGGTTGACTTACAAATATGTACCTATATTATGAGTCATCGAAGAAGGAAAACGTTCGACAGGTTTTACCCACCTGTTTCTCTTTTGTTTTTACTTTAAAGGTAATGTTGGGTGAATCATAATTTTGTCATTTATTCGGCTATTATTATTGTGTGTTTTCCTTAAAAAATCGTAGGCGGTCGGTTTCTTTTTGTCGTGTCAGCATGAGTTCTCCATGATGTCAGCAAGGCTCGAAAGTCGCTGACTGTCCAGTGTCCAGGGTGTGGCGACGTACATAGGTATCAGTCGCTTGAGGAAGCTCTTGTGAGTTGACTAATTTGTCGCAAGATTTGGTTCTCTTTCGTAACATTCGTGGGAATAGCAATTTATAATAACGCACGCCACACAGTATACAAAAAAATAAAACATCCATCACTGAAACATCTGGTAATACGGTTTAGGGGTTTCGTACGATCTGACATGTTATTGTTCTGATTTCATTTGACGTTAATTCCGCTTGGAATTCCTTGCCGCTGAGGGAAGAATATTTCGTATTCGAGTCATCATTTTAGCATTTCCTCTAGCCTTTCCCAGATACTGCTTGGCATTTCCAACGTTTAGGAAAAGACACTTTTATCTTATTCTACAATCATTATCTTGGACGTTTTTAGAATTCCTTGTGGATTCCTACCCTATTCCTAGCTTTTCCCCCAGCCTTGTCTTTGCAACCGGTATTGCAATTTGCAAACCAACCCAATCCAACTTTCGGAACAACAGAATTTTATTTTACTTCCTAAATATCTGAGCTTATTCCCAAATTCCGCCTGGAACCTATAATAACCTACCCTATGGATGAAAAGCAATCATACAATTATCATTATCCTAACATTTCCCCAAGTGGACGGTTTCTTGAGAAACGATGCGAGTACAAACTACGACTTATATTTCACAATAATGTTAGTAAATAATGTGGATGTGTAGATGAGCGGTCGTCATGTTTTTAATTACCTACATGCTGCGAGGCATTCTCGCATCGTGACTCGCTTAAGTAATATAAACAGATCTAATGAGTTTGGTACACTGTCCTGGCTACTTTGATAAGCATTCTTCCGTTAGAATACAATGACTTCTTTCTTTGAAGAATCAAAGTATCGAAGTGTGCTAGCTAACATGACAGAATCGCAACTGTTAATAAGGTCGGGTCCAAAGTTCCGATGTGTAAGTCTGATTGATACTTTTTTGCGGATCGAAAGACCATGTACCTTTTTGGACCTGTGATTTTTATGGTTCAGCTGCTTGAATCAGACTCGTGATTCGGATTGATAGTGTGAAACTTCAAACTTAAGATTTTCTGAAGAAACCATTCGACTAGCAAAACAAACATGGGCCCGGCGTAAGCCGGAAGGTGTGCCCCTACCGGTTGTTGTTGATCTGCTATGGAGAAATTTAGGAGGGCTATTTTGAATATAGTCTATGACAGACATAACTCCTTTTAGTTTTAAAATCGTTGAAGTGTAACAGGGATCATTGTGTATCGAAAGATACATACCTAATTAGTTATCGAAAATCTCTGATACAAACCAGAATAAAGCGTACGTCACTATGCTCTTTGTTTCATCTTTAAAACGTGAAGCACATTACATTCCATGCATTGTTATTTATTAAGATTTAATAACAAAATAAGGTTAGGCACCATTAAATACAAATAAAGCGAAGTAAAGTAGGCTCAATACTGTTACAAATATCTTAGAATTTATAAAATTTTTACGTTATCGCCATTCTGGATCTTTTCCAGGCCCAAATTGTAAACAACCCAGAGATCAGATGATTTAAATCACGATAAAAATCAAATTGTTTTTAAAATAAATCTAGTGATTTAAATCAATGTCATTTTCACTGTAACGAAAACAGAAACCAGCCACAAATGTCTAGGGACTTCCCCCCGATATGAGCTACGGCGCACACGCGCAGTGTTTATTACCTTGGTAGGGATTCGGAGATTCCCCTGAAATTCAAAATCGCAAGTCTTCGTTCATCCATCCATTCCATTAGCGATAGCGATGGGTTATTTAACAGTAAATTGTGTTACCTGTAGTCTCTTTTACACAAAACCCAAATAGTTAAGCTTTTTTCTAAATATTATGTTGATTTTCTGTTAATATTAGAAAATAATTTTAAACCACAATGTGTTTTTTAAGCTGTACTATCTGAAAACTGAATACCTTAATAATAAAATCCGTTTTTTTTTTAAAGTCATGATTTTTAGTAACCCTGAGCCTATCAAGCAAATTGTGGCAAAATCAACATTCAATGCCTGGAATCAGTCAACATTACTTCAAAACACAACAGTTCAGTTGGCAACTGGTTCGTAAAATATCGTCATTGCCAGAATTTAAAAGTAATAATAAATCGCGATCGTGATCAAAACCTTTTACTTATACTAAAAGAAAATGAAAGTACCATTATACAAGCAAAATTAGCTGAGTTTTTCCAGCTGAAGAACAATCAATATCTACTTTTTTATTCATTTTAAACGACTCTAATCAACACTTCTTTGTATTCTTTTTAATTGGTGCACATGTTCAAGTATAAGTCCATTTTTCCTTGATAAACTATCGCAGCTGATTGGCTTATGTCGGATACTCGGACTGCAATTTATAATGTTCATTGTCCAAGATTGTCCACCTCTATTATACAAAAGCGACACAGATATACGTAAGAAAATGCTGTTAGTGTCCCAACATGTAACAATTTTCAAATTGTCAGCTCCATTTACAAAGAATAAATTAATATTTAAGATAATTCGCTAAATGAAAGATTGAAAATTCATTTTGAAAATTCCAAATTAGAAGCATTTTTCACATTATCATAGCCCGCGTTATTGTTCTTTCCAATAAAATATGAAAAACAAAATTACACTGCTGTTTCGTTTCTTTATTGAATACGATAACAGCGATACATATTCATAATAAGAATAAATATTAAATGGCACGTACGTTTTACAATAAACAAGAGATAAACATAACAATACCAATATAAAATAAAAAGAAAACATTGAAGATGATAACATAGCAAAAATGCGCAGATGAGAATTTGTTTATTTGTGCTGGCTGTATGATTAAATATCTTTGCTTTCCATATTTTTTTTATATAATTGACCTGTCACAGACCTGCCTTCGCTAATATCATAATAATATGTGATGTAAGTATTTGTGTCACATTTTTATCTTATTGGGTAGAGGATATTCGACTCCGAAGACCAATAAATATGTGTTAAATTGTCTCAGGCCCATAGCGCCGAAAGACAAGATTTATCTTAAGTGACTGCGCCCATCGGGATAGCGATATTAGCAAAATTACACAATTACCGACACTCGAAAAGCAAAATGGCTAAAGCGCCAATGTGTTAACTTTAATTTTTTATTCTAAAATTATCCATTACGTAAATTTATTGATGATGATTAGGCACGATAAGTTTATTACCAACATTATAGAAGGAAAAATAGAGGCAAAAACAAAAAGAGAGAGACCAAGAAGAAACTACATTGATCAGCTGAAAGAAAAAGCGAATATAGAAACATAAAGACTTAAAAGATTTGGCATTAGATAGGACTGAATGGAAATTGCTACACCGACAAGTGCTTAGCACTTAAATTTTGGATGGATGGTAATTTTTTCCTAAAAAAAAATCTTTCAATTGTGCTCCTGTAAAGTTTACATATTGGCGTTTTAGTCATTTTGCTTTTCCAGTGTTGTTATCAATTTAGGTACAGTTGATAAAAATACGGGAATTTCAGAATGATATCTAGTTGCTATGGCTAAAATAAACAATGATGCCACTGAAATATGCAGAATATTATGAATACGAAATTAATGTTAAACATCCGCCATGTTAGAATTGTACTTTTTTTAAGCAAGAACACTGAATTTGAAGGACATAAAAGTAATAACGATGCAGAGATTCTGTCAGACAATGGGCTAGCAAAGTTGCAACAGCAGTAAGTAGAATAAGCTAAATTTTTATCCAATTATCACTTAAAACTTCTATATTGCCTTGCGAATTCCGATACGATAGACAAGATTAACACTTCATTAAAATATATTCATCGATATGTTATCTACCCTCGCTACTGCCCACCGCATTAAATCAAAAGAGCTTTGATAAAACACACCAACAAACTGTTAGGTTCTTCACACTAAAATACATACAATCGTGCAGATATTTTGCCACCTACGGCCTAACTGAGCGAACCAATTTGGGCCAATGTGGTAATGTGTGTGCAAATTCATATAGCCGGAAAACATTACCCTATTGTTGTATACTACGTATGCGAAAGAATGAACAACTTGAATTTATTACATGATTTTGATTCAGAAAAATGTGTCGTGCATGAAGTGACGCATATCCAAACAAGTACATCACATGATACGCCGTAGAATAGTTATACCTTGAACCTACTGCCTACTGGGATAATGCAATTTCCTCTTCTCGTGATTGTTAGGATTCGCCTGAAACACTGACATTATATTATAAAGAAAACACCTACCAGCTTAGCACATGGGGATGGGATCATGGGAAACAAACTACTATGAAGTTAAAAGACAGTCTAAACAAAATTTTCCATCATTCCCAGGAAATAGAGAGAAACAATAAGCAAGCGCGTAGGCGTATTGACATTCATGAGATTCTCGATAACAATGACGCATTTAGATCTCAGAACTCTATTGAAAACTGTGTTCTGAGTAAAGTTAAACCATGTCAAAAGGTCTAAATTGGATTAAAGGAATAAAATGAAGCGTGAGCCTCGATGCTTCGACAATACGCATGCACTATTCCGATCAATAAACCTTAAATGTTACTTGTATTGCACGAAGTTCGAGCAGAATTAGGATATATTGTATTGAAGAATAATTGAGCAACGCCACTTAACCTCTTTGTGATACCTACTTGGATATGATGGAGACACTTTTGAAAAATGTTTTTAAAACGAAGCCCTTTTTTACTTTTAGTCAGAAATTTCGTCTTCCGTCGAGTCGGCACTATCACATAGCCGCTCATGCCGTAGTGGAAAGATTAGCCAGCCAGCAATGGTGGTAGCGAGGCTGACAAACTAGTACGTCACACGATACAGTACGCCTCACGTTTCGTCACGCGTGATGGCTCGTTCCTTACACTTCAGCAGAGCTAGCACGGCGGGTAGACAAACCTATTTTCTCCACTCTTTGTCTCCTTGAAAGACGACAAAACGAAAAATAGAGAGAGGAAACGGTAAACAGATGGTTTCGTCCCCGATTTTCTCTCCCCTTTTTGCTGTGCTAGCACCGCTGGAGGAACTTTGACACTCAATCTTCAAATTCATATTCGTGATCGTACTTCAAATAAAAAGCCAACATCGAACATTATTAACTCAATGTCTAACTCACACCAACAGCCCAAAATACAACTGCAAATAAAAACACAAAACACTTTCCTACAGTCCATATCTTCGCAAGCAAACGTAAAGGTAAAAATCAAACATAAACCGTACAATATCAAGACACGAGGAAGAAGTTGCAACCTTGAGATTACGACCTCGTATCTACGTCACAACTTGTCAAGCCACTGCCACACTGACGCGAAGTCCCGATCTCAGTTGAACGACCTGAGGCGATGGCTGAAGAAATATCTACAAAAACAATATGGCGTATCGATTAATAAATTATTTTATTAATTGTAGGCGTGCCGAACATAGACCGAAATAAAACAATAGATCCATGAAGGTACAAAATGGACCATATGAATTCTGTTCGTGGCATAAATTATGTCTTAAGCAAGTCTCTATTGGGCACCGGCTTAGTTGATTGATCATTTAGTGTCAATGCCTAGCAGTAGGGTGACATAGGTTGTAAAGTCTTACTAAAGGCTCCTGTGCGCAAAGGCCGATTTAACGCACTTCAATGTTACAACCGCATTGCAGTCGCTGCTTTGACATAATATCTCGTATAAGCCAGTGGCCTGCACTTCCTAGAGACGAAAGGCATTCATTTTTATCTCTATAGAGCGCACACCACTGTTATAAGTTATGCCACATTGAGAAATCTAGTAACTGTAAAACCAGCCCTCTCGTTGATGACGATGAAGCTGCTGTCTTCGTCAATTTGACCCAGAAGCTGGCAAGTGAAATTATCTTAGCATCCTGCAATGAGTCCATTGTTATGACGTATTGGAATGATGATTTCTGATGTTCTTGAGTGGACTTCTACCTTTTACCATCTTAATTGATAGATGACTTCAACACAGGCTCTATTTGCGGAAGGCTGCATACCAGCGGTCTACTACAATTTTACACGGTAGTTCGAAGTTTATTCTCTCACGATCGTATTGAAGTTTATTACCAGATTCTGATGTTCTAGTTTGTTCCACTTTGTTACGCGGAAGACCCCCAGATGTTAGGGCGCAACTTGGGGAGACCTATGTCGCAGTAAACTGCGATAGATTGAGTACGAATGAAGCGATGAACTTTTGTATGTGACATAGATTTGCCTCATCTTCAATGAAGTGCAGGAGACCGGTTATATAAACATAGGATAATAATTGCATAGACTGCACACTGTTTGTTCAGGGCAGATTCCTAATACCTCACAAGACTATCTACATGGAGATTATTCGTCCAACATTAGAAGGCTAGTAGTTCGTATGTCGGATCAAGTGTATAATGAACTTAAATGTATGTTAATTAGTAATGCCATTAACTGACCACAACAAAAACAATGTCGTCGACATACCTATTTACCGTCTTACTAATAAACGATGATTAAACTAGCTCTTAAGTCTACTGCCATCTCTATTCATTGGCATACAAATGACAAGGACCGGTATAATTTAAGAAGTGTTAAATTAAAAGATTTTATTGTTAAGGAGGTTAATTTTTAGTTTTTACTTCTTATAACATGATAGTATTATACAAACGTCCGTGCGTCACTGCAGGGGTGCCAACTGAATATCAACGCTGGGCTCTTCGCGCCCTGCAAATGCTGCGCTGGCTTCCCTTTCGCCATGGCATGCTTGACCACATACCTTTATATTTTTAAAAATTTTATTTTTTATTTAACACTTTTTGTTGTGTTACCAATTTTTTATCTTTAATCTTCTCTCTCTTGTGTTGACAATGTGTCCATGCTGAGTAAATGTATTTTTTTTCTCTTTTCAAACAGAGCCCAAGGACGATCCTAGCCATTTCTTCGATTTAATTTCAAAGCAAGTTTCCTATTTGACGCCCTTTGGTCGGAGGGAATCTTTCAAATAATGGTTCTCATGTGATGATTCCGCGGATATTGGCTAAACTCTTCACACGAAGCCTGCAGTGACTCTCCTCTACCTCCACTGAATTGGCCTTACGTCCAAGAGGAAGAAGGAGGAGGTGATTGTGATCCATCCATCTAAAATTTATGTGCTAGGCACTTGTCGGTGTAGCAATTTCCATCCAGTCCTATCCAATGCCAAATCTTTTAAATCTTTATAAGTTTCTATATATTCACTTTTTCTTTCAGCTGATCATGTAGTTTCTTTTTGGTCTTCCTCTTTTTCTGTTTTCGTCTATTTTCCCTTCTATAATGTTGGTAACGAACTTATCGTGCCTAATCAAGTGACCAATCATGCTTCATCTTCTTTTTTCTGTGTTTCAATATTTGTCTTTTCTCTTTTACTCTTCTTAGTATCTCTTCGTTGGTCACTTTGTCTGTCCAGGGCACTTTCTCCATTCGACGCCAACGTGATAGTGATTGAAATGTAGCCACAGATCACATCAACATTGCTTATTAACATTCACATCAAATGATACTGATAAAAATAAAGTTTTAATAAAGGGTTTACTTTACAGTAACATCCTTAGAGTATTTTTAGGCTAGTTTGATGCAGTTTCTTGCACACTATTCTTCACAGTCTATTTGTTCATCTTATTCATGTTGAGATTAGCACTCTGTGCAATTAAAGGCAGCTAAATGTTTTCTCGTCATGAAGATCACTTCTACAACAATTCTGGGTTCAGTATGGGAATACTGAACCCAGAATTGTTGTAGAAGTACTACACATACACAGTAAGAACTACACATTTATGCATCAACCGATAAAAGTTTAAAATTTTTGTAGGTAGGTAAATACCTTATCGAAAGATAAGGCCCAGTTTATTGACAAAGTGATTTCCTGAAAGTTCTGGCATATTTTTATGGTTATGTATAAAATACAAATAAATAAAATTGAAGTGTCCGTTTGTAAAGTCAAAATAACAGTTATTACTAAATGCATATGAAAGTATATACGGTATTTATAACAAAAAAAATCAATTTTCAATATTTAGGTCTGTCTGTTTGTTCCGGCTAATCTCCGAAGCGGCTGGACTATTATTATTATATTATGACGGAACTCTCACTGGCAGATAGCTGATGTTATAAGGAGTAACTTAGGCAACATTTTTTTTTTATAGAAAAATGAATTAGGGCACTGCGCAAGAATTTTTTTTGCTGAATTCCACGAAAACGAAGTCGCGGGCACATTATCTTCTATCTTCATTATCTTATATATTATTATTAATTTACTAAGTGATGTCCCGAAACCTGGGACAATTATTGTCCCAGAAAAACTGTTGTTGTAAGGAAGTCTCCACTTTTTGTCTCTGTGCCTCGAAGTTTAGATGAATTAGCACCACCTATTCCGATCACTGATCATTACATAGTAGCTACATAACTATAAAATAAAGTCGGTGGTCGCATCCATCTGTTCACTAACTACTTCTTAACTGATGACGACGACACGGTTGGCGCAGTGGCTAAGCGATTAGCTTTCTGCGCTACGTGCCGCAGGTTCGATCCCCGCACAGAACAAATATTTGTATGATCTACAGATAGTTGTTTCGGGTCTGGTTGTGTGTGCATGTGACATGTATGTTTGTAAACTGTACCCTCGACACAGGAGAAATCCTAGTGAGCGGCAATGTTTTAAAAAAAAAAAAAAAACTGTACAACAGATTATGATGCGGTTTTCACCATCATTTTAAGCATTTCTTCCGGAAGGTTAATATGTTTAATACTTTCATAATGAATGTAAGGATTGCAGCACCCATGCGAAACCGGGGGCACCCTCGCTAGTTCATTATAATGAGTAATAATACATCTAACAATAAGAAATCCCATTTTCAGTAGTAATGTTCCTGAGCTAATTTATTAAGTGTATTGGGTGGTGGAGCACAGAAAGAGCCTTTCCAAGCGTTGATACCTAAGCATCCTGTAGTGCTGTAAGTCTTACTATGAACCTTGTTGACTGGGGAATCTTTTTACTGAGAAAACAGAATAAGAATAATGGAGTATAACAATGAACAGCTAAGTACTAAGCAGCCGATGCACAAAGCCAGTATTGACCAATCTAATAATCGCATCCTTTGGAAAAGTGGGGCAATGGATATGCTTAGCACATTGTGATATGTTAGACTTGGAACTACTATCTATATCTATAGGCTAAACAAATATTTGTTCAATTTAGGAATCAATCCCATGACTGATGCAGAAAGACTTGTGCTTATGCTACTGCACAAAGCAGCATAAGTGCTGCATAAGCATTGTGCACTGTACAGTGCATAAAATGGATGTGATAAATTAAATAAATAGTTGAAGATAATTAAGCAAGCAGTAATAGCCTAGCAGTCGAACACTTGCCTTCCATGCAGGAGGACCAGAGTTCAAAACCAGCCTGCACCTCTGACTTTTCGAATTTATGTGCAGATCGCAAATTGATTACCACTTACATTAACGTTGAAAGAAATCACACACATGCACACCTGGGAGAGCCTCATATAGTCCTTGATGGTGTGTGTAGTCTACCATCCAGCACTAGGCCAATGTGGTGGACTAAGGCCTAACACCCATGCCCCGCAGTGGTACAGTAACGGGTTGGATTTATTTTTAGTTGAAGATAAAATATAAGCTCATATCATGTGTGTGCAAACATATTATTTACATTTACTGGTGTTCTACACATTACTGCTTTTATAAAAGTGTTACAAGCATATGTGAATCCATCAAAGACCTGTTGAATAGATCCAATGACATCAAATATAATTATGTTTAGCAAGCAAACAAAAATTACTATAGCTACTTTATTTTATTATTTATTCATATGCTAGGTTTTCGCCTTCAAATCGACATTAAAATAATACAATATTATTAAAAACTTATGTGTGATTAATTATGACCGATGACGTATCGATATTAGCTTGAAAAAAATAACAGGAGGCTTTCAAGGTCTTCTTTGCTTCTTACTTGAAGACGAGAATAATATCGTGACCTACAAATCATTTTCCCGCTAATTATAAAGTTACGACAAACAATCTGTGCATCAGATAGAATCACGTCATAAGTAGGTACTTTGTATGTATGCAAAAGTTTTAGATGGAAGTGCATTCAAAGAATCCAACTTAAATAAAACGATGCATTGTTTTCATTACGTGGGCAGTAAAGTTGCGACATACCAAAGGTTGACTGGCCGACTGCAAGCACCAAAAGGAACGCACTTGTTATATATTTATAGTTCACACGCACTCGCAAGCGATCCATTTTCTCACAATATATTAAAATGGACGTTAATTTTAGCTTATAAAATTACGAATGTCAGTAACGTCATCGAAGCACTGTGCTGAACTGACGGACAGCCATGAGCCACAGACAACGGACCGGACTTTTTCAGTAGGTATCCACGTCGCGTCGTCGTATGAGTGGAGTGCGAAGCATAGAGTAAACTTGATTGTTTCGAACAATGACGAAATAAATATATGGACCCGAAATACCTACAAAAAAACGGTGTATACCTAAACTTAATTTAAGGACTAAACATGGCTACCATTACTAGGGATGCTTTAGCTAGAACAATCGATTCATCGATATCGATATTTTGATATCGAGGTTCGTATTTTTTTTTTCACACACAATTTTCACGTGTGATCTTGGAGTAAATTGAAATGACTGATCGGATAAAATAAAATCATCTTCTCATATTGATTTGTTGAGCATATTAATTCTTTCCCTAACTGACCATACAGCTTTGGAGTACAACTTAAGGATGGGTTTTCTATTCTTATTCTACACAAAATATTGAATATACAAAAAATAAACAATTTAAAAATATATGCACAAAGGCGAGCTTTTCTTTTCCTTTATTAATAAAATTAAATAGGGTACCAATTTGAATGCACCCCAAGTGTAGGTTAATACCTACAATAGGGTTGCATTCAAATTGGTACCCTATTGATTCGTCCAGTATTCACTATATGGAATTTATCATGACATCATATACCATAAAACACTCTCTGGACCAAGACGAATCCAAGGATTATCTCATTTGTTGAAATCGGCTTAGTGGTTTAGGCTGTACGAGGTAACAAATTAACTCACATACATATAACCAGTGAGATTCATAAATTATCCTCTCTACCGTAGTCAGGTAAAAATGAAAACAAGATTTACAGTAATATGTTTAATCAATTATCACAAATGAGTAGTTTAATAATTTCTAGTTAGGTAATATTAATTTACTACGGAAACTTTGATGAGACACTTTATCATTACCAGACTGCGCGACGCAAAGAAGGGTTATTTTGTTTTTTTTTGTCCATTGTACCTGAACCTTAAATACGTAAAAGTGTAATAAAAGATTACACTTTTATGATAATGTTATCACATACGTCCTCAGAGTACATAAGTCACTATCGTCTTCAGTGACGTCAGTGAAACTTTTTCTTTCAGTCAAGTCATTGATTGTTAGTGATACAAAGGGGTTTTTACAAGAACAAATCAAAATGTTCAGTTGCTTTAATGGAACACAATTACCAACGCCGCCATCACAAGCCCGTTTCACATAAAACAGACTTTTCTTGTTCATCAGTAAGGGACCATCCATAAAGTACGTCACACGTTAAGGGAGGTGAGGGGGTCGATGAAGTGTGACATTATGTGACAAGGGGTGGGAGGGGTCCTAAGTTTCGTGACGTCACATTTCAAAATCATATTAAAAATTAATTTTAATGGAAATAAAACTAATTTCGGAACTGCTGTTTTAATTTAATCATTTCTAGATGTAAAATTGCAAAATATGTGACGTCACACTAGGGAGGGAGGGGTCTCACAATTGTGATCAACTGTGACAATGACGGAGGAGGGGTCAAAAAATCACGAAATTAGTGTAACCTACTTTATGGATGACCCCTAATCTGAAAAAATATATTTTGTGTTACTGAAAATAAGGTTTTAATAATTATACAACATTAGTGCTGTTGTTTAGAAACAGAACTAAATTTGGTCTGTTTCTAAAAAAAAATCCTAAGAAAAGTATAGAAGTTAGTTAATAGTGGTTAAACAAATTATAAATGTGTAAGTTTTCAACTAATATAAATTTTGCTACAATTTTTTTTTAATATACCAACTACATATTTAGTTATGACCGGCGATAAATTAATAGGGTGGCTGCTTATTAGCTTTAGTCTAAACACATAACGGTGTAGCCGCACTTTGGGGTTGAGCTATAACATAATAAACTTACCAAACGCAAAGTCGAGAGCACTGCGTTATCATGTAACCACATTTCGTCAAGTCTTGTTAAAACTGCTCTCCTCTAAATGTAGTGAGCATTTCAACTATATACCATCCTTTGTGTCGAGGATTTATATTTTCTATGCTAATAATCATAATTTTTTTCTAGATATATCTCATTCTTAGGCATTCTGAAAACATAAAAACGTATATTTTTATTTCATTCTTGATTATTTTAATTCCTTATGTAAAATTAATTTTATTTATTTTATCGATATACGCCCAATAGCAGTCACTTCACTATTAGCCCGCATGTTATTTGTTTACAAAAGAAATAGTTATAAAAACGCATTTAAAGTAAAACTGGACGAAGGATTCCTAATTTACACTGTAATATTATTATATGGGGTTGAACTTATCGAAGAACTTATTAAGATTTTACGAGATATTTGATGGAAACGAAACTTACCTATGAAATGTTATTAGAGGTCGATTTTTGTTCTTACGAGCTCTGCACTGCACAAAACGACACTGAGACATGTTGAACTATAAGCTCTTAACATCCAAATGTAATATATTTCACCAATAAATCACGTATATCTCGAAAATCTCAAAAAAACTTTCCTTATCACGGTCATTTGACAGGCAATGTACCACGCTAGTCACGACAAACTATGGCGAATCGGCACCCGGCCATATTATCGTGACGTCACAGGTTAAATGTTACCATTAGTAGTAAAAACAACCATTATATCGTCTCGCTTACCTTACACAATATTGTATGCGTTAGAAAGAGACAATATGTGATTTGTTATTGCTATGTCGATTTCATCCATATATGTATAATGCTAGGAACAAGCATACCAATGGAAGTAGCATATTTTAGACGAAATTTTAACACCGGTTTGACTTCTCGCTCTAAGAGATTATGACATAAGAAAAAAAGAGATGAATATATTTCCTCCGGTTACATTTTAATACAAATGTGGCCAGTGTGATATATTTCCAATAGTTATTGTATATATCCAAACTAGAGATGGGAATTTACTTATCGATATTATGATTTTAAAATAGTGAGCAATTTGTTCAACATCTTAACCCAGATATTGCTGAAACCTCTGAATTGCTCCGATCTTTATGTAATTTATAATATGATTTATATTTGATCTATTGTAAATAGGAAAAATATTTAAAAAAATCTTACTCTTATGGGAAAGTCGGAAAATGGTGTTCGTTATAACAAACGCTAGCAAAATGCACTACTATGAAGTGGTCCAACAATGTTGAATTTCAGTTGAATTTATGCTGGCAATTTATATAATTTTACAGGGTTGTTGTTACTTTATTGAAATATCTATAAATAAAACAAGAATATAGCTTTTGCATCGGAAATTTATTAGAGAAAACACTGAGTACACGAGAAATATGAAATGAAAATATGTTGACAAGCCACATGTTTATATCAAATTATGATAAAGTTCAAAGCAATAATTAGGGTGAAGGGTAACATGTTACACAGATGATGATGATGGTGTACATGTTATGCAAAAAACATGCATTTTAGTGGCAGCTAGCACAGAGAAGTTGGTTAGATCTATGCTTTATCATATGTCCAATTATCATTACGAGGACTTTGAGTAGTGCCCATTCATGTCTTTTCAGGTTTCTTAACCATTTCTCCTTTAACTCTGGATCTTTTGGAAACCTAGAAATGAACAATATGTGTGTTAATAATTTTTATTTTGGTTAATAATTTAATTGTTTGACTGTAAGATACAGGAAAATTCTATTAAAGTCTCTTAAACAGAATCTTTTTAAAATTATTTGGAGGGACCTGCGATTACATAAATTAGTTATTTCTGTAAGTTGTTTGAAAAAGTATAATAATTTAGTCGAAATATACCATTGATGCGTTCAAAAATACAATATAAATATTAAGAATTTTTGTTGCTAATCAAATATATCATCCAATGCTGAACATGAGCTTCTTCTTACAAATTAACAATTTGTATTTATTTGATTAAAACAAGGGTAAATCCATGTTTTAACAACAAATTTATAACCCGACAATACATCGATAAAATCGAACTATCGACAACAGTGTACGTAACTAGGTGCCATCAAAATAGTATATCAAATGTCATTTTCTCATAGGTTACTACGATTTAGGCGAATTATAAAAATATTATGATAATAATCTCTAAATGACTTTATCGAACCGTTATAATATTGTATTTACTTTATCCCTACAGCAAAATTGACAACAAACTACAAGTAAAAACTTAAATAATCAAATCAATACTTACCGATGGAAAGATGTCCTATTGTTGCTTTCACTTAATACGCCCATTCGGCCTTTGCAACCAAGGGCTACACAAGCCATGTTAAATTAGGAAATCGAATTTATATTATATTCCGCACAATAAAGCACTGAAACTTAGCAAATTGCAATTATCGTGAACCTGGGGGGCTAAAAAGGCCGCTTTTGGTGAATCATAATATGATCCTATTACGATTCTATTTTCAAATCACAAAATGGCCACTTATAGCAATTCATATTATGATTCATAATATGATTCCTAATATGAAATGCATCTGTTTGACAGTTTTCTATGGAGATTCGTAAAATGGCTCAATTAATAGGAATTGCTAATGTGTCAAATAGCAGATTCATAAGAAGTTACTTGAAGACATCATATTTCAATTCATCTTTCAGATTTCTTTGAAATCTTAATTAATAATGGCAGATTTAGGGCATTGTTATTGTTAATTCTGAGAATATAAAAAGGTTGTACATAACTTTATCACTAGAACTTCTCGTACTCATTAAAATATCGCATAGGTAGCATAGTACAATTAATATTATTGTAATAGGTATTGAGCTAATGTGGTGAGTAAGCAGTGATAGCAATAAATTGATCTTTATCTTTAGCCTAGCGGTCGAACGCTTGCCTGCCGTGCAGGAGGGTCTGAGTTCGAACCCAGCCCGCACTGACTTGACTTTTCTGGCAATTTGACTATCACTTGCGCTAACGGAAGGAAAACATCGTGAGGAAACTTGCACACCTGAGAGGACCTCGTAAATGTCGATAGTGTGTGTAATAAGCCTACCCGCACTAGGCCAGCGTGGTGGATTAAGGCCTAATCCTTCTCATTCTGAAAGGAGGCCCGTGCCCAGCAGTGGGCTGGATATATTTTATATTTTTATTTAGGTAGAGAGCTTAGATTGTTGATTGGTCCAATCATAAATCTAAGGTAGTGAGTAAATTAATTTGAATGTAGATTGGGATATTACTATTAGGTAGGTTATGAAATGTTTATGAAAATGAAACAAAGTTTTGAGGTCACAGTCACATTTAATACTTTATAATAATAAATGGGTGTTATTTATAGTTAATCATGTAGCAGGTATGAATCTGGCTTAATACATTTCAACCTCTCCGCTCGATTCAGGTCCGAATTGAAAACAATAGATTTCTCTGAATAAGGCTTGATGCTAGGCATGGTGAGACAAATCATATTGACAGCATGAGCAATAGCAGCATTAGCCGCTGCTCGCAAAATGACAGGATTCTGCGAGCCTCATCTAGTGGAGCCAGCGGGCAACCTGAAACAATAAATTTATCATTATTCTATTGTAATTGAATTGGTAGTGTTGTATGCACAGACAAAACTTTCGTCTGTGGTTGTATGTACCATCGTCAACAATAATAATCAATATCTCAACCTCATTATTATTAGCTGTAAAAATAGTAGGTAGTTCCGTTTACTACGGTGTCGCCAGTCTGCCGAAGCAGAAGTAAAATTCCATACTCAGGGCTGGGAGAAAGTACTATTTTAACTGTGTATTATATACTCATTATGAGAAAGAGAGACTGGCAAAAACACATTGCCAGACCTAGGAATTGAATCTAAGACCTAACGCTCAGCTGCTGCACTCGACGAATGAAGCTGTCGGTGTTACATAATATTAACATAATAATGAAAATTTGTTGTTTTACTCACTGAACATCTTCCGACATGAAGTGTAAACATTGTCCATTGAAATGTTTATAGACAACATAGTTCCTTTGCAGCTCCTTCCAAAAATGTAGAATTAGTAGTTATTTTATCATATTCACTTTTACAAAAAACGCACATTATAAATATATGAAAGTAACACAACGAATAGTTAATTCCGTTAGACATTTTATTATAATTATATTGTTGGCCGCCATTGCAGTTGTCATGGCAACCTTACTTTTTTATACTTCTCACTTGTTGCCAGTCGAAGAAAAAATAACACTTTTATAAATGATTATTTTATGCTTATATACATAATCCTAATTGTTTTAATGATTATTATTACCTCTATTTTATTGAAAAATATATTTATATTAACACAATATATTTAATAATAGCTTTTACAAAAAATACTGATAAGAAACAATAACCGGTAAAGTGACGGTTTTCATATTTTTAGTGTGGCAATAATGACACCTAATACGAATCTGCTAATGAATTGAATTGCATAAAATGTGTGACCATTTTACCAAAATTAGACGAATTGCTAAGGATCTGCTGGGAATTCGGAATATGAATTCGATTTAGATGAATTGCTAAATGTGGCCGTTTTAGCCCCCCTGAAGTGGTAGCCGCGCGGATACCAAACCGACTCAACAACTGACACTTTGTCTTTCAAGATGACGTTGAAGTTATGTTGCTGTCACTTTCTTTTACAGAGAAAATTGTCATAAGATAAAACGAAAAGTATGGCAGTTATTTCTTCGTTTTAAAAATAATACTTCCATTGGTATGCTTGTTCCTAGGTATAATGAAATGTGTCTATAGAAGACTACTACATTTCCATAGGTTTCATATTTCAATGGTTTCGAACTGTTGTTTCGAAGCTCTTTGTTTATGTAGTTATCTGTGCTTCAGCGTTGCCATAATTATCAGATTTCTCCTTATATATACAGATTTTCGATGTGGGAGATAGACACTTGATACAGATTTTTATATAGAATTTTCATATTATTTTAATTAAAATTACCAGAGGACCAGAAAAATTTGATCAGTCGGTTTATACTATTTTTTAAACTTTATTTAATTTTTCAATTTTGAGTGGCATAAATAATACATAAACATAAGATTACAGCAATCGCGAGTGATGTGCTGTTATTCATTCAAGAGTTCCATTATATATCTCTAAAGGTCTTCATCAGATCTTCACCAAATTAAAGTGGGACTACCTTGGAAGTATACTCTTTTGAACTAAAAAAGATTTTTTTAAATCGGTTCACGGTGAAAATTTTGATGACCATACAAAAAAAATATATGTATAACTACAGACGAACATTGAACATCCACCTTTTTTGAAGTCGGTTAAAAAAAAAATCGCCAACAGCTGTGTCTTTATCCAAGTCATAAACCAGAGTGTCTGAAAATGAAAAATTATGATGAGGCGCAGTTTCTAATTTTGAATTTCAATTTCGAAGGTTGAAGTGGCCAGTGATAAAGGTGATTACCAGTAATAAATGATAATGAGGTGATAAAGGAAGACTTAGTCACAAAATGGAACGTATAGGTATATTAACTTTATGCTTATTGACACTATTTTCTTTCATTTATTTCTGAAACGGGGCTTTCCGCCCCCATAAAATTTCATGTGCTCTCCAAGATACTGCGTTCTCGTAATCGTAATGAATCTGTCGTAAATAATTGGTATCGTACTTTTAATCAATTTCAATTTTGTTCAACAATTTAATTATTATAAACTTCATTTTTATTAAACACTGGATACGTTCAGTAATTCATTTTTCGGTGTGAAAGTCACTTGTGCGAATGTCGCTCGTTCATCGGGAATAATTGAATGGCTTCGAGCAATCCACAGCTGCGTTACGTGAGTGCCCAATCGAACGACTTCAAAATATTTGTTGGATCCTATGACTACAGTCATTGGTCGGTAGACAGCAGTGCGACCCGACCGAGTGCGACTTTCACCTTTCACCCTACTATTTCACGGAATGGCCGGAGCGATCGCTCGACGACACCCGCTCAAATAACCAAACGGTTTAGTGTGATCACCCGGACGATTTTGCGTCGTCGAGCGTCGTCACTCGTCCGTCGTAATAACTGCACACAGCCTAGCGGCTGTGTTCGCGAAGTTTGCGGGGTCAGCTAGTGCGTGCTGACCCGGCGAACTTCGTACCGCCAATAGAATATGTCTGAACTGTGCTGTAAATTGAAAGAAAGAAAGAAAGATAAAAGTATTTATTTGACACAGCACAAAAACAATTTTAAAGATAATATAACAAAAATAAAAAAATAAAACATGCAAAACAAAAAAAAAACAAAAATATTTATCTAAAATAAAAAATTGGATTGTACGTCGCAGCTGTACAATTAATTAAAAAATTAATTTTTAAAAATTAATGAATTGCATTTCCTTCTACAGATAAAACTAAGGCACAAATCACAATCCATCTGGCAACACTGCTGAGCTTGTTACGTCAAGCACGTCAAAGTCAATGTCATTTGTGAATTTCCGTGGATTTCAGATTTCAGCCACGGAGCAAATACAAAAATCCAAAACCGTGAAATACTTTACTTACAGTGACGGCTCGATACCCGCTGTACTTTTCATTTAAACATTTTATTTGATTTTTTTAACATGTCTGACGACGAAAGATGGAGTCGAGACAGCCGCAACAAAGGTAGGAGATGTACTTACTTGTTTTTAGAGATAAATAAATTCCGTAAAACATATTTCAAATAATTTATTACACGTACTGCATTTAGTTTTTTTATGTTATATCTGTAGCCCTAAAATATAGTATAAAATTATTGCGCAGTCGGTGGCGGCGCATCCTCTTGCGATAAAAAAATCAATAAATTTTTACAGGGTGTGAAACACGAAGTACTGCAAGTACTCCTAGTTTCCTAGTACTATTATCTATTCTGCGCCCTAAAATCAATTAAATGCATGAACAAGAGCCTAATTTACTAATTATTACTACAAACAAAAATATAAAGCTATACAAAATGAGCGCTTAAAAGCATCAAAATAATACCTCCTCATCGCTGTCAATTGGTAGTGTGCCCAGTAGACTTGCAGCATTGCTACGTTGAAAGTTAATATTTATTCTTTGGCCAAAGAATAGGCCAGCCCTCATCAGTGAAACGTTAACCGATTATAAACATGTACAGATAAATTACTCCTTTCATTATAATAATATAACATCTATTGAAATGTATGGTCATGTTTATGGGTGTGAATCAGACCATCAAACTGAACAAATTCTTTAAGAGACCAACATAGTAATCTTAAAAAAAAAACCACTGTGCCATACAAATTTCAATACCTGCTCGACCCAAACTCATAAGACAGCTGAAATGTATGGTCATGTTTATGGGTGTGAATCAGACCATCAAACTGAACAAATTCTTTAAGAGACCAACATAGTAATCTAAAAAGAATATCCGCTGTCCCATACAAATTTCAATACCTGCTCGACCCAAACATATGGGACAGATGGTTATTTTTCGCAATTACGATGTTGGTCTAATAGAGAAAGTTGTTCAGTTTGATGGTCGGATCCACACCCTTAATATGAACACGCATTTCTGATCCACAATGCAGACATAGGTTTCCTCGAGGCATTTACATATTTGTCTATCCTGGGCCAACCTTCTCCATAGAGGTAGGAAGTTGTCTTCGCATCTTCTTACCAGTCTTCCTTACTGTCTCCCAGGTACCAATTGGTTACATATTCATCAATATCTTCTTATCATGTGACCTGTATTTATTTATACTTTATGCACTAAGTACAGAGGCGGACTTAATGCTGTAGGCACACCACTACCACACACGGGTACGGGTACGGGCTGGGTAGGTGTATCACTATTTCCTCTTCCTTACTGTTTTATGACATCTTTCACCTTCAGTCATTTTCCGAGGTGGAAATAAGGAGTATATTTAATGTTGTGGCTTACTGGCATTTTGTTTGGTATAGTCAAGTCTTGACATTAGCCCTAGCAATATGCTGCCAGCATATTTTTTAAACACCCTACTTTGCTTAAAATGAACAAAGCAAATAGATTATGTTTTGTGAATTATTTATTTGATAAAATTATATATTTTGCTTATGCGATATCTCATCGGGTTCATCATGATTAATATTATTATTATGTTAATCTGTAAACAGCACTCCTTCATAAACCACTACTACAGAATAGGTAATAGTACTATGTCCCACTGCAGAGCGGTTGTGAGGAACATTGCAATATTCGATCACCACACTACAACAGAATTCTAGTAATAATAAGTCATTATTGTTCCCTAATCTCCTCATCCTCTTTATTTAAATATTTTATAACTGTAAATTATGAAATTTTACCCAGTTTCAGACATAATTTATTACTGAAGTCTGATGAAATATAACACCTAAAGCTAACTGCCAAGAGACCTGTTTTGCACAACTAGTGTTTGCCTGTGTCATTATCAGACTTATTGCACTGATCCCTTTTAGTGCACCTCTACTGGCTGTGTGTTGTCTGTCAGTTGATCATGAAACTGTTTTTAACCGACTTCAAAAAGAGAAGGACGTTTTCAGTTTGATTCTTGTTTTATGTTTTACCTCAGAACTCCGATTTGGAGATTATAATTTGGAAGACAGTATGTCGACTTCTAGCTCATTTAAAATATACATAATTTTGTTGTTTATTTGTAGTAATAGGTTATTTGACTATTTTCTTTAAGGGTGACGTATGAGTCCCAGGATCCGTAAATAATAATAGATATTCTATTGTGTCTACTTTACTCTGCTGATGGGACAGAAATGTTTAAGTTTTATATTTCAAGTCCCCATTATTGTAGTGGAAATACTTGTAGTCATCATAAAATAAATCAACTACCCAATTATCTTGTATGGTTATGAAGACTAGTGAATATCTGGATCTCTTGAATAGAATAGAATATATCTTTATTTCATGTAAACTAGATACAGGCACTTATGAAATGGCGATACTTTAGATGTGCGGTTCCAAATAGTAGGTCCTATGGAGAAGAACCAGCAAGAAACTCCATGGAAAATATTTTGAAATAGATTAGTACATTATTGTGGTAAGAGCTGCGAGAATAAAGTAATTTAATGTGAATAAAAAATAAGAATAGGATAATAATTATTTAACTACCTACTTGATCTTCTGAGACTAAAATTAACCCCATGTATGTACGTATGTATTACCACACCTGAAAAATACTAACATTATTGAGAAAGTATAATCAGCTCAGCTTCCCATTTATCCTATCAGCCCTTAAATATCCACTGCTGAAGATGGAACTCCTCGTTAATAAGTCAAATTAATAGTTGCTCTAAACTGCTGCATTTGGTAGGTCAGACGTCTAATAGATGTCTTTAGGCTCATATACTGCAGCTCAACGCTGACGCTGCGATTAAGCTGCGTTGAATTTACAAACAATACACATCTGAACAAGCTGTAATAGCTCCCACACACAGAAAAAAGAAAGAGAGAGGGGATAAAAAGTGGAATACACTGCGCTTCTCGTGTTCGTTCTCTGTATCCGAAGATGTCCTCGCATCCGTTCAGTCCAAACTGATGTAGTTCGGGTGGCTTCACCATGTGAGCAGGCTTTATTGTTGTCGACGTGGCATAAGATGCAAGTGCAACACGCATGCGTCATTTTGAATATAAATTAGCTGGGTGCAATCCGGGCAGCCCACTTTCGCCGGGCAGGAGCTAGTGATCGGTAGTTTTTTCGAAGTCCGATATGCTTCGATACCGGAGTATCCGCCCTGAGTATTTTCGGTGGCGGTCGCGATTACCTCATCGAATTAAATATGTGCAGAATCAAAGTCTGGATGTTTCTATGAGAGCTTCAAGTATGTATCTATCTATAATGTCTGAATATTGAGATTTATCTTTGTTCTTGTGCGGTAGTTAGGTAGTTCGTGTATGAATATAGACATGCATGTGTGGAAACATTGTGCTTAATCTTGCCTGTTCACAAAGGTAAGCAATCTTTAATTTATTTCACAAACCAAAAGCTCCCCCACTCTTTTATTCGTAGCAAGTGTCCGGCGTTATTCAGTTATGCTGGTTCTGAACAAGAGTTCCAAATGAATGTCTGTGTGATTTTTGTATGAATGTCCTCTAAACAAAAACACAAGAATTTGATGTGTGATTTACTTTTCCGATTACTTTAATAAGACACATGATTGGTTCCCATAGAAATGGGCTTGGGTCTGTTTAAGTATATCTGTCATCGAAAGCTTGTGAAAATAGTATTTGGATATTTTATGGTGCTTAAATGGCCGCCAGTATCATAAAAGGGTATCTGAATACAAAGGGTCTACAACGCGCATGCGTCATTTCGACCCCATGTAAATTTACTGCGTCTATACCGGCGTTCTCAGACGCGAAGCCCGCCAGTCCCTTCGGGTTCGGGAAAGTGGTCGGTTCTTCACTGACGAATCGGCCAAGTATTTATTAATGGCGAAGTAATTATACCCCTGGTTCGATTGTTACTGCGGAGCAACACCACCTAGGTACCAATGTAAATCTCAATAATATGTTTGTGAATTGCACGTTCGGTAGTAGATTTCTATTCAAAATGGCGGATGTCTTTGTGTGTAGTGTAGTGAGTAGTGAGGTTTTTATGTTTAGGGACAAAAATGAAAGATGCATATATGATTGCTTGCGTAATGATTACACCATTAAAATATGGAATTGGGTGTCTTTTTGTATTTCGTGAGGCAGCTTTTGATGGCGGCGAATGAAAGTAACGCGCATGTGCAGGTGAATCGATCGACTCAATGAAAATTTTACGCCTGCGTCAAGATGGTGGAGTCAGTTCCCCCTCAAATAATGGTGCCATATTTATTGTAATAGTGATGCGTTAAGTTCCAGTTTAGTAGTAATTCAGCTCATTCACACTAAAGTCAACGGGAACATACCTAATTAATTATAAATTATGAATTGAAAGCTTTGAGATTGAAAGTGTTAATAGAAAATAATACATTGCAATAGCAGGTATACATAGATAGATAAATAACTATTAAATGTGCTGATATTGAAACTGGCGAAGAGATATGTGGACGAAAGTTTATTGATGTTTGAGGCCAAATAAGGAAGACAGGATAATAACCGTGTTGAAAAGGCTTGCGTTTGACCACTATCTCACCTGATGTTAAGCGATGATGCAGTCGAGGATGGTGCACGCTTGCCTAGGAGTAACCTATTGACTCGTGCTTGAAGACTCGGGTTATAACTATCGGTAAACATAGATGGCAAGGAATTCCACTCTTTAGCAGTCATGATGAAAGAATTAGCAAACCGCTTGGTGCTTATGCATAGAATGTCTGCCGTATAGCAGTGGCGCATCGCCGTGGGTCTGGTCATCCAGGGTTGGGGGAATTAGGTTTTGTCATTCCAACGCACTCACCGAAATGCATCCGATAAAAAACCGATAGGCTTGCAATCTGCGTCGATGTCCAAGGCTCTGAATCCTTGCTTCGACCAATGTATAGTTGCTAATGAGCAATGTTGCAGTGAGGATTATCGTAAAGAGATGAACGCCGAGTGGTTTAACGAATGGTTTAGGAGCGTTTTGTCAAAACTGATACCCAATTCTGTAGTGGTGATGGATAATGCCCTTTATCACTCTTGGAAGACAGAATCGCTGACCACGATGTTTTGGATTAAAATAAGAAAACAGGGACTAGCTGATAAGCAAGAATATTCAATTTGAAGATAATATGACAAATGCCACTTTGATAAACATCAGAATAGAATAGAGCTTTATTTCATGTAAACCAGATACAGGCACTTATGAAATGTCGAGACTAGGTGCATCGTTCGGCAGCACAAAGGTTCATACCGTGATAAGTATGCTGTGCAGCACTGTGACCTCAATCCTATTGAGCTTGTTTGAATGCGAAAGGATATGTTGCCAGAAACAACAAAACATTTCAAATGACAGAAAACAAAAAACTTTTCGAAGAGGCACTAAAGCAGGTGACTGCCGAAAGATAGAGTCGCTACGTGGATTATGTGAAAAAGTAAAAAAAAAATGCCGCCTCGATTGACGCAGATGACGACGAATAAAAGTACATATCTAATAGCATGTTTGTTTAATTTTATGTACCTAATTTAAACAAGTAGGTATCACCTGTTTTAACCCATATCATAAACTATATAATAAACTGGTATTTCTTTTTAATAAAATGTGTTTTGATTCTGGTCGTAATAAATGAGTGATTGATGAATTTTTTTTCATTAGAAAATTGTAACCAGTTCAGATGAGATTTTCGTCGGTACGGACAGTATTTGTTCGGGTGCTTGTTGTCGCTGCTAAAATTTATTTGAGACCTGACCTCAATTCGTCTTCATAACGGAAATAAAAACGTCACCGGACTGACTTTCCCACGGTTCGGTACTAGGGTTGACGATTCGATATCTCAACGGAGGAGCTCGGACTAACGATTCTTACTGCTCAATATTTACAATCTATGAGTTGGGTTCTCAATGTGGAGCAACAGGACCTTAAACTTGTATTTGAAGTATGTATTGGTATTGGAAGGTTGGGAAAAGGCTAGCAATTATATTTGTGATCAAGTCCTCGTACAAATACGATGATGATTACAAATTTATTCACCTATGGAGTACACATTTTTCTTATAGGCATGCTTTGAATGAGCTTGTATAAAATATGCTTTATATATACTAGATTTAGCCTAGAGCTTTAAACTGTTGACCGAAATCTGTATTCTATGTGTTATTCATGTAATATTCTAAGTGTGATGGCTGAAATCTTTCTGAAACTGGAAAATTAAGATGGCCGCTGCGCCAGTGCGTCGTGCATGTGTACTATGTGTGTGTATCATACGCAACGCGCATGCGTCTTTGATCCATCCCATTTTTTTGTACTCGAAGCCTAACCAGGGGGTTAAAAGGGCCGCTTTAGATGAATCACAATATGATTCATATTACAAATATCAAAATATCTACTTAATTGACAACTCTTAATGTCATCCGCATAAGGTTCATATTCAGTATTCATCTGTTTGACAGTTACTATGCAGATCTGTAGATGAATTGCTCAATGTGGACTTTTTAGGCCCCCAGTTTAGTTCACATCAATCGAGTTGATGCTGGTGATCGGTAATTTATCTGTCGAGTAGACTGCCTGAGTGTTGTAGCAGTGCGAAATGATTATAGAAATCTGGAATCTAGTTTCCTGTGATCCTAGTACTATGTGACAATATTATTGGATGCTGAGTGCGATTTTTACTGCGGATGGAGTATAGTAGCCAGCACAGAAATGTACTAATTGTAATTCTGTTTTATAAGGGAAATATATTATCCTTTGTTTAGAATGGCTTGGGTAAATGGTTGGTCTAAGTCTGGATATTGCGTAGAATTTTAAGTGGTGTTGTCTGAAATCTTTCTAAATATGGCGGATGTTGGGTGTGGTTAAGAAAATTAAGATGGATGCTGCGCCACTGCGTCGCGCATGTGCATAGTGTATCATAAGCAACGCGCAAACGTCATCAATCGATCCAATTTTATTGTATGCGCAGTTCGGCCAGTCCAGTTTCCTCGAGATAGTGCTAGTGATCGGTAGTTTATGTGACGACTCCGTTATCTGAGTATGGTTGTTTCAGTGTGGCATTTGTATAGATTTCTGAAATGTAGGCTCCTGTGATTGGTATATAATTATATTATGTGATATTGATACGTTAATAGGGTCTGATGTTGAGTGCGCTTTTCACTGTGGAGCGTAGGAGCCAGCAGAGAAATGTATGTAGTACCTACTTTCGTATACTGTATATTTTTATGCATGTGGTAAATTTTTTGTTGGGTAGGTAAATGGTTTGTAGCGACATCCATTGCTCTAGAAGTAACTACAAGCTACATTGCAATAGACTACGCCAGCGCCGCCTATCTGAATATAGCGGAAACTCAGATCGTACATCGCACTATGAAAGTTTTCAGCGAATCTAACACATTTACGACGGTCCAACAATAATCGTTGGGCTTCGCCCACCAGGAAAATATCGCCTCACCTGGTTGTAGGATCCTCCCTTTTTAATGGTAGAACAACATAACTCGTCCCTCCATTAATAAAATTGTATTCAATTAATGTGTGAAAATTTTCTAAAAATGGTGGATGTTGGGCGTAGGCCATGGGTGTGGTTACAAAAATTAAAGATGGCTGCCGCGCCAACGTGTCGCGAATGTGCAAAGCGTGTCATACAAAACGCGCATGCGTCATTGATTGATTCTACAGACGTGCCGTGATTTAGTTTTAGTTGCCTCGAGATGCTGTTAGTGATCGGTCGGTTATTTGATGGCTAACTATCTCGGTGGTAGTGTTAAAGTTCTGTGACGTTGAAGAATGTGATGTTTCACCGAGATATCTAATGGGCCCCTATGAAGTATGTGTCAGTACTACAAACGATTATTTCTCGATTGGTACACAGAAATCTTAAAATTAGTTTGGTATTTGCGTATAAAAATTTAATGTCCGGTGATGGAATATTTGTGGATATGGCTAATGTTAGGTGTGCTTATATTGGTAATATAAGATCTATGTGTGATGTCTAGAGTCTTTCAGAAAATGGCGGATGTTGAGTGTGGTTAGGAAAATTAAGATGGCACCCGCGCCACTGCGTTGCGCATGTGCATAGTGTATCGTAAGCAACGCGCAAGTGTCATTGATCGATCCAATTTTTTTGTAGCTGCAGTTCGGCCGGTTCAGTTACCTCGAGATAGTGTTAGTGATCGGTAGTTTATGTGATGAGTTGACGACCCAGTTATCTCAGTGTAGTTGCAGCTGTGCGGAATTAGTATAGATTTCTGAAATGTAGTCTTTAGTATTCTGCGTTTGGTATCTATATAAATGAGATCTTATTAGTTCTATTTATGTTCCCTGGAAATAATGTTAGTGATCCGCTGTTTACGTGACGATTCGGTTATCGCAGTGTGGAATTTGTATAGATTTCTGAAATGTACTAGGTATATCTTAATAGGGTCGGATATTGAGTGCGCTTTACACTGCGGAGCGTAGGAGCCTGGACAGAAATGTATGTACTACTTTCGAATACTGTTATTTATGATGCAGGTGGACTTTTTTTGATAAGTTGATCAGTCTGGATATTTTATGATTTGTTTAAAATGCGAAGTGTAGATGTCTGAATCCTTTTTAAAAATGGCGGATGTTGGGTGTGGCAGTGGGTGTGGTTAGCAGAATTAAGATGGCAGCCGCTCCACTGTGTCGCGCATGTGCATAGTGTATCATAAGCAACGCGCAAACGTTATTCATCGATCCAATTTTACTGTATTTGCAGTTCGGCTGGTCCAGTTACCTCGAGATAGTGCTAGTGATCGGTAGTTTGTGTGACGACTCATTTATCTCAGTGTAGTTGCATCAATGCGGAATTGTATAGATTTCTGAAATGAAGTCACCTGTGGTATTATATGTCAGATCTTGATAGTTCTACATGGTAATAGGTCGGATGTAGAGTGCGGTTTTCACTGCGGAGCATAGGAGCCTGCAGAGAAATGTATGTAGGTACCTACTACTTTCGTATACTATAATTTTTGATGCAGGTGGCCCTTTTTTTCTTTGGAGTAAATGGTTGATCAGAAACAAAAGTACTGTACCTACGTTCGAATGTTCTAATGTCGAATGGTGTGTCTGGTGTCTGGTTTATAAGAGAACCATATCCTGTGTAGAGGGCAGCTTGATTAGTATAGATGTTGCCTGAGTAAATGGTTGATCGAAGTCTGCATTGAGTGTGTGAAATTCTGAGTGGGTTATCTGTAATCTATCTGAAAATGGCGGATGTTGGGTGTGGCAGTGGGTGTGGTTAGGAAAATCAAGATGGCAGCCGCGCCACTGCGTCGCGCATGTGCATAGTGTATCATAAGCAACGCGCAAGCGTCATTGATTGATCCAATTTGCCTGGACTGGACCGGGCGGACTGCACAAGTCCGCCCGATCTAGTTACCTCGGGATAGTGTTAGTAATCGGTAGTTTATGTGACGACTCAGTTATCTCAGTGTGGTTGCAGCAATGCGGAATTAGTATAGATTTCTGAAATGCAGTCTCTTGTGATTGATATTATATGTGAGATCTTGATAGTCCTATATGGCAATAGGGTCGGATGTTGAGTGCGCGCTGCAGAGAAATGTTTGTACTACTTTCGTATACTGTAATTTTTGATGCAGGCGGACCTTTTTTGATCAGTTGATCAGTCTGGATATTGTATGATTTGTATAAAATGCTAAGTGTAGATGTCTGAAAACTTTTTAAAAATGGCGGATGTTGGGTGCGGTTGTGGGTGGGGTTAGGAAAATTAAGATGGCTGCCGCGCCACTGCGTTGCGAATGTGCAGCGTGTATCATATCCAACGCGCATGCGTCATTGAATCGATCCCATTTTACTGTGAGCTTGGCCGGTTCAGTTAAGTCGAGTTGAAGCGAGTGATCGGTCGGTTATAACGGTTGTGTTCTTCCATGTTGAAAAATACGATTAGCATCGTGTACCATTGGCTGCCTTTAACGGAATCTACGTGTATGTAAGTACTACATAGATTTTTGCTCGTTTAGTACGCACATGCATTATCGGTCGACCACATTTAAATATACCCGCAGCCTGGCCAGAGATATAGGACCAGCTCTCTAAGACAAGATGACGATCTCCGAAGACGACGACGATCAGAGAATAGGAACGCCATTAAATTGTACCTATGGGTTTGACATCAAAACGTCGAGTAACGGTTTTGTGAAATGACTTGGACTTGGAGGATAAGTAGCATTTACTGAACCTCCAATTTCGATTTGTCGCATATTATCAATTTATTCGGGATAGCTATTGGTAATGCGGAATTTTTAATAGCTTATTCTTCTTCCGTCAAGACGGCACGATCTACATGGGAATCGCTTATCCTTAGTCACTCAGCAATGGTGGTATCAGAGCAGACGGCCCAGGGTGCGCCAGACGATCTCAGGATTCGACATTCTTGGAGATTCTTTCATTGTTTACTAAAAAGTAGCTTCTGCCAGCGGCTTTGCCTGCGTGGATCGTTTTCCAGATGAAAAGTATCTTATGTCCTTCTCCAGGTTGATGTTGATTTGAGTTGTAGGTACTTATGTCAAATTTCGTTGAAATCCGTTCAGTAGTTGAGGCGTCAAGAAGGATCAAACAAACAGACACACTTTTGGATTTTCAATATTAAGTATGGACTTCGGATTTATAATAATAGTATGGATATGGATAGTATGGATAGCTTTCAAGTGTCGTGATGTAGGTAATGTTTATCACCAAAGAATCCTCCTTTCTTTCCAGATTCGTTTCTAGAATTGCGGTTCTAATGCCAACGCTGGAAAAGTGTGCGTCGAGCAAGTCTTCGCTCATAACCTAATGCCTTACCAGTGATTTGAGTAAATGGCATCCATGATACGTGGGATTTTTAAATACGGAACATTCATTGCATTATCGATTAAAAGTAAAAGGGATTGACCAAATGGCTGACTGTCATATCATCATTCTGGCCATAAGGCTTATGATAGATACGAAAAGACGATACACAACTTCTCCGACACAGTACAATGTAAGAAACGTGATACCAGTATCACTAAGGAAAAAAAAAACGACATAGAAGAGAGTGAACGCGGAAAGCACGCGATGCTGCGAGCTGGAACTAGTCTGTGAAATAAATTAACTGTTCTTTCGATGTCGTGCTCATGATTTTTGGTCGAATCGACAGTTTAGTAGACAGCAGTGTAAATTGTTTATCGACCAAAAGTCCAATGTGGTCCTGCATGTACCGTTTATACTTTCTTGTGTCGTTGTAGAATAATATGCATCGTTTATATCCTAATTGTGCTGTGGTGGAAAAATATGTTTGCACCCACAAGAGGTCGGGTAAGTCCGACGCTTTAAGCCTAATCTGCACCGTAGCTTTATTACAGATTGACTACTGTTTAGCGATGTTACCTACCCTTGTGACTGGCTGTGTGGCATTAGCTTTTATTCTCTTTAGCACTTAGCTGAAAGATTCGTTATCTCACTCTGACATTCAGAGATCGGCATGTAAATAGTAATTCAGTCATACTCCGGAGATCGCGGGTCTTCTGTCGTAGGTACTCGTATGTTTTTGCTAGCAAAAAATTTATACATAATATTTGCGAGTGGCAAATCTTCTGGGTATGATTAAGCCACGTCCATTTAATTTATGATGAAAATGAGTAGACGTGATATCGCTTTAAATATCTTCAAAATTGTTTGTTACTGTATACGTTGAAGCAAGCAAGGCACAAGTAAATATGAAAGTCAAAAGCTACAACTTTCATTTGTTTTGGTCTATGTTTTATCAGCTTGTTAGATCTAGTAACGAGCCAATGACGAAGATGAAGATGAAGCTCCTCATCCTTATAAACCAACTTTTAACGAAAAAGTTGTATTCTTCTATGAATATATCCATATTTGTATTCAGTATACAAGATAATGCTGGCAATATTTATTTATTTTATTTATTTAAAATGCTTCATGCACAATGGCGGTTTTAATGCCGTAGGTATTCTCTACCGACAAATGCTCTATAGACAACCTTAGGGTGAAGCAGAGACAATATCGTCAAGATACCCCATATACTCAATTATTATGATTTTTATGAAATTAAGTATATTACTTATGCTTGGAGTCCTGTAGTTTTTGCTTACCTAATGAAAAAGGCATTATGTTATGTCTTGTATTAATTGTATTGTTTGTTGTATTAAGTACATCGTTTAGTCCCCGAAAAAATTACTGCTGCACTTACAATACTTGCTATGTATATATCATACAAAGTTTCATCTCTTGTTGTATATTTTCAAAGATTTTGTGAATTTTAATACTAAAAACAAGACTTCTTCAATACTGCAAAACGTCGAAACCAACCTACATCATAAATTTTGATTTCATTGACTATACAGTGTGGCGACACCGTCGACATCACAGCAATCGTCATGAAAGTGGCATCAATAGCTCCAGCATCATATTAAAAGAGCGAAGCCATCTATTTGCCGACGTTGTTAGAAAATCTCATATAGATCGCATAAGTTAGTCCAACACATTCAAATAACCGTCCAATACATTTTTCGGATACAGTAATACCTCGAATTACGCGAATTCCAAGATATGTATATTCATTCCTCTGGCTTCCCTCTCGTCTTCATCGCCATTTGTCAAACATTTCAACGTACCCAAAATGACTTGTACCAACTACCCAACTTCCTCCATCGTTTCTGATTTGAACTGTTGCGTAACTTCGATGTAAGACTGTATCATAAAGTCTGAATGTTCTTCAAAGTGGGCCTGCTTTCGTATTCTCATCTTCGGAGGATCGTTTTAAGCTTTTGCTTTGATCGAATCTTAATCTTTGTTTCCCCTGTTCCCTCTGCTATTAAAAAGTTTCGCTATATAATTATATTTTTAATTTATTCTATCTGTTTTTTTCTGAGTTTTTTATTATTAATATTTGGAAAATGCTGGGAATAGCGTTTCAATCAAAATCACTCTGTGCCGGAATTGTCTTTCCCACTTCTCTGGGTGCATGGAGCTGTTGTGACACACCCAACCACAGACAGACCCATTGTAAATCTTTATTATAAAAGGTCCTACCTTCCTAGTCCTAATCCTTTTAAGGGGTTATTGTACTCAACATTATGAATATCTCGTTGAATCTCACTTTTTTAGTTGCTTCTTATAAGAAATTCTTGTCAGTATTTTCAAGGTGGGTTTGTAGTATATTATGTTCTAACTTTTTCATATAAATCTTAAATGGTATTTAGGGGCAGCAAAATACTAGTTATTGGATATCATCTTCTCTATTCGTATTCTAATTTATTTTTGCTTTTTCCATTCCCAGTCTTACTTCTATATTTATGTTGAAGTCTGATTCTACTGTTGTTTGCTCTGCGCTCTTAGCTAAGAATATTTCGGAAGTTATTGCAAAATCCTCATCGCTAACCCGTTATAAAGGATTACTTTTATAACGGTTAGCGATGAGAGATATTTTTAATTACTCTACACATAATAATATTTTAAGAATTATCTGTACGCCAAGAAATTGTTTTACAATATCTTAGTTAATTTAAGTGAATAAGTGTATTCTTATGAGAAATAAAATAATCTGAAACCTCAACATCAGTGGGCTGAGCACGAATATTTTGACGTATGGTAACTTAAACGTAAGCAAACTTTGATTATAAAATACTATTAATTTATCCCATTTTTGTTCAATTTTATGCAACAAACACACTTGTTCCATGAAAATGTAAAAATATTGCATGTATTTCCAAAAAAAATATCGTAGATTAAACGTGTATTTTTGGTTCTAAATTTGGTTATGTTTACGTTACGATACGTCAAAACATTCGTGCTTGGCCCACTGAGGACGCACAGCAGCTTTCTACTGTGTTGTAGAATTATCTTCCATCTTCAGCACTGGAACAACTCATGATTCGCCAGTTTTTCGGGCTGACATGGATTGCAATAATTGGGATCGCAGGATATACATTTACCACAATAGTCTTTGGTGTTCTTAAAATTGGCGTAGGAAAAAAGTTATGACTGCGGAACAAATTATTGTGATGACGCATTTATAAATGTAGGGACTCTATGTGTGTAGTAACCTCGCAGAGTACCGAAGCCACAATACATATCACTACTTCTTCAATTCTGCTAACTTAAAAAATGAGTAAAACTGACATTATATAAAAATTTTGCCCTAACATTTAAGCTGTATTTGAAGAATGTATAGTGATATGTATATGATTATGTATAGTGTAAGAATGCATAGTGATTCTGCCTTCGGTATCAGCCTAAACCCTCTTAATCCTTAGTATATGGAGTTGGTGTTAGATAAACAAATCCTTTTGTAATTTATCAGATATGTACGTCTCTCCGTCACACTCGAGCTTCGAGGTGTTGGATCCGCATGATCCGACACTGAGCCGCCTTGCAACCCTCCTCTTTAAGAGGACGAATGAATATCTTCAAGGAGAGATTGCTTGTGGGGGAGTAAGTATATTTTACATCTTTGTTTTCAGTTCCTATCTTTGAGCCTCCATTCTCGCGTTGAGCTACTATTATTAAGTTCGATCCTTACTGCGTCATTAGGTGTCATCTTTCAGTTTTGTTCTAGCGTTCCGTCGCCATACGGCGTGAACGCGGCGGCGCTCGAGCGACGTGCCACAGACTTTCATGCCACATCAATGCCGCGAGCATGTTTGAAAGACGTGCACGCCAGAAAAAGGCCAGTGTATAGGGCAGTAGGCACTCTGACATCATACGCATACGACTACGGCATGCTCTTCCATTAACAATTAATACTCAAGCCACATGAAGAAATCTTTCTTCTTACACGTGCTCACGACGTGCCTTTAAGTACTCTTTATTGTACACCAAAAACAACATGGTTTGGTCACCAAAAAGGCGTAAATACAGTAAACGAAATCAAGTGAATTTTAAAACAAGTAGTAGTTAACTTCTTTATACCATAGGTATAGCGGATACATTAGAATACCAGGGGGCTATGAGCTCTATAGCAGGGCACAATTTGAACTGCCCAGACATTTCCAGTATAAGCTGACCTTTCATTGTACGAAAATCTTATACAGTGCGAGGTCAGCTCATACTGGAAAACTCTGGGCAGTTCTGTACCATTTCTGCTGTGCTATAAGAGCTCATAGTAAGGCCCCTGGACTGTCACAGTGTGTTCTTGAGTTTCTTGCTTTAATAAAACGTGTTTCCTTTACGTTTAGGATCACTACATGCTGCTCGAAGAGATCAACCGCCTGGCGATCACCAAGTACACCGACCTCCGGAACCTGGCTGTGAATCTGAACAGGACGCTCACCGAGTATAATGATCTATGTAAGTTACATACAAAACTACAATATCTACTCGACCCAAACGTATGGACAGCTGATTATTTTTTCGCAATTGCGATGTTGGTCCCTTTGAGAAAGTTGTTCACTTTGAGGGTATGATCCACACTCTTAAATATGACCACGCATTTCTGATACATGTGATGGTATATTGGTATAAAAGTGTTATTGGGTACTTTTAGTAGCAGCCCGGGTTTTGTATTTGTATTAATCTTCATGGGACTTAAGCAGTACATAACCCCAAATGGAATACTATATTGTGTGTTCTCTATACGGAGCGTCGGCCATCATAATTTACAAAACTTAGCAGTTAATAGTTATTATGTTTATTTTTAACCTCCAACAAAAAAGAAGGATGTTATAAGTTTGTAGTGTGTATCTGTGGATATGTGTATCTATCGTATGGCATCGTAGCGCCAAAACGGATGAACCGATTTCAATGCAGTTTTTTTAATTGATAGCTAGTTTCATCGGGTATCATCTTAGCTATGTTTCAAGACAATCTATTCAGCCGTTCAATAGTTATAGCTCTTTTTCTAGTTGAAGTCGGGGGTTTTTGACGGTTAGGTTATTCTTTGTTCGCAGACAGTACCACTATCAAGCCTCTACTTTCGCAAGTGGACAATATCGACGTGATGGTGGCTAAACTCGAAGAAAACGCGTACCGTTTGGACGGGTACACGAAGCAGCTAAAGACTCGTATCAAGGACATGTACGACACCAAATAAACATTCCAGTCATCGCACTGCAACGAACCGTTCCAATGAATGAATTTAGACGAGATTTCTTCAATTGGTAAGTGATAGTTTCTAACAAATGTTATTGTTTACACGGAATTTATCCCCTCAGTCGCCTCCCTATGCGTGTCTGAGGGGTATGAAAATACAGAAATATTATCATAAACATTTCTATTTAGTAAAGACAATTTTGATGTTAACACATAAATTCATTGATTGGACACTGGTTCCGAGATTGAGATATTGTTAAGTAGATTTAAAGGTAGTCTAGAAAGAGAGGCATAGGCGCTCTCGAAAATTGAGTTGTCCAACATCTGTAAATATAGTTGGATGCTCAACGCTGAATAAATCCTCTGATTATGTGTAGGTAGTTTTTAAAGCAACAGAAGGCATGGCTCAAAGATAGAAGGTATATAAGAGTATTTACGAGGCAGGGTAAGACCCGGTTTAGACTTAGGAAAGTTTTAAATAATTGAGTTCCCTTTTGAGTACCTTTTGATATTCTTAGTACTTTTATACATATTAAATATTGAGAAAGATGTGTAAATACTATTAAAATGGTACTTAGGATCGTTTACCATCTCGATAGCTACACAGTAGGCATGAAGAGTCAAAGCAATTGATTATTGTATAGACTCAGCTTCGAAAAGCACAACTATATAATTTATTTTAGCGTGCTTTTTATCCTCAAGACTATTTAATATAATACGTTTGTGCCTTGCTAAAAAACGACTTTTATTTTCTGTCTTCGTTTCTGTGTTTCCTTAGTTATCATCCACAGAAATGGAATTGCATTCTTGGGGCCTTATGTCTCATGTTGCTTGACCTAATATTAACAATAGATATTAAAATTTAGCCATGTATAACAATTTCATTATTATTACATATTATTATATAACCAGATTATATTATGCTGACATTACTTTATGCAGCTCATATTTAATGGATTTTAAAATTATAATTATTATGCGACGATATAAAAAAATTATATGCTTGATAACCAAAACTTTGAACATATTAATAGGGAATAATTAGTACTCACATAATTATATTCAGTGTTATGGTAGCACAACTGCAAATGATTAGCTTAGGGTCAGTATAACTTCAATAATAATATAAAGGATCGTAATCAATTAAGTTATCCATTATACCACGATTACATCGCCATATTACCATTTCATACCATAATCATCACTTAAAGCCATAGCACACTCGAGACTTCTAGCATCTGTGACTAGCGATTTTGTGATCATCTATGCTGCATCGCATTTTGGCATTTGCTGCATCTGGTGGAGAGGTGAAACGAGAGAGCGGGCGGGCTGGTAGCTACCTAAAGTCATTATAAACCACTTCGATTGACATCTGAATGTGTGCAGAGCGCAGCGTTCAGTCGCTGTATCAAGTTTCCAAAAAGCGACGAAATCTCTAGTTGCCGATGCTAAAAATATCGAGTGTGTAATGACCCTTATTGCGTAAGGACCTGTTAGCATCAAGATATCCTTTAATAAATAAATTACACAATTACATTAACTGTAGGTATATTTCCACTTATTACAATTAAATATTTTACAGATTAATTTAATATTTCTATGTATAATAATAATCATAATATGGCAGTATCAAACAACTATATTGAGTAGAAAGTATATCATAACGGGTAGCGAACCTTCAATGATTAGATAAGGCACATTAATTTAATAAATAGTATCGTAATCGAACACATTATCCCATATATTCATGAAACATTAGATACAGTCTTGTACGTTGTAGTGATACATTTCGCAACAAAATGCTTTTGAACGACTGCGGCCCGCTTAGAGTTAGTAACTATACGTTTGGACGCGCGCCGGGCGCAAACGATTTATAGACTTAAGTATGGTCGACCGGCAAAAGTGCCGATTGTACCTATATGTTAACTTATTAATAATTTTTTATAATGTTAGAATTAGAAATGTTTTATTATATAGTATGATGTTACTTAATTTAAGGAGATTAATACTAGCATAATATATGGTGTACAAATTTAAATAAAATAAAATTATTCCATTAGAATATCCAAATTATAATAAAAATAAATTAATTCGTATTAAAAAATATTCACAAGTAAGTAGGTATGACATACAAAATAATATATAATATTAATAATATTTAAAGAAGTTTATTATCCTTCGCACGCTCCATAAATTCATTCATATCATAAAAACAATTATCTGTAAGCCATTTCGTCAACTGCGATCTTTAAAAGATTTTGGTAATTTATTATCTAAGATCTGAATGGCAGGGGTGCCGATTCTGTTGTTCAGAAACTAAACTAATTTAGCCTCACTGTCTCTTTCTAACAAAAAACATGAGAAAAGGATAGAAGATATTTAATTTCCTGTCAAATTAGACCACTTGCTTGTTACAACGTGAATTTAGTCGTCATCGCCATAGGACGCGTCTAATTTCCTGTAAATTACAAGGACATAAACTAATTTGATAGTTCCAAATATTTTCTCTCCTTTTTCAATGATGTGTGTGAGAAAGAGATGTAGTGTGATTAAAATTAGTTAAGTGCGATGTGCTGCAGAATCATCCAATTACATAAACATTTTCCTTAAATATACAATCTACATTTGCGGTAATTTATATGGGTATCTAGTAGGTAGCTCCTTTGTGATATCCTCAGGTTGCCTGTGAAAATAGTAAGGATACTGTTTGACAAACACTTTTCACAGTTACATTTTATATTTAATTATAATTATAAGGAATCATAATCATAATATTTAAATGGCAGTGGTTCTATTCTATTCTATTTTTCAATATGGCAAGTGGTGCCGATTGCGACAATTTTGATACTGTTGCGTATTTTGACAGTACTAAACTAGACTAAACGCATCTGTCTCTTTCTTTTTCTATTAGAAGAGAAAAAGACAAACGCCCTTACTTTAGTTTAGTCATATCAAAGTGCGCAACAGAATCGACACCAAAATCAAAAAACGAAATTAGGTATAAAGTATCTTAATCGTACAATATCCTAAATTATTGAAATACTACATTTTACTGATAATATTAGCTAACATGGTAAGGTATCAACCAGCGCCGTCCCTAACCCGTGTAGCGCCCGAGTGCAAGCACTACCCTACGCCCCCATCCTTGTTGGAGTAGAGGCTTCTGACGTGAACAAATAAATCTTTATTAACCTTAATATTTAACAGAAAAAATATTAATATTATTTTTACGCCTTTTAGGGTCCCCATTTCTGGGTATAGGTCTCCTGCTTCCCGTTTCACTGGATTCGGTTTCTCGCCGTTGTCATCCAGTTGGTACCCGCTGTGAGCATGATGTCATCTCTCAATCTCTTTCTTGGCCTTCCTTGCTTTCATTTCGTTTGCCTCGGTTACCATTCTGTTATAATGTTTGTCCAGCGATTGTCTGTCATTCTGGCAACATGTCCAGCCCATCTCCATTTGAACTGCAGGGCCGTCGTTACTATATCACGGAGTTTTGTTTTTCCTGATGTCGCTGCATCTTACCTTGTCTTTCAATTTCAAGCTTAGCGTGCTGCGCTCCATTGTCGTTACCTAAACCAACTAAGATCTATTTTGTCTCCAGCCTGACAAACAATTTGAGGGTATCGTATTTATATTATAGGAGACAGGACATGAAAACACATTGTAATTTAGCGACCGTCCTGAGTCGTGCGGCGGGCGCCCCCTATGACCTTGTGCCGGGTGCACCGCACCGATTGCACCCCAGGTAGAGACGGCGCTGGGTATCAAAATACCCTACGTTAGGTAGGTATCATTCGGACGATGCGTGGAATAATAGTATAGGATAATTATTGTATATTACGGTGGTCACTGTACAATTACATATATCGTATCGATATTTAATTTTGAATATTATATCACCAGTGGTCCTATGACCAGGTGTTTCGGCAACGTTGATTGTGTGATTACATTTAAGGCTCCATACTCCTTAGCGAAATGATAACTTTCGTAGTTTTAATTAATATAAAAATAATATCGTCTACAAAAAAAAAGGAAAAAAAAAAAAAAACTTACTATCATAGTCGGATGATGGTGCTGATTCTGTTGCTCGCTTTGGCAGGTCTAGGGCATCTGTCTCTTTCTGTTTCAATAGAAAAATAAAGTATCAGATGCGTTTAGTTTAGTACTGTGAAAATGCGCAACAAAATCGACACCATCGTATTAGTATTAAAATTTAATGTCTTAAAATTTACTGATATATCCATGTTTTTAGTATTAAACAACTATAGCAATTTGGTGTGAACGATTTTATCCATATATTTTTATATATTATGATAGGGATAACCCTACGTTAGGTACGTCGAGTAAATGCGCGGTAAAATAGTAGATATAGTTATTGAGGTTACTGTATCGATATATTATGTAAGTAATATATTTGTTATCTATATTTAATAATTTTGAGTATTTCACCTATGGTCCTCTGACCAGGTGTCGAGTAACATGATTGCGAGATTAGATTTAAGGCCCTGTACTCCTTATCGAAGTTACGACTCGTAGTTTTAATAATAATTAATATTAAAATAATATCTAACGATCGTAATCGATCATTGTATTAGATTTAAAGTCTTAAATTTTAACTGTTATAATTACCATATTTTGAACATTACGTAATAATGCAGTCTTTCCTATTTCACTTATCATAATCATATTCATTCATCATATTTGTATGCAATATTGTGCTCCGGGTGCACACAGTAAAATTCCCGTAACACAGAGCATCCCAAGTTGGGAAAGTTGGGGAGTAAAAAGTCTAAAATTGGGATTCCCAACTTAAGACTTAGGTCGTATCCGTAATCCTTAGGAAGCGGATGGTGATAGCTCACCATTAGGTGACTCGCAAGCTCATTTGCCTTCTACCATAACATTATCATCAAAGCATAAATTGAAAAGTTTGACTCTTGTTATTATAACATTTTCCATTCTCGTCTCTTTTCCGCCAGTTCTTTCACTTCTTTGTACGTCTTGGCGTTCAGCTTTCCCTTTATCTGGTCTACTTAGCTCTTTTTACAACTTCCTTTTCCTCTCTTTCCTTCTACTCGTCTTCCATTATGTTATTTATAAACGTATCATGACTTATTAGGTGACCTATAATTTTCTCTCTTCTGGTCTATTCCATAATCTTCTTTCCTTTATTCTAAACAGCACTTCTGCGTTTATCACTTTATCTGTCCAGCTTATCTTCTCCAGCACCACATTTCAAACGCTTCAAACCAGTCTTCATCATTCCGAGTCATTGTTCATTCTTCACATGACGGCACGGTTGGCGCTGTGGCTAAGCGATTAGCTTTCTACGCTACGTGCCGCGGGCTCGATCCCCGCACGGGACAAATATTTGTATGATCTACAGATAGTTGTTCCAGGTCTGAGTGTTCGTGCATATGACTTGTATGTTTGTAAACTGTACACTCGTTATAGTATAAATGCTAGTGAGAAAAAAAAATTAAAAATGAAAAAAAAATACCTTTAGAAAAAATCACACTTAAATAGTATCATAACCGTTTATCTTATGTCATTAAAATTAAACATTTCACAAATATACTTATTATGTGACGAGAAACTGTCCGATCCGAAATCTAGATGCATTCACAAGGACAAAAAAATTATAGTATTGTCGTAGTATTGTACTTATAAAGTTTTAGAACTTTCAATATGGAAAGGTAATTTGCTAAATTGGTTTAAATCTCCAGGATTGTATCTTTGGTATTAAAACTTCTGGACCACTGCTTTGTGGGAAAGCGAAGCCACTGCCACCTGACACTTCATAAAAAGAAAGCATCTAAGGAATCGTGCTCAAACAAAAATGTTAGCAAGTTTGACATGAATAATTATTTATTTGCCTAAGATATTTTCAAAAATACATTTCGCACCTTTGTTGATCCCCAGAATGGATCGGACAAGGTTTTGTTAAATAGTGATTATATGCCTTCGGTAGTGCACTATCATCTGAGCTAATAGGTTTTGTAATCATTTATCTTAGCTAAGTGAAATTTAATGGTCACTTTTTACTGACATATCCATGTTTTTAGTATTACACAACTATAGCAATTTGGTATAAGCGATCATAACCGTATATTTTTGTATAATATAGGATATTACAATACCTTACGTTAGGTAAGGTGGATGGGCGATAAAATAGGTCTTATTAGAACTAAGTAGGTATATAAACGATTATAACCGTATATTTTTATATTATATAATAAGATAAGGTATTACGATACCTTACGTTATGTAGGTGTCGGTGTATGCGTGGCGGAGTAGGTCTTAAATAACTAGTTGTATAAAAATGGATATAAACGATCATAACCGTATATTTTTATACACAGTGTATTTAAATAAACGCAAAACTATAGTTTGTTCATAATTGACTACTGCATGAATTTCAGTAACTTTTAATATAGGAATTTAAATCAAAAAAATCTAAATTCGCCTTTCCGATGCTCGGTTGAGCCAAAGAAAATTAAATCTTCCTTCAAGATCGTAAGACTCAATTTTAAATGCAGTAAATAATGCTTGGCAGAAAACGGTTTTCTTAAAAATAATAGTTAACTTAAACTTAAGTTTTGGTTATTAATTTATGCTTTTAACTAGATATTTATTCTAATTGGGGTGTGTTTTGCGTTTATTAAATTACACGCTGCATATTAAGATAATGTATCACAATACCTCACGTTAGATAGATATGGACGATGCGCGGCAAATATTAGATATAGGAATAGAGGTCATTGTACCTATAATATGTTATCGACATTTAACTTTAAATTCTCACCTGTGGTTCTCTAACCAGGTGTCTAGTTAAACGATGCGATGGTTAAATTAAAGGCCCCGTACTTTTTGCCGCTTTGCAGACGTAGCAATTTGTTTTGGCAACTGGCAACCCGTAACTAGCTGTTTATTTGCGGCATTTCACTTGGTTTAGCATATTCGTGTAGTGATATCGCTGTATTTGGCCAATATTTGTTTTCGCGAATATCAAAAACATTACCATCCACACATTGATAGACGAGCAAAAAACTCATACATGCCAAATATGTTTGTTTATTCACATACCAGTGAACGTCTACAGTGATGGACGGGTAGACAGCGGTAGCAGCTTATTTTTACCTGAATGCATCTTACGAATACATTTCATGACATTTCCGTTTGTCCAGTCCATTTTGCCACCATAATCACAACACACTAAAATTACAAGGCAACACACGACCAAGCACGACTGAGCAAGTGTGGACATTGGTGGCAAATATTCGGCTTATTCGAGTCCTTTGATGTGTGATTAAAAACCATCAAGTAGACGGAAACGCGTTTAGCTATTTGCGTTATTCGCCTTTTTCATGCAAATATGGCAAACTAAATTCTCTACACTTCGCCGTTTTTTAGCAAAGAAGCGAGAACACGAATACGCTACGCCAAATGAAGTGCCACCATATTTAGATTGCCAGTTTCGAAAACTTTTAAAAAGATGGCAGTTGCTTCATCTAAAGGTGTTACGCCTTCATAGCGCCTTAATAAACAGAAATGTCTTAGATTTAATTAATATTTAAATAATTTAATGATAATAATAATCGATCATCTTACTCGTATCTTAATTAATATTTAATGTCGCCAAATTGTACCGATATATTCAAGTATTTTAATACTAAGCAATAATATTGTAGGATCATAATCGTTTATCTTATCTAAGTAATTAAAATTATTCACAGTAGTTCAAAGGGACACCTTGTATCCATGTTAGGCCGTGCTCGCATTATACTCTTCTTCTTCTTCTTGTAGTGCCTCTCCAACTAGTGGGAGTCAGTTCTGTACATTTTCTTTGTTTTTTGGGAGGCAAAACAGTTCTGCGGCACTCGCGATACCAGTCTATTCTCGGATGTTTTGTAGCCACTTGATCACCTTTACCCATGTTACCCATGTCAGGCCGTGCTTTCGCGATATTCATTATAATCGTATGTTTATACTCATCTTCTTGTAGAGCCTCTCCAGCTAGTGTAGGTTGGCAGTCAGCTGTAGCTCATCGTAGCAATTATCCACACATTATTAGGTATAGGCATTATTAGTCATAAAATGTAGCGGCAATAGGTTAATGGCTAAGACGACCGATTGATTGGTTGTTATTTCGATCCCCAAGCATTGCTCTATTGACATGAACCCACTCCAATTACGAGCATATTAAGCTTCATTGGGAAGAATAAGAATTCTACTCTTTTTCTTACTACTACCTTCTTACTTACTTCTATTCTTTTTCTTTTTATAAGTAACCTACTCGTAGCTAGGCGAACAGCACTTCACAAGACCCTTTTGTGTACTAGCAATAAGCATGTTATCATATTATTATATCATTGTTGTACTATTTTTATTGTACTACAAAACCTCAAAATTTTGCGAATAAAGTATAATTATTATCTTATCATATAACTTATAAATGTATAGTAAAAAAAAGAAAATACAAAAAAAAAAAAAAAAAAAAAAAAAAATAGTTACAAAAAAAAAATCGTACATATTATAATATTACAATAACATTAAAGGAACATAATTAGTCGGTAGTCACTTCTTTATATTAAAAAGTATCATATTTGTAGGTAGGTAGTTATATCTATCGTAATAAAAATAAAGGTTTCACGCAAATACTTAATACAATAATTTCATAAAGAATAAGAGACATTTGATATATAATTAGGGATTATTACATAATAGATATTGCATGCTGAAAATGTTTTCTGATAAAATGTAAATTAAACATTTATTATAACCGTAGATATATTATAACATATTAGAAAATATATTCTAATAATATAATGGGACGTTATCGAACTAAAAATATTCAGATTTGGTAGATATAATATAAAATTATAGAAGGTCCTACCTTTCTAGTCCCGATCTCTTTAAGGGATTATTGTACTCATTATTATGAACAACTTTTACTATGGAACCAAGACTGAAATCGCGAAAATAAATCTGCTGTTGCATACTAGTCGAGTAATATTTAATTATATGGAACAGCTTTTTTTTTTCGCGATTTCAGAGTTGGTCCCATAGTAAAAGATTTTCATAATGATGAGTACAATAACCCCTTAAAAAGTAAGGACTAGGTAATTAGAACCTTTTATTGTAGATGATCGTAGCCATTTCGTATCTATAAGATAATCGTCATCATCAATGAGATTTGATAAAATTAAGACGTGGATTATAAAGAAAAAACATTATCAAATAGTTATAATTAATATCATTAATCTGTATATTAAATACGTGAAGAAAAAAGTTTGTACCCCTTTTTAATCATATTGCGCGCACGGAGGAGTGTGAGATTTGTCATGGATAAAGTTTAGGAGAAGAAGGTGTGCAGAAAGCTAAACTTACGGTCGAATTTCGACCTCTGGGCGACCAACGAAAATATATCATTACGCCTCTATTCCCCGGAGTCGATCGAGAAGTCTATAAGTCTACCTAACCGGTAGACTTATAGACTTCTCCAGGACCAACCCACTTGGAACCGTGCACCTAGAATCACGACGTTTTGAAAGTGCCTGCAAAGGCCCAGTTGAAATACAAAACTTTGACTTTGAAGCTTACTGTGTGTTGCACACCCATATTTTACCGATGCCGTTATTGGGTCTAGAAAGCTAGCCTATTGCCATCACTCCTCGGCACAATTCCAAAGCGAGGTCGCACGTCATTGCGATATCAGGGTTGGTTCCATAGTAAAAGTTGTTCATAATGATGAGTACAACCCCTTAAAGGGCCCGCAACTAGAAAGGTTCCTTGAATAAAATTATTAGAAGACCACCATTTCGTATCAAAATGATTCATCATCATCACCAAAGAGATTTGATAAAATTAAGACACGAGTTTTAATAATTATATTATCAATCAGCCCATTACAGTCCCAATGCTGGGCAGCACAGGCCTTTTCTCAGAATGAGAAGGGTTACGCTGTCTACCCCGCTGGCCTGTTGCGCACACCATTGCTTTATGGTTCCCTCAGGTGTACAGGTTTCCTCACGATATGCTTTCATCGTTAACGCAAGTGATACCTAGACAAATTCTGATCCGCACAACACAGAAGACAGAGATTACCGAATCTGCCAAGGAACCGTCCTGTTCGAAGTCAGACCCCAATATAGATGGCAAGCGTTCCACAGCTGGGCTATCGGTGGATTTTTTTGATACGGAAAGAAGTATCAATATAATATTATTATTATAGATATTATGAGGACTAATACATTGAGAAAATGAAATACTGGTAAATAAATTTCTCCGATGCCATTATTGAGTCCCATGTAATAGCGACCTATTTATTGTCATCTACGGGGCCCAATTTCAAACGGCGGACTCGTAAAGTGAATTTTCATAAAGAAAAACCCAATAACAATTGGCCCGACCCGGGAATTGAATCAAAGGCACGCTCAGCAGTCACCCCTGAAATGATGTTTTGTTTTTGCGATATAATTATTAAAAATAAAAATAAAGTAAGTACTTATTAAAAAATCATAAAACCGCAATAAACAGCGAACATGTTTTACCGATATATCCATGTAATGGGCGGGTAACTCGATGTCATCATCATTCTCCTGCCCATATTCCATTTTATTTGGGGTCGGCGCAATATGTCTTTTTCTTCCATTCATCTCTATCAGACGTCATTTCCAGATTTACTTCCTTCACATTCATGTCATGTTTCACACACTCCATCCATCTTTTCTTTGGTTTTCCACTACTATGATAGCCATCCACATTCATACTTACACTAAAGATTAATTAGGAGTAAATTTAAATATAACTATCTGTCGTAAATGTAACGAATCATTATTATTCAGAGGTAGGTATAAGGTATCTATAGTATAGTATTAAAAATAATTAAGTTAATTAGGGGCTGATTTTTCAACCGCCAGATAACTTTATCCGAGGGAATAAATTTGAATTTTTGACAGCTTTCCTATACAAATCTGTCAAGTGTCAAATTTATTCGTTGGATAAAACATTATCTGGTGATTGAAAAATCTGCCTTAAGATGAAGAATAGTTGTTAACTGTAGTATGCCTTTTTAGGCACTTATATTTTAAGCTAATATTAAAAAAAGGCAACAACAGCTCGTAGTATTAAAAATAATTAAGTTAATTAAGGGCTGATTTTTCAATAGCTAGATAACTTTATCCGACGGAATAAATTTGAATTTTTGACAGCTTTCCTATACAAAATCTGTCAAGTGGCAAATTTATTCGCTGGATAAAATATTATCTGGCGATTGAAAAATCAGCCCTTCAATAATAGTTGTTAATTGTAGTATGCCTTTTTAGGCAATAATATTTTAAGGTAATATTTAAAAAAGCTAGCATCAGCACGTGTGTATCGGATTAGTGAATGAGAGGTTAGTTAAGTTTGAACCTTCCCCTGGCACTATTATTGAATGCCTACACATCACATCTTATATAATATACTTATCGTACATCGCTATGGTCCGCGCGGAACTAGTTGGCTGCGCCTTAGGTATGTGAGCGATAGAATGGAGGGGCGGGTCACTTTGTCATTACTCAGTACGGCACGCTGTCAACAATAGACCACCCGCCGCCTTCAGCCCCGTCCTCACTTAAGGCGCGGCCTACTAGTTCCGCGCGGACTATAGTAATACTAAACGGAGTAGAATGAGCATTAATTAATAAAATTAAAATTGTAATCTTGTATCAATAACACTGCAATCTTCCCAATACACACAGGGTTGCCAATCGTGCGAGGTTCCTGGTACAAATACGAGATTTATGGTCTGCTGTACGAGGCACGAAGACACAATCAGGCTCGTACAATATTGTACGAGATTTTGATATAGGATGGTTTGTAACAACTTTTTTATTGCGTAAATGGGATTTTACACTTTGGCTCTCAGTACAACAGTAAAAACATCTTTCAGAAAATAAACGCCGCGCCGACGGAACTTTTTGTTAGACACCTACTGTGACGAACGCGTATAAGAAATAGATTTGTCCGTACACATATGGTTCAGTCCGCGAGAAAGAATGTATTGACTGCCGATCGCCGTTTAAAAGCTGGTCGATATATGGTCACGCATAAGTATACCTAAAGCTAACCAGAATATAATGCGTTTTTCACTAACCTTTTCCTTCGCTTCAATTGTTGCCGCCAAAGAGTGTTTGAAAATTGTTCAGACTTCAGCTGATCACCGGTTTATTATTGATTCCTGTTTATTCCACTATTGATTTCACTTGCAGGTCGTTATTAATTATTTATAACATAGTCACACTCAATATTATTAGATTTTCTTTTTGTGCATAAGTTTCGATGTTAGTTCAAGAGTTCGCGCGGAAAGTCTTCTTTTGTTTTGTTTTTAAAAAGTGCGAGCGAGAGGTTTGTCGATGGTTGGCGCTCGTATGCAACGCCGAAGGTGGGAGCGAGACAACGCAATAGTACTCTCAAAGGAGGATACGTTCTGATAGGCAAAGGACACCATGTCGTGAGCCAATATATCGAACCAGAATATTACCCAGCTTTCGGCGCGCGGATTTAAATAGTGAATTTAAATACGTGTACGAAACACCTACATTCATGTATTATGTATTATTTTGGGTTTTATATTAAAAAAAATGCTTGATGACAATGTACGAGGTTGGAAAGCCAACGTACGAGATTTTTTCTTGTATTATGTACGAGGAAAAAAGTTCAAAGGTTGGCAACCCTGAATATACAATACAATCTACAATATCCCTTGGTAACGAAGATTTTCTTTACGTCACTCACTTTAACACTCATAATTTGTGGTAGACCTTCGGGTTATGATCGGTAGTGTTAAATATCGTATAAGGTCCAACCTATCGAGGCCCAATTTCACCGACAACATAATAAATCATCTGTTATGTTGTTACTAGGTGATTAGGACAAAATCACCCGTTTTCCATCAAATTTTGTATGGGTAAACAGCCGTTTCCATTTTAATCATCCGTTATGTTGTTGATGAACATAGCCCCTAGTCTCGATCCCTTTGGGGTTATTGCACAATAAGAACAACTTCCTATTGGACCAAATCAGAAATCGTGAAAAAGAAACAGATGTTCCATAGTCCATACAAATAATTCAACATTACTACTGAGTAAATATATGGAACAGCTGAATGTTTTCTCGCAATTCTTGGTTTGGTCCAATCGATAAAGTTATTCATAATGATAGTAGATTAACCCCTTAAAGAGTCCGGGCCGAGAAAGGTAAGACCTTATATAAATTAGTATACTATGTTGCTCCTGACGGACGTGATAGATAACTTACGATCATGACGCGTTGAATGGTAATTTTTTTTGTAAGTAGGCAATACTTATGTTATATGTAATACCTTCACTCGTTATATATAGTTACATACGGCGACATACTCTATATTCCTGTAATGAACCTAGTAGTAGTGTAGTTATAATGTTATCATGCTCATTCATTCATTGACTCATTCACGAGGGTAAAAAGAAACTGGTAATTGTTACAAGGAATAGTGCGGATTAGTAGGTAGGCTATAGAATATGACCCTGGAGATGTCCGTTAGTCTACTAGTAAGATGTACAATAATCCTCCATGTTAGGTGATCTCATTCGCCCCCACAAGGGTGAAAAGAACCTGGAAGTTTTTGATACAAAATATTGGCGCCTTAGTAGTAGATAGGCTAACTGACATCTCCAGGTTATATTAAGATGTACGTGCCTACTAGTAAGATGTGATTTAATACTACATTATATGTAGTTGAATATAATGTAACGACTATTATTCACCTATAAGTACTCGTACATAATCAGGTGAACCGCACGCTCGTGTACCTACACATATAAAAAAAACAAAAATACAAAAATAATCACCATTATTTTTTTATTATATTTTCATGGGTATTTTAATTAAACAGAGTAGCTGAATGCGTCCAGCAAAATTATGATCTTGTATGAGTTGTTGAAAGTATCATAAAGCAAAGATTTCCTTTATTAAAAAAGTAGCCATGGAAATTCTTGCCGATTTTCTACATGAAAATCTCTTTTAATTACATTGTTTTCCTGAAAGGACTAAACTTATGGAAATATTTTGTGACCTTTACTAAACAAAGAGAACAATTTTCTTCTCCAAATTTAAGAGCCTTATTTTTGTGCCGACAAAAATATAGAAGAACTCACTCCAGTTTTCCAGTTCAGTCTTCTTATATGAAATGACAGAAACAATTTTCTTCAATTTGACTATAATTAGACGTATCTGTTAATACGTTTGATAGATGGTTCACCTTGAAAATGAAATACTTTCAAATCCTTAAATTATATTTCAAATAATTTTCATATTCAAAATGATTTTTTTATTTACTTACTTTACTCTATGTTTTTCAAAATATTTTCGGAGTTTTGTAATATGTTTAGTTGACGTGACTTTTACACCATTATCGATGCCTTCATAATCATAAATAACCTATTATATGTCATATTACATAATACATAAGTTGTACTTTGTAATTTGTATAGTGGATCTTTAGTTTATGATCTATCTATAGTGTTAAATATATACTAGGATACATTCTATGTTAGGGGTCACGAACGTGACAGATAAGTTACGATTATGACACGTCAAATACTAGTTTTTATTTAGTAAGTAATATTTTATTGTAGCAAGCAATATTCACCAGACGGCTAGAGGTAAGCAAATGGCATGTATCTTTCGCTGCGCCTGCGACATATGGCGACATAGTCTGTATTTCTGTAGTGGACCTAGTAAAAGTGTAGTTATAATGTTACCACGTTCTTTCATCCTCATTCACCCTCACGAGCTACCGTGAATAGAAACTGGTAGCTTATACGTGAAATAGTGTGGGGATTTGTAGCTAAAATATGACCCTGGAGAAGTCAGTTAGCCTACTAGTAAGATATACAATCCATTATATTAGGTGATATCTGTAGGTATAATCTAACCAAGCTCATTCACCCCCACAAGGCTGAAAAGATGCTGGACTTCATTACGACAAAATGCCGCGTATTAGCAGGTAGGCTATAAATACCTCAAGGTGTCAAATAGCCTACTGGTAAGATGTGTAATGCAATATTATTATATTAGGCTAGTTATATATCAAGATATTTTACTTTGAACATGGATATGGAAGTAAAATGTTAGAATAGTATGAGAAAATTAAGGTTATGATGTTGTGTGAGTAAAGTAGAAAGTCTCCCGTAATAACTAAGATTTTTAGGTACTTTGAGCCGTTTTGGCGCTGATCCATCACCGGACTTTTAGTCCGACGGACTGCCGCGGACAAAATGTCATTGGCAGTTGATGCCAGTGTCCTGAGTTCCTAACGACAACTACGGACAAAATTACCGTCGTGTGCGTTGAGTTCGAACCGAATGTCACGACGGGCAACAACTACCAACCACGGTCATTATTGCCCGTGGTCTACCCGGCAAAAACTTCGTCGACTGCTCAGAGCCTTTGTACCACGTCACTTTCTTGAAAATGATTATCAATTAATAAAAAATACCTTCAATTTCTTACTTTGGTAGGTAGACACGGCTACATATCAAGCTACACATTTCCAGTATAAGCTGATCTAGCATTATATAGGCTTGCCGTACAATGAGAGGTTAGCTTATACTAAAAATGTATAAATTGGTGATGTAGCCGGGCGTACAATGTTTTATCAAATAAGTGTTTAAATTATTCAGTTCATGATAACCATTGAAATACTTTAAATTATGTTTATTTTATCTTTTTCCCCGGTCGGTGGAAAACAGGCGATAGATAGTCCACATCTTGTAGTTTGTATTCTTTATATAACCGTAGTTATAATCTTAACCACGCTCATTCACCCCCATAAGGGTGAAAAGACGCTGGGAAGTCTCTGCCATAATATATCGCGTTATTAGTAGGTAGGTTGACTATGGCCCTTGAGATGTCAGTTAGCCTACTAGTAAGAAAGAGGTTACAATACAGCAATATATTTAGTAATGTAAAATAAGTTGTTATAATGTAATGATGATCACTCATTTACAAGTATATACAACCATCAGGTGAACTGCACGCTCGTTTGGCTCCTATATTATAAAAGGAACAAAAAAGAAACATTCATTATTATTATTCTATACTGTATTTTAATGAATATTTAAATAAAACAGAAGTAGCTGTGATGCGTAATATCGCGGTTGATCGCAAGTACGGCCGACGCTAAGACCACGCACGGCTGACGCGAAGACCACGCACGCCCGACAGTCACGAACGGCTGTGCACCGCACCGAGGCTCTTCCCACGGTGCATATTGGCCTTTTTCTAAATCAAAAATGCCAAGTGTAAAAGAACTTATAAACACGCGTCATTCTTGTGTTCTGTACTAGCTATACTGGCGGCGTCGTGGCCTTCCATAGCATTGGCTCATTTTGATACAAAGGACATTGCTAATCTTACTAATATACTTAATAGCATTTCATAAACATTTTATGTTATATTTTTTAATACTTATTATTGACATCTAATTAGCTTTATTCGTTATTATTGACATCTATTGACACTGTTTTCTTTACAACACCTACTTATGTACAATTGTATAAATAAGTGACTATATCTATCTACGTAACACTTGTTGCATTACCTGCTGTTTTGATATAAATTATCTATGCAATTACATATGCGTGTGTATATGAGCATCATGTAGCCATAATGAGATATTTTATTTTATTGTCGTGGTAGTTGTCGGGCAGTTTGAGTACGTCATGCCTACTTAAACGTCCTGCTGATGATGGAGTTGTGTGATGGGTTGTATAGTTTCCTGCAAAATGGTTGAGTTGAGCGTTGCTGATACCTACACGCGTCATACTCGAGAACGTCTGTTGTGTCTGGTCAGCACAGTTCAACTGTGTATAGAATGGGAGTGAACGGTTGGGCGTGGGGATGTCTATGCCATGACCAGTCGGTTTACAGGTTTGGCCCAGTACACAAAAAAGATATCGTAATGATGGGCAAAATTCGTGGCTCCGTTTCGTTGAGGGTCTTTTTATATCCATTATAATGATGCTACGTCTTCCCGATTACGGATGTGATAGATAGTTATCGATTAAGGCGCGTCGAATAGTCAGTTTTATTAGTGGGTAGTATAAGCTATAAAATATAAATAATGTTATCTTATTCAGCCGAGTACTATAGTCTATATTTTTATAATGCGAACACACTCATTCACCCTCACGGGTGAAAAGAGTCGTCATTGAGTATAATTATTTTGCATCTATATAGTTTGGGGTTTGACAATGATTTTGGAAGTAAATATTTCGTAACTAAAAGATAATAAAATCAATAGGTTCTACATACGACGTAAATTTTTACTGTATTTTTGTAGACCTATCAAAATAAAATAAAAAAGGAATGATGAAAAACAAATATCCACTTCGATCTATAGTACTAAAATAATTTTATTATTTCCAAAAAAGAATTTTCAGTTCAAGGTTTCTGAAGAGATTTTACGTGATTATTATATTATCTGTTGTTCTAGTGTTACGAGGCTTATTCATCTTCATGAGGGTGAAAAGAAGCTGGTAACTTTTACGAGGAATAGTGGGGATTAGTAGGTAGGCTATAGAATATGACCCTGGAGATGTCAGTTAGCCTACTAGTAAGATGTACAATAAGGCATTATATTGGGCTGTTACATTATAAGAACTTTAAACATGGATATGGAAGTAAAATGTTAAAATTGTATTTTTAGTATGACAAGGTAAAAATTAAGGTCTTATTACGAGTAAAGTAGTAGGTATCTCTCGTAATAATTATGATATTTTGTACGGTTATTCGTTCGCGTATTATACTTCGTGAAAATACGGTTATTATATTCGGTTTTAACTTATATAGTTCTATATAGAACTGAAAGTTAAAACCGAATATAATAACCGTATTTTCACGAAGTAACTGTGATATCACAGTTACTTCGTGAAAATGGTTAACATTAATATCTTTAAAAAATATTTTAACTTGTCAGTCTTAATTAGAAATAATTGTTTAATTTATATTTTTTTTTAGTTGCTTTTTCTATCTTCTGGTGTAAAGATGATAGGTCTTTCGCTGCGACATTATGTCCAAATTTTGTACATGTGCTATGGTACTAGAGTTTAGGTTGATCTTTATATGTTCAGGGTGTAAAAATACCCCTAACGAAGCCAAAGTCTACGCATACACAGAACAACAATTCAAATTTTATTTTTAGGTATTATAAATAACTGTTATATTGTCTGTGTAATGTGTGTAGAACGGAATGAGTGGGAGTAAAGTCACTTAAAAATAGTTTGATAATAAAATTTGAACTCTGTAATGGTGCTTATTAATATAATTTGAAATCTGTAATGGTGCTTATTAATAACATTTAATCTGTAACGGTAAAAAACTTTTTTTTTTTTCGTCTTTGAACTTTTATAGGTCGATAATGAGTCGGATACCAGGTATGGCCCAATACAAAAAAAACTTCGTTACAATGGGAAGAATACGTGGCTCTTGGCTTCGTTAAGGGTTTTTTTATACCCGATATAAATATATCTCTATAGTTATTTATTGAACCACGCTCATTCACCCTTATGGGGTGAAAAGAAGCCGGTCTCCGTAGGCATTTTTGGCATTAGTAGGTAGGCTATAGAATATGACCGTTGAGGTGTCAAATAGCCTACTGGTAAGATGTATAGCAATATCTATACATTAAGACGTGAGTAGAAAACTTTGTACCCCTTTATAAGCATATTGCGCGCATGGAGGAGTGTGAGATTTGGCACAGTTAAAGTTTATATAGGGAAGGAGTGCAGAAAGCTATTATTTAATGTTTGTAACAGTTAAAAAAATACGAATACTAGGTGCAATTGTGTTATTTCAACTGTAACTAACATTAAATTTGATATTTCATAGGTATTGCAAGGAATTAAGGCGAACAACACACGCTAATAATATATTTGTACACGCAGACAACAGACGTAACACAACAAAAAAAAAATGCAATGTTTATAGATGTACAATATTTGACAAAAGAACCTCAATATCGTTCAAACTTAAAAATTTAATGCATTACGGTCGAATTTTGACCTCCGAGCGACCACAAGTATTTATTAGTCTGACTACGTTTATAGCTATTATCTCTGAAAATGGATAATATAATTTTTAATAATCGTCTACAAATGTTACACTTCTGTATGCTAACAACTCTGTATAACAATATTTTCCGTTTATTAGTTATGAATAAATGTTTCCATCTCAGTCAATGTAAGTTCACCTCAAAGGGGTGAAAAGAGGCTGGCAATCAGGGATGATAATATCTATGTAATTATCTTATATACGAAATAATTTCATATAATGGTCCTACCTTTCTAGTCCCAATCCCTTTATTGTACTCATCATTATGAACAACTTTTGAACAACTATGGGACCAACACTGAAATCGCGAAATAAAAAATCTGCTGTTCCCTATAAATAGTTCAATATTCGACTAATAATAAAAATTGTTCAATTATATAATCATGAGTACAATAAAGGGATCGGGACTATTCTTAAGGTCAATGCACATAAATGATCGAATCCGATAAGTATCCTAAAATATTCTGATTCTGATCTGGAATTTCATATACCTGCCTTCTGCACAATATTTAACTAAAACATAGCTTAATAAAAAAACATCGGGAAAACAACGAATTGCTTTTACATTAAATACATTTGTATTGAAAGCAAAATTAATTAATTTCATAAAGGACGTTGCCAGAATTCGGCCCAAATACCGCCCAGAATCAATTGTAACGGCATTAAACGGAACTGTCAGATTTTACTATGAGCAAAAAAAACCTTCGCTCCAGGAAAAAAAGTTATGTAGGTCGCATCGCAGTGGGGAATGGTGAATATTTTTATTAGGGAACTCGTCCAAAAAATAGCTTGTTCAGACATGCCACATGCTGTGCAGTATTCATTCTGTGGCTTGAACTCATGAAGCTCCTTACCTACCGTCACATATTTATTGATACCTACTGGTAACCACGTTTAAAAAGGAAAGCCGATGGGAATCGGGTTATACCCTTCGACACCGGTAGGTCATAACTTTTATTGCCTCTGTAAGACGCGATGTAGTGGTATGGTTATAGTTTTGTTATAAACGAATAGTAATATGACTGATACCAAAATATTTTTATCTCTCAAATACGATGACGAAGATGATAACTATATATTATTATCAGTTATTCAGTAGATTCAGTACTAATTACCGAACTTCTGCATTATTTTTGACAGATATCCTTGGTCCGATTTTAATACGGTTTGATTTCCAAACGTAACTCGACGTTAGTCATCAAATGCACATAGTCTCATTTCTGGGCGGCATTTGGGCCAAATCCCATAGGATTGGCAATGTCCTTTGCATGAGACTGAAATTGTTTTTACCACAAGCATACATTTTCTAATATCTTATAGAGTTGTATGAATATAGGCCCATATCGGGAAAAATGTCATGGAATGTGTTATTTACTTATAGCTATGTTTCGCGGTTATTTTTTTTTTCTTTTTGCTTGTCTCCTTTCTGCCCCACAGACCTTAATGGCGGATTCCATATATTATGTATATTCCTTGTAGTATTAATAATAGAAATAAGTATCTCTATTAAAGGACAGTTTCATAAGCTATACAATACATGGATATGTGAAAGAAAATTGTGAAGGAATTTGAAATCGAAATTGACACGAAGTGCAAATACACACGTCCTAGTGTCGATTTCGATACCAAATTATAATTATTTTTAATTAGCACCAAAGTTGTAATTTCTAGAGAACGTACTATTATTTAATCTGTCGTAGAAAGTACTTATTAATATAGCAAATGTGAAAGTTTACAAATGTCTTTAGATGTACAAATATTAATTCTCGCAGCCTGTATACATATTTTGATAGTATTCGCAGAGCTAATGAAAAAACTAAACAGGTTAAAAAACACTTCAGGAAAGTATCAAGCGAGCATCTTCGAGCCGTAATGACTTGCTATGAGATACAACCACATCTAAAAGTAGTTGGTCTTTCGGCAAGCTTTCATTCTGTTAAACTATTTAACAAATTATAAGGTTTTATTAAACTGTCATGGTCACTAACATTAGTATTAGAGTTCAAAACGGGGTATTTCGGGAACTCGAAACAATATATAAACATGGTAAATACCCCGTTTTGAACTCTAATACTAAAATAATTAATAATTAATTCTAATATTTAACAAATTACTCGTAAAGTCCGTTTATAATATAAACCAATTTAAACTTAAATTAAAATCCTTATTGCTGCAAAATAGTTATTACACGCTTGATGAGTTTCTCGGTGAGAAATTAGTAGAAAATAATTGCTAATCAGTATTTGTTTGACATTATTATATTCGTACTAATTGACATGATATTAACTGAATAGTATAAAGTAAAATTATTATGTTCAATTTTTTTTTGTGCATCTTTTATTTAATTTTCTATTTCAAATTAATACAAATGTCTAAAAAAATATTAGAATCTAAGATTATAATTGTTCTAGTTTTAGAAGGTAATTAATAATAATTTTAAAATAATTGCACATTATTGTACTAGTGATAGGTTAATAGGTAACGGACTTATGAATTTTAATGGAATAATAATTTTTAGTAAAGTTCGATTATGGTGATTATTGTGTAAAATAATTCGACACAATGTAAAAATTGTTAAGAAAATTAATGAAATGAAGATGTTTGTCAATAACAGACATTAATACATTGTACCAGCTACCGTGCCAAGAGTTCGCGTTAGGCCCGTAACTAGACAGATTTTCTGATAGAGGACCTAAATGCAACAAATATCCCTCGAACATACACGGCTACATTATCAAGCTATATACATTTCCAGTATAAGCTGGATTTCCAAAAATATTTCAATATCAGTACTGTAATATCTCAAAGTATTTTAAACATTATCTATTGGAAACCAATGAGTTGAACTTTTTTCGAGTGGTAGAGCCTAGCTGTAGTAAATCGTTGATTACATACATCTCATAAATGGGCTGGCTCGACCGGGGAGTACCACACTGTCACAGAATACCGGTGTTATGTAGCAAATTTGTGTTGCAAGGTTGCGTGCGGTGAGTGAAGAGTACCGGAAGCCCAACCCCTTCTTCCTCTCCTTCCCTTATCGGTGACTTCTATTTGCCCTCGTCTCATCTTTAAGATTGATGCTCTTGTCGTTGCACCTTACTCCATTGAGTTCTATCCAGAGCCAAATCTTTCAGTTCCCGGTGCGACACAATTTCCGTCTTCTCTTTTCGTTGGTCTATATATTTCCTCTTTGGTCTTCTTAATCCTGTGAACCCTATATCTATGTAAACTCATCGTCAGATACACTGGAACTGGTAAGATGTCCAAATAGAGCGAAACCTCTCAAGTCCTCGTTATCTTTGGCTCAGCAAAATATAATGAAACAAGTGTCGTAATGATATTCATTACAGTCGTAATTAGTTCTCATATTGTCGGAACAGTTGGAAAAAAACTTCTAAATTTGTATGTGTCAACATGATATATCGTGACAACCAGCGTCGTCTCTAGCTCGTGTAGCGCCCGGGTGCAAGCACTACCCTGCTCCCCCCATCCTTGTTGGAGTAGATGCCTATACATACAATTATTATATATTTCATTTTCATCATGTTTCGTGGTGCATCTTTCATTCACGACGCGGCTTGAACGCCTCGCGCCTTTGGCGGCGTGGACACCCATCACATCGTGACAATTTGGGTCGTAAAATGACGGTTTTAATGTTGAATTCACATTAAAATAAAAGACGTTTTGAAAGTGCCTGCAAAGGCCCTTTGACTTTGACGGGTGGGAGCGGCGGCGTTGGCGGCGACGCAACAAATTAGGTAGGAGGCGCCGCTCTTGGTGACTGTTCCGCGGGCCTTGCGGCGCCTCCAAGGACCTAGCGCCCGGGTGCACCGAACCATTGCACCCTTGGTACAGATGTCGCTGGTGACAGAGCTGTAGCTAACTTCCTTAAATTTACTTTTAATTTATTTACTTTGGAACTTTTTTTAATTGAATAAGTATAATTTTTCCAACTGTCACGATAATGAGGACTTCGATTGTAAAGAAAAAAGAAGTTAATAAGCAAAGAAAAAAGCTAAAACAAAGAAAAAATTTAAATATAAAGAGCTAATGTGCCAAAGGGGCCGCAGCTCAGCATAATGTCAGGAGGCAGTAACACTGGCCACCTGACGCTGGTTATCAGCTGCAACCCACGAGTGTCATACGTTCGAAACTATAAATATTATGTCTATAAAATAAATACTTAGATACATATTCACTTTTAAACTGTCATGGTAACTAACATTAGTATTAGAGTTTAAAACGGGGTATTTACCATGTTTACATATTGTATTGAGTTCCCGATATTTCGGCACTGTTGCGAGCGCCATGGTCACGGATAAACTAAAAGTATTTGCGGGTGGATGTTTATTGGCAGACAAAACGGTCTACCCTCCTTCTGTTACGTTTTGTGCGCTCGGGTCCGGTACCACTATCATTTAAGTCACTCGCAACGCAACTCGATTCTGTTTTCGACAAACGATACTCACTGTGTCCGCTCGCGCACTTCTCACGAAACTTTTCCTGTTCTTACACAATTCACATATTCACTTATTCCACTACACGCCTATGAGCCAAAGATAACGAGCACCTACGATGTTTCGCTCTATTTAGACACTTTAGGTGTTGTGTATCTGACAATGACTGCAGTGTCCCCACTTAGGGTATTTTTCCTTAAATTTAGGGGAATTTTTGTAGCTTAAGGGGATTTTTTAGGATATAAAATTATTTAGATGAAAAATGTTTAGGGGATTTTTAGGGGATTTTCGATTAGCTATAGAATTGAATGCATGATTACCTGTACTTGTACCCGAACGTAACTCGGTGTGTCGATGACAGATGTACTGTACTCTATCGCTAGCAACAAACAATAATATATCTTTCGCTTTCGCGCTCATAGATTTGTGTATACGCGGAAGGGAGATGTCGAGTGCGAATAATGCTGCTGCTATGTATGTGTGGCCGTTGCCGCGTTGTTGTTTCATTCTGTTGTGTTTAGGGGAAATATTTTGAAAAATTATTACTAAAATAATAATAATCATTTATTTATCAGACAATACAAATCCATATTTCTTAGTATACAAACACTTACACAAACTAATGTTAGTCTTTACGCTAGAACAACACAAAATACAACTACGCCGCTGTGGTAGATACTATGTTAACATTTAGAAAAAAAAAAAAAGTTGAAATCGAAAAAAAAATGTGTTTCATTCTTAGAATAAATGTTTAGTGGAAACCTTTTTGTTTTCGATTAAGAAATAACATGTTGTAAAATAATCATCATCATTCTCCTGCCCTTGTCCCATTTTTATTAGGGGTCGGCGCAATATGTCTTTTTCTTCCATTCATCTCTATCAGACGTCATTTACAATATTAAAAAAAAAAAGTATTTAATTCTTAGAATAAATGTTTAGGGAAAACATTTTGAAAAGTACCTAATTTAGGGAAATTTCAGGAGGAATCCGGGGAAAATCAAAATCAGAGGGTGGCAACACTGGATGACTGTACATATAAAGGTCTTTATCATAGAAATAGTGGGACTATATATTATCTCTATGGTCTTTATATACAGCTAAAATAAAACTGGCAGATTATAATTTTTTAATTTTTCGACCATTTCTTATTGTTTAATACCTCATTACAATAATCTTTATTTGGTTTGATTGAGTACTAATCTGAGTATTACGATAACTCGTGGCCGTGAGCGACCATCGTATTATTTTACTGTAAGTTCGTTCACTATCTTACTTTTAGGGAATTTTTAGGATTTTTAGTAATTTTTAGTTATTTTTAGGGAATTGATGAAGTCAGGTTATATCTTTCAATATCGGAAAATTAGTGGTGGGTATTTCATTTGAATATACAACGTGTATCAGAAATGTTTGGTCACACGTTTGGGTCGAGTAGGTATGGACGTATTGTATGGGACAGCTGATTATTTTTTTTCGATTACGATGTTGGTTCCATAGAGAAAGCTGTTCAGTTCAATGGTCTGATTCACACCCTTAAATATGACCACGCATTTCTGATACACGTTGTATAATGTTGTAAAATCGGCTAGGAAAGGTTAATTGCGGAGAAATATTTTGAATTTCATGGATATGAAAGTAAAACACACGAGTACTAATTATACAATATTCACTTTACAAAATAAACTATGATCTTTTAAAACTAACACTATGCATTGAATAAATAAGTCGCTATACCTATACCCATATATAACTATTATGCTCTTAAGTATTAGCTAATCACGGTATTTGGTTATCAAGCATATACTTACATAGTGTCATTTCAAATTGTATCGGTGTTAATTTTTATTGAATGTAGGTACTAGATGTTTTAAAGTTATAACTTAATATTATGATGTAATCACAATAGTTACATACAACGGGATATTGATTTTATCTTCAATAGATTGAATTGCCAAAATTGAAAATAATGTCGTTTATTGAAATAAATAAAATTGAAGTTACAATATATATTGTAAAGGAAAGTGAATTATCTTTTTAAATTATTTACAAAAATGCTGAGATATCTTCTTTTTAATAGAATTAATAATTATATTAACAACTTATTATTGTAACAACGTATAGGTACCTATCTTGTAGGAATTTCATGTTACATAAAAACAATATTCTTCAAGCGTGTTTCATCCTTTAACGAAATTAGTTTTTTTTATAATTGTAGATAACTCTGTTCAAAAATCGACTTTATTGTCAGCGGGTAGAGATTCTACCAAAAAAATAATGACTGGCTTTAAACCATTATAATTTTATGACAATTATATTCAGATCTTTAACTTTAAACCAAGTGAGATTGCTTTGGCATTCCAATTTTTGACGGATACAGACAATTTTTGAGCAGACATAGTATCTCGTAGAGGTTTCTTCTTCAAGATGAACACGTATTTATATCACAGAACTAGGATTTGTGTGTTAGGTTAGGCGCCCTTCCCGTTTAGGGATTTGGCAGGGTCAATGACTGTGGTTGTAATGAAAGTTCTTTAAAAAGGACGACTTTTATATTGAATCTGTCTTGGAATACTATAAAAAGTAAATCTAAACTATTTCTGAAATAAATTGTATTATTGGTGTAAACAGTGTTTTTTTTTAAACACCTATTTTCCCGATCTGATGTGTTACTCTCGTAAATAATTTCAGTTTATACACTATTATTATTATGACCCTGTAATGTCCCACTGCAGGGCAAAGGCCTCCCTCCCCTCTTTCCATTTCTCCCGGTCCATTGCGATCTGGGACCAATACACTTACCCTCCTCAAAATAACAAACCGGTGGTGTTAGGGATCCTTTTCGTAATCTTGATCCCTATCGTACCACCATCTGTTACAATTACAAAACCCAAAACCATCATATTTCTGGAACGTTTAGTTTCAAGCTTACACTAATGTCAATCAAATGTTTACAATGACATTTCAAAAATAAGAATGTTTTGTCTATTCCTTGCTGTAAGGGTACGTCCAGATCTGCCGAATGCGCCGCTCGCGAGCCGTTCGCGCACCGTTCGCGCGCCCGCCGTTCACGCACGGTACTGCATGCTAGGTACAGTGCGCGAGGCGCGCGAGCGGCGCGCGAACGGCTCGCGAGCGGCGCATTCGGCAGATCTGGACGTACCCTTACAGCAAGGAATAGACAAAACATTCTTATTTTTGAAATGTCATTGTAAACATTTGATTGACATTAGTGTAAGCTTGAAACTAAACGTTCCAGAAATATGATGGTTTTGGGTTTTGTAATTGTAACAGATGGTGGTACGATAGGGATCAAGATTACGAAAAGGATCCCTAACACCACCGGTTTGTTATTTTGAGGAGGGTAAGTGTATTGGTCCCAGATCGCAATGGACCGGGAGAATACTAAACATATAAGTATGTTTAGTATTGTTCTCAATTACAAAAGTTCGCCATCGTCAGTTACAAACTTGTTATTTAGATTATTCATCCAATGCATTCATTTCTCCAAAATGATGGATTTGCGATTATATGTATACTGACTAAGCTGAGTTTTGAATGCATTAAATGAGTTTACATTTCATAAACGTGAAGGTATTTTATTTATGGACTTTATAGACGTTATAATAGGTACGAAATTTCAATGTAGGGTTTAAATAATACTGCTGTAAGATCCATATCTTGGTAAGCAGGTATAAATCGAATACCTATCCATCTGAAGTAACTATTTCCGAGAGTAAGCCTATTACGAGTATAACTAAGTATTAAATGAATAGAGGAAATTAATCGTTGAAAGAAACTTGATCTGCAGAATAATTCCTTCCACGTTCAATAAAACTTAGTTAAAAATAGGTACTTCCGAGTGGTCGCAACGCAACTCCTTTTAACTGTCTGCCAGGAGGATCATGTTTTACGAAAGTAAGTATGTATATGTATTTTAGAACTAAATCGCTAATGTAAGACCGTTTCATTGCGGCCAAGACTTGGTTGCCGAAGCTAATTTGTATTTCCAAAAATCTAAATTTTCTGTGTTAATTGGATTAGAAAAGTTTAGGTACTAGGGCTCTAACCGCCTAGGGTGCAAAGGACGTATCTTTAGTAGTGATCATCACTCGGGGAGGCTACTTCCGGGCACCCAAAATGAAGATTAAGACAGTACAAATTAGAAATCTAAAACCGAATCATGAAAATTAAATATACTTTTCACCTCTTATCTGATGCGTTTCGTAAGTAAGTGCTAATTACGGCTGCATTTGGCTAATGAAAGTTGAGACTGAATTTAACCCGAAAAATTCATAAAACAGATTTTTCAACACTCTCTGAACATACAATTTAAACATAAAGAGAAATGTATAGGTACTGATTAACCGGCTGTCCGCGCGGTCACCGCCTTCGTGCCGTCGGACCGCTCTGCTCCGTGTGCCAATCGCCTTAGCACGTATGTATAAATGGTAAGTTATCGTAGTGGTCCGCTGTATCTATGTACGCTAATTATGGCTGCATTTGGCTAATGAAAGTTAAGACTGAATTTAACACGCAAAATTCATAAAACAATAGATTTTTCAACACTCTCTGAACATACAATTTTATACATTAAGAGAAATGGATACTGAATAACCGCCTGTCCGCGCGGTCACCGCCTTCGTGCCGTCGGACCGCTCTGCTCCGTGTGCGAATCGCCTTGGCACGTATATAAATGGTAAGTTATAGGTATACAATATACTCAATAGCTGAATCGATTCAGTAATAACTGTATTATCTGTTTCTCCTATTGTTGGTTTGAAAATCCTGTTAGAATTCGTCTTTCTGTTCTACGGACTCTAAGGCGCGCGGCGTAGGAATCGTAGCACAGTGTTTGTTTCTTGTTTTATGGCTCGTTACGTAGGCTGTACTGATAACTAGGACCAGTAGCTGTACCATAAGTTGGCAACATTATAAATATGGCGTAGCTACCAAATTAATATAGTGTTTTCGCTCTGTATCGAGTTAACTTCATTAGATTTCACGCACAGCTAACTTTACGCCTAATATAGCTTTTTCTTTCTAACTAAGTAAAAAGTCTGACAAAGTCTGGATGGAATGCCGCAAATCCGGACGAATATTAACCTGATAAACAATAGAAAGACTATTAGTTAAAATCTGTTGCTTAAACATAGGATTTCGCTTACGCTCTAACCTCAAAGGTCTGTGATTAGTTCTAAACATTGACATTATTATTAAGCTCAGTAGTTACATAACAAAATAATTATGATTTTCTTTACAATTTTTTGTTTGATGTCTTGAAGTCAGTGCTTCTAGATGTATCACTACATATATGAAAATGGATTTTTTATATTGCGCTCCGCAACCGTCCGCCACAAGTCGCAAAGTTTGTGTTCCATTGGTATCTAACAAATTCAATCTATGAAACACTGCAGATGCAATTTCGTTAGCTCCCTTCTTGTACTCATTTTCATTCGACGTGTATCTTTATTTAGCCTTTTGTTTTCTACTGATAATACTACTGAAAAATTATGTATATAAATCTCTACTATAGTAAGTTATTTGGTCTGGTATTTTAGGTAGGACTTGATTCTTTTGACAGTTAAAAGATAGTGTCAACATTCCATCTTGCCTCTCATTTAATAATTGGTAGATTTTTTGTGCTTTGCGTTTATGAACAGTCTTTTCAATCATATATTTGGTTTTAAGTGCTTCATTTTTTTCTCTCTTAATTTGCTCATCCAATTCCGTACACTTGGAACAGACATCTGTTCTTGGATTACCAAACCCAATATTGTATCGAGTGTTGAAATTTTTTCGCAAGTAGCGCTGTTTGACTGGGTTCTCTGTTTGTTCATTAAATGTTCGCCACAATTTTCTTATATTTAATGCCGAATCCAAATATTTCCTTTCTGTAGTAGTCCGACAATAGTGAGACTCTATGCACTTGAAAGATTCTATAAAATGTTTGACTTCCTGTAACTTTTGTATATTTTTGTGGGATGTATGGTCTCCGACTCTATTTTCTGTTACTAAACCACCAGTTTTTTTGTAAACTCCAACTCTACGGATTCTATTGCGTGGTATTTGCAATATGCCCAAAAATGACGATTGACTAACATTGAGATGTGTTAGAAATTAAAAAAAAGAAAAACTTTGTTGAATAATTTGCCTGGCGTACATCCTGTGTTCCTATTCTAGGACGACGACGTTGGACATTAGTGACATGATAAAACTTCTACAGAAAAGCATCTTGGGCTTGTTTGGTTTTTTATGCATCAGCCAAAGTTACGCTTTTGCATTCGTAAATAGCTTTTTTATTATGTTGATATGCAGGTAATTCGGGTAGATATTTTGCAGAATACCTTAAACAAAAGAATAAAAACCGTTAACAAAAGCATTTAAGGGATTATAACAGCATAGCATAGCATTGCAATAGCATTAAAATAAAATGTTAGTAAAAAAATCTTACAACCATCCACGAAACAAACATTGAAAAAAAAAGCTAAGAAAACTTTTGAAGACCCTATCATAATAGGCAAAATACTAGTGAATTATTTGTTACATTTCTGTCTTTTCCTGCACTTGCCGCCACTGATCTACATTCCTAGCACGTTTTCTGGCTCGTCCTGCACCAGCTGGTGTAATATTTTCTTCCATTACAATGGTAATTATAGAAAAAACTCAAAAAATACAGACGCTATCTTCAGTCGACTTACTATGAAAAGTAACAGATTCGCCATGTCAGTAATTTTGAAATGGCGCCTTCTGATTGGTCGATTGTGACATTGGTGGATTTGCTTCTAATAAATTTTGGATCAAAGCGTTTTTGCACTTGAACACTATTTTCAAAGTGAATTTACTTGTGGCTGAGGTGGATTTGCACTTTATTGTTTATGGCATAATGTTGCAGCTTTCAAGTGCTACAATTTGGTATAACCAGTTTAAAAAATTGCAATTTTGGATTGAAGCGGTTTTGTTTTTATACCCCCCACATAGAGAATGGTGTCTGTAACATCGGTCTGTAGTAGGAAAACTCTGTAGTACAGATCACCAAGTTCTCCACATTGTGCAGTCAACAAAAACAATGAGCTTAAAAATATTAAGTATGTATTCCTAAAAATATACTTACTTTATCCAGGCTTAGGACTGGCAGCTAGTCTTTTATTCATGGCCAGCTGGCGTATTTAAAAATCGATTCTATTCACAGTTTTGTTATTTTTATGAATATTATTTGAAATTGTAATTTAAGAAAAGCATTTTAGAAACTTTGTCATCTTTTAGCATTGTCCGATTCAGAATATGACCCGCTTCTGAAATAACGCGTTCGTATGGCACAGATGTTGCAGTAATGCAAAACCTTTTTTTAATATATTGGTACAATATGGGATAAATTCCTTTTCTGCTTTTCGACCAAATAAGGAATCATGACTCTTGGGTAGCATTTCATCGCTCAAGTATTTATCCAGTTCTCTGTTCTCTGATTCCCGCCGCCATTCAATTTCGCAGTCTGAGATGCAGACCCAGTTCAGCATCAAAATCGTCCCATAGCGAGATCTATTACCACTGTCCGGGGTGGCTGCTTGTCCATCCCTGGTGGACAATGTCACAACTTTTAAAAATAATTCCCACTGTCCCCGAGGGGTGGCCAGTGAGAATCATTAATAAGATAATTCACTGGTACACAGTACTGGTGGTGGTGGACACGGCTATAACTTTTTCAATCATTTACAATGGCCACCTCTGGTGGACAGCGCCACTATTAAAACCAACATTCTCTTTCGACACTGTGTATGGGACCTGCATTCTAAATAGAACTGAAAAAACTATCCAGCGGGTACAAAATGCTTGTGCGAGATTCAGTTTCAATGTCCCTCCACGATCTCACATCACCCCTTTCTTAAATAAGGGAAATCTGATGAAGATGTCGGCACGCAGAAGGCTTCATCTGGCTACTCTGCTATTTGATGTTGTTCTAACGAAGAAACCAGACTATCACTATAGTAAGCTATCTTGGTCGCGGGAATTTAACAAGAAAAATACAAGGGCATCTGCTTACCTTCTAACAACCCAAAGACATAGAACTGCTAAGTTTCGTGGAAGTTTCAAGTTCGCTGCTACTCGCTGCTGGAACGACCTGCCGCCTCCTTTTCGTGCTATAAAAACAGTTAAAAATTTCGTACTACTTTCAAACAGCACTTATTGTGTACACAAAAAGAGCATTCATAAATCTTAATTAACTTACCCATGGTCTGCACGCAATCGGTAATGATGACTAGGAGCGAAATGTGTCAGCGAACTCTCCAATTATTACGATTCAGCATTTTGTTAAAACTTTGTATAACAACCTTTTATTCCGTAAGTACTGTTGTAGTATTGTCACGCGACTACCGACACAACAAAATATCCACCCAGGTACACTGTGAGTGTGACACGCTTGACGCTTACGTAGTACGCACTCACACTCAAACACCAAGACACCATACATTTTTCACTTTTCTATATTATTTACATTTTATTAATAACTCAGTCGTTCACAGTTTTTGAGTATAATAATATTATATTATATAAATAATATTCAAAGACAGTTTTTTATTAATTGATAGGCAGGTGGGTACACTCTGTTTTGTTTTGTTTTTCGCATTTCGGCCCACAGATTACTAAGGCGATTAACACACGGCACCGCGCGCCGCCGCGGAAGGCGGTGGCGGTAAAGCGGATTTCGTAGCGGTACCCCGCGCGGTAAGGCGGTTTACGCGCCTGTCCGCGCGGTTGGATTTAACGCGGATTTGACCAGTTTGATCACAGACACTGGCAAGAATGGACGCTGAAGCGGTGGCAATAATCTGGCTTTTATGGCGTAAAAAGAAATTAAAAAGAAGATATTGGGTTCATCCATTTTTACGAAGCAGAACACTAAATAGGACATTCATGTTATTCTATAAAAGTTTGAGAAAACACGAAGATATAGCATCATAGCAGTCCCATATAGCAGAGCGACTTTCAATCTCCGAAATAAACTTTTCAATATCAAAATCAATTTTTAAATTGCAACACATCCTGCACACACGATGATTCGCGCGGTTATGCGGCGCCCCGTGTGTGATGCACCGCCCCTCCGCGCGGCCGGCCGCGCGGAGGGACGGTGGCGGTGAGAGCACCGCTCGAACGCGCGGTCAGGCGGTGTACGTGTGTTAGGCATCGACGGATTTAATAGAGATCAATGCGACATGAGATCCGCTTCACCGCCAACCGCGGCGGTGCGCGGTGCCGTGTGTTAATCGCCTAAATGGGTAGCATATTGTTTTGGAACTGGCCACAGACTGTTTGTGTCCGGCTGTGTTCCGAGTCGACCCGACCGATGCGGTTCCTGCGCGTACGCGTCCCTTCACTTGTCTTAGAGTTTAGACAAATGATGTGGAAGTTTCTGGCGGCTGGCTTGGGGCTCGTTTACACGGTTGGACACTGCTTGCATTGCAAAAATTTTACTGTCTGTTGTTAAATCACTTTATTTTTTATATTTCACTCGCACAAATTTACGTAATAATACTAAGTGTAGGTATGTATAGTGTATTTGAAATGTTATTTGAAGTATCATTAATTATTACATTCTTTAATTAGTATTACCTATATTTATTTTTGTATCGTGGTTGCCCGTGGCATCACTGCAACGGTCCCATCAGAATACCAGCGCTGTGACATTTTCTATTTCTAAATTTCACAGCTGCAGCATTATGCTGAGATGGGGGGGTCATACTCAGAAAAAATGCACATTTTAAATTTGTAACTATACTGATAGGTTACGATACTGAGAATCTCCGTTACGAAACTGATGTCATAAGGTATAGTACATATGGATGGGGCGAATAAAACACGTGAATATATTTGGCATACGTCTTATTCAGTTTAATTTTTAAAAAAACTTCGGTAATTCAATTAGCAAATTATTATTTTTTATATACAATTAAGTAGCTATTTAAAACTATCAAAACGAGTTTCAATATTAATATTATGAGAACATAAGGTTTCTTAATCGTATATTAAGAGTATTTAACAATCACAGTCACCCATATTTTTTCCCAACCCAAATTTTTCCGAATTAATGAACAAATTTTAATGAAACTTACGTGAGTAAGATAAATAGATACATAGTACCTAATATATAATCTAAAAACTTAGAAACAATATGAAGGCTAAATTAGAACGAATTAATTTAGAAGCTACATTAGATGCCATGAGTGTGACAACACTCGTAACAAATATTTATTTCTTCACAAAATAAAATCTTAATTTAAAAAATCACAAATATTAATAATGTGGAAGGAACATATTCAGAGGATAATTTCCCCTACTTTATTGGTTTAGTACTGGGAATTTTTGTTCTCCTCAATTAGTTCTACTATTCAGCTGGATAGCTGAATAGTATAACTAAGAGAATAGTAAGACCCAACAGGTCTAAGTCACCATGACGTTATCTAAATCTTAATCGTAAGTTTTATCTGTGTTTCGAAAAAAATTTAGATAGAACTAGTGGCTAGTTGAAACTGTTTGAATTAAGCAGTAGAAATGGTGGGATTGAACCAAATTAATGCATAAAGTTGAATACAATTATTAAAAATATCAAAATTTGAGTCATCGTCACTGCAATCGTTACTATTATTTTTAAACAAAGATATGTCATGGTTAGGATCAATCATATGTATGGACGAAAGGTGAAGTAAAATTAAAGTATCGTTGATTGTCTGGATGCAATCGGATATCCGACAAAATCTTTACTTTATTTTTGGGTTTCATTCTAATATCAAGTGATATTGAGTCACTTTGTTCATTAACATAGGGACTATCGTCACTCTCAGCATAGACGACGTTCACGTTCACTATCAGAAGAGTCGCAATCAAATCGTATGTAACACTTCTTACTTTTCTTTGGTGGCTTATTCTCTTTTTCTTTTGAGCCTTTTTTATATTTATCATGCGTTAATTTTTGTTCCTTATGAGTAGTGTTCCCTAGAGATACCGGTGTTTTATTAACTTTACTAGTTTTTATTATACCTGTGGTACCAGGCTCAAATATTTTCCGAACATTATTTGATTTCTTTTCTTGTATTTTAACAATTATTTTTCTATCATTATTTTCTTTCTTCCTATTACAAATCTTTGGCGTTGCAATACTTATTTTTCCGTCTACAATAGCTAGAGTCTCGGTATTTTTATGGGCTTTCTTAAACAGATTATGCATTTTAACGTCAAAACAAGAACAGTTACCTCTATCATCGCCACAAAAACAGCTAACATGTCTATGTTTTATTATTCCAGGCTCATCGGTGGTTATAATTTGATGGACAGCCATAGTTCCTACTAAACAATATAAATTAGGTACGGGACATGTTTCCTTTATAGCGTTTATATCTGTATCTGACACATAATACAGTGTGACGTTTGTCTCTTGTTTAAGCAGTATAAAAGCCTCAATGGCATTCGGAACATCTTTCCCGTATCCCACGTGCATATCTAACGCCCACCATTTTTGGTCTCGTCCAGGTTGCTTTAATTATTATTTTTAGTTATTTTTGTTTTTTTATTTTTGTACTTTTGTAATTTTATTTGTTCCTGGTGACTCCAGAATAAAACTGTTTTCTTTCTTTCTTTGTCCAACCCTGGCTGATAGACATTTTTTGAACTGTAATGAACTTACTGAACTTAACTTTATTCAACTTTAATAATAACTTATATCTTAAAAACGTAATAAAAATTACGTTTAAATTTTTTATATACTTAATCAAAAACAAAATTAAATACTTGCAATAGTAATTTACCAATCATTGCAATATTAATTTCTAATCATTTCCAGAAATTGTCCTACGGTTATTTGGCCATTTACAAATTCCAGTTGAGTTTCTTGAATATACTGATCACTGAAAATAATTATATTTATTTTTTCGTTTGTTAGTATTCACTATATTTTGGCTCAGCTGAATATTTCGCACAACGAAAAAAAATGCGTCTTCTTGAATAATGTTTAAAGCTTGCAGCATGTTTGGTTTTTTACCTATTGCTTTATTCAGTTTATGGTGACATCCTTCAACAGCATTAGTCGTGCGATGCTTTTCCCCAAACATACACCATACTTTTAAGAAGTAATCTGTCATCCAATCTTCTACGTATTTCCCAAATTTAGAAACATTTGCATCTGTAGTATTTCTGCGGGTTCTATAAAGTCATCCGTTTTTTATTTCTGTCTCTGGTAGTAATGCAAGTCAAAGTCAAAGATTTTTATTTCAACTTGGCCTTTGCAGGCACTTTCAAAACGTGGTGATTCTAGGCGCACGGTTCCAAGTGGGTTGGTCCTGGAGAAGATACCGGCAAGAAACTCCATGGATACTCTTTTCATAAATCAAGCTTACTACACAACAAATGTACCATACCGTAGTCAATGCTACCTCTCGAATTTTAAACATATCTTCAGATGTTGTAAGTTTTAAATCACGCCCTTTACTCCATATCGCTTTTTTGAAATGTGTATAACATCCTTTCAATATTGCTGAAGGAAATGATGATCTGATGGCCTTCATAGCTGCTTTCACAAAGTCTATTGTAAATTTTCTAGGTTCCCATTGTGGAATCTGACTTTTAATCAAATTAAATAACATAGTGTAAGACTTAACATCTCGGAAAGTCATAAAGGCGTAAATCAATGGGATTATGTTGGTACTATTTTAGCGATGCTTTGGATGTTGCAGCCACAGGTTGAGTGACAGTTTCAGCGGTAATTCTAGATGTTGATTCCGTGGAAACCATCTCAGTAGCTGTATTTACTAGACGTCTTCTTAGGGCCGCAACAGCTATTTTAAATATTTCCTGTTCTCTGAACGCGAATCGTTTGAAACGCGCGTTTAAAATTGTTGCTTTGGTGTACAAAGGGTTGGATGCAATATTTTGGAATCTATCCGAAAACAGACTGCTGCTTTAGGGTGTCCAATAATAATATTATTGAACAGGAAATCCAGTGTCTGCATTAATGTGTTTGTTGACGTGTTTTATCATTATTTTTGTTAACACAATTATTACTTTACTTAGAGTAACATTCGTTTCTGAACTCATTTCCACTGTGACGTTATAAAATATTTCTAATATTTTAATCGATATCTCAACTATTTCCAATCTTCCGTCGTCAACATTTCCAGATTTGTGCCGAGTATTGCCACAGTGGAAGTTATGGTCTTCTTTAAAGTAAGAAACTTAACATGTCGTATGTCGAGTTCCAGTCTCTGTAAGACCCATTTGTTGTAGGATTTCTTTTAATTTAGCTAATGCTGATGAACTTCTTTTAAAATATTCTAAAATTGACTTCACTTTAATTATAGTGTTTTTAATTTCTTTTAAATTAAATTTTCACAATGGGCAAAACATCCGATGTGTTTCCAGCCACCCATCCTAATAGCAGCCGAGATATTGGCGGCATTGTCACTCACTACAGCAACGACTTTATTTTGTATTTTTCATTCGGTAATTTTTACCTGCAAAGAATGGTACCGCTTTTCTGACGTTTCTCTTTTAAAGAAAGAAAGCTATCTAAAAGATCATGGTCTCATTTTATTATTACTATCCAAATAATGTGCGGGGAGAGAAACAAAATTAACATTGTTGATCGACGTCCAGGAATCTGTAGTTAGACAGAAAGCCCAGGCGGAGTCTAAGGCAACTGGAACTTTTTCCAAACATTCCTGATTTTTTTTTTTGGTAAAAAACTGTTTGATACTGTTTTTCTTGTGGGTACACTGTAACCAGGAATAGTCATAGTGAACAATTCTTTCATTTCTGGTTGTTCAACGAGCGAAGATGGATGATAATTTTTAATAATTAGTTTGTTTATTTGTTTATCGATCTGAAAGAAAGAAAGAAGAAGAAAGAAAAGAACATTTATTCGGCACAGACATATTGACAACATAAGAGAGAGAAGATAAAAAAAATAAAAAATAAAAACACATCAAAAGTTGAAAAACTAAATAAAATATTTTTAAATAGGTATATGTAGCCAGCTCAGCATTTGATCTCATTTGTTTTCTTTATAGGCACAGGTCTATGTATAAATTCGACCATAGTGGATTGTTTACTAAGTCCCATTACCGTTAGGTTTCCCACGGGCAAGAAAATATGTTACTTTGAAACGAATTCATTTTGAGTTATTACTAATGACGTAGATGGTACTGGATCTGCGGCTGTTGATGATTGCTACTGTTGACTTTGAGTATTCTGTTGTCTGCTTAGGTGTATTTGAATAGTAGGATGTTTGAGTATCATATCATTTTTCCGATGGATTTATTGGGTACATAATAATTTGTGCACAATAACCACTTATAGCTTTATTGTGCGCGAGTTCACTAAAAAGGTTCCACAATGAACTTCTGTTTCTTATTGGATGCATTTTAATAATAGAATAAGAAAATAAAAAAATAATGTCTTAGCAAGGTATGAAGGTGTTGTTTACCTGTGAAATAAGATAAAACCTTTCCTTTAGAATAAATAGTTTTAATCAGCAAAATACTAGCAGAAATTTTAAATAATGACAACAGATTGTCAGCTCTGATGTGCAATTTACTTTTTATCCATAGAAACTTCAAACAGTTTCTAATATTACGACATTCATCCAGGCTGAAAAGGCAAGCTGCTCTGTTCAGAACGTAGTCTTCAACCCGGCTTGGTAATCGACGTTCCCTTGATGGCCTACCATCTTGTTCATCTATAGGTTGTTCTGTAGCTGGAACTGTGTCAACTGTCTGTCTGTTGATCTGTATCGTTCAAATCGAGAGAATTCTGAGAATCGTAGAAGTCATGTTCACTTGATTCCTCATCTCTTTAAATATCTCAGGTGTTTCCTGGAGTATCTGACTATCTTATCCTAATGGTGCAAAGTGGCGGTTAGAGATATTACCTAGATTCTCGACTGTCTGCAAGACGAACTTAGGAATAATCCGGGTTTACATGAAGTAATATTACTTCTTCAACGACTGGTTGATATTTGTTCGTACGATTAAATTTTAGCATTAGGACGTGTTTTGATTCTGTCAACCAAGTAGACACTCCATTAGACGATTTCCTGGTGTGGGTAAACATCCGTTTGTGTGGTGTACAATGAGTAGCTGTGCACAACAAGGACCGTATCAAATGTAAAGCTTGAGGAAGAACTTGTTCCTAATTTTCTGTTGGTTGATTGCAGGAACGCAAAGCCATTGAGGGCTACCGTTTTTGGGCTCACTAGTTCGCGCCATTGTCGACTCTGTCGAGTAAAGACCTCGAAGTATGGCTGTCAAAGTTTCTTATTACGGGCGTAAAAACAAAGTTTACATTTAAATCCAATGACATTTTACAAATAGACGGGCCATACACCAACAGTAATACACTCCAAAACGGCATAAATTTTACTACATAATATATAGATACAGTGCGTGCAGAAAGGGAAGAAAATAAAGCCACCATACGCCATATCAGTTGTTTTGTTAGTCAGATTTTTAGTTACGTCATTACGTGCAGTGTTACCAACTCTCAAAAATATTTACCCCCAAAGCTCAAGCTAAAACCCCCAAAAACAAAAAAAAAAAAAAACAAAAAAATTTGTTTTTACTACTCTTTATTTATAAATTATTTATTACATCAAATATAATTTCTTTTTCATCTGGACATTCAGATTTTTTAAAATCATACATTTTTACATTGAATATATTTAACATTTTAGGGGATGGATCAAACGTCGTGCAAGATCCACCATTTCTATTTAATGTGAATCGGACCATCATCAGGCCAGGCTTTGCAACATGTCGATTGCTAATCTATTCCGCAACTTATTTTTGACTACATTGTAGATTGAGAATGCGCGTTCGACACTTGCGTTTGAAATTGGAACTGTAACAAATGCTAGTCCGAATTTTGAAACATTTTCAAAACGCTTATATCCAGCTGCGTCGCAATCATTGTAAACTTCACAATAAAAGTCAGCTGAAGTAGAAGTATTCGTCCATGTTTTATTACTCAATTGTAGCCATTCAGACTCAATATCATTTTTGTTGCCATAGATATGAGTTCGCTGAATGTGATTCAATATTGGTTTTATATCCGGTTTGACTTGAGATGTAGCAACCTTTGGGTGCAAATCAGCAACTATTTTTAACATTGATAAATTATCTGGAAGCCTTTTATGAATCTGCTCGGCCAGACAACATAAAAATATCTTGCATCTTTCCCTGACATCCAACAAATCCTTTTCTTCAAGTTCAAGTGATATGTTTTGAAATTCAAAACCGAAATACATTGATGCTGTATGCATCAAATGCTCCTGGAAATTAAAGTTTACCAGTTCAGAGTCCACCAATTTCTCCAATTGTGAAGTCGTCTCACCATGTTTTTGTATAACAAAAACAAATCCTCAAATAATTTAATAGGCTCAACATTGTCACTTTGAAAAAGTTTTACTTGAGTTACATTTTTTAATTCATTTAAAAAAAAAAACAATAAAGCTTTAAATGGAAGCCTCCTCATGATATCATAAAGCTGTTTTGCCATGTAACATTTGTCATCGGATTTAGCAATCGAAAAGAGCAGCTTTAATTCCTCCCACTGCTCCAATATTGTGTTAATAGCCTGATAGCGAGCGAGCCAGCGGGTTCCGCTAAGTCCTTGTTTTTTTTTTGGATCCTTGTTAGCATTCATAGTTTGAAATAACGTTTTGTAGTGGTCTAAACCTTTAGGGCTGTATGAAAACCAATTATGGGTTTCTCTTACAAGAAATTCCAGTTGGCGTGGTAATAATTCAGCCGCTTTTTCCGCGCATAAATGCAAAGAGTGGCTTACACATTTAACAACAACTAAATCTGGCAGTTCTCTTTTTAATACAGCAGTCACCGAATTATGTTTTCCAACCATGACGTTTGCTCCGTCAACGCCGATTCCGATTATATTTTCAATTTTTAAGCCATCCTTTTTAAGTTGATTTACAATTGCTTCATGTACACTTTTTGCGTCACATTCTATTATCTTTAATAATCTATAGAAAGTTGAGACAACTTGCTTTGTGTTGTGTGAAAAAAAGCGCACCATAATGCATAGCACTTTTTGTGTAGAGAGATCAGTGCTCTCATCGATAATAATCGAATACGGAAAATCTCCTATCTCTTCAATTAGAGCTTCAAGCATTGATGGACCAAGTACATTTTTTTATTAACATTGAGCACTTAGTGCGATGAATTTTTAGGTTTTTCAGGGCATCTGATGAAGGATCCAACTGAGGAAGTATATTACTCAAATGATCTACTGTTAACAAAGAACAGTGCTCGGCGATAAAAGCAGCGATTTTCAACTCGGCGATTTTTGTATTTTCCGATAAGGCTGGTTTATATATTTCAGATATAGATTTAGTTCCCGTTGCTGAATTTTCCCAGGCTGTGTATTTTTTATGTTTGTCAGTTTTCGCGTGACTAACCAAATCTTTTTGTGGGCTTTCAACTCTACATGGCAATATTTACAAGTCGCCAATGTGGTATTCGTAGCATGAGGTGTAAGCCAACCTGCAATAATTTTTTTATGTAAAAACATTAAAATATAAATTTTAGGTATAGACACATGAGGTCAGTACCTATACAGATATAGGTAAGTATATAAGTAAATCACAGCAAATAGAAAAATAATCAATCATGAAAATATCAACACCACGCAATTTTTTATAAGTATTTTAGAGTATATGTATAATTATGAATATGTATGTTTAAGAATATAGGTAATTATGTCCACACCAAACAATCAAAAACTCTGGAAAAAAAAGCATTCTCCAACACCTGTACTGCCCGACGAATCCACCCAAAAATCATAATATTGATTGTGTACCTAATTAAAATAAAATACCTTTTTTGAATTTTATTGAAGAACGTGTACTGCTGTAATTCGATGACGCCGATGATTCTATAGTAAAAGATCATAAATATTGAATTTAATACTGTCTATCTTGATCATTTATAAATTACAAAAATGTAATAAAAATTCGTTACCTTTTAAAACTGGATCTGTTTCCCAAGTCTTCGAGTACTTCTGACTATACTTCTTAGTTTTAGATTCTTTAGGCATTATTAACAAATTACTTGTTAACACAGCAGTACATTAACAAAACTGAATTAAATATGTAAACAACAATCAACGTACTTATGAATTTCCAGCACATTAATAACCACCAGTCCACAGTCGGTCACCGAGTAGTTGTAATATATTATTTAAATATATTTGTAATAGATGTCGCTACAGTGTGCCACCCACAAACTTATCTTACCCCGTGACCAAAATTGGAACTAATGTCACCACGGAACAAAAATGACGTCAAAATAATAATAATGAAGAGTAAAAAAAAACCCCCAAAAATACCCCTAAACAAATAAAACCCCTAAAAAAATCCCATCCCACTTAATTAACCCCTAAATTTGGGGGGAAAACCCCTAAGTTGGGAACCGTGATTACGTGGCATTACTACTTACTGCATTCTAGCTTATGTGACGTAGCAGTCAGAGGAATGTGGAACAAAGTGGATACTCGATTTTGATATAGTTTAAACTAAGTATACAGAGAAGTAACAGTAATATTGGATTCTTAAAAATATTCATCTAGTATTTGGAACTGCAGTTATTGACTCAATAAAGCTAAATGTAATGTGAAATTTTGAAAAATAATCTGAACAATTGAAATGAACCAAATAACATAACATCAAGATAGACGATAGGATGTCATGAGATATTTTATATACCTTCAAACAAACTTAATTTGTTCCTCTTTTATCTCTAAATAATATATTCAACATTACATTAACTAAATATTTAAACTATGAAAACTTAAATCTATTACTAAACAAATATAATTAAATATTATGATCTACAAATAAAAAATCTCTTCTAGCGCACCACTGCGGGGTATAGTGCCTAGGAGGCTGGCAGCGTTACCGCGTTGGATGGCTAAACCGATTCTTTGGCCGAGGTAGCTGCCAGCTCTCTTGTCGCCTGTGGCGTCAATGAGGCGCGACGACAGTTTCTTTAAAGAATTGTCGCGCCTCTGGCCCCCACGGACCCGTGGTCTCAACGCCTAACTGTACAAACATGAAACCCTCACCGAGAGTCGCATATTTGCGCCGCTTGGCGCTTTCCGCCGAAGCCGCCGCCGCACCCGCGCAATTGGAGGTGGAGTTGATGTGAGATGGGGCAAGTGTGTCGGCACAAGTTGCATCCCACACCAACGATCTTCCCATGCTCCAAGGAAGGATAGAAGGATCTTTTTGTCTCTTATAATGAGTTTTAGAATCTGTATTACTTTTGTGAGCGAAATGTAGACGAACACTAATATTTTTTTCTATTATAGCGCGGATAAGGTGTAGCCTATGATTATTCGTTGGATATTGCTCTAGGGAATGAAAATTTAAAGATCCAAATATGTTATTAAACGATTTTAAAATAAGGTTTTTTATAATTTCGATATCTTTGGGATCGGGAAGGATTTTGTACCCCTTTTCTTTTATGTGGTTTTTAATAATCGCTTCTGACCTCAAGCAAATTTTCTCTCGTAATGGTGATCCCCGATTATAGCAGAAGTACAGGTTTGGCCCTCTACTTAAATATTATCATCCAAGATGATTGTTGCTCGAAGTAGTCCTTCGCAATTGATTGTGTGTGTTGTCTGGGCAATTGTTACAAATTCAGTAGATACGTCTTTTCTGAAGCAGCAATTTATGAAAAAGTTATAATTAATAATGCTCCTCGAGCGTCCCGAGTCAATTAAAGCACCACTGAATTCTTCAGCCTTGGTGGTGCAGCTGCAGTGATAATAATCCCATTTAAGCTGTTTTCAGTACCTAGGCCCGTCAGAAGTAACAACAGGGTTTTTCTTAGGGCTCCTGCATACATTTACAACATGACCTTTTTTTTGACAATATTGACATATCTCGTTTTGTGCGGGGCAGTTGTCGCGGCGGTGGACCTTTCCTCCTTAGAGTATTCATTCAGAAAAAGCATTGTTTTGGTTCATACAACGCATTCTGTTTTCTTACAGGTTCGGATTTTGGTTTTGTGAAATTATAGTCTTTGGTAACAGTAGTTCATTGTGCAATATAGGCCATTTTGTAGACTGTATATCTGGATATTTCCACGTTTTATTGCGATTAAAACCTTTAATGTCCACTACGCAAAAATAGCAGTCATCGAAATGATTCTTAGACTCCATCCAGATCATAGGGATACCAAAATCTAAACCGCGGCGTTCTCCTTACTTCCACAAACGTAAAGACTCAACACACAATTTACAAACCTTATGAGGAACCCATGATTTATCTAGTTTTTCAATATGTAGTCCGAAATAAGCAGTATAAACCTCCTTCACAAAGTCGGTGATATTTCGTGTCTGTTTTATTGTTATATATACACCACAAATGTAACAAAATACATCAGGGCTATATTTGCATTTTCTTCGCGATGAACTCATATTTCTAAGGACAAAAAAATAAATTAGATTAAAAATTATATAAATAAACCAAAGTATTAATCCTCACATTAGAAACTTACCCAAATGCGCGTCGTGCTTCCTCCAATCTTGTTAAGTAACTGAGATGTCTGGCAGTTTCACGAAGTGAGGAGTGCGGGGATCACTTGCACAATCACGTGATGTATGTATGCGCGAAATAGATGCGCAGAAAGCGAATTTTAACCAGAAACCAAACGCTTATTAATAACCCGCGTTCCGAAGAGATGACGTAAATTGTACATTATTTAAAATATTAAAGATATACCAAAATCTTAAAAACTAGAGCCAATTCAGTAGATATTATCATGAACATATTCCTACACTCTATGCTTGAAATTATAGAAATCCGCAGAGACATGTAGGGCAACAATTTTTTTTTTCTTTTTGTTCAGCTTTTTTATTATTGCTCCTCCAGCTGCCAACCCCAAACACTTTTTGATCGGCGATCGATGGTTGTCAAATGGAAGCAACTGTATACCACAGTGGCTGCATCTGCGTATCAAGTAGTCGATTTCTTAGTTGTGAAAATAAAATATTTACTGCTAGTTGTCGGTTGCTTGTATCCAACACAAGACAGTAAAGTAGGTATCTACGTTTGCGAAGCGCCTAAACCATTCCATCGAGTACCATGTATGTGGTAGAACATAGTGTACATTCAATATAACCTAAGACCGCTGTAAAACCTATGTTTCACAAATAAAGGATAATGATTATGAATAAAGTCTCAGCTCATCTTGATTGACCGTTAGGGTTCATACAAGCACGGAACAGTACGGTATACGTACGGTACTGTGTTGAATCTCTGGTGGAAACAAACACGTTGTTTATTCCTACATATTGTTATATCGTATTATTCCTATGACCATTGCGATTTATGCGCGGCGCGGAACTCGCGCATCCCTAGATAATCTAGATGACGTGGCGCGTCATGAGTGGCTGTAGTGGAGGAACGGAGTCGATCGATACGATATTGCATTGATCGGCTACTTCAGACAATATAACAGAAATTTATATTAAAAACGGCCGTTTATATAAAAGTGCGCGATAAACGGCAAATTATGGCTTAAACGTCTGTTTTATTGTTGTTTCGCTAAATAGTTCCATTCGAGGGAATGTTGGTAGATCTGAACTTGGTGTTGATTCCATAGATATTATTGTAATACAGTCATATTTTTATATATTATGTATAGGATTGGACTGGTAGCACAGGTTACCTGAACAAGTAGTTACTGGAGGTACCTTCGTGCCATAAGCTTTTGCCCGCAACTTTATCTGCATGGATCCTGGATTTTTCCTATAAAAACTTAACTAATAATGTCCCCGTGTCACTAGACTGACCTAACAATAAACAGTTTTTTTTTTCAAAATCATTTGTATATTTCGTGTGATTTCTCCTCACAAACAATCATTACTGCTTTATAATCAGTAGGCAATATTATATAAAATTATCTATTTCGACTGCCTAATTTGTCTAGGTCGAAAAAGCGACCGATAAACGTGAGTTCCCGGGGTCGATTGCCGGCTCGGGCAAAGTGTTCTCTTCAACCTATATTTAGAGAATAAGACGTGATGCTGTTATGTTAATATATGTTACTTAGGTAGCTATTTTCTAAATGCTTAAAACTATAGATAAATATATATAGTAATATATGTAGGTATATAGTATATTTATCAATAAATAGATATAGAATTATCTATGCTAAAAACATCCAATCGAGACATCTATTGACAAACTAGTATTAAAGTTCACGGTTGCATGCCATGCAATAAAAGGGGTAGAATGCTTCAGAAGTATGTGACAACAGCGATGGAGAGGTGTTGTCGGTCTTTGATAGATGTCGCTACATGTATCATTTTGTAGCGGTCATGAAGTTAAATATAAAAGTGGAGCTATCACTCTTCAATACCTAACAGAAACCGACATTAACCACTCATAAGTAGGTGTATGATGTATCTGTTTCTTTATATGCGAATCTACTGAGACTTTTGAAACCGGCCTTGAGGTTTCAGTTAGGTATTGAAAAGTTATAGCTCCACTTTTATATTAAACTTCGTGGTAACGGTAGCAAACGCGACATCTAGCGACGAAGGTAAACCTTTTATTATCGGTAAGTATTACTACAACATGGAGCCTTGCTATGCAAAACGTGGCTAGTTAGCTTCATATGTATCTTTCCACAGCGATGGATAGATGTCGCCTTGTTCAAAGGAGCCAAATTGGTTTGCCAAATTGAATTTGCCCCGAAGATGATATATTCGTTCATCGATACTGATAGCAACCGACCATAGATAAAGCAACCGACAGACAGGACAAAACGACAAACGCGGTCTTAGTGTAGTTTAGTCATGTCAAAGTGCACAACAAAATCGACACCAATGTTCATTAGTCAAGTAAAAGCGAGTAAAAGATTGAGATAACCATAACCGGTGTGAAGTTGGCAGCCAAAATGTAGCAGCCAATAATCCGACCAAATTAAGTAGGTTCTTTTTTTCGTGCTGTTTTAAAATGTATTTATGGCAAAAAAATGGTTAAGAATTATAGAAAAAGCCTGAACAACTTAATAGGTATAAAATGAAGACAGCAGGACATCCAAAAATAAAAAATAACACTTTCTGAATTAAAAACGGCTGTTGCGTATATTTAACCATGTAAACCCCTAAATTGTGGAAATTTTATTCATAAATTACAAAGACCGATACCCAACCTATCAGAGAAATATAATAAGAATGTGGCTAAACAACTAACTAACCCTCTAAAACTCGACTGAATACAACATTAGATTTTATTCCAATTTTCTGGATTAAAAACAGCTGCTGACACCGTAAACCCCTGAAATATTAAAATTTTATTAATTAATTGCAAAAAAAGGAACCCCCGCTATCAGAAAAATACACTAAGAATGTGGCTAAATTACTATAGAACCCTCTATGCGATGACTAATTACGACATAAGATTTCTTCTCATTTTCTGAATTTAAAATGGCTGCTGCTTTATTTCATCATGTAAACCCCTAAAATATGAAAATTTTATTAGTAAATTATAAAGAACGATATCCACCCTATCAAATAAATACAGTGGGAATGTGGCTAAACAATTAACTAACCCTCTAATAGTCGACTGAATGCAACATCGGATTTTACTCACATTTTTTTGATTTGAAACAGCTGCTGCTCTATTTCACCCTGTAAACCCCTGAAATATCAAAATTTTATTTAAGAATTGTAAAGATAGATATCCACCTTATCAGGGAAATACAATGGGAATGTGGATAAACAACTGACTAACCCTCTAAAAGTCGACTGAATACAACATCAGATTTTATTCCAATTTTTTGGATTTAAAACAGCTGCTGACCCCGTAAACCCCTGAAATATTATTTTTTTATTAATTAGTTACAAAGAAAGAAACCCCCGCTATCAGAAAAATATACTAAGAATGTGGCTAAATTACTATAGAACCCTCTTTGAGATGACTAATTACGAAATAAGATTTTTTCTCATTTTCTGAATTTAAAATGGCTGCTGCTTCATTTCACCATGTAAACCCCTAAAATATGAAAATTTTATTAGTAAATTACAAAGAACGATATCCACCCTATCAAATAAATATGGTGGGAATGTGGCTAAACAACTAATTAACCCTCTAATAGTCGACTGAATGCAACATTAGATTTTATTCCAATTTTCTGGATTAAAAACAGCTGCTGACCCCGTAAACCCCTGAAATATTAAAATTTTATTAATTAATTGCAAAGAAAGGAACCCCCGCTATCAGAAAAATACACTAAGAATGTAGCTAAATTACTATAGAACCCTCTATGCGATGACTAATTACGACATAAGATTTCTTCTCATTTTCTGAATTTAAAATGGCTGCTGCTTCATTTCATCATGTAAACCCCTAAAATATGAAAATTTTATTAGTAAATAATAAAGAACGATATCCACCCTATCAAATAAATGCAGTGGGAATGTGGCTAAACAATTAACTAACCCTTTAATAGTCGACTGAATGCAACATTAGATTTTATTCCAATTTTCTGGATTAAAAACAGCTGCTGACCCCGTAAACCCCTGAAATATTAAAATTTTATTAATTAATTGCAAATAATGGAACCCCCGCTATCAGAAAAATACACTAAGAATGTGGCTAAATTACTATAGAACCCTCTTTGAGATGACTAATTACGAAATAAGATTTTTTCTCATTTTCTGAATTTAAAATGGCTGCTGCTTCATTTCACCATGTAAACCCCTAAAATATGAAAATTTTATTAGTAAATTACAAAGAACGATATCCACCCTATCAAACAAATATGGTGGGAATGTGGCTAAACAACTAACTAACCCTCTAAAAGTCTACTGAATGCAACATTAGATTTTACTCTCATTTTCTGAATTTAAAATGGCTGCTGCTTCATTTCACCATGTAAACCCCTAAAATATGAAAATTTTATTAGTAAATTACAAAGAACGATATCCACCCTATCAAATAAATATGGTGGGAATGTGGCTAAACAACTAATTAACCCTCTAATAGTCGACTGAATGCAACATAGATTTTATTCCAATTTTCTGGATTAAAAACAGCTGCTGACCCCGTAAACCCCTGAAATATTAAATTTTTATTAATTAATTGCAAAGAAAGGAACCCCCGCTATCAGAAAAATACACTAAGAATGTGGCTAAATTACTATAGAACCCTCTATGCGATGACTAATTACGACATAAGATTTTTTCTCATTTTCTGAATTTTAAATGGCTGCTGCTTCATTTCATCATGTAAACCCCTAAAATATGAAAATTTTATTAGTAAATAATAAAGAACGATATCCACCCTATCAAATAAATGCAGTGGGAATGTGGCTAAACAATTAACTAACCGTTTAATAGTCGACTGAATGCAACATTACATTTTATTCCAATTTTCTGGATTAAAAACAGCTGCTGACCCCGTAAACCCCTGAAATATTAAAATTTTATTAATTAATTGCAAAGAAAGGAACCCCCGCTATCAGAAAAATACACTAAGAATGTGGCTAAATTACTATAGAACCCTCTTTGAGATGACTAATTACGAAATAAGATTTTTTCTCATTTTCTGAATTTAAAATGGCTGCTGCTTCATTTCACCATGTAAACCCCTAAAATATGAAAATTTTATTAGTAAATTACAAAGAACGATATCAACCCTATCAAATAAATACAGTGGGAATGTGGCTAAACAACTAATTAACCCTCTAATAGTCGACTTAATGCAACATTAGATTTTACTCTCATTTTCTGAATTTAAAATGGCTGCTGCTTCATTTCACCATGTAAACCCCTAAAATATGAAAATTTTATTAGTAAATTACAAAGAACGATATCCACCCTATCAAATAAATACGGTGGGAATGTGGCTAAACAACTAATTAACCCTCTAATAGTCGACTGAATGCAACATTAGATTTTATTCCAATTTTCTGGATTAAAAACAGCTGCTGACCCCGTAAACCCCTGAAATATTAAAATTTTATTGATAAATTGCAAAGAAAGGAACCCCCGCTATCAGAAAAATATACTAAAAATGTGGCTAAATTACTATAGAACCCTCTAAGAGATGACTAATTACAACATCAGTTTTCTTCTCATTTTCTGAATTTAAAATGGTTGCTGCTTCATTTCACCATGTAAACCCCTAAAATATGAAAATTTTATTAGTAAATTACAAAGAACGATATCAACCCTATCAAATAAATACAGTGGGAATGTGGCTAAACAACTAATTAACCCTCTAATAGTCGACTGAATGCAACATTAGATTTTACTCTCATTTTCTGAATTTAAAATGGCTGCTGCTTCATTTCACCATGTAAACCCCTAAAATATGAAAATTTTATTAGTAAATTACAAAGAACGATATCCACCCTATCAAATAAATACGGTGGGAATGTGGCTAAACAACTAATTAACCCTCTAATAGTCGACTGAATGCAACATTAGATTTTATTCCAATTTTCTGGATTAAAAACAGCTGCTGACCCCGTAAACCCCTGAAATATTAAAATTTTATTGATAAATTGCAAAGAAAGGAACCCCCGCTATCAGAAAAATATACTAAAAATGTGGCTAAATTACTATAGAACCCTCTAAGAGATGACTAATTACAACATCAGTTTTCTTCTCATTTTCTGAATTTAAAATGGTTGCTGCTTCATTTCACCATGTAAACCCCTAAAATATGGAAATTTTATTAGTAAATTACAAAAAACGATATTCACCCTATCAAATAAATATGGTGGGAATGTGGCTAAACAACTAACTAACCCTCTAAAAGTCTACTGAATGCAACATTAGATTTTATTCCAATTTTCTGGATTAAAAACAGCTGCTGACTCCGTAAACCCCGGAAATATTAAAATTTTATTAATTAATTGCAAAGAAAGGAACCACCGCTATCAGAAAAATACACTAAGAATGTGGCTAAATTACTATAGAACCCTCTATGCGATGACTAATTACCACATAAGATTTCTTCTCATTTTCTGAATTTAAAATGGCTGCTGCTTAATTTCATCATGTAAACCCCTAAAATATGAAAATTTTATCAGTAAATTATAAAGAACGATATCCACCCTATCAAATAAATATGGTGGGAATGTGGCTAAACAACTAACTAACCCTCTAAAAGTCTACTGAATGCAACATTAGATTTTATTCCAATTTTCTGGATTAAAAACAGCTGCTGACTCCGTAAACCCCGGAAATATTAAAATTTTATTAATTAATTGCAAAGAAAGGAACCACCGCTATCAGAAAAATACACTAAGAATGTGGCTAAATTACTATAGAACCCTCTATGCGATGACTAATTACCACATAAGATTTCTTCTCATTTTCTGAATTTAAAATGGCTGCTGCTTAATTTCATCATGTAAACCCCTAAAATATGAAAATTTTATCAGTAAATTATAAAGAACGATATCCACCCTATCAAATAAATATGGTGGGAATGTGGCTAAACAACTAACTAACCCTCTAAAAGTCTACTGAATGCAACATTAGATTTTATTCCAATTTTCTGGATTAAAAACAGCTGCTGACTCCGTAAACCCCGGAAATATTAAAATTTTATTAATTAATTGCAAAGAAAGGAACCACCGCTATCAGAAAAATACACTAAGAATGTGGCTAAATTACTATAGAACCCTCTATGCGATGACTAATTACCACATAAGATTTCTTCTCATTTTCTGAATTTAAAATGGCTGCTGCTTAATTTCATCATGTAAACCCCTAAAATATGAAAATTTTATCAGTAAATTATAAAGAACGATATCCACCCTATCAAATAAATATGGTGGGAATGTGGCTAAACAACTAACTAACCCTCTAAAAGTCTACTGAATGCAACATTAGATTTTACTCTCATTTCCTGAATTTAAAATGGCTGCTGCTTCATTTCACCATGTAAACCCCTGAAATATGAAAATTTTATTAGTAAATTACAAAGAACGAAATCCACCCTATCAAATAAATAAAGTGGGAATGTGGCTAAACAACTAATTAACCCTCTAATAGTCGACTGAATGCAACATTAGATTTTATTCCAATTTTCTGGATTAAAAACAGCTGCTGACCCTGAAAATTTTATTAATTAATTGCATAGAAAGGGGGTTCCTTTCTATGCAATTAATTAATAAAATTTTAATATTTCAGGGGTTTACGGGGTTTACGGGGTCAGCAGCTGTTTTTAATCCAGAAAATTGGAATAAAATCTATTGTTGCAATCAGTCGACTATTAGAGGGTTAATTAGTTGTTTAGCCACATTCCCACTGTATTTATTTGATAGGGTGGATATCGTTCTTTGTAATTTACTAATAAAATTTTCATATTTTAGGGGTTTACATAATGAAATGAAGCAGCAGCCATTTTAAATTCAGAAAATGAGAAGAAATCTTATGTCGTAATTAGTCATCGCATAGAGGGTTCTATAGTAATTTAGCCACATTCTTAGTGTATTTTTCTGATAGCGGGGGTTCCTTTCTTTGCAATTAATTAATAAAATTTTAATATTTCAGGGGTTTACGGGGTCAGCAGCTGTTTTTAATCCAGAAAATTGGAATAAAATCTAATGTTGCATTCAGTCGACTTATAGGGGGTTAGTTAGTTGTTTAGCCACATTCCCACCATATTTATTTGATAGGGTAGATATCGTTCTTTATAATTTACTAATAAAATTTTCATATTTTAGGGGTTTACATGATGAAATGAAGCAGCAGCCATTTTAAATTCAGAAAATGAGAAGAAATCTTATGTCTTAATTAGTCATCGCATAGAGGGTTCTATAGAAATTTAGCCACATTCATAGTGTATTTTTCTGATAGCGAGGGTTCCTTTCTTTGCAATTAATTGATAAAATTTTAATATTTCAGGGGTTTACGGGGTCAGCAGCCATTTTAAATTCAGAAAATGAGAGTAAAAGCTAATGTTGCATTCAGTCGACTATTAGAGGGTTAATTAGTTGTTTAGCCACATTCCTACTGTATTTATTTGATAGGGTCGATATCGTTCTTTGTAATTTACTAATAAAATTCTCATGTTTTAGGGGTTTACATGGTGAAATGAAGCAGCAGCCATTTTAAATTCAGAAAATGAGAGTAAAATCTAATGTTGCATTCAGTAGACTTTTAGAGGGTTAGTTAGTTGTTTAGCCACATTCATACCATATTTATTTGATAGGGTGAATATCGTTCTTTATAATTTACTAATAAAATTTCCATATTTTAGGGGTTTATATGGTGAAATGAAGCAGCAACCACTTTAAATTCAGAAAATGAGAAGAAAACTGATGTTGTAATTAGTCATCTGTTAGAGGGTTCTATAGTAATTTAGCCACATTTTTAGTATATTTTTCTGACAGCGGGGGTTCCTTTCTTTGCAATTTATTAATAATATTTTAATATTTCAGGGGTTTACGGGGTCAGCAGCTGTTTTTAATCCAGAAAATTGGAATAAAATCTATTGTTGCAATCAGTCGACTATTAGAGGGTTAGTTAGTTGTTTAGCCACATTCCCACTGTATTTATTTGATAGGGTGGATATTGTTCTTTGTAAATTACTAATAAAATTTTCATATTTTAGGGGTTTACATGGTGAAATGAAGCAGCAGCCATTTTAAATTCAGAAAATGAGAGTAAAATCTAATGTTGCATTCAGTCGACTTTTAGAGGGTTAGTTAGTTGTTTAGCCACATTCCCACCATATTTATTTGATAGGGTAGATATCGTTCTTTATAACTTACTAATAAAATTTTCATATTTTAGGGGTTTACATGATGAAATGAAGCAGCAGCCATTTTAAATTCAGAAAATGAGAAGAAATCTTATGTCGTAATTAGTCATCGCATAGAGGGTTCTATAGTAATTTAGCCACATTTTTAGTATATTTTTCTGACAGCGGGGGTTCCTTTCTTTGCAATTTATTAATATAATTTTAATATTTCAGGGGTTTACGGGGTCAGCAGCTGTTTTTAATCCAGAAAATTGGAATAAAATCTAATGTTGCATTCAGTCGACTTATAGAGGGTTAGTTAGTTGTTTAGCCACATTCCCACCATATTTATTTGATAGGGTAGATATCGTTCTTTATAATTTACTAATAAAATTTTCATATTTTAGGGGTTTACATGATGAAATGAAGCAGCAGCCATTTTAAATTCAGAAAATGAGAAGAAATCTTATGTCTTAATTAGTCATCGCATAGAGGGTTCTATAGTAATTTTGCCACATTCATAGTGTATTTTTCTGATAGCGGGGGTTCCTTTCTTTGCAATTAATTAATAAAATTTTAATATTTCAGGGGTTTACGGGGTCAGCAGCCATTTTAAATTCAGAAAATGAGAGTAAAAGCTAATGTTGCATTCAGTCGACTATTAGAGGGTTAATTAGTTGTTTAGCCACATTCCTACTGTATTTATTTGATAGGGTCGATATCGTTCTTTGTAATTTACTAATAAAATTCTCATGTTTTAGGGGTTTACATGGTGAAATGAAGCAGCAGCCATTTTAAATTCAGAAAATGAGAGTAAAATCTAATGTTGCATTCAGTAGACTTTTAGAGGGTTGGTTAGTTGTTTAGCCACATTCCCACCGTATTTATTTGATAGGGTGAATATCGTTCTTTATAATTTACTAATAAAATTTCCATATTTTAGGGGTTTATATGGTGAAATGAAGCAGCAACCACTTTAAATTCAGAAAATGAGAAGAAAACTGATGTTGTAATTAGTCATCTCTTAGAGGGTTCTATAGTAATTTAGCCACATTTTACGTATATTTTTCTGACAGCGGGGGTTCCTTTCTTTGCAATTTATTAATAATATTTTAATATTTCAGGGGTTTACGGGGTCAGCAGCTGTTTTTAATCCAGAAAATTGGAATAAAATCTATTGTTGCAATCAGTCGACTATTAGAGGGTTAGTTAGTTGTTTAGCCACATTCCCACTGTATTTATTTGATAGGGTGGATATCGTTCTTTGTAAATTACTAATAAAATTTTCATATTTTAGGGGTTTACATGGTGAAATGAAGCAGCAGCCATTTTAAATTCAGAAAATGAGAGTAAAATCTAATGTTGCATTCAGTCGACTATTAAAGGGTTAGTTAGTTGTTTAGCCACATTCCCACTGTATTTATTTGATAGGGTGGATATCGTTCTTTATAATTTACTAATAAAATTTTCATATTTTAGGGGTTTACATGGTGAAATGAAGCAGCAGCCATTTTAAATTCAGAAAATGAGAAGAAATCTTATGTCGTAATTAGTCATCGCATAGAGGGTTCTATAGTAATTTAGCCACATTTTTAGTATATTTTTCTGATAGCGGGGGTTCCTTTCTTTGCAATTAATTAATAAAATTTTAATATTTCAGGGGTTTACGGGGTCAGCAGCTTTTTTAAATCCAAAAAAATGGAATAAAATCTGATGTTGTATTCAGTCGACTTTTAGAGGGTTAGTTAGTTGTTTAGCCACATTCCCACTGTATTTATTTGATAGGGTGGATATCGTTCTTTGTAATTTACTAATAAAATTTTAATATTTCAGGGGTTTACGGGGTCAGCAGGTGTTTTAAATCCAGAAAATTGGTATAAAATCTAATGTTGCATTCAGTCGACTATTAGAGGGTTAGTTAATTGTTTAGCCACAATGCCACTGTATTTATTTGATAGGGTGGATATCGTTCTTTGTAATTTACTAATAAAATTTTCATATTTTAGGGGTTTACATGGTGAAATGAAGCAGCAGCCATTTTAAATTCAGAAAATGAGAGTAAAATCTAATGTTGCATTCAGTCGACTTATAGAGGGTTAGTTAGTTGTTTAGCCACATTCTTATTATATTTCTCTGATAGGTTGGGTATCGGTCTTTGTAATTTATGAATAAAATTTCCACAATTGAGGGGTTTACATGGTTAAATATAGCAAAAGCCGTTTTTAATTCAGAAAGTGGTTTTATTTTATTTTTGGATGTCCTGCTGTCTTCATTTTATACCTATTATGTTGTTCAGGCTTTTTCTATAATTTTTAACCATTTTCTGCCAGAAATACATTTTAAAACAGCACGAAAAAAATAACCTACTTAATTTGGTCGGATTATTGGCTGCTACATTTTGGCTGCCAACTTCACACCGGTTAACCATAGACTTAGGATTTGGCTTGAAAGAATCAATTCATGTGCCAATTGTGGCACATGGTGTTCAATAAAGAAGCACATTTAAAATGAATTCAACAAAAAGCAACGAAGTAACATAATATAACTGTGTTTTACACATAAAGTTATTATTACTACTAGTAATAATAACTTTATGGTTTTACGTGAGAGTCAAAATAGCGGATGTGCCTTAAGTAAACGAATGATCCCATTTACCAAACAAAAGTAATGTACTATTAAGTAAGTACCTCGGTTTTAAAAAAATTACCTTCTTCAGGACGAAATTATATCAAAATTTAGGTAAACTGCCATATTGACGTCAGAATGGCGGTCGTTTGTTAATATATCAATATTTATCCATTACTCATTAAATATAATTGTTAACTATGAAACGTGGGGAAAAAAAAGTTATAGAGATGGACGAACGAACCAAAGTGTTTTGTAAGTACAAACAATATTTCCCATCATAAAATGATTTACCTTCACACAGGCAGTGAAATATTTTCAAAAATTTCCTGTGAACTTCAACACAATCTATCCCCGAAAGCACTCTATCTATCAGTTAAAAACATTTTGAATAGGTACTTGTTTTCTGTGGATGCTGAAAGCAGTAATGATGAAAATTATGTAAGTTCAGGAAATAAATTGGAATATGACATTATGACCAATGACATTTTACAAATAGACGCGTTGCCCGGTATCTATATTGGCAAGATAAATGCAAGGTAAATGCCCTGCACTGACTGACAGAATGAGAATGCAGCAGCTAATATCACGTAACTAAACGTCTATATTCATCTTTTTCTAACAACCGACATGGTGTATGGGTTTCATTTTATTTCCCTTTCTTCGCGCACTGTTTAATTATATGTACTGCTATGTAGCTATAGTAAAGGCTACGCCATTTTGTAGTGCATTCATGTTGCTGTATGGCCCGTCTATTAATTGTAAAATGTCATTGATTATTTATTTATTTATTTATTCTTTGGAAAGCTTACAGACTAATAAAATTTATTAAATACAGTACAATATGTAATATAAGTTGCTAATGAAAAGCTTCCACATATAAAATATTACAGTACCTAAACCTAAAGTAAAGATTAGTTAGTAAAAAATAAAACAAAATTAAAGAGAGAAAAGAAAAGAAAAGAAAACCAAAATCTCTAATAAAAGTAGATTTTTTTTTTTATTAAGAAATACTTTTTACTTAAAATATGAATCAAATACGATCTTTTACAAAATATTCTTTATTTAACGTGCGTCTTAATGCGGCTGGACTGGTGCTGAATAAATCAATATTATGATGTGAATCAAGATTATTAAACGTAACTGCGCTGCGTGAAAAGAATGCATTTCGTCTGTAGTTAGTGGTCGCAAAAGGTACATTTATATAAAAGGTCGTTTATATAAGGTTTATATATAAGGTTTATTTATAAGGTTTATATATAGGTTTATATAAGGTTGTGTTTATATAAGGTTTATTATAAAAGGTCGCAAAAGGTCGCTGTCTAAGGCCTGAGTGCTGAGTTCGAAGTTCTATTTTGGAGTGAAGTTCGGGACAATCAATGGAGCTGTTTGCAATATTTAAGAGGAAGGTGAGATCGTTGATATTGCGTCTATATTCCAATGACAGGAAATGATATTTTTTACATCGTTGAGAATAATCGTTTGAGCATTGCTTTGCCTTAAAATCCAGGTACCTCAGGAATTTCTTCTGTATGGACTCAATACGCGACTTATACACTCCATACTGTGGGTTCCATACCTGTGACGCATATTCTAGATGACTGCGTACGTAGGAACAATACAAGACTTTAATTGGTTTTAATGAAATAAAACACACTGATGATCTAATTATAAAACCTAGGGATTTGGACGCTTTATTCATGATAGCATCTATATGATCTTTGAATATAAGCTTGCTGTCCTGAATAATGCCCAAGTTTCGAATATTGTTCACTTTGCTGATTATTTGGTTATCAAGTTTGTAACCAGGACCGATGGTTTTTTTTTGTCGTGTATAAACTATATGAAAACATTTTGACACATTTAGTTGAAGTTTATTTATTTTACAGTAAGTTACAAATCTATCGAGATCATCTTGGAGTAACGAAGTGTCAAGTAGGCTACGTACTGTTTTCAAAACTTTCATGTCGTCGGCGTATAAAAGAATATAAGAGTTTATAAAGCATTGTTTGATATCTGCGATAAATAAATTAAATAAAAGAGGCCCTAAAATCGATCCCTGAGGTACACCAGATGGAATTGACCGCCAACCAGATGTGTACCCTTGTAGCACTACTGCTTGAGTTTTGTTCTCTATATAAGAGGAAAACCACCGATAAAGATCTCCGTGTATACCAGCAGATAATAATTTCCCTAGAAGTACCTGGTGATCAATACGGTCAAAACATTTACTGTAATCCGTATAAATTACGTCTACTTGTGCACGTTGGTCCATTCCTTTTGAGATGTATTCATTTGAGAGTATTAAATTAGTAGTAGTGGAGCGTTTTCTAAGAAAACCATGCTGCTCATCCCTAAAATCGCACTTTAATGCCGACTTTTTATGACAATTAAGAAAGACACTGATATAGAAGAAGACTATGAGGCAGAAGGAAATAATGAATAAAGATGCAGTACCTATTATGGATAAAAGTACATAATATAGTGAATGTAAATCTTTTAATTTTCCTCTTGATCTATATCAATAGAGGAGAATTCAGCCAATCTCAAAATGCTCGGTTCGATTGAAAGCCAATAATCCAGTTAAACGAAAAAAGTGGATATTACTTAAATACGAGTGGGCGAACTTGTTAAGGGAAAAAAATTGGCAGTCAACGAAATCTCCATGTGGTTGGTGCTTTAAAACGCATCATGTTAGGTGAATGTAAGGAATGTAATGTCAAAATAAAAATAGTGATTAGGTATCCTACAGAAAATATAGCTTCTTTAAATCTAGCACCAGTGTAATTACAGATTTTGATAAAAACATTCGTCATCAATTAAGAAAAGAAATTAAATGTCACCTATTACGCGTAAAGAATTAATGGAAGAACTTAAACATGAGGCTCCAATAACACTTCATAAACAGTTACATAATTGCGCAATGGAAGCTGGGGATTCTGAGCCCCCGTATCTGCCTTCACATGGAACTTTACGGCAGAAAAAACATGAAAATAATGGTGAATGTAATAAAGATCCAATTTTGGCTTTATTATTTATGGCCCAAAACATAAAACCTTATAACGATTATATTAAACACATAACTGTTCATCCATATTTTAATATCTATTATTGGTCTACGTTAGTTCCAAGAAACATACGACAACGAATATTATAAACATCATACAGTTGTACCTAATGAGCATCGATGCAACAGGAAGTATTTTTAAGGAAACTGATTTAATTATGCAGAATTACAACTTGCTTTATGTTGCTGTAATGTACTGTGAAGAAAATGAAAGAAGTGTTCCTATTACCCAGATGATTTCTAGTTCTCAAACTATAGACACTATATTCAACTGGTTAAAATATTGGAAAGGCCAGAAATCCATTCCCAACGAAGTAGTTTTGGATCAATCTTCAGCGCTAATAGAATAGGAGCCACCAGGAGCCACGATAAAAGCAACAATTTTATTGTATACGACCTCCATTACGGGGATTGTGTAGCTAAATATGAACATGTTTTAAAATTTTATGACAAAGATATACAAAAGAGCTTCAAACTTGCACATAAATTGACGAATAGCCACATTTATCCAACAAATGAAAAAGTTAAAGTTCGTTATGCGACACCGCTGTTAAGTAATTCTGTTACCGGTGGCATATCAACATATAGATTTTAATGTTATTAATGAATCCGGGAGAGACACCGCTAAATTTATAAAAAATATGAACAATTTATTGTACATATTAAACTCCTACAATCTTAAAGATAATTATGAATATAGAAGAGCGTTTTGTGACATAGAATCACAAATATCTTTTTTAAATGAAATGATAATTTTTTTCGATCTCTAAAATTAATGAACCCGAAAAATAGAAATGACGTTATATCAAATGTAAAGTACAAGGATTAGGATTTCAAATAACAATAAAATCAATTTTATTACTGTTCGAAGAAAAACAAAAAAAAAACTCAGAAAAATGCACGTTATTACTGACAAGAAGACTCAATCAGGATGTACTTGAATTTTTTTTGGTCAAATACGTACATAAAATGGTCTTGCTACAGCACCTACAAGCAGGCAGTTTATATCAGCTTTTCGAATATTGTTTTTTTTAAATATCATTAAACCTCCAAAAGCAGGTAATTGCGAAAACGATTTGGGAAAACTTCTCCTTCAAACAAATGACGGCCCATCATTTAATGAGCCACAAAAAATTAGAGACACAAACAATGAACAGTCAGATGGCAACATTCAATTTATGAGTTCAGAATACAATCAGCTGGATCTTCCCGAAAAGAACTCGCTTTTTTATGTTTGTGGCCACCTCCTCAAAAAATATGCCGAATGCCACAAAGACTGCCAGATTTTTAAAGAATATAGTAAGCCAGATGAGATCATCCACAACTTGAGTTCAGAAAGTAGGTAACTACGATACAGAGACTATGGAAAACCATAATAGAACTTATGATTCTTGAACTTCTTATGATTTTGTCCAATATGTCGAGAAAATGGACAGTTTTGAAAGGGAGCACATTGTTAAATAAAATGTAGACCAATGGAAATAAGTATGTTTATAATAGGAGAAATGAAACAAAGATTAAATACAAGATAAAACAAAAGGCTTATATTATTGATTGGTTGTCGCAGCCGCTCCAACTAGATACCGCACTCCCTAAGAAAAATGGCTCCTTGAATGCGTCAACTCAATGACGTATTGTGTATTGACATGAAAAAATAGTGTTCTCAACGTCTAAACTTTTACCCGATAAATGGGAAAAATTATTTTGTACAGTGTTAGTAGTTAATAATAAATTAAAACATTTCAATTTCTTAATTAAAGACTTCACTACAAAACCGGCAATATAACCAACAACATGATTTTTAAAATTCGACATATATGGCACATCTAAAAATTCTGTTATCTCGTCAAATTCATCTTCAACAGTCTCTAGTGTACTCAGTAAGATTGAATCTTCTTCTTCGAAACGTTCGAACATCGTAGTTGTATTGATGCACGTAAGCGCTGAAGAGCAATTTAAAACAGCAATATTTTGCAAAGGAATATAATTTCCAGTACCACTTGTTTTTATTCTAAATGACATAATAGTTTCCTATATATTGCCTTTAAATTGTTTAGCATTGGGATTATCGTTAAAGCCGCTATGCATTCTGATTGCGCCAAACAATAATTCAATATGATCTTGATTAATTTTATAGGTTGAAATGAATTTTAACAAACCTTCATCTAGGAAATTACATAAATGTTTAAGACTTTCAATGCAAACTAACATTCCTAAAAACCCAGTACTTGCTTGTGTACTTAATACAGGTTCAAAGGTTTTAATACTAAGTTTCACTCGACGGTTATTTTCTTTAAATTAACGTTTTCTAGATTTTTTTATATTCAAGTTAATAATATTATATTGCTATGTATGTTCTAAATAACCAAGAATATTATGTTTATTTCCGTTAAATACGGGGTGACTAAATCCATGTTTTTCAAATCTCTGGTATTAAATATATCAAATAAATTATTCCATAGTAAAATATTTTTTTCAGTTGCTTCACTGTTTTTAAATTCTGGTAAGTAAAGATCCTCTCTACAGAACTTCAACGCAATCGCAACGCTTCTGCTTAGCAATTGCGAAGCAAGCTTTACCTTCATTATATTATTACGAAACTCTAAATGCCGTTTTGTTATTTTATTGGCTAAATGGAGGCCTTCTTTGTATTGCAAGTTGTGTAGTTTTTCTAGAAAACTCCAATTAATTTCTTTTTCTTCGTCATCTAGAAAAACTTTTTTGCTTTCGAAATGATTTCTTATTAATTTACACATATGGCAGGATCTAGGAAAACAGCCACATCGTCATTTGAAGACGGGTGTTTGAAGGTAGTCTTTAAATTTCTGGGATCTTTTATTCGACATCCTAATATTTCCATTGAGATATATTTGTCGGATGTCCATCAAATTTTACTGATATAACCCGCACGCCTATTTCATGGCATTTACTTAGGTATAAAGATATTAGATTTGATTTTTGTGATCCTGATAGGCCATGCACTAAAAAGATCTACTCAACAAACTTGACCGCCTTCTAAATAACTGCATTCGATTCGTCTTCAATCTCCGTAAATATGACCATGTGTCTGAGTATCGTTCGCTGTTAAACTGGTTGCCTATTCGGCAACGTAGACACATGCGGGCATTGACTACCCTCTTCTCTTTACTTTTTTCTCCCAATCCTCCGTCTTACCTTACTTCTCACTTTCAGTACGTGTCTACCAATCACGCTAAATATCTTCGTTCTTCTAATAACCGTCTTCTTCAATGTCCCTCTCACCGCTCTGACTTCGTTCATTCAACATTCTTTGTCCAGTCGATTCTATTATGGAATGCGCTTCCGCTGGTAATTAGGATGGATATTATATATATTAATATGTATGTATATTATTTGTATAGTATGTAGGTACGTGATGTATCTAATAGTGTAGGTAATTATATATTGTAACTAGAGGTCGCGCGGGTGCGCGGGCCGCATGTGGCCCGCGAGGGCTTTTTAGGTGGGGCTTGTAACATCACTCAAAATAAATATGACATTTGATTTTGTATGGCAGCCATTTTTTTTTGTATGGAAACCGTGTTTTTTTCACCGGCTCGTCAAACGGCCCAGGGTCCTCGACATTTTTAGTTCAGGCGGTATAGGTTTGCGACTTGCCGTTTTCGAGATCCGTAGGGCAGTTCCGGTCAGTGTTCCACTTTCAGGTCATTTCGGACTTTTCCTAAACTCACAGGACCCCCCTCTATACGACTCCCATACATCACTTTTACCCCCGGCGGCTGCTTCTGGGAGAACAATTGGGTGAAAATCCAAAATGAACACTTGTATGGCGGCCATCTTGAAAAATGGCGGAAAGAAAAATTTGATCCCGGATTATGAATCGGTGCCCCCGAAAACCCCCGGATGCCAATTTTCAGCCGGCTCGGACCATATTTTTTTTTGGCCGCCATTTTGAATCCGCCATCTTGGATTTTTATGACCCCCACCGGAAAGCCCCTGTCGTCCTCTATGACATTTGGTCGAGCACCCCCCCGCTATCTCCAATATGGACGCCATCTTTTTTTCACCGGCTCGTCCAACGGCCCAGGGTTCTTGACATTTTTAGTTCTGGCAGTAAGGGTGTTCGACTTGCCATTTTCGAGATCCGTAGGGCAGTTCCGGTCAGGGTTCCACTTTCAGGTCATTTCGGATTTTTCCCGGACTCACTGGAACTCAAGGTGTACGACTCCCATACATGACTTTAACCCCCCACGGCTCCATCTGGGAGAACAATTATGTCAATGAGTGAGTCAGTGAGTGAGTCAGTGGTAATCGAGCTTTATATATATAGTCAATGTAAGTAGGTATATGTGTATTGAATTGCTTAGGTTTTACATAAGTAGGTATATTATTATCCTCACCTAATATTAATGACTAGTGCATCTACCATGTTTTTGTCTCTGCATCACCCTAAGGTTGTCTGGCAGAGAATGCCTTTGGCATTAAGACCGCCTTTGTACATATTTGTATGAAAAGCATTAAATAAATAAATAAAAAGTACCCCAAAGACAGTTTCCAGTGCTCAGTTAAGCACACTAACAGGAACACATATTATGTCTCTGACGCTAATACAGAAGTGTCACTTGTACCAGTGATAGATAGATATAGTTAATGATCAATTTATCACCCATAATGTCGAAGTTTGCAAGTGGCCCTTATTTTGTTTTGAGTAGTAGATATATAATAAATTTAAAATATTTTATGACAGAAAAATTAAAATCACAAACATGGGGAAACAGATTTTGATAAACGCGGTAATACTGAATGGTGATTGTCATTTATGTTTTGTAGGTAATATTATCGTTGAAATTATGAAATTAAACAATCCTTACTGATGAAATGTGATCCCAGTGTCTTTTTTATTTTGTGTTGTATTGTTTTTGCACAGTTTTACTATGCAACCCGGCATTTTACTTCAGATTATGAATAAAGTTGTATAGAGCAAGTGACACGTCAACGTCATCTGACTGAGTCACTCAAGTACGCCTATTCTTGCGTAGTATTGTTTGCCGCATTTTATGAGTACGCCGGCGGAATCTATTTGAAGCGGCTGCGACAACCAATCAATAATCTAAGACAAAAGGCTTATTTATATAAATTAATAACCAAACTTCAAACAGCCCGTTGTCGGGCAACGCTAGCAACCATAAAGTAGTCCGTAAGTATACATAAACTCTGTAGAGTGATATGCATACTTGACCCAGCTTGACAAACATAAATGTTAAAATAGCGTCAATAATATATATAAATATCAACAAAATCAGTTATAAAGTACCGTGCATAATTATGTTTAAAAATAACTATTTATTCGGAAGATTCTTTACACCTTAAAATTCAATAATAGAGCATTTAGAACATCTCGCAGAAGTTTCCCGTTTCGTAATTATAATTATATATGTATATGGATCAATATTTTGGGATAGTAATAAAAATAAGTAATTACGAAACAGTTATTTTATTTTTCAGGAACTAATCAACTGATCAAGTGTGGGTGTTTTTTTATTTAGGGTACATTTTTTCGAAATAATTATAAAACACCCGCCATTCTTACGTCAATATAGCGGGTATACCTAAATTTTGATATAATTTCGTTGTGAAGAAGGTACAATTTTTTTTAACCGAGGTATTAATAGTAAATTTTAGCTACATTTTTTGGTAAATGGGATGATTCGATTACTGAAGGTACACGCGCCATTTTCACTCTCACGTGTTAAAGTTATACTTAAATCCTGGCCATCTGTCTTTTTGAACTCTAAACAGATGGCAACATAATAAAAGAAGTTATAACATGTTTAAATTGGATGAGGAGAGCACTTTAGACATGAGAATAGGAGCTATTCATCCTTTTCATGTTCTGTACCTACTATTGTAATTAATATGAATGATATCAAAGAAAAGTAAAACCTGTTTATTAAGTTGCTTACACGTGACAAGGTTAGCCTTGTACTGGGATTCCCAGGGGACGAAGTAAATCTACTCATTTCAGGCAAATTATTATGATCTTTGAAGGGCAGCAAAGCAGATGAAACCGTAATAAACCAGGTACCTATTAACTTCTCTACCAACGGTGATTGTGTCACTGTTAAAATTAGAAAAAAGTCAGTCTAGCTTTCGTAGGTACTGGCAGTTAATGTGACGATGAAAAAATAATTCATTTAGTTTGTGTTTATATTATTGTTCTATTTTTAAAGATTTTATTGTCATTTGTTTTTCTCTGTCTTCTCTTGTATTTTTGGCTGAATACAAGATTTTAAAACTGTTCGGAGATTTTTATTTAAAATATCGTCTAATATTCCGCAACAGTCACATATGCCTCTCTCAATAATTACCTACTTACGAGTATGTCACAAAGAAGTAGAGTCCCCATTAAGTGTTTTCTAATTCGTTTTTTAATAGAACAAGATTTCATTGAATTATTATCTTTCCTTGTTGTTTGAGCTTATTACATTTTTAGGGTACTGTCGTACCTATAAAATAAAATATACGTGAAGAGAAAACCCCTTTTTAACCCCCGACGCAAAAAGAGGGGTGTTATAAGTTTAACGTGTCTGTCTGTGTATCTGTCTGTGGTATCGTAGCACCCAAACGGATGAACCGATTTTCATTTAGTTTTTTGTGTGTCATAGATAATTTTATCCCGAGTGTTCTTAGCCATGTTTCATGAAGATCATCAGCTCTTTTCTAGCTACTTTAAAAAGGACAATAATAATTATAATAGGCTTAAAATATTATTTGTTAGTTTTTAGAGTTCATTTTTTTAAGCATATTGCACGCACGGAGGATTGTGAGATTTGGCATCTAAGTTAAAGTTGATATGGAGAAGGAGTGCAGAAAGCTAAAATTACGGTCGAATTTCGACCACTGGGCGACCACTAGTATATATTAAAACGTGAAGAGAAATCTTTGTACCCCTTCTAAATAGTTTGTACTTTGTACCTTTTTAGTAGATAACTTTATAAAACTTAAATGTTGGTCATTGCATTATGCTTTTAATTTAACTATATATTCAAATTGGGGTGTATGAAGTATTGCGATAATTAAATTACACGTTGTATAATTCATGGACCCCGCGATCGATTTTTTTACTCTTCGAACAATTGAGTCGGTTAAAGTTATACACTAATAATTGCCGTTTATCCAGAAACAAGACAGGTTTTAATAGAGATTTTTTCATAAAAACAAAATCGGTATAAAAAAAATTGCGCACCATTTTGATTTTTAGGGTTGTGTTGGTCCATAACATCCATTGGGTTAAAGTTGCCACAACGTTGTTATAAAATTTGTACGATGATGAATAATAATCAGTCTCCTATGTTTAAATTACAACCATACAACAAGACTTATCTATTGAACACCCTAGTTATTGCCCTACCCTACCCTACCCTAGCTATTGGTTGGCGCCCTATCTTTCGGACTACCAGTGCAATGGGCATGCAGGCGTACCTCAAGGCTCAATTTCAGGACCATTCTTATTTCTGATGTAATTAATTAGAACAATGTTCTATATATACTCGTCAAAACAAAATAAGGGCCACTTGCAAATTTCGACATTATGGGTGATTTAATGACCATTAACTATATCCATGTGGTAAATTATACAGCGTTGTATTATCTTAAGTGTTTGCGAACATTTTAACAGCATTCCGCTTGAAAAACCGTTAAAATGGGTAGATATTATCAATTTTTTTGAAACCAATTAATTTTACCCTGTTTTTAACGTGAACTTTAGGCTCATTTAACATTTGTATTGTACTGAGAACAGTTAAGTGTGTCGAGTTAGTGCCTACATCAGCATTTTAAGAACGTAATTCCACAGGTTCGACTTCAAATAGACTTGACTACAACGACCAGGACCATAACACTCATCCAAGAAGGCTATTCGTAGCGATCTGTAGTTTTACAGCCGAGATTTTCGCAGCGAGCGATTCAGAATGCCTGGAATTGCTTTTATGAGATCCAAAATTTTGTCAGAAGTCAGGAATTAGGCAGAGCCAGAGGAATCACCGCTCAGAAAGACCGCTACATAGACTTACATGCACGCAGAGAGGGCACCGTCACTTCCCGCTCTTTGCAAACCCGCTTGTGCCTGACCACAGGCACGTGACTTAGTGACCAAACAATTAGAAACCAGTTTTATGAAGACCAGCAAATGTCCAGGAGTCAAGTGGTGTGAATTCCATAGACCAGTATTCGTCATGCAAATCAATAAACATCCGCAAGGCAACAATTGGACTGTAGCGTAAGTGACTGAAGCACATTGCTTTTTACAGATGAGAGCAAAGTAAAAGTTTTTAGTGTTGACCGTTGCATAAGGGTGTGGAGATGAAAAGGGAGCAATTTGCAGAAGCCTGCATCCACAACAGTGATCGATTTGGGGGGCCCAATATTATGGTGTGGGGAGGCATAAGCCAAACTGGAAGAACTGAGCCTATAATTCAGAACCAGGGTACAGTAACAACTTAACGATACATCCAGGGGGTCATAAGACTCTATGTGGTGCCATTTGCATAGCAAGTGGGTGTAGGTTTCAAGCTGTTGCACGGCAATGCACGCGCTTATACTGTTGGAGCCACCAGAGAGACACTAGAAGAGGCTTGTATACAAGTGTTGCCGAGGCCAGCGAACAGTTCGGACTTGAACAGAATTGAACACATGTGGGATCTGTTGAAAAGAAGAGTATGAGACACAGATTGATCACTGGACAATGAAAGACAGCTCTTAAACGTCCTAAAATCGAGCTAGGAACAAATCTCTCAAGAAACAATGCGCCATCTGATAGAAAATGCCCTCTATAGAGGGCTATAGGCCTATAGGCTTCAAGAATATGTTCAGAAAAGAGGAGGGTACACCAGATATTGATTCAATAAGGAAGAAGAATAAACGCCCTGGAATTTCATTTTTAATTGCATTTTTAGTCCAAGTGTACTTTTTGCTGAAATTGCACTTTTTCTCGAAAATGTTGTAAAATTGTTTTTCTTTCCTGTGGATTGTGTAAAATTTAAGCCCATTTTATTAAAAACAAATCATTGCAATGAATTTTACAACTTCGAAACCTAGGAACCTCATAATTTGCTCAGAAGATCAAAAATATAAGGTGGCCCTTATTTTGTTTTGACGAGTATATTATAAAATAAAAAGTCCTGAACTCCTGACTGACTTATCATGGCCGAGCCCAAGTTGAAAACATATATTCCGTTATTCAGTACAAAGTCTCTCAAAATGACAACAGGGGTAAAATGATTTGTAAAGTTACCCTTAGGGCGTAGACTGTGATTCAGTGCGCATGCGTCTTTTCATCGAGCCCTCGATAGCGTCTGAACGTCCCGGCGCGGCCCGGCAGTAGCTAGAGCTCCGGTCAGTCGAGCGGCAGTTATAGCTGGTTACAGAAGAATTCGGTTAGTTGACAGTAAAAAAAACTCAGTGCTTCTGGATACAAGTATTAATAACGTGGCTTTCAATTTGGGCTTAAAATTGTTGTGAGAAAGACGGTAATACCCTAACCCCCCCCCTACTAATAAACTCAGCCGTAGAATACATTGAAAAATATCAAAATGTTTTTGTTGTTGTTTTGGGCTATCAATATTTATGTAAGACGGCCTAGATTGGGAAAAATTCTCGTGTCTTGAAGAACAGTGTTCCTTTATAAATAACACCATAATAAATACGATACCAAATTATTCTGTCTGTAGTCTGTGCAGACTGGGGTGTGTCTGGGGGTGTGTGGGGCTGGTGGCAGGCTGTGTGGGTGTATGAGGCCATAGAACATCAGGGACTAGTAATTTTGCGATTGAATCGATACTGCATCGCGTTTTGTCGACACTCATTGTTCGATCGCGGTATCAAAATCTCGCGCTCTTGCGTTTTTAACAGTATATAAATTCAGTGCATTACTGTCACACTGTTGGACACGGGCCTCTTCTCAAAATGAGGGTTAGGCCTTGGAAAGGGTTAGACAATATTATTATGAAATAATAATCACCAGTTTTTTCAGATACGCAGTTCTTGGAGATTTCTGTTTGGAAAGAACTGAAAATGACTACCTTCAATTTGGAGACCGCTACCGTAGACGTTAGTATTTTAATAAATTAATGAGTATCTACCATTCTAGCCTTAAGATTACTAACTCTCAGCTGAGCATGTCACTCTACTGATGAGCATTTGATAGTGCTGTGCGATTCTGTTAAGCTTAAACAAGATAAAACAAGTGCACAAAGAAAGCTGAGCAAGCGACAACGGCGTTGCGTTACAGTGTCTTGCCTAACCCTTTTAACCACCGACAAAAAAGAGGGGTGTTATAAGTTTGTAGTGCGTATCAGTAGTGGATTCCAAAGTAACTTGTTTAAAATGAAAGCTAGTTTAATCGGGTATCATCTTAGCTATGTTTCATGAAAATCTGTTCAATCGCTCAAAAGTTACAGCTCTTTTTCTAGTTGGGGTCAGGGATTTTTGACGGTTAGGGTATTTCTATAACGTTGGGGTCGGTGCGGTGTTGCAGTGCGTATTGTTACAGAAATCGGCATTCCAGCACAAATGCTTCTTTTTCCTTATCTAGTCTTATTTGTTATTGCTGTGCGATTCTGAGTAGGCATCGAACTAGCGCAAAAAAAGCTGAGCGACTTTGGCGTTGCGTATTGCTACTGTAATCAGCATCGAAGCTCACATGCAATTTCCTTTTTTTCCTTTGTCTTCCTAGAATTTTGCTACCACCTTATTAATGGCATGAAAGAGCTCGTTCGAGGAGTAGGTTGAGGTACAATGAGTAGGACGGTAATAGCACAGTTTAAATTGGTTTAAATATAATATATTTACTGTGGTAATAGCCCCACTTGATCATGTTGTATCTGTCTGTACAGGATATATTTTTATGCAGTGTGTATAATTTGTAGAGTGATTCAGTCTCTGTTCCTAAATGCAACCGCAGTACCTATTGGGATAAACTTAAAAACGAAACGAAAATTCGACTTAGTATGGAGGACACGCATAATTTAATAGCGCAAGCCATACATGGCCATGCTGAAAACCAGCGTCAGGAGGCCAGTGTCACTGCCTCTTGAAGTCCTGACATTATGCTGACTTGCGGCCTTTTGGCACAATAAGTAATTTTATTTTATGTTTTCTTTGTTTTTGCTTTTATTTTTTTGTTGTGTTAATAAACTCTTTTTCTTTCTTTCTTGACATGTTTTGGACTGAATTTTAGTATTGCAGTTACATTTAGGAACGGACACTGAATCCCTCTGCAAATTTTACGCACTACATAAGAAATTATCCTGTATGGGTCCCGAGTCGGTTAGTGACTTCTATTATACGTCAAAGGAGGTCATATCCGGGATAGGTTCGATGTAATTTGCAAGTGGGAAAATTTCTCCCCATCACGTGCCTCTGGACAAATCGCTAAGGCTGGTGCTGTGCCGACTTAAAATAATGGATGTATGTTATCGGATTTCTGTTTTTATTTTGCCGCTGCGCACGCGCACCCGTGTCTGCGAGCTTGTGGAGATGCTATGCGTCAGGATACACATCGTTTTCGATGAAATCGGCATTGCGGCACAGATTAAACGCGAATGCATAATTGTGTATCAGTTTTTTTAAAGCTAGTGTAATAATACATTTTTTACTGTACATAATTTAGTTTTAAACTATGAATGGTTTATACATATAATATAAACCTTATTTAATTCGTTTTCAGGAGTTGATCGACGAGATTTTGCGCATCACAGTCACCGACTATAAGAAATTAGGTGAGTGTTCTTATTTATTATCTTTATGTGGAAAGTCGGTTGGTCGGAAAAGGCGAATCCGAAAAGGGGTTATTGTATTCAACATTATAAACATCGTTTACTACGGTAACAACCATGGAATCGCGAAAAAACATCTGCTGCTCAATACATTTATACGAGTAATATTGAATTATTTGCTTTTATAAAGCAGCCAAATTTTCAATCGATAACAATGGATTCAAATAATCGATTTAAGAAATAAAAAGGTTTTATTATATTTTCGAATTTTTATTCCTTTTCGCCACTGGCACTAATAAACAGAATAATATACGTCTATAATTGCAAATGCACAATTCGGTTAAAGAGATTAATGGGACATATTTATAACTACGCACACAACCGTAAACCGGCACAGATTCCGCCATATAGTAAGGTTAAGCCATTACGGGTACTATGTATAAAGATGGGTGGGACTCCGTACCACAGTTTAAATATATGTAGTATATATATACTGTGTATAATTATTAGTATAGAATATATCTACTTACAATAATTCTGTCATTATTATCTATAATAATGACAGAATGCACAATGTGGAGAACATGGTGATCTGTACTACAGGGTTTACCTACTACAGACACCATTCTCTATTTGATTTGAACATACTTATGTAATTATGTAATGATGATGAGAGAAATAAAGATTTATGATTATGATTATGATTATGTGTCCGTACAGTGCGGCCTGCATAGCGGCCTGCCTCACTAGACTCAAAGGTTTCCATGGCAACAGGGAGATGAGGGTGGGCTCAGACTGGCTCAGACAGAGGGAGTGTTGTGTATGGTATAGATTTTAAACCCCTTAATTGAATTTTGAAAGCCCTCGTGTACAGACGCATATATTATGTCTCTTTAGAAGTACCTGTGAGGGTGTGTGGACGTTCAGAAAGGATGCATATTGTAGGATTTAGGTTGCGTTTCCACTGAGGCGCAGCGGCGCGGAGACGTGACAAAATAACCAACAATGCTAGTATTTTCTCCGCTCGTCTAAATGACGTGATAATACTCGTATTCTATTGGTTAATTCGTATCTTCTCCGCTTCAGTAGTAATGCACCCTTAAACCCCCTACAATTAATTTTGATGCCCTCATATTCGACGAAAAGTTTTCAAATTAAATTGTGCGATATTGGTGCCGATTCTGGTGTACACATTGACAGGCTAAACTAAACTGAGGGTGTCTGTCTCTTTCTGTTTCAATAGAAAAAGAAAGTGACAGATGCGTTTAGTTTAGTACTGACAAAATGCGCAACAGAATAAAGAAAAATATTTTATTTGGATGCAAAACTAAGGCACCTCATGCAAAAAGAAAAAAGAAAACAAAAAACAACAAGAAGAACAAAAATTTAAAAAAATACACAAAAATTAAGATAGCCACATAGATATTATATATGTAGGATATACCACAATCATGTGGGCCTCACAGCTGCACCAAAAAGGTTAAGTTCAGCGTATGCCAGACATAGCCTGGCGCTGAATCGATACCATTGAATGTTTCTTTATGGTTCAATGAAGTACCTGGGGTTTATTTTAGGGGTGAAACAAGTTTTATTACTGCGTGATCAGTACAACGACGCTCTGAGGGCAGTGTTGAGAAAACCTTGGTACTGCAGTGCGTCCGCAATGTTTGCGGATGCATCCATCGATGTCTTCTTTGCCATCATAGGAAAAGAAATGCATCGATGATGACCAGAATCCGTGGTGGCACCAACACTGTCCTCAGAGCGTCAGCGTGAAAGATCGACAGTCCTTTTAGTGTTTACTGACTACTGGGAAGGTGTACACCTGCACAGAAATTGGAAGTAGATTTTAGTAATTATTGTGTAACTTTTGTTGTTTACTAACAAATTACTCCTTTAAGTGTACTGATAACAATCCTTACTAACGCTATTTTCGTAAAAATTATGGACTAGTATGTCTAAAATAAAGATATTTAATTAAATTAGCCCATAAAACCGAACGTACAACATGCTACGTTTTGTTTACAGGTGCCAAAATGAACCAACACCCTATTTCGGAGAACGAACGTGTTGTGATTGCTGCAATGTTGGAGAAATACAAGAACGACCAACAGCTTTTGGACTCGTACTTCGAACGCTTGGAAGATATGTTCAAGGACTCACCGCCTGGTCAACTCCAAAAGGAACTTAAGAAAAAACAAATGGAGATCGAAAAAAATACAGAGGATCCTTAGATTAACCCATCGGTTAAAAGTATAAAAGTATTTACTTTGATAAAACAAGTACACTCGGACGCAATGAATCCGGGTCACCAAAATAATAAACCTTAATATCTTGGAAACTAATAATGATAGGTTAAGATAAAAAGTATTTTCTAGACCTAAAATAATACGCTTCAACAGCTGATAATTGCATTGATAGAGGAATGTGACAATATTCCACAACATCGCCTCAGAAATTTTTGGCCGTATAGCGAATCGATACGCGGTGGTAATATAAAGTATTAAAATGTGAAAACATTTTATACTTGAAAAAAAATGAAAATTTTACAAAAACCTGCAATAAAATTTACGCATTTTTAATTTGTGTTATTAATAAGTAAAACAAATAATAACTAAGAAGTTTTATTAATTTTAGTTGAGTAGATAGTATTAAATAGTCTTTATAATACTTTTTATTTGAAAAAGCTAACATTCTTGGTTTCAGAGATATTAAGGTTTATTAGTGACCCGGAGTCATTGCGTCCGAGTGTATTAGACTTGTATTTGTGGGGTCATCGTAATCCCGACGTTTTTGCCCTTTACTAGAAAGGGCTTGTACCCAAATATCAGATATATCTGAAATTTGGGCATTTTCCATGATTTATATCTAGTTTGTAAGCACAGCAACTGAAGGCAAGGCTCAAAGATAGAATGTAGGTGTAAGAGATTTATGTGAGGATGGGTAAGACCCGGTTTAGACATAGGAAACTTTTTAAAATAAGTTAACCCTTTGAGTATTTTAAAAATATTCTTAGACTATTTTTACCATTTTGATATTCAGGTATACTGATACTTTTTAAAAGAAAATTGGTTTACCATTTCGATAAGTAGTTGTTAATTTTAATTAAAATACGTGTAAGTAGACTCGTGGCTTTTAACTAACAATTACATCCCTTCTTAATGCTTATTGTTCATATTTACTATTTTCAGTTATTTTACAGTTATCTTCTCTTCGTATTTTATTTTTCAGTTACTGTCCACGGATACGGAATTGCATTCTTGGGGCCTTATGTCTCATGTTGCTCTTAATTTAAGCGATATTTAGCCATTGTGTAATCAATTTTCGCATTATAATAAACTGACATCGCTTAGTGCCGGTCGTATTTAAAGGACTTTATGATGTAGTTTTTCAATGATCCATTTTATTCAATTAAAAGCTATTAAAAGTGAGAATTAGTTGTGTAATGAAAACTGATAATAATTGCCTAACTTATGCATATTTCAACCCGTAGCGTACCTAACTACAGATTTTAATTGGTCCCTGGCATATTTATAATCTTCCTTAGCAATTTATTAATTTAAAGTGTGCTGGAAGAAAGTAATCGTGTTGTTTTAGTGACTAAACACAACAAAACTTTTGTCATAAGAGCCCTTTAGCCTTCTCAAGCGCAGTTATTATTTCTATCACATTGTGTATCCGCTTCCGCGGTCCCAGATTATAATTATTGTAAATGTATTATATTAAATGAGTATCTATGGAACCCATCCCTCTTGGAACCGTGCACCTATGATCGCGAGAGTTTAAAAGTGCCTACAAAGGCCCAGTTGAAATAAAAAAACTTTTTGTTATCTTTTTTTCTATACCAGAATTTTTACATAAAACAAAACAAGAAGTAATTTGCTAAATTGCTTTGCTTGATTACAATATTTAGATAATACTCTTAATTTTTACAGTTTAGACTTCATTGATTGAAAATTAATTGAATTTATTGGATGTACCACGGTGCGGGGGATTCGGGATCCCTTCGTGCCTTCGGGCTCTTGGCATTTTACCAATCTTACCTATCATACATACACAATACACAACTACACACACAAATATACACAACTTGCTGGGACTGTCAGATGCTTTTTTTTTGCTCTTTGGAGCACTTTCAAGCTTAGAGCAATTATATAAGAAGATATTTTCTGATTGTATTTGTTACCCTTACAAGAGGAACAGAACCTTTATTATGTTATGGCAGCATAAAGCTGCAATCAAATTGGCGCGAATCCGCCCGCCTCCCGCAGCGCGTGCGGCACGTGCCGCGAGCTGATTCGCGTCAGTTTGAATGAGGTATCTTCATTTTGTATTACATAATAATATTAGGTAGGTACTGTCCGTATTATGCATTTAAATGGGAACAATCTTTGATCTTTTTTTAGAAATTTTTAAATATTTTCGCATTACCAAACGACTGAATCATTTTTTATTAATATTTTAAGTATTTCCTACTGTAATAATTTTAAGAAGCGACGTGTGCAAAATGTGAGCAACATTTAAACTTATGTTAGGTTAAGCGCCCTTCCCGTATAGGGATCTAGCAGGGTTTAAGACTGTGGTTCTTATGTAAATCCTTTAAAAAGGACGACCTTTCTATCTTGGAAAGACTCGGATTTGTATTCAAAATATTTCTATAATAATTAAACATTGATGTAGTAAAACGTGTTCTTTATTGAATCTCTACTATTATTTGGTGAATAGAGAAATACCTCAGGGAAATACAAGCAACTGTAAACATGAATTTCCCACAATTTTTTGGGGACTTCTTTATTTGATAATTAACGTTTATTTATCTTTTACTAGTAGAACACTATACAAGGATTAAGAAAAAAAAGGTTTCAAAGCACAGTCGATTAAAACAAAGCAGGAATTCCGGCTTTTCTGATCCGTTCCATACAAAAAAAAGGAAATATTTTTCTCTGCCTAAACTATAAGGTTTAGGAGAAAATTATAAAGCACAACTATTGTTACGGTTAAGTTGGTCTTTCGATAGGCATAAAGAAAAAGTGAAAAAATAAACTTGATTCGTAAGTCCCTCAAATTACAGTTTCGACCCACTGAAACGCAAGGGGCGTTTCACAGTGGGTCGAAACTGTTACTGTAGTTTAATTTAGTCCTGTTAAAGTGCGCAACAAAATCGACAACATAGACAGTAATCTCTTATGGTTAAATAAGAAGTTATTTTTACTGATTATTTTAGCTATCAATGAAGTAACCGGCCGTTAGAGAATATTGTTGGTTGTTGAGTACTTATACATTTGCTCGCATATTTGCGATCGGGCCATCTATGTTTAATACTGGTGGAAGTTTTTTGGTGAAAGCAATAATAGGTAGAGGTACCACAACATAAATAAAATAAAAAAGTATATTATGTAAATAAAATAAAAAAGTATATATACGTAGGTAACCCTTTCCTAAAACAATATCGTTTATAAGATCGTTTAGATATTATTTTTGAGCCAGAAAGTACCTATACATATAGATGCCAATTGCCAAACATCTTAAAGTTCATAGACTTAGGATTTCGCTTACGCTCATAAAGTTGGCTTTTTCATGTCTTTTCCTCAGTGTACTTAGTATTTTGAGCTTTTTTCTAGTAAGTAACAAATAGGTACCTACTTACTAAGCCAACTTAATTATTCTTTTATGAGCTTCGAATTTTTTGGATAAATAATATTCTAAGCCATACCTAGATCTAAGCATAGAACCGACTATATTTTCATTTCGCCAATCGACCATTACCAATATTCTGTCGGCCACTCAGACTGTGACTCAGATGAACAAACTGCTTACACTTAGGCCTACTGTCCACGTAAACCGCACGTCATGCGCACGCTATCGGCATTTGACGATTGCTTGCATCTTGCATAGAAACAATCAAAACAGTGTCCACGGAGCGACAACGTCGCGTCCGCCTCTCGTCTTGCGTTCGTCATGCACTGCGCGCGGCAGCATGTCATCGTCATGCGGTGCGCGCGGCTTTGTATCAGTGGTCCAACAATAGAGACTAAATTTTGGTACGTATTTTTAGACATTCGGTAAAATGATTGAAATATAGAATCATCTTCTGATAACTCTCTGGCAGCAACAAACAATCTACAATTTATATTTCTTTCGATGTATGGATGAATCCAGTACATTCTTCGCCTGTTTCGTCGTCTTCTAATAAAGTTGTATGCTATAATCACATCATTATCATCACTTGACATTTTCCCAACGAAAAGACGTGCTTTTGCAATCCTACTTAAAAGAAAACTGAGAAGTTTTCTAGCGTATCGTCATTTGTAGGATGCGTGCATTCGTCAAATGACGCGCCCGTGGACAGTAAGTAAGCCTTCTTAGTTCTGAGGTTAGTTCTTTATTTAAATCGATGTCTATAGATACCCTGGCCTCTGTCATACGAGTACAAAACAACAATGTTCTTGGTACAAAAGGAAGCTAAAAAATGAGACATATTTTTTGAAGACGTCAAATTCTAAATTCGAAAGTGTTCGAATTAGATTTAAATAGAACAGCGATAGATGCACTAATGGATTAGCTACTGTTATTATAAATATTTCAATACATAAATTAATATAATATTTTTTATAAACGGGATCATGAGATCTCATCCTTACTAAAACAATGTATTTCTGGCAAATAAACGATTTGATTTGATGGGTAAATATCAATTATTTTAAGCAAATTTTATGTCGGGATTTTATTAATGTAATTACTTTTTAGATTAGATAACTTAAATTTGACTGTAAGCGTAAGGCCAAGTTCTCGATCACAGCGAGGAGTGGAGCGACAGCGGCGGTGTTGCAGTGACTGGGGACATTTGATCCCCATTTTGGTTTTTCATTCATATCTCTAAAAATAATAAAGTTTTGCAGAATATTTTTTTAGGATTGCCTAGAAAATTTATCCCTGTACCTTTTTGCATCATTCAATCATGAAATATATCCGTGTTAACCTGTTTTATTTTCTTTATCCCTGAAGACTCCAAAAGGATCAAGTGTCTCATGTCCTGGGACACTTGATCATGGCATGGGGTAGATTTGATCAGGGAACAAGTGTACCTTATTACTTAATATGAATTAATAAAAAGTCTATTTCGTAGGAAATTTGTTGTTTATTTAACCATATTATTATGTTCTTAGCAAATGCTTAATATAAAAAAATTTAAACCTTTTAAATCTATTAATAATTATTATCACAATTGTTTTGGTATGAAATTAACCTTAAATCTAGTCTTTGCTTAGCCTAAAAGTAGGAACGTTACACTCTTGACAGCCCAAATACTTAGGTATTATAAAAATAAAAATTTCTTCTATTGTTTTGTTAAAATTATGTAATTAACCCTAAAACTAACAATTACTTACGGCACTTTAAGTTAAGTGATCATAAGGTTAACCTTTCATATTAAATTTGCTCAAAGATTTTTTGAATGAAAATGAGATCACTGTCTTTTTGAAATCTGGTGGACTTATCTTTTTTACAACCTGATATCTTGCCACCTCAGCAATGTCATCCTTTACAGGCCATCTAAATTTATGATTATCAATATTTTTTGCAGATTTAATAGTAAAACGAGAGTCTGTCAAAGTCCGAATCTGTCCCACAAAACGATATGTTGTTAGGTTTCTCATGGATTTTTTATTTGAATTTACTATTACCCAGTCGTTATTGTTAGGTGGCATATCATTATCATTGTCGGCCTCCGACTCACAACTAGACGAAGCATCATAATCTTCGTCAACAGACACATCGTATGTAGATTCTGGCGATGGTGGAAATTCATCTTCATCTTCTGACTAGAGGTCGCGCGCTGCGCGGGCCGCGAGCGGCCCGCGTGGTGGTTTTAGGTGGAGGTTGTACCTTGCAACCCCCCCTCTATCTCTAACGGTTTCGGAACGGTGAGCGTTTGGATTTTGTATGGCGGCCATGTTTTTTTGTATAGTAGCCATGATTTTTCACCAGCTCGTCAATCGACCCAAGGTCCTAGACATTTTTAGTTCTGGCAGTATGGGCTTGCGACTTCTCGTTTTCGAGATCCGTAGGGCTTTTCCAGTCAGGGTTCGACTTTCAGGTCATTTCGGACTTTTCCTGAACTCATAAGACCCCCTTCTATATGACTCCCGTACATGAATTTTACCTTCCACGGCTCCTCCTCGGAGAGCAATTGTGTGAAAAATCCAAAATGAACACTTGTATGGCGGCCATTTTTTTTTGTATGGAAGCCATCTTTTTTTCACCCGCTCGACGATCGACCCAGGGTCTTGAACATTTTTAATTCCGGCACTATTGGTCTGCGATTTGCCATTTTTGAGATCCGTAGGGCAGTTCTGGTCACGGTTCCATTTTCAGGTTTTCGGACTTTTCCTGAACTCATAGGACCCCCTTCTATACGACTCTCATACATGACTTTTACCCCCACGACTCCTTCTGGGAGAACAATTGAGTGAAAACCCAAAATGAACACTTGTATGGCGGCCATGTTTTTTTGTATGGAAGCCATCTTTTTTCACCGGCTCGTCATCGTCCCAGGGTACTCGACATTTTTAGTTCAAGCACTGTAGGTCTGCGACTTGTAATTTTTGAGATCCGTAGGGCAGTTCCGGTCAGCGTTCCACTTTCAGGTCATTTCGGACTTTTCCTAAAAACTCGCAGGGCCCTCTTCTATATGACTCCCATACATGACTTTTACCCCCGACGACTCCTACTGGGAGAACAATTGAGTGAAAACCAAAATGAACACTATTGTATGGCGGCCATGTTTTTTTGTATGGAAGCCATCTTTTTTCACCGGCTCGTCAATCGTCCCAGGGTACTCGACATTTTTAGTTCAAGCACTGTAGGTCTGCGACTTGTAATTTTCGAGATCCGTAGGGCAGTACCGGTCAGCGTTCCACTTTCAGGTCATTTCTCACTGGACCCCCTTCTATACGACTCCCATACATGACTTTTACCCCCCGCGGCTCCTTCTGGAAGAACAATTGCTCCAAAACATGCGTTTGTATGGCGGCCATATTGAAAAATGGCGGAACATAAAAGTCGACCACGGATTATGAATCGGTGTCCCCGAAAACCCCCGGACGCCAATTTTCAGCCGGCTCGGAGCAACTTATTTTTCGGCCGCCATTTTGGATCCGCCATCTTGGATTTTTATGACCACCACCGGAAAGCCCCCTCCATTCTCTATGAAATTGGTTCGAGCACCCCCCTGCTGTCTCTAAAGGTTTCGGAACGGTGAACGTTTCAATTTTGTATGGCGGCCATGTTTTTTTGTATGGAAGCCATCTTTTTTTCACCGGCTCGTCAATCGACCCAAGGTCCTCGACATTTTTAGTTCCGGCGGTATAGGTTTGCGACTTGTAATTTTCGAGATCCGTAGGGCAGTTCCGGTCAGCGTTCCACTTTCAGGTCATTTCGGACTTTTCCTAAACTCACAGGACCCTCCTCTATACGACTCCCATACATCACTTTTACCCCCCGCGGCTCCTTCCGGGAGAACAATTGAGTGAAAATCCAAAAATGAACACTTGTATGGCGGCCATGTTTTTTTGTATAGTAGCCATGATTTTTTACCAGTTCGTCGATCCACCCAAGGTCCTTGACACTTTTAGTTCTGGCAGTATAGGTCTGCGGCTTTCCGTTTTCGAGATCCGTAGGGCTGTTCCAGTCAGGGTTCAACTTTCAGGTCATTTCTCACTGGGCCTCTCTCTGTACGACTCCCACACATGACTTTTACCCCCCATGACTCCTTCTGGGAGAACAATTGCTCCAAAAGATGCGTTTGTATGGCGGCCATATTGAAAAATGGCGGAAAAAAAATTTGGTCCCGGATTATGAATCGGTGCCCCCGAAAACCTCAGGACGCCAATTTTCAGCCAGATCGGACCATATTTTTTGTAAGCCGCCATTTTGAATCCGCCATCTTGGATTTTTATCACGACCACCGAAAAGCCCCTCTCGTCCTCGATGATATTTGGTCAAGCACTCCCACTCTATCTCTAACGGTTTCGAAACGGTTAGGGTTTAAAAAGCTTAGAGATTGCGAGGTGCGCGGGCCGCGGGCGGCCCGCGGAGGTTGTGGTGGTACTCTTAAATTAACTTATAAAAAAAAACACGATTTGGAAAGTGCTTTGACTTTGACTTTGACATCGACTTTTACTTTGAATTCGAATTTCACTTTGACTTTATTTTTCGTTTTCTTCCCAGCAGACCCTTTCATTTGATACCCATATCAGGTTGGTAGATAAGAAAATCTTGTCTACCATCTTGGGGCGTCCGCCATTTTGAATTAAGTGTGACGTTATTTTAGTTTTGTACTCTTCTCAGCAAACCCTTTCATTTGATACCCATATCATGGTAGTGCATAATACATAAGTAGTCCGCCATATTGGATTTAGAATGACGACAGTTATTTAACTATGCATTGTCATCCTAACTAAACGTGTGTGCAAAATCTCACCTCAATCGGAAACCGCGAAGTGGGTCAAATTTAACTTCCAAGATTATCTTACATAGTTACAGGTGAAGCTAATAAAAGCGTGTTAAGAGGCGTTTGTATGGCAGCCATGTTTTTTTGTATAAAAGCCATCTTTTTTTTACCAGCTCGTCAATCGACCTAAGGTCCTACACATTTTTAGTTCGGGCAGTACGGGTGTGCGAGTTCTCATTTTGGAGATCCGTGGGGCAGTTCCGGTCAGTTTTCCACTTTCAGGTCATTTCGGACATTTTCTGAACTCATAGGACCCCCTTCTATACGACTCCTATACATCAGTTTTACCCCCGAAGGCACAATTGAGTGAAAATCCAAAATGAACACTTGTATGGCGGCCATGTTTTTTTGTATGGAAGCCATCTTTTTTCACCGGCTCGTCGATCGGCCCAGGGTCTTTGACATTTTTAGTTCTTTCTTTCTTTCTTTCTTTGGCATAGTGGGTGTGCGACTTATAGTTTTTGAGATCCGTAGGGCAGTTCCAGTAAGCGTTCCACTTTCAGGTCATTCTGGACTTTTTCTAAACTCTTAGGACCTCCTTCTATATGACTCCCATATATGACTTTTACCTCCCACGGTTCCTTCTCGGAGAGCAATTGTGTGAAAATCCAAAATCAACACTTGTATGGCGGCCATGTTTTTTTGTATGAAAGCCATCTTTTTTTCACCGGCTCGTCAAACGGCCTAAGGTCCTCGACATTTTTAGATCCAGCACTGTAGGTCTGTGACTTGTCGTTTTCGAGATCCGTAGGGCAGTTCCGGGCAGCCCCCACTTTCAGGTCATTTCGGACTTTTCCTAAACTCACAGGACCCCCCTCTATACGACTCCCATACATCACTTTTACACCCCTGAAAATCCAAAATGAACACTTGTATGGCGGCCATATTGAAAAATGGCCGAAAAAAAAAGTTGTTCCCGGATTATGAATCGGTGCCTCTGAAAACCCCCGGACGCCAATTTTCAGCCGGCTCGGAGCAACTTATTTTTCGGCCGCCATTTTGGATCCGCCATCTTGGATTTTTATGACCACCACCGGAAAGCCCCCTCCATTCTCTATGAAATTGGTTCGAGCACCCCCCTGCTGTCTCTAAAGGTTTCGGAACGGTGAACGTTTCAATTTTGTATGGCGGCCATGTTTTTTTGTATGGAAGCCATCTTTTTTTCACCGGCTCGTCAATCGACCCAAGGTCCTCGACATTTTTAGTTCCGGCGGTATAGGTTTGCGACTTGTAATTTTCGGGATCCGTAGGGCAGTTCCGGTCAGCGTTCCACTTTCAGGTCATTTCGGACTTTTCCTAAACTCACAGGACCCTCCTCTATACGACTCCCATACATCACTTTTACCCCCCACGGCTCCTTCTGGGAGATCAATTGGGTCAAAATCCGAAATGAACACTTGTATGGCGGCCATATTGAAAAATGGCGGAAAAAAAAAATTGATCCCGGATTGTGAATCGGTGCCCCCGAAAACCCCCCGACGCCAAATTTCAGCCGGCTCGGACCAAATTTTTTTTTGGCTGCCATTTTGAATCCGCCATCTTGGATTTTTATGACCCCCACCGGAAAGCCCTCATCGTCCTCTATGACATTTGGTCGAGCACCCCCCCGCTATCTCCAAGGGTATCGGAACGGTGAGCGTTTCCATTTTGTATGGCCGCCATCTTTTTTTGTATGGAAGCCATCTTTTTTTCACCGGCTCGTCAATCGACCCAGGGTCCTCGACATTTTTAGTTCGAGCAGTATGGGTGTGCGACTTGTAATTTTCGAGATCCGTAGGGCAGTTCCGGTCAGCGTTCCACTTTCAGGTCATTTCGGATTTTTCCCGGACTCACTGGACCTCAAGGTTTATGACATTATGTATGACTTGTACCCCCCACGGCTCCTTCTGGGAGAACAATTATGTCAATCAGTGAGTCAGTGGTAATCGAGCTTTATATATTAGTGACTAGAGGTCGCGCGGTGCGCGGGCCGCGAGCGGCCCGCGAGGGCTTTTTAGGTGGGGTTTGTAACATGACGCAAAATAAATATGATATTTGATTTTGTATGGCAGCCATGTTTTTTTGTATGAAAGCCATCTTTTTTTACCAGCTTGTCAATCGACCCAAGGTCCTACACGTTTTTAGTTCGGGGAGTATGGGTGTGCGACTTCTCATTTTCGAGATCCGTGGGGTAGTTCCGGTCAGCGTTCCACTTTTAGGTTATTTCGGTTTTTTGCTGAACTCCCTGGACCTCCCTCTATACGTCTCCCATACATCACTTTTACCCCCCGCGGCTCCTTCCGGGAGAACAATTGAGTGAAAATCCAAAAATGAACACTTGTATGGCGGCCATGTTTTTTTGTATGGAAGCCATCGTTTTTCACCGGTTCGTCAATCGTCCCAGAGTACTCGACATTTTAATTCCGGCACTATGGGTGTGCGACTTCTCATTTTCGAGATCCGTAGGGCAGTTCCGGTCAGCGTTCCACTTTCAAGCCATTTCGGACTTTTCCTGGACTCATAGGACCGCCTTCTATACGACTCTCATATACATATAACTTTTACCCCTGACGGCTCCTTTTGGGAGAACAATTGGGCGAAAATCCAAAATGAACACTTGTATGGCGGCCATATTTTTTTGTATGGAAGCCATCTTTTTTCACCGGCTCGTCAATCGTCCCAGGGTACTCGACATTTTTAGTTCAAGCACTGTAGGTCGGCGACTTGTAATTTTCGAGATCCGTAGGGCAGTTCCGGTCAGCGTTCCACTTTCAGGTCATTTCGGACTTTTCCTAAACTCATAGGACCCCCTTCTATACGACTCCCATACATGACTTACCCCTGACGGCTCCTTCTGGGAGAACAATTGAGTGAAAATCCAAAAATGAACACTTGTATGGCGGCCATGTTTTTTTGTATAGTAGCCATGATTTTTCACCAGTTCGTCGATCCACCCAAGGTCCTTGACACTTTTAGTTCTGGCAGTATAGGTCTGCGGCTTTCCGTTTTCGAGATCCGTAGGGCTGTTCCAGTCAGGGTTCGACTTTCAGGTCATTTCTCACTGGGCCTCTCTCTGTACGACTCCCACACATGACTTTTACCCCCCATGACTCCTTCTGGGAGAACAATTGCTCCAAAAGATGCGTTTGTATGGCGGCCATATTGAAAAATGGCGGAAAAAAAAGTTGGTCCCGGATTATGAATCGGTGCCCCCGAAAACCTCAGGACGCCAATTTTCAGCCAGATTGGACCATATTTTTTGTTAGCCGCCATTTTGAATCCGCCATCTTGGATTTTTATCACGACCACCGAAAAGCCCCTCTCGTCCTCGATGATATTTGGTCGAGCACCCCCACTCTATCTCTAACGGTTTCGAAACGGTTAGGGTCTAAAAAGCTTAGAGGTCGCGCGGTGCGCGGGCCGCGGGCGGCCCGCGAATGTGGTGGTGGTACTCTTAAATTAACTTAAAAAAAATTAAAACACGATTTGGAAAGTGCTTTGACTTTGACTTTGACTTTGACTTTGACATCGACTTTGACTTTGAATTCAACTTTGACTTTGACTTTATTTTTCGATTTATTCCCAGCAGACCCTTTCATTTGATACCCATATCAGGTTGGTAGATAAGAAAATCTTGTCTACCATCTTGGGGCGTCCGCCATTTTGAATTAAGTGTGACGTTATTTTATTTTCGTACTCTTCTCAGCAAACCCTTTCATTTGATACCCATAATATCATGGTATTGCATAATACATAAGTAGTCCGCCATATTGGATTTAGAATGACGTCAGTTATCTAACTATGCATTGTCATCCTATCTAAACGTGTGACCAAAATCTCACCTCAATCGGAAACCGCGAAGTGGGTCAAAAACTTCCAAAATTTTCTTACATAGTTACAGGTGAAGTTAATAAAAGCGTGTTAAGAGGCGTTTGTATGGCAGCCATGTTTTTTTGTATAAAAGCCATCTTTTTTTTACCAGCTCGTCTATCGACCCAAGGTCCTACACATTTTTAGTTCCGGCACAGTGGGTGTGCAACTTATAGTTTTTGAGATCCGTAGGGCAGTTCCAGTAAGCGTTCCACTTTCAGGTCTTTTCGGACTTTCCTGAACTCATAGGACCCCCTTCTCTACGACTCCCATACATGACTTTTACCCCCCGACGGCTCCTTCTAGGAGAACAATTGAGTGAAAATCCAAAATCAACACTTGTATGGAATAGTGTAATAAATATATTGTAATAAAAAACTTTGACTTTGACTTTAACTTCGACATCGACATCGACTTTGACTTTATTTTTCGTTTTCTTCCCAGCAGACCCTTTCATTTGATATATATCATGATGGTAGATAAAAAAAAATTGTCTACCATCTTGGGGCGTCCGCCATATTGAATTAAGTGTTACGTTATTTTAGTTTCGTAGTCTTCTCAGCAAACCCTTTCATTTGATACCCATATCATGGTAGTGCATAATACATAAGTAGTCCGCCATATTGGATTTAGAATGACGTCAGTTATCTAACTGCATTGTCATCCTAACGTGTGCAAAATCTCACCTCAATCGGAAACCGCGAAATGGGTCAAATGTAACTTCCAAGATTTTACAGGTGAAGCTAATAAAAGCGTGTTAAGTATCGTTTATATGGCGGCCATGTTTTTTTGTATGAAAGCCATTTTTTTTACCAGCTCGTCAATCGACCCAAGATCCTACACATTTTTAGTTCGGGCAGTATGGGTGTGCGACTTCTCATTTTCGAGATCCGTGGGGCAGTTCCAGTAAGCGTTCCACTTTCATGTCTTTTCGGACTTTTTCTAAACTCAATGGGCACCCCTCTATACGACTCCCATACATGACCTTTACCCCCGACGGCTCCTTCTGGGAGAACAATTGTGTGAAAATCCAAAATGAACACGTGTATGGCAGCCATGTTCTTTTGTATGGAAGCCATCTTTTTTTCACCGGCTCGTCAATCGTCCCACGGTACTCGAAATTTTTAGTTCCGGCACCGTGCGTCTGCAACTTGTAGTTTTCGAGATCCGTAGGGCAGTTCTGGTCACGGTTCCACTTTCAGGTTATTTCGGATTTTTCCTAAACTCACTGGACCCTTCCCTATATAACTCCCATACATAACTTTAACCTCCCACGGCTCCTTCTGTGAGAATAATTGTGCGAAAATCCAAAATGAACACTTGTATGGCGGCCATGTATTTTTTTTGGTAGCCATCTTTTTTTTACCAGCTCATCAATCGACCCAGGGTCCTCAACATTTTTAGTTCGGGCAATATGGGTCTGCGTTTTGCCGTTTTCGAGATCCGTAGGGCAGTTCCGGTCAGGGTTCTACTTTCAGGTCATCTCGGATTTTTCTTAAACTCACTGGAATTTCCACTATACAACTTCCATACATGACTTTTACCCCGCACGACTCCTTTTAGAACAATTGCTCCAAAAGAAGCGTTTATATGGCGGCCATGTTTTTTTGTATGAAAGCCATTTTTTTTTACCAGCTCGTCAATTTACCCAAGATCATACACATTTTTAATTCGAGCAGTATGGGTGTGCGACTTCTCATTTTCGAGATCCGTGGGGCAGTTCCGGTCAGTGTTCCACTTTCAGGTCTTTTCGGACCTTTTATAAACTCATAGGACCCCCTTCTATATGGCTCCGATACATGACTTTTACCTCCCACGGCTCCTTCTGGGAGAGCAATTGTGTGAACATCCAAAATGAACACTTGTATGGCCGCCATCTTTTTTTGTATGGAAGCCATCTTTTTTTCACCGGTTCGTCAAACGGCCCAGGGTCCTTAACATTTTTAGTTGGGGCGGTATAGCATTGCGACTTGTAATTTCCGAGATCCGTAGGGCAGTTCCGGTCAGCGTTCCACTTTCAGGTCATTTCGGACTTTTCCTAAACTCACAGGACCCCGCTCTATACGATCCTCATACATGACATTTACCTCCGACGACTCCTTCTTGGAAAACAATTGGGTGAAAATCCAAAATGAACACTTGTATGGCGGCCATATTGAAAAATGGCGGAAAAAAAAAATCGACCAGCGTTCCACTTTCAGGTCATTTCGGACTTTCCTGAACTCATAGGACCCCCTTCTATACGACTCCCAAACATGACGTTTACCCCCGACGGCTCCTTCTGGGAGAACAATTGAGTGAAAAACCAAAATGAACACTTTTGTATGGCCGCCATCTTTTTTTGTATGGAAGCCATCTTTTCTTCACCGGCTCGTCGATTGACCCAGGGTCCTCGACATTTTTAGTTCCGGCAGTATGGGTGTGTGACTTGTAACTTTCGAGTTCCGTAGGGCAGTTCCAGTCAGCGTTCCACTTTCAGGTCATTTCGGACTTTTCCTAAACTCACAGGACCCCCCTCTATACGACTCCCATACAATACTTTTACCCCCCACGGCTCCTTCTGGGAGACCAATTGCTCCAAAAGATGCGTTTGTATGGCGGCCATATTGAAAAATGGCGGAAAATAAAAGTCGACCACGGATTATGAATCGGTGTCCCCGAAAACCTCCGGACGCCATATTTCAGCCAGCTCGGAGCAACTTATTTTTCGGCCGCCATTTTGGATCCGCCATCTTGGATTTTTATGACCACCACCGGAAAGCCCCCTCCATCCTCTATGAAAATGGTTCGAGCACCCCCCCGCTATCTCCAACGGTTTCGGAACGGTGAGCGTTTCAATTTTGTATGGCCGCCATTTTTTTTGTATGGAAGCCATCTTTTTTTCACTGGCTCGTCAAACGGCCCAGGGTTCTTGACATTTTTAGTTCTAGCACTATGGGTCTGCGACTTTTCATTTTCGAGATCCGTAGGGCAGTTCCGGTCAGCGTTCCACTTTCAGGTCATTTCGGACTTTTCCTGAAGTCACTGGACCCCCCTCTATACGACTCCCATACATGGCTTTTACCCCCCACGGCTCCTTCTGGGAGATCAATTGGGTCGAAATCCGAAATGAACACTTGTATGGCGGCCATCTTGAAAAATGGCGGAAAGAAAAATTTGATCCCGGATTATGAATCGGTGCCCCCGAAAACCCCCGGACGCCAATTTTCAGCCGGCTCGGACCATTTTTTTTTTTGGCCGCCGTTTTGAATCCGCCATCTTGGATTTTTATGACCCCCACCGGAAAGCCCCCGTCGTCCTCTATGACATTTGGTCGAACACCCCCCCACTATCTCCAACGGTTTCGGAACGATGAGCGTTTCCATTTTGTATGGCCGCCATCTTTTTTTGTATGGACGCCATCTTTTTTTCACCGGCTCGTCAAACGGCCCAGGGTTCTTGACATTTTTAGTTCTGGCAGTGTGGGTGTTCGACTTGTAATTTTCGAGATCCGTAGGGCAGTTCCGGTCAGGGTTCCACTTTCAGGTCATTTCGGATTTTTCCCGGACTCACTGGACCCCCTTCTATACGACCCTCATACATGACTTTTACCCCCCACGGCTCCTTCTGGGAGAACAATTATGTCAATGAGTCAGTCAGTCAGTCAGTCAGTGGTAATCGAGCTTTATATAAGTAAAAAATGACGACTGTGCAAATGCTTTTAAATTTCGTTTTACTTTATTTTCCTCTCTCTTGGTCACTTTCTGAGTTCTTTTGGTTTTCTTCTCTTTTCTTAATAATAGTTCCTGTATTAATTTATTCGTCTCTGGCATTTCAGTTAAAATTTTAGTGGATCCCTTTTTTCGCCCTTTTTGTTGTGACATTTTCCGGCAAGCAGCTTTTGGGAATGGTTTTATCTGTTCAGGTGTATTGAAGGATTCTGTAGATGTCGACGGTAGATGAAGTGATGTTATAATTGAATCATCGTCTTCCTCAACATCTGATTCTGGATTCTGTGGGGTAGCTTTGTGGATCTCTATAGGGGTTCTTTCTGTCACAGATTTCAAGGTATTATTTGAGTTGGGAGAAACAGATGTCGATGGTTCAGGTATCATTGAATTTTTTAGGGGCTCTTGAGTATTAATTACTCCAACTGGTTCTTTCAGGTTTGTCTCAATGTCGTGGTGACACACTAATGTGCCAGACGAGAGAAAGTTTGATGGCGATGGATGTGGTGAAAGAAGCCTATTTGGTGGTGAATTTTCCACCAAATTTTCTCCTTCACCGTCTTGTCCTTGATTACTCTCAACTGTGCTCGTAGGTTAGATTCTGCATCGACAGGTCTATCTGTCACATGTGATGAGAAGAACTCATCGTCAGTGAAGATCTCATTATTGAAAGGGAAAATCCCAGATACAAAGTGGGTTCCACTTTGGACATTTTGAGGCGTAAATGCCTTGGGAAATGCATGCCCAAGTAATTCTGATATGTCATAAATTGTAATCGTTTTGGCGGTATTCTGGATCATCCAATTGTCACAAGCACTATTGTAATAGGCTTTGAGTGGGACTTACACAGTTCTGTCCAGTGGCTGTGTCTTATGCGATGTATGTGGAGGTATAGTTAAAAGATGAATACCATTTGCTTTAGCGTAATATAAGGAATCTATGCTGATGTGACTATCATGTTTATCCAAATTTTATCAACATTGGAGTTTCTAATGAACATCTACTGTATTTGCTAAAATGTTTTAAAAATTTAACAAAATTCACATTCTCTGGACACATGGGTTTTTAATCCAATTTGGCGAGTTTTTTGAGAATTTAAAATGTCAAATACATTATTTAATATTTTTATTAATTCACTCGTAGACGCACTGTTCTTACACTTTGATAATTTCAACCCGTTTTAACAAAAATCTAATACGTTAACAACAGTACGGCTAAAAAGTTGTGTTGCTAGACCTTAGACGGACTTTCAATACCTAATTGATTTCTAAATTCAACATGTTTTGTAGTTAATTTAGTCGCTAATGTTAGTTGTTCATTGTGCTGCAACTCATTCAAATTTTTGATACAACGCCATTTGAGAAAGTGGCCATTTTCATTTTTTAAACATTTTTTGCCTCAAGCGTATTTCTGACCAATTTTAACATCATAATGGCAGGCGTCTAGGAATACTACAACACGTTTTTTGGTATCGGGAAAAGGGATTTATATTTTGAAAATCTTCTATGTTGCACCCGAGAGATGTTCGCGGTACACCCGTCAAAAGTTATCGAAACTATATCAACGCCAGCTGCATAACATTTTGGTAAACAAATGTTCAGAATATTAGCTTTTATGTCAGAGTTTATTCCTTTTATAAGGAAATAACCGAAAGGTAATTTCCACCCTGGTCCTGAATTTGAAACCACCATAAAAACTAAGGCCTGGGTAGCAATTTCCGCATTTTCATTGTTTTTCTCAATGCCCCATATCCACAATTCCTACGTATTTATCTCCAACCCAAATCTTTTGTTGACGAATCGATACTTCATCAAATAATAATGTTGCTGTCAAACTATGTCCATCTTTGGTCGGTTTCAACAGGGCTGAAAAGGATTCCGAGGTAGGTATAACCGTCTTCCGCGTTCACTCCGCTGTAGCTGTACCAATTGCAAAGAGGGCGTTCGTGAGGTAAACAACAATTGAATATCTTTCGTACGGAATTATATCCTGAAGGTGAGTAAAAATGGAGTGATAATGCAAATTTCCGATACGCAGCAGTATAGTTTGGACGATATTTTCTCTTCGCTTTAGCAGATTTACGTTTTTTACATAATTCAGCCACTATTATGTTTTCTTTTAATTTATCATGAACTTCTTTTATTTTTAATGCTTCAGTTAAAGCAAATTGAAGTCGAGTCGAAGCAAATCGCTTGTTTTTTGCTTTATTTTTTTTTATAATACGCATATTTTTTTGTTTAATAACTCCATCTTCTTTATTTTCTTCATCAAGAAACATTTCCGTGGCGTTCGGAGTATTGATTCGATTTCTGCATCGTTTATGTTAGAATAGATAACAAAATAAATGTAAGTCTATGACTACTAGCACCTATCTAGTAAGCTTATAATCTATATGTCTTACAGAGCCCAAATAAATATTTAGTCTGTTGCAAGCCATATTGTAGTTTTATTAGGTTATGGGCCCAGACCCGAAATTATTTAGATTTCCACGTATTTTAATAGTGCACAGTTCTTAAAATGTCGTCTAATTACTCAGTAAACGTTCCTAAATTGAAGGGACGAGAGAATTACGACGATTGGGCTTTTGCCGTTGAAAATTTTCTCATCCTGGAAGGCGTCGATTTGCATGGCGAGCAAGCGCTAGACGAACAGAATGACAGAAAAGCCAGAGCGAAGATGATAATGACCATCGATCCATCCCTTTACGTACATATTAAAGGCGAAACGAAAGTGCTTCATGTATGGAAGAAATTGAAATCATTGTTTGACGATTCCGGTTTCACACGCAAGATCAGTCTACTGAGAAATTTAATTTCAATTCGCTTAGACACTTGCGAATCCATGACTAGTTATGTTACTCAACTAGTAGAAACAGCTCAGAAGTTAAAAGGTACTGGTTTCGAAATAAATGATGAATGGATTGGTTCTTTGCTGTTGGCAGGACTTCCAGAGAAATTTGGTCCGATGATCATGGCCATTGAACATTCAGGCATGAGTATTAGTGCAGATGCTATCAAAACTAAGTTGTTGGATATGAGTACCGATTTTGAGACCAAATCGGAAGGTGCATTCATCGCTAGAAATTCTCAGAGAACCGGTGGTGTCAGTAAAAATAGTAAATTTTTATCAAAGCATCATGGCGGAAATGTCGGAAATGAAATACAATGTCAACCATCCGTCAATGCAAATAAAACATCAGCTAAAGTAATCCGTTGCTACAAATGTAAACAGATTGGACATTACAAAAACCAATGTTCAGCAGAGAAAGCGAAGATGAATGCATTCAGCGCAGTTTTTATAACGAGTGAATTCAGTCAAAACGACTGGTACGTTGATTCAGGCGCAAGTACTCATTTAGTGTCAAATAGAAATATGTTGTCGAATATTTCGTACCAACCGAAAATAAAAGAGATTATTGTGGCTAATCGAACAACTGTACAAGTTTTATGTTCGGGAGATTTACAGATTACGACTGCAGTAGGAAACAAGCAGTATGAAGTAAATGTAAGCAATGTTTTATGTGTACCTAACCTCACCACTAATTTGTTGTCGGTGAGTAGAATCATCACCAGTGGCAACAAAGTGACATTTAATAAACAAGGATGCTTTATTTATAACTCACAGAATGTTTGTATTGGTGAAGCAAGGTTAGAAAATGAGGTATATAAATTAAACATTGCGAAATCTCAGCAAATTTTAGCGGCGACAGTGAAAATCTCTAGTACTACATGGCACAGGCGGCTAGGTCATATTAATGCTAATGACCTAAGCAAGATGAAGAATGGAGTAGTTGAAGGTGTAACATTTCAAGAAAAAAGTGAAATAGACAAATCCAGCTGTACAGTATGCTGCGAGGGTAAGCAGACAAGGCTACCTTTCCCTCTGAGTGCTAGCAAAAGTGCAGATGTGCTGGTATTGGTTCATACTGATTTATGTGGGCCAATGGAGAATAATTCACTTGGAATGGCCAGATACTTTTTAATATTTGTAGATGACTATAGCCGAATGGGTTTTGTATACTTCTTACAGTCAAAACATGAAACATTCAAGTACTTCAAGGAATTTAAAAAGTTAGTAGAGAACCAGCAATCAAAGAAAATTAAAACATTAAGATCTGATAATGGTGGTGAGTTCTGTTCAGCAGAAATGGAAAATTACTTGAAGCAATGTGGTATAGTGCATCAGAAGACAAATGCGTATACTCCAGAACAAAACGGACTATCCGAGAGATACAATAGGTCAATAGTTGAGAAAGCACGCTGTCTCATATTTGATGCTCAATTAGAAAAAAAGTTTTGGGCAGAGGCTGTGAATACAGCGGTATATGTGAAAAATAGATCACCAGCGGCAGGACTAGACCGTGATACTACCCCTTATGAAATATGGACTGGCAGAAAGCCGGATGTTAGCCATTTACGAATCTTTGGCAGTCCAGTAATGGTCCATGTTCCTAAAGAAAAGCGCAGAAAGTGGGATAAGAAAGCAACTAAGATGATACTAGTTGGCTACTCAGAAAATACCAAAGGTTATCGCTTGTATGATCCTCAGGTAAGAAAATTAATCATTGCTAGAGATGTTGTGGTCATGGAGAATATTAATGACAGTTCAACAACTATTTTGGTAGAAGAAAAACAGCAGCCTGAATGTGTAGAGGTCAGCCAGCTAAATAGCTCAGATGTTGAAAAGGATGATGAAAAAGATGTGACATATGTTCCAGATGAATCGACAAGTGAGTCTGATGACAGCTATTATGAGCCGATGGATGAATCACAGAAAGACACTTTGAATATTCCAGAAAAACGTGAAAAACGTGTTAGACGTGTACCAGACTATTATGGTTATACAAACATGTGTGTTGAAGAAGTGGCAGGTGATCAGATTTCTCTCAGTGAGGCTACAACTGGATCTGAAAAAGCACTTTGGCAATGTGCAATGAAGGAGGAGTTAAAATCGTTTAGTGATAATGAAACATGGGAGCTAGTGGAAAGGCCAAAGAATGGTACAGTCGTTAAAAACAAGTGGGTATTTAAAAAGAAATACAATACTGATGGTGAAGTACGTTTCAGAGCAAGACTTGTTGCTAAGGGTTTTACCCAGAAAAAGGGCATCGATTTTACAGAAACTTTCTCACCAGTTTTAAGGTACTCTACTCTTAGACTATTATTTGCACTAAGTGTACAACTTAATCTCAATATGAATCACCTTGATGTACCAACAGCATTTTTGAATGGTTTTCTAAAAGAAAATGTATTTATGGAAATACCAGAATATTCTCAATTTGTTGATTGTGATAATAAGGTATTAAAATTGAATAGAGCAATTTATGGCCTAAAACAGTCTGCCAGGGCCTGGTATACTAGAGTAGAGGAATGTTTGTTAAACTTAGGTTATAAAAAGTCTAAATGTGAACCTTGTCTTTTTATAAAATGTAGTAATAATGTTAAAGTATTTGTTGCATTATTTGTGGATGATTTTTTCGTATTTTATAATTGTTTAAACTCTTATGAACAGTTAAAGACTGAACTTATAAATAAATTCAAGATAAAAGATTTAGGTCAGATCAAACAGTGTCTGGGAATGAGAGTGAATGTTAAAAAAGACTGTATTACTGTTGACCAGGAGCAATATGTAAATAATATTTTACATAAGTTCAATATGTCAGATTGTTATAGTTCAGAAACCCCTATGGAAGTTAATTTAAAATTGGAGAAAGATGTTAATAACACTTGTGATAAAATTTATCCATACCAACAGTTAATAGGGAGTCTCATGTATTTATCTGTATTGACCAGACCAGATATCGCTTATAGTGTAAGTTACCTGAGTCAGTATAATAACTGTTGTACTGAAATTCATTGGAAGCATTTGAAAAGATTGTTAAGATACTTACAGAAAACAAAGAGTTATGGTTTAGTTTATAAGAAAAATGAGCATGCTTTACATGGTTTTGTAGATGCTGATTGGGCGTCATGTACGTTGGATAGACGGTCATATACTGGGTTTTGCTTTATAATGTCAGGGTGTGTTATATCTTATGAATCAAGAAAGCAAAGGACAGTAGCATTATCAAGCACGGAGGCTGAGTATATGGCTCTATCCGAAGCCTGTAAAGAGATTATGTACTTAAGGAATTTGTTAACTGATTTGATGGAACTAAATGAAAATACAGCATGTAGCGGATGTATCCAAACGTCGACAACTCCCTGGACGTATCGCTCGAGGTAAAGCGCCCGCGCGTTACTCTCCGACACCCTAGCGTGTATCGGAACGTTCCGCGCGCATGCGCTCTGCGCCGACCAACGAGAGACGTGGTCCGGCGCATCGCTGCCTATGATTGGCTGTTATTTATTTTACACTTTTATGTTAGAGTTATAAGAAGAATGGCGGACTGGCTTGTAAAGTGTGTTCCTGTTGTCGTACAATTAAAGTTTATACTGTGAAACATTAGCTCTCATCATTTACCTGACCCACCCCGACTATATCTTGGCGCTCCAACGTGTGTTTTTCGTAGTAGAAACAGGGGTCAGAGTCTAGGTTTACAGGTAAAACCTTTTAGTGTCGTGCTGCAAAGTACCTACGATTTTTTCGAAGAAAAGTTTTCGTGACCGACCGACTTCGGCAGTAAAATAAGCTGCAATCAACAGTGGCTGCCGTTGTTTTGTGTTTCCTGCAAAGTTTTGCTGGTTTGACAACCACGAACCGTAAGTTTTTTACTTATTTGTTTGCAAAATGACGCGAAGACGCAAGTCGTTACAAGTAGCCGACGACTCAGTTCAAGAAGAATCGAGTAACATAACAATGACGCAGGACGCCCTTACCGCTTTATTGTCGTCCATTCAGCAAAGTCAAGCAGAGTTTTGTAGTCAACTCTTACGCGAGGTTCGCTCATCGACGCCCCATGCGATAGATACGACGGCCATGAGGCCCGCAGCAAACTTTTCAAAATGTTCATCTAGGTTCAGCGGCAATCAAGAAGAATGCGTAGAGAACTTTATCGATGCCATAAAAGTCTATAAGGCGTGCCTAAATATAAATGACGAGAACGCATTGTTAGGTATGTCTATGCTGCTCACCTCATCGGCAGGAACATGGTGGCAAGGCGTCAAAAATTCTACCAAGTCTTGGGACGAAGCCCTAACTAGACTTCGTAGCGCCTTCGGTGAACGTCGCCCGCCGTTCAGAATTTACGGCGAGTTATTCTCTTTGGTTCAAGGTCAAGAAAATACGGACTTGTTCATAGCTAAAGTTCGAGCCTTATTAGCCAAGTTGCCTCAAGAGGATTTATGCGAACGCGTCGAGTTAGATATGACCTTCGGTTTGTTAGACCGCCGCATCAGGAAACGTCTCGACAGGACTACGATTACGACGTTCGATGAGTTATTGAAGAAAGCGCGGAATATCGAGGACTCGCTGAACGAGTCAAAGCGCGGTCAATCATCTCAACAAAAGTCGTCCAGTGGTCGCGATAGCGAAGCTGCGCAGCGCCCCGCGGCCGCCGCCGCCGCACGTGCCCGTGCCGGTGCCGCCGAACCTGCGCGTGCCTCCGCATCGAGTACTTTTTCCCGCTCAAACGCCGTTGATAGTCGCACAGTCGACTCAAAAGGTTCGAGTGAAAAACTCAAGATGTTTTGCGTTTATTGTAAACGTAGCGGTCACACAAAAGATAAGTGCGAAAAGTTAGTAAAAGTTGAAAACAGTAACCCGAAAAGTGAGGAAATAAAGTGTTACGGTTGTGGTGCCGCGAATGTCATACAGTCGAAGTGTGCGAAGTGTAGTCCTACAGTCAGTTCACACGGTGAACATACTGCGTTTTATGCCCTAACTTCGTCTCATGAATCTCGTGCGCCCACTGGTTGCATTGAGTCGCCTCGCATGCATAGCGATAGCGACGATCGCTGCGCAATCTACGCGTCGCCGCCGCTGCCCCCCGCTCCGCCCGCGCCGCTGACGCCGCGAAGTAGCGTGATGCCGGCCGGCCGCACAGCGACCGCGCGTTCGATTCCCGAGCGATGCACAACTTCTACTCACCAACTTCGAGGTAACCCTGCGAATGCCGCGGGTGATTTTGTTACTGTTCCTATTTATGGTTCAAATGTTTTCACTATGGACAGTGGTTGTGTTCCTTATAGTAAACGTTTTACCAATAATAATGTTTCCTGTCAACGTATTTTACAGTCAAAGTGTAATACTAATAGTAGTTCTATGAATGATCATTTTAGTTCACCAAACATGTTTAACAATGATAAGTTTAATGATGTTTTTGTGACTTCAAATAATAATAATATTTTGGTTAATAATCATTCTAATGTGTCTCAGACTTCAAATGATTTTGATAATAATTGTTTATGTCTTGACAAAAATTGTTTATGTGTTGATAATAATCGTTATTGTATCCAAAACGGAAAAAAATGTTTTTGTTGTTGTCCTAAACGTAATGTTTGTATTTGTACTACTTGCGTTCAGGGGGAGTTCGTGTCGCCGTTACAGGTTAATAATAATAAGTTACGGTCGGGAATGTTAAATGGTTGTCAATCTTATTCTGGTAATTCCGACGGATCAAAATCTTTTGTTCGCGATTTTATGCCGATTGCCAGTGATTATAAAATATTTTCGGACATTTCCAGCGGCTCTCAACATTTTTTCGAAAAGACAAGTGGTTGTCAACATTTTTTCGAAAACGTAAATAACGTAAAATTTTCTCCCGGTAATACCAGCGATTCTCAACATTTGTGCGGAATTACCAGTGGTTCTCAACCCTTTTTTGGTATTCGTACTAGTGCTAAATATTTTCTGCGGCCCGTGCTAAAGATTAGTATTTTAGGTGAAAAAGGTACCGCGATGGTAGATTCAGCGGCTAAGAGCTGCGTTGCTGGCCATTCGCTATACACTCTCCTAAAGGCCAAAGGTCATCCTATGTCGTCTTGTATGGAAAATGTAAAACTAGCAGATGGTGTCAGTAGACTAATGAGTGTAATTAATACGGAAGTAGAAGTAACTCTTGAAGGTAGAACCAGGCTCGTAAGTTTTTTAATTTTTCCAGACTCAGACAGTAATAATTCTCTTTTGGGCATAGATTTTTTGGTAAATTTTAATATCAGTGTTGATTTCGGTAACGCTAAATGGCACTTTGCCAACAGTGATGAGCAGTTCGATCTTCTTTTTGAAAAGGACACTTATCGTGCACATATTGAAGTTGATAGTGTACTTAGGGACGAGGAGGCGTCACGATTTAGCGTCGAGCAGCGCGAAGTTCTTGCCCAATTTCTCACGGAAAATGAAGACGTTTTTTCGTTAAGAGGCGAGCCAACTAGTTTCGCGGAACACGTTATAGATACCAGTGATCACACTCCGATTGCGGTCCCACCTTATCGGCTAACCCCCGCTAAAAAGGCTGTTATGCAGACGGAAATAGAAAAGATGTTAGCTGATGATATTATAGAAGAGTGCGAATCGGCATGGGGCTCTCCAGCTTTGTTAGTACCCAAGAAGAACGGTCAAGTGCGTTTCTGCGTCGATTACCGAAAACTGAACGCGATAACAAAAACAGATGTGTACCCGATGCCGCTTATAGACGAGCTCGTGCAGTCTACCAAGCGCAATTGCATCATGAGTACTCTGGACATGAGAAGCGGATTTTGGAATGTTTCTGTTCGCGAGAGTGACAGAGACAAAACGGCTTTCTTGACACCTTTCGGAACGTTTCGTTTTAAAAGGATGCCGTTCGGCCTTAAAAACGCTCCGTCCACTTTCCAACGGCTCATAGACAGGTTGCGCTCCGGCGCGTCGCTGAAAAATGTGACTCTGTTAGCCTATCAAGACGATTTGCTTGTCATATCGGAAGGATTCGAGCAGCATATCGCAGATTTACGTGCAGTTTTTGAGAGGTTGCGCATGTTCAATCTTCGCGCCAATCGTGAAAAGTGTGTTTTCGCGCGCGAAGAGGTGAAATACTTAGGTCATGTCATCACTCAGGATGGCGTTTCACCTGATCATGACAAAGTTCGCGCTGTGGCGGACATGAAGGCACCAAGTTCGCTACGTCACCTCAAAACTTTTCTTCAAACCTGTTCATGGTTCAGAAAGTTCATTTTAAACTTTTCAGAGGTTGCTGAACCATTAACACGGCTTTTGAAAAAGAATCAACCTTGGATATGGGGCTCTGAACAAAATCAGGCGTTTCAGGAGCTGAAAAGTCGCTTAACGTCTGCTCCCATTCTTGTCCAGGCTGATTACAGCAAACCATTTATCTTACGCACGGATGCAAGCAATTACGCCTTGGGTGCGGTATTGCTGCAGGGTGAAGGTAAAAACGAACGGCCGATTGAATATGCGAGCCGCCTTCTTAACCCCGCCGAGCGTAATTATAGCACTACTGAGAGGGAAGCTCTTGCGGTAGTTTGGTCTGTTGAACGCTTTAGAGGTTATCTTGAAGGTCAGCAAATTATTGTTGGTAGTGACCATCAACCTCTTAAGTGGTTATTGAGTTTGAAGTCGCCGTCTGGTAGATTAGTCAGGTGGGCGCTGAAGTTGCAGGAGTTCAATATTCAGTTTGAATACACTCCTGGCAAAGCCAATGTTGTCGCCGACACGTTGAGTCGTCCTACCTGTGAAGAAAATGATAAAGATCAGTGTGGTGTATGCTCAGTCATTGTTGACTTACCTTCGAGAAGTCCCGCTGATCTGCGACAAGCTCAGTTAGATGACCCAGAACTGAAAAAGATAGTTAGTGGTCTTGAAAGTAATGATGCAATGGAAGACAAACGCTGGTCCGAACGAGGTTACTTTATGCAGCAAGGAGTACTTTATAGGTACAACCCTGATGTCGATGTTGAGGAACCACAGCTCGTACTTCCTGTGAGTTTACGGCTCGATGTCTTGAGGGAATGCCATGATACTCCTATTGCTGGGCATCAAGGTATTGATAGGACCTTACATAAGCTTTCACAGCGTTTCTTCTTCCCTGGTATGAGACGTTTTGTCGCCGACTTTATTAAGTCTTGTGCGACGTGCCAGCGGTACAAGTCGTCGAATTTGAAGCCTTCAGGCCTTCTGCAAACCCCAGTCTTACATCAAAGGGGAGAGGTTTTGGCTATTGACTTATTTGGCCCGCTCCCTCCTGGAGAGAAGGGGGAGAAATACATTTTGTTGGTCGAGGACACAGCTACTCGATGGGTCGAGCTTTTTGCTCTTGTTGACGCCACCTCAGAAGTCTGTGCTCGAACACTAATTGAGGAGTATTTTCTCAGGTATGGCCTACCGCGTCGTATTGTCTCGGACAATGGGGTACAATTTGTCTCGTCAGTGATGCAACAGTGCATGTTTATTTTGGGGATTAAACAGGACTTGTTACCTTTATATCATCCGGAGGCAAATCCGGCTGAACGTAAAAACAGAGACCTAAAGGTGCAGCTGGCTCAGTTGGTCGACATCGAGCATTCTTCTTGGCCTAACCATTTAGCATCGGTTCGTTTTGCCATGAACTCGGCCTTATGTCAAACAACAGGCGTTTCTCCAGCCTTTCTCACCTTCGCTAGAGATCTCCGTTCTCCTGTTGACGTTCATTTCGATATCAGGTCTGTCTTAGAAAAAGATAATTTCGTTCCCCAGATCACGCCCTACCTTAAGAGGTTCTTGGACTCTTTAGTTTCGATTAGGGATAAAGTAGAGAAAGAACAGGATAGACGTAAAGACTACGCGGATAAAGGTCGTAAGCCTTTAGAGTTCCATGTCGGTGATCAGGTTCTAGTAAAGTCGCACGTATTAAGTAACGCTGCAAAGGGTTTATCAGCTAAGTTTGTGCCAAAGAGGGACGGTCCCTATAAGGTTATTAAGATAGCTAGTCCTACTACTTACCTAGTATCAAAACTTGATTCTCCCGACGAGATTTTGGGCAGGTTCCACGCGTCCCAACTCACGCCGTTTGTAAGTCGAGACGACGCGCCTCCTCTTCCTATTATGCCGAAGCGTAATCGAGGCCGGCCTCGTCAAAATAAGCCTGTTTCTGACGTTCTTGGGCGGGTTCCTGAGCGAGGACGCATTCACGAACCCGAGGGGGAGTGTGTAGCGGATGTATCCAAACGTCGACAACTCCCTGGACGTATCGCTCGAGGTAAAGCGCCCGCGCGTTACTCTCCGACACCCTAGCGTGTATCGGAACGTTCCGCGCGCATGCGCTCTGCGCCGACCAACGAGAGACGTGGTCCGGCGCATCGCTGCCTATGATTGGCTGTTATTTATTTTACACTTTTATGTTAGAGTTATAAGAAGAATGGCGGACTGGCTTGTAAAGTGTGTTCCTGTTGTCGTACAATTAAAGTTTATACTGTGAAACATTAGCTCTCATCATTTACCTGACCCACCCCGACTATAAGCATTATGTTTGTATAGTGATAGTCAGAGTTCACTCAAGTTAGCTGTTAATCCATTGTTTCATAAGCGCACAAAACATATTGATGTAAGACATCATTTTGTTAGGGAATGTGTCTTTAAAAACAAAGTTAAGCTAGAATATGTACCAACCTCTAATATGCCAGCTGATTTGTTGACAAAAAGTCTTTGTGTCAATAAACATTATAAGTTTTTAAGTTCAATGGGCATATCAGAAGTATAATTGGATACTAAAAGTATCGTTTTATGATTGTTATTGTTTTGTGAAATGGTATTTAGTTTATTTTGTTCCGAGAGGGTGTTAGAATAGATAACAAAATAAATGTAAGTCTATGACTACTAGCACCTATCTAGTAAGCTTATAATCTATATGTCTTACAGAGCCCAAATAAATATTTAGTCTGTTGCAAGCCATATTGTAGTTTTATTAGTTTACATGGTGTAATGGACTGTCAAGAACAGGTAAACTAGAAGCAGCGACTTTTTGATCTAATTCCATATTATGAATTAATGTTTCAGTACTAGCGGTATGACTAAAAATCTGAAACGGGAAATTTTGTATTACAGCAATCAATCAATTAATGCCTTTGATATTTAAACGTAAAATTTTGAGGGTTTTTAATTAGGTAGGCACGTATCTAATATTTGATCTAGGTGTCCACATTTGACTATGCGAGAACCAGATTTTAAATCGAATTAATCTATTTATATATTTCGTTTATACCTAATTTAAAACGATTCAAGCAAGGGCGTTCCAATTTCTAAGACCGAAGTAAGAAATTAAAGTAAAATACATTAGACAGTACAGTTGACATTCGTTTAAAGGAAATTAGGTACCTACATACTAGGAAACGCGTTTATTTTAATTTTTCGGAGGCCTTTCTTTGTATAGAAATCTTGTCCAGTGTAAACTACACACTATACTTGAGCGAGTGTGCGTTTGGACAACGTTTTCCAAACCGTCTATTTCACAACGATCTATATTACAATCACTCACTTGTCTGCCTATCTTTCATTGAAGAAGGTTGACCAATTCCATAAAATGTTCACAGTAGCAGCGTTACCAACTCTCAGAAATATTTATCCCCAAAACTAAAGTTAAAAACCCCTAAAATAAAATCCCCCAAAAATAAAATTACTCTGCAAAAATAATAAATAATTGAAACATTTTCAAAAAGTTTACAGCCAGCTGCGTCTCAATCATTGTAAACATCACAGTAAAAGTCAAGAGTAAAATAATCCCTAAAAATATCCCATCGCACTTATTTACGCCCTAATTTTGGGGGGAACTCTGCACAGTAGGTACCTACTTACCTGCAATACCAAACGAATTTGGATGACGTCAGCAGATTCGGCACCGTTCGCGTTCCGCATGAACAATGCGGACGAAGCGGCCAGTGTTGCCAGTGGGTTTACCCTGCGGTCCGAATTGCGATAATATCGCGAATCCGACCAAAGACAATCGCCCACTCTTGGCAAGGTTCGTTCCACCAATGTGAAAAATACAAAAAAGATCTTAAATTAGTATCTAACTAAAATATTGTTATTATTTATTTGTTTGTAACCCTCGGGAATTAAAAACTTATAATAAAAAGACATTCAATCAATTATTATTGCATGTGATGCAATCGGATGCAATCTTCATTTCCGCACGTTATGTCAATCCCTAGATTAAGTAGAACTATCTTATAAAAGTAGTGATGACATCGAAATCAAATAAATCGAGGACTGAATAACGATCTTCTGAAAAACTTTTTTTCTTTTGTTTCGCTTCCTATACTAAAACGTTTTATTCCCATAAAATAGGTCAAATAAATGTTTATTGATTGTCTTTCGAAATCTATGCAGTGATCTGGTTCCAGTTTATTAAATCGGTTTTTCGATAAATCGATGCCGAATCACTACGTCAATTGAAATCTATCAGATTTGACAGTAAACATTTTGTTTGTTGTGCTTTGTGAGTTGTGATTTTTCCTCCACGGTTTTGCTATTTTCTATCCGATGACTTTGAAAAGTATTATGGAGATGACGACCTTGGCTTTTTGGATTCCGTATCCGTTTCCCACGACGACACGCCAATGGATATCGCACCTGTTTATCACAATACCCTGTCATGATTATGGATGCCGCTGCTGACTCCAGCTTACCACGGAGACATCTCTGTGTCAACTGTCGCGTGGATCTGGATACACGAAGACTTAGAAGATTTACACTGAACATTTGCGGTTAGCTGTTGTGCCCATGTCATGACAATTGTGTGGTTCTTGGGCTGGGCAAAGTATCAATCAAATATTTATTCCCTAGCCCAGTTTCTAGACGACGACGTGCTTGTTATTTATTTAAATGATAACTAATAAAAAATCATAAAACTCCATGTTTGTTTTATATCAACCTTGAATTTTTTCATACAATTTTAAAATACTGTCTACTAAAATACCTACTCTATGTAAAAAATTGTGGTTGATTTTGTATCTATGATGTCAACCCTAATGCCTATGATTTGTTCTATTCATGGACGCAACTTGGCCAAAACCTCCTTATCGAATCCTTTTAATAGTTACAAAATATAAGGGCTATTGAGTAATAATAATACTTGTGACTGGTCGGATTCGCGATATTATCACTTTAGCGCAATTCGAACCGCAGGGCTAGTCAAAAGCGGTCAAAGTTACCCTGAATCAAAGCGGCGCCGGCGGCGCGGCGGCGGCGGCGGCGGCGGCGGCGGCGGCGGGTACATTCTACCTATTAATGTTAATCAATTATAATATTGGGCTTCGAGCTCCGGTGGTTTTCGGAGATTTTCCAAATAGAACCATGGACATTAAGCAGTTTCCCACTGCCTTTCTTTCTTCATTTATCAGAAGTAAGTATCGGGAAACTAAAAGAAAAGTTTCTATTTTCATTGATCATTCTTAAAAAAAATAACAATATCCGTAATTTAGTACCTACGTAAACTCTACAGTTCAAGAAATGGAAGCGACACAAAACAAATAGATTAAGTTTAACGCAAATAATTTACCTGTAAATACTTATTCGTATTTCAGAACTTTATTTATGGTGATAAAATAAGTAAAATAAAGTTTATTTTTTGATAACACCCTTTCCTGCAAATATTCGGCCCATTTTAGCACAGGTATCGGCAATTTTTTATTCATCTCCTGGCAACACTGATCCCAGTTCTATTTTCAATTTTGGACGTTGGGTTCATTTGTTTGCTATTTCGGCTAATTCTTTTCTTTGCGATATTTTTTTTGTTTTAAATTTGTCAAAAGTATATTTGCCGTGATTTATAGATAATAGTTGCTTTGAAATAAAGAAAATGATTGCGGAAAGGTAAATATCTTGAACTTTATAGATAGATAGTTCCTCAATGCTTCACCTATGATTGACTTTTTACTGATTTGAGAAATTCTCAGTCAATTAAATCACAAGGCAATTTCATCGCTCATTGTACAAGACATACAGCATACAGTAATTATTTTATAATTTCCCTAAAAAACTAATTAGGAAGCCCGACATACTTTTGTAGGTTAGTTATGTAGGTACCAAAGAGATTAAACGTGTAGTATAATTTAATGTCTTTGGTATTTACCTACTTAAATCCTTGAAAAGTATTTCGGGCTTGCTCTATGGCACACTCTATGGTCAATCCCTGACTCCTAGGAAAGCCATTGTAAACCTCTCTCAATGGAATCTTCCTGATTCTCTAGAACTAGTAGGTTCAAGCTTCTATTGTCCCCCTGAAATTAATGTATGAAGTTGGGAAAAAAATAACCTACATTCTTAGATTAAATTTAAACCAATCAATAATCTAAGCCTACATTACAGAAATTCAAACATGGGTTGGCTAGTGTTAGGCCTATCTGGTATAATCGATTACCAAGTACTACTTATTCTAAAGTCCCAGTTCATCAAGAATGTAACAGTCAATTCAGACAAAACCTGCCGTTTAACAAGAACTTTTGTATGGGTAAACACATAGGGTAAACAGTTGTTTTCATTTTAACACCTGTTATGTTGTTGGTGAACATAGGCCTAAGTTTTCTAAGCAACTGACAAAATTCCGAAAAGTGCTGTGTTCCCCGATTCATATAATTTGGGCGTCTTCAAGGTGAGAGTGAATAGGCATTCTTTGAGTTTACATGATCCAGCCTCAGCAGCATCGTTACTTACCATTTGGTGAGGTGATGATAAACCTTAAAAATAAAAAATAAATAAAAACGGTTAAGACTGCTCTACCAATTAAAGATATTATGCTTTCTAAAGATGAATAGTATCATGAAAATCATTACATCGGATTCTCTGTAAACTTAAATTAAAGATGACTATTATGAAATATAAAAGATAGAAAGACTGAAGTTAACTAATATTATATTCCTCATTATGAACTGATTCAGGAAAGTAGAGAATGGAAGACTTGCTTAAGAATGGTCTTTGGGGCCCTTCCACAAATATAAAATAATTATCTTATCTAGTATGTTAAGCCCGTAGCTCAGGACAATTTATTGGAAATTTTGATAAGGTTTTGTCAGAATATAATGATTATTGCAACCCCAACATAAAATATTTAATTATGTAAAATGTATCAAAAACTGTGGCAACACAGCCCTTCCAATCTGAGCGTCGGTCGAATACAGAAGTATATATTTTATGTCCGCCGTTTTATTCCTCTTCCTCGGCGCTACTATTTACCAGCACCTACAACACATCAACTACACCGCTGCAAATTGGTCCTTCGAAGAGAACAGCGGCGCTGCGGAGGAGGCAAGAGGTTTGGACAGAATCTGTATTTGTCGGCCGCAATTTATAACGCCATATTGGTTGCGCAACAAGCAAGCTCTGATGCTCTGCATCACGATATCTTGGGTGTCGCAAAACAATCGAATACCTACCTATATCGATTCGACAATCACCCCAAGCAATAGAAGAGCTCAATATTCAACAGTCAATTGATTTTTTCATCGATCGCCTTTGTCGTCGCCGGAGTCACCTTGGCAAGCAGTGTGAAGAGCACGGCACATTATAGGTATTCCGCAACGGAGCGAGACAGGACGCATCGCAATCTAAACATCAAAAATACGCGCGCTTGGAACGCGCGGCCCACTCACGTCGTGCAAGAGATAGCATCAATAATCCACGCGAGTGCAAGAGACGGCAAGTGACGCCAGGCAAGTCGAAGTGAACTTCCGGCCCACCATGCCACCATTTTGTTGTGTGCCATTCGACTCGTCCGTATTCAAGATTTATTTGCTTGATTTGATTTGATTGATTTATTTGCGACTTATTATTTACAATAATTAATTTGTGTTTACGTATTCCAAGTTTAAAGTGTTGTTTTATCAAGTGCGCGAGTGGATAGTCAATAGTCATGGAGGAAGAATTGAAACGTAAAGTTGCTTCACGTGGGTATAGCAAGGGAACAATCAAGAGGTTGCTCAATTTCATTGAAAATTCTGAGTTAGGAAAAATTAATTATCAGGAACTAGTCACCAAACGCGAGCGGCTCGTCTCTTGCTGCAAAGACATTTTATATCTCGATCCTAACGACAACGAAAATATTGAGCAGGTGGAAACTAATTATTTTCTCATTTTATCTACGTTGAGCGAACAAATCAAGTCTCGCGAAAGTCCCTCCATGCACTACGATCCACCCACGCATAAAACTAAGTTACCACCCATCAATATAAAAACATTCGGTGGTAAGTTCACAGAATATGTACCATTAATTAATTTATTCGATTCTCTAATACATAATGACAGAAGTTTAGATAATATCCAAAGGTTTTACTATTTGCGAACTTTTGTAAAGGACGAACCATATAATTTAATTAAAAATTTACCCGTAACTCTAGAAAGTTATGGTGAAGCCCGCAAACTGTTAAAAGATCGCTACAACAATAAATATAAGATTATTAACGATCATATTTGTAAAGTCATATTTGTTCATATTTGTTAAGTCATTTGGTCATATTTGTTAAGTCAACAGCTGGTAGTTTGAGAGACTTTGTGTCATATATCAGGCAACAATTGGCTGCAATTAAAAATCTTGAGTCAAATATTATATACTAGGATGCAATTCTGTTATGTGTTGTTTCACGTAAACTAGATGGAATTACTGCACGAGCTTATCAGCTAGACCGTGATCCCAGTGTACAACCTAACCTCGAAGATTTCCTGCAATATATTGAGAAGCGAACCTTGGCACTGGAAAATGCCGGGCAGGGTCTTCATCTGCAACATCAGGGAACCAAAGTAACAGCGGTGGCCACTACAGGAGCAACATGCATCTTCTGTAAGTGCAATAACCACAAGTTATATAATTGTAAAAAGTTTCAACTATTACCAGCAAACGGTAGAATGACGTTTGCCAAAGAACAAAAAATATGTGTGATTTGTTGTGGCAAATGTAAGTTTCATTTCCGGTGCTCAGAGTGCAAGAAACCTCATAACACTCTGCTACACTGCAATTCAAGTGAAACCACACCAGCTGTCACCTTGTCAAACAATATTGATAACAATGTGCTTCTCCCTACAGCCAAAATGAAAGTCATAGCAAGGGATGGCACCGAGTACATTATCAAGGCGTTACTGGACAGCGGATCTCAGGTTTCTTTTATAACTGCAAAAGTTGTTCAGCAATTAGGTTTAACGCCCTTGCAAAGTAATACTTGTATTATTGGAATCACTAATGAAAAATGTAATTTAAAATATAATATTCCAATTGAAATTCATTCATTAAAATCACCATTCAAGACAATGGTAAATTGTCATGTGGTAAAAGAGATAACATGCAAATTGCCTCAGAATAAATTTAATATTTCTAGAGTATGACTCTAGAAATATTAAATTAATTCTGAGGCAAATTTATTCTGAGGCAATACCACCCAATGTTACATTGGCAGATGACCAATTTAATGTGCCTAGTGAAATACACATGTTATTAGGGGCTGATGTGTTTTTCCAGACCCTGTTACCGAACGAGCAGTGCACGAGCATCAAGCTGCCACAGCACAGCCAGCAGCCAACTGCTGCGCCCCTGAATGCGTCTCATCCATCGCAGCACCAGCTTGGTAACACAAAACTGCACATCTTTAACACATACTTCGGGCACATAGTAGGAGGAAATCTGCCACCCAAGGTATCTCAACAGTCATGCAATAAAGTAGCATTAAAATGTGAACTTGATCTCAAGGAGACAATTGCCCAGTTTTAGAACAATGAAAAAGTTCCAGAAATATTTACCGAGCATACATCGGAGCAGGATCTTTGTGAACATATTTTTCAAAGTACAGTTAAATTAAATAATAATCAGTTCGAAATTACTTTGCCTTTAAAATTACCTCCCTCTATTGGCTGTAAATGATACTCTTGGTGAATCATTTCACTTAGCTTTAAAAAGGTTTTTAAATTTAGAAAAGAGATTGCAAGCTAATTCTGATTTATTCATGCAATATAAAAATTTCATTCATGAATACCTTGCTCTTGAACATGGTCATTATATTGATATAGAGTTGTATGATTTAAATAAACATGCTGTGTACTTTCTGCCACACCATGCAGTTATTAATAATAACAGTGAAACCACAAAGCTCCGAACGGTCTTTGATGGTTCAATGAAAACAAACAAGAAGGTTTCTCTAAATGATTTGCAACTTAATGGGCCTGTTGTTCAAAGAGATTTATTTGATATAATTTTGTGATTTTGCTTAGGTAGATACACATTTACCGCAGATATCAAACGTATGTTCAGAAATATTAAAATTGATCCTCAATACACTACCCTTCAAAATATTTTGTGGAGGGACAATCCTGACGAGTCAGTCAAGTGTATTAGGTTAGATACAGTTACTTATGGCTTGAAAAGTTCAAGTTAATTAGCAACTCGTTGCATAGTTGAGCTCGCAAATATATTTGAAAAATCATACCCACTAGCGTCATCTATTATTAAAAATGATCTCTATGTGTGTTTCAGAAGCAGACTCGGCAGATTTAATCGGTTTCGCAGACGCTTCGAGTAAGACAGCCTACGGATGTTGCGTGTACCTGCGAATCACTCAACCAATCAGGTACAACAAAATTGCATCTACTCTGTTCCAAATCGCGAATCAACCCTATCCAAAAGAAAGGCATGACCGTCCCAAGGCTTGAGTTGAATGCAGCACTATTGCTATCGAAATTAATTTCAAGGACTCATGATACACTCATACTTAAAGGCATGTCTGTTTATTCAGCGACACACAAATAGTCCTTCCATGGCTAAACACTGAGGTAACAAAACTTCCAGCTTACATAGCGAACCTGCCTCCTGCTCCCCCTCCTGATGCTGCTGCTGCTCCTGCTTCCTGCTTACAACCCTCCCACTGATTTATTGAGGGTGGAACCCTGCTCGGCTCTTTCCAGCAGCTTGGTGTGCCAAAGCTCAAATCCGCTTGATTATGTGTTCAAGCGCCTGTATAATTGCTCTAATATTAATAAAATTGTAAGGCTATTTGCATACATATTGCGATTTTTAAACAATATTAATACAAATAAAGCTAAAATAAATACAAACTTTTTGCAAAGTGCAGAGTTGAATAATTCATTAATGTTAATAATTAAACATGAACAAAATATATATTTTCAATCTGAAATCAACGCTTTAAGCAAAAGTAACAATTTGAAGGGAAACCTATCTGAATTGCACCCCTTTCTCGATAACCAAGGTCTTTTGCGCGTTGGGGGTAGGCTTCATTACGCTGATATCGCTTATTCACAAAAGCATCCTATCATACTGCCTAAAGGCTCTTTAATTACTAGCTTGCTTATAAGGTGTGAACATGAAAGGTTACTGCACGCAGGACCTAAGCTTTTACTCTCGCATTTAAACCAAAGGTTTTGGATTGTTAATGGGTTATTAGAAGTTAAGAAAATAACTCAAATGTATTGTATGTTTCAGACAAAAAGCCTCAGTGGCCAAGCAACTAATGGGCTCCTTGCCGGCTGCACGTGTAACAGCTACCAGCCGACCATTCGAGAAAGTTGGAGTGGATTTTGCTGGGCCAATTGATGTAAAACTCTCTCGCGTTAGACGATCCATAATAGGCAAAGGTTATATCTGTGTATACGTATGTTTCGCGACAAAGGCCGTTCACTTGGAACTGGCTTCAGATTTGACCACGGAAACTTTTCTAGCGTGCTTGAGGAGATTTATCTCTAGACGAGGGTTGCCCACCGAAATTCACTGCGACAACGCAAGTACATTTATAATGTGCAAGGAGTCAATTAGTAGATCTTTACAAATTGCAAAGTCACCAAACGCAAGTTCAAAGATTTACCGCAGAGCGTGGGATACAATTTCACTTTATACCATGTTACTCGCCTACATTTGGGGGACTCTGGGAAGCGGCAGTAAAGAGTACAAAGTTTCATTTAAAAAGAACATTGCAAAAATCTTTATTAACCTATGAACAACTTAATACTGTATTAATTGAAATCGAAGCAGTGCTTAATTCGCGACCGCTCTTACCTTTATCTTCAAACTCTGATGATTATTGTTATCTAACACCTGGTCACTTTATTATAGGTAGTTCAATGTCAATGTATCCTGAAAATAATGTATGTAACATTCCACAAAATAGGCTTAAGTTTTGGCAATTATGTACTTCTCTAAAACAGTCCTTTTGGAAAGTGTGGTATCAATATTATTTAAATTTGTTACAAAATAGACCTACCTGGCGTCACAATATACGTAATGTCGAGCCAGGCAACTTAGTCATTTTAAAAGAGGATAATGTACCTCCAATGTTTTGGCCAGGTCATAAAGGTGTTTCCGGGACATGATGGCAAAATTAGGGCAGTGGAAGTTAGGACCCCAAACGGAAATACACATTCCCGGGCCATCAATAAAATTTGTCTATTGCCAATAGATTATGATAATAGTTCCTAGCTGTTATTGTTAATTTTAAGTTTTTTCTTATTACTAGACAATGCCTCTTAGTTTTATTTTTATATTTAAAAACATGTAAACTTTGAGTAAAGAATTAAAATTTAATTATACCTATGCAACCTAATTTAACATATAAGTTGTATTTGTAATTTCCTGAGGCCGCAGCATGTTGGGAATTTTATATAATGATTATTGCAACCCCAACATAAAATATTTAATTAAGTAAAATGTATCAAAAATTGTGGCAACACAGCCCTTCCAATCTGCACCCCTACCGCGTAACTAAAATTGTATGAACATCGACATCGGTATTAAACTTCAATACGATAGTGAGAGCCTAAACTTTGAGCTAACTTGTAAAAAAATTACCTATCATATAGTTGGGACACTGATCGGTAAAAAAAATACAAGTTAGCTTAAAGTTTAGGCTCTCACGATCGTATTGAAGTTTAATACCGATGTCGATGTTCATACAATTTTAGTTACGCGGTAGACCCGCTGAGCGTCGGTCGAATACAGAAGTATATATTTTATCTCCGCCGTTTTATTCCTCTTCCTCGGCGCTACTATTTACCAGCACTTACAACACATCAACTACACCGCTGCACAATAATATACATATAAATACAGCATTAAGACCTCCTTTGTACATTGTACATGAAGCATTTTAAATAAATAAGTAGTGACAAGATACCTGGAAAAAATGTATAGACAGGCTATATAATAAAACCCTTATTACCTATTTAGAGCAACATCTTCCAGTGATGAGACTGGATCTAAATAATATATTTTTCATCCCACCATCTCGGAAAGAGTATTTTTAATCTTCAATATCTGAGTGGAAAAGCCGTTTTTATTCTCTAGAGGATAAAGTAAATTTTCATCCCACCATCTCGGAAAGAGTATTTTTAATCTTCAATATCTGAGTGGAAAAGCCGTTTTTATTCTCTAGAGGATAAAGTAAATTGAATTTAGAACATCGTGTGCACTAAGTTTGTGAATTAAACGTTTTTTTTTTGCATTTAGTCATTTCCTCGCTGAGGTGGAATGAAAAGTTACGTGTTGCACTCGAGTGCAAAGATTTTTCACCTCGTGCTCTTTTGATTCCCTCGCTAACGCTCAGGATTCTAATTTTGAATCACTCGCTGCGCTCGTGATTCAATTTTAGAATCCTTCGCTTGCTCGGTCATCAAAATTGAACACGCGGTTAAAAAGCAACTTTGCACTCTTGTATAACAAATAACTATTTAATTCTATTGTTTGCAGGTTTGCACTATTCAGGCTCGCCCTCAAGCACATTGATTGTATTTTAATGTACCGATGTTGAAGTAAAGGAATGACATCTGGATATCTTCATGATGCAATTGATGGACATGTTGAAGAAAAAATTCATTGAAAATAAATAAGCTGAAAACAACTGGAGAAACGTGACTTATTTGAGGAATGCCTCACATTTGAAACTAAATTAGCTCTTTTTTTTAAACAAGTAGAGGACACCACAATGCATTCATGTAGCTGCTGGACTGCCACTGCCAAGGCTCACTCAAGGAGTCATTGTCTGACCTGATATAGGTTTGCTCTACTGGGCGGTGTGAAGACCCATGCTATCCATTATCCAGCACTCTCACAGGATTGCAGCCTCATGTTTTGACTTTACTTGTATGCTGTACAGGTGCACTAATACAGCTTATACCATAATTATGTGAACATCTGCTTGAATAATTGGATGATGAAGGGATACTTTAAGCAGAAAAGTTATGGGTCTTTGGCCCTGGCTTCCCGCAAGTCTTAGGGGGTGATGAGAAATCTAAATGTATAAAAAAGAGAGAAAATCAGTTTCTTGTTTTTGGTTTCGACATCTTGTTGGTCGTAGGATTGTTTTTTTTCATTGTCGTCGTAAATACTGATATGCTATGAATCTCTTAAAAACAGTTTTCTGAATTCTTAAAATAGTTTTTGTCCAACACCTACTTTTTTTCTAAATGGCTCTAAAATTGGTATTGATTCAAATAGTTTAATTCAATAATTATTTGGAATGTGTTCAAGAATGGCAACAACGAAACTGGAAAAAAAGGAACTAAAAAAATGCGGAATATTTAATAAAAAAGGGAAATTTTATTTTCGCCTGTTGATCTTGTCTTATCATCTGAAGTCTTGTGGTTTGGATGTCGTGTTTGGTTTATTATAAAGCTCCAAAACAATAGTTTATTATTCAATCTATATATTTATTTATAATATATAAACATTACATAGAACTAGAAAATGCAAGATATTTAATCAGGAGGGGAAATATGTATAATTTCGCCTGATGGTCTGTGGTCTTGTCTTATTATCTGTAGTCTTGTGGTTTGGATGTCGTGTTTGATTTATATTTATTTATAATATATAAACATTACATAGAACTAGAAAATGCAAGATATTTAATCAGGAGGGGAAATATGTATAATTTCGCCTGATGGTCTGTGGTCTTGTCTTATTATCTGTAGTCTTGTGGTTTGGATGTCGTGTTTGATTTATATTTATTTATAATATATAAACATTACATAGAACTAGAAAATGCAAGATATTTAATCAGGAGGGGAAATATGTATAATTTCGCCTGATGGTCTGTGGTTGATGGTCTCTTGTCTTATTATCAGCAGTCTTGTGGTTTGGATGTCGAACTCCCAAACAAGAGTTTGTTATTCAATCTATATATTTATCTATATTTATACTTATAATAAAATCGTAACGAGGCTAAATCTGTACATTGAATATAAAAAAAAAAGTAAGTGCTACGTATACTAGGAACGATACAGAAGCCGAAACATAAATTTTTAGAATTTTTGTCTGTTTGTCGGTTTGTTTGTTACGGGTAAACTTGAAAACTACTGGACAGACAGACGGGCATGCTCGACGGCATGTTTTCAATTTTTTATTTTTTATTAGAATTAGTGTACCTATTTCTTTTTTGTTGTGTTTTGTCTATTGTAAATGTGGCGCCGTCAATATCCCGTACGGAATAAAATTATTTTTCTTACTTTCTTTTCTTCTTCTTTCTAGATTTAGTTGAAATTTTGCAGTACCATCCGCCAAAGGGCTGGTCAACATATAGGCTATAAATTATCACGCTATTGTCTAATGGGGATGAGCTGAGGTGCATTATGTCTGTTTACTATTAGGTGCTAAAACTTTATTATTACTTGACGAATCTTTATGAAATTTTATATTTGTATAGTTCATAGGTCCGGTCACAATAATGTAATATAAATCATCACGCTATTCCTCAAGGGGGCTAAGCAAAATAAGTATTCGTTTCATTTTCACAGTTCCTCTGTTAATTAGTTGAATGGTATTCTAACTCGATCCAGTCTTTATTTAGTTGAATGGTATCTTTATTATGTAATGCTCTGTATACAGGGTGGCGAAAAAAATTCGGGCATTAAAAGTGGCTACCCTTTCTGTTATAGTTAGAGAGTTCTGTTCTTAGGAAACGCTAGGTGAATTTTGAAAATATTAAATACCTACCCTTTATTTATATAAAATTATTAGATTTTTGGAAAAAGGTACAGTCAGCGAGAAAATTGTCATTTTTCAAAAACCTTAAATGGGGCTCAATCGACTCTATTTCCCAACAGGAATGCTTCTTCCAAATAACCGACGAAATCGTACTTACCGAATTTGAGAAAAATACAAAAATCCCGTACTTTTCTATGAAAGCACACCTTCGTATGAACGTAATCTAAAATCACTGTATCTTACACTGACCGATTAAGTTTATTGATTTACAGACAGATACAAACTCTAATAAAAGAAATAAAAGCAAATAAACAATTTAATTTAGAAAAATACAATTATGGATCAAGTGCGTGGCGGGGTGCGGGAATTATACAATGCTATGCATTAAGAACTTTTTTTTTTAACTGGATGGCGTTACTTATTCTACTGAGTTTGTTATATTTCCAGTACTTAAATTGAGATACGTATTTTGTAGTATTTAATAGTATTTTGTTGTAATATTTAGTAGTATTTTGTGTCTTTTTAAGTTTAACTCCAGTCTCCCTACATGGCGTTGGATTGGGATCGAGCATCATTTATTTGCTCATAATGAGGTATGTTTCATTTCCATCGGTTGAATGGGTAGTGAGATACAGCTTGACTCCTCTATTGTAAGCAGTCCCGTAAGAAGCAGAGGTCACAATTGATTGGTTAGATAAAATATGTTGAATTGGAACGATTTTGATGAGATTTGAGATTCATTGTAGTGATACTTACATACAGGTCACATTAGAGACGGTTATTTGAACACAACGCGACTAACCACGCAGGCTAGCGCTAAATGGTAGGGTAGAAGCTGACAGCTATATCAGGTTCGAATCCGGTCCCAGCACTATAACTTATTATAGTTTCTAACTTTTTTTTTTAACTCCACGTGGACGGAGTCGCGGGCACTGCTAGTTTATAATATATAAACATTACATAGAACTAGAAAATGCAAGATATTTAATCAGGAGGGGAAATATGTATAATTTCGGTTGATGGTCTGTGGTCTTGTCTTGTCATCTGCAGTCTTGTGGTTTGGATGTCGTGTTTGATTTATTAGAAAGCTCCAACACAAGAGTTTGTTATTCAATCTATATATTATGAGGGCTCTGAAAGCAAATCCGCTATTGTCCATAAATTCTATCTAGGTCATTCAAAGAAACTTTAGCAAAGCATCATTATATTCGATTGTCTAAAGCAATACTTGTTTTTAATGCTTGGAAAGATATTTTAAATTGAAATCAATATGCATTCTATTCTAAACTAATATAAATTCGATAAAAACCCAATAAAACAGACATGACAGTAGTGACTTTGCATCTCACATTGACAGTGGTGAATCTGCGTCTAAGGGAAAGGACAGCAGCGCATTTGCTTCTAATTATAATTTGCGTATGATTAATAAATAAAGTACAGTCAACGAAACGAGGCAGATAGATGTAATTTTGTTTTTCAATAATTCTCTTTTTTTTTTAAATCTAATCAATACAGTAACAAATTAAGTTTAATTATGCAATTATTAAATTCGTAAGTGGCCATTTTTGTGAAAAGTGTACTAATAATGAAAATAAGCTTTAAACAAAGTGTGTGTAATTTATTGGAATTTTAAGCTGTTTTTGCTTCTAAATACATTTTTTAAGATAAATACAATAGATAGTTATTGTTTTCTTTTAATACTATTTTAATCAAGTTATGTGGAATTAAACTCAATTTTCTGTCAGTTACGTTACACAAACGTCACAGAGCTTTTTTATGTTTACTAAGTAAATAAACAATTTAAATTCCAAAATCGCATTTATTCTGTATAATCTGCATAAATATAAAAAAATACTGAGAAGAAATACAACAGTTTGTAACTAAGTCTTCAAAATAGTGCTTATTTTATCGCATGTTGTTACGTTAGGAGTTAATCAAAATGTTAATTTTTCGCGTAACTTTTATAGTTTTGTCTAATTTAAATAAATTAAGTATTAAAAAAAGGTATCAAATATTTATAGCTAAATTATAAACTATAAAACAATATTACCATTGAATATTTTCTAAAAATCAACAATATTTATAAAGAAAATCTGGAACAATTGACCGCATGACAGATTTGTAACTTAACTGACGTAGTAAGGTTGAGATCACACTTGGTCAATTTTATAATGTTAATCATCAACGTTGCCAACATCGTTCTCAAATACAGTTAAATCAATTTTTCCAATTTTATCTTCATTTCCTGTTTCATGCAAAATACCTAAGGGTCCTATAACCACTAATTCATTTCTTTCTCCTGATATTTCGCAACATTTGTCATTGTCATTTTTCTCTAGGTTTAACTAATATGCAATCATCATATTGGGTTCTTTTCTCATTCCTTTTTAAACTATCTATAAAATAAAAGTAGGTAGGTGTGCAGGATCAGGTTTGGTTTTCCGTCTCTTCACTGAATACCTTTTATTTTCCAAATATAAATAACGTTTAATCTTACAAAAATTACAATAAATTTTAATTTGTGTTAATCGAACCGTGGTAGGACAAATATGGCGAGAGCCGACACACAGTGACACAGTACAAAATTAATTTTAACAGCGGCGTCGAATAGTTCCTTTTTCCGTGAGTAGATGTCGCTGTTTTCAGTCGGGCTTGTCTCTTGCTTCGTGATGTTAATGGATAGATGGCGTGAACATGCCCCCGGCCTTGGAAGCTCCAGCTTTCAACATGATGATGTCAAGCGTCGTCGCTCACCGGTTGCAGTGGCAGCGGGCAGATCTTGGAGAACACTCGTCGAATTATCCCGGTGCTAGTGCGAATGTCTGCGAATCGCGCCACGCCGTCCTTTCCTGGGAACAAACGTATGATGCGACCTAACCGCCACTTCAATGGTGGTAGGTTGTCCTCCTTTATTAGAACTAGGCTGTCCAACGTGATGTCCTCTTGTTTAGCCTTCCATTTGGTTCGTAGTTGCAGCTCCTAAATGTATTCTGTGGACCAGCGTCGCCAGAAGTGCTGTCGCAGTTGTTCGATTCTGTCGTAGCGTGTCAACCTCGAAGTCAACTTGTCTGTAAGGTCTTCAAGAGCTGGAGCTGTCAACGGTCGGCCAATAAGGAAATGGGCAGGGGTAAGAGGAGTAAAATCAGAAGGATCTGCGGACAGAGGTGAAATTGGACGGGAGTTTAGGACGGCTTCGATTTGTGTTAAAACCGTGCTAAACTCCTCGTATGTTAGCCTCGCATTACCTACTATGCGTCTTAAGTGGTACTTACACGAACGTACCCCACTCTCTCATAGACCACCAAAGTGTAGGGAATAAGGCGGAATGAAACTAAATTCAATATTGTTATCTGCAGTATAATCAATAATAGCTCCAGAATTTTTCTCTAAAAACAAAGTGAATTCTTTCTCAGCACCTACAAAGTTTTTCCCATTGTCAGAAAATATGACACTAGGTTTACCTCGTCTACTAATAAAACGCTTCAACGCTAAAATACACTTCTCATCAAAAAAATCGAAACACTGCCAACATTTTCTTTCTGGCGACAAATAACCAAAAAAGAGTATTAATTCTTTAAAAAAAAATACATCATTTTATAGCTGGCAGTTTGGCCTTTTCAGTGGTGTATGAGAGTTCCAAATTTGAAAGTAAATTTTTGAATTTTCATGCGATATATGAAATGGAACATTATTTTGAGGCAACGCGTTTAATCGGAGTACAGTTAATTGGTGTGTAATAAACACAAAATAACGATTTATTTTAAAACTTACTTTTGGTAATTTGATTATTAGGCTCTATGACATCTGTTAACAAGATTTTTTGTCACCACACAAGGATACTTCGCCCGCAGAAGCCGCCCAAATCATGGCGTTGCTGAATTTGGGTCTTAGTCAACGTGTTGTGTCTGCAAGACTACATCTAACCCTCTCGTCTGTTCATAGAGTGTACAAACGCTACCAGGATACTGGTTTATTCACGCACCGCTCAGGATCTGGTAGGAATCGGGTCAGTTCTGAGCGAGATGACCGATTTATTGCAACAGTTTATTTGCGAAATCGACGCCTCAACGCTTTAGAACTGCAGCAACAGCTCCGTGTTGTTCGAAGGGTGACTGTGAGTGACTCTACAATTTAACGAAGATTTAAGGAACGTGGATTGGTACCACAAAAGCCAGCCAATGGGCTGAAATTAACATCAGACCATCGAAGAGCGCGCCTTCAGTTTGCACGTGAGCACTTAAATTGGTCATACCTACAAAGGAGCAAGGTTCTCTTTTCTAACTAGAGTAAAATGATGCTGTATGCTAATGATGGAAGGAAGAAGGTATACAGAAGAGAGGGAGAACGTTATGCACACTGCTGCAATGAGGGAAAAAAAAAGCTATGGTGGCGGTTCATGGACAGTTTTGAGGGGCATTAGTACCGACGGAAAAACAGAACTTCCTTTGGTATCTGGACCACGCCTGCCTGCAATAAACGGTCGTCGTTACATCAAAGAATGTCTTGGGGCTCATGTGGTTCCCTATGCACACTTCATTGGCAAATATTGCATATTCATTCATGATAATGACAGGGCCCATGCCGCAGGAATCGTACGAGATTATCTCAGTGAAGTCAGTATTTCCGTTTTGGAGTGACCAGCAAGAAGCCCGAACATGAATTCCATAGAGCACCTTTGGGATGAACTAAAGAGACGCGTTCAAGCAAGAGATCTTGCTCCAGAGACTGTTGGCCAGCTCAAAAACGTAATTCAAGAAGAATAGAATAACATTCCACAACATTGAAGTCATGACTCTCAACCAATCCATAATGAAACGTATGGAAGCAGCCCTAAGGGTCCGGTGAGGGAATACAAATTATTGGATAAATTCTACTTAAACATTTTTTTATTTTCGTGTTTTATTTATTGCATTTCATAAAATCTCCATACGGGTTAGAAGTGACTTGTTAAACAAAACAAGAAGCTTATGAAAATTTAATTTGAATTTGGAACATTAACATATGGAATTCGAAACCTTGTACTACCTACTATTAAATGACATTTTCATATTTTTCGGAATAAAACTTTTTTTTTTAATAATCCATTAAAAACATAAATTTGAGGAGTGTTTCGATTTTTTTGATGAGAAGTGTATAATCATTTGTGGAAAGACTAGTAACAAGTTCCAGATGCATTGCTCTTGTCGTGAAACAAATGAATAAACAAATGTAAACTTTAGTTAGGTGTGATCCTCTGCCTTTAGGATTTAACACGAACACTGGCCCTGCGTAATCAACGCCCGATCGCATAAATGGAAAACCAGGCTCCAAGCGTTCAGAGGGTAAGTTACCCATAATAGGTGTCAACGTCTTACCTCTGATACGCGTACACGTTACACACTCATGTACTATTTTTCTAGCTAAATTTCTAGCATTTAATGGCCACCAACATTCACGCACAGTAGCCAAAAGAAGCTGAGGACCTGCATGTAACAATCGTTTATGCTCGTATCTGAACAAACTAATAGTGAAAGGATGTTTACTGCACAATAAAACTGGATGTTTTTTATCGTAATTAAAATTAGACGAATTACACAATCTTCCACCAATTCTTATTATGTTATGGTTATCTAAAAACACATTCAGGCTAGAAATCTGATTGAATTGATTAGAACTTGATTTAATAGGAATGTTGTTTACTAAATTCTTATAGATATCCGGAAATGATTTTATTTGCACTAACCTAATGAGCATTCTTTGTGATGCATTCAACTCGTCTACAGATAAAGAACCGGTTCTACGGCTGTCTCTGTTATTCGACTTTATGCGTGTGTTATCTATGAATCTGAGTATGTATGCACCTAGTCGTTTTAATTTAGAAAATGATGGATACTGTTCAAAGTTAATTAAATCTTCGCAATGTGTAGAAGGTAAACATACCTGTTTAGGTTTTAAGTCTGGCAATTTGTGAGGATCTGGATTTTCGAATTTAATGTGATCGAAATCATGCGAGTTATGTAAATATGACGGACCATGCCACCACAAATCACAATCCTTTAGCAAATCTAAACTGTAACCTCTCGACAACAAGTCTGCTGGGTTGTCTTTGCTGTTTACGTGTAACCATATCGAGTCGCCAGTGAGTTCGTTTATCTCAGTCACTCTATTCTGTACGAAAGTTTTAAGTAAATGTGGCGACATTTGGGTTGTGATAAGTACAGGTGATTGCCGCCGATATTCTAAAATGGGAAAACACATGACGTAAAGACTTAATTCAAAATATCTTAGAAACATTTTAAAATCACGTTTTGTGAAAATGGTAAATGGCCGCTTTGGCCATTTACCATTTTCACAACCCATCGACAAATCGTGACCATTCTTGACTTATTCGCGTCACCAGTCGAAAATTGAGTTTGGCCTCTTATTACCGATTGAGGCTTGTGCGCACTCTAAACACAAGCTTCAACATTAGGTACAGCTGATTGAGGCTTGTGCGTACTCTAACGCAAACATCAACATTAGATACAGCATCTCGGAAACCTCGGTCTAATAACAAAAAGTCGCCTGCTTTAACAAAACCAGTGAACCACACTGGATTCGTGGTTCATCCAGCTATTTAATACAACTGCGTCTGATGTAGAAGCTCCATAAGGACCCGTGATTTCACTTATATACCTATCGCAACTAACTAAAAATAGCGTTAAAAGATTTTGAAACTTATGACTATGCGTCAATCTTTAGAATAAGGGTTAGCACTCCTTTGTATGTACACATACGTTCCATCACAAATAACTATAGCTTTAATTTCGTCTCCTACAACGGGTTGGCCAAATAATGCGCCATTAAATTCAATTGCAATCACGTCGTTCTTTGTCATATGATCCCACCCTAAATGAAGTGGCACAAAATCTCTACATAAACAATGTTTTGCAGTTTTCATCAATCGCTCCAATGCTCTTTGACTCATGTGAAACATATCTGCAAGACTTTCATTCGGTTCGCCAGTTCTTAATAATTAGACTAAGAAAATCGCGAGGGCAGTCTTTGGTCAGCTACAACTTCTTAGTAAAGATAGAATTTGCTATATAATATTGTTGAAATCCTCAGTCGTCCGGCCTGTTAAGTAGTATATTTCATGTGGATGTATAGTCTCTTTATCTCATCGATTTCGAATACATGCCAAAAGTTGCATCTAGGCAAGTTATTAACGAGTATATTTTTATTTAATTTGTTTGATATATTTTTTAGCCCTCCTTAATTTCGTTTTTTTTTTTTTTTGTAATTTCCTTTTTTTAAATTGCTGATTAGGATGAGATATACTTTGAAAACTGAATATATTTAAGTATATTCGTAACACTAAAAACACCAAGTTTATGAAATAAAAGTTTTATTTATGAAAATATCTCAATATTATTATAATAGAAAAAACAAAAACTACCAAACCAGACAAAAATATTATTATATAGAGTTATCATGTAGAGCTATTATGTAGAGTTAGAGATAAACCATTCATTTTTTGTGTTAAAATTCTTTTTCATTTCAGATATGGGATTATTAATCTCAATTAAATTTTAGAGCGAGTAAATCCATCTCTTGGCTTTTCACCAGCCACCATCATCGACGCTTCAGTCACCATTTTATATCGCTTCAGTCACCAGTCACTGGCTTGCTTGAGTGTGACAAAGATAACCGAGAGATCCATGATGAAATTCAACTGTGATCAAATGATCTTCAAATTCATTGTCACTGATTTCGTTCAGAATTGAAGGGGGTATGATTTGTGACTCACCCGATATATTAACATCAGCATAGTCCTTGGCATTAAAGTTTAACTTCGGAGTTTTTTAAATATCCTAACCCTAGGCTTTAGATTTTTTCTAGCGGCAATTATTCGTCTTAGTCCCAATTCTTTTATGTGCAGCCGCTCATCGTGTAATTCTTGATATCGGAACTTAAACATCTAGAAAATGCAATTAATTTAAAAACGTGAGTTGGACCTTGTTTAAATGAATTTTCTTTCTTTATACTGAACCATAGTGGAGCTACACTCTTTTAATATAGGTACTATGTAAGCTTTATTAAATTAGTTCAAGGGTCAGGTGTGGCTACATAAAGTCTTTAATTTCTGTTGGCTGTAGTCAACCATCGTGAGGGGGCCATTTTCCTGAATTTCAATGCGAGAAATCTTGACAACAAAATTCACAACCTATAACCTGACAGATTTTATGCAAATTCTTCCGATATGTACTAAGATTATTCTCTCTCTTTCAATAAAATATGCATATTGAAGGGCTAACTGAAAATATAAATACTTATAATGATAATTACAGGAGGTTTGGAGTAATATTTTGGGGCAATTGTAGTGAAAGGGAGAGGATTTTCAGGGCCCAAAAATGCTGCATAAGATCTATGTCGAATCTTAAAACTACAGATAGTTGTGAGCCTGTGTTTAAGTCTCTGAAAGTACTGACCTTCCCGTGTTTGTACATATTGGAAGTGGCAGTTTTCGTTAGGACAAATTTGCATTTATTTCAGTCACTCATCGACACTAGAACACGTCCAGGGCCTATGAGACTCCAATACAAAAATTTGTTACAAAACGGCAATTACAAAACGGCACTGTTAAGGAAAAATATTATGTCAATGGGACCTATCATATACAATAAAATATGAGGTATAATAAAGTATGAGGACAACTTCCTTTAGACATATACAAATTTCTGAAATGTATCAGATGAACATAGTTTTAAAAATTGTATGTATTGTATGAGGACAACTTCCTTTAGACATATACAAATTTCTGAAATGTATCAGATGAACATAGTTTTGAAAAGAAAAAAATATTAGAATGACAAGTAAAACAAAACAATACAATACAAAAAAACAATACAATACAAAAACAATACATTTTCAAGTACAATGAGTATACATGTTTTAAAAATTGTATGTATTGTATGAGGACAACTTCCTTTAGACATATACAAATTTCTGAAATGTATCAGATGAACATAGTTTTGAAAAGAAAAAAATATCAGAATGACAAGTAAAACAAAACAATACAATACAAAAAAACAATAGTTGGAGAAACTTAAGGTCAGCACTGCCCTTCATGGCGGTATCCGTCAGAAAAGGGTCCTACCGGGACAACTTACCGAGTCCATATTCAGAGTGGAATATGGACTCATCCCGGGAAAGCGGGAGACTTATGTCGTTTGCCGCAAGCGCGCCTCATCTTACTGTCCCATGTGCAAAGTGACCTATGTACCTTTTAGACGTTTTCTGAACGCCAGCGTACTCAACGCATTTATACTTCACAGACAGAGCCCTATTCCCGACACACATGTGCATATCGTAAAACACCGCGAGTTTCGAAAAACGCTGATTACACAATAGTTGGAGAAACATAAGGTCAGCACTGCCCTTCATCGCGGTAGCCGTCAGAAAAGGGTCCTACCGGGACAACTTACCTTTACTTTTATTAATTTATACTTTTTTGTCCGATTTAAAATTAATTCAATACTTATCATTCAACATATAGATATAGATATGGTATGGACATGTAATGCGGAGAGATGAAAATCATGTTATAAGACGAGTTGTAAGTATGAATGTGGATGGCTATCAGAGTAGGGGCAGACCAAAGAAAAGATGGATGGACTGTGTGAAACATGACATGAATGAGAAGGAAGTAAATCTGGAAATGACGTCTGATAGAGATGAATGGAAGAAAAAGACATATTGCGCCGACCATGTTTAATTACAGGAATGGCTTTTGATGTTAAAAAGATTACAGAAAATTCTAAGTTTCGACCTTGCTTTTGCGCATTTGATATTCTCTATTATAACGGCAAAACTCTAGTGGGACCTCCAGAGAAAGGAGGTTTGCGCCTCAACGAAAGACTCCGTATCTTAGATATGATATTTGTAAACGTGCCTGGGGCAAACTAGTTGTAATCGTGTAACATCATGGGAGAAACATAAGGTCAGCACTGCCCTTCATCGCGGTAGCCGTCAGAAAAGGGTCCTACCGGGACAACTTACCTTTACTTTTATTAATTTATACTTTTTTGTCCGATTTAAAATTAATTCAATACTTATCATTCAACATGTTTAATTACAGGAATGGCTTTTGATGTTAAAAAGATTACAGAAAATTCTAAGTTTCGACCTTGCTTTTGCGCATTTGATATTCTCTATTATAACGGCAAAACTCTAGTGGGACCTCCAGAGAAAGGAGGTTTGCGCCTCAACGAAAGACTCCGTATCTTAGATATGATATTTGTAAACGTGCCTGGGGCCCTATTCACGACGGACGGGAGACTTGTGTCGTTTGCCGCAAGCGCGCCTCATCTTACTGTCCCGTGTGCAAAGTTTTACAAACATATTTTATAACATATTTTAGAACATAGTTTTGAAAATTGTATGTATTGTATGAGGACAACTTCCTTTAGACATACAAATTTCTGAAATGTATCAGATGAACATAGTTTTGAAAATTTTATGTATTTATTGTATGAGGACAAATTCCTATAAAATATACAAATTTCTGAAATGTATCAGATATACAGTGTTGAAAAGAAAAAAATATCAGAATGACAAGTGAAATACAATACAAAAAATACAGAAAATACAATACAAAAAAAAATACACAAAAAAGGCCACGTCTGACAAGGTATGCTCAGAAAATTGCGGAAATTAGCTATGAACACTACACGAGCACCAACGGGAGGAAAAAAAGAGCACTCTACCAACACGAATCCCTCACCCATGCCTCATATACGTCCCATCCGTACAAACCATCTATATACCGCATCGGTGACTTCCATCTTTTCATGCGTCGATCATTCACAAGTGCATGCATTCCATTCACGCACAATGTGGATGGACAAATGAAGTTGCCAGACGTCTTCTGATCAACATGTGTGTAGTTATGTCATTGGATGCCAGGAAGAGTGTGTCACTGTTTTGTGTGAATGTATTTGTGTAAGGGTAGGAAGAGGAAATACGTCGTACCCGCAAACACCGCGAGCGCCAGAATGAGTGCTCTAAGAAGTACCCTCTGCCGAAAATTTCGGCTTGTGAGAGTACTTCTTATGACACTCAACAGCGCATAAGGGTACATTGCACGCGGGACAGTAGGTTGGAATGCGCTTGTGGCAAACGACACAAGAGCGTCCTTCTCCCGTTTTCCCGGAGTCTGTTTGAGTCCATATTCCACCAGAAAGTGTCGCAACTGTTCTGATGTGAAAATGGACCCAGTCAGTTGTTCCGGGTGGACCCCATGTGTGCGAATTTCGCGGTGAGGGGCAGTGATGACCTTATGTTTCGCCAACAACTGATGTACCAGCTTTGTGCGAAACTCGCGGTGTTTAGTGATACGCGTATGTGTGTCGGGAATAGGGCTCTGTTTGTGGATTATGAATGCGTTCAGTACGCTGGCGTTCAGAAGACGTCTGAATAACTTCTTGTACCAAATGCGAGTGCGTTTCCTCTCCACAGGAAACGCACTCAGCATTTGGTCCTTTTTGTCTACCCCGCCCATGCACACGTTGTAGTCGTATATGACGGTCGGCTTCGTCTTGCCAGTCCTGGGGTTTGTGTGGATGCTGGCGCCATGGTATGTCGAGATCATAGCCACACGGTTCTGATCTCGCCATACCAAGACGTCAACATCCCCACTTGTGGTTCCTGAGACTTGTCCGACCGCCATATCCGACTTCTTCAGGGCTGCTAACTGTGTCGGTACACATTGGTGGTTAGTCCTCAGTGTACCGACACAGTCAAACCCTAAAGTTTTGAGGACGCGTGCAAGGGCGGGACTGTTATAATAATTATCCATCCACACCGTGCGCCCCTTATTCTCAAGCCCTTTTAGGAGCTCGAGAACAAGGGTCGCAATCACACCAGATACAGGCGTCACCACGTCACTCGTCACTTCCTCTCTCCCAGCATGCACTTTAAACTTCCATAAATACCCAGTTTGGGACTCGCATACCTCATAAGTCTTAATGCCAACCGATGCGGCTTTGTTCTTTATAAACTGCTTGATGTCAAGCCATCCCTTCCATTGAGTGAGGGATTCATCGAGCGCAATATTGCGATCGAGTCGGTAGAGTGACTGAAACTTGGAATTCAAATGGGTCACTACTGGGGCAATCTTGAAAAGCTTCGCTTGAGCTTTGGTCATTGTCAGTAAGTCTGTCGAATTGTCAATAAAATGGAGGCAACGGGAAAGCAAATTGTAACGGTTGTTACTCATGTAGTGTGCAAAGCCCGGCGTTCCGAGGATTGGGTCACCTGTCCAGTAGTCTTTCAGGTCACCTTTGACCACTAAACCAGTGGCCAAAAGCAACCCAAAAAGCACGTGCAGTTCGTCGGCACTGGTGTCGTACCAACGAACCATACGGCTGTACTGGCCAAGTGTGCCCGCCTGCATTTGCCTTTCCGTTAACTCCTGAGCATACCTATCAGTCTCAACGGCAATGTACTCCATAAATTCTTTATCCCATATGGCAATGAATGCCTCATACGGGGTGAGGCATGGAACAGTAGGACCACAATTTATTTCGGAGAATTCTTCTCGCCTCTCAGTCATAGGAACTGGAGGATTCGGGAAGTCTCTCCACACAAAATCATACATGTTACTTGGATGGTGGTCGACGCCCGGCTCCATATGTTCGTCGACCACGTCCTCCTGCTGGATTTCGGCAGCGCCGACGTCAGACGGGACGATGCGCTGGGGCACGGGCTCCGGTATCCCTGCCAGAGGGCTCTCGTCATCTTCAAACTCTTCCGGTTCAAAGAAGATGCGATGAGCCCTCCGCAAGAACGCCGGATACACTACCCCATCCACGTCATCGTCGTCGTCGTCGTCGCTGTCATCGTCGCTGCCTGGAAGAAGCAAGAAGAATTTGTTAAGCTATGTACAACAACAAAACAAAGTCACCAGGCAGCGTAGGCTAGAATATTTACCGAAATTCACTGCCAACTCAATTTCCGTCTCCCACAACGGACGGTTGCGGAAGGCACTCCCCGGGTTGGGTACACTCCGAGGAGTGCTGGAGCCGCTTCCGCCACACGTCTCGAATCTGTAATAAAATTCCTTGAATAAATAGTTCACTAACGTAAGTATGCATACCCAAACGAATAAATTCAAATTGCTTACGCTGCGGGAGACGGAACAGGCGGCGTCGATGCCACCAGGGGCCTCGCCAGCACCGGGGGCGTCGACACCAATGGGGGCCTCACCACCACCATCGGGGATACTGGACGACTGTTGAAATAAAACATCATTATCTTATGTTCAAAAGAAAAGCAAATAAAACAAAGACAAAAATTTTTGCTTACTGAAGTGGGGGAGCCACCTCCCCTGGCCACGTCGAGGTGGACGGACCTGCCACCGGTGACAGAGGGGCGGCGTCGGGCACGGGAACGGAGGGAGAGGGTGCCGTGGCCGCTGAGCTGCTGGTGCCGCTAGTACTGGCACCATCTGGAGAAGGCTCCCAAAGACGCCGCCGCTTTGAATGCAGCGGCGTCTCTAGGGGAACTTCGCGATGGAGTCCTATTTCACCTTCTTCGTCTCCGATGATGCCAAGTCTAAAATAAAAAAAAACATTACGTAAAAACTAAGAAACCGCGTTCCCTGAAAATCTAGAGAATGTATGATGAAAAACTTACACTAGGGCGTCTGCAGCTGGTGCATTACCACGACCCCTGCCTCGACCTCGCCCTGCTCGCCCTCCTCTGCCTCGTCGGCCTCGTCCACGTCCACCTCTGACAACTTCTCCGTTTCTTAACCAAAAGGGAACATACATTACAAAATGAACCAAAATTGCAGAAAATTTAAACTTCTAAAAAAAAACCATACACACGAATCCATACATACATACATACGTAGTACATACATACATAGTACATGCATTCTAAAAATAATCCGTTAAAACACAACGGTCACTCAATCCACCAAGATGCCGTTAAAAATTCAATTTAACGGTCACTCAGTACACAAAATATAAAAATATTGCATTTATAGAATATATACTCGTCAAAACAAAATAAGGGCCACTTGCAAATTTCGACATTATGGGCGATTTAATGACCATTAACTATATCCATGTGGTAAATTGTACAGCGTTGTATTGTCTTAAGTGTTTGCGAACACTTTAACAGCATTGCGACTGAAAATCCGTTAAAATGAGTAGATTTTATCAATTTTTTTGAAACCAATTAATTTTACCTTGTTTTTAACGTGAACTTTAGGCTCATTTAACATTTGTATTGTACTGAGAACAGTTAAGTGTGTCGAGTTAGTGCCTACATCGGCATTTTAAGAACGTAATTTCACAGGTTCGACTTCAAATAGACTTGACTACAACGACCAGGACCATAACACTCATCCAAGAAGGCTATTCGTAGCGATCTGTAGTTTTACAGCCGAGATTTTCGCAGCGAGCGATTCAGAATGCCTGGAATTGCTTTTATGAGATCCAAAATTTTGTCAAAAGTCAGGAATTAGGCAGAGCCAGAGGAACCACCGCTCAGGAAGACCGCTACATAGACTTACATGCACGCAGAGAGAGCACCGTCACATCCCGCTCTTTGCAAACCCGCTTGTGCCTGACCACAGGCACGTGACTTAGTGACCAAACAATTAGAAACCAGTTTAATGAAGACCAGCAATTGTCCAGGAGTCAAGTGGTGTGAATTCCATACACCAGTGTTCATCATGCAAATCAATAAACATCCGCAAGGCAACAATTGGACTGTAGCGTAAGTGACTGAAGCACATTGCTTTTTACAGATGAGAGCAAAGTAAAAGTTTTTAGTGTTGACCGTTGCATAAGGGTGTGGAGATGAAAAGGGAACAATTTACAGAAGCCTGCATCCACAACAGTGATCGATTTGGGGGGCCCAATATTATGGTGTGGGGAAGCATAAGCCAAACTGGAAGAACTGAGCCTATAATTCAGAACCAGGGTACAGTAACATCTTAACAATACATCCAGGAGGTCATAAGACTCTATGTGGTGCCATTTGCATAGCAAGTGGGTGCAGGTTTCAAGCTGTTGCACGGCAATGCACGCGCTTATACTGTTAGAGCCACCAGAGAGACACTAGAACAGGCTTGTATACAAGTGTTGCCGAGGCCAGCGAACAGTTCGGGCTTGAAAAAAATTGAACACATGTGGGATCTGTTGAAAAAAAAAAAAGAGACACAGATTGATCACTGGACAATGAAAGACAGCCCTTAAACGTCCTAAAATCGAGCTAGGAACAAATCTCTCAAGAAACAATGCGGCATCTGAATGAAAATGCCCTCTAGGCTTCAAGAATATGTTCAGAAAAGAGGAGGGTACATCAGATATTGATTCAAAAAGGAAGAAGAATAAACGCAGTGGAATTTCCTTTTTAATTGCATTTATAGTCCAAGTGTACTGTTTGCTGAAATTGCACTTTTTCTCGAAAATGTTGTAAAATTGTTTTTCTTTCCTGTGGATTGTGTAAAATTTAAGCCCATTTCATTAAAAACAAATCATTGCAATGAATTTTACAACTTAGAAACCTAGGAACCTCATAATTTGCCCAGAAGATCAAAAATATAAGGTGGCCCTTATTTTGTTTTGACGAGTATATATATAATATCAACTCTGTATTCAATTTAGAACGAATTCTAAAAGAATTAAAACACGCAGCAATGTGCTAGAAGTTTACACTATACTTAGCGATGACATGCACGCACGCAAAGTGAGAACAGTTGATAGCTAAAATTAGTGAGCAATTTCCCATAGTATTATTGATTTGGAAGAGCAACCAACCGCTCGAATCTTAAAAAAATTATACATAACAAACTGCTAAATTACAGGATCTCTACATCTAGCAATCATTAGGCGTAACAGATTCGAAGACCTGTGATGTTTATCACAATTTTACATAAATTATAACAATAGAACACTAGACGTAATAATGTCTTTACCTTATGCTAAGATTTATATTTCCACGTACTACGTACAGTCAAACAATCGGAATCATGACCCACCTAAGGCTTAATGTTTTACGTACATTTTAATACAATTAGGTCGAATTTCGCTTAAACATAATTCCCTGGCAACAAACTTGTTATCAATTTTATTAACACTGACAGTGACAGTTAGTTTATCAATTGCTGTCTCCTTGGTTACCCTGACTACGCGTAAGCGGGTTCTTCATCTGAGGTCGTAGACATGAGGCATGAGGTTTACGCGTAGGGTCATACGTAGGGTTTACGATATCTTTCTCCTTCTCCTTTGACATAATCTAAGCCTTTGGCACTACCTTGACATGTTACCTACAATAAATTTTAAATACTAACATGCGTAATGGTAGAAAATTAACATCGAAGTTCACAGCCCCGTGGTGAACTGACTTAGCTTTAAAAGTCAACGCCATAATGCGAGGGTGTTGATAATAATCTAAGATATAACCATAATCCACCCCAATATACACATTCTATGATCCACCCGAATGGCATCGATCAAGGACGTCGATTGATGTGACGGTTTGTTGGTTATTATTAGGCATCGATGGTTATTATAAATCTCGCACTAATATGCAATTGTTTATTATTTAATGACCTTACCTACTGCACAAAACATAGTAAATATAAGAGATCGGGGAAATACACAGTAAAAGACAGTAAGTATTTCAGTAAATGCTTTAATAAAATATTTACAATAAATTAAATAAATAACAGGTCACTATATAAATTTTACCTGTATTTCAGTAAATGCTTTAATAAAATATTTACAATAAATTAAATAAATAACAGGTCACTATATAAATTTTACCTAAAACCGAGTGTAAGCACCGTGGCGACTGCAAATGTCTGTAATCTTTAATTTCGTTACAATGTCGCTCAATTGCTTGCATGCATTGTCCTCTCGTTTTTAATAACCCACATTTGGACCATCAAACCCCAGAAACAATCGGATTGAGATCCGGAGATCTAGATGGCCATGGAATGAGTTACTTGTGAATGCTACCGAAACCAATTAGTGACAGCTCTGGCCGTATGCACTGGGCAGTTATCGTGAAAGTAGAAAAGGTTTGAAACTTCTTCTCGCGGGTAAACTGTTCGCACCATCGATAACATAGTTTCTTCTAATAAGTCAACATAGTTAATTGCATTTGCATGCAAAGAAATCTGGACGAGCTCGGCTACATTTCCGGCACCCATCCAAGCCCACATGTTAGCTGAAATTCGGTCAGACAATTGATTAGTCACTACGTGATCCTCCGTATTTATCATGTCTTATCGTAACCATTTAAGTAAAAGCGGCCGTGCTGAAAAGATTTAAAGGATTTCTCGTCTGAAAAGATGACGTTAGTCTTATCGAAGTCTAAATAATCACAAGCAAAATTTTATCTCTCAAGTTTGTGTGCATCCGTAATGGTTACTTTCTTAGCATAATGTCTTTAATGCAGTCCAGTGATGTGTAAGTAATTCCTTATTGTTTGTAGACAAACGTCGTACCGTGCCGCAAAATATCGGTTATGGGATGTTCTTCGTAATTGCGTTGCATCTCCATTTTCTGTTGGTTCGTGATTCGACGAACGCCATGATTATAATACTCTTCTGTCTAAGAGGCTGCCCTCTTCACCGTGCCATCTGATCCACGTTCACACTGTATATTTAGCTGTCGCGATATTTGTTTTAGTCAGTTTTATTCAATGGTTTTATTCTCTCCATAGATTTAGAATTTCGCTTGTAATAATTGATCGATTCATACCTGACGTTTGACGTTAGATTATTTGGCATTTTTCTTTTAATTTGACAAATATTCCTATATAATCAAAAGAGTTAGTATAGGTTTTGAAAAAATATCATAAAATAATATTATTTACTTGTTTCTTACTCTAGGCAAACCGAGGCAAACCATACCGAACGACAGTTAATTCTAAATTCAAAAGGGGTTCTTTATCTGAGTGCCAACTGTATGAAAAAGTGCATTTTGGAAAATTGATCTTTACGGTTTTGACAATTTCAAACGAATTATCGGTCGAGTGGGTCATGAATCCGCTAGTTCGACTGTACGTGCAGTTCGTCAGAACACATTATAATACTGTTGGACAATAGTTATTTGTGCAACAAGAGAGTAAAGTCGTTTTTTGCTGCGAGTGCTGATTTTGAATCTTGAGCAAGCGAAGGATTCAACGATTGAATAACGAGCGTAGCGAGTGATTCTAAAGTTGAATCCTGAGTGTGGCGAGGGATTCAAAGGCACGAGATGCAAAAAACTTTGCTCTCGTGTAACACACATAACTTTTCACTTCAGCAGCGAGAACACTTTAGGAGATAAAATATATTACGTAACATTATTGAAACTAGAAATAAATATTTACAGGTTAAATATCAGTTTTATTTGCAGTAAATACTTATTTTCGTTTAAATACAACAAAAAATTAAAAATTCAATAAATTACACTATAAGACATAATTAAGAGAGGATTCTTTGGTCATTGGACATAATTGTCTTTTTGCAAAATTTCTTTAGTCAGTACGAAATTCCGAACGTGTTTGTCTTTGAGGTCGAATTCAAAATCGGAACTTCGAAAGGGCTGGTCTTTGTCTCTCTCTCTTTCTAATGGCAGGAAAAAGATAGAGTGTGAATGTTTTGAATTGTATGATTAACCCAAAGCTTTCTGAAAACAAAAATTAAAAAGTTACTTTGTCTCACTCAGTGAGCAAAATCGCATTTTGCTCACTGATTTCAGGCAGCAAAACCTACATGTTTGAGCTACTGAAGTGAAAAATAACAAACGTCATCAAATAGATAAGCATGCCATAAAGGACAACCCAAACAACAAACGTCAAATGGACATAAAATAAATTTTAATAGTTCTTTTCCTGCAGCAGGGTCAATGTACTCGTCAATACAAACAACTTTTAATAAGGGTCTGATCGCAAAGCGAAAAAAATATTAATTGTTTCATTCAAAGTGATCAATCTGCTCAACCAAAATATATGGAACAATAATTAATATTCCTAATATTATGTAAGTTGTCAAGATGTTTAACAATATATTTGCGATTGAAATGTACAGATCTCTAGCATGTCGTGAGAAATGCAAGTGGTCAAATACGCATTTCGTCATCTCTCAGAATAGACTCGCAACTTGTCAGAAACGGAACTCGACAGACATGCAACACGACTAGGGTTGCCATATTTGGCAAGGCTCGTGTCGGGACGAAGAGATTTAAAAAAAAAATAAGTATGAATATTTTTTATTTAAAAAAAATATACAAATTCTACTGTATGGAAGCAGTGCTAGACGTAGCTTGGTCATATTTTGCTGAAGACTTTACTTTTTTAAGTAATTCTTTCTGTCCTTTTACATATTTATAAAACTCCGTGCAAGTCATATTGAAGTTAACCTGACACTGTAATATCGACTCCACAGTCTCCGGCAGCAGGCGATTTCTTTCATCGGTCCACTGGCTCGACATTAATGAAAATACTCTTTCTACTGTAGCGTTGTGGCCAGGTATCGCAAACAAATATTGCCATAATTTGAGCATTTGGCATTTTCTTTCAGGATTTTCTGTAAGATTGAAAAAGTAAATCCACTTCTCTTCTACAGAATTTTTGGCCTTCCACTCTTCCGTGTCAACTGTAGCCTCCAAAAAGTTTTTCAGATAATTATATTGTTGAAAGCAACTGTCGCCCAAAATCTCCACACCATTTTCATTTAGGTATAAAATTGTGTTTTCAACTGCTGTCCATTCTGGGATTTCAGATAGCATCATCCAATCAAACACTTTATATTTATCAAATGATATGGACCACTTTTGCAGATACTCAAAAGCTGTATTATAAAAAGCCACTGTCTCCTCCTCAAACTTCGTGATCAATGTTATTATTTCAAGTGAAGGACGCGCGACGTCCAACCGCTTTCCGAGTAATTTGGCGCGCGTATTTGTATTGCTTTGACCGCGCGATAAAACGGGACGTAATAGTGTTTTGTCGGGACGTTGGGACAGAAGGCCTAATGACGGTGACAATCCCGATATATCGGGACTAGAGTTGAAAACTGCGGAAAGTTTCCGAAACTTTGGAAGTTTTCCGGAAGTTTACCGGTAATATTCCCGAAAACTTCCAAAACTGCGGCAGTTTTGGAAGTTTTCAGAAATGATTTTTTACTTATAAAAACAGTAATTGGGGATACTTTATACTTAAAATATGTTACATTTAGCTAGATTTTAAATATTCGAACACAGCGAGCACGGGACGGGATGCGGGGTAGGGTACAGGTTAAAAATAAATATTTCCAAAACTTTCGTCACACCGCTCGGTGTTTACATTATGCCCGTTGCCTTCGTATGATTTATGCCGATTGAATACAAAACGTTATTTCATCAATTTGCTTCAATAGGTACCATAAATAATAAAAATAATAAAAAAAACAGAACTAAATTAAAGGATCATTTTCATTTGCCGTTACTGATTCTGAGTAATCCCAAAGCAACGAATTTGTTGATTTCATAAATAGAAAAACATAATTTGAAAACTTCCAAAGTTTCGGAAGTTTTGGAAGTTTTCAGGAAACTTTCCTCAGAAAAGGAAACTTTCCTGGAAGTTTTCAACTCTAATCGGGACGAATGGCAACCCTAAACACGACGGATACGCATTTCGTCAGATATTTGAAACCATCCACCCAGATTGATAAAAACAAAAGAATTTGTCAAATAAAAGAGTAAATAATGATCAGTATTTTTTAATAAACAATATCAGATAATAATGTACTCAGCATATTAATTCAGACAGTAATCTTATAAGTATGTCAATACAGCAGCATTCTTAGCGTAGGTAAGTGATGGTGTTAACAATAATTATAGTCTTAGCTAGTTAAGTTTATACCTGATTTAAGAGTTTATATAGTACAATAATTCCGAGCTATGGAATGCAAAAGGGTATTACTACAATCGCATGAAAGTAAGAGTACGATACTATATTTGATTCAGAATCTATTGAATCTATTCTTTTCATCGCTAAGAAATACAAGTATTTAATTTAAGTAAAAGTTATAAGTCAATCAATGCATACGTTACTTTGAGAAAAAATCAAGTGTTAAGCATCGCTTTGCTGCTGCGACGCTGATTGTATGCGGGTCGAGATCATGATTTTTGCATATTCTATTAAAGTTTTTACTCGCTCGCACTATGAAGGAATTTTGGCGGTGGTAGTTAATGTTCAAATATTCACAATATAGGTAAGTATTTAAGGGCTTTCAAAATACTTATAGGCCTAAGGAATATTAATGGCGACTGCTGGTATGGCACTCGTGGGTTGCAGCTGAAAACCAGTGTCAAGGGGCCAGTATCACTGCCTCTTGACATTATGCTTTATATGCTTTAGTACAATAACTCAACTTATTTTATATGTTTTCTTTGCTTTTCCGTTTATTTTATGTAGTGCTATAAACTCTTTTCTTGAAAATGTTTTTACTATTTCCGATTTTATTGCTCATGGTTCAGGAGTAGCGTAATTTCGGAGTGTTGGAACAGCGTCTGTCGAAGAATGCTGCAAAAATGTTGATTGGGAAAAACATCCTTGTTGCTTGTCGCGAGGTGGTGATTAATAAGATCTCTGGTATCAGTGTTGTTAAGGTTCATATTTCAGAGGCTTGTTTGGTATTCTTTGTTAGTTCTATTACATCATCAATGCATGGTATATGTGCCATTGCTCTCTTAACAGCAGTTGAATATTTTCTCCAATAGATACCTTCACAGCGAATCATACATAGCCATGCTGTCATTGGACCTATGCTTTGGACTATGGATGATCTTTTTTCAGGAAGAAAGGAAGCACCTTCTAACAATACGTGATGAGCACCTGTTTTAGTTTTTCGTATTTTTCTGTCCGAGGTGGATTTATAATAACATCTGTGACTTCCCTCGCGATATTGTGATTTAGCTGCTGTAAGATGGTGCAGAATTTAGTGGAATCTGTCTTGGTTCCAGAGTGTTCAAATTGAGTTTCCACTTGAGCGAACCAAATATCGGGCTCATCCGGCCAAAATGGAGGTAGGCGCACGGTCACTGGATCTACGCCAACGGGACAAACTGGAGGCGCAGCACAGCCTTCAATTTTTTCGTCCGGCATCGGGTTATTTTATATTATTTATTTTATTTAAGAATCACGTCGGGGTCACCACTGTGGAGGAACGAGGTATGGTGTTCCTGCATTGAAAAGGGAAGATCTTCCGACCAGGCGAGGTGATATTGCCTGGCGGACCAAAGCTCGACGGTTGATGTCGGATAGTTGTATATGTGTTTAGATACGATTATCTTTTTCTTGCGCGATGCAGGCTTCGTAATCTGATTGGCCGATTTCATATTTTCGCGCCACTGTAGTTAGCTTTTAGCTGCCTTACTAAGTAGTTCTTCTATGTGGCGATAGATGTCGCTACAAACTTTTTAATATTATATAATTAGAACTTTATGATATAAGTGTATAGCAATACTTATTTTATTTATTATTTACCCCCTCAAGCGCCGCGCCAAATATAGCGCAACTCCGTCGAGCGCCGCAGGTCAAAAGCCGCCACACGGCACGCCGCTACCCTGTGCGTTAAAACTATGATTTCTCGCTATTTTACTATGAAACCTATATGAACAAGTTCTTGTTTCGTAATCTAGATTAAATTGTCTATCTGATTATCTAATTGTCATGCAATTTGGGCCATCGTTTAATTTACAAATAATTGCACAATCACAAACTTTCGTAAATTTTCACTTTATTTTCAACTAAAATAGTTCGGAATGCGAAAATAACTAAGCTTTATGTAATAAATATGTTTATTTACAATGTTTGTTTCATTATCTACAAGAATTAATCATAACATTACCTTCACACTACGATAAACAAAGACTATGAGCCATAAATCATAACACCGTCGAAACACGTAAGCAGAATATATGCGGTGATTTCATATTCTTTCCACTCTCCGTTCTAGCTAAATTTGTGTCATATCTGGTTCAACTTAAGAGTTTTTTATAAGTTCAAGATACTCACTAACTATTACAAAACATCCCATGTGTAAGGAATGAGTAATATGAGAGATATGAGCTTGGCAACCTGGCCTTCAACCATGACTCAAAATAACAGGGTCTTACAAAAATGCATATAAAAGTGAAACTAGTCAAGTGTCTTACGATGTAAAGACTATTCCTGAAACTACATTAAATTACCTTTCCAATGCCATGCAATACTATTCTCTAGCTGTTGTAACAAAAAAAACATAAAACAATGAAAATGGTTCAAACTCCCATACAAAGGCTAAGTACTTACGGCTCGCTAAGTATGGATACGCTATTTGGAGACTTTTTAGTGATATATTTCATGGTGTTAGTGTGATAGATGTGTAGATGTGTGGAGTTTAGGGGTTTATTTGTAATAAAACAGGTTTAGTGAATAATAAAAAAGGTTTAATTAAATAAAAAGTTATAATAATAATAAAATTAAATAAAATTAAAAGTAAATAAAAAAAGACATTTATTAAAATTAAGTAAAACAAACAGTAATTACAGTTTAGTACAGTAGGTACTAAAAAAAACGAGAGTAATGTGACATTTATGTGAAATATATTTATGAAATATACAAATATATTTTCAAATATATTTAAAATACAATGTTCAGCTTCCTATAAAAGCATTTTCAACACAGTAATACAAAGTAAAACGAAAAGTTGTGAAATATATTTTGTATATACAAATATATTTTCATATATATTTAAAATAAAATGTTCAGCTTCCTATAAAAGCATTTTCAACACAGTAATACAAAGTAAAACGAAAAATTATGTGAAATATATTTAGTATATACAAATATATTTTCAAATATATTTAAAATACAATGTTCAGCTTCCTATAAAAGCATTTTCAATACAGTAATACAAAGTAAAACGAAAAATTATGTGAAATATATTTGGTATCTACAAATATATTTAAAATACAATGTTCAGCTACCTGTAAAAGTATTTTCAACACAGTAATACAAAGTAAAACGAAAAGTTATGTGAAATATATTTGGTATCTACAAATATATTTAAAATACAATGTTCAGCTACCTGTAAAAGTATTTTCAACACAGTAATACAAAGTAAAACGAAAAGTTATGTGAAATATTCAGCTTCCTATAAAAGCATTTTCAATACAGTAATACAAAGTAAAACGAAAAGTTATGTGAAATATATTTGGTATCTACAAATATATTTAAAATACAATGTTCAGCTTCCTATAAAAGCATTTTCAACAACATTTCATTTCTGAAATGTATCAGATAAACATAGTTTCAGAAATATCAGAATTTCTTACATTTTTCCCGAAAAGTTATGTGAGTACAATGTTAAAATATATTTCAAATACAATAAAAAAATACACAAACAATCACAAAAAATACACAAACAATCACAAAAAATACACAAACAATCACAAATACACCAAATAAATAGTCACCGTCTGGCCAAGTATGCTCAGGAAATCCCGGATGCTATGAGCACTACATGAGCAGCAACGGGAGTTAAGCGCCAAACAAAGTCAAAGAGGTAGTAATAGTGTCAAAGTCAAAAGATTTTTATTTCAACTGGGCCTTTGCAGGCACTTTCAAAACGTCGTGATTCTAGGTGCACGGTTCCAAGTGGGTTGGTCCTGAAGAAGATACCAGGAAGAAACTCCATGGATACTCTTTTCATAAATCCAAATAATTATCTAACAATAACAAACATATGACATACATACACGCTTGGCGCTCAACATGATAAAAGCAAAGGGACGGTCACTCTACCGACCTGAATCCCTCACGCTCACTAACATACGTCCCATCCATATGCCGCATCGGTGACTTCCATCCTTTCATGCGTCGATCGTTCACAAGTGTATGCATTTCATTCACACACAATGTGGATGTACAAGACTACTAAGCTCGGACGTCTCTGTGTAGTTGTCATTGGATGCAAGGAAAAGTGTGTCACTGTTTAGTGTGAATGTATTTGTGTAAGGGTAGGAAGAGGATATGCGACATACCTGCAATCACCGCGAGAATGGGTGCGCTAATACGTACCCCCCGCCGCAATGAGCCCATGGGACATGGAACTCATTGAGGCTTGTGAGGGTACTTATTAGCACACCCAACAGCGCATAAGGCCACGTTACAAGCGGGACAGTATGTCGGCACACGTTTGCGGCAGATCACGCACGTGCGCCGGATTTTCTCCCGCCTGTTTCCCGGGACTAACCCATATTCCGCCGGAAAGTGCGCCAACGCTTCCGCCGAGAACATGGATTGCCCCTCAACCGGGTAGGCCACCATAGTACGCGGGGCAATGCTTGCAACCTTATGCGTGGCTAACAGCTGATGAATCAGTGTTAGCCTAAACTCGCGGTGATTGACGATACGCGCATTTGTGTCGGGTATTGGGCTGTGCTTGTGTAGAATTAATGCGTTGAGTACGCTGGTGTTAAGGAGACGTCTGAACAACTTTTTGTACCAGATCTGAGTGCGTTTCCTCTCCATAGGAAACGCACTCAGCATCTGGTCTTTCTTGTCAACCCCGCCCATGCACACGTTATAGTCATGGATGGCGGTCGGCTTCGTTCTCCCGGTGCTGTCAGTGTGAATGCTGGCGCCATGGTAGGTCGAGATCAGAGCCACACGATTCTGATCACGCCACACCAAGACGTCAACATCCCCACTGGTGCACCCGGAGACTTGTCCGACCGCCATGTCAGACTTCTTTAGGGTTGCTAACTGTGTCGGTACACATTGGCGGTTAGTCCTCAATGTACCGACACAGTCGAACCCCAAAGTTTTCAGAACGCGTGCAAGGGCGGGACTGTTGTAGTAATTGTCCATCCACACTGTGTGCCCCTTATTCTCGAGCCCCTTTAGGAGCTCTAGAACTAGGGTCGCAATCACTCCAGATACAGGCGTCACCTCGTCAGTCATATCTTCCTCTCTCCCAGCATACACTTTAAACTTCCACAAATACCCCGTTTGGGCCTCGCATACTTCATACGTCTTTATGCCAACCGACGCGGCTTTATTCTTAATAAATTGCTTTATTTCCAGCCATCCCTTCCACTGAGTGAGGGATTCATCGATCGCAATATTGCGACCTAGTCGGTAGAGCGACTGGAATTTGGAATTAAGATGGGTCACTACGGGGGCGATTTTAAAAAGCCTACCTTGAGGTCTTGTCATTGTCCGTGTGGCAGTCCTATTGTCAACAAAATGAAGGCAACGTGAAAGTAAACTAAAACGGTTTTTGCTCATATAGCGCCCAAAGCACGGCGTAATGAGGATTTCGTCACTTGACCAGTACTCCTTTAGGCTGCCTTTGACCACTATACCGGTGGTCATAAGCAGCCCAAAGAAGACGTATAGTTCATTGACATTGGTGTCTTGCCAATGAACTATACGGCTACGTGGGCCAAGTGACACATCCCTCATCTGCCTGTCCGTTAAGTCCTGAGCATACCTATTCGTTTCGGTGACAATGTACTCCATGAATTCTCGATCCCATATAGCAATAAATGCATCATATGGGGTGAGGAATGGAGAAGTGGGACCACAATTAATATCGGAGAAATCTTCTCTCCTCTCAGCTAAAGGAACTGGAGGATTTGGGAAGCTTTCCCACTCAAATTGAAAAATACTAACCGGATTATGGACTACACCTGGCATCAAGAGATCTTCGGCGTTTCCGGCAGCGTCTTCGACAGCGAGCGGTGGAGGAGACGACTCGATGCGCATCGCCGGTTCCAGTGCCTCGTCCTCAAAGGAATCCATGAAAAAGACCCTTTGGGCCCTTGGGAAAAGCACCGGAAACGGCGTGGCACCTTCGTCGTCTTCTCCGGACTCCGAGTCGAAGTCGCTGCCTAGAAGAAGCAAGAAAGAAGAAAGAATTTGTTAAACTATGTACAACAACAACAAAATCACCAGTCAGTGTAGGCTAGAATACTAGAATAATTTACCGAAATTTATGGCGACGTCAATTTCGTCATCCCGCAGCGGCCGCTGGCAGCGGAGAGCAGCACTCCCCGGGTTCGGGGTAATCCGCGAACTCCGAGGAGTACTAGTACCGCTGCACGTCTCGTACGCTGCGGGAGACGGAACTGGCGGCGTTGATGCCGGCGATGGGCGCCGCGGCGTTGACGCCGGCGATGGACGCCGCGGCGTCAATGGTCGACCGCTGTTCGAAAACAAAACATCACAACATGTTAAGATGTTCAAAAATAAAATAAAAAAATAAAAAAAATTGAATTACTTACTATAATATATGCTCAGCTGCGTTCATCGAGGGCCTGGGCTCCGGCTCCCTCGAGGTCGAGGGCTCCGGCTCCCACGACGTAGAGGGCTCCGGCTCCCACGACGTAGACGGCTCCGGCTCCCACGACGTAGAGGGCTCCGGCTCCCACGACGTAGAGGGCTCCGGCTCCCACGACGTAGAGGGCTCCGGCTCCCACGACGTAGAGGGCTCCGGCCCCCTCGAGGTCGAGGGCCTGGGCTCCCACGACGTAGAGGGCTCCGGCCCCCTCGAGGTCGAGGGCCTGGGCTCCCTCGAGGTCGAGGGCTCCGGCTCCCTCGAGGTCGAGGGCTCCGGCTCCCACGACGTAGAGGGCTCCGGCTCCCACGACGTAGAGGGCTCCGGCCCCCTCGAGGTCGAGGGACCGGGCTCCGGGCCCCTCGAAGTAGGCTCGGTCTCCTCCACAATGGGCCTCGGCGAGGTCGCGGCCGCTGATGCGCCGGCGCCACTAGTAGAGGCACCGGCGTCCCGAGGCATCCAGAGACGCCGCCGCTTCGAGTGCAGCGGCGTCTCTAAGGGGGCTGCACGATGCATCCCCCTTTCGCTTTCGGGATCGCCGATGAAGCCAACTCTAAAATAAAATGTAAACACGAAGTAGTAAGATTTTCATGAAACCACGTTTCATGAAAATCTTACTACTTATACAATTAATAATTACATTAGGGCGTCAGCAAGTTCAGCATATCCGCGACCCCTGCCCCGACTGCTGCCTCGACGGGCGGGCTGCCGCCCTCCCCGACGCCGCCCCCGTCCACGAGAAGCTCCTCTTCTGTTGAAAAGGAAAGGAATAAAATGCGAACTTATATCACTCACAGTACAGTACATATGTACCTATATACAAACAATATATATTTAATATATATATATAATATATATACATACATCTATATAGAGTACATATGTACTGTACTTTGAGTGATATTGTATGAATATATTTATATATATCGGTATATTGTATGTATACAAGTACATATGTCCTGTATGAATATATGTATATAATACATATGTCACTCAAAGTACAGTACAGTACCTATATACATACGAAATATATTTAAAAATATATATATATATATATTTCATATTTAAATATATATATATATAGGTACATATGTACTGTACTTTGAGTGACATATGTAATAATAATAATAATAATAATAAATCCTTTATTTGCATAAAACATGGTATAAAATGGTGTAAAAATATAATTATAATGGCACAAACATGTTTAGCTAGTATAAAAACATAGCAAGCAAAATTTTAGAGTTTCTGAAAATGAAAACTTACATCAACATTTTCCATCCAAAAATTCTTTTAAATTATAGAAGTTGCACTCATTCAACCACTTGTACAACTTTATCTTAAATAATCTAGAATTTAATGTTTTGAATTGGCTTGGTATCTTGTTATAAATACGCACGCACATTGCTAGGCAATTTTTGTTGTATTTGGTAAGTCTTGGCAAATCATTCAGCACTAATTTATATGGATCTCGTCTATTCCGAGGATTCACATCATTTGCTGTCTTAAATAACACTTTATTCTTAACTACGAACATACATATTTCATAAATGTATAGAGACGGCAACGGTAACAAAGCAAGCTTTTTAAAAACTGGTTGACATGAGTCATCAGGTTGAAGGCCATATATTGCTCTTATGCACTTTTTTTGAGCGACAAATGCTCTATTCAGATCGGTACTATTACCCCAGACTACAAGACCATAGCGCAGTAATGATTCTACATACGCGTGGTATGATATAATAGCAGTTTTTACGTTCGTTACATTTTTAACTTGTTTCAGTGCATACACAAATTTATTGATTCTAGTGCTAACATTATTTACGTGTTGTTTCCAGTTAATATCTTTATCTATTATTACGCCTAAGAACCTTGTATGTGTTACTTCTTGAATTTTATTTATGTTTAATTTGATATTGTATTTATTATTATTCGATTGATTAAATTGAATGTAAACGGATTTCTCCAAATTTATTTTCAAATGGTTTATGTCAAGCCAATGCAGTAATGTGTCTATTGTATTATTAATGTCAAACTCATGATCTGTAATGGTACTATTCTTTTTATCAGATGTCACTAAAATAGATATGTCGTCGGCAAATAATATGCATTTATGATTGGTTATTTTTATAATGTCATTTATATATAAAATAAATAGTATTGGGCCTAGCACGCTTCCTTGTGGAACGCCATATTTATAATGTTTGTATTCCGAGGAGTAGGGTGTCATGTCTTTATTTTTAGTTATTTTATTGATAGTTACACGTTGTTGTCTATTACTTAAATAGGAAGATAACCACTGAAGTGCAGGACCCCTAATCCCGATAGTCTCTAACTTATCTAGCAATATATCGTGTGACACCAGATCGAAGGCTTTCGATAAATCAAAAAAAAGACCGGTAGTCAGATGATTATTGTTAATATTTGAAAGTATTTCTTTCATAAGAGAGAAAATGGCTAATGATGTGGATTTGTTTTTTTGAAATCCAAACTGCTCGTTATTTATTAATTGGAACTTATAGCAGAAATCAGTAAGTCTTTTATACATACATTTTTCGTAAATTTTAGATAAAATAGGTATTAAAGTTATAGGTCGGTAATTATTGATATCACATTTATCTCCCTTTTTGAATAGCGGCTTTATAATGGATAGTTTTAATTTATCGGGAAATGTTCCTTCTAAAAATGACACATTGATTAGATGAGTTAAGATACCAGTCAGTTCATTACAGCAAGCTTTTATGATGTTTGTGCTAATTTCATCATAGCCCTCTGCTCTGGTGTTGCGTAAAGACATTATTTCCTGTCGCACCTCAGTTTCCAGCATAGGTTTGAGAAACATAGAATTGACACATATATTTTTCCTAAAGCTTTGGCCATCACTTTGTTGAGTTTGTACATGCGTTAAATTTACATAATGGTTGTTGAATATAGAAGCCATTTCTACAGGATCTGTAATTACCTCATCATTTAGCTTTATAATTTCTATGTTGTCTTTGGGGGTATTAATATTTATTTCATTTTTAATAATAGTCCAAGTAGCTTTGCATTTGTTATCTTGTGTATTAATATATTTTATATTTGCATTCTTTTTTGAACCGTAAATACATTTTTTTAGCAGATTGGAATAATTATTATATTTAGTTTTATTAGTAGAATTTTTAGTTTTATAGTACTGGTAACGCAGTCTCCGTTTAGTTTTGCAACTTTGCCTTAGACCTTTGCTTATCCACTTTTGAGTGTTTTTATTATTACTGTTGACTTTAATTCTTACCTTAGGAAAACAGAGATTGTAGAAAAGGCACAACAATTCATGAAAATCACTGAATGCGGAATTTACAATAGTATTTTGATAGATATCGGACCACGAAAGGTTTTGCAAGCATTCTTTAAATTTCCGGATATTATCTAAGTTGTAGTCTCTTTTAAGAATGTAGTATATTGGTGCTCTTTGTGGTTTATTTTTAGTAGGAAAGCTTAGCATTTGTGCTGTATCATGATCTGAAAGATGCAGAGGTAGTACAGTTGTAGTAGCGTTGGCAATGTTGCTCAAGATATGGTCAATACAAGACAGTTTACGTGTAGGAACATTGATGTGGATTTTCAAATTAAAATTGTTGCACAAGTCTTGCAACTCATTTGTAATGTTACCTTTTTTCAGTGTATTTATATTGAAATCACCGGCTACAACTATATTTACTTTAAATTTGTATTTCTTCAGTAAATCGTATAAAAGTTTATGCAATTTAGTTAAAAACTGATTTGGATCAGATTGAGGTGTTCTATAAACACATATAACTACTAATTTACTACACATTAGTTCGATGCCGCAGGCTTCGAACGTGTTTTGTGTTGCACTGCTTTTGACGAACGATAACTCCTTATAATTTATTCCATTTTTTACTAATATGCACGTGCCGCCCCTCTGTTTTTCTCTACAGAAGTTGGAAGCCATTTCATAGTTATATATTTTGAGATAATTTTCAAAGCCTTTTTTTATAAAAGTTTCAGATAAACAAATTACATCTGGATCATTATTTACATCTTTTAATTCCTGAATAGTTATTTCTAGTAACTCTTGTTTGGATAATACACTAGCAATATTTTGATGAAATATTCTGAAATGGTGTATTTTACTGGCTTTAGACACGAAAAAATGACTCACTTTTGTTTAAAACAGAAAAATAATAGGGTATTGTACCTTTCTGGCTATTTGCATTGGGTTGTGTAAGGATGTTATATTCAGGAGTCTTTGCATTTTCAAGACGACTTTGTACTTTAAAGTAGTATGGAATTGTCCCTTTTTTAGGTTCCTGTAAACCAATGTTCAATTTAAAACTTGATTTGTTACTTGCCATTCTCTTTCGAATTTCGCTTGGGTTCAAATATTTATCACTGTAATCAATACAATCTATAAGGTAATTTAATGACTTACAAACTTCGGATAGCTTTGTGTATGTTTGTTTTACAAAGTGACATTTTTTATATTTACTACACATATTTTTTATAGAATAGTTTAATTTGTTGACATTCAGGTACACATTATTTACGACGTTTAGTACAATGATGGTATTATTTTTAAATGTATCTAATATAATTTGCAATTCAGACAAAATTAAGTTTAAGTTATGGTCATTTTCACCTACGCATATTACAAGTTTGTCGTCTGATGTCAATTTGATATTTCTACAGTTCGTTAATATTTCGGTGCACGGTGCATTTGGCTTCGTTTCGGCGATAACTTTGTATTTTTCGTATTGTGTATTTGTTCTTGAGAGTGAGATTGCTGCTGCTAGACCGACGCAACGCTGAGTACCAAAAATAAATATCGTCTTCTCAGGAATCACATTGTGCACATTTGCGGCTATGCAAGTCTTAACCCTACCGATGTTCTCTGTATCCCGCTTCAGTTCCTGAATGGCAGTTTCACAAGCATTGTGGCTACGTTGCATTAATATTCCAATGCGGTCTGTAAGGGTTACAATCTCCTGTTCTGCGACCTTCAATTGCTGTTTTAGGGATAGAATTTTCTGTTCTAAGCGTAACATATTTCGGTAGTCATTGATCTCGACGTTCAATGTGGATGATGATGGAGAGGATGGTCTAGAACTCACGCTGCGTTGTTGTAACGGAGCTTGTTTCTTCTTCTCAGTACTTGTGCTAGGACTTTGGAATAGGGAGGAAGAATGGCACAAAGATTTCAACATTTCGTTTTCTGTTGATAGCTTGTTTATACGTTTATGTAGATCGGTGTTTTCTAACAATATATTTCCCAGTTCATTTTCTGTACTTTCAAGTTTAAGTGTAAGTTGAGCCATTGTCTCCCTCATTTCCGAAGCTGATACTAAGTCTACTAAGTTAGTTACAGTTCTGTCAACACTCCTCGATAGTTTATAGGGAGTAGTAGCATACGACTCGTCTGATGTTTCGCAGTCGGTAAGTATGTGGGAGTCGAATAACTCTGTGCTTTTTTGGACTGGCGACAGCTGACATTTCAACGATTCATCCTTTAGATTATAGTTTAAAATTGGTGCTTGCTTGGTTGGTGACGGGGTTTTCAAAGAAGTTTGCTTTTTTCGTACGGTAATGTTAGATGTACCCGTGGTAATAGCATACTTTTTATTTCTGATGCACACCTTACATCTCCATTTTTTTTTTGCTTCTGCATCCTTGAGGCGATATGTTGGTTCTGGATAGCCGTCGCAATCAAATTCATATCTGTTGTCACAGGCAGAGCACAAAGCAGTACTTCTTATATTTACATTTTTCTTACATTTATGACATGTTACTAGTGGTGCCATCTTATCATCATTATATACATATATTCATACAGGACATATGTACCTATATACACACAATATATCGATTCGATATATATAAATATATTCATACAATATATTTAATGTAAAATCTATATACATACGAAATATATTTAAAAAAAAAATATATATATTTCATATATACAACCTGTAACAGAATAAACGCAAGACCTGAAAGTTGTTTGTTCAGAATCGGCTTCTGAATCGATTTCCATCATAATTTATATATGTTAATTTTTCCCTAAAAAATCTTTTATTTATCTTAAATTAGAACCACCGCGTCGTAACAAGTTAATAAAATCTTTGCTTTAAGAAAATTTAAGCCTTATTCCAAAGTAATAAAGCCTTCTTGAATGCACGAGCGAATTTGTAGTTCGTTCATAGATATCCATACACACACGTAAATAATATCAATGCATTTTACATTTGAGGTAGTGTGCATTAAATAAAATAGTTAATTTAAGGAAATTTAAACCTTATTACCAACCAATAAGGCTTATTTAAATGCACGACAGAATTTGTAGTTCGCATTTCACAAAGTTTTTCAAAATGTTTTTTGCAATAGTAAGAATAATGTGAAAGAGCGAGATGCATTCTTCTTCTTCTTCTTCTTTCGATATGGCTATTGAGCCGATGTCGATTTACCAGCTACCCCTTTGACGTTTGACATGTTTGACATGTTTCAGTGGTTGTGTTTCGTTGTTGTTGTCACATTTTATTGTTTACGCGCGCGATGGCTTTCCGTTATACCAATATCCAGTACACGGAGATGGTGAGGACACTGGCTCGTTGTGACGATAATGTCGAGTTAGCTTGTCGAGTGATGAATGAACGATATGGCACCAGAGTGAGCGCCAGGACGATGCTAAGTGCAACTCAGCGTCTGAGGGACTCCGGGACGTTTCGTCCTAACACGGCCTTGGATAGAGGGACAAATGTGCGCAGTACTCGTTTGCAAGCAAACATTCTCGATTATTTCGACGAGCATCCAGAGAGTAGCACGAGAGAGGCAGCGCCATTGTTCGACTGCAGTCACATGTACGTGTGGCGAACATTACATGCTGATGGAGAACACCCGTTCCACCTACGACGTTGTCAGGAGCTAACGCCGAGCGACTACTTGCCACGTCTAGAGTTTTGTAGATGGGTGTTGGAGAACTGGCAACAAAATATTATTTGGACCGACGAGAGTACATTCACTCGTGTTGGGATGTACAACCAACATAATCAACATTTGTGGAGGCACGAGAATCCACATGCATGCCGTGTGGATTCATTCCAGCACAGATTCTCTGTAAACGTGTGGGCGGGCGTCATCGGTACACACGTACTCGGCCCCGTTTTTCTACCGAGGTTGACTGGAGATACCTACCTACAGTTCTTGCAGGAGACATTGCCGGTGTTATTAGACGACGTCCCTCTCGTACTTTTACGACAAGTCTTTTACCAACACGATGGTGCTCCCGCGCATTTCACGTGGACCGTTCGACGGCATCTTGATGCGGAATATGGCACGCGTTGGATTGGTCGTGGGGGACCTGTACAGTGGCCTCCCAGATCGGCTGACCTAACGCCGTTAGACTTTTATTTGTGGGGTCGAATAAAATCCATTGTGTATGTAAACGAGGCAACAAGTGTCGATGACCTCAAACAAAAAATCGAACACGCATTTGTGATACCTAGTGAAAAATGACACTGAGGTTCTTAGCAAACTAAAATTAAATTTAAGAAAGCGTGCTACAAAGTGCATCGAACAAGGCGGTGGTCATTTTGAAAGTTTAATGAAAATGGGACGAAGAAGTAGTGTAAATTAGTGTAAATTCTGTAAGTACCTATTAATACGATTTTATTTTAATTACTGTAAATATTATGATTCAAATCTTTTAAACACGCCGACTTTGAATATTTTTTACACGTAATAAACGGTAAACACGACTTATCAGGATTTAGAGGGTAATGTCGCGAAAGTTACGCGTCGGAGATAAAAAAGTTCTGCGTTCCCCGGTGTCCGATGATAGTACCTACACGTGTCGGCGCGGCGGCCGGCGGCGCGCGTCGGTGGGCGCGCGTTTGGCGGCGCGGGCGCCGCCGCCCGGGTGCTCCGCCCTACTTTACTGATACATCACAGTCGGGCAAAATGTCGCTTGGTTTAAAAATACATCCCCGTTACTAAGCCTAATATCTTAGATTCGTATTGCTAATGTAGATTATTTAATACAATCGTAAAATTAAATTAAATTATTCAAAACCGCCAGTCCAAAGCCTGTGAAAGTGTGATGGAAAGATGAAATCATAATTTTCGGTCATTAAACTGACGTACCTAGTGACTACACTTGCAGTGTTTAGCCAGCTGATGGCGGGCGAACTGGTGTGCGCTGGTGTGCGCTCGCTGCTATAAACATTGCTATGAGTGTGTGCGTAGAGAATAGTAGGCTCAAACGTTTTACGTTTAGTCAGGACAACTATTTTATATTATGTGATTTGTTTGGTTTAACTAAATTAAATTACAGATGTTATTTTAGTTTTATAATTTAATATTCTAATTGGCGTGTCTGAGGTCTTGCGTTTATTCCGTTACATGTTGTATATATAGGTACATATGTACTGTACTTTGAGTGATATTGTATGAATATATTTATATATATCGATATATTGTATGTATATAGGTACATATGTCCTGTATGAATATAAGTATATAATACACATGTCACTCAAAGTACAGTACATATGTACCTATATACATACAATATATATTTATTACGTAAAAAAAAACAAATAAATGTATTCTATATATACTATATAAATTACGACAAACGACACGGAACAAATATTTGTATGATCTACAATTATGCAATGTAAAAAAAAAATATAAAAAAAAATGAAAATTAATTATTACAACAAAATATTCCGTTAGACATTAAATTTTCAGGATGTAACGGTCACTCAGTATATTCTGTTAAAAATTCAATTTAGTACCTACGCATGTAACGGTTACTCAGTACACATCAAAATTCTATTTAAAACACAATTTACAACGGTCATGAGTACACCACACCTAATTACATTAAATTTTAATCAGGATGTAACGGTCACTCAGTATATTCTGTTAAAAATTCAATTTAGTACCTACACATGTAACGGTTACTCAGTACACATCAAAATTCTATTTAAAACACAATTTACAACGGTCATGAGTACACCACACCAGTAATTACAAAAATTAAAACAACACAATATTCCGTTAAAAATTCACATCCACGGCTCTATCCATACTATGAAACTGCGTGATACCACTTGACCTTGAATACGAAGCCCGGAGCGCCGAATGCCGTCAGACGGCACAAGTACTGAGCGCCGATTGCCGTCAGACGGCACGGACAGATTGTGATTTTGTTTCTTTTGAATTGCGAGCTATAGGTAGAATCTACACACATGGGGGATGTTTTAAATTATAGCTAATGATATTGTGCACACAATTCAACAGTATTTCACTAATAATCTGAAAATAATTACAACAAACATCCACAATGTACGTAACGGTCTTAGCGGGATTATTTCACATGAACAACTTTAAACCACAAGTTGAACGTAAAAATGTGTGTACAAGCTCAAAAACTAAATAAAAATGGATTGCTAATGTAATTTACTTACCCAGACATAAATAATTTCAGTGATGCTTGCGTCCACAATGACAACCCAAGAGGAAATGAACGAGGCGCCGACGCTTCACCCACGCCGTAGAGATGACCATATTTCAAAAATTCACAGTTTACGGTTTTCTTCACTAACGGTTACTAAATCGATGTCAAAATGTTGCCAGTATTATTAGTCGACGTTTAAGACATCCCTGGGGCCAAACCATAGAGCAGTTTTTGAATTATTAGTCATATGACACGCGCCGTCAGTCCGTGCCGACAGTCGGCACGCGGCGCTCAACTATGATTTCCGTTGTGCCGACGGTCGGCGTTCGGCGCCCCAGGGGAATATTATTTTATTGGTACTAATAACCATGTAGCGTAGCGGTAAATGATAGGATAGAGTCTAGAATCCGATGTCAGCATTGTAACTTCTTGCTTCCAAATTAGGTACAAATATTTAAAGGGCTGCTTATTTACTTAAATCCAATCATCCTGTTCATAATATTACGTCAACGTAACGTCATTGCAACAGCTGTCAATAACATGGCGAGATTATCGAATGACAGAGCCGAGAAAGGCGGGAAAATTACTAACTTCTGTGCAGCTAAAATAATTCGGCTAAGAACTTCCATTAAATAAAAATACATTAATAAGTCACAAGTTCTTTTTAATTTAATAATTGTTGCACGTGACCCTCGCGTTGCTGAACACATAGGGAAGTCTTTTTATAATGTGCTGATGCACTTGGAACAATGTGTCCCTTTCACTTCGCATCACTCTAAAGGCGGTTACTACGCGCACGTAATTCTTCGACATTTCGGATGTTGTGCCCATCCTGCCCGTATAAGGTAGGGTAGGATAGGACCCGTAGGGTCTTTAAGTCGACCCCACACATGGAAGTCGAGCGGTGTCAGGTCAGGAGAGCGAGCCGGCCAGGGAATTGGCCCGCCACGATCTATCCAACGGCCTTGAAATTGCTCTGTTAGGTACTCGCGTACGTGGCGATCGTAATGTGCTGGGGCGCCGTTGTGTTGATAATACACCCATCGACGGCAAGTAAGAGGCACTTCTGCAAGCAGCTCTGGAAGTTCTCCTTGAAGAAACCGCAGATAAGTCACATCATTGAAACGACTCAGAAACACTGGGCTTAACAAATTGTGTTTACAAATCGGGTTTACGTGCACACCCTAGGCACACAATAAATTTCTTGGTACAGCCTGACGGCTCCCAACGTGCTGTAAATACATATATATATATATATGCTGTAATATACTTTTCTAAGTAGTAGGTGGGCGGAATTCAAAAACATGGCCAATTTCCTTTTTTGTTACTATTGTTAGACGTATCACAGTTGTTACACAATTTAACTGTAAGGGGTTTTACAAAATGAAAATAAAATGTTTAATTTTAAAATAATAATTATGATTTTTATTAAAACCTTCAGAAAATGCATTTTATTCTCTTCTAAATGGACTTAGTTCGGTATTGGCACTTTGATTTTTAGGTACGAAATTTCTTACATCTCTTTTGGGGAAGTTAAAAGCAAAAACAAAAATGTTAAATGATCGCAAAACAAAGACTTTAAAATTGTATTGCCATACTATACATTATTTTCGCCACACTCAAAATAGCATCTATTTTTTTTCTTTTAACTGCATAAATCATCTTAGGTATAGGTATCTACAATTTGCTTTCACAATCCACTAAGAAGCTTCATTACTTCTGTTTGTGTCTTAGAGAGCTACCACCCAATCAATAATTTGCGTAGATGACTGGCGAACGACAACAAAAAAATCAAATAGGGAGAAAATAGCAAATTGGCGGAGGTGTGCCGACGAGACGTCTCGCCTACGCTCAGAAACCGCTTCAATACTTTCAGTCTACCTTACAAATCGATCGGGTTAAAATTAGATGAAATTGAGCTTTACATAAGAGGAAACGCAAGAGCTGTTTTGTCCATACAAACGTAATCCCCGATTTTCTCTTTGTATTTCGATACTTCCGCTTTGTTTTTTTTTATATGGTATCAACCACTAGCATGTACCTCAATTAGCTTTTTTTAATTAGTTACTTCCTATAAGAGGTGTGACCGCCCACAAAATTCCATATACCTACCTAGTTTGAACGCCATCAAAAGACATTCAATATGCCAAGATTGACATGTGATGTACTGACAGAACAATGTTTTCCAATACAGTAGCTCAAGGAAACATGAAAAAACGGTCCACTTTTGGAGGAGGAAACATCGATATGAAACCTCGATTTTGATGATTTTATTTAGATCTGATCAGTCTGGGGTGCAGTTGTCCCTTACGCTTTTGTTCGGTGAACGGCAAAAAACCGATATTTTTTTCCTGATTTTGTTTTTTAACCGGCGGGTATTTTTATTTTAATATACCTATTCTTCAAATGTTTCCTTCATTTCCACTTAACAAACAAGCGAAAGTATAACAATCTAGTTTATCTCCTTACGATTTGATTATACAATTTGAGGGTCACCGGTAGCTGTAAATATGTGTAATGTGGTCGAATATTATTTTATTGAGATCGCTTTGACGGTTATAGGGTATTAAGGACGTACGGAAGACTGTTTTTTGACTACTACGTCATATCTTAGCAAGACCTGTTTAAATTAATAAAATTATAATTCTCAGAACTACTTTGGGCCTAAAAAAGTGGATAGCCAAGCCATTAATTGACTATTGAAACAATAATTGATCCTTGCCGATGAATAAAAACTAGCAAATATTATGTATAGTATCGATAGTTCTTTATGATAAACTTTCTGAGCGAGTGACGATCATACTCTAAATCAATCAAGATACTCTATAAGCAAGGCAATTTTATTAACCCTTTTCACTCTATCAACTTTAACGACAAATGGTGTTATGCAGCTAATAATGACTTTAAATCTCCTCGAAAAAACCTGCTGAAACTCATAATTTTGTCTAAAATAACATAAACGTACGTAAAACATGGACATACCCCAGAAACGTTTGTTGTCCCTGTTGAAGAAGGGCGACTTTACCACAGCAAAGAATTCATCAGGGTTCAACTTGGTGCCGATGGAGTGCATCATCTTGCCAAACAAGATGCCCATCTTCGACCAGTATGGTACAGCTGTCATCTTGAGCACCACATGAGTGCTGAACCTGTAAAGCAAAATTAAATGGGGATTTTTAAGTTACCGTGCTCTTTTAATACATTTGGACACTAAAAGGTAGATATTATAAGTGAATTACAGTACATTTAATCGCTAAAACCTATTACGAGCCCCAATGCAAAATAGTTCGTCTAGTATGGAAAGTAGTGCAAAGCGTAAAATATAGAAAGTAAATATTGGTAAAATAATTAAGAACGTTTAATAAAAAGTAAACCACAATTTGAGGAACATTTTAAAGTTTATTTTAACATAACTGAAATTCTTTCATGACTTTACATAACATAAAAAGATTAAAAAAATAGTCTTAAAAACATAACGCAAAAGTATTCGTCTACCCTTGTCACTCACGCAAAATAGTTCGTCTACCACTTAGTTGTCTCGCCTTTGCTCTCAATGACAGCTTTAATGCGAAGAGGCATGGTTGCAACCAACGCTGCACACTCCTCAGGCGTAATTGACTCCCAGACAGCCAAGAGTTTAGCCTTTAAGTCGCTCTTCGATCTTGATGGATTTTTAGGGAGAACTTTTTTCATTTTTCACCATAGGGTTTCGATCGGCGACAAGTCCGGGCTGTTAGATGGCCATTCCACTGTAGGGATGCTTTTCGCCAGTAGCCACGTCTTTGTTGTCCTTGCAGTATGGCAGGAAGCACCATCCTGTTGAAAAATGAAGGAATCTTGATGCTTAAGTGACGGAATAGAGGGCAGTAAATTCTCTTCCAAAAGGTTTTGATACCTTGTAGCATTGATAGAACCATCCACAAACTGCATACCACCAACACCTTGTGCAGACATGCAGCCCCATATCATAAGAGACGCCGGAAACTTCTCTTTGCGTTTGAGACAATCAGTATGAAATGCCTCATTTTTGTTCCGAATCACTTTTTTCCTTTCATCGCCGACTGTCACTTCAAATTTGGACTCGTCACTCCAAATGATACTACGCCACTGATCGGAAGTCCAATTTAAATGATCATGAGCAAACTTCAACCTCTTTTTATTTTGTACAGCAGTCAACAGTTTCTCCTTAGCGGTGTAAAATCCGTATCCCATTCTTTTTAGGACTCTTTTGCAAGTATCAACTGAGACGTCTTTGTGAATCATATCCTTCCATTGCACCGTGAGTTCTCCAGCTCGAGCACGACGATTATTTTTGATAATTTTCTTCAGGATTCTGTTTTCTACTGCACTTGTGATGCGTGGCCGACCAGTTTTCTTCAAACTAGAAGTCGTTCTTTTCTTTTTATAGTGCTGAATGATAGATTGGACTGTAGTCCTAGGACGTATCAAGTCTTTAGATATTTGGTAACTTGATTTGCCAGCATTGACCCCACAAACTATTCGCTTTCGAAGCTCTTCACACATGGGTTTGCCACGACCCATTGTTATTTGAAAACTAATGAAAAAACTGAAATTTTCAGAATTTATACTGTCTCACTTAACAAATGACACAGAATTACTTTTACAAATTTAAATTATGCAACATAATTGTACAAAGAAGGAATAATCTTATTTAACTCACCGATAGACGAACTCTTTTGCATCGATTAACAATTAGACGAACAATTTTGCTTATAACTTCTTCTAATTTAAAACAGGATATGTATAAATTAAAAAAGCTAAAATAGTTTATTGGTTCATAATTAAAAAATGGCATAAGTAACGCGACATGTGATAGTAGAACAGCTTAATATTTTATATAGATATACAAAAATAATGAAGCTAGAAAAAATCTCACAGAGAAAATTTCACACTAGACGAACTATTTTGCATCGGGGCTCGTATATAGTAAAAGTATTGCTTGCTAGATATAATAGTAATAATAACTTATTGAAAAATTACGAAATATATTCAACTCATGATCGGATTGTCTCTTGATGTAGGTATGTACAATAAAATATTTTAATGGATACGAAAAAGCTTCATGTGGGTTTTACATTATTGAAAGAATTGAAATAAGATCATAATTATGTTGCTAATTGCAGCAATATATAAAGAGTTCGCTAAATAACCAGCCTCGCAAAAGCAAAATATTTTGCAATTTAAAACATAAATTCGCAAAGCACAATATTTAGACGTGTTCCGCGACCTCCAGCTAGCGTTCCCTGACAAGCCCGATGGATGGCAGCACACCGTTCAGAGCCTCCTCGAGTTCTATTGCTCCAAGGAGAGCCTGACCGGGGACAACCAATGCCGTGACTGTGGCGGTCTGCGCGATGCTGAGAGGAGTGTTCTCATCGAAACCACCCCCAAATATCTGATACTCGTATATCTGATGCTCAAGAATTTTAAGTAAGTTTTTCGAATTCCTATCGAGTTTATTTACTTCTTCTTCTTTTAGTTTATCTGTCTGTATTTGACAATCGCAACTTACCCGATGGAAAACTGGAATTCGATTTTGAAATTAAAACTTTGGTCAACAGATTCGAGCCGAAATTACAAGTGCAGACGAAGCTGATGCACTCCATGTATCACAACCATACCATAACTCTTCCCACTGTTCGCTCGCAAGCCGTGCACGCAGCCTACACCCTATACGCAGCTGTCATCCACGCTGGCACCATCCTCGACTCGGGCCACTACTATACTCTTGCCAAAGATAACGATCAGTGGCACATGTACAATGATGACGCCGTCTCGATCTCCGACGAGGGGCAGTTGAATGACCTCAATCGTTCCAGCACTCCGTACATCCTGTTTTATAGGCGCACTGACATTGAGGAGGGCACAGCTCCATCGATGGAAGAATTGCCACCGAAGGTCCAAGAGTCTGTAATGGCTCATAACAAGCATTATGTAGAGACAGTCCGCAAGATGCGGTTGACTCGTCCATGACGGTTAAGATCAGACAAATTCGTCGTCTACGAGGTGTTGGAGTATGTTGGTCCCGAATAGGATGGCTCAGCTTTTCTTTCTGGCAACCAGAGCTAACCTTCGATACGATTTTAAATTAATAATACAATTTCATAATCTATTTACAATAACTCGGACTCAACCTAATTATATGTATATGTTACGGTCGTTGCAATGCGGTGGCGATCAGCATAACGTCTCAAAGGTAACGTCAGAAAATTGCGCTTCCGGCTCCGCCTATCTCTACCCTAGCTGGTAGTCTCCTGAGACTCTGTGCTTCAACTGTTTATTGCATTGAAGCCCGATGTATCATTAATTGAGAAACACTCACAAAGGAACATGAAGAAATGAAGTCACATGAAACATATGAATTATATCGACGTGTTAAAGTGATAAAAATATTCGATCAGACACATCAGTGCTTAAAACTCCAGGAATGTATAAGTGAGTGTAGAGTATGTGCCGATTGATCACAGTTAATAAAAACTACTAATTTGTTTATTGATTCGTATTATTTCGTATCGCAAGTGATTATTATCAATGCTGATTCGGCATGCTATTCGCTCTGGAAGATCTCCAACATAGAAAATGGTGTATTATGAATTTAAAACATAGTGTCAAGAGACGATTTTATGCTGTTGTAAGAAAATATGTATATATTACAGTTATTTTATAAATTGTATTATTTTAAATATTGTGTTGTTCATCTTGCATGCACTGTTATTATTATGTTTTATTTGTAACTGATTACAAATAACATATACAACTTGAATTTGGTGGAAAATTAATATGAAGTGAAATGCATTAGACTCGAAACCGATATAGATGTCTACAATAATGGCCTATTTGAGAGACTAAACTGCCATCTAGCTCGAATATTCCTTTAGGACTCGAGGAGTCGTTCGTTGAGAACCGATTTCTCAAAGGTTTATCAAATATTACCAGCTATCAAATCTAATATCAACTGATAGGTACTCGTACGTATGATTCGTTGTTGCCATAGAAATATTAATTACGTTCCCATAAATCTGAAAAAATATTTTGCTGAACTTGTTGTAAATGCAGAGCCATGCAATATGAAATAAAAAAGTTTTATTTTTATTCCGATTTTTCAGTAGATTTTCACTGAAGTTCAGCTTTTTACATCTACATACATAATCCATAAGGTGATAAAGGTTTTTATTTATCAAAAGTTGAAATAACTTATATCAATAATAAATCCCTTTTTTTGGCACAAACTAAAAATATAATGATTGTAATCAAAATCGGTCAAGTATTTTTTTCGTTGATATCTTACAGTGCAGATCCCCTCCACAAGCCAAATAGCTAGGTAACCGTTCAAGCCTGGCGGGCTAAAAAGGCCGCTTTAGATGAATCATAATATGATTCATATTACGAATGTCAAAATATCTACATAATTGACGACTCTTAATGTCATCGCTTAAGGTTCATATTCAGTAATCATTTGTTTAACAGTTACTAAGCAGATCATTAGATGAATTGCTCAATGTGGCCTTTTTAGCCCCCCTGATCAGCTGTCTGACTGCTGTTTACTGCGCAGGTATTGCTATGCCCTAGGAACGGTATTTATTTCGCTGTAATAGAATGAAATTCAGAATGTAAGCAGAAAATCTTAATTTACATACCTACCTAATTCCCAGATTTCTAGTTCCAGTAGTCATTCGTCAGGTATCCTGGGCCTCGCCGCTGGCTGTCACTGCCCGCCTCTGCCACCGCATGTCTATGTGGTACATATTACCTGTGGCGGGTAGCGGTTCAGCCGCTACCCGCCACCGCCTTCGCTAGCCACGTCTGGATGAGGCATAAAAGACTATTCGAAAAATAAAAGTAAAATTTCAAGCAAAGAGAATTTAATTATGTCAACAATAATAATTTCCTGGCATAAAACTTTTTTCGAACGCTTAATAATCTTTGAATGACATTCGAATTTCAAACAGTCATTCAATGGGAACGCTTGATTGACAATTTGCTGTCGTTTGTGAGATTGGATGGAATTTTTATTTTACTGAAGAGTTTTCACGTCCAATAATTAACAATTAATGTGAAATATTCAATTGTGAAAATGTTTGGTCAGGTTTATTGTTGTTTTTCGTAAAACTGGGTTATTTTCTGATGAATATCTAGATTCTTCATTTTCGTCTTTGAAATTTAGTCGACAAATATGGCGGTGATTATTTTATGTAAATTCTAAATCAGAAGAAAAGCTAATCGTATTGGAAAAGTTGAATTTTATTTGTTATTTAACTTGTTGCATGTGTTGTTAATTCGTCAAATCACAGAAGGAAACCAGTGTTCCGGACACAATAGATTTTCTATTGTCTGTTTCTTCAATTGTTTTTTTTTTATTTTGTTGTAAAATTATTGTGATTGTTGTTTGCGTTGTCTTTATTCGTTGTATCTTTGAATGGTTGTCGTATCCCACTGTCCTGTTGTCTTTAGGCTTATTTATATTGCTTTTACTTGCGATTTGCTCTACTAGAGATAAAACGCAATCAAAGAAAACGGTGGGATATTAACTAAACTCGAAACCCGAAAAAAAGTTTATCAAATTGGTTTATAAGTTCCGCGGTATTGAGTGATTTAACTGAAATCCGCACCTAAGATGACCCACTGACCGAAATGTGTTTTTATTAAAAATTCAATCATCATTGTGCTGCGTTGTATTGGATTAGTTAAGGCTAGTTATATGAGAGAGCTTGAACTGCTTAACCGGACGATGGCAAGACCTGATGGGCCTCCAAACGTATATTAAAATATATTATGCGACAGCGCAAGGGCGTCCCATAGGTGATACATGGGCCTCGGCTTAGGGCGTCGCTGGGGGATAGGTACAGGAGAGTGCTTGCTGTGTCTCGTTCTGGTTAATATTATTATTAAGGGACATTTGTCGATAACATTGTGACTGTTTTATTATAGGAACGCATACAGTCATTGTTAAATTTTTGATTTTTGTGTTTTATCCATCGATGTCTATAGATATGCTTAGTGAACTCAAAAAGTGAGACGTGTCAGGTACTCCATTTTCAGAAAAATCGAGTAGTTGATCATCAGTCAACTGTCAACTATCACTGCGTGCGGTTATAATTGTGTATATTTTAAATAATCAAAAACCGAACAAAAATGCCCGTTTGTGTATTTAAAAAATGCAAAAATAGACCACAAAAATTTAAAAAACAAGATGGAATAACTCATACGTAAGCACTCTTAGTGCCAGTTTTATCACTAAGATGGTTATCTCCACAAACGAAAGAAGAAGGGTTATCACTGTCATGTAATGTATTTTTGGTCATAAGAATTTGGCTCGTACGTTTATTATTCTGAAAACGTGCGAAAAATACTGCTGCTACTTTTATAAATGAGCTGCTTGTAGTTGAGTAGGATTTATGTACGTATTTATTTGTTCACATACAGCAAGTCGATACCAAAATTTACATTATTTCAGTATTATTTTTATATAAGTCTGTTGTCCTGTCTTTTATGGAGGTTACAAAGACTCCACTAGAGAGGGAAAAATAGGGTATACTCCCAACGGCCACCACTAAAACAGGCACCATTGGTGGCCTCAAGCGTCCAAGCCGCGCGGCGATTCTCGCCCCCCCTGTCCGCGCATGAAATTTGACTTTCTTTTTTATGACCGCGCGAGACTCCCTCTACAAAAACGCGTACTACTGAAAAACTGCTACAGCTACAGTCAAATAAAAAATACTCACGGAAAGCTCAACGAATCCAGAATTTAATTTGGTTAAGAGTAAATTACTCAAATTAATAATAAGGGATGAAAATAAAGATTAAAGTTGATAATATTAAAAAAAATACCGTATTTATTTTTTATTTCGAGCTTTACAAGAAAAGTATAACAGTTACTGTTAACAATTATTTTTTATTATAATAGAACACTATATACCCTTTAAAATGATACCCATATCTCAATATTAATATTTACTTTTCTGTCAAGAAAAAATAAACAAAGTCAAGTACTTCTCAAAAGGTCCTCGGGCCTCGGGCGACGTAAAGATGTGACAAGATGGCTGCCCGGCTAATGGCGTGCGCACACGACGAGGTTATTTTAATGAAACACAAATATTCACCCTTAAGTATAAGGTTACACACTAGCAAGTTGTACACTAGCAGTGGCAGACAAAGCAAATTACGATAAAAATAACAGTAATTGTAGGAAGATCATTAGTAAAAATTGGCTTGTAAGCATTTGCGTATTTGCGTGCAAATATTTTTTGCGTAAATTCTGGCATTCTAATGCACATGCATATTTTGAGTGCGTTCTGAGCGAATTTTGTTATTATATTGGTAAGTATTCCTATTTTTCGTTTGTCTTTCAATATTAAAAATAAATTATTATTATTATTTTTCAACATAAAAGTAAATAACACTATAATCTAAAATCTATAATTATAGATATTTTTTTATTCTTTGATATTCAAAAACGAAAAATATAAACACCACACCTATAGTAGGAACATAAACACCAATACAAAGCCACAAAATATTCCCAAACAGATCACCAAACGCTCAGTCTGAACAAACCGTTATTCACGTTCTAAGTCGACATGTCCACCGGGACTCCAGTCCCCAACACTAAAATCATTATTAACGAGTTGTATTTTCATCACTTCTAGACTCCATCTCAATATATTTCGTTTGTAAATGGCAATTAACGTGCTAATAGTAAAGCATTTTCTTACATTTAGCATTTATTTAACAAAAACAACAAGTAGAATATAATGTAAACAACTTTAAAATCATCAAACGATGATCGCGTTGTGATCATATAACTGTTGCAGCTAAATAATTCCATGTAAACGTTTTGAAATTGTCGCAGTAATGCATATTTCGAAAAGGAAATATCTTCACGTTTAATTTGATGTACAATAACAATAGAAATAGGGTATAAAAACAGCAAACTTACCACATTTTTGTTTGTTTTCCAGTACACACTCTAACCTTGTTCACAACAAAGAAGAACTGTCATTTTCTTTTTTTTTTTCTGAATCGAATGTTGCCGTTCCACAGGTTAAATTTACTCTGGCGGATGACAAATTTAATAGAGCGCCATCTCCAATTTTTTACTGTACAACAATCCAACCAACTTTTATCGCGGTACGCGTTTAAACCGAACGATGTTGCTAGGGGAGTGTTCTCCCCGTGATCGTTTAAGGTGAAAGTTTGTTCGGGGAGTGTAGTCCCCGAGCACGCTTGAGTGATCAGTGCATTATTTTTTGTCCCAACGGCCATCAGTGGTGGATAGCTGATCAACTACACCGACAAAAGAAAGGCTCGAAGTATATTTACATAATAATTATTCTTTTGTATAATATTTGATGTTTTGTAATCTATAGGTATCTGTGTTGAAATTTCTCCATGGACGAACAACTGTTTGTATTAGCTTTTCAAAACTCGATGTTTATGTTAAAAAATCGTGTGAAAGGGTGCAAAGCTGGACTTACTTGATATCACTTCTTTTTCAATAAAAGAATAATCACTTGCACTTATATCTATCTGCATGCGAGTTGCGGGTGTTGCCTGTCACATCCCTTCACTTCCTGCTTCTGCGCTGCTGGGGTTCTTCCTGATCTTCTTCATCCGAGTAGTCGGGGTGCGCTCTGCGTCTGCAGATCGCAGGTATAGGATAGCCCAATTTTGTCAGCTTGTTCTTGGCTTCCAGCGACAATTCTCCCAGTTCGGATACAGCCATTTTCTTTATGTACTTGTCAATCATTGTGACATGGACTGAAGTGTGGCCACTGGACATTTGGTAGTTTTCGCCGATTAGTTTATTTATCTTTGCATAACTTATAGCTGCGTAATAGAGATCAGGGTAATTCGCTTGATTTAAGCGGGGATGGCTATTAGGTTCTTTTACCCTACTATACATATAGTTGTCTTCTGTCTTGGTCTCCTCCCACGAATCGTGGAGAAGCACAGCTTGATCTAGAACTGCGGGGATTTCTAGTGCTCTGCAATGGGATTTTATGAAGAGATCCATTAATTGAACGGATTTTAGGGAGGCGTAGGACCACACGAGTTTTATCTGTGCGAGAATGGCCCCTTCCGCCCCCAGTTTCTGGATTTCCAGCATTCTGGTGACAACCTCGACCCTAAGATCGGGTCTCATCGTAATTATCTTATGAAAGACCATTGCAAGTTTGGTTATTTTCTCCCAAGAAGTGGAGGGGATAAGGTCACTAATGTTTAAACCGGATAGAGCTGACTGCCACCGTTTAGAGAACGCAGCTACGTTTCGAGAGGTAACCGGTTTAGCCATGGTCATATACGACGCTAACGTCAGCGCCAACACTTCTTGCCCAACCTGTTCCTCAGACTTGAGTTCTTTGGGAGGGCTGAATATGGCGTTTCTGGAAGATATGACACTGGTGGTCGTGAAGGGAGCTATAAATGAGAGGACTAGAGACAGCACCAAGTCTTCACTGTATCTTGGCACTGCATCCTGTATTTCTCCCCCGGCCCTGTGGCACTCTCTCCAGTTGTTTATGTACAGGTATCTTCTGTCAGCACTAAGGATAAGAGAGGCTTCAGGTGCGGGTATGGTGAAGGACATGGTTGGTGTTGTTTTATTGGGTGATCTACACTAGAGGGGATTGGTGGACGGTGTCTTCGTTGTCTTGTAGTTGTAGGTCCAAATCATTCATCTATCAATGAATCATTTTCATGTTAACATTTTGTTTATTCTGCTTTTCCTCAATATTCTTCTAATCTAAATATATATAAAAATAACATTAATCTAAAACAGTTACTTGATTCTTTCCCGTATATCTTTTAAACCATCTTCCTTGTACAATGCTTGATAAACTGTCAAAGGCAACTAATTTTCTTTCGTAATTGACACATCTCCATATTCAAAATTTCGACACTAATCAAGAACCCACCATAAAGTTAAACCATAGAGTTTATTTCAGACCAGACATAAAATTCTAAAAAGATCTATTCTCTAACATCCCCTCTGAATTTTATATTTATAACAATCAGAACAACATACAGAAACAAACTTATAACTAACTCCCATCAACTTATTTAAAACCCAACTTAATTAAACCCACCCAACTTAACTAAAAACTTCAAACAAACTTTTGAATTAATTAATCTAAACACCTTACATAACTAACTTACAACAAAATTTCAAATTAATTCCCAAACAACTTAATCTCCTAATAAAACTTCAAACACAACACATAACTCTTCACATTAAAGAATGTCCTTTAATTATCACTCACTAAGCATTGTCTCAATCTCAAGAACTTTGTTCTGTCCAGTGGTTTAGTTAAATTAACAGCCAAATTATTTTTAGTAGAGCAGTAATTAACTTCCAACAAATTTTTATCTATCTTTTCCTTAATAAAATGATATTTAACATCAATATGTTTGCTTCTTCTGTTTAAAATTCCATTCTTAATCAATACAATAGCAGATTGATTATCAACAAACAATTCTGTTTTCGGTAATTTATTAGTTAACTCATGGATCAAGGACTGAATGTACAACAGGTCTTTAATACATTCAGCTGCAGAAATGTATTCAGCCTCAGTACTCGAAAGAGCAGTGACTGACTGCTTGCGTGAACACCAATGAATTGGACCACCACCATAAAATATTACAAAGCCAGTCGTACTTATCCTAGTATCTGGATCACCTGCGAAGTCTGCATCACAGTATGCTTTTAAAGTCATATCATTTCCACGAACATACTGTATACCACTACTTATTGAGTTTTTAATGTACCTAAAAATATTCTTAACATTACTGAAATCATTCAAATTCGGATTTTCTTGATGTCTACTACAATAACCTACATGAAACGATAAATCCAATCTTGTTTTATTAACCAAATATAATAAAGGACCAATTAATTGTCGATATTTATGTACATCATCAACTCCACCAAAAAATTAATTATTATAATTATATTTATAAAAATTATTTTTATAATAAACTAAAGATCCAAAAATGTTCAAATGTTTTAAGTTTGGTATTCTATTAAACCACATTTCAGCTGGTGTTTTATTATTAACTGTGTTTGCACATCTGTTAATTAAATAGGCAGATGTTAAGACAGCTTCACCCCATAAAATGCGTGGTAGCTGCATATCAAATAGTTCTTTCCATTTAAGACCTATTTAATCGTTCAGCTTTACCGTTTAACTGTGGAGTGTAAGAAATTGTATAATCAATATTAATTCCTTTATTATTGCAATAAGTTTTAAATTCTTTATTATTATATTCGCCACCATTATCGCATCTAAAAGTTTTAATTTTTGTTTGGAAATGATTTTCTGCCAAATTAATATAATTTATTATTTTCGAAAACGCTTCGCTTTTATTTTTAATTAAAAATACTTTAATAAAATGTGTATAGTCATCCAAAAAAGTTATAAAATATTTGTAACCATCCCATGTTTCAGTTTCGATAGGACCACAAATATCACTATGTATAATTTCTAAAGGTTTACTTGCTTTTTGTCTAATAGTTTTGAATGGTTTTCTGCATAATTTTGATTTAGTGCAGACTTCGCAGATGTCGGTTTCCTTTACTAGGCCTCTCTCAATTCCTCTAACAAGATTCTTAGTCTTGGCTATAGGTACATGACCTAAAGCACGGTGCCAAAACATAGAATCAATATGAAAAGAGTTTACTGACCTTAAATTCATGAGTGGCTTTGTAATAAGTTCCAGGTAGTACAAACCATCACGCTTTAGTTCAGCAGCCGCTGTGCATTCAGTCTCCGATCCACGAATGTCACATCTATTTCTGAAAAATTTCAAAGTATAATTATCATTTGTTAATCTAGATACAGATATTAAGTTTTTCTTTAATTCAGGAACAAAAAGGACGATCTTTCAATATAATATTGTGGGAATAAATGTTGCCCATGATGTTTACAAAATAAAAATTTCCATCAGCTGTCATAATTTTATAACTTGTTTTTCTTTTGTCTATAAGACACTCCTCTGAATTAACAATATGACTGCTGGTACCGGAATCAATAATGAACTCAATTTTTCTTTCTTCATTTTCTATTTTGTTAGTAAAATAGTTACTTACATTTTTCATGTTTAAACAGTTTTTCATTAAATGCGTGTTGTTACCACAGTGCTGGCAGTTAAACTTTTTTTTGCAGTCCGTATATCTGTGTCCATTTTTTAGGCATTTATAACATTGTGTCATGTTCTGTTTATAATCATCACTCGATATCGGAGTTCTAGTTCTGCAAAATCTCGCAATGTGTCCTTTCTTTCCGCATTTAAAACATGTCTTTACATAAAAGCTGTTTCCTTCTTGATTGATATCATTATTTTTGCTTGATGTAGTTGCTATTATATCCTCTTCTTTGTTGTTGTTCCTTATTCTTGTTTCTAGACTTAACCTTGATATTAAATTTGTACCTAAGTGTTTTGTCATTCAATGACGTTGCTTCCCAAGCAGTTCTGAAATGGTTCATTTTCTCTGGTATGCTTGTCAAATTTTTTGTCATAATCTGCTTGTCATCAAAATTGTAGCCCAAACTTCTTATCTTCGTTGCTATGTTTTCAATTTCTGTTATATCACACATTAAATCTTCTTTTTGAAATTTGTAATTATAAAATTCCTCTAATTTTTGGGATATCTGTACATCTTTGTGTCCCAGAAAAATGTCATCGAATTTTGTAATGATTTCTCTTGTCGTTTTACAATTTATTACATATGACATATATTTCTCACTTATCGAGCAAAAAATGATTAATTTTGCCTTCGCGTCCTTTTTCTCAAAATCTTTTTCATTATGTCCTCCATCATCCAAAACTGAATTTATTTCTTTTGCTTTTAAAATTAATATTAACTTAATTTTCCAAAATGAATATTCTGATTCTTTTGTTAATTTTGACAATTTCACGTATTCTTCTGACATCATTGTATTAATTTCGGGCTTTTAGTTACATCATTATTAACTTCCTTCTGATAGCAGAGCACCAATATTTAATTGTAGAAGGCCCATAACCTGTTATAAAAGTGTGTAAGGGTTCAAAGCTTTACTTACTAGAGATCATTTCTTTCAATAAAAGAATCATTGTCACTTTAAAATATTATCTTGTTTATTCTGCTTTCATATAATCTTCTATTTTAAATACATATAAAACAACACTAATCTAAAACTGTTACATGATTTGTCCTGTATATCTTTTCAAACCAATTGCTTGTAGGTACATTATTCGATAAAATTAAAGCATCTACTTTTTCTTTCGTTGACACAATTTTCTCTTCAAAATTTTGAAACTAAGCCAGAACCCACCATAAAGCTAAACCATAGAGTTTATTTCTAGCCAGACATAAAATTCCAAAAAGATCAATTGCGGGGTGAACCCACGCGAGACCCAGCCGCCGCCGCCCCCCCCCACGACACCAGAAGGGAAAACCGGGGTAGGATTGGGATAGCAGCTTTTAGCATAAAATAGGCAAGAGGTCGTGACCCGTTGCCTAGTAAGGTCCCAGTGACGCCAGGTGACACAGGTTGGCACACTAGGAAGCAGCTGGGGAGATCGTCACCTAAATAAAGTTGTCAGCTAAATAATAAATAACAACAAAGCGTAAATGCGTACAGCATCGTGATCAACTGGGCCTTTGCAGGCACTTTCAAAACGTTATGATTCTAGGTACGCGGTTCCAAGTGGGTTGGTCCTGGAGAAGATAACGGCAAGAAACTCCATAGATACTCTTTTCATAAAACAAAACAATATAATCTGGGGCCGCAGAAGCGGCCCCGGCTAAAATTTAACCTGAATTTACACAATATTACAAAAAAAGAACAGCAAAGATCTTAATAAATACCACTATAATTTATTGCTATAAGCCAATATACTACTGGTTGTAATTCAAATTAAGTATTATAATTTTTGTTTTAAACTTTATGCATAATAACAACCTTAACAAAATATATTGCATATTCGTTTCAAAAAATATTAGCATATTGACCATAATCTTATTTATATGCAAAACAGAAGCATTCCAAATACTGCATTTTTCATTCACACAATAATAGTAAAGCTAATTTTATTTTACTTCGAAACGAACGCATTACAAAACACGGCACTTTTGCTTATGAAATAATGTTATACTTACATTATTTTAAATTCGATACGGGCGTATTCCAAATTATGGCACCTTTTACTATAAATTTTAAATGAAACATATTTAGGGAAATGCGGCCCTTTTTCACAAAGAATACGTGCGGTGACGCTGACTGCCGGGTCGCAACTGACAATATGGCCGCTTTTCTCGGAAGTTAGCCACCAAAGTGTATAAATCCAAAGAGGGCAGTAGTGTGAAACAACAATTTATAATGCGAAAATACTGGGTGTCTTTTGTGAATATAGAAATACACTTCTCATCAAAAAAATCGAAACACTACCAACATTTTCTTTCTGGCGACAAATAACCAAAAAATAGGAATAATTCTTTTAAAAAAAATACATCATTTTATAGCTGGCAGTTTTGCCTTTTCAGTGGTGTATGAGAGTTCCAAATTTGAAAGTAATTTTTTGAATTTTCAACCGATATATGAAATGGAACATTATTTTGAGGCAACGCGTTTAATCGGAGTACAGTTAATTGGTGTGTAATAAACACAAAATAACGATTTATTTTAAAACTTACTGTTGGTAATTTGATTATTCGGCTCTATGATATCAGTTAACAAGATTTTTTGTCACCACACAAAGATACTTCGCCCGCAGAAGCCGCCCAAATCGTGGCGTTGCTGAATTTGGGTCTTAGTCAACGTGTTGTGGCTGCAAGACTACATCTAACCCTCTCGTCTGTTCATAGAGTATACAAACGCTACCAGGAGACTGGTTTATTCACGCGCCGCTCAGGATCTGGTAGGAATCGGGTCAGTTCTGAGCGAGATGACCGATTTATTGCAAGTTTCTTTGCGAAATCGACGCCTTAACGCTTTTGAACTGCAGCAACAGCTCCGTGTTGGTCGAAGGTTGACTGTGAGTGAGTCTATAATTTAACGAAGATTTAAGGAACGTGGATTGGTACCACACAAGCCAGCCAATGGGCCGAAATTAACAACAGACCATCGAAGAGCTCGCCTTCAGTTTGCACGTGAGCACTTAAATTGGTCATACCTACAATGGAGCAAGGTTCCCTTTTCTAACGAGAGTAAAATTATGCTGTATGCTAATGATGGAAGGAAGAAGGTATACAGAAGAGAGGGAGAACGTTATGCACACTGCTGCAATGAGGGAAAAGTAAGCTATGGTGGTCGTTCATGGACAGTTTTGGGGGGCATTAGTACCGACGGAAAAACAGAACTCCCTTTGGTATCTGGACCACGCCTGCCTGCAATAAACGGTCGTCGTTACATCAAATAATGTCTTGAGGCTCATGTGGTTCCCTATGCACATTTCATTGGCAAAGATTGCATATTCATTCATTATAATGACAGGGCCCATGCCGCAGGAATCGTACGAGATTATCTCAGTAAAGTCAGTATCTCCGTTATGGAGTGACCAGCAAGAAGCCCGAACATGAATTCCATAGAGCACCTTTGGGATGAACTAAAGAGACGAGTTCAAGCAGGAGATCTTGCTACAGAGACTGTTGGCCAGCTCAAAAACGCAATTCAAGAAGAATAGAATAACATTCCACAACATGAAGTCTTGACTCTCAATCAATCCATGATGAAACGTATGGAAGCAGCCCTAAGGGTCCGGGGAGGGAATACAAATTATTGAATAAATTCTACTTAAACTTTTTTTTATTTTCGTGTTTTATTTATTGCATTTCATAAAATCTCCATACGGGTTAGAAGTGACTTGTTAAACAAAACAAGAAGCATATGAAAATTTAATTTGAATTTGGAACATTAACATATGGAATTCAAAACCTTGTACTACCTACTATTAAATAACATTTTCATTTTTTTCCGAATAAAACATTTTTTTAAAATAATCCATTAAAAACATAAATTTGAGAAGTGTTTCGATTTTTTTGATGAGAAGTGTATAAACAGAATTGATACGATTTTTGTAATAAAAACGATTTTTAGCTTTTTTGATTTGTGGCCGTTTCGAATTTAAGCAGCGATATGTATCATAAGTATAAGGCAGATTGAGATAGTCTAAGATATACGCATAATTATAAGTTTCCACATCCATTTAAAGAAGGTTATTGAAAGTATCTATTCGGCTGTTAAACATAGTGACACTATTATCCATATATTTAAAAGTTGGCAAGCATATTATAAAATTGGTGTGATTCAATGTTAAGGCAGTACCCTGACCAAAACGCCGTTTTACATCGCCATCTCCTCCGCAATTATACCATATACAAATAAAATAAAAATACAGTCTTAAAGTTCAAGATCTCTACTTCAAATCCAACGTTTCAAATATTTTTTTTAAGTAGATTATACTATAGTAATTGGCGATTATAAAACACCTAAATCAGAATTTAAACCTTCATCTTCTTCGGAACTTGAAGCTTAATTTATTTCTGATTTGCAGCAATAGATAAATAATTCTTTTATTTATAAGTCCAACGTTTAACATTTAAAAAAAAGTCATTTTTCAATTTTTCCTTGAATTTAAACGTAAATCTGTGCCAATTTTCAGCTGAAGGGTCGTGTTCGGGCGACGGGCGGCAGTCTGCCGCTGGCTCTCGGACGTGATACCCGTGTCGATCGAGGCTATCGCGTTCTATTTATAAATTCAGAATTTATTTTGCTCTCTAGACACAATATTGTGTAGAGGGGGCAACCTATATAACTTGCCTCAGTAGTATGGCATGTACTTCTATAAACATATTTTGATATTTTTTGAGTACATATTTGAAATATTATTATTTTAGTAAAATCAGATATAGAGTCTACTGATCTGTCACTTTATCTGTCAAGTCAATACAAATTGTGTTTCATCTTCTAAAATATACTTTGTCTAAAAATATAGAGACCATCTTTTTGATGTTTTCTATAAACATAAATTCAAATTCAGTATGTGACCACGTGAACGTGACCGAATGTTTGAAAGCTCTAAACTATAGGACGGAGTCCCATCATGTTGGTATTCAAACTTCATGTTTTGGTGAGATCTATGTGACCACGTGACTAAAACTTTGAAAGTTTATATCTCCCAAACTATGGGACGCAGTCCCATCATGTTGGTATTCAAACTTCATGTTTTGGTGAGGTCTATTCATATAAACCGTGACCACGTGACTACGTAACCAAAATTCAGAGCTACCTTCTATTAATGAATTGATAATTTGTCATAATCAACGTTTAACATAGTAAGTAATAATATGTTGATGACGATGTTGACCTAATTTTTTTTTTTTTTTTTTAATATAACATTGTCCCTCACTAGGATTTCTCCTGTATCGTGGGTAGAGTTTACAGACATTATCTTACATGCACACACACCCAGACTAATATTTGTTCCGTGCGCGTATCGAACCCGCGGCACGTAGCGTAGAAAACCACTACACTACTTGTAACAACCCTAGCCTCCATGCACTATCGCCACACTGTCTTGACGTTGTCGGCGAGATCAAAGGCGCCGTCCTACTGTTGTTTTTCTTTATACTATTCCTTTACTATATATAATAATAAATACTATGTACCAACCTAGTTTTGTTTTAATTCTTATCGACTATACTTTATATATTACTATTCACCAACACTGCTATTCCCATTTTTAATCGACTTCCAAAAACAAAATTCTCAATTCGACTGTATGTTTTTTTTTTGTATGTTTGTTACGCTATTACTCCGCCAATTGCATACCGATTTTGAAAATTCTTTTTTTATTTCAAAGGGTACTCTCAAGATGGCATTTAAATTTGTTGAAGATTTGATGAAGAACTTCGGAGATATACAATGGAACTCTTGAATGAATAACAGCATGTCACTTGCGATTTCTGTAATCGCATGATTATGAATTGTTTAAGCCACTCAAAATAGAAATATAAAATAAACTTTAAAAAATAGTATAAACCGACTTCAAAAAACTAAAAAGTATAATACATATAATTTTCTTAAAAAACTTATCAGCTTCTGAAGTCGTTGCCACTACCAAGCTAGGTGCATTGAAGAATTTAAGAAAATTATTTACACTGTTTAGTTTTTGAAGTCGGTTTTTACTTTTTTTAATGCTAGGTATTAATATCTAATAATCGTGATATATTTATATGAGTGAATATTAAATGAATCAAGCAATTCTTCAAATAAAAGAGCAAGTTATAATTAGTTAATACCAAATCATCTAACAACTCGGCAAGTGTAATGGGCATTTTTTGCTCGGAAGCTCGTTGACGAAGCATAATTTTTTTATTTCCCTTTTTTATAAAATCATTCATTATTGTAGTGATTGTACCACTGTTATTGGTATTAATTTTCTAGTAGTAACTCTGTTACTATATAGACCTATAAGTGAAACAATCTACAAATATATATTTTACATTGCCACCTCTATTTATTATATAGTTTTTTAGTGTCTGGCGCGATGCTCGCGTTGACATGCTCCGAGCGGTTTCCGTAATATTACAGGGGGTCGCGCGGGTTGCGCGGGTGGAGGAAGCGAAATCGACAAATTCGTTACCTCACTGACGCGCCTTAATAATTTTTCGCGAATAAAATAATGACCAAGTTCTATATAATTATGCGTTTTTCGGAAGTCGTCCTCGCCAATATAAATAATACAGTAATCAGATTTTGTAAAGGTTCGAACTTTTTTATCAATGTCGTTTAAAATATGTTTTAATTCACATTTAGGCTTACGATAGTGACAGATTTCGAAATTACGTAGCCGAGTTCTTTCGGTTATTTTATAATTATATTCTATTAGATGTTTCACTGCTTAATAGGCAAATTTTGCTTTACAGGCGATGATGATGGATTGTTTTCGGTTGTATTTTGAGATATGTCTTGATTGTCTTGCTTGTTTTGTTGTGTGCTTGAGAGATTGTTGTTGCTATCTTCGCTTCTAGTTTTGATGTCAGGAGTACAGTAATTTCTACTATTTCTTAAAGTTTGTGCCTGTTTTGTATTTTTATGACTAGTTGCGTTCTTCCTTGGTGTTGGTGTTTTTTGTATGACTGGATTATTAGCAATTACATTATACAAGTCAGTTTTCTTAGTTAGTTCCTCATTTCTTTGCCTCAGGCTACTATTTTCGGATGATAGTAATTTAATTTCCTTATGTGCGCTATTTAATTGGTATGTTAGTTTTTCAATCTCATCTTTTAATATTTTTATTTGGTGTTCATCTTCATCTTCAGACATAGCTGGCATGCTACCTGTGGTACAGTTCAATGTTTGTGAGATGATATCGCTATTATCGTTGTCTGGTAACGATCGTGTGCGGGTGCGACGGAACGTTATATTCTCCAAGAAGTTCATGGTGAAATATTTCAATTATTTTACTGTTCAAAAGTAAAATTCAAACAAGTTTTTTTTTTGTAATTACACTGTCACAGATAGTTTGTGTGTTCAGTTATGGTACAGTTTCACTTTAATATGCATTTTAGCGCCATCTAGTAGATTCAATTGCAATTTATTTTATTAGAAGGGTACAGGTAGTGCCATCTAGTGGCAAATTATTAACCCTTAGAATAGTAAGAATAATAATAATAATAGTACAAGTTTCACTGACAGTTTTTTTTGCCGGAACTGACGGATTTGTGCGAATAGATGTTTATACCTTGAGCACGACTCTTAAATGTGACTTCGCGATTTAATGCCGTATTACCTCAGTTACTTTGTAGACGAAACGGGACCGCTTATATCGTTAAAAATGTTTTACATAATTTAGATATATTTTAGATTTTATTAATATTTCACTCATTTGAATCTGGGGGCAAGGCAGTGCCCCAGCCAAGTCTCGAGCAAAACGGGCACGGCCGTACCATCTTTTCTCGATGCGATTCGCGGCTGTTTCGCCCCCCCTATATCTTCGACGTGGACAAAGCTACGAGTTTAAGTTTTTAGGTGAATAAAAGTAGGCATTATAACAAGCTTAAGTTCGAAATTACATGCAAATTGAATTAATAGTTTAGGAGTTACGGTCGATCAAAGTTACACCATTTTGTCACTCACTGACTCACTGACTCACTGACCGATCATCAAAAATCTAAGGTACTTCTAGCAGACTTAGAAACTTCAAATTTTGCACCAAGATAGGTCATTAGCCACATATAAAGGATAAATTATAAAAACATTAAAAAATAATATACCATAGAAAACAATTTTATATTTGCGGTTTGGCAAGAACATTGTGTATGGATTTTGACTGCATTGTTAACTTTGTTCGTTGTTTAAGTATTCAATTGGATGAATAAATACATAGAATAGAAAAGAATAATATAAACTGTGGTCAAGCATACGTGGCCCTTTCAAGAGTGACTAGTTTGGGTGGATTACATTTAATAAATGTGAATTTTAGTAGTATCAAAGCTCAGGAGATAGCAATAGCTGAATATAATCGACTCCGAAGTATATATCGCCCAGACTTGTCTACCTTAGAAGTAACGAAGCCTCAGAAAAGAAACAAAAGAGATAGAGAATGGGTTCTAAGCAAAGCAGTAGCTGAAGTCCAAGAAATTATGAGGTCACCTAAAAAAAAAGAAAGAAATACACTTACAAAAAATAAATGAGATCCCACCAAAAACATTAAATGTAAAAAAATGCCAAGCCTCTCGATGCAGTCTTTCCATCGTAAAAAGTTTTGAGATCTCATAGAAGCCAAGTCCTATTCAAATTATTTTGTAGTTATAAATCAACATTTAGTAATTGTATCAATAGTTTTCTTTATATTATAATTATAGTGACTTGGCAATGAGCACAAATTAAAAGCTGCTTGCTGCCTGGAATTATGTGCAAATGTTACTGACGAGTCCTGTGATCAGATTATCCTGCGCAGTTTACTAGTCTTGGATGAGACTGACTGCCGTTGCCGAAATTCGGTTGGGACGACACGGATACACCAAAAGAAAATTAATTTTGTGATATTAATGTTTACGCATGCGGTGTGTAACTTTCAACTCCTCCAAATATGCCGTTTTATTTGTTTCTTCTTGTGCTCATTGCCAAGTTACTATAATTATAATATAAAGAAAACTATTGATACAATTACTAAATGTTGATTTATAACTACAAAATAATTTGAATAGGACTTGGCTTCTATGAGATCTCAAAACTTTTTACGATGGAAAGACTGCATCGAGAGGCTTGGCATTTTTTTACATTTAATGTTTTTGGTGGGATACATTTTACATTATTTTCATAAAACACATGTATTATGTAGTTTAGTTTTAAGTCTGATTTAAGTTCACAAGAACATTCGTCACAGTCTTTACTTTTGTACAACTTAATCTGTGGCCATTTACATGTATCCAGTTGTTAGTAGTGACTAAAGTTACTCAACTAAAAGAAAGTCACTAAAAGTGGATCACACGGTCCAAGTTACTAAAGTAGAGAGGGCGCTAGTGCCACGCTTAACATCTGAAGCCCAATTCTCGTAATTAATTTTTATTATGACTGAAAGTTGACCGAACTGAGATTATATTATGAATTGACAAAAAGTCATGTATTCTACTCCTCTTAAAGTTCAGTCAGATTCCAGTATGATTTGGATTCAATTTTCTTACAAACTCACTTCAATCTCATTTTTGACGTTTGTGTATAGACGACAGTGTCAATTTTATTATCTGTCTCAGTTCAAAATGTTAGCAGAATACCGATTTGCCTTTTATTAAATTTTCGATCTCATTACAATATAATGTCACGTTTGACGTTGTTTGTTAGGGTAGGAGAATACCATTTGTGACATTTAAGACATTGGTAGTAGATTGGAATGAGATCCGAACTATATTTTGAACATTCTTATTCCTCAAATACATAGATAAACATACACAACATGTAATTTTCAAGAAAAATGCAAAACCACATTTTAAAAATAGAATGCCCAAAGTTTTCAACATAAAAGTAAATAAACCTCTAATCTAAAATATATTAATTCTAGGTATTTTTTTATTCTTTAATATTGAAAAACGAAAACATATTAAATAAACACCACACATATAGTAGGTATCATGCAGAGCCAAAAAACCACAAAACCTTCCCAAGCTTATCATCAAACGCTTAGTGTGAACAAACCATTATTACGTTGTAAGTTGAGCTGTCCATGGGGACTCCACTCACCAACACTAAAAAACACTAAAATCATGAATAACGAGTTACATTTTAATCATTTCTAGACTCCATCTCAATATATTTCGTTTGTAAATGGCTATTAACGTACTAATAATGAAGAATGATGTCATATTTAGCATTTATCTAACACAAACAACCAATTTAGAATACATTGTTAACAATATAGAATCATCAAACGATGATCGCGTAGTGATCATTTAGCTTTTCCAGCTAAATTATTCATGTAACCGTTTTGAAATTGTCGTAGTAATGCATATTTCGTAAAGAAAATATCTTCACGTTTAATTCGATGTAGAATAATAATTGAATTTCTGTGGGAGGTGCTGGGTGCTGGGGACGCTGCAGGAGGTTGGGTCTCCACCTCCACTTCGTGACCCACGACGATGACATCTATTAGAAAAGAATAAGACATATTATAATATAAAATCAGCGTAAGTGAGCCGCATGAACGATTATGTAAGTAATCGCCGTTGAGAGTCGGCTAGGCGAATTATAGGGGGAATTCGGGACAGTATCTGCTTCTGGCGTACCCATATTTTCGATATCCGCGAAATCAAAAGGCTCAGGCTCGGGTGCGGGCTCAGGCTCGGGTGCGGGCTCAGGCGCCGGAGCGCTTGGTTCGTCCTCCATTAGAGGACACACACTTCACGCTCCGGTGATGGCCGACTGCAAGATAATTTTATCATATAAATCTCATTCATAGTAACTGAACAAGAATATCGAACTTATTGATATCATTATGAAGTATTTACCGTGTTTGTTTTTTGCGCGGGGGCGCATTCGGCAACAGCACCCGCTGAAGTTGCGCTTGTCTCTTGCGACAAACGAAGTCCGCGCGAACTTCAGCGGACATTGCCGTCAGGCGGCGCTTTGTGAGGGCTTTCTCCGCCCTCACATTAATTAACTCTTGACTGCAAAAATTAAATAACCTACTATATAGATCTATACACACACATCTTCATTCACATTTACTGCTCTTGTTGAACTAAAATAAAAACAATAAATACCGTGTTACCAGTAATGTAACATAAAATGAAACTTTAAAAAGCACAATTATATTTACGGTAGGGGCTCCTCCGGCCTATTGGACGCATTGGACGCATGGCCGCGTCCGCGGCCACGACGTCCTCTGCCACGTCCTTGTCCACGACTTGTCGATCTAAAATCAATGTTTCTAATGTATTTCGTTGCAATACATTGTATTTAATGGTAAATGTTACTTATAGCACAATTATTATATTTACGGCAGAGGCTCCTCCGGCCTGTTGGGTGGTCCATGGCCGCGTCCGCGTCCACGACGTCCTCGACTTGTAGATCTAAAATCAATGTTTCTAATGTATTTCGTTGCAATAATGGAGGTGAAAATAAATAAAACAGTAAATACAATGTGTACTTACGGCTGCGGCTCCCAATTATCAATTTGGTCACTGTAATATAAATAATCATCATGTTATTACACATACTTGATATACTTTACATACCTACATAATAACACACACCAAAAAGAAATTTATTACCGCGTTCAGTGACGGTCGACCGCTTTTCACCCTTATGCCCTGAGTAATAAGGTTCAAAAGTGGTAGTACAATAGCAGTAGCAAACAAAGCAAATTCCAAAAAAAAATGCAGTAATTAACGAAACGAGTGCGTTTTGAGCGAAATTTTATTATTAGTATTAGTATTCCTATTTATCGTTCGTCTTTCAATATTAATATAATAAATAATAATTATTATTGTTTCAACATAAAAGTAAATAAACCTTTAATCTAAAATATATTAATTCTAGGTATTTTTTTATTCTTTAATATTGAAAAACGAAAACATATTAAATAAACACCACACATATAGTAGGTATCATGCAGAGCCAAAAAACCACAAAACGTTCCCAAGCTTATCATCAAACGCTTCGTGTGAACAAACCATTATGTAAGTTGAGCTGTCCATGGGGACTCCACTCACCAACACTAAAAAACACTAAAATCATGAATAACGAGTTACATTTTAATCATTTCTAGACTCCATCTCAATATATTTCGTTTGTAAATGGCTATTAACGTGCTAATAATGAAGAATTATCTCATATTTAGCATTTATCTAACACAAACAACCAATTAGAATACATTTTAAACAATATAGAATCATCAAACGATGATCGCGTAGTGATCACCTAGCTTTTCCAGCTAAATTATTCATGTATCCGTTTTGAAATTGTCGTAGTAATGCATATTTCGTAAAGAAAATATCTTCACGTTTAATTTGATGTAGAATAACAATAGAAATAAGGTATAAAAACAGAAAACTTACCACATTTTGCTTGCACACTTGGACACTCTAACTACCGTGAAAAGACGTTAGACGAACTGTCACTTTGATTATTTTTTTTCTAAAGGTTTGTATTGCCATTGCACAGATTAAATTTATTCTCACGGATGGATGACAAACTTCATATCGCGCCATCTAGTTTTTTCGTCTTGTACGACTATCGCCCGACTGTAGCGATAAAAACGTTTAAAATGAACGATGTCGTTTGGTGACTGTACTCCCCATGGACGGTATAAGCAAGAGTTTTTTGGTGACTGTAGTAACCGTGCGCGGTTGATTACACGATTCCTTCTGTACCGAGTGTGCATTGCGTTATTGGTACCTACAAATAACTTGTCCGGGCTTTTACTTTTGGTATTTAGACATGACGGCACAACCGCAAAAAGCACTTCATCTTGATGAATAACTACATAATTAAAATTAATACACGAATATCAAACACAAATACAAAAAAAAAAACTAAAACAGCCTTTAACCTATTTGTTTGTTTTAGTTTGATTGACATAAGTTGACATTGACATTTGTTTTTTTTTAATCCGGCCAATCAGTATGGCAAGGGTACGATAGGGGGGAGCCAGTCCTTTGTGATTTGTTGCTAGATCCCACTGTACAGCAACCTAAAAGGAGGAAATTCAAAGATTCTTGCCTAGTACTTCAGCATCAATAGCGCCTGTCAAGGTAAGCAATATGGTATATCTTTTACCAGAATAACACTTTGGAAACAGCAGATTTTTAAATCTTTTCTCAGGTGAATGTATCAACAGTGTATCATAAAAATGGTTGATAAAGCAAAAAATACAAGGTTCAAAAAACTGTAATGGCAACTTGCAGTTTGACAATATCAATTGATGAGCCATCTACTTAGCTGAATGAGAGCCTAACAAGTCTTTCATTGTTCGGGTGGACTTCTGAAACTGAGGCTACAACTGTGGAAGCAAAGATAGAACTTGGTATATGGGAAGAAATGCTGAACATTATACACAAGAAACCCAAAACTTACATGGGAATACCACAACAATATTCATGGTTGATGAATTATGTAGTGGAAAAAAGTAATAAAAAAATCAGTACTTCAAGTATATTGTTATATTTAAGTAACAATACATTTGATAAAATGTGTAATATATTTGTCCTATCGAGGGAAGCACCATCTATACTATCAATTAAAATAAAGCCACATTTTTCAATATTAATATGTAGTTTTTTCCAGTTCTCTTATTACTTGTTATTCAAGCTTTTTGCCTCTCTAATTTCTAATTTATACTGCACACCAAAGAACAGGAAGAGTCCCCTTGTTCACATTCTAAATAAAAATCTTGTAAGACTGCAGGGTTTCTAGGAGCAAGTTTAATTTTATTGGTGTTTTTGTAGATATCTTCGGAACAAAACATGCTCCGAGCGAACATGTCACTGTTGGTTTCACCCAAAAGCATTGTGTTGATATTGTAGAAGGTTCGCTGCTTTGTTTCTCCTACCAAAAAGTAATATTAAAGTGGGTTTGCAGCCACCTGTAACAAATATTGGTACCTACTTTGTATTTTTTTGTTAGGTATACAATGCTTTACTTGTTAGACTGGTCTTTAGTAGCCCTAGATAAGAGTAGATAGAGTAGAGGATTTTCTTTGCTGTGGGAAAATACAGGTTTTTGCTTTGCAGTGGGAAAATACAGGTTTTTGCTTTGCAGTGGGAAAATACAGGTTTTTAATAAAATATTAATAATGCTTAGCATTCAGTGTAGTATAATTTTGTTTATGAAGCACACCAACTACAAAACACTGCACACAAAGGCGTACTCCACGTGAAATAATTGTTTTATACATATAAAACAATATAGTTAATACCTATGATGTTTTAATAATAATATATGACAAAAAGCCTGGGTACATACCTGCTGAAGCTGCACAATCTGCACAAAATGTGTCTAAAATTATATTAGGTATCCGTTTCTTTAATGTTTGAGGTGACAACATACGACTTGCTTGTTACTCTGTGTACAAGTACTAGGTCCTTTTGCTCTGAGTTTGCAAATATCAGTACTTCTATTTATTTCCACTTATCCCACTGCACAGTCTAAATAAGCGTCCCCTAGACGACCTAAAATTAAAATAAATACATACATTATATTAAACCACAGGCACTCGGGGATCCGATAACTATTACTTTTCCATTGTGTTTGATATTACAACAGTTCACGTTTGTCATCAGCAGCAACCTTATTTTTGTTGTTCTGTTACCATAAGTACATACTCAGTCGTTAAAACTGATAAGTATTCTATACAACCAGAGATGATAGGTAAGTCCAAGTTAACCTAAGACGACAACAACAAATAACGAACAAGACAACACTACAATACTTACATTAGAGCTTTTGCACAGCGTATTTCGGCTATTTTATGAGCAGACACCATCTCCATAATAAGAGCATTACTGATACTTGGTCTATTGAGAAAATCCGCCTTGACGAAACTTCCAGGAGCTCCATCTTCATCTCCAAAGCTCCATCTTTTTCTCAAAACAAACAAACTTCCTCACAGTCACAACCGGCACACGTCATTGTGACATTTACAATCTGTCATTCGGCCACTTTTTTTTTTTCTAATAAATCATAGGCAAAGTTGTTTTTCTATACATGCTTAAACTAGGCTTTTAAAGGTCAAATGAAGGTTATTCATAAAATCACCTATAACTTTATGAATATTAGGTTTTGAGAAATTAGATATTAAAAAAAATTGGACATGGCCAATTGGGAAGCTTCCTTAGAGCTTTGAGCATAAATACGGTCATGTTGTTTGTTAAAATGTTGCTCAATTGTAAAGATTTTCTTCTCATACGTAAACAAAAATTTTCTGTGACGTCTCTTTGCGTACCGCTTCAGTAGTTGTTTCGATTTTACCACCCTATTCTTTTTTAAATTATCAGTTAAAAAATGACCAGTGCGTCTCTTATAGGCTGCAAGTCCTAAGTCATCTTTTAAAATACGCGACATGGTTCTGGGTGCTATCTTCATCTCCCGAGATAAAATCTTTTGATTTCGGACAGGATTTCCCTCTATGTGCCTCGGCTTCACTCAGTCGTTAGGAGGGAGGACTCACTGAACAGCGTAAGAAGTGGGACAGAAACGATAGGAGTGAACAGGAATAAACAGAAAGCTCGCAGGAGAACAGTTGTACTTTATTTTCTTCTTTTGTCGTTACATTAGGTAAATACACCTTTTTATAGGTATAATATTATTAAAATAATATAGAATAACTTAGTAAAAGAAATAAACTGTTAAAACATGATTAATTTATCAGTAGGTAAGGAGAACTTGTAAAATTTATAGCAAATAAAATTAAGGATCACAGCTGTCTCTTTGATGATCAGGTCTCGTGTCGAATGCTCATGAATAATGAAAATGTGAGGCGTATTGTTTTAATTTTGAATTTAAATTTGGAAGGTAAGATGGCCAGATAGAAGATGATTGCCAGGAATAAATGGTAAATGAGGTGATAATAGATGACATCGTCAAAATACCCCGCTCCCCCAGCGCAAAAAAATCATGAAGGGATTTTTTTTTAGAATATACAGGGTGGTGACGACGTTACGACAATAAATGAAACCACGTATTTGGTATCACGTTCTGTGACCGTACACAAAATATCTATCAAATCCAATCAATAGTTTAGCCACAGGAAGTGATTAAAAATTTCTTAATTTTACACATATCACGATCTCTAAGTGAAATTTGAAAAGTTTCTGACTTGTTCTTACCAAAATAATCTTTATTTACACGCAAAGAATAGATAAAGTTGACATAGGTTTCTACTTTGATGTCTCTTCACCTAGACGAATGAGAGTAGAGTGAAATATTATGCAAAAATTATATGCGTGAAAATCGTTGATTTTTTGTGCACGGCTTCAGAACGTGATACCAAATACGTTGTTTGATTTATTGTCGTAATGTCGTCACCAACCTGTATAGGTAATAGGGAATATGTAAGGTAGTAGTAGGTAATAATGTAGGTAGTACGAGTATGTGTCAATAGTAGTGTGCCAGATGTGGATGATTTTTACAATGTGAATATACAATAGATTGAATTCCCCATTCATACAACTTATAAATAACTCATGTATTCTCTTCATCATTCAAATTTGCGTTGCAATAGAGAAACCCTAAATAATAGTTACGAGCTTTCTCATGGAATCGATCTACAATTAGTGTAGGCTTATTTAAAATCAGTCACCCGCTGACATGGTGAAATTATTTTTCTTGATAAAGGCTTATTTTTTGAGTTATCAACCGCTTAGTGATAAATATATTTACAAGAAATTGGCAAATAGCGCCTAACATATTGTGTACCTACAAGATACTTAATACATTTTATTATTATGTATTATTATGTAATGATCGAGGCTTATTTTACGAGTTATCAACCGCTCGATATGAAAATAAAATTAAAGAAAATAATAATAATATAATGAGAAGTTTTTTTGTAAATAAGATGGAAGCAAATGCGCAGGTATTGTGACGATAATATAAATAATAATAATATTAAAATATGGTATGGGATAATGGTAGGGTAAATAAATAGGTATAAGTATAAATAGAGCAAAAGTAAGAGTAATAGGTATGGGATTATGGCAGTTCATATAATAATATAATAATTAAATATAATAATCTACTATTTAATATAATATTTTGTGTAGTCTTCAACCGCCTAGTACGGAAGTGCGTCTCGCGTGTCGGCTTCTAGAGCCTACGAGGAATACACTCCGTATGTCGGTGGTTTGCGTGCGCGTATACCAAAGGATACTCTCCTTAGGCACGCTGTATGTTAGTAGCCAATCTTCTCGTGCAGTGACCACGAATGTTTTTAAAAACACTTCACGAGTCAAAAGGCTTATGATTTTACCGTTAGGTAAATTGGTATGTAAGTGATTTTAGTTTACTGTAGGAGTTATTGTACCGTGTGGTGTTGGTTTATGGACTACAATAAATAATAGATAATTATATTTAAGAAAAAAAATAATGAAATGCGTATGACAGTTCACTGTGACTTACGGTTTTGACAGCGGTGATGGTCAGAAATTTTGAAGAAGATGAAGAGTTTCTAATTTAATAACCATCTTTACTTTTTATCTTATTTAACTTATTAACTATTTTACTTGACACTGGCAGAATAGTCGACATCGGCTCAATTGCCATATAGAAAGAAGAAGAAGAAGACAGCGGTGATCTTTCACAATATTATTAATTTTATTAGCTGCTGAAATAAAGTATTAATATTATTTTATTAAATACAGTATTTGTAAAAAAATTAATTTATGTTAAATGATGCAAAATATTATGGACGTTGGCCCTAAATGCCTTTTTGAATTTTGAAAAAAACTTATAAAATTACAATGCTAATGTCACTATACCACAGGTCAGTAGTCAATATTTTAATTTCTTGATTTGGGCGCCAGTGTCCCGGAATCCTCCCTCTAAGTGCCTCAGCTTCATTCAGTCGTTGGGAGGGAGGACTCACGGAACAACGTAGGAAGTGGAATGCAGAACGATAGGAGTGGAACAGGAATAAATAGGACTCGCAGGAGAACCAGTAATATATTTGTTGCGTTGTAAAAGTCTTACATCACATGTTGTTTCACACACATATTATAAATAATATAGAAATAGTTTAATAACAAGATAACTTTCTTATAACATTAGTCTTGAAGTTTAAAAAAGAGGCTGTAAAAATTCAGTTGTAACAATAAAAATTGACTTTGAATGATGATATACACGGTGTAATTTAATAAAAGCAAAACCTGAATATAGTTTATTCATCTAAAAATATAAAATTCGCTAGACCGTTGGTCGATGGAGCAAAAGAAAATTAAATCTTATTTCAAGAAAAGAATTCAATTTTAAATTCAGTATGCCCAAAAGTATTTTCATAAACTTATTAGTTACGTTTTGTTTATTGAAATTATGCTTTTATCTAGTTATTCTATTTAGGGTGTGAGGTTTTGCGTTAAATAAACTACACGTTGTTTATGTATTAGCCTGTAACGTTATACCTAAGTGAACGCTGTTTCTAATTTTGTGGAATTTGAAATAATCCTTGTATCCGTACGTCAATTTTTCCCAAGGAATTTCATAATTATTGATAGAAGTGTTAAAAACGTGTGTAAGGGTGCAAAGCTTCACTTACTTGAGATCATTTCTTTTAATAAAAGAATTATTGTCACATTAACATTTCATCTTGTTTATTCTGCTTTCCTCAAAAATCTTTTAATCTAAATACGTATAAAATAACACTAATCTAAAAACTATTACATGATTTTTCCTGTATATAATTTTTAAACCATCTTCTTGTACATTTTCCGATAAAATCCAAGCATCAACTTTTCTTTCGTAATGACACACATCTATATTCAAAATTTTGAAACTAAGCCAGAACCCACCATAAAGCTAAACCATAGAGTTTATTTCTAGCCAGACATAAAATTCCAAAAAGATCAATTCTCTAACATCCCCTCTGAATTTTATATTTATAACAATCAAAACAACATACAGAAACAAACTTATAACTAACTCCCATCAACTCATTTAAAACCCAACTTAATTAAACCCACCCAACTTAACTAAAAACTACAAACAAACTTTTGAATTAATTAATCTAAACACCTTACATAACTAACTTACAACAATATTTCAAATTAATTCCCAAACAACCTTATCTCCTAATAAAACTTCAAACACAACACATAACTCTTCACATTAAAGAATGTCCTTTAATTATCACTCACTAAGCATTGTCTCAATCTCAAGAACTTTGTTCTGTCCAGTGGTTTAGTTAAAATATCAGCCAAATTATTTTTAGTAGAACAGTAATTAACTTCCAACAAATTTTTATCCATCTTTTCCTTAATAAAATGATATTTAACATCAATGTGTTTGCTTCTTCTATTTAAAATTCCATTCTTAATCAATACAATAGCAGATTGATTGTCAACAAACAACTGTGTTTTCGGTAATTTATTTGTTAATTCGTAGATCAAAGACTGAATGTACAGCAGGTCTTTAATACATTCAGCTGCAGAAATGTATTCAGCCTCAGTACTCGAAAGAGCAGTGACTGACTGCTTGCGTGAGCACCAATGTATAGGACCCACCATAGAATATCACAAAGCCAGTCGTACTTTTTCTAGTATCAGGATCACCTGCGAAATCTGCATCACAGTATGCTTTTAAAGTCATAACATTTCCACGAACATACTGTATACTACTACTTATTGAGTTTTTAATGTACCTAAAAATATTCTTAATATTACTGAAATCATTCAAATTCGGATTTTCTTGATGTCTACTACAATAACCTACATGAAACGATAAATCCAATCTTGTTTTATTAACCAAATATAATAAAGAACCAATTAATTGTCGATATTTATGTACATCATCAACTCCACCTTTCCCCTCTTGGTGTACATCAACTAAAATATCGGGATGACAACTATCCTTTAAATTTTCATATTTAAACTTTTCCAAAATTTGTTTTATATAACTTTCTTGATAAATCTTAATAATTATAGTTTTGTTCTACTTTAACATCAAACCCTATAAACTTTTCAGTTTTATCAAATTTAACCTTTCCCCTCTTGGTGTACATCAACTAAAATATCGGGATGACAACTATCCTTTAAATTTTCATATTTAAACTTTTCCAAAATTTGTTTTATATAACTTTCTTGATAAATCTTAATAATTATAGTTTTGTTCTACTTTAACATCAAACCCTATAAACTTTTCAGTTTTATCAAATTTACGCATGTCAAATTCAGTTTCTAATTTATTAATAATTTTATTTAAATCAAATTCGTTTTCACCGATTAACATTCCATCATCTACATAAATAGCTAAATAGATTCCTTTATCTTTATTTACAAACACACATGGATCAGATTTCAATTGAAACAAACCTAATTTCTTCAAAAATTCCGTCAATCTTTTATTCCACATAAGTGGTGCTTGTTTTAATCCATAAAGACTTTTCTTTAATAACCCAACGGTATTTCCATGAAAATTTCTTCATCTAACTCTCCATATAAAAATGCTGTCTTCACATCAAATTGCTTTATCTTTAAACCTTTTTGTGCTGCAATAGCCAACAACAATCTAACACTAGTAGTATTAACCACTGGACTATATGTCTCTTTATAGTCAATATTATGCTTTTGAAGAAAACCTCTTGCCACTAATCTCGCCTTATATCTTCCACTAGGTTTTATTGTAAATATCCATTTATTTGAGATTATCTTTCTATTCTTTGATTCACTCCTGTTTACTATTTCCCAAGTCTTATTTTTCTCCAATGAATCTTTCTCCTCCTTTAAGGCTTTAAACCATAAATCTTTATCTAAGCTATTAAAAACATCTGTATAAGTTAAAAATGAAGTCTCTAAATCGTAATCTTTTAGCCATGCTGGCAATCTTCTCTCTCGATTCGGTAATATTCTCCGTCCAACATTAATTGTTTCTTCAACTGCATCCTCAAACTTATCACTAGTCTCAACTCCTGTGTCATTTCTACCTTCCCCTCTCAAAACATTATTATCTTCAACATCAACTCCAGCTCCAGTGCTTTCAACACTAACTCCAACATCTTCAGCACTATCTTCAAAATTATCAAAATTGTCTTCAACATCTTCACCACTAACTTCAACTTCAACATTATCAAAACTATCTTCAAACACCTCATTATCTTCAATATCTCCTTCAACACCAACAGCTCGATCAACACTTTCACTACGAAAAACATCACTAACAACTACATCATCATTAACCTCATTATTAACATCACCACGAATATCACCGTTACCTTCACTACTAAAACCATTATCACCAATGTCAACACTCACTCTTTAAATAAATTATCTAACTCACACTGTTTCACTTTACAATTACAAAATTTTAAATATTCCGCAACATCACTCTTATTATTATTAAACACTACATCTCTCGAATAAACAATTCTAAAATCAGAAGGATCCCATATCTTATAACCATTGTTCGTAAACCCTACTAAAAACCCTTTGCTACTCCTTGAGTCAAGTTTCTTTAATTGAAAATTATTTTTATAATAAACTAAAGATCCAAAAATGTTCAAATGTTTTAAGTTTGGTATTCCATTAAACCATATTTCAGCTGGTGTTTTATTATTAACTGTGTTTGCACTTCTGTTAATTAAATAGGCAGATGTTAAGACAGCTTCACCCCATAAAATGCGTGGTAGCTGCATATCAAATAGTAACGCTCTAGTTCTTTCCATTAAAGACCTATTTAATCGTTCAGCTTTACCGTTTAACTGTGGAGTGTAAGGAATTGTATAGTCAATATATATTAATTCCTTTACTATTGCAATAAGTTTTAAATTCTTTATTATTGTATTCGCCACCATTATCGCATCTAAAAGTTTTAATTTTTGTTTGGAAATGATTTTCTGCCAAATTAATGTAGGTAATTTATTATTTTCGAAAACGCTTCGCTTTTATTTTTAATTAAAAATACTTTAATAAAATGTGTATAGTCATCCATAAAATTTATAAAATATTTGTAACCATCCCATGTTTCAGTTTCGATAGGACTACAAATATCACTATGTATAATTTCTAAAGGTTTACTTGCTTTTTGTCTAATAGTTTTGAATGGTTTTCTACATAATTTTGATTTGGTGCAGACTTCGCAGATGTCGGTTTCCTTTACTAGGCCTTTCTCAATTCCTCTAACAAGATTCTTAGTTTTAGCTATAGGTACATGACCTAAAGCACGGTGCCAAAACATGGAATCAATATGAAAAGAGTTTACTGACCTTAAATTCATGAGTGGCTTTGTAATAAGTTCCAGGTGGTACAAACCATCACGCTTTAGCTCTCAGGAGCCGCTGTGCATTCAGTCTCCGATCCACGAATGTCACATCTATTTCTGAAAAATTTCAAAATATAATTATCATTTGTTAATCTAGATACAGATATTAAGTTTTTCTTTAATTCAGGAACAAAAAGGACATCTTTCCATATAATATAGTGGGAATAAATGTTGCCCATGATGTTTACAAAATAAAAATTTCCATCAGCTGTCATAATCTTATAACTTGTTTTTCTTTTATCTTTAAGACACTCCTCTGAATTAACAATATGACTGCTGGTACCGGAATCAATAATGAACTCAATTTTTCTTTCTTCATTTTCTATTTTGTTAGTAAAATAGTTACTTACATTTTTCATGTTTAAACAGTTTTTCATTAAATGCGTGTTGTTACCACAGTGCTGGCAGTTAAACTTTTCTTTGCAGTCCGCATATCTGTGTCCATTTTTTAAGCATTTATAACATTGTGTCATGTTCTGTTTATAATCATCAGTCATCACTCGATATCGGAGTTCTAGTTTTGCAAAATCTCGCAATGTGTCCTTGCTTTCCGCATTTAAAACATGTCTTTACATAAAAGCTGTTTCCTTCTTGATTGATATCATTATTATTGCTTGATATCATTATTATTGTTTGATGTTGTTGCTATTATTTCATCTTCTTTGTTGTTGTTCCTTATTCTTGTTTCTAGACTTAACCTTGATATTAAATTTGTAAGTGTTTTGTCATTCAATGACGTTGCTTCCCAAGCAGTTCTGAAATGGTTCATTTTCTCTGGTATGCTTGTCAAATTTTTTGTCATAATCTGCTTGTCATCAAAATTGTAGCCCAAACTTCTTATCTTCGTTGCTATGTTTTCAATTTCTGTTATATCACACATTAAATCTTCTTTTTGAAATTTGTAATTATAAAATTCCTCTAATTTTTGGGATATCTGTACATCTTTGTGTCCCAGAAAAATGTCATCGAATTTTTTAATGATTTCTCTTGTCGTTTTACAATTTATTACATATGACATATATTTCTCACTTATCGAGCAAAAATTTTTTAATTATGCCTTCGCGTCCTTTTTCTCAAAATCTTTTTCATTATGTCCTCCATCATCCAAAACTGAATTTATTTCTTTTGCTTTTAAAATTAATATTAACTTTATTTTCCAAAATGAATATTCTGATTCTTTTGTTAATTTTGACAATTTCACGTATTCTTCTGACATCTTTGTATTAATTTCGGGCTTTATATCATTATCAACTTCCTTCTGATAGCAGAGCACCAATATTTAATTGTAGAAGGCCCATAACCTGTTAAAAACGTGTGTAAGGGTGCAAAGCTAAAAAAAAAAAAAAAAAAAAAAAAAAAAAAAAAAAAAAAAAAAAGCTTCACTTACTTGAGATCATTTCTTTCAATGTCACATTAACATTTCATCTTGTTTATTCTGCTTTCCTCAAAAATCTAAATACTAATCTAAATACGTATAAAATAACACTAATCTAACTTCTTGTACATTTTCCGATAAAATCCAAGCATCAACTTTTCTTTCGTAATGACACACATCTATATTCAAAATTTTGAAACTAAGCCAGAACCCACCATAAAGCTAAACCATAGAGTTTATTACTAGCCAGACATAAAATTCCAAAAAGATCAATTCTCTAACAAGAAGTGTTTTGTTTTTACTTACCTTGTAAGTAGCTTCATGAAATATTTCCGAACCTATTCAATGCCAGTTTTAATTGTATTATCATGGTTTAGCAGGTCAAATTTTTTGTTCAACGATTTTATGGTTCTTTATACCTAAGTGAACGCCGTTTTTAACTTCTAGGTTTCTCAAATAATTTATTTTTAATTGATAGAGAGTTTTTTTTATCTTGTTGGTAGCATCATGAAATAAAATTTTAAGGTAGGTATTTTAAAAGATTATCTATGTTGTTTCTTGCCGGTATTTTAACCATAGAACCAACCCACTTCCGAACCGAGTCCTAGAGTCTTGACGTTTAAAAAAGAGGCTTTAAAAATTCAGTTGAGACAATAAAAATCGACTTTGAATGATGATCTACACGGTGTAATTTAATAAAAGCAAAACCTGAATAATTATATATAATTAATAATAATTTCAATAAACAAAACGTAACTAATAAGTTTATGAAAATACTTTTGGGCATACTGAATTTAGAATTGAGTTCTTATCCACCCGAATGGCAACCGAACCTCTTGCTCTGTGGCATCGATCAAGGACGTCGATTGATGTGACGATTTGTTGGTTATTTTAAATTACGCACTAATATGCACTTCTTTATTATTGAATGACCTTACCTACTGCATAAAACATAGTAAATATAAGAGATCGAGGAAATAGACAGTAAAAGACAGTAGGTATTTCGGTAAATGCTTTAATAAAATATTTAAAATAAAATAAATTAATAACAGTTCACGCGGTTCACTTAAATTTTTTACATAAAACCGAGTGTAAGCACCGTGGCGACTTGCAAATGTCTGTTCCTTTCATGTGATCCCTAATTTTGTCACAATGTTGCTCAATGGCTTGTCTTGTCCGCTCGTTTCTAATAACCCACATTTGGACAATCAAACCCCACAAACAATCGGATTGAGATCCGGAGATCTAGACGGCCTTGGAATGAGTTACTTGTGAATGCTGGCGAAACCAATTAGTGACAGCTCTGGTGTATGCATTGGGCAGTTATCGTGAAAGTAGAAAAAGTTTGAAACTTCTTCTCGCGGGTTCGCACCATCGATAACATAGTTTCTTCTAATAAGTCAATATAATTAATTGCATTTGCATGTAAAGAAATCTGGACGAGCTCGGCTACACTTCCGGCACCCATCCAAGCCCACATGTTAGCTGAAATTCGGTCAGACAATTGATTAGTCACTACGTGATCCTCCGTATTTATCATGTCCGTAACCATTTAAGTAAAAGCGGCCGTGCTGAAAAGATTTAAAGGATTTCTCGTCTGAAAAGATGACGTTAGTCTAATCGAAGTCTAAATAATCACAAGCGAAATTTTATTTCTCAAGTTTGTGTGCATCCGTAATGGTTACTTTCTTAGCATAATCTTTAATGCAGTCCAGTGCTGTGTAAGTAATTCCTTATTGTTTGTAGACAACGTCGTACCGTGCCGCAAAATATCGGTAAAGGGATGTTCTTCGTAATTGCGTTGCATCTCCATTTTCTGTTGGTTCGTGATTCGACGAACGCCATGATTATAATACTCTTCTGTATAAGAGGCTGCCCTCTTCACCATGCCATCTGATCCACGATCACACTGTATTCCTAGATATATTTAGCTCTAGCGATATTTGTTTGAGTATGCCAAAAGAGTACATCAAAACTGGCATGACCCAGCCGTTGAAGGCGCGCACCTTATTATTTATTTATTTAATTGTTTTAAATTTTTATTTCACCTTACTTTACTAAGTTAAAACACCTATACATCGCTCAAGAACACTCCTGGCAGTCAAGTGAAGGTCTTGGTGGTACTCTTTAGGAGTGTCTGGTCCCAGGTCCGAGATGGGTATCATCATATTAGGTCTCAATGGATGAGTCTCACACACTCATACTCAATAATAATAGTAAGTAACTAAGGGCCGTATTAATAAACCAATCTGTTTTGAGTAGGCTCTTAAGTAACCACATAAGATGCTGGAACTATATAGTCCAGCATCTTATGTGGTTACTTAAGAGCCTACTCAGACTACCTACTAATTTCATGTAAACCAGATACAGGCACTTATGAAATAAGGCCTAAATACTCATTGTTTAAGAAAATGAAAGACTAAATATTTTAATACACATTTATTTTAAAAAATCTTCCTCGTCCATGTCCGTCTGTGGGATAAATAATGAATAATGAACTTATGATCATCATAATATTATTATTAATATTTTATTTATTATTTAATATCATCATCTGCCTGGCCTTTATCCCAACCACGTTGGGGTCGGCTTCAGTCTAACCAGATGCGGCTGAGTAACAGTATTTTATACGGAGCAACTGCCATATGTCCTCCGACACACAATTACTGGGAGACACTGATACCCTAAGGTTAGACCGGTTGTCAGACTTTTTGGGTTGCTGACTCCCGTAACGACTGTCAAAGATATTCGTATGACAACCGGGACCAACTGCTTAACGTGCTATCCGAGGCACGGAGGGGTCTCGATGTTCGAAGAAATGGTCACCCATCCAGGGACTGACCGCGGCAACCGCAGCTTAACCTCGCTGATCGACTGATCTGCGCGGTAGCTATGTAGCTACGAGCCCCTCCTCTTATTATTATTAATAATATCCTTTGTTTTATTATATATTATACATACAAATATGTCTTATTTATATACATTATTACACGCTGCCACTACTGTGATATGTGTAAAGGCTCTCACATCAAAAGCGTCTGCGAGCGGTGCGGGTGACGCGGGCCCGGGTGGCGCTGACATCGCGGACGGCGGCGTGGGGGGCAAGGGTACCGCGGCCGGCGTGGGGGGCGCGGGTACCACGGCCGGCGCGGGTACAACGGCCGGCGTGGGGGGCGCGGGTACCACGGCCGGCGTGGGGGGCGCGGGTACCACGGCCGGCGCTGGCATCGCGCGCGAACCGCGCCCGCGCCCGCGCCCTCGCCCGCGACCTCGCCCGCGCCTGCGACCGCGCCCGCGCCTGCGACCGCGCCCTTTCCACCCTCCACTTTTTCTATGTAAATAAAAATATGAAAGGAATATAAAATTGACAGTAGATATAAACCAAAATCTTTTATATTCATGAATTTTGTAAATTGGCAAGGAATAAAGTTGCAGGACAAAGGCCTCTCCTTCCTTCTTCCACTCATCCAGGTTTATTTAGCCGAGATAGATGTAGGCACAGACAAATCTGTGGATGTAGGTATTCATGGTCATATTCAATCGCCACACCTTCTATATCGATTCTATGCGCTGTGCTATTTGTCATGAGATTGTTCTTTGCCATTTTATCCGAAGTCCGACTTGCCTTATTTACATTGGGGAGACAAAATAAATTATTAATTAATAAAATACTTACATGATAACAATTTTACAACTATTGTAAATTTTCATGTTTCATATTTTTCTAGAAAATTGATGTCTTTTGTCTTGATGCTTTTGTCTTGAATTTTTTGGTGATTTTTTTTTTGTTTATAACCTGCCAGTATTTTTTATTTATTATTATACTCCTTGCTAGGTTGCCATTTTTCGGGTACGCTCACCATTTCGAAATATTTGGCAAGGTACAAGCTCCACCTAAGACCAGCCGTGGGGGGTAAAAGTGATGTATGGGAGTCGTAAACCTTGGGGTCCTGTGAGTCCGGGAAAAGTCCGAAATGACCTGAAAGTGGAACGCAGACCGGAACTGCCCTACGGATCTCGAAAACGGCAATTCGAACACCCACACTGCCAGAACTAAAAATGTCAAGAACCCTGGGCCGTTTGACGAGCCGGTGAAAAAAAGATGGCTTCCATACAAAAAAACATGGCCGCCATACAAAATTGAAACGCTCACCGTTCCGAAACCGTTAGTGATAGCGGGGGGGTGCTCGAACCAATTTCATAGAGAATGAAGGGGGCTTTCCGGTGGTGGACATAAAAATCCAAGATGGCGCATTCAAAATGGCGGCCAAAAAAAAATATGATCCGAGCCGGCTGAAAATTGGCATCCGGGGGTTTTCGTAGGCACCGATTTATAATCCGGGGCAATTTTTCTTTTCGGCATTTTTCAACATGGCCGCCATACATGTGTTCATTTTGGATTTTCACCCAATTGTTCTCCCAGAAGGAGCCATGGGGGGTAAAAGTGATGTATGGGAGTCGTATACAGGGGGGTCCTGTGAGTTTAGGAAAAGTCCGAAATGACCTGAAAGTGGAACGCTGACCAGAACTGCCCTACGGATCTCGAAAATGAGAAGTCGCACACCCATAGTGCCGGAACTAAAAATGTTGACGACCTTGAGCCGTTTGACGAGCCTGTGAAAAAAAGATGGTTTCCATACAAAAAAACATGGCTGCCATACAAAATCAAAAATCATATTTTTTTTAAGGTATGTTACAAGCTCCACCTAAAAAGCCCTCGCGGGCCGCATGCGGCCCGCGCATTCGCGCGACCTCTAGTTTGTAATTATAAAATTCCTCTAATTTTTGGGATATCTGTACATCTTTGTGTCCCAGGAAAATGTCATCGAATTTTTTAATGATTTCTCTTGTCGTTTTACAATTTATTACATATGACATATATTTCTCACTTATCGAGCAAAAAATGATTAATTTTGCCTTTGCGTCCTTTTTCTCAAAATCTTTTTCATTATGTCCTCCATCATCCAAAACTGAATTTATTTCTTTTGCTTTTAAAATTAATATTAACTTAATGTTCCAAAATGAATATTCTGATTCTTTTGTTAATTTTGACAATTTCACGTATTCTTCTGACATCTTTGTATTAATTTCGGGATTTTAGTTACATCATTATCAACTTCCTTCTGATAGCAGAGCGCCCATATTTAATTGTAGAAGGCCCATAACCTATAAGTCTGTAAGGGTGCAAAGCTTTACTAACTAGAGATATTTTCTTTCCAATAAAAAAAAATCATTGTCACTTTATATATTATTTCATTTATTCTGCTTTCACATAATCTTCTCTTGTAAATGCATATAAAAACAACACCAATCTAAATCTGTTACATAATTTTCCTCTATAACTTTTCAAACTATTTCCTTGTACATTTTCAGATTAATTAAGCATCAACTCTTTCTTTCGTAGTGACACAATTCTCTCTTCAAAATTTTAAAACTAAGCCAGAACCCACCATAAAGCTAAACCATAGATTTTATTTCTAGCCAGACATAAAATTCCCAAAAGACCAATTCTTTAACATTCCGGTGGTCGTCATAAAAATCCAAGATGGCCGATTCAGAATGGCAGCCCAAAATAATATGGTCTGATCCGGCTGAAAATTGGTGTCTTGGGGTTTTTGGGGGCACCGATTTATAATCCGGGATCGAATTTTTTTTTCCGCCATTTTTCAATATGGCTGCCATTCAAACGCTTCTTTTATTCTCCGAGAAGGAGCCGCGGGGGGTAAAAGTCATGTATGACAGTCGTATAGAGGGAAGTCCAGTAAGAAATGACCTGAAAGTGGAACCCTGACCGGAGCTGCCATAAGGATTTCGAAAACGGCAAGTCGCACACCCATACTGCCGGAACTAAAAATGTCAAGGACCCTGCGCCGTTTGACGAGCCGGCGAAAAAAACATTGCTAACATGCAAAAAAAAAATACCATACAAAATTGAAATGATCAAAAATTGAAACTGTCTCTTGGTCAAAACTAACTATTGCCATTGTGTAATGTTGATTTATACATATTGGGAATACTATCTGTTTGGTCACATCTAATTTGAATGTATCATAAAATGAATTATCAACTGATCGGTTGGAAAATAAGTAGGATGACTTCTCCACGTTTATTATTTGAAAGCGTTTGTGATCATTAATCAGATATAAGTAATGGTCGATTGTGAAACTGCGCTTATATATTGGCATTTTTCTAGTGATTGGAAATCATCTATTAATAGTAAATTTATTACGTAAGGGATATTGATACGGCTCACTACGTAACTCTCTCCACTGTATAATTCTTATAAAAGTTAGGATCAGCCACTAAACCGTTTGGCAAAATGTCCGTTTGGCAAAATGTCAAGGAATGGTTCTGCAATAGGTTTTTGATTTTGGGGTATTAATATCTCGTTATCTTTTGTTAGTTGACATTTTGACATACACGGCAAGTAAATGAATCTTCACTTGGAATATTTTTTTCCAAACACGTGTTATGTATCCATTTTTCACATGCATTACACTGTGTCTAGGATGTAATAATTTCGGTTTGAGACGATCCATGGCCACAGTATGCACATTGAGTAAATTTTTCATCACTTTCTAGGTCATAGTGGACTTTTTCTAGACTTTTTTCATCATGCAAGTTGTGCAATCGCTGTGACATCAAAATGGCAGTGGTAACTTACAAGCAAAGCAGGTCACACAGCACATGTTGCAAGCTGGGACGCATAGGTAGTTTACTTATCAGTGCATTTAAACGGGACCCAAGAAGCATTATGTACTTGATGATTCTGAAAAAAGCAAGTGGTTCCTTATGTAAGGCGAGCAAAGTTAGAAAGTAGTTACCTAGGTACGTTTTAGTCTCGTTATAGTAAGGAAATCACAGAATAGACAATAGCTATTATCAGAGGTACGTATATATTACAAGGATGCGAGGCTGTGAAGTATCTATAAAACTATGACGGCAATGGTATTTTTTACTGAACCTAGAACTGGTACCTACAATTCTTATGTATGTATGTTCTACTAATATTAGTTTTGTAATTTTCATTAACTTATCAATTTCGTCATTTGTTTCTTTACTGATATCAATATCCATTTGATCACTTGTGTTCGCCATGATAATTTTTGATAAAGCCTTTTAAGTTTTGATTTTTCCAAAAACCCATAGTTAAAGTTCTTTTTGCCGGCTGAGTTTTCAATGGCAAGCAGGGACGGATACCGATATTTTAGAAATATCGATATTCGGCTGTAAAATACCGTTATTTTACAAATATATCGGTATATTCAAGTATCGGTAAAATATCGATACAAAATATCGCTTTTTTAAGTACCGGTATTAAGGAATCGATATTTATATCGATACTCAATACCGATTTTAATATCGGTATTGATACAAATATAGACAAATTAAAGTATCGATATTTATGTACTGAAATTAAATATCGGTACCGATATCGATAAAAAAATACCAGTATATCGGTATTATATCGATATTTTTATATCGGTAATCCGGTCCCTGATGGCAAGAACTCTAAACCAAAATCCTACTATATCTTTAGGATGTTCACTAACATACGATTGTAGCGACGGTTCTGAGGATAACGATAACATTTTGTATTCTGAAATGCACGCATCAATGTTTCCATGAATGAAATTACCGTGCCTTGTACTTAATTATTTCTCCATTTTCATTAGTTTTTGTCTTAAAAACCCATTTACATGGTATTGGACGTTTCTTAGCTGGTAGAGTAGTAATAGTTTTATCATTCGATATTATAATGATTATGCAGGCGTATTTAAAAGTTCATTTTATATACCTACATTTTCTTCTGTCTGTACAAATTTACATATTTATATTTTTACAATTTTTTATTTACATTAGGGAACATTATCTGGCTGACTTTTTTGTGGTCAAGCCTTGAGCGCCGCTCACTTATCAGAAGGCCCGTTTTACTAAATATTCTTTCGCATGGTACGGAAGTGGCGAGAATGTTTAAATAATCTCGAGCCACTTTACTTAAATTTGGGTACTTTTGTAGCCTGTCCACCACTCTAGTGGGCAATTCCATTTACCATTTTCCCCATGTAGGCGGCTAAGAGATCATCTTTGAGAAACAGGTCTAGGTAGACTCCATTGGCAAAAGCTATACAGGAGGTCCTGTATAGCTTTTGCCAATGGAGTACCTCTTCGCTGGGGTTTATTTGTCCCCAACATCTCGTTGAGGATGGCAAACGGTGAAAATTAATTTAAATTTGGATTCTCGCTCCGAGGTTGAGCACTTCTAGACGTCTGGGGTGAATCTTGCCTTATTAACTCAGCTACTAAATCTTGTACGCGTTTTTTGGTTCTTGCTGCTTCTCCTTGATCTTCAAATCCAGCAGTCTTGTAACGCGGGTCTAAAAAAGTGCATATGGCGAAAGTGCCACTTCTTTCCAACAAAAAATCTTCTCAAGTCTAAAAATCCGAATTCCTACGTGTTAATAGTCTGATATTTTACAAGTAGGTTAACATAGCACTAAATAATTATTTGTGTGGAAATAAAGACAACGACAGTCGCTGGATTCACAATTTCATCACTATTGCTATTGGTTATTTCCTCGTCCTCTAATAACTTATCACACGTTTTTATTAAACAACGGGTGATTACAATTACAGAGCTGCCAGAAACATATTTTTCTCCGCTCAGTGAAGCGGTCACGTCATCGAAAGGCTTCAAATTTTTTATAAGTCTTGCCATCAGATTCCACTCTTTATTGCTGAGCAGTAAGTTGGCATTTTCAATGACAGCCATTGTAGCTTTAATGGCTGATTGGAACTCTACAAATCGTTGCAGCATATGATGCGTAGAATTCCATCTAGTCGGTACATCTTGGATTAACTTTTTTTGTATTCCACCGTCTTTATTTTGTTGGTACCGCAGTAATTTTTCGGTGGCAACCGTACTTTTTTTGAAGTGCCGTATAATAACTTTAACTTTATCTAATGTGTCTTGAACGAATTTAAGGGCATCGAAAACTATTAAATTTAATGTATGGCTATAGCGGCCATAATGCTTCCATCCCAAGTCTTCCAATGCTTTAAGCTCATTTGCGGCATTATCACTAATAACAAAATTTATTTTGCCTGTTAAATTCCAATCCTGGACCGTTTTTTCCAGAAATTTTCTGATATTTGCGCTTGTGTGTCTATCAGTAAAAAAATCACAAGTTAATAGGGCCGTTTTTAAATGAAAGTCAGAGGTAACAAAGTGTCCAGTTATAGCTATGTAACTTTCATTGGCTCTAGACGTCCATAGATCTAACGTCGAGCACATTTTCGTCACTGTATTGTCTTCCCCTAAGAGGTCATAATTATATTTATTCTGCTATTTGAGGCGGAGACAAATCCAACAAATCAAAAACCATGAAAATCGGTCCAGCAGTGATCGAGAAAAGTGTTTTAACAAACCCGACTTTGTTTTTATTATAAAAGTGTGTAAGGGTGCAAAGCTTTACTTACTAGAGATCTTTCCAATAAAAAGATCATTGTCACTTTATACAGGTAGGTACTTACAAATCTAACTTGTGCCCTCTCACATTGTTTAAATGAAAAAGCGATATATTTATTTATTAGTGCCGGCTTGTTTCATATTGTAGCTTGCCGGATAGCTTTTGAAACATTGGCTTGTGAAATACAGAGTTTCTTGTGTACAGTATGCTCCTACAATGGTTTGATATTATGACCCCCAGTAGCATGAAAGCCAATGCAACGAAAATCTGAAACAATATTTAGAAATTATTGATTCTTAGTATAGATTGTAAATAATAATGAATGATAATAGATACTATCAATTAATATTTCGGTCAGAGTGTCATCTTATTCTAGAAAAAAGGTAATTTTTCTCAATTTTCTTGAAGTTGGAGCGATAGTGTTCATAGCTACACAAAGGAATTCTCCCAACATTTGTCCTTACCTTGATTTCCACATCCAAAGCATCAATACATAGTAAGTACGGGTGGCATGTGAGGTGTCAACTTGGAAATTAAGTTCACGAGTCCTTCGTCAGTCTGTATCTCTTGACAAACTGCACTGGAATTCATCACACATAAAGTCTCGCCCTTATGTTTTTCATCTTGGCTTGGGCCCGAGCCAACGCTACATCGAATTCATAAGACTTCTCCAGTAAATTTATATTGGCGTATATTTACGTATGTAGATATATACTATACAAGAATTATCACTTGAAAGCACTTTACAAAACCACTCAGAGCAACAGTCCACAAAAAGTAGGTACCTACATTCATTTCAACTATAAATAAAACTATGGTTGCGTTCCAATTATGGTAAAGTTCCATCGATATAACTTGCTTTCAAATCTTTATCGTGATACAAAGTGTTGAAAAAGTTGCGGAACAGTAAATGGTTGAATTGCATTTTGATTGAAAAAATTTAACGCGATCATTCTATAAGTTGAAAACAGCAGTAGTAGTGACGTCTGATGTAAGCACCATCTAGGTAGGTAGGTAGGTACCTACCCAGTGAACTTAGAAAACATCAGAAATGACCTGTAAGAGGAACCCTGACCGGAACTACCTCGACTAACTGTATTTTACGTTATTTTATCAACTAAATGAATATTTTAATGCCCTCCACTGAAAACCTATGGGACCGTGATTTTAATTGAAAAGGAACTTTTGTAAGGTAAGAAGTAGGTATAGTGTTGTTATGTTCCTTTTGAGTTATTCAAAACCATTTGAACTTTTGTATGGAATTTACTGTACCTATATAGAAACACTTATTCATTGTAGGTATAAGAAAATGAAAGACACTAAATATTTTAATTTTATAGTATTTTTTTTTTATAAGAGGTTTATTAGATCTATTTCTTCGACGTCCATCTGTGGGATAAAATGATTATAATTAATATAGATAATAATTATTATTATTTAAATATTTACCCGCAATTTCACTTGCGTTGTTTTTGAATTCAAATAAATAATATCCTTTGTTTTAATATATACATACAAATAAACAATGTCTTATTTTTATACATTATTACACACTGACACTGCGGTGACATGTAAAGGCCCTTACATCCTCTTTTTTATGCCACAGCGCTGCAGCTGCGGGCGGCGCAGGCGGTGCGGGCGGCGCAAGCGGTGCGGGCACAACGGGCACCACTGGCGCCGCTGGCGTCGTGGGCGGCGCAAGCGGCGCAGGCGGCGCGGGCACCACGGGCACCACTGGCGCCGCTGGCGTCGCCGGCGTCGTGGGCGGCGCGGGCGGCGCAAGCGGCGCAGGCGGCGCGGGCGGCACGGCCGCCGCCGAGAACAGCGCGGACGACGGCGACGCAGCGGACGGCTCTGGGGACATAAATGAGCGGCGCCACCCGCGCCCGCGCCCTCGCCCGCGCCCTCGCCCGCGCCCATGCCTACGCCCACGCCCACGTCCATTCTTCCCCCTGGTGTTTATATTTAAATAAAAATATAAAAGGAATATAAACTTGACAATAGATATAAACAAAAATCTTTTTTATTCATGAATTTTGTAAATTGGCAAGCAATAAAGTCAACCCATATCGTCCGATTGCAGGACAAAGGCCTCCCCTTCCTTCTTCCACATAACCAGTTTTATTTCGCCGAGTTATATGTAGGTATTTATGGACATAATTATTCAATCGATTCCATGCGCTGTTATTCGTCATGAGCTTGATTTTTGCCATGTTCATCCGAAGTCCGATTTCAAAGCTTGCAGCATTTGAGATCAAATAAAGTTTAAATGAAAATAAATGATTAATTAATAAAATACTTACACAATCTTAACTTCACAATTATAAAATCGGAACATTTTCGTTGTAAAATTTTGGTGGTGCTTAGCGCGCTTTTCTTGTTTTTTTAAAAATATTAAAAGACAACAAAATCTTCCAATGCTTTTTTTTTTATAACCTGCCAGGAAGGAAAGAATTCCTTATTGTAAGGAATTTTTATTATGATTATTACCCGACTACGAAAAGGGTTATATGTTTGACCGGTATGCATGTATGTATGTTCATCTGTTCCCTCATAACTTCTGACTACTTATCATAATTCAACAAATGAGACATCGTTCGAACCGTCTCGATTGTCCGCTGGTTATAGGCTATGTGACGTCACATGAAATTTAATATGGCGCGGCGCCCTATAAAGGACAAAAAGTAACTAAAATTTTTTTTTGTTTATTGATGCCGTGTTGGGTATGATATGAAAAGGTTTAATTAGCACTTTTCAAAAATAAATATATTGCTAGCAGTGAATCGCGGATCTGAAAAAAAAAAAAGTTCAAAAACTAATACCCAACTACCTTTTCAAGGTATGAAACAAGAAAATACTAACACATATTCATAGTGATGTTCAGAGGATAGCCTTGGTCGTATGCCATCTACAGCTACCCTAACAAAACAATACAATTTAGGGCAAAGTGGCATACATACGACCACGGCCATCCTCTGAACATCACTATGAATATGCAGTAGTCGGGTATTAGTTTTTGAACTTATTTTTTTTTATTATTGTTATTATTAAATATAAACTCCTTGCTAAATTCTGCCGTGCGACCTTTAGTGCCACAAACTTATCTGATCCAGTTGTGGCGTCGCTGCCGTCGCTTTTACCAATGTCATCTCCGTACAAAAATGAAATTTTTTTGTTTCTCTGTCTACGCTTTTTTGTCATTTTTGTTCCGTAGCGACGTTAGTTCCAATTTTTTTCACCGGGTCAAATAAGTTTGTGGCACTTTATCACTCACCGTTCCGAAACCGTTAGAGATAGAGGGGGGTTACAAGTCCAGTTAGTTATGGAAAAGTCCGAAATGATCCCTTTTCCCTGTTATTTTTGTTTCTCCATTGTAATAACAACTGATCTCCTTATCCCCTTTACCTTTTCCAAATTCCGTTACCTACATTTCCTTTTCGCGAATTATCGTTTCCTTTCCTACCTTTTTTATTTGTATAATGTCTGTGGCAAAAGCACGAATAGTGCAAAGCCAGAAGAAAAAAAAAACCGAAATGACCTTAAAGTGGAACGCTGCTGGAACTGCCCTACGGATCTCGAAAATTAAAAGTCCCAGACCTGTAGTGCCCGAACTAAAAATGTCAAGGACCCTGAGCCGATGGACGGGCCGGTGAAAAAAAGATGGCTTCCATACAAAAAAACATGGCTGCCATACAAAATCAAATATCATATTTATTTTGAGTAATGTTACAAGCTCCACCCGAAAAGCCCTCGCGGGCCGCTCGCGGCCCGCGCACCGCGCGACCTCTAGTTTATTGACTATATATAAAGCTCGATTACCACTGACTCACTGACTGACTGACTCATTGACACAATTGTTCTCCCAGATGGAGCCGTGGTGGGTTAAAGTCATGTATAAGAGTCATACACCTCGAGGTCCAGTGAGTCCGGGAAAAATCCGAAATTACCTGAAAGTGGAACGCTGACCGGAACTGCCCTACGGATCTCGAAAATGAAAAGTCGCAAACCTATACCGCCGGAACTAAAAATGTCAAGGACCCTGGGCCGTTTGACGAGCCGGTGAAAAAAAGATGGCTTCCATACAAAAAAAGATGGCTTCCATACAAAAAAAGATGGCGGCCATACAAAATTGAAACGCTCACCGTTCCGACACCGTTGGAGATAGCGGGGGGGTGTTCGACCAAATGTCATAGAGGACGACGGGGGCTTTTCGGTGGGGGGTCATAAAAATCCAAGATGGCGGACCCAAAATGGCGGCCATAAAAAAAAATGGTCCGAGCCGGCTGAAAATTGGCATCCGGGGATTTTCGGGGGCACTTTTTTCCGCCATTTTTCAATATGGCCGCCATACAAGTGTTCATTTCGGATTTTGACCCAATTGATCTCCCAGATGGAGCCGTGAGGGGTTAAAGTGAGGTATGGGAGTCGTATAGAGGGGGGTCCTGTGAGTTTAGGAAAAGTCCGAAATGACCTGAAAGTGGAACGCTGACCGGAACTGCCCTACGGATCTCGAAAACGGCAAGTCGCAAACCTATACCGCCTGAACTAAAAATGACGAGGACCTTGGGCCGTTTGACGAGCCGGTGAAAAAAAGATGGCTTCCATACAAAAAAAATGGCGGCCATACAAAATTGAAACGCTCACCGTTCCGAAACCGTTGGTGATAGCGGGGGGGTGCTCGAACCATTTTCATAGAGGATGGAGGGGGCTTTCCGGTGGTGGTCATAAAAATCCAAGATGGCGGATCCAAAATGGCGGCCGAAAAATAAGTTGCTCCGAGCTGGCTGAAAATTGGCGTCCGGGGGTTTTCGGGGACACCGATTCATAATCCGTGGTCGACTTTTACTTTATATTATCTTTACTTTATCTCTATGGGTTTCATACAGTTGCGACGTGACAGTTGGAACGAAGGTGTCATTAAATACCGCAATAAAGAATTTCAAATAAACGACTTGTGGGTCGTCCCATACAATGCTGCTCTTTTGTTAAAGTATGACGCCCACATCAACGTGGAAATTTCCTCGCAACGCAGTGTAATCAAATATTTATTTAAATATATGACCAAGGGCCCTGATGAGGCGCGTGTTGCTGTTATTGCCGAAAAAAATAATGAAATTGAAGAATACGTGACAAAAAGATACATTGGGTCGAGCGACGCAGCCTGGAGGGTACTAGAATTTGACGTCACTGCCCGTGAACCTAACGTAAAACAATTATCGGTCCACTTAAACAATCAACAAACTATTTATTTTAGGCCCAACCGTGTTAATGACGCGGTCAAACGTGGTGGTTCTGATTTGATCACATACTTTAATCGGCCATCTGGTGAAGAATTCGACATTCTGTCATATGTAGATTTTTATGAAAAATTTATTGTACACCCAAAACGTCCTTCCACTAAACAGGTTCAAATTTATGAATGTACAAATGGTAAATTCATTACACCGCGCCAAAGGGGTGAAATGGTCGCGCCTAACAGAGGTGAACAATTTTACCTGCGAATACTTTTGAATTCCTTTCCGTGCCGCAGTTATGCGGATCTCTTGAATCTTGGCGGTCCTGATTGTACCACTTTCCAAGAAGCCGCTAAAGCTGTAGGACTCGCTGATGATGAAATCGAGTACGAAAGAGCGATGCTGGAAGCATCAACATTTTTCACAGGTTTTCGACTACGTAGATTTTTCGTGCTTCTGGCAGTTAATGGTGCACCTGTTGCATCGCTATGGAACACGTTTAAAAATCACCTTAGTGAAGATTTTTTGCATAGATTGCCAAACGAGGAAGAAAAGGCGCACAAATTATGTCTGATAGAAATCAACAGATTTTTGCGTAAACATGGGTCCACACTTTTACAACACGGTCTTCCCGAAGTTCAGGACGATACAACTGAATTAGGTAGAGAACGTGTAGAATACAGTTTAGATGGTCAGAAATCATTTGTTGCTGAATGGCTGTCGAAGCTGTCATCAGACCAACGTACTGTATTTGACTATATCGATCGACTTTGCGTAGATACAAATTATCGCGAAACGAATCCGAGCGCAATATTCATTGACGGCCCCGCAGGTACAGGTAAAACGTTACTGTTGAATGTTATTACTGCTCACGTGCGTGGTAATATGAAGGGAGTTGTTTTGTGTACCGCAAGTTCGGCAATTGCAGCTCAAAACTATGAAGGTGGTATTACAGCACACTCAATGTTTAAGTACCCATTACATATTGTGGACGACTGTGGTTACTGGAACATTACGAATAAGACTCAACGTGCTGAATTAATATTCCACGCTGATGTTATAATTTATGATGAAGCGCCAATGGCTCACAAATATTTAATCCATCTGTTGGATAGATCGCTGCGCGATTTGATGAATTCAAGTAAAATGTTCGGTGGAAAAATTATCATATTTGCAGGCGACTTTCGGCAGATCCCTCCCGTTGTTCCGAATGCTAGATCTAATTCTGATATTTTGAACAGTTCAGTTAAAACTTCCACAATATGGGAAAATTTAAAAAAATTCTCATTACTGACCTCACAAACATGTAAAGACGACCCCGAATATGCAAGTTTCTTGCTAAAGTTAGGTTCCAATGAAATATCTACGGACCCAATACAAATGGATAGAAGCGTTCTACGTTTAGTCTCCTTAAGGTCAGTAGAATTTGTTTCGGAATTAGACGAACTAATCGATTTTGTATTCCCATTTGCAGTTATTGATGAACCCGATGTTTGTGCACATAGAGCTATTTTATGTACCCGAAACGACGCAATGCGCTCAATCAATTCTACAATTTTAGAACGCGTGTCGGGAGAAATGCTTCACTTTTATGCCAACGATAAGGTAGAAAGTGAAAAAGCGGATCAGTTGTTCTTTGGGACCGACGCGTTGAATAGAATGCAACCGCAGGGTGTTCCAGAATTCGATCTCAAAATAAAAGAAGGATGCGTTTGTATGATCATTAGGAATTTGAGTTTTGCCGACGGTTTAGTCAACGGGACGAAAGTAATAGTTGTAGCGACATCTACACGTTTAATTACTGTACGGAAACCGGGTGGACTTGAAAATTATCTCATTCCACGTATTCTTTTCAAAGCACCCATAGATCGAAAAAGTCCGTTTGAAATGTGTCGACGCCAATTTCCACTTCAGGTTTGCTACGCAATGACAATACACAAAAGTCAAGGGCAAACTATTTCTCGTGTGGGTGTCGATCTTAGGTCGGACGTTTTCAGCCACGGACAGTTGTAAGTGGCATTAGGGCGCGTGCGCGAAAGACGAAATATAAAAATTTTACTGCACGCAGATCGCATTCTAAACGGTAATCCTTATGCAAACAATGTAGTCATACCTGATCTACTATGCTAAAATAATAATAATTTTTATTTTAAATATTATATAAATGTATATGTAGCTTTGTATTTGCACGATACATTTATAGACGAATGTGTAAGAAATATATAAGTAATTAATCGATTGGGCTAAGGAATTCTCATACTCAACCGCATTTATCAAGTGCCTCGCACCATAATATAGTCTACGGACATATTATGTAGCTGCTAGAGCGCACATTGTAAGTACTATTTGCCTAAGGAATTCTCATAAAAAAATATAAGTAATAATAAAAATCTATTGCCGTAAGGATTTTTCATCCTTAACCGCATTAGTCAAGTGCCTCGCACCATATGTCTACGGACATATGTAGCTGCTAGAGAGCACATATAAATGCGTTGTTATTGCGAATTTCTGATAAAGCCTATCTAATACTTACTTACTATAGAGAAAATACCAATTTTCATTTTTAGATAAATGTACCCATTTCATTAATGATAAAGTAAAAACCTTATAGTTACTAAGAGAACGTAGATCGTGGACTATAACAATATTGCTTTTTAGGTATAGTATTAGTATCAAAATACTTTGAAAACAATATTGTGACACCACGTAAAAAAAAATGAGTCGGAGTTATACCTCTTGGGTGGCATGGAAACTAACTCTTATCTATTTTATTAGTAATACAAATTTATTAGTAAATCGTTAGAAAAAGAAATGCAAAATGTAGTTAGAGTAGTTAGTTGGGGTACCTACGTAAGAGCTTAGGCATTTTTTACGAATGATGACCATCAGTTTAATTGGAATTCGTTTTTTAGGAAATGAATGAGCGCCACAGATGTACAAGTTGTTTTTGGAGCATCATCATCTCTTGGACGAGTTAGGTCTAAAGAGCGTGCCTGTGCCGAGATTCACGCAGAAGGGCCTGCCCGCTCTGTATTGAAGAAAAGCGGGTATAGGCTGATTTATAAACATGTTCAAGCTCGCTGCAATTGTTCAGACTTAGACAGGTGTACCCAAAAGGTAATACAAATACTTTTCATAAAACATTATCATCTATGACACAAAAAAACCTAAACGAAAATCGGTTCATCCGTTTGGGAGCTACGATACCACAGACAGACACGTTAAACTTATAACACCCCTCTTTCGTGTCGGGGGTCAAACATAATCAGTTGTGTTTTTATCAATATGATTGTCATAATAAAATCTCTACTTTCAATTAAAAATAATGAATAGATATAATAAAATTATTAGGGACCAATAACTTAAATGTAATTTTTTGTTATTTGATGTGGTTCTCATGATGGTTTTAAGACATTTGTTTGTATTCTTCAGTAATGTGGACTGCCACTTTGTATTCTTGGTCTTCATTTAACTTTTATTGTTTCAGTAAATTGTCTACAACCAAATCACCCACAATTGCTATGGGCAGTGAAATTTGGTACTATATGAGGAACTAGAGAAGATAATGAAGATATAATTTTATAGTTATTTTTAACATTCAATGTACCTACATTTATATACAGCTACTATATTTATCTAGCTGTGTTCCACAATACTACAATAAAATGGGATCTCTTTCCCGGGTTGTCATCCTTGATTTTACATGAATAAAACTGTTATTTATTTAATTGTTATAAATTTTTATTTCACCTTACTTTACTAAGTTAAAACACCTATACATCGCTCAAGAACACTCCTGGCAGTCAAGTGAAGGTCTTGGTGGTACTCTTTAGGAGTGTCTGGTCCCAGGTCCGAGATGGGTATCATCATATTAGGTCTCAATGGATGAGTCTCACACACTCACACTCAATAATAATAGTAACTAAGGGCCGTATTAATAAACCAATCTGTTTTGAGTAGGCTTTTAAGTAACCACATAAGATGCTCATGCTGGAACTATATAGTCCAGCATCTTATGTGGTTACTTAAGAGCCTACTCAGACTACCTACTAATTTCATGTAAACCAGATACAGGCACTTATGATATAAGGCCTAAATACTCATTGTTTAAGAAAATGAAAGACTAAATATTTTAATAAATATTTTTTTTTTTTAATAGATCTTCGTCCATGTCTATCTGTGGGATAAATAATGAATAATGAACTTATGATCATCATAATATTATTATTAATATTTTATTTAATATCATCATCTGCCTGGCCTTTATCCCAACCACGTTGGGGTCGGCTTCAGTCTAACCAGATGCGGCTGAGTAACAGTATTTTATACGGAGCAACTGCCATCTGACACACAATTACTGGGAGACACTGATACCCTAAAGTTAGACCGGTTGTCAGACTTTTTGGGTTGCTGACTTCCGTAACGACTGTCAAAGATATTCGTATGACAACCGGGACCAACTGCTTAACGTGCTATCCAAGGCACGGAGGGGTCTCGATGATCGAAGAAATGGTCACCCATCCAGGGACTGACCGCGGCAACCGCAGCTTAACCTCGCTGATCGACTGATCTGCGCGGTAGCTATGTAGTTACGAGCCCTTCCTCTTATTATTATTAATAATATCCTTTGTTTTATTATATATTATACATACAAATATGTCTTATTTATATACATTATTACACGCTGCCACTACTGTGATATGTGTAAAGGCCCTCACATCAAAATCGTCTGCGAGCGGTGCGGGTGACGCGGGCCCGGGCGGCGGCATGGGGGGCGCGGGTACCGCGACCGGCGTGGGGGGCGCGGGTACCGCTGCCGGCGTGGGGGGCGCGGGTACCGCGGCCGGCGTGGGGGGCGCGGGTACCGCGGCCGGCGTGGGGGGCGCGGGTACCGCGGCCGGCGTGGGGGGCGCCGTGGGAATGCGGCGCGAATCGCGCCCGCGCCCGCGCCCGCGCCCGCGCCCTCGCCCGCGACCTCGCCCGCGTCCGCGGCCGCGCCCACTCCACCCTCCACTTTTTCTATGTAAATAAAAATATGAAAGGAATATAAACTTGACAGTAGATATAAAAACCAAAATCTTTTATATTCATTAATTTTGTAAATTGGCAAGGAATAAAGTTGCAGGACAAAGGCCTCTCCTTCCTTCTTCCACTCATCCAGGTTTATTTAGCCGAGATAGATGTAGGCACAGACAAATCTGTGGATGTAGGTATTCATGGTCATATTCAATCGCCACACCTTCTATATCGATTCTATGCGCTGTGCTATTTGTCATGAGATTGGTCTTTGCCATTTTATCCGAAGTCCGACTTGCCTTATTTACATTGGGGAGACAAAATAAATTATTAATTAATAAAATACTTACATGATAACAAATCTGCAGTTAATTTTCATTTTAATTTTTCTAGAAAATTGATGTCTTTTGTCTTGATGCTTTTGTCTTGAACTTTTTGGTGTTTTTTTTTTGTTTATAACCTGCCAGTATTTTTTATTTATTATTATACTCCTTGCTAGGTTGCCATTTTTCGAGTACGCTCACCATTTGGCAAGCTCCACCTAAGACCACCTCGCGGGCCGCTCGCGGCCCGCGCACCGCGCGACCTCTAGTTGACTATAATATAAGGTCTTATTTTAATAATCCAAAATATTTTAGGTGGTAAATCTATAGGTTACAAAGACTCTTTTTAGCAAAAAAATATTAAAATAATATCAACATTTTTTTATACGTTTTCAAAATTTATTAAAATAATTGATGTTTCCGTTTGCATAAAACCTTCATTCCTCTATGATTGTGAATGGCACTAAGGTCATGAACTCGATCACATGACTGGCGGCTCGGCTGCAGTACTCTCACACACACACACATCGCGTCGCCGCCCGGTCAATGCCTACTTAATTCATAAATTAAGACATTCTAACGATTAATCTACTGCAACTACTATGTGATTCTAATTTCCCATCACATTTTATCAGGCCTTGGACTGGAATAATTTAATTTAATTACCTACCTACCTATCGTATTACATTACTACGCAGGTACCTACTTTTTAAGCCCCGTTAGGACTGCCGATTTTGCAGGTTTGCTTGCATAGTAGGTACTTACACATAGGTTACGTATCTACGCTTTCATATTAGGTACCGTAACAATAACTTGGCATGTTTAGAAGTTTGAATCAGTCTTATTTACTATGATTTGAAATGTACACACTTACCTAATAATAGTTTTTTTATCTACACAAATTGTTGGACATAATCCACCCTGCTGTTGGACACAGAGGCTGGCACGCTGTACAACATGCCGTACGCGCACTGGAGTGTCACTGTCACTAGTCATAATTCACACACATAGACATAATTCACAGCTCCGAGAATGGTATGCAGGTCTGGTCTTCTCCCGTGGCGCATTTTACCGATTTCAGCGTCGTGCGTGACTCGTGCCGTGCGCGAACTCAGATACAACTACAAACGATGTTGCCGCCGCGCCGCGCGCCCGCCGTGCCGCCCCGCGCCGCGCGCCCACCCGCGCCGCCCTGCGTCACGTGTAACGAAGAGCGGCAACGGCGCGAATGGGCGGCGCGTGCGGCGACGAGTGGCAACAGAGCGCTTGATTTTCGGTTACGATCATTCAATACATTCATAATATCGCGCTTACCGCTAAGCGCTGGCGCCGCCACCCGCCTTCAATGAACATAGTACTACCTACGTAGTAACCGCCGTGGATGGATGTTGAAAATAATACAGAGCCAGTAAATTTATTATTAGTAAACTATTTAAAAAAAATATTTTTTAATATCAGTAAAACACATACTTGATTAATTTGATATTTGTAATGAATTCTATACCATTCATAGAGCCTAGGTTTAAAATATTTTGGATTATTAAAGTAAGACCTTATATACAACCTGTAACAGAATAAACGCAAGACCTGAAAGTTGTTTGTTCAGAATCGGCTTCTGAATCGATTTCCATCATAATTTATATATGTTAATTTTTCCCTAAAAAATCTTTTATTTATCTTAAATTAGAACCACCGCGTCGTAACAAGTTAATAAAATCTTTGCTTTAAGAAAATTTAAGCCTTATTCCAAAGTAATAAAGCCTTCTTGAATGCACGAGCGAATTTGTAGTTCGTTCATAGATATCCATACACACACGTAAATAATATCAATGCATTTTACATTTGAGGTAGTGTGCATTAAATAAAATAGTTAATTTAAGGAAATTTAACCCTTATTACCAACCAATAAGGCTTATTTAAATGCACGACAGAATTTGTAGTTCGCATTTCACAAAGTTTTGTTGAGAAATGCCAAAATGTTTTTTGCAATAGTAAGAATAATGTGAAAGAGCGAGATGCATTCTTCTTCTTCTTCTTCTTTCGATATGGCTATTGAGCCGATGTCGATTTACCAGCTACCCCTTTGACGTTTGACTTTGACATGTTTCAGTGGTTGTGTTTCGTTGTTGTTGTCACATTTTATTGTTTACGCGCGCGATGGCTTTCCGTTATACCAATATCCAGTACACGGAGATGGTGAGGACACTGGCTCGTTGTGACGATAATGTCGAGTTAGCTTGTCGAGTGATGAATGAACGATATGGCACCAGAGTGAGCGCCAGGACGATGCTAAGTGCAACTCAGCGTCTGAGGGACTCCGGGACGTTTCGTCCTAACACGGCCTTGGATAGAGGGACAAATGTGCGCAGTACTCGTTTGCAAGCAAACATTCTCGATTATTTCGACGAGCATCCAGAGAGTAGCACGAGAGAGGCAGCGCCATTGTTCGACTGCAGTCACATGTACGTGTGGCGAACATTACATGCTGATGGAGAACACCCGTTCCACCTACGACGTTGTCAGGAGCTAACGCCGAGCGACTACTTGCCACGTCTAGAGTTTTGTAGATGGGTGTTGGAGAACTGGCAACAAAATATTATTTGGACCGACGAGAGTACATTCACTCGTGTTGGGATGTACAACCAACATAATCAACATTTGTGGAGGCACGAGAATCCACATGCATGCCGTGTGGATTCATTCCAGCACAGATTCTCTGTAAACGTGTGGGCGGGCGTCATCGGTACACACGTACTCGGCCCCGTTTTTCTACCGAGGTTGACTGGAGATACCTACCTACAGTTCTTGCAGGAGACATTGCCGGTGTTATTAGACGACGTCCCTCTCGTACTTTTACGACAAGTCTTTTACCAACACGATGGTGCTCCCGCGCATTTCACGTGGACCGTTCGACGGCATCTTGATGCGGAATATGGCACGCGTTGGATTGGTCGTGGGGGACCTGTACAGTGGCCTCCCAGATCGGCTGACCTAACGCCGTTTGACTTTTATTTGTGGGGTCGAATAAAATCCCTTGTGTATGTAAACGAGGCAACAAGTGTCGATGACCTCAAACAAAAAATCGAACACGCATTTGTGATAGTGAAAAATGACACTGAGGTTCTTAGCAAACTAAAATTAAATTTAAGAAAGCGTGCTACAAAGTGCATCGAACAAGGCGGTGGTCATTTTGAAAGTTTAATGAAAATGGGACGAAGAAGTAGTGTAAATTAGTGTAAATTCTATTGCCGTAAGGAATTTTCATCCTTAACTGCAGTAGTCAAATGCCTCGCACCATATAGTCTACGGACATTATGTAGCTGCTAGAGAGCACATGCGTTGTTATTAAGAATTTCTGATAAAGCCTTATTACTTACTATAGAGAAAATGCCAATTTTCAGCACATTCATTTATAATTAATATTTTTATAAAGTAAAAAAGCTTATAGTTACTCAGAGAACGTAGATCGTGGACTATAACAATATTGCTTTTTAGGTAGGTATTAGTATCAAAATACCTTGAAAACAATATTGTGACACCACGTTAAAAAAAATGAGTCGGAGTTATACCTCTTGGGTGGCATGGAAACTAACTCATCTATTTTGTAAGTAATCCAAATTTGTGTAAATCGTTAGAAACAGTACTCTGGTTGTAAATAATTTGGAAACAATAAAGTAGCAATGTACATATATTTATATAAATGTAGTTAGATAGATATAGATAAAATAATGTAGTTAGAGTAGTTAGTTGAGGTATAGTACGCGCAAATCTTTATGAGCCCTCGAACTCTCTCCCTCTAGCATCTATAATAGTACGCTTATTATAGGTGCTATAGGCAGAGAGATACAGAGTTCAGAGCTCAGTTCAGGGCTCGTAAAGATTTGCGAGTAGTATACCTACGTAAGAGCTTAGGCATCTTTTACGAATGATGACCATCAGTTTAAGGCGCGTCAGTGAGGTAACGAATTTGTCGATTTCGCTTCCTCCACCCGCGCAACCCGCGCGACCCCCTGTAATATTACGGAAACCGCTCGGAGCATGTCAACGCGAGCATCGCGCCAGACACTAAAAAACTATATAATAAATAGAGGTGGCAATGTAAAATATATATTTGTAGATTGTTTCACTTATAGGTCTATATAGTAACAGAGTTACTACTAGAAAATTAATACCAATAACAGTGGTACAATCACTACAATGATGAATGATTTTATAAAAAAGGGAAATAAAAAAATTATGCTTCGTCAACGAGCTTCCGAGCAAAAAATGCCCATTACACTTGCCGAGTTGTTAGATGATTTGGTATTAACTAATTATAACTTGCTCTTTTATTTGAAGAATTGCTTGATTCATTTAATATTCACTCATATAAATATATCACGATTATTAGATATTAATACCTAGCATTAAAAAAAGTAAAAACCGACTTCAAAAACTAAACAGTGTAAATAATTTTCTTAAATTCTTCAATGCACCTAGCTTGGCAGTGGCAACGACTTCAGAAGCTGATAAGTTTTTTAAGAAAATTATATGTATTATACTTTTTAGTTTTTTGAAGTCGGTTTATACTATGTTTTAACGTTTATTTTATATTTCTATTTTGAGTGGCTTAAACAATTCATAATCATGCGAGTACAGAAATCGCAAGTGACATGCTGTTATTCATTCAAGAGTTCCATTGTATATCTCCGAAGTTCTTCATCAAATCTTCAACAAATTTAAATGCCATCTTGAGAGTACCCTTTGAAATAAAAAAAGAATTTTCAAAATCGGTATGCAATTGGCGGAGTAATAGCGTAACAAACATACAAAAAAAAACATACAGTCGAATTGAGAATTTTGTTTTTTGGAAGTCGATTAAAAATGGGAATAGCAGTGTTGGTGAATAGTAATATATAAAGTATAGTCGATAAGAATTAAAACAAAACTAGGTTGGAGTATTTATTATTATATATAGTAAAGGAATAGTATAAAGAAAAACAACAGTAGGACGGCGCCTTTGATCTCGCCGACAACGTCAAGACAGTGTGGCGATAGTGCATGGAGGCTAGGGTTGTTACAAGTAGTGTAGTGGTTTTCTACGCTACGTGCCGCGGGTTCGATACGCGCACGGAACAAATATTAGTTTGGGTGTGTGTGCATGTAAGATAATGTCTGTAAACTCTACCCACGATACAGGAGAAATCCTAGTGAGGGACAATGTTACATTAAAAAAAAAAAAAAAAAAATGATCAACATCGTCATAAACATATTATTACTTACTATTTTAAACGTTGATTATGACAAATTATCAATTCATTAATAGAAGGTAGCTCTGAATTTTGGTCACGTAGTCACGTGGTCACGGTTTATATGAATAGACCTCACCAAAACATGAAGTTTGAATACCAACATGATGGGACTGCGTCCCATAGTTTGGGAGATATAAACTTTCAAAGTTTTAGTCACGTGGTCACATAGATCTCACCAAAACATGAAGTTTGAATACCAACATGATGGGACTCCGTCCCATAGTTTAGAGCTTTCAAACATTCGGTCACGTTCACGTGGTCACATACTGAATTTGAATTTATGTTTATAGAAAACATCAAAAAGATGGTCTCTATATTTTTAGACAAAGTCTATTTTAGAAGATGAAACACGATTTGTATTGACTTGACAGATAAAGTGACAGATCAGTAGACTCTATATCTGATTTTACTAAAATAATAATATTTCAAATATGTACTCAAAAAAAATCTAAATATGTTTATAGAAGTACATGCCATACTACTGAGGCAAGTTATATAGGTTGCCCCCTCTACACAATATTGTGTCTAGAGAGCAAAATAAATTCTGAATTTATAAATAGAACGCGATAGCCTCGATCGACACGGGTATCACGTCCGAGAGCCAGCGGCAGACTGCCGCCCGTCGCCCGAACACGACCCTTCAGCTGAAAATTGGCACAGATTTACGTTTAAATTCAAGGAAAAATTGAAAAATGACATTTTTTTAAATGTTAAACGTTGGACTTATAAATAAAAGAATTATTTATCTATTGCTGCAAATCAGAAATAAATTAAGCTTCAAGTTCTGAAGAAGATGAAGGTTTAAATTCTGATTTAGGTGTTTTATAATCGCCAATTACTATAGTATAATCTACTTAAAAAATATATTTGAAACGTTGGATTTGAAGTAGAGATCTTGAACTTTAAGACTGTATTTTTATTTTATTTGTATATGGTATAATTGCGGAGGAGATGGCGATGTAAAACGGCGTTTTGGTCAGGGTACTGCCTTAATTGGAATTTGTTATATTTGTGAAATGTTTTAGAAAATGAATGAGCGTCGCAGATGTACAAGTTGTTTTTGGAGCATCATCAAGACCTTGGTCTTAGACGAGTTAGGTCTAAAGAGCGTGTCTCTGCCGAGATTCACGCAGAAGGGCCTGCCCGCCCGATTTATAAACATGTTCAAGCTCGCTGCAATTGTTCAGACTTAGACAGGTGTACCCAAAAGGTAATACAAATACTTTTCATAAAAAATTATCATCTGACACAAAAAAAACTAAACGAAAATCGGTTCATCCGTTTGGGAGCTACGATACCACAGACAGACACGTTAAACTTATAACATCCCTCTTTTGTGTCGGGGGTCAAAAATAATCAGTTGTTTTTATCAATATGACTGTCATAATAAAATCTCTACTTTCAATTAAAAATAATGAATAGATATAATAAAATTATTAGGGACCAATAACTTAAATGTAATTTTTTGCTATTTGATGTGGTTCTCATGATGGTTTTAAGACATTTGTTTGTATTCTTCAGTAATGTGGACTGCCACTTTGTATTCTTGGTCTTCATTTAACTTTTATTGTTTCAGTAAATTGTCTACAACTAAATCACCCACAATTGCTATGGGCAGTGAAATTTGGTACTATATGAGGAACTAGAGAAGATAATGAAGATATAATTTTATAGTTATTTTTAACATTCAATGTACCTACATTTATATACAGCTACTATATTTATCTAGCTGTGTTCCACAATACTACAATAAATTGAATTGAAATGGGATCTCTTTCCCGGGTTGTCATCCTTGATTTTATATGAATAAAACTATGTTATTTATATAATTGTTATAAATTTTTATTTAACCTTACTTTACTAAGTTAAAACACCTATACATCGCTCAAGAACACTCCTGGCAGTCAAGTGAAGGTCTTGGTGGTACTCTTTAGGAGTGTCTGGTCCCAGGTCCGAGATGGGTATCATCATATTAGGTCTCAATGGATGAGTCTCACACACTCACACTCAATAATAATAGTAAGTAACTAAGGGCCGTATTAATAAACCAATCTCAGTTCTGAGTAGGCTCTTAAGTAACCACATAAGATGCTGGAACTATATAGTCCAGCATCTTGTGGTTACTTAAGAGCCTACTCAGACTACCTACTAATTTCATGTAAACCAGATACCTAAATACTCATTGAAGAAAATGAAAGACTAAATATTTTAATACAAATTTATTTTTTTAAAATATTCTTCTTCGTCCATGTCGATCTGTGGGATAAATAATGAATAATGAACTTATGATCATCATAATATTATTATTAATATTTTATTTATTATTTAATATCATCATCTGCCTGGCCTTTATCCCAACCACGTTGGGGTCGGCTTCAGTCTAACCAGATGCGGCTGAGTAACAGTATTTTATACGGAGCAACTGCCATCTGACCTCCGACACACAATTACTGGGAGACACTGATACCCTAAGGTTAGACCGGTTGTCAGACTTTTTGGGTTGCTGACTTCCGTAACGACTGTCAAAGATATTCGTATGACAACCGGGACCAACTGCTTAACGTGCTATCCGAGGCACGGAGGGGTCTCGATGTTCGAAGAAATGGTCACCCATCCAGGGACTGACCGCGGCAACCGCAGCTTAACCTCGCTGATCGACTGATCTGCGCGGTAGCTATGTAGCTACGAGCCCCTCCTCTTATTATTACCTAATATCCTTTGTTTTATTATATTATATATTATACATACAAATAAACAATGTCTTATTTTTATACATTATTACACGCTGCCACTACTGTGATATGTGTAAAGGCCCTCACATCGAACTCATTTTGGAGCGGTGCGGGCCCGGGCGGCGGCGTGGGGGCCGCGGGTACCGCGGCCGGCGTGGGGGCCGCGGTTACCGCGGCCGGCGTGGGGGGCGTGGGTACCGCGTGCGGCGCCGCGGGAATGCGGCGCGAATCGCGCACGCGCCCGCGCCCGCGCCCGCGCCCGCGCCCGCGCCCGCGCCCGCGCCCGCGCCCTCGCCCGCGACCTCGCCCGCGCCCGCGGCCGCGCCCATTCCACCCTCCACTTTGTCTATGTAAATAAAAATATGAAAGGAATATAAACTTGACAGTAGATATAAAAACCAAAATCTTTTATATTCATTAATTTTGTAAATTGGCAAGGAATAAAGTTGCAGGACAAAGACCTCTCCTTCCTTCTTCCACTCATCCAGGTTTATTTAGCCGAGATAGATGTAGGCACAGACAAATCTGTGGATGTAGGTATTCATGGTCATATTCAATCGCCACACCTTCTATATCGATTCTATGCGCTGTGCTATTTGTCATGAGATTGGTCTTTGCCATTTTATCCGAAGTCCGACTTGCCTTATTTACATCGGGGAGACAAAATAAATTATTAATTAATAAAATACTTACATGATAACAAATTTGCAATTTATTTGCATTTTTCTTAAGAAAATTGATGTCTTTTGTCTTGATGCTTTTGTCTTGAATTTTTTGGTGTTTTTTTTTTGTTTATAACCTGCCAGTATTTTTTATTTATTATTATACTCCTTGCTAGGTTGCCATTTTTCGAGTACGCTCACCATTTGGCAAGCTCCACCTAAGACCACCTCGCGGGCCGCTCGCGGCCCGCGCACCGCGCAACCTCTAGTTTTTTTACTTATATAAAGCTCGATTACCACTGACTGACTGACTCACTGACTGATTGACATAATTGTTCTCCCAGAAGGAGCCGTGGGGGGTAAAAGTCATGTATGAGGGTCGTATAGAAGGGGGTCCAGTGAGTCCGGGAAAAATCCGAAATGACCTGAAAGTGGAACCCTGACCGGAACTGCCCTACGGATCTCGAAAATTACAAGTTGCACACCCATAGTGCTGGAACTAAAAATGTCAAGAACCCTGGGCCGTTTGACGAGCCGGTGAAAAAAAGATGGCGTCCATACAAAAAAAGATGGCGGCCATACAAAATTGAAACGCTCACCGTTCCGAAACCGTTGGAGATAGCGGGGGGGTGCTCGACCAAATGTCATAGAGGACGACGGGGGCTTTTCGGTGGGGGTCATAAAAATCCAAGATGGCGGATTCAAAATGGCGGCCATAAAAAAATATGGTCCGAGCCGGCTGAAAATTGGCGTCGGGGGGTTTTCGGGGGCACCGATTCATAATCCGGGATCAATATTTTTTTTCCGCCATTTTTCAATATGGCCGCCATACAAGTGTTCATTTCGGATTTTTACCCAATTGATCTCCCAGAAGGAGCCGTGGGGGGTAAAAGTGATGTATGAGGGTCGTATAGACGGGGGTCCAGTGACTTCAGGAAAAGTCCGAAATGACCTGAAAGTGGAACGCTGACCGGAACTGCCCTACGGATCTCGAAAATGAGAAGTTGCACACCCATAGTGCCGGAACTAAAAATGTCAAGGACCTTGGGACAATTGACGAGCCGGTGAAAAAAAGATGGCTTCCATACAAAAAAAATGGCGGCCATACAAAATTGAAACGCTCACCGTTCCGAAACCGTTGGAGATAGCGGGGGGGTGCTCGAACCATTTTCATAGAGGATGGAGGGGGCTTTCCGGTGGTGGTCATAAAAATCCAAGATGGCGGATCCAAAATGGCGGCCGAAAAATAAGTTGCTCCGAGCTGGCTGAAAATTGGCGTCCGGGGGTTTTCGGGGACACCGATTCATAATCCGTGGTCGACTTTTATTTTCCGCCATTTTTCAATATGGCCGCCATACAAACGCATCTTTTGGAGCAATTGGTCTCCCAGAAGGATCCGTGGGGGGTAAAAGTATTGTATGGGAGTCGTATAGAGGGGGGTCCTGTGAGTTTAGGAAAAGTCCGAAATGACCTGAAAGTGGAACGCTGACCGGAACTGCCCTACGGAACTCGAAAGTTACAAGTCGCACACCCATACTGCCGGAACTAAAAATGTCGAGGACCCTGGGTCGATCGACGAGCCGGTGAAGAAAAGATGGCTTCCATACAAAAAAAGATGGCGGCCATACAAAAGTGTTCATTTTGGTTTTTCACTCAATTGTTCTCCCAGAAGGAGCCGTCGGGGGTAAACGTCATGTTTGGGAGTCGTATAGAAGGGGGTCCTATGAGTTCAGGAAAGTCCGAAATGACCTGAAAGTGGAACGCTGACCGGAACTGCCCTACGGATCTCGAAAATGAGAAGTCGCACACCCATACTGCCGGAACTAAAAATCTCGAGTACCTTGGGATGATTGACGAGCCGGTGATAAAAAGATGGCTTCCATACAAAAAAAGATGGCCGCCATACAAGTGTTCATTTTGGATTTTCACTCAATTGTTCTCCCAGAAGGAGCCTTCGGTGGTAAAACTCATGTATAGAATTCGTATAGAAGGGGGTCCTATAAGTTCAGGAAAAGTCGGAAATGACATGAAAGTGGAACGCTGACCGGAACTGCCCTACGGATCTCGAAAATTACAAGTCGCAATGCTATACCGCCCCAACTAAAAATGTTAAGGACCCTGGGCCGTTTGACGAACCGGTGAAAAAAAGATGGCTTCCATACAAAAAAAGATGGCGGCCATACAAGTGTTCATTTTGGATGTTCACACAATTATTCTCATAGAAGGAGCCGTGGGAGGTTAAAGTTATGTATGGGAGTTATATAGGGAAGGGTCCAGTGAGTTTAGGAAAAATCCGAAATAACCTGAAAGTGGAACCGTGACCAGAACTGCCCTACGGATCTCGAAAACTACAAGTTGCAGACGCACGGTGCCGGAACTAAAAATTTCGAGTACCGTGGGACGATTGACGAGCCGGTGAAAAAAAGATGGCTTCCATACAAAAGAACATGGCTGCCATACAGGTGTTCATTTTGGATTTTCACACAATTGTTCTCCCAGAAGGAGCCGTCGGGGGTAAAGGTCATGTATGGGAGTCGTATAGAGGGGTGCCCATTGAGTTTAGAAAAAGTCCGAAAAGACATGAAAGTGGAACGCTTACTGGAACTGCCCCACGGATCTCGAAAATGAGAAGTCGCACACCCATACTGCCCGAACTAAAAATGTGTAGGATCTTGGGTCGATTGACGAGCTGGTAAAAAAAATGGCTTTCATACAAAAAAACATGGCCGCCATATAAACGATACTTAACACGCTTTTATTAGCTTCACCTGTAAAATCTTGGAAGTTACATTTGACCCATTTCGCGGTTTCCGATTGAGGTGAGATTTTGCACACGTTAGGATGACAATGCAGTTAGATAACTGACGTCATTCTAAATCCAATATGGCGGACTACTTATGTATTATGCACTACCATGATATGGGTATCAAATGAAAGGGTTTGCTGAGAAGACTACGAAACTAAAATAACGTCACACTTAATTCAATATGGCGGACGCCCCAAGATGGTAGACAATTTTTTTTTATCTACCATCATGATATACAGGGTGTAAGGGGAACGCTTCCGAAGCCTGAACGTAGATGATATATAACCCAAATGCAAACGGATACCAATAGCCTTTTGGTTATTTTCAAGACTTCATATTTCGTAAACTAGCAATGGAAACCGTACAAAACGCGGGGTCACTCACCCGCAACGCAACGTCGCGCCATCAGCTGTGCGGGCGCCGAGCGCGCCGAGCGCGCCGAGCGCGCCGAGCGCTCCGTGCGACTCAGACGGCCGAGGCACGGGATTTATTCGGAATTCACAAACACTACTTTTAAAATGCTTCTGCTTATCTCTACAAAACTTCACAAAATTATGCAATTTCAAATTAAATCATCAGCCTATCGGATTTTGACGAATCACATTTAAAATTTGCTCCTCTGTCTGAACATTCACTTGTTGTCCACCACCTACCGCCATCGGAACAATTGGTCGATTTTCTAAAACTCGCTGAAAAGCTGCCGTTATCATGCGAGAATCAGATGGATGCCGGACGTTCGGAAATCGGCCTCGGTAAATTCTTAATGCAAGAGAAGCATTGCCACGGGCTTCTCCTAAACACATCAACATGTTGCCGTATTCACGAGCACTGTACACGTATGCTTCAGGCATTATCACAATCACAACAAAAATAATACCTAACTTAAAAAAACACTAAAGCAGCACTAAAAATGTAACAATAATAATAAAACAAATTTAAAACTACAAAAATTATTAACTTAAAAACAATAAAACAGCACTAAAAACGTAACAATAATATCGAAACTTAGAAAACAGTAGGATTAAATACGCAAAACCGCAATCGATTGATGTAACACGCGTTCGCTCACAAATAGCGTAGGCAAGGAACTGACTAGAACACTGCGCGTGCGGCGTGAGGCCGACAAGCGGGAGGCGCGGTAAGCAGTAGGCACCGCGCGGAATTCACCAAAGCGGTGTCTTTTGATGTGCAAAGATTAATAAATTAAAAAGAAGTGATGTGTAAACTGTATCTACGATACCGGAGAAATCCTATTGTAGAGCAACGTTTTTTAAGGAGTAAAAAGAAGTTTCATGTAGTTTCAAACCAGTTTTTTTATTTTGTAACATTTTTAAATAAGATAATAACATGATTTTTAGATTAAAATAATTAAAGTATCCACTTTGAATTGAGTGGGTTATTTGCTAAATAAGGAGTTGTTGCAATTTTCGAGCGCGCGTTGTGTGACTCTTATTCCATTGACATAAAGTTCAAATTCAATTGACATACGCGTGTTCCTGAATGGCTTGAATTGTACCCGCTATGAATCGGCGATCGATGTTTTACTTTATTTCATTTATTATCGATTATCGACTTTAATTCAAAACTGTTATTAAATGCACACAAAATCCATCAACTTGAAAACTTTGACGCTTCTGTAATTTTTCTACTTATTTATTTTAGCGGTGTGCTTTGTGCAATTCGCCGCCGCTTTACAAAGGATGCCGCCTCAGTAACAAAGGCCGCCGCCGCCGCGCCGCCGCCAGGCGCGGCGGCGTGCAAAGGAGTGCCCGTGTGGTTGAGTGGACGCCTTTCAAGTGAGGTGGCCCGGGTTCAAACCTTGACCAGACCAATGACTTTTTCGAATTACACACGGTGATCATTTATCTGTGATACTTAGCTTGATTATCAGAATACGAGCGAAGGTTATTAGTAGGTACTTACTTAGAGCACGCCGTGCAGACAGCTACACATTTTAATTTTGTTCGAATTAACAAAATTGCTTGTAAAGTTAGTGTCTTTCTACTTAACCAACTTTTTACACTTTTCTTTCCGACTCACAGTAGGTACCTATCCCTATTCTGAGGTTTAAGCAAAATAAACTGATTTTTTCTGATTTGTGAGTATGATTAACGGGCATTCTGATCAAAATTGTATCCTTGATCACTTTTAAGCGGAAAATTATTACGATACAAGCATCATAATCCGAAAGCAGGTATCCCACAACTAGCAGTGAGCTGAAATTTGAGACATTTGGCTCCAGCGATCAAAAAGAGTTTAGGGGATAGGATAAGATCGCGATTCTCATGGCACCAGCCACAGCGCCACACGATTACCCTCCGTCCATCACTGAGGTCAACGGCCGCGCGGCGCGGCGATCGGTGAGCGCGCGCGCGGGCGCCTTGAACTCGAGGTCACGCGCGTCAGCTGATTTTTATTTACGAATGCATTGCGGGTTTGATTTTTAAAGAAAAAAAATGTGTTTTATCGCTAATAATGGTTTCATTGAACTGTTCTAACAGCATGGTGAGCGAAAAATGCTAAAAAAAAATGTGTAAATAAAGAATTTTTTTTTAAGATTTTTTGATGGTGTCGTATCCAGAATCACTAACTCTGTCACCTGTCTTCGTTTTCGGAAGCGTTTCCCTTACACCCTGTATATCAAATGAAAGGGTCTGCTGGGAAGAAAACGAAAACTAAAGTCAAAGTCGATGTCGATGTCGAAGTTAAAGTCAAAGTCAAAGTTTTTTAATACAATTAATTTATTACACTATTCCATACAAGTGTCCATTTTGGATTTTCACTCAATTGTTCTCCCAGAAGGAGCCTTCGGGGGTAAAACTGATGTATAGGAGTCGTATAGAAGGGGGTCCTATGAGTTCAGAAAAAGTCCGAAATGACCTGAAAGTGGAACGCTGACCGGAACTGCCCCACGGATCTCCAAAATGAGAAGTCGCACACCCGTACTGCCCGAACTAAAAATGTGTAGGACCTTGGGTCGATAGACGAGCTGGTAAAAAAAAGATGGCTTTCATACAAAAAAACATGGCTGCCATACAAACGCCTCTTAACACGCTTTTATTAACTTCACCTGTAACTATGTAAGAAAATTTTGGAAGTTTTTGACCCACTTCGCGGGTTCCGATTGAGGTGAGATTTTGCTCACACGTTTAGATAGGATGACAATGCATAGTTAGATAACCGACGTCATTCTAAATCCAATATGGCGGACTACTTATGTATTATGCACTACCATGATATGGGTATCAAATGAAAGGGTTTGCTGAGAAGAGTACGAAACTAAAATAACGTCACACTTAATTCAAAATGGCGGACGCCCCAAGATGGTAGACAAGATTTTCTTATCTACCAACCTGATATGGGTATCAAATGAAAGGGTCTGCTGGGAAGAAAACGAAAAATAAAGTCAAAGTGAAATTTGAATTCAAAGTAAAAGGCGATGTCAAAGTCAAAGTCAAAGTCAAAGCACTTTCCAAATCGGGTTTTTTTTTAAGTTAATTTAAGAGTACCACCACAACCTCCGCGGGCCGCCCGTGGCCCGCGCACCGCGCAAGCTCTGAGCTTTTTAAACCCTAACCGTTTCGAAACCGTTAGAGATAGAGTGGGAGTGCTTGACCAAATATCATCGAGGACGAGAGGGGCTTTTCGGTGGTCGTGATAAAAATCCAAGATGGCGGATTCAAAATGGCGGCTTACAAAAAATATGGTCCGATCTGGCTGAAAATTGGCGTCCTGAGGTTTTCGGGGGCACCGATTCATAATCCGGGACCAACTTTTTTTTCCGCCATTTTTCAATATGGCCGCCATACAAACGCATCTTTTGGAGCAATTGTTCTCCCAGAAGGAGTCATGGGGGGTAAAAGTCATGTGTGGGAGTCGTACAGAGAGAGGCCCAGTGAGAAATGACCTGAAAGTCGAACCCTGACTGGAACAGCCCTACGGATCTCGAAAACGGAAAGCCGCAGACCTATACTGCCAGAACTAAAAGTGTCAAGGACCTTGGGTGGATCGACGAACTGGTAAAAAATCATGGCTACTATACAAAAAAACATGGCCGCCATACAAGTGTTCATTTTTGGATTTTCACTCAATTGTTCTCCCGGAAGGAGCCGCGGGGGGTAAGTCATGTATGGGAGTCGTATAGAAGGGGGTCCTATGAGTTCAGGAAAAGTCCGAAATGACCTGAAAGTGGAACGCTGACCGGAACTGCCCTACGGATCTCGAAAATTACAAGTCGTCGACCTACAGTGCTTGAACTAAAAATGTCGAGTACCCTGGGACGATTGACGAGCCGGTGAAAAAAGATGGCTTCCATACAAAAAAATATGGCCGCCATACAAGTGTTCATTTTGGATTTTCGCCCAATTGTTCTCCCAAAAGGAGCCGTCAGGGGTAAAAGTTATATATGAGAGTCGTATAGAAGGCGGTCCTATGAGTCCAGGAAAAGTCCGAAATGGCTTGAAAGTGGAACGCTGACCGGAACTGCCCTACGGATCTCGAAAATTACAAGTCGCCGACCTACAGTGCTTGAACTAAAAGTGTCAAGGACCTTAGGTGGATCGACGAACTGGTAAAAAATCATGGCTACTATACAAAAAAACATGGCCGCCATACAAGTGTTCATTTTTGGATTTTCACTCAATTGTTCTCCCGGAAGGAGCCGCGGGGGGTAAAAGTGATGTATGGGAGACGTATAGAGGAAGGTCCAGGGAGTTCAGCAAAAAACCGAAATAACCTAAAAGTGGAACGCTGAAAGGAACTGCCCCACGGATCTCAAAAATGAAAAGTCGCACACCCATACGGCCCGAACTAAAAATGTCAAGGACCTTGGGTCGATCGACGAACTGCTGAAAAATCATGGCTACTATACAAAAAAACATGGCCGCCATACAAGTGTTCATTTTTGGATTTTCACTCAATTGTTCTCCCGGATGGAGCCGCGGGGGGTAAAAATGATGTATGGGAGACGTATAGAGGGAAGTCCTGGGAGTTCAGCAAAGAACCGAAATAACCTAAAAGTGGAACGCTGACTGGAACTGCCCCACGGATCTCGAAAATGAGAAGTCGCACACCCGTACTGCCCGAACTAAAAATGTGTAGGACCTTGGGTCGATTGAAGAGCTGGTAAAAGAAGGTCCAGTGAGTCCGGGAAAAATCCGAAATGACCTGAAAGTGGAACGCTGACCGGAACTGCCCTACGGATCTCGAAAATGGCAAGTCGCACACCCTTAGTGCCGGAACTAAAAATGTCAAGGACCCTGGGTGGATTGACGAGCCGGTGAAAAAAAGATGGCTTCCATACAAAAAAAGATGGCGGCCATACAAAATTGAAACGCTCACCGTTCCGAAACCGTTGGAGATAGCGGGGGGGTGCTCGACCAAATGTCATAGAGGACGACGGGGGCTTTCCGGTGGGGTTCATAAAAATCCAAGATGGCGGATTAAAAAGGGCGGCCAAAAAAAAAAATGGTCCGAGCCGGCTGAAAATTGGCGTCCAGGGGTTTTCAGGGGCACCGATTCATAATCCGGGATCTTTTTCTTTCCGCCATTTTTCAAGATGGCCGCCATACAAGTGTTCATTTTGGATTTTCACCCAATTGTTCTCCCAGAAGGAGCCATGGGGGGTAAAAGTCATGTATGGGAGTCGTATAGAGGGGGGTCCTGTGAGTTTAGGAAAAGTCTGAAATGACCTAAAAGTGGAGGGCTGACCGGAACTGCCCTACGGATCTCGAAAACGGAAAGCCGCAGACCTATACTGCCAGAATTAAAAATGTCAAGGACCTTGGGTCGATCGACGAACTGGTGAAAAATCATGGCTACTATACACAAAAACATGGCCGCCATACAAGTGTTCATTTTTGGATTTTCACTCAATTGTTCTCCCGGATGGAGCCGCGGGGGGTAAAAGTGATGTATGGGAGACGTATAGAGAGAAGTCCAGGGAGTTCAGCAAAAAACCGAAATAACCTAAAAGTGGAACGCTAACCGGAACTGCCCCACGGATCTCGAAAATGAGAAGTCGCACACCCATACTGCCCGAACTAAAAATGTGTAGGACCTTGGGTCGATTGACAAGCTGGTAAAAAAGATGGCTTTCATACAAAAAAACATGGCTGCCATACAAAATCAAATATCATATTTATTTTGCGTTATGTTACAAATCCCACCCAAAAAGCCCTCGCGGGCCGCTCGTGGCCCGCGCACCGCGCGACCTCTAGTCATCACTTCACTAATATATAAAGCTCGATTACCACTGACTGATTGACAGAATTGTTCTCCCAGATGGAGCCGTGGGGGGTACAAGTCATACATAAAGTCATAAACCTTGAGGTCCAGTGAGTCCGGGAAAAATCCGAAATGACCTGAAAGTGGAACGCTGACCGGAACTGCCCTACGGATCTCGAAAATTACAAGTCGCACACCCATACTGCTGGAACTAAAAATGTCGAGGACCCTGGGTCGATTGACGAGCCGGTGAAAAAAAGATGGCTTCCATACAAAAAAAGATGGCGGCCATACAAAATGGAAACGCTCACCGTTCCGAAACCGTTGGAGATAGCGGGGGGGTGCTCGACCAAATGTCATAGAGGACGACGGGGGCTTTCCGGTGGGGGTCATAAAAATCCAAGATGGCGGATTCAAAATGGCGGCCAAAAAAAAATATGGTCCGAGGCGGCTGAAATTTGGCGTCCGGGGGTTTTCGGGGGCACCGATTCATAATCCGGGATCAAATTTTTTTTTCCGCCATTTTTAAATATGGCCGCCATGGCGCAGACCTACAGTGCTGGAACTAAAAATGTCAAGGACCCTGGGCCGGTTGACGGTCCGGTGAAAAAAAGATGGCTTCCATACAAAAAAAATGGCGCCATACAAAATTGAAACGCTCACCGTTCCGAAATCTGTTAGGTGTTCAGGAACTAAACACCCTCGCAGGCCGCGAGTATGTATGTATGAATGTGTATATGTATCGTCAAAAAATGTAGAATTAGTAAGAATTTGTAGTTATTTTATCATATTTACTTTTACAGAAACATTTTAAATGTATGAAAATAACCCAACGAAGAGTTAATTCCGTTAGACACATGGAGATAGTATAATTATATACTTGTACTATTTCTATGGTTAGACATTTTATTAAAATTATATTGTTGGCCGCCATTGCAGTTGTCATGGACGTGTCATGGCGTTGTCATGGCAACCTTACTTTTTTGTACCAGTCTCACTTGTTGCCAGTCGAAGAAAAAATCAGAAAAAATAATATTTTTATCATTGATTATTGCCAGTCGAAGAAAAAATAATATTTTTTATCAATGATTATTTTCTAATTTATTTATGCATACATATACGTTCAGAAAAATGTCAATAACGCTCAGCCACCATGAACTACATACCAAAATCTCAAAATCTTCCAATTTGAATTTTGAATTTATATAATTAATTCATTTTCTTAAAGTTCAATTAATCGACGATAAAAAAAAAAATATTATTCAGGTACTTTTAAAAAAAATTGGGCGCATTTTTAAAATATTTAGCCAATCACATTTGTAATTTGGGCGGATTTTTTAAAATAGCATATTATATTCTTGGCTAAATATTCTAGCAACTTATAAATAATAAAATAATAATACGTATCTATCTAATATTTTATTCTTCCATTCTATATCATTTGCTTTCCATTCACTTATCTACATATCTGAACGACGGCTAAAAAAGAGGTCGTTGAAGGTTCCATACGCACAGCGGATCTTTGCGTGCGCGAAGTAAGTCCCTATGTGTGCGTAATGGCTACGTAATTTTTTAGCGAATGTTATTATGCTGGCGCCTCACATCGCTATTCGGTATTCGGGGTTTTATTCGCCGTTTATTCGGCTATATTCGTGTAGAAGTCCGAATAACTCGAACACACCGTCCACACATCGTCACGAACAGCGAATATGGCGAACATTCACGAATATTTTTGCTATATTCTTGAACGCAAAGATGGACCTGTTGACGGCAGCAGCGGCTTATTATTTTCTGTAAGAAGTATTAAAACTCCTAAGTTATATTATCTATGATAAACACGTCCGTCCATCCGATATACTATTGTAGTCTTTGCGTTCGTCGCTGTCGCGCACCACGCTCTACTGAGCAAGCCATGTGTGGACGGTATACGAACATATTCGGTATATTCGCAATCCTTTGATATGTGACCAAAAACCGACAACCCGGCGGATACGATGTTCGTGTATTCGCGTATTCGTCTTAATCGTGCAAATATAGGCAAATATAAGCGAATAGAGTGACTACACATCGTCGTATTTGGGCGAACAAGACGAATACGCGAACACGAGTAGCGATGTGAGGCGCCAGCATTAGATTGGTCGGGGTGCCACAAATGTTTGGTCTGCTACTGGTATTATTTTATTAGTCTATGGTTGGGCCATTTCTTGATTCATTGACTTGGTAACACTGCTTTCTGTGGCTTAAAGGACTTGTATCCAGGACCGTTAAAAAATTAAAAACGTTGAAAAAACATTTGAATTTTCTTCTTTCCTTCATTTTGTTTTCGTTTGGTTTTCGTGGACGGAGAAACCAAGATTTCAGACGATATCCGAAAATGATCGAATCCGATTCTTGTAAGTGATTGATTTATGTATGCATCAAAAAATCAGAAGTTTATTGAATTTTAATTACTTATAGATAATCCTGACGCTGGGGACGTCGTCGCCGCCGCCAGTGCTGCGAAATGCCAGCGCCGCCGTGCTGCTCATGACGCACTCCGTAAGTGATTGATTTCTATTCATTCATAATTAAATAATTCGTGTTAAGATAACCTACCTACACTGTAACGTACCTATATCTATAATAGGGAAATATGCTTTTGATATAAAATAAACCGGCCAAGTGCGAGTCTGACTCGCGCACGAAGGGTTCCGTACCATACCTACCATTATCTATAAAAACGGGGAAATAAAATCACGTTTATTGTATGAGAGCCCCCTTAAATATATATTTTTTCCTGTTTTTAGTATTTGTTGTTATAGCGGCAATAGAAATATATCATCTGTGAAAATTTCAACTGTCTAAATATCATGGTCCCGTTTTACCCTTAGGGTACGGAACCATAAAAATCAGAAACTTAATGAATTTTATTAAATTATCTACTTATAGATGATCCTGTTGTGAAACGCCAGCGCCGTGCTGATAAAAACGCTATTCGTAAGTGATTGATTCCTGTTCATTCATAGTTAAATAATTTGTGTTTAGATAAGTAATTAGGTAAGGGAGTAAGAAACTGGTAGGACTCGCGGGTGGCGTCATTAGTTGCAAACAGTTGAGTACCTTTAATAGGAAGCATGCATGTGATATCAATTTTTTTTTAAATATTATTACCTACTAGCTGATTGCAAGGAGGGTTATGTATTTATTTTTGTTACATAATGTATCGCAAGCATTTTCAAAGTATTAGTATATTTTAAACGATAGATACTTATATATTTATTTTTTATTATAGATGATTATCATCGTCCCGCCGGCGTTGGCGCTGCTGAAAATAGCGTTGTCTGTGTGGCTTCTGGTAAGTGATTGATTTATATTCATAAGTCTTCTTCTTCTTCTTCTCGTATTGATGGTACGTCTATATTAGGTACTTTGGCCCAGTAGATAGCCACGTTAATCGCGGCATCAGTGTTATTCATGAGTAAATGAAATAAATACAATACTAGCTGTTGCACGCGACTTTTTGAATTCGACTGCACTAAAACAGATTAATACCTATTTGAATAAAAATAAAAATTAAAATCGCCATTTTTGCAAATCCCAATGGGACGAAATTGTGTGTTGAGACGAGCAAATTAATGAACGAGTCTACCAACTGCCGAGCATAGGCACCTGTGTAATAAGTGATTAATGACACTAAAATTATTTTATTTCTATGTTCACAGGGTCTACACACCAAGGGGACGAGAAATTTAAAGGTAAGGGGATACAATGCACAGCTATGGCATACGTTGCCTCCACATTGTCGGTAATCAGAAATCGCTACATATTTTCAGAGGCAGATATAAATTTTATTCTAAACGTAGGCGATGCCCTTTATGTTGATTTAGAACCCTTAATTCCTCAGTATATTAATCCCAGGTACCTATGTTGTGAGGAATTACCGACTGAGATTCGCGTTGGAAATAATTTAGTAACTTTGGAAAATATGACTGACAATTACATAACAAATGGATTATATCCTGACAGCGAAATAAATAAAGATGTAGCAATTTCAACACTGACGGAACTGTTAAGCGCGAATGTTTTTAATTCGTCACATAACGACGATACGGATAGCGTTCTTTTTACTGGAAACGGCTACACTGTATGTTTTTGGCGTTTCAATAACCTTTACTATTTATATAATAGCCACGCGGTTGATGAATTAAATAAAAGTAATTCACAAGGTGTAGCACGGTTATTTGAATGCCAAAGTTTAAAAGCATTAGCGGGTACCCTTTTGGATTATAATTGTGTATACGATAATAGTCAATACTCTATGAGCAGAGCGCGCGTTATTAATTATCGTTATGCGGAAGATATTCCGTCTTCAATAATAAGCATACAGGAGTCTCCTGTTTCTTTTTCTGCTACACAGGAGTCTCTATCAATTCTATACAACTATGTTGCTCTCTGTGCCCCCGTTGCCCGATCTCAATCGGTTGCAAATGAATTTGTCTCCCCTTCTGCCCCAAAGCAGTCCGTTGTTTCAAACGCTCATGTAACAACCATCCCCGAATCGAGCGCCGTACAAACAAAAAAATATGAAAGGAAACCAGTGGTTGTTATTGAAAAGGTAGATGACTTTAAACTGTCAGTCCTAAAACCCGTTGTTGTCATTGAACCTCTGGCAAATCAAAAATTAACGTCGTCAAAAAAAAGGGGCCGGCCCAATAAACAAAAACGTGGTAGAAAATCAACAAAAGAGAACGCACATCGTGATGCCGTAACAAAATATAATTCCAGAAAGCCAGAGGTACATCAGGGCGCAGTAAAAAAATATAACGAAAATAAACCAGAGGTACATCGTCAATCTGTACAAAAGTATGATAATGATCATCCCGAAATAAATCAGCAATCGGTTGACCGATACAACAAAGTCAGTCGTAATGTAGATGTACCTCTACGAAGATCACGGAATTTGATAGGTGAAAAACGTGGCGTCGAACTTGAAACTGTTCGACAGTTTTCACTGAAAAAGCCTTGCCTACTTTCTCCTGAAACTTTCAGATGTCCACATTGTCACACTCGACTTTTCGACGAGGAAAAGTCTAGAGTTCAATGGTGTTGTGGATCCGGGGCGAATAATATTCAAAATTTTGCTCCCCTTATAGAAGACTTTTACACACATCCTGCTTTCGTTAAAAGACCGCGGGCATACAATAATTTGTTTGCTTTTTCGGCTTTAGGAGCTTCACATGGTTTTCAACAACAACAGGGGATAGCATTTTTAAAAATTCAAGGCCGCGTTTATCATCGCGTTTTCGATTTGGGCTACGACCAATCGACCAATAACATTGGTTTATATATCAACGATAGTTCGGAACGTGAAAGTTTAGCTCTTGGACAGAATCTAGACCTGCAAGTTATTAGATCGATTACGAACTTTTTGCATAATGTCAATCCGTATATAGAGTGTTTCAAAAGGTTGAGTTTAGAAACTTCCCCGGAAGCTTTTATAAAATTCGAACGAACGTCTCGTGCCACGCACGGAAATATTTTAGGTGATCAACCTATAGGAAGGGAAGTTTCGGCCATAATAAGCACAGAACGCGAGCAATATAACCCGCGATGTATAGCTATTTGGAAAGTTGGTGAGCGTAAGCCTCACACTGTGGATATTATGCATCCTATGTATGAGAGCTTGCAATTTCCACTTTTATATCCTGAGGGCAATTTAGGATGGTTTCCCGGGAAATCTGACAAAAATGGCAATAAATTGACTCAGGCCAAGTATGTTAGGTGTCTTCTTCTCTCAGAAGATAGATTCAGTAAAACTGGCCGTTTATCAGAGGAGTGGTTAGTTGATATGTATTGTAGGATATGCGAGGAACGTTTGCTATATTTAAAACACATGCAAACGCAAAACACAAGTAATGAAATTAGAGCCGCACCACTCCAAGAACTTATAAATGATGAAACTATTACTGCAGAAGGAGTTGTCCCAGGGCGTATCTACTTGCCAAATACTTTTACTGGTGGACCGCGTTACATGAAAGTAAAATATTTGGACTGTATCGCTTTAGTAAATAGACTGGGCCCACCTTCTTATTTCATCACTTTTACGTGTAATCCGAATTGGCCCGAAATTAAACAATCGACACCTCCGGGACAACGTGCCAATCCTCTTATTTGTGCTCGAATTTTCAATTTACGTTTAACAGCACTGATTCGCGATTTGCGTTCCGGCCTTTGGTTTGGTAAAGTCGAGTATTTGACATATGTAATTGAATTTCAAAAGAGAGGACTACCACACGCCCACATTTGCTTTAGAGTAGAAGGCGGGGGTCCTGCTCAAAATTTAGATATAGATAAAGTATGCCGTGCTGACATACCCGACGAGTCAGAAGCTGATGGCAGGTTACGTAAAGCCGTTCTTGATCACATGATTCACGGACCGTGTGGTCCTGAAAGAGATAATCTGCCATGCTACGACAAAGAAAAACGAAAGTGTAGTAAACGTTTCCCAAAACGCGAAACTGATGTCACCTTCTGTGATGAGAAAGGTTTCATACAGTTGCGACGTGACAGTTGGAACGAAGGTGTCATTAAATACCGCAATAAAGAATTTCAAATAAACGACTTGTGGGTCGTCCCATACAATGCTGCTCTTTTGTTAAAGTATGACGCCCACATCAACGTGGAAATTTCCTCGCAACGCAGTGTAATCAAATATTTATTTAAATATATGACCAAGGGCCCTGATGAGGCGCGTGTTGCTGTTGTTGTCGAAAAAAATAATGAAATTGAAGAATACGTGACAAAAAGATACATTGGGTCGAGCGACGCAGCCTGGAGGGTACTAGAATTTGACGTCACTGCCCGTGAACCTAACGTAAAACAATTATCGGTCCACTTAAACAATCAACAAACTATTTATTTTAGGCCTAACCGTGTTAATGACGCGGTCAACCGTGGTGGTTCTGATTTGATCACATACTTTAATCGGCCATCTGGTGAAGAATTCGACATTCTGTCATATGTAGATTTTTATGAAAAATTTATTGTACACCCAAAACGTCCTTCCACTAAACAGGTTCAAATTTATGAATGTACAAATGGTAAATTCATTACACCGCGCCAAAGGGGTGAAATGGTCGCGCGTTTGTTTTGGGTCGCGCCTAACAGAGGTGAACAATTTTACCTGCGAATACTTTTGAATTCCTTTCCGTGCCGCAGTTATGCGGATCACTTGAATCTTGGCGGTCCTGATTGTACCACTTTCCAAGAAGCCGCTAAAGCTGTAGGACTCGCTGATGATGAAATCGAGTACGAAAAAGCGATGCTGGAAGCATCAACATTTTTCACAGGTTTTCGACTACGTAGATTTTTCGTGCTTCTGGCAGTTAATGGTGCACCTGTTGCATCGCTATGGAACACGTTTAAAAATCACCTTAGTGAAGATTTTTTGCATAGATTGCCAAACGAGGAAGAAAAGGCGCACAAATTATGTCTGATAGAAATCAACAGATTTTTGCGTAAACATGGGTCCACACTTTTACAACACGGTCTTCCCGAAGTTCAGGACGATACAACTGAATTAGGTAGAGAACGTGTAGAATACAGTTTAGATGGTCAGAAATCATTTGTTGCTGAATGGCTGTCGAAGCTGTCATCAGACCAACGTACTGTATTTGACTATATCGATCGACTTTGCGTAGATACAAATTATCGCGAAACGAATCCGAGCGCAATATTCATTGACGGCCCCGCAGGTACAGGTAAAACGTTACTGTTGAATGTTATTACTGCTCACGTGCGTGGTAATATGAAGGGAGTTGTTTTGTGTACCGCAAGTTCGGCAATTGCAGCTCAAAACTATGAAGGTGGTATTACAGCACACTCAATGTTTAAGTACCCATTACATATTGTGGACGACTGTGGTTACTGGAACATTACGAATAAGACTCAACGTGCTGAATTAATATTCCACGCTGATGTTATAATTTATGATGAAGCGCCAATGGCTCACAAATATTTAATCCATCTGTTGGATAGATCGCTGCGTGATTTGATGAATTCAAGTAAAATGTTCGGTGGAAAAATTATCATATTTGCAGGCGACTTTCGGCAGATCCCTCCCGTTGTTCCGAATGCTAGATCTAATTCTGATATTTTGAACAGTTCAGTTAAAACTTCCACAATATGGGAAAATTTAAAAAAATTCTCTTTACTGACCTCACAAAGATGTAAAGACGACCCCGAATATGCAAGTTTCTTGCTAAAGTTAGGTTCCAATGAAATATCTACGGAACCAATACAAATGGATAGAAGCGTTCTACGTTTAGTCTCCTTAAGGTCAGTAGAATTTGTTTCGGAATTAGACGAACTAATCGATTTTGTATTCCCATTTGCAGTTATTGATGAACCCGATGTTTGTGCACATAGAGCTATTTTATGTACCCGAAACGACGCAATGCGCTCAATCAATTCTACAATTTTAGAACGCGTGTCGGGAGAAATGCTTCACTTTTATGCCAACGATAAGGTAGAAAGTGAAAAAGCGGATCAGTTGTTCTTTGGGACCGACGCGTTGAATAGAATGCAACCGCAGGGTGTTCCAGAATTCGATCTCAAAATAAAAGAAGGATGCGTTTGTATGATCATTAGGAATTTGAGTTTTGCCGACGGTTTAGTCAACGGGACGAAAGTAATAGTTGTAGCGACATCTACACGTTTAATTACTGTACGCAAACCGGGTGGACTTGAAAATTATCTCATTCCACGTATTCTTTTCAAAGCACCGATAGATCGAAAAAGTCCGTTTGAAATGTGTCGACGCCAATTTCCACTTCAGGTTTGCTACGCAATGACAATACACAAAAGTCAAGGGCAGACTATTTCTCGTGTGGGTGTCGATCTTAGGTCGGACGTTTTCAGCCACGGACAGTTGTATGTGGCATTAGGGCGCGTGCGCGAAAGACGAAATATAAAAATTTTACTGCACGCAGATCGCGTTCTAAACGGTAATCCTTATGCAAACAATGTAGTCATACCTGATCTGCTACGATAAAATAATAATAATTCAATTGTTATTATATCATTTTGTTTATCTACAAACATCTCATGGGTTTGCACAATATATTCATAGAGATGAATGTGTAAAAAATATAAGTACCTACCTAATAAAAATCTATTGGCGTAAGAAATTCTCATCCTCAACCGCATGAATCAAGTGCCTCGCACCATATGTCTACGGACATTATGTAGCTGCTAGAGCGCACATTGTAAGTATCTATTGGCCTACGGAATTCTCATACTCAACCGCATTAGTCAAGTGACTCACACCATATAGTTTACCGTGGACATATTGAGCTGATATAGCTTATTGCGATTTTCTGATTCAAGCCTTAATAGTTACTTACAGTAGAGAAATTCTGCACATTCGTGTATACATTTATAGACGAATGTGTAAGAAATATAAATATACTCGAGATCTAAAAAGCCACTTTTGTGATCGCATCCCTTTATTTAAAAAATAATTAATTGAAAACGTAAGCATTTTTATGATATTTCGGCAGTACTTAGATATGCATTTAAAAAAAAAATTCAAAAATTTATAATAATTTCATAATTATTATAAAGTGTATATTAAAAAAAAATGTTTTTATTTACAACCTATAATAACATTGTCAAGTTACATTCTATCATTCTTTATATCTGTCAAAAGGGGCTTTTTAGATCTCAAGGAGTATAATAAAAATCTATTGCCGTAAGGAATTTTCATCCTTAACTGCAGTAGTCAAATGCCTCGCACCATATAGTCTACGGACATTATGTAGCTGCTAGAGAGCACATGCGTTGTTATTAAGAATTTCTGATAAAGCCTTATTACTTACTATAGAGAAAATGCCAATTTTCAGCACATTCATTTATAATTAATATTTTTATAAAGTAAAAAAGCTTATAGTTACTCAGAGAACGTAGATCGTGGACTATAACAATATTGCTTTTTAGGTAGGTATTAGTATCAAAATACCTTGAAAACAATATTGTGACACCACGTTAAAAAAAATGAGTCGGAGTTATACCTCTTGGGTGGCATGGAAACTAACTCATCTATTTTGTAAGTAATCCAAATTTGTGTAAATCGTTAGAAACAGTACTCTGGTTGTAAATAATTTGGAAACAATAAAGTAGCAATGTACATATATATTTATATAAATGTAGTTAGATAGATATAGATAAAATAATGTAGTTAGAGTAGTTAGTTGAGGTATAGTACGCGCAAATCTTTATGAGCCCTCGAACTCTCTCCCTCTAGCATCTATAATAGTACGCTTATTATAGGTGCTATAGGCAGAGAGATACAGAGTTCAGAGCTCAGTTCAGGGCTCGTAAAGATTTGCGAGTAGTATACCTACGTAAGAGCTTAGGCATCTTTTACGAATGATGACCATCAGTTTAATTGGAATTTGTTATATTTGTGAAATGTTTTAGAAAATGAATGAGCGTCGCAGATGTACAAGTTGTTTTTGGAGCATCATCAAGACCTTGGTCTTAGACGAGTTAGGTCTAAAGAGCGTGTCTCTGCCGAGATTCACGCAGAAGGGCCTGCCCGCCCGATTTATAAACATGTTCAAGCTCGCTGCAATTGTTCAGACTTAGACAGGTGTACCCAAAAGGTAATACAAATACTTTTCATAAAAAATTATCATCTGACACAAAAAAAACTAAACGAAAATCGGTTCATCCGTTTGGGAGCTACGATACCACAGACAGACACGTTAAACTTATAACATCCCTCTTTTGTGTCGGGGGTCAAAAATAATCAGTTGTTTTTATCAATATGACTGTCATAATAAAATCTCTACTTTCAATTAAAAATAATGAATAGATATAATAAAATTATTAGGGACCAATAACTTAAATGTAATTTTTTGCTATTTGATGTGGTTCTCATGATGGTTTTAAGACATTTGTTTGTATTCTTCAGTAATGTGGACTGCCACTTTGTATTCTTGGTCTTCATTTAACTTTTATTGTTTCAGTAAATTGTCTACAACTAAATCACCCACAATTGCTATGGGCAGTGAAATTTGGTACTATATGAGGAACTAGAGAAGATAATGAAGATATAATTTTATAGTTATTTTTAACATTCAATGTACCTACATTTATATACAGCTACTATATTTATCTAGCTGTGTTCCACAATACTACAATAAATTGAATTGAAATGGGATCTCTTTCCCGGGTTGTCATCCTTGATTTTATATGAATAAAACTATGTTATTTATATAATTGTTATAAATTTTTATTTAACCTTACTTTACTAAGTTAAAACACCTATACATCGCTCAAGAACACTCCTGGCAGTCAAGTGAAGGTCTTGGTGGTACTCTTTAGGAGTGTCTGGTCCCAGGTCCGAGATGGGTATCATCATATTAGGTCTCAATGGATGAGTCTCACACACTCACACTCAATAATAATAGTAAGTAACTAAGGGCCGTATTAATAAACCAATCTCAGTTCTGAGTAGGCTCTTAAGTAACCACATAAGATGCTGGAACTATATAGTCCAGCATCTTGTGGTTACTTAAGAGCCTACTCAGACTACCTACTAATTTCATGTAAGCCAGATACCTAAATACTCATTGAAGAAAATGAAAGACTAAATATTTTAATACAAATTTTTTTTTTTTAAATATTCTTCTTCGTCCATGTCGATCTGTGGGATAAATAATGAATAATGAACATAAGATCATCATAATATTATTATTAATATTTTATTTATTATTTAATATCATCATCTGCCTGGCCTTTATCCCAACCACGTTGGGGTCGGCTTCAGTCTAACCAGATGCGGCTGAGTAACAGTATTTTATACGGAGCAACTGCCATCTGACCTCCGACACACAATTACTGGGAGACACTGATACCCTAAAGTTAGACCGGTTGTCAGACTTTTTGGGTTGCTGACTTCCGTAACGACTGTCAAAGATATTCGTATGACAACCGGGACCAACTGCTTAACGTGCTATCCAAGGCACGGAGGGGTCTCGATGATCGAAGAAATGGTCACCCATCCAGGGACTGACCGCGGCAACCGCAGCTTAACCTCGCTGATCGACTGATCTGCGCGGTAGCTATGTAGTTACGAGCCCTTCCTCTTATTATTATTAATAATATCCTTTGTTTTATTATATATTATACATACAAATATGTCTTATTTATATACATTATTACACGCTGCCACTACTGTGATATGTGTAAAGGCCCTCACATCAAAATCGTCTGCGAGCGGTGCGGGTGACGCGGGCCCGGGCGGCGGCATGGGGGGCGCGGGTACCGCGACCGGCGTGGGGGGCGCGGGTACCGCTGCCGGCGTGGGGGGCGCGGGTACCGCGGCCGGCGTGGGGGGCGCGGGTACCGCGGCCGGCGTGGGGGGCGCGGGTACCGCGGCCGGCGTGGGGGGCGCCGTGGGAATGCGGCGCGAATCGCGCCCGCGCCCGCGCCCGCGCCCGCGCCCTCGCCCGCGACCTCGCCCGCGTCCGCGGCCGCGCCCACTCCACCCTCCACTTTTTCTATGTAAATAAAAATATGAAAGGAATATAAACTTGACAGTAGATATAAAAACCAAAATCTTTTATATTCATTAATTTTGTAAATTGGCAAGGAATAAAGTTGCAGGACAAAGGCCTCTCCTTCCTTCTTCCACTCATCCAGGTTTATTTAGCCGAGATAGATGTAGGCACAGACAAATCTGTGGATGTAGGTATTCATGGTCATATTCAATCGCCACACCTTCTATATCGATTCTATGCGCTGTGCTATTTGTCATGAGATTGGTCTTTGCCATTTTATCCGAAGTCCGACTTGCCTTATTTACATTGGGGAGACAAAATAAATTATTAATTAATAAAATACTTACATGATAACAAATCTGCAGTTAATTTTCATTTTAATTTTTCTAGAAAATTGATGTCTTTTGTCTTGATGCTTTTGTCTTGAACTTTTTGGTGTTTTTTTTTTGTTTATAACCTGCCAGTATTTTTTATTTATTATTATACTCCTTGCTAGGTTGCCATTTTTCGAGTACGCTCACCATTTGGCAAGCTCCACCTAAGACCACCTCGCGGGCCGCTCGCGGCCCGCGCACCGCGCGACCTCTAGTTGACTATAATATAAGGTCTTATTTTAATAATCCAAAATATTTTAGGTGGTAAATCTATAGGTTACAAAGACTCTTTTTAGCAAAAAAATATTAAAATAATATCAACATTTTTTTATACGTTTTCAAAATTTATTAAAATAATTGATGTTTCCGTTTGCATAAAACCTTCATTCCTCTATGATTGTGAATGGCACTAAGGTCATGAACTCGATCACATGACTGGCGGCTCGGCTGCAGTACTCTCACACACACACACATCGCGTCGCCGCCCGGTCAATGCCTACTTAATTCATAAATTAAGACATTCTAACGATTAATCTACTGCAACTACTATGTGATTCTAATTTCCCATCACATTTTATCAGGCCTTGGACTGGAATAATTTAATTTAATTACCTACCTACCTATCGTATTACATTACTACGCAGGTACCTACTTTTTAAGCCCCGTTAGGACTGCCGATTTTGCAGGTTTGCTTGCATAGTAGGTACTTACACATAGGTTACGTATCTACGCTTTCATATTAGGTACCGTAACAATAACTTGGCATGTTTAGAAGTTTGAATCAGTCTTATTTACTATGATTTGAAATGTACACACTTACCTAATAATAGTTTTTTTATCTACACAAATTGTTGGACATAATCCACCCTGCTGTTGGACACAGAGGCTGGCACGCTGTACAACATGCCGTACGCGCACTGGAGTGTCACTGTCACTAGTCATAATTCACACACATAGACATAATTCACAGCTCCGAGAATGGTATGCAGGTCTGGTCTTCTCCCGTGGCGCATTTTACCGATTTCAGCGTCGTGCGTGACTCGTGCCGTGCGCGAACTCAGATACAACTACAAACGATGTTGCCGCCGCGCCGCGCGCCCGCCGTGCCGCCCCGCGCCGCGCGCCCACCCGCGCCGCCCTGCGTCACGTGTAACGAAGAGCGGCAACGGCGCGAATGGGCGGCGCGTGCGGCGACGAGTGGCAACAGAGCGCTTGATTTTCGGTTACGATCATTCAATACATTCATAATATCGCGCTTACCGCTAAGCGCTGGCGCCGCCACCCGCCTTCAATGAACATAGTACTACCTACGTAGTAACCGCCGTGGATGGATGTTGAAAATAATACAGAGCCAGTAAATTTATTATTAGTAAACTATTTAAAAAAAATATTTTTTAATATCAGTAAAACACATACTTGATTAATTTGATATTTGTAATGAATTCTATACCATTCATAGAGCCTAGGTTTAAAATATTTTGGATTATTAAAGTAAGACCTTATATACAACCTGTAACAGAATAAACGCAAGACCTGAAAGTTGTTTGTTCAGAATCGGCTTCTGAATCGATTTCCATCATAATTTATATATGTTAATTTTTCCCTAAAAAATCTTTTATTTATCTTAAATTAGAACCACCGCGTCGTAACAAGTTAATAAAATCTTTGCTTTAAGAAAATTTAAGCCTTATTCCAAAGTAATAAAGCCTTCTTGAATGCACGAGCGAATTTGTAGTTCGTTCATAGATATCCATACACACACGTAAATAATATCAATGCATTTTACATTTGAGGTAGTGTGCATTAAATAAAATAGTTAATTTAAGGAAATTTAACCCTTATTACCAACCAATAAGGCTTATTTAAATGCACGACAGAATTTGTAGTTCGCATTTCACAAAGTTTTGTTGAGAAATGCCAAAATGTTTTTTGCAATAGTAAGAATAATGTGAAAGAGCGAGATGCATTCTTCTTCTTCTTCTTCTTTCGATATGGCTATTGAGCCGATGTCGATTTACCAGCTACCCCTTTGACGTTTGACTTTGACATGTTTCAGTGGTTGTGTTTCGTTGTTGTTGTCACATTTTATTGTTTACGCGCGCGATGGCTTTCCGTTATACCAATATCCAGTACACGGAGATGGTGAGGACACTGGCTCGTTGTGACGATAATGTCGAGTTAGCTTGTCGAGTGATGAATGAACGATATGGCACCAGAGTGAGCGCCAGGACGATGCTAAGTGCAACTCAGCGTCTGAGGGACTCCGGGACGTTTCGTCCTAACACGGCCTTGGATAGAGGGACAAATGTGCGCAGTACTCGTTTGCAAGCAAACATTCTCGATTATTTCGACGAGCATCCAGAGAGTAGCACGAGAGAGGCAGCGCCATTGTTCGACTGCAGTCACATGTACGTGTGGCGAACATTACATGCTGATGGAGAACACCCGTTCCACCTACGACGTTGTCAGGAGCTAACGCCGAGCGACTACTTGCCACGTCTAGAGTTTTGTAGATGGGTGTTGGAGAACTGGCAACAAAATATTATTTGGACCGACGAGAGTACATTCACTCGTGTTGGGATGTACAACCAACATAATCAACATTTGTGGAGGCACGAGAATCCACATGCATGCCGTGTGGATTCATTCCAGCACAGATTCTCTGTAAACGTGTGGGCGGGCGTCATCGGTACACACGTACTCGGCCCCGTTTTTCTACCGAGGTTGACTGGAGATACCTACCTACAGTTCTTGCAGGAGACATTGCCGGTGTTATTAGACGACGTCCCTCTCGTACTTTTACGACAAGTCTTTTACCAACACGATGGTGCTCCCGCGCATTTCACGTGGACCGTTCGACGGCATCTTGATGCGGAATATGGCACGCGTTGGATTGGTCGTGGGGGACCTGTACAGTGGCCTCCCAGATCGGCTGACCTAACGCCGTTTGACTTTTATTTGTGGGGTCGAATAAAATCCCTTGTGTATGTAAACGAGGCAACAAGTGTCGATGACCTCAAACAAAAAATCGAACACGCATTTGTGATAGTGAAAAATGACACTGAGGTTCTTAGCAAACTAAAATTAAATTTAAGAAAGCGTGCTACAAAGTGCATCGAACAAGGCGGTGGTCATTTTGAAAGTTTAATGAAAATGGGACGAAGAAGTAGTGTAAATTAGTGTAAATTCTATTGCCGTAAGGAATTTTCATCCTTAACTGCAGTAGTCAAATGCCTCGCACCATATAGTCTACGGACATTATGTAGCTGCTAGAGAGCACATGCGTTGTTATTAAGAATTTCTGATAAAGCCTTATTACTTACTATAGAGAAAATGCCAATTTTCAGCACATTCATTTATAATTAATATTTTTATAAAGTAAAAAAGCTTATAGTTACTCAGAGAACGTAGATCGTGGACTATAACAATATTGCTTTTTAGGTAGGTATTAGTATCAAAATACCTTGAAAACAATATTGTGACACCACGTTAAAAAAAATGAGTCGGAGTTATACCTCTTGGGTGGCATGGAAACTAACTCATCTATTTTGTAAGTAATCCAAATTTGTGTAAATCGTTAGAAACAGTACTCTGGTTGTAAATAATTTGGAAACAATAAAGTAGCAATGTACATATATTTATATAAATGTAGTTAGATAGATATAGATAAAATAATGTAGTTAGAGTAGTTAGTTGAGGTATAGTACGCGCAAATCTTTATGAGCCCTCGAACTCTCTCCCTCTAGCATCTATAATAGTACGCTTATTATAGGTGCTATAGGCAGAGAGATACAGAGTTCAGAGCTCAGTTCAGGGCTCGTAAAGATTTGCGAGTAGTATACCTACGTAAGAGCTTAGGCATCTTTTACGAATGATGACCATCAGTTTAAGGCGCGTCAGTGAGGTAACGAATTTGTCGATTTCGCTTCCTCCACCCGCGCAACCCGCGCGACCCCCTGTAATATTACGGAAACCGCTCGGAGCATGTCAACGCGAGCATCGCGCCAGACACTAAAAAACTATATAATAAATAGAGGTGGCAATGTAAAATATATATTTGTAGATTGTTTCACTTATAGGTCTATATAGTAACAGAGTTACTACTAGAAAATTAATACCAATAACAGTGGTACAATCACTACAATGATGAATGATTTTATAAAAAAGGGAAATAAAAAAATTATGCTTCGTCAACGAGCTTCCGAGCAAAAAATGCCCATTACACTTGCCGAGTTGTTAGATGATTTGGTATTAACTAATTATAACTTGCTCTTTTATTTGAAGAATTGCTTGATTCATTTAATATTCACTCATATAAATATATCACGATTATTAGATATTAATACCTAGCATTAAAAAAAGTAAAAACCGACTTCAAAAACTAAACAGTGTAAATAATTTTCTTAAATTCTTCAATGCACCTAGCTTGGCAGTGGCAACGACTTCAGAAGCTGATAAGTTTTTTAAGAAAATTATATGTATTATACTTTTTAGTTTTTTGAAGTCGGTTTATACTATGTTTTAACGTTTATTTTATATTTCTATTTTGAGTGGCTTAAACAATTCATAATCATGCGAGTACAGAAATCGCAAGTGACATGCTGTTATTCATTCAAGAGTTCCATTGTATATCTCCGAAGTTCTTCATCAAATCTTCAACAAATTTAAATGCCATCTTGAGAGTACCCTTTGAAATAAAAAAAGAATTTTCAAAATCGGTATGCAATTGGCGGAGTAATAGCGTAACAAACATACAAAAAAAAACATACAGTCGAATTGAGAATTTTGTTTTTTGGAAGTCGATTAAAAATGGGAATAGCAGTGTTGGTGAATAGTAATATATAAAGTATAGTCGATAAGAATTAAAACAAAACTAGGTTGGAGTATTTATTATTATATATAGTAAAGGAATAGTATAAAGAAAAACAACAGTAGGACGGCGCCTTTGATCTCGCCGACAACGTCAAGACAGTGTGGCGATAGTGCATGGAGGCTAGGGTTGTTACAAGTAGTGTAGTGGTTTTCTACGCTACGTGCCGCGGGTTCGATACGCGCACGGAACAAATATTAGTTTGGGTGTGTGTGCATGTAAGATAATGTCTGTAAACTCTACCCACGATACAGGAGAAATCCTAGTGAGGGACAATGTTACATTAAAAAAAAAAAAAAAAAAATGATCAACATCGTCATAAACATATTATTACTTACTATTTTAAACGTTGATTATGACAAATTATCAATTCATTAATAGAAGGTAGCTCTGAATTTTGGTCACGTAGTCACGTGGTCACGGTTTATATGAATAGACCTCACCAAAACATGAAGTTTGAATACCAACATGATGGGACTGCGTCCCATAGTTTGGGAGATATAAACTTTCAAAGTTTTAGTCACGTGGTCACATAGATCTCACCAAAACATGAAGTTTGAATACCAACATGATGGGACTCCGTCCCATAGTTTAGAGCTTTCAAACATTCGGTCACGTTCACGTGGTCACATACTGAATTTGAATTTATGTTTATAGAAAACATCAAAAAGATGGTCTCTATATTTTTAGACAAAGTCTATTTTAGAAGATGAAACACGATTTGTATTGACTTGACAGATAAAGTGACAGATCAGTAGACTCTATATCTGATTTTACTAAAATAATAATATTTCAAATATGTACTCAAAAAAAATCTAAATATGTTTATAGAAGTACATGCCATACTACTGAGGCAAGTTATATAGGTTGCCCCCTCTACACAATATTGTGTCTAGAGAGCAAAATAAATTCTGAATTTATAAATAGAACGCGATAGCCTCGATCGACACGGGTATCACGTCCGAGAGCCAGCGGCAGACTGCCGCCCGTCGCCCGAACACGACCCTTCAGCTGAAAATTGGCACAGATTTACGTTTAAATTCAAGGAAAAATTGAAAAATGACATTTTTTTAAATGTTAAACGTTGGACTTATAAATAAAAGAATTATTTATCTATTGCTGCAAATCAGAAATAAATTAAGCTTCAAGTTCTGAAGAAGATGAAGGTTTAAATTCTGATTTAGGTGTTTTATAATCGCCAATTACTATAGTATAATCTACTTAAAAAATATATTTGAAACGTTGGATTTGAAGTAGAGATCTTGAACTTTAAGACTGTATTTTTATTTTATTTGTATATGGTATAATTGCGGAGGAGATGGCGATGTAAAACGGCGTTTTGGTCAGGGTACTGCCTTAATTGGAATTTGTTATATTTGTGAAATGTTTTAGAAAATGAATGAGCGTCGCAGATGTACAAGTTGTTTTTGGAGCATCATCAAGACCTTGGTCTTAGACGAGTTAGGTCTAAAGAGCGTGTCTCTGCCGAGATTCACGCAGAAGGGCCTGCCCGCCCGATTTATAAACATGTTCAAGCTCGCTGCAATTGTTCAGACTTAGACAGGTGTACCCAAAAGGTAATACAAATACTTTTCATAAAAAATTATCATCTGACACAAAAAAAACTAAACGAAAATCGGTTCATCCGTTTGGGAGCTACGATACCACAGACAGACACGTTAAACTTATAACATCCCTCTTTTGTGTCGGGGGTCAAAAATAATCAGTTGTTTTTATCAATATGACTGTCATAATAAAATCTCTACTTTCAATTAAAAATAATGAATAGATATAATAAAATTATTAGGGACCAATAACTTAAATGTAATTTTTTGCTATTTGATGTGGTTCTCATGATGGTTTTAAGACATTTGTTTGTATTCTTCAGTAATGTGGACTGCCACTTTGTATTCTTGGTCTTCATTTAACTTTTATTGTTTCAGTAAATTGTCTACAACTAAATCACCCACAATTGCTATGGGCAGTGAAATTTGGTACTATATGAGGAACTAGAGAAGATAATGAAGATATAATTTTATAGTTATTTTTAACATTCAATGTACCTACATTTATATACAGCTACTATATTTATCTAGCTGTGTTCCACAATACTACAATAAATTGAATTGAAATGGGATCTCTTTCCCGGGTTGTCATCCTTGATTTTATATGAATAAAACTATGTTATTTATATAATTGTTATAAATTTTTATTTAACCTTACTTTACTAAGTTAAAACACCTATACATCGCTCAAGAACACTCCTGGCAGTCAAGTGAAGGTCTTGGTGGTACTCTTTAGGAGTGTCTGGTCCCAGGTCCGAGATGGGTATCATCATATTAGGTCTCAATGGATGAGTCTCACACACTCACACTCAATAATAATAGTAAGTAACTAAGGGCCGTATTAATAAACCAATCTCAGTTCTGAGTAGGCTCTTAAGTAACCACATAAGATGCTGGAACTATATAGTCCAGCATCTTGTGGTTACTTAAGAGCCTACTCAGACTACCTACTAATTTCATGTAAACCAGATACCTAAATACTCATTGAAGAAAATGAAAGACTAAATATTTTAATACAAATTTATTTTTTTAAAATATTCTTCTTCGTCCATGTCGATCTGTGGGATAAATAATGAATAATGAACTTATGATCATCATAATATTATTATTAATATTTTATTTATTATTTAATATCATCATCTGCCTGGCCTTTATCCCAACCACGTTGGGGTCGGCTTCAGTCTAACCAGATGCGGCTGAGTAACAGTATTTTATACGGAGCAACTGCCATCTGACCTCCGACACACAATTACTGGGAGACACTGATACCCTAAGGTTAGACCGGTTGTCAGACTTTTTGGGTTGCTGACTTCCGTAACGACTGTCAAAGATATTCGTATGACAACCGGGACCAACTGCTTAACGTGCTATCCGAGGCACGGAGGGGTCTCGATGTTCGAAGAAATGGTCACCCATCCAGGGACTGACCGCGGCAACCGCAGCTTAACCTCGCTGATCGACTGATCTGCGCGGTAGCTATGTAGCTACGAGCCCCTCCTCTTATTATTACCTAATATCCTTTGTTTTATTATATTATATATTATACATACAAATAAACAATGTCTTATTTTTATACATTATTACACGCTGCCACTACTGTGATATGTGTAAAGGCCCTCACATCGAACTCATTTTGGAGCGGTGCGGGCCCGGGCGGCGGCGTGGGGGCCGCGGGTACCGCGGCCGGCGTGGGGGCCGCGGTTACCGCGGCCGGCGTGGGGGGCGTGGGTACCGCGTGCGGCGCCGCGGGAATGCGGCGCGAATCGCGCACGCGCCCGCGCCCGCGCCCGCGCCCGCGCCCGCGCCCGCGCCCGCGCCCGCGCCCTCGCCCGCGACCTCGCCCGCGCCCGCGGCCGCGCCCATTCCACCCTCCACTTTGTCTATGTAAATAAAAATATGAAAGGAATATAAACTTGACAGTAGATATAAAAACCAAAATCTTTTATATTCATTAATTTTGTAAATTGGCAAGGAATAAAGTTGCAGGACAAAGACCTCTCCTTCCTTCTTCCACTCATCCAGGTTTATTTAGCCGAGATAGATGTAGGCACAGACAAATCTGTGGATGTAGGTATTCATGGTCATATTCAATCGCCACACCTTCTATATCGATTCTATGCGCTGTGCTATTTGTCATGAGATTGGTCTTTGCCATTTTATCCGAAGTCCGACTTGCCTTATTTACATCGGGGAGACAAAATAAATTATTAATTAATAAAATACTTACATGATAACAAATTTGCAATTTATTTGCATTTTTCTTAAGAAAATTGATGTCTTTTGTCTTGATGCTTTTGTCTTGAATTTTTTGGTGTTTTTTTTTTGTTTATAACCTGCCAGTATTTTTTATTTATTATTATACTCCTTGCTAGGTTGCCATTTTTCGAGTACGCTCACCATTTGGCAAGCTCCACCTAAGACCACCTCGCGGGCCGCTCGCGGCCCGCGCACCGCGCAACCTCTAGTTTTTTTACTTATATAAAGCTCGATTACCACTGACTGACTGACTCACTGACTGATTGACATAATTGTTCTCCCAGAAGGAGCCGTGGGGGGTAAAAGTCATGTATGAGGGTCGTATAGAAGGGGGTCCAGTGAGTCCGGGAAAAATCCGAAATGACCTGAAAGTGGAACCCTGACCGGAACTGCCCTACGGATCTCGAAAATTACAAGTTGCACACCCATAGTGCTGGAACTAAAAATGTCAAGAACCCTGGGCCGTTTGACGAGCCGGTGAAAAAAAGATGGCGTCCATACAAAAAAAGATGGCGGCCATACAAAATTGAAACGCTCACCGTTCCGAAACCGTTGGAGATAGCGGGGGGGTGCTCGACCAAATGTCATAGAGGACGACGGGGGCTTTTCGGTGGGGGTCATAAAAATCCAAGATGGCGGATTCAAAATGGCGGCCATAAAAAAATATGGTCCGAGCCGGCTGAAAATTGGCGTCGGGGGGTTTTCGGGGGCACCGATTCATAATCCGGGATCAATATTTTTTTTCCGCCATTTTTCAATATGGCCGCCATACAAGTGTTCATTTCGGATTTTTACCCAATTGATCTCCCAGAAGGAGCCGTGGGGGGTAAAAGTGATGTATGAGGGTCGTATAGACGGGGGTCCAGTGACTTCAGGAAAAGTCCGAAATGACCTGAAAGTGGAACGCTGACCGGAACTGCCCTACGGATCTCGAAAATGAGAAGTTGCACACCCATAGTGCCGGAACTAAAAATGTCAAGGACCTTGGGACAATTGACGAGCCGGTGAAAAAAAGATGGCTTCCATACAAAAAAAATGGCGGCCATACAAAATTGAAACGCTCACCGTTCCGAAACCGTTGGAGATAGCGGGGGGGTGCTCGAACCATTTTCATAGAGGATGGAGGGGGCTTTCCGGTGGTGGTCATAAAAATCCAAGATGGCGGATCCAAAATGGCGGCCGAAAAATAAGTTGCTCCGAGCTGGCTGAAAATTGGCGTCCGGGGGTTTTCGGGGACACCGATTCATAATCCGTGGTCGACTTTTATTTTCCGCCATTTTTCAATATGGCCGCCATACAAACGCATCTTTTGGAGCAATTGGTCTCCCAGAAGGATCCGTGGGGGGTAAAAGTATTGTATGGGAGTCGTATAGAGGGGGGTCCTGTGAGTTTAGGAAAAGTCCGAAATGACCTGAAAGTGGAACGCTGACCGGAACTGCCCTACGGAACTCGAAAGTTACAAGTCGCACACCCATACTGCCGGAACTAAAAATGTCGAGGACCCTGGGTCGATCGACGAGCCGGTGAAGAAAAGATGGCTTCCATACAAAAAAAGATGGCGGCCATACAAAAGTGTTCATTTTGGTTTTTCACTCAATTGTTCTCCCAGAAGGAGCCGTCGGGGGTAAACGTCATGTTTGGGAGTCGTATAGAAGGGGGTCCTATGAGTTCAGGAAAGTCCGAAATGACCTGAAAGTGGAACGCTGACCGGAACTGCCCTACGGATCTCGAAAATGAGAAGTCGCACACCCATACTGCCGGAACTAAAAATCTCGAGTACCTTGGGATGATTGACGAGCCGGTGATAAAAAGATGGCTTCCATACAAAAAAAGATGGCCGCCATACAAGTGTTCATTTTGGATTTTCACTCAATTGTTCTCCCAGAAGGAGCCTTCGGTGGTAAAACTCATGTATAGAATTCGTATAGAAGGGGGTCCTATAAGTTCAGGAAAAGTCGGAAATGACATGAAAGTGGAACGCTGACCGGAACTGCCCTACGGATCTCGAAAATTACAAGTCGCAATGCTATACCGCCCCAACTAAAAATGTTAAGGACCCTGGGCCGTTTGACGAACCGGTGAAAAAAAGATGGCTTCCATACAAAAAAAGATGGCGGCCATACAAGTGTTCATTTTGGATGTTCACACAATTATTCTCATAGAAGGAGCCGTGGGAGGTTAAAGTTATGTATGGGAGTTATATAGGGAAGGGTCCAGTGAGTTTAGGAAAAATCCGAAATAACCTGAAAGTGGAACCGTGACCAGAACTGCCCTACGGATCTCGAAAACTACAAGTTGCAGACGCACGGTGCCGGAACTAAAAATTTCGAGTACCGTGGGACGATTGACGAGCCGGTGAAAAAAAGATGGCTTCCATACAAAAGAACATGGCTGCCATACAGGTGTTCATTTTGGATTTTCACACAATTGTTCTCCCAGAAGGAGCCGTCGGGGGTAAAGGTCATGTATGGGAGTCGTATAGAGGGGTGCCCATTGAGTTTAGAAAAAGTCCGAAAAGACATGAAAGTGGAACGCTTACTGGAACTGCCCCACGGATCTCGAAAATGAGAAGTCGCACACCCATACTGCCCGAACTAAAAATGTGTAGGATCTTGGGTCGATTGACGAGCTGGTAAAAAAAATGGCTTTCATACAAAAAAACATGGCCGCCATATAAACGATACTTAACACGCTTTTATTAGCTTCACCTGTAAAATCTTGGAAGTTACATTTGACCCATTTCGCGGTTTCCGATTGAGGTGAGATTTTGCACACGTTAGGATGACAATGCAGTTAGATAACTGACGTCATTCTAAATCCAATATGGCGGACTACTTATGTATTATGCACTACCATGATATGGGTATCAAATGAAAGGGTTTGCTGAGAAGACTACGAAACTAAAATAACGTCACACTTAATTCAATATGGCGGACGCCCCAAGATGGTAGACAATTTTTTTTTATCTACCATCATGATATATATCAAATGAAAGGGTCTGCTGGGAAGAAAACGAAAACTAAAGTCAAAGTCGATGTCGATGTCGAAGTTAAAGTCAAAGTCAAAGTTTTTTAATACAATTAATTTATTACACTATTCCATACAAGTGTCCATTTTGGATTTTCACTCAATTGTTCTCCCAGAAGGAGCCTTCGGGGGTAAAACTGATGTATAGGAGTCGTATAGAAGGGGGTCCTATGAGTTCAGAAAAAGTCCGAAATGACCTGAAAGTGGAACGCTGACCGGAACTGCCCCACGGATCTCCAAAATGAGAAGTCGCACACCCGTACTGCCCGAACTAAAAATGTGTAGGACCTTGGGTCGATAGACGAGCTGGTAAAAAAAAGATGGCTTTCATACAAAAAAACATGGCTGCCATACAAACGCCTCTTAACACGCTTTTATTAACTTCACCTGTAACTATGTAAGAAAATTTTGGAAGTTTTTGACCCACTTCGCGGGTTCCGATTGAGGTGAGATTTTGCTCACACGTTTAGATAGGATGACAATGCATAGTTAGATAACCGACGTCATTCTAAATCCAATATGGCGGACTACTTATGTATTATGCACTACCATGATATGGGTATCAAATGAAAGGGTTTGCTGAGAAGAGTACGAAACTAAAATAACGTCACACTTAATTCAAAATGGCGGACGCCCCAAGATGGTAGACAAGATTTTCTTATCTACCAACCTGATATGGGTATCAAATGAAAGGGTCTGCTGGGAAGAAAACGAAAAATAAAGTCAAAGTGAAATTTGAATTCAAAGTAAAAGGCGATGTCAAAGTCAAAGTCAAAGTCAAAGCACTTTCCAAATCGGGTTTTTTTTTAAGTTAATTTAAGAGTACCACCACAACCTCCGCGGGCCGCCCGTGGCCCGCGCACCGCGCAAGCTCTGAGCTTTTTAAACCCTAACCGTTTCGAAACCGTTAGAGATAGAGTGGGAGTGCTTGACCAAATATCATCGAGGACGAGAGGGGCTTTTCGGTGGTCGTGATAAAAATCCAAGATGGCGGATTCAAAATGGCGGCTTACAAAAAATATGGTCCGATCTGGCTGAAAATTGGCGTCCTGAGGTTTTCGGGGGCACCGATTCATAATCCGGGACCAACTTTTTTTTCCGCCATTTTTCAATATGGCCGCCATACAAACGCATCTTTTGGAGCAATTGTTCTCCCAGAAGGAGTCATGGGGGGTAAAAGTCATGTGTGGGAGTCGTACAGAGAGAGGCCCAGTGAGAAATGACCTGAAAGTCGAACCCTGACTGGAACAGCCCTACGGATCTCGAAAACGGAAAGCCGCAGACCTATACTGCCAGAACTAAAAGTGTCAAGGACCTTGGGTGGATCGACGAACTGGTAAAAAATCATGGCTACTATACAAAAAAACATGGCCGCCATACAAGTGTTCATTTTTGGATTTTCACTCAATTGTTCTCCCGGAAGGAGCCGCGGGGGGTAAGTCATGTATGGGAGTCGTATAGAAGGGGGTCCTATGAGTTCAGGAAAAGTCCGAAATGACCTGAAAGTGGAACGCTGACCGGAACTGCCCTACGGATCTCGAAAATTACAAGTCGTCGACCTACAGTGCTTGAACTAAAAATGTCGAGTACCCTGGGACGATTGACGAGCCGGTGAAAAAAGATGGCTTCCATACAAAAAAATATGGCCGCCATACAAGTGTTCATTTTGGATTTTCGCCCAATTGTTCTCCCAAAAGGAGCCGTCAGGGGTAAAAGTTATATATGAGAGTCGTATAGAAGGCGGTCCTATGAGTCCAGGAAAAGTCCGAAATGGCTTGAAAGTGGAACGCTGACCGGAACTGCCCTACGGATCTCGAAAATTACAAGTCGCCGACCTACAGTGCTTGAACTAAAAGTGTCAAGGACCTTAGGTGGATCGACGAACTGGTAAAAAATCATGGCTACTATACAAAAAAACATGGCCGCCATACAAGTGTTCATTTTTGGATTTTCACTCAATTGTTCTCCCGGAAGGAGCCGCGGGGGGTAAAAGTGATGTATGGGAGACGTATAGAGGAAGGTCCAGGGAGTTCAGCAAAAAACCGAAATAACCTAAAAGTGGAACGCTGAAAGGAACTGCCCCACGGATCTCAAAAATGAAAAGTCGCACACCCATACGGCCCGAACTAAAAATGTCAAGGACCTTGGGTCGATCGACGAACTGCTGAAAAATCATGGCTACTATACAAAAAAACATGGCCGCCATACAAGTGTTCATTTTTGGATTTTCACTCAATTGTTCTCCCGGATGGAGCCGCGGGGGGTAAAAATGATGTATGGGAGACGTATAGAGGGAAGTCCTGGGAGTTCAGCAAAGAACCGAAATAACCTAAAAGTGGAACGCTGACTGGAACTGCCCCACGGATCTCGAAAATGAGAAGTCGCACACCCGTACTGCCCGAACTAAAAATGTGTAGGACCTTGGGTCGATTGAAGAGCTGGTAAAAGAAGGTCCAGTGAGTCCGGGAAAAATCCGAAATGACCTGAAAGTGGAACGCTGACCGGAACTGCCCTACGGATCTCGAAAATGGCAAGTCGCACACCCTTAGTGCCGGAACTAAAAATGTCAAGGACCCTGGGTGGATTGACGAGCCGGTGAAAAAAAGATGGCTTCCATACAAAAAAAGATGGCGGCCATACAAAATTGAAACGCTCACCGTTCCGAAACCGTTGGAGATAGCGGGGGGGTGCTCGACCAAATGTCATAGAGGACGACGGGGGCTTTCCGGTGGGGTTCATAAAAATCCAAGATGGCGGATTAAAAAGGGCGGCCAAAAAAAAAAATGGTCCGAGCCGGCTGAAAATTGGCGTCCAGGGGTTTTCAGGGGCACCGATTCATAATCCGGGATCTTTTTCTTTCCGCCATTTTTCAAGATGGCCGCCATACAAGTGTTCATTTTGGATTTTCACCCAATTGTTCTCCCAGAAGGAGCCATGGGGGGTAAAAGTCATGTATGGGAGTCGTATAGAGGGGGGTCCTGTGAGTTTAGGAAAAGTCTGAAATGACCTAAAAGTGGAGGGCTGACCGGAACTGCCCTACGGATCTCGAAAACGGAAAGCCGCAGACCTATACTGCCAGAATTAAAAATGTCAAGGACCTTGGGTCGATCGACGAACTGGTGAAAAATCATGGCTACTATACACAAAAACATGGCCGCCATACAAGTGTTCATTTTTGGATTTTCACTCAATTGTTCTCCCGGATGGAGCCGCGGGGGGTAAAAGTGATGTATGGGAGACGTATAGAGAGAAGTCCAGGGAGTTCAGCAAAAAACCGAAATAACCTAAAAGTGGAACGCTAACCGGAACTGCCCCACGGATCTCGAAAATGAGAAGTCGCACACCCATACTGCCCGAACTAAAAATGTGTAGGACCTTGGGTCGATTGACAAGCTGGTAAAAAAGATGGCTTTCATACAAAAAAACATGGCTGCCATACAAAATCAAATATCATATTTATTTTGCGTTATGTTACAAATCCCACCCAAAAAGCCCTCGCGGGCCGCTCGTGGCCCGCGCACCGCGCGACCTCTAGTCATCACTTCACTAATATATAAAGCTCGATTACCACTGACTGATTGACAGAATTGTTCTCCCAGATGGAGCCGTGGGGGGTACAAGTCATACATAAAGTCATAAACCTTGAGGTCCAGTGAGTCCGGGAAAAATCCGAAATGACCTGAAAGTGGAACGCTGACCGGAACTGCCCTACGGATCTCGAAAATTACAAGTCGCACACCCATACTGCTGGAACTAAAAATGTCGAGGACCCTGGGTCGATTGACGAGCCGGTGAAAAAAAGATGGCTTCCATACAAAAAAAGATGGCGGCCATACAAAATGGAAACGCTCACCGTTCCGAAACCGTTGGAGATAGCGGGGGGGTGCTCGACCAAATGTCATAGAGGACGACGGGGGCTTTCCGGTGGGGGTCATAAAAATCCAAGATGGCGGATTCAAAATGGCGGCCAAAAAAAAATATGGTCCGAGGCGGCTGAAATTTGGCGTCCGGGGGTTTTCGGGGGCACCGATTCATAATCCGGGATCAAATTTTTTTTTCCGCCATTTTTAAATATGGCCGCCATGGCGCAGACCTACAGTGCTGGAACTAAAAATGTCAAGGACCCTGGGCCGGTTGACGGTCCGGTGAAAAAAAGATGGCTTCCATACAAAAAAAATGGCGCCATACAAAATTGAAACGCTCACCGTTCCGAAATCTGTTAGGTGTTCAGGAACTAAATACCCTCGCAGGCCGCGAGTATGTATGTATGAATGTGTATATGTATCGTCAAAAAATGTAGAATTAGTAAGAATTTGTAGTTATTTTATCATATTTACTTTTACAGAAACATTTTAAATGTATGAAAATAACCCAACGAAGAGTTAATTCCGTTAGACACATGGAGATAGTATAATTATATACTTGTACTATTTCTATGGTTAGACATTTTATTAAAATTATATTGTTGGCCGCCATTGCAGTTGTCATGGACGTGTCATGGCGTTGTCATGGCAACCTTACTTTTTTGTACCAGTCTCACTTGTTGCCAGTCGAAGAAAAAATCAGAAAAAATAATATTTTTATCATTGATTATTGCCAGTCGAAGAAAAAATAATATTTTTTATCAATGATTATTTTCTAATTTATTTATGCATACATATACGTTCAGAAAAATGTCAATAACGCTCAGCCACCATGAACTACATACCAAAATCTCAAAATCTTCCAATTTGAATTTTGAATTTATATAATTAATTCATTTTCTTAAAGTTCAATTAATCGACGATAAAAAAAAAAATATTATTCAGGTACTTTTAAAAAAAATTGGGCGCATTTTTAAAATATTTAGCCAATCACATTTGTAATTTGGGCGGATTTTTTAAAATAGCATATTATATTCTTGGCTAAATATTCTAGCAACTTATAAATAATAAAATAATAATACGTATCTATCTAATATTTTATTCTTCCATTCTATATCATTTGCTTTCCATTCACTTATCTACATATCTGAACGACGGCTAAAAAAGAGGTCGTTGAAGGTTCCATACGCACAGCGGATCTTTGCGTGCGCGAAGTAAGTCCCTATGTGTGCGTAATGGCTACGTAATTTTTTAGCGAATGTTATTATGCTGGCGCCTCACATCGCTATTCGGTATTCGGGGTTTTATTCGCCGTTTATTCGGCTATATTCGTGTAGAAGTCCGAATAACTCGAACACACCGTCCACACATCGTCACGAACAGCGAATATGGCGAACATTCACGAATATTTTTGCTATATTCTTGAACGCAAAGATGGACCTGTTGACGGCAGCAGCGGCTTATTATTTTCTGTAAGAAGTATTAAAACTCCTAAGTTATATTATCTATGATAAACACGTCCGTCCATCCGATATACTATTGTAGTCTTTGCGTTCGTCGCTGTCGCGCACCACGCTCTACTGAGCAAGCCATGTGTGGACGGTATACGAACATATTCGGTATATTCGCAATCCTTTGATATGTGACCAAAAACCGACAACCCGGCGGATACGATGTTCGTGTATTCGCGTATTCGTCTTAATCGTGCAAATATAGGCAAATATAAGCGAATAGAGTGACTACACATCGTCGTATTTGGGCGAACAAGACGAATACGCGAACACGAGTAGCGATGTGAGGCGCCAGCATTAGATTGGTCGGGGTGCCACAAATGTTTGGTCTGCTACTGGTATTATTTTATTAGTCTATGGTTGGGCCATTTCTTGATTCATTGACTTGGTAACACTGCTTTCTGTGGCTTAAAGGACTTGTATCCAGGACCGTTAAAAAATTAAAAACGTTGAAAAAACATTTGAATTTTCTTCTTTCCTTCATTTTGTTTTCGTTTGGTTTTCGTGGACGGAGAAACCAAGATTTCAGACGATATCCGAAAATGATCGAATCCGATTCTTGTAAGTGATTGATTTATGTATGCATCAAAAAATCAGAAGTTTATTGAATTTTAATTACTTATAGATAATCCTGACGCTGGGGACGTCGTCGCCGCCGCCAGTGCTGCGAAATGCCAGCGCCGCCGTGCTGCTCATGACGCACTCCGTAAGTGATTGATTTCTATTCATTCATAATTAAATAATTCGTGTTAAGATAACCTACCTACACTGTAACGTACCTATATCTATAATAGGGAAATATGCTTTTGATATAAAATAAACCGGCCAAGTGCGAGTCTGACTCGCGCACGAAGGGTTCCGTACCATACCTACCATTATCTATAAAAACGGGGAAATAAAATCACGTTTATTGTATGAGAGCCCCCTTAAATATATATTTTTTCCTGTTTTTAGTATTTGTTGTTATAGCGGCAATAGAAATATATCATCTGTGAAAATTTCAACTGTCTAAATATCATGGTCCCGTTTTACCCTTAGGGTACGGAACCATAAAAATCAGAAACTTAATGAATTTTATTAAATTATCTACTTATAGATGATCCTGTTGTGAAACGCCAGCGCCGTGCTGATAAAAACGCTATTCGTAAGTGATTGATTCCTGTTCATTCATAGTTAAATAATTTGTGTTTAGATAAGTAATTAGGTAAGGGAGTAAGAAACTGGTAGGACTCGCGGGTGGCGTCATTAGTTGCAAACAGTTGAGTACCTTTAATAGGAAGCATGCATGTGATATCAATTTTTTTTTAAATATTATTACCTACTAGCTGATTGCAAGGAGGGTTATGTATTTATTTTTGTTACATAATGTATCGCAAGCATTTTCAAAGTATTAGTATATTTTAAACGATAGATACTTATATATTTATTTTTTATTATAGATGATTATCATCGTCCCGCCGGCGTTGGCGCTGCTGAAAATAGCGTTGTCTGTGTGGCTTCTGGTAAGTGATTGATTTATATTCATAAGTCTTCTTCTTCTTCTTCTCGTATTGATGGTACGTCTATATTAGGTACTTTGGCCCAGTAGATAGCCACGTTAATCGCGGCATCAGTGTTATTCATGAGTAAATGAAATAAATACAATACTAGCTGTTGCACGCGACTTTTTGAATTCGACTGCACTAAAACAGATTAATACCTATTTGAATAAAAATTAAAATTAAAATCGCCATTTTTGCAAATCCCAATGGGACGAAATTGTGTGTTGAGACGAGCAAATTAATGAACGAGTCTACCAACTGCCGAGCATAGGCACCTGTGTAATAAGTGATTAATGACACTAAAATTATTTTATTTCTATGTTCACAGGGTCTACACACCAAGGGGACGAGAAATTTAAAGGTAAGGGGATACAATGCACAGCTATGGCATACGTTGCCTCCACATTGTCGGTAATCAGAAATCGCTACATATTTTCAGAGGCAGATATAAATTTTATTCTAAACGTAGGCGATGCCCTTTATGTTGATTTAGAACCCTTAATTCCTCAGTATATTAATCCCAGGTACCTATGTTGTGAGGAATTACCGACTGAGATTCGCGTTGGAAATAATTTAGTAACTTTGGAAAATATGACTGACAATTACATAACAAATGGATTATATCCTGACAGCGAAATAAATAAAGATGTAGCAATTTCAACACTGACGGAACTGTTAAGCGCGAATGTTTTTAATTCGTCACATAACGACGATACGGATAGCGTTCTTTTTACTGGAAACGGCTACACTGTATGTTTTTGGCGTTTCAATAACCTTTACTATTTATATAATAGCCACGCGGTTGATGAATTAAATAAAAGTAATTCACAAGGTGTAGCACGGTTATTTGAATGCCAAAGTTTAAAAGCATTAGCGGGTACCCTTTTGGATTATAATTGTGTATACGATAATAGTCAATACTCTATGAGCAGAGCGCGCGTTATTAATTATCGTTATGCGGAAGATATTCCGTCTTCAATAATAAGCATACAGGAGTCTCCTGTTTCTTTTTCTGCTACACAGGAGTCTCTATCAATTCTATACAACTATGTTGCTCTCTGTGCCCCCGTTGCCCGATCTCAATCGGTTGCAAATGAATTTGTCTCCCCTTCTGCCCCAAAGCAGTCCGTTGTTTCAAACGCTCATGTAACAACCATCCCCGAATCGAGCGCCGTACAAACAAAAAAATATGAAAGGAAACCAGTGGTTGTTATTGAAAAGGTAGATGACTTTAAACTGTCAGTCCTAAAACCCGTTGTTGTCATTGAACCTCTGGCAAATCAAAAATTAACGTCGTCAAAAAAAAGGGGCCGGCCCAATAAACAAAAACGTGGTAGAAAATCAACAAAAGAGAACGCACATCGTGATGCCGTAACAAAATATAATTCCAGAAAGCCAGAGGTACATCAGGGCGCAGTAAAAAAATATAACGAAAATAAACCAGAGGTACATCGTCAATCTGTACAAAAGTATGATAATGATCATCCCGAAATAAATCAGCAATCGGTTGACCGATACAACAAAGTCAGTCGTAATGTAGATGTACCTCTACGAAGATCACGGAATTTGATAGGTGAAAAACGTGGCGTCGAACTTGAAACTGTTCGACAGTTTTCACTGAAAAAGCCTTGCCTACTTTCTCCTGAAACTTTCAGATGTCCACATTGTCACACTCGACTTTTCGACGAGGAAAAGTCTAGAGTTCAATGGTGTTGTGGATCCGGGGCGAATAATATTCAAAATTTTGCTCCCCTTATAGAAGACTTTTACACACATCCTGCTTTCGTTAAAAGACCGCGGGCATACAATAATTTGTTTGCTTTTTCGGCTTTAGGAGCTTCACATGGTTTTCAACAACCACAGGGGATAGCATTTTTAAAAATTCAAGGCCGCGTTTATCATCGCGTTTTCGATTTGGGCTACGACCAATCGACCAATAACATTGGTTTATATATCAACGATAGTTCGGAACGTGAAAGTTTAGCTCTTGGACAGAATCTAGACCTGCAAGTTATTAGATCGATTACGAACTTTTTGCATAATGTCAATCCGTATATAGAGTGTTTCAAAAGGTTGAGTTTAGAAACTTCCCCGGAAGCTTTTATAAAATTCGAACGAACGTCTCGTGCCACGCACGGAAATATTTTAGGTGATCAACCTATAGGAAGGGAAGTTTCGGCCATAATAAGCACAGAACGCGAGCAATATAACCCGCGATGTATAGCTATTTGGAAAGTTGGTGAGCGTAAGCCTCACACTGTGGATATTATGCATCCTATGTATGAGAGCTTGCAATTTCCACTTTTATATCCTGAGGGCAATTTAGGATGGTTTCCCGGGAAATCTGACAAAAATGGCAATAAATTGACTCAGGCCAAGTATGTTAGGTGTCTTCTTCTCTCAGAAGATAGATTCAGTAAAACTGGCCGTTTATCAGAGGAGTGGTTAGTTGATATGTATTGTAGGATATGCGAGGAACGTTTGCTATATTTAAAACACATGCAAACGCAAAACACAAGTAATGAAATTAGAGCCGCACCACTCCAAGAACTTATAAATGATGAAACTATTACTGCAGAAGGAGTTGTCCCAGGGCGTATCTACTTGCCAAATACTTTTACTGGTGGACCGCGTTACATGAAAGTAAAATATTTGGACTGTATCGCTTTAGTAAATAGACTGGGCCCACCTTCTTATTTCATCACTTTTACGTGTAATCCGAATTGGCCCGAAATTAAACAATCGACACCTCCGGGACAACGTGCCAATCCTCTTATTTGTGCTCGAATTTTCAATTTACGTTTAACAGCACTGATTCGCGATTTGCGTTCCGGCCTTTGGTTTGGTAAAGTCGAGTATTTGACATATGTAATTGAATTTCAAAAGAGAGGACTACCACACGCCCACATTTGCTTTAGAGTAGAAGGCGGGGGTCCTGCTCAAAATTTAGATATAGATAAAGTATGCCGTGCTGACATACCCGACGAGTCAGAAGCTGATGGCAGGTTACGTAAAGCCGTTCTTGATCACATGATTCACGGACCGTGTGGTCCTGAAAGAGATAATCTGCCATGCTACGACAAAGAAAAACGAAAGTGTAGTAAACGTTTCCCAAAACGCGAAACTGATGTCACCTTCTGTGATGAGAAAGGTTTCATACAGTTGCGACGTGACAGTTGGAACGAAGGTGTCATTAAATACCGCAATAAAGAATTTCAAATAAACGACTTGTGGGTCGTCCCATACAATGCTGCTCTTTTGTTAAAGTATGACGCCCACATCAACGTGGAAATTTCCTCGCAACGCAGTGTAATCAAATATTTATTTAAATATATGACCAAGGGCCCTGATGAGGCGCGTGTTGCTGTTGTTGTCGAAAAAAATAATGAAATTGAAGAATACGTGACAAAAAGATACATTGGGTCGAGCGACGCAGCCTGGAGGGTACTAGAATTTGACGTCACTGCCCGTGAACCTAACGTAAAACAATTATCGGTCCACTTAAACAATCAACAAACTATTTATTTTAGGCCTAACCGTGTTAATGACGCGGTCAACCGTGGTGGTTCTGATTTGATCACATACTTTAATCGGCCATCTGGTGAAGAATTCGACATTCTGTCATATGTAGATTTTTATGAAAAATTTATTGTACACCCAAAACGTCCTTCCACTAAACAGGTTCAAATTTATGAATGTACAAATGGTAAATTCATTACACCGCGCCAAAGGGGTGAAATGGTCGCGCGTTTGTTTTGGGTCGCGCCTAACAGAGGTGAACAATTTTACCTGCGAATACTTTTGAATTCCTTTCCGTGCCGCAGTTATGCGGATCACTTGAATCTTGGCGGTCCTGATTGTACCACTTTCCAAGAAGCCGCTAAAGCTGTAGGACTCGCTGATGATGAAATCGAGTACGAAAAAGCGATGCTGGAAGCATCAACATTTTTCACAGGTTTTCGACTACGTAGATTTTTCGTGCTTCTGGCAGTTAATGGTGCACCTGTTGCATCGCTATGGAACACGTTTAAAAATCACCTTAGTGAAGATTTTTTGCATAGATTGCCAAACGAGGAAGAAAAGGCGCACAAATTATGTCTGATAGAAATCAACAGATTTTTGCGTAAACATGGGTCCACACTTTTACAACACGGTCTTCCCGAAGTTCAGGACGATACAACTGAATTAGGTAGAGAACGTGTAGAATACAGTTTAGATGGTCAGAAATCATTTGTTGCTGAATGGCTGTCGAAGCTGTCATCAGACCAACGTACTGTATTTGACTATATCGATCGACTTTGCGTAGATACAAATTATCGCGAAACGAATCCGAGCGCAATATTCATTGACGGCCCCGCAGGTACAGGTAAAACGTTACTGTTGAATGTTATTACTGCTCACGTGCGTGGTAATATGAAGGGAGTTGTTTTGTGTACCGCAAGTTCGGCAATTGCAGCTCAAAACTATGAAGGTGGTATTACAGCACACTCAATGTTTAAGTACCCATTACATATTGTGGACGACTGTGGTTACTGGAACATTACGAATAAGACTCAACGTGCTGAATTAATATTCCACGCTGATGTTATAATTTATGATGAAGCGCCAATGGCTCACAAATATTTAATCCATCTGTTGGATAGATCGCTGCGTGATTTGATGAATTCAAGTAAAATGTTCGGTGGAAAAATTATCATATTTGCAGGCGACTTTCGGCAGATCCCTCCCGTTGTTCCGAATGCTAGATCTAATTCTGATATTTTGAACAGTTCAGTTAAAACTTCCACAATATGGGAAAATTTAAAAAAATTCTCTTTACTGACCTCACAAAGATGTAAAGACGACCCCGAATATGCAAGTTTCTTGCTAAAGTTAGGTTCCAATGAAATATCTACGGAACCAATACAAATGGATAGAAGCGTTCTACGTTTAGTCTCCTTAAGGTCAGTAGAATTTGTTTCGGAATTAGACGAACTAATCGATTTTGTATTCCCATTTGCAGTTATTGATGAACCCGATGTTTGTGCACATAGAGCTATTTTATGTACCCGAAACGACGCAATGCGCTCAATCAATTCTACAATTTTAGAACGCGTGTCGGGAGAAATGCTTCACTTTTATGCCAACGATAAGGTAGAAAGTGAAAAAGCGGATCAGTTGTTCTTTGGGACCGACGCGTTGAATAGAATGCAACCGCAGGGTGTTCCAGAATTCGATCTCAAAATAAAAGAAGGATGCGTTTGTATGATCATTAGGAATTTGAGTTTTGCCGACGGTTTAGTCAACGGGACGAAAGTAATAGTTGTAGCGACATCTACACGTTTAATTACTGTACGCAAACCGGGTGGACTTGAAAATTATCTCATTCCACGTATTCTTTTCAAAGCACCGATAGATCGAAAAAGTCCGTTTGAAATGTGTCGACGCCAATTTCCACTTCAGGTTTGCTACGCAATGACAATACACAAAAGTCAAGGGCAGACTATTTCTCGTGTGGGTGTCGATCTTAGGTCGGACGTTTTCAGCCACGGACAGTTGTATGTGGCATTAGGGCGCGTGCGCGAAAGACGAAATATAAAAATTTTACTGCACGCAGATCGCGTTCTAAACGGTAATCCTTATGCAAACAATGTAGTCATACCTGATCTGCTACGATAAAATAATAATAATTCAATTGTTATTATATCATTTTGTTTATCTACAAACATCTCATGGGTTTGCACAATATATTCATAGAGATGAATGTGTAAAAAATATAAGTACCTACCTAATAAAAATCTATTGGCGTAAGAAATTCTCATCCTCAACCGCATGAATCAAGTGCCTCGCACCATATGTCTACGGACATTATGTAGCTGCTAGAGCGCACATTGTAAGTATCTATTGGCCTACGGAATTCTCATACTCAACCGCATTAGTCAAGTGACTCACACCATATAGTTTACCGTGGACATATTGAGCTGATATAGCTTATTGCGATTTTCTGATTCAAGCCTTAATAGTTACTTACAGTAGAGAAATTCTGCACATTCGTGTATACATTTATAGACGAATGTGTAAGAAATATAAATATACTCGAGATCTAAAAAGCCACTTTTGTGATCGCATCCCTTTATTTAAAAAATAATTAATTGAAAACGTAAGCATTTTTATGATATTTCGGCAGTACTTAGATATGCATTTAAAAAAAAAATTCAAAAATTTATAATAATTTCATAATTATTATAAAGTGTATATTAAAAAAAAATGTTTTTATTTACAACCTATAATAACATTGTCAAGTTACATTCTATCATTCTTTATATCTGTCAAAAGGGGCTTTTTAGATCTCAAGGAGTATAATAAAAATCTATTGCCGTAAGGAATTTTCATCCTTAACTGCAGTAGTCAAATGCCTCGCACCATATAGTCTACGGACATTATGTAGCTGCTAGAGAGCACATGCGTTGTTATTAAGAATTTCTGATAAAGCCTTATTACTTACTATAGAGAAAATGCCAATTTTCAGCACATTCATTTATAATTAATATTTTTATAAAGTAAAAAAGCTTATAGTTACTCAGAGAACGTAGATCGTGGACTATAACAATATTGCTTTTTAGGTAGGTATTAGTATCAAAATACCTTGAAAACAATATTGTGACACCACGTTAAAAAAAATGAGTCGGAGTTATACCTCTTGGGTGGCATGGAAACTAACTCATCTATTTTGTAAGTAATCCAAATTTGTGTAAATCGTTAGAAACAGTACTCTGGTTGTAAATAATTTGGAAACAATAAAGTAGCAATGTACATATATATTTATATAAATGTAGTTAGATAGATATAGATAAAATAATGTAGTTAGAGTAGTTAGTTGAGGTATAGTACGCGCAAATCTTTATGAGCCCTCGAACTCTCTCCCTCTAGCATCTATAATAGTACGCTTATTATAGGTGCTATAGGCAGAGAGATACAGAGTTCAGAGCTCAGTTCAGGGCTCGTAAAGATTTGCGAGTAGTATACCTACGTAAGAGCTTAGGCATCTTTTACGAATGATGACCATCAGTTTAATTGGAATTTGTTATATTTGTGAAATGTTTTAGAAAATGAATGAGCGTCGCAGATGTACAAGTTGTTTTTGGAGCATCATCAAGACCTTGGTCTTAGACGAGTTAGGTCTAAAGAGCGTGTCTCTGCCGAGATTCACGCAGAAGGGCCTGCCCGCCCGATTTATAAACATGTTCAAGCTCGCTGCAATTGTTCAGACTTAGACAGGTGTACCCAAAAGGTAATACAAATACTTTTCATAAAAAATTATCATCTGACACAAAAAAAACTAAACGAAAATCGGTTCATCCGTTTGGGAGCTACGATACCACAGACAGACACGTTAAACTTATAACATCCCTCTTTTGTGTCGGGGGTCAAAAATAATCAGTTGTTTTTATCAATATGACTGTCATAATAAAATCTCTACTTTCAATTAAAAATAATGAATAGATATAATAAAATTATTAGGGACCAATAACTTAAATGTAATTTTTTGCTATTTGATGTGGTTCTCATGATGGTTTTAAGACATTTGTTTGTATTCTTCAGTAATGTGGACTGCCACTTTGTATTCTTGGTCTTCATTTAACTTTTATTGTTTCAGTAAATTGTCTACAACTAAATCACCCACAATTGCTATGGGCAGTGAAATTTGGTACTATATGAGGAACTAGAGAAGATAATGAAGATATAATTTTATAGTTATTTTTAACATTCAATGTACCTACATTTATATACAGCTACTATATTTATCTAGCTGTGTTCCACAATACTACAATAAATTGAATTGAAATGGGATCTCTTTCCCGGGTTGTCATCCTTGATTTTATATGAATAAAACTATGTTATTTATATAATTGTTATAAATTTTTATTTAACCTTACTTTACTAAGTTAAAACACCTATACATCGCTCAAGAACACTCCTGGCAGTCAAGTGAAGGTCTTGGTGGTACTCTTTAGGAGTGTCTGGTCCCAGGTCCGAGATGGGTATCATCATATTAGGTCTCAATGGATGAGTCTCACACACTCACACTCAATAATAATAGTAAGTAACTAAGGGCCGTATTAATAAACCAATCTCAGTTCTGAGTAGGCTCTTAAGTAACCACATAAGATGCTGGAACTATATAGTCCAGCATCTTGTGGTTACTTAAGAGCCTACTCAGACTACCTACTAATTTCATGTAAGCCAGATACCTAAATACTCATTGAAGAAAATGAAAGACTAAATATTTTAATACAAATTTTTTTTTTTTAAATATTCTTCTTCGTCCATGTCGATCTGTGGGATAAATAATGAATAATGAACATAAGATCATCATAATATTATTATTAATATTTTATTTATTATTTAATATCATCATCTGCCTGGCCTTTATCCCAACCACGTTGGGGTCGGCTTCAGTCTAACCAGATGCGGCTGAGTAACAGTATTTTATACGGAGCAACTGCCATCTGACCTCCGACACACAATTACTGGGAGACACTGATACCCTAAGGTTAGACCGGTTGTCAGACTTTTTGGGTTGCTGACTTCCGTAACGACTGTCAAAGATATTCGTATGACAACCGGGACCAACTGCTTAACGTGCTATCCGAGGCACGGAGGGGTCTCGATGTTCGAAGAAATGGTCACCCATCCAGGGACTGACCGCGGCAACCGCAGCTTAACCTCGCTGATCGACTGATCTGCGCGGTAGCTATGTAGCTACGAGCCCCTCCTCTTATTATTACCTAATATCCTTTGTTTTATTATATTATATATTATACATACAAATAAACAATGTCTTATTTTTATACATTATTACACGCTGCCACTACTGTGATATGTGTAAAGGCCCTCACATCGAACTCATTTTGGAGCGGTGCGGGCCCGGGCGGCGGCGTGGGGGCCGCGGTTACCGCGGCCGGCGTGGGGGGCGTGGGGGGCGTGGGTACCGCGTGCGGCGCCGCGGGAATGCGGCGCGAATCGCGCCCGCGCCCGCGCCCGCGCCCGCGCCCTCGCCCGCGACCTCGCCCGCGCCCGCGGCCGCGCCCATTCCACCCTTGACAGTAGATATAAAAACCAAAATCTTTTATATTCATTAATTTTGTAAATTGGCAAGGAATAAAGTTGCAGGACAAAGACCTCTCCTTCCTTCTTCCACTCATCCAGGTTTATTTAGCCGAGATAGATGTAGGCACAGACAAATCTGTGGATGTAGGTATTCATGGTCATATTCAATCGCCACACCTTCTATATCGATTCTATGCGCTGTGCTATTTGTCATGAGATTGGTCTTTGCCATTTTATCCGAAGTCCGACTTGCCTTATTTACATTGGGGAGACAAAATAAATTATTAATTAATAAAATACTTACATGATAACAAATTTGCAATTTATTTGCATTTTTAAATTTTGCAAATTGATGTCTTTTGTCTTGATGCTTTTGTCTTGAATTTTTTGGTGTTTTTTTTTTGTTTATAACCTGCCAGTATTTTTTATTTATTATTATACTCCTTGCTAGGTTGCCATTTTTCGAGTACGCTCACCATTTGGCAAGCTGCACCTAAGACCACCTCGCGGGCCGCTCGCGGCCCGCGCACCGCGCAACCTCTAGTTGACTTTGACTATATATATAAAGCTCGATTACCACTGACTGACTCACTCACTCATTGACAGAATTGTTCTCCCAGAAGGAGCCGTGGGGGGTTAAAGTCATGTATGGGAGACATAAACCTTGAGGTCCAGTGAGTCCGGGAAAATTCCGAAATGACCTGAAAGTGGAACGTTGACCGGAACTGCCCTACGGATCTCGAAAATGAAAAGTCGAACACCCACACTGCCGGAACTAAAAATGTCAAGAAACCTGGGCCGTTTGACGAGCCGGTGAAAAAAAGATGGCTTCCATACAAAAAAAGATGGCGGCCATACAAAATTGAAACGCTCACCGTTCCGAAACCGTTGGAGATAGCGGGGGGGTGCTCGACCAAATGTCATAGAGGACGACGGGGGCTTTCCGGTAGGGGTCATAAAAATCCAAGATGGCGGATTCAAAATGGCGGCCAAAAAAAAACATGGTCTGAGCCGGCTGAAAATTGGCGTCCGGGGGTTTTCGGGGGCACCGATTCATAATCCGGGATCAAATTTTTCTTTCCGCCATTTTTCAAGATGGCCGCCATACAAGTGTTCATTTTGGATTTTCACCCAATTGTTCTCCCAGAAGGAGCCATGGGGGGTAAAAGTGATGTATCGGACTCGTATAGAGGGGGGTCCTGTGAGTTTAGGAAAAGTCCGAAATGACCTGAAAGTGGAACGCTGACCAGAACTGCCCTACGGATCTCGAAAACGGCAAGTCGCAAACCTATACCGCCTGAACTAAAAATGTCAAGGACCCTGGGCCGTTTGACAAGCCGGTGCAAAAAAGATGGTTTCCATACAAAAAAACATGGCTGCCATACAAAATCAAAAATCATATTTTTTTAAGTTATGTTACAAGCACCACCTAAAAAGGCCTCGCGGGCCGCATGCGGCCCGCGCACCCGCGCGACTATATATATAAAGCTCGATTACCACTGACTGACTGACTGACTGACTCACTCATTGACAGAATTGTTCTCCCAGAAGGAGCCGTGGGGGGTTAAAGTGATGTATGAGACTCATAAACCTTGAGGTCCAGTGAGTCCGGGAAAAATCCGAAATGACCTGAAAGTGGAACCCTGACCGGAACTGCCCTACGGATCTCGAAAATGGGAAGTCGAACACCCTTACTGCCAGAACTAAAAATGTCAAGAACCCTGGGCCGTTTGACGAGCCGGTGAAAAAAAGATGGCGTCCATACAAAAAAAGATGGCGGCCATACAAAATTGAAACGCTCACCGTTCCGAAACCGTTGGAGATAGCGGGGGGATGCTCAACCAAATGTCATAGAGGACGACGGGGGCTTTCCGGTGGGGGTCATAAAAATCCAAGATGGCGGATTCAAAATGGCGGCCAAAAAAAAATATGGTCCGAGCCGGCTGAAAATTGGCGTCCGGGGGTTTTCGGGGGCACCGATTCATAATCCGGGATCAATTTTTCTTTTCCGCCATTTTTCAAGATGGCCGCCATACAAGTGTTCATTTTGGATTTTGACCCAATTGTTCTCCCAGAAGGAGCCGGGGGGGGTAAAAGTGATGTATGGGAGTCGTATAGAGGGGGGTCCTGTGAGTTTAGGAAAAGTCCGAAATGACCTGAAAGTGGAACACTGACCGGAACTGCCCTACGGATCTCGAAAAATACAAGTCGCAAACCTATACCGCCCGAACTAAAAATGTCCAGAACCCTGGGCCGTTTGACGAGCCGGTGAAAAAAAGATGGTTTCCATACAAAAAAAACATGGCTGCCATACAAAATCATATTTTTTTTAAGGTATGTCACAAGCTCCACCTAAAAAGCCCTCGCGGGCCGCATGCGGCCCGCGCACCCGCGCGACCTCTAGTGTTGTATATAAAGCTCGATTACCACTGACTCACTGACTGACTGACTCATTGACATAATTGTTCTCCCAGATGGAGCCGTGGGGGGTTAAAGTCATGTATAAGAGTCATACACCTCGAGGTCCAGTGAGTCCGGGAAAAATCCGAAATGACCTGAAAGTGGAACCCTGACCGGAACTGCCCCACGGATCTCGAAAATTACAAGTCGCAGACCTATAGTGCTTGAACTAAAAATGTCAAGAACCCTGGGCCGTTTGACGAGCCGGTGAAAAAAAGATGGCGTCCATACAAAAAAAGATGGCGGCCATACAAAATTGAAACGCTCACCGTTCCGAAACCGTTGGGTTAGTGGGGGGTGTTCGACCAAATGTCATAGAGGACGACGGGGGCTTTCCGGTGGGGGTCATAAAAATCCAAGATGGCGGATTCAAAATGGCGGCCAAAAAATAAAATGGTCCGAGCCGGCTGAAAGTTGTCATCCGGGGGTTTTCGGGGGCACTGATTCATAATCCGGGATCAAATTTTTCTTTCCGCCATTTTTCAAGATGGCCGCCATACAAGTGTTCATTTTGGATTTTGACCCAATTGTTCTCCCAGTAGCAGCCGCCGGGGTTAAAAGTGATGTATGGGAGTCGTATAGAAGGGGGTCCTGTTAGTTTCGAAAAAGTCCGAAATGACCTGAAAGTGGAACGCTGACCGGAACTGCCCTACGGATCTCGAAAATTACACGTCGCAAAGCTATACCGCCGGAACTAAAAATGTCAAGGACCCTGGGCTGTTTGACAAGCCGGTGAAAAAAAGATGGTTTCCATACAAAAAAACATGGCTGCCATACAAAATCAAAAATCATATTTTTTTTAAGTTATGTTACAAGCACCACCTCAAAAGCCCCGCGGGCCGCATGCGGCCCGCGCACCCGCGCGACCTCTAGTCTCTTCTCTAATATATAAAGCTCGATTACCACTGACTGACTCACTGATTGACAGAATTGTTCCCCCAGATGGAGCCGTGGGGGGTACAAGTCATACATAAAGTCATAAACCTTGAGGTCCAGTGAGTCCGGGAAAAATCCGAAATGACCTGAAAGTGGAACCCTGACCAGAACTGCCCTACGGATCTCGAAAATGAAAAGTCGCAAAGCTATACCGCCGGAACTAAAAATGTCGAGGACCCTGGGCCGTTTGACGAGCCGGTGAAAAAAAGATGGCTTCCATACAAAAAAAGATGGCGGCCATACAAAATTTAAACGCTCACCGTTCCGAAACCGTTGGAGATAGTGGGGAGGTGCTCGAACCATTTTCATAGAGGATGGAGGGGGCTTTCCGGTGGTGGTCATAAAAATCCAAGATGGCGGATCCAAAATGGAGGCCGAAAAATAAGTTGCTCCGAGCCGGCTGAAAATTGGCGTCCGGGGGTTTTCGGGGGCACCGATTCATAATCCGGGGTGGACTTTTTTTTTCCGCCATTTTTCAATATGGCCGCCATACAAGTATTTCTTTAGGAGCAATTGTTCTCCCAGAAGGAGTCGTGGAGGGTAAAAGTGATGTATGGGAGTCGTAAAGAAAGGGGTCCAGTGAGTTTAGAAAAAATCAGAAATGACCTGAAAGTAGAACGCTGTCTGGAACTGCCTTACGCTCTCGAAAAATGCATGGTTAGCTAAGTGAAGTCTTTCTAAATCCAATATGGTGGACGCCCCATCAGAATACGAAAAATAAAGTCAAAGTCGAAGTCGAGGTCAAAGTCGAAGTCAAAGTCGATGTCAAAGTCGATGTCAAAGTCGAAGTCAAAGTCAATGCCGAAGTCAATGCCGAAGTCAATGGCGAAGTCGCAGTCAAAGTCAAAGCCGAAGCCAAAGCCGAGGCCGAAGCCGAAGCCGAAACCCAAGCCGAGGCCGAAGCCGAAGTCGAGGCTGAAGCCAAAGCCCAACCCGAGGCCGAAGCCGAAGCCCAAGCCTTAGGTCGGACGTTTTCAGCCACGGACAGTTGTATGTGGCATTAGGGCGCGTGCGCGAAAGACGAAATATAAAAATTTTACTGCACGCAGATCGCATTCTAAACGGTAATCCTTATGCAAACAATGTAGTCATACCTGATCTACTATGCTAAAATAATAATAATTTTTATTTTAGATATTATATAAATGTATAATGTAGCTTTGTATTTGCACGATACATTTATAGACGAATGTGTAAGAAATATATAAGTAATTAAAATCGATTGGGCTAAGGAATTCTCATCCTCAACCGCATTTATCAAGTGCCTCGCACCATAATATAGTCTACGGACATATTATGTAGCTGCTAGAGCGCACATTGTAAGTACTATTTGCCTAAAGAATTCTCATAAAAAAATATAAGTAATAATAAAAATCTATTGCCGTAAGGATTTTTCATCCTTAACCGCATTAGTCAAGTGCCTCGCACCATATGTCTACGGACATATGTAGCTGCTAGAGAGCACATATAAATGCGTTGTTATTGCCAATTTCTGATAAAGCCTATCTAATACTTACTTACTATAGAGAAAATACCAATTTTCATTTTTAGATAAATGTACCCATTTCATTAATGATAAAGTAAAAAGCTTATAGTTACTAAGAGAACGTAGATCGTGGACTATAACAATATTGCTTTTTAGGTATAGTATTAGTATCAAAATACCTTGAAAACAATATTGTGACACCACGTAAAAAAAAAGAGTCGGAGTTATACCTCTTGGGTGGCATGGAAACTAACTCTTATCTATTTTATTAGTAATACAAATTTATTAGTAAATCGTTAGAAAAAGAAATGCAAAATGTAGTTAAAGTAGTTAGTTGGGGTACCTACGTAAGAGCTTAGGCATCTTTTACGAATGATGACCGTCAGTTTAATTGGAATTCGTTTTTTAGGAAATGAATGAGCGCCACAGATGTACAAGTTGTTTTTGGAGCATCATCATCTCTTGGACGAGTTAGGTCTAAAGAGCGTGCCTGTGCCGAGATTCACGCAGAAGGGCCTGCCCGCTCTCTATTGAAGAAAAGCGGGTATAGGCTGATTTATAAACATGTTCAAGCTCGCTGCAATTGTTCAGACTTAGACAGGTGTACCCAAAAGGTAATACAATTACTTTTCATAAAAAATTATCATCTGACACAAAAAAAACTAAACGAAAATCGGTTCATCCGTTTGGGAGCTACGATACCACAGACAGACACGTTAAACTTATAACATCCCTCTTTTGTGTCGAGGGTCAAAAATAATCTGATATGTTTTTATCAATATGACTGTCATAATAAAATCTCTATTTTCAATTAAAAATAATGAATAGATATAATAAAATTATTAGGGACCAATAACTTAAATGTAAATTTTTGCTATTTGATGTGGTTCTCATGATGGTTTTAAGACATTTGTTTGTATTCTTCAGTAATGTGGACTGCCACTTTGTATTCTTGGTCTTCATTTAACTTTTATTGTTTCAGTAAATTGTCTACAACCAAATCACCCACAATTGCTATGGGCTGTGAAATTTGGTACTATATGAGGAACTAGAGAAGATATCGAAGATATAATTTTATAGTTATTTTTAACATTCAATGTACCTACATTTATATACAGCTTCTATATTTATCTAGCTGTGTTCCACAATACTACAATAAATTGAATTGAAATGGGATCTCTTTCCCGGGTTGTCATCCTTGATTTTACATGAATAAAACTGTTATTTATTTAATTGTTATAAATTTTTATTTCACCTTACTTTACTAAGTTAAAACACCTATACATCGCTCAAGAACACTCCTGGCAGTCAAGTGAAGGTCTTGGTGGTACTCTTTAGGAGTGTCTGGTCCCAGGTCCGAGATGGGTATCATCATATTAGGTCTCAATGGACGAGTCTCACACACTCACACTCAATATAGTCCAGCATCTCATGTGGTTACTTAAGAGCCTACTCAGACTACCTACTAATTTCATGTAAACCAGATACAGGCACTTATGAAATAAGGCCTAAATACTCATTGTTTAAGAAAATGAAAGACTAAATATTTTAATACACATTTATTTTAAAAAATCTTCCTCGTCCATGTCCATCTGTGGGATAAATAATGAATAATGAACTTATGATCATCATAATATTATTATTAATATTTTATTTATTATTTAATATCATCATCTGCCTGGCCTTTATCCCAACCACGTTGGGGTCGGCTTGAGTCTAACCAGATGCGGCTGAGTAACAGTATTTTATACGGAGCAACTGCCATCTGACCTCCGACACACAATTACTGGGAGACACTGATACCCTAAGGTTAGACCGGTTGTCAGACTTTTTGGGTTGCTGACTCCCGTAACGACTGTCAAAGATATTCGTATGACAACCGGGACCAACTGCTTAACGTGCTATCCGAGGCACGGAGGGGTCTCGATGTTCGAAGAAATGGTCACCCATCCAGGAACTGACCGCGGCAACCGCAGCTTAACCTCGCTGATCGACTGATCTGCGCGGTAGCTATGTAGCTACGAGCCCCTCCTCTTATTATTATTAATAATATCCTTTGTTTTATTATATTGTATATTAAACATACAAATAAACAATGTCTTATTTTTATACATTATTACACGCTGCCACTACTGTGATATGTGTAAAGGTCCTCACATCAAATCCATCTGGGAGCGGTGCGGGCCCGGGCGGCGGCGTGGGGGGCGCGGGTACCGCGACCGGCGTGGGGGGCGCGGGTACCGCGGCCGGCGTGGGGGGCGCGGGTACCGCGGCCGGCGTGGGGGGCGCGGGTACCGCGGCCGGCGTGGGGGGCGCGGGTACCGCGGGCGGCGCCGTGGGAATGCGGCGCGAATCGCGCCCGCGCCCGCGCCCGCGCCCTCGCCCTCGCCCGCGACCTCACCCGCGCCCGCGACCTCACCCGCGCCCGCGACCTCGCCCGCGCCCGCGGCCGCGCCCATGCCACCCTCCACTTTTTCTATGTAAATAAAAATATGAAAGGAATATAAACTTGACAGTAGATATAAAAACCAAAATCTTTTATATTCATTAATTTTGTAAATTGGCAAGGAATAAAGTTGCAGGACAAAGGCCTCTCCTTCCTTCTTCCACTCATCCAGGTTTATTTAGCCGAGATAGATGTAGGCACAGACAAATCTGTGGATGTAGGTATTCATGGTCATATTCAATCGCCACACCTTCTATATCGATTCTATGCGCTGTGCTATTTGTCATGAGATTGGTCTTTGCCATTTTATCCGAAGTCCGACTTGCCTTATTTACATTGGGGAGACAAAATAAATTATTAATTAATAAAATACTTACATGATAACAATTTTACCGCTATTGTAAATTTTCATGTTTGGTTTTTCTTCTATTAGACATCGATGTATTGAGCCTTTTTCTAGAAAATTTATGTCTTTTGTCTTGATGCTTTTGTCTTGAATTTTTTGGTGTTTTTTTTTGTTTATAACCTGCCAGTATTTTTTATTTATTATTATACTCCTTTCTAGGTTGCCATTTTTCGGGTACGCTCACCATTTCGAAATATTTGGCAAGGTACAAGCTCCACCTAAGACCACCTCGCGGGCCGCTGGCGGCCCGCGCAGCGCGCGACCTCTAGTTGACTATATAATTATACACACACCGGCAAATTTAGCGGAACATAAAAAAAAGGCCCAAGAATTTCAAGATGCGATTTAATTTTAAATTCTATTATTTATACTTCTTTTTGTATTTAAAATTACACCTTTTAAAATGAAAATAGGATTACACTTAGTATAAATTTAGTAAATAAAATTATATTTATAAAAATTTACATTCTTGAATTTTTAAGATAAGCAAGGAAAGTTGAAAAAGTTATTAAAAAACAATATTAAAAAATTAAAAAAACTATAAATTAATATCACGTGGTTCCTACACGTGCTCTTATTAAAGTTTCCACCCGCCTAGACATGCTGAGAATGATATTATCTATTGTCTCCTGTGATGGTCTCTGCCATTCCTCAACTACGGCGATTCGTAGTTCACCCACATTGACAGGTGCTGGAATTCTGGATTTTACTTTGCGTTTCAGTAGGTCCCAGACTTGTTCGGTCGGGTTCATATCCAGTGATCTCGCCGGCCAGCCCATAACTGTGATATTCACATTATTAAGATATGCCCGAGTTGAACAAGCAGTATGCGATCGAGCATTATCCTACATAAAAACGAAGTCGTCACCGATAACGGGGGCAAACGGTACCACATTTTCTTCTAAAATGTCTCTTATATAGCGATCTGCAGTCAGACTCCCTCCATCGATTACCACGAAGTCCGTACGACCTCCCAAACATATCCCCCTCCCAAACCATTATTGATCCTCCACCATATCCCACTGTGGTTTCAAAATTTGACTGATTCTATCGTTCTCCTTTGCGTCTATATATTCCTTGCTTTCCGTCAGTTTGATTTAAAATAATTCTGCACTCATCACTAAACAAAACTTTACCCCATTGGTCCATGTTCCAAAGTCGATGTTCCCGAGCAAAAGTTAGTCTGTTTCTACGATGATATGCCTCAAGTTTTGGAGCCTTGGCGGGCACGAATGAACCAAAACCAGCTTCTTTGAATCTTCTTCGTACCGTACGCTCACTTATTGTTACACCTCGAACTTCCTCAAGCTCATTCCTGGCTTAAACGGCCGTTAGACGTGGGATCTTACGTACGCCAAGTTGAATAAAACGATCATCCCTGCTTGAAGTACGTCTTTTTCTGCCTTGTCTTGGTCTTCTCACAAAAGCATTAGTCTCCCTGAATCGTTGGATACTGCAATGAATTGTGGAAACAGATCGACCTACAGAGTGATCTCCAGAATAAAAATTCTGGAGATCATTCTCTAGTTTTGATCATTTCTCCTCATCTCAAGTGCCCTGGCAATCTCAGTTGGGGTCAAGACGGGCATAATGAAGTCCTTGACTTTTAAAAAGATTAAAAAAATCAAATAATTGTGTATTTTAATGAAAATTTTACAAAATTTCACACCGGAACCATAAAATAAACATTTGTATTAGAGTTCGAAACGGGGTATTTACCATGTTTATATCTTGTGTTGAGCTCCCGATATTTCGGCACTGTTGCAAGCGCCATGGTCACGGATAAACTAAAAGTATTTGCGGGTGGATGTTTATTGGCAGACAAAACGGTCTACCCTCCTTCTGTTACGTTTTGTGCGCTCGAGTCCGGTACCACTATCACTTAAGTCACTCACAACTCGATTCTGTTCTCGACAAACGAAACTCACTGTGTCCGCTCGCGCACTTCTCCCGGCACTTTTTCTTTTCTTACACAGTTGAAACAGGTGTTGAGCTATAGCTGATTTTTGGAATCAGCTATAGCTCAACACCTGTTGGAATCGGGACCGAACCACTGGATTGAGTTAGGTAACCCTCAGGTAATCTCGACAGAACGCCACTATATACCTAGACTGGTGAGAGAAGCGATTGAGATTACCAAGTACAAAAATTTCAATCGCGAGGACGGGTTTCAACTGTCGGGGGCCTGGAACCCAGTGGTTCAACTGTGTAAGAAAAGAAAAAGTGCCGGGAGAAGTGCGCGAGCAGACACAGTGAGTTTCGTTTGTCGAGAACAGAATCGAGTTGTGAGTGACTTAAGTGATAGTGGTACCGGACCCGAGCGCACAAAACGTAACAGAAGGAGGGTAGACCGTTTTGTCTGCCAATAAACATCCACCCGCAAATACTTTTAGTTTATCCGTGACCATGGCGCTTGCAACAGTGCCGAAATATCGGGAGCTCAACACAAGATATAAACATGGTAAATACCCCGTTTCGAACTCTAATACAAATGTTAGTGACCATGACAGTTTAAAAACTTATAAAATAAACAATTAAGGAAAAATTACTCGAAACGATGTTTGTTCGAATAAAATTAAAACAATCGCATAAAATGTGACGTTCAATTGTTTTCTCAATTACAAATAATTAGTTATAAAAGAAAAATAAAAAAAGAATTACCTAGGAATGTTACAAAAAAAGATTTTCGACTTTTTTTTATGTTCCGCTAAATTTGCCGGTGTGTGTATAAAGCTCGATTACCACTGCTATTTCTATGCCACTGACTGACTCATTGACAGAATTGTTCTCCCAGAAGGAGCCGTGGGGGGTAAAAGTCATGTATGGGAGTCGTAAACCTTGAGGTCCAGTGAGTCCGGAAAAAATCCGAAATGACCTGAAAGTGGAACGCTGACCGGAACTGCCCTACGGATCTCGAAAATGGCAAGTCGAACACCCACACTGCCGGAACTAAAAATGTCAAGAACCCTGGGCCGTTTGACGAGCCGGTGAAAAAAAGATGGCTTCCATACAAAAAAAGATGGCGGCCATACAAAATTGAAACGCTCAGCGTTCCGAAACCGTTGGAGATAGTGGGGGGGTACTCGACCAAATGTCATAGAGGACGATGGGGGCTTTCCGTTGGGGGTCATAAAAATCCAAGATGGCGGATTCAAAATGGCGGCCAAAAAGAAAAATGGTCCGAGCTGGCTGAAAATTGGCATCCGGGGGTTTACAGGGGCAACGATTCATAATCCGGGATCAAAATTTTCTTTCCGCCATTTTTTAATATGGCCGCCATACAAGTGTTCAGTTTGGATTTTCACCCAATTGTTCTCCCAGAAGGAGCCTTCGGGGGTAAAAGGGATGTATGAGAGTCGTATAGAACGGGATCCTGTGAGTTTAGGAAAAGTCCGAAATGACCTGAAAATGGAACACTGACCGGAACTGCCCTACGGATCTCGAAAACGGCAAGTCGCAAACCTATACCGCCTGAACTAAAAATGTCAAGGACCCTGGGCCGTTTGACGAGCCGGTGAAAAAAAGATGGTTTCCATACAAAAAAAAATGGCTGCCATACAAAATCAAAAATCATATTTTTTTTAAGTTATGTTACAAGCTCCAACTAAAAAGCCCTTGCGGGCCGCATGCGGCCCGCGCACCCGCGCGACCTCTAGTATATAATTATATTTTTAAATACATGTATGTGTATATTTTATCTCGTCTAAAATCAATAAAATCTCAAAAATTTAGGAAGGAATTAAAATACTACATTTGAGGAAATAAAGTAAAATATTACCCTATCAAACGCTTCAGTAGATTCACGCAGTGATGCTAAAACGTGGAAGGTGACATCGGCTACTGACTGCCGAAGTATTACCGGGTCATCAAGGGATAAGAATAATCGACCCAGGTTGTCGAGTGATACTTCAATCAGTATATCAAACCGTTCGTTTTCCTGTATAAAATTACAACAATCATCAGAAAAATATATCAGATAATTATCTTGAACGAGAATATTACGTGGAAGATGACGTCAGCTACAGACTGCCGAAGTTTTACTAAGTCATCAAGGGATGCCTGCCGGGGTCGCGGGACTTATCTCATTACCGTGACCCCGGAACGTAAAGGGCTATTGAAGGAACACCGTGGATTTTAGTCAGTACAAGTCTGACAGTCCCTCCCGCCCTGCCCGGGGTGGGAGGACTCATTTGATGATTTTAACACGGTAAAAAAAAAAAAAAAAAACATCAAGGGATAAGAGTAATCGTAAAGTTGCTGTTTGGAACATACGAGGTGCATTCAATAAGTACCTAGCCTCGCCAGAGGGCGCTGTAGTTTCAAAAGAGTTTTACCACAGTGTAGCACATTCTTTTTAAATTCTTTTTTCAAATTTTCATTCCAATCCCTTCATTTGTTTTAATTTGACAACTTATGGAAGCCAACGTGTCGATCGGTTTTACAAAAATGGAAAAAGAGCAATATCGTTCGGTGATTCGATTCCTATTTTTGGAAGGGAAAACGCGCATCGAAATCAAAGAGCGCTTGGATGCTGTGTACGGTGACTCTTCTCCATCGATGGCCACCGTCAAGAATTGGTTCAACGAGTTTGCACGTGGCCGTACGTCGGTTTTTGATGAACCACGTCCAGGTGCACCGAAAACAGCTGCTACGGAGGAAAACATTAAAAAAATCCATGATCTCGTATTGGCAGATCGCCGATTGAAGGTTCGGGAGCTAGCTGAGACTGTAGGCATTTCAGAAGGAACAGTGCATCATATTCTTCACGAGGAACTCGGCATGAGAAAGCTGTCGGCGCGATGGGTGCCGCGTTTACTCACACCAGAAAACAAGCGCAACCGTGAGACCACATCGGAGACGTGTTTGGCGCTGTTTAAGCGGAATCCAGCGGAGTTTTTGCGTCGTTTTGTGACCGTCGATGAAACCTGGATCCACTGGTACACACCAGAGACCAAGGAGCAATCAAAACAATGGATCCAGACCGGGGAACGTGCTCCAAAGAAGGCGAAAACTGTAAAATCGGCCGGAAAAGTTATGGCCACCGTTTTCTGGGATTCACAAGGTGTGATCTACATCGATTACCTCGAGAAGGGTGAAACAATTACAGGGCTTTACTATGCCGATTTATTGGGCCGATTCGACGCCGAATTAAAGAAAAAACGACCCCATCTGGCGAAGAAAAAAGTGCTGTTTCACCACGACAACGCACCGGTTCACACGTCTGCCGTTGCCATGGCCAAATTGGTCGAATTACGCTACGAATTGCTGCCCCATCCACCGTATTCTCCAGATTTGGCCCCTTGTGACTTCTTTCTGTTTCCTAATCTGAAAAAATCACTCGCCGGGAATAGATATGGATCGAATGAGGTCATCGCCGCCACGGAGGCCTATTTTGCAGAGTTTGACAAAAACTATTTTTCGGACGGATTAAAAAAGTTGGAGCATCGCTGGGCTAAGTGTATCGAACTAAAAGGAGACTATGTTGAAAAATAAATTCCCACTTTTCCAAAATTTTCGTTTACTTTTTGTAGGCTAAGTATTTATTGAATGACCCTCGTAGTATAAGCTCTGTATCCTTCAGGTAATGATTTGCAATTGATGTTTAGCCATGAGATTGAATGAGTCCGCAATCCTTTTTGTAACTTATGGACTCTCTTCATTGTGAACCCTGGTAATAGAGCACATTGGCCTGGCGTAACAACCTTTGTCTGCAGGATGCCTTTTATAAATTCAGATACTTTTTCTTGCAATGAGAAGGGTACAAACTTTATAAGTTGTGTATAGAATGGTGATGTAAATTGATTTAACCTTATATTTGCCTTTATTTGCCCCATCACATTTAAATTATACTGGATTGCCTTAATTAGTTGTCTTTTTGGGTTGAGTAAGGAATAAAGCCTGGGGTCACTTGTCTTAATATTAAAGTCCAAAATAACCATTTCTGCAACAAAAGGTGCTATGCATATTGGCTGACCTGATTTTTCCCCTATTAAAACGTCATTTTTAATTATGCACTTTTCACTTTCAGGGTATTCTATCTCTACTGAATCAGAAAATCTCAGGGTCCCCATGACCACGTCTCCCTCACCCATCTCTATTTCCCTTTTTACATTCCTCACTAACCTTTCATTCAACCCCACAACTAACCACCATTTCTCAGTAAAATGCTTGGCTATTTGATTTCTCATACTTTTAATAGTCGGAGCCATACAAAAATCAAATCCCTTAGTCATAAAAACCGCTATTTGACCTAAGGTAAAAGCAAGATTTCTCAAGTTTGTTCTATTTATTGTTATGGTCAGCAAAGCATCTGCATTATGCACAAAGAATCCTTTTGACGTAGAGCTGTCGAAGAATACAATTTCTTCTCCATTATACCTTCTGAATTCTACTCCAGATTTATTAAGGTGGGTTGTTTCAAATAAATCACTATGCTTGGGGTAAAGGACAATGGGCAAATTGGCCCAAAGTGCCCACAGGGTTCACACATAGTATATTCGAAAGAGCACGCTTAGCTGATTATTTTATATTATGGGAGTAAAAAAATCGGTCCTACAGGAAAAGATATTTTGAGAAATAAAGACATTTTTAAGTTTGAACCTAAACATATGAACTTTATGAAAATTAGCAAATAAAAGTTATATATTCTGGTAGATTACACTATTCCTAACATGTTTTATTCAGAAACTGAAGCGCTACGTGCACCATACAAAATATTATTGATTTTGAAAAAATATGTAATTATTGTTGTGGTTGATTATTAAAGGTGTCCCTAGAGTATACATATAGTGTATTTAAAAGAACACATTGGACACGTTATTTTTTATTATGGCAGCTCAAAAATCGGTCCTACAGGAAAAGATATTTTGAGACATAAAGACATTTTTAAGTTTGAACCTAAACATATGAACTTTATGAAAGTTAGCAAATAAAAGTTATATATTTTGGTAGATTACACTATTCCTAACATGTTTTATTCAGAAACTGAAGCGCTACGTGCACCGTACAAAATATTTTTGATTTTGTAAAAATATGTAATTATTGTTGTGGTTGATTATTAAAGGTGTCCCTAGAGTAGACACCTAGTGCATTTAAAAGAGCACACTGAACATTTTTTTTTATTATGGGAGTAAAATAATCGGTCCTGCAGGAAAAGATATTTTGAGACATAAAGACATTTTTAAGTTTGAACCTAAACATATGAACTTTATAAAAGTTAGCAAATAAAAGTTATATATTCTGGTAGATTACACTATTCCTAACATGTTTTATTAAGAAACTGAAGCGCTATGTGCACAATACAAAATATTTTTGAGTTTCAAAAAATATGTAATTATTGTTGTGGTTGATTATTAAAGGTGTCCCTAGAGTAGACACCTAGTGCATTTAAAAGAGCACACTGAACATTTTTTTTTATTATGGGAGTAAAATAATCGGTCCTGCAAGAAAAGATATTTTGAGACATAAGGACATTTTTAAGTTTAAACCAAAACTTATGAACTTTATGAAAGTTAGCAAATAAAAATTATATATTCTGGTAGATTAAACTATTATACCTAACATGTTTTATTAGGAAACTGAAGCGCTATGTATATTCCACAAAATATTTTGAAGTTTGAAAAAATATGTAATTATAGTTGTAGTGGATTATTAAAGGTGTCCCTAGAGTAGACATATAGTGTATTTAAAAGAACACATTGGACACGTTATTTTTTATTATGGCAGCTCAAAAATCGGTCCTACAGGAAAATATATTTTGAGACAAAGACATTTTTAACTTTGAACCTAAACATATGAACTTTATGAATGTTAGCAAATAAAAGTTATATATTCTGGTAGATTACACTATTCCTAACATGTTTTATTCAGAAACTGAAGCGCTACGTGCACCATACAAAATATTATTGATTTTGAAAAAATATGTAATTATTGTTGTGGTTGATTATTAAAGGTGTCCCTAGAGTAGACACCTAGTGCATTCAAAAGAGCACACTGAACATTTATTTTTTTATTATGGGAGTAAAATAATCGGTCCTGCAGGAAAAGATATTTTGAGATATAAAGACATTTTTAAGTTTGAACCTAAACATATGAACTTTATGAAAGTTAGCAAATAAAAGTTATATATTCTGGTAGATTACACTATTCCTAACATGTTTTATTAAGAAACTGAAGCGCTATGTACACCATACAAAATATTTTTGAGTTTCAAAAAATATGTAATTATTGTTGTGGTTGATTATTAAAGGTGTCCCTAGCAGTGGCGAAGGGTGACAATTTTAAAAGGGGAAGCCGTCCCAAAATTGTCCTCTAAAAATTGCTGCAATTAATGCTGCAAGACAAAAATCCATACCGTCTCTTGTAATCTATAAGTAGTCTGGAAGAGCTCGACCTAACTGAATAACAAGCCTTTTTTATGTCAGTTGGATGAGTAAATAATATAATATTACTAAGCATTAACCAATTCCTAAAGGGAAGCCGATGGGAATCGGGTTGTATGGACTCTTCGCCACTGGTCCCTAGAGTAGACACCTAGTGCATTTAAAAGAGCACACTGAACATTTATTTTTTTATTATGGGAGTAAAATAATCGGTCCTGCAGGAAAAGATATTTTGAGACATAAAGACATTTTTAAGTTTGAACCTAAACATATGAACTTTATGAAAGTTAGCAAATAAAAGTTATATATTCTTGTAGATTACACTATTCCTAACATGTTTTATTAAGAAACTGATGCGCTATGTGCACCATACAAAATATTTTTGAGATTCAAAAAAATATGTGTTGTCCGAGAATTTAACCCGCTAACCGCTAACGTTTAACCAGTTTGCCAATCGTGCACCCAAAAGAATCCAAAGTATTAAATTATAATGTAATTAAGTTGCTGGGAAAATTCGTAATACTAATTGATTATAACTCTGGAACGGCAGGATGAAATTTAAAAAAAATGAGAATATAGAGTAACACTGATGTCCTTCATCGATTAGCACCGGTGTCAACCGTAGGGGCAAGCTTTTTAATTTGGACCAGCGTCCATAGGAATTTGCCCATCCTCCTTTTTATTGATGGTTTCTCAATAACAGGTATTATCTCTATCCCTATACATCCTTTTATAAATCTGGTAAATTTATTTTCGTCTGTAGAATGTAAAATTTTAGATACAGGGTACCCATGAAAAGTAAAAGTATTTACAAACTCCCTTAATTGATAATATGGGATATTATTTATTCTACAATAATATAACAAATTAATACATAACTCTGTTATACTTTTATTCTGGCCCTTTTCTACTGATGACTCTGAGAATAATGTGGATGCTCTGTACTGTGGCTGTAGTAATGCATGTGAAATATAAATAAAGTCAGGGCTTAATCCTCTCAATATTGGTAAGTATCGGAATTTTTTATCCATTTGACTCACTATATAATTTAATATGTTAGGTAGACTCCTTATATCAAGATTGCTGCTCTCTAATATTTGCTTGACCTGGTCCAAGTAATAATCAGGGACATCTACGTACTCTATCATATTATCAAGATTAAGTGTTTGCAATATTGCGGGTTTTATGAATTCCTTAGGCATATCAATACTGTTTGGATTTACAGGAACTAAAGCTCGAGATAAGGATACTGTTCCTATTTTAAAAGAAACATTTTCCCAAGGATAGTTGAATACTTTCTCAAATTTTTTAGAGCTGGATTCAAAAAGTTTAATGACAGAAGCAATTTTATCATTGTTTTCATCAATATTATCTATATACCAGGGTATCATATCAGTCTTACATAGGACTCAACCACTTCGTCTATTGTCTCTGGTATTGGAATACAATAGAATTTCCTCCTTCATTACTCAGGGATTGGTTTGAGTTTCGAAAGGATCTTTGTAAGCTCACCAAATTTCGTCTACCACGTTGGATCAATTCGAGTAATAAAAATAAACTGTTAGAATTGCATGGGTTTTCCGATGCATCTAATGTAGCATACTCCGCTGGTGTGTATTCACGAATTATGGACGGAGATGGTAACATCCATGTCAATTTGGTGGCTTCAAAAACAATGGTTGCTCCCATAAAGCAAGTGTCTATAGTCTATACCACGCCTGGAGCTTTGTGGTGCTGTTTTACTAACCAAACTTCTTCAAGAAACCGCTACAATTCTCAAGGTTACAAAGCAGCACTTACACGCGTGGACGGACTCTTCAGTAGTTTTGGCTTGGCTAAGTAGTCACCCTAGCCGTTGGAAAGTATTTATCGCAAACAGTGTTTCACAGTTACTGAATATAATGGATGGAAATCAATGGTCACACGTCTCGTCCAAAGAAAACCCCGCAGATGTTGCATCACGTGGCACTAAACCTTCAGAATGTGATGATCTGAACCTCTGGAAGAAAGGTCCGGAGTGGCTGCAAAATAAAAAGATAAATTACATGAAGGGGAAAATAGAGGAAACTACGTTAGAAGAAAAAAAGACTAAAGTAAAATGTCATGCCGCTGTTACAGAAGAAAGAGATGATAGTATTTTAACTAGATTTTCAAAGTTTTACAGATTAGTTAGAGTGATAGGTTTTTGTAGAAGATTTTTATATAAGAAGAATAATAGTACACTTCCCAAAAAGTTCCCGGAGGAATAAAACCACAAAACTCAGAGCAAAGACAACTTTATTGCAACGTATCACATGCGGGTCATGTTTCACGAAAAAATCTTAACATCGCCATCTAGAATGTGACGTAATTGGTACAACGTCATCTATTATCGAGTAATCAAACTAAATACATAACTTTGACACATGAACCACATAAAAACATATAGGAAGATTAGACATCCTGCCCACCATGGACAACAGCCATGTCCATTAAACCTTAATAAGTCAAGAAAATTTAATTTATGCTAAAGATGGGGGTAACTGCCCACCATGACACATAAGTAAAGATTTCATTAGATACCATGAAATGACTTAACAACAAATAGCATTAAACATCTATAACAATATGAAAACTTAACGAGTTAACACATGTATATAAGCAATAAACTCGAACTTAAAAAACATAACGATAAAAATAATAAAATACAAATTTAACAACTCATCTGACAATTAATAAAATTCATCAGTAAAAAATTGGAACTAAGTCGCTAGAGGTAAAATAATCAATCTATGCACAGGTCTTTTGATCACATTATTTTTGCATCTTAAAGAGACTACGCGAGTAAGGTTGTCCAAACCTGGGTGCTTCTTAATGATAATCCCATATAACCATCTAGCAGGTGGCAAACCATCCTCCTTCACAAGGACCACGTCTCCAACATTAGGTTCAGGTATGCGATCAGTCCATTTATACCTATGCTGCATCTGAGTAAGGTATTCCAGAGACCACCTCCGCCAAAAATCTTGAAGCATTCTTTGTGTAAGTTGCCATCTTTTAAGACTACCAATGTTACTTTTTTCGTAATTTGTATCAAGAACAGTAACTAGCGGTTCACCAACAAGAAAATGTCCAGGAGTTAAAGGACATGCATCATCTGAATTGTTAGATAATTGTGAAATGGGCCTAGAATTTAGACAAGCTTCAATTTGGCTCAACACAGTTATCATTTCTTCAAAAGTTAAGGTGCTGTTACCAATTACCCCCTTTAGATGGAACTTGGTTGATTTTATACCCGCTTCCCATAACCCTCCAAAATTTGGAGAATAGGGAGGTATAAAATGCCAGTTGGTTCCATTTATCGCGAGGAAGTCAACTATCTCCGGAGCTACAGTAGACTTTTCCGCATCAAATAATATCTTTAATTCCTTAGCGCTTCCAACAAAAGTCGTCCCGTTATCACTCCACAGATCCAAGATTCTACCACGTCTGGCCACGAAGCGCTTGAAAGCAGCTAAAAAACTTTGAACTGTCATGTCACTGACGACTTCGAGGTGGACCGCACGTGTTGCCATACAGACAAAAAGGCAGATATACCCTTTGGTGGAATGATAACCGCGACCCTTGGTCGTTCTAATACTGATTGGCCCTGCGTAGTCTAAACCACTACATTGAAAAGGTCTTTGAACAGTAACCCTGGCTTCTGGTAATTGACCCATCATTTGTTGATTTGTTTTAGCCGTATGTCTAATACAAATCACACACTTATTCACATAAAGCCTTACGAGAGTTCTTGCATTAATAACCCAATATTTGGATCGCAAATAATTAAGCATCAATTGCGGTCGACCGTGCATGGTGCTCTCGTGAGCCTCTGCGATCAAGAGATTAGTTAAGTGTGAATTATGAGGCATAAGTATGGGGTGCTTCATATCCTCACTAATAGAAGCTCTTTGTAAACGCCCGCCAACTCTTAAGATTCCTTGTTCGTCAAGGAAAGGATTCAAGGAGGTAAGTTTACTTGTCTTATTTAATTTTCCTTTACTCTTTAAACATTTTATGTCCTCTCTAAAACACTGGTATTGGCAGATTTTTATATAGGTAAGTATAGATTCATTTATTTCCTTTGGGGTAAGCCAAGAAGATACTTTAGATATATCATTTTCAGATTTCTTCTTATATAAAAATCTTCTACAAAAACCTATAACTCTAACTAATCTGTAGAACTTTGAAAATCTATTTAAAATACTGTCATCTACTTCTTCTGTAACAGCTGCATGACATTTTACTTTAGTCTTTTTTTCTTCTAACGTAGTTTCCTCTATTTTCCCCTTCGTGTAATTAATCTTTTTATTTTGCAGCCACTCAGGACCTTTCTTCCAGAGCTTCAGATCATCACATTCCGAAGGCTTAGTGCCACGTGATGCACAATCTGCGGGATTTTCTTTGGACGAGACGTGTGACCATTGATTTCCATCCATTATATTCAGTATCTGTGAAACTCTGTTTGCGATAAAAACTTTCCAACGGCTAGGGTGACTGCTTAGCCAAGCCAAAACTACTGAAGAGTCCGTCCACGCATGTAAATGCTGCTTTGGAACCTTGAGAATTGTAGCGGTTTCATGAAGAAGTTTGGCTAGCAAAACAGCTCCACAAAGCTCAAGGCGTGGTATGGAAACTTGCTTTATGGGAGCCACCTTTGTTTTCGAAGTCACCAAATTGACATGGATGTTACCATCTCCGTCCATAATTCGTGAATACACAACAGCGGAGTATGCTACATTAGATGCATCGGAAAACCCATGCAATTCTAACAGCTTATTTTTATTACTCGAATTAATCCAACGTGGTAGACGAAATTTGGTGAGCTTACCAAGATCCTTTCGAAACTCAAGCCAATCCCTGAGTAATGAAGGAGGCAATTCTTCGTCCCATTCGATCCCGGCCAGCCATAACCTTTGAATAAAAACCTTAGCAGTAGTTATAGCTGGTGCGATCCATCCCAGGGGATCAAACAGTCGCGCTATATCCGAGATGACCTTTCGCTTAGTGACAGGCATTTCCAACAAAGGAAGTTGAACGGAATACTCAAACTCATCAGTTTTCATATTCCACATCAGGCCTAGAATTTTTGAAACTTCATCGATCTTTATTTAACACTATGGTCTAATTTCCTTTGTCCTTCTTTAATTAAGCCCAACAACTCTTCATTATTACTACTCCATTTTTGGAGTTGAAAACCAGCACGATTTAGCATATGGGTCATTTGTTGATAGATCTGCATGCCTTCTTCAACCGAGTCACAGCCACTCATGAGGTCATCCATGTAAAAATCCGTAAGTACTTTATTCTTTACTAATGGAAACTCTGCACCTTCACCTTTAGCTAACTGCTGCAATGATCGTACCGCTAAGTAAGGTGCTGAAGAGGTACCAAATGTCACGCGTAAATGACGGAGATGTTGAATCTCTGCATCTGGATTTTCCCGCCATAAAATACGCTGGAAATCTACATCCTCATCGGATACCCTAACCTGTCTGTACATCTTTACGATGTCCGCTACAAGGCAGATGGGATGACAACGCCAACGCATAACAATATGGCGCAGTTCTGGTTGCAATGACGGACCTACTATCAGGTCGTTATTCAAGGACTTACCATTAGTACCAACACAAGAAGCGTCAAATACAACGCGTAACTTAGTTGTACTTTTATCGTTGCGTATCACTGCATGATGCGGTAGATAGACAGCATCTTTCTTTTCACCATCCTTAACAACCTCCATATGATTAAGGGTTAAATACTCATTTATAACAGCTGAGTACTGCTTCTTGAAATCTGGATTTTTCGAAAAACGCCTTTCTAACATCAAAAATCGTTTCAAAGCTATATCCTTTGAACCGCCGTATTTACAACTAGGATCAGACGATCTAAACGGTAACTTTACCACATACCAGCCAGACTCGTCTCGTTTAGTTGTAGATGAAAATAATTGTTCACATTGAAGTTCTTCTGGAGTTAAAAGTTTATTTTCATAATCACAAATAGGTTCAGATTCTAACTCCCAGAACTTTTTTAAGAGTTCGACCTCCTCGTGGCTTGCTGAATGCACGCTGACTATAATATTATGGCTTGTCTCGCTATGGTTGATTTCTTCACCTATTTGACCAGACAAGATCCAACCAAGTTTGGTGTTTTGCGCTAATGGAAAACCTGGTGGACCTTTGATTAACCCTTCCAACAATATCTGGCCATATACCTCTGCACCTAAAAGCAGATCTATCTTATTTGGGGTAGCAAACGATGGATCCGCTAATTCCATAAACGAGATTGTAGGAAATGCTTGAGCCATAACCTTCCTTTCTGGTAAAAGAGTGGTTAACTTCTTTAAAACATAAGCTTTAACAGTAACGACAAAGCTAGGGTTGACGCGTGATTGAATTTTTATAACAACCATTGAATTGGATGTCAACGTTACACTTTGATCACCGCCTATACCTGAAATTATACCTTTACTAGGTATCTTTTTAAAACCTAACAGCTGGACCGCGGACTCCGTAACAAACGAAGCCTGAGATCCCTGATCTAACAAGGATCTTAATACAAATACGGTCCCGTTTCTCGACTCCGCTTTGATTAAAGCAGTGGCCAACAATACTTGGCTGTGGTTATTTGAGAAACAATTTACAATATTGGTGGACTCGCTCTGGGATGATGTGGTTGCTACGGCTGTAATACCTTTATCGACTACTTGATCAGCCGTAGTTTCTTCATTAACTGACTTCGAGACATTTTTGGGATGAAGAAGAGTATGGTGCTTTTTCTTACATAAATAACACCTTGTAGACTGATTACATGAATACACTGAGTGATTGGTACCCATACAATTATAACATAAACGATTTGTTTGGACAAACTTACGGCGCGCATCAATATCTTGTTGAGAAAATCTTTTACAATTAGCAATTTTATGATTCTCTTGACAAAAAGAACAAGACATTGTAGATACATGGTTAGACTTAATTGATACAGTACGATTGCGTTGGGCTTTGCTGTCTAAGAATTCCAAAGCTCTAAACCTTTGTTCCAGAAAGCTTTGGAACTGTTTGAATGTAGGCAACTGATCAGATAGTTCACTAATTTTGACCTCCCAATGTTTGCGTGACTCGTTGTCTAACTTCAAACACAAAATATATATTAACATTATATCCCAGCTATCAACATTAATCCCTAAATTACTTAAACCGTGCAGACATTCGTTCGATGTATCAAATAATTCTTTTAAAGCGCAGGTAGATTCAGTAACAATATTCTTTTGACTCATAAACCGTTTTATAATACAATTTGCTAAATATATTTTATTGTTATATCTACTTTCTAATTGCGACCAACACGTTGAATAGATCGTACCAGTTATAGGAGTATGTTTGAGGAGACCTTCAGCCTCTCCAGACAAATGGGTCTTCAAGTAATGTAGTTTCTGAACATCATCTAGGTCATTATTATTGTGAATTAAAGACGTAAACAACTCGCGGAAACTTATCCATTCTGAATAACTTCCAGAAAAATTAGGTAGAGAAATTTTTGGTAATTTTACACTGCATGACTTATTATAACTTTCTTTTGAGATACTTTGCGATGATGACTTTTAAAATCCACGTATAGTTCTTCGGTTAACTGATACAAATCTGATTCATAGTATTGAGATTTATTATATTCGGTTTCTTTAACTTGGCTTAAAATCTTAAGATGTGTGTCCGTAAATAATTTCCAATGCTTTTCTAAAGTTTCCATTCTAACTTCCACATAGGACTTTGAAAGTCGATCTTTGGGAGACTTCTTGAAGTTAGACTGAGCCCGTGTTATAGCCCCATTAGTGTCCAATTGAATTTTGTAGAACACTTCCATCTTGTAGGGTAATAATTATACACGAAGGTTTACAAGTGTCGTAACAAATACTTTTTAGTGTCCTAAGTCACTAAAGAATCTTGGAAATTTTTCTAAGTCTTTTGTTACTTTCGACACTTATAAAAATTTGGGCATGGATTCCCCGTCTTTCCACTTTTAGCACAATTATTCTAAGTACAAGCACACGTGAAAATTACTAAATCCAAACAAATAGAAAGTACTCACAGATTATCTTCCAATCACTTAAACTCACGCAAACCGTAGCCCGCCCGCCTTAGGGGAACACTCCCCCCGCACCGTGGCTGCCGCTCACGCCACCTGCCTCGCTGCTGCTGTACCACGCAGACCGTAGTTGCCGTTTAGCTCCCAGCCTCGCAATCTACTGCGCCGTCTGCTGCTTGCTGTACTGCAACTGGATACTCCACAGCGGACAGTGAACACCAGTTCTTATCCGGCTCGAAGGACCACTTGTACACTTCCCAAAAAGTTTCCGGAGGAATAAAACCACAAAACTCAGAGCAAAGACAACTTTATTGCAACGTATCACATGCGGGTCATGTTTCACGAAAAAATCTTAACATCGCCATCTAGAATGTAACGTAATTGGTACAACGTCATCTATTATCGAGTAATCAAACTAAATACATAACTTTGACACATGAACCACATAAAAACATATAGGAATATTAGACACCCAGGTTATCGAGTGATACTTCAATCAGTGTTCCAAATTGTTCATTTTCCTGGATAAAACAAAACAATCATCATAAAAATATAAAAGGTAATTATCTTGAAACAGAAATAACTAATGCTCTCCAACTCAGCCTATAACATTCAACTGTTGGACATATGCCTCTCCTAAATAGCGCCATAACACCAGGTTCTCCGCCTTCTGCATCCAGTTTAACCCAGCTACCATTTTCGGTAGAGCTATTCTAGAACATATGAAAAGTCACCGCGACCAAACGTTTAACGTTTTTAAATATAGGTACTTAGACTAAATGTAAATATATAGGGCGTTACTTTATTAGATGAGGATATTTTAAGGGCCGTCCATTTTCATCATTCATTCATTATTATTATTATTTTTTTTCATTTTTTTTTTCGTCATTGGGGAATAAATTACAAAAGTTGTCCGACACTTTTTGATTTAATTTTTCCGAACAAAATAAATAATGATTGTTTCTGTGATTGACATAACTTTGCGACAGCCGTGTGGGTACAGGCGGTTAAAACGGAAACATTGTAATAAACTGGAAAGTTTTAGTAGCTTAAAATAACTGCCTGATAATACCAAATTTAGCATTCTTTGAAATGGTGAATTTAAGTTGCTGTGCCGCATTGTAAATATTGAACAAACCAATTGCTGTAAACCCTAATTTATAAAATGTAAAATACTTACTTTACCATCAATAAATCCAGCCCATTATTGTGACCACAATAATTTTGTGGTCTTATATGCAATTAGTACCATCCTATCATAATCAACATTAATACGTCAAAATGCAGTGCGTGTTCAAAACATGTAAAAATAATAGAATTAAACATGATAAACTATTTAATAATTTCATAAGCTTGTTTCACCACTATGCTATGCTACGGCTACTCGCCAACTATTGTGTCAAAATAGTACCAAGTTCTGCGTATAGTTTCAAAATAGAGTAAATACCAAATGTCAACAAATTTGTTTCAACCTTATTGCTTAGATGTTATGTTTTATTTCATCATAATAAATATTTTGATACTTATAGTAGGTTAAAAAGACAATTACAGGACATTACCAGGATTTGGTCCAAATTCCACCCAGAATCAACTAAAACGACATTAAGTACATCTGATTGACGCGGCGGTATAAATTTTCACTATGCGCAAAACAATATTCATCCCAGGAAAAAAGTTACATAGGTCGTAAATTTTATTGCCTTTGGATGATCACGTTATGGTGATAATAGTTATTTGTTATACAAGAGTGCAAAGTTGCTTTTTAACCGCGTGTTCAATTTTGATGACCGAGCAAGCGAAGGATTCTAAAATTGAATCACGAGCGCAGCGAGTGATTCAAAATTAGAATCCTGAGCATTAGCGAGGGAATCAAAAGAGCACGAGGTGAAAAATCTTTGCACTCGAGTGCAACACGTAACTTTTCATTCCACCTCAGCGAGGAAATGACTAAATGCAAAAAAAAAAACGTTTAATTCACAAACTTAGTGCACACGATGTTCTAAATTCAATTTATTTATCCTCTAGAGAATAAAAACGGCTTTTCCACTCAGATATTGAAGATTAAAAATACTCTTTCCGAGATGGTGGGATGAAAATTTACTTTATCCTCTAGAGAATAAAAACGGCTTTTCCACTCAGATATTGAAGATTAAAAATACTCTTTCCGAGATGGTGGGATGAAAAATAAATTATTTATTTTGTTAAGAAAAAGAACATCAACAACTTATGTTAGAATATTGCCCAAATATGATTTTTAGGGCGTAAATAGACGGCCTTTATAATATCCGCACCTAAAAATATTATGTACACTATGAATATCCTTTCTTGTTTATTATTACTTACCTCTAAGCTAAGGCTTTAATGAAATCCATTATCCAATCACCTAGTGCCGGAGTACCATGCCAGTCGTACAGCCAGCAGTACAAGCATGAGAGAGAAGCTCTAAGGCCGGCGCCAGCCGGACCATTGTCCCCCTGCTGCACTAGCCAGCGCGCAGCAGACAGAGTGCCCTCCGTATCGGAGCAATCCAGCACGATAAGAACCACAGAAGTTGCGGGACAAGCATCAGATTCTATATAAAAGATAACAATTAAAATTTTACTATTTTATAACATCACTGAATGCATGCATTGATACACCAGGTAAAATAGCCAATCCAAAGGGTTTTAAGAATTTAATGGTCCTGCGGCTTCCTGAACCAACTTACCTCAAACATATTGGTACATATTAAATATTAGTTAGCAGCGGTAGCAATTATTGTCCAAGCCTTTTCAACATTATCTATAGTAATATTATAAGTAACTCACGAGGATCAGAGATGAACGTATAAAACTTGTCAAGGATTGCTGTAACAATCTCATGACGAATTGAACTATGAACAGTATTCACAATTCTCAGCAGATATTCTTCCACAGTTCGCAGGAGAGTCCACAATTGCTCTTCATTCCCCGACGCACGAGTTGAAACATTACAGTATATATTTCTTTTCTTTATTACACATACGAAGGAAAATATTATCATTTGAGGACTCACCAAGACACTTGACAATATCCTGACAATTTTTCACAAGCTCATGGGGTGCTGGCATATAGTTGGACTGGTCATTCATCAGCTGTATATATTGTTCTAATGCTTGTAGATCCAACTGATTAAGGTTATCATGAACCAGCTCATGCTTCTTCACCGCCATTTTTGCGCTAAATAAAAATGTGTCAAAATTAAGAACATGTCCAAAAATAACAATAGTAGGTACATAAAAAATCACTTCATTAACTAAACATTGCAGAAAAGAAACTCAGAAATATTGTAGGATTTGGATAAAATACGCTAAATAAACTGGGGCTGAACACAAAGCTGGGGGATTAATAACTAAACGCACAAAGTAGGTAAGTCGATGCATTGACAAATAAGCGACTACAACATAGTCCAGAGCAGACAAATTAAACAGGCCTGAGGAATATGTTATGTGGTCCTAATCATGCCCTGGCAACTTAGAACAAAGTTTTTTTCTTGTGAATCGCACCATCTATCCCGCACGCATGGAACTTTTTTCTTCAGGGTTACCACTTCTTCGCATGATATATTTGGTAATTTACACAAACTGACATTTTTGCTATTTTTCTCATATAAATGTACAATTGATGAATAAATTATGCCTTAAAAACTTAGTGTAATTTATGGTTCAATTTTATATAAACAATTTTCAGTATGACAATAAATAGTTTTAAGATGATTGAGTAGCTTACTGTTAGCAAAGGATAGCAACACTCGTACTAAACGTCACAAGAAAATTTTCTGCCGGTGTGATTACATGCTCGCGCGCATTTTTCTTGTAATTTTTGATATTTTACTGATATTTACGTTGATTTGAACTTGAGTTCCTCCGTATTACCTTCAGGAATACCAAAACTCCAGCATTGACTGTGTGCGTACAGCACTGACGTGTTCTTTGTGTGTTTGTGCCATACCTAAAGATAGGCCCTCCGTAAATAGTTTGGACCATAAATCTGTGAAGTGTAGTGTTATTGTACATTTAAAAGAATTGAAAATAAATTCATTAATTATCATAATTTTGTATTATTTAACTCTATTCCTAACTAAATAAACCTACTTTTTATTTGTGTTCTCGAAATATCAAATGTAAATGTGTATTGATTCGACCGATTTGTATATGGAATAAATTACTTTATTTTCTGTATTAAAGTAAATAATTCCATATACAAATCGGTCGAATCAATACATTTCATATTTCGAGAACACAATAGACCTATCTATAGGTATAAATATTTCGTCTAGTTCCTGCTTGGCGTTCAGATGTCGCTCAACGATAAGAAATGAAAAAACTGAGAGTTGCCAGTCTATCTCCAGTATTATATATTAGTCTATGGTCCTAATAGAAAAGGCAAAAATCAAGGAACTGAGTGCCGCTTCAACTGACCGCAAAGTCATTTCTCGATTTATTTAAATAATAAGTTTGGACTATGGTATCCAGTGACCCTGAATTGATCTTGGACTGTGTGGGTGCCGAGTTGAGCTCTTGACCACACAGTACTCTGAAAATTTCCTTTCCACAAAATCTTTGAAGTACCATATTATGATTTATTAGATAATATTCCAGCTATTACCAATACTTATGCCAGGGATTTTGTGTATATTAAATTAATCTATACTATATAGGTATAAAACAAAGTCGGGTTTGTTAAAACACTTTTCTCGATCACTGCTGGACCGATTTTCATGGTTTTTGATTTGTTGGATTTGTCTCCGCCTCAAATAGCAGAATAAATATATACTCGTCAAAACAAAATAAGGGCCACCTTATATTTTTGATCTTCTGGGCAAATTATGAGGTTCCTAGGTTTCTAAGTTGTAAAATTCATTGCAATGATTTGTTTTTAATGAAATGGGCTTAAATTTTACACAATCCACAGGAAAAAAAAACAATTTTACAACATTTTCGAGAAAAAGTGCAATTTCAGCAAAAAGTGCACTTGGACTAAAAATGCAATTAAAAATGAAATTCCAGGGCGTTTATTCTTTTTCCTTTTTGAATCAATATCTGGTGTACCCTCCTCTTTTCTGAACATATTCTTGAAGCCTAGAGGGCACTTTCTATGAGATGGCGCATTGTTTCTTGAGAGATTTGATCCTAGCTCGATTTTAGGACGTTTAAGGGTTGTCTTTCATTGTCCAGTGATCAATCTGTGTCTCATATTCTTCTTTTTAACAGATCCCACATGTGTTCAATTGTGTTCAAGCCCGAACTGTTCGCTGGCCTCGGCAACACTTGTATACAAGCCTCTTCTAGTGTCTCTCTGGTGGCTCTAACAGTATAAGCGCGTGCATTGCCGTGCAACACCTTGAAACCTGCACCCACTTGCTATGCAAATGGCACCACATAGAGTCTTATGACCTCCTGGATGTATCGTTAAGTTGTTACTGTACCCTGGTTCTGAATTATAGGCTCAGTTCTTCCAGTTTGGCTTATGCTTCCCCACGCCATAATATTGGGCCCCCCAATTCGATCACTGTAGTGGATGCAGGCTTCTGCAAATTGCTCCCTTTTCATCTCCACACTCTTATGCAACGGTCAACACTAAAAACTTTTACTTTGCTCTCATCTGTAAAAAGCAATGTGCTTCAGTCACTTACGCTACAGTCCAATTGTTGCCTTGCGGATGTTTATTGATTTGCATGATGAATACTGGTCTATGGAATTCACACCACTTGACTCCTGGACAATTGCTGGTCTTCATAAAACTGGTTTCTAATTGTTTGATTACTAAGTCACGTGCCTGGGGTCAGGCACAAGCGGGTTTGCAAAGAGCGGGAAGTGACGGTGCTCTCTCTGCGTGTATGTAAGTCTATGTAGCGGTCTTCCTGAGCGGTGGTTCCTCTGGCTCTGCCTAATTCCTGACTTCTGACAAAATTTTGGATCTCATAAAAGCAATTCCAGGCATTCTGAATCGCTCGCTGCGAAAATCTCGGCTGTAAAACTACAGATCGCTACGAATAGCCTTCTTGGATGAGTGTTATGGTCCTGGTCGTTGTAGTCAAGTCTATTTGAAGTCGAACCTGTGGAATTACGTTCTTAAAATGCCGATGTAGGCACTAACTCGACACACTTAACTGTTCTCAGTACAATACGAATGTTAAATGAGCCTAAAGTTCACGTTAAAAACAGGGTAAAATTAATTGGTTTCAATAAAAATTATAAAATCTACCCATTTTAACGGTTTTTCAAGCGGAATGCTGTTAAAGTGTTCGCAAACACATAAGATAATACAACGCTGTACAACTTACCACATGGATATAGTTAATGGTCATTAAATTACCCATAATGTCGAAATTTGCAAGTGGCCCTTATTTTGTTTTGACGAGTATAATTATGAACAAAAAAAATGGAAAACTAGCTAAGAAAAATTATGACGATAATTCATTTTCTCATAAAATAACTAAACGAAACTCAAACCGTACACGATGGTAATGACTACGTTCAGTAATTCAGTTTTCAGTGCGAAAGTCACTCGTGCGAATGTTGCTCGCTCATCGAGATTAATTGAACGATCCACAACTGCGTTACGCGAGTGATCAATCCGGACCAATCGAACGATCTCAAATTATATATCTGCTGCTGTATCCTATGACTACAGTCATTGGTCGGTTGTTAGCAGTGCGACCGAGTGCGACTTTCACCCTACTATTTCACGCAGTGACCAGAAGCCCAATTCTCGTAATTAATTTATAATATGACTGAAAGTTGACCGAACTGAGATTATATTATGAATTGACAAAAAGTCAGGTATTCTACTCCTCTTAAAGTTCAGTCCGATTCCAGTATGATTTGGATTCAATCTTCTTACAAACTCATTTCAATCTCATTTTTGACGTTTGTGTATAGACGAAAGTGTCAATTTTATTATCTGTGTCAGTTCAAAATGTTAGCAGAATACCGATTTGCCTTTTATTCAACTTTCGATCTCATTACAATATAATGTCACGTTTGACGTTGTTGGTTAGGGTAGGAGAATACCATTTGTGACATTTATGACATTGGTAGTAGATCGGAATGAGATCCGAACTATATTTTGAACATTTTTAATTACGAGAATTGGGCCTCAGAGCGATCGTCCGATGACGCTCGCTCAAATAACTGAACGGTTTACTGTGATCGTCCGCGTCGTCGAGCGTCGTCCGGCGTAATAACTGAACACACCCAATATCATCAATCTATGTAGATAGGTAAGTAGATAGGTGTGTAGGTAGGTGTGTAGGTAGGTAGATAGGTAGGTAGGGTAGGTAGTAAGTAGGTATGTATGTGGTGGGTAGATAGGTTAAGTAGGTAGGTGCCTAGGTGGGGTAGTATGGTAGGTAGGTAGGTAGGAAGTTAATAGGGTATGTAGGTAGGGTAAGGTAGGTGCCTAGGTGGGGTAGTATGGTAGATAGGGTAGGTAGGTAGGGAGTTAAATAGGGTATGTAGGTAGGGTAACGTAGGTAGGTACGTAGGGTAGGGTCCTGGGAGGGGGACCTTTCTACAGTCTCCCTCCCCGAGAAGTGCCCTAATAGGCGTGGCACCGATGTGGGCTTCGGCGCGGTCTTTTAAGAGTACCCGAAGCCCACCTGTAGGTGCCGAAGTGGACCACCGTGGTGAGTTTAGCCGGTAAGTCCGGCACACCCCTTCGCCCCCCCAGGCGGAGGACAGCCCTATGATGGGTTCTCAAAACGTAAAACAAAAAAACAAAAAAAGTAGGGTAGGTAGGTAGGTGCGCCGTACATACTTAGTGCTACCCGTACGAAGTCGGGGCGGGCCGCTAGTTATAATATATAGTCAGATCTTCTTTTCCACTTTCTTCGACCAAAATTTCTGTCAGATTCTTCTAAATCCCCATTCAGATACGCTGTTGTTACGTCCATCTGGCTTAATTCCAACCCTTCTTCTATCGCTATTCCATTATTTATTTATTTAGTTATTTATACTTTATGAACTAAGTACAGAGGCGGACTTAATGCCGTAGGCATTTTCTACCAGTCAACCTAAGGGTGATGCAGAGAAAAAAGTATGGTAGGTGCACGGACATTATCAGATCTGATCAAACTTAGTTTAGCTACGGGTGCATATGTTTCATTGTAATCAACGCCGGTCGGGTCGTTGAGTGAAATCCCGTGCTACGAGATTTGCTTTTCTAGTGATACTGTTATAATCTGGTCCTACTGTTAAAGTAAAATAAAATACGAGGAAAAATATTTTAATGTTCTGACAGTAACTATAATAAATCTTATTATTTAGTATCTCCATAGTAACCATGGTTCCTAACATCCACTCCTCTTTTAGGAACTCAATAGTTCAATTATAAAATGGCATAAATGCTTAGGTCATATGAACGAAGCTGATATGAAGCTAGCCTTGAGAAATGAAAATCTTATTGGTTTAGACTTTAATGTGAATGAAAATCTAGGAGATTGTGAAGTTTGTATACAAGCTAAATTAAAAAGATATATGTTAGGAACCATGGTTACTATGGAGATACTAAATAATAAGATTTATTATAGTTACTGTCAGAACATTAAAATATTTTTCCTCGTATTTTATTTTACTTTAACATGGTAGCAGAGCATGGTTAATTAAAATTAATAACGTTAAAAACTATGGCGTCGGGCTCACACACAAAAATTGAGTCATTGAATAAAGAAAATTTCGACACATGGAAAATTCAAGCGAGAGCCATACTCATCAAAAATAAATTATGGACTTACGTTGACAAGCCGTTAGATTTGAAAACTGCTGACGAGGAAACGAAAGAAAAGGATCTTATTGCTCAATCAGAGTTAGTACTTTTAATCTCACCTTCCGAACTTAAGCAAATAAAATGTTGTAACACTGCTCACGACATATGGAAGAAACTCAATGAAATATATGCTAGTAAGGGACCTGCTAGAAAGGCCACCTTACTTAAGCAGTTGATACTCTCAAAAATGCAAGATGGTAATGTCAGAGATCACCTTAACAAATTTATGGACATAGTAGACAAATTACAAGATATGGATATTCATATTCATGATGATCTGCTAACTGTCATGATGCTCTACAGCCTTCCGAATGAGTACGACAATTTTCGGGTTGCAATAGAGTCGAGAGATACGTTACCAAAGCCAGAGGAACTGAAAATAAAAATTTTGGAAGAGTCTGAAGCGAGACAAATAAGCAATAGTTATACAAACTCTAAAGAAGAACAAGAAGAAGAGTCTTATTATGTAAAAATATGCAAATTTTGCAAGAAAAAAGGACATAGCATTAAAGAATGCAGAAAACTCGAATACAAAAAGAAGAAAGAATCAAAAGAGGTAAACCAAATCCCTAGAAATTCCTATGGTGTCTGCATGCATTCCAAAAGCAAGGATTCCGATGATGAAGATTACAGTTGGATTCTTGATAGTGGCTGCACTTCACATATGTCATACAATAAAGACTTCTTCAACACACTTGGAAAATCAAATTCACCATTGCTAAAACTAGCTTCCAAAGATGCGACTGCCGAAATTAAAGGAAAAGGTCAGGTAATTCTTACGGTTAATGCTAACGATAAAGGTAGATCTGGAGAAATTACTTTGAACGACACACTGTATGTACCTAGCCTGTGCACCAATCTATTATCTGTCGGAAAAGCCACAGATTCAGGCTGTACTGTGCTATTTACTCAGAAAAAGGCTACAGTGAGACATCCTATTGAAGGCATTTTATTTGATGCACCGAAAGCCAATGACGGTTTATATTACATAAATCCCGCATCATATAAACGCAAAGAAAAATGTAATTCAGTACAAGAAACTTCAATTATAAAATGGCATAAATGCTTAGGTCATATGAACGAAGCTGATATGAAGCTAGCCTTGAGAAATGAAAATCTTATTGGTTTAGACTTTAATGTGAATGAAAATCTAGGAGATTGTGAAGTTTGTATACAAGCTAAAATAAAAAGATTGCCTAGTAAGCCCAGTACAACACCACGTACTACAAAAAGATTAGAAATAGTACACAGCGATGTTTGCGGTCCAATGAAGTCACAAACGCACTATGGTAACAAATATTTTGTAACTTTTGTTGACGACTACACCAGATACAGCCGCGTGTACTGTATGAAAAACAAAAGTGAAGTATTGGAGAAATTCAAACATTACAAAGCTGAAATGGAAAACTTTACTGGCAATACAATTATTAGTCTCCAATCAGACAACGGTCTTGAATATTGCAATAAAGACTTTGAGAAATTCCTTAAAGAGCACGGTATTACCAGGCGTCTGACAGCACCATATACACCACATCAGAATGGTATCGCAGAACGCAAAAATCGTACTCTGTTGGAAAAGGCTAGAAGCATGATGATAGAATCAAAAGCACCTCAAAATCAATGGGGCGAAGCTATACAAACAGCAAACTACCTTTCCAATAGAAGTGTCAATAAAACTATTTCTGCACATTTTGATTCTGTCACCACACCATACGAAAAATGGGTTTTAAGAAAACCTTGTGTTCACCATTTACGTCAATTTGGAATAAAAGTCTTCATACTTTTGAAAGATCGAAAGAAAAATAAATTTCAATCAAAAGCTATACCTGGGATGTTTGTTGGTTACTCAGATACATCCAAAGCGTACAGGATTTGGGTACCTACGAAACAAAAAATCATGATTGCCAAAGACGTCAGATTCACTAACAAACTATACTACATCGACAATCCAAAATCAACCTCAGAGATCTCAAAACCATTAAAGAAAAATGAAGAAGAAAAACGTTTTACGGAAATAACTTTCTATGAAGAGGATGATAAAAGCGACTATGAATCTGTTGAAGGTAATTTTGAACAAAACGAAAATATCCCAAACACAAATATTAATGAAATTATTGAAGAAGAAGAAGAAATAAATTCAAGAGAAGAAGATATGAGGGAAAATCCTCCCGAACAAAGAGTACTTCGAGATAGGAGCTGCCTTAGAAAACCTGAAAGGTTTGACGAATTTGTAAACGCTGCAGCAGAAGCTTTCAACGAAGATTTTAAAGAACCAGAAACATATCGCGAAGCTCTAGAAAGCAATGAAAAAGAGAAATGGTTAGAGGCAATGTTGAGCGAGATCAATTCCCTGAATGAAAACCAAACATGGGAACTTGTCCCGCTACCAAAGAATAGAAGAGCATTACCATGCAAATGGGTGTTCAAAGTAAAAACTAATCCAGATGGCAGCGTTGAAAAGTATAAAGCAAGATTAGTGGTGAAAGGATTTTCACAGAAGCCGGGTATCGACTACGATAAAACTTTTAGTCCTGTAGTGCGACTTACCACCGTCCGTGCCCTATTGGCAGTAGCAGTAAAGGAGAAATTATCTCTCTGTCAGTTTGACGTATCGACGGCTTTCCTAAACGGCTATGTTGAAGAAGAAATATACATGAAACAGCCAGATGGATATAATGACGGAACAAATCGAGTTTGCCGTCTTAAAAGAAGCCTCTACGGTTTAAAACAGGCTCCTAGGTGCTGGAACACCAGTATACACGAGTTCCTAGTGAGTTCGAATTTCACTCAAAGTACTTCTGATCCCTGCTTATACATCAGAGAGAATGGAAAATCTAAAGTACTAATCGCACTTTACGTTGATGACGGGCTGGTTGCGTCAACCACTGAGAGTGAAGGAAAGAGGTTCATTAACGAAATCCAAAATCGATTTAAAATTGTGACAAAACCTGCATCTTATTTTCTTGGTTTGGAAATCGAAAGGTCTGACAATGGCAATATTACATTAAGTCAAAAAGCTTATACCAAGAAATTATTAGAAAAGTATAAAATGGCTGATTGTAAAGCAGTAAAAACTCCAATCATAAAAGAGATTCATGAGAAAGAGGAATCAAACAATGGAGAACAAAATTATCCCTATAGACAAGTAGTAGGCTCTTTAGCCTATTTAATGGTCGCTACAAGGCCAGATATTAATTTTGCTGTAAGCACAGCTTCAAGAAATTTAGATAATCCATCAAAAGAGAACATTGTGGCGTTAAAAAGAATACTACGATACCTAAAAGGTACTATAAATAAAGGTCTAGTATTCAGTAATACCAATAACATAAATAAATTGATTTGCTACAGCGATGCAGACTTCGCAGCCTCACACTCAACATCGGGTATATTATGTCTCTACTATGGACCGATCAGCTGGCGAAGTCAAAAGCAGAAAACTATTGCATTATCTTCAACAGAGGCAGAACTGGTTGCTGCATCAGAAACTACACGTGAGATAGTGTGGCTACAGAAAATGCTAGATGAAATCACGAAGACTGAAAAGCCTCCGGTTCTTTACATCGACAATGAGTCGACCATAAAATTGGCTTATAATCCGCCCTACGAGCAGCATAGCCGCACCAAACACATACAGCGACGAAATCTTTATGTTAGAGAGTGTGTGTCGGCTGGAATCCTTAAAGTTGAGCAAGTTAGTACTGAGGCGCAATTAGCTGATTGTTTAACAAAGCCTTTGTATGGACCTAGGTTGGAGAAGCTGAATAAAGCCCTTGGATTGAGTTCCTAAAAGAGGAGTGGATAAAATTTTTTTCAACGAGCGGTATAGCGCGGGTTAAATTCGAAGAGTTACTTACTTTAGAGTTCATGATGGCACAGAATCTGGATCTGAAGAAAACATTGCCCCGTACATGGGTGACAACATCACTGTATGCTCACGAGGCGACTTCCAGTTACTATAATGTGATCACCTATCGCGCGGAGGGCGCGAGTGAAGACTCGGTGGGACAGGTTGACCATCTTGCGGAACGACCAGAGAAGACTAAAGGAAATTTTTATGTTGGAACCGGGACTCTCCCTGTTTTTCCGATTGATAAGACCCGTTGTGGGTATAATACTCAAACAAAAAGCATTGTTTATCTCGGCCAGTTGTCTCGCGCTCTTCCTCTTGGCGTGAGGGAGAGCGTGGACCATTCAAATGAAGCCGTGCTACGATTTTTCAAGGTCTTGACCATCACTCCGCCTGCGCTTGACGCAGGTGAGCCTGATAAAAATTTGCTAGGTAAACTGTTTCCCATTTATCTCAAAACCGTGAGGAAGGAGCGAAAATCATCCAATCTTCCTGTCGTTCGCGTGTCAAACCCAGTTTTAGATACTGCGACGAAGGAGAGTGAGCCACATGTGAATGCAAAGAATAAAGCTAAGAGGACGAATCGGGAGAAGGAGGTTCCTAGTGAGGGACAAGTTATGGGAAGTCCTCTTCCCATTCCTCCGAAGTCTCAATCTCCCATATTGCCTGATAATGAGACGCTTTACGCAATGCTTACTGAGAAATGTAGTAAATTCATAAAGATATCGCCTTGTTCGGTGACTCTGGATACTGCTAAGGAACATTCAACGGCTGGGAAATTAGAGGGCATTAATGCATATGACTTTCTAGCAGCCTACCTTTCTGAGAATAAGACTCCTATCACTAGTGAAGGAATTAGTAATCTTGAGTTCACTAAGATGTTAGTGGGCGCAGGAATTCTGGTTGCACTTATCGCCAAGGAACAAGTCGTAGGTTTTGCGCTTACGACGAAGGCCAGTAAATTACCCTTCTGTGACTCCTATGGATTTGCCATCTCATGCCCTTTTGTAAATTAAGCCTTCGGAGAGTTCGTATGGCTGGAGGTACCTACGAAACAAAAAATCATAATTGCCAAAGACGTCAGATTCACTAACAAACTATACTACATCGACGCTCCAAAATCAACCTCAGAGATCTCAAAACCATTAAAGAAAAATGAAGAAGAAAAACGTTTTACGGAAATAACTTTCTATGAAGAGGATGATAAAAGCGACTATGAATCTGTTGAAGGTAATTTTGAACAAAACGAAAATATCCCAAACACAAATATTAATGAAATTATTGAAGAAGAAGAAGAAATAAATTCAAGAGAAGAAGTTATGAGGGAAAATCCTCCCGAACAAAGAGTACTTCGAGATAGGAGCTGCCTTAGAAAACCTGAAAGGTTTGACGAATTTGTAAACGCTGCAGCAGAAGCTTTCAACGAAGATTTTAAAGAGCCAGAAACATATCGCGAAGCTCTAGAAAGCAATGAAAAAGGGAAATGGTTAGAGGCAATGTTGAGCGAGATCAATTCCCTGAATGAAAACCAAACATGGGAACTTGTGCCGCTACCAAAGAATAGAAGAGCATTACCATGCAAATGGGTGTTCAAAGTAAAAACTAATCCAGATGGCAGCGTTGAAAAGTATAAAGCAAGATTAGTGGTGAAAGGATTTTCACAGAAGCCAGGTATCGACTACGATAAAACTTTTAGTCCTGTAGTGCGACTTACCACCGTCCGTGCCCTATTGGCAGTAGCAGTAAAGGAGAAATTATCTCTCTGTCAGTTTGACGTATCGACGGCTTTCCTGAACGGCTATGTTGAAGAAGAAATATACATGAAACAGCCAGATGGATATAATGACGGAACAAATCGAGTTTGCCGTCTTAAAAGAAGCCTTTACGGTTTAAAACAGGCTCCTAGGTGCTGGAACACCAGTATACACGAGTTCCTAGTGAGTTCGAATTTCACTCAAAGTACTTCTGATCCCTGCTTATACATCAGAGAGAATGGAAAATCTAAAGTACTAATCGCACTTTACGTTGATGACGGGCTGGTTGCGTCAACCACTGAGAGTGAAGGAAAGAGGTTCATTAACGAAATCCAAAATCGATTTAAAATTGTGACAAAACCTGCATCTTATTTTCTTGGTTTGGAAATCGAAAGGTCTGACAATGGCAATATTACATTAAGTCAAAAAGCTTATACCAAGAAATTATTAGAAAAGTATAAAATGGCTGATTGTAAAGCAGTAAAAACTCCAATCATAAAAGAGATTCATGAGAAAGAGGAATCAAACAATGGAGAACAAAATTATCCCTATAGACAAGTAGTAGGCTCTTTAGCCTATTTAATGGTCGCTACAAGGCCAGATATTAATTTTGCTGTAAGCACAGCTTCAAGAAATTTAGATAATCCATCAAAAGAGAACATTGTGGCGTTAAAAAGAATACTACGATACCTAAAAGGTACTATAAATAAAGGTCTAGTATTCAGTAATACCAATAACATAAATAAATTGATTTGCTACAGCGATGCAGACTTCGCAGCCTCACACTCAACATCGGGTATATTATGTCTCTACTATGGACCGATCAGCTGGCGAAGTCAAAAGCAGAAAACTATTGCATTATCTTCAACAGAGGCAGAAGTGGTTGCTGCATCAGAAACTACACGTGAGATAGTGTGGCTACAGAAAATGCTAGATGAAATCACGAAGACTGAAAAGCCTCCGGTTCTTTACATCGACAATGAGTCGACCATAAAATTGGCTTATAATCCGCCGTACGAGCAGCATAGCCGCACCAAACACATACAGCGACGAAATCTTTATGTCAGAGAGTGTGTGTCGGCTGGAATCCTTAAAGTTGAGCAAGTTAGTACTGAGGCGCAATTAGCTGATTGTTTAACAAAGCCTTTGTATGGACCTAGGTTGGAGAAGCTGAATAAAGCCCTTGGATTGAGTTCCTAAAAGAGGAGTGGATGTTAGGAACCATGGTTACTATGGAGATACTTATTAATAAGATTTATTATAGTTACTGTCAGAACATTAAAATATTTTTCCTCGTATTTTATTTTACTTTAACATTTTCATTTCTCAAGGCTAGCTTCATATCAGCTTCGTTCATATGACCTAAGCATTTATGCCATTTTATAATTGAAGTTTCTTGTACTGAATTACATTTTTCTTTGCGTTTATATGATGCGGGATTTATGTAATATAAACCGTCATTGGCTTTCGGTGCATCAAATAAAATGCCTTCAATAGGATGTCTCACTGTAGCCTTTTTCTGAGTAAATAGCACAGTACAGCCTGAATCTGTGGCTTTTCCGACAGATAATAGATTGGTGCACAGGCTAGGTACATACAGTGTGTCGTTCAAAGTAATTTCTCCAGATCTACCTTTATCGTTAGCATTAACCGTAAGAATTACCTGACCTTTTCCTTTAATTTCGGCAGTCGCATCTTTGGAAGCTAGTTTTAGCAATGGTGAATTTGATTTTCCAAGTGTGTTGAAGAAGTCTTTATTGTATGACATATGTGAAGTGCAGCCACTATCAAGAATCCAACTGTAATCTTCATCATCGGAATCCTTGCTTTTGGAATGCATGCAGACACCATAGGAATTTCTAGGGATTTGGTTTACCTCTTTTGATTCTTTCTTCTTTTTGTATTCGAGTTTTCTGCATTCTTTAATGCTATGTCCTTTTTTCTTGCAAAATTTGCATATTTTTACATAATAAGACTCTTCTTCTTGTTCTTCTTTAGAGTTTGTATAACTATTGCTTATTTGTCTCGCTTCAGACTCTTCCAAAATTTTTATTTTCAGTTCCTCTGGCTTTGGTAACGTATCTCTCGACTCTATTGCAACCCGAAAATTGTCGTACTCATTCGGAAGGCTGTAGAGCATCATGACAGTTAGCAGATCATCATGAATATGAATATCCATATCTTGTAATTTGTCTACTATGTCCATAAATTTGTTAAGGTGATCTCTGACATTACCATCTTGCATTTTTGAGAGTATCAACTGCTTAAGTAAGGTGGCCTTTCTAGCAGGTCCCTTACTAGCATATATTTCATTGAGTTTCTTCCATATGTCGTGAGCAGTGTTACAACATTTTATTTGCTTAAGTTCGGAAGGTGAGATTAAAAGTACTAACTCTGATTGAGCAATAAGATCCTTTTCTTTCGTTTCCTCGTCAGCAGTTTTCAAATCTAACGGCTTGTCAACGTAAGTCCATAATTTATTTTTGATGAGTATGGCTCTCGCTTGAATTTTCCATGTGTCGAAATTTTCTTTATTCAATGACTCAATTTTTGTGTGTGAGCCCGACGCCATAGTTTTTAACGTTATTAATTTTAATTAACCATGCTCTGCTACCATGTTAAAGTAAAATAAAATACGAGGAAAAATATTTTAATGTTCTGACAGTAACTATAATAAGATTTATTATAGTTACTGTCAGAACATTAAAATACAATAGTTTTCTGCTTTTGACTTCGCCAGCTGATCGGTCCATAGTAGAGACATAATATACCCGATGTTGAGTGTGAGGCTGCGAAGTCTGCATCGCTGTAGCAAATCAATTTATTTATGTTATTGGTATTACTGAATACTAGACCTTTATTTATAGTACCTTTTAGGTATCGTAGTATTCTTTTTAACGCCACAATGTTCTCTTTTGATGGATTATCTAAATTTCTTGAAGCTGTGCTTACAGCAAAATTAATATCTGGCCTTGTAGCGACCATTAAATAGGCTAAAGAGCCTACTACTTGTCTATAGGGATAATTTTGTTCTCCATTATTTGATTCCTCTTTCTCATGAATCTCTTTTATGATTGGAGTTTTTACTGCTTTACAATCAGACATTTTATACTTTTCTAATAATTTCTTGGTATAAGCTTTTTGACTTAATGTAATATTGCCATTGTCAGACCTTTCAATTTCCAAACCAAGAAAATAAGATGCAGGTTTTGTCACAATTTTAAATCGATTTTGGATTTCGTTAATAAACCTCTTTCCTTCACTCTCTGTGGTTGACGCAACCAGCCCGTCATCAACGTAAAGTGCGATTAGTACTTTAGATTTTCCATTCTCTCTGATGTATAAGCAGGGATCAGAAGTACTTTGAGTGAAATTCGAACTCACTAGGAACTCGTGTATACTGGTGTTCCAGCACCTAGGAGCCTGTTTTAAACCGTAGAGGCTTCTTTTAAGACGGCAAACTCGATTTGTTCCGTCATTATATCCATCTGGCTGTTTCATGTATATTTCTTCTTCAACATAGCCGTTTAGGAAAGCCGTCGATACGTCAAACTGACAGAGAGATAATTTCTCCTTTACTGCTACTGCCAATAGGGCACGGACGGTGGTAAGTCGCACTACAGGACTAAAAGTTTTATCGTAGTCGATACCCGGCTTCTGTGAAAATCCTTTCACCACTAATCTTGCTTTATACTTTTCAACGCTGCCATCTGGATTAGTTTTTACTTTGAACACCCATTTGCATGGTAATGCTCTTCTATTCTTTGGTAGCGGGACAAGTTCCCATGTTTGGTTTTCATTCAGGGAATTGATCTCGCTCAACATTGCCTCTAACCATTTCTCTTTTTCATTGCTTTCTAGAGCTTCGCGATATGTTTCTGGTTCTTTAAAATCTTCGTTGAAAGCTTCTGCTGCAGCGTTTACAAATTCGTCAAACCTTTCAGGTTTTCTAAGGCAGCTCCTATCTCGAAGTACTCTTTGTTCGGGAGGATTTTCCCTCATATCTTCTTCTCTTGAATTTATTTCTTCTTCTTCTTCAATAATTTCATTAATATTTGTGTTTGGGATATTTTCGTTTTGTTCAAAATTACCTTCAACAGATTCATAGTCGCTTTTATCATCCTCTTCATAGAAAGTTATTTCCGTAAAACGTTTTTCTTCTTCATTTTTCTTTAATGGTTTTGAGATCTCTGAGGTTGATTTTGGATTGTCGATGTAGTATAGTTTGTTAGTGAATCTGACGTCTTTGGCAATCATGATTTTTTGTTTCGTAGGTACCCAAATCCTGTACGCTTTGGATGTATCTGAGTAACCAACAAACATCCCAGGTATAGCTTTTGATTGAAATTTATTTTTCTTTCGATCTTTCAAAAGTATGAAGACTTTTATTCCAAATTGACGTAAATGGTGAACACAAGGTTTTCTTAAAACCCATTTTTCGTATGGTGTGGTGACAGAATCAAAATGTGCAGAAATAGTTTTATTGACACTTCTATTGGAAAGGTAGTTTGCTGTTTGTATAGCTTCGCCCCATTGATTTTGAGGTGCTTTTGATTCTATCATCATGCTTCTAGCCTTTTCCAACAGAGTACGATTTTTGCGTTCTGCGATACCATTCTGATGTGGTGTATATGGTGCTGTCAGACGCCTGGTAATACCGTGCTCTTTAAGGAATTTCTCAAAGTCTTTATTGCAATATTCAAGACCGTTGTCTGATTGGAGACTAATAATTGTATTGCCAGTAAAGTTTTCCATTTCAGCTTTGTAATGTTTGAATTTCTCCAATACTTCACTTTTGTTTTTCATACAGTACACGCGGCTGTATCTGGTGTAGTCGTCAACAAAAGTTACAAAATATTTGTTACCATAGTGCGTTTGTGACTTCATTGGACCGCAAACATCGCTGTGTACTATTTCTAATCTTTTTGTAGTACGTGGTGTTGTACTGGGCTTACTAGGCAATCTTTTTATTTTAGCTTGTATACAAACTTCACAATCTCCTAGATTTTCATTCACATTAAAGTCTAAACCAATAAGATTTTCATTTCTCAAGGCTAGCTTCATATCAGCTTCGTTCATATGACCTAAGCATTTATGCCATTTTATAATTGAAGTTTCTTGTACTGAATTACATTTTTCTTTGCGTTTATATGATGCGGGATTTATGTAATATAAACCGTCATTGGCTTTCGGTGCATCAAATAAAATGCCTTCAATAGGATGTCTCACTGTAGCCTTTTTCTGAGTAAATAGCACAGTACAGCCTGAATCTGTGGCTTTTCCGACAGATAATAGATTGGTGCACAGGCTAGGTACATACAGTGTGTCGTTCAAAGTAATTTCTCCAGATCTACCTTTATCGTTAGCATTAACCGTAAGAATTACCTGACCTTTTCCTTTAATTTCGGCAGTCGCATCTTTGGAAGCTAGTTTTAGCAATGGTGAATTTGATTTTCCAAGTGTGTTGAAGAAGTCTTTATTGTATGACATATGCGAAGTGCAGCCACTATCAAGAATCCAACTGTAATCTTCATCATCGGAATCCTTGCTTTTGGAATGCATGCAGACACCATAGAAATTTCTAGGGATTTGGTTTACCTCTTGTGATTCTTTCTTCTTTTTGTATTCGAGTTTTCTGCATTCTTTAATGCTATGTCCTTTTTTCTTGCAAAATTTGCATATTTTTACATAATAAGACTCTTCTTCTTGTTCTTCTTTAGAGTTTGTACTATTGCTTATTTGTCTCGCTTCAGACTCTTCCAAAATTTTTATTTTCAGTTCATCTGGCTTTGGTAACGTATCTCTCGACTCTATTGCAACCCGAAAATTGTCGTACTCATTCGGAAGGCTGTAGAGCATCATGACAGTTAGCAGATCATCATGAATATGAATATCCATATCTTGTAATTTGTCTACTATGTCCATAAATTTGTTAAGGTGATCTCTGACATTACCATCTTGCATTTTTGAGAGTATCAACTGCTTGAGTAGGGTGGCCTTTCTAGCAGGTCCCTTACTAGCATATATTTCATTGAGTTTCTTCCATATGTCGTGAGCAGTGTTACAACTTTTAATTTGCTTAAGTTCGGAAGGTGAGATTAAAAGTACTAACTCTGATTGAGCAATAAGATCCTTTTCTTTCGTTTCCTCGTCAGCAGTTTTCAAATCTAACGGCTTGTCAACGTAAGTCCATAATTTATTTTTGATGAGTATGGCCCTCGCTTGAATTTTCCATGTGTCGAAATTTTCTTTATTCAATGACTCAATTTTTGTGTGTGAGCCCGACGCCATAGTTTTTAACGTTATTAATACGTTAATATTTTAATTAACCACGCTCTGCTACCATGTTAAAGTAAAATAAAATACGAGGAAAAATATTTTAATGTTCTGACAGTAACTATAATAAATCTTATTATTTAGTATCTCCATAGTAACCATGGTTCCTAACACCTACTTTATTCCTTAGAACCATTTTGTAGTCCACTGGTTTAATTTCTTTCTTTTTCTCTTCTATTTTCCACGTTCCGTTTTTAACATGTGCTCTTTTATTTCAGCATTCCTTTTATCACATTATAGTACTCATCATTTTTACTTCCATCAGTGAAGTAAGATACTTCAGAGAATAGTAAACTTTCATCCGTTTCATTTAATACAATAATCCTTAAACCTCGCTCTGCTACCAATTTGTGAGGATTCTACATAAATAAAAACGGCATCATATAGTTATATGGATAATTATATACTCTCTTAACCAAATCTGAATGACATCTCAAACAAAACTTTACAGGACATTTTCTTCCAATGTTTATGCTTCTATATTACAAACTGTGATGTGCCAAAAATTACTAACAACATGAAAAAGGGGTTTGGTAATACTTCACTATCAAAGGTTACCACAATTGTCTGTGACGGCATCCAAATAGCTGAACCATTAATAAATGTTTTAAAATTATGACGACGAACTTTAATTACAAGCCCACATCCTATAGGTGTAGATAAATTTTCTATTACTACCTCTGGAGACCATTCTGCAGGAACACCACGGACTAATCCCATTCTCGTTACATTAAAAGTGGGAATTTATAAACGCTTTTAAACCTTGTTCCTATAAAAGAGTACTATTCTCAATTAATGAATTAGCATCATAATATGTAGCAAAATCAATCGAAACCTTATTGCGACCAATCTTCTTTATGCTATCTTCAACAATGTTGTTAAAATAAGGAATTTGCCGAAAGTAATGGGATGTGGAGCTGTCGTTAGGAAAGACTTGGATTTTCTGTACGTGATCCATATACGAAGCACTGTCCGTTTTGTCATATACATAGTTGGCGGCCTACTGGAATTGGCGTGGATTTATTTAAAGGAGCAGGTTCAGTTACAGTAGAAGTAGAGTTCAAAAAGGAGGAATCTCATTGTGTACATTACTAAGTTCCGATTGTATCTGCACTGAATCAGTACAGTTACAGTCCAACGACTGATATGAACCACGCTTGAACCATGGTGTCTTCTTCTCCGTTTTTTGCAATGCTTGCAAACATGAACAAGACTTCTCTTGAGAGATCGTGCTGTACTTAAAAATTTTGTGTTCATACCTGATTCATTGGACTGAATTGTAATATTGTAGCCGACCAGGTGCCCGGGTCAGGCGGATCGTTCATCGAATAGTATAACGATTAGAAATACAAAAAACTTACCAGAAAAAAAAAACATACGCGTCGCATTGAGAACCTCCTCCTTTTTTTTGAAGTCGGTTAAAATGAAGAATATTATAAATAGTTTTTGCAATCGGAGCCAGAAAAAACACCCGCTAAATTAGAAGTGCTTCTTTTGAGAATCCAGGTTAGACATGAATTTACGTGTACCATTTTGTGAGCGTTCTTGGGTGAGGTAGTGAAGTGAGAAATGTTTTCCTAACAAATCTATCCCACCAAAAAAATTTTCATGTAAAATGTTGCGAAGACGAGGTCATATGACTAGAGCACTGTCAAAAAGTTATCAGATCGCATGTAGAGCCAAGCTTCTAACTCTACACGCACTAACACTACAAGGCCTAACTTCACAGACTCTACACCATAGTCAAAGTATGTGGCTAAGTATATACTTAGCCACATACACACACTTAGTCTACATAGACTACTCAATGTTTGTTGTCTATTCTAAAGAGACCATTTAACATGTCTTTCTGCCTCTAGTCTGTCGTTTATTTTAGAACTTAAACTTTTTATTATTCGCTCAACATTTTTTATCTTAAATTGTACTTTTTCGTTTGATCTTTTACGAGTAGCTGCTTCGCGGTTAACTTCTGGATGAGAGACTCAGTATCGTGCAATTGCCTCTCGTTTGACCTCCGGATGTGAAGCGGAATATCGCGCTACGGATTAACGATGTTGTTCAGCGTGTGATTTAGTATAACTCAGGACTGTATTTTTTGTTTCTTCAGGATGATTTTTACGGTAGTTGGCTGCAGCTTGTCGAATTTGTTCATTTCGTTATAATTCGGAAGTTTTAGGTCTTTCTCGCTTATTTTTTTTAGGTCTCCCTGCTTTCTTCGAAGTGAAAACTACGTTATTTGATTTTTGAGAAACAGTCATCGGAACAAAAACGTTGTAGTGACTACTTAAAAAATTCCACTGAATCGCAGACGGTTTACAGGCCCGCTGATATGAGAAAAAGTTCCCCTTAAAATATTATCTTGATAGACTTCAAAAGTGAATGGATAAATACCTGCTGCAGCCATAAGTTCGGAGGTATGAGGAGCTACGACCACTAAAAGTGGCCATAGGGGACCACTGGAACTTAAGTGCCTCGGCGTCACCAGCGAACAATTCATGTACCTACCATGAAGCTTTCGGCGTCCTGATACTCATCATCACTGTCACTCTCTTCCTCATTTGGTCTGATGTTCCGCCGTCTCCTCATCTGTTGCGCATCCTTCTCACGACGACTAGCCTCTAACTCATGCACCATTTCTCTCAGTCTCGGCGGAACATCTTCATCGTCTAGACATACTTCAATAATACGCTCACCCCGCCGCCATCCAGTCTCATCTTCATCAAATATAATATTTCATAAAGATTCGTCAAGTAATAATGAAGTGGTAGCACCTAATAGTAAACGGACATAATGCATTTCTGCTCATCCCCATTAGAAAATAGCGTGATAATTTATAGCCTATATGTTGACCAGCCCTTAGGCGGGTGTTACTGCAAAATTTCAACTAAATCTGTCCAGTAGTTTTCAAGTTTACCCGTAACAAACAAACCGACAAACAGACAAAAATTCTAAAAATGTATGTTTCGGCTTCTGTATCGTTCCTAGTATACGTAGCACTTACTTTTTTTATATTCAATGTACAGAGGGCCAAGCACGAATAGTTTGACGTATAGTAACGTAAACGTAAGCAAATTTTGATTATAAAATACAATGAATCTATCGCATTTTTGTTGAATTTTATGCAACATACACACTTGTTTCATAAAAATGTAAAAATACTGCATGTATTTTCAAAAAATATCACGGATTAAACGAGTATTTTTTATTCAAAATTTGCTTACGTTTACTTTACCAGACGTCAAAATATTCGTGCTTGGCCCACAGATTTAGCCTCGTTACGATTTTATTATAAGTATAGATTTTACCACGTCCAGTACGATTAAGGCGGGTCGGTGCCTTAATCGTATTGGACGTGGTAAAATCTATACTATGCACACAGTTTTTCAAATAAAGCGAACAATAATATCTCTTTTAATTTTTTTAACCTAGACTCAGATATCTTCTGTATCATGGTACAGATTATACAGGATATAGTTTTATGTAGTGCGCATAATTTGTAGAGTGATTCAGTGTCTGTTCCTAAATGTAACCGCAGTATTGGGATACACTTTAAATAAAAGAAAATTCGACTTAGTTTGGGAGACACGCATAATTTATTAGCGCAAGCCATACGAAATCAATTTTTTTAATTTTGCACACTACATAAAAAATATTCTGTATACATGCATCTCAAATACACACACACCCAGAACCAGAACAACTATCTGTAAGGTCATACAAATATTTTTACGTGCGGGGATCGAACTCTCTATACATACTGCAGAAATCTAAGTACTTAGCAACTACGCCAATGGTGTTTGTGTTGTCGCCAAGAAATCGTCGTGTTGTGTCGTGTCGCAGGATTGACCTATCAAAAGAATCTGTTCAGAAGTGCGTAATATCACAACGAGTTGTGATTGGCTAACACTGCGTCAGAAGGCGCTACGATACACCACAACACAATAATGTAACTCCGGCTTTATAGTGCACACAACGAATGGTTAATGTTGTCAAAGTGCCGTTGAGCTTAGTCTAAAAAAGCACTTTTTTTTAAACTTACTTTAATTTGTATAAGATTTATAAATAGGGTCATATTTTGTGGTCAGGTCACCCCATACTGGCGAGGTGTGGACTTTGACCAACGCGCATGCGTCATTTCATCGATCCTTTTCAAAGCTGTGACCGTCTGAGACGGCCGGGAACAGTTCTCTCCGGATACGTAAAATTCATTTTGGGTTTTCCGGACTTAGGTAAGTGGTCTGTATGTGTTTATTATAAGCCTAGATTAAATTCCTTTTGTGAATTGTTGTGGAAATAGTGTCAGTAGCCAGTGACAGTAGATAGACGAGGGCACTCACCTTATCCAAAAGGAGAGCGGTAAGCGAATTTACAAAGTCTATTTTGACTACGATCGAATTTTAGTTTAGTATGTCTATCGATGACTATGTAAAAATCCTAGCCTATATTTTATAATATTTAACATTAAATTACAGAATTTGTTATAGTTTGTATAAAAAGTAGACAGAACGAGCCTCATTGGAGGGTAGGAACAACAATTTGAAAATAGAACTAAGATTTTAGAATTTATTACTATGTCTATCAAGTCTATTCATGAATGCTACTTTTTAATTTCTTTTAATTCATATTCAGTATCGATGGCATTACTGCATACATACAATCGTAATATTATTTAATTGTAAAATGAATGATTGAGTCGGCTGTCAAATTCTCGAAATCTTCCAGCGAGTCAGCCTGGTAGTGAAATTATTGTAATAGTGACTATATGATTTTGACTGCTACCTTGTATGGATCAGGATGTTGGCCCACAAACGGGACGAATGAAAGGCAATTGCTTGCAGCGGAGATGCGAAAGTTGAGTGGGATGTGTGGTGTAACAAGATTGGACAGAATCCGGAATAAGTATATTAGAGGAAGTATGAAAGTGGCACCAGTTACAGAAAAGCTCCAAAGTAACCGATTGTCGTGGTATGGACATGTAATGTGGAGAGATGAAAATCATGTTATAAGAAGAGTTGTAAGTATGAATGTGGACTATCAGTAGGGGCAGACCAAAGAAAAGATGGATGGACTGTGTGAAACATGACATGAATGAGAAGGAAGTAAATCTGGAAATGACGTCTAATAGAGATGAATGGCAGAAAAAGACATATTGCGCCGACTCCAAATAAAATGGGATAAGGGTAGGAGAATGATGAGTGACTATATGATTTTAATCTTTCAGATATGTGCTTTTGGCCAGCTCTGTCCAACTTTGGATGCTTTGATCCTAATGATCCCATCGTTGTCCACCTCGGTACCCTACTCTTTAACAGAGCCAGTGCCAATCGACAGCAGTTAGAGGACGAGTGCTCTGACGTAAGTATAGTTTTGCATCTTTTTAGCTCATAAATTCCCATTTGCCGATACAGACACCGACACGATACGACTTGCTGGTGGCAGAAACGATATACTGAGTGTGTAAGCGGTAAGTCAAAAATATGAGGTGGATATACAACGTGTATTAAAAATGCGTGCTCATATTTAAGAGTGTGGAACAGACCTTCAAACTGAATAACTTTCCTTATGGGACTAACATCGTAATCGCGAAAAAAATATCAGCTATCCCATACAAAACTCCAATACCCAAACGTGGGTATGGGACAGATGATTTTTTTGCGATTGCGATGTTGGTCCTATAGAGAAATTTGTTCAGATTGATAGTCTGATCCACACCCTTAAATATGACCACGCATTTCTGATAAACGTTTTAGAATTGTCCGCCGATATTGCTATCGGAGTCGGTACCGTGTAATGTGGAAATGCCTTTTGTGTCCCTCTTGAGAACTCCCATGCATGGCTTTGCGATCCTCTGGGCAAAAATATTAATGCGATGCGTCTCAAATATAAAACTTACGGCATCGGTGCACCACAGCAGACTTCCCCATTTCACGAATTCTTTACACGGGATACCCAATATGGTTTTTACGTTACAGTGTCCAGCACCGCAGCTTATTGCGATACGAAATCGCAACACACTGATGTGTTTTCCTTCTACGTCATCATACCATCTGAAACCAGAACCTAAAAGAAGCTAAGCGACGCTAAGCGAAGCCAAGCGAAGTCTGGACTTGGTACGAAATTGTTTATATTGAGACACGCCTTTTTTCAAAGCGATTCTATGGCATCTTTGAGTGAATGATTCTATAGATCTTTTTTATATTTTTTCAGGAGTAAAGCAGCTTACAAAAGTCTAAGCAAACAAAAAGCAGCTGCTTCTCGATATGCCTGCCGGTAATTGCAGAACTGCTCAGTTCTATAATACTCGATAGGCATGTCGAGTCAACCAACACTAAGGAGTGACTCTCAATATCACAAACTCCTAATTAAGATGATGTGAGTATTATAGTAGGTATAGTATAGTACTACTTTTCTACAAGGTCTTACCTTTCTAGTCCCGATCCCTTCAATAGGTTATTGTACTCATCATTACGACCAACTTTAACTATGGAGCCAACCTTGAAATCGCGAAAAGAAACCAGCTGTTCCATAAAAAAATATTCAATATTAAGCTACTAAATGTATGGAACAGTAGATTTTATTTTCGCGGTTTCATGATTGGGTTCATTAATGATAGTACTATAACCCCATAAAGGGATCAGGACTAGAAAGGCAGGACCTTACAATAATATACATAATCTAGAACTACGCGTCCACAGGCTGGCGACGCGGACGCAACGCACTCCCACGAAACGGCTTTCAATTTGCTTTCTGTCTATGGAACAGAGGCCTTTGTTTAAGTTCCTTAAAATTCTCTTTTACGCATCAACCAGGTTCTGCGTGTTGATTGGCCCGCTCCGAGCTCTTCACCAATCAGAGCGCCGTAAGGGCTCAATTAAGGAGAGACGGAAAGTCGCGCGGAGCGCAACCCAGCGCGCAACGCGGAGAAAGGCGCGTATCTCTGTTCATGGAGAGCGAGTGAGAGAGCGAAACGCTGCTTTGCGCGCCGCGCGACTTTCTGCCTCTCCATAATTGAGCCCTAACGCGGTCAGTGCGTTAAATCGAGATTGTTAAACGAAACTTTCACTAAGGCCTTTGATAGAATATATAATTCTACTAGATGTGTGCCGCGGTCATATTGATGTGAGATACTTTCAGAAAATCCGCTAAAACAGATTTACAGGGAGAATTAAAAAAAAGAAAAACTGGCAAAAAAAAAAGAAAAAAAACTTATTCAGAGATCGTAATCGTACTCAGATAGATGGCTGTGAAATCCGTGTAACATCTTCAATGTTACACGGATTTCACAGCCATCTATCTGATACGCGATTCAAAAAAGTTGGCTCCTTGAAAATATACTACGCGTATCTAGGTACGATTCTTTTATTTAATTTCACCGATTTTTCGGAAACGGCTTAACCAATTTGGATAATTTAAACTGTATTCTATTAAGATAGATCTCAAGGTGGTCCCATATATTTTTCTATGACATGAAACATACCTTTTTTTTTTTCTTCAGAAAATGGGTTCTTAAATCGCTGCCACGCTATGAGGTGCATTAAAGAATTAAACGCAACATCAAATCATTCGATGTTTATTTACTTTCCACATTGACGTCAACACACGAGAGGATCGCTTGCGCATCCGTAAGTACCTATTAATTCAATTTATAATCTTATACCATTGACAATTTTTTTTTTTTTTTCGCTTCCTCCTATTTCCATGCCGATGGAGACGCGGGCACAGCTAGTTTATTATAAATGTTAGATCACGAACTGCTGAGTTTAGGACGTTTAATTTTAGGTTCTTTTTGTACTAAGCCAATGTCTTTCTGTGTTGGGCGAAGAACAGCACAAGCAATAACATAAATATAGTCATAGAAATATCTACGTAATAAAATAAATAAAAAGCTAAGTAAAATATGCGAATTTATACCTAAATTACTATTTTATAAATTAATAATTAGGATTTGGTCCAAATGCCACCCAAAATCAACTAAAATGGCATTAAATAGGTACTTAGATCTTATTGCGGGTATTGATTTTCGTCCTGAGAAAAAAGTTACGTTGGTACTTACTTTTACTGCTTTTGAAATGTAGAGTTATGCTATGTCATGTTAGTACCAAAATGTAGAAAAATATTTCTGTTTTAAACGAATAAAAAAATATGACGGATAATAGAAGCTATATTTTTTTACTTATGATAGTATATTACTCCTCATTATGATGTGCCTAGTCAAAATAATACTAATATTAGTGACGCAATTATTTAATAGTACTAGTAGTTCATGAATTTTATGTATTAAAACACGAGTATTTTATGCAGTGCAGTTTCATACAGTGCTTTATCTATGGGTATTAATGCAATAGATAGATACATAAACAAACACAATAATGGCGCCAACCACCACGCTTGTGCCCTAGCATGCGCCCTAGTGCGCAGTGCATGCGCCCAAGCGCGCGCCACCATAGAAAATGTGCAGCAGCTATAAAAAACGAATTGTCAACTTCTTGGCCGATCCGAAGTTATTTTTTTATGATTATTTTGTTAAGAATATTGTATCATAATAAAACTTTTTAATTTTATTATAGTTGCATGTGCATAAAGTCTGTCATTATATTACTATTTTTGAATTCATAATTAGAAGTAAATATAGGAATTTATAACACAGCTGATCCTATTAATAATAAATGCTGGGAAAATCCTAGTATCCCGAGACTAGCCTAGTGTTGCTTTGCGTCTTTCTCAGAGCTAGGTCAATTTAGCGTTGTATTTCAAATAGACTTGCCAGTATGAAAAATACATTAATGTATTTTTTTTTTTCATCTTTAACATTTGCTCGATGAAATTAACCATAGAATTTCTACTTGCAGAGCTGAGCATCTTCGTCATCACCCACAGGACATCATTACCAAGGGTGAGTATTTTAAATTAAGCACCTACCTATTTTTACATAGCTTCACCGAGGACATGATCTCCAGTGGCCGACGTCTTTGGCAGCATAAGTACAATAAATAATAGGAGTACAGAAGTGAAACTCCAGCGCCAAACGCGTTCAAGGTCACGTTATTAGCCTACAAGGAGATTCGATTCTATACTCGTATTTAATTATTTATTATTCTTATAGCAATAGGTCTATTCTATAAAATTCTTTATAGCGTCACCAATGCCTCGATCTTCGGTGGCCGAAATCTTCTGCTTGCTCATCTTGGGCAATCGTTATAATCTATTATTTTTTAAAGCGTTACCCCAAACTAGGAATTAATCCTGTATAGTGGGTGAGTTTACAAACACAAATCTTGACATGCACTGACACTCAGACCCGGAACAAGTATCGGAACGTACGTACGTGTATCGGAAATGCGTGGTCATATTTAAGGGTGTGGATCAGAACATGAAACTGAACAACTTTCTCCATGAGACCCACATCGGAATCCCGAAAAAATTATCAGTTATCCCATACGATTAGGTCGATTAGGTAACTAGTTATTGAAGTTTAGTATGGGACAACAAGTGTGTATTGAAATCTTGGTAAAATGGCAACGAAAGGGTGGTGCACAAAATTTTATATAATGGCGCGTATGTAGCTGCAATGCGCATGCGTGCATTGCTTGAACTAGTTAGCTTTTTCCGGTATCTAGCACAGACTTTTAGTTTCCTAGGACTTGGAGAAGCGATCGGTGCTTCATTCAACCGCTTTAATATCATATAAGTCATAGAAGAATTACTTATACGGTCAAGGAATGCAAGTAGGTACGACATTATTATTTATTTTATTTGGGAGATGTCTATAATTGTGAAATGAGTATTAAGTGATCAATAAGTAAGCAAAAGGGTTTTATAAATATAAATATTTGAATTATTTGATGTTTCAAATTATGTAAGTTAATATTATAAACGAGCATATTTATTTATGACATTATAGCAAGAAACGGCAACGCGGCAGGCCCAGAAGGAGATGGCGTGATGAGCTGGACGTCTGTCTAAAGGATTGGCCCCAAATTGCTTTAGACCGGGAAAAGCAATAAATACTTATGCTATCCCTGTACTTACATACTCTTTTGGTATAATAAACTGGAACAAGACCGAATTGAAAAACTTACAACGAATCATAAATACCACTCTGACGAAATATAGAAAGCACCACCCTAGGTCTTGTGTGCAGAGATTAACACTCCCAAGAAAAGAAGGAGGAAGAGGCATAATAGATATCACCAACCTACACAATAAACAAATTACAATTTTAAGAACATATTTTAATTCAAAAAGTACCATATCAACCCTACACAAAGCAATAGTATATAATGACCGAAAACTAACCCCATTGAACATGTCTGATAGGACTACACAAAGAAATGAAATACTGACTGACCGACTGACGAAAATAACAGAGTGGACTCAGAAGTCATTGCATGGGAGACATCGCCAAGATATTAGCCAACCTAACGTCGACAAGTTAGCGTCGAACGAATGGCTGAGTCGTGGAGATCTATTCCCTGAGACAGAAGGGTTCATGGTAGCTATACAGGATCAGGTAATAGAAACCCGTAATTACCAAAAACACATCATGCGCGTTCCTCTACCCACGGACACTTGCAGACGGTGCAATAGTGCCTCTGAAACCATCCAACACATCACAGGTGCATGTAAAGCCATAGTTCAGACAGATTACAAACACAGACATGACCAGGTAGCCAACATTATCCATCAAAAATTAGCTTTAAAATATAACTTAATTTCTACACCACCAACACCTTACTACAAATATAGCCCCCAAACTTCTCTTGAAAACGCCACTCATAAGCTTTATTTTGACCGTGCAATTCTTACCGACAAAACCACTCATTATAACAGACCAGATATAACCTTATTAGATAAAATTAACAAAACTGCACAAATCATTGACATTGCTGTACCAAACACACACAACTTACAAAATACAATAGCCGAAAAGCTTTCAAAATATACAGATCTTAAAATTGAAATCAGCCGAATGTGGCGATTGAGCAATGTCACAATAGTTCCAATAGTATTATCCACAACAGGTGTAATACCTAAACAACTTCATCAATCTTTAAAAACACTAGATTTAGCACCCTACACGTACCTAAACCTACAAAAAGCTGCTGTACTAAATACATGCAGAATTGTCAGGAAATTCCTACAGAATGACACAAACATGAACACACCCCACTCACAAATATCAGTCAGTGGACAAACACCGCACAGTCAGAGCCACTCATCTCATCATCCCGTTATCACCAATTCTCTGGGTTAGCACTTGGCTTCGGCCCGTGCTATCCCATACGCCCGGCAATTTTCTGCCGAGATATAAGAATATATACCAAAAATAATAATAATAATAATATTATAAAAACTGAATATTATGTATTGAGATGAAATTTAATTTATTGGCTAGTTATTAATAAATAACTTTAGTTCCAAAATTATTAAAAGTACAGGACGCTGCCTGTTTCCGATTATAATATATTGAGTCCTGAAAATGATTTCTACCTAAAGACGTAGTAAATATTTTTAAAATCGATAAATGACGCATGTGCACTGGTAATATTTGCAATGCGCATGCGTAGATACTATTGATTAGTTCTTTATATTCTGCATCTAGTGCAAACTGCCAGTTACCTAGGGCTTAGACAAGTGACTGGTATTTTGTTCCGTCGCTCCTATGAGCCGCTCCAATCACGGAATATCCGCGTTGAGAACTAATAACGGACATTCTTTCTAGTGAATAATATATATATATATTAATAATGCTGTGCATATAACAGGTAAGTGAGTAAGTACTTGCTTGCGTAATTAGAATATTTAACTTATCGCTAACTTCTTGATACTATGCATATGGGGGATCCATGTGTTTAGTGAGATTAGTGTACCTACTAATTGTGTCTTTACTGAGCTTTCTTGAAATAAAACTTGTAGACTACCTACACAGAGAAGGTACCGGTACGAATAACGTGCTACAGTTGCGTACATAATATTCATAAAAAAATACTTCTTTAAGAAAATGACGCTGGTCCCCTAACTAAAACTTACATCCAAACGTCTTTGTATGGCGCGGGTATATGGTGCGGCGGTATACTAGGGTCCAGAATCAATAAGATGACGCAGGTGCAACGGTTAAATTCACAACGCGCATGCGTGGGTACTATTAATCGACTCCTTTAATAGTGTTCCGCATCTAGCTCAAACTACCAGTTACCTAGGTCTTAGACAACTGATCGGTACTTCAACGCTCATAATAATATCAGTCATCTTGAAGACTCAAGTATTCGTGTTGAGTAATATAACGGACATTAGTTCTAGTGATTATAGAACGCTGTGCGTGTAAATGGTGGGTCCTATGCAGGATTAAGGTAACTTATCGCTTACTTCGTGGTGAATATGGTATAATATAATTATCCATTCGTGTAGTGAGATTAGCGTAGGTACAGATCGTTTCTTCACTGCGCTTTTGTGAAGTAACTCTTGTAGGCAGCTCACACAAAGTAGTTACATTAATAATACTCATAAACAAATGACTTCTTTAAGACAATATTGCGCTGGCCCCCTAACTAAAACCTAAATATCTAAACCTCTTGTATTAATAATCTTTGTAAAGATGGCGCAGATATAATGGGTGGGGCGGTACACTAGAGTCAATCAAATGACGCAGGTGCAACGCTGAAATTCACAACGCGCATGCGTGGGTACTATTGATTCACTCCTTTAATAGTGTTCCGCATCTAGCTCAAACTGCCAGTTACCTAGGGCTTAGTGTGCAAGGAGTCAGTGTCATGATAATGTCCTAAAATAATAACGATTTTATGGTTACATAATAAATGCTTCTATAAATGGTGGCTGTGTATAAATAGGGTGCGATTGGGCTATGCTGAAATCAATAAACTGGCACATGAATAATATAGTGAAACTCGTGAAACGCGCATGCGTGGATACTTCCGACTCCTTTAATATTGTTCCGCGTCTAGCTCAGACTTCCAGTTATCTAGGGCTCGGGTTCGTGGTCAGTACTTTGTTCTGTCGGTCCTATAAGCCGACCTAATGACGAAGTAAGTGTTAACGGGGATGTGTTCTAGTGATATAGGTATAGAATGTGTGCGCGTAAAAGGTGAATACAAAAAAGAGCATGCAATAAGTGTTCAATACGATTATTTTATAATAAAAACAAAGCGGTTCTTGCGTCTGAATTAGTGCGTACAGTTTGAAATAGTATATTTAAAAATGGATAAGGTATATAAGTTGGTAGGTATTCTAAAATCAAATTAAAAAGAAAATATAACTACTAAAACTTAAATTAAGACCTAAACAATATTATTAGGTATATCTATTTACAAATTAAAAACCTCTTCCAAAGCACCGCTGCGGGGCATAGTGCCTAAGAGGTTGGCAGCGTTACCTCATTAAAATCAATAAAATACAATGCAGATGCAATTCGCGATGCGCATGCATGTATTGATTGATTTTTCGCATCCAGCGTAGGTTGCCAGTTTCCGTTTAAGTTTCCAGGCCCGAAACTAGAAATGACGACTGCGTATGGAACAAATAGTTCAAAAGCGGTATTTAAAAAAATGGCGCATCGTCGCAACGCGCATGCGTGCTTTGATTCAACCATTAGCATTTTGCCGGTATCTAGCTCAGACTGCCAGTTACCTAGGGCTTGACGATGTGATCAGTAGCATTCAGCCACTTATACCTGCCGCTAATAGCCGGGTGTCCGCCTGGAGTGTTAACGAAGTGTTTTAGTGATCTTTAGTAGCAAATCTGAATATTATTAGTATTCGAGTTAAAAACGGGGTATGACGGGGGGTATGGGGGGAGCTCATAACTCTAATATTAATGTTAGTAGTCAAGTTTGTGTCAGTGAATGGCGACGTTCGTGAAATATTACTTACATTTTGTTCTCTTGTGCGGGACCAACTTATTCTTTTAACTTTTTTTTTTTTTTTAGATTTTCTGGACTCTTCAGTCATCGATAGAGCCGAGCGATAAACCTGAATAGATGTCCCAACAATTATCTGGATAACGTTGAAGTATTGTTTCCCTATGTTTGACGTGAGTATTGATCACTCGAGCATTTTATTTAAAAAAAAATCGTAATTATATTCCTTTTTTTTAATGGTACCATTAAAAAGAAAGATTTTGACTACTATTACCTAAGCAATAGAAGTCAAAATAGGTTGAAGGATACTGCAACAACGATACTGCAACAACCAACAATTACGTGACCATTCTGACAAGATTGAAATAGCAGAATTAAGACCCTGACCTTTAATAATATTTCAATGCATACTTTAATAAATAACACTTTTACTTGCAGGAAATGGTGATTCAGTCATACACGGAAGCTACGGTACTGGCTATAGGAGACAAGCTGCCTACAACTTAAAGCTGTCATCGTAACATCTATAACAAAATGGTAAGTATAGTGCCGCAAACTTATCTGACCCGGTGACCAAAATTGGAACTAACATCGCTACAGAACAAAAATGACATCAAAATGTCATTTTTGTACGGAGATGACATTGGTAAAAGCGACGGCAGCGACGCCACGACCGGGTCAGATAAGTTTGTGGCACTATAAGTGTGCCACCAGCCATCAAAGACTTTAGATAAGTTGACAGGAAACAAATTCCATACTTGGTAACTCAAGTTACCATAACAAATAATCTTATCTTATTATTCTTATGATACATACACGTATAGTGCCACAAACTTATCTGACCCGGTCGTGGCGTCGCTGCCGTCGCTTTTACCAATATCATCTCCGTACAAAAATGACATTTCGATGTCATTTTTGTTCCGTAACGACGTTAGTTCCAATTTTGGTCACCGGGTCAGATAAGTTTGTGGCACTACAGTCGTATTTTTTGGTACACTATAGTATCCAGAAGCAGTTGTGTTTTTTCTACTTAAAGGATAATCAACACCGATTTAGTAGTTATCTATGATTTGCTATGAACCATAAAGTCGTTACGTTTGTTATGTCTAAAGTGCCACAAATTTGTCTGACCCAGTGACCAAATTTGGAACTAACGTCGCTACGGAACAAAAATGACTTGAAAATGTCATGTTTGTAGGGAGATGACATTGGTAAAAGCGCCGGCAACGACGCCATGACCGGCGGGTCTACCGCGTAACTAAAATTGTAATGAACATCGACAATGGTATTAAACTTCAATACGATCGTGAGAGCCTAAACTTTGAGCTAACTTGTATTTTTTTACTGATCATGAAGATAGGAGTCCCAACTATATGATAGGTATATTTTTTTACAAGTTAGCTCAAAGTTTGGGCTCTCACGATCGTATTGAAGTTTAATACCAATGTCGATGTTCATTGCAATTTTAGTTACGCGGTAGACCCGCTGGTCAGATAAGTTTGTGGCACTATAATACCGTAGGATTTGATTAATAATTTTATTATTTTGTTTCTAGATAAGCCAAGCAGATCAAGCCTCTCCTTACGCAACTTCAAAGTATGGAGTCAGTTCTGGCCAAGATCAAACACGCCCTGGAAAGCTTTTTACGCAACATGCAACTCAAGACTCGGCTATTAAAAGCAAAAATAATTTTGTCGTATTTTAAATCGAAAGACTCAGACCTATCATAAAGGCTCCATAACTTCTCAATATTTTTCTAGGATAACCAACAGAACTCATGGCATAAAAATACAGCAATCTATAATATTGTTTAAGAAATATATTTATTAGATCTATGTATTATATTCAACTTTAATGTTGGTAGGATGATATAAAGGCTAGCGCAAACAAAGGATAAATTCATGAATAATAACGTCTGATATCATTAAACAAAACAAAATGACCTCTCAAGTTAAGAAAAACTTAACTTGTTTCGCACAGTTTTCCTAGAATTCTCATATTTGTGACTTGAGAGGTAAAAGTATGTCTGAACAAGTTTTAAGTTTCCGACAGCTGATTAAAAAACATCTTGAATTTAACAAACCACTGGTCATGTTTGACTGACTTTGCTGGAGAAGCCCGAGTACCTATAAAAAGAGACAGAGAGATCATACGTCAATAGCCTCTTCCCTAAAAAAGAACCTTAATCGCAGGAAGCAAGTGAAAACCATCTATGTTGGCATTACAAACGTAAGACAAACTAACGAAACAGAATAATAAGAACAATGAAACAAAACTAAAAAAAAAAACAGAAAAAATCGTTTAAAAAGAACTAACAATGAACTTGCTGATTGTTTAATAAAAGTGGCTCTTAATATTTAGCAAGCTGGTGTTACTATTAGCATAAAATATAGGGACAATACTGCATCATAAGCGTCAAGAGACCGAGATCTAGCTGAACTGTTCAAAGAAATTGCACCAATTATTGGTATAAAAATCAACAGCAATACAACTTGAGAATACAACAAACATAATGGTGATACACAGGGCTAGTATTCTAAAGAATAGTAATGTATTCTAAAGAATAGTAATACACTTGCTGGTTATGACATCGTAGACGATTGATGAACAAGGAGACCTTGAGTCCATGATATCTAATAACGGCTTCTGCTCTTGAGAAACAGACCGTAGAATCAGCTATGGAAGACATACATTTACAAAAGTAGAATCAAATTGAGAGGAACGTAACAGTAATATAGATACAAAGTAAAAACGACCCGTAATGGTTCTGAAAAAAAAGGATTTACACGAGAAACGTGGAGAAGTTCAAGTGAAGACTACAGAAAAAAATACATAATTGAAACGTTGCCACCAGAAGAGAACTAATGCATCGCATACCCAAATAGTTAAATTATATCGAAAAACTTTGAGCCTTCGATCTTATTTATCATGTCAAGAGATCGAAGGGAAACGAACGACAGGCAGACCTCCGAGATGATGGTGCTCCCCAATTTGTTAATTAACAGGAAAGAATCGGAACTCTTAACAAAGCACTCTAATTTTCAAAGACCTGCTCTGGAAGCAAATGTTTACATAACTCTTTAAAACAATGGAATATACTCTTTCATGTTTTTACCCGATAAATATCCCAGCGACTTAATTAATAATAATAATTCAGCTCATTACTGTTCCACTGCTGGGAACGGGCCTCTTTACATAATGAGAAGTTGTTTATACCTAACCTACTTTACAGTAAAATATGTAGGTGTTGCAATTTTAAGGACAGTAGCTCTAGCTGCTGCCTAAAAGACAATAAGATCAATATTTACATAGTAAAGCAATTGGTTCTAGAGAAATAGAATGAATGCGTTCATGATTGACATTGTCAATGAATAGACCACCCTCTCTCGTCCCGTGGGTGTCGTAAAAGGCGACTAAGGGACTATGTCAAGAGTAGAAGAATCCACTACATCGGTCAAGAATGCCTTGGACTATCGTTAATGAGAGTAAAATCTCGCGGTAGTTCCAAGAAGGGCTGGCTGGATATTGGAAAGACAAAATAAACCAGAAACCTAGTCTCCGCAGAAGTTGGAGACTGGACAGAATGTAGAAGACTCAACCGGAAAGCAGACTCTGACAGCAGACCGAATAACGCTAGTAACAAAAAGAAAAAAAGAACAGGAGAATTAGTGCTATATGAAGTACAACATGATGAATATAGATTTTTGAAGCAACCACAATGCCTTTTTGAAGGTTTCGCGCCGTGGCGTGGCGTGGCGTGGCTTGACAGTATCATGATCAGTATCAGCCATCTATGTGACTCGCGTAGTTGGTTATATCAACAAATAGGACAACAACCGGGCGGATTATTTGCGATGAAGATTACCTATGTTTTAATGCACGCAGTGACCAGACCCAGTAACTAAACCGGCGCCTTGGCCTAACTTGGTAAGGAGGCGTGTATGCCTCGCCATACAGGTCTAAACGGTTATTACCCGTGATGTACCTCAGTGGTGATAGCAATTCACTGCTTATAAGCAAACTATATTGGCGGATTCAGTGAGATAACAAGGTCTTGTTGATCTTGTGAATATATTTTTTTATTCCGGTAATTTGGCAACGAAGCATACAGCCCGTCTGATGGTAAGCGGTTACCGTAACTTATGGACGCTTGCAAAACCAGAGGTGTCACTCGCGCGTTGCCAACCCTACTACTAGCGTCGTGTGGGCAGTAGGAGGACCTCTTCATTCATGAAAGAATCATAAAGCAAATGTCAGCGGGAAAAAAAAAGAACCGTTTTGACAGTACAAATGTAAGACAGATCCACTAGTATAAAAAGTTTATGAGATAGACACTGAGCCTATACCTAAACGGAGCACACATGAATTACCTATAAGAAAAGCTAATAATCAAATTGCCAATAACATTAGTTATAATTAATGGCAAGATGATAAAGAACATAAAAAATTAAAACAGCATAACATTCCATACCATAACTTGACGTTAGTATCGTCAAGTTATCAAGAATTAGCCAAAAGGCTCGAACAAATTGAAGAGGACAGCATTGTTTAGGGTATGGAAATCAACACAACAATAATAATGGTGATAGATAGGGCCAGTGCCCTTGAGAGTAGTAATGTACAAGCTGGTTATGACGATGAGATGCGAAAGAAGACGATTTTATTGACTAGTATAGTGTGTCGGTTGTTCCTCGTGATGTGCATGAAGTATTCCTCGGTGATGATGGCAACTCGCCGCTGATAAGGAAACGAGATTAGCGGATTCAGCGAGATAGGAGTCCCGATTACCGTCGACTGGGTATTGCATTCAGTTACTCTCCAATCACAGCGATTTTCCGTTCTATCAACACAGGAGTACGGACAAGACAGTGCGTGCATGTTTGCGTGTACGCATATGCAATAGAAACAGTCAGATGCGCAGGATACGCGTAAGGAAATCAGAAAGCTAAAAGATTTTGTCTTTGGAGTCGGTTTCTCCAGCTATAATCTATACATTTGCTATATTTGGACGCTGAGAATTTGTTTACGACTTTATGACTGGAACAATGTATTGTGGAGGCAGGCATTCCAGGAATAATAATACCAGGAAGTATGAGCACAATATAATTATATTATATTACCTATATTCAACATAAATAACATACCTAATTCAATGTAAAAGATATATCATGAATTTATCTTTTACCAATAAAGATTACGGCGCAAATGCGGATCGCATAACATTTTTAAATGTATTAGTGTTGTTAAGATACGTTACTTTTAATGAATGTTTTATTAAATGTCTATATAATAAATATCAATTTAATAAATGTCTATATAATGAATAGTTTATTAAGTCATATGAATTATTTGATGATGAACTGCAACTAATAAGTACGGGGTTTACCATTTGTGGTAGTAGGTTCGATAAGATTTTGGTCCTAAATTTCAGGCGTTCCGATTACAATCGGACCCTATATATTTTATTTACACTTTTCGCTCATCAAAGCTCAAAAAGAGCAGTTGTAGTATTTTTATTAGGATATATATTAGGATAAGCTGTGTTTACATAACCATAAAGCTCATTCACCCTAACAGTGAAAAGAAGCGGATGGGCCGCACGATATATGCGATATTTAAAAATCCATTTAGATTTTGGAGTGTATAATCAGTAATAAATGTACGTGTTTAGAGGAATAGGTAAAAGTTTAAAGATAACGTATTATACCATCTGACTCGCGAAAAGTGGCGATTCAATCGTTACCTTTTAAATAATATTTATGTGGAATTGTAATATCTATGTTTGTGATATTGTAATATCTATGTTTGTGATATTGTAATATCTATGTTTGTGATATTGTAATATCTATGTTTGTGATATTGTAATATCTATGTTTGTGATATTGTAATATCTATGTTTGTGATATTGTAATATCTATGTTTGTGATATTGTAATATCTATGTTTGTGATATTGTAATGTCTATGTTTGTGACATTTTAATACCTATCTATGTTTGTGATATTGTAATACCTATACGTTTGTGATAATATTCCAGTATTTAACAATAGTGCTTAAATTTTACATTTGTGTTTATCTATTTACTTATTTATTATTATTACCCATTAAGGATGCACAAGTATATTATATTTTGGAAAGTCGTACAATAATGTAGATGGAAGTATCGTAATGGTAGTCAGAAGTAATACAAACATACAATTTGACTTACCTTAGGATAATATCAGGAATTGCAAAGGTTCGACAGCCGTATCAGCGGGTCTACCACATAAAATTTTACCGATAGTGAAGATGGGGGGTGTAAGATGGGGTGGGATGGGGGTGTGATAGTGAGGATGGGTAGTGGGATGGGTAGTGGGATGGGAGGGGATGGGGGGTGAAGATGGGGATGGGATGGGAATTGGTGGGATGGGATAGGAGTAACTTCATGATCGGTATTTTTTTTACAAGTAGTTCGTAGTTTAGTCTTGCAGCATCGTACTAAAGTTTATTACCTCGCTGTTTAGGCCTCAGAGCAAAGCAATACGTTGGAAACTAACACCGATAATCTGTTGTGGCAAAGCCAAGTTAACCCCCTTCTCCTCTCACTTCTTCTTTTCTTCCTCTTATCCATACTCCTCTCTCTTTTTTCCGATTCCCCCTAAAATACACTTCCTCCCCCTGTTCGTTCTTTACTGTATCTTGATTCTTGTCCGTCTATTTATTTTCTTTCAACCAATGAGAGGCCCTGTCTGTATGGTTATCACGCAAATCAATGGATTTGCATGGTTAAGGCCCGCCTTTTTTGGTTTTGGCTCGGATGGGTGAGCGCTTTTTACCCATCAATTTTCTTCGTGCCTCGGAGAGCACGTTAAGCCGTCAGTCCCGGTTGTCATATAAATACCTGTGACAGTCGTAAAGGCAGTCAGACAAGGAGCCTTATAGTCTGACACAATTATAATAACCTTAGGATATCGGTGATCACTAGTTATTGTTATGGAGGTCAGACGACACGGTGACGACACGGTTGGCGCAGTGGCTAACCGATTAGCTTTCTACGCTACGTGCCACGGGTTCGATCCCCGCACGGAACAAGTATTTTTATAATATACAGATCGTTGATTCGGGTTCGGGCATGTGTGCATGTGACATGTATGTTTGTAAACTGTATCCTCGATGCAGGAGGAACACAATGAGGGGCAAGGATTAAAAAAAAAAAAGTCGGCTGTCACTCCATAACCAAGACTAGTATTAAACCGCATTAGGTTTTAAAATATGCAATATGACGTTGGGAGCATTCTTTATTGGCATTGTTGAGGGGGCTCGCTGTGTACCACAGTTCGATAGATCGGCGATGCTAAGTCGCGATCGTGTGTCGCATTGGGTGACCGTTCAAACACCGGGGCCCCTCCGTGCCGCTGTCGTGGTAGAGCCAAGCTGCAATTCATTGCAGCTCGTCCATGGGCTGGCTCGACCGGGGAATTACCACGCTCTCACAGAATACCGGCGTAGAGTAACAACTTTGTGCTGTTACGTTTCGTGCGGTGAGTGATGAGTTCCGGAAGTCCAATCTTTTCCAGCCCTTCTCCCCTTTCTCCCTTCTCCCCTCGCTCTTTGTCACTTCTCCCCTCACTCATTGTCACTTCCCCCCTCACTCTTTGTCCCTTCTTCCCTCTCTTCTTCTCATCCAAATTCCCTCTCACGTACCCTTTCCCGACGAGTGCCGCAAGGCTAACCCTCGTCTCCTTCTCCCTCCACTATCCTGTCATCCCCCTCCATCTTCCCCTTAAAGCTACAACAAATAAAAAACAACGAATTACTGTTTTCATGTTCTATGTTTTTATTATGGTTAATTTTAGTATTTTTCTTACCAACGAGAAATTATGTTTAGCTTTGTACGAATAAGTTAGTATAGTTTTTTTAAAATGTATGTTCTTAAATACTGGACATAGCTTAAAAAATCTCTATAAAATAGTTAATGTGGTTCGAAGAATGTGATAGGCTAAAGTAGCAAAGGTCTCCCTTAAAAATGGAGATATTTTTAATATAACTTAATATCTAGGAAATGCACAATGGTGTGCTTTTGCATTACTTTTAAGATAATATATTCGTTGTGTGTATTCCTTCATTTGAGGTGTTGTTATAATAAATAACACATTCGCTGCATTTTGCTTTTGTATTCTGATGTGCTCTCAATGTCAGATGTCTGTATTAACGTCAAATAACTGTATCAATGTCGAATAACTGTATCAATGTCAAATATCTGTATCAATGTCAAATATCTGTATCAATGTCAAATAACTGTATCAATGTCAAATATCTGTATCAATGTCGAATAACTGTATCAATGTCAAATATCTGTATCAATGTCAAATAACTGTATCAATGTCGAGTAACTGTATCAATGTCAAATATCTGTATCAGTGTCAAATATCTGTATCAATGTCAAATATCTGTATCAGTGTCAAATATCTGTATCAATGTCAAATAACTGTATCAATGTCGAATAACTGTATCAATGTCAAATATCTGTATCAATGTCAAATAACTGTATCAATGTCGAGTAACTGTATCAATGTCAAATATCTGTATCAGTGTCAAATATCTGTATCAATGTCAAATATCTGTATCAGTGTCAAATATCTGTATCAATGTCAAATATCTGTATCAATGTCAAATAACTGTATCAATGTCGAATAACTGTATCAATGTCAAATATCTGTATTAGTGTCAAATATCTGTATCAATGTCAAAGATCTGTATCAATGTCAAATATCTGTATCAATGTCAAATAACTGTATCAATGTCGAATAACTGTATCAATGTCAAATATCTGTATCAGTGTCAAATATCTGTATCAATGTCAAATATCTGTATCAATGTCAAATAACTGTATCAATGTCGAATAACTGTATCTGTGTCAAATATCTGTATCAATGTCAAATCCCTGTATCAATGTAAAGGAAAGTAAAAATTCACGATCATGGAAATATCCAGAAGATACCAACGATATTACGGCATGTTCTAGAAAGAGCAGCTAAAACCCATCTTTGGGTGGGAAATAAAACCGCTGTTGTCTCATAAAGTTATTATTATAATAATAACTTTATGTGTTGTCTAGAAGACCTATTGAAATGAGCTAAATGTTATTATAATAATGTGTACTCTCCTCTAGGTACCTACCTACTCTTCTGTACTCCAAAATGCCAGGCACTATGATACATGATTACATATACTCTTGTTTAAATAATAATCATTCATTCAGTTTGGTACTAAAGATTTGAAAATTGAAATTAACTTTATCAATTTAATCACAAGTTTGTATTGGAATAATTACGTTTTATCATAATATATCTTAAAGTAAAGACAAATAATAATAATAATGTCAATAAAAACTTATCTGGCAGCGGCCTCATGTTTAAAATATGAAAAAGACATTTTTGTAATGAAAATGAATGTAAAAGTGTCAAAATTTTAGAAATGTATAACATGTAAGAGTAACATGTCAAAATATAAAAAATCACGTTTAAAGTAAAGTTTAGATTAATACCTTGTAAGTACGGACATGTTAAAAATGTGGACGAGAAATAAATTTTAACTATTTTTGTTAAATCTAGTGCTGAGCGCTCTTTTCCCGTGTTCCTATCGACTGTCTTAATTTAATAAAGTCTTGGTGTACAATTTGTGTTTTATTTAGTCCCAAACCTAATTATAGTCTGAGGGTATAATAAGCGAGCGTCCTGTTGATATAATTATATCGCAGGGATAGTGTCAAACCAGTGATATTATAATTTCACTTTGTCAACCAATTTCACGGGCTCATTTCAGTGACATTATAATTCCACTGGACCCACGCAGTGATATTGCAAGGCAGTAATATTTTGACAATTTCACTGTATGTGCAAGGCCGTTAAATTGTGAGACGGTCAATGATTGGTCCATTTTCTGAAATTTGCCCGTGAAATTGTGAGAAATGGAGGCGGTTGACAAAGTTTCGTGCTAACTAATGAAACTAAAATGTATCTGATTTGACAATATACCTGCGACCATAGATTTAGGATGTACAAAATATTCTAAGTTTATGCCTGCGACATTTAGACAGGTTGAATACTGACCACAGATATTGATAAAAATTTAAATCTATAGGTATCTGTGATATTGACACCTTAAAACGTGGCTCTGTCTACGCCCTTCTACGCCTTAAAAGGACCGGGACAAAAGGTAGAATCTTGTATAGTTTTGGGCCATAACCATTCGGTTGAGAGCCTAATTGAACCTTGTTATAGGGCTTCTATTTTAGTCAGATGCGTATTTAACAAGGAGCAACTGCATACTTTATATAATTCAGCTTAGTGGAGCAACTGCTATCCGACTTATAATATCTACGCAATGGGCCAACTTAAAAAACCTATTGCCACATCACCAGGTGTCATATTACCACTTGCAGTCAGATAATTGGCTGACAATAAGATGGTACAGAGCCACAAACTTATTTGACCCGGTGACCAAAATTGGAACTAACGTCGCTACAGAACAAGAATGACTTCAAAAATATATTTTTTGCATAGAAATAATAAGTAGGGCTCCGTTACTTATCTAGTTAATAAGTCTATGATTTTTTGTATAGAGATGACATTGGTAAAAGTGACGGCAGCGACGCGGCGACGCCATCACCGGGTCAGATAAGCTCATAGAAGCGAAAATATTCTAAGTTTATAGATAAGCTTGTGATGGTGTCAATTCTGTAGCGCATTTTGACGGTACTAAACTAGACTAAACGCATAGTCTGTCACTTTCTTTTTCTATTGAACAGAAAGAGACAAACGCCCTTAGTTTAGTCCTGTCAAAATGCGCAACAGAATCGACACGATTATTTTGTAGACAACTTTTACCATGAAATCAACCCCGAAATTACGAAAGAAAATCTGCTGTTCCATACATTTAGTCCAGTAATATTGAATTATTTGTATGGATCAGCTGTTTTTTTATCGCGCGGTCATCTATTGGAACTTAAAGTAATGTCTGTCTGAAGTATGAATGGTGTCCTACAGTAACAAGTCGTCGTGTTCCGTGTAAGTGTAGGTAACCCAAGTGTAACCACTTTTGACTTGGTTTATAGAATGCGCGATAGATGGCGCTATACCAAGTTATATAATACTTTTCGTGTAATCAGATCCGAAATCCGAATCCGATCCGCGGGTCTACCGCGTAACTAAAATTGTAATGAACATCGACATCGGTATTAAACTTCAATACGATCGTGAGAGCTTAAACTTTGAGCTAACTTGTAAAAAAATTACCTATCATATAGTTGGGACTCCTATCTTCATGATCGGTAAAAAAAATACAAGTTAGCTCAAAGTTTAAGCTCTCACGATCGTATTGAAGTTTAATACCGATGTCGATGTTCATTACAATTTTAGTTACGCGGTAGACCCACCGATAAGTGAAGCAGATGGATTTTTAAATAACCGCCATTTTTCTCGAACAGCTTTCATTGGCCAGACTCTAATATGAAGGGGCTCATAGACAAATGTGTATGTGGCAGCACTAACCGCCGAGGTCAGTCATTCAAAGTCAGACTCCTTCGGCCACCGTGTCCTACGACTACCTACATACCCTCAGATCACAGTAACAATACATAAGTACCTAAGACTTGGCAAGTGGTTAGACGGTACGGGCTGTTCGAAGCCTGAAAAGTCTGACAACCAGTTACACCTTTGGTATGGCTTATGGTAAAATTGGGCGACCACTGGTTACTTTTAAAGTAACCAGTGGTCGTCCAGTGGTCGAAATTCGATCGTAATTTTAGCTTTCTGCACTCCTTCTCCATATAAACAAATAAACATTTCTATTTCTATTTTTAAGCCAAACCTCACACTCCTCCGTACGCGCAATATGCTTAAAAACTACCAAGTTTTCTCTTCACGTAATATACATGTATACATTTCTTTTTGTATTTCTTTTTAGAATTCTTTTTCGAAAAACAATTAAATTAAAAAAAATACAAGAAAAACTGTTGCTTAGAATAAAATATAGCCTTTCAACCGTCCTTATTTTTAAAAACTATATATAGCGCCATCTAATGAGGAGTAGCGGCACTAAATCTTTCTAAAAGGAATAAATCTTTTATATAAAACGAGATAAAATTACCTAGCAATATTTTAAAAATCATTTACTATACAGCGACTTAATAGACGGATTTTTTGAGTAGAGTTACGGAAAGTTTACGGTATCCGCCGGTAGATGGCGTCTGACGTACACTGGGCACCAGTTCAACTGGTTGACCTTGCGACCTACTTTCAGGTATTACAGACGTGTCTGTATTATGTATGAACTTTATACTTTATATAACAAGCGCTAGACTCCACCCACTTGGTGATAGTGTGCGACAATGAGCGAGAGGATTTTCGAAAGCAAAGCAAGATAAATGCTACGCCGAAACTTCCCGAACGACCACGAGGTCACTTGCTGTCTCTTTCGCCACGATACGACCGTCCCTTTCAGCTTCGGGTGACCTCGGCCTTAAGCAATTGTGTCGTTAATCAAGTTTGAAGTTCGAATTATAATTTCTGCATAGTATTTTCAACATTTTTCCTATTCAGCTTTTTCGAGATTTTTAAATGGGTTATGGGTTTATAGGCTGTAAAAAAAATTCGTATGGCCCAAGATCGGAGTTTTGTTCGCTAATGGCACGTCACGAGTTACTGTACGTATTTGATCCCAGTGTATAAAGGTGGAACATTTCAGGATTCATTTCAGTGAATTAAAAGTAGGGCGAACTGATTTGTACGTGTATCAGAAATGCGTGGTCATATTTAAGGGTGTGGATCAGACCATCAAACTGAACAACTTTTTCTATGGGACCAACATCTTAATCGCGAAAAATATAAACAGCTGTCCCATTTCTTTTGGTCGAGTACGAGTATTGAAGTTTTGTATGGGACAGCTGATAATTTTTTCGCGATTACAATGTTACAGACGTGGCGTGGCGCATAACCCGAGAGTGCTGCGATACCTACAGCTGTACGTGCCGGACCGGTACGTGTGGAGGCGGCGACGCCCGCCCCTGCTCGCTGTGCCTGCAGCCAGGACCAACCTACTGGCGAGAACTCCGTTCACTAGAGCCATATACGCGTGGTGAATGAGGTTCACGCGAGGGTTGATGTATTGTGGTGCAACTTGAGTGAATTCGCAAAAGTTACACTATATGTAATAAGTTATTTAGATTAAGATATTTTTTTGTTTTACTGCATAGGTATAAGGTGTAGATTTAGGATTTAGTTAGTAAGGCCACTGTCGCATTGGATCATAGATCTGTAATGATAGTATAGGTAAGAATGTTATAAAAAAAAAAAAAAAAAAAAATTGGTCCCATAGTGAAAGTTGTTCAGTTTGATGGTCTGATCCACACCCTTAAATGTGATCACGCATTTCTGGTACACATTGTATAGTATTTCAGACTGTATTTTCAGGATTTACCCCAAAATGTGTATTTCAGTCACATTAACGAGACCTCCATTTTGTACATTTAACCTCTTAGTCTCCAGTAATAATAACTTTATGCTCCATCTACACGTGTACACTCGGAGTCAATGAATCCGGCTCACCAACATAATAAATCTTAATATCTCGGAAACTAAGAATGATAGCTTATTAACATAAAAAGTATTAAATAGACCTATTTAATACTACTCGGCGGTCTCTCTAGTTTTAAGTCCATATCGCTAGATGGCGCACCTTTACCAGTCTGTTCCGATTTCCGGTATCTCGGTTCACTCATGCAAAGCAATGGCAAAATAGACCGCCCAGTTAAGCACAGAATTAACATAGGCTGGATGAAATGGCGGCAGGTCACGGGGACAACATGCGACTCCCAAATTCCCCTTAAACTTAAGGGGAAAATTTACAAGACCATGATAAGGCCTGCCGTCTTGTATGAGTCGGAATGTTGGGCTGCGAAAGGGACGAACGAAAGGCAATTGTATGCAGCGGAGATGCGAATGTTGAGAGGTATGTGTGGTGTAACAAGAATGGATAGAATAAGAAATGAGTATATCAGAAGAAGTATGAAAGTGGCACCGGTGACAGAAAAGTTGAGAAGTAACCGTTTGTCGTGGTATGGGCATGTGATGAGGAGGGATGAAAATCATCTAACGAGAAGAGTTTTAAGTATGTATGTGGATGGATGTAAGAGAAGAGGCAGACCCAAGAAAAGATGGATGCATTGGGTGAAATTTAACATGGATTATAAGAATGTAAACTCTAAGATGACGTCTAATAGAGATGAATGGAAGAAGAAGACTTATTGCGCCGACCCCAAATAAAATAGGATAAGGGCAGGAGAATGATGATTTAATACTACTCAAATAATACGCATCGAGAGCTGAAAATTGCATTGATAGAGGAATACGAGAATATTCCCCAACATGCCTCAGAAAGTTTGTGCCTTGTGTGTGTGCGCATGAAATCTGTAATAACAATACGCGGAGGTAATACAAAGTATTAAAATGTTCGAAAATTATTATTGTGTAAAACATGGATACCGATTTTTTTTTAATTGCGATATAATTTACGCATTTTAATTTATGTCATAAGTAAAACAAATAATAACTAAGAAGTTTTGTTCATTTTATTAGAGTAGTATTAAATAATAAAATAGTCTATAAAATACTTTTTATTTAATTAAGCTTGTTAGCTGAATGTTTGCTTAGATACTGTGGTTTGCTTAGATACTGTGGTTTGCTTAGATACTGTGGTTTGCTTAGATACTGTGGTTTGCTTAGATACTGTGGTTTGCTTAGTTTCCGAGATATTATGGTTTATTATTGACCCGGATTGATATTGACCTCCGAGTGTAGTTTCTTTCGGTCTCGGGTAAGTCCAAATTACTTCAGTGATATTCGCTCCTTCCTGCTTTTAATTATTTTCGTTTTCTTAGAAAGGTTTGGGCCTGTTTTGCTTGGATTAACTGATCGATGCTATTGAAATTAGTTTTTCACTCAGCGATTTGACTTATGCTCTCCTTGTGGAAATAAATATGTCTATTATAATAGATGTACAGAGTGGCGCAAAATTTTGGGGTATTAAGGATAGGTATCTTTTCTGTAATACAGTGTGCTTTATTTAAACGGAACAGTACTTACCTACAGGGGAAATCTTAAACCAAAGGAGCTACTTACAGGAAAACTGTGTTAGGAAACATTTGCATATCTTTTATAGGCATAGTTAAATTTTTGGTTAAGTGTGAACTTTCCATTAAATTCATTTAAGTTGATCAAAAAAAGTTTTTACTCCAAACGATTCTGTTTCATCTAGGGATAAATGCACTGAAAGGATAAAAAACATGAGCCGCAGATGTTGGTCAAATTTTAAGAAAAAAAAAGTCATACATTTTTTGCTACAGGGGGTACTGGTTTGAATCGTGTAATGTGAAGATTAGGGTCGATTTTTCATCCTTTATATATTAACCCCAAATTCTATTTACCAAATAGAAATTGAGGTTAATAAAGGTTGACCTAATCCATAAAACCCTCACAGTACTCAGGCCAGGTTATGATATGATAAGTAATGACGTTGACGATGATAATGTCATAAGATACTGCTATCACATGATAAAATCTTAGTCCTGTCTACTTACCTTCTCTTAAAAGATTGGATTTATAAGTATGTGTACAAGGTCCCCCGTCCCCCGGGCCCGCAAAAAGGAAACAACCAAATTTTTTTGTATTTTTTTACGTTTTTATAACAAGTAGTTCCAATAAAATTTTACAAGTTTATTTTGTACAAGTACGGAGTATCTTCCGCTTATTGAAACTTAAACGCATCAGATATTTAATAGTGGCATAATTTGCGGAGAGTGCTTTAAGAAAGTAACAGGGCATATACTAGCGTATGTATACCTGTACGTCCGTACGCCGATCGTCGCCACGAGACAAAATCACCTACATACAAACATACATCAATGTGGTCCAGAGCCCATTACATTACAACCAATGCGAAGAAATTGTTCGTAATGTGACCTCTTTCGTAGTTCATTCTTAACCTTTTGAAGTCACTGCAGTCACTGCAGTCATTGTTAACCTTTTGAACGCCAGAGTATAAACGTATCGCCGTACCTCTGACGCCAGGCAACTTTTTCTGTCAAATGATTTTGTCATATATTTGTGACGTTGGCGTTCAGGGTAAGATTTCGTTTGTCACATATATGTGACAATGGCGTTCAAAAGGTTAATGTGATTGTTGCCCCAAACGATAATAATGTGAGGAAAGAGCACGGGAAACAAACTAGAGTTGCAGATGTTTCAGACGATGACGTTACAAACTGTGATTTCAATGACCGTGCTACTAACCCGTGAACTGATACTCCATCGTAAGCCCACCCAGAAGATAGATAAAAATAATTAACTACAAACTCTTAATCATAAATATATCTGGCCGTTGATTTAAGAGTTTAAAACCTTTGCCGTCTTCCACAGCTTAAAATGCTGCATAGGTAATACTACGTTTGCAGTGCATAGATTTACAATGTCTGCAGTCAAATTATTAACTTCGCAATTAATTAGCTACACGATTTCCCTGCATTCTAGATTTTTCTTCGTTTCCATAAAAATAATTTCCTCCATTTTTACTCTTTTCTGTGCTTTGTATTAGTTTAGATATTTTTACATTATTAAAGTATACAAAATCACTTCCAGTGTCTATCATACCTTTTTCTTATGCCATCTTATTAAATCGTGTTGCTGATTGGTCACAAACTATACGTTTCTGTGTTAAAACAATGACAACATTATCAGTACTGAGTACATCTATATCCTCCTTATTATGTAGTATAGTAATTCTGACGATATTAACTTATTTCATAAAACATGTTACAACTTCGAATTGTACCTTATGTAACGTACTTGGTTGGACGTTGGGATTCAATAACTTTGGGAGATTTTAAAATCTAATACATCGAAACATTTCAGTTCAATTTGCAGGAAAATTACAGCCATATTGCAGTCTTAATCTCTTCATCGTAATTGTAATGTTATTAATATAATAATACTGTAACTTTTATGAAATAAGTTAGTATAATATTTAATTTTATATGGCGGTTGATATTTTTACTTTGACGTTTGATAAAAGATTGGTTATAATCGTAATGGGCTCTAAAGTTCAATCGATCCAATGCTTTCCGTTTCAAACTATTCTATCCTCATATTATGATTCAAACAATTAAAAGCTTGAATACTCCAAACTTAATACTCAGCAACAATTTAATAATTTGACTATAGGTATATATATCTATATATATATTTTCAAATCTTACAACGATGCTTCAGTTGAAGTCAATAGCACAACTGATAATTATTAACAAGTTAAAATTCAACAATGTGTAACGTAACAATTCAAAATTGTAACACAACGCAGCATATTATTCAAACTTGTAACACAATTAAAGGCATACCTATATTATTCAAAATTGTAACTTTAACTAACCATCGCATTGGCTCGACTGAAACTTGTACAGATTTGTACTTACATTTAATTTATTTACAAGTTACACGCTATCGCTTGCCCGAAGATAAACGTAAAATATAATATTATTTTTATACGGCTCATTCGGTGTAAACTTACCTAATGATACGGTCTTATTGTGTGCACATTCACAGCGTTCACAGCCTTCAGAAATGTAAGTAAAGTATTGTGATGCGCACTGATCGGTAACAAAAGTTACATTAACTTTAAAATATCGGCAGTAGATAATGTTACATTTACGAATAATTATTAAACCATTTATTGACTTCGTTATTTCAATCGTAAATAAATGTTACGTCCCTTTTAATTTAAATCTCAGTCTAATGTGACACGGCATTGTAACAATGTTACATATATGAATTGTAGATACTCCCATCAAAATTATAATCACATAAAATAAAATCACAAATCAGCACGCCTGTTATTTATATTATGCGTATGTAACTGAACCCTTGTGCGTCCATTGGAACATAATTGTGCTACATTTGCGCGGGCTTCGAATACGAACAATCTTCGGGCTTTCGACTGTAAAACTATAATAACACCGAAATATCGGAACAACCAATAAACGTTGCTTTATTCTAATTTATTTATACTATTTGATTAGGAGACACAGTCTCTATTGCTATCACCAATAGCATCCGCTATGAGGTCTAGCGAAAATAATTTACGACCATACGGCCCTACCGCCCGGGTACACCGATCTCATCGTGTGACACCCAACTAACATAATAATAACAATTATCCATAAAAATGTAACTTACAAAAAACCTACTGTGACTTATTTAATACAAAAAGGTCGAATGCTACACCAAGTAAAAATTACACTTCCATCTACTTATTGCTTATAAATTAAAAATGACATTATTGTTGCAAATTGTACAATTATAAATTGTTATTATTATTCATTATTATTTTATTTGGGAAATATTTTAGTCTTATAGTTAATTTAGAATTAAGACGATCGCGGGATGTATTACACGGCAGCGACATCGATGCGATTCGATCGCGCGTTCTTGACGGCAGGTCGCGTCTGTGTAAGACACCCTTGAATCAATCGATTTATTTAATATCCCTCGATTGCGACTTGCGTTTGTCGCGTATCAGACACGACATACTCGAGACGACACATACATAGGATGACAAATCATTTGAGCCAATTATTGCGTTAAATGATACCAGTCATCGTCAGCGACGTACAACACACATTTTTAATATTAGGCCGTGCTTACTGCACCAATCACGACACGCTACTGACCATCTTAGTCTTAATATATTGAATTGAGCAGTATACGGACGCACGGACGCACAAATTGACTATAACCCTGTAGTAACTACTGAAACCTAACTAATAAGTAATTAAATTTTTCTCTTTCTAGGGGCGTATAAGTTAAAAGCATTACATTATTAAAGTCTCCACAAAATTGTATAACTTACTATAATGCTATTCATTGTTTTTATTCATCAATTAAAAAGATAATAATATGTTCCTTATTATCTCTTAAGCTACAAAACAATTTAACATAATTATAAAATAACAGAATTCCGTGTATATCAGGTTATATATTGCTATGGCATGTACGGATATACTTTTCACATTTATCGTAATCAATTCCCGCATGCAAACTATTGCAATCTGTTCACCGTGATTATCTATATATTTTATTAATATATTTCTGCAATATTAACTAATAATATCGGTCATCTGGATATGACTTTATTTATCATTATGTATATAACAATAATTATGAGTAAAAAGAGAATAAAAACTTTTGTAAAACAATACAATAATTTATATATATTAAATATAATAAAAATCAACATTACAATAAAGTCACAGCATGTATTTACATGTCTCTATACATGTCAATGACGTCTCTGTTACGTCAGCACAAGTACAGTCATCGTACCCATTTTAAGTGTCAGTTATATTTCTACATAGGATTAGTTGGCTCGAGCCAGTGCGTACAAACAGCCTGAAAAACGATTTCTCCCCTCTCTCGACCCCTACCGGCTCGCTCCTAAGTAGTCGATAAAAATCTACTATTTTATAATGAATCTCCCTCATCGTCGAAAGTCGAAACATACTTATCAGTAAATTTATAAATAGGTATCAGAAGTTATAATCTGTAGACCGTTATACCGAACCCAGTCCCGGCCGAAGTACTCAGTAAAATTCATCATGAGAAGATCTAATTAAAATGGGTACAAGAAACGGTGGCACTTTACAGAGTACCTATGCATTTTTTTTTTTCATAAATTATGTCATAAAATGACGACTAAAGAACTATGTATGTTTAATTTTACGCCGTGACTTATATTCTAGTTTCGTTTTATACCTAATCACATCGATTTAGAACATTTGTTGTGTGGTAGTAATGGTGGCACGGCCGCCGGCCTGACGTCTGAGACCATGAAACAAGAAGTTCGCGGCGGCCTTGATTGGGGCGACGAGCGGCACCCTCGCAGCGCTCTCCCATTGTCAGACATTGCCGGTGGCGGGGAACCTCGGCGGAGGCAGTGGCGGCGGCGGTCTGCCCCCCTCCCCCCCACCCGAAGACTGCTCCGATACTGAAATGTATAGCTCAGTTATCCATAAGTTTTTCCCGTCTTATTGCTTGAACCTAAACTTCTTGTGGACAAAAGTTATTTAGTAAAACAAAAAAAGACATATTTTTATAAGGATTCTTATTATAATGGTATCTGTTTCGACACCGAATCTCTTATTATTTAATCCTACATTTACGGTCAGTTAATAATCCAGTTTGATAATTAATTAGAGCAAAATTAGTAAATTTGTTGGTTTTTCGCCTAATGTATTACTTTATAAAAACTTTGTCCCTCACTAGGATTTCTCCTGTATCGAGAGCACAGTTTGCAAACATACATGTCACATGCACAATTGCACACACACCCAGACCCGGAACAATTATCTGTAGATCAAACAAATATTTGTTCCGTACGGGGATCCAACCCGCGGCACGTAGCGTAGAAAGCTAATCGCTTAGCCACTGCGCCAACCGTGTCGTCGATCCTTATTTTTGAACTGTGTTCTGCATATGATTTACTATTTAGCTTTTGTTCCAAATTGGAACATTTGCCGCAACTGAGTTGTCCAGTGAGTTTTATTACATAATATCACTCGTCGTTTTAGGAGTTTTGTAAAATAACTGTATAACATAGTATAACGATAAAACAGTACGGCCATAACAGGTATGTACATGGATGATTGTATAATTTCACGGAAGCATGTATGACCAAGTGTTCCGAGTATGTTGGAAGTGAAGTAAATGTGCTACTGATGCCTACAAAATTCCGTAATATTAAAACCAAAAGCGAATGACGAAATTTTGAAAAAGAAATAGGTTTCATAATTTTTTTCTATGTAATGTTTAGTGTAGCCAATCATGAAATTGTCATAAATTCCATAATATTATCCACGGAGAAAATAACAAATGGAGTAATAATCTGCATTAATCTCGTTAAAATTAAGCTCGTCTAAAGTTAACATTGTGCAGAGGAAAATAAATCTTCATAATTGTTATTCGGGTTTGGCCGTGTGGTACTGCTGATGTACTGGCGACTGTTGATATACGAAGTATTTTATGCAGATTATTATTCCAGTTGCTTCCTGCTCCATGTTTTCTAAATGTAGGCACCAAAGGTGACGTGAATGCGGTGACGTAAAGCGTGGTACTTACGTGAATCGTGTTTCTCGTCAACGGGAGCGGGGGGAGGCGGGGGTGGCAGCTGCTGTTCCAACGCGTTCACGCAGTTCATCATACTCCCGTAGAGGCGGCTGTCGCGAAAACTGTCCCTGCACACAGTCTCCAATCATCCCCTCTGACCGATTATGTGATTACCCCCATGTTTTGATGATAATTTTCATTGAATCTTTAAATTTTAACCTTTAGCGCAAATAGTGCATGTATCTAGAGTTCACACAAGTATTGTTCTTTGTTTTCTGAATCACAATGTCCCTAACTCAATTATTTACTTTTTGAAAGAAAATAAACTGACAGTATTAAATTTTTCATGTCTATTTTCTTTTTCTCTAATAACTTCTTCCTCAACAACTGTAATTTTCTCATTATTAAGTTTGTGACTAGTTTCCTCATGTTTGTCTTGGATTCTAAATATGAATTATTCATGATGCCTAAATTGCATCTTCATATCTACAAGTTGTTTACAGTTTTACACAGAAATAACCGGTATTTATTTATTTTGTTTTACAGATCCCATTGCCTTCCACGAGACGTATGTTTATAATTGTTTTATAAAAAGATCCATGGACGTATTATCAACCCTTGAAATTCTGTTACTTAAAATGTTTTTCCACATTGGCAAAAAATTGTTTTAGTACATTTTGACATGTAGATCTTATTTCATGAATCTATTATCTGAGCATCACCTGAACGATTGAATACAGAGTAACGTCTTTGTTAATCTTTAATTCTACGCCTACACAAGTCAAACCCGCTAAAGAAACAATTACTGTGGTCGGTTTATTTATTTGAGTTATCACGAGAACACCTTTGTATTGTTCGATAAATGTCGAAACACCTACAAAAGCAGTATATAGCTCCGTGTTAATCCTCCATCTATCAAACAGTGATTTAGTGGTAAATGACATGTTACAATCATTGGGATCAATCATCAGAAACAGAATAATTTAAATATCATTATCAAAGAAAGTTTAGTATCCCTGTAAATCATCATTTTAGTCAAAGTAATTATCGATATAATGTGTAGATGTAATAATGGCATTAATTTATTAGTATGAGTTTAAGTCTTGGTAAATAATCAACGTAATAATGTATCTCATAATATTTTTTATCTAGATCAAGTTATTTAATAAACCTATATTTTAATACAAGGGATATTAGAAAGGGTAACTCGTCAGATTGTTTCAGTGTTATTTACAAATGACATACAAATCACGTGCATCGCGTGCTGATGAATGACCAGCCCCTGTCTGGTTTGTGCTGTGTCGTGATAATAAAGAAAATCATGAGTCGTAGTGTCATGTAAATGGTAGGACACAGTCAGTGCCAGTAAGTTTTGAAAATATATCAATAAAATGTTCGCCATCTCTTACCTTCCATTCGAATTCCGGAACAGTGCCAAAATCTCTTCGAAGGTCTTATTTTTTGTTTCAGGAACTTTTTTATACGTAAATATCCAAAAAATTGCAAGGAATACACTAAAAGGCAGGAATGTATAGTTTTCCAGTAGTGCCTGTAAAATAAACACAATCAATATTGTACCTTAAGGGACAGAAGATGAAATTATTAATGTTGTATACATGTTATTTACCAAAATGTAAGGAATAGCTGATAGTTTGGCAATCAATCTCAATATTACTTGAGTGCAATCAATATTGGTAGCAAATATGACTGACCGTAATTATAAGATCAGTTTGCCTGTATCAATATTAATTAATGGATGGCAATTGGGATCCTACACACATTGTTGAGCAAACACACACATTGACTTACCTTCATGCTAGGAAAGCCGATTCCGACAACGAAATTGGCCATCCAATTAACTAATACGGCGATAGCCATCGCGCTGGGGCGTGGGCCCTGCGAGAACAGCTCGGCAGTGATGAGCCAGGGGATAGAACCGGGGCCCACCGCGAAGAACACCACAAAACTCAGCGTTGAAACCACCGATAAGTAGCTCATCCAGTCGATCATTTCCTGCACATAGCCGAAGAACTCCTATCAGGGGATAGAAATGGTGTCCTTTCCCGTCGCCGACCGGATGAAATAAATCACAAACATAAATGCACATCACACACGCGTCTGTCTGTGTGTCCGTCAATGCTCCGCGCGATGCGTGGAGTTCTGACTCAGTTGTTTGAGTGCTGGTAGCTGAGTGTCGTCCATCTATCGTATGTACTGCGTATGCTGGTGATAAGTGCCATCCTGCTTTTGAGCAGTGTTCGTGTGATTATAAATTTCGCTTCATTTAAAAACGCGTGCGCTGAGCTCCCCGTGAACATTTACCACAATTTAGTGGTCAACAAAAATAGTGTTCAGTGCTATGTGAGTGATGTTCCTAACATTTATATTTGAGAATTTATTCCCATTATTTATTTACAATGCTTTCCTACCGAGAGTCCGGTTTTGGAAACAGGAAAGTCGTAGAGGGGGGAGGGCTAGCGAAGCGGCAGGTGTATGTGTCTCAATGATTGTTAAACACTAGTATTTCAGACAAATCAAAGTCAATAACGGAATTTGGCAATGATTTTATAAGACAATAACAGTATTTAAGACCATTAGTGACACGTACACCCGATGAAGCAAATGAGTGTGTGAGAAAAATAAACCAGGGATTAAAAATGTGGTGCATGCATAGTGTCATTAGACTAAATGAATGATACGATAATGATTTTCGGTAATTTCTGTTAGGGTTAGATCCTAAACGTCAAAATTTTAAATATTTAATAGATATTGAATGTAATATTTTATGTTTATATAATATGTAAATTGATAAAAAAGTCATATTACCAATCTAATCAAGTGAATGAAATGTAATTAAAATCTTTTTAAAGTAAGTTAAAGCATTTTGACGTCCGAAGATCCAAATAAACCAATGAGAATAATTTTGAATTGAAAATATTATTTAATAAATTGATTTGGAAGAGATCGAGCAACCAATTAGGGGTATGAGAGGAAATATCAGTTTAAATTAATGAAGTATTGATAGTGAAGTACGTTTACAGATAGGGTGAAGGAAGCGATGAAAAGCGTGCGAAAGCAATTTTAAAATGTAATCCTTGATTGAGATCACGCTTGAGAAGAAGTAAACCGTCCTATCATCAAGAAATCTCACAAAACTCCATAAAATTAAGCATTGTGAGGTATAATATATTTTAGTAAACAAATTCGGTAAATTTTTACTGAAATGTCTGAAGTAATAAATTTATTGAATGAGTTGTAATTGCGTGGTGTCCCTCAAGGAGCACATTTAGGGCCAATATTTCAAAATAAAATACTGACCCAACTTATTCTAAATAACACAACTAAATTAGAAATAGTACATAGGTAGTTAACATAAGTTCTAGTGACTTTATGTTATTTTTTGACGGTTTATTTTTACTATTGTATTGAGAGATTTAAAGGTTTTTGTATTGTTATATTTAGGTAATGGAGGTCGGTAATACATAGTTAATTGTTTATACAATCTCCATTCATTTTCTCATCTCAATCCTAATAAGGAATATCTTCACACCATTCTCAAATAGGTAAGCAGAATTTCAAAGTTTAATTTTGTTATGATTTCTTATACAAATATCAATATTGCAAATATGATGGGTAGCCCTAGCTAATCCATCATCTTTGGGCTTCACTAAGTTTTCATAGCTCTTACAATTTTGACAGGCAGTTGAAGCTTTTTATACTTTCCAATTTTGAACCTAACCAAAAGTCCAACCAACATTTTATAAGACACACCTTTATTAAAAATGAAATGGTGATGAAAATTGAGAAGATGAACATTCCCCCGAGGCCATAGAGATGAAGGGTCCGTCGTCCAGTGCGGTCCATGAGAGGCAACGAGACCAGGGTCATGCCCACCATAATGGCACCGATACCCATTGTTGCGAACTTCGCTGATTCGTCCGTCAGACCCGAAGAAGTGAACAGCGAAGTAGAGTAGTAGAACACCTGTGGATACAAGATTAGAGTACATCGAGGATAATGGAGTAATAAACATGGATTTTCAACCGAGTGTTGTAAAGGTAAAGATTTAAAGAATAGCGAATGAATCTCCTCTCAGAATTGAGCTGTTAATAAAACGCATTTTCACCTCGACGCCCTCGTGACCATAAGCCAGTGACACTTAAAACCAGTCCTTATTATCAAAGTCTCAAGACCTTGTTTAACTTACTGCGTTGATGCCGCTGAGCTGCTGTGACAGTTGCATGACAACGCCGATGAGCAAGGGAGCACGTAACGTGGGAGAACATAGCAGTTCCCTCATGGAGATGGATGCCTCTGCCTGCTGAGCCCGTTCTTCTGCGCGCATTTCCTCAATATCTTCTTCCACCTTCATGGAAAAAAAATGGTGTTGAACATCATTATTAATTTTATGAAGACTGTGTATGTGTCACGAGTACCTACAATTATTTTTACGAATGCTATATCAGGCTGATACTTTTTTAAATAAAACCCACTACGTAAAATTTTTTAACTATATTATTTGACATCCATTGATATTTTAACTTGAGACCAACGAAGCTAAATATCAGTGACTGCAAAAGCTACATTCAAAGAAAGACAAACATATCATCGAGGTAAAAGAAAAATCACTTCTTACCTGATTACTAGCCCGTAGCCTTCTAAGAGCTCTTCGAGCTTCCTCTTCCCACTGTCGAGTGATGAGCAGATACCGCGGTGACTCCGGACAGGCAGGCAGTAGCAACAGTTGTAATATCGCCGGACAAATCGCCAGACCTAAGCACAACAATTATGATTATGAATTATGAGAGTAATTTTTTTATAAAATAGTTTACGAAAACGTCATGCGTGCCGATTGAGCCAGTTCGAACTCTTTGCCAATCGGAACGCTAAATGCGGTATTAGCGGGTAAAGAAGTTTTTGTAAAAAAAGAAATAACTTACACTCGGGTAAAGAACTACTGAAAAATCTTTCTGTTATTACAGTAAAATTACTATCGTTATGTAAGGTGATAATTCAGATGATCATTATGGATCACAATCTAAGTAACTGCCGAATGATAAATCTCCTTTTGTGTATGCCAATTTTGTTCGTCGTTTATATACGATGTCTACAATACTACTTAAAAGTTTACGAGAGTGAACATTGGATTAGTAAGATAGAAAAACATAATAATTGTCTCCTTTTTTATTATCAGCCATAAGTATCTAACCGATACAACTAAATCGCTTTTATAAAGGAAAGGAATTATCTCAGAACGAACTATATTTTAGTATGCAGTAGGTGCATAATGCATATAGCCTTCTGCACTTCTGCCTCTATATAGAATTAAACTGAACAATGACTGATCCGGCAAAAGCCAATCCTCCTCCCAATATGTGGGAGTTGTGAAACGCGAGAGATCAAAGAGAATGGATAGCATTCTACCCGATGATAACATATAATATTTATAATAATACTATGTAATATTGGAGATTTATTTTAAAAAAGTATTTATGGAGTTTCAATCCTTTTTCTTAATCATAGGACCAACCCACTTTGTAACCGTGCAACTAGTATCTCGTGCCCTTAAAAGAGTCTGTAAAAGCCCAGTAGAAATAAAATGCTTTTGTAACAATCTTTTAGAATGCCTTCTGCCGTTCAGCAGCGGAATTTCACTTACTGATAATAAGCACTTATGTACTTACATATGGATCGGAATATTGGGCCATAAAAGGGACGGATGAAAGGCAATTGCATGCAGCGGAGATGCGATTGTTAAGAGGGATGTGTGGCGTAACACGATCAAGACTCAGGAATGAGTATAATACAGGAAGTATGAAAGTGGCACCAGTTACAGAAAAGTTGAAAAGTAACCGGTTCTCGTGGTATAGACATGTAATGCGGAGGGATGAGAATCATGTTTTACAAAGATTTTTAAGTATGAATGTTAATGGCTTTAAGAAAAGAGGCAAACCAAAGAAAAGTTGGATGGACTGTGTGATCACCATGACATGAATGTAAAAAAAAACAAACCGGAAATGACGTCGACGTAATGAATGGAAGAAAAAGACATTGCGCCGACCTCAAATGAAATGGGATATAAACTTACCAAGTAATATCGGCCATCCTTCATCAGTGCCGAGAATCTGCTCGATGCCGAGCACTTGGGACAGAAGCAATCCCACCGTGACCGCCAGCTGGTTGACCGTGCCCAGGCCTCCCCGCAGGTTTAAAGGCGCGATCTCCGATATGTACATTGGCACTAGTGATGTGTTTAACCCTAGAACGTTCAGGAATCTTAAATAAGAACAAAGACGGTATTTATTCTTTTAATAAGAATTGAATTTGTAAAAAAAAATTGTTATAAGTGTTACTGAATCATTTCAACCAGAAACACATAAGAAATATTGTGTAGGCAATGAAATAATTTTTATGTCACTGATAATTGAGTTCAGTTTGAGAAAATCCTTTTTTTCACCCTTTTATCATTTAGTACAATATATTCCTCTTACCGCGATCTATCTAAAGTAGTTTCATTAATTGTAGCTGGCCTTTTCAGTACATTAATCTGATGTATGCAAAATGCATAAATACATAAAATAAATAAATAAATAAATGGATGAACTTCTTTATTCTCACTTTCATAATACAAGCATTTGTACGTGTTTACAGATACGTGTATAAAATTGAAAGATTATAAACACTCATCTTTCTATAAATTATTTTAAGTTCGCTTGCTATATACAATAATATTTCAAGTCCCGAATGACCATTTTTTTTAAATTGTCCGTCTTCTTTTTCTTTGTACTTACCACAATTAACCCCTATGATGAACCTGCCGAATATGAGGAGCTCGTAGCAGTGTGATATTTTTGTGAAACCCATTAAACTGGCGCCGCTGATGCCCAAGATGTTGTTTAGCAGTAAGCCCCCTTTCCTGGCAATAAGATACGGTAAAGTACACACACACAGCTTGTAAACTATTTAGGAAGAAACCTTGGGTTCTGAATTTAGATCTAAGATTTATAGACTCAAAACATTTATTCAAAGGGGATTAAACACATGAATAGTTTTCAAAGTCAAAATAATAAAATACATAATTTATTTGCATGCATTATGTATCTAACCAAGAAACTCCATTTTACAATCACATTAATTATTCAATTAGTTAGTACTTTTACTGATATTGAAAGTAAAATGTCAATAATAATTTTCTGGATTATAAATCTGTCAATCAATCAATATTTATTTGTGTATATTTACGTAACTTGATTTTAGAATTGTTTTTACCCTTTAGACATTTCTACCCTTGCTAATTTTGTTTACTTTATCAATTCTGATATTGACATCTGATTATTCTCAAGTGTCCGTAAATGGTCTACATGAATAAAAATATATTTTACTATCTGTATCGTAAAGTTCGACTCAATTTTAGGGAGCTCTGCGACCCAAGGTCTGTAACGATGAACGGGTTATTTGAATACCCATAAAATAAAGTAGAATTCCTTAAGTAATCATAAAAAAACTGTAAATGAAGTCTCTGGTCAGATGACCAAAGACTTCATTTACAGTTTTATAAGGAAGATTCCTTACCTTCCAAATCTATTAGCGATCATGCCACCAGAGAAGCCACCGAGCATACCACCGATAGCGAAGATGCTGACCGCGATGGAATACAACCTATTCACGGTGTCTTCTTGCAGATCCATGCCATACCGATTCTTGTATACGTCCTTCATGAAGTTTGCGATATTCTAGTAAAGGAAAGAAAGGTTAACAATGTAGTTGGTAAAAGACCTTGTGCTTCTCAGCAAAGAATAGGCTTGGAATCAGCTTCAACTTAAACAGTACTATTCTTAAACCAAATTTATACGATAATGTTGATGAAATGTATGGGTATACTGCCATAATCATGCTAGATGCAATTATCATCATTCGGCTATCTAATGCCATTAATACGCATAAGGTCGCTGGACACTTTTAGTAATGAATTCCTCTCCAACATATAGCATGCAGAACAATGGCTTTCCCTATTTATTACTACACAGTTATGTGAAACGCAATATCATCAAGCATTTTAATAAATCCCTGGCCTTCAAAATTCTAAATCAGTACATCTCTCACAAGCAAATCACTTTGATTCAAGATCAAAAGGTTCACTTTAGATGTAATTATTTCCGTCCTGTTTAGTTTTAGTGTATCGTTAATTTACTCAGTTAAAAAACGAGTAAGGCTATGATACTGACCTTGCCAGGAGCGTTGATGACGCCAGTATTGTATCCGAACTGCAACATGCCGAGGACCGCTGCCAGTATGGCGTACGACAGGAAGAAGGTTAAGCCCTGGAACAAACAGACTTGATAGCACTTATAAACATACTCGAAGGTAAAGTAGAAGAACTTGAAAAAAGTGCACTTTTATTATGATAATAATATTGAAAGTTCACACTGGACACACGGCTGCCACAAGCATAATATATGATGGCCAAATTAGAAGAATGTGTGTTGATCAACGTTCAAATTCTTGAATTTGATGTCTATTGAGATGATAATTACAAATGAGGAGAAAATAAAAAATGTAATGTTATATAACTACAAAAGAAAAATAACAGACAAACACATTTTTAATATACAAAAACATTTTAATTACAAAAAAAGATAAGCACCATACAACGTTGAGCATGATAAAGCTACTAAGTACGTTTAATTTCCCATTTTACCAATTTTAAAATATCTTGGAGAACAATTTAACTTAGCATCCTATTTCTTTTAACAGATAAAGATTGACAGTCTATAATATTAGCGATCTTGAAGGGACGGAAAACACCGCTTACCGTCTATTGGAATATCGGTTCGGAGACGCTGCAGAAGGTTTCGGCTAAATCTAATCTAAGGTAGATCTAAGGTAAGAATCTAAGGTAGAACATGAACATGGAACGGTCACCTATATTTTCCCTAATACAGGAATAATAAAACGAGCTACTTTAAAAAAAATTGACATGTATATGAAGTTAGTCTTACATGTTTGTTATAATTCTCGTGGGTATTATGGCGTCACTTACGAGAGGCCTATATTCAGTATAAGATAGCGATAGGCTGGGTTGTGTAATTATCTTTTGATGACTGCTTGTCGTGTTCTGAGACTTAATTGTTTTTTGTTGGTACTGTGCTAGAAGGGAACTGTTTTGTATCTGTATTAGTCACTTTTAATCTTCTCTTTTATTCTTTTTATCTTCACCCTCCATCCGCTTATAAGTAACGGACTCCTCGATCTTTGAATCTATTTTAAGGCCAATTTGTTTGTACCCGTTGGTTTCTACTACATCATGATACCAACCTGTATCGGAAAACAGCTTTTCCGACCAGTCTTCGCTTTTCGAACCTTTTGCATCCTATTCGATGCGTTGCATCTAGCATATATGTAGATCATCGTGACAGCACTTACTCCTGGGATTTCTGATTTCGTGCAACTAGCAGTGGCGTAGGTAGCTTGTCTTCTGATGTCTCGCACCTGTTGGTATCCAATTCATCATAAGTTACCCACCTGCTCTAGCGCCCTGACTTCCGCCTCTGTTAACTCCTCGTTCTCGAATATACTTAATTTCTTCCCGTTTTGGGGTTTTATCTCGAAACTACCCACTTCGACGCCTGAATGATTTAAGCCTGCTGGTTGTTTAGTATATTAACCAGCAGTCATTTTAGCGAATTCTATGTTATCTTTTTCTATCTATTAATTATACATCCATGCACAACATTACAGTAAAAGCCAAGGCATTGTACGGTTCCAAATAATCAAAATTAAATTTACTTAATAATTTAAAAAAGGAAAATTGTTCCTACTTACATAATGATAAATAAAATAAAAATTTATCATAAACTACATAAGTACCTGTTCTAAAGATTCCGTCTCTGCGATGAAGATCCTCAAATCCCGTACCAGCGCTAAGCCTCGTTCTTATTATGATAGTTTTTACTTCAAGAAAATTACATGTCGGATTTGTTTTCCGATTGCTTGCTAGTCTTGCACCTGTTTGTGCCAATGCCAATATAGGCATAATACAACACGAATCTGCTCCGAGACCTTAAACAACTGCCCTTGCGAGTACTCCGCACTCCTCGAATTTATCAAGACCTACATCATCTTCATTATCATGCTACATACCTGTTCGAGTAGCCTGAGTTTCCGCCTCTGTGAGTGCTCTTCTAGCCTGTCGACGTATTCCCGCAGCTCCTCGATCTCTTCCTTGACCTGTTGCACGGTGTCTAACTCTTGCTTGATGGCGACCATGTCACGTTTCACCTGCACAAAACCATCGTTTTCATATCTGCTGAAATAAAAAGGTGTAGGTACTGGACCGTTTGCGTCGAACGGTACTCGAATGCTAGAATAATTTTTGGTTTTTTAAAAATGTCTCCTAACTTGATATTTTCTAATAATAGTTTGAGAAATAATTTGTGCATACGGTTTACAGTGGATCCTAATATGAAAGTTGCAAGGTTTTTAACCACCAACCCACTTGCCCAGAATTCGATTTTCTCCTACACCATCATCATCTTACCTTTTTCGAGAAACTATTTGTCTTATAATCTATAAACGGCTTTGGAAAACAGTTCTTATAATATTTTTTTTTTTTTATTAAATTAATGTAGGTAATTAGTGTTCTTGAAATGGAATCAAAAGAAAATCATTTCAAAGACTTACAATACAAAGTAGTTGCATTATTTCAAGTTATGCATGTAAAAGTGCAGTAATAATCCGTAAACCCTACCAATTAAGCTGAACGAGTTTGTATTAGGGTGACCACAATTGGAATGATAGGCGGTGATCCTATAGGGATGGGCTATCTTGTTTTGATACTCACTTTAGACATAGGGATTTACAAGTGTAAGGCTGTTTACAAGTGTTAGTCAACAGAACTTATCTACGTTCGAGTTAAGTATGTACAATTTTGACCCATAAATTAAAGGGTATAATATTTATGAGTATCTATTCAAGTTACTACACACAAAACCCTTAGCGCCAGTCCCACAGGCTCTTTTATATTATGTATTTCTCTGCTCAATTTTATATTTTTGACTATTTCGGTAATATCTCGTCGCAAAATACAACATCAAAGAAACAAAATATTCCGTGTAACGTAAGATCTTTCCGCCCTTTGTGGCATTAACAGCAGCAAAACGTTGTTATTTCAGCATTAAATTTGTACGTTCATTACCCTTATTTTTTTATATGTACACTGTATCGTCATTAGATTCGGAATAAAACTACATATGAGCATCTGCTCTAATATAGTTTTATTCCGAATTTCGGTTTCCAGCATCTACTGGAAACCTAAAATGATAAGAGAAATCATTAAAAAAGAAAAACCTTTCCGCACTCCGTGATTTCTCCGGTATCATAGGTACAGTTTACAAACATATACGTCACATGCACAGACACTCAGATTTGGAACAACTATCTTTAGGTCATTCAAATATTTGTTCCGTGCGGGGTTCGAACCCGCGGAAACTAACCGTGCGGCGTGCCATCAATAAGCCTGTCGTCATTGGGAAGCGTAAGCGAAGGAATTAATTTTAATAGAGTTGAAGTCCTGGCTGCAGTTTTGTTTCCCGTGTCGGGCGAAGTGTTACTCACGGGAATGAGTATTTTCAGCCCGGAGTTAGCCGTCCGGTAGATGGCAATCGCCATCTATTACATGGAACTCAATCACGGCATCGGCGAAATGTGGCTGTACAACAGTAGACCTCTGTCTAATCTCTCGAGAAACACAAAATGTTTATGAAATGTTTGCTTAATTCTGACTGAGTTCGGATCGTGGAACTAAGACATCATTATGCTAACAAGAAGGATTTGGAAAAAAAATACCTATTACATCTACCATCGTCTACAAATAATCATCATCTACTTTATAAGAATGTTGGATTTATGCGTTTCAATATGGAAACAAATGCACCGGTGCCATTTTGTGAACATCCTATAACTTCACATGAAAGTGTAATTTTTTCTGAAATGATTATAGTGTATGTTCACAAATTGCGCAACATAAATCTATTTTATTATTTAATACACATATTATTTATTTTGCATTGTGAGTACAGTATCAAGTTAACCTACAACCATTTATTAGTTTGAAGAAATTATGTGGAGATTGAAATGAAACCTATTTAGGATGAAAACGTCTTGAATGATTCCAGTCAACCAGTGCGAATAGGCTTCTTAACTTTTCTCAATTTTGATCCTTTACAATTATATTCCTTTATCAATCCATGCATTCAAACAGTTACATATTTAGGTGCAGCTTTCAACCCTTCAAAATATTTCAGTATGGAAGTAGTTCGAAATAAATCAAAGTCGGTTACAGGTTATTGTGCCATTTAAAGGCAGCAAGACGAAGGCAGTTGCACGGTTCTGCACGCGATATCGGGGCTGACGCACGCGAGCCAATAGTTCTGCGGTACGATCGTAAAGTCATCGAGGTATTTATGACTCAAAGTCTTCCGCGTTACAATATATCTTCGCAGGTCGCAGTGTCAAAGGGGCTAGGTACCCTACCTCTTCCACCCCGCGTCTAAGCTGATCTGTTTATAGCCGATTATCTTATAGACACATAAAATGGCGGCAATATCCCTTCATAGTCAAGTAATTTCGATTGGTAAGAAGGTGGAGAGATGATCTAGAAGAACAAATATCAAATATTCGTCACTACGAGGTTGGAAATCATGAGGGGAAAGCTTTGCTGGCAGTATTAGTATCAACGAAGTGGTTCGTTTCGTGGACGTATTCGGTATGTTCTGAAGCCGTACACAAAATATCAGCGATATTTACGCAAGTTTTTTTGCATCATATTTCACTCTGCTATCATTCGACTAGGAGAAGGAACATCGAAGGAGAAATTTATGTCACATTATTTTGGTAAGAATAAGCTGGAGACTACAAAATTTGCCTACAGATCGTGATATGTGTAAAATTATGAATTTTTTATATAGTTCCTGTGGCTAAGCTACAGATTGGATTTCATTGTTTTTTATAATGTACGGTCACAGACCCTAAATACGCGGTTTCATTTAATGTGTGAAAATCTACAGCACCATGTATAAAAAATAACAATTAATGCTTTTTATCGATCACGTGATATCTAAATGTCAAATCCATACTTTTCATGGCGTTTCTATTGTCAGGCGATGTGAGATCTCCATCTTTTCTAAGGAGGTAGGACAGAACACTTCACTGTCCCGTGATTGGGATAGTTATCGAGAGTTTCTCGACTGCCTCTTGGGCCTTGACCCACCTACAACCCATCTAATTATGCACTACTTAACATGAGCCACTTACGTGTAATTTGCTAAAGTTAACCAGCTGGCCTACTCTGGCTCTGAGTGTAGCTTAACCACTTATCGATAAAACTTGGCCTGAATACGTCATATTATAGGGATATCACTAGGATAATGTTTTTATTATGCAATAAGTGTAGCGAAATCTATAGAGCTATACTATACGTAGCAAGCTAACTACAATGAGCATATACAATACAAACTCGACCAATCAGATAACGAAGCCTGCATCACGCAAGTAATAGCCTAACCGTCAGCCCCCGACTCCAATTAGAAAAAGAGCTGTAACTTTTGAACGGTTGAGCAGATTTTCATGAAACATAGCTAAGATGATATCTGATTAAACTAGCTTTCAATTGAAAACTGCATTGAAATCGTACCATTCGTTTTGGAACATGGATCTGCTAATATAGTATGCAAATGCTGAGCAAATGCTGAGCTGGTAACCCTTTCGATATGGGCGTGCTCGTCAGTGCAGTAAAATCTCCTGTTTATTTTTTATTCGTGTTTGTTATTATTTTTTTGTTTCTTTGTGATCTCTGTGTTCTGTGTGCTGACAATGTATTTCCTGTATCGAATAAATGCTTTCTATTCTATTCTGAATAGAATAGAATAGAAAGCAGTAGCAGCAGTTGTAGTAGAATTACTACAATGAATCCGGTTCACTAACATAATAAACCTTAATACTTAGATTATTGATTAGTTGTCGCAGCCGCTCCAACTAGATTCCGCCGGCGTACTAATAAAATGCGGCAAAACATACTACGCAAGAATAGGCGTACTCGAGTGAGTCGGTCAGATTAAAATGCCGGTTTGCGTAGTAAAACTGTGCAAAAACAATACAACCAAACTTTAAAAAACACTGGGATATGTACCATCAGTACCTAAAGATTGTATAATTTCCGAAATAATTTCATAATTTCAGCAATAAATAAACAAACCATAAATGACAATCACCAAATGACAATCACATGTCAATACATGAGTTGACGCATTCAAGGAGCCATTTTTCTTAGGTAGTGCGGTATCTAGTTGGAGCGGCCGCGACAACCAATTAATAATCTAAGCTTTAATATCTCGGAAACTAAAAATGATAGCTTATTCAAATATAAAGTATATTAAAGACCATTTAATGCTAGGTACTCAAATAATACGCATCGAGAGCTGAAAATTGCATTGATAGAGGAATGCGAGAATATTCCCCAACATGCCTCAGAAACTTTGTGCCGTATACCGAATCGCATGATATCCGTTAGCAATACACGGAGGCAATACAAAGTATTAAAATGTGAGAAAATGATATATAGGTATAAAAAATAAATATTTAAAAAAAATGCGATCTTTACGCCTTTTTATTTATGTGTTTTTAATAAGTAAAACAAATATAACTAAAAAGTTTTATTAATTTTATTTGAGTAGTATTAAATAGTCTATAAAATACTTTTTATTTGAATAAGCTAATATTCTTAGTTTCCGGGATATTAAAGTTTATTATTGACCCGGATTCTTTGCTTCCGAGTGTACTACAAATATCGGTTATAAAGATAACCGTAATCACCACACTTGTTTGGATTGGTGTTTCGTAAATTAGTAGCGCCGAAAAAGATGTGACTATTTTTGTGATTCCATTTCATCAGTTCCTTGTGAGTGTTGTACACCCACGGGAAAAGAGGTGGGGGATTAGCTGATAAGTACTGGGAACACGGCAGGTAAACATTAGCAACCATTTATGCTAAAGACCGGCCTAAATAACTGTAAACATAGACGGCACGTAGCGGCTAAGCGATTGGTTTTCTGCATTAGGGACAATCCATAAAGTACGTCACACATTAACGGACAACAACAAGGGGTGCGAGGGGTACGTTTTGTGACGTCACATTTCAAAATCATATTAAAAAATAATTTAACTGGAAATAAAACTAATTTCGGAAATGTTGTTTTAATTTAATAATTTCTAGATGTAAAATAGCAAAATATGTGACGGCATACTAGGGAGGCCTCACAAATGTGATCAATTATGACAAGGACGGGAAAGGGTCAAAAATCACGAAATTAATGTGACGTACTTTATGGATGACCCCTTACGGATTGTGATTAGAGCACCACACGAAATACAAATTTACATTGTATGACCTACAAATAGTTGTTCTGTGTCTCATTACCATTTAATAATGGCAATCTCCTTCATCACTGGCCACTTTATGATTCCAAAATTACAATTCGAATTTAGAACGCTGCGCTAGATCACCATTTTTCATTTTACAACAGTACGTACAATACTCGCCAGGTTTATATAATCTAAGCTCGCCACGGATATTTGTCTGTGAAGTTAGGTTCAAATAATGAAAGAAGGTAACAATCCAGCGTGTCGGAGCGAGAAGGACGATGAAATTCACGATCCTGGGGGGCAATTCTCGTTCAATCGAAGTGGTCTCGAATTCGAGGAAAAGTTCGACTTTGAACATTTCTGTAATGGTAATTAAATTGAGCTATTCTGAAAAAAGTCGACCCCGAAATTGAAAAAACGAAGGAAAGCCCCTCAAATTGCCTCGACTGATCGGTACCGTTTGAGATGTACAATGTACATTTCGAATTCGAACCATCATAGACGTCAAGTGCAAAGTTGATTCCGAGATATTCTCGTAGGAAGCGAGAATTGCCCTCCTGTGGGCCGAGCACGAATGTTTTGACGTATAGTAACGTAAACGTAACCAAAAGAACCAAAAATACACGTTTAATCCATGATATTGTTTTGGAAATACATGCAATATTTTTACATTTTCATGAAATAAGTGCGTTTGTTGCATAAAATTGAACAAAAATGCGATAGATTCATCGTATTTTATCATCAAAATTTGCTTACGTTTACGTTACTATACGTCAAAACATTCGTGCTCGGCCCACGAATTCGACATGACGTGACTTGCATCAACTTCACATAAACAAAGATCCGTTGGGAGTATTGTATTCCTCGTTTGTCACTCGCTGCGCGTGTCAGTTTTCGCGTGTCATTTCTGACGTGAAATTCTCTGTCGATTGAGTGCAGTAAAATTACATCTATTTGCCACAAACTTATCTGACCGGGGTCATGGCGTCGCTGCCGTCGCTTTTACCAATGTCATCTCCGTACAAAAATGTCACTTTGATGCTTAGCTTTGATGTCATTTTTGTTCCGTAGCGACGTTAGTTCTAATTTTGGTCACCGGTTCAGATAAGTTTGTGGCACTATAGGTAATAATTTACGCTCACAAAATAATCTGATGCGCATGTAGTAGTGTACGCAACTAAATCTGTGACTACGGTACGCGCGCCTATTAACAAGCTATACCTACATTTTCAGTATATGCTGATCTGTCATTGTATGGAAAACCTATACAATACGAGGTCAGCTTATACTGGAAATGTATAGCTTGACTGATAGGTCGAACTGGCATTTATGATAGATGCCACGTGGATGCCACCATAAACATAATATACTAGTGGTAAATGCCACACACAAATTCAAATTGAAAAGCGTTCATTCATCATAAATTATACTCATACAATTTGATTTCCAAAGCAAACTCTTTACCGATAAAAATCTACAATGTATTCGCTTGGATTCAACCTCTATGTTGGGGTTAAGTCCGATTTTTTGTCTCCTATGCTTCTGTCTTTCTCTTGTAAGGTCTTGATCATAACTCGTTAGAAATGTGCAATAAATTACATGGCTTGAGCACCGCAATGCAAAAATACCCTTATCTCTCACAATATAAGATTTAAAATCAGTTTTCAGACATTTCCCATACAAGCTGAACTTTCATTGTACGAAAAGCCTATACAGTGCGAGGTCAGCTCATACTGGAAATTTCTGGGCAGTCAATTTCTGCCCTGCTATAAGAGTTCGTGGTAAGCCCTCTGATTCCAGTTGAAGAAGTAATGTGTATAGAAATAAAATAAATGTATTTGCTGCATTGTCTTCTCAAAATAAGAGAGGGTTGGTACTTACAAGGATTTTCACTAGTCACGAATGTGGGCGAGCGGGTTAGTATAATTGGCGACGCATGACTATGTTCCTAAAGTTACTATAACCGTTGCTAGTTTTGCGCAGGAGTGGTAAAATATGCTACACGTCACCGTCACATATTTTAGAATGGAATAGATTTTTATTATATACAAACCACTTACAGGCAATTATGAAATGTCAAGACTGGTCCCAAACAGTTCCTTCTATGGAGAAAAACTGGCAAGAAATTCCATGGAAACTCTTATAAAATAAGTGCCATTACATTTTTTTCATCTTTTTTCTTCTTCGTTGGAATGTCCAAAACACATGTACAAGTACCACACTGGCAATAGCAAGTCTAAAAGTTAAAATAGGAAGACAGGACTCACCTCTGAGACCTCACTTTGGCATGACTCCACGCTCTTGGTTAACTCCTGGAGCTGCGTGCGGATCTCGCAGAGAGCCACCGTCGTTTCGAGCTGGCGGTCCCCTCGTTGCAGGTCATCCAGTTTGGCGGATAGATTCATGCTCATTATGCTCACCTGTCTCTGTAGGCTACAGCCAAAATCAAAGTTAGTCACATCAGCCTGTTACCCTCAAGCTGGACCTTCGAGACAGCGGGGCTTTCCCCGCTAGAACGACAACTTTGATGAATTAGATCTTAAAGTGACCGATTCGCTTGATTTGACAAAGTTAAGAGCAGTCTAACAACTCCAACGAAATCTATGACAAAATCTAGCAAACTACGATAAATCAATTATTCAAGAGTGTACCAGAGTCTCTTAATGCAAGTTATGTTTGGCTTGAAATGAATAGTTCTGCTTACTCGTACCAGGATGTCTCAGATATAGGGTTTTTTTTAAACTGACGGAATAGAAAACGCAAAAGCGCTGCTAAAAATAATTCGTTCAATTATTTTCGTACCATGACGTTACAATTCACAGTACACTGACATCATACAAACTTTTTGAAGTGTTCCCTGTCAAATTGTCGCTATAGCTCAAAATAGTTCACTGGTTCGGTCGTTCAGTAGACATCAGACATGATTTAAAGACGTCCTGGTGCGAACTGAATACGATTCATATTATGGACTTATAACAAAATTCTTGAAAATCAACCGTTAGCTATTTGACGCTGGTATGCCCCTGATATTGCATCCAGTCTTAGTTTTAGTATTCTATCAGGACTCAAATTTCCTTTCACTCATTTTTTTTTCTCAAACTAAGCGGATCGACACTACAATCTATTTTAGATCCAGATGCTGTCTAACAAACACTTCGCGATGTTTACTAAATATTGATAAAGTTGGATAAATAATCCGTTTGTGTTGTCTAGATGAAGCGAGAAAGCCCCGACGACCCGATACTATTACTGATTATTTATTACAGACAAACTAATGATATTATGTCAGTATTTATAACAGAACACTGCTTGTTTATTCAGAAACTAATCGTTTGCTACGTTTGCTGCTTTATTGATAACACACTTATTATAATTAGTTAATACTTTTGTTGATTAGTAAACAACAAAATAATTTCATGATTCTTAAGAAAGACTTCCGTCCTAGTACATTTTTACATTCTATCTACAATTCTCTTCTGTACCAAGTTTTTGAGAATCTATAAAAATATAATTATTAAAAAAGTGTGTGTTGATTTAATGAATGGAATTTTAATAAGTTATTAATTTTTGAAACGAAAAATTCATATTTAGTGTTTCGTGTGAATTATAAATGCCATTGTGCTAATCAAAGTAAAATAATGTTGAATTTTATGATGTTATCAAAAATCTTTGAGGTGAAATGTGAACACAGAGTAAAAGTGAATGCAGTGAGTCAATTTCAATTTCATCTGTGAGTAAAACTGTACATAAGTTTTCGATAAACCAAAAATTAAAATAAATCTTTTTTATAAATGTCTAGTATATTGCCTTCTAATTTCTATAAAAAACACTCGATTTAAACACTACATTGAAACGTTACAACCACACCCATGCAAGCATAACCCCGTCCTATCCCAAGGTTAATGTCAGAGGCAAGTGTTAAGCACGCATGTGTTCCGGGTAGCGAGAGACAAACAAGGTCGTGGCCATAGATGCTAACCACGGTGCCATGGTCCGATGTTATGATAGGAATTACTGTGAATGATTCAGCCACCGCGATTGGACTCATCGAACGCATCGTCATATCTGTTATACGAGATAGGATGCCAAGCCAAGGTGAAACAAAATGTAGAAGACACATCGACACATAGAGAGATCCTTATGATCGTATGCAAATGAAGCCAGTATTAAAGGCGGAAAGCTATCCGTTATTGTCGCTATGGTCACGTACCTAAGTAGTAGCTCCCTGAGTGTGGTCTCGTCTTCTTCCGTCGTCGCATATCGTGTCAGCTTGCCTCCGGCCTCCCGGCCCACATGATCTGGTACCACTGCGTCAAAACTACTTATTTATTTTATTTTTTACATGACTAACTTCCCGAGATTTTTCGTTATTATCGCCCGTATATGAGTTACCGTTATTTTAAAATTTTGTCTTTCACCGCAGAGTTTGTGGTTTGAAATTTAGATTATCGAAAAATGCGTGGCTCATAATTTTGTACGGTTGGTGCTACGAGTACCTACTCAGCATCGAACCTTTCACCGTTTGCCAATTAGCTTCGATGGCCACGACAGGGTCCCTAATAAATTTTGATGTTCAGCGATACCCACAAACTGGTATGGACATGAAATAAAGTCGAAATTTTAGCGTTATGTATCGAAATAAAAAGGTTTTAGTTAAGCAAAAAAAAGTTGGTACAAAATAATACGGATTTTGGAGTGCCCTGATCAATTTCATAAAGGCTACCTTTTTTATTATTTATCAAAATAATAGTGTAAACTATTTTGTTTTAATCATAGTTTAAAAAAATTAAGTCAAGTTTTTATTAAATATTATATTGTTTAAGCAGTGAGAAGTACCTGTGAATTTATTCAATTTCTTTTTAAACATAGAATTTTATCGTGCAATTTGCCTGCAAGAATACATATTGCAGGCAAATGGCACAGATATTATAAGCACAAGTCCAATGAATGAACACAGATGAGTTTACAACAGACATTACATGAATGTATGATTTTTTACTAAGACGATTATAATAATGTTTTATTAATTCACTCATGAGATTGATGTGACTGCGACTTCAAATTCATGCACACAATGACACAACTAACAACGACTTATTTAAAATGACACAGTGCACTGATAAATGTCTTGACTGATGTTACGAAATATGTGAGAATCCTAATCAAGGAAAAAATACACAACACCAATTATGGCCACTTTTACAGGAAAATTCGAAAGACAAGCTCACAATGACATTCGAAACAAAATAAGTATCAAGAAATATTTATTCAAAAGCCTAATTTTAACAAAATTAATTTTCTAACTGCTATCGTTTGCTACACTGCAAGAGTAAATGCTGTCAACGGCCATTCATTGATGGGCACTGAACTTTTATATCACTTTGTGGGAACGTGTATTATAGTGCCACAAACTTATCTGACCCGGTCGTGGCGTCGCTGCCTTCGCTTTTACCAATGTCATCTCCGTACAAAAATGACATTGTGATGTCATTTTTGTTCCGTAGCGACGTTAGTTCTAATTTTGGTCACCGGATCATATAAGTTTGTCGCACTATACCTGGAATGTCTACCGTGATACAGATTTACGAGCTTCATTCATAGTTGCACTGTTTTAGAGATTTTTATGTTGTCAAAGTCGACACGAATCTTGAATGGGGGCTTTATATTTAATGCATACTGTGTGATTTGTCTTAAGACTTTTTAATTAACAAAATTTTTAGTCGAACCCTGTTTACGAGTTGAGTTTAAAGTCCATCTAAATTCCTAAATATTCTGCTAAAAATAAACAGGCACAAAATTTCGTCATTTGTGATAAATGGGGATTAAGATGCGGTCTGTTTTATTTTTTATTTTCTCATACTATGAAAAATCAAGGCAAATTCATTGTTGTCAAATTGTTATCTGAAGATTTAGAATGATCCCTTCATCTTTTAATACCCAGTTTTGATAGAATATTAATTTATAATTCAAGCAATTGTAAAGTAAATAATTTAAATGAAATTGCAACAAAAATGTATTATCACGTAAGACGATGTAAGTGAACAGACCGATATTATGTTTTCAATTTAGTTTTCAATGGCATCGCAATTCTTTCATGAATAAATCAATTTAAGTTGCTTTTAACCGCAAACGTGCATCACGCCTAAGGGCTCGATTATAGAGAGGCGGAAAGTCGCGCGGCTAAATAAATGTCCCTAAATTTGGGGACTACGAAGTATTTAACAAGCTGAAAAGCACCTTATTAGACCACCTTACATATTCTATCCTACCTACCTACATAAACACATAAAAACAAATCATAAACTCATCCAAACAAAATAGGAATAAAACCACTCGTTAGAACAGGATGTGCATAACTTTTAACTACGAACCAACAAGTTAAACTAGGGGGAAAACATCGCCCTATCCGTATGATCAAACTGTATTGAAACCCGGTGGTGGAACAAGTTGGAACAAGGTGACAGGAAACGCTAACTGCCTCTAACGCTGTACCTATAAGCCGGCACTCCGACTAATCAGACTATATTTTTACATTTTTTACGCCTTATGGAGTTGGTCACACTGTGCACTTGCAACACGCCGCCTGATTACGTATGATAAATATGACAGTTGCTGTCTCAAAACGTCCTATTCCGTATCCTCTTATGAAAACATCTATAAGCGAGAAAGGGATGCATTATTTATTGATCGCTGTAGCTGTAAGATTTTTCTACCTATGTGAAGTTGGCAACCAAGTGTACAATAATTAATTTTAATTATTTCCATTCGATTGTACCCGGTTTGTACCGGATTGTACCGCTTTTTAAATCGTTTGTACCCTAAGGGGGTCCGAGATATGGGGGTGCAAAAATTTGGTTGGCAACCGGGTATACAATAATCAATTTTTATGAATTCCATTCGATTGTACCCGGTATGTACCGGATTGTACCGCTTTTTAAATCGTTTGTACCCTAAGGGGGTCCGAGATATGGGGGTGCGAAAATTTGGTTGGCAACCGGGTATACAATAATCAATTTTTATGAATTCCATTCGATTGTACCCGGTTTGTACCGGATTGTACCGCTCTTTAAATCGTTTGTACCCTAAAGGGGTAAAAGATATAGGGGTGCAAAATTTTTGCTTGACGACCATAATTATACAATTCCCAATTTTTGTGATTTGCATTCGATTGTACCCGGTTTGTACCGGATTGTACCGCTCTTTAATTCGTTTGTACCCTAAGGGGGTAAAAGATATAGGGGTGCAAAAATTTTGCTTGGCGACCATACAAAATTATACAATTCTAAATTTTTGTGATTTGCATTCGATTGTACCCGGTTTGTACCAAATTGTACCGCTCTTTAATTCGTTTGTACCCTAAGGGGGTAAAAGATATAGGGGTGCAAAAATTTTGCTTGACGACCATAATTATACAATTCCTAATTTTTGTGATTTGCATTCGATTGTACCCGGTTTGTACAGGATTGTACCGCTTTTTAAATCGTTTGTACCCTAAGGGGGTAAAAGATATAGGGGTGCAAAAATTTTGCTTGGCGACCATACAAAATTATACAATTCTAAATTTTTGTGATTTGCATTCGATTGTACCCGGTTTGTACCGGATTGTACCGCTCTTTAATTCGTTTGTACCCTAAGGGGGTAAAAGATATAGGGGTGCGAAAATTTTTCTATACAATTTCAAATTTTTGTGAATTCCATTCGATTGTACCCGGTTTGTACCGGATTGTACCGCTCTTTAATTCGTTTGTACCCTAAGGGGGTAAAAGATATAGGGGTGCAAAAATTTTGCTTGACGACCATAATTATACAATTCTAAATTTTTGTGATTTGCATTCGATTGTACCCGGTTTGTACCGGATTGTACCGCTCTTTAATTCGTTTGTACCCTAAGGGGGTAAAAGATATAGGGGTGCAAAAATTTTGCTTGACGACCATAATTATACAATTCCTAATTTTTGTGATTTGCATTCGATTGTACCCGGTTTGTACAGGATTGTACCGCTTTTTAAATCGTTTGTACCCTAAGGGGTTAAAGATATAGGGGTGCAAAAATTTTGCTTGGCGACCATACAAAATTATACAATTCTAAATTTTTGTGATTTGCATTCGATTGTACCCGGTTTGTACCGGATTGTACCGCTCTTTAATTCGTTTGTACCCTAAGGGGGTAAAAGATATAGGGGTGCGAAAATTTTTCTATACAATTCCAAATTTTTGTGAATTCCATTCGATTGTACCCGGTTTGTACCGGATTGTACCGCTCTTTAATTCGTTTGTACCCTAAGGGGGTAAAAGATATAGGGGTGCAAAAATTTTGCTTGGCGACCATACAAAATTATACAAATCAAAATTTTTGTGATTTGCATTCGATTGTACCCGGTTTGTACCGGATTGTACCGCTCTTTAAATCGTTTGTACCCTAAGGGGGTAAAAGATATAGGGGTGCAAAAATTTTGCTTGACGACCATAATTATACAATTCTAAAGGACAATGCGGGATTTTGTATGGACCCCGTCCCTACCCTCCAACAGTTATAGAATGCGTGTCAATATATTTATTAGGAGCTACAAAAAAACTAACTACCTGTTTCAACCGCAAAATCGATGGGGTTCTTAAAAAAAAACAAAACCTAACCTAACCTAAACCTAACCTAACCTAACCTTTGTTTTTAGATTATGGCGAGAACTGACCCCTGTGGAACCTCGTAGGTTACCTCCCTCCGCTTGACGCCACCGTCCTTGCCCACGTAGTGAATGTGCCTGTCGCGCAGAGGTCCGCTTAACCTAACCTAACCTAACCAAACCTAACATAACCTAACTTTTTTTTTTTTGATTAGCGTGTTGTGCACCCATCATAGGGCTGTTCCCCGCCTGGATGGGTGTGCCAAACTCCTCGGCAGGAGTCATGCACACCCCTCCAGGCGGAGAACCTAAACCTAACCTAACCTAACCTAACCTAAACCTAACCTAACCTAACCTAAACCTAACCTAACCTAACCTAAACCTAACCTAAACCTAACCTAACCTAAACCTAACCTTTTTTTTTTTTTTATCGCATGAAAATCCTCATGGATGTCCTCCGCCCAGGGGAAAGGCGGAGGGGTCTATCGGACTCTTACCGACTAAAAACCTGCGGTGTAAGACGCACCGGGCGCCGGAGAACAAATAACGATCTCCGGCCTCCATGAGTCGCGGCCTGCGGGCGGCGGACTGTAGGGGTAGACCGCCGCCTGATGAGAATCAGGCCCGAGACGGCGGCGCGCAGTGTTCCGCGCGCGCCTCTCAGAGGAGGATGTGCAGCCTAAGCTGCACAAAGGACGGGACCCGCCACTAGTTTTTTTTTTTTGTGGCGGGTCATGCCCACCGGGGCGGCGGTTGAATGCGACTGCGAATCCCGCGCCCCCCGGGCCAGGCAGGAGTAAGGAACACCGCAGGTTTTTTGGTCGGTAAGAGTCCGACAGACCCCTCCGCCTTTCCCCTGGGCGGAGGACATCCATGAGGATTTTCCTGCGATAAAAAAAAAAGAAGGTTAGGTTAGGTTAGGTTTAGGTTAGGTTAGGTTAGGTTTAGGTTAGGTTAGGTTAGGTTTAGGTTAGGTTAGGTTAGGTTTAGGTTCTCCGCCTGGAGGGGTGTGCCGGACTCCTGCCGAGGAGTTTGGCACACCCTTCCAGGCGGGGAACAGCCCTATGATGGGTGCACAACACGCTAATCAAAAAAAAAAAGTTAGGTTATGTTAGGTTTGGTTAGGTTAGGTTAGGTTAAGCGGACCTCTGCGCGACAGGCACATTCACTACGTGGGCAAGGACAGTGGCGTCAAGTGGAGGGAGGTAACCTACGAGGTTCCACAGGGGTCAGTTCTCGCCATAATCTAAAAACAAAGGTTAGGTTAGGTTAGGTTTAGGTTAGGTTAGGTTTTGTTTTTGTTTAAGAACCCCATCGATTTTGCGGTTGAAACAGGTAGTTAGTTTTTTTGTAGCTCCTAATAAATATATTGACATGCATTCTATAACTGTTGGAGGGTAGGGACGGGGTCCATACAAAATCCCGCATTGTCCTTTAGAATTGTATAATTATGGTCGTCAAGCAAAATTTTTGCACCCCTATATCTTTTACCCCCTTAGGGTACAAACGAATTAAAGAGCGGTACAATCCGGTACAAACCGGGTACAATCGAATGCAAATCACAAAAATTTAGAATTGTATAATTATGGTCGTCAAGCAAAATTTTTGCACCCCTATATCTTTTACCCCCTTAGGGTACAAACGAATTAAAGAGCGGTACAATCCGGTACAAACCGGGTACAATCGAATGCAAATCACAAAAATTGGGAATTGTATAATTATGGTCGTCAAGCAAAAATTTTGCACCCCTATATCTTTTACCCCTTTAGGGTACAAACGATTTAAAGAGCGGTACAATCCGGTACAAACCGGGTACAATCGAATGGAATTCATAAAAATTGATTATTGTATACCCGGTTGCCAACCAAATTTTCGCACCCCCATATCTCGGACCCCCTTAGGGTACAAACGATTTAAAAAGCGGTACAATCCGGTACGTACCGGGTACAATCGAATGGAATTCATAAAAATTTATTATTGTATACCCGGTTGCCAACCAAATTTTTGCACCCCCATATCTCGTACCCCCTTAGGGTACAAACGATTTAAAAAGCGGTACAATCCGGTACAAACCGGGTACAATCGAATGGAAATAATTAAAATTAATTATTGTACACTTGGTTGCCAACTTCACATAGGTGATTTTTCTTACGAAATTATGGCGCCGTTCTGATTGCGTTCCGCGTGTTTGAATTTAGAATGCATTGTGATTCCGTTCTACTTTTATTTTATTTATATAAGTTGTACAACAATTAATACAAAAGTAATTAAAAACATTTAAGTACAAAGGTACTGCTTATTTCATCAAGAAATTTCTTTCAGCAGATCTGTGATTGCAAAGTTCAATAATAAATACAGACATAGTGTGCAATATGAATGGGCGCATAATTATTATAAGTACTATTAATAATTAGCTGTAAACAATTATCATGACAGCTTTGTATTAAATAAATGGAAATGTTTGGCGCAGTGGCCAAGAGATTAGGTTTCTACGCTACAACAACAAATAGTTTTATGGTCTACAAATTGTTCGGTTTGGGTGTGTAAACTGGGTACCCTCGATACACTAGAAATCCTAGTGAGGGGCAATATATTTAAAATAATAATAATAATAATTACTTCACTTAGCACACGAGGTTGTCGACATGTAGGGTGTGGACTCAGCAATAGGGGTGAGGCGTATTTATCGTCACAGTTAAAAATAACAGATATATAAAGATAACAGATAATAAAGAGAGACATCTAGTATTTAATACTTTAATTTTTTTTAAACATTTGATTATTTTTACGCTATGAAGATGTCGGTCCCATAGAGAAAGATGTTCAGTTTGACGATCTGATCCACACCCTTAAATATGACCACGCATTCCTGATACATGTTGTATACGAAATAATATGAATCGGAAAATGTTTATAATGGACCAGTAAGTGTAAGTGCCTTTTCACACTATCCGATACGATATCGGCATCTAAGGCAGTGGTCCCACCGGCGACGATGAACGAGAAACGAGTAGAACTAGAAACTATAAACGAGTTGGCGATCAGCGGGAAGCGAGTGATTATTTTCGATAGTTTTGTCACCGGGCTATAAGCGAGTGTGCAAGTACGACGAGCGATTACTCGCGCCACTCGCCCGCGGTCGCTCAGTCCTGTGCGTCTACTTTCAATACCGCACTGTAAAGAAATGATCAAGCGAGCGAGCATCGCTGAACGAGTATCGCTGAGCGAGTATTATGTTTGATAGCTCTTGTCGCTCAGCGACAAACTACTGAAGCGAGTCCTCGCTGGCAGTGTGAACAGTCAGCGATCAACTATAAATATATGCATCTCTTTTGTTGACACGGAATGTATATCTATTGTACGTTTCTTGAGAGAGAAAATCGCCGATAGTTAGTCGTTTTCTCGCCGGCGGTGGGACCACTGCCTAATGCGGGCACTAAATGTATGAATGTATCGGGTCCGTTATCCGATATCGTGTCGGGAAATGTGAAAGCAGGTACACATTTCAGACATCTTATGTGCCCCGATGTCGTGCCACCGTCCGCTACCAATAGTAACGATGATGTGACAAGGCACTAAACTCGCTTGCACTACACGAAATTTTGCAATATTTTTAATGTAGTGCGCATACATTGCAGAGTGATTCAGTCTCTGTTCCTAAATGCAACCGCAGTATTGGGATACACTTTAAAACAAAACGAAAATTCGACTTAATATGGGGGACACGCATAAATTACTAGCGCAAGCCATACAAAACCAAATTTTGGTTTTGGAGTGAATTTTAATACTGCTCTTGCATTTAGGAACGGACACTGAAACACTCTGCAAATTTTTCTCACTATATAAAAAAATATCCTGCATAATTCCGTGAAGTGTACAAATGGCCTAAAAGTCTTTAAAAGTCCTACGAATCGTTGCGATTCGTTGCGATTTTTATTCCTAGTAAATTAATTTGATATAAGGACGCATGAGAACGCGCGGCGCCGGTAATTTAGGCGCTGAGCAAACGTTGAACTTTTTTACCGGCGGATTACCGCGGACAAGAATGACCGAGGTTGGTAGTTGTTGCTAGAGAGAATACTAAAGTTCTAACAACAACTACAAACAAACTAACAGTCGTGTGCGTTGAGCCCGTGCTGAATTTTATTGTCAGCCATTGACCTTCTACTACGATGGACAAACAACAAATATATATATATATGATGATGAATAAGCAGTACCTTTGTACTTGATATCTTTACTTATTTTCTTTGTCATGTGTATGTGTGTTCATAAATAATAAATAAATAAATGGACATTAGGTCCGCGCACAAAAGTGTCCGAGCCAAAAGAGTTCCAAAACGTAACAAAGAGTTCCAATAGCGCGTCAGTCTTTGTTCTGTCAACCGACATAATACACGTCAAAAATACCGTACAGGGATTGTCCAGAAATGTCCAGAATAAGCTGACCTTTTAGTGTACGAAAAGATTATACAGTGCGAGGTCAACTCATACTGGAAATGTCTGGGCAGTTCAATTTCAGCCCTGCTACAAGAGCTCGTGGTAAGCCCCTGTATTGTGAAAAAGTTGAATAGGCTGATAAATTGTCGCAAGTAAAATTAAACTGTTTACTAATGATGATACGGTTTGAATTAGGATGATAAAGTTTTTATATTTATTTAATTAATGTACCTACGCTTATTTAGGTTGACTCAGGACACATTTCTCGTGAATTTTGTTCTAGACTCGCCGTCTGTTGTAGTAAGTAGGTCAATGTTGTCAGCGGTAATTTTTTGTCGTAAATTTCTTGTCCACGGAAGTGCACCGGACCAAAAGTCCGTCATCTCAGCGCCTCAAGTTATGCAATCTTCGATCTTAGTAATTCTGTATGATGTGATACGAGGTTCGAATGTGTGAGAGCCACAAAAAGCAGTCACTGACCTGACGACGTCCATATTAATTTTTTTGTTGTGTAGTCCTGCTGTCCTCCAATTCAGGCAACGGGTGTTGCATGTATCTCAGATCCAAATTATTACAATATTGGATTTCCTATCGAACGACATATTGCAGTTTTCAAACAGTTTAAAAAAAAAACAAAGGGTTTTTCAAAGGAAGCAAATTGTAAAAGAATCTACTATTTTCTGGAAAACTGTTTATATCCGTAATCCATTTGGCCAGTTTTTATTTTAAGCTTTTTCTCTTTGTGATATTGTGGCACTGTTTTAAAATGTATGTAGCCAATCCAAATTTGCACTGGAGGGAATTTTCTTATATTTCAATGGAGTGACAGATTGGTATGGGTTTTAAATATTTGGTTTTCGTAGTATTTACCTATTTTATAGGATATCTTTTTATAATTATGTATAAGTACATTAATTGCTCTAAATTATGAGATCCTGGTGAAAGATTGGATGATGATAATTATGGCTTATATACAGGATGATCCATGGTGGTGGTTAAAAGTTAAAATACAACGTGCAATGTTAACATAAGAGTGTTAACAAACCGATAGCATTGACATCGCTCCGTTTTCGAAACTTTCAACTCGATACAATATGTTCAACATAATTTTAATATTAAAGTGTTTAATAGAGCTATCAATCAACGTTTCTGCTTTGTAAAAAAATTAAAACGAAAGACTCGATACCGGAGTGACAGCAACAGTATAGTTTAAATTGAGTTTCACAGTTCATAACATATAAATATAAACATTTAAAATGATTGACAACCGCGCTGATTATAATAGAGATAGATAGAGTATTATTGATTGATTATACACCAAAGACAAATAGTGTAATATAATTTAAAAATTAACTGTTATTTTTTAAACATGGTAAGTCGGAAAGGTAAAAAAATCTGCTGTCCTATTTATATAATTCAATATTACTTGACTAAATGGATGGAACAGCTGATTTCTTTTTCGTGATTTCTGGTTCGTCCCATAGTAAAAGTTGTTTACAATGATGAATACTTACACAGAAAGAGGTTCTCTTTTCTGTGTTCTGTGGATGAGTACAATAACCCCTTTCGGCTTTATACCTTTCCGAATAATGTTTATTGTGGAGAGAAAAATAACGAAAATTATTATTAAACTCGGAAGCAATGAATCCGGGTCAATAATAAACCTTAATATCTCGGAAACTAAGAATGTTAGCTTATTCAAATAAAATTTTATTTTATAAGTAGACTATTTAATACTACTCAAATAAAACTTCTTAGTTATCATTTGTTTTACTTATTAAAAATACATAAATTGATAAACCGTTTTCTTTTTAATATCCCAATTTTTTATAGGTACTTATATAATTTTCTCTTATTTTAGTATGTACTGTGTTACCTCCATGTGTTGTTAATATAATTGTGTAAAATAGTTGTTGATCAACCAAAATATCGAGTGTGCCTACTGAATTTCAAGTGTGCAATACAATGACCACAGTACCTCACTACATTCTGTGGTTTCCACACCTTGTACCATAAACATTTACATGGAAATATTAAATTGTTATTCACAGAGCCGATACCGTTTTAACGTCCATTTTATTGTACATTTTATTAATCGAAATATTTTGGTTGTTCGGTAATTAAACGTGATTATTTCAATGGCTTTGTTAAAACTTCAGCTTTCATTTTGTCAGTCTGCAAATTCTACTATCATAAATATGAAAAGCTGGATATTTGTGTGTTTGTGAATTTGGATGTTTGGCACACTACTTAAATACAACCTGGGGAAGGTCATAGCATACTTTTTAACCCCTGACAAAAAAGAAAAAAAGAGGGGTGTATTGTAGTGTGTATCTGTGTATCCGTTTGTGGCATCGTAGCTACAAACAAGATAGACCGATTTCAATGCAGTTTTTTAATTGAAAGCTAGTTTAATCGGGTAACATCTTAGCTATGTTTCAAGAAAATCTGTTCAGCCGTGTAAAAGTTACAGCTCTTTTTCTAGTTGGAGTCGGGGGTTTTTGACGGTTAGGTTAATAACACAGAAATATTATAAATAACTCAGTTTTCCAAGAAGTCCACGCGGACGGAGTCGCGGTTGCAACTAGTATCTAATATCTACAATTTTATTGCATAGCAGTGGCGAAGGGTGACAGTTTTAAAAGGGGAAGCCGTCCCAAAAATTATCTCTAAAAATTGCTGCAATTAACGCTGCACGACAAAAATCCATACTGTCTCTTGTAATCTATATAGTCATGTCTGGAAGAGCTCGACTTAACTGAATAACAAGCCATATTACGTTGGTCTATGCACTAACGAATTCCTAAAGGGAAGCTGATGGGAATTGAGTTATATGGACTCTTCGCCACTGTTACATAGGTATAGTACTCGCAAATCTTTATGAGCCCTGAACTGAGCTCTGAACTCTCTCTCTCTCCCTCTAGCACCTATAATAAGCGTACTATTATAGATGCTAGAGAGAGAGAGGGAGAGAGTTCGAGGGCTCATAAAGATTTGCGCGTACCTACTATACTAGCTGTGCCCGCGACTTCGTCTACGTGGAATTTAACAATGTTTTTTTGTGCGCGGAACCCTTTCTTTTTCTAAAATAAAAGCCTCAGTTACTCCTTATATCATCAGCTATCTGCCAGTCCCGTCCAAATCGGTCCACTAAACAGACAGACAGACAATTTTTTTTTTGTTTTATGTACCTTGTATGCTTTTTTATGCATTTAGTAAAAAGCTGTTATTTTGACATTGCAAACAGACACTTCAATTTTATTTATTTGTATAGATTTAGCTAAACTGAATGTTAAATAGAATAAGATGTACAATAAAATTATGTTTTAGTTTATTTATTTATTTATATATATATGTACGTGTATGTGTATGTGTGTATTATATATGTTTTAGTTTATTACCTACATAGTTGTAATTTATGGAAAATATAGATATATCACTGAGATCCTAATATTTTCATTTGGTACTGTGTATAGGTTTCGCGGACAAGTGCCACAGGACAGCACAAAGACATATAGTGCAAAGTGAAGTGCTACTAACATAGTCCTAAGCCTTATTTTCTAACACATTTTTTGTATTTAAGTTTATGTACCTACCTATAATAATTATTTATTGTCAACTACCTCCAAAGGTGCCCAAGATACAGGCCTAGGCCTAGTTTGGGACCATTGGAAGGTATTTTATATTTTATATTGTAAATATTTATGAAATTGAAATTGAAATAGGTATATACTCTCTGTTCTAAAAAACAGTTATCCCACTCTATTATTTCTCCTGTATCGTGGGTACAATTAATACATGAATGTCAAATGCACACACACCCAGACCCGGAACAACTATCAGAATCTGTAGATCATACAAATACGAGATCCTACATTTCTAGTCCCGATACCTTTATGGCGTTATTGTACTCATCATTATGAACAACTTTTAATATGGGACCAAACCTGAGATCGCGAGAAAAAATAAGCTGTTCCGTACAAATAATTCAATATTACTCGACTAAATATATGGAACAGCGATTCGATCGATTACGGGGTTGGTCCGATGGTGAAAGTTACTCATAATGATAAGTACGATAACCCCATAAAGGAATTGAAACTAGGAGCTTATATTTGTTCCGTGCGGGAATCAAACCCGCGACAGGAAGCGCAAGAAGCCATATGGTGAGACGGAAAGTCGCGCGGCGTGCAATGCGGCCTGTCGCTCTCTCTCTCACTCTCCATGAACGGAGATACGCGCCTTTCTCTGCGTCGCGCGCCGCTTTGCACTCCGCGCGACTTTCCGCCTCCCCATAATTGAGCCCTTAGCCGCTCCACCAAAATCGTAGGATTTGAACATTAAACTTATCTCTTTACAATTTAAGGGTGGATAGGAATTGATAGACAAGCATAGCTATTCTGTAAGAACATCTCGTATCTCGATTCGAATCTCAGTTTAACAGTCGATTAACATTTGACGAATTGACACACGATAACTTAATAACTGAGCTGTGAAAATGACCAGAGCTTGATATTAAAAAAAAATGTTAATTTACACATACATGTTTATCGCATATCAATTCTTAAATATTTAAACTACACTCGAGAGCAATGAATCCGGGTCACCAAGATAATAAACTTTAATATCTTGGAAACTAAGAATGACAGCTTATTCAAATAAAAAGTATTTTATAGACCTATTTAATACTACTCAAATAATATGCTTCGACAGCTGTTGATAATTGCATTGATAGAGGCATGCGAGAATATTCTCAAACATTTCCTTAGAAACTTTGTGCCGTATACCAAATCGCAAGACATTTGTATTGACAGGACACGGAAGTAATACAAAGTATTAAAATGTGAGAAAATGATATATCTGTAAAAGTATTATGGATATTTGAAACAAAAACTGCGATAAAATTTACGCATTTTTAATTTGTGTATTTTTAATAAGTAAAACAAATAATAACTAAGACGTTTTATTAATTTTATTTCAGTAGTATTAAATAGTCTATAAAATACTGTTTATTTGAATAAGCTAACATTCTTAGTTTTTGAGATATTAAGGTTTATTTGGTGACCCGGATTCATTGCTCTCCAGTGTAGGTTCTATAGATACTCATATTCTAGGTTTGGTTATTATCAGCGCGGTTCTCGTTAAGTTACCAGCTAACTTGATATTAATCCCGTTAGCCTAACGGTCCCTAATACAATTAATAAGCATTTTAATACTGTAGTTTTATTAAAAAAGCTTGACTTTGGTGTCAGCGTTGGAACAATTAATACGCAATTTAATAAAAAAAAAATATTACAAGAAGTTTAATAAAATTGTTTTATTAAAAGAAGTTCGACTTAGATTTTTATCAATTTTCATCGTTTGCATTCTGGGTAGATATAGGAATTTAATTTTGAAATGGTATTTATTGCAGATTCAAGCCTTTTTTTTAATCTTAATTTTTAACTTGTGTTATCTTTAATTAAAAAAGGCAGACTAATGAAAAATAGAGACTGCAAACAAACTCTTTGATTGGCTTCAATTCTGTAGTCTAAGCCAGTGAAGAATTGAAACAGAGTTGTTATTGCGCCTTCCATTACGCACCGAGTTCACGCTTAGTTTGGCCTAGTCTCCTTGGCCCAGAATTTGTTAACTGAACGATAGTTAGCTGATAACTTTGATCTGAATGGAGTTGAACTTTGATGCTACGGCAATGGAGCGAGCTAGTCCTTGAGTAAAACTAAGTTCTAGTCAGGTATTTTAAAAGTCTTCTTATATTATTAACTTTAAGTCTATCAAAGGTTGGATTTACTTGAAACTTAAAGAAACTTACCCGTCTATTAAAAAACGCGGAATAAAATTAAGTCAAGTGTAAGTATACGTCAAAAATGAATGGATAAAATTTACGTTATTATTTTATCTAGGAGACTTTGTCTAGGAGACTTTGTCTCAAAATAGACTATTAGGGCTCAATTATGGAGAGGCGGATAATCGCACGGCGCACAAAGTGGCGTGTTGCCCTCTCGCTCGCTCTCCATGAAGGGAGATACGCGCCTTTCTCCGCGATGCGCGTACCTTTGCGCTCCGCGCGACTTTCCGCCTCTCCGTAATTGAGCCCTTATTGTATGTAATTAGATAATTCTTGTATGTAACACGGTTAGTCGGAAAAGATACCTACTTTTATAAAGCCGAAAGGGGTTATTGTAGTCATCATTATGAACAACATTTACTATGGGACCAACCCTGAAATCGCCAAGAAATCAGCTGTTCCATACAAATAATTCAATATTACTTTACTGTATAGAAAATCTGATAAATTTTCGCGATTTCTGGATTGGTCGTAGGTATAGTAAAAGTTGTTTATAATGATATGTAGGTACCTTTTAGTTTTATATACCCTTTTCGACTAACCGTGTATTGTGGATAGAAAAATAATGAAAATTATTGTTACACTCGGAAACACTGAATCCGGGTCAATAATAAACTAATATCTCGGAAACTAAGAATATTAGCTTAGGTATTCAAGTAAAAAGTATTTTATAGGCTAGGTATTTAATACTACTCAAATAAAATTAATAAAACTTCTCAGTTATTATTTGTTTTACTAAAACACATAAATTAAAAATGCGTAAATTTTATCGCAATTTATTTAAATATCCATTTTTTCACATTCATGACATTTTCCCACATTTTAATACTTTGTATTACCTCCGTGTATTGTTAATACAGATGTCACGCGATTCGGTATACGGCATTAAGTTTCTCAGGCAATGTTGGGGAATATTCTGGCATTCCTCTATCAATACAATTTTCAGCTCACGAATCGAATTATTTGAGTAGTATTAAATAAGTCTATAAAATACTTTTTATTCGAATAAGCTATCATTCTTAGTTTCCGAGATATTAAGGTTTATTATGTTGGTGACTCGGATTAATTGATTCCGAGTATATTATTCATGAAATAAATTTACACAACGTTTATTAAGTACGGGGTTAATGTGCAACAGATATATGGAGAGAAGAGAGAAAAAAAATTGTTGATTGATGAACTTGGAATAAAACTATGATTAAGAATGTTCTCTTAGAGAGGAGGCCGCGGCAGTGGAAGTATTAAGGCTGATGAAGGTGATGATGATGAGAAATGGAAAATACAGGACATTTTTTTATGTAGTGCGCATTTGCAGTGTTATTCAGTATCCAAATGCAACCGCAGTACTAAAATTCGCTCCAAAACAAAATATAAATTTAGTTTTGTACGGCTTGCGCTAGTAAATTATGTGTGTCTCCCAAACTAAGTCGAATTTTCGTTTTGTTTTAAACTGTATCCCAATACTGCGGTTGCATTTAGGAACAGAGACTGAATCACTCTACAAATTGTGCGCACTACATAAAAAATGATCCTGTATATCCAAATGATACGACAACGTTACTATGCGCGTACCGTAAGGGCTAACAGATTTTTACGTCGATGTGTAACTGACACGTCTAAACGACAAAAACGTTTAGTTTTTTTGATCTCGACTATACACTGTGCATCGCCGTTATAAGACTTTGCTTGTTCCAAAACCTTAGCAGTATGGGTAAAATGAATCACATTGATGTTACCTGAAATTTGGTCTATGGGGGAATACAGAGGGGGTTCCTCCCCTCCCGGGTGTTGGTGTTCCAGCAGACGGTGGCACGACTGTCTCATGAGCGCTCCCGACACTAACAGACAGACAAACGGACATACAAATATATTTAACGGGCTTCTTTCCTTTACCAGGTTCCACCAGAAATAATGTCACCCTTTATTTTAAAAAAAGAACACAATTTTTCACAAAAATGTTATATTGATTCTGTTGCTTAAGCACTAAACTAATTTTAATATCACAATATCTCTTTCTTACAAAGATCATTGAAAAAGGACAGATAATACCTATTCATAAAATATCTAATTAGTTCCTTGACATTTATTGGAAATTAGACGCCACCTACAGCGATGGCGGCTAAATTCCGCTAATTTGACAGGACTAAATATCTTACATCCTTTTCTCATGTTTTTTGTTAGAAAGAGACAGTGAGACTAAATGAGTTTGTTTGTTTGAAAGAAAGAAAGAAAAGCAATTTTTTTTTACACAAATTACGACACAAATAAAAAAGTAAACAATAAAAACAAAAAAACAGTAAAAAATTAAGACAAAAACAAAAGTAAAAAATTAAAAACACGTTCCAAAACAAAATATGTACCTATAAAATAACAGTTACTAATAATAAATGCCTATGGAGTTAATGAATAGGATTCTTTAAACTCATTATGCGTCGCATTTGTGCAAAAAATAGGTCATCGTTCAGCATATTGCTAACAACAAAATCAGCACTTCTGTCTACTTAACTTATATAAACATAAAGTTTGAAATTATAATAGCTAAGCAGTGCAAGTTTATGCAATCAAAAGCTACAAAAAATAAGAAGAATACAAAGAATTAAAACATAATACTATGACAATTTTTAAGACCATGGACTAGAGGGAATACCTTGATTTTACTTGCAATTAAAATTAAAGTATTTCGATTTTTTGTAAATATATCACTGAATTCTTAAACGTAACTCAAATTTAAGTTGCCTTTATGTCCTAAATGCTGCCTCGATGACTCTAAAGCCTCGGTCACACGAAGCGAATTTGCTCGTACCGAAATAATCATTATGGAGTAACTCTATATGATTATTTCGCCTTCCTTAAGGCCCAAATTCACCAAACAACATAACAGTGGATTAGAGCCAAATCAGACGTTTAAATATGAATTTTTCGATGGGTGATCGACCGATTTTATTTTAAAACAGCTGTTATACTATCGGTGAGCATGGCTCTTAGTCACAGCTAGTAGCTCATCTTCTTGTCATCCTTGTCGAGTAATCGCTGTGTGACCGAGACTTTTTGGACCGTCTGTTTCTTTATAATCTCTAGTCCGCGGCCTCAAAAATATTTCTGTACAAATATATTGGTTACCTTTATTCTAGTTATTGTCATTTGACTACGACTGTTGGCAGTCTAATCGGCGACATTGTGTCTGGAACAATACATAAACAATATTAATCTAAATGGTATTACATAGATTTGTGTGAAACTAGGAGCAAAGAACATTTGAAAGAAAGACAGAAAAAAGGCTTTTTTTGACACAGAACAAAAACGATTTGAACGGAAAATTCAAAATAAAACATGTAAAACCATTGAAATAATAAGTAGGGCTTAGATAATAAGTCTATGTGTAAAACAAAAATATAAATAAATGTTAAATAAAATGGTTTGTACGTCGCAGCTGTGTCAAAAAGGCTTCCGCTCAGCATATTCTGCCGCGCTACGAGCAACCCAACAGCGCTGGATTTCAGCGAGAGCCGCATCGAGTGACTGTATGTATTGTACGTGTACAGAAAATAAATAAATAAATGTGAATTAAATAAAAGAACTTTTGTGTGTTGCATTGTTTTATATTTAATAAAAAAAAATATACAATTTTTTTTTTAACATTCATGCTTTTTTCTGCCAAACACTCACCCCGGCACACCCCTACACACACAGCATACACACACACACACTGCACAGGGCTCGAATATTGTTTACAATAAATAATAAATATTCAAGCCCTTTTGCTGCTGCGAGCTTTTGATGTTTTGTGTATTTCTTGTTAGGAATCCTAATAAAATAAATAAATAAATTGCATTATAATCCCTGCATTTCATTATACACGCAACACAAATCCATATTTATAGCTACTTATAAACCACTTAATACCATTGCATTAACGAAATTATTATTACAATTTTCATTAGCATTTGTTTATACTGTTAATTCCGACATCCAATAAGCCACAACCACCATCTCATTATAATGGTAATTAGATAAGCTAGTATGGATTTTGCCGAACCGTTGTGTACCAGTTTATGAAGCAAATATGGCTGATTAATATTCAGTTTCCACTAAAACACCTAATTAAAATGCATCAAGAGTACCCAGAATTTAATTTAATTTAAAATTATTTTGTTTCATGCAAATTCTTATTATGCGATTTCTAAAGGCAGGTGAAACCAACATTGAAATCGCGAAAAATAAATCAGCTGTTCCATATACATATAATAAATACGGAACAGCTGATTTTTTCGTGATTTCTGATTTGTTCCTATAGTAAAAGTTGTTCATAATGATGAGTACAATACCCTCTTTCAATGTTTCCCTTGTTAAACCAGTCACCCTGTATATTCAAGATCAATCAATTTGTATAATAGCCAATAGTTCTTTTTATAATTTTTGGAAAACTAGCGACCCGTGGCTGCTTCGCACGGAGTTTCTCTACTATCCTTACATTAAATATGAAAGTATTAGACATATAAACCTTCCTCTTGAATCACTCAATCTATTAAAAAAAACCGCATCAAAATCCGTTGCGTAGTTTTAAAGATCTAACCATACATAGGGACAAACAGCGGGAAGCGACTTTGTTTTATACTATGTAGTGATTTACAGCTAGGCAGACACAATTATAGTTACATTGTTAATAACACAGATATGGCCAATTAAATACAGGGTAGTGACGATGTTACGTTCTTCTATGGAGATTCTTCTCTATAGGACTGCCTAGGAGCCTGTATCGGGTTTACATGAAATAAAGATTTATTCTATTCTATTCTACAGGATATTTTTGTATGTAGTGCGTATAATTTTTAGAGTGATTCAGTGTCTGTTCCTAAATGCAACCGCAGTATTGGGATACACTTTCGAACAAAACGGAAATTAACCTCAAGAGACAGTAGCCACAGAATGACTTATAAAAGCGTCATGCTCGTGAACGGGTGCCGTCTGTCGGAACTGGTCAGCTCGTAACTGCCATGGCAATCTTATTCAGAGGCAATTCATTATTATCCTAGTCTTATTTGTATTCGCATTGAATTGCATTATTCTCGCAGTTCTTACCACAACATTGTACTGATACATATTGTAATCTATATTATTTATTTGAAAAGAGTTACCATGGAGTTTCTTGCCGGTTCTTCTACATAGGGTCTACTATTTGGAACCGTGCACCTAGAGTCTCGACATTTCATAAGTGCCTGTATTTGGTTTACATGAAATAAAGATCTATTCTATTCTATGAAATTGAGTTGTGTTTCAGTACTCCCCCTAATAAAAATAATATCCCTTAACCCCCCCCCCTCCTCCTTCCTCCCCTTGAGGCCTTTTGGTCACGCAATACCACACCGAGCCTAATTTAATGTCATAGCTTACATTTGTGTGCACAAGTGAGCCTGCTGCAATGTACAATTATTGCTGTGTCACTCCCGGCTATTCTGTTTCTTACTGTATATAGTGTGATTTAAATATGTATTGTGTTGACCAATAAACCTTATTTCTTTCTTTTACTCGGCGGTAAGTTGTTTTTATAGCCACCCTTTAAAAAATGTCTGTGCACGCCACACTGCCTATAGTGCCACAAACTTATCTAACCCGGTGACCAAAATTGGAACTAACGTCGCTACAGAACAAAATTGACTTCAATATTACATTTTTGTAGGGAGATGGCATTAGTAAAAGCGACGGCAGCGACGCCACGACCGGGTCAGATAAGTTTGTGGCACTGTACTTAAGGTTGACATAACATGATAACGTCAACCCTTTATTACCGGGCTGATAACCAATTAATGCCATCACACATTAATTAATCAGTTACCACATAACACTCGATCCAATTACCCATCAATATTGCACGGCGCTGCGCTGCAAATTGTGGTTATTAGACAATTATGTGCCGACGGTAAAGGGAATTCACCAGTTTGTTAGGGACTTTGGCTTGATGCGGACATTAAATTAGTTTGCGCTTCTAATATTTCATGCCTAGTAGAAACTAAATATATGCAAACAGATAATTATTAAACTTTATGAGATTGAGTCAAAAAGCAGCAGTAACTTGCCATGCGCTAATCACTACATAGTATAAAACAAAGTCGCTTCCCGCGGTCTGTCCCTATGTATGCTTAGATCTTTAAAACTACGCAACGGATTTTGATGCGGTTTTTTTTAATAGATAGATTGATTCAAGAGGAAGGTTTATATGTATAATACTTTCATATTTAATGTAATGATAATAGAGAAATTGCACCGGGGCGTAGCCGGGGACGGGTCGCTAGTATACGATAAAATACAAAGGATTCTTATCCGTTAAAAAAACAATATAATACAATATATTGCACACTAGAAAGAGAAGAAAAGATACAATATATAGAAAATGAGATGTTCAAAAGGCTGTCTCATCGCACTTGGCAATTTCTGCCAAACGATCTTGGGATGGACAGATTTTGCAGGTTAAAAGAGAGGGTTACTTATTATGTTACATCAATACTGATGATGATGATGATGTTAGCCTATATCATCCCACTGCTGAGCAAAGGCCTCCCCCATGACTTCCAGGTCTTCCGGTCCAGAGCCAGTGTGGACCATTCTTTATTAGTTCTATCTAGCTCGTCTCTCCATCTCCTTCGTGGTCTGCCGCGACGCCGTCTAGCTGTGTCAGGGCTCCACATAGTGACAATTTTGGCCCACAGCTCATCAGGCATACGGCAGATGTGGCCAGCCCATTCCCACTTGAGTTTCGCGGCTTTCTGAGCTATGTCAATGATTCGTGTTTTGGAGCGCACTGTGGTGTTTCGAACATGGTCTGTTAATTTTACACCTAAAATACTGCGCTCCATCTCACGTTGGCAAACCTTGAGTTTGGACTTTTGGAGGTTCGTCAAAGACCAAGTTTGAGCTCCATAGGTAAGAATGAAAACATCAATACTATCCAAAATATAATACATAATAATAATATACGTCCACATTTATTAACTTACTACCTTCTACCAGCGGCTTCGCGTGATATCTTTATAAATTATAGCTTAAGTTACTTAGTGATAATATAGCAATCTGCTGGTGAAAGAATTTTTAAAATCGGTCTATTAGAGTTTGAGTTTATCCATTACAAACAAACAAACATACAAAAAATCTAATCTTTTCTTCTTTAATATTAGTTTAGAGAAATACAACTAAAATGAATAAGATACGACGTGTATATATATAAAATAGTAAATAGTATTTATAATAAGTAACTTACATAGTAATGATTCTGGGTCTGGTTGTGTGTGCGTGTGACATGTACCTAGGTATGTTTGTAAACAGAGAGAGGAGGATAGGATAATACAGGAGAAATCCTAGTGAGGGGCAACGTTTAAAAAAAAAAATGAAACGTCATAGTGATAGATAATGTTATGTGGGATCATAGCCTATGTTGTGTTGTAACCTACCTACGTTTACAAACTGATATAATAATTCTTTATTGAACTATGAAATAATTTATAATGACATCCAGTTTGCTTCACTGTCCATTCGCCTTTAAAACAATTTATAAAGTGTTAATTGGCAATTATTTCAAATTAAAATGTGCCTTTTACGCATGTATTTCGATGACTGAACACATTAATTAATACGTTCGAAAGTTAATCGGCCGTAACGGACATATTTGCCGACGAATAACGACGTTGGTAATTTAACAGAGCGCGTACCAATCGGAAGCTACCATTTTGTAATGACAAATTGAAAACCAGTGACGAGAGAATTTTAAAAACGGAACGATTTTTTTTTTGATAGTTGTTTCAAACTGTGTTTTAAACTAAGAATCTGTGTTACCATCAAGTAAAGTACACACAATATGTGAAAAACTTTTTAATTTTATAAAGTTTGTTGAGTATGGTAAAATATTTTGTCATGAATCCACACATTTTTATGTTAATTTTATAACGTTAAATTCAAATTAATTTAATAAAATTTCTCTAAATTTAATTATAATAAAGTCTACTGTGAGATAAAGCATCAGTTGAAAAATGAAAAACAATTATTTTATTTTAATTTGTTGCATTTACAAAAATGCATGGCCGTTAAAATATTATAATCTCTTCACATTATTTTTTAAAATTAATAATTTAATACTCACATCTACGATGCAACGGGTTTAAAACCTCCGCTTTACCGTGAGAACACCTTAAATCACGAGTATTACGAGTAGTAGAGAAAACTGCAATCCGAATACACAGGTCGGTAGAAAACCACGCGACAGCCGAGAGCGAGTCGGTCAGCGACCGCGGGTGCGGGAGGCGAATGAGCGTCCCGCTAAGTCCCTCGCCGGGCGCGCGCATGCGCCATCGCCAACCCTAACTCTGCACATCGCCCGCTTGCAACCCAGCATTATCCGAGCCCGACTTTTAATACTCTTTGATTTTTACTTTGAGAGATTTTAGATTTGAGCCAGTTGTATTGATAAAAACAAATACAGCGGGAGTTCAAGCGATTTCGAGTGCACCTTTTTGGCGATTAGAAATATAAGGGTGACGTTGTTTTAAATGCGTTAGTTAAATTATCTTCCGCCTGCCTAAATTCGTCCGTTACGCGCTTACGTAGGCATTATGGGGTTATTGTTTCTATACAGGATATTTTTTTATGTAGTGCGCATAATACAATACAATACAATACAATACACTTTATTGCACACCAGTAATAGAAGAAAAGATACAGTAATTACATAATTTGTGGAGTGATTCAGTCTCTGTTCCTAAATGCAACCGCAGTATTGGGATACACAATAAAACAAAACGAAAATTCGACATAGTATGGGGGGGACGCATAATTTACTAGCGCAACCCATACAAAATTCATCTTATCTATGAGTTGTCAAGTATTACTTAGATATTAAATATTATTTTGTAAAATTATATAGATTCTTTACTTACTACCAAATATTTGTATGCCTTGCAAGGTGAAACATAGTGGTACATAAAAACTTTTAATTCTCCACCAAGTTTGTAACTTTTACCTATGTTTATAACAAATAAATTATTTTGATTTGATTTGAAAATCAAATTTTTATTTTGTTTTGGAGTCAATTTTAGTACTGCGGTTGCATTTGAAAATGGACACTGAATCACTCTGCAAATTTTGCGCACTACATAGTACAAATTTTCCTGTATTGTGGGTTTAAAAATACTTAAGAAAATGATTTTAATTCAGTAGGCTATAAATTAATTTTGGTATAACTATTGATTTTAGATTGAGTGAGAAAAGGTGGTTTCGGCTCAAATGCAATAAAACGTCATAAAAATACAGGTGGTGAATACTTTACGACATTAAATGAAACCACACATTTGGTACCTATCACGTTCTGTGATCGTAAACAAAATAACAATCAAATCCAGCCAGTAGTTTAACAACAGGAACTAATTAAAATTTTCTTAATTTTGCACACATCACGATTTCTAGGCGAAATTTGAACCTGTTCTTACTAAAATAAGCTTTATTTACACGTATAGATTAGATAAATAACACATAAGTGTCCACTTTGGCGTCTTTTCACCTAGACGAATGAGCGTAGTGTGAAATATTATGCAAAAATTGATTTTTTGTGTAAGGCTTCGAACGTGGTACCAAATACCTACGTGGTTTCATCTAATGTTGTAACTTCGTCTCCATCCTGTATATGCGAACACGTGATGATTTGTGATGATGGATCATTATAATATAAGCACCATAGTTTTTTTTTTTTTTTTTTTATCGTGGTAAAATCATCAAATTAGTCCTCCCACCCCGGGCAGGGCGGGAGGGACTGTCAGACTTGTACTGACTAAAATCCACGGTGTTCCTTCGATAGCCCTTTACGTTCCGGGGTCACGGTAATGAGATAAGTCCCGCGACCATAAGCATCATAGTAGGACAATAAAATACATAGCAATCCTACTTCTGTTTTTTTTATAAGTACGTAATGACATATATTTTAAGTGGGTACCTATGTACTCGTAGCTTGTATTTTTATACTGCTAATGTGCTTTTATAAGATTTTTTTGTTTCTCATTCTTGTTGGCCATACTATGGTGTTCACAGTATTGTTTCTTGAACAATTTCTAAGTGAATACCTAGACCTTGGCTGTCAGTCTGACTTGGATGGATGAATGGAGTTTCTTGCGGGTATCTTCTCCAGGACCAACCCGCTTGGAACCGTGCACCTAGAATCACGACGTTTTGAAAGTGCCTGCAAAGGCCCAGTTGAAATAAAAACCTTTAACTTTGACTTTGACTTACCGTCTTTATTCTATTTTGTTTAGCTGTAAGTCTTCCATAGTGATTAAATAAATAAATACCCTAAAGCATGTTACAACACATTTTTTTTTTTTTAATTATAGCATTCGGTATCCCCGCTGCATGATTATTCTCACAGAACGCAGAGACTAATTAAATTTCAGTTAGGATAAAGTTGGCGATATAATAAATACATTCACGGTCTTAATAATAGAGCCACTCCTTTATGAGCATGTCACTACATCCTCTTTTCTCCAGCGGGACTAGCACGGTAAAAAAAAGGGAAAAAAACCGGAGACAAAACATCTCTTTACCGTTTCCTCTCTCGATTTTTAGTTTTGTCCCCTGTGAAGGAGACAAAAGGGAGGAGAAAGCTGGTTTGTTCACCCGCCATGCTAGCTCTGCAGTAGTTTTTATTATTGTTCTCCTAAAGGACTCGCCAGGATCAAAATATGTATATAGAATAGAAGAGAATATTTATCTTTACTAGTGGTCGCCCAGTGGTCGAAATTCGACCGTAATTTTAACTTTCTGCACTCCTTTTCCTTATAAACTTTAAGTATGCAAAATCTCACACTCTCTGTGAAAGGTACAAAGTTTTCATTACGCGTATTAATATATAATAATGGTGTGAAATCTTACATCATCTGCCTGGCCTGTATCCCAACTATGTTGGGGTCGGCTCCCAGTCTAACCAGATGCGGCTGAATATCAGTATTTTATACGGAGCGACTGCCATCTGCACTGAGAAAAAAATATTGTCGGGTGCGACAATAAAACTTTAACTGGGGGGAGCCGAGCATAGTGAATAGTCTGTACGGCAATGTTTTTATTGCCACGTAGAAAGTTGTCGGTACAACAATTTTTTTTAACATCAGCTTACCTTGATACTACAGCAATTTAATATTGTCAATGGAATTAATGACAGTAACTGGTACATTGTTGTAGTAACATTAATAAATTGTTAATTCAACAATACTATCTTTGCAAATTAACTATTCTGCCTTTGTAACCATTAATAAAGCTTTGCTACCATATCAAAGTTGTTTCAATATTCAGCTACTCTCGTTTTGCTCCTACAGCAAATTTATTATGTACCAGTAACCATTCTTTTTTTGCTTCCCCAGCCAAGTAGCTTTGTCATTGTACTGTCACTTAGTTGCTGTAACATAGTCTCGCTTTGCTACCCTGACAAAGGTAGTTTGTCTCCCAAATTTTTGTTGCTTAGGCATGGTCTAGCGATAATTAAGGAGCATGTCACTTATAAAACTGAACAAATTTTACAAAATTTAACCAAATCGGAAATATTAAAAAGGAACAGCTGTTTTTCAAAAAACATAAGTCAATTTGTATGAAACAGCTGATGTTTTTTCACGATGTCAGATTTGGATCCATTTTATAAAATTTGTTCAGTTTTATAAGTGACATGCTCCTTAATTATCGCTAGACCATGCCTAAGCAACAAAAAATTGGGAGACAAACTATCTTTGTTAGGGTACCAAAACGGAGGTTAGTTTAAGAGATTCATTTTAAGGTGTAATTTATAACAAAAAAACAACATAATTTTTAAGCATAATTGTATTTTAAAGGTACCCCATCAAAAATAATATTGAACCAAAATGAAAAATTCTATAAACAAATTCTTAAAAATAATTGTTACAATTTACATTGCTTCAAGCGCATAATATAACATATTTTTACAAAATAATTAGCATTTGCAGGTGGCACTCTCAACACAAACGCCGCAACACACTTAAATTTTGAACAACTAAAAATCAACCTTATGGAATGAACTTAGAACTTAAACACCACGGCAATTTAGGTCCTACATAATTATTCTTCTTGTTATTATTACGCACAATAAGTATAACACTGTTCTTCCTCGCACCACAATGGGACAAACAATTTTTATTTACAAACTCAAAAATCTATGAAAATTGAAAATAACTCTGGCGCCGGCGGCAGCGGCGGCGGCGGCACTCTGGTGGCGACAATTTGGCAACAATGGCGCGCGGCGCGCATGCGCGTGTCATGACAGCTTCTCCCTTCCGCCTTTCCTTCCCCGCGCACATTGCCGTTGTTATCAAATCCAAGTAATATTAATATCCTGACAACTTTCATTTTGTTAAATAATTTGCGTTGTTTATTTTACAAAAGGTATTTAAACACTACAGCTATGTTATTTTGTTTAGCTTAATTAACAATTTGTACTTTAATGTATCTACAACATTACACTGTCACCGTACTCAAATATTCAAAACATTTTTGTAGAGACAAAGGCTAAATTGTTCCTAGATCAATAAACGTCGGACAATAAAAAAGTTGCATAAGCGTATAAGTTCTTTTTGTGATGGTGGCAAAATATTTTGTTGCTCCGACAGGAAATTTCCAACAAAGCTTTTATTGTGACTTTGTCAACCATTTTTTTTCTCAGTGTGACCTCCGCCACCCAATTACTGGGAGACACTGATACCCTAAGGTTAGACCGGTTGTCAGACTTTTTTTTTTGGGTTGCTGACTCCCGTAACGGCTGTCAATGGTATTCGTATGACAACCGGGACCAACTGCTTAACGTGCTATCCGAGGCACGGAGGGGTCTCGATGTTCGAAGAAATCGTCACCCATCCAGGGACTGACCGCGGCAACCGCAGCTTAACCTCGCTGATTGACTGATCTGCGCGGTAGCTATGTAGCTACGAGCCCCTCCGATGTAAAATCTTACAACAGACCATAATAAACCGGCACCGCTGTAGACCTAGTTCATTAGCCTTAGTTCCCAAGGACGGAGTTGGTTTACGATGCAATAACCTGCTCCAGTGATCTTTCAGGCCACTAATAACACGGCGCTGATCGTAGATCGAAATAATTATAAGGTGAAGATTGGATGTGTTTGGAACTCCATCACTTTGTAATGACTGATCGGAATTAAGTCAATTTTAGAGGGGAGTAGGGGGTATATCTGGGATCTTAGACTGACATTCAGAGACGACAGAAACGAGTCTAAGCGTGAACTTACGCTATCTGTCAAAATTTGTTCGTAAGTTTGACAGATGGAAGCGTAAGTTCACGCTTAGACTCGTTTCTGTCGTCTCTGAATGTCAGCCTAAGTTTCATCCATAGCTGCTTCTAAAATTTTCTTCTTTAATTTAATCTTCTTTAATTTTCTATTACATAATACTATTATTAAAACGCTTTTATTAGCTTCACTTGTAACTAACTACCTATGTAAAAAAATCTTGGAAGTTAAATTTGACCCACTTCCCGGTTTCCGATTGAGCTGAAATTTTGCATACACGTTTAGTTTGGATGACAAAAGCGTTTTCTTTAGTTTTTTTTAAACTATAATATTTATTCTATTAACGATTACCTTAATGAAAAATTTGACACAAAATTTAATTTAAATTAGATGTTTTCTTTGACATTGCATGTGGTTCAAAGCTTATTAATGACGTATTATATTTTTCACTTCAGTAGCTCAAACATATAGGTTTTGCTGCCTGAAATCAGTGAGCAAAATGCGATTTTGCTCACTGAGTGAGACAAAGTAACTTTTTTATTTTTGTTTTCAGAAAGCCGCGAATATCTTATTCAGCCTTGGGTTAATCATACAATTCGAAACATTCACACTCTATCTCTTTCCCGCCATTAGAAAGAGAGAGAGACAAAGACCAGCCCTTTCGAAGTTCCGATTTTGAATTCGACCTCAAAGACAAACACGTTCGAAATTTCGTACTAACTAAAGAAATTTTGCAAAAAGATAATTATGTCAAGTGTAATTTATTGAATTTTTAATTTATTGTTGTATTTAAACGAAAATAAGTATTTACTGCAAATAAAACTGATATTTAACCTGTAAATATTTATTTCTAGTTTCAATAATGTTACGTAATATATTTTTCATCCCACCATCTCGGAAAGAGTATTTTTAATCTTCAATATCTGAGTGGAAAAGCCGTTTTTATTCTCTAGAGGATAAAGTAAATTTTCATCCCACCATCTCGGAAAGAGTATTTTTAATCTTCAATATCTGAGTGGAAAAGCCGTTTTTATTCTCTAGAGGATAAAGTAAATTGAATTTAGAACATCGTGTGCACTAAGTTTGTGAATTAAACGTTTTTTTTTTTGCATTTAGTCATTTCCTCGCTGAGGTGGAATGAAAAGTTACGTGTTGCACTCGAGTGCAAAGATTTTTCACCTCGTGCTCTTTTGATTCCCTCGCTAACGCTCAGGATTCTAATTTTGAATCACTCGCTGCGCTCGTGATTCAATTTTAGAATCCTTCGCTTGCTCGGTCATCAAAATTGAACACGCGGTTAAAAAGCAACTTTGCACTCTTGTATAACAAATAACTATTATCTCCTAAAGTGTTCTCGCTGCTGAAGTGAAAAGTTATGTGTGTTACACGAGAGCAAAGTTTTTTGCATCTCGTGCCTTTGAATCCCTCGCCACACTCAGGATTCAAAATCAGCACTCGCAGCAAAAAACGACTTTGCTCTCTTGTTGCACAAATAACTATTATCTTCCTAATGTATTCAATAATGACTGTATTTTATCATTGACGTATTTCTTAATTTATCCAATAGTGTAGTTTTATTTGATGTTGATGACTCTTAATGTTTGTACGCTGGAAACGACAGAATAGTATGGACATTTAATTATTTTAACAACTTTGTAACAATATTCTGAATTAAGAGTCGTCAAATAAGTAGATATTTTGACATTTATAGTATGAATTATATTGATTCATCTAAAGCGGCTTTTTTAGCCCCCCTGATTTACCTTCGTAAAGAACATTTACAACGAAAGAAAACCCTTGAAACTACAAATAAAAACATTTATTTCAAAAAAACGTAAGAAAATTATAATTGCTCAATATTTTAATAACGATTTAAAACATCGTCTATGAACGGCTGACGCTCATTAAAAATACTCACGAAGCTATATTTGACGCGATGCTATAAATTGTTGAGCCCCATAACCTCTGTGCATTAAGAACAGGTTGCACAACACCTGTTAACTAGGTTTAATTGTTGATTTGCCGCCTAATGACGCTCTTGTTTCTACAACCTCTTTTTAACTACATTTCAACAACAGTTATAGTGCATCCGGCCTTTCAGGTGGCTATTTAGACACCTGACTTACGAGCTCGAAATTGAACTGCCCAGAAATTTCCAGTATAAGCTGATCTTTCATTCTACGAAAAGCCTATGCTGATAATGATGCTGATAATGCCGATGACGCCTTAGCCGGCTTCGGCGCACACATCTAGTCTGGATGATGCATGTGAATTGTAGACAAAGGAATTTCCATACCAAAATTATGATAAAATACGTTTTCTCGTGAAGCACAAAGCTCTCTCACTAATATTATCCATATCCGTCAATTAGCTACATAGCTACCGCGCAGATCAGTCGATCAGCGAGGTTAAGCTGCGGTTGCCGCGGTCAGTCCCTGGATGGGTGACCGTTTCTTCGAACATCGAGACCCCTCCGTGCCTCGGATTGGTCCCGGTTGTCATACGAATACCTTTGACAGTCGTTTCGGGAGTCAGCAACCCAAAAAGTCTGACAACCGGTCTAACCTTAGGGTATCAGTGTCTCCCAGTAATTGGGTGGCGGAGGTCAGATGGCAGTCGTTCTGTATAAAATACTGTTATTCAGCCACATCTGGTTAGACTGGGAGTCGACCCCAACGTGGTTGGGATAAAGGCTAGGCAGATGATGATGATCCGTCAGTTAGTGCATCATATAACGAGGATATTCAGTAACACATCCTGTCAGGTATAATAATATAATAGATACATCAAAGCATTGTGTCCTTTGTATAAATAGGAACAATAGTGATGCATTGTAAATGTAATATATCCAAATGCCTTGTTATATCGAGTATCTGTATATAGGGTGTTTCCAAATTAGGTACAAATATTTTAAGGGCTGCTCAAGTACATCGAAACAATCCCGTTATGCTTAAAATAAAAAAGATTTCATATTAAATTCAGTAAAAAAAAATTAAAAATTGTTCATATGAGATACGTAAAATTAGTACATCATTCTGTGAAAAATTCACACCTTCAACTAATTTTGGTTTTTATTTTGTGCTGAACGCGATTGGTTTTAAGTAAGTAAGCAGCCCTCAAAATATTTGTACCTAATTTGGAAGCACCTTACATATGTATATATACAGATACTCAATATAACAAGGCATAGTATATAGGTATACCTATATACTATACATATACCCCGCCACCGACGTCGACCGCGATTGTTAGCGGTACCATGGCAGGACGAATTTGCTAGCCAAAGCACCGATCACGCGTGCCATACAAACGCTCAATGAAGTGGCTGACAGGATTGATATTTTTTCTTGTTCCCTAAGTGAATTTACAATAATCACATTGCAGATATTGTCGTATTGCCGTAGTTAGAAGTAATAGTTAAGGACCATGCTAATAAATTGGGAAGCCCTGTAATGTTAGTGTTGATGTAGGGTTAAATAAATAAATAAATATATTTACGAACAGAGGCTGAATCACTCTACAAATTATGCGCACTACATAAAAAAATATCCTGTATTACCTGTCTTTTTTTATTGGAATAAATATGATTTGTGTTCAGACATGATTTACAAATTTAGTTGGATATGGAATAATCGCTCACGCAAATGTATAGAAAACATTGTGTTTATTTACGAGACACATTTGTTTACCATATTTTTAAATATGATTATTTTTATATGCAGACACATGTTTGAAATAAATACGCCGCCATCATACCATTACACAATAAGTATGACCGATAGTTTATAAGTAGATAGTTAAATAGGTATAAAATCTACAAATACAAAACGGACGAACAGATGTTCTAACGCAATATAGGACACTGGGTATACGATATTATGGTTTTATGTTTGTCAAGTATTTGCTGGTGTCATACTGCATGTTGCTAATTAATATTGCTATTCTGTGACACGTGTGTCACACAGTCTGAAACGTCAATTGCGCAATTGCGTGAACGGAGCTCCCCTAGTGGGTGGGGCTTAGGCTGATACTTCATCCCCTCAAAACTATGAAATCGTCGTAAAATACAACCTTAACTTTGACTAACTTAACCTCGAATATGCACAAATATAATCGCTACAGAATTATATAACGGCATTTCTGTTCCAAGGGTATTAACCAAGAAACTTGCCTGCAGAGTTGCAGACTAGGTTCTAATGGGTTTCCAGTAGGAAACATGTTTATAGGTATTCGCTATATAGTTACTAAGTCCGGACTGTCCCAGTGCAACTTTGAAAGTCGTATGGACTTAGGAAATTAAGCCTTCAGTGGTTCTTCCTATCCCATTACAGGAATGCCGAGGAGTTATATATTGACGTTATTAAAATCTATTGTGTTTTTCGATAAACTTGAGCCTAGCGACGGAAAATTACGTAATTTTACTGAAAAGGCGCGTAAGCGTTCGTTCACAGTCGTGTTCACCGATACTTTTAGCAGCAGAATCGTGCCATTTCGCATTCGTTGGCTACCTTTTGCTTACAATAAGTGCTGCTAAAAGTATCGAGTGTGGATGGGCCCTAAAATATGGGGCATTTACAGTAATTAATATAGATTACGGTAAAATTACCGACGACCTTGACCTTGTTGCAAGCGAAATAGTTTCGAAACTGGAAAGATCTGTGACGAAGTCCTTCTATATCACCTCAGTATCATTTACTGGCAATCACCTTCATCACTGCCAATTTCAACCTTCCAAATTGAAATTCAAAATTAGAACACTGCGCCTCGTCATCATTTTTCATCTCCTTTCTAATTCATTCTGTGAGAAACTTTGAGAAAGACACAGCTGTTGTTGATTTTGTTTTATTTATTATAAGTTTATAAATTCATCTGAATTACCTGAAAGTTTATAAAAAATAATGTTTAACAAACAGTATTATAATTTTTTAATTAATAATTTTTACTATTTTTACAGCAATAAGATGCAGCGATAAGATTTTATGCAATAAGATGTACCATTAATATACAATAAACCATCCTCCTGTGTTCTTGACTGTATTTCTGTTCCACCCAGAGCCCGAGAACTAGCCGTGGCATATTGAGAGAAGGACTCCGGGGCTGGTCTAAGGCACAGACATTATATCAATATCTGTGGTCTAAGGTTTGTCGATAATACCTACCTACTTCAATACCTACTTACGCTAAAAAGTGAAAGATTCATATTCATTTTCATATTCACTCTTTTACCGAACACTTCTTCAATTCATCATAATAATTGTGATTTAACCCGTTGCTAAAAGCGGGACAATTATGTATATGAAATGGTCGTATCGAGCTGCTTGGTACAAAAATAGGTTAATGTAAGGTTAACGTTTATTGTACTATATGCAGGGTTAGCCTCGGAACGACCTCGATAGCACACTCAAGGCATGATCGTTACGGATTTCGTTCTAAAAAATGCACAGAAACGGCACAGAGCTACGGTTATCCAGTGCTCATTATAAAATGGTACGAACTAGTTCCATTTTTGGGCAAGCGTAAAGTATGGGGTTAAGTTTGTTTAAACGTTAAATGTGGTTGTTCCAATTTTGGTACAAGGTAATGGGGTCCGAATGCATGTCTCCTATTCAGAGATATTGCAAAACGGTTGGTCGACGCTACGCGTGACCCGAGGGCTGGCCTGATCTTTGGTCAAAGAATAAGCAAGCATTTGCACTGCAAAAAATATAGCTAAGAACCATTTCAATTAAACTAGCTTTCAATTAAAAATACTTCATTGAAATCGGTCTATCCGTTTTGGAGCTACGATTACATAGACAGGCACATAGATACACACTAAAAACTTATAACACCCTTTTTTTCGTCGGAGGTTAAAAATAGTCATAACAAACTATAATATCATTGTTTTAAAATAACTGGAATACTATGAAACAGAAAGTAAAGTTCAATTATGTTATTATAAGTAAAAGGTACCTAGAAATAGAACTAAGTATATAGTCGTCTACTTTATCCATTAATAGAACATTATTATTTGCTTTACTGACGATTTTCAATCAATAATAGGTAATATAGTACTCGCAATTCTTAAAGCGCTATCCACACATATCCATGCCATCCGTTCCGTGAAATTACAGTGTCAGTGAAAAATGCACTGTATTCTTATAGGCACTAAGTCAGTTTCTGATTATATCATTGTTACTATTTTCACGGAACTTCACTGACCCTGACAATTATTGGAAAGCTACTTTGATGACATATGAATACAGTGTATTTTTCACTGACACTTTTATTTCTCGGGACGGACGGCACGGATATGTGTGAATAGCACTTTATGAGTCCTGAACTGAGCTCTGAACTCTCTCTCTCCCTCTAGCACCTATAATAAGCGTATTATTATATGTGCTAGAGGGAGAGAGGGAGAGAGTTCAGAGGGTTCATAAAGATTTGCGTGTACTATACGCGTAAAAGTACACCTACACTTAATTACACTAGAACTTTATTGTACAAATGTACACATGAATATATATTAGATAATTATACAGGCTATTTTTGCATGTAGTGCGCATAATTTGTAGTGTGATTCGGTCTCTGTTCCTAAATGAAACCGCAGTATTGGGATACATTTTAAAACAACACGAAAATTCGACTTAGTATGGGGGACACGCATAATAGACGTGACGGACACTGAATCACTGCAAATTTTGCGCACTACATAAAAAAATACCCTGTATATGTATAAAGTTTGGATAGTACATTAACTTATTATACTAGTGGAGTATAAAAAGGTTATTGGATAGTACATTTATCTATACGAGAAGAGAAAACTTTGTACCCCTTTTTAGCCATATTGCGCGCACGAAGGAGTGTGAGATTTGCCATAATTAAAGTTTATATGTAAAAGAAGTGTAGAAAGCTATTTATATTAAAACGCTATATTATTATTTGTTTTTTTATTTTTATTTTTGTTTTATATTTTTTTTTGCGATCGTGTTTTAAATTTTTTACTTTTTATTTTTTGTCTTTATTTGTTACTTCTTTTTTTATTTGTTTTAATTTTATTTTTTTTACTTTTAATGTGTGTCGTAATTTGTGTAAGAAATAAATCGTATTTCTTTCTTTTTCTTTCTTTCTTTCTTTTATTAGCTTCACGTGTAACTAACTAACTATGCAAAAAAATCTTGGACGTTAAATTTGACCCACTTCCCGGTTTCCGATTGAGCTGAAATTTTGCATATACGTTTAGTTTGGATGACAAAAGCGTTTTCTTTAGATTTTTTTTTTAAATTATATCATTTTATATAAAATTTCGGTCTAATTTCGACCACTAGACGACCACTAGTTAGAATAATTGTACAATGGGCAGCCTTATCGCATGAAGCAATTTCATAAATCATAAATCATTTATTGTCAAAACTTGGACCAGATTACATATAAATGGTACATTTAGCACAGGCATAGATGGTTTGTTAATCCAGTTAGTGGGTGAAGTACTGTTCTCCTAGCTAGGCTACAGAGTACCTGTGTTTAGGAGATACAGGTTCGATCCCTCGAATAGGTTGAATTACAGCACGTGTATAATCCGAGTAAAAACAATTCATGCGGAAAACAAAAAGAATATTTAAAGAAACATAAAAACAAGTAAATTAGCAGATATTTAAAACAACTTAAACATTTCAGAAAATAATAATTAAATAGTGTATATTATGAGAGTGTGTGTGTAGTGAATGTCTATGTGTATATGTAATTGTATAGTGAATGTGTGTGGGTGGAGAGAAGAACGTGTGTGTGTGTGGTCAGTTCATCAGGAATTCCTCAGTTTCGTCGTAGTTTAATTTTAGTAGGTAGGAGCGGGTAGTCTTTTTACAGCTAAAGGAATTTCTTCCAGCCATCATTTGAATGGAATACAAACCAGACATAATATGTATGATGTATGCAATTCAAATGGTGCGGCCCACCCTTGTGTGCATCTATACAACCTATAGTTCGGCCGTTCAGAGAATGCGTTCCTGACACCTGTCAGTTACGAACAAACGAGAATTTTTTGTTATCGAAACATTATTACATAATAGTAGATATCTATCGTTTACATGCACTACTGATACAAAATTCTATTAAAATTAACCTATAATAAACTAAAATAGTTTAGCGCTAAATATAATCTTTAATAAAAAAGAAACATGTTCAACTGACAGGTGTCAGGAACGCATTCTCTGAACGGCCGAACTATAGTACCAAATTCGACGCGGAATATTTCATAATTCGAATGCCGAAATTCCACTGTCACAGCATTTGCAATTTCATTCACCACGATGCAATTCGGTGATTAATTTCTAATTGAGTATGACTTTAAATCACTGAATTTTGAATATTGAACACGTGAATCGTCCCATTGATGGCTTCTGTGGTGATTAGTTAGCCACCGCGGCCATTCAGGTTTCTATTACTAAATGGACATATTTGGTCATCGATTTCAAAGAGCTTTGTGGAAATGATATGAATTTCCGACCATGACGGTAAATTGAGGGTATTAGTATTAATTAGTGTGGCATAAAGGAGGGTAGATCTGATAATTTTAGCTGCAGTTTCGTGTCAAAGAGTTACGTTATTGATAATTAATTTCTCTGACATTTAATTTGTCAACATGAAAGCAATATTATCTCAACTATCAAAAACCCCCGACACCAACTAGAAAATGAGCTGTAACTTTTGAACGGCTGAACAGATTTTCATGAAACATAGCTAAGATGATTCCCAATTAAACTAGCATTCAGTTAAAAAAACTGCATTGAAATCGGTCTATCTGTTTTGGAGCTACGATGTCACAGACATATACACAGATACACACTACAAACTCATAACCTCTCTTTTTTGTCGGGGGTTAAAAACAGGCTTCAATGTTATTTTATAATCGACTTTAAATAATAGATACTTATTTCAAAACTAGCCGAACCCGTGACTTCGCCCGCGTGGAATTTAACATAATTATTTTTTCTTAAAATTAAAAGTAAAGCATCCTTAGTTACTCCTCACATCAGCGATCTACCAGTGAAAGTCCCGTCAAAATGAGGTCCAGCCGTTTTGGAGATTAGCCGGAACAAACAGAAAGACAAGTTTTTTTTAATTGTTTTTAGTAAGAACCATAAATACTTTCATTTATGCATTTAGTAAAAACTTTTATTTTGAGATTATAAACGGATATTGAAACAATTTTTTTATTAAATCATGTAGCAAGTTTTCATTCATAAAACAAATTATTTTATGATGCTGACTCTACATCACAATGTACTACTCCAGTATCAGAGGGCCGAGCACGAATGTTTTGACGTATGGTAAAGTAAACGTAAGCAAATTTTGATTATAAAATACCATGAATCTATGGCATTTTTGTTCAATTTTATGCAACAAAGACACTTGTTTCATGGTAATGTAAAAATATTGCATGTATTTACAAAAAAATATCATAGATTAAACGTGTATTTTTGGTTCTAAAGCTTACGTTAATTTACCATACGTCAAAACATTCGTGCTCGGCCCACTGTATTCTTGCAATTAAGCCCCCAATCCTTGCCTTGCAAATTAATGTCGGCTTTATACTGCCTTAAAGAATATTCCCATTTGGACCCCGAGGCATGTCTGCTACAACTTAATACAGCTTCAGAAATACGGAAATAATTAAAAATGTTATCTATATATGTATATTAATTTTATTTCAAAGCCGGGTTCAAAGGCTGCGGCCTCTCATTTGCGAGGGTAAAGAGGTCTGACTATGTAGTTTTGGTTCAGCTTACTGTTATGCAAAGGGATTGCTCGGGGCAGCGACATGGTGAACCGTTTGCGTTATAAAATAAAATATATTCTTTGTATGTGTAACCCGCCTTCAGCTAAGTTTATGGTCTCGACTTAGGGAAGATTATTTTCAAGTATGTGCACGTATTTCTTATACAAATTGCTTTTTTGATTTAATGTAGTTTACCTTTGGTATGCGAAGAAGAGTTCTTAAGAACATGTTTTAATAGAAGCGAGATATTGCATTCTTAGTTTCTCTAAGGATTAATCGGATTGGATCTAGTTTCTGCAAGATATTCATTTATTTATTTATTTAAAATGCTTCATGTACAATGTATTAAGGCGGTCTTAATGCTGTAGGCATTCTCTACCAGACAACCTTAAGGTGATGCAGAGACAATGAAGGTAGATGCAACAAAAAGCAAACATAAATGATAGGTTTTTTTTTTTTTTTTTTTTTTTCGTTATTCTCCTTTGTTGTACAGCTTATACTAGTCGTTCACATACCGTCACTCAATGCGGCCCCCGCTGAAAACTACCGCTATCGGGTTGCTCGAAGCGCGGCATCATATGCTGAGTGGAAGCCTTTTTGACACAGCTGCGACGTACTTGAATCATTTTTTATTTTGGTTTTGTGCTGTGTCAAATAAATACATTTTTCTTTCTTTCTTTCTTTTTTTCAAGCAAGTTTAAACGTTTGTTTTAACAAGGCTTGTCGCCGGTGTAGGTACAGTGTGGTACAGACACATATCCTAATATATGGTACCTATACTCAGTCCATCGGGATTGGTCAGCTTGTAACTACCATAGCAATCTTATTCAGAGCCAAATCATTATTAACCTATTCTTACTTAAACATTAAATCTGATCTAAGGAGGAGAGTGGCTCGTGATAGAATTCAATGGAAACAGCTAGAGGAGGCCTTTGCCAAGAGGCATGCAGAGAAAGCAATTCAGAATAAAGGGGCTTAAAAATAAATAAATCTGATCTACATTGTTCATGTTTCTAGGCTGATGCAGGGACGGTTATTGATTGCATATCTCGCTTTACGGCAACATTACAGCTATTGTAATATATCCGATGCTTTTGACAATGCACGCGAACACTAAATTAAATTATTATTTATTTATTTATTTTATTTATTTATGTACACACAAGGAAACATGGTAATAAAAATGTTACAGACAAATGAGCACAATGGAACTACTTATTTCTAAAGAAATTTCTTCCAGTAGTCCCGCGATTGGAAATAAGGATGATAGACACGTAGACACAGTGTGTAAAAATTACAAAAATAACTACTTTAGACCACTTAAACTTATAGTATACTAAACTAAACAACTATGAAATAAACTACATAGATAACAAATACAATGAACTACATATACCGTACGAATAAATACCTACGTACCTATCTAAATATATAAAAACAAATACTTATATATAGGAATTATGTATATATATATTGTAATGGACAATCATTGTAAAGAAGAAAGGTCTTTGACACATTTCTTAAAAACAGAAATAGATTTTGAGTCACGTATGTTAGGCACAAGCGAGTTCCACAATCTCACCGCATGGACAGAAAAGGAATAAGAATAAAAATCCGTTATTATTGTTTGCATTTTCGTTGGTGAAATGGTGGACATATTCGTCACATGCTTCAGCTGTTATATGGAAATTCTCTTTGTAACGATGAAAAAAATTATTGGCCCGAATTTAATTTCACATATGAATTAATAGTTTAACAGGATACCTATTTGATCATTTTTAACCCCCGACAAAAAATAGGGGTATTATAAGTTTGTAGAATGTATCTGTGTGTTTGTGTATCTGTCTGTTGCATCGTAGCTCCAAAACGGATGCTCCGATGTCAATGTACTTTTTTTAATCGAAAGCTAGTTTAATCGGGTATCATCTTAGCTATGATTCATGATTTAGTGGTCATTTTTACGTACGTGGATACAACGAAATACTGTCAGAGTGTGAGTCATAAACATCTCATTTGGTATCTCTTTCCGACTTGTATAGATTGTAATAATGTCATCCGCTCACTCGCGACTCGCGAGTCAGTAGTAAAGTAACTCAGTATCTCAATCCCTCTCTCACGAAGTAATATCGTGTAGTAATAAGCGCGCGGAAAGATTCAGATCCAAATGATACGATTGAAACGTTGATACTGAACCAATCGCATGCATCACTTTAAAGATCCGGATCAGTGAGTCAGTTCAGTAAAGAGTTACACACGCCTACTGATAAAGTTTAATAAATGCCCACTTCTACTCTATACTAACGATAATAAATTAAAAAAAATACTTATTTGAAAAAATAAAAAATAAAATGAACATGGTTAAAAGCCAAGCGAACCACAACCATTCCTTTGAGAACCATTAATATCTCGCAAAGATATTATGTGAACAGTATTCGTAAACTTTTTGAAGTCGCAAACGCTGCACCGAATTCTATAGAAATTTAACAGTATTTTACCTTAGAAATCATATTCCACATTGGACATTTCAATTTCATTAGCGTCAAAGGACGGCAGAGATGCATCTTTGCAAAATCTGCTTTAAAATTCACGTCCCGTTTTCGCTTCTAGTTTATAACATCGGTGTGAGAGAGATAGATGTATGAACGGAGTTTTGTTGATAAAGCAAGGTATAGGTACATGGAATTCTGTTTCAAAGTAATTACGTGTTCGGCATCGACACAATGCGGTTTTTCATTGGAAAACGAGTATAACATTGCAGTAACATTAAATGAAGAATAATTAAGTTTTTACTGCAACGTATCTACGTCGCGAGACGTGCTGGAATAATTGGCGTGTTCAGAATATTGAATTTACGTTACCTTTGCAGGGCACAGCGGGTAGACATTGTTTAAAATAAATTATAGTGGTACTTATGAACTTTGCTGTTCTTTTTTTTGTAATATTGTGTAAATTCAGGTCGAATTTTAGCCGAGGCCGCTCCCGAGGCGGGACATATTATCGTAAACTTGATTTATGAAAAAAGTATCCATGGAGTTTCTTGCCGGTATCTTCTCCAGGACCAACCCACTTAGAACCGTGCACCTAGAATCACGACGTTTTGAAAGTGCCTGCAAAGGCCCAGTTGAAATAAAAATCTTTGACTTTGACTTTGACAAACCGTTTTCTCGACCCTTTGTCTCCTTGACCGAAGACAAAACGAAAAATCGAGAATGAAAACAGTAAAGAGATGGTTTTTGAATAGATATAAAATTTTGTAATATCATATAAAATATGAAACCAAACCTAACTACATATTTAAAAGTTAAAAATATAAAAGTTTGCCGTTCATTTCCAATAGAAATGATAAATTTACAGCACTGCATCAACAAGAATTTCGATGTAAACTTTAAAATTCAATATCTCTGCTGAATATGGGTTGGATATGCACAAAAATAAATAGATTTGTATTAGCTTTAAGAAAAGTCAAAAATGAAACATCCAAGCACGCCTACGTTTGTTCCATAATCCGGTATGGTATAGTTGTCTGGGGAAACTCTTCAGAACTACTAAGGGTATTAATAGCTCAAAAAAGATGCCTTCGCGCAATCTTTTTCTTGCCGACCGGTGTATAAATCACAGAACCTTTTAACTGTACCAAGTATTTATATCTATGAAATAGCCAAATTTGTAAAATGTAACCCTTCACTTTTCGATGTTAAAAATAGCATCAACAAGCGAAAAGTCACTCTTTTTTTTTTTTTGTTTATTTAAACACTTTACATGTTTGTTTTGTACCATTAAACCAAGATGACTTGACTTTAAAAATGCCTGTACCTAGATTAGAACTATTTAGGCGCAGTTGCGTGTATATGGCGCCTCTTATTTATAATTTGTTGATCTACCCTATAAAAAGTTCTGTATCATATTGCGGAAATGGTTAATATCTGAGAGCTTCTACTCAATTGAGGAATATTTAAAAAAATATTCATGTCATTCCTACCATTATAGGATTGCATTGTAAGCTCTCTATGATGATATTTGTTTACTAGAGTATGTTACTACCTATATTAATTTACATAATTACATTTAATATTAAATTTAAATCCAATTGGTTCTAATATGTCTGTGAAATTGTGATAAAGATATTACCTATATCTCATAAAAAATAGGATTAATTGTCGTTGTCTAATAATTTATAATTTTAATGTATTCTTTTATTATATTTGCATGCCATTATTATATGGCGGAATGTGTTTGCACTAAGATAAGATATAATGTACCATCTTTTATACTGCATTTTAAGCAAATAAACTGATTTGATTTGGATCGTTTTCGTATAACTACGTCCAATTGATCGATGCAATTCGAATTATGTTCTAACTTCTATAACCACTACGCGTTGGCTACGACGTAGCAATAATAGTAGACATCTCTTCGCTACGGTTGCTACGCCGTAGCGCTACGTCGATCGTGTCGATCGAGCGATCCTTTGTCGATCGGGAACGTTATGAGAGCCGGTTTGGTAGTTTCTTGCGCCAATTTTTCTTCCCAATAACGCTAGGAAACGGTGAAATATTGGCACTTAGGAGATATTGTCTTTGACGTCAAAAGGAACTAGGATTTTTATTTAATTGGCTTTTGATTTTTTGTTAATTAATTTTAATTTAAAAATTCGCCGAATTCGTGACGGTAATTCAACTTAAAAGAATCTCTGAATTTTATGTTTTCTTTGTTATTGGTTTTATTTATTTTTTATTGTGCTAATAAACTCTTTTTCTTTCTTTCTTTCTTTAAATAAATATTTGTCTACATAGCCTCGTGGCATTTATTGCAGGCCTGTTCGTCCATTCAACAGCTCAATACACAATTTCTAAGCCGGACGAGCGTCAATCATTCACGTACATCAATTTGTGTATGTACACACAGAATTTCCAACCAGCGCGTAGGGAGGTGGTGGCCCAAAGTCTTCGCAGATAATATTGATCAAAGGATGGATAGAGATGCATTTGTCGGGTATTCATGTTTGGATTAGGTTGTTGATGCTGATAGCCAATACTCCTGTGATGTCTGAACCGGTAAGGCGTAGTGGCGTATGATTAGTACGACGACGGTATTTCACAGTATTCAAGTGAGTAACATGTCTCTATTGAATGCAATTCTGAATATCACACAGAGTCTAGTAAAGCGTCATTTGTTTTGATTCTAACAATGTATTGGTCGGCTAGTTGCGAAATTAGTGAACTATTATTTAGAATCGTATCATACATGTAATAAATAAATGAAATAAAATAAAATAAAGTTTATTTTCAGACTTCAGTCCATAGTTTTGTTAGTACTTTTTTGTGTTAGTAACAATAGTGCTTAAGTAAATAGGTTAGTAATAACGTTCCGATTCCGGCGCAGCGAGGGCGCATTGGTTTGGCGATTGGTCACGTCACATCATAACATAACGCCTTATCTCATGTAATGATGTATAATATCTTCTACAACGCATTTCATTACAATAGCCATCGCGTGGCGCGTCATTTCGCGTCATGTTTGAAGTCATGGTGCAATGTGGTGGTTTGACGACACGGTTGGCGCAGTGGTTAAGCGATTAGCTTTCTGCGCTACGTGCCGCAGGTTCGATCCCCGCACGGAACAAATATTTGTATGATCTACAGATAGTTGTTTCGGGTCTGGTTGTGTGTGCTTGTGACATGTATGTTTGTAATCTGTACCCTCGATACAGGAGAAATCCTAGTGATGTTAAAAAAATGTTAACGTACTCGGTACGAAATATAATGTCATATCACATCACTTTAAAACGCACTGTTTTGCGCATGTCTACAAGAGTTGTTCACATGCGACAAGCTAAGTCATGACACAGATGAACCAACGTACACCTCTCAGAAAATAGATTTTCTTGTGTTTTCCGCCAAGGAAATAGACCTTAATAGGCGTAGTGCTGCATAAAACTAATTTCCTTTGGTTTGCTACGAAGGTGTGATAGGTTTTCTCGGAACCGACAATTGGCTACATCACGGATGGAGGAAGTGGTTGCAAAAGTAGGGCATAGATTTTTCTTGGGACCGGGAAATTGTTTTGAAGGGGAAAATCACGCTAGTAGGTTAATATAAAAATAAGAACACTAACAAATATTCATTGGTTTGTAGCATGAGCTCTTGCCCCATTTCACATTTGGGCATTTTACTTTTTTTTTTCGTTATTATTTTTGGCATTTTTATATCGGGTTAGTATTTATTAATAAACAATTAACTATCTACAACCATAACATATAAACTTAAATATGTACACTAATTATTGTTAAATAAATAAAACTTAGAATAAATTGGTTTGTTATGTACATTTGTGGGGTGACAGTCGCGGTCGAAGAAAACTCACATTTGGGACAATGTTTATACCTACAAATATATTATGTGACTAAAAATAAATAAATAATATTCTGGTTTTTCGTACTTGTCTTGTTTAGTAAACCCTAAAAAAGCTCTTCCGACTTTTCAAGCGGGACCTGATACCCAAATACAAGCAGGGACTGAGTTACCGGTAAATTTTAATTAATGTTACGTTTATAACGTTATATGTGACGTTATAACGATAATTTTAACATTTTTAGTGGCGTTAAAAAATAACGTTAACTATAACGCAAAGTTTAAAAAAAAAGTTTTGACTATTGCCTTCCAAAAGAGAAATGGAGAAAGAGTTCTTTATTAACTTTTTAATCGTTTATTCTTCTCCACTCTTTGTTGGTGGAAGTACTTCTATGAAGTTTACCGTTGCGAATCAAACGGAGTCCGTACGGAGCCCGCTCCGCTGCCAGTGGAAGCCCGGCTTAAATGCTAAAGCCTTTAATATAGACCGAACATATAAAAGCCATTAATGCAGTTCGACCTTCCATGTTCGGTCGTCTTTTAATAGCCGAAGACAGCGGTAGACAGGTTAATTGACGAAGGGTTAGTAACAACGAGAACAGTTTAGTATGTTTCGAAGCTTTAAACTTTTCTTTTTCTGTTCGTTATTCTATACTGGCTGACTTTTGAATTGCTCTAGATGAAACAAACACAGCTTTGTCGTTTTGTATTCGGGTGGTCAGAGTGAGACAACGATATATAACGACTACTCGCCAATAAGAGAGCAAACATCACGCAACGGCAATGTTACTTTGTTGTCCCCGCGTGGGATAAATTATTGATCCTGCAAGTTTGCCGGACGTGCTTAATTTATAGTTGTAAACAATTATCGCTTTTGCCCTCATAACGAAACAATAGTTGAAGGGTGCAGTTTGTACTGCGCCCACAATTCGCCAAAGACAATATAATAGAATCGATCATATTGCCTTTCACCGAACACAATTTCAATATTGTTTACTTGCTAGTTGCTTATTATAAAGCCTTTGGACCTGGGAACTGAGCAGAGCCCCTTTTTTAACCCCCGACAAAAAAGAGGGGTGTTATAAGTTTAACGTGTCTGTCTGTGGTATCGTAGCTCCCAAACGGATGAACCGATTTTCGTTTAGTTCTTTTCATGTCATAGATAATTTTATCCCGAGTGTTCTTAGCCATGTTTCACGAAAATCTGTTGAGCCGTTCAAAAGTTACAGCCCTTTTTCTAGTTGGGGGTTTTTGACGGTTACGTTATATCTGGGACTTATCACAGTCAAGTGAATTTTTAACAAAAACTTAAGAAATGTTGGTAATGTTTATAATGTCAGTTTCTACGGTTGTTCTTAAGTATAATTTACTCTCATTTACAGTGCCACAAACTTATCTGACCATGGCGTCACTGCCGTCGCTTTTACCAATTCCTTTTACTGATCCCCGCACGGAACAATTATTTGTATGATCTATAGATAGTTGTTTCGGGTCTGGGTGTGTGTGCATGTGACATTTATGTTTGTAAACGGTACCCTCAATACAGGAGAAATCTTAGTGAGGCGCAAAGTATAAAATAAAAATTGTTTAACAAAAAAAACAAAAAAAATTATCTAGGTCCGTGCCAGAAACATTACATGAAAATAGGTTAAGGAATCATAATATGGTACTACTTTTTAACGGAGGTACTTTTAAGGTTATAATACTTTTATTCTGGGAAGAAATATATCCCAAAAAGAATTACTATTCCATACAATTTACGTATTACTCCACCAGCAGATTTTATTACTTGAGTTCAGGGTTGATACTATGATAAAAGTTATTTATAATGGTGAGTAGCTGTACTATAAGTCTTATATGGACCTCTGCTAAGAAAGTAGGACGCGGAGTATGTCTGTCTACCCCATGTCATTGAGAGCGTGATGTCATGTTTATATTATTACAATAGTATTGTAGAATATTGCTTTGTTTGTTGGAATACAAAGATCGATTGCTGCAAGGATACTGTAGTGGAACAGCTGCATTCCATTGTCTATGGTCACATGTCTGGATGGGTGTATAGGATAATGTATCTTTTATCGATGTGTAGCCTTAAGAGGATGTATAATATTATGATGGATGATAACCTAACCTAACTAAGCTGTAACTTTTGAGCGGCTGAACAAATTTTCATGAAACGTAGCTAAGATGATACCCGATTAAAACAGCTTTCAATAAAAAAAACGGCGTTAAAATCGGTCCATCCGTTTTGGAGCTACGATGCCACAGACAGATATACAGATACACACTATAAACTTATAACACCCCTCTTTTTGTCGGGGGTTAAGAATTGATACATACCACCGTACATACTTCACATTTCGGATACCAAAAAGCTTTTGATAACAGCTTCGCAGCCACAGGAAATGGAAATGAAATTTTTCGGACCGAAAATCCAAAACCACTTTTGACCAGGGGGGCTAAAAAGGCCGCTTTAGATGATTCATATTACAAATGTCAAAATATCTACATAATTGACAATAAGGTTAATATTCAGTAATCATCTGTTTGACAGTTACTATGCAGATCAGTGGATGAATTCCTCAAAATGGGCTTTTTAGGCATCGATGTCTATAGATATGCTCAGTGAACTCAAAAAGTGAGACGTGTCAGGTACTCCATTTTCAGAAAAATGGAGTGGTTGATCACTAGTCAAATGCCATTTAGAAACATAATTATTAATTTGTGTATTGAATAAAAAATATATAATTACAGTAGCTATTCCATTAGATTTTACCACGATAAAAAAAAAAAAAAAAACTATTCCATTAGTGCATGTATCGCTGTTCTATTTAAATATAATTCTAACATTGTTGAATTTAAAATTTGACGTCTTCAAAAAATACGTCTCATTTTTTTAGCTTCCTTTTGTATGACAGAGCGTATCTATAGACATCGATGTTTTTAGGCCCCCAGGGCCCCAAATCTGCTAATTTCTGTTATCTCGTGTCAAAATGGTCTCGTAAGTGTTGGCTTTTACAATGTCGTTCAATCGATTTGGACTTCTATCGCATAGAGAATAGAAGTCAAAATCTATAGAACGACACGTAATAATTGGCAAATAACCGACTTTTACTTCTATTACTTACGCAATAGAAGTCAAAATAGGTTGAACGATACTGCAAAAACCAATTGCGACACCATTCTGACACGATTGAGATAGCAGGAATTAGCAGACTTGAGGCCCGGCCAAAGTATGCCAGTAACTATGCGCTTCAGAATTCGATGGATACATAAATATTTATTTATAATATTAATAATAAATCATTTATTTCGAACAAACATCAGTCCATAGAATTATATTTACACACATTAAGAAAAGTTATTTAATTGAGACGAGCATGGCAGCTGGCTTTTGCATAGTCAGCCAGTGTCTCATAATAACACTCGAAATCCTGGGCCACAATAGCTAGACGACTGTTAGAACTACCCCGCACCCGATGCATCAGGGATGCAATCCTTTTACGCATGACTGCATAAAAGTCATCGATGCGAGCCTCAGCGAACATCCCTGACGCACTACAGAAGCGAGGCAGTCTCAACAGTCCCATAGTATAAGTAGGTATCTATTTTGTAAACTACACTAGAGGGCAGAGCACGAATAGTTTGACGTATGGTAACGTAAACGTAACCAAATTTTGATTATAAAATACAATGAATCTATTGCTTTTTTGTTAAATTTTATGCAACATACACACTTGTTTCATGAAAATGTAAAAACACAGCATTTAATTTCAAAAAAATATCATGGATTAAACGTGTATATTTTATTCAAAATTTGCTTACATTTACGTTACGATACGTCAAAACATTCGTGCTCGGCCCACTGCACACAGCACGATTCACTTACTAAAGCAAAGCATCAAAGCGTCTCTCAAACTCTAATAACGAAGACATATTTCTATTTTAGAGTTAAAATATTTCTCTAAAAGGATTGTTTTATATTTCCGTAACTGACATCTCGTTTTGTAACTGTATTTCATTCGTTATCAATAGATACGGGATTCATTGAGAGACAACAGAGAATAGCACTATGAATTGAGTTTCTGGATAAAGTCCGTCACAAACGTAGCTTTAATATATATTAATATACTGAGCTATATATTACATTATAGCAAGCCCCCATACGTGGTAGCTATACTACGAGTATAACATATTTTAATGACGTAATGGAAATATATATTATAGCTACTTGTGTGACGGGCTTGAATATTGTAACAAAAAGGGGCCGTATTTATAGTGTTGAGGTATTTTATATATTGGTCTGTTTTGTTTACATGGATTATTTTTTAATTAAAGATGAGTTCTTATGATTTTTATATGACTCGATTCATGGAATATAAAATACAAGAGGAAGGGGAATTGATATTTTTCCTACGATAACTGGGGTCGCTAAAATAACACATTCACAACAATCACAACTCTCACACATTCACAGCTCACAATAGCAATTTTAACTTTAACTAAAAGAGGGACCACTTTTAAAATAAATTTAAAATGGAATAACGCAAACTTAAAAAACAAACTATTATGAAGTTTGCGTAACTCCGCATAATTATGGCACACTCGCTCCGCCTACTCGCCCTTTCCTCATGTGTTTGTCCGTGACTCGATTGATGAATTAATTTGAGAGATTAACTGTAGATCAATCTTACGAGACATTTGTTTGTAGCCGGCCAATTACATGCAAATATTATAATAAAATTCACATTCGAAGTTTTTTAATTCCGCTGTGGCCTGTGATCCGCATTTACGAATTCGAAAGAGAACAACATTATACAATGCTAAAAGGGCCAAGCACGAATGGTTTGACGTATGTTAACGTCAACGTAGGCAAATGCTATAAAACTAAAAAGTTAAAATCATTTTCCTAAAAAAACTTAACGCGTGTGGGAATCGGATTGTAAATTCATCAATCTTTAGAGGCTTTAATAGGAAACTTGAATGTATTTTTTATTTTTTAGTTATAGTAGAGAGTGAATGCTTAAATAAAATAGTATTAATAAATTTAATATTATAGTGGTCGCCCAGTGGTCGAAATTCGACCATAATTTTCTTTCTGCAGTTCTTCTCCATATAAACTTTAACTATGCCAAATCTCACATTCTTCCGTGCGCGCAATATGCTTAAAAAGGGGTACTATTAAAATTAATCCCTTGGTATCCACGCGTGAACGGCTGGACCAATTTCGCCAGTTCGTTTTTTGTTGTGTTTGTTATAATTGTAAGGAGAAGGTAGGTATGGTAGATAGGGTAGGTAGGTAGGGTAGGTATAGTAGGTAGGTAGGTAGGTAGGTGCACAGTTGTTTTATTGGCGGTACTTAGTTCGCCAGGTCAGCTATTAGTACACACATCAACACTGTCTAAGGATATTTCAGTTATTCATTGTTAACAAAAAAAAAACGGAAATAGCTTAAAACAAGCTTATATGAAAATATTTCATATTTATTTAATATTTCATATTTTTTTCTTTTTTTTTGTAAATCTATCTTATTAATATTTGGAAATGTAATAGAAATATATCACCATCAAAATCTTTTTGAAGTCCCAAGTAGTTTTTGAGTTATGCAAGTTAGTATAAAATATCCCTAGACTTTGTTGATGTGTGTGTGTGTGTGTGTGTGTGTGAGTGTGTGAGATTATAAAAAAATTACCACGGCTTTATTCAGCCGTGCTTTTGTTTGCTTGCACACAATTCATATTGGTAATGGCTTACGGGAAACGCTAATACGCTTTGAAGGTGCAGTGCTACAAACATAAACATGTTGAACATACGGTTATATATATATATATACACAATATATATATGTTATATATGTATATATATATGTTATATTATATATGTTATATATATATATATATATACACACATATATATACAACAACATAAATTATGTAAGATCTAGAATATTCTAGAATACAAAATGCACTCTAGCTAATACCTTAATCAGATCAGACAAGTAAAACATCGTTATATAACGGTTTAGTACGATACAACTAGGAAATTCCATCGGCAAACTTCGTAAAACCGCGAATGTTTATTAGTACCTACTGCAGTAAAACATAATCTTTACGTAGACGCAATAAATGTATAATTATACAACCCGCGTTCCACTTTCTTGTCTGTTTCTACAACGCTACGGCGTAGCATGTGATATCTGCTACGCCAGACCTGAAATTCGTAGCATTGTTGTTGCGAACAACAGCATCAGCATCCGCGGACCTTCAACATCATTTTCAACATCAGCACCCGCATTAATCGATGCTGATTATTAATGTTGAAGTTCAAGTCGTGATATGACCGCAGAGGCGGAGGGGCTTATAGCACTAACTATTACTAAACCACTTATTTTGATTATATTTTTTATTGAAAGTCAGAAATGTTATTGAAACAACCAAGTTAAACTGTGCAACTTATAGATATAAATTAATAATGGTCCCTACATTTGACCTGCTTTTTTTAGAAAATAATTAATACCCGCATAAGCTTCGGCATCTGCTGATATCAATGATAAAACATCAGCATCAGCATCCGCTGATGTGAAAAAGATATGCATCAGCAACATCCCTTCGTAGTATCAATTACCTACATAACTTACTGACGTCTACATTAAACTCTTTGATAAAAATATAGCTGTTCGTATTTTTTATTTTATTATAAACCCGGAAGGCTTCGTTTGACCTAAATTGGCTCGAGCGCGGTTGCTGCAAGCTACAGTCAGACTTCGTTACTAACAAAAATAATACTCGGGCGCAACTTTATGTAACCTATTTCCTAGTTGCGGTGGGGTTGTACATTTCCGAACTGTCGAGCACATTTCATGTTTCAAAGGCGAGTTCATACCGTTTGGAAATTGGAAATAGTGACCTTGGTTTTAAATTTGGAGTAGTGTGACATCGGTATTAATAACCTAACCGTCAAAAAACCCCCGACTTCAACTATAAAATGAACTGTAACTTTTGAACGGCTGAATTCGGGCTGAATAGATTTTCATGAAACATGGCTAAGAACATTCGGGATAAAATTATCTATGATACAAAAAAAACTAAACGAAAATCGGTTCATCCCTTTGGGAGCTACGATACCACAGACAGATACACAGACAGACACGTTAAACTTATAACACACCTCTTTTTGCGTCGGGGGTTAAAAATATACACCAACATGGATATGATAAATAAATTGATATCTGTAAACCTCTATCAAAATACAAAAAACGTATTTGACAGAGATTTTAGATTAATTGACCTAATTGTCTGTATTTTACCTGAAATTTTATTTATTTTAATACAAATTATTAACAATTTTTACAAGATATCGGCTGAACGGTGAAAGAAAACATCGTGAGGAAACCTGCACATCTGAGAGGGCCTCATAAAGTTCTCGATGGTGAGTGTAGTCAACCAACCCGCACTAGGCCAGCGTGGTGGACTATGGCCTAACCCTTCTCATTCTGAGAAAACGACCGTGCTCAGTGGGACAGTAATGGGTTGGATTTATTAATTTTATTTATCGACGGATAAAATCTGGGGCCTTACTACGAAGTCTTATAGCACGTTAGAAATGGAACTGCTCTAACATTCCAGTATAAGCTGACCTATTATTGTACGAAAAGCCTATACAGTGCGAGGTCAGCTTATACTGGAAGGTCTCTGCAGTGTTTTCTGAGCCGTCGGCGATTGGAAGCTAAACAGCATTTGATTTGGCTCCAAACACTTTTTGATTATATTTGTACCGCAATATACGAATACAAACTCTACCGTACTGTACCTATACTTTACAAGAGATCTCAGCATATTTGACAAAGACTTCAATGGAAATTGGACTCGATCTCGTGATCTTCGACTGAGGCACGCGTCAAGGAGTGAAACGGGAGCGAGATTTCGATCGATTTTCTATTAGACCGCTGTGTCTCCTCTCTCACCCCACGTTCGCAATTTATATCCGGCGACCGAAAAACAGATATCCGTATTTTTGTTGACAAAGTAGAATGTACCTTAAAATCATAACAATAGAACTCAAATTTGAATTAATACGAGCGCTACTAATAATTCCATTACTAGTCGTTGGAATTTCAGTCCTAAGTATAATAAATATAATATAATAGTTTTAGGTATATTATTATTTGCCTCGGCCCGCACCCTGTCACAATATTGTAGCTTCCGCTGTGTGTATTGTGTATAGAGGATTCGATGATCGGGGATGATTAATTTTATTGTCTAATCTATCTATATATCTCTAACTTTTAAATTTTAATCTAAACTGAGCGCCCCAAATCTCGTTTCTGCGAAAAACCGAATTTAAGCCATGTTCCACAGAATACAGGGTGTCGAACACGTGAACAGTAAACATAGGTTGTATTTTTTTAAGTTGTCCGCACTGTTTTTTTTTAACCGTGCACTGCCTACCTCTATTTTACGAAAAACATGGATTTCGTTCGTCCGTCCGCTTTGGGCGAAAATCCTCGTGCATACGGAAAACTGTGTTGATTTTCCATAAAATTGTTAGCGCTAGCATTTGTTTTTAATTTTCGCTAGCTGGAATATGAAGCCTGTGATTGGCAGCTCGCTTTAAAACTCATTAAATCATTTTTGACATCGCGCTATGTATCAAAAATAATAGTCTATATATTAATACGTGAAGAGAAAACTTTGTACCCCTTTTGAAGCATATTGCGCGCACGGAGGAGTGTGGGATTTGGCATATTTAAAGTTTATAGGAGAAGGAGTGCACAAAGCTAAAATTACGGTCTAATTTTGACCACTGGGCGACCACTAGTATTATAAAACAAATTAATATATAAATTTTGTTTCGAGTTACTTTTTGCATTATTGAGATTGCTATTTAGGGTGAAAATCGTTACTAATTAATTATAGATGCGAAAGTAACTCTGTCTTTCTGTCTGTCTGTTACCTTTCTCGGCAGAAAGGCTGAACTAATCTCGATCAAATTTGACATAATGGACATCATGGAAGAAAATAGGGACGATTTTTTAAACTTTCATACATCCCAGCTACCGATGTTCACGCGGAGGGAGACGCGGGCAGAGCATGTTGATAAATAAACTAAAATTAGACAATCGCGTGCGTGCCACGTTTTAAAAAGTCAATTTTCATTTAATCTTTTTACTTATTATCTTTTTTCTTGTTTACTCTATTGGTACAAAAAATATGTACATTATACTATTATATACCACAAAATGTACTAATCAAGATCGTAGTCTATTATTTTAAAAGAGTTTTCATGGAGTTTTTTGCCAGTTTTTCTCCATAGGACCTACTATTTGGAACCGCGCACCTAAGGTCTCGACTTTTTAAAGTGCTTGTATTTGGTTAACATGAAATAAAGATCTATTCTATGTATCTATAAGTTTTATCATAAAACGAGTAGTCGCATAGTTGTTAAGTTCTTGCATTTCCCTTCACTTAAAACTTTGCTTGGTCGCAGCAGGTGCTCAAACTTCGTAAGTTTCATTCCAGTAGTGTTCGGAACGCGCAGCCGAGCAACTTGTAGACAACTTACTATGAATATTTGTTGAACTATGAATCAAGTTGTTCGATGCTAGTGGCAGAACTTGGGAAATTAGATCTGCGTACATATTTTGAGGATATTGACGTGCGTTGAATAAGTATAGTGAAAGATTATTACGTATACCTCTATCATGTACTTATCTCTCAATTAAAAGAGAAAACATTATACCCCTTTATAAGCATATTGCGCGCACGGAGAAGGGTAAAATTTGGCATAGTTATTGCTAAAGTTTATACGAAAAAGGAGTGCAGACAGCTAAAATTACGGTCGAATTTCGAGCACCGGGTGACCACTAATTAAAATAATTATGTATAATATATACTAAAGTTTTAAGCCGAACGGAGATTATCAGAAAAATATTTAAAAGAAAGAAAGTAATAAGGTTTATTGGTCAACACAATACATGGTTAAATCACACCATATACAATACAGAAACGAAAAAGCTGGGAGTGACACAGCAGTAATTGCACATAGCAGCAGGCTTTCTTGCGCAAATAAATGTAAGCTATGACATTAAATTAGGCTCGGTGTGGTATTGCGTGACCAAAAGGCCTCAGCTCAGCATATGCTGCAGTAACACTACAGCGCTGATTTTCTGCTGAAACCTAAGGTGGCTGACAGAACAAGTTTCCATGGAATTGTAAATTGTTTTAGTGTTGTAGTGTGTTGTATTTCTTAAAAGCACACGTTAATAAGCCTTTATTTTAATAAACCCGTACTTGTATTTGCTCTTTTCCGATGTCAGTGTGCAGGAAATAAACATCGCTGGAACCCATTAGCAAGATTATTAGCTTGGAAATACAATTATAAAAATTAAAAGCAGTTGAGGAACGTTTATTCTTTTATTTTTATGTTATCTGCATTCATTATTTTCCCTTCATTTCTCTGTGTTAACTCATTTTCTCCCTTCCTTTCTCTATTTAAAATACCTTTGTATAATTTCATTCTATAATAATTTAGGAGAATATTTTCTTATTTGCGGTGGTAATTATTAATTAAAAGGCATAAGATATTAATTGAAATACTTAAAAAAGAAACTCTCGGTAAAATTCTTACTATAATAACTCGCTCGAACGCAGCTCTTCTTTAATTAAGTTCGGACATACATACCTACGTATTCGGACTTTGAACCAGAGGTTTTGCAGTCCGAACTCATGGCCATTATTCAAACTTGAATTAAGAAGGAAGATAGAATAAAACTCTGTGGATTTCACATTGAAAACCTAGTTTCAATTTGTTCCAAAACAAAGATTTTGCAGAGCGGGAGATATCTACAGAAGTTCTGAATGCTACACCGCGTGTTTTATCGGACAAGTATTGAGAAACTTTGCCGAAATGTGGAGAACATTTATTCCAGTATCGTCCAAATAAAAGTTACAAATACAACATTTTATGTCCATTTTATTAACCCCAGACAAAAAATAGGAGTGTTATAAGTTTGTAGTGTGTATCTGTGTCTATCTGTGGCATCGTAGCTCCAAAACGGATGGACCGATATCAATGCAGTTTTTTTTTATCGAAAGCTAATTTAATCGGGTATCATCTTAGTTATGTTTCATGCAAATCTGTTAAGCCGTTCAAAAGTTACAGCTCTTTTTCTAGTTGGAGTCGTGGGTTTTTGACAGTTAGGTTTTAACCTATTCTATATTAAAAGTTCCTTAACATCGTGCTATTACTGACAAACAACATAGCAGGCGATCCATGTTACCCATTTTTAATCGAATGAATACAAAATACATAAAGCAACCTTTAAAACGTGTACTAATTTCATTTTCAATTCAGCCTGACCTTTTATTTCCCTGTAAAATTCATTTTGAATCGATCCAATTTAGCTTTTCAGTTAGGCCTACCGCATACATACAACTTTTGCATCGACTAAACTCTTTAATCGAGTTTTGTACTTCTCGTGAATTCCACACAACTAAACCATTTAGGGCCTTTTCACACGAGCTACTTTTAGCTTCGGCGACTAGCGATTCAGTCGCTTTTCAGAAGCTAGATGCAGCGATCGATCCCTACCCGCGACTAGCAACTCGGAGGCCCGTTCACACGAGCTAGTTTTAGCATCGGCGACTAGCGATCGGAAGCTAGATGCAGCGATCGATCGCTACCCTGTTGACACGCGATACTATTAATGAAAAGAAAGAAAGAAAGAAAAATCGTTTATTTGCCACAAAAACAAGACACACTAGAATAATAGACATAGGTAATAAGAAGAGGACAGGTGCATAGACAGAGAATATTTTTTTCTTAGGATGGCAACAGTGTAAAATTGAGTAGAAAAAAAATAATAAAAAAATATGTGGGTATACTGCACCGACTGCGCATCCCCTATTGAGTGTGTGTCCCGAGCTGTAGCAAATGGGTGTTCAGCTCAGCATGTGCCAGGCTATGACACCTGACGCTGATATTCTGCTGGATCCCGGTTATGTCATACGGATGTCGAGCAAAGCAGTAAAAGAGTTTGCGTGTGTGTATTTTGTCGAATGTTGTGAAATCGAAGTAAGTATCATGTACATTATTTTACTTAATTAATGCAGTCGATCGTCGATTTTTTTAATCTCCTAAACAAATCGTCTTCTTTCGGCGATGGCAGTCTCATGCCTACAATGCTAATGCGAGACTGACAGTCGATGTTATGCGCAGATCAAGTAATCAGGCAGTAATGAAGGAGGTTCTTTAAGTAATGAGGCACTTAGACTTAAGTTTGAAATGTTTAATTGAATATGTAGCGGTGTGCTCATTGTTGAGGAGCCAAATTGATAAATAAATAAATCAATACACTGCAATACAAATTGACCATTTGATCAATATCCTAGTTGTCCAACAAAGCAGATCGATACAGCTTTTTGTTTTTTTTGTCGAGCAACTGTCGGTTTGACAGTACGAGTATATGCAATTATGCATTTAGACGTTCTATAGAAAGAAAGAAAGAAAAAAGTATTTATTTAACACAGCACAAAAACAATTTTAAAGATAATATAACAAAAATAAAAGAATAAAATATGTAAAAAAAAAAAAAAAAAACTAAAATAAAAAATGGATTGTACGTCGCAGCTGTGTCAAAAAGGAAATATATTCCTATAAACTTATGAAACACAACAAAATAGTTGTTTATTAACAAAAAATATAATGTATGTGGTAGCCCTTACTTTTTATAATCAATAAGTACTTTGTAATTCTTCGTGACATGCGAACAGCTACTTGGTAGGACCAATTCGTTTATTATTAAAGAATGCATCAGTAACGGTATGGGGTGATCGGAAAAGGCGGCGAGGCTAATTGTAGCTTATAATTTATGCAAACTTTCAATGTCGGATTAGTAATTTAGTATGGAAAGCGATGGCTTGACATAATTAGCTATAATAATAATAAACGCTTTATTTTCAAGTAACTATGACTCATAATGGTTAGTAACCAAATTTTACTTATACTATGTTAGTAGACAATTAACAACGTGTTTTTAATTTTTTACTTTTTTTTTTGTCTTCATTTTTTACTTTTTTTTTAATTTATTTGTTTTTTTTTTTACTTTTTATGTGTGTCGTAATTTGTGTAAAAATAAATTGTTTTTCTTTCTTTCTTCAGAACCCCAGCAGAAATTCTGGAGCAGTGATTCATAATCCGGCAGTCCAGCCTACCAGCAATCATACCCAGGATGCTGTTGAAGCTGACTCGCACCCTGCGCACCAAAGATGCACATCTTTTCCGCATTAATGCAAAGAAGCCATCAATCCGCATTTCTATACGCCGCGAATATGAATTAATAACTGATACAAAAATTTTGTATCTGTTGTTTATTAAATCACAATTTACGTAATTATAGTAAATGTATTTATAGTGTATTTAAAGTATTATTAATTGTTTAAATAATATATTTTGTAATAAGTATTACCTATATTTATTTATTTATTTTATTTGTATCGTGGTTGCCCGTGGCATCAAAATCAAATCAAATCAGTTTATTTGCTTAAAATGCGGTATAAAAGATGGTACATTATATCTTATCTTAGTGCAAACACATTCCGCCATATAATAATGGCATGCAAATATAATAAAAGAATACATTAAAGTTATAAATTATTAGATAACGACAATTAATCCTATTTTTTATGAGATATAGGTAATATCTTTATCACAATTTCACAGATATATTAGAATCAATTAGGCAATTTTAGGCATCACTGCAACGGTCCCATCAGAATACCAGCGCTGTGACATTTTCTATTTCTGAATGTCACAGCATTATGCTGAAATGGGGGCCATTTTTGGTCTCGTCCAGGTTGCTTTAATTATTGTTTTTTCTATTATTATTATTATTTTTAGTTTTATTTTTGTGCTTTTGTAATTTTATTTAATCCTGGCGAGTTCAGAATAAAACTGTTTTCTTTCTTTCTTTTCTTTATACAGTAATACGCAGATAGCCTAGCAGTTGAACGCTTGCCTTCCATGCAGGAGGGTCTGAGTTCGAGCACGGCCCGCACGTCTATGTTTTCGAATTCATATGCGGATCGGAATTTGATTATCACTTACATTAACGGTGAAGGAAAACATCGTGAGGAAACCTGAACACCTGAGAGGGCCTCATAAAGTTCTCGATGGTGTGTGTAGTCCGCCAACCCGCACCAGGCCACTGTACTAAGGCCTAACCCTTCTCATACTGAGAAGAGGCCCGTGCCCAGCAGTGGGACAGTAATGGGCTGGATTTATTTATTGTTAAGAACGGTTACACAACGTGCGGCCCGCTGGAAATGTTAACAATAGAGTGTGCATTCCTGTATAGCAGGGGTGGCCAACCGATCGATCGGAGCTATTATTAGTTCAGTCGATCCTGGCAAGGCAAAAACCATAAGTAAGTACACACAGTCATTTAAAATTTCAAGAAGTATGTAATTGGTAGATCGCTCCGGGTTTCGTCAGTAAACAGTAGATCTTATGTCTAATCAGGTTGGCTACCCCTGCTATATAGTGTGGGTAGGTACATTATATAATTGCGTGGAACTAGAACCAATAAAAGAGGGAAAAATTAAAATAAATAATCAAGGAAACAAGATGTTAAAATGTGAGTAATTAAAAATGTGCATATTGTGGTGATTAATAACGAAAAAAATATTTAAAAAAAGAAGCTGCCAATATTCAAAATTTCTTCAGATAGACCATAGATAAAGTAAAACTCTAGAAGTGACAGTGTAACCGGTTTTATAGTGCCACAAACTTATCTGACCCGGTAGACAAAACTGGAACTAACGTCGCCACGGAACAAAAATGACATTTTTGTACGGAGATGACATTGATAAAAGCGACGGCAGCGACGCCACGACCGGGTCAGATAAGTTTGTGGCACTATATATCTGTGTTTAATTTGTGCATGTGTGTGTGAATGTTACCAGATTGAACCTAATTTTCCTATAAATAAAACTGAGATTTATCGAATAGGTAGTTTATTTTTTAATATTCATCAATTTTATGCATTATAAACTTAAAAAAAAGTAAAAACCGACTTCAAAAACTAAAAAGTATAACATAATTTTCTTTAAAAAACTTATCAGCTTCTGAAGTCGGGGCCTTTAATTCTTCAATGCACCAGCTTGGCAGTGGCTCCGACTTCAAAAGCTGTTAAGCTTTTTAGGAAAATTATTGAATTATAATGTCACTGAAATGAGCCCGTGAAATTGTAAGAAATGGAGGCAGTTGCTATAAAACGCAAAGTTCATAGTTATATAGACATATGGAAGGCAAAGCGAGCAGGATAGATAAAAATCTTACACATACCGAACGAACAAAACAATCGCGTGCAATCCACGACGGCGCGGCATGGCGGCAACGCAGTGATTCGGAATGGTGCTGCTTCACACATACGGGTACCACTAGACTAGATTGAATTCCTTTTCGACGAGTGTGCCTTCTGTCCTTTTATGCAGCATTCGGAGAGGCAGGAAGAACGCGCCAGTATTCCAATTATAATGGAGGTACGGTTAGCAATCTAATGGCTGCAGATTAGAACGATTTACTTCGTTATCTGACCGCGTAGAGATGGAATTTGAGTTCACTGATGTTTATTGAATTGTAGAATGTAAAATAGATCTTTATTTCATACCAGATACAGGCACTTATGAAATGTCTATACTCTAGGTGCGCGGTTCCAAATAATAGGTCCTATGGAGAAGAACCGGCAAGAAAATCCATGGAAACTCTTAAAATAATAAATTACAATCTTGATCACTATAATGTAGTGGTAAGAGCTGCGAGAATAATTTATTAATTTGTTATTGATTTACTAACGCTACGCTAGCTACTTCGCCACGTCGCTACGTCGCTACGTCACTTACTCTGCTACAGCATATTGCGACATTATTCTTAGGTCCAGTAAGAAACTTTCATGGTATTCTGATGTTGTAATAGGAACATTTTTAGGTACCTACAAATCTAAGGAAATATTGCGGAGAGTTCGCCTTTTTTCGTGGTAGACCCTAGCCTTAGTTCATTGGCATAGACAATACTTATAGAAGCGATTACAGAAATCGCGAGTGATATTCTGTTATTCATTCAAGAGTTCTATTGTCTATCTCCGAAGGCCTTCATTAGATCTTCAACAAATTTAAATGGGACCACCTCGAGAGTACACCCTTTCAAATAAAAAAAGAACTTTCAAAATCGATCTGGAATTGACGGAGTAATCCCGTAACAAACATACAAAAGAAAAAAACATACCGTCGAATTGAGAACATCCTCCTTTTTAACCGACTTCAAAAAAAAGGAGGAGGTTCTCAATTCGAAGCGTATGTTTTTTTTTATTTTTTTTATGTTTGTTACCTCATAACTTTCGACTGCGTGAACCGATTTCGATGATTCTTCTTTTGTTTGAAAGGGTATACTTCCGAAGTCTTCCCGTTTAAATTTGGTGAGGATCTGATGAAGATCTTCGGAGTTAGACAATGGAACTCTTGAATGAATAACAGCACATCACTCGCGATTGCTGTAATCTCATGTTTATGTATTGTTTATGCCACTCAAAATTGAAAAATAAAATAAACTTTAAAAAAAAGTAAAACCCGACTTCAATTTTTTTTTACTAAAAAGTATAAAATAATTTTCTTAAAAAAAATTACAGCTTCTGAAGTCGGGGCCTAAAATTCTTCAATGCACCTAGCTTGGCAGTGGCCCCGACTTCAGAAGCTATTAATTTTTTTAAGAAAATTATAGTATACATTTTAGTAAAAAAAAAAAATTGAAGTCGGTTTAAAATACATCTCTACTTTAGTTTCTTTGAATTTATAACCTATTTATTTAGTGCTAGAAATAAGATTTCGTTACGTAAACCCGCTATGAAAAGATTAGAAGATTGAAGAAATGCTTGAAAGACCTTTGAAGCTTTTTTGTAATGTGCATAATACATAGAAGCAAAGGAAACTCCTTCGCCAGTCATGTTGAATGCGACCCGTAGATGCAGAAAATTTAAATTACATTTGATCCTCAAAAAGATTTAATATGCTTAGCGAAACTTCAAAAGAGAATTTGACAAGTACCTTGTAAGTAATTGAAATCTGTAGATTTTTTTTTCATACTTTATTCTCATAATATTTTCGGACACATACATAATAGAAATGATTTTTCAATATCAATCACTACACGATAATGACAAAAAAATATCGATGACGGGAACAATGACAAAATCATCAATGATTTTTTTCGTGTTTGTGTTGTCATCTTGTCATTGTCATGTCACAGCCGAAACCGAAGTTCACGTTCATTCAGTCATGGCCAATATCGAGTGATGATTTTAGGCATTGATGATTCGTCATTGTCACTGCATAGAAAGAAGAAAGAAAGAAAGAAAATCAATTTATTTTTTGCACACAGGACACCGAGCATGCACACATAACAAACATAAAAAATAAAAAAACCAGAAAATTACATAAAATAAAAACAATGAAAAATAAAGCATGGAAGTGTGTGTCCCTCATGTGCAAGAAAATGGGCATCGATCAGCTTGTTGTCATTGGCAACACCAATGACGCTGGTTTTCATCGATGACCTACGTCCGTGGGTGGTATGACGTAATCACGTAATGTCGTGTCCACCTTCTGGCGATATTAAAAAAACAAAAACATAGACAAAATGCATGATTAAATAAAAAACATTACCCACTTATATAAATAAATACATCATGTGAAATAGTACATAAAAAGTGAAACATAAATAGATCATGAATATACATAATAAATACTATAAATAGATTGACGTGTAGAATGTGGCGTGGTATGTCGAGCACGGTCGTGCAAGCGAAATGATTTTAAGATATCAATAATTTATACATGTGACATGATATCGGACTACATGTAAGATTACTTTGTTTATTAAATGAAATACAAACAATTTTTTTTAACTTTGCCCCTCAGTTTGATTTCTCCTGTATCGAGGGTACAGTTCCTCTACCATGAGTTTTCCGTGCCGTCTAACGTTCACGTTCACATGTAATATTTGTATAGTGACTTTAGTTCACTATTTATACCGCTAGAGGCGCTGAAAAAATTCCCATACAAATATTGCATGTGGACGTGAACGTTAGACGGCACGGAAATCTCATGGTAGAGGTACAGGTTACAAACATACATTTCACTTGCATACACACCCAGATCCAAAACAACTATCTGTAGATCATGCAAATATTTGTCCCGTGCGGGGATCAAACGTGGCGCAGAAAGCTAATCACTTAGCCACTGCGCGAACCGTGTCGTCCAATTCGATTCTGTTTCAAACACTTTTTTTATTTGCTTTAGAATTTCGCGAGGTGTGTTACAGTCAAAAGTACTTCAGTACATAGTATAGAATAAATAAATAATATAAAATAAATAATATATAATATAGAATAAAGTCGCTCTCCGCGTCTGTCTGTCTGTCTGTATTACAATCAATCTGTCTGTATCTGTTACTGGGACGATACGTGTAAGTTTTCACCTTAATTCCGTGAAAATATCGTGTCCCAGAGGGATGCGGGGGCGAGACGGCATTCGCTACAGAAATAAAATATTATAGTTTAAAAAAAAACTATAGAACATGCTTTAGTCAGCTTTAGTCATCCAAACTGAACGTGTATACAAAATTTTTGCTCCATCGGAAACCGGGAAGTGTGTCAAATTTAACTTCCAAGATTTTCTTACATAGTTAGTTAATTACTTAGTTAGTTACAGGTGAAGCTAATAAAGGCGTGTTAAAAAGACGGGTACTTTTTTAAAGTTGCTTTTCTGTTGACTGTATCATTCGAATTTGAACCTAATAAGTACTATTGTATATATTAAGAGTCATACTATACGTTTTGCAACTAAGAATGAACCTTTTGATTTGAAACACTGCGAACCGCAATTTCAGGTCAACTGTTAGTCACTAACGAGCTCGTCGAGTTGAAAATTGAAGAAAGTCATCGCTTGCAAATGCCAAATTCGCTATTTATTTTGTCAAGGACTTACTGAAATAAAAATGTTTGCTGGGACACATAGTAGAAGTGAAACTTCAACGGACAATATATCGTCTATCCTCTCCACGCGGCCATAACGCTTTTTCGTGACAGAAAAATCCTAATACGGGGGGTATTAGGATTTTTCTGTCACGAAATATCTATCGAAATATATGTCTATATAGAAGTTTCACTTCAAAAATAATAACAGATCGTTCCACGAAATATATTATTTGAGATCATTAGATCAACCAACTTCTTAGAACGTATAAACGATTTTATTATTATTTAGAACCCGCTCTCATGTGAAAATGCGAACTTAAGTATATTTTATTTGTATATTATATTGTATAATATGAACTTAAAATTGAAAATCCTTGAGTTGTTTTTTTGATAAATTAATAAATTCATTTAATACTAAGGGTGCGACCACCGACGAGCACTGTGCGCGCACCTATTTCATAATTAAGATCTATACTCGGCGAAGTACAACCGAACGCAAGTAAAGGTCTTAGTACGGATTCGCTCGCCTTCGATGAATCATGTCCACGCACTCTAGTTCGCGTTCGTTCGTCAGCTTTCGTTGCCTTCGTTCGGTTGCCATTACAAAATAGTTGCGCATTCATTGCGCTTTTGCCTTTGAGGCTTTTGCAGATGTGAACTCACCTTAGTAAACTGTATAAAGTTCAGAAATATTATATCGACGGTGAAAAGCTATTTGATCTAAGCGACATTGTTTTTGTATTTTATTTTTATTTTTTAAATTGAATTTCTCTCGCAAGTCTGCTGGAAGAGATTCCTTTAGAAATAAGCAGTACCTTTGTACTTTATGCTCCTACTTCATATTTCTCATGTATTTTTTGTGTGCATTAATTGTTAAATAAATAAAATGAATTTCGAAAAATAAAATAAATAAAAATATACAAAAAAAAATACAAAAAAAATTCGCTTACAGTGCCACAAACTTATCAGACCCGGTCGCGGCGTCGCTGCCGTCGCTTTTACCAATGTCATCTCCATGACATTTAAATGCCATTTTTGTTCCATAACGACGTTAGTTCCAGTTTTGGTCACCGGGTCAGATAAGTTTGTGGCACTATATAGCCTTTCAATCGTCGATATTATCTGTGGTTCAGATTTGACAGCAACTTAACCGATATTACTGAAAAGAGCTTAGGTTATAAGCATAAACTTATTATGACTAGTGGTTAATAAGTTTATGGTTAAAAGCGATTTATTAAGGGCTTTAAATTTATAGAATCTTATTTAAAACTCACATGTCAGCCGTCAACTCAGAAGTTAGTTAATTACCTGTTGAAACAAAAGCAAACGTTATTATTTTTAAGGGAACAAGATATAAGGAATTTATTATTTTGTTAATCTTTGTTTCTATGCAGCTAAAAACTATTTTGACATTTAAGATTCGCATCCTTATTCATAAACATGATTTTCTATATTCGTTGTCATTTTAATTTTGGAAAAAATGCTTCATCCCTAAACAATCCATACCAAATACCTACCTATAATTATACCACAATGGAAATACGAGTATGTAGATATAATAAAATATACAGGGTAATTAGGTAACTAATGGCGCTTTATGGGGTTATCCCCATAAAGCACTATTGTGTAATTACATCGATCCCCGCACGGAACAAGTGTTGATCTACAGATAGTTGTTCCGGGTCTGGGTTTGTGTGCATGTGACATGTATGTTTGTAAACTGTACCCTCGATACAGGAGAAATCCTAGTGAGGGGGTATAAAAAAAAACATAGTAAATACCCCGTTTTTAATACTCTAATATACTAATGTTAGTGACCATGACAGTTTAAAAACTTATAAATACCTACCTGATGTTTGAGTATGATAGTTTCATTTAGAATTATAGATATTATACATATTATATGAATAGAGATTATTAAATATTTATTATTTATACAGTGTACTCTATTTTAATTATTCTTAGTAGTCTGTAAGCTTTCCAAACAATAAATAAAATCAATTTAAACGCCACTTCTAAATGACCAATATTAATTTAATCCGTAAAATAGGACAAGTGCTTCAAGAATCACGGCTCAAAACTCTAAACTTCAGCGCATTCAAATACAAAATTATCAATCTATTAGATATTATGTTAAAAAATCAATAATAAAAGTTGTAAACAGCTGTAATCATTTTATTTCCGCACGAATAAATATTTCCTTGAGACTTATAGAATAGAATAGATCTTTATTCTATTATAGAATAGATTCTATTATATTATAGAATAAAGATAGTTATTGAGTTTGTACTGATGGGAATTTAAGGGAACAATTTGGTCGCATATATAGCTACATAGCTTCCACGCAGCTCAACCGATCATCAATCGTACTTTATGCTTACTTTGTGCTTACTTACATAATAAGCAATTAAAATACATTACCATGTTTTTTTTATTAAAAAGTTATGTTCCAACTCCCACTTAAAAAGTATGTCCGGCTTTAAAAAAGGTATGTTTGGTTAACAATGATATGTCCGGCTTTTAGAGCAAACTGTCCGGCCTAATATAGCGCCCAGTCCGGCTTTTGTATTTGCCTGGCAACCTAGTTGCGGGGCGTATGAAGCTTACTTCGGCCTTAGCCGGAATGCTTCGCTTTTTACCCCTCGCTATGCGAGCAATCCCCGCGCATGCGTAGCACGCTCAAGGCCATTTGTTCGGAAGGCATTTCCCTTAAGTTGAGACATGCGCAGTAAGCTCATGCCACACACCTCGCGATGTTTGGATGATGCTTTAAATTCTATAGTTCGTAAAATTAAGATAACTATGCTATCGTCTTAGATTAACAAAAAAAAGTTTTTTGTAAAAGTAACTTAACCAGAATTAATAGTAAGTACTAGAGAATAGTCAAGATCCGGCTCGAAAGGCCAAACCCAAACATACCTAGTACAGAGTTACTTTAAAAAAATCGGTATTTAGTCGAATAATATTGAATTATTTGTATGGAACAGCAGATTTTTTCGTGATTTCAGGGTTGGTCCCATAGTAAAAGTTGTTCATAATGACGAGTACAATAAATCCTAAAAAAATTGCTAACCTTTAAAAAATTACGTCTTAAAAATGTTAAGAAAAAGAAAATTTTAATATCATGAGAGATTAAACTGTGAGTTAACTTTTTTTTATCGAATTCAAATTCAAATTCTTTATTGCGAACTAAGTGTACAGCATTTTGAAGATGTTAACAATAGGTTTTTGGACTTAGAACTTAGTTGCCTGTTAAGGCATTGCAATTTATATGGTATAAATATAAAAAATAAGTAAATCAAAAAATACATACACAACATTACAGTTACACAGTTAACAATTATACAAATTATCATTATTTATAAATTTTATATTATATCATACATGATATATATCGATCATGAATGTTCCCAGTCCTAACTTCATGATGGGTAAATTTTTATCAGGGTAGCTCGAAGTTTAGTCTCTCTGGATCATATTGAAGTTTATTACCCGAGTCGATGTTCATTACCATTTTAGTTACACGGTAGAATTGGAGCGACCAGGAAAAAAGCTTTTTTTTTTTTAATTTTATAAACGTTGCCCCTCACTAGGATTTCTCCTGTATCGAGGGTACAGTTTACAAACATACATGTCACATGCACACACAACCAGACCCGAAACAACTATCTGTAGATCATACAAATATTTGCTCCGTGCGGGGATCGAACCTGCGGCACGTAGCGCAGAAAGCTAATCGCTTAGCCACTGCGCCAACCGTGTCGTCAAATTGTCGTTTTATTTGCAATCACATTAAATGTTTAATTCTAGATTTGATTTTAAACAATTTAATATTGGTACACACGCATTTCGTTTTTATCTGCGGTTTGCATCGAGCAGATTGAAAACACATTGGTTTTTGATTATGTTAATTTAGCTGTGCATTTTAAGTTTTGATATTGGCGGCGGGATATTTTTCGGCACTGGTGATTTATTATTGGCATCGTGTATTTTGATGGCCTGTTATATTGATGAATTTGAGATTAGCCGGATTTGGGCCCACTATTTTCAGCGGTTATAAAAGATAATTTGTTACATGTATTAAGCAAGCATAGAGGTATATACCTATTTACGTTAAAGCGTACAAAGTTATCTAAGTGGGTTTAGATTTTTTTTTTTTGGTTTTCTATTCGTGTCCAAATTAAAACTCTTTTCTATCTTTCTTTCCAATAGAGTGATTAAGAGTACCTTCTTACTAATAAAATATGATTAATCTTTATTTGTATAATCTAGCTCATAGTATCACCATAACGTATCGTAACTGTACGTCTTAATACCACACGATAAAAGTTCGAATACGAACTTTTTACGAATTCGAGATTATTTCGATTGCACGAGAATTGCCCCCTTGTCGTGGGTCCACACTGACACGTCAATAATATTATTCATAAATATTATAGTTTAAAAAAAAACTAAAGAAAACGCTTTTGTCATCCAAACTAAACGTGTATGCAAAATTTCAGCTCAATCGGAAACCGGGAAGTGGGTCAAATTTAACTTCCAAGATTTTTTTACATAGTTAGTTACAAGTGAAGCTAATAAAAGCATTTTAAAAACGATAGACCCGAACGGACAACTGTGTGTTGAACATCTATATTATTGCATTGTTTGTACACATGTATACTGTGACCACGGGTTACATAGTATAGGTGGAGTAGTGATGCGACTCGAGTAAAATTTTCCCACTCGAGTCATTCTACAATTTCAATCGAGTACCACTCGAATGGTTCTCGAGTCGAGTCACTTGATCATGTGTCTCATTCGAGTCACATGTCACAATCCTTGTATCTGTCATGTATTAACAAGCTTGATTTGTTAGAAGTTTTATTGAAAAACATCAGTCAATCAATCAACATTCATAATAAAAGATCAAATTAAAATACAAGAATAAATAAACAAACACGTCAATGTTTGTTTATTTATTCTTGTCTTTGGTCAAAGACATAAAATGGAATACTTTTACAGGAACTACAAAAATCCTGTTTGTCTCGGTGAGTGATGGGCGAGTGACTCGAGTACGGGTGAACTCGAGTCATTATTTTATTCACTCAATTACAATTTTCCCGATGTAACTCGAGTCACTCGAGTAAAAATGAACTCGAGTCGCATCACTAGGCTAGAGTGCGGTGTGTACCGACCTTATACACGTGGAGCTATGACGTCACACAGAGAGGGATCAATGATGTGGATTAAGCGCGCGGCTATTCTTGCACCTTATTTATATTATCTATGCCCTTTGGGTGCAATATGCGAGTGAAACTCACACGTGCAAGCGATTTTCTATTAATATCTAATTATACAAAATATTTTTTATGTACTGCGCAAAATTTGCAGAGTGATTCCGTGTCCGTTCCCAAATGCAACCGCAGTACTAAAATTCTCTCCAAAACATAATAAAAAATTGATTTTGTATGCTTGCGCTAGTAAATTATGTGTCCCCCCCAAACTAAATCGAATTTTCGTTTTGTTTTAAAGTGTATCCCAATACTGCGGTTGCATTTAGGAACAGAGACTGAATCACTACATAAAAAAATTCCTGTAAATTATCTATTAATACTATATTGCTTACTTCAAAAGATCATAACGAAGACCTTTTACTATGGTATCAACGGTGAAATCGCGAAAAAATAACAGCTGTTCCATACATTTTTATTCGAGTCATTATTGAATTATTAGTATGAAACAGCAGATTTTCTTTTCGCGATTTCTGGGTTAGTCCCATAGTAAAAGTTGTTCATAATGATGAGTACACTAACCCCATCAAGCAGGTGCGCTGATTAAATATACACCATGTACCTATATTATTGTGTGCGGGACTCTGAACCGGAACGGGATGAAGATGCTGACAATGAAGAGCTAATAGTTAGAAAGAGATGGCAACATCTGTTTTCTTACGTAAGCGTACGCGACAGCAATAGAGCGCGTAAGACCAAAACGGAGGGAAATCGATTTTAATTTAATTATGGGAATAAAAAGCGAATAAGCGTTGCCATTCAACGTGGCAATGCTGCCAGTCTTCTGGGCACGCTGCCAATTGACAGCGATGAGGAGGAGTACTGTGACGCCTAGGTGCTCAGTTTTTTTAGTACATTATGGTACAAGTGTGTAATGTTGGTGATTACCGCTGAGGCGCCATTGAGACCCGAGCCGTTAGGTGAGGGTCTTAAGAGAGCCGAGGACGGTAATCATCAATACACACGTGTATCATACGACGTTTTTCAACACACTTGTGAAGAAAATAATAGTAAAAAGCCATTTTATTTAGTGAGTAAAAAGTTTATTTATAGAAACAATTAGTAAATGTGCAGTTGGTTAAATTATAATTAACTGTGAACACGATCTTTTTTGTTTCGAAACTATTTTAAAAACAAAGCAACTCAACCAATTAAAAAAAAAACCCTATAACTCACTTGTGAATAATAGTAAAGAAAAAGTCACAGTTTGATTACAGGTGTCATTATGTGCCTAATTGCGGTGAAATTAGAGCCATTTTATGAGCAAGTGTGTTGAAAAATTTTTTATACTGGTTAGATCGCACTCAAAGACTAACATCCAAAAGTCCAAACTAAAGGTCTGCCAACAAATTAACAGACCGTGTTCGAAACGCTACACTGCGCTCCAAAACACAAATTACTGACGTACCTCAAAAGGCTGCAAAGTTGAAGTGGGATTGGGCTGGCCATGTCTGCCAGATGCCTGATGTGCTGTGGGCCAAGGTAACCACTAAGTGGAGCCCTGATATGACGAGTAGGCGACGCGGCAGACCACGAAAGAGATGGCGGGACGAACTTGATAAAACTAACAACGAATGATTCACAGTGGCTCTAGACCGAAAAGCCTGGAAATCATGGGGGGAGACCTTTTCCCAGCAGTGGGATGATGCAGGCTAACAGTAATAGTAATCGCACTCATTATTATAAACAACTTTGGTTATGGGACTAACAACGAAATCTTGAAAAAAAAACAGATATTCCATACATTTAGTAGAGTGTTCTAGATACACAAAGAGTCGAGTAGATAACATTGAATTATTTGTACGGAACAGCTGATAACTTTTTGCGATTTTTGTATCGTTCCAATAGTAAAAGTTGTCGAAAAACTGAGAATGGGAAAAGTTGGGAAAAACAAGCATTTAAACTTTAGTTTTTAGAGTTATTATGAAATGAAATGCTTCAAAATAATATAAACGGAGTTCGCGCTGTTTATGTCGTGTAGTGCAGCAGTTATTAATAAATAATAATTGCAAGCTAGAACTGCATAAGCCGCTTAATTAGAGCAACCAGATGCATAAGCAGCTTAGTTAGTAGTACTTATGAATACTTAGTTCTTAGAATGGAATATCATACAAAATAATAATGGAGGCAGGAAATATACAAAGCTCTAAATATACAAATATTTATCAGATTTCGTATAATGAGACTTTGAAAGTAGAGATGATTTATTTTTATTCATGGAGATAGATATTAATGACTACATGACAATCTATGATTTTTTTCTAACTGTCACCGCATTCATGCAATGTATGTTGGCATCTTGTCATAGATAACAATCTAAATATTATGTAATTTAAAGTGAAAAAAAAAAAGAAAAAAAAATAATTATTTAACAACTAGCGACCCGTCCCCGGCTTCTCACGGATGCTATTTCTCTACTATTCTTACATTAAATATGAAAGTATTATACATATAAACCTTCCTCTTGAATCACTCTATCTATTTAAAAAAACCGCATCGAAATCCGTTGCGTAGCTTTAAAGATCTAAGCATACATAGGGACAGACAGCGGGAAGCGACTTTGTTTTATACTATGTAGTGATAGTGATGATAATTAGTGTACATAATAATATTTAAGTTTATATATTATGGTTGTAGATAGAATGGGATAAATGGAATGGGATATTTTCATTATAAATCAAAATACCACAATCCCATCGTGTCTATCGCGTGCGTGATATATTGGTTCAACGGCCAAACATGTTAGAATTACACGTAAATTGAGCAACGAGCAGGCTCATGTGTGCCATTGACGATTAAATTGAGATTGCTTGCAGCAATTTCATCTCAAGCGAGCGATGGAGCTGTCTATTCGGGCACCTCATGTTTCATGGAGGCAATTTACGATATTTGGTCCGTAATTCGGGTTCATATTCGTAAATTTAGTTAGATAAAAATACGGTGAACAAAATCATAACATTTTTGATAAGACACAAACAACATTTTTGATAAGACTCAGACAAAATGTAACTGTGTCGTGTACTAGCGAAAACCAACTCTGCACAAAGCTTTTTTTTTTTTTTTTGCGTGGTAAAATCATCAAATGAGTACTCCCACCCCGGGCAGGGCGGGAGGGACTGTCAGACTTGTACTGACTAAAATCCACGGTGTTCCTTCAATAGCCCTTTACGTTCCGGGGTCACGGTAATGAGATAAGTCCCGCGACCAGATAAGTCCCGCGACCAAATCTGCACAACGCTTAACAACAGGGTGGTCCACAACTGGGACAAACTCCCAGAAGATGTTGTTACTGCCACCTCTATAAATTCATTCAAGAACTTATTCGACAACTGACTACGGACAAATAGACTCTCGTTAAAATATCTATGAACAATAAAACTTTAATTCTCTAATTCGTGATTAGAAAACAAAAAAAAAAGAAAGAAAAATAATTTATTCAGACTAGACATCAGACAACACAATGCACAAACATAAAAAAGTAAAAAAAAAACAAAAACTAACAATTAAAAAAATCATGTTTATGTTTGATATAGACATCAGAATTTGCTGCTCGTCTATAATAAATAAATAAATTCTTACACTTAGGGGTCCAGAATCATGTTCTAAATCCATGGTTGTTTTCGTTAAGATATCATTTACACTCTGTATAATATTTTTGGAAATTCCTTTAACTTAAAGTTTGTCATGAAGAGCGTCATGAAACTACAATCAGAGCAAAATAAATGTACACATAAGAATAACCTACCCCGTCAAAAACCCTCGACTCCAACTAGAATAAATATAATAGTTTAAAAAAACTAAAGAAAACGCTTTTGTCATCCAAACTAAACGTGTATGCAAAATTTCAGCTCAATCGGAAAGCGGGAAGTGGGTCTTTAACTTCCAAGATTTTTTTACATAGTTAGTTACATGTGAAGCTAATAATAAAAGCGTTTTAAAAAGAGCTGTAACTTTTGAACGGCTGAACAGATTTTCATAAAACATAGCTAAGATGATACACGATTAAATTAGCTTTCAATTAAAAAAACTGCAGTGAAATCAGTACATCGGTTTTGGAGCTACTATACCACAAACAGACACACAGATTCACAGATACCCACTACAATCTTCTATTACCACTCTTTTTCGTTGGGGGTTAATATTACTTATTAACCCCATTTGTTAACAGAAGCAATATATTAAACGAAAATTTTACCATTCGTCAAGGTAAATACAGGCAGAATACTGTATACATGAAAATGAAAGAACAAAATTCTTCAAATTCACGATATCATGGAAAATTGTCCTACGCAAATCCATGGTCAGGTTCAATGTGACTCGAAACTGTTATATTTGAATACTGTGAAGCTCGCTTTAGCTGTACTTGTATCAATTTCACGTGAAATTCTCGCACTATTCTGATGTTTACAAACAATTTACACCTGATACGCTTCCCGGCGCAACCGCAATCAAAAGCATGATTCCTAGAAATGTTCACTCGATGTGCATTCGATTAACTGTCATAAATACGACGAATTTGTGTTTTGCAGTGCGATATTCTCAATACTACCCTTCGTAGCAACGTAGCTCGTAGCCGTTCCGATAAAGCTTTTCGAAATAAAAGTTGAAGTATAGAAATTGGATTGGATAATGAGTTTAGGGCACGCGTAAACCGTAAAGGCGCGAATTATTTTTTCCGAAAAATAAAATACAGATTCTTTTAATGGGTAGTAAAGTAATTCAATTAAATTAAATCTTTCAATAATGTAGCAAAAGCAAAAATTATAATTAAAAAAAAAATTGTTGCCAGTCATATAATGTTAAAAATAATACTACAACATAGTTGAATATTGAATAACCATAATTAAAAAGATTAAATAAATACCATAATCGAGTACTTATTTATTAAATCGTTTTTTATAAGCCATGTTGCTCACTTAAGGGTTAAGTATCAGGTTACAGGCTTACTTAATATAAAGTTTAAGTCGAAACTCCAGAACGGTGAGAAAAATGTTGTTTAAAATAGTGTATATAAATAGCTGATAAAACTTTTGAGTTTTGATCATGTTTTATGTTGTCAATGCTTGTTTTCTGATGTTAGAAAGAGATAATTGCTGTATTCAAACGTCAGAATAGAAATACTCTTAATAAAAAAGGAGCAATTAACATAATTATTACAACAGCCTTTGTTATGGTATGTTATTTATTTATTTATTTAGGGTCTCCAACAAAAGATATACACACACATTCACAAAATAATTTTAGTATCTGTACAATACGTATCGTTTAAGCGTACTCCTTCACTTATAGGGGACCACAGCATGCATAGTAAAATTACCAACTAAGCTAACAAAATCAAATTGACTTAAATTTGAAAACAATTATAAATCTATACAAAAATAAAAATACAACAAAAAGGAAAAATACAAACAATTTCTTTTAATTATGATCGTCGTTATCTATATAATATGAGCGTCAGATATCATTAGATAGGTTTATATCTTGTATCTATAAGCAGTTAGTAGTATTAATGTTTAGAGAAACGTTTTACATGCGTGAGTATAGCGAACGACATTTTAAGCAGTGTTGCCGTGTGTAGAAAATCAACCTACCAACCTAACCTAAAGATTGCGTTCCAATTCTAACATATATCAATGATATCTCTGCTTATCAGTCGATAAGGTATTGCGAATTCCAAAAAAAAAATATCGTTGAAGAGAATTCGTAATGTTTCGAGTCACGGAATGTTTCCAATCGAATCCTATAATTGTTTTATGTTATTTTATGAGACTCTGATAAATCTTTGACGTGTTGCAGCGCAGCAACATAGCTCATAGGATCTAGCACCGCCGTCTAACGTTATAACACGTAGTACGCGTAAAGGTAAGCTATTGATGGACGTGATCACACGTTGGGTTGATTAGTGGCTTCTAATTTTGACGTCTTATGACTGCTCAGCTGAACATGTTAAGTTTTGTTTTGTTTAGATACTTTGTTATGAAATCTTGCATAACATTTAGAATTTAATGATTTTTTTAAGGTTGTTTTTTCGTTAAGGTCCTTTCAGATTTAATTAACTAAATTCTTTAATACCTAACATGGATTTCCATGGATACTTTGCTAATTTGAGAGGTTCCTTCTAAGTATTGTAAATGGTATAATGTTAGTTTGGCGCCAGCGAGTGTATAAGTGGATTTTAAGTGGTTGCTTTCGTATGTTTGTGATCTGTAATAATTCACTCTTAGTTATTAGCGATTTTCTATTAATTACTTCAATGTTTCTGTCAAGTGTAATTTCATTTGAGTATGGTGAATATGTATGGGGTATTAGGGTACAATCCGTTTGTTTATCGAAGTTTATGAATCAGGTAAGCCTCGATGGTTACCACCGATAGTTTTAAGAAATTCGCAAGCAATACATAATACCCGTTTTAATGGTGTATGGTGTGTTATAACGGTTCTACGTGACCACCCGACGACTAGCTTGTCCATTTATGATTCACGCGACGTCTCCGAAGTTATGGCTGTCATAAAACATGCATTAGCAATCGCTGCGCTGTTCTCTATGATACGCTTAGCTTAAGTCGCAACATGGCAACGCAAAGCCTTAATTCTAACTTATTAGGATGAGGATACAATGTTCTTGGGTGCTGTTGACGGATATGAGAACACGCCTATCTGCACCTAGCTCATACGACATAACTTTAATACCACGTAATCATATGGGACTTTGATTGTTTTTTTTTATATAGCGAGCCGCCTCCCCCGCACCCACCCCCCATGTTTGCGATATTGAGGGACGTACTTACATAAATGTAACCGTGCCACTAGGTCCTGGTGTGAATGATGCATCGCGTCACGTGTTTGCTGTTCTGCCGAGGCTCCACTATGAATGGGGTCACGTACCTTTTCGTGGGCAGTATGCAAGGGGTCTGGTGGTGCAGCTGGTCACTGGGCTGCAGCAGCTCCTCATCCACTTGGCAATTAGCTGCAGAGCATCTCCAGTCGACCTGAAGGGTTCGATAGGACCAGGGGTGGGACACACATGGGGTGCGAGCGAGTCGTGGCGGCGCGCGTAAGGGCGTCAAGTTGCGCGTGTATCGCGTGCCTGCGAGCGCGGCCGCGGCACTCGCGCGTTTAATCCTACTTGGTCCCTTAAGGTCGATGCGGTCCCCTCAAAAACCCGCGCATGACTAGATATATCCATGGAGTCACCCTGGATTGCCGATGAATGCGCGCCGCGGAACTGTGCGCACCCGATCGATAGCGTTGGGCGTGCGCTGCGGTGCGCATAGATCCGACCCCGCCCAGACATACGACACCCCTTATTTATGTGATGACGTTCGAAATCGACGTCATAATGAGAATCGACCGAGCGTTTTTGGGGCGGTGAGCGTGTGCGAAGCGCCCGAAAAGCGGCGGGGAACGCGCCATTCCCGGCCGGCGGCACCGCGTGCGCAGCCCACCTGCGCAGTAACACAAACTTGACAGAAGGTCAACTTCACTCTACTAGTTTTGATTAATGAACCGCCCTGTAGTTTATAAGACCTTCTTTAGTTAGAACTTTGTTAGAACCACAGACAAAAGAACAATCCAATTACCTGAATAATTCACACTTTCAAACCGTTAATTTTGTAATAAGAATTCTGAGATCTTGAATTAGAAAATAAAAATAATCACAGTTTTGATAAAAAAAAAAAGATAGTTTAAAGTTATGTTTTCTTCCGAGCAACTTGAGTAAAGTTTTTCCACTTGAGATTCGAACAACGTGAACCACATATATTTGAAGTTATATTGCGCTCGTTAACCCGGGACGCATTTATGTATAAGTGGAATTAAAATGCATTATTGAGAGGACCCGTCTAAGTAATGGCGCGCGCGGGTGAGCCGGCCGCCCGGAAGTATGCCCGTCTCACTCTACGCGGGATACTGGAAACGCGCATGCGCGAACCGTCCCCTTTTTCACACAGCTGCGCTACTTCTGAACTAGGACAACTTTATGCGAGAGACAGCCAGCTCGAAAAAGTTGTGTGAAAACTTTTCTTGTGATCGTATTTTAATAATTTATGTTGAAACAAGTTGTAGAGAATAAACTTAAGTTTATTTCTAACTTATATGCCAATTAAGATTGTTTAATGTTTATTGACTGTTTAGAATGGAATAGAATAGATCTTTACTTCATGTAAACTAGAAACTTATGGCACTTATGAAATGTCGAGGTTCTAGGTGCGAGGTTCCAAATATTAGGTCCTATGGAGAAGAACCGGTAAGAAACTTCATGGAAACTCTTATAATATAATAGATTACAATCTTGGTTAGTACAATGTTGTGGTAAAAGCTACGAGAATAATGTTATTTAACATGAAAAAAATGAATAGGATAATAATAAATTGCCTCTGAATAAAATTGCTATCCCAGTTACAAGCTGACCAGTGGAAGAATCACGACGTTTTGAAAGTACCTGCAAAGGTCCAGTTGAAATAAAATACTTTGAATTTGACTGTGACCAGTCCCGTCGGACGGCACCCGTTCACGAACGTAGAACTTTATTTATTTTAGATAAGTAGTTAAAACTTGATTAGCACTGGCTACGTTCAGTAATTAATTTTTCGGTGTGAAAGTCACTCCTGCGAATGTCACTCACTCATCGGGAATAATTGAACAACTTCGAGCAATCCACAGCTGCGTTACGCGTGACCAATCGAACGACCTCAAAATATCTGTTGGATCCTATGACTACAGTCATTGGTCGGTTGACAGCAGTGCAACTTTCACCCTACTATTTTACGGAGTGATCGGAACGATCGCTCGACGACGCCCGCTCAAATAACTGAACGGTTTATTGAGATCACCCGGACGATTTTGCGTCGTCGAGCGTCGTCCGACGTAATAACTGAACACACCCACTGATTTAGAATAACTCATTAAAAAAAACAACCCTGTAACTCTATTCCAGTAAATAAATGATTCTATTCTATTAATCTAGAGGTCAAAAGTACGACTGCAAGCCGTGAGCAGAACTCAAGAGGTTTCAATTTCCGGGTCGGAAAAATTGTTATTGACTTTTCCAGTATGAAAATTCTCAGTAGCTGCCCGAAGTTTGTTATTGTTCCCGCTAGATGGCGCTAGACTAGCTGTCTATTGCATGGAACTTTATAACGGCGCGCGGCGTCGGGGACATGCATGATACTCAAAGCATGCATGTAAAGCAGAACATCTGCCTGACTCTTCGGGGAATAAGCGTGATGCTATGATTTACGCTGAGATCTATACATGAATTTTTTTATGTAGTGCGCAAAATTTGCAATGTGATTCAGTTTCCGTTCCCAAATGCAACCGCAGTAATAAAATTCACTACAAAATAAAATGAAACTTTGATTCTCGCGCTAGTAAATTATGCGTGTCCCGCATTTTTAGTCCAATTTTCGTTTTGTTTTATAGTGTATCCTAATACTGCAGTTGCATTTAGGAACAGAGACTGAATCACTCTACAAATTATGCGCACTACATAAAAATTATCCTGTAGATCGTACTTAGACTTTGCTCAGATTTTAGAATTAGATACCTAGGTACTTTCTTTATTGACTTTTAGACTTTACTCAGCGATTCCCATTTAGTTGAGTAATATTGAATTATCTGTATGGAACAGCTGATTATTTTTTCGCGATTTCAGTGTGGGGTCAATTTCTTTGCCCATTCATTAGCGGAGCGGTCACTGGTCTGACGTAGTGTCGGTAAGAAACAACAAACTGTAATCACCACACTGGCTGCTAAGCCTGGTGATTATGACAATTTCTTCATTAGCGGTCACTGATCTCACGTGGAGTCTCCAAGAAACAACATACAATAATCACCACCCTGGTGGCCAAACATGGTGATTATGACATTTTCTTGTAGGTACTTCCATTAATGGTCATTGAGCTCACGTGGATTAGCATACGATTATCACTACACTGGTGGCCATGCATGGTGATTATTAATCAACAGCGACTCCACGTACGACCAATGATCATTGGTCGTACGTGGAGTCGCTGAGAAACAACATACTGTAATCACCACACAGGCTGCCAAGTATGGTGATTATAATTAATTCCTTATACCCTTTCATTGGTCGCGGGACTTATCTCATTACCGTGACCCCGGTACGTAAAGGGCTATCGAAGGAACACCGTGGATTTTAGTCAGTACACGTCTGACAGTCCCTCCCGCCCTGCCCGGGGTGGGAGGACTCATATGATGATTTTACCACGCTAAAAAAAAAAAAAAGTACCCTTTCATTAGGGATTACCTTTGAGGTAATTAACTACTAATCCCAATTCCCATGTGACTCTCTTTTTGACTTATATCTGACTTACTGATCATTTTTAATAGACCGCTTCTCATGAACTTACCCTACTACAGCCACTAAATCAACAAGTTCTTACAATGACAACAATACGACAAACTTATTTTAATAACCCATTCCCAAACGCGGTTAATTGTGACCGCCCGAAAATAGAGATACCGTAGGCAATTGGATAGAAATATACTGGAGTAAAACTGGAATGGCTGCTTTTAGGGCGCTGACATTGGGGAAACATCGAACTGTTGACAAATAAACAGATGCAGGAGAAACTTGTTTGAACCTCTAATCTTTGTTGTGTACGTCATTACATACACAGAAAGAGTGTTGATACGAATAATTATTTTGTAAACAAATAAGCCAGCAGTCCTGAACAAACGTAACCCTGTTATTACACAATGGTAATACGTTTATTGTTTTTAAGGAGATCCTCTTCAAGCGTCGCCGCGTCGGTCGGAAGAAATAATTCAATAATATCAATCTGCGGGATGGCTGCGTAGGGTTGACAACACCTGATTTTTGTAAAGTCAAATTCAAACATTTTTATTTCAACTGGGCCTTTGCAGGCACTTTCAAAACGTCATGATTCTAGGTGCACGGTTCCAAGTGGGTTGGTCCTGAATCTGGTCATGAAAGTAAGTATATAGGTAGGATAACAATTAAAAAAAAGAATTTTTAAAAAAAAATGTCTGTCTATCTGTCGGTCTGTCTGTCTATCTGTCGGTCTGTCTGTCTGTCTGTCTGTCCGTCTGTCTGTATGTCTGTCTGTCTGTCTGTCCGTCTGTCTGACTGTCTGTCTGTCCGTCTGTCCGTCTGTCTGTCTGTTTGTTCCCGCTAACCTCCGAAACGGCTGGACCGATTTTGACGTTACTTTCACTGGCAGACAGTAGATGTTATAAGGAGTAACTTAGACTACTTTTACTATTAAATTTCACGCAGACAAAGTCGCGGGCAGTTGTAAATACAAGTCGGTTTTTGCAGCATTTCCGTAAAGCCTCGCCTTATACAAGTCTTAAAACTGAAGAAAGTTGAGACACTCACTACACCCTCCGGCAGCTTGTTGTTGTAAACTCGGCCCTTAACATAAGTCGACTTCGATGTTTTTTTTTAATATATGGCGCAGTAACATGACGACAGGGTTGGCGCAGTGGCTAAGCGATTAGCCTTCTGCGCTACGTGCCGCGGGTTCGATCCCCGCACGGAACAAATATTTGTATGATCTCCAGATAGTTGTTTCGGGTCTGGTTGTGTGTGCATGTGACATGTATGTTTGTAAACTGTACCCTCGATACAGGAGAAATCCTAGTGAGGGGCAATGTTTTTTTAAGAAAAAAAAAAAAAACATAGTAAATAAACATAAATCCAGCCCATTACTGTCCCACTGCTGGGCACAAGCCTCTTCTCAGAATGAGAAGGGTTAGGCCGTAGTCCACCAAACCGGCCTAGTGCGGGTTGGCGGACTACACACACCATCGAGAAGTTTATGAGGCCCTCTCAGATGCGCAGGTTTCCTCACGATGTTTTTCCTTTACCGTTATCGTAAGTGATAATCAAATTCTAATCCGCACACAACATACCATAACATAATATTCCGTAAAATAAAACCACCGTTATATTTTGTGTGACAGCCCTGCGTACCTGGTCGTAGTTGCAACAGCCAGCAACTTTACGGCAGCGAACAACATCGTTGACAAAATTCAATAAAGTTTAGGTACCTACCCCGGTTTGTGGCGAATGAAACGGAATTCATTCTGAATATTTTCATAACCTCGCTTTTCCAAAGTCAATTATGCACTAAGTACTTTTTTAACGAGTTTTACTCAGTAGAATAAGTTTGCGTGATTGCAATTCGGTTGCTAGAATCCGATGTATGACGTACTAGTACCTACTGCATGTAGAAATGCACTAAATGTATAAAAATGTCAAAAAATGTCGAAAAAATGTTGAAGCCACGGTAAGTTGTTTTATAATCATGGAATATGACGTACCATCATAATAAACATTTTGAAATCAATTTTTTTGTTAGACATTATGTCACATGAAGCGGTTATCGACTTATTTGAAGTACCTAGTTGAGCACATCAACTTTAATTAGAATAGAATAGATCTTTATTTCATCTAAACCAGATACAGGCACTAATGAAATGTCGAGACTCTAGGTGCACGGTTCCAAATAGCAGATCCACAATTAACTTAATAACTCAAACACAATCACGAAAAAAAAGAGCCCTGTCAATGTATTGACAATAACCTAACCGTCAAAAACCCCAGACTCCAACTAGAAAAAGAGCTGTAACTTTTGAACAGCTGAACAGATTTTCATAAAACATAGCTAAGACGATGCCCGATTAAACTAGCTTTCAATTAAAAAAAATTGTATTGAAATCGGTCCATCCGTTTTGGAGCTACGATGCCACAGACAGATACATCCGTGTATCACACTAGAAACTTAAAAGACGCCTCTTTTCTATCTGGTTAAAAAAGAATTGCTCACGTACTATCAAGTTATAAACTGATAGAAACACTTTTCCCTGAGGCAATACTAAAAACTTTGCGTCGCTCGCTGCAATCTTCGAACTGAAACTGGAATTTTCACTACTCTCCTTCGAGCCCGCGGAACTAACAACTTTGTTACCCAAGTAACACCAAAGTGCACATCCAACCTTTTTTTAATAATACTTAATGGATGTTGGAATTTTGCTATTATCGTAAAGTAAGAGAATTCTGCTTATGCTGGGTACCAACATTGCGAGGTTGATTCATGGCGATGCACGCGTCGCGATGTGGGGACGCGCGTCCCGGCGCGGTTTCGGTAAAGTGCATTGCTCAAAGGGCGCTTCGCTCAGTGTGAGCCGCTCAATTGCTTCGCGCGTTCGCAACGTAAACCGACGCCTCGCAGGCTCAGCATGGCTCCTGAACTTGAATATATCGCTGCCTCGTGACTGAACGTTCATGCGAGCATTATTTTGATGAGCAGCCTCGCAATGTCGATACGCAACTTTATAATACTAGACTATGAGAAACCACGCGGCTTATCATAGCAAACTCAAAAGAACTAATCGTTATAATTCATTCAATAAATCATAGGTTTCTGTAATTTATTCGGCGACTAGATTGGCAAAGTTTATGTAAGACTTTTTAAGCGAACGCTCAAGTTCGATCCCCGTCCGAAACAAATATTTTTAAAGTTTTCAAGTCGAAGTGTGTGTGCGAAATTTGCCTCCACAAACTGTTCCGAATACTTAGAGAAAGGCTGCATTTACAGATAAATACATAATTTTTCTTGTATACAAGCTATGAGTTAGCTTGTACTGCAGAGATTCGTGAATATCGTTGCACCAATGACGTGTCGTTGATTTATGTGTGCACTCCGTATCTACGTTACTACGAGTGGTTTTACGTTTAGTTAGCGCTTGTTTACAAATATTCCCACGAGTCAGCGACGAATTTAGTGAAGTTACTAGCGTTATCTAGCGGGGAGTAGCGGAACTTAAAGTCCAAGTTTGGAAGATAGTTTTGAAGCGAGTTAAGTGTGAATTGTGATTATTTAAAATTGTTGTCATTATTTTTTATGTATTTATATTGCCTTCTTAAATCCTTTTTTATTTGTTTTACGATAAAAATAGATGTAGGAACTAGGGACTCGTTTAGTACGTAATTTTCTATGAGACTTGCTAAGAATACTGACTATAACATAAACTTATTATACTAGAATAAGTTTAAGGACTATAATTAGGGTCCTTCCAGATTAATTTTTTTACTTTATTTTTGTTTGTTTCTGTTTTTGGGGTGCAAATTACCATAACTTTGCTCTGCACTAAGTTCATGCATATTACTGTTTATAGGTAAAGGTATTATTATTAACTTATATTTAAAGCTAAACCACTTGAAAATTTAATAAAGAAGTATATTAGATATAGATTTGCAAACTTACGAGTGGCTTGGTAATTCTTACTCTTCCATGCATGCAACTATTGAAACAGAGTCAAGTTTTTACTGCATGTTTGTTTACACCAATGACGTAAGAAGCCTCTCTTAGTTTACACAGACTGAATATAAAGTCGTGGATACATGCATGCTAGCAATGTGTTCATCAATTTTTTTTTTTTTTTTTATTCATTGCCCCTCACTATGATTTCTCCTGTATCGAGGGTACAGTTTACAAACATACATGTCACATGCACACACCACCCAGACCCGAAACAACTATCTGTAGATCATACAAATACTTGTTCCGTGCGGGGATCAAACCCGTGGCACGTAGCGTAGAAGGCTAATCGCTTAGCCACTGCGCCAACTGTGTCGTCCAAATTTAAATTATAAATTTAAATTTGGACGACACAGTTGAGTCAAGAGTAGCATGCTCATGGTAGAGCATTGTTTTTATGACATGAATTAATTTTTTAGATAATTTTTTAATGCAAATTTAATTTATTCACTGTAATTTAATAATATAACATAATAATAATTTAATTCATTACTGACATTTTTTATATGTAGGTATAAACTGTTCACATTATATAATTATTAATATAAATTTTGCATGCCACAAAATTATGGCGAAGTATGTCGGACTTAATTGATTAAGAACTTTTTTTATGTACCATGCTTCAAGCAAATAATAGTTATTTGTTATACAAGAGTGCAAAGTTGCTTTTTAACCGCGTGTTCAATTTTGATGACCGAGCAAGCGAAGGATTCTAAAATTAAATCACGAGCGCAGCGAGTGATTCAAAATTAGAATCCTGAGCGTTAGCGAGGGAATCAAAAGAGCACGAGGTGAAAAATCTTTGCACTCGAGTGCAACACGTAACTTTTCATTCCACCTCAGCGAGGAAATGACTAAATGCAAAAAAAAAACGTTTAATTCACAAACTTAGTGCACACGATGTTCTAAATTCAATTTACTTTATCCTCTAGAGAATAAAAACGGCTTTTCCACTCAGATATTGAAGATTAAAAATACTCTTTCCGAGATGGTGGGATGAAAATTTACTTTATCCTCTAGAGAATAAAAACGGCTTTTCCACTCAGATATTGAAGATTAAAAATACTCTTTCCGAGATGGTGGGATGAAAAGATCATTTCAATCTACTAGCAATGTAAGCTAAAACGATAAATAACTGGAGTTGACCCTATTATCCGGGTGCCGTCTGTCGGAACTGGTCAGCTTGTAACTGCCATGGCAATCTTATTCAGAGGCAAATCATTATTATCCTAGTCTTATTTTTATTCACATTAAATTACATTATTCTCGCAGCTCTTACCACAAAATTGTACTGATATAGATTGTTATCTATTATTTAAAAAGAGTTACCATGGAGTGTCTTGCCAGTTCTTCTCCATAGGATCTACTATTTGGAACCGTGCACCTAGAGTCTCGACATCTATTCTATTAATACTATAAAGCTGAGTAATGGAAAAAAAAAAAAAAAAAAAAAAAAAATTGTAGATTTCTTTATAGAATCTGAATATCCAAACAAAACCTTTTTTAAACATTCGCGTAGTCCATGACGATGCATACTTTTTATTCATGGTAGATAGTAGGCAACGAAGAAACGTCACGTATTTGAAATAAAAAGTACAGTTTAAACTTCGAGCGTGGAACAGTGCGGCATTCGTTTTTTGTACAGTTTGAACTTTGGAATTGATCTAGAAGGTGCTGGAATTTAAGCTTTGAAGTGAAATAAAAATCTATTTTTTAAGTAACTTTATCCATTTTAAAGTAAAAACATGCGTGAATGTATATCTATACACGGTGGCCAGGCTGGCGTACAAATCGGTAACGCCTGCTGGGAATTGTACTGTCTGGAGCATGGGATCCAGCCGGATGGGCAGATGCCGTCCGACAAAACCGTCGGCGGAGGTGACGACTCCTTCAACACATTTTTCAGTGAAACCGGCGCTGGTAAGCACGTGCCCAGAGCGGTGTTCATTGACCTCGAGCCCACCGTGGTGGACGAGGTACGCACGGGGACCTACCGCCAGCTGTTCCACCCCGAGCAGCTGATCACCGGCAAGGAGGACGCTGCCAACAACTACGCGCGAGGGCACTACACCATCGGCAAGGAAATAGTGGACTTAGTGCTAGACAGAGTAAGAAAACTTGCAGACCAATGCACCGGTCTGCAGGGATTCCTGATTTTCCACTCTTTCGGAGGCGGCACGGGGTCAGGTTTCGCGTCATTGCTTATGGAGCGTCTTTCCGTCGACTACGGCAAGAAGTCCAAACTAGAATTTGCTATATACCCTGCCCCGCAGATCTCGACAGCCGTCGTAGAGCCTTACAACTCTATCCTTACTACCCACACGACACTGGAGCACTCTGACGCCGCGTTCATGGTGGACAACGAAGCTATCTACGATATTTGCAGGAGGAACTTGGACATTGAGAGACCCACGTATACTAATCTGAACCGGTTGATTGGACAGATCGTGTCATCTATCACTGCGTCTCTAAGATTTGATGGAGCCCTGAACGTCGACTTGACAGAATTTCAGACCAACTTGGTGCCGTATCCGCGTATCCACTTCCCTTTGGTGACGTATGCACCTGTTATTTCCGCCGAGAAAGCGTATCACGAACAACTGTCTGTAGCAGAGATCACCAACGCGTGCTTCGAGCCAGCTAACCAGATGGTAAAATGCGATCCCAGGCACGGCAAGTACATGGCATGCTGCATGTTGTACCGTGGGGATGTCGTCCCAAAGGATGTGAATGCTGCCATCGGCACGATCAAGACAAAGAGGACCATTCAGTTCGTGGACTGGTGCCCGACCGGTTTCAAGGTGGGAATCAACTACCAGCCACCGACCGTGGTACCGGGCGGTGACTTGGCGAAGGTGCAGCGCGCCGTGTGCATGTTGTCGAACACGACCGCCATCGCGGAGGCGTGGTCGCGACTGAACCACAAGTTTGATCTAATGTACGCCAAGCGAGCTTTTGTGCACTGGTACGTCGGTGAGGGTATGGAGGAGGGAGAATTTTCAGAGGCCCGCGAGGATCTCGCCGCGCTAGAGAAAGACTACGAAGAAGTGGGCATGGACTCCGGAGAAGGCGAAGGTGAAGGCGGCGAGGAGTATTAATACTAATACATTTTTAACGATTTATTTTTAGGTTTTTTTCATTTCTTAGGTTTTAAAAAATAATTACTAGTGTTTGGAGTTTGTTAATGTAAAATATACAAGTGTACACTGCTATTTGCTTGTTTCAATTTCTGCCCTATCAATCATGTAGTAGTTGCCTGCTTTGTCAAGCAAGCATGGCCGTTTCTCCTACTGGAGTAACGGCCATGCTTGCTTGCTTGCTTGCTTGATATTTTGGCAGGCGTAAGCCAATGTTGGTGTCGATACGATCTGCGGTATAAAACGACGGTTTTAATCATAAAGTTATCGTTTTAATCGCAGTTACTGGTGCTGACCGACTGGCGAGCCAAACATCGCATTGTATAGGTAGGTTTTTCATACAATGAGAATGATCAGCTTATACCATGGAGATAGTTGCTTATACTGATTGCTTACGCCCAGCAAATCGGTAAGGCTAAGAACTCACGGAGCGATTTCACCCGCGTCCGCCACGGTTGCGGGCCCGCAGCTTCTGTAGAATGCAAATATAATGTAAAAAATTAAAGCACAACTCACGACGCGTTTTACGCCCGCGCCGCGGTGTGCGCGGTTGTTTGCGGTTCCCGCTGCACCGGCGGGCAACTAGTAGAATCGCGCTGGCCGCGGTCATACGCAGCCTCGGCGGGTGGCGCCCTCGCGCTCTGCGATCGGTTGGCGGCCGACCGCGGTGGCCGGCGGGGGGCGGGGGGTACAGAAATCCAACGCCATTTTGCACCAGTACCTTGTGGCATCGTGACATGTTTGTGCAATGTGCATGTTTAAAATTAAACAAACATTATAAAATGGATATTGAAATCGTACTACCAACCGCCTGTCTTGCGGTCATCGCCCGCCACGTCTGTGGGCGATGATCGCAACCGCGACGGCTGCGTAACCGCGCAAATAACCATTCTCGGACTTTAGAAATAAAACCGCAGTTCCACAACCGCGGCGGTCGCGGGTAAAAATCGCTCCGTGAGTATGAAGCCTTAATCAGCTGTAAAATTAAAAAATTCTTCAGAGATTCTAACTCTGAAGAATTTATTCACTACTCGGGTCGTAGGCGGAGTAACCAAACTCGGACAAAGAACTCGCTTACACTAAAATCAGATAAACAACAAATCTCATTAGGAAACATCTCAGATGAAAAATCCGCTTGTAAGCGTGTTCTTCATCTGAGGCTACATGCATCAGATTTGATAGGGCATTTATCAAAGATTTGAATAGTTTCTCTAGCAAACAGGGTGAGTGAGTTTAAATCCAGTTTCCAATAATATTCCCGGGATGGGATGTTAAGTCGGATCTCGATGGCCAAACAAAGGTTTAGCCAGTTGCAAAAAAATTAGAATTGACATCAGCGGTCTGCTGCCCACAGGGAAATCGACCTGAATTTATAAAACACAGCTACGTAGTACAGTAGTACAGTCGGCGTCGGAAACCCTGGAACAGCTAAGGGGTCATTCAAGTATAAAGTAAGGAGAATATTGTCATATTGTCATTATTAAATTTTAAATTTTAGTCGATTTTTCAGCAAAAGTAAGCGAATCTCTTACCCTCCCTGCTATGCTTACGTAAACATTGGAACATTTTCTTTAAATCTGTTCTGATTTCTTTATTGTAGTGCGTCAGGGATGTTTGCTGAGGCTGGCATCGATGACTTTTATGCAGTCGTGCGTAAAAGGATTGCATCCCTGATGCATCGGGTGCGGGGTAGTTCCAATAGTCTTCTGGCTATTGTGGCCCAGGATTTCGAGAGTGTTATCATGAGACACTGGCTGACTATGCAAAAGCCAGCAGCCATGCTCGTCTCAATTAAATAACTTTTATTTTCTTAATGTGTGTAAAATGTAATTCTATGGACTGATGTTTGTTCGAAATAAATGATTTATTATTATTATTTATTGTTATTCATGACCAGCAGTTATCAAGTTTAGAAATAAAGAATTAATATACTACTAGCTTCCACCAGCGGCTTCGCCCGCGTGATATCTTTATAAATTATAGCCTATGTTACTCACTGATAATATAGCATTCTGCTGGTGAAAGAATTTTTAAAATCGGTCCAATAGTTTTTGAGTTTATCCATTACAAACAAACAAACATACAAAAAATCAAATCTTTTCTCTTTATAATATTAGATTTAATGCACATTTAATATTTATTCAAGCTAACTAATAACATTGTTGCACATGTTCTGAATACCATTTAATGTCTGGTAAATCAGCGGGTCTACCGCGTAACTAAAATTGTAATGAACATCGACATCAGTATTAAACTTCAATACGATCGTGAGAGCCTAAACTTTGAGCTAACTTGTATTTTTTTTAACGATCATGAAGATAGCAGTCCCAACTATATGATAGGTAATTTTTTTACAAGTTAGCTCAAAGTTTAGGCTCTCACGATCGTATTGAAGTTTAATACCGATGTCGATGTTCATTACAATTTTAGTTACGCGGTAGACCCGCAGGACGTACTGATATTACGCCTATAAATTAATATGACCACGCATTTCTGATACACGATTTGTGTGACATGTTTCGTTCTTTGGACACCTTCACTGTTCCAGCGTACCTGGCGTTGACTGTACAACATAGGTATGATACGCCCCGTTTATACGAATGCACCTTTTTGCCGAGTCGTGATATTAAACATTCAAAAGTGGGTTCGCTTGCCATAACGGGTTAGTATTTGTCACTGGGTTATATCGGCATTCAAGTTATTTTAACTGTGTTTTCAGCTTTATTTAACTGCTCTCATGTATGCTTCTATGAGACATATTATTATCTTTAATTGGAACACTGCGGGTTGTTCAGAAACTTATTTGATTTTATTGTATGTGTATCTGTATGTCATCGTAGCTCCAAAACGGATGAACCGATATCAATGCAGTTTTTATTTATTGAAAGCTAATTTAATCTGGTATCATCTTAGCTATTTTTTATGAAAACCTGTTCAGCCGTTCAAAAGTTACAGCTCTTTTTCTAGTTGGAGTTGGGAGATTTTGACGGTTAGGTTGAAGATTGCTTATAAAGGCTATTTGAATCTGAATTTGAAAATTGTAACATAGTCATCATAAAGATAAGTACTGGTAAATACAGACTGCATAATAATTTAATCGTTTTCAATATTTTTCACATACAAATTTACTAATATTTTATACTTTAGGTACTGTCACAGCAACTTTTGCGTGATTGGCGAAGTATAATCCTGGTTCCACTGCATTGGATTTACCGCCATTACGTCTTCTTCGCTGGCGGCCAGTTTTGTGATGAATGATCTGAAATATTACGATTAAAATTTTTATTATAACCTTTTGTTGTCAGCATGAGCTATCATATTAGCTAGTCAGTATTGCTGGTATCGATGTTAAGGTGATACCGTGCGCCAGACGACTCAGAATTCGTCACTCGTGGCTATTTTTAATGTACCTATGTGTGTCGTGTTATTGCAGAAATAAATTATTTTTCTTACTTTCTTTCTTTCTTTGAACCCATTTGGTACCGCCATGCCGACAGAACAATTTTTTGCTAAACTTTGTTTTCTCTGTCTGTGTATTGTATTGTCTAGTCTCATATGTACGAATATAGTGCCACAAACTTATCTGACCCGGTGACCAAAATTGGAACTAACGTCGCTACGGAACAAAAATGCCTTCAAAATGTATTTTTTGTAGAGATAACATTGGTAAAAGCGACGGCAGCGACGCCTTTACCTGGTCAGATAAGCTTGTGGCACTGTAAATCTGTTTTCATACTTCTTTTTTTTAGATTGGAATGCCTTATGTTCTAGGAATTTCAGTTCAATCTTTAAGAAGATGAATAGTAGTGAATGAAATGACAGTGTCCCTGCTGTACCGAGCACATATTGTACAATGTACAAATAATGGTACATAACCCGCAATGCCCGCCTGCTTACAATTCCGCGCGTGTTCGCGATCCTATCTCTATTGAAGAGAAGCAATCAATGCACGCTTCAACTTCTTTCAAGTCATATTATGATAAGTTTCGTCGCAGCGTGCTCCATATAAGCGAAAGGTTGATCCTATTTTGAATATAAATCAATTAAAGTCAATAAAACTTTCTAAACACGATCTCTGTTCGTGGTTTGTCAGATTCCCGTTAAAATAATTATAATGTATCAAGTTACACTCGCTTAAAGATATGTAATTTTCGATCATAAAGCCCGTCACACACGTAGCTATAATATATATTAATATACTGTGCTATATATTACATTATAGCAAGCCCCCATACGTGGTAGCTATACTATAACATATTTTGATGACGTAATAGAAATATATATTATAGCTACGTCTGAGGTCGCTCGAAGATTACTATGCAAAATATATCGTAATATGTCTTGCTATAATATATATTATAGCTACGTGTGTGATGGGCTTAATAGCCCTAAGTCCATCCTAATGTTTTAAGACAATAAAGACAGAAATCTAAATAAAATCTAAACAAAGTAATATAAAAAAAAAGATTTGATTTTTGTATGTTTATTTGTAATGGATAAACACAAAAACTACAGACCGATTTTAAAAATTCTTTCACCAGCTGATTGCTTTAATATTACTGAATAACATAGGCTATAGTTTATAAAGATATCACGCGGGCGAAGCCGCTGGCGAAATCTAGTAAGGTAATATTTAGATTTCTGTGACAATAAATCTATTTAGAACTATTTGAAATAAAATATTATAGTTTTAAAAAAAACTATAGAACACGCTTTTGTCTTCCAAACTGAACGTGTATGCGAAATTTCAGCTCAATCGGAAAGCGGGAAGTGGGTCAAATTTAACTTCCAAGATTTTCTTACATAGTTAGTTACAGGTGAAGCTAATAAAAGCGTGTTAAAAACACAGATAACTATAGAAACATTAATGAATATCCTGTTTAAAAAGTTTATCCATATATCTACCATCACATTACGAAATATAAAAACTACATGCGGAGATGTTGTTATGAGTGCTATAGAAAGAAAGAAAAAGAAAGAAAACGTTTTTATTTCTACGCCCAGTATGACCCACAAAAACTTAATCACTTAATACCCACCTCACACCCACCATCTCACATTCACCATCACACCCATTCATTGAATTCATTTCGGTCTATCTCACCTCACAATGAATTTTCAAAAATCCTTTCTTATTCTTTGCTTACGATACAAAAAATACAAAAAATAATAATTTTAATTATTATTATATGTACCTATATTTTTTTTTTGTTTTTATATATTTTTTTTTATATATATAATTTCGTGACTCTAGCTTTAGTAGTTTCGGCTCTTTTCTCTTTATAATATTACTTGTATTATTTAAATTGGTTGTTAAATATATGAGATATTTTAATTTTAAGTCCATTTTAGATGTAACTATGCAATTATAATTTATCGAGTCAAAATAGGTGAAACATGTTTTGGAATCAACAAACTTTTTAGAAATGGGGTGAAAATCAAATGTATTTTTTTTTTAATATTTTGTAGTGTGTATAGGAATTAATTGCAAATAATTAGGTAGGTACATATTTATTTACTGGGTAAATAGATAATGTGACGAAGTTAAGTAAGATTTTTAAATGGCAAAATGTAAAAGTGTTTGGATATAATGCATATAATGCATGCGTAATGCAAATAAATATGTACCTAATTATTTGCAATTAATTAATAAATGTTTATGCAATGTTTTTTTTTTTCGTCCATTTTTTAACATTACACATCTTGTAAGTTTGTAACTCACATAATTAAGTAAACTTGCATAATCATAAATATTATAATCTTAATTTCTACACTCCTAAACTAAACACGTGAAAAAAATAATGAACATGTTCTCAACTCATATTCTCATATTCTTCGCCGAGGCCTTATATATACTCCTGTTTACCTAAAAACTTACTATTTATTTCTAGAAATAAATAATGACTTTGCTGTACCTTCTTATCCACCGAACTGTCATAGTGACCACAAAGTACATATGAACCATTATCTTAGCCAGAATCGTGAGGAGAACAATGAAATTTGCAATTAAGAAGCATAGAAGAATTATGAAGTCTTTTAATGTGTTGCTGAAGTAGTTGCCATGTTTGAGATATCCTCTGAACGGACAGTACCTTGAAAAAAACAAATAGAAATATAATAATATAAATATTTATATGTGGAAGCTTTTTATTAGCAACTCATTTTACATATTGTATCTACTGTTTAATAAAGTTTATTAGTCTGTAAGCTTTCCAAAGAATAAATAAAAAAAATCAAAATTGCCTAAATCCACTAATAATGCTCATTGGTAGGGCTGCCATACGCCCGGGTTTTCTCGGATTTGTCCTAATTTGGGAGGGCGTCCGGGGGGTTCAGGAAAAGTGTCCGGGAGAAAGCCGGACGCCCGTCACGTTGGCATTTTAAAACTGTTGTTACAAAAAGCAGTGGCGTGCACTCCATAAAGACAAAAAGACTAAGTATTAAGTAATACAAACGTTATTATGTCTGTAATATCAGTTAATTTAAGTCTTAGGGTGAGGTGGCCAATCACAAACATAACTTAACTTAACAATACAACACTAGGTTGTTTTTGCCTACCTGTAAGAAATGTCTATACACGCCACTGCACGCCACTGCAGACACAGAAAAACTTCTAGAAATTATGTCATGACGATAATTTTATGCTTAGTTGTAGGTATTAATGTTAATTACCAATATGCTTTATCTCATAGTTGTTAATAGATTATTTTATTATATTAATTTCATTTTAAATGTTAATGTCCCAATTTATTTCATTGAAATGTAAAGTGATGCCCCGAAACACAGGTTTGAATAAATCTTTACGGGCGGGTCGCTACCTAACATTTATATTCCGACTACTACTGTTCACTAAATGTACCCTTTTTTGTATACGTTTTTATTAAATAAATTTTTATTTTTATTATTTTTTATTACTGCCGATAAGGTAACACAATGCTAACCTCAAATTATATCCAGCACATGTTTCGTAAGCCTTTTCGAGTATTCTCACAATGATGTTGGGTTTGCCCTTATCTTTGAGGGCCAGAAGACGACAGAGGCTGTTGCTATGAGTCAACAACACAACATTACCAGATTCATCGCCACGATAACTTGTAGGAACGACTTTGCATTTACATTTGTCCACTCTGAACCCAGCGCACTTGCATGGCGTTCTACGTAAGTCCAACATGATTTCAGATTGCAATTTTCATATCTATAATGTACTGGTCTTCGTTTCTTCCTATTGTAGATCTATAATATATGACGTGTTCATGGATTTGTTCATAGCATCGTCAATTGCATGAACAAATCCAGTGAAATCAACTTGACTTGACTCGTAGCGACTCGTAGACTTGACTTGATAGAAGTTTGGACGTCAGGATGATTGATTGGAAATAAAGAAAAAGTAAAATTTATAATAATTGGTGTCTATTCTTTAATTTTGTAAGAAGTTCGAAAATTGTAGTAGTTGATGTTCTTATCTATGTTTGCCAGCAGTCTCTTCATCTGAGAAGATCCATAGAAGATCTGAGATGTTTGCTCTAAAGTTTGCTCAGATAAAAACCATTTTGTCTAAAGATTCTTCTCTTAGAGCATTTAAATCGTAAACTTATTATACGGTATAATATGTTTATGATTTAAATACTCAAAGTAGAACATTGATGTTTATTGGTTATTCCATAAACATTTATACCACTAGTATATTACGTTTAAGGGTAAGGAGGTAAGGAGCCACTTATAAGCCAGTGGGTGAACAGAGAGGATTTTTTACCCGACTACGGAGAGGTTTATATGTTTAACCGGTATTTAGTCATTGGGGTGAACCAATGGAATGATCATGTGGAGGAACGAGGTATGGTGTTTCTCAATGGAAAAGGGAGTATCTTCGAGGTAAAGTTTTTCCTGGCGGTTGATGTGGGGGTCGGGTATCGGGCTATTTGCCGTGAACATTTTTAATAGTGCGATGTAGGATCTGAGTTGCCGCTATATTCTGATAGGCGGCGCTGACGTAGTCTATTGATTGCCATGTTGTTAATAGCTATTTTATGATGCACTAGATGTCGCTACACTCGTATTGTTGAATCAACGCGTGGAAGCACCGTCATGACCAGCAATTTTTACCGTGGTATTTTTTATTTTCATAATCGAATGTTTTGTCTCATGTCTTGCCCGCATGTTGAGTACTTACCGCATGAGACAAAACATTTATTTACATAAAAATGTGATATCACGTGATAGCACTTCTAAGCCCAATCTGTTTGTGCCTAAATCATCGCATTGCCCTGCGCTCACCGCTGCGAATAGCCGGATTTCATGGCAATTCGATACCATACTTGACTGTTATCAGAGACTAAATACCAAGAAGAATGGCGTGCATAGGAGGAGTTCTGCGTTACAGCCAGCATTGGGTACATAAAGAGAGAGGATTAGAATAGAATAGAATAGATTTTTATTTCATGTAAACCAAATACAGGCACTTATGAAATGTCGAGACTCTAGGTGCACGGTTCCAAATAGTAGAACCTATGGAGAAGAACCGGCAAGAAACTCCATGGTAACTCTTTTCAAATAAATAATATAGATTACAATATGTATCAGTACGATGTTGTGGTAAGAACTGCGAGAATAATGCAATTCAATGCGAATACAAATAAGACTGGGATAATAATGAATGATCAATGAGATTCTGTAGCCGTTGGCATAAAGGCTGAGAAAGAAGAAGAAGAGGACAGAAATAGAATACTTCTACCACGTAACAGAAATGGTAATGAACTTCGTCTCTGGTAAAACTTCAATACGATCGTAAGAGACTAAACTTAGAGTTATCTTGTAAAAAATTACAATTACAAGGTAGCTCGAAGTTTAGCCCATCAGTCTCTGGTAAATAAACTTCAATACGAATATTAAAGTTTATCACCAGTTACCGGAGTCAATTTTCACTAGTAGACCCGCTGGGACCGATTTAGATTAAGCGGGTTCTTCACACAGACTAAAGAATCCTCTGGTTCTTCATCTGAGGTTAGTGTGAACCGTTGAACTCACTTTTGTCCTTGACATATGGTGTCAGGAATTTTACGCTCTTCGTTCTTCCATAGTTTTTCCATCATGGAAAAAACTACTTTGAAACATAAAGTTATTACCACTAGTAATAACTTTATGCTTTGAAAGCTCCATCCCTTATAACAATAACCTAAGTTTCACCATAATCGGATGAATGGTATTCTATAAGAACGCATAGAACAAGCAAACACACATAGATTTTTATATATTAAATATTCCTATAGACTAGTGATTACATTTGATAAGGCCTGCTGCTTTGTATGGATCGGAATGTTGGATCACGTAAAGGACAGATGAAGGGCAGTTGCATGCATCGGCACCAGTTACAGAAAAGCTGCAAAGTAACCGATTGTTGTGGTATGGTCATGTAATGCGAAGAGATGAGTATCATGTTATAAGAAGAGTTGTAAGTATAAATGTTGATGGTTATCAGAGAAGAGGCAGACCCAGACAAAAAGAAAAAATGGATGGACTGTGTGAAACATGACATGAATGTGAAGAAAATGAATCCGGAAATGACGTCTGATAAAGATGAATGGCAGAAAAAGACATACCTATTGCACCGACCCCAAATAAAATGGGATAAGGGCAGGAGAATGATGTATGATTATTATAATGATGGTGGCCACAGACCAGACATATGAGAGAGTTGATAGTGGCCCAAAAAAAGAGGATTCTTTAGTCATTGGTGGCCATAGATGGTGGCCCATTTTAGGCCGTAGACAATGTGTTTACCCCTCAGCAGGCCGGTAAAGTTTAAGAACTATTTTGAGATAATAACATTTTAAAAGATTTCCTTGTGTTCTATATTATGTCTATCAGTGTCATTTGTGACGTACACATAAGAAAAAATATGGCTTAACAAATTTGTGAAAAATATATTAAAACAGCATAATAATCTACAAAAAAATATGTAATGCATCAGACAATAATAACTACTCGCAAATGAATCTTTAAATCTACAAAAAATATTATCAGGTCATGAAAGGTATGTGATCGCATGAATAATGTTATACCTAAATGTGAATTTGTGAAAATATTTGTATGTTTGTTATTGATCACGCATAAAAGGTTGGATATACTGGGTTGTTCATATCTGCCGCATGCTCCGGGAGCTATGGCGAAAAACAACCGCACAGTGGACTCCAAACAGCAGGAAATGGCATCGCGGCAGGCCCAGATGACTCCTAAATAAAGTATTGGCCCCTAACAGCAGCAGACAGGGAAAAGTGGAAAGAGGAGAGGGAGGCCCTTGTCTTGCAGTGGGACACCGTAGGCTGATAATAATAATAATCAACGGCTGAACGAATTAATATCAAATTTGGCATACAAATAAACTGTCCTCAATTAATATATAGGGTACTTTTAATGGGGTATTTGAAGTAGTTTGCCTACGGTGCGATTGAAACCGTGGACAAAAGCTAGTTTAATATCAAAACATAGTTACTATAATACTGAGCTACTCAGATTCTTCAAAACTGTGATATTGCTGCTTGCCGTGGTTAGGAGTGATCGCAAACATATCCCTTCGTTCTTTTCAAATATATTTTTTCCATGTCATGAATTTCATAGATTACCTTCGCCCTGGGTAAGGCCTGGCTGGTTATGCTGCCTTCTTACCGGCTGCTAAATCAGCACAGTGTTCCGCAAATCACGCGTGGCTGGGGACGCAAGATTCACTCGCAAATGCCATGTGCTCCCAACAAGCCTCCGCCACTTAAATTGACAGACTTCGTCCCCCTGTGCGGCCTAAATGCCGCACATCCTCTAGAGTAAAACAGATGAAATTGGATATTGCTTGCAAATACATCGATGTAAATTTTACCTAATTAGTTAATCTAAGGAGAGTTGAGAAGTAACCGTTTGTCGTGGTATGGACATGTGATGAGAAGAGATGAAAATCATGTAACGAGAAGTGTTTTTGTAACGAGAAGTGTTTTAAGTATGTATGTGGATGGATGTAAGAGAAGAGGCAGACCCAAGAAAAGATGGATGGATTGTGTGAAATTTGACATGGATTATAAGAACGTAAACTCTGAGATGACGTCTAATAGAGATGAATGGAAGAAAAAGACATATTGCGCCGACCTCAAATAAAATGGGATAAGGGCAGGAGAATGATGAATGAATGACAGTTAATCTAAGGAGGTTGCTACGAGGTTTTCTATTTATCTTGTAGTTTTTGAACTTCAATGGTATTTTCTAATAATTATAACCTAAATATTTTTACAGCATATGTCAATAACAAGAGATCAAAATTCATGGAGATATTATTAAAAATGAACCGGTAACTAACAAAAAAATGCCATAGCTTCTAGGTATGGCATTGTGAAGTAAGAGCGCAGCACTATCCTCGAGAAAAATAAAAAGTTAATAATATTTTTTTTGTCGGTGCTTAACGCTGTTGATAATCACAAGATGAAAGACATAGAAAACAAGTATAACCAACTACAGTATGAATCAACTTATTTCAACCAGGAAGAAAGCCCATGCAATGGTACAGAAAATGTCAGTATACTTGTTCATAAGAAAAAAGTGAAGAATCGAAAAAAATACTATACCTTAAAATATGGTCAACAGTCAGCAGTTCCTTTCCGATTATCACGTTACGGCCCTACCAAAAGGCGACAACTCCTCACTAAACATTCAAGTATGCCTGAAATAAATAAACGTACAAAACTAGTTAAGCAACGCACTAGAAGCTCTGATGCTATTTTAAAGAAAAAAAATTACTATTTTAATTCCAAATTCATTGTTAACCGAGTTTCAGAATACCAGTTTAGCGAATACTTGAGCCCTTTCAACTATCCCACCCAGAAAAAATGGAAAGTCTACCGATGCCAGATATCCTCACAGGAGGACAGCTGCTGCTGTTCGTGCAATTCTGATGCAATGTTTGAAGTAATGAAAAGTCTCTACGACTGTTACAAAAAGAAAAATTGCGATAATTGCAATTGTATTCTTTGCGGACATTTACCACGGGAAGAAAGGCGTATAGGGGAAGTTAAGAAATCCTTAGCTTCCGTTGGACTCGCTGGCAGCACAAAAGAAAGAAAACAAAAAATTAAAGAAGCCGAAAAAGCCTTAGAAGGGAAAACAATAGCAGAAAAAGAAAAGATTTTGAAAGAATTGGTCAAATCTAGACAACCTCTGCCACCGAGTAAAACAGCATCGGAGAAAGCTTTAATCCAGAAAGTTAGAACTGAACTTGGACTACCACCAGAGCCTAAAACTGCAGAAGAAAAATCAAGAATGAGAAAAGCCGAAGCGGCTGGTGTGATCACTCCTTTAGAAGGAAAAACTACAGCGCAGAAAGAAAAGATCCTGAAAGCACAAGCTCAACTAGGTATTCCTCTTCCAGAAGGAAGAACAGCATCAGAAAAAGCACTAATTCATAAAATAAAAACCGCTGAAGGAATACCAGAAGGCATAACATCAGAAAAATTACGAAAAGCAAAAGCAGCAGGTCTAATAACACCTCTTGAAGGTAAATCTCCAGAACAAAGAGAAAAAATACTAAAAGGGCTAGCAATGCATGGTCTTCCTCTGCCCGAAGGTCAAACAGTTTCAGAAAAAAAGATAATAGAAAAAGTCCGAATTGATCTAGGTTTACCCCCTGAGCCTAAAACTCTATCTATGAGGGAAAAGTACGCAAAGGCTGCTAATGCCGGTTTAATGCAACCACTAGAAGGTAAATCAGCTAAAGAGAAAGAGAAGATTTTACAGGGGCTGGCCGATATGGGAATACCGCTACCTGAAGGACGTACAGCGTCGGAAAAAGCTCTTATAGCTAAAGTGAAAGCAAGAGCTCCTTTAGAAATAATGGCACCGTCAGAAAAACTAAGAAGAGCTAAAGCAGCAGGTTTACTAACGCCTCTGGAAGGAAAAACACCAGAACAAAAAGAAAAGATATTAAAAGGCCTCGCAATGCAAGGTCTTCCTCTTCCAGAGACCAAGACAGCATCTGACAAAAAAATTGCTGAAAAAGTTCGTCATGACCTTGGTTTACCGCCTGAACCTAAAACTTCATCTATGAGGGAGAAATATAACCAGGCAGCTAAAGCTGGATTATTACAGCCACTTGAGGGCAAATCTGCTGCAGAAAAAGAAAAGATATTACAAGGCTTACATGATATGGGTATACCACTGCCTGAAGGTCGAACTGCATCAGAGAAATCCCTTATAGCTAAAGTGAAGGCAGGTCGTGTGCCATCTCTTTTGACGCCATCTGAGAAAGTACGGAAAGCAAAAGCAGTGGGACTTATAACCCCTCTTGAGGGTAAAACACCGGAAGAAAAAGAAAAAATATTGAGAGGACTAGCAATGCATGGTATTGCTCTCCCTGAAGGGAAAACTGCTTCAGAAAGAAAGCTTATAGATAAGGTACGCGCTGATGTTGGCTTACCACCTGAACCAAAAACTGCGTCTATGAGAAGTAAGTATGCCAAAGCTGCTGATGCTGGATTACTTCAACCACTAGAAGGGAAATCGTCAAAAGAAAAAGAAAAAATTCTACAAGGCTTACATGATATGGGTATACCATTGCCTGAAGGAAGAACATCGTCAGAAAAAGCCATCATAGCTAAAGTTAAGGCAGGACCTCGTGCACCTACGTTACTAGCACCATCAGAAAAAATGCGAAAGGCCAAAGCAGCAGGATTAATAACTCCTCTTGAGGGTAAAACTTCGGAAGAAAAAGAAAAGATATTGAAAGGGCTAGCAATGCATGGTGTTCCTCTTCCTGAAGGAAAAACTGCTTCAGAAAGAAAGCTAATAGAAAAAGTTCGTGCTGATGTTGGTCTACCACCTGAACCAAAAACTGCGTCTATGAGAGATAAATACACCAGAGCTGCGGATGTTGGATTAATGCAACCACTGGAAGGCAAATCGCCAAAGGAAAAAGAAAGAATATTACGAGGCCTACACGATATGGGCATTCCATTACCTGAAGGGCGAACAGCATCCGAGAAATCTCTTATAGCTAAAGTGAAAGCAGGAATTCGTGTGCCATCAGAGGTAGCACCGTCGGAGAAAATGAGAAAAGCTAAAGCAGCGGGACTAATTACCCCTCTTGAGGGTAAAACACCAGAAGAAAAAGAAAAAATATTGAGAGGACTAGCAATGCATGGTATTGCTCTCCCTGAAGGGAAAACGGCTTCAGAAAGAAAGCTTATAGATAAGGTCCGCGCTGATGTTGGTTTACCACCTGAACCAAAAACTGCGTCTATGAGAAGTAAGTATGCCAAAGCTGCTGATGCTGGATTACTTCAACCACTAGAAGGGAAATCGTCAAAAGAAAAAGAAAAAATTCTACAAGGCTTACATGATATGGGTATACCATTGCCTGAAGGAAGGACCAAATCAGAAAAAGCCATCATAGCTAAAGTTAAGGCAGGACCTCGCGCACCTACGTTACTAGCACCATCAGAAAAAATGCGAAAGGCCAAAGCAGCAGGATTAATAACTCCGCTTGAGGGTAAAACACCGGAAGAAAAAGAAAAGATATTGAAAGGACTGGCAATGCATGGTGTTCCTCTTCCTGAAGGAAAAACTGCTTCAGAAAGAAAGCTAATAGAAAAGGTTCGCGCAGATGTTGGTCTACCTCCTGAACCAAAAACCGCGTCAATGAGAAGTAAATACAACAAAGCTGCCGATGTTGGATTAATGCAACCATTGGAAGGCAAATCGCCAAAGGAAAAAGAAAGAATATTACGAGGCCTACACGATATGGGCATTCCATTACCTGAAGGGCGAACAGCTTCCGAGAAATCTCTTATAGCTAAAGTGAAAGCAGGAATTCGTGTGCCATCAGAGGTAGCACCGTCGGAGAAAATGAGAAAAGCTAAAGCAGCGGGATTAATTACCCCTCTTGAGGGTAAAACACCAGAAGAAAAAGAAAAAATATTGAGAGGACTAGCAATGCATGGTATTGCTCTCCCTGAAGGGAAAACGGCTTCAGAAAAAAAGCTTATAGATAAGGTCCGCGCTGATGTTGGTTTACCACCTGAACCAAAAACTGCGTCTATGAGAAGTAAGTATGCCAAAGCTGCTGATGCTGGATTACTTCAACCACTAGAAGGGAAATCGTCAAAAGAAAAAGAAAAAATTCTACAAGGCTTACATGATATGGGTATACCATTGCCTGAAGGAAGGACCAAATCAGAAAAAGCCATCATAGCTAAAGTAAGGGCAGGACCTCGCGCACCTACGTTACTAGCACCATCAGAAAAAATGCGAAAGGCCAAAGCAGCGGGACTTATAACTCCACTTGAAGGTAAAACACCGGAAGAAAAAGAAAAGATATTGAAAGGACTAGCAATGCATGGTGTTCCTCTTCCTGAAGGAAAAACTGCTTCAGAAAGAAAGCTAATAGAAAAGGTTCGCGCAGATGTTGGTCTACCTCCTGAACCAAAAACCGCGTCAATGAGAGATAAATACACCAAAGCTGCAGATGTTGGATTAATGCAACCACTGGAAGGCAAATCGCCAAAGGAAAAAGAAAGAATATTACGAGGCCTACACGATATGGGCATTCCATTACCTGAAGGGCGAACAGCTTCCGAGAAATCTCTTATAGCTAAAGTTAAAGCAGGAATTCGTGTGCCATCAGAGGTAGCACCGTCGGAGAAAATGAGAAAAGCTAAAGCAGCGGGACTAATTACCCCTCTTGAGGGTAAAACACCAGAAGAAAAAGAAAAAATATTGAGAGGACTAGCAATGCATGGTATTGCTCTCCCTGAAGGGAAAACGGCTTCAGAAAGAAAGCTTATAGATAAGGTCCGCGCTGATGTCGGTTTACCACCTGAACCAAAAACTGCGTCTATGAGAAGTAAGTATGCCAAAGCTGCTGATGCTGGATTACTTCAACCACTAGAAGGGAAATCGTCAAAAGAAAAAGAAAAAATTCTACAAGGCTTACATGATATGGGTATACCATTGCCTGAAGGAAGGACCAAATCAGAAAAAGCTATCATAGCTAAAGTTAAGGCAGGACCTCGCGCACCTACGTTACTAGCACCATCAGAAAAAATGCGAAAGGCCAAAGCAGCAGGATTAATAACTCCGCTTGAGGGTAAAACACCGGAAGAAAAAGAAAAAATATTGAAAGGACTAGCAATGCATGGTGTTCCTCTTCCTGAAGGAAAAACTGCTTCAGAAAGAAAGCTAATAGAAAAGGTTCGCGCTGATGTTGGTCTACCTCCTGAACCAAAAACCGCGTCAATGAGAGATAAATACAACAAAGCTGCTGATGTTGGATTAATGCAACCACTGGAAGGCAAATCGCCAAAGGAAAAAGAAAGAATATTACGAGGCCTACACGATATGGGCATTCCATTACCTGAAGGGCGAACAGCATCCGAGAAATCTCTTATAGCTAAAGTTAAAGCAGGAATTCGTGTGCCATCAGAGGTAGCACCGTCGGAGAAAATGAGAAAAGCTAAAGCAGCGGGATTAATTACCCCTCTTGAGGGTAAAACACCAGAAGAAAAAGAAAAAATATTGAGAGGACTAGCAATGCATGGTATTGCTCTCCCTGAAGGGAAAACTGCTTCAGAAAGAAAGCTAATAAATAAGGTACGCGCTGATGTTGGTTTACCACCTGAACCAAAAACTGCATCTATGAAAAGTAAGTATGCCAGAGCTGCTGATGCTGGATTACTACAGCCACTAGAAGGAAAATCGTCAAAAGAAAAGGAAAAAATTTTACAAGGCTTACACGATATGGGCATACCGTTGCCTGAAGGAAGGACATCGTCAGAAAAAGCCATCATAGCTAAAGTTAAGGCAGGACCTCGCGCACCTACGTTACTAGCACCATCAGAAAAAATGCGAAAGGCCAAAGCAGCGGGACTTATAACTCCTCTTGAAGGTAAAACACCGGAAGAAAAAGAAAAGATATTGAAAGGACTAGCAATGCATGGTGTTCCTCTTCCTGAAGGAAAAACTGCTTCAGAAAGAAAGCTCATAGAAAAGGTTCGCGCTGATGTTGGTCTACCACCTGAACCAAAAACCGCATCTATGAGAGATAAGTACACCAGAGCTGCCGACGTTGGATTAATGCAACCACTGGAAGGCAAATCGCCAAAGGAAAAAGAAAGAATATTACGAGGCCTACACGATATGGGCATTCCATTACCTGAAGGGCGAACAGCTTCCGAGAAATCTCTTATAGCTAAAGTGAAAGCAGGAATTCGTGTGCCATCAGAGGTAGCACCGTCGGAGAAAATGAGAAAAGCTAAAGCAGCGGGACTAATTACCCCTCTTGAGGGTAAAACACCAGAAGAAAAAGAAAAAATATTGAGAGGACTAGCAATGCATGGTATTGCTCTCCCTGAAGGGAAAACGGCTTCAGAAAGAAAGCTTATAGATAAGGTCCGCGCTGATGTTGGTTTACCACCTGAACCAAAAACTGCGTCTATGAGAAGTAAGTATGCCAAAGCTGCTGATGCTGGATTACTTCAACCATTAGAAGGGAAATCGTCAAAAGAAAAAGAAAAAATTCTACAAGGCTTACATGATATGGGTATACCATTGCCTGAAGGAAGGACCAAATCAGAAAAAGCCATCATAGCTAAAGTTAGGGCAGGACCTCGCGCACCTACGTTACTAGCACCATCAGAAAAAATGCGAAAGGCCAAAGCAGCGGGACTTATAACTCCTCTTGAAGGTAAAACACCGGAAGAAAAAGAAAAGATATTGAAAGGACTAGCAATGCATGGTGTTCCTCTTCCTGAAGGAAAAACTGCTTCAGAAAGAAAGCTCATAGAAAAGGTTCGCGCTGATGTTGGTCTACCACCTGAACCAAAAACCGCATCTATGAGAGATAAATACACCAAAGCTGCCGACGTTGGATTAATGCAACCACTGGAAGGCAAATCGCCAAAGGAAAAAGAAAGAATATTACGAGGCCTACACGATATGGGCATTCCATTACCTGAAGGGCGAACAGCTTCCGAGAAATCTCTTATAGCTAAAGTGAAAGCAGGAATTCGTGTGCCATCAGAGGTATCACCGTCGGAGAAAATGAGAAAAGTTAAGGCAGCGGGATTACTTACACCACTAGCAGGAAAACCTCCCGCTCAACGAGAAAAAATATTACGAGGACTAGCAATGCACGGAGTTACCCTCCCTGAAGGCAAAACTGCTTCAGAAAAAATGCTTATTGATAAGGTACGACTTGACCTCGGTCTTCCGCCTGAACCTAAAACAGCATCTATGAAAGAAAAGTATGCCAAAGCTGCTGATGCTGGATTACTACAGCCACTGGAAGGCAAATCGCCAAAGGAAAAAGAAAGAATATTACAAGGCCTACACGATATGGGCATTCCACTTCCTGAAGGAAGAACAGCATCAGAGAAATCTCTTATAGCTAAAGTAAAAGCAAAAGCACGTGCACCTTCAGTGCTCACACCATCAGAAAAATTACGAAAAGCAAAAGCTGCAGGGCTACTGACACCTTTAGAAGGAAAATCAGTGGCACAAAAAGAAAAAATTTTGAAAGGACTAGCCATGCAAGGTCTCCCTCTTCCTGAAGGCAAAACCGCTTCTGAAAGGAAATTGATTGATAAGGTTCGCGCTGATGTTGGTTTACCCCCTGAACCAAAAACTACATCTATGAGAGATAAATACACCAAAGCTGCCAATGCGGGATTAATGCAACCACTTGAAGGCAAATCATCAAAAGAAAAAGAAAAAATATTACAAGGTTTACACGACATGGGAATACCACTGCCCGAAGGCCGAACGGTATCAGAGAAAGCTTTAATAGCTAAAGTGAAGGCAAGGCCTCGTGAGCCTTCGATCCGCATACCATCTGAAAAATTGCGAAAAGCACAAGCTGCAGGATTATTGACACCTCTCGAGGGTAAAACTCCTGCGCAACAAGAAAAAATATTACGAGGTCTAGCAATGCATGGTATTCCTCTCCCAGAAGGCAAAACATCATCAGAGAAAAAGCTTATTGATAAAGTAAGAGCTGATCTTGGTATACCGCCCACACCAAAAACAGCTGCAGAAAAAGAGAAATATAATAAAGCTGTAGCAGCAGGTCTAATAACACCTCTTGAAGGCAAATCACCATCAGAAAAAGAAAGGATATTACAAGGGCAATATGATTTAGGCTTACCGCTACCAGAAGGTCGAACATCGTCTGAAAAAGCTTTGATACGACAAATAAAAGCAGGTGAACGAAGGAAAACTCGAGCTGTTGGTGTGGGTCCACCTGCTCTGCCTCCCGACCAAAGGCGAAAACTAGACGAAAAAACTGCAAAAGTAATAAAAGAAGGCAAAGGTCCCGTTGATGAGTGTATATGCGGTCTTTTGACGCCAGAGTCTGAAAGGGAACCTCCACCTGTACCCAAAGCCATTTCAAGAGTAGCTGGGATTACATCGGAAAAACTAAAAATGGCAAAAGCTGCTGGTCTCTTAACGCCTTTGGAAGGAAAAACACCTGAACAAAAAGAGAAAATAATTAGAGGATTAGTAAAGCAAGGACTCCCATTACCTGAAGGTAAAACAGCTTCTGAAAGCAAAATAATAGAAAAGGTTCGAGCAGACTTAGGATTGCCTCCCGAACCAAAAACCACTTCAATGAAAGACAAATATGCTAGAGCACAAGCAGCTGGTCTTATAACGCCCTTGGAAGGCAAATCAGCATCGCAAAAAGAAAAAATTCTAAGAGGTCAAGCAGAAATGGGATTAGCGCTACCTGAAGGTAGAACGTCCTCTGAAAAAGCAATTATTGCTAAAATTAAAGCCACTGCAGCCCCATCAGTGACAACAGAGAAATTAAGGAAAGCCAAAGCGGCTGGGTTATTAACTCCTCTTGAAGGTAAAACCCCCGAACAGAAAGAAACAATCTTAAAAGGTTTAGTTAAGGCTGGACTACCTTTACCTGAAGGGAGAACTGCATCAGAAAAAATGTTGATAAAGAAAATAAAAGCTGAATCAGGTATAGCCGAAATAACCCCATCAGAAAAAGTAAAAAGAGCTAAAACAGCTGGTTTATTAACGCCTTTAGAAGGTAAAACACTTTCACAAAAAGAAAAAATACTGAGAGGTAGAGCAGCGGCAGGCTTACCATTACCAGTAGGAAGATCACCATCTGAAAGAGCTTTAATACAGAAAATTAAAGATGACACTGGCTATGTGACACCTTCGCCATCGGAGAGGATGAGGAAAGCAAAAGCTGCGGGTCTGCTTACTCCTTTAGAAGGTAAAACTCCGACAATGAAAGAAAAGATTCTCCGAGATAGGTTGGCTGCAGGAGTACCAATCACGGAAGGAAAAACACCATCTGAAAAGGAAATAATAAGAAGAATCACCGCGGGACCAGCCCCTACAGTAAGGAGACCTTCAGAGAGATTGAGACAAGCAAAAGCCGCTGGAGTTTTAACTCCACTAGAAGGCAAAACACCAGAACAGAAAGAAAAAATTATTAGAGGATTAGTCAGAGCCGGCGTCCCATTGCCAGAACCAAAGACAGCGTCAGAAAGGGATTTGATGGATAAAATCCGACAAGATGTTGGACTTCCACCTGAGCCAAAGACGGCTTCTCTGAAAGAAAAATACAAAAAAGCTCAGGCTGCTGGAATTATAACACCGCTTGAAGGTAAAACCCCAGCAGAAAAAGAAAAAATATTAAAAAAGTTGCACGATGCTGGAATACCTCTTCCTGAAGGCAGAACACCTTCAGAAAAGTCAATGGTAAAAAGAATAAAGGCGTCTGAACGTAAGATACCATCAGAAAAAATAAGAGCAGCTAAAGCCGCTGGGCTTTTAACACCACTAGATGGAAAATCAGCTGCACAAAAGGAGAAAATCTTAAGAGGATTAGCGAAATCGGGCATGCCGTTACCGGAAGGTAAAACGGCATCCGAAAAAGAATTGATAAAAAAAGTTAGAACCGACATGGGATTACCACCAGAACCATCAACGCCTTCTTTAAAAGAAAAGATGCGGAAAGCACATGCTGCCGGAATAATAACACCATTGGAAGGAAAAACGTCAGCACAAAAAGAAAAAATTTTGAAGGGTTTAGCTGAAGCAGGAGTACCTCTACCAGAGGGAAGAACTGCATCGGAAAAAGCATTAATAAGTAAAGTAAAAGCTGAAACTAGAGTGCCGTCAAAAATCACGTCTGAAAAGTTACGAAAAGCAAAGGCTGCTGGATTATTAACTCCATTGAAAGGAAAAACACCAGCAGAGAAAGAAAAAATAATGAGAGGTTTACTCGAACAAGGATTACCACTTCCTGAAGCCCAAACAGCATCAGATAAAAAGATAGCCGAAAAAATACGCAAAGAAGTTGGTCTTCCACCTGAACCTAAGACTTCAACTGAAAGAGACAAAATGCGTAAAGCTCAAGCTGCCGGTATAATAACGCCACTCGAAGGTAAAACACCATCACAGAAGGAACACATTTTGAGAAAATTGGCTGAGGCTGGAGTACCGTTGCCAGAAGGCAGAACTGTTTCCGAAAAAGATATAATAAAGAAGATTCAAGCAGAAGTAAGGCCTCCATCAGAACCACCTTCTAAACGCAGGTTGGGTCCGCCCCCATTACCACCTGAAGAACGGAAGAAATTAGATATAAAGACTGCTAAAGTGATGAAAGAAGGTAAGGGTCCCAGTGATGAATGTATTTGTGGACTTTTAACACCTGAATCAGAAAGAGAAGCACCAAAAAAGGCACCTACTAGAATACCGTCTGAAAAACTGAGAAAAGCTAAAGCGGCTGGGTTACTCACGCCATTAGAAGGTAAAACCACAGCAGAAAAAGAAAAAATATTAAGAGGATTAGCACAGCATGGTTTGCCACTTCCCGAAGCCAAGACATCATCAGAAAGAAAATTAACCGATAAAATTCGCAAAGAACTTGGCCTACCACCTGAACCCAAAACAGCGTCAATGAAAGAGAAATACGAAAAAGCTGCTGCTGCGCACATACTCGTACCTTTGGAGGGTCTATCGCCTGCGGAGAAAGAAAAAGTACTAAGAGCTCAAGCAGATATGGGCATACCACTACCAGAAGGTAGGACTGCATCAGAGAAAGCACTCATTGCCAAAGTGAAAGCAGAAAAAAAAGTACCACCGTCAAGAATTGCATCTGAAAGGATGCGTAAGGCCAAAGCTGCTGGTTTACTCACACCATTAGAAGGAAAAACGACAGCGCAAAAAGAGAAAATACTGAGAGGATTGGCAAAACAAGGTATGCCACTTCCCGAGGCCAAGACATCATCAGAAAGAAAATTAACCGATAAAATTCGCAAAGAACTTGGCCTACCACCTGAACCCAAAACAGCGTCAATGAAAGAGAAATACGATAAAGCTGCTGCTGCGCACATACTTGTACCTTTGGAAGGTCTTTCACCAGCGGAGAAAGAAAGAGTACTAAGAGCTCAAGCAGATATGGGTATACCACTACCAGAAGGTAGGACTGCATCGGAGAAAGCACTTATTGCTAAAGTGAAATTAGAAAGTAAAGTGCCACCGTCAAGAATTGCGTCTGAAAAGATACGTGCGGCCAAGGCTGCCGGTTTACTTACACCATTAGAAGGAAAAACGACAGCGGAAAAAGAAAAAATACTGAGAGGATTGGCAAAACAAGGTATGCCACTTCCCGAGGCCAAAACATCATCAGAAAGAAAATTAACCGATAAAATTCGCAAAGAACTTGGCCTACCACCTGAACCCAAAACAGCGTCAATGAAAGAGAAATACGATAAAGCTGCTGCTGCGCACATACTTGTACCTTTGGAAGGTCTGTCGCCGGCGGAGAAAGAAAGAGTTCTAAGAGCTCAAGCAGATATGGGTATACCACTTCCAGAAGGTAGGACTGCATCGGAAAAAGCACTCATTGCTAAAGTGAAATTAGAAAGTAAAGTGCCACCGTCAAGAATTGCGTCTGAAAGGATACGTACGGCCAAGGCTGCCGGTTTACTTACACCATTAGAAGGAAAAACGACAGCGCAAAAAGAGAAAATACTGAGAGGATTGGCAAAACAAGGTATGCCACTTCCCGAGGCCAAGACATCATCGGAAAGAAAATTAACCGATAAAATTCGCAAAGAACTTGGCCTACCACCTGAACCCAAAACAGCGTCAATGAAAGAGAAATACGATAAAGCTGCTGCTGCGCACATACTTGTACCTTTGGAAGGTCTTTCACCAGCGGAGAAAGAAAGAGTTCTAAGAGCTCAAGCAGATATGGGCATACCACTACCAGAAGGTAGGACTGCATCGGAAAAAGCACTCATTGCTAAAGTGAAATTAGAAAGTAAAGTGCCACCGTCAAGAATTGCGTCTGAAAGGATGCGTACGGCTAAGGCTGCCGGTTTACTTACACCATTAGAAGGAAAAACGACAGCGCAGAAAGAAAAAATACTGAGAGGTTTGGCTGAGCAAGGTTTGCCACTTCCTGAGGCCAAGACATCATCAGAAAGAAAATTAACCGATAAAATTCGCAAAGAACTTGGCCTACCACCTGAACCCAAAACAGCGTCAATGAAAGAGAAATACGAAAAAGCTGCTGCTGCGCACATACTTGTACCTTTGGAAGGTCTTTCACCGGCGGAGAAAGAAAGAGTTCTAAGAGCACAAGCAGATATGGGTATACCACTACCAGAAGGTAGAACTGCATCGGAGAAAGCCCTCATTGCTAAAGTGAAAGCAGAAAGTAAAGTGCCACCGTCAAGAATAGCATCCGAAAGGATGCGTGAGGCCAAGGCTGCTGGTTTACTCACACCATTAGAAGGAAAGACGACAGCGCAAAAAGAGAAAATACTAAGAGGTTTGGCAAAACAAGGTATGCCTCTTCCCGAGGCCAAGACATCGTCAGAAAGAAAATTAACCGATAAAATTCGCAAAGAACTTGGCCTACCACCTGAACCCAAAACAGCGTCAATGAAAGAAAAATACGATAAAGCTGCTGCTGCGCACATACTTGTACCTTTGGAGGGTCTTTCGCCGGCGGAGAAAGAAAGAGTTCTAAGAGCACAAGCAGATCTGGGTATACCACTACCAGAAGGTAGAACTGCATCGGAGAAAGCCCTCATTGCTAAAGTAAAAGCAGAGAGTAAAGTACCACCGTCAAGAATAGCATCCGAAAGGATGCGTACGGCCAAGGCTGCTGGTTTACTCACACCATTAGAAGGAAAGACGACAGCGCAAAAAGAGAAAATACTAAGAGGTTTGGCTGAGCAAGGTTTGCCACTTCCCGAGGCCAAGACATCATCAGAAAGAAAATTAACCGATAAAATTCGAAAAGAACTTGGCCTACCACCTGAACCCAAAACAGCGTCAATGAAAGAGAAATACGATAAAGCTGCTGCTGCGCACATACTTGTACCTTTGGAGGGTCTTTCGCCGGCGGAGAAAGAAAGAGTTCTAAGAGCACAAGCAGATCTGGGTATACCACTACCAGAAGGTAGAACTGCATCGGAGAAAGCCCTCATTGCTAAAGTAAAAGCAGAGAGTAAAGTACCACCGTCAAGAATAGCATCCGAAAGGATGCGTACGGCCAAGGCTGCTGGTTTACTCACACCATTAGAAGGAAAGACGACAGCGCAAAAAGAGAAAATACTAAGAGGTTTGGCTGAGCAAGGTTTGCCACTTCCCGAGGCCAAGACATCATCAGAAAGAAAATTAACCGATAAAATTCGAAAAGAACTTGGCCTACCACCTGAACCCAAAACAGCGTCAATGAAAGAGAAATACGATAAAGCTGCTGCTGCGCACATACTTGTACCTTTGGAGGGTCTTTCGCCGGCGGAGAAAGAAAGAGTTCTAAGAGCACAAGCTGATATGGGTATACCACTACCAGAAGGTAGAACTGCATCGGAGAAAGCCCTCATTGCTAAAGTGAAAGCAGAGAGTAAAGTACCACCGTCAAGAATAGCATCCGAAAGGATGCGTACGGCCAAGGCTGCTGGTTTACTCACACCATTAGAAGGAAAGACGACAGCGCAAAAAGAGAAAATACTAAGAGGTTTGGCTGAGCAAGGTTTGCCACTTCCCGAGGCCAAGACATCATCAGAAAGAAAATTAACCGATAAAATTCGAAAAGAACTTGGCCTACCACCTGAACCCAAAACAGCGTCAATGAAAGAGAAATACGATAAAGCTGCTGCTGCGCACATACTTGTACCTTTGGAGGGTCTTTCGCCGGCGGAGAAAGAAAGAGTTCTAAGAGCACAAGCTGATATGGGTATACCACTACCAGAAGGTAGAACTGCATCGGAGAAAGCCCTCATTGCTAAAGTGAAAGCAGAGAGTAAAGTACCACCGTCAAGAATAGCATCCGAAAGGATGCGTACGGCCAAGGCTGCTGGTTTACTCACACCATTAGAAGGAAAGACGACAGCGCAAAAAGAGAAAATACTAAGAGGTTTGGCTGAGCAAGGTTTGCCACTTCCCGAGGCCAAGACATCATCAGAAAGAAAATTAACCGATAAAATTCGAAAAGAACTTGGCCTACCACCTGAACCCAAAACAGCGTCAATGAAAGAGAAATACGATAAAGCTGCTGCTGCGCACATACTTGTACCTTTGGAAGGTCTTTCGCCGGCGGAGAAAGAAAGAGTTCTAAGAGCACAAGCAGATATGGGTATACCACTACCAGAAGGTAGAACTGCATCGGAGAAAGCCCTCATTGCTAAAGTGAAAGCAGAAAGTAAAGTGCCACCGTCAAGAATAGCATCCGAAAGGATGCGTACGGCCAAGGCTGCTGGTTTACTCACACCATTAGAAGGAAAGACGACAGCGCAAAAAGAGAAAATACTAAGAGGTTTAGCTGAGCAAGGTTTGCCACTTCCCGAGGCCAAGACATCATCAGAAAGAAAATTAACCGATAAAATTCGAAAAGAACTCGGCCTACCACCTGAACCCAAAACAGCGTCAATGAAAGAGAAATACGATAAAGCTGCTGCTGCGCACATACTTGTACCTTTGGAGGGTCTTTCGCCGGCGGAGAAAGAAAGAGTTCTAAGAGCACAAGCTGATATGGGTATACCACTACCAGAAGGTAGAACTGCATCGGAGAAAGCCCTCATTGCTAAAGTGAAAGCAGAGAGTAAAGTACCACCGTCAAGAATAGCATCCGAAAGGATGCGTACGGCCAAGGCTGCTGGTTTACTCACACCATTAGAAGGAAAGACTACAGCGCAAAAAGAGAAAATACTGAGAGGCTTGGCTGAGCAAGGTTTGCCACTTCCCGAGGCGAAGACATCATCAGAAAGAAAATTAACCGATAAAATTCGAAAAGAACTTGGCCTACCACCTGAACCCAAAACAGCGTCAATGAAAGAGAAATACGATAAAGCTGCGGCTGCGCACATACTTGTACCTTTGGAGGGTCTTTCGCCGGCGGAGAAAGAAAGAGTTCTAAGAGCACAAGCAGATATGGGCATACCACTACCAGAAGGTAGAACTGCATCGGAGAAAGCCCTCATTGCTAAAGTGAAAGCAGAGAGTAAAGTACCACCGTCAAGAATAGCATCCGAAAGGATGCGTACGGCCAAGGCTGCTGGTTTACTCACACCATTAGAAGGAAAGACGACAGCGCAAAAAGAGAAAATACTGAGAGGCTTGGCTGAGCAAGGTTTGCCACTTCCCGAGGCGAAGACATCATCAGAAAGAAAATTAACCGATAAAATTCGAAAAGAACTTGGCCTACCACCTGAACCCAAAACAGCGTCAATGAAAGAGAAATACGATAAAGCTGCTGCTGCGCACATACTTGTACCTTTGGAGGGTCTTTCGCCGGCGGAGAAAGAAAGAGTTCTAAGAGCACAAGCAGATATGGGCATACCACTACCAGAAGGTAGAACTGCATCAGAGAAAGCACTCATAGCTAAAATTCAAATTGAGCGTGAACCATCAAAGATATCATCTGAGAAAATAAGAAAAGCGAAAGCTGCTGGCTTGCTTACGCCATTAGAAGGCAAAACGCAAGCACAGAAAGAAAAAATTCTCAGAGGCCTTGCCGAGGCTGGACTACCTTTACCCGAAGGTAAAACGGCGTCTGAGAAGTCTTTGATACACAAAGTTCGAACTGAATTAGGAGTCCCTCCACCTGCAAGGACGCCATCGGAAAAGGCAGCTGTTCGCAAAGCTAAAGCAGAAGGGTTGTTTACACCCCTAGCTGGTAAGTCAGCTAAAGAAAAGGAGAGGATACTTCAAGGTCTTGCAGAAGCTGGGTTTCCAATGCCCGAAGGCAAAACAATTTCCGAAAAAGAATTGATAAAAAAAGTTAGAACTGCAGCAGGTTTGCCGCCTGAGCCAACACCTTCCGAAAAAAGGGGAGAAATTAAAACTAAATCAAAAAGAATCGGCGTCACTCCATCTAAGAAACCAGCTAAGGGAATTGGAGTTGGAACCATAACGAAGTCTAAAGCGGGCATTGGTGAAGAGTACGAAGATGTTATTAAAATGGCAGGAACATGCGATCGCGGTTGCGGTTGCGACAAAAAGAAAATCAGATTTAAACATAGTTACGTAAAGATCAGGGTTACGTCTCCAGACATATCTTCCCTTTGTCCGTGCCCAGACGAGTGTCTCCCAGGTGTCAAAGGTGGAGCTTTTATTGACAACGAGGGTATAAAAGTTACTGTTGGGAGAGTTTCTGGCATTCCTTCATACACCAGTCAGTACAGCAACCCTAATCTAGAAGATGCAAAAAATATTATAACTTTATATGACAAATTATTATCAAATAACTATAACAGTAACACGTCGATTGACACGGTAGATGCTTACTTTGATAACACTTTTGTGGAAAATGATTTACAAAAGAGTCCTTCCCAAAGGTGTCCTGTTAATAACAATAAAGTGAATGATGATCCATACTCTTCTCTTACACACGACAGCAATTCTGATGGCAGTCATACTAGCTACAAGCCATATAATATAGAAAGTGATAAAAGTTTATACGAAGGCACAGAACAATCTTATGAAAGATGCACTGATGAATCGGACAAATTTATTGACACTCATATATATTTAGAATCATCGGAAGACACTTACCAAAACCCAATATCCTTTTCTTATACTTCAGAAGAGTATAGCGTAATGGAAAATTCTTCTCGTGGCAGTTTTGATTCGATCCTTGTTATAAAAAGCGAATCATCGCTTAGCTTGTCTACGACCAGTGAGTCGAGTAGCAGCTTGGATATTATTAGTGTCATATCGTTTTCGAATGGTAGCGGTGAATCAATTTCTACTCATTATTTGTTCTGTCGGCTCTCGGGTGATCATTTTAGTGATAGCACAGTTGAGGAATTAGAGTGCTTCGAGAATAGAATTGACTACAGTGACGATACGTTCACAAGGTAAATAACAAATATTAACTAATTTGTTCTAAGTAATACACAATATATTATAAAGTAATCGATCAATAATTAGAAACATCGGTGAGATGAAGGAGACAACCGGCAATGATCTGTTAACTAGAATGTCGATCACACGGAAAACAATTTCTTCACGAGATTTTCTCAAATAGATCATGGCAACTTTATTTATTCATTGCCAATTTGAATTAAGTTGTGCGTCCACTTTACCATGGAAAAATTTGCAGATATTTAATCCGTTGTAGTATGTGAATCGATCTAGAGCGGAGGACCTACGACGTGAATCTTCCATTAAGCCGGTTTCACACAAGGGCAAGGCAGCGAGGCAGAGTACTAAGCAGAACTGTACTGCTACAATTTAAAGCAGATTCAAAGACCTAAGTAATAATGGTCAGACAAAGAGGTCGCGTCATTTAGAAATAGAACGAGAAAGTTTCTTATTGAACGGTGAGAATCTGAATTCATTGGAATCTTTGTGTACATAGAAATATGACAAGCCTAGAAGAATTACAATTTATTGACATATAATCGAAATGTAACGCGCTAGCGTGACTTTTCTATCTAATATGCAGCGTAATGAGTTAAAAAGAGACAGATATATATAATCTCGGCACTCGTCAAATAGAACAGAATCATTATGAAGCCGTATTACGATATCAATGTTCACCAGTCTGGCCACCAATTCCCAAGGAAAATCACTAAGTCCTTTAGTTAGGAAATTTCAAAAACCGGCTTCATTTGAACTTGAATGACAAGTCGATTACAGCTAGCTGTCTCTTTCAAACTCATAAGCGCGTGTATTTGATAAAATAGTACCACTACATTTGAAAAGTTCAATTTATAGCTACTTTTCTAGGCTTGTCATATTTCTATGGTGTACCTAATTCAGTTTTGTTTGAAAAATATGTATTTTAAGTAAAGGGAGCTGCATCTGGCAACGAACTGTGTTATACAGTTTGGCGGAAGTACATCATCACATTTTGTAATTTGTTGTTTTCCTAAACAATTTTTCTTTTTTCTTTCTTCCGCTCGTGTTGCAACAAAACACTAGGTACCTACTGTCAAGTGCGTTAAAATAGTAGAGTACTGTTCTGCTCATTACCTTATCTCGCTGCCCTGCTCTTGTGACAAACTAGCATTAAGTTCGTCTAATACGACTTCACAGATCTTTATAATTATGTTTCTTAAGCCCTAAATTTCTTGTTAATAGGTCTATTGATTGTAGTTATTTTGCATACCTATAATGTTACTGTATAAATAATATACAGGGTTTAAGGGTAAACACCGTTATCCTTGAAACCAGTGGTTTGGTTTCACTCAAAGAACGTACAATAAGAAAAATAACATTTCATCAAGAAAACAATATTTTTATTTTTATAAAATCCCTATTTCACCACGAGAGGATTTTACCCTATGCGCAAGGACAACAAACCAGCATCTCAGCTACGGCACCAGCGGCACAGCGGCACTCAGTCATCCGTGGTTTCGCTAGTAGTCGTTGCATAGGTATAGTTCTCGCAAATCTTTATGAGCCCTGAATTGAGCTCTGAACTGTCTCTCTCTCTCTTTCTCCCTCTAGCATCTATAATAAGCGTACTATTATAGGTGCTAGAGGGAGAGAGGGAGATAGTTCAGAGGGCTCATAAAGATTTGCGCGTACTATAGTAGATACACGCGCGCGCGTCGTGTTAGCGGTTTTATTTTTAATCTGTCGTTTATTTTTATATTTAAGTTACCTACCCATGGTTTGAGTGATAATAGTGTTTACCCTTACATCCTGTAGTATTGCCTTAGACAAAATTGTATTCTAATATTGCAAAACGGAATACAATTACTACTAATATAAAACTTTTTCATTAGCATAAGCAATAATCGAGGCAACGAGGCGCATTTGAATAGAGCGCCCCCAAGGAATATAGAAAATGAAGCATTTGTGACAGAAAAACAACTCGAATACAACGTCTTTAGAATGTCTCAAACGAAATTTAGTAACATACATAATATACAACGAATGAGTACAAGAATGACCAGTAAAGGTGAACCCGTGATAGTTATAAATAATTTAGACAGTGACCACGATATCACGACGATGGTGGATGAACTTCTATCGAAGAATGAATTCTCTGACGCTTCCTCTATATTCTTGGTCGTGCCGACGTCTGATGACAACGACTCTGACAACTCGTCAGATTCTCTTAATTCCACTATATGTATCCAATTATCAGATCATTACTCCAATTGGCAAGAAAATCAACTGGACGTGGAACAGCTTGGTAAATATTGGCTTTGTATTATATTTTAATTTACTGATGAACTATTTATTCTGTACCGGTGATGCCTGAATCTGGAGAGGGGCGTTTGGTGCAGGCCTAGTCATAGAATACGATAGATTGATTAATTAAGAAATTATTAGTTGGTAAAATAAATTTAAAATTGTTTTTTTACTGTAGAGATACCGAGGAGAATTTCATCCACTCGCGGTCTAAGGATTTCAGCAAAAGGACAAAAGTTTTTCATGGAAGGCATGCAGGAGACAGTAGCATCATGCCACAGAAAAGAAACCATGCTTAACATGCATAAAGAACAGCCTCCAAAAGTCTATAGCCCCAAAGCGAAGACAAAGAATAAGCTTTGCCAGATATACACACCTTATGAAATGTTAAAAAATCGGTCCCACGGTGTGAGCACTGATACGACTGCGGATAGACCATGTTGCTGTGCTCCTAAACATCATATTAAGACGATTAAGAACTATAGCTCTAGCCATCGATGTGCAAAGAACGTAGTTTCGGAGCTGATCACGCCACTTCTTGTAAACCAAGGTGAGTACTTGGTTTTATTATTAATATTATTTTTATTTCTTTGGAGTATATACACTTTTTTACATAAACAATAAATGAAACAAGGATAGCTATAGTACGCCCAAAGCTTTATGAGCCCTCGAACTCTCTCCCTCTCTCCCTCTAGTACCTATAATAGTACGCTTATTATAGGTGCTAGAGGGAGAGGGAGAGAGAGCGAGAGAGTTCAGAGCTCAGTTCAGGGCTCATACAGATTTGCGAGTACTATACAATAGTATAAAACTGTTGCGTAGCTATCAACACCTATCTCCATAGAATTATGAACACAGTTCCATATTAAACTAAGTTTCAGATAGGAAACAAGATAAAAATATAATTATCAGGGGATCTAAAAAGGCCGGTTAAGATAAATCATAATATATTATGATTTACATTATAAATGTCAAATTATCCATCTATTTGACGACTCTTATTATTATTCGCGTAAGGTTCATTATTCGGCTGTCATCTATTTAACAATTATTATGGAAATTCTTAGATGAATTGCTTAATGTGGCCTTTTTAGGGCCATGTTCACGGACAATATAACAGATGTTTAAGATTAAATCGCCCGATTACCTACTCATACAAAAATTTATGTTTAAACGACTGATTTAGCCCTAATCATCTGTTAGTCTGTCAGTGAAATTGGGCCTTAGTCGCGCATAATGTAATGTAATGGATAAACTCAAAAATTATGGAACCGATTTTAAAAATTCTTTCACCAGAAGTATGCTGTACTATCACTGAGTAACATAGGCTATAATTTGTATAGATATCACGCAGCCGAAGCCGCTGGCGGAAGCTAGTAACTCATATTTGCCAATTATTTCAGGCCTCAGTTGCGGCCCATACAGGCTACAGAATCGCAGTATTCCTCAGCAGGCGTCATTCATGTCTATAAACCGCACGCCGACTCCAGTCAGTACGTGTCAGATTCCTCCATGCGTTGGTGTGGAGTGTCACAGTCCCTCCGACATGGACCAAATTCCCTTCGGCACTCCAATGCCACCAGTCCCGGACACTAAGAAAACACAACCATGTCAATGCAATCCAGAAAAATTAAAAGAACTATTTGAGCAAGCAGTTAAAGCGGGGAAGTCAACGAATATGAAGTCTATTGGATGCGGAGCTTGTAACAAATTGGGTCCTGTATCCCCGCCACCTGCATCCCCCAAACCTGTGCCGCTGAAGCAAAATCGTAAGCACAACTTTAAATTTATTTACTTCCAAAATTTGAATTTTGTGGCGTGGACCATACAGTCATCATAAACGCTCCATTTACGATAATTTTGAGAGCTACCACAGACACGGGGTAATTTACCATAACAGCATGTCGCGTAAAACAACACAATGCGTCAGATAACAAACGTTAACCCCCGACAAAAAAGAGGGGTGTTATAAGTTTGTAGTGTGCATCTATAATCTGTATGTCTGTATATCTATCGATCTGTGTATCTGTGGATCTAAGCATCTGTGTATTTGTCTGTGTCTCCAAAACGGATGGACCGATTTCTTTGCAGTTTTTAGAAAGCTAGTTTAATCAGGTACCTATCATCTTAGCTATGTTTTATGAAAATCTGTTCAGCAGTTCAAAAGTTACAGCTCTTTTTCTAGTTGGAGTCGGGGGGTTTTGACAGGTAGGTTATATCATCAAAATTTGTTTACATTAACGTTAACATACGTCAAACCATTCATGCTTGGCCCTATGAAGCAATGCGGCATTCGTATGGTTGCAACTTACTGCTCTGTAACGCGCCACGTCGCTCGACATCTCACACCTCTGAGCGAGGACAAGGGGTTGGCAAGGAAATTAGTAATTTTAAAACGACAAATTTAGATTTTAGATTCAAAATTATTTCAATTAGTCATCCCTTTTCATAACTGTCTTCAGGTAAAGAAGATGACTGTGCAGCCTGTTCACAACCTAAATACAAAGAGGGAATGAAAATGCAATGTACATGTAGTGGCAAGAAAAGAACTGTGAAGCTCCGGCCATTATGTCCATGTGAACAACATCAGCCACCAGTGTCGAAGACGGCACCTGGACCTAAGCCAGGAACCATGTCCATGGGCTGCCAATGCTGTGTTTGCGAGGACTCTACACTCTCAAAATTAAAAGGTCAGGCAAAGAAACTCCCAAAGGGGCAGATTGAATTATTAGGTCCAGCGGGAGGACTAGCACAAATGGATAAGGAAGGAGTGTATACACAAGCAGGCATCATAACCGATAGTCCTACCAGCGATACTTCCACTAGTCCTAGGAAGAATTGCGCGTGCACAAGTAAAAAAGGAAAAAAGAAAAATAATATCATATGTGAGTGTCCTCCCCCTGAACCGGAAGATATACCCGAACCAGAACCACTACCCTATGGTCTATGCAACAATCAGTGCATTGATCTTTTGCAAGATTTGAAACAGAAATCAGATATGACACAAACGCACTCAGGATTCAAATTCTTTAAAAAGAAAAAGCCACATCGCGTGCCCGAACCTGAGTATACTCTCGAAGATGCCGTTAGATACTACGTGACTATGAATCCTAGCCTGTTAAAGGATCTGGTGCCCCCACCGCCGGAGTACCGCGAATCACATGTAGAGTATAAAGACTGCACGTGTGCAGGCAACAAAAAAGTAAATAATGACTCCGAATGCTCATGTCCTACCAATGGTGAACCACTAGGAGACGCCGGACCTTGTGGAGGAACTCCCGTTCCTCCATGTCCTGCTGCGGAGCCGGTTAAGGAAGAAGAAGGCCCCTTTAGAGGATTAAAATTTTCAATGGGCGGCAAAGGTTCTGGTTCCAAAGGTCTTAGCGGTGTTTGTTGCTTCGATATGATTCAAGAAACGCACAAGACAAGATCAAGACGTTCCTACGAATAACGCAAAGCAATGTTTTGTCGAAATTTAAAATGAAACTAAACAGAAATATTCCCGATTCGAGACAAGTTTGGTAATAATAATGTTAAAATATCCCGGTATCGTACAGTGTTTTTTTTAATAAAACAATTAAGTAGTTTTGGTTATTATATTAGTAACTTTAATGTAAACAATATCTGGAAACTATCTGTATTTTTATTTCTATTATTATTTTAGAAAGCCACTGCGACCTGCGAAGATCTGTTGTGACGCTTCTTATGTCATTACAGCACCTCTAGCCGTAAGTCAATAATACAATTGACTATAGTCTTGGAGTGGAGGGATTTAATCTTAAAAAAAAAAAAAAAAAAAAAAAAAAATCTCATCTGATGAGATTATGTGGCCTCCCAGGGGCTGGCTTCTAGGGCCGTATTAATAAACCAATCTCAGTTCTGAGTAGGCTCTTAAGTAACCACATAAGATGCTGGAACTATATAGTTCAGCATCTTATGTGGTTACTTAAGAGCCTACTCAGAACTGAGATTGGTTTATTAATACGGGCCCTAGTGTGGTGTACTACGTCAAGAGAGGCTTCTTACGTCATTGACTACGTCACACTCGCATAGGATATGTTTGGGCATCTTATCCTTCTCGCAACAGGATCTGCAAATTGTGGTGTCACTAAGGCCCAAATATTTTTTTACTCTTACTGTTAGCCTTCCCACTGCTGGGCTCGGGCCCTTGCCGATAATTTCAAAATTAATTAGTTTAGACCGTTCAGACAAAGGTTCAGACCACGGGTTCAGACCAATGACGTAAGAAGCCTCTCTTAGAATGTCCATGGAATTATCACTTGAAGATTCTTTAGTCATTGCATAAGGACGCTTACGCTAAAGCGGGTTCTTTATTAGAATATAATAGAATAATATTTATTTCTTTATCGAAGGCTGAATAATAAGAGAGGCTTCTTACGTCATTGATAATTATACATTAAACTAGCTGACCCGGCGAACTTCGCACCGTCAATAAAAGAACTGTGCACCTACCTACCTACCTACCCACCTACCTACCTACCTACCCTAGCCCATCTACCATACCTACCCTATTTACTATACCTATCCTACCTACCTCCCCTATCTACTATACCTATCCTACCTACCTACCCTGTCTACCATACCTACCCTACCTATCTACCTACCTAACATACCTACCTTCTCCTTACGAATATAGCAAACACAAAAATAATAATTAGCGTAATTAGTCCAGCCGTTCACGGCGTGACCGAGGGAAATAAGGATTCATTTTTAAATATATAGATAAATTATAATTAGATAACATAGAAATAATAAGTAGGGCTCGTTACTTAGTTAGAGTTTGGCCAGCGAAAGAAGTCCACGAATTATTTTCTAAACTTTTATTATGGCAACAATTTAGGATTGTCAAAATTGTAACATTGACGTTTTGTACTTTGTCATCTTGTATTTATTTATGCATCATGTTTTCGTTAGTTCTGTTTAAAATAATGCCGAAAACAATCAAAAGTTCGATGAGGAAGCTTCTATTTACTATGATTGACAAATATAAAGACGTAAAAAGTGATTTAAATCGGAAATATGTAGAGAAAATACGACAACTAGATTCAATCCTTTCGCTATGAGGTTAGTTTTTTGAATTTCTATTCAAACCACTTGATACTTTTCGACTATTTATAAAAAATATTTTTCATGGTGTACCTATCTACTTTTCAGGAAGTATTAACAACGAGGTAACAAAACATAAAATTGTGGAAATAGTAAAGAAATTGAAAGCTCTCGATGAAAATGAAATGTCGACTTGTGAAACACATTATTTAGAAAAGATATCTTCAATGACAGGTATTCTTATCATTTCAGACACACAAGGAAACATGGTCATAAAAATGAGAAAAATGAAAGACACTAAGAAGAATTAAAATTGAAAGATCTAAAAATCACGGACAGTGGAATACTCCGGGGAAAACTCGACCACATTTTCAGCAATAGTTTCCAATTTCAGCTATAGGAAACAAAATAAACGAATAACCCCTACGTTTTGTGTGGATTTTATTGTTTCATCACATCAGTGGTCTCAATTCCATTATATAAACTTAAAGTAATAACTTTTTGTTTAATTCAACCTTTTCTATGTATGGCCGTGCCAGGAAAGTTGAGCGATGAACTTTAATACGTAAAAGATAAAAAAAACCAAGCTAGTTTCGTTTAGCGCTTAAAATTTGGTACTGTGGGCCGAGCACGAATGCTTTGACGTATCGTAACGTAAACGTAAGAATCAAAGTACACGTTTATTTATATCCATGATCCATGATATTTTTGTGAAAATACATGCAGTATTTTTACATTTTCACGAAACAAGTGTGTATGTTGCATAATATAAAATTGATCAAAAATACGATAGATGCATTGTATTTTATCAAAATTTGCTTACGTTAACGTTTCTATACGTCAAAACATTCGTGCTCTGATTATAACCATCCTCAATGTATGTCAATGATCCTCAAGACGAAATATTGTAAATATTATTAAATAAATTGGAAATACTGATGTAGGTAAGTATCGCATAATATTTCTTGAATAATAGATAGTATCAACTCCGTTTATGCAGTGTATAGACAGGGATAACAGCTCTTAATTTTTTTAATGGAACCTCCTTTTCTTTTGGACAGCTTTCGTTGGCCAGGCTCTAATAAGTCTCGTGATAAGTCTTAAAGAACTAATAAGCGGGTTCTTCATCCGGGTACAATGTTTATGGATGCGCTGCAATGACCAAAGAATCCTCTCTTAGAATGCGCTGCGTGCGAGATCCCCAAGAATATTTATAATATTCTTGGAGATCCCCAAGAGATCCCCGAGATCCTCCGACGACCTCCGACCAATGACTAAAGAATCCGACGACACAGGAAAATTCACGAAAATAATCAAAATGGCCAGTACCAGAGATTAGTAATGTTCTGTGGCCAATACTCTATAGATAATCTGTCACACTGTCACGTCATGAAAATAATATCGTTGTACACAGAAAAATTATAGCTTTTATGTAACAATTTTGTAAAAAATCATTAAAATTAAAAAAATGTAACGCATCACATATGCTTCAACGTTAATTACAGTGTTTACGAAAGTATTATTATATTATATATAAAAATATATAAGCAGGACATGAAAGGTATGTGATTGTAACAAACTTTGTCTGCTATTACTTCATAATTATACTGATATATAGTACGATACGATAGTAGATACTATACAATTGTAACATATAAAACCATTTTTAGAATAGAATAGAATAGATCTTTATTTCATGTAAACCAGATACAGGCACTCAGGCACTTATGAAATGTCGAGACTTTAGGTGCGCGGTTCCAAATAGTAGGTCCTATGGAAAGAACCAGCAAGAAACTACATGGAAACTCTTTTTAAATAATATATTACAATCTTGATTAGTACAATGTTGTGGTAATAGCTGCGAGAATAAGGTAATTTGTGTATCCGTCAATTCGTAAAATAATTGCGATCTGAGGCCCTATTGTAAGTTTCATTTATTAATTTCAATTTTCCGCATAGTCCGCGTCCTGCGTGCCGATTGGTCCGCTGTGAGCTCTTCACCAATTGGAACGCCGGACGTGGTCCATGCATAACATCGAGGTGGTTAAAAGAAACTTACACAAGGACCTGTGTGAGGCATGGGTCACATGGGAACATGGGAACATGGGTTCAAATATATTCAAATACATAATATTATAAAATAATAATAAAATACATATTTAAAAACATAAAAAATAGGGACCAACCGGTATCGGGGACAGGCTCCAAGCTACCGGTGGCTAGGGCTTCAGAGAGAGGAACCTCCTCACAATGCGTGCCTTGTCGAGGAGTACCGCATTCTGAGCCCTTGATCCAGCCCCCCAACTAGAGCCTCATAAGACGTTGGTAGAGGTCACTAGGATTACTCCTTCATCGAGGGTACAGTTTACAAACACACCCAGACCCGAAGCAACTATCTGTAGATCATACAAATACTTGTTCCGTGCGGGGATCAAACCCGCGGCACGTAGCGCAGAAAGCTAATCGCTTAGCCACTGCGCCAACCGTCTCGTCTCACATATTGGTATAGAATTTAGGATTAATGAGGCTATGAGAGGACATGGCCGCGTTGTCATATACTTAACACTTAAAAAATGATCTTTTATTAAAATCATATTTAATTAAAGTGACATATACCTACCCATATAAATCTAGCGGTGGGGTATTGGACCATGTGGTAAATTTTTCGTAATATCAGAATTTTCCCTTTGTGACTTAAAAATTAAGGATATTATTATGTAAAGGATGTGTGTCTGATAATTATGTCGTCAGTGATAGCCTAGTGGTTGAAAGCTTGCCTTCCATGCACGAGGGTCAGAATTCGAAACCGGCCCGCACCTCAGACTTTTAGAATTTATGTGCGGATCGCAATTTGAGGAAAAACTTTGTAAGCAAACCTGCACACCAGAGAGGGCCTGACAAAGTCCTCGGTAGTGTGTGTAGTCCACCAACCAGCAATAGACCAGCGTGGAGGATTAAGGCCTAACCCTTATTAATCTGAGAAGAGGCTCGTGTCCTGCAGTGGGACAGTAATGGGCTGTTTATTTTTTAGGGTTCCGTACCCAAAGGGTAAAACGGGACCCTATTACTAAGACTCCGCTGTCCGTCCGTCTGTATGTCTGTCTGTCCGTCTGTCACCAGGCTGTATCTCATGAACCGTGATAATTAGACAGTTGAAATTTTCACAGATGATGTATTTCTGTTGCCACTATAGCAACAAATACTAAAAAACAGAATAATATGAATATTTAAGGGGCTCCCATACAACAAACGTGATCTTTTTGCCGTTTTTATAGATACGGTAACGGTGTACGGAACCTTCTGTGGCCGGTTTTGTTACGACTACTGTGCCAAATATCAACATTGTATACAGGAAGTACAGTAGAATAAAGAGGTCGGTTGTGCCGCACCCCGATTTTTTGTAGGTATAATTATAACTCAAAAAGTAAAAAAGTAGAAACTTGAAATTTGTGGTTCTAAGTCAATCTACTAATATCTCCACGCGGTGTAAATTTTAACTTGATATAAGGGAATTATAAAAAGTGTTAGAAATATTTCCTTTACGGTGCGGCTGCGTTCGTTGCGTCGTTCTCAAACTCTGGCCGAGCCGCTACCATGGCCCCAGATATGCCGTAAATTTTAGGACTAAATAATAATATGAATTAAATTAAAAAGATTAGACAAAGATAAAGATAATTATATTTATTGCGTAAAGCCTCGTATTAACTAGGAGACAAAAGTCCCGCATCACGTGTAGCTAGAGATGTGGGGCAAAGTCGGGCGACGTCGCATGACAAGTCTGGCAACATCGCGCGACGTCGCACGTAAAGTGTGGCAAAATCGCGCGATGTCGCATGACAAGTCTGGCAACATCACGCGACTTGTCCCTTGACGGTGTCGCTTCATTTGAGAGATCAATCCTAGTATTCACTAAGGAACAAAATATATCCCGCGACATTTTTCGCTAGAGATAGGCGAAGTCGGGCAACATCGCTCAACTTCGCCCGACTTTTCTAGCGACATGTGTTGGTGGACATTGGTGTCCTAGTGAAGACTATGTACCTAAGTTCTTAGAAAACATATTTTTAAGTACAACTGTCTACCCTTATCGGATATGCAAAACGAAAGAAAAAAATTATTACAAATTCTTAACTCATAATTTTTACCAAAAGACTAATTTATATTATAAATAATCAAACCGTTAAAAACCCCCGACAAGAATTAAAAAAAGATTGTACGACTCAACAGATTTTCAATAAAAAGCTTAGATGATACCCTATTAAACTAGCTTTCAATTAAAAAAACTAAATTGAAATCGGTCCGTCCGTTTTGGACCTACGATGCCACAGACAGATACACTGATATCTACACAAATACACAGATACACATTAAAAACTTATTTAACACCTATCTTTTTGTTGGGGGTTAAAAAAATATTATCACTTTGAATGTTTTATTTCCATTTGATTGCTTTATAGTTAATGGTAATTGGTTATGTATATAAATAGCAGTATTTTATATACTTTTATAGTAAATCATGTTACGTTATGTTTAAGATTTATATTTTCTACTTAGTAATTAGTTATTTTGTAGTATTTTGGAAGTTTGGTCTAATAGGCTACTCCCATAGATCACCACAGCTAACTTATGATGATAGCACTGCAATGACAGCCAAAGTTGACAGGTAAAGTGACCGCAGTATGGCAGTACACAGCAAAACCTTGAGCGATGTTCTGCATTGTATAACAGTCTGCACAGGAATTCCATTTTCTTCCTATAGTTTCGTCAAAAAATTCAGAGTAGGCTAACACGTATAGTCAGCCTTCGACTACAAATCCAGTATTTATCTCATTTGCACAATTACAACTTTTCCAGTTGACCATCTATAAGGCTAAATCGTTTGCGCCCAGCGTCCAAACGCATAGTTACTAACTAAGTGGGCCGCAGTCGTTCAAACTATTTTATTTGCGAAATGTTTCACCGCGACGTATCGTGACCGTACATATCTGTTTTCCTATCCACTTTTTTCTAACCTTAACCGACAGAAGATTATAATGAGTTATATTCTGCACTCAAAGGTCCAAAAGTTTTAATAGAATTATTTATCTTTTGGATATAGGCAACGGGTGCTTAGTATTTATTCTTTCATTTATAGATGAGGGAGATAACAAACTGTTACCTGTGTATATTCCGTACTGTAGCATTCGATGATCATACTTTAAATGGATTTTTTACAGCGTAAATTTATAAAAAGTAAGAATTCATAATATATGAAGATAATATAGTAAAGATGATGAGGTGACTGCCATATATAAAAATGCCATAAAATTTGTTATGGCATTCTGATGTAACAGGACGCAGTTCTTTCGTCTGTATTATATACGTAGAGGCTAAGGACTTTACTCAAAACTTTTCGGTGTAAAAAATTCAAAATGAAAGTCTTGGAGAACATTTATATTAATAAAAAACTACAACATGAATTGTCCTATTTCAACGAGGAAGAAAAATCATGCCAGTTTCCACAAAATGAATTGTCTTATTTCAAAGAAGAAGAAGGTCCATGCCAGAATACAAAAAACATCAACATAATTGTTCATAAAAAACATTTAAAGAAACGCAAGAAATTCAAACTTTACAAATACGCCCAAAAGCCATCAATCGCCTTCTGCTTATCAGGTTCTCACATATCAAACAACAAAAAGCCAGATGCAAGACATTCCAGCATGCCCGAGCTAAATAAAATAATAAAGTCCGTTCAACCAAGAAACAGAAGTTTTGTTGCATTTCCAAAGAAAAAAGGTCACCCTTTTAACACCAAATTCACTGTTAACTTAGTTTCTGAACAGCGTTTCAAGGAATCATCGAACCCTTTTAACTATTATGGTCAAACGAAATGGAAAGTATACCGTTGTCAACTGGGGGGGAATGCAGAGGATAGTTGTTGTTGTTCCTGTAACTCTGATGCAATGTTTGAAGTGATGAAAAGTCTGTATGACTGTTATAAAAAGAAAAATTGCGACGATTGTGATTGTATACTTTGTGGTCATTTACACCGAGAGGAGAGGCGACTTGGGGAATTGAGGAAATCGTTGAGTGAACTAGAAGGAACACCTAGTGCAAAGCAAAGAAGGGAAAGTATCAAGAAAGCCGAAAAATTATTGGATGGGAAGACTCCGGCAGAAAAGGAAAGGATTCTGAAAGATTTGATCAAACTTAAGAAACCATTACCTGAAGGAAAAACGCCATCGGACAAAGCTTTAATCAAAAGAATAAGAACCGAGCTTGGATTACCCCCTGAACCAAAATCTGCTATCGAAAGGGCTTTAATGAGAAAAGCCGAAGCAGCAGGCATAATAACTCCTTTAGAAGGAAAAACACCTGAGGAGAAAGAAAGAATACTTAAAGCCCAAGTAGCTATGGGTATTCCGCTTCCAGAAGGAAGGACAAAATCTGAGAAGGCATTAATACAAAAGGTGAAAACTGCCGCAGGAATACCTTTGGGAATACCATCTGAAAAGTTGCGGAAAGCAAAAGCTCTAGGACTTATAACGCCTCTCGAAGGAAAAAGTCCAGAACAAAAAGAAAAAATACTGAGAGGCCTAGCAATGGAAGGCCTTCCTCTACCTGAAGGTAAAACACCATCAGAAAGAAAGCTAATCGATAAAGTCCGCGCTGATCTAGGTTTACCACCTGAACCAAAAACAAAAGGTATGAGGGATAAGTACGCAAATGCTGCTAATGCAGGGTTTTTACAACCATTAGAAGGAAAGTCACCAAAAGAGAAAGAGAGAATTCTACAAGGGTTTGCCGATTTAGGAATACCGTTGCCAGAAGGACGAACAGCATCTGAAAAGTCTCTTATAGCTAAAGTGAAGGCTAGAGCTGGGCCACCTTTAGATACACTTGCGCCATCTGAGAAAATAAGAAGAGCAAAAGCAGCGGGTCTACTGACGCCGCTTGAAGGGAAAACTCCGGAGGAAAAAGAAAAAATACTGAGAGGGCTTGCAATGCAAGGTATTCCCCTTCCTGAAGGCAAAACACCCTCTGAAAGAAAACTTATTGACAAAGTTCGGGCCGATCTTGGGTTGCCTCCAGATCCAAAAAATAAAGCTATGCAAGACAAACATGCACTTGCAGCTAATATCGGCATACTACAGCCACTAGAAGGCAAAACGCCTGCTCAAAAGGAAAAAATACTACAGGGTTTACATGATATGGGTATACCTTTGCCCGAAGGAAGAACAGCGTCAGAAAAATCTCTGATTGCTAAAATAAAGGCAGGAGTACGCGCACCTTCGGTGCTGGCACCATCAGAAAAAATGCGTAGAGCAAAAGCTGCAGGTCTAATAACACCTCTTGAAGGTAAGACACCAGAACAAAAAGAAAAAATACTTAAAGGACTAGCAATGCAAGGTCTTCCTCTTCCTGAAGGTAAAACCGCTTCGGAAAAAAAACTGATCGATAAGGTTCGGGCCGAACTTGGTCTGCCACCTGAACCTAAAAATCAGGCAATGAGAGATAAGTATGAAAAAGCTGCCAATGCTGGGCTACTACAGCCATTAGAAGGAAAATCGCCTAAAGAAAAAGAACGAATTCTGAAAGGCTTACATGATATGGGTATACCGTTGCCTGAAGGTCGAACGCCGTCAGAGAAAGAACTTATAGCTAAAGTGAAGGCACCTCTTGCACCACTATTAGAAAAGTTAGCACCTTCAGAAAAAATGCGGAGAGCTAAAGCTGCAGGCTTAATTACCCCATTAGAAGGTAAAACGCCGGAACAAAAGGAAAAGATAATACGAGGACTAGCTATGCAGGGTATTCCTCTTCCGGAAGGAAAAACACCATCTGAGAAAAAACTGATTAATAAAATTCGCACTGAACTTGGCTTACCCCCTGAACCTGCAACTCCAGAGATGAAAGATAAGTATGCTAAAGCTGCTGATGCTGGCTTTCTGCAGCCACTGGAAGGCAAAACACCTGCACAAAAGGAACAAATTTTACAAGGGCTACATGACATGGGTATTCCATTGCCTGAAGGACGGACAGCTTCGGAGAAATCACTAATAGCTAAAGTAGCAGGAAAGCCCCGTATGCCAACACCTTCAGAAAAAATGCGTCGAGCAAAAGCTGCAGGGCTGGTTACACCTCTAGAAGGTAAGACACCAGAACAAAAAGAAAAAATACTTAAAGGATTAGCACTAGCTGGTATACCCCTACCCGAAGGAAAGACTGCTTCAGAACGAAAGCTGATCGATAAGGTTCGAGCTGAACTTGGTCTGCCACCTGAACCTAAAAATCAGGCTATGAGAGATAAACATGCCAAAGCTGCGGATGCTGGGTTATTACAACCATTAGAAGGGAAAACACCGAAAGAAAAAGAACATATATTACAAGGTTTACACGATATGGGAATACCGTTGCCTGAAGGACGAACACCGTCAGAGAAAGTTCTTATAGCTAAAGTGAAGGCAGCACCTGTCACAAGATTAGAAAAGTTAGCACCTTCAGAAAAAATGCGGAGAGCTAAAGCTGCAGGCTTAATTACCCCATTAGAAGGTAAAACGCCGGAACAAAAGGAAAAGATAATACGAGGACTAGCTATGCAGGGTATTCCTCTTCCGGAAGGAAAAACACCATCTGAGAAAAAACTGATTAATAAAATTCGCACGGAACTTGGCTTACCCCCTGAACCTGCAACTCCAGAGATGAAAGATAAGTATGCTAAAGCTGCTGATGCTGGCTTTCTGCAGCCACTGGAAGGCAAAACACCTGCACAAAAGGAACAAATTATACAAGGGCTACATGACATGGGTATTCCATTACCTGAAGGACGGACAGCTTCGGAGAAATCACTAATAGCTAAAGTAGCAGGAAAGCCCCGTATGCCAGCACCTTCAGAAAAAATGCGACGAGCAAAAGCTGCAGGGCTGATTACACCTCTAGAAGGTAAGACACCCGAACAAAAAGAAAAAATACTTAAAGGATTAGCACTAGCTGGTATACCCCTACCCGAAGGAAAGACTGCTTCAGAACGAAAGCTGATCGATAAGGTTCGAGCTGAACTTGGTCTGCCACCTGAACCTAAAAATCAAGCTATGAGAGATAAACATGCCAAAGCTGCGGATGCTGGGTTATTACAACCATTAGAAGGGAAAACACCGAAAGAAAAAGAACATATATTACAGGGTTTACACGATATGGGAATACCGTTGCCTGAAGGACGAACACCGTCAGAGAAAGCTCTTATAGCTCAAGTGAAGTCAACACCTGCTCCAGGATTAGAAAAGCTAACACCATCTGAAAAAATGCGCAGTGCTAAAGCGGCGGGACTTATAACCCCACTAGAAGGCAAAACGCCGGAACAAAAGGAAAAAATACTCAGAGGACTAGCAATGCAAGGTATTCCTCTTCCGGAAGGAAAAACACCATCTGAGAAAAAACTGATTACTAAAATTCGCGCTGAACTTGGTTTACCCCCTGAACCCACAACTCCAGAGATGAAAGATAAGTATGCTAAAGCTGCTGATGCTGGCATTTTGCAGCCACTGGAAGGCAAAAGTCCTGCTCAGAAGGAAAAGATATTACAAGGTTTACATGATATGGGTATTCCATTACCTGAAGGACGAACAGCTTCGGAGAAATCACTAATAGCTAAAGTGAAAGCACCGCCTCGGTTGCCCTCAGAAAAAATGCGTAAATTAAAAGCGGCAGGATTGCTGACGCCACTTTCTGGGAAGACTCCTGCGCAGAAAGAAAAAATATTAAGAGGAATGGCAGAGCATGGCGTTCCTCTTCCCGAAGCCAAAACACCATCTGAAAAGAAGCTTATTGATAAAATTCGTACTGAAATGGGTCTACCTCCTGAACCTACCACTGCATCTATGAGAGATAAACATGCCAAAGCTGCTCAACGAGGGCTTCTACAGCCACTAGAAGGCAAATCACCTAAAGAAAAAGAACAAATTTTACAAGGTTTACATGACTTAGGTATACCACTACCTGAAGGACGAACACTATCAGAGAAAGCTCTTATTTCTACAGTAAAAGCGAGGCCCCGAGCGCCTTCGGCGTTGCTAGCGCCATCAGAAGGATTGCGCAGAGCAAAAGCTGCAGGTTTTCTAACGCCTCTTGAAGGTAAATCACCAGAACAAAAGGAAAAAATTCTAAAAGGACTTGCAATGAACGGTGTTCCACTTCCTGAAGGCAAAACACCATCTGAAAAGAAGATTATTGATAAAGTCCGCGCTGAACTTGGGCTGCCTCCTGAACCTAAAACCCCGGAAATGAAAGATAAATATGCTAAAGCTGCAGCTGCTGGTCTTCTACAACCACTAGAAGGCAAAAGTCCTCCTGAGAAGGAAAAGATATTACAAGGTTTACATGATATGGGTATTCCATTACCTGAAGGACGAACAGCCTCGGAGAAATCACTAATAGCTAAAGTGAAAGCACGGCCTCGGCTGCCCTCAGAAAAAATGCGTAAATTAAAAGCGGCAGGATTGCTGACGCCACTTTCTGGGAAAACTCCTGCGCAGAAAGAAAAAATATTAAGAGGACTGGCAGAACATGGCGTTCCTCTTCCCGAAGCCAAAACACCATCTGAAAAGAAGCTTATTGATAAAATTCGTACTGAAATGGGTCTACCTCCTGATCCTACCACTGCATCTATGAGAGATAAACATGCCAAAGCTGCTCAACGAGGGCTTCTAAAGCCACTAGAAGGCAAATCACCTAAAGAAAAAGAACAAATTCTACAAGGTTTACATGATTTAGGTATACCACTACCTGAAGGACGAACACCATCAGAGAAAGCTCTTATTGCCACAGTAAAAGCGAGGCCCCGAGCGCCTTCGGCGTTGCTAGCGCCCTCAGAAGGATTGCGCAAAGCAAAAGCTGCAGGTTTTCTAACGCCTCTTGAAGGTAAATCACCAGAACAAAAGGAAAAAATTCTAAAAGGACTCGCAATGAACGGTGTTCCACTTCCTGAAGGCAAAACACCATCTGAAAAGAAAATTATTGATAAAGTCCGCGCTGAACTTGGGCTGCCTCCTGAACCTAAAACTCCGGAGATGAAAGAAAAATATGCAAAAGCTGCAGCTGCTGGTCTTCTACAACCACTGGAAGGCAAAAGTCCTGCTCAGAAGGAAAAGATATTACAAGGTTTACATGATATGGGTATTCCATTACCTGAAGGACGAACAGCTTCGGAAAAATCACTAATAGCTAAAGTGAAAGCAACGCCTCGGTTGCCCTCAGAAAAAATGCGTAAATTAAAAGCGGCAGGATTGCTGACGCCACTTTCTGGGAAGACTCCTGCGCAGAAAGAAAAAATATTAAGAGGAATGGCAGAGCATGGCGTTCCACTTCCCGAAGCCAAAACACCATCTGAAAAGAAGCTTATTGATAAAATTCGTACTGAAATGGGTCTACCTCCTGAACCTACCACTGCATCAATGAGAAATAAACATGCCAAAGCTGCTCAACGAGGGCTTCTACAGCCACTAGAAGGCAAATCACCTAAAGAAAAAGAACAAATTCTACAAGGTTTACATGACTTAGGTATTACACTACCTGAAGGACGAACCCCATCAGAGAAAGCTCTTATTGCCACAGTAAAAGCGAGGCCCCGAGCGCCTTCGGCGTTGTTAGCGCCATCAGAAGGATTGCGCAGAGCAAAAGCTGCAGGTTTTCTAACGCCTCTTGAAGGTAAATCACCAGAACAAAAGGAAAAAATTCTAAAAGGACTCGCAATGAATGGTGTTCCACTTCCTGAAGGCAAAACACCATCTGAAAAGAAGATTATTGATAAAGTCCGCGCTGAACTTGGGCTGCCTCCTGAACCTAAAACTCCGGAGATGAAAGATAAATATGCTAAAGCTGCAGCTGCTGGTGTTCTTCAACCACTGGAAGGCAAAAGTCCTGCTCAGAAGGAAAAGATATTACAAGGTTTACATGATATGGGTATTCCATTACCTGAAGGACGAACAGCTTCGGAGAAATCACTAATAGCTAAAGTGAAAGCGCGGCCTCGGTTGCCTTCAGAAAAAATGCGTAAATTAAAAGCCGCAGGATTGCTGACGCCACTTGAAGAGAAAACTCCTGCCCAGAAAGAAAAAATATTAAGAGGACTGGCAGAACATGGCGTTCCTCTTCCAGAAGCCAAAACACCATCTGAAAAGAAGCTTATTGATAAAATTCGTACTGAATTGGGTCTACCTCCTGAACCTACCACTGCATCTTTGAGAGATAAACATGCCAAAGCTGCTCAACGAGGGCTTCTGCAGCCACTGGAAGGCAAATCACCTAAAGAAAAAGAACAAATTCTACAAGGTTTACAGGACTTAGGTATACCACTACCTGAAGGACGAACACCATCAGAGAAAGCTCTTATTGCTACAGTAAAAGCGAGGCCCCGAGCGCCTTCGGCGTTGCTAGCGCCATCAGAAGGATTGCGCAGAGCAAAAGCTGCAGGTTTTCTAACGCCTCTTGAAGGTAAATCACCAGAACAAAAGGAAAAAATTCTAAAAGGACTCGCAATGAACGGTGTTCCACTTCCTGAAGGCAAAACACCATCTGAAAAGAAGATTATTGATAAAGTCCGCGCTGAACTTGGGTTGCCTCCTGAACCTAAAACCCCGGAAATGAAAGATAAATATGCTAAAGCTGCAGCTGCTGGACTTCTACAACCACTGGAAGGCAAAAGTCCTCCTCAGAAGGAAAAGATATTACAAGGTTTACATGATATGGGTATTCCATTACCTGAAGGACGAACAGCCTCGGAGAAATCACTAATAGCTAAAGTGAAAGCACGGCCTCGTGTGCTAGCACCATCAGAAAAAATGCGTAAAGCAAAAGCTGCAGGACTAATTACACCTCTAGAAGGTAAGACACCAGAACAAAAAGAAAACATACTTAAAGGACTAGCAATGCAAGGTCTTCCTCTTCCTGAAGGTAAGACCGCTTCGGAAAAAAAACTGATCGATAAGGTTCGGGCTGAACTTGGTCTACCGCCTGAACCGAAAAATCAGGATATGAGAGATAAATATGCCAAAGCTGCAGATGCTGGGTTATTAGAACCATTAGAAGGAAAATCACCAAAAGAAAAAGAGAAAATTCTTAAGGGGTTAGCAGATTTGGGAATACCACTCCCCGAAGGTAGAACGCCTTCCGAAAAATCACTTATAGCCAAAGTAAAAGCCAGAGCAGCAGCGTCAATTACGACCGACAAGATACGGAAGGCTAAAGCAGCTGGACTGTTAACACCTCTCACAGATAAATCACCCGAACAGAGAGAAAAAATTTTAAGAGGATTGGCTCAAGCTGGTTTACCACTACCCGAAGGAAAAACCCCATCAGAAAAAGCATTAATAAATAAATTCAAGAAGGAATTTGGTATACCTGAAATAACCCCATCAGAAAAACTTCGTAAAGCTAAAGCTGCTGGACTTTTAACGCCTTTAGAAGGCAAATCACCAGCGCAAAGAGAAAAAATACTGAGAGGTAGAGCAGCTGCAGGTCTACCTTTACCAGTAGGTAAAACACCATCAGAAAGGGCTTTAATACAGAAAATTAAAGATTCTACCGGACATGTAACGCCATCTCCATCGGAGAGATTGAGAAAAGCTAAAGCTGCTGGTTTGTTAACTCCTTTGAAAGGAAAATCACCTTCAATGAAAGAAAGAATTGTTAAAGACATGTTGGCTGCGGGAGTACCGATACCAGAAGGCGAAACACCGTCTGAAAAGGAAATGATAAGGAGGCTCACGTCTCCCCCCGCAAAAACAATTTCCGAGAAACTGAGACATGCAAAAGCTGAGGGACTTCTAACTCCTCTACAAGGAAAAACGCCGGAACAAAAGAAGAAAATTCTCAAAGCATTAGTTCAAGCAGGTCTCCCACTACCAGAACCAAAAACAGCGTCTGAAAAGGATTTAATAGATAAAGTCCGACAAGAATCTGGTCTGCCTCCTGAGCCAAAGACACCCTCCGTTAAAGAAAAGTATAGAAAAGCACAAGCTGCTGGTATCATAACACCGCTGGAAGGTAAATCGCCAGCAGAAAAAGAAAGAATACTGAAAAGGCTTCAAGACGCCGGGATACCTCTTCCAGAAGGAAGAACGCTTTCAGAAGAATCTATGGTAAATAGAATTAAAGCCATGGCACCACGCAAGACACCATCGGAAAAATTGAAAGCGGCTAAAGCTGCTGGATTATTGACTCCACTAGAGGGTAAAACACCCGCACAAAAGGAAAAGATTCTTAGAGGCTTAGCCAAGGCTGGTGTGCCATTGCCAGAAGGCAAGACGCCATCCGAAAAAAATTTGATAAATAATATACGAGCCGAAATGGGTTTGCCACCAGAGCCAAAAACTCCATCATTGAGAGAAAAGATGCGTAAAGCTCAGGCAGCCGGGCTAATAACGCCACTTGAAGGTAAAAGTCAGGCACGTAAGGAAAAAATTTTAAAAGGTTTGGCAGAGGCTGGTATTCCTCTACCTGAAGGAAGGACTCCTTCAGAAAAAGCACTTATAGCCAAAGTAAAAGCCGAAACTAAAGGTCCAATAAAGATTCCATCAGAAAAATTACGAAAGGCAAAAGCAGCTGGTTTAATTACCCCTTTGGAAGGAAAAACACCAGAACAAAAAGAAAAAATTATGAGAGGATTAGCAGAACATGGCTTACCACTTCCAGAAGCTACAACAGCATCTGAAAAAAAGTTGGCAGCAAAAATTCGCAAAGAACTAGGACTACCACCTGAACCGAAAACTCCATCAATGAAAGAAAGACATGAAAAGGCCGCCGCCGCTGGCGTTCTTGTACCTTTGGAAGGCTTATCACCTGCAGAGAAAGAAAAAGTTTTGAGAGCACAGACAGAATTGGGCTTACCCCTACCAGAAGGAAGAACCCCGTCAGAGAAAGCTTTAATTGCCAAGGTAAAAGCTGAAACTAAACGGCCAATAAAAATTCCATCTGAAAAATTACGAAAGGCAAAAGCAGCCGGTTTAATTACCCCTTTGGAAGGAAAAACACCAGAACAAAAAGAAAAAATTATGAGAGGATTAGCAGAACATGGCTTACCACTTCCGGAAGCCACAACAGCATCAGAAAAGAAGTTGGCAGCAAAAATTCGCCAAGAACTAGGACTACCACCAGAACCGAAAACTCCATCAATGAAAGAAAGACATGAAAAGGCCGCCGCCGCTGGCGTTCTTGTACCTTTAGAAGGCTTATCACCTGCAGAGAAAGAAAAAGTTTTGAGAGCACAGACAGAACTGGGCTTACCCCTACCAGAAGGAAGAACCCCATCAGAGAAAGCTTTAATTGCCAAAGTAAAAGCTGAAACTAAACGGCCCACAAAAATTTCATCCGAAAAATTGCGAAAGGCTAAAGCAGCTGGTTTGTTAACTCCTTTGAAAGGAAAATCACCTTCAATGAAAGAAAGAATTGTTAAAGACATGTTGGCTGCGGGAGTACCGATACCAGAAGGCGAAACACCGTCTGAAAAGGAAATGATAAAGAGACTTACGTCTCCCCCCGCAAAAACAATTTCCGAGAAACTGAGACATGCAAAAGCTGAGGGACTTCTAACTCCTCTACAAGGAAAAACGCCGGAACAAAAGAAGAAAATTCTCAAAGCATTAGTTCAAGCAGGTCTCCCACTACCAGAACCAAAAACAGCGTCTGAAAAGGATTTAATAGATAAAGTCCGACAAGAATCTGGTCTGCCTCCTGAGCCAAAGACACCCTCCGTTAAAGAAAAGTATAGAAAAGCACAAGCTGCTGGTATCATAACACCGCTGGAAGGTAAATCTCCAGCAGAAAAAGAAAGAATACTGAAAAGGCTTCAAGACGCCGGGATACCTCTTCCAGAAGGAAGAACACTTTCAGAAGAATCTCTGGTGAATAGAATTAAAGCCATGGCACCACGCAAGACACCATCGGAAAAATTGAAAGCGGCTAAAGCTGCTGGATTATTGACTCCACTAGAGGGTAAAACACCCGCACAAAAGGAAAAGATTCTTAGAGGCTTAGCCAAGACTGGTGTGCCATTGCCAGAAGGCAAGACGCCATCCGAAAAAAATTTAATAAATAATATTCGAGCCGAAATGGGTTTACCACCAGAGCCAAAAACTCCATCATTGAGAGAAAAGATGCGTAAAGCTCAGGCAGCCGGGCTAATAACGCCACTTGAAGGTAAAAGTCAGGCACGCAAGGAAAAAATTTTAAAAGGTTTGGCAGAGGCTGGTATACCTCTACCTGAAGGAAGGACTCCTTCAGAAAAGGCACTTATAGCCAAAGTAAAAGCGGAAACCAAACCGATTAAAATTCCATCCGAGAAGATACGAAAAGCAAAAGCTGAAGGATTATTAACACCATTAGAAGGAAAGGCTCCGGAAGAGAAAGAAAGAATTATGAGAGGATTAGCAAAGCATGGCTTACCACTTCCAGAAGCTACAACAGCATCGGAAAAGAAGTTGGCAGCAAAAATTCGCAAAGAACTAGGGCTACCACCTGAACCAAAAACTCCATCGATGAAACAGATACATGAAAAAGCCGCCGCCGCTGGCGTTCTCGTGCCTTTAGAAGGCTTATCGCCTGCAGAGAAAGAAAAAGTTTTGAGAGCACAGGCAGAATTGGGCTTACCCCTACCAGAAGGAAGAACCCCATCGGAGAAAGCTTTAATTGCCAAAGTGAAAGCTGAAACTAAAGGTCCAATAAAGATTCCATCAGAAAAATTACGAAAGGCAAAAGCAGCCGGTTTAATTACCCCTTTGGAAGGAAAAACACCAGAACAAAAAGAAAAAATCATGAGAGGATTAGCAGAACATGGCTTACCACTTCCGGAAGCCACAACAGCATCAGAAAAGAAGTTGGCAGCAAAAATTCGCGAAGAACTAGGGCTACCACCTGAACCAAAAACTCAATCAATGAAAGAAAGGCATGAAAAAGCCGCCGCCGCTGGCGTTCTTGTACCTTTAAAAGGCTTATCACCTGCAGAGAAAGAAAAAGTTTTGAGAGCACAGGCAGAATTAGGCTTACCCCTACCAGAAGGAAGAAGCCCATCAGAAAAAGCTTTAATTGCCAAAGTAAAAGCTGAAAGTAAACGGCCAATAAAAATACCATCTGAAAAATTACGAAAGGCAAAAGCAGCCGGTTTAATTACCCCTTTGGAAGGAAAAACACCAGAACAAAAAGAAAAAATTATGAAAGGATTAGCAGAACATGGCTTACCACTTCCAGAAGCGACAACAGCATCTGAAAAAAAGTTGGCAGCAAAAATTCGCAAAGAACTAGGACTACCACCTGAACCGAAAACTCCATCAATGAAAGAAAGACATGAAAAGGCCGCCGCCGCTGGCGTTCTTGTACCTTTGGAAGGCTTATCACCTGCAGAGAAAGAAAAAGTTTTGAGAGCACAGACAGAATTGGGCTTACCCCTACCAGAAGGAAGAACCCCATCAGAGAAAGCTTTAATTGCCAAAATAAAAGCTGAGCAAGAGCCATCAATAATTCCATCTGAAAAATTACGCAAAGCAAAAGAGGCTGGTTTACTAACGCCAATTACAGGCAAAACACCTGCAGAGAAAGAAAGAATAATTAGAGGCCTAGCCGAGGCTGGATTACCCTTACCAGAAGGTAAAACAGCGTCTGAAAAATCATTATTACACAAAATAAGAACTGAACTTGGAATACCTCCACCTGCAAAGACGCCTTCAGAAAAGGCGGTAATCCGTAAGGCAAAAGCAGATGGATTATTCACACCAATCACTGGAAAAACACCAGCTCAAAAAGAAAAAATACTTAAAGGACTCGCCGAAGCAGGGTTACCGTTACCTGTAGGTAAAACAGCGTCTGAGAAAGATTTAATTAAAAAAATAAGAACCGAGGCTGGGTTGCCGCCTGAGCCGACCCCTTCCGAAAAGATGGGGAAGATAAAAACGATATCGAAAAAAGTAGGAGGCGCAGGAGAAGAGTACGAAGATATTATCAAAACAACAACGTGTGACCGTGGTTGCGGTTGTGACAAGAAGAAAATTAGATTTAAACACAGCTACGTAAAGATTCGAGTGACGTCTCCAGATATATCCTCTCTCTGTGATTGTCCTGAAGAATGTATTCCAGGTGTTAAGGCCGGAGCCTTCATTGATAATGAAGGCATAAAAGTTACCGTTGGAAGTGCTGTTGGCGTACCTTCATACTCCAGAGAAAGCAATAATATTACGCTAGAACATACTGAAAATAAAACCAGTGACAAAATTATTCTAAAATATGATTATAATAGAACACAAAAAGACAGACAAATTAAAATATTATTCGATCATACGCGTAAGACACACAAGCAGGCAGACAAGCTATCTAGTAACAAAAGCATATATGAAGTGCGTAGTTTCGAAAAATATCCTAGCAGTGATAAAGTAGATTATATCCTAAACACCACAAGTTCTGACGAAAGCCGCAACAGTGTAATGACACTACGATATGGTCTGGCATATAATAGTACTGAAAATGACAAAGGTTTCTTATACTACAGTACTCCAGCCTACGAGGCCAGGGCCCATGAAACTAACAGATTTATTGAAACTTCTAGACGTTTCGAATCATCGGGTGACGTTTACAGAGAACCTGTTTCTAAGGACTATTTGATAATGGAAAATTCCGCTCGCGACAGTTTCAATTCCATTCTTCTTATAAAAAGTGAAACATCATTAGGCTTGTCAACGAGCTCTAGCGAAAGCATGGATACAATTAGTGTGATGTCGTCGTATGGAACCAGTAGTGTCACATCTAATTCCATGCATTATTTCGGTTACCAGCTATCCGACGACCTTTTTAGCAATAGCTCCACTGAAGATTCTGAGATACCTACAAACAGAATAGAATACAACGCTGCTGGAACGATGATGAGGTAAGCCTTACCACCAGTCGCTCTAAAGCGCAGGTTCATTTATTTAGTTTTTATATTGACGGATGAATAAGTATTATCCAACCATAATAATGTACTACAATCATTGACCAGAAAATTCATAACTCATAATCTTTAGCTTACGACGCTAACTTTTAATATGATGTCTTATTTTGAAGCCATTGAGAATACTCTTTTATTTCTCGGTTTTCAGCCTCCTTGGCCTTCGATCAACAATAGTTTAGATTAAGGATCAAGAACACGTCGCTCAAGTAACCGCGATTGCCTATATTAACTTACATTAATTTATAGTTTTTAATACGAAATGTAGAAAAAGCATCAACAACTTCAGTTGATTATAAACTACATATACACGGTTATTTGTAAAACACCGGCAATGCTTTAAGGGGTGAAACTACTCATCAATATGAACAACTTTTACTACGGGACCAACCATGAAATCGCGAAAAAAAATCAAACTTTTCATACATTTTGATGGAGCAAGGTTAATCTTTTGTATGAAAAGTTTGAATTTTTTTTCGCGATTTCATGGTTTGTCCCATAGTAAAAGTTGTTCATATTGATGAGTAGTTTCACCCCTTAAAGCATTGCCGGTGTTTTACAAATAACCCTGTATAAAGAGGAAATATGTCTTTCCTCTATGGCAAGGTTAAAAAAATATGTAGAGATCTCTATTTTGAAACTAGAATAGTGGGGCAAGCACTTTGTGTATTTAACACTCTAAAGCCAAGCATGAATGTCTTGACGTATAGTAACATTAACGTAAGCAAATTTAGAGTCAAAAAGACACGTTTATTCCATGACATTTTTTGAAAATACATGCAGTATTTTTACTGTTTCATGTAACTGTATATTGCATAAAATTGAACAAAAATGCGTGATTCATTGTATATATTTTATAATCAAAATTTGCTTACGTTAATGTTACCTTACGCCAAAACACTCGTAGTAGGCCCTCGGTTCTTTGTATTATTACGTGTCAAGATGTCAATGTTTGACACGACACAATAGTTGGTGTTGGTGCGTTGTCCCAATCATTGTTAAAACAAGCTTGTAATAAAAATGAATAATAATCATTTTTTACTAAATGAACAAATACTCTTTGCAATAAACTTACCAAAAAAAGGTTTCCTTCAGAAATCTTGCAGTTACTGTGGTTATTTTAACAATATTTGAACGCGCACTCAGGTATTTTGACGTTTTAATATTGGCTATGATTGAACCCAATTCAACCATACCATCTTCGCTGCCGCTCCAGCGGAAACCAATTAATAATCTAAGCGTATCATACGAATGGCAAATAAAACCACTACATTATCTGTGGCCTTATTTTTCGGGCCGTTTTTGTAGCTCTCATCGTAAATCTAGTATAGTGCCACAAAGTTATCTGACCCGGTTGTGGCGTCGCTGCCGTCACTTTTACCAATGTCATCTCCGTACAAAAATGACATTCTGATGTCATTTTTGTAGCGTTCCGTAGCGACGTTAGTTCCAATTTCGGTCCGGTGACCCGGTGGTCAGATAAGTTTGTGGCACTCATAAAGTTATTATTACTAGTATAATAACTTTATGGTGTCACTATACTATTGTTGATCGAAGTCCTTGGCCCATAGATTGGCATCACATGACAGCATTAGTGGCATTTCATCCGAATGATACATAAAAGAAAAGAAGATACCCGTACTTTTAACATTAAAATAAACGCTTACACATTAAGTAATCATTTCATCCAATGATATTAGTTTGGACTGATAATTTTGAAGTGGTTAAATCATCTGAATCCAATATGGTCTAATACAGTTAGGAACAAAATGTGTTCATGGGTAAGGAATTAAAAAATAAGAACAATTTTTTTATTAAGAACCTCTTTGGTCCTTTCAGAATGCAAACTTGCAACCTTCTTGCCTGTCTGTCTAAATACTTTAACATAGTGTTCAAAGCTTTGGTAATACTAAATTCTCAATTTTATATGGTTTTAAGAATGTGATTTAATGATAATTTTTCATTAAAACGGACTCTGAAATATCTTTAAAATATTTTTCGATAAAAAAAATCACGTGATGTTGGAAGTGGTGGGGTAGCCTAAAACCTCACGACGTATCACCAAGGGGAGATGGGGGTAAAATGTGACCTATAAAGCCTCACGTGATTAAAGAATGACCCCTAGTCTGCTGTATCAATTTATTTTTTTGTTTCTTAATTGGTATGTCGTCTATCTCAGCCATTATGAAGTACGTTTTCTTTTTTTTTATTAATGTCTTTGTCGAGGCTACAGTGCTCCTTGATGGCTGTGCCAGCTTATGAAGACTAAAAAGTACTTACTACCAACTATCGACTTATTTAGATAATCATAAAAATATTCAGTCAATGGTAAACGCATTATACCTACTTTGCAATGGAATAATTTGAAAGATGAACAGAGGAATAATTAACGTAATTTTATGATGCGCCGAACATATTGCAGTGACGCTCGAACTTGACACGAGCGTATCTCACTGAAGCTAAGAGAATACCAAATGTGTTAATTTAATCAAAATTTTACTGCAACTGCGCGGCAACTTCACTTCTTTAGTTACGTGAATAAGCCTACAGAGCGCCAAACGCGGCTGATGTGAAAAAACGAGATGGTTTCGAGGGCGCATAAAAACAGCAAAATTTCGAATTTGAAAGTAAAATAGAAGTATGCTTAGAGTACGCGCAACATGCGACAGAGGACGAGAGCGTCTTTCGCGAAATAAAAATGTAGTAAGCGACAAAAGTATTTCATCTCAATAACTCTATTAATGCTGGTTATAAAAAAAATCGCTAATATCAGACCACAGTAATATATGATATTATTTATCCAATTTTCGGTCTAAGAATCCACATCATATTGAGTAAAAAACGAAAAAGGCTAAAAAAATTAAGTAACTTTGTGATTTTTATTATAACAAGTAGATATAATGACGTATCCATATTTTTATTTTTGTAAATTTTGGATTTAATTTACTTATTTTAAAATCGAATCCAATATAGGCATTTTGCTTTATGCGCCCTCTTAAAAGTAAGTTACACTAAGGCGTCAGATACATTGCAATACTTTCAAGTAAGCAAATATCGTTAGTCTTGTGTAAATATAAAGTAAAATAGAACTACTTTTTCAGCGATAGCGACCATTACATTCCGAAACCTACAGTTCTTAAAGGACGCACAGAAAACAGAAAGAGAGTGTCAATAGCTCCAACGAAACACGAAGAATACATGATCTACAGAATGTCTCAAACAGATCTAAACACTGTGTACAAAAGGAAAGGCAAAAACAAGCAGAAACCCAAGACCGCTGAACCCATAGTAGTTATTAACCACTTGAATAGTGAACGAGATATTACAACTATGGTCGACGAACTACTGGCGAAGAATGAATTTTCCGGCGCATCTTCAATATTTGTGGTAGTACCATCTGACGATAACGACGCAGGAAACTCTTCAGATGGCCGCAATTCCACCATTTGTATCCAATTGAGTGAAAATCATACAAAATTTAAAAGTAACTGTCCGATAGCGCCAAGTAAGTTCCTAATGTAGCTTAAATCTTTTATCCTCCTATCTAGCGATATCAGTGTACTATTTACTCACTTAGCCCTCTAATGTAGCGATGCTTTGCCGGCAAAGGTAAATGTAGCTTACACTGGTTGTTGAAGTGAGACGTCAACGAGCTAGCGGCCGCGCTTGACGCATCGTCACGCTAGCGTATGCGGCTGCAGGTACCCCGTCGTCGACAAAGGGCTGCTCGTATGTCGCACTTAAAATAAAAATTAATTGCGACTTTAACTATGTTATCACATTAAATGGAACTACGTATTTAGAATCACGTTCTGTGACCGTACACAAAAAAAAACAATCAAGTCCAATGAGTAATTTGCCACAAGAACTAATTAAAAATTTCATAATTTTACACATATCACGATCTCTAGGCAAAGTTAGAAAAGTCTGCAACGTATTCTAATCAAAATTATTTTTATTTACACGTGTAGAACAGACACAGGTGACATTTTCTACTTCGATGTCCTTTCATAGACGAATGGTAGCTGAGTGAAATTTATTGCAAGAAAAACTTGCGGAAATATGGCAGATTTTATGAGTACGGCTTCGGAACATGATACCATACGTAGTGTCATTTAATGTTATACCATCTGCGGCAGCCTGTATTTCTCCATAAAGTATTTCAATGATTCAACTCTTTTATTTTGTTTCAAGTGGTAATTAATAAAAATACAACTTATATATATTTACAGATATGACGCAGCGAAGAAATTCGTCAAACTCACATGGCGTAAAAATATCCGCGAAAGGAAAAAAGTATTTCATGGATGCGTTACCCACGACTGTACTATCTTACCATAACAAAGAGACCATGTTTGATTATCATCGTCTTGCCAAATTCTGTAGAGGAAAAGAGAAGACAAAGAATAAACTTTGTCAAATTACTACACCCAATGAAGTAGTACAAATAGTGGAACATAAGCACTACGCTAGTACTGACACGACTTCGGACAGACCGTGTTGTTGTCAACCCAGAGAACCACAATATCCTGACTATGGTCCCAACGATAGATATGTAGCGAATGTTACGTCTAAACAAATCACGCCGCTTCTCATAAGACAAGGTATAATATACAGCAATTTCGACGTAGTTATACGAAAAGCATCCAACCCACATTGAGCTAGATTTGACATATTTAATTTTTAAATTTACGTCTCTATTCTTCATTGATGCAGTGCTGAAGCAGGGTTGAATTTGAACTGCGCAGACATTTCCAGTATAAGTTGACCTTTCATTGTACGAAAACCCTATACAGTGCGAGGTAAGCTCATACTGGAAATGTCTGGGCAGTTTAATTTCTGCCCTGCTTTAAACGTTTGTAGTAAGCCGCCTGTGTTGTTGGTATTGACGGCCAATCTTTTTACCCTTAAATCGTGAAAGAAGAACAGCTGTTCCATAAAAATAATTCAATAACTACTACTACGACTAAATATACGGAACAGCAGATTGTTTTTTCGCGATTTCAAGGTTGGTCCATGAAAAGTTGTTCATAATGATGAGTACAACATACTCCTTCAATGTTTCCCTCGTTCAACTAGTCACCCTGTATTTTAAAACGCTTTTATTAAATTTATTTTTATTTTTAAGACTATTTCTAAAACAATTTTTTTAACTATTTTATTTTTGTAGGTTTGAAATACGATCCATTTCGTTCACCGACCGTAGCTGTGGAGCCACAAGCATCATTTATGTCTTTAAACTTTAAACAACCGACTCCAGTGACCACGTGCCGCGTGCCGCCGTGCGGTGGTAACCTTGTTGGTCCTCGCCCTGCCGCTCCTCCTCAAGAAGTAGCAAAAGTACCTCAATCGCAACCGTGTCAATGCAGTCCTGAGAAGTTGAGACAACTATTAGATCAAGCAATAAAAGTACGCGCAAACCTGAAGTCGACTGGGTGCGGCGGTGGGGCTTCTCCTGCAACACCCCCGCCGTCACTAGCATCTGCGTTAGCCCCTGCTTCAGCCCCTGCTTCAGCCCCTGCTTCAGCCCCTGCTTCAGCCCCAAGTAATATCTTCTTTTAAATATTTTCTACCGTTTAGAATTATTTTTAACCCCCGACAAAAAAGAGGGGTGTTATAAGTTTGTAGTGTGTATCTGTGGTTATATGTATCTGTGTATCTGTCAGTGGCATCGTAGCTCCAAAACGGATGGACTGATTTCAATTCAGTTTTTTTTTAAATTGAATGTCATCTTATCTTTGTTTCATAAAATCTGTTCAGCCGTTCAAAAGTTACAGCTCTTTTTCTAGTCGGAGTCGGGGGTTTTTGACGGTTAGGTTATTTCATTTTTTAAATAGAAAAAAGTCAAATTTCGTATTGATTTAGGGCTATATCACACTTGCTACTTCCTGCAGCAGAATCGCGGATCGTGCGTTTTCTTATTAATGAAGTATTTACTTTTTGTAAGCATAAGGCAGCCAACAAACGCGAAAACGCGCGATTCTGCTGTTTGCTGTGGCCTGTAGGAACGGGAAAAACCTCGTACTGTCATGATACCCAAGTATGTCAGGCGCGCCCGGGGTAGTCAGCCTGACTAACCATGAGACAACCCATGCTGATACGACAAGAAAAAGACGATTCAATGGCGCCACAACTATAGTACGCGCAAATCTTTATGAGCCCTAAACTGAGCTCTGCACTCTTTCTCTCCCTCTAGCACCTATAATAAGCGTACTGCGCAGCCACTCGCGTTCAACTTCCGAGAGCTCATAAAGTTTTGCGATAACTATACACATCACAATGCATTTCACTTTATTACTATTAGTTCCATCGTCAACGGTCATTAAATCCTTGTAGGTCTGTCACAGGCAATTTGTATGATTCCGCTTTTTACAAAATGCCTGTCGCTTTATAAAACAGCTGATAATTCCCAACGATCTGCTCGGGTTGCCCTAAACTAGAAACTGCAACCAACTTGGATCAAGCGCTCGCTCGGCTCGCGCGCAATTCTAACCTAACCTAACCGATCTGCTCGGAGTGCCCTAATCTAGTAACTGCGACCAACTTTGTTGAACGCGTTGCTACGAGAATCCTCGTAAACCTCAACTAACCGTTTAATAGAACTAACAGCTGTTTAGTAAAGCAGCTAGCTGTTTTATATTGCGAAGGAATGTATAATTCAGTTACCGATTTGTAATGTGCCGGATTCTACAATTTGCCTGGCATTTTGTATAAAGCGGAATCAATTGTACAGTAAGGGTCAATTTATACTAGCGCAGAGTCGAAGCGCATCGAAGCGTCAAATTCTTTACAAATAAAGCGAAGCCGCACGAATGCGCGCGTATTCGCTAGAATACGCGCGCACTCTTACGTGTAGCAAGCATTATTGTTTTGGAATGTTTGTCACCATCATTTTTGGCTTTTGGATTAAATAGGCATTCATATTTTTGCATCAGGTGAATAAATTTTTCGTCCGAGTCCATCGTGATCAACACCGACGCAGGCCAATTTCCGACTGATGACGCGTAGGTTCGCTAGTGGGCGCATGGATACGCAAGAATGCGCGCGCACCAATCAGCGTTGTTCACGCGCAGACGCGCGAATTCCGAAGAATGCGCGCGTCTTTTTAAAATCTCAGAAATAATGTGTGCGTTACGCTGTGGAGTTAAGGTTGAATTTGTTATGTTCAGTTTTGGATAGACGCTTCGATGCGCTTCGACTCTGCGCTAGTATAAATTGACCCTAATTCAGCTGCCGTTTTGTTTTCTGATTCTAAAATTTGACCAGCATTATATAAAAAGCTGTATCTAACAAATTGCCTGCCACGGGTCTATTATGTTTAATACACACGTATCCTGTTGCACATAGCTATATAAGGGCAACATAATGTTTAAAGTAAGCCATCGCTGATCAGTTTCATTATAAAGCAAAGTAGGAGTCGTTAAAGCTGGCTTTTCACTATGGGATATATTTTACATCTTGAGATATCGCTCACCGTACTTTTGAACGGAACTGTTTACACTGAGATATAATATTATATTACATCTCAAACTATAAATATATTTTCGAGCGATATTTTCATATTATATTTTGCCTCCTGTCACACCGTTGACATTGGTAGTAGATCGGAACCTTAGATTATTGATTGGTTGTCGCAGCCGCTCCAACAACAACAACGCCCCGTTGGAGCGGCTGCGACAACCAATCAATAATTTAAGATCGGAACTATTATATTTTGAACATTTTTAATTACGAAAATTCGATAGATCTCAGTGTGAAGGCCAATCGCGGGATATAATATATATTATATCCCATAGTGAAAAGAAAATTAAACGGCAACGCGGCAGGCCCAGAAGGAGATGGCGTGATGAGCTGGACGTCTGTCTAAAGGATTGGCCCCAAACTGCTTTAGACCGGGAAAAGTGGAAGGAGGGAAGGGAGGCCTTTGCCCTGCAGTGGGATACTACGGGCTATTAATAATAATAATAAATAATAATAGTGAAAAGCCAGCATAAATCAAGATACTGTTTCATTTTCTTCTATCTCTCTGTCTGTCTCTCTCTCTCTCTCCGTGTCTCCTTTTCTAACTCATGAAAATTTCAATTGCATTTTAAAATCTTATAATATGACTAATTACAGAAAAAGGGGGAGACTGCACCAGTTGTTTACATCCAAGTTATTTAAACAAACACAAATGTAGCGCAAAGAAGAAAACTAAAAAGTGTAAAGCAGTGTGTCCATGTGAACTTCACCAACCACCACCAACCCAATTAAAAGGCCCAGCAGGAGAGTCATCGCTTGTAGAAACAGGGGAAACTTATACCCAAGCTGGCACAAAACAAACAAGATTCAGTTCCACGATCGGTACCTCTACCGACCGTAAAGCAGATTGCCCATGTAAAGACAAAAATGGAAAAAAAAAGAAAAAGGTCATATGCGAGTGTCCTCAGGTCGAACCTGAGCCCGAACCTGAACCTGAGCTTGAGCCTGAAATTGATCCACTGATACTATACTCTACAGAAGCAAACGAGAATCTTGAATGGATTAATCAAGCAGAAATTAACAAAATGAAGTCGAGTATGACAGAGACAACTTCTGGATTTAAACTTAATGTGAAAAAGCAACCGCCGCCTGTGCCAGAACCAGAATTCACTTTAGATGACGCCATAAGATACTACGCAAGTATGAAACCAGAACTGTTTCGGGATATAATTGAAGAACACCAGAAAAAACGAGATCAATCCGAATTTCAAGCGAAACCAATTGTTCGAGAGGACAATCCTGACGTAAACTGCGAATGTACTGGCGATTCTGACATTCTGCTTGAACAGGCCCAGGCTGGAGGAACAGATGGACCTGGCCTTCCTGAGCCCGAGCCAGAAGAGCCCGCGCCTCCGCAGGCAACTCAAGAAGAAGACGGACCATTCCGAGGGCTAAAATTTAAAATAGGTGGCAAAGGTTCTGGTTCCCCAGGACTTACTGGCATTTGTTGCTTCGATATGATGCAGGAATCCTTCACCACTTGGTGAACGCTACAAACGAATACTACTGGTACCACCATAGCTCCAGCATTGCAGAACATGTATAGATAAAAGTTTTAGTTGTAACAATGTACGACTATCGTCGTAGTTTTTGTGTATTTTTTATTACAATCAAGTTGTTATAGGTATATTCTGATAATTTTATTTGTAATTAAAAAAATCTAATAACATTCGCTTTTTTTTACTTTACTTGATATAATAATTATACTTGAAATTGATTGCATGTTTGACGTAGTACCTAAAGCGATTTATTTTCTGCGCTACGTGTCGCGAATTAGTTTCCCGTACAGAACGAACCATAAAGTTATATACATATTACTAGTAATAATAACTCTAAGGAACGAACAGACATTTGTATGGCCTACAGATAATTTGTTCCGGATCTGGGGGGCTAAAAAGGCCGCTTTAGATGAATCATAATATGATTCATATTACGAATGTCAAAATATCTACGTAATTGACGACTCTTGATGTCATCCGCATAAGGTTCATATTCAGCAATCATCTGTTTGACAGTTACTAAGCTGATCATTAGATGAATTGCTTAATGTGGCCTTTTTAGGCCCCGAATGTAATGGCGCATGTAAGATGTATGTTTGCAAAATGCGTTATTAAAGTGTATCTGTGGCAGGCAATTTGAATGATTCCGCTTTTTACAAAATGCCGGTCGCTTCACAAAACAGCCGATAGTTCCCAACGATCTGCTCAGGGTGCCTTATACTAGAACTGCGACCAACTTGGATCAAGCGCTCGCTCGGCTCTCGCGCGTTTGATCGCAGTTCTAACCTAACCTAACTAATCTGCTCGGGATGCCATAATCTAGTAACTACGTCCAACTTAGTTGAACGCGTTGCTACAACAATCCGCGTAAACCGCGTAAACCTTAACTAACCGTTTTACGCGTTTTACAGAACTTACAGCTTCTTTCTTTTTTTCTTCTTTCTGTTTTGTAATGCGCCAGATTCTACAATTTGACCGACATTTTGAAAAAATGTCCAATAATACAAATTAACTGCCACATAATTATCCATGATACAGAAAAATCATAAAATTGGAGCCCATTTGTTTCCTTAAAAATGCAGTATGAGACGCCTGGGCAATTGGAGATATCCAAAAAAAAATGTACAGAGCATCACGGCCTTCTTTCCTGTGTGGAGTTGGAAACTACTATACGAGTATCATACAGCTGGTTCTTCATCTGTGGGCCGAGCACGAATGTTTTGACGTATAGTAAAGTAAACGTAACCAAATTTTGATTATAAACTACGATGAATCTATCGCATTTTTGTTCAATTTTATGCAACAAACGCACTTGTTTCATGAAAATGTAAAATATTGCATGTATTTCCAAAAAAATATCAGGGATTAAACGTGTATTTTTGGTTCAAAATTTGCTTACGTCTACGTTACTATACGTCAAAACATTCGTGCTCGGCCCTCTGAGATATAATACGTCCTAATACGTTGTATTCTAAGCATTGTTTTTTGGTTCTTCTGAGTTCCTCAGGTAGGTTCTACTAAGTCGTTCTACGTCGACAGTAGGTGCTCTCCCAATGTCTCCCAATCACCTTTCAATACATGCGCGGGTTGGGAGGGTTGAGAATACCTACTTACCCATAGACTTAAGACTTTGGATTTCGCTTAAATCCATAAACTTATTATACTAATGCTTAAATCCATGAGAGTGAGTGCTTGTATTATAGAGCAGAAGATGTCTATCTACCCGCTATCTACCACATATAGTGCCACAAACTTATCTGACCCGGTGACCAAAATTGGAACTAACGTCGCTACGGAACAAAAATGACATCAAAATGCTTAGATTATGAGTCAAAATGTCATTTTTGTAGGGAGATGAGGAGATGATAGGTTTACATAATCTAAGAGATGATATTAGTAAAAGCGACAGCAGCGACTCCCTGGCCGGGTCAGATAAGTTTGTGGCTCTATCAGTGACGTTAGGAAACCAAGAGAGGCTTCTTACGTCATTGGGCTCTATACAGGTTTACACCCGGAGCATAGACACCTATAGGCTCCCTACTATGGGTGTCTAACGTGGACGGAGCATCTACGGTGTCCACGGTGTCTAAGCTCCGGGCATCGGGTGACTTTGGTTTCTGGTTTCTGTGCTGTTACCGTAGATAAAGTAGAACTACGACTAAGTATCAGAAATAAAAAATATCCTACGTCTATGGAAGTACTTATAAATCATAGAGATAATACATAGTACCTTACTATTTCTATGTTATAAATTCTATGTTTTCGCGTAGACGGAGCTATGATTATCTAGAACAGGGGGCTAACTACGAGCTCTTACAGCAGGGCTGAAATTGAACTGCCCAGAAATTTCTAGAATAAGCTGACCTTTCATTGTACGAAAAGCCTATACAGTGCGAGGTCAGCTCATACTGGAAATGTCTGGGTAGTTCAATTTCAGCGCTGCTATTAGAGTTAGTAGTAAGGCCCCAGATACTCAAAGAGACGGAGTAACCAGGAGTATAGTGCCACAAACTTATCTGGCTTATAAGGCGCCGCAACTAGTTCCGTGCGGACTATAGTTAAAATCTTTTCCCGTATAAAACTGAATCAACTATTTCAATCAACAGGTTTCCAACAGACTAGACAAAGCCTATGGCTGAATCACAAAAAAATTGTTAATTGGCGTCTAAGAGAACAAAAGAAGGAGATGGAGTAACGAATTGGCCTCCTATCTAAAGGATTAGCTCTAAATTCGAGTAATACTAATGAAACAACAGCTCGATGACTTGATCGTGCGGCGAACGTATTTTCGAGAAGAGAAGCAGCACAAAGTAATAATTACTCAAATAATGATAATAAAATTGTAATAAATTCCCATACAATTTCACTTGTTTTGTTTCAATGTATGGAAATTCGTTTCTACAATCAGCGCCACAATGGCCGCAAACAAATATCCAAAATACGTCGAAATATGGCCCCAACGCTCGAAAGACGCTAGTGTGAGGGGTCTCTTAGAGGTTTAGAGCATACGAGAGCCTCAGAACCAATGGCTTAAGAAAGAGGATTCTTTGGTCATTGCTCAGAACAATCTTCTTCTTCTTCTTTCTATATGGCAATTGAGCCGATGTCGACTATTCTGCCAGTGTCAAGTAAAATAGCAATGACGTAAGAAGCCTCTCTTAAAATAGTTAATAAGTTAAATAAGATAAAAAGTAAAGATGGTTATTGATACGCCTTGAAATGGCCAAAGTTAAGCCATTGAGAATTGAGAACAATCATTGTTCTGAGACGAGAGCAATGACCAAAGAAGCCCGAGAGCATAAAGCTAGCCAGTAATAAAAAAAATTAAAAAGTTGTCGCATGTCATTTTGTGCCGTCGACGTCGTACATTTACGAAAAATTATAGTGTATTTTTTTTTGTAAAATATTTTAATAAAAAGCCATTTTTTTTTAAATATGTATGGAACTGGTAAGTTTTTAATTGATCAGTTGAAGTGAAAAGCAATATAGGTAAAAATTGAGGATGTGTAGGTATGTAAAGTGCGTGTTAATCATTGTTGATATCAAAGAATATTCTGTGTCAGCTGTTATCTCTTTTCATATTACATGACTTCTGCTCTAAAACAATCGCTTTCCTGCTTCGAAATCGGCTTACCACTTCAGAGCTATTTGTATAGAAAAATAATGAGTGGAACCGAGATGAGAACAGGGTTAAATATAGATACGATACGGACGAGAATATACACTTTGCAATGGAAAACATACCCAATATTTATTTTACAAAAATAGGCAAATCACACTTTATTGATAGATATCGTAATTCCCACGTGAATCCAAATATAGATGACGTTTAGACCTTAAAACTCTTCTCGTACCGTTCAATAACGAAATAGGATTTTGTAGCATCGATGCGCGTATGTCTATATTATAAGGAACTAATTTAATAACCTATTGTTTGTTGCAGTTTAAATTTAAAACAAATAACGAGGAATAAAACAAAATTTTTAAAATTTATATTTACTAGTTATGATTACCCGGTGACTACCACAGAATAAGAAAATGCCATAGTATTTAGTATGGCTTTCTGATGTAAGAGTATACAGAACTCATGAAGTATCGTTAACATTAAAGCTTAAAGTAATTACAGAGTTGTCTTTATTTAGACGTGAAAGGAACGACGGTATAACAAATACAAAATGAGAGACTTGGTCATGAGTACGACTCAACACGTACACTACAAACTAGCTTATTTTGATAAACACGATGAAGACAGTCCATGTAATGGCACAGAAAATGTGAGCATTATTGTTCATAAGAAAAAGTTAAAGAAACGAAAAAAACACCAATTATTGAAGTATGCACATCAGCCAATAGTTGCTTTCCGTTTCACAAGTTCCAGCAAATCTAGAAAGCAGGGATTACTCACAGGGCATTCCAGCTTGCCCGAAATAAATAAATGTACAAAGTCAGTGCGGTCTGATCAATCACGGACTAGAAGCTCGCATGCAGTTGAAAAACAAAGTAAATTTGCTTTTAAATCAAAATTTATTGTCAATGTAGTTTCTGAGCATCGCTTCGACGAATGCTTGAATCCGTTCAACTATCAGAGCAAAAATAAATTAAAAATCTACAGGTGTCAATTGGGTGCTCCAGAAGACAGCTGTTGTTGTTCCTGTAACTCTGATGCAATGTTTGAAGTGATGAAAAGCTTATACGACTGTTATAAAAAGAAAAATTGTGACAATTGTGACTGTATACTTTGTGGTCATTTACCACGGGAGGAGAGGCAAATCGGAGAAATGAAAAAATCCTTGGCATCTGTTGGACTGGACACAGTCAGTGCAAAGGAAAGAAAAGAGAAAGTAAAGAAAGTTGAAAAGGAACTAGAAGGGAAGACTCCAGAACAAAAGGAAAAGATTTTAAGAGAACTGGCCAAGACTAGACAACCCTTACCCGAAGGAAAAACGACGTCAGAAAAAGCGTTGATTACAAAATTAAGGGGCGAACTTGGCTTACCCCCGGAACCTAAAACCGCTGGTGAAAGGGCAAAAATGAGAAAAGCTGAGGCGGCAGGTATAATAACACCCTTAGAAGGGAAAACTGCTGCGCAGAAAGAAGAAATTCTAAAAGCGCAAGCCGATCTAGGAATTCCCCTTCCAGAAGGAAGAACACCCTCTGAAAAAGCTCTCATACAAAAGGTGAAAGCAGCCTCAGGAATACCTGTGGGAATACCGTCTGAAAGGTTGCGTAAAGCAAGAGCTGCAGGACTTATAACGCCTCTAGAAGGAAAAAGTCCAGAACAAAAAGAAAAAATACTTAAAGGACTAGCAATGCACGGTCTACCTCTACCAGAAGGAAAAACACCATCTGAAAAAAAGCTGATTGATAAAATGCGCACTGACCTTGGTTTACCGCCTGAACCTAAAAACAAAGGTATGAGAGACCAATACGCTCATGCTGCTAATGCCGGGTTATTGCAACCATTAGAAGGCAAGTCACCTAGAGAGAAAGAAAGAATTCTTCAAGGGTTAGCTGATTTAGGGATACCATTACCCGAAGGTAGAACACCATCAGAGAAATCATTAGTAGCTAAAGTGAAAGCAAGAGCCGGACCACCCTTAGACATTTTAGCACCATCGGAAAAAATGCGAAGAGCAAAAGCGGCGGGACTAATAACTCCACTAGCGGGTAAAACACCAGACCAAAGAGAAAAAATATTAAGAGGACTCGCAATGCAAGGTATACCTCTTCCTGAAGGACAATCACCATCTGAAAGGAAGCTTATTGACAAGGTTCGCCTTGACCTCGGTCTACCCCCTGAACCCAAAAATAAAGGTATAAGAGACAAACATATACAAGCAGCTAATGTTGGCTTACTGCAGCCATTGGAAGAAAAAACACCGGCACAGAAAGAAAAGATATTACAAGGTTTATTTGATATAGGTGTACCATTGCCTGTAGGACGAACGCCATCTGAGAAGGCTCTAATAGCCAGAATACAGGCAGGTCCCCGTGCGGTTTCTGTAGCGATGGCACCATCGGAAAAAATGCGTAAGGCAAAAGCGGAGGGCTTATTAACTCCGCTTGAAGGGAAAACGCCAGCGCAAAAAGAAAAAATATTAAAAGGTCTTGCAAACGCCGGTATACCTCTTCCTGAGGGCAAAACACCATCTGAGAAAAAACTTGTAGATAAGGTTCGCGCTGAACTTGGCCTACCCCCTGAACCTAAAACTCCTGAAATGAAAGGTAAATATGCTAAAGCTGCCGATGCAGGCCTTTTGCAGCCCCTAGAAGGTAAATCACCTAAAGATAAAGAACGAATTCTACAAGGCTTACATGACATTGGTATACCACTGCCTGAAGGACGAACACCGTCAGAAAAATCTCTTATAGCCAAAATTAAAGCAAGCCCCAGACCTCCTTCAGAACTACTAGCACCATCAGAAAAAATGAGAAAAGCAAAAGCAGATGGCTTGTTAACGACGCTGACGGGAAAATCACTGGGTCAACGAGAAAAAATATTAAGAGCACTAGCGATGCGAGGTATACCTCTTCCTGAAGGACAAACACCATCTGAAAGGAAAATTATTGACAAGGTTCGCCTTGACCTCGGTCTACCCCCTGAACCCATAAATAAAGGTATTAGAGACAAACATGTGCAAGCAGCTAATGTTAACTTACTGCAGCCATTGGAAGACAAAACACCTGCAGAGAAAGAAAAGATATTACAAGGTTTATTTGATATGGGTGTACCATTGCCTGTAGGACGAACGCCATCTGAGAAGGCTCTAATAGCCAGAATACAGGCAGGACCCCGTGCACCTTCAATATTAGCACCATCTGAAAAAATGCGGAGAGCAAAAGCAGATGGCTTGTTAACGCCGCTAGCGGGAAAGACACCAGATCAACGAGAAAAAATATTAAGAGGACTTGCAATGCGAGGTATACCTCTTCCTGAAGGACAATCACCATCTGAAAGGAAACTTATTGACAAAGTTCGCCTTGACCTCGGTCTACCCCCTGAACCCAAAAATAAAAGTATAAGAGACAAACATATACAAGCAGCTAATGTTGGCTTACTGCACCCATTGGAAGAAAAAACACCGGCACAGAAAGAAAAGATATTACAAGGTTTATTTGATATGGGTGTACCATTGCCTGTAGGACGAACGCCATCTGAGAAGGCTCTAATAGCCAGAATACAGGCAGGACCCCGTGCACCTTCAATATTAGCACCATCTGAAAAAATGCGCAGAGCAAAAGCAGATGGCTTGTTAACGCCGCTAGCGGGTAAGACACCAGATCAACGAGAAAAAATATTAAGAGGACTTGCAATGCGAGGTATACCTCTTCCTGAAGGACAATCACCATCTGAAAGGAAACTTATTGACAAAGTTCGCCTTGACCTCGGTCTACCCCCTGAACCCAAAAATAAAAGTATAAGAGACAAACATATACAAGCAGCTAATGTTGGCTTACTGCACCCATTGGAAGAAAAAACACCGGCACAGAAAGAAAAGATATTACAAGGTTTATTTGATATGGGTGTACCATTGCCTGTAGGACGAACACCATCTGAGAAAGCTCTAATAGCCAAAATACAGGCAGGACCCCGTGCGCCTTCAATATTAGCACCATCGGAAAAAATGCGCAGAGCAAAAGCGGCGGGACTATTAACTCCACTAGCGGGTAAAACACCAGACCAAAGAGAAAAAATATTAAGAGGACTCGCAATGCAAGGTATACCTCTTCCTGAAGGACAATCACCATCTGAAAGGAAGCTTATTGACAAGGTTCGCCTTGACCTCGGTCTACCTCCTGAACCCAAAAATAAAGGTATTAGGGACAAACATGTACAAGCAGCTAATGTTAACTTACTGCAGCCACTGGAAGGCAAAACACCTGCACAGAAAGAAAAGATATTACAAGGTTTATTTGATATGGGTGTACCATTGCCTGTAGGACGAACGCCATCTGAGAAAGCTCTAATAGCCAAAATACAGGCAGGACCCCGTGCGCCTTCAATATTAGCACCATCGGAAAAAATTCGCAGAGCAAAAGCGGCGGGATTATTAACTCCACTAGCGGGTAAAACACCAGACCAAAGAGAAAAAATCTTAAGAGGGCTCGCAATGCAAGGTATACCTCTTCCTGAAGGTCAATCACCATCTGAAAGGAAGCTTATTGACAAGGTTCGCCTTGACCTCGGTCTACCTCCTGAACCCAAAAATAAAGATATTAGGGACAAACATGTCCAAGCAGCTAATGTTGGCTTACTGCAGCCATTGGAAGAAAAAACACCAGCACAGAAAGAAAAGATATTACAAGGTTTATTTGATATGGGTGTACCATTGCCTGTAGGACGAACACCATCTGAGAAAGCTCTAATAGCCAAAATACAGGCAGGACCCCGTGCGCCTTCAATATTAGCACCATCGGAAAAAATGCGCAGAGCAAAAGCGGCGGGACTATTAACTCCACTAGCGGGTAAAACACCAGACCAAAGAGAAAAAATATTAAGAGGGCTCGCAATGCAAGGTATACCTCTTCCTGAAGGACAATCACCATCTGAAAGGAAGCTTATTGACAAGGTTCGCCTTGACCTCGGTCTACCTCCTGAACCCAAAAATAAAGGTATTAGGGACAAACATGTACAAGCAGCTAATGTTAACTTACTGCAGCCACTGGAAGGCAAAACACCAGCACAGAAAGAAAAGATATTACAAGGTTTATTTGATATGGGTGTACCATTGCCTGTAGGACGAACACCATCTGAGAAAGCTCTAATAGCCAAAATACAGGCAGGATCCCGTGCGCCTTCAATATTAGTACCATCGGAAAAAATGCGCAGAGCAAAAGCGGCGGGACTATTAACTCCACTAGCGGGTAAAACACCAGACGAAAGAGAAAAAATATTAAGAGGGCTCGCAATGCAAGGTATACCTCTTCCTGAAGGACAATCACCATCTGAAAGGAAGCTTATTGACAAGGTTCGCCTTGACCTCGGTCTACCTCCTGAACCCAAAAATAAAAGTATTAGGGACAAACATGTAGAAGCAGCTAATGTTGGCTTACTACACCCATTGGAAGGAAAAACACCTGCACAGAAAGGAACGATATTACAAGGTTTATTTGATATGGGTGTACCATTGCCTGAAGGACGAACTCCATCTGAGAAGTCTCTAATAGCCAGAATAAAGGCCGGAACCCGTGCGCTTTCAGCATTAGCACCATCTGAAAAAATGCGCAGAGCAAAAGCGGAAGGATTATTAACTCCTCTCAAAGGCAAAACTCCAGCTCAAAAGGAAAAAATATTAAAAGGACTTGCAAAGCACGGTATTCCTCTTCCTGAAGGCCAAACACCATCTGAGAAACAGCTTGTCGATAAGGTTCGTGGTGAACTTGGTCTACCACCAGAACCAAAAACTCCTGAAATGAGAGATAAATATGCTAAAGCTGCCGAGGCTGGCTTTTTGCAGCCTCTAGAAGGTAAATTACCTAAAGAGAAAGAACGAATTCTACAGGGCTTACGTGATATGGGTATACCATTGCCGGAAGGTCGAACGCCGTCAGAAAAAGCTCTTATAGCTCAAGTCAAAGCCAGATCCCGTGCTCCTTCGGCGGTGCTTAAGCCATCAGAGAAAATACGGAGGGCAAAAGCTGCGGGTTTTATTACGCCTCTAGAAGGCAAAACCCCAGAACAAAAACAAAAAATTATTAATGGACTGGCAATGCACGGTCTTCCGCTTCCTGAAGGAAAAACTCCATCTGAAAAAAAGATAATCGATAAAATTCGCGCAGACCTTGGACTACCACCAGAACCTAAAACCCCAGAAATGAGAGATAAATATGCTAAAGCTGCGGATGCTGGTTATATGGAACCCTTGGAAGGCAAAACGCCTGCACAGAAGGCACACATATTACAAGGCTTACGTGACATGGGTATACCACTGCCTGAAGGACGAACACCATCAGAAAAATCTCTCATAGCTAAAGTAAAATCAAGACCCCGTGTGCCAGTACCGTCAGAAAAAATGCGCATAGCTAAAGCCGCAGGATTTTTAACGCCTTTAGAAGGTAAAACGCCTGCACAGAAAGAAAAGATATTACAAGGCTTACATGACATGGGTATACCACTACCTGAAGGACGAACACCGTCAGAAAAGACGCTCATAGCTAAAGTAAAAGCAAGACCCCGTGCGCCTTCGGCATTGCTTAAGCCATCAGAGAAAATGCGCAGAGCTAAAGCTGCAGGGTTGCTAACGCCTCTCGAAGGCAAAACTCCTGCACAAAAAGAAAAAATATTAAGAGGTCTCGCAAATCAAGGTATTCCTCTTCCTGAAAGCAAAACTCCGTCCGAAAAACAGCTAATTGATAAGGTCCGGGCAGACCTCGGTCTACCCCCTGAGCCTAAAACTCAAGCAATGAAAGATAAATATGCTAAAGCTGCTGATGCTGGATTTCTGCAACCGTTGGAGGGAAAATCACCTCAAGAAAAAGCGCGAATACTACAAGGATTAGCGGACATGGGTATACCACTTCCAGAGGGTCGAACACCGTCGGAAAAAGCTTTAGTACAGCACGTAAAAGCGGCAGAACCTACAGCAAAATCTGAAAAATTGAAAGCTGCTCGAGCCGCTGGATTTTTAACACCGTTAGAGGGGAAATCTCCAGAACAAAAAGAAAAAATACTGAAAGGCTTGGCAACAAATGGACTACCATTCCCTGAAGGCAAGACAGCCTCGGAAAAAAAGTTAATAGATAAAGTTCGAGAAGAACTCGGCCTTCCTCCAGAACCTAAAACACCTTCAATAAGAGAAAAGTATGCGAAGGCTCAAGCGGCCGGTCTAATAACACCCTTAGAAGGCAAATCACCGACACAAAAAGAAAAAATTCTTAGAGCACAAGCAGCCTTGGGCTTACCACTAGCGGAAGGTCGAACACCTTCCGAAAAGTCACTTATTGCAAAAATAAAACGCGAACCGCCACCATCAATCACTACAGATAAGATACGCAAGGCAAAAGCTGCAGGACTTCTCACGCCTCTCGCTGGTAAAACTCCCGAACAAAGAGAAAAAGTCTTAAAAGGATTGGCTAAAGCTGGTTTACCATTACCCGAAGGCAAAACCTCATCAGAAAAAGCATTAATAAATCAAATAAAAAAGGAATTAGGTATACCTGAAAGAACACCGTCAGAAAAACTGCGCAAGGCTAAAGCTGCTGGTCTCTTATCACCAATAGAAGGTAAAACACCAGCGCAAAGAGAAAAAATTCTGAGAGGTAGAGCAGCAGCAGGTCTGCCATTACCAGAAGGTAGATCACCATCTGAAAGAGCTTTAATACAGAAAATTAAAGATGACACTGGTTTCGTAACACCATCACCGTCAGAGAGATTGCGAAAGGCAAAAGCTGCTGGTTTACTGACTCCATTAAAAGGAAAATCGCCTTCAGTAAAAGAAAAAATACTCAAAAACATGTTAGCCGCGGGAGTTCCGATTCCAGAAGGTGAAACACCATCCGAAAAGCAATTGATACAAAAACTGACTGCTGAACCACCACCCCCTAAGAAATCACTTTCAGAAAGAATGAAGCAAGGAAAGGCTGATGGACTTTTGACACCTCTAAAAGGTAAAACACCAGAACAAAAAGATAAGATTCTAAGAGGATTAATCAAAGCTGGCCTTCCATTGCCAGAACCAAAGACAAAATCCGAAATAGATTTAATAGATAAAATTCGAGAAGACACAGGAATGCCTCCAGAGCCAAAGACACCCTCTCTAAAAGAAAAGTACAGAAAAGCTCAAGCTGCTGGAATCATAACACCGCTGGAAGGTAAAACTCCAACAGAAAAGGAAAATGTACTTAAAAGGCTCCATGAAGCCGGAATAGCGCTTCCCGAAGGAAGAACGCCTTCAGAAAAATCTATGATAAAAAAAGTTAAAGCGGGCGTGCCTGAACGTAAGACTCCATCGGAGAAGATGAAAGTGGCAAAAGCTGCTGGATTTTTGACACCACTAGAAGGAAAGACACCTGTACAAAAAGAGAAGATACTAAGAGGATTAGCTAAGACTGGTGTACCACTACCAGAAGGCAAGACGCCGTCCGAAAAAAAAATGATAGATAAAATTCGAACCGAAATGGGATTGCCACCAGAACCAAAAACTCCGTCACTGAGAGAAAAGATGCACAAAGCTCAAGCTGCTGGAATAATAACACCTCTTGAAGGTAAAACGCCTGCACAGAAAAAAAAGATTCTGCAAGCTTTAACTGAAGCTGGAATACCTCTGCCTGAGGGAAGAACTACGTCGGAGAAATCACTAATTGCCAAAGTAAAAGCTGAAACTAGGCCTACACATATTCCGTCCGAAAAGATGCGAAAAGCAAAAGCCGCTGGCTTTTTAACGCCATTAGAAGGAAAAACACCAGAACAGAAAGAAAAAATTATGAGAGGGTTAGCAGAGAACGGCTTACCACTTCCAGAAGCAAAAACAGCATCGGAGAAAAAGTTGGCAGCAAAGGTCCGCAAAGAACTTGGTCTACCACCTGCACCTAAAACTCCATCGATGAAAGAGAGGTATGACAAAGCTGCCGCCGATGGAGTACTTGTACCTTTAGAAGGTTTGACACCAGCTGAAAAAGAAAAGGTTCTAAGAGCACAAGCAGATTTAGGTCTTCCGTTACCAGAAGGCAGAACACCATCTGAAAAAGTATTGATTGCTAAAATAAAAGCTGTGCAGGAACCATCAAAGATCCCTACCGAAAAATTACAAAAAGCAAAAGCTGCTGGCTTGCTTACCCCATTAGAAGGCAAAACCCCAGAACATAAAGAAAAAATAATCAGAGGCCTAGCCGAAGCTGGACTACCCTTACCAGAAGGCAAGACGCCGTCTGAAAAGTCTTTAATCCACAAAATAAGAACTGAACTTGGTATACCTCCAACAGCGAAGACGGCATCGGAGAAGTCTGTAGTTCGCAAAGCGAAAGCAGAAGGGTTACTCACACCCATTACTGGTAAGTTACCTGCTGAAAAGGAGAGGATACTTAAAGGACTTGCTAATGCAGGTTTGCCATTACCTGTCGGTAAAACACCGTCCGAGAAAGAATTAATTAAAAAAGTAAGAGCTGAGGCTGGGTTAGCACCTGAGCCTACACCTTCCGAAAAGATGGGGAAGATAAAAACTAAATCTAGAAAAGTAGGCATTTCACCATCAAAGAAAGCCATGAAGGCAGTCGGAGGCGAAGAATACGAAGATATTATCAAAACAACAACGTGTGACCGTGGTTGTGGTTGTGATAAGAAAAAAATTAGATTTAAACATAGCTACGTAAAGATCCGAGTTACGTCTCCAGATATATCCTCTCTCTGTGATTGTCCTGGAGAATGTATTCCAGGGGTTAAAGGAGGAGCCTTTATTGACAACGAGGGTATAAAAGTTACCGTTGGGAGAGCTGTTGGCATACCGACGTACTCAAGTGAATATAGCAATCATATAATGGTAGACGGAATTATATCAAACATCCATCGTAGTCAGACAACTACAGACTTAATAAAAAAAATCATAAACCAAACCTCTAAGCCGTCTATATACAAAGCACGTAGTTGTAAAACGTGTCTTAGTAGTGATGATGTGGATTATATGCTCCACACAAGCAGTTCTGATGTAAGCAAAAGCACACCACCGTATGAAGGACGAACCAGTGTATCGGATAGAATTGTTAAAACAACTAAATGTTTCCAATCCTCGGGTGACGTTTGTAGAAATCTAGTTTCCAAAGGGAAATCTAATCGCAGCAGTTTTGATTCAATCCTCGTTATCAAAAGTGAAACATCGCTAAGCTTGACGACGAACGCTAGCGTCAGTTCTGTTACAACTAGTACGATGTCGACTGCGGACAGTAGTGTTACGTCTAATTATACTCATTATTCAGATTACCAACTGTCCGACGACTTTTCGAGTGTAAGCTCAGGTGAGGGACGTAACGCAAGAAATAGAATTGCCTACAATACAATGGGTACGATAACAAGGTAATTCAAATTATAATTTTTTACGGACACATAACAATGTCTGAATGTTGAATTTGGTCCCAAATACCGCACAGAATCCACTGAAACGGCATGTAGATCTCATTGGGGGTATCATATTTCATTATCAGCAAAAAATAATTCATCCCGTGAAAAATATTATGTAGTTACATACATTAAAAAATGATTGTACTCGTGTTATTGAACAACTTTGCAAAAGGAAAACCATTCTCTACGAACAATTTTTTCGGCGTACAAAAAAAAATTTAGATTTTTTTTTTGTTAATTTACATTAATTTCTGAAGCAGTCATGACTGTATTCAATCAAAATGGAACTTTAGTATATGATTTACTGGATCTTATTCTTTCCATGTACAAGACCGTTACGTAATGGTAATATTTTCGCTCGATTCATATTTTATTCGAAAATCATGTCTTTTTTAAAGATTATTCAAAAAATATTCAAGATTGCTCTGGTTTTAAATCTAAAATAAGTATTCACAGTCCAGTTATCCAGCTACTAGATATTTTTTCTCTAGATCAATTATTACTTTAGAATTGAGACTAGTTTCGTTCTCGAACACGATGAAACAGCGCACGCGATTTTCAACTTTATTACTGATGTCTTACGCGCGGAGTGGCGGGGTGAATGTGGGCGGAGCTTGCGTGGAAATTATTTAAAAGTGCCTACTCTTAATGGTACGAGCAACTGGTTGAGTAGGTAGATGAAGCGGATATTTTTTTTTTTTCATTTTCAGAATTGTTCATTACCATATAAGTACAATCATTTGGTAACGTATCCGAAACGACTTACATGTATATTGATATTAACACAATAATATTATTAAAAGAATCTTTAGACGTATTATTATTCCTTTTCTTTTTCTATATTTTAAAAAATTCTCTTTACTAACTCTCTTTATTCTCTCAATTTTTTTTTATTTTTTATTATTAATTTTCCTAGAAAGAGTTCACAGTCTAACGTTGTAAATAGATATAATTTGTCGAATGTCCGTTCCAGTGGTGATCAATGATCGTAATATTATTAACCTTCTTGAAAATAAAATAACTGTGACAATTGACCGGATTACACAATCCATTTTAGTGCCACAAACTTATCTGACCCGGTGACCGAAATTGGAACTAACGTCGCTACGGAACAAAAATGACATCAAAGTGTCATTTTTGTACGGAGATGACATTGGTAAAAGCGACGGCAGCGACGCCACGACCTGGTCAGATAAGTTTGTGGCACTGTACTGAAATAACATCACTTGTTTTAGCGAAAGCGACGATCTCAATGAGAAGCCCACATTACATCGCAAGTTGCAGAAAAACTGGAACATAGGAGGAACATTCGCAAATAAAAAACAAAACGAATTCATGATCTTTAGGATGTCTCAAATAAAACTAAATAGAATAGATGAGAAAAAAGTCAAGAGTAAGCGAAAGGCTGAAAACAATGAACCAATCGTGGTTATGAACAACAATTTGACAAGCAAACTCGATATAACGACGATGGTGGACAAACTACTGTCGAAGAAACAGTTTGATGGTGCTTCTTCTATATTCATAGTAGTACCAACGTCTGATGATAACGACGCAGATAACTCCTCGTATAGCTACAGTTCTACCACCAGCACGCAATCGACTGAAAACAATAATAACGGGAAACATTCCAATCCTGTGGAACCAGGTAGGAGCTTTGAGATATTACACACACACATTGATAGTTTTTTCAATAAACAGGTTGTATGGGACGTCGTAACGAAAACTGATACCATGGATTCAGTACATGAATCTAAACAATTCACAAATAGAAACAGGCGTCGTTCTTTCCAAAAAATTTACGATTTTGATTGCAATTTTTATAATTACCTAAAAAATCTGCGATCAAAATCGTTAATTTTTTGGAAAGACCGATGTTAAATTCTTACGCTGAGGTGTCCAAAATCATGTTCTGAATCCTTGGTATCAGTTTTACGTTACGATATCACTTACACCCTGTATTTTCTTTTGGTGATTTAACCCATTCGCAGTCCCATATTTTATACCACATGTGGTACATGGCAATTGTTAAATTGTGTCTGCTTTCTGGACAGTGAACGTATCAAAGTAATTTTGGCATTATCGTCTATCAGTAGAGTAGACTGCGAAATGAGTGTAAAAAGGAAGACAAAGGTATGATGCGATTCGAAAAGCCCTTCTAAGTATGAAATTACAATGTACAAATATAAGGACACTTCTAACCGATAGACAATATACGCCAAGTAAGTCTCGCAGTCATTAACCAATAAATAATAATAATTCCATTTAAGATCTGGTGCTGAGAAGGTCTCCGACTACTAAACGCTGCGAGAAGGTATGTGGAAAAGGACAAAAGTTTTACATGCAAGAAATACCGCTGTTATCTTTCCATGACAAAGAAACCATGTTCAACAATCAGCTAAAGGTCTTAAGACATAATGAGAAGAACCAAACTAAATTGTGTCAAACCAGCACACAGAAAGAAATGGTTCAAATTTTAGAAGGGAAATGTCAAGTAATTAGCACCGACACGACTACCGATAGACCATGTTGCTGCTGTCCTAAGAGGTCTCATCCTGTCTTGATCCAGAACAACAGTTCTAAGGATCAATATGTCACCAATGTTATATCTAGGCCCCTTATCCTGACGCAAGGTATCCTTCAAGATATTTTATTGAATGAGTTATTAAAACTTATCTTTTGGATACCAATTGACTATCGCATCATTTGTGTCGCAAAAGCGGTGGTGAAGAAAATATCGACACTTTGGATAACAAAGGGCGTAAGGGACATTTTGGCGAAAATTATTTTTTATTGGTACTATATTCAGTTTGACGCTCTTTCGATTTGTCATAACGACGTAAAAAATGTCATATACGACCTACGTTTTTTTGTTCTCAATTATGAATTTTCAAATAAACAAATCATAAAGGACACACTGCTAATATAAAAACTTATGAAACGGGTGTATAAGAAAGACATTTGAAAAGAAAAGGCCGTACGGTACTGTTGCTAAAGCCTAAACAGATACGTTAAGTAACAATTACGGCCCATGATTTATTTAAACTCTAGAAAGATCGGGTCGTAAAGGAATAACAATTTATTTATTTGGTTGTTTAAGACAATTTGACAATTTGACAATTTTTGTAACTATTGTACAGACACTTGAACGGGTGGCACTAAAATATAGACCAGACTTTTTAAGAAACTTTTTCTTGTTCGAAATCCGTAAAAAAAAAAACCGAAAAAAGATATATCCTAAAAACATTTTCTATTTTCGTTTTGTGCTTCTTCTGAAAAAACGTATTTTGTCCTTTACGCCCGTTGTAATCCGAAGTGTCGATATTATTGTGTTGGTATTTATTTTTATTTTTAATATATTATCTTTAACATAATGTGCATAATTGTTTAAGGTTCCAACCGCGGCTGGTTCCGTTTACCGACGTTTAGTTTCCTACCGCAAGATAGTTCCATGAAGGTTTCAAGTGAGTCTACAGTAAGTCAATGCTGCGAGTCTCGGCGCTCTAGAAATAGATGTTGCCATGTGCCATCTGATGCCTACAGAAATCCTGGAAATAGTGTGCCTAAGCGTGTCCATAAACGAAAACAATCCCCACGATGCCCGTATCATGCCCTACCGTGTGAATGTGGCGCAGATGAATTATTAAGGCAAGAAAGCCAATTTAAAATGGCGTCTGATGATGATGTGTGCTGTGGCTCTCGCTGTGGCTCTACACCTATTATTATAAGTAAGATCTAATTTCCGTTGTTTTTGGTCAAATATGTGTAGACTGGGTTATCGGGGCAGTTAATTGAGTAAGGTCTGCGGTGGTCTGAGGCGTCTTCCTACTGCTCCTAACATGTAAGGAAATCCTCAATATGCACTTTGATTATCAACTTTCATACTAAAGGCTGGCTATACATGCAACGATTTACTCTTCACTATCACTACTTAATATAAAACAAAATCGCTTCCCGCTGTCTGTCGGTCCCTATGTATGCTTAGATCTTTAAAACTACGCAACGGATTTTGATGCGGTTTTTTTTAATAGATAGAGTGATTCAAGAGGATGGTTTATATGTATAATATTTGCATATTTAATGTAAGGATAATAGAGAAATTGCACCCGGGAATAGCCGGGGACGAGTCGCTAGTATATACTATATTTATAGGCACGCGGCGCCCTAAAGGATTAGGCAGAGGTTTTCACCCAGAGCTGTACAATTACATTACAAAGGCAATAAAAATTAGGACATAGGTACGTAGGTATTTTTTATCCCTGTATGAATTTGTTTTTGCTCAAAGTGAAAAATTATACCCCCAATAAGATATGCTTAATGCTGTTTCTGTGGATTCTGGTAGGCATTTAGACCAAAGCCTGGCAATGTCCTTTCTAATGTGTCTCTAAGCATTAGGTAACTTTTTCAGGTAAAGGAGATTGTACCACCTGTCCAGACTCAGGTCATATAGAGGAAGAAACGAGAACCAAGAAACACAGGCAGTTGTGCCCATGCGAACAACACTACAGCGTGTCCAAACCGCAGCGTGGCCCAAAGCCGGGAACGAGATCCATCGGCATCGTCACGGATTTAAAGGGCTCGGATATCCTCGCTAGCCAGCCTGACCCAGAGAGTAGAAAGCAATCATATAGAGAAAGCGGAGGATCTTCAGCCACTAAAAAGACAAGATTCAATGTTGTTTCAGATAAATTCAGCAACAGTAAAGCAGATACCATTATAGATGGCAGTAAGCATTCCAAAACCGTAAAATCGAACAGCGCTAAATCCAACGCTGAGAAATCAAAAGCCAGTACTGCAAAATCTAAAAGCGCAAAAGCTAGCGCTGCAAAGTCCAACAGCACAAAGTCTGGCACCGCAAAATCCAACAGCACAAAAGCCAGCACCAATAATATTATCAGTAAAAAAACAATCAATATAAATGGTAGTACTCCGAACATCAGTAACAGCCGGGAACATGACTTAAATTTATCGAACCAGTCAAGCCCAAATAGTTTAGAAGGCCAGGCAAGCCCAAGGAGATTTACAAACCAGACAGGCCCTCATAGTTTAGCTAGCCGGCATGAAGGTGCTCACAGTCCGACAGGGACTAAAAAAACAAGACACACTATTGTCATCGATAATCCTCCCTCCATCACACACACTCAAGAACACCCGAGTCATAAGAGCTACCAGTCGGGCACACGTAGTCCGGTAAACCGGCAGGCAGATGACCCACTGCCAGATACCACCAGTCCTCCGGTTGCAACTGGCGACCCTAAACACCCTAAAAAGAAAACAAAGTTTTTCACTTCCTCCGATAGCAAAACAGATTGTGATTGTCATCCTCAAAGCCTACAGAATCAAGGACCAAATGTAACAAATTGCGAGTGTACACAAAAGGAGGCGGAAACTGCCATTTGCGAATGTCACTTGACCACGAACGACCCAGATCAAAAACATTGCGGGTGTATAGATGTACCAGCAAAAAATGTGGAAAAAGTTATTTGTAAGTGTAACGAACCCGAACCCAAACCCAAACGCAAACCAAAAACGGTAACTCGATCAACATCAGATACGAAAATTCAACCGGACACACAAACCATTGGTCCAGGCATTCCTGGGCTTCCTTTACTGCCACCTGGCCATCCATGGATGCCACCTCTACCTGACCTAGTAGAATATCCGTATGGGCCTAGTTGCGGTTGGGTAGACACAGGCGAGATTATGAAAATGAGGTCCGAATTGACATTGAATACTTCAGGTTTTAAAATTTTTCAAAAAAGAAAACCCTTTGTCCAAGGTATGAAGGCTGAAGAACCTGCAGAAAAAGAAATTGAACTAGATTTCGAAGATGCTATCAGGTACTATGCAAGTATGAATCCGGAAAAATTCCGGGATTTGATGCAGCAGGAACAAAAGAAGAAACTCACCGATTCCGAAGATGAAGGAAGCGGAAAAAAAGGAAAAAGGAAAAGAAAGGAGAAGAAAAAAAAAGAGAAAGCTGAAAAAAAGGCTAAAGCTAAAAGAGATGCTAAAGCTAAAAAAGACGCTAAAGCTAAAAAAGACGACAAACGTAAAAAAGACAAAAAAATAGGTAACGGCCAATCAGAGGATACAGATGAAAATACGCAAACAGACAGTGAAACATACTCACCTGATTCCTCAACCTGTGAATGTCCTTATGGACCCATACCCCAGCCTATTTCTTACACCACTAACACAGATTCCTCTCAAGAAGGTCCCGTTCAAGGGTTTAAATTTGCCATCACTGCCAAAGGCTCAGCTTCGCCGGGCCTTGCTGGCATTTATTGCTTCGATATGACCCAAGAATCTTACATGTCATGGTAAATCGTCCAAATGGGTTTAACGGCCCCGTTTTTTTGGAGTTAACAAAATAAGTTCCTATCTGTTTCCGATCTTTTTACTAGTTCAGTAACAATGTACGGCTATCGTCATCGTTTGTGTAATTTTATATTACATCGTTTCATCATTGTTTTTGTAATTTTCTAGTTGTTTGAGTCTATTTTGGTAACCTTATTTGTAATAAATATGATTTGTTAAATATTTGCTTATACTTTCAACCCCTTTACGAGCGCTGTATTAAGTTATGTCATGTATAACAGCATCGATTTTAACCCGTGGAGATAGTATATTTTAACCCGTGGAGATTAGTAGATTATTAACCAAGGGGATAAAGCAGTGTCTTCTGTCGCGGGTGACGATTTAAATCGCGAGTGTAACGAAGGACTCGAGGTTTACTCCCGAGCGTAGCGAGGGTGTTAAAAACTTAAATCACGAGCGAAGCGAGGGATTTAAGACGAGTCCTGAGTGTAGCGAGGTATTTATGTTCACCCAAGACTAAGACAGCTTTATCACTGAGGAAAATACTCTACTTTTCGTACCATTTGCGAAAAAATTAACACAATAATAATATGAGATAAGCATTTATTAAAAATAATGACAATTAAAAGTAAAAGTTAACATTCGAAACATTGGTCCAATTATCTCATACGGCCTCGTCGGTTTTCGTAATTTTCTTTAATAATCATAACTGCATAATAAATAATGCGTATTCCTTTTTCAAAAAGATGTATAATGCTTTTTATACAAACTCAATGGTGTAAACACAGATGTAGTTCAGTATCGGTAAGTATTCCAAATTTAAATCACATTCTCCCCCTAGAGGATGAATGAAATTCAGTACAATTTTCTTTCCCTGTTTTTAACAGATTAAAAATGACTATTGTTATGTTCGCTTTTTGCAGCCGGTTTCTGAATTGAGAAAAGGAGCAAATCTCAACTGATTATTCACAAATACTTAAGTATGTACTCAAGATTTTTGCGTTTCACTAGTCATACCACCCGGTTTCTGAATTGAGAATTTGAAGTTGAAAACGTCTCAAATGTCTACTTAAGTATGAACTCACCATTTTTTTGTTTCTGAATTGAGTATTCTTCTACCGTAATCAAAATTTGAGTATTTGCTTAATATTTGACAGATAGCGTGCTTGAGTCATGCTCAGGGTCATCATTTGCGTTCGTTTGCGTTTCACAATTAAGAAAAACGCCTTTGACAATGCTCAAAGCGTTGTCAATGTCAAGTACGGCAGTTGAAACTTGAGCAATCAAATTCGGCTACCCAAACTGTAATCATTTATGTGTTTACGTGAAAAAAGTGGTGTAATTATACGGAGCAATCATATTATTAACCTGCCTACTGGATCTGCATTGATTTCTAACAAAATGAGTGACGACGATAGTTCCCTGTCGTCTTTGGAGATGCCTCAACGCAGACTGCCGCGCGTACGAAGAATCGCAGGAAATCGACCCGATTTGTTATTGGAGTTAAGCGATGAACAATTTAAGATCCGATTCCGCTTTACGAAAGAATCGGTTAGATTTATTTATAACAAAATAAAGAATAAATTAAATTCTAACATTCAACGCCGGGACTGCATTTCACCCATGCTTCAATTATTAATAGCTCTTCGATTTTACGCGACTGGCAGCTTTCAAGCTGTTGTGGGGGATACAGTAAATGTGAGCAAGGCGACAGTGTGCCGTGTGGTAGAGAGGGTGTCCAGTGCGATAGCTTTCTTAAAACCACAATATGTTCGTATGCCCACTGCTCAGGAGAGACCATCGGTGGCAGCACGATTTTTTGAAATTGCTGGATTCCCTAGAATCATTGGTGCTGTAGACTGCACTCATGTTAAAATAAATTCACCAGGTGGGAACAGAGCAGAGCTATATAGAAACAGAAAAGGTTTTTTTTCTGTTAATGTCCAGGCCATTTGTGACTCCAATTTAAAAATAACAAGTGTTATTGCTCGTTGGCCAGGATCAGTGCATGATACTACTATTTGGAATGACTCTCCACTTGCAGCTCAATTTGAAGCTGGCCGATTTGGGTCATATATTATTCTAGGTGATAGTGGTTACCCATGCCTTAGATATCTTTTGACGCCCTTTTTAAATCCTGCCAGTCCATCCCAAGAAGCCTATAATAGAGCCCAGATTACAACACGGAACACAATTGAAAGATGTTTTGGTGTTCTGAAAAGAAGATTTCCATGCTTACATTCAGGAATGCAACTTAAACTTCCAAAAGTACTGAAAGTGATTGTGGCATGTGTAGTTTTGCATAATATGACTCTTCACCTTGATGACTACATTGTTGAAGATGATGAACTTGCACAAGAAGCGAACAATAATGATTCGTTGTCTCAAGCTCAACACACACAGCAGTTTGCTGCAAGAACAACAATAGTAGAAACTTATTTTAACCAGTAATATTTTTTTTTGGTGTTGTCTCTTTTCTTGAGGGTCCCCATGTCGTATGTGTTCGGGAAAACCGCTGACGGAAGTTGATTCCACAGTTTCATGGTGCATGGAATCTGGCATAATCCGAACTGGAAGAACTGAGCTTATAATTCATAACCAGGGCGGGTACAGTAACAACTCAAGGATAAATCCAGGACGTCATAAGACTCCATGTGGCGCCATTTGCACAGCAAGCGGGTGCAGGTTTCAAGCTGTTGCACGGCAATGCACGCGCTTATACTGTTAGAGCCACCAGAGAGACTCTAGTAGAGGCTTGTATACAAGTGTTGCTGAGGCCAGCGAACAGTTCGGGCTTGAACACAATTGAACATATGTGGGTTCGGTTGACAAGATGTCTGAGACATAAATTAATCAGTGCACAATGAAAGACAGCCCTTAAACGTGCTAAAATCGAGCTAGGAACAAATCTCTCAAGAAACAATGCGGCATCTGATAGAAAATGTCCTCTAGGCTTCAAGAATATGTTCAGAAAAGAGGAGGTTACACCAGATATTGATTCAAAAAGGAAGAAGAATAAACGCAGTGCAATTTCATTTTCAATTGTGCATTTTTAGTCCAAGTGTACTTTTTGCTGAAATTGCACTTTTTCTTGAAAACGTTGTAGATTTTTTTTCTGTAGATTGTGTAAAATTTAAGCCTATTTCATTAAAAACAAATCATTGTAATGAATTTTACAACTTAAAAACTCAGGAACCCTATAATTTGTAGGTAGTACCTATATAATCAGGTTGGTTTCTAATGGATCCCTAAGATTGTCTGGACAAGCAAATCTACAGTTTATCCGTTTCCTCTTTATATTAATGGTACCTATTCATGATTATTATGTAAATAAAACATTTTTTACTTAAACTGTAGTATATTTTCATCATTATAACAAACAAGAAAACAATCTTTAACAGCTAGTACAATTTCTTCTATTTAGGCCTTAGTTCACCAACAACATAACAGACGACTAGAGCTAAATCAGACGTTTAAACATGAATTTTTGTATGAGTAATTGACCGTTTTCATTTTAAACATCTGTTATTTTGTTGGTGAGCATGGCCCTTACTTGCTTACATTATAGTAGAAATCACAGATATTCATTATAATTACGGTAATTTGAAATAAATAGGTATCTACAGTTTTATGTAGAAACTTAATAAGCTAACCGTCAATAAAACAAAAGTAAAAGTAGACTTCAAAAAACTAAATAGTATAAAATAATTTTCTTAAAAAACTAAACAGCTTCTGAAGTTTGCATTGAAATCAGTCTATCCGTTTAGGAGCTACAATGTCACAGACAGATCCACACATACACAACTTATAACACCCCTCTGTTTTGTCAGGGTTTAAAAATAGGATCTACCTACTTGTAATTAAAATTGTCTGTCCGTGGTCAATACCTATACATTTTCTAATTCACGGACTACATCAAATTCTTTTCAGCATTTTCCAACTGTTTTTTTAAAATTCGTATTTCCAACTGATGCTTCTTCTGTTCAAATCTAAATTTTTGCATCTCGTTTTTTTTCTGGTAGTATGTTAATTCTATTTTTTTCTTAAAATAAATTTTCTTCAAAGCTTCTGCTGAATGTTTAATGTGTGATATGTTATCTATTAGTTTTTTTCGTGGAGCCACGTGTTTTGGTTTTCTTTTAAACTCTGGTTCTGGTACTGAGTTGCACTTTGGTACTGAGTTGTACTTTTCGGGAATATCTTCAATTTTATCTCCTGAAAAATTCAATTTGTAGTACATAATTATGATTTATATTATTCTGTGGTTGTACATACAATATAGATCTATACCTACCAAAATATTCGGCTGCGTCATCATATGGATTCTCGTCTGGACGTATTTGATCATCTAAGACCGAAAGGATTTGATGATCAGCATCGGTTAATGTTGGAGAAAATGACCCACCACCAGTTTTCTTTAAATTTTTCTGAAAAAATATCAAGTTTATGGTTTAAACCAACTTCGAAAATGAACTAGAATTGATAATATCACCTCTGCATTTCTCAGGTAACCTGTTCGTCAGTCCACTTCTTCTTTAAATCTTTTAATAAATCTTTATTGTCAATTACAACCTGGCAACCAGAAAACACAATCAGCTAAATAAGCTGCGCCAATGGAATAAGTAAGTATATTCATAAATAATTGGTCAGCAGACTGTATACTGAACTATGAATAAGTTTAATACATACATTGTCATTGTTTGCAACTTCCACGTTTTTATTATTTTGTGGTGGGTGGGAGACATCCACAATGTTTGTTACTTCTGAAATTGAAGTGAGGTATCTTTTCTTCTGAAAATAATACATATAATTATTATATTATAAAGTAATATATCTTTGTTACCCTAGTTACCTTTTGCCGACTGTTCTCAGCAATGACCGATAGTCAGTACGTAAATACTTGTCATGCTCACATTTTCATTTGCAGAATCTTTTCTTGCACGGTGTTTAATATTGTTATAAAAATGCTTTAGCATATTTATGTCTCTGGGTCCTGTCGTGCAGAGACTATTATAATATTTTGTAACCAACTGCCAGGCTTCCTGTTTTTTTTTAATATAGTATGCCCCTGTTTTCTTACATTCGATCACATTTTGGTAACTGAAGCAAAAATAATCACAAGCATCTAGATAAGTACCTAACTACAGTCGTGAAACGTTAAATGCGATAGGTAGGTAAGCATTTTTATGTTAACTAGTGGTCGCCCAGTGGTCAAAATTCGACCGTAATTTTAGCTTTCTGCACTCCTTCTCCACATAAACTTTAACTATGCCAAATCCCGCACTCCTCCGTGCGCGCAATATGCTTAAAAAGGGGTACAAAGTTTTCTCTTCACGTATATAAGATAAATAGGTATGTAGGTACTTACTTTGCTATTATTGAGAGGAGATTTTCTTTCTCCTCGAGAGTATAATTCGGGGATCGCTTTTTCTTGTCATTATCCATTATGTACCTACGTAGTTTAGCTACAATAACATTATTATAAAATTGAATTTATATGAACTGGTTTACTTTCAGTTTGACATTCACGATCCTTTTCATACTTCAAACACGTCAAATATAAAAAATTATAAAATTGGCAAAATATTATTTCTAACTTGAATTTGGTAAACTTTAATGACGTAATTAAACAATAACTAACTTTTGAAATCTGTATTTTATTTTATAATAATAAAATTATGCAATAATATGAATTTTCGATAAGTACCGGTTATTGCATGTATATCGGATCGCAATAGCTCTACTCAAAAATACTTGAGTAAATGATCAGTTGATAGCGGTTTGACAAAATTCAATAGAATGTCACTTTTTTGAGCAAGTGGTACGAAAAGTATATTTTAACCCGTTTTAACCATACATTTTTTGACGTTTAAGCTTGATATAACTTTATAAAGCGTTTATTAGTACGTAATTATTTCTTTCATACAAATATATTAGCGTGTAAATGACACAATGACGAAAAAGAGGATTCTGTAGTCATTGAAATGACACTGTAATGAATAATGATCATAGAAATACTTAGCTAATAAGTCTATGATAATGATACATAAATGAAAATGATCAAAAATGAATCATAGATCACTTTAGCTCCACTGTCAAGGGGTGTCATGCTTATAAGAAAATGTGTGCTGGGACCTGCTGGGCTAACATGAGCGCCGCGACATAGTTTTGTTGTCGCTTTATCTCGTGCGGAAACAGGTTTTTAGAGCATTATCTCGTCTTGTCATGACGTCAAACTTCTTTCGTGGTACGCATGTTAACTTAGCAGGGACACAGTAGAAGTGAAACTTCAACGGATATATCGTGTACCCCCTCCACGCGGCCGTAACGCTTTTTCGTGACAGGAAAATCCTAATACCACCCGTCTATATACTAGTAGAAGTTTCACTTCAAAAAATGGGTTCACATGACGTAAAGTTGGTACCATGTCATGTTATGTCTCTAGGGGAACGAGGTTTGATGGTCCGCCCTGGTAAAGGGAGGATTTTCCCTCCAACCAGGCGAGGTGTTGTGCTTGGCGGGCAGAGGCTGAACGGTTGATATTATCGACCGTCTATTTAATGATTTACTTATCCTATTTTGTCAAACATACACCTAATATATTATTTTGATTCTTTGTTTTATGTACGGTCGTTATTTTATTGGTAATAAAATAAATTTTAAGTTAGTCACCAAAGTGCGGTGCGTCTCTGAAGTTTCCATTTAAAGTTACTTACCTACCAATTACCTACATTATAATATATTTTTATCTGTCTCCACCGAGGATCAGCCTGGTGATCTGTAATACAGGTTTTACTTACATCAGACAACAGTCTCCATTTTACGTGTATTTCTGTTATAATATTAATGTATCTATGTTTCTGTGATGATGAGAAAATAAAGATATATTCTATTCTAGTCTATATTCTATTCTAAAAACAAATTTTTCCCTACGTCAGTTTTATATAAACTTGTGACATTTTTGCTTAAGCCTTTGCAATCTGCGGGTCTACCGTGTAACTAAAATGGTAATGAACATCGACTCTGGTAATAAACTTCAAGACGATCGTGAGAGACGAAACTTTGTGCTAGATGTCAAATCAAGACAGGGTCGGTAAATATCTGACGGAAAATGCGTCGAGCGTATCATCATCGGTTGAGAGACGCACTAACGCATCATCGCTTGAGTGTGAAAGCTTGAATGTTTTATCATAATTATATTATAATTCTGGAGTTACGCGACCGATAAAACGAGACGCATTTTCCGTCAGATATGTACCGACCCTTAGGAATTCGTTTACGCTAACATCTATTTGCGCCTTCAGGTTTAAGTATTATTCCTGTTACCACAAATGACCACTTGGAAGGGCGGATTGAGTGTATCAGTCAAGCGTTACCTACTCCACCGAGTTCAATACTTACCGTTAGGGTCAGCTCACACCGAGACGCGACGCGACGCTGCGCGCACATTTTAATAGAGTGACTTAAAATAGAACTTTATTTACTACGCGAACAGATACACATTTCATTGTGAGAATTTAGAATACGTTGCTTCATGCAGCGCTGCGCCTCGTGATGCCGCGCGGCGTAGAGCGATGCATCGCGACGCAGCGGTGCATCGCTGGTACGTGCGGCGTGCATTTTACTATGCGCCTCGCAACGTTGCGATGCGTCTCGCGGTGGCGCGCGGCGCAGCGCGAAATCACTGGCCTCTTCCAGTATCGTCGCGTCGCGTCGCGTCTCGGTGTGAGCTGACCCTTAGCCTCTATCACCTCACTACTGGCCTAAGTCAGTCCCCATAATTCCCACTTCCAATGATAATTTTCATTACCCACTTATGTATAATTCTTTTTAACCCCCGACAAAAAAGAGGTGTTTAAAGTTTGTAGTGTGTATCCATGTATCTTTCTGTGGCATCGTAGCGTCAAAACGGATGGACCGATTTCAATGCAGTTTTTTTAATCGAAAGCTCTCGAAAGCTAGTCTATTCGGGTATCATCTCAGTTATGTTTCATGAAAATCTGTTCAGTCATTCAAGTTACAGCTCTTTTTCTTTCTTGTTGGAGTCGGCGGTTATTGACATGTTATTAAGTTGTTTGGTTTGTATTTATATCATTTGCACATGATATGCACCTTTTTTTGATGTCTGAAATGACATTGATCGAATACCTATTTCAATCCCTTCTTCACATTATATTTGTAAACGTTGCCCCTCACTAGGATTTCTCCTGTATCGCGGGCACAGTTTACAAACATACATGTCACATGCACAAACACCCAGACCCGAAACAACTATCTGTAGATCATACAAATAATTGCTCCGTGCGGGGATCGAATCCGCGGCACGTAGCGTGGAATCGCTTAGCCACTGCACCAACTGTGTCGTCAATATGTTCATCACTTCAATAAAACTGGTGTAAAATAATAGTTATTTGTTATACAAGAGTGCAAAGTTGCTTTTTAACCGCGTGTTCAATTTTGATGACTGAGCAAGCGAAGGATTCTAAAATTGAATCACGAGCGCAGCGAGTGATTCAAAATTAGAATCCTGAGCGTTAGCGAGGGAATCAAAAGAGCACGAGGTGAAAAATCTTTGCACTCGAGTGCAACACGTAACTTTTCATTCCACCTCAGCGAGGAAATGACTAAATGCAAAAAAAAAACGTTTAATTCACAAACTTAGTGCACACGATGTTCTAAATTCAATTTACTTTATCCTCTAGAGAATAAAAACGGCTTTTCCACTCAGATATTGAAGATTAAAAATACTCTTTCCGAGATGGTGGGATGAAAATTTACTTTATCCTCTAGAGAATAAAAACGGCTTTTCCACTCAGATATTGAAGATTAAAAATACTCTTTCCGAGATGGTGGGATGAAAAGAGTATTTGTTTTCTATTTCTTTCGAATCATATTTCTGCCAATGTACCGAAAGGTTCATTCAGCATGAGGACTAAACTCGTAACTAATAAAACGACACCGTACATTGAGAAAAAAAGGTTTAATTATCAAATGTTATTTAAAGTTGGCAAGGTTACATTATGAGAAATACTATGTACCCGTTAGTCCTGATAGGAGATGAGATTGTTATTCCTCTGATTACATATTATTCTGTTACTACCTTAAAATGTTATCATTTACAATAGGAAATAGCAGGCGACGAGCGAGCGTGGAGTAATGACCAAAAACAGTACAGATAGACTACAACTACAGCTTATTAAATAATTTTTGTTTGATCATATTATAGTGTTAAATAATATGCATAATATGTCATTACAAGGCATGTGACCGAATGCCTCATCAGACACGCATCGCACCGCGATTACATGGGTGCTCACCGCGAGCATTCGCGCCACGCGTGTGGACCACAGGGGCCTTACTACGAACTCTTATAGCAGGGCTGTAATTGAACTGCCCAGAAGTTTCCAGTATGAGCTGACCTCTCACTGTATAGGCTTTTCCTACAATGAATGGTCAGCTTATTCTGAAAATTTCTGGGCACTTCAATTTCCACCCTGCTATACTACTCATAGTAGGCTCCAAGTTCAGCATAGATATTCTGTAAGAACTTCTTGATCTCAATTTGAATCTCTTGTTGTCAGTTGATATTTGAAGAATTGACATACGATAACATTTTAACGGCTCCTGTTATTACAGTGCCACAAACTTATCTGACCCGGTGACCAAAATTGGAACTAACGTCGCTACGGAACAAAAATGACTTCAAAATGTATTTTTTGTAGAGATAACATTGGTAAAAGCGACGGCAGCGACGCCATTACCGGGTCTGATAAGTTTGTCGCACTGTACTATAACTTATTAACGGAGCTGTGAGTCATGTTCACAGCTCATGAAAATATCAACCGACAATTAGAAAGATTCGAATCGAGACCAAGATGTTCTTACTGAATAACTATGCAGCTCGGCCGGAGGCATTCGCGCTATACATCCTGCTGGGACACGGTTCTACACATTAAATTGATTATAATAACCACAATCACACAATGTAGTATTTTTACATAAAATCAGAGTTTAAACACTTTAAAGGTTTATTCAACTTGTTCGTTAAACTAGTTTTCGAGTAAAATTCAGTCTATAGACGTCCGTGGCCCGAAATTGTAACGTGGAATCAAATAGGGGCCGTTCATTAATCACGTGAGGCTTGAAAGGGGGGGAGGGGGTTTAGCAAAAATCACGAAATATCACAAGGGGGGAGGGGGGTGTAGTAAGATATCACGTGTATTTATTTTTTCGTCGAAGTGGCTTGATGAAACCTGTATTTAAAGATAATATTCTCAAAAATTTAAGATTCTTTGTAGGTACTAAAAAATACACGTGATTTTGGGTGGGGGCGGGGGGTTAGTCTTAAACCTTACCACGTATCACAAAGGGGGAGGACGGGGTTAAAAAATGCTAAAAAAACATCACGTGATTAATAGGCGGCCCCATATCCAAAGAAACGGGGCCGCGGCAGAGGGAATGTGAACATACAACTAGACTTACAAACATTAAATAAGTACCATTTAGTTACAGTTACGCTTAACCTAAAGAATCGTAAAGTAGAAAATCTCGGAAACAACACGGTTCTATAATTGTTTCCATACAAATAGTCCATAATATATAGTTTATCTTAATCGTATACTAGAATGATCGAAGTGAGGTGGGCGCTGGCCGCGACGGGCTGAGAAAGTGGTGGTGAGTTACTTCACAATTTTAATATTACATAACGTCAGTGGAAAGCCAAAACCACTAAAGCGCCAATTCGTTGCCAAACTAACTTAAACTTTACAGGGTTACATTTTAAAGTTTAATTTAGTTTGGCAACGAATTGGCGCTTTAGTAGATTTGCTTTCCACTGACGATATTAATATTTAATGGCTATATCGTGTCAAGGTTGAGTAAAACAGGAGAATGTTGACGATGGTCAGTTTATGTCAAAGTATAGAGGTAAGAGTGGATAAGGGATTTAATAACTGAGTGTTAATTCTGTTATAGCCCGACATTATTTGATTTTATAAATCTTTCAAGTACCTGAATAAAAGGGGAATTTATGTCATAGGGTCGGCTACAACGCGATGACACAAGCAAAGACTAACCGCTGCAGACCTGACCAGAGACAAACTGAACTACAATTACAACGGTGTCCACAGCATGCTAAAAACAATCCCCGACTTTTTCCTGATCATTTTAGCAATTTCCCCGAACAACTATTTTCATGTCCCGAAACCTGGGACAATTTTCGTCCCAGATTTTTTTTTTGTCGTAATGACGTCTCCTCTTTTTGTCTCTGCTTCGAAGTTTAGGTGAATTAGCGCCACCTATTCCAATCACTGCTGATCACTGAGCTTCCCTGAATTTTCCCTAAATTCCCACGATTTTCCCGAAAGTGGACACCCTAATTACTTATTACCGGCCAATGTATTTAGCCTCAACTTTTATAACAGCATGTTCTTAAATATTAGAGCCTTAGATTCAGATAGCAATACTTATTTATATTAGAGGTGATAAACATCGACACATGCTACACTTTCTCAGACAACGCTATAAGTTTCGCGAGACTTGTGAAACTAAGTCAACTAACTAGGAGCCATGTATTCACTAAGCAGCAATTGACGCTCAACAAACATGTCGCTCAACATGATGAGTTAACATTTGATCTAGTAAAACCCAGGTTTTAAATATACCAATCACTTTCTAACGTCATCTAACAGAAAAAGACGAGGTTATCGTTAAAACCTGGGTTTTACAAGACTAAAGCCATCTATTGAATTAAGGATAAAATTCTGGTTCTCTAGTTAAACTTCATATGTTAGACCGCTTTCACATTTAGGCGACTTTAACAGCGCGACAGACGCGCGAATTGTGCACGTTGAACAATATAAACAAATAATAAGACGCGCATCATGTTGCACGTCATGTTGCACGTCATGTTGCGCGTCATGTTGCGCTTCATGTTGCGCGTCATGTTGCACGTCATGTTGCGCGTCATCTGGCAAAGTCGCGTACTGTTGACAGTTACATGTTGCGCGTCAATTGTTACATACAAACATGGCGCTATTGTCCATCACAGTGCATTTATGTGTAATTTTGTACCCACAGTACATGTAAGTACCAAAAACCTTATGAATATGTAAACGGATTGTCAATGTCCCGTGACAAAATGATTTCTTGATATTGTAACTTATTCGCTGCTATATCACTCAGGGATATCGCAATAAGAATTTCGATCAAACGTACAGTTACGATACGTTGTGGTGATACATTTCGCAAACAAAATGCTTTGAACGACTGCAGATCACTTAGAGTTAAATAACTCTGCGTTAGGTGGCCGGCCGTAAACGATTTTAGCCTTAAGGATGGTCATCCGCAAAAATTGTCGATTGTACGTCGGTTAATATTCGAAGTTTCGTGTGTCGCTATATCATGCTGTCGAACTAACGTACATCGGACTCCTGAATTGTAGCTATATCATGCATTGGTATTTAAAACTTCAAAATTCCGTTATACAGTCGAAAGTAACCTGAATGCTACCAAAATAAAAGTTAATTGTTATTGAAAGTGTAATTAATGTAAGGTTCTTTTACCAATCTCGTTTTTACGCAGCGACCGCGGCACTCCAATTCGTGAAGAGCTCGAAGCGGGTCCATCGACAATACAGGGGTCCGATGTACGTTAGTTCGACAGTATGATAAAGCGATATACCAAACTTAGAATTTTTACCATTGCGACACGTTTGATCGACATTTTGTTATTACGATATCCCTGAGTGATCTAAGCTATATTTATGACCATGAGTAACGTATATTTTGGTTTAGCAATATATTCCGGCCGAGTACATAATAACAGTTGTAAATAAAATCTGTTGAATGTCCCACGAAACTAGTATAAGTTCGACATCTATACACATAGTTATAATTAATTTATAATTCACTTATTATTAGTATTATTTATCTTACCTAATACCTACGTTTTGTTGCAAAGTTTGTTGCTAAACAAAACCTCTTACAAAATCGATACCCTAATTATTATTATAGTAGAAATTGAAAAGCTTATGCTACATTATAAAAATAATTCGATGGATACTCAAAACTTATACTGAGAGGACCAGTCTACCGCATAACTAAAGTGATAATGAACATCGACTCTGGTAATCAACTTCAATACGATCGAGAGATTACACTTCGAGATACATTGTAAAAAAAAATCGATGATGAAGATGTGTCCCAACTTCAAGATTGGTAAATTTTTTACAAGGTAGCTCGAAATTCAGTCTCTCAATATCATATTGAAGTTCATTACCTAAATCGATGTTCATTACCATTTTAGTTACGCACTAGATCTGCAGGTTGAAATGACACGATATTCCGTGTTCGGCCGTAGACTGAGACAAATCATTATGAGCCCAGTGACGTCATGAAACGGCAAGTATAGCGGAATGATACGTCTGTCGCACAGTGGGAAGTTCTTCCGTGATTCTTTATAAAGCAGCATTCTGGCAACACTGACTTTTGAGAAAATCGCGTAAGCAGTTCCTTTTTTTGTTTTTTACTATAATTATGGTGTGTAAGAAGTATGACTATAATGTTTTTTTTTCTATTGCGGTTTCTGTTGTATCTTATTTCTTGTTGTATAATTTAACTTTTGCACATTTAAGTAAATTAAAAAAAAAATTAAAAAAAATATTATTGGGGTCATTTTACAACCTATAATCCACTAAAAGGAGCTAATATGTTTAAAACTAAATATGATACAATTGACAGCGAAGAGGAGGAGTACTTTGACGCCTAGGTACTCAGTTTTATATATATTTTATTTTATGATTTATTTATTTAACAATAATTATTAGTGTACATATTTAAGTTTATATTTTATGATTGTATATAATTATTAGTTAGTTTTATTATTATTAAATGTAATTAAAGATACATACCTAAATATATAGTAATAAATATGAATGTAAGTTTAAAAAATAAAATAAAAATAAGATCCAGAAAACAGGGTTAGATAGATCGACGCGCCTTTTTTTCCTGATCCCGCCCAATTAAATAACTCAAAATCGGTAAAATGTCAGATGACTGCCTTTTAAAGAAACACGGCAGAGTTATACTTACTATATTATCGCAAAACTTTATGAGCTCGCGGAAGTTTAATGCGATTGGCTGCGCAGTACGCTTATTATAGGTGCTAGAGAGAGAGGGAGATAGTTCAGAGCTCAGTTCAGGGCTCATAAAGATTTGCGCGTACACCATTGCTGGCTCGCTAGTCTTTCCTTTACAACATGTGCCATGTTAAAGCTCGTGCAAACTCGACAGAAAGAACAGCGGGTCAACCGCGTAACTAAAATTGTATGAACATCGACATCGGTATTAAACTTCAATACGATCGTGAGAGCCTAAACTTTGAGCTAACTTGTATTTTTTTTACCGATCATGAAGATAAGTGTCCCAACTATATGATAGGTAATTTACAAGTTAGGTCAAAGTTTAGGCTCTCACGATCGTATTGAAGTTTAATACCGATGTCGATGTTCATACAATTTTAGTTACGCGGTAGGGGTGCAGATTTGCAGTCGCTTTTTTTATGAGCGCAAGCACAGGGCTCACTCTATTGCGGAAAACTGTGAAACTGAAATGATGCGAAAATCCGAAGAGTTTCTTCTGGTATTCAAAGTACAAGTCCGCAACATAATCCGTTAAAAATACACAAAATATCTTAGATTAAAAAAATATTATAAACTATCATACTGGACATTAATATTAAAAATATAAGTTAGTGTTGCAATAGGCCTGCTATTGTTATAAGTAGCGGCATTTATTTATTGAGGCTAGGTTTTTTTTTTTTTTTCCTTTATGGCAACTGAGCCGATGTCGACTATTCTGCCAGCGTCATGTTTAAATGTTGACGACTTTGTGGTTGAGGCTAGGTTATATATAATGTTTAAGATGACATGACGCTGACATACCTTGGACCACAGAAATATAATACCAGTAGCAGACCAAACATGAATCCATTAGATGGGTGGGATTCTTTATCCCTTTTATACTAAGCGACAACTGGATAATAGTATCTCGTTCTTTTACCTGTTATCACACTGACTCACTCATAGACAAAGTTTGACGCGTAGCTTGTTTATCCCGCGCCGTCATAATAATAAGACACATAAGTTCAATGCATTTTATAGATTAAATCGCGTATGAAAAATATTAAAATGTTTGGGATGTAATAGACAGTAGAATATTATAATAAAATGGTGAAGTGGTGTGCGTACCGGTGTGACAGTGCTAGCTACGACAAAACACAGGGTTTGACCTTTCATAAGTAAGTCTCTATGTGTGCGTAATGGCTACGTAATTTTCAGCGACAGCGAGTCTGCTACTGGTATTATATGTCTGTGCCTTGGAGTAACTGACAAATGTTCAAGCGCGATTTATTTAAGCCTTAAATAGCTCATTATAGCGCTACCTGAACGTGACACCAACAGCATGAGACTGACAGCCCCCTTACTGTCAAAAATACTTCCAAAAGATTGGTATTGGATTAATGTCAGATTGCACACGCACTAGTGTCAAATTGGGTGTGTTCAGTTATTACAGCGAAAGACGCTCGACGACGGAGCGATCGTTCGGGCGATCACACCAAAGCGTTCAGTTATTTGAGCGAGCGTCCTCGGGCGATCGCACCGGTCACCTCGTAAAATAGGGTGAAAGTCGCACTGCTGTCAACAGCATTCAACGGTTAGGGACACGAGCCACTTGACGCAAGGAAAGGCCACAAAGTACAGACTTCTCCAGATTCACCAGTTTTAGGCCTAGGCATGAGCCGAGTGCCTTACAGAGTTTGCAGACAGTAGAAAAAGTGGGTTTTGAAGTAAAGTACAACAGTATACAGGGTGTAAGGGACATCGTAACGAAAACTGATACCATTAATTCAGTTGATGAATCTGAACACCTCAGCAAAAGAAAAAGGCGACGGTCTTTTAAAAAAAATTACGATTTTGTTTGCAGTTTTTATAACTATACCTAAAAAATCTGCGAAAAAAATCTTAATTTTTTTGAAAAGACCGACGCTAAATTCTTTCGCCGAGGTGTCCAAAATCATGAACTGAATCCATGGTATCAGTTTCGTTACGATGTTACTTACACCATGTATTTGAGACAATAATTAGCCACTATCCACAGATATCCGTGCCGTCCGTTCCGTGAATTAACAGTGTCAGTGAATAATGCACTGTATTCTTGAGAGATTTAAGTCGGTTTCTGATTATATCATTGTTAATATTTTCACGGAATGTCACTGAAGAGCATTGAACCAGACGACCCTGACAAAATTGGAAAGCATGTATTCATATGTCATCAAAGTATGACATATGAATACAGTGTACACATACACGTATGTACACGTGCGTGCGTGCGTGTGTGTGTACGTGTATGTGTGTGCTTACATTAACAGTTATTTCACGGAACGGACGGCACGGATCACTTTTAATACTAGTAAACCACTCTATTCTGGCTACCCTTTCGGCATGGCATGCTTGACAGCATATACCTTTTTAAAAATATTTTATTTCGTTTTATTTCTTATTTGTCAACTTTTGAAGTATGTTATTTTTATTTTTTATCTTCTCTCCCTTATGTTGTCAATATGTCTGTGCCGAATAAATGTTCTTTTTTTTTCTATTATTCTAAGTTTATAAAAACGTGTTCAGAGATTAGCCCAGCCTCAATAAAGTATGCTAGAGAAACTAAGAGGCGACATTCAAACGTGTTTGTAATACAGCATGGGTATTCTTAAGGTAACAATACTAGACATCAATTTTTATTCTTAATATTAACTATTTAAAATTGTTCATCAATTATAGAAATATTTACGCACAAATAGATAATTCCAAGATTACAAAATGCCGTCCCTTAGCGTTGGGGTTTACTAGTAATTTAGCCCACTTCGGGAACTTGCCCACTGTTGGCCAATTTTGTGCAGCAGTGGGATGTTGTTGGGTAAGTTAGGGGTTGAAGGTGGGCATCGACGCGAGCTTGACCTTCACCTCCTCGCCTTCGTCGTCGCAGAGCAGCAGGGTGTGGGAGTAGCCCATGGTGACCTGGGTGATGCTCAGCCCATCCATGCGACTCACCTCTTTGGGCCGCGCGGTAGACTTGTTGATGTCGCCGGTGCCCTGCGGATAAGTAGTCAGTTATAAAATAAATAAAATACTTTTATTTCAGGCAACAATGGTGAGCCCATAAAACACATAAATAAATAAATGAAATAATAATAATAAATGTAGGTAATTATATATTGTAATGTAAGTATAGTCTGTCAAGAAAGTCATGAAAAGGATTGAGGGCGCCACTTGTATATTCTCTTGTTTATTTTTAATATATTAATGCCGAAAACATTTTTTTATCACAAAAAGTCTACACAGAATAGTAAAATATACACATCGTTGTACCCAAACTGACACCTACGGTACTTATTTAGGGTTGCGAGCGAAGAAGAATTTTAGTTTCTTCAAAATCCTTTTCATGACTTTCTTGACAGACTGTATATGTGTATTGAATTGCTTAGGTTGTACATAAGTATATTATTATCCTCACCTAATAATAATGACTAGTGCATCTACCATGTTTTAGTCTCTGCATCACCCTAAGGTTGTCTGGCAGAGAATGCCTTTGGCATTAAGACCGCCTTTGTACACAATTGTATGAAAAGCATTAAATAATAATAATTAATACAGAAAATATAGAAAAAATAGAAAATACACAAAATTTATCAGACACAACTGCATGTCTGCTACAGCCATGTAATGCTGCTGCTGCTGTTATGCGTAGTGTAAAACGGACCGCGCAGACCAACCTCAATCAATTGGTCGTGCTCATTAGAATATAATAAATCTATTTATGTCATGTAAAGATTCCGGCAAATACTGTAAGGGTCAGCTCACACCGAGACGCGACGCGACGCGCATATTTTAATAGAGTGACTCAAAATAGAACTTTATTTATTACGCGAAAAGATACATTTTAAGTCACTCTATTAAAATGTGCGCGCAGCGTCGCGTCTCGGTGTGAGCTGACCCTTATTCTTTTCTTTTAACAAAATATTTATGAAATAACCTAACCGTCAAAAACCCCTGACTCCAATTAGAAAAAGAGCTGTAACTTTTGAACGGCTGAACAGATTTTCATGAAACAGCTGATACCGGATTAAACTAGCTTTCAAAAAAAAAACTGAATTGAAATCCGTCTAGCCGTTTTGGAGATACGATGCCTTAGATACACATGTACACAGCTACACGGATACACACCCAAAACATATAACACCGCTATTTTGCGAGTTAATGTCGAGACTCTGTGCGCGGTTCCAAATAGTAGGCCCTATGTTGAAGAACCGTCAGGGAACTCTTAAAATAATAATTATTACAAACTTGATTAATACAATTAATGTTGTTGTCAGAGTTGCGAGAATAATGTACTTAATTTATTGTGAATAAAAAATAAGAATAGGAAAATAATATAAAAATGATTTGCCTCTAAATAAGATTGCCATGGCAGTTACAAGCTGACCAGTCCTGCGGGTCTACCGCGTAACTAAAATTGTAATGAACATCGACATCGGTATTAAACTTCAATACGAGCCTAAACTTTAAGCTAACTTGTATTTTTTTACCGATCATGAAGATAGGAGTCCCAACTATATGATAGGTAATTTTTTTACAAGTTAGCTCAAAGTTTAGGCTCTCACGATCGTATTGAAGTTTAATACCAGTGTCGATGTTCATTACAATTTTAGTTACGCGGTAGACCCGCTGACATACGGCACGCGTTCACGAGCATGACGCATTACTCGAATTATACCTGTATTTAACTAAGGGCATTGCCTCTCTAAGGGCAGATTTTTGATAGTGTTTTATAGATTGAATAAATTTGGCGCTTGACATAATAGGAAAACTATCAAGAATTATATCCGTTAAAGATAAGAGGTATAAGTACCAGTTCTCCGTAGGTCGGTGATACTCCCCAGGCGACGAGCGAGTCGTCGGCTGCTATCACGATCGAAGTGTTGCTTGTACCGATGCTACGTATGTTCCAGCCTGTAGAAATAATTGATAAAGCGTGTATATACAATGGCGGTCAATAAAATCAAACCACATGCATCTCTGAATTCAAACACTTATTATTTCCTATCATTAATTAATGTTCTGTTTGATAAATAAAATATTATAGTTTAAAAAAACTATAGAACACGCTTTAGTCATCCAAACAGAACGTGTATGCAAAATTTCAGTTCAATCGGAAACCGGGAAGTGGGTCTAACTTCCAAGATTTTCTTACATAGTTAGTTACAGATGAAGCTAATAAAAGCGTGTTACGGCCATAGAAAGTGGATGGAATAACATTCCAGCGGACTACATCTTAAGGCTCATGAATTCGATAAAAACGAGAATGGAATATGTGATTAGAGGCAATAGGAGTTCCTAAAACATTATTTTACATATTTTTTGTACTTTTTACCCTTCTGATTAAAAACGTTATCTTTTCATTAGCAATTTTGCTTCCCTTAATTTTTTCAGCATTAGGTCCTAACTATAATGTGTTAGCATGATGTTTTTATGTCGCCAAGAAAACCAATACCATTTTTGTGATTATAGGAGTAAAAAATTAAGATACAGAATAAAAAAATATTGATACTAAAAAATACGTCTGTTCTTGAAACTTGCAAGTGGCTCGATTTCTTTGTCGACCAGTGTAGTATACAGGGGTCGCCAAATGATCGGTTAAGGCGCTGATAAGTTCCAATAGTAAGAAAGAGATAGCAGCATCTGTGTTATTAAGTAAATGTACGGGACAGCGATAGAACGCGCGAGACCAAAACGTGGCGAAAAACTATTTTACTCCCACTCGGAAATTGCTTCAGTATTTACTCACCACTAAGGTCCTGCACCGGTTTCGGATACATGTTAGCTTCACCGGTGCGCTTGGTCTGCCCGAACATGAACAGACTCCCTACAGACAGACAGAAATATTTAACTATTGCTAGAAATGCACACATTAAAACAACATGTTAAAATAAGGTACAGTATAATGAAATATTATTTTAAAGCGAGTCTCTATGAACAGTATAGAATTCATTTCAAATATCAAATTAAAGTTGCAGTAGATTCAAAAATTATGTAGGCATTAAGAACGGGCGGCGCAGCGACGCGATGCGTGTGTGTGTCAGAGTAGCCGAGCCAGGTTATGTTGGTCGAGTTCATGACCTCAATGCCATTCATAAACATAGAGGAATATTACCTACCAACCACCTCCTCCCTTCTCTTCCTAATGCTTATATTATTCTACCAAATCCTACCAAAGACTAGAAATATTTCTACAATCTGTCATTTTGTCTTTTCTTCTGTAAACAAAACCCGTTTCTATTATTCGTAAAGCTTACCAATTTCGTTTACGGCCAAGCTGTACGTTCCTCCGCAATGCACGGAGCGAACGCCGCGGGACTGTGACTCGAAGTACTTGATCATACGCGGGACGCTCTCGTCCTTCTGCTCAGCGTGGCCGAGGCGACCGAAGCCCCCAAAGCCCCAGCTGAAGGCGCGCTTTTTTGAGTCTATTGCTACCTGTAATTGAATAATTAATTATAATTCAGCCCATTACCATAGTATACATAATCTAAACAGTAAGGTAACTAATTAAGGTAACGCTCCTAATTGTACTTCCACAGATGTGCGCTGTTGGCGCGCGCAAGTCGAGATTTGATATTTATGCAGTGCATACCGAAACTCACCGAGGTTCTGTAGAGTGCGCGTTTGCGTGAGTGCGTGAATTCGGGGTGTTAGTACGTAGTTGATGTACCGTTAACAAATATTTACTGTGCAAATATTTACCTATATTTAGTGAGCTACTAAACATTAGAGAGGATCATTCCCATTTGTACACACATTCATTGTGTAACATATAACATTCAATTTTTTAACCTTAAATGTAAGACTAAACCAAATGTACGTAATAAATATAAATATAATTTAAATTTGCCAAATATCAATAACATGATTTATTATAAAAGTACATATATTTCAGCAATAAGAGTTTATAACCACTAACCTGTAGACAAAAAAAACGGGATGGAAAATTATTTAAGAGTTTTAAAAAAATGGTTAATTATAAATGTATTTTATAATATACAATTTTTTTTTAACAAAAAGTGATTGTAATGTAAATTATTTTGAGGCTATACAACCTTATTCATAGTATATACGAAAGCCGAAACACCCGTCAAATATTTTCATATAACGAAGCTGTATAAAAAATTTCAATAATGTATAATGAAAACTCACAAAGTTATAAGCCTGTCGAGTTGCGTCGTTGTCCTCGCATAAACATGGTGTCACCAGCGCGCCGGCAAGACCGCGCCCGCCTTACGTTCATTGATAACGGTCGCGGTGCCAGTAGGTATTAGTATTACACACAGCTTTTGTAAGTAATGTGGTGATAACATTTTCCATCACACTTGCAGGCTTTGGACTGATATTGGTCAATTGTAGCGGTTATTATGTACCTACTACGTTTTTCGTAAATACAAATAATAAGTACCTACGTACCTAGTACCAATTAACCACTTAAACCGTATTTAAAAATGATAATCAACATTTTTTTCATTTTCACTCAAAATAGATATCACGACAATAGCGGGATCGCGCGCGACATAACGTGCACACCTGTCTCTAGCTTCCGGATGACTAGGGCTAAAGGAGGCGCGGGCGGCGGGCGCGGCGCGTGGGTGTAGCGCGGGGGTGGGTGCGCTGGCGCATCGCATCATGCTACTGTCAGCTGTGTGTCGCGCGCAAGGTCAACGAACCATGTCTAACTTGTAGACTTTTTGAAATATTATTAGGACAAAATACAACATGGTGTAAAAATTATCACAATCGATTATGTTACTGATTCTGAACAAACTACTTTCAGGTTTTGTATAAAGTATGAATAACCTTGTATAAGTATGGTTACTTGTAGTGTTAGCTTTTCTCTAAATACTATTGCAACACCCGACTGGGTAGGCTGTTGATACCTATATTTATACAAACACCTTTGTACACAGTTTCTGCAGTAATAGTTATTTGTTATACAAGAGTGCAAAGTTGCTTTTTAACCGCGTGTTCAATTTTGATGACCGAGCAAGCGAAGGATTCTAAAATTGAATCACGAGCGCAGCGAGTGATTCAAAATTAGAATCCTGAGCGTTAGCGAGGGAATCAAAAGAGCACGAGGTGAAAAATCTTTGCACTCGAGTGCAACACGTAACTTTTCATTCCACCTCAGCGAGGAAATGACTAAATGCAAAAAAAAAACGTTTAATTCACAAACTTAGTGCACACGATGTTCTAAATTCAATTTACTTTATCCTCTAGAGAATAAAAACGGCTTTTCCACTCAGATATTGAAGATTAAAAATACTCTTTCCGAAATGGTGGGATGAAAATTTACTTTATCCTCTAGAGAATAAAAACGGCTTTTCCACTCAGATATTGAAGATTAAAAATACTCTTTCCGAGATGGTGGGATGAAAATATCTTTGTCTTTGTAATCGACATCGAGCAATGCGCTTGATCAAACTACTACTATGTAATGCTCAGCTCCGTACTCAATACTGGAATGCTCGAAAATGTATCATTACAAGTGTGCGCACTATAATGCTGGTTAAGACGCATTTACTGATGTAGGTACTGGAATCTGAGGTGTTACATTACACGCTTCTAGTATAAGCTGACCTCGCATTGTATAGGCTTTCCGTACCATGAGAGGTCAGTTTATACTGAAAATGTAAAGATATGTAGCCGTGCGTACTGTGTGCGCCGATGCTTCGGCGTCATCGGTGTGGACGGTCGGACGGATACGGGTGTTTTAGATACAATGCAGACATATACTAGTAAACTAAACACTAGAAATGTCTAAATATATGCTTATTGGTTTATTTCGACGTATTTGTTTACGCAAATTCAATAAAATACCATTTGTATATGACCATAATTTAAATAGCGCGTTTTGCCGATAACTTCGTCCGTCAGTCATTTGGCGAATGAGTCTGCAATATTTTGTTTTTTATAAGATTTTCACCATCCACGCCGATGACGCCGATGACGCCGCCGCGGGCATCGGCGCACCCCTCTAAAATATCTCACCGTATGGTTAGTGCCACAGGAAAATTCACAGATAACGACATCCTTCACGGCATTGATGTGGCCATCCTTGGTCTTCTCGAAGTAATGGGCGATATGCTTGGGCGCCGTCTCGAAATGGTACGACAGTTTCGTCGAAGTAACGAAGTACTTTCCGTCGGTGTTGTGGCCTGGGGAGAAACATATCGTCAAGTTTAATTTATTTATTTATCTACTCTCATATCGTAAAGTTCTAATTATTATAAATTCAAAAATAGTACTATAATGACAGACTTTATGCACATGCAACTATAATAAAATTAAAAAATACACATGATACACCTTTCCTTAACAAAACGATGCTATAAAATAACTTTTTTCTATTATAGTACACTTCGGTTCCACCAAGGAGTTTTCAATTCAATTTTTATAGATTATCTTTGGTGGCGCGGCTAGGGCGCATCCGCGGCGCGCTAGAGCGCATGCGCGTCAACACTGCTGAGTATCGCCGTCATTTTTTTTATATGTACATTATTAATGTGTTAACTAGGTACCTATTGCATGAGTGTAGATAAAGTAGTGTATGAAACTGCACATAACTAGGTATTAAAACACTCGTGTGATACTATTAAAAATCTCGCCTGCGGCTCGTTTTTTAAACACACACTCGTGTTTTAATCGTAACTCGTGTATTATGCAACAGTATCATAAACTACTATAATTAATGCACACATAAAATACTTGAGAAAATGAAGTAGGAGCATAAAGTACAAAGGTACTGCTTATTTCTAAAGAAATCTCTTCCAGCAGACCTGCGAGGAGAGATTAAAAAGAAGAAATGTAGACACAGTTTGTAAATGATACGTATAAATAATTAAACATATACACAACACATAACATATTACTTAATTGTCTTATTAAAAAATATGGTTTAAAGCAAGCCTTGTAAAACACAGTTTTTAAGATAGCCCCGTCTCTTTTTGTTATATGAAGTCAGAAAATGACGGATATATTTAAAACCCGGGTTTTACTAGAATTGCTTTAAACCATGTTTTGTAATAATGTGATTATGTTTGTGATTGGTCTTCTCATCCATATCCTTAAATCAACTGATAATGACAGACTTATTAACTTTTGTATTACATAATATTCAATTTCTTAGGGTAAGCAGTGTCTTTTCATCTCTATAGACTTACCCAGCTGGCCAAACTCCGGCAGGCCGAATGAGTGCAGGGCTCCACCGCAATCCAGGATCATAGAGAATTCAGCGCCACAGCCCGCCTTTATTATCGGAGCACCACTAGGAATACCGGAAAAAATATATTAATACAATACTTTTTGAGCGGAAATATTTGCCGAATATTTACGTGATCGTTCACAACGATATGGCAAGCGGAGATAGTGAGACGAGTGTCCAAAATATGAAGGCTTAGCTGTGCCCGCGACACCGTTCACGAGGACATAGGATGATGCAATTTATTAAGACAATAGCCTATGTTCTTCCTCATGGTGCACACTATTTACTTGTATAATTTAATCAAGATAGGTTCCAGTGGCGAAGAGTCCATACAACCCGATTCCCATCGGCTTCCCTTTAGGAATTGGTTAGTGCATAGACCAACGTAATATGGCTTGTTATTCAGTTAGGTCGAGCTCTTCCAGACATGACTATATGTATGTATAGTATGTTTTTGTAATCTATATGTATAGATTACAAAAAACGATATGGATTTTTGTCTTACAGCATTAATTGCAGTAATTTTTAGAGGGAGTTTTTGGGACGGCTTCCCCTTTTAAAACTGTCATCCTTCGCTACTGATAGGTTCAGCCATTTAGTTAGGAAAAGGCAACACTCGGTAGCAAGGTAGCTCTTGTTCAAATTTAAAGTACGTAAATACTTTCATGACAAGACGTCGCTCGGCAGATTCACCTCGACTCTGATATTTCCGAATTGAATATTTATAAATGTATTATTTATGTATGTGTAATTAGTTTATTTATCTTCTAAGACATATTTATTTACATATTGATAATGTTTATGTAAGTTTATATAGTTGTTTTTAAGTATAATTATACCTCTCATTTAAGTTTTGGTGCATCTACCTTCCTTGCCTCTGCATCACCTTAAGGTTGTCGGGTAGAGAATGCCTACGGCATTAAGACCGCCTTTGTACACTAGGATTTCTCCTGTATCGAGGGTACAGTGTACAAACATACATGTCACATGCACACACACCCAGATCCGGAACAACTATCTGTAGATCATACAAATATTTGTTCCGTGCGGGGATCGAACCCGCGGCACGTAGCGCAGAAAGCTAATCGCTTAGCCACTGCGCCAACCGTGTCGTCAAACATACATATTATAATTAACAACTTACGTATCGTATTTTATGGGGACTTTTTTGATCATAAATGTACTTGGTATTATGGTATAATCAGTTGAAATAATAATTTATGTATCTAAGTATTTATGTTGTAGTAAGTCTAAAACTATCAATATTATATTATAATAGGTATAATATAATATTGATAGTTTCGAGCGTATGGCACTCGTGGGTTGCAGCTGACAACCAGCGTCAGGTGGCCAGTATCACTGCCTCCTGACATTATGCTGAGCTGCGGCCTTTTGGCACAATAACTCATTTTATGTTTTCTTTGTTATTGGTTTTATTTATTTTTTATTGTGCTAATAAACTCTTTTTTCTTCTTTCTTTCGTACTTACGTGTATCGGACCCTGGTGGGTACGAACAGCTGCGGCGAGGTGAAGCCGGTGCCGCACTGCCCACTCTTGTTCTCACCGCATGCGTACACCGTGCCGGAATCTGTAAATATTGATTTATTTATATATGTTACAGTCAAAATTCTTAACCGATCAAAAGTACTTTTGACTAGAGACGTCGGTCAATAGTAGTTTTTAACCCCCGACAAAAATTAGAGGTGTTATAAGTTTGTAGTGTGTATGTAAGTGTGTATCTATGTATCTGTGTATAATTGTGTGTATCTGTCTGTCGCATCGAAGCTCCAAAACGGATGAACCGATTTCAATGTAGTTTTTTTAATTGAACTTTTGACTAGAGACGTCGGTCAAAAGTAGTTTTTAACCCCTGACAAAAAAGAGGGGTGCTATAAGTTTGTAGTGTGTATGATCTGTGTGTCTGTGTATCTGTGAATCTGTGTATATGTGTATCTGTCTGTCGCATCGTAGCTCCAAAACGGATGGACCGATTTGTATGCGGTTTTTTGTTATTAAAAGCTAGTTTAATCGGGTATCACCTTAGCTGTTTCCTTAAAATCTGTTCAGCCGTTCAAAAGTTACAGCTCTTTTTCTAGTTACAGTCGCGGGTTTTTGTCGGTTAGGTTATTTCAGTCAAAAGTACTGTTGACCGGTTAAAAGTTTTGACTGTGACAGATTATTTATATATTCCAGCCGATAACGAATAATTAGTAGTTTACAATACCAGTCTTATTAATTTAAATGAGATAGTGATAAAAGAGAAAGAAAGAAAACAGTTATATTTTGGACTCGTACATCAAATAACACAAGAATAAAGTAATAGTAAAAAAAACATTTTTAAAAACAAACTTTTTTTTTTTTTTTTTTTAATAAACATTGGCCCTCACTAGGATTTCTCCTGTATCGAGGGTACAGTTTACAAACATACATGTCACATGCACACACACCCAGACCCGAAACAACTATCTGTAGATCATACAAATATTTGTTCCGTGCGGGGATCGAACCCGCGGCACGTAGCGCAGAAAGCTAATCGCTTAGCCACTGCGCCAACCGTGTCGGCAAGCTTTTAAAAAGCCTTGTCTTTGACTTTGTTTCCTATTCTTCAAACTCTTTCATTTGATACCTATATTAACAAGTTTGACAAAATATACACCATCCGTCCGCCATCTTGTGGCAGAGGCCATTTCAAAAATATTACAATATTAAGTATTGCATATTGCATTGTCACCAAAACTAAAGGAGTATGCAAAATTTCAGCAAAATTGGTTGGGAAGAAATTGTTAAAAATTCAGTTGCAAGATTTGACTTAAACAAACAAAATAATATACACATAAATATAAACATTGCAAGTTAAATAAAAGCTTGTAAAAATACCAATCAGATCATCACATTTGGAATACTTAAATATTTACAGTTTAAAAATTACTTGTTTCTCAAAGATAGTACAAAAATCACCTGAGAAATAAATGCTACGTAAAAATAATTAACATTATTTACAGTCCAGAATGGTAAAATTACTTTTTATAAATCTACAATTATGTACATTCAAAATGTTTATCCACCGGCGTTGTGTTAAATCTATGTAGAATCACTAGCAATGCACCTACAAATTATTCTCTTAGCGTTCGTTCACACTCGATACATTTAGCAGGAGATTTAGTAGCAGATTTTAGAGCGTTCTCGCGTTCGTAGGCTGCCTTTTGCTTACAATAAGTGCACTATTCTGCTGCTAAAAGTATCGAGTGAGGATGGGCCCTTACACAATATCAAAACATTTCTGGCACCAGTTACAGTAAAGTTTAACTATTAAATGTTTGATTCACCAAGGGCGCAAATTGTATGCATGTAGTGTAGCTGTTCTGTAAGTGTGTGTATGTGAGAGTAAACGTATAAAATATTGAATCTAATTTAGTAGTAAGCCAGTTATAGAAATAAAGATAAGATAAGATAAGATAAGATAAGATAAGATTCTTTATTTGTGGAAACATGAGTTTACATGAATTTTGCATGCAAGATGTACAAAAGTATAAAAAGAGCAGTCATGTTTGGCCTTTGTGGCGTACAAATATTACATAATATATGAATTTTTCAAATAATTTGTAAAAATAAAATAAAACAATCAAACAATCGTCAATCAACACCTCTTTGAATTTATCAAGTTCCCTACAAGTAACATTGAACCTTATGTACACCAACATTAAATAAATAATAAATAAATAAATCATTTCTTGTCAAAACTTGGACCAGATTACATATACGGTACATTTAGCACAGGCATAGGTGGTTTGTTAACCCAGTTAGTGGGTGAAGTACTGTTACTGTTAAATATCAGGACATCACGAATTTATTACATACCCTTTTAACATTAATCACAGAGGCAGGATAATTCAAATAATTTACAAAAAATATTGAAAAAAATATGATTCAAAAAACTTAACATAACATAGAATAATAAATATTACAACGTGTATTAGAAAAATGTGGTAATATTTAAGGGTGTAAGATCAGACCATCAAACTGAACAACTTTCTCTATGGGACTAACATCGTAATCGCGAAAAAATTATCAGCTGTTCCGTACACAACTTCAATACCTACTCGAACCTGTGGAGGAACGAGGTATGGTGTTCCTCCATTGAAAAGGGAGGATCCTCCGACCAGGCGAGGTGATATTGCCTGGCGGGCCGAAGCCCGACGGTTGATGTCGGACAGTTGTATATATGCTAGATACGAATATCTTTTTCCTTGCGCGATGCAGGCTTCGTAATCTGATTGAAGTAGTTCTTCTATGTTGCGATAGATGTCGCTACAAACCTAACGTATGGGACAGCAGATTATATTTTTCTTTTTTTTTATCCTTGCCCCTCACTTGGATTTTTCCTGTATCGAGTGTACAGTTTACAAACATACAACTCAAATGCACACACACCCAGACCCGAAACAACTATCTGTAGATCATACAAATATTTGTTCCGAACCCGCGGCACGTAGCGCAGAAAGCTAATCTAACTCTCCTAAGTGCTGATTTTTCAATTGCCAGATAACTTTATCCGAGGGAATAAATTTGAATTTTTGACTGCTTTCCTATCAAGTGTCAAATTTATACGTTGCATAAAACTTTATTTGGCGATTGAAAAATCAGGCCTAAATCAAAAATTTAACTTTACATTAGCCGTTCGCTCCCGGGGTTGAGTTGCCCTTAGGGCGTTGTACAGTTAACGCTGCTTCTGCGTTTACGTTGTTTCTGAATATTTTAATACAGAAAAAAACGCAAACGCAGGAGTAGCATCAACAACGGTTTCTCAGGCCACTGATTCCTTCGTGTTCTTCAGTCATGACCGGTGTTCAGTGTTGAGTCTCTTCTCCGTAGGATCGATCTACATTTTGGAAATAAACACCTAAATTTTCAACATTTATAACCTATAAGTTTTTAAACTGTCATAGTCACTAACATTAGTATTAGAGTTCAAAACGGGGTATTTAACATGTTTATATCTTGTATTGAGCTCCCGATATTTTATTATCCGTGACCATGGCGCTTGCAACAGTGCCGAAATATCGAGAGCTCAATACAAGATATAAACATGGTAAATACCCCATTTTGAACTCTAATACTAATTTATAACCTAACCGTCAAAAACTACTCCATCTAGAAAAATAGCTGTAATTTTTGAACGGCCGAACAGATTTACATGAAACTAAGCTAAGATGATTCCCGATTAAATTAGCTTTCAATTAAAAAAATATAAGCAGAAAATCTTAAAAAATTTAAAGCGCGTTCAGCTATTATTTAAAAAAAAGAAATTTGCAGAAAAGAGTTAAGGAAAAGTATCAGATAAGTGTTGGTTTTTAAATCTTATATTACGTATACAGGATATTTTTTATGTAGTGCGCATAATTTGTAGAATGATTCAGTCTCTGTTCCTAAATGCAACCGCAGTATTGGGATACATTTTAAAACAAATTGAAAATTCGACTTTTTATGGAGGACACGCATAATTTAATAGCGCAAGCCGTAAGCATTTTTTTATTTTGTTTTGGAGTGAAATTTTAATACTGCGGTTGCATAGAACAGACACTGAATTAAAACATAATTAATTATAATTATTATTATGCATAATTAATTATGCGCACTACATTAAAAAAAACTGTATACCTATGTATGTATAGTTTCTTATACTTTTGAATATACTTATTTTGTTAATGCGAGTGCTTTTGTTTATTTAGTAAAAAACTTTACCCTTCTTTTGGGCTTCACCACAGTCGGGTAAAGAGGGCCAATTTTTTTTGATACAGTGCTCATTTTGGAGTAGCATCGCCACTATGTGACAAACTTCTCATTCGTTTTAGCAATTAATAATAATAATAAACTTTTTATTCGGACAGCAAGAGACACAATACACAAATTAAACAATAAATAAGAGTACAAGAGAAAACAACAAAAAGCAACTAAATAAAAATGACATTAATCATAATGTACAACACGGCATGTGTCTCACAATCAATCGTGAATCGTGTCAATTGTACCTGTGACGAAGAGAGTGTGATTACGTCCAACGGCCGCGTGTATGATATTCTTCCCGCGCAACGCAGGCACCGGTTCAGGCACGTTGCGTGTCACCGTGTCACCGAAACCCAGCTGACCGCATGTGTTGCGACCTGTAGAAATTGCATATAAATAGGCTGTTATAAATGAACAAAGATTTATCATTCTTTATGTGGGTTTAAAAAATTGTATACATAAAAATGTAAAGCTGGGTTACGACATTGCGAGGCTGCTTGTGAGGTACGCCTCGCTTGCATCGCGAGGTGTACCGCGCGCGATGTGGCGAGTTATAACTTCAGTCATACGTAGTATCTTAAGTAGTCTCAACACTTTGCGCTAATCTGTGAGATAAATGCATTCTGAGGTTCTGAGAGTTTTCCGTGTTATTGATTGATAGTTACTTGTTAAAGCTATTTGTTGGTTTGTAATTGTTAATTAACTAACATAACGTTTTAATATCGTTATTTCTTCTGATAACGTTATGTGCTTCGATGTCGCTGTAAGTACCGTGTATGCTGACAGTACAGGCTAGATGAGCCGTCATTTCTAATCCCATTCTTCATCCGCACGGATAGTACGCTTTCAGTTTCAGGAGAAATCTCGAAAAAGATTGTGACATAAATTAAGAGCTCTGTACTAACCGAACGTGTACACCTCCCCATGTTCGTCCACCAGGACCGAGTGACCCGAGGAGCAGCTGCTGGCTATGAAGCGGTACTGAAAATAAACACACGTTACTTCAGAATAGATCTTTAAAGTCAAAGGGAAAGGTTTTTATTTCAACTGGGCCTTCGCAGGCACTTTCAAAACGTCGTGATTCTAGGTGCACGGTTCCAAGTGGGTTGATCCTGGAGAAGATACCCGCAAGAAACTCTTTATTTCATGTAATTAAATTATATTATTAAAGTGTATTAAATTATTTAATAAAGTACCAAATAATCTCAGGGGGGCTAAAAAGGCCGCTTTAGATGAATCATAATATGATTCATATTACGAATGTCAAAATATCTACTTAATTGACGACTCTTAATATCATCCGCATAAGGTTCATATTCAGTAATCATCTGTTTGACAGCTACTAAGCAGATCATTAGATGAATTGCTCAATGTGGCCTTTTAAGGCCCCCTGATCTTTGACATTTAATAAATTTAAAAAACAATTGATACGGTAGCTTGCTGAGAAATGTTTTTATAGCATCCATGAATTTTTTATTTATTTTAATTTTATGAAATGATTTTTTATGCTCTTTTATTGAATTAATTTGATGGATTATGATAATTATTATTTATAACTAATGCAATATAGTTTTATAATATTTGTACGCTCGTCAGAGCAGAACACAGTGCACATTAAATTCTCATATTATTTACCTGTGTTTGTGTCAAATAAAGAATTTTTAAACCAGATACAGGCACTTGTGAAATGCCGAGACTATAGGACCGCGGTTCCAAATAGTAGGTCCTATGTAGAAGAACCGGCAGGAAACTCTTTTAAAATAATAGATTACAATCTTGATCAGTACAATGTTGTGGTAGCTGGGAGAATAATGTAATTTAATGTGAATAAAAATAGGATAATAATGATTTGCCTATGAATAAGATTGCCATGGCAGTTACATGCTAACCAGTTCAGACAGACGGCACCCGTTCACGAGCATGACGCATGCTCTTATCACTACTTGATTGTTATCATCGTACCATTAGCCTATTAACAACACAACATAGCAAGACACCCGTTTTACCTGAGGGGTTAGGCAGGCTTACTGTTGTACACCTAACCCATATTTGGCCGAAGCTTTTATTAAGGCCCATATTGAAATAGATACTAATAAGGCCCAGGTTCACCGACAATGTAACAGATTAATGCAAAATCAGCCGTTTGAACATGAATTTTTATAAGGGTAATCGGCTGATTGCATTTTAGACATCTGTTAAGTTGGCGATAAAAATGCCCCTAAGGCCCAATATCACCGACAACATAACGGTCAATTAGAGCAAAATTTGCCGTTTAAACATGAATTTTTATATTTGTAATCGGCCGATTGCATTTTACATCTGCTATACTGCCGTGCTAAACGCAAAAGCGATATCTCAGGGAAAGCTAGTTTCGACAAAATTGAATTTTTGTAAATATAGTTTTCTTACTACTTTGGGTACAGATTGTTTTTTTTTTCTTAGTAAATGGATTTTATACATTATATTGGGTATTTTTTTTGTCATATGGTCAAAATATCAAAAATGATTAGTTTATAAGCTATCCGATGACATAAAAATCGGCATTACGATTTTTTTTTGAGATACCGCTTTTGATCTTAGCATGGCAGTATATTGTAGGTGAACATGGCTCTAAGTAGTCCAATGGAGTAATCCACTGCTTCAGGGGGACAGGCTTACGCTTTGATTGTCAAGTCGTTCCTTACCTTGCGATCAGTAAACTTGTGGAAGGTGTAAAGATTCGGATGAGTTCTCTTAGTAGGGTTGTTCTCACGTCGAGCTACGAGGTCCCAGGACACGAGGCCGGAGATCATCAGGATGCCGGGAGTTTTGTACAGGTTCCGCAGCAACTCCTGGTGAATTAAACAATAAGGAGTTATAGTATATAGCAGTCCCTGAAATGCAAACTACAATACAGGGACCGGATTACAGGTAAATTTTAATGAAAGTTACGATTAAAACGCTATATGTAACGTTATTACGATAATTTTACCATTTATAGTAGCGTTAAAAAATAACTTTATCAATAGTACTTTCTCTTTCCTACTTGTGGTTGCTGTAACGTGAACTCGTGATCTCACTCTCACAGTGTAGTTGATTTGCACTTGTCGTTGACTCGTAGCTATGGTATCGAGTTTGAGAAGAATTAAACATAACGTTTTATCGTTGCAGTAACGTAACAGAATTTTTGATACAATACCGGTAAAAAAATAAGTAACGTTATCTCTCCCTCTCTCCTCTCTCTTTTTTAGTATTTTTATAAATGTTTGCTCTAATAATGTTGGTGTAAACAATTGTTGGTGAACCAAATAAATAAATAAATATGTATTCAGAAGTCTGGCACTGATATTCAGTGGCATTTGGTTTGCTTGAATGCCAGCCTCAAGATATATAAAAGGAAAGGCTGGTGGTTAAAAAATTTAAAATTTATAACCATGGTGACATTAATCTGAAAATTATCAATATAAATAATTAATATAATTTCTATGGCAGACATGGAACTCGGAAAACTAGTAATGCTCACCTCAGGCAACTTGACAGTGGGCTCCTCGAGCATCGGAGAGGGGCTCCGCGGTTCCTCCCGAGACTGGTCTTCCACAGGAGAGTCATCGCTATCCTCATCTTCGGAGACATGCTTCTTCGGCTTCTTGTGCTTGTTCGCGCGGCTGTTACGTGGAGCGAGGTTACGGTAAGACATCAACTTGCCGTCCTTCGCCATACTGCCTCTTGGTACTAAAAAATGGTCAGAAGTAAGTGGCAAGGAAACTAAATAGGCACTGCTTATACTGCATAATTAATAAGTGTTAAATTATGTCAAGTCGCGGTATTGAGATCATTTTAGTACCAGTTTTGAACCTACTTATAAAACAGTTTACATGTAACCATGTTGCAACTTAACTGTGTAATCGGTTTGAATTTGAGATTACAGACAAATCGATTGCAAAGTTATGTTTTTAAAATTAGACATGGCGACAAAACTGTTGTTAGGAAAATTAATGAACACTGCTTATTCTGCCTAATTAAAAAGTCCTTACAACTGCAAAGCACTCATATCACAATACCACATTGGACATAACTGTACTTACGTACCACTCAGCCTTGTAATCGGTTTGAATTTGGGGTTATAGTCAAATCGATTATATGGTTATAGACATAACAAAACAGAACATAATAAACATTGCTTAAACTGCTTATGCTGTATATTTAAACACTACACCTGCTTTAAGGGGTTATTGTATTCATAATTATAAACACCAAAACTGAAATCACGGAAAAAAATATAAGCTATTCCATACAAATTCTTCAATATTACCAGACGAAATTTATGAAACAGCTAATATTTATTTCGCCATTTAAGGGGTTGGTCCCATTGTAAAAGTTGTTCATAATGATGATTACAATAACCCCTTGAAACAAGCGTCCTATTTGAAATACACAGGCTGTAGCGTAAATTTACACTCAGTCGTTTAATCGGTTTGAATTTGGAATTACAGTCAAACCGATTAAACAAATAAAAGTATTTATTTTGACAGGTAATGGAGACAGATATTACAATCACATTATATATTACAATAATAAATCCTATATTGATGGTATAATCATAGGAAATCAAAAAACAATAACTTTATTAATTTGCGCACCTAAACAAATAGAAGAGTCAGTAGCAGTAACAAAAGGGTATTAGTACAAACTTAGGTTTCTAAAAACACCAGCTATGGGCCTTATTACACACCATAGAACAATAAGGCCCAAAATAAATCTGGTTAATATTTCAACATTTATAATTAAAAAATATACAAAGGCTGTAACTATTTCATAATATAAGACTTATGCGAGTAAAATTGGGTGTGTTCCTGTTTGCATATATTATGGTAAGTTCTATGACGATCTGCTGCAGCACGCTGTGTCACGCTGCACTTTCATCTATTAATGCCATCGTGCCATGGTGCCATGGATGCATGTAGGCTGTCTTATAAACCACGTAGCTCGCATTCAGTTGCATCTGTGAATAAAAATATCAAGATATAAACAGGCACAGATCGCGTTGATATTGGTCAAGTAGAATAATTAGGCTCACTGGAGTAGAACATGGGCCATATCATTCCAAATGACGCTCTCAAAATAGCAATTAAACAATAAGGCTTACGATTTCTTGTCAGGATTTTGTTTTTATCCCCGCGGCTGTAGTCTTTTCGGCGACAGACGCACCGCTTGCCATGGACCAAATGGCAGCGCCGCGTGTGTCGATTTAATACATGTGGACAAACTACAATCGAACCATTTTAGCGCGAATTTAGTTTACATGTGAACTTTTTTACCCCCTGGGCTTTATTTGACAACCTTATTATTTGGAATTAAGGGTGGGTTGCACCAAGGACTACGTTATTGTTACTGTCAAAGTTAACTTTAACAGTAACATTAACAATGACCATAGAATTTAACTATCTACTGTTGCACCGTCATGTAAAATGTTAATGTTAAAGTTAAAAGACGTTTTATATAGGTTATATTCGAGGCGTCTGACAGTAGTTATAAATAGTTAACATTAACAAGAACAATACCCCGCGAAGCGTGGGCGGTTAACGGTTACAGTTAAAATTATGACGTTAGCTACAATTTTTTTGCTTAAACTGGTACTTTAACTGAAGATTCGATGTTTCTTATAGTTAAAGTAAGATGGTGCAACCCAGGCGAAGATAACTTGTGAAGAATATTTCCCAACTGACAGAACTAGGAATTAAGATCATTAGGACATGAAAATCACCTCAATCCATCCTGTAGTACCTACACTATGGATGTGCAATTGTTGGGTACTATGCGAATATCGCTTGCGAGACAAATCTCTAGCGAAGATTACGAGTATAATGCAAAGAAGGGCGAAGCAAGAAATAAACAATTTTTATTTTTTATTTTTTTATTCTGATGTAATGAAAAGGAAAGGAAATGTTCCTTTTAAAAAACAAAAAACAATATGTTGTTTTTCATTTAATTTGGGGAACACATACTGTGTTTGTATCTTTAGTGTACGATTGATAGCTTAAATATTGATTGCAAACCTATAAAACAAACTTTTAGGCCTCACTTACCCGCCTCCGACCAGAGGGCTAATTCACGTAATTTTAAGACGCGCCGATCGTATGTGTATCGTGTGCGCAGTGACTCTCGAACTTGACGCGAGCGTATCTCACTGAAGCTCAGAGGATACCAAATGGCAGAATAGTCGACATCGGCTCAATTGCCATAACGAAAGAAGTAGAAGAAGATTACCAAATGTGTTGTTTTGATCAATATTTTATTGCAACTGCGCGGCAACTGCACTTCTTTAGTTACGTGAATTAGCCTACAGCTCTGCGCCGAGGTGAAGTCCCGAACGGTCCAGTATTGTGGAAACAAGTGTGCACAAGTGATAAAGTTTGTTTATGCGTGGTTTTAGGGAGCTTGCTGTTGGCTGTTGTTTTTATTATTTTATTTTTCGCGTTTCGAGTTTTTTCGTCACTGCGGAACTAGCGCCGCGGTACGGTGGCGCCGCGAACTCTCTCACTCGCGAGGTGCGAGCGCGCGTCGATTTTGGCGGGTTTTTGCTGTGAGGCCTAAATCCTACATTTAGAATGATTGTGTTATGTGTACTTTTATACAAATAATTAAATTATGATGAAGAATGGGCACGTAAGTCATAAATAATCAAGCCCCATCATTGGTGCGCGCCCGTCTGGATTCGTAAGCACGACCACTGGTCCACCAATATCGTCGTAGAAGTCGTTTCCAACTTTCACAAGCTCCACACAAAACAAAATGTCGCTACATCGTTAAATAAGTCCGCGCTACCGTGACAAGTGTCGCAGTAAATTGACTCCCCGCACGCCAAAAATGGGGGATCAACATAACTCTTTATTTTAATTTTATTTTATATCAATAATAGATTATAGTTACAACAAATAAAGGTAATAAAATAGAACTATACTATATTAAAATTTTAAATGTTAGCATCGCTTCCAACTTAATTCTAAAATCGACTTTTTACAAAAATTTAATGGCCTTGCGGAGACAGAGATATAATTCGAATAATAATTTGTATAGCCGATGTCCGTGGTTTCCCTCGAATTCTAGGGGAACCTATATTGGATAACAATACCACAATAGCTAGTATTCAGTTCATATGTCTATGGTTATATATATAGTTTTTGTTTATCTTTGGTAACATTAGTGAGAGAATCTATGGCCGTCTTGTTATGGAAAAAGTCTGTGTTTGTAACTCCACCTAAGAAAATGATTAATACATGTGATGAATAGATTTATATGGTTTTCCTGCCCATCTACACCCATTCAAAATTCTATAGGGTTATGGGCCCAGAGTTTTCACAGCGAGCTGAAGAAGATTAAATTGGATGCAAAATGTTGTCGTCGAAATTTGCATTTAACATTACGCCATTTGATGGACAAAACTTTACGTCATGGGCTTTCCGAATAAAGAGTGTGTTGAGAGAATCAAGAGTTGAAGAAGCGATTACTAATGAAAAGTTTACAGAAACCAATCCGAAGGAAGAGGGCAAAGCCCAAGCCATAATCATCGCTGGTGTGGCAGACTCCCACCTGGAATACATAAAGAAAGCGTCGGCTTATGAAATGTTTAAAAACTTGGAAGATAATTTTAATAAGAAAGGAATAAGATCAAGACTGTATACGAGAAGATTATTAGCAGACATGAAGTATAAAGAAGAAAGTAAACTAAGAGATCATTTTGTAAGTATGGAAGAAAAATTTAACGATTTAAAAATGTCGGATAACGAAGTCTCAGAAGAAGAAAAGATTAATTACTTATTATTATCAATGCCAAAACCGTATGAGGCGGTAATAACCGCAATGGAAACCATGGAAAATTTGAAATATGATTTTGTGAAGGAGAGATTACTGGGTGAAGAAGAAAAATTTTAAAAAATTGGTTCAGCGGAGTCTCAGGAGACCCAATCAACATTTCTATGTTACCGATGTGGAAAGAAAGGGCACAAAATATTCCAGTGCAAAGTCCCTAGTAATAGTACAAGAGGAAATAGTAATAATAATCATGGACCAAACAGAGGAAATGGAGTGAACCGAGGATATAGCGGATATCAAGGAGTACGGATGAACCGAGGGTATGGCGGATATCAAGGGAATAGAGGAAGTTATAACAGAGGAAGGTATCCTGGAGCCAGTCAGGGCAGAGGTGCAGCAAGCAAGGATCCTGCAGCATTTCTGTGTGCTAGTGAATATGATAAATGTAATAATAATGAGGACTTTATCGCATGGTGTGTAGATTCGGGCTGTTCAGATCATTTTATAAACGACAAAAGTCATTTCGATAGTTACTTGCCATTGAAGACTCCAAAGAAGATAGCAGCAGCAAAAAATGGACAGTATATGGAAGCAATAGGAATAGGAACGATTAATGGATTTTGTAGAGTAGGGCGTAATGAGAACAAAGTGTTAATTAAAAATGTGTACTATGTTCCAGAGTTGAGGAAAAACTTGTTGTCAGTATCCAGAATAGAAAGCTCGGGTATGAAAGTAGAATTTAAATTTGGAAAAGTTAGAATTTATTTATATGACACATTATGGATGATAGGAAACATTGAAAGCTTTGCATTATATACAATTAAAACATATATGTACAATGACAAAGCTTACTTGACAACAAAAGGTTTAAACAGTGATTTAGAGTTATGGCATAAGAGATTTGGTCATTTGGGAATAAATAACCTTAATCTATTGGTGAGAAATAATATTGTTCATGGGTTAGAAAATTTATACAGTGATATATTATGTGAATCTTGTATTTTGACTAATATGACAAAACAACCATATAATGGTACAAGAAGTAGAGCGAGAAAACCTTTACAATTAGTTCATAGTGATGTATATCCCCTATAAGCCCTGCCACATGGGATGGTAAAAATTACTTCGTTACTTTTATAGATGATTACACTCATTTTACACATGTGTATTTAATAAAACATAAATAAGAAGTATTTGAAAAAATTTAAATTTATTATTTTCATGCAACGCATCATTTTGGTTTAGATTTATTGAATATTCGGTCAGATTGTGGTGGCGAGTATATATCTTCAGATTTCAAACGTTTTTGTGAGAATCATGGTATTAAGATGCAGTTGACAGTACCATATAATCCAGAATTAAATTCAGTAGCTGAGCGGATGAACAGAACTTTAATGGAGAAAGTAAGGGCAATGTTGAAGGATTCTAATGTGGATAAACAGTTTTGGGGTGAAGCCTTGCTATATGCAGCATACCTGACAAATAGGTCACCTACAAGAAATCATAATGTGACGCCCAGTGAGCTTTGGGAAGGAAAGAAGCCTGATGTATCTAAAATAAAAATATTTGGATGTAATGCATACAATTATGTTCCCAAACAGCAGAGGAAGAAACTGGATGACAGAGGAAAGAAAATGATTATGATGGGATTTTGTGTATCCGGATATAAATTATGGGATGATGAAAAGAATATTATGGTGTCTGGAAGAAATGTCAAATTTGATGAGAGAGAAATAATGATTCGAAATGCAGTTCATATTCCTGTCCAATGTGAAGAACCAAGTTGTGAAGAAAAGAAAAATAAGATTTATTTGGAAGAAGAAAGACCAATACAGAGTCAGAAAGGGAACGAAGATGGAAATTCAGACAACATGAATAGTGAAAGTTGCAAAAATACGAGTGAAACAATAGAACGTAATATAGAAACAGGGAGAGCAAAAAGAAATGTACAAAAACCTAAATGGCAGGAAGATTATGAAATGAATTTACAATCAGATAGCGAGGAAGCATTGTTTGCCTTTTATGTAAATGGTGATGATGTACCAAATAAATATGAAGATATAGAGAAGCGAGAAGATAGTGAACAGTGGATGAAAGCAGTGCAAGAAGAAATTAATGTGTTAGAAGAGAGTGAAACTTGGGAAGAAGTGCCTAAACCTTTAAATGTGAAGTGTATAGATTGTAAGTGGGTATTTACAAGAAAGAGTGAAAATACATGTAAAGCAAGATTAGTAGTGCGCGGTTTTCAACAAGAAGATAAGTTTGAAGATGTGTATTCACCTGTTATTAGATTTCAAACACTTAGAATTCTGTTATCATTGGCTGCGTATAAAGATTTTCATATACATCAGATGGATGTCAAAGGTGCTTTTTTGTATGGCGACATTAATGAGAATGTATACTTGTTACCTCCTTCAGGTTTACAAGTAAAAGAAAACTTTGTTTTAAAATTAAAAAGGTCGTTATATGGTTTGAAGCGATCACCAAAATATTGGTATGAGAAATTCAATTCTGTAATAAATAGTTATGGTTTTGTAAGGTCAGAAAATGATTATTGTCTATTTATGAAAAAGGGGATATATATTTTATTGTTTGTTGACGATTTACTAATACTAGGACCAAATGTTACAGAAATTAATAAGGTTAAAACTTTCTTGAATCTTAATTTTAGAATGAAAGATCTTGGAGATCAAAACTTAACTTACTTAGGTGTATCAATAAATAAAACTAGACAGGGTGTAGAAATAAATCAAACAAAATATTTAGAAAAGATTTTATTTAAATACGGTATGGATAAATGTAATCCTTCACAAACACCTATGGATAATAATTTTGTATATCAGTCAAATTATTGCAATGAAGCTTATGAAAACAAATGTAGATCATTGATTGGTTCATTGATGTATGCAACTGTTGGAACTAGACCAGATCTAGCTTATTCATTATACTATTTGAGTAGATTTCAAAGATATGCAAATGAAGATTTATGGATGTGTTTAAAAAGAATATTAAGATATGTAAAAGAAACTGTGAATTACAAATTGATTTATACTAAGTCTGTAGATAGTTCACCTCTAGTAGGATATGCAGATGCCGACTGGGCTAAGGATTCAGATACAAAGTCTACTTCGGGATATATTTTTAAAGTGTATGGTAATACTGTGGTATGGAGATCTAGAAAACAAAAGACTGTAGCTTTAAGTACCACTGAGGCTGAATATGTATGTTTATGTGAATGTGCTGTAGAGGGTTGTTGGATTATAAAATTGATGGAAGAATTAGGTATTGAAGTAATACCTGTTACAATATTTGATTAAAGTTGATAGATCAAAAGCGTTAAAGCACATGGACATAAAATTTAATTTTATTAAACAAAAGATTGAAGATAATTATTTTAATGTTATGTATATCAATACTGAAAAGCAACAAGCTGATATGTTTACTAAACCCTTATGTAAGAAGCAAGTTAGTATATTTGTTAAAAATTTAGGTTTGTATTAAGTTAAAATGTGGGTCATTCTTTTAAAATTTGATAGGGTAATTCTGCTAAAGTTTGTATGTGGTAATAGGTAATTCTGCTAAAGTTTGTATGGTTAATCTTATTGTGTATTTTGTATGATTGTGCTATTGAGGGAGAGTATTAGATAACAATACCACAATAGCTAGTATTCAGTTCATATGTCTATGGTTATATAAATAGTTTTTGTTTATCTTTGGTAACATGCATTAGTGAGAGAGTCTATGGCCGTCTTGTTATGGAAAAAGTCTGTGTTTGTAACTCTACCTAAGAAAATGATTAATACATGTGATGAATAGATTCATATGGTTTTCCTGCCCATCTACACCCATTCAAAATTCTATAACCTACTTCATGTAACCGGGAAAAAAGTACATATTATATGTGCCAAATTACATTAATATACATCCACACATTCTCAGAAACATTCAAACAGGTTTATAATATTAGTAGGATAAGATGGATTTATTTGAGCCTACAAGACTCCCAACTTTTCACTGTGTAATTTTTAAACTATTTTCTTCATTGTTTTAATATTATGTAATTTTCTGGTTTTTTATGTTATTATATTGTCTATTATGAATTTGGGATAGTGCGTGCAATTTTTTTTTTTACATTCTTTTATTATATTAAAAATAATTAAAATTTAAAATGATTTTTCGCTCCACCCTATTGCACACTAGTGCGATTTGAAGGCGCGTTTGGAGCAGTGGCTAAGGCTTTCTGCCTAAGGAGCATGCAACAAATATTTGTCTAGCAACTAGGTATCTGTTGATAGTTCTGGAACTGTGAAATGTATGTTTGTCAACATCCCATGATACGCAACACGCTTGTTTCGTACGCTCGGCGTGCGCTGTGCAGTTCTAACCAAAGCTTACCGATCCATTATTCTGTGTAACGTAATGTTGAACTTCAATAAGGTAAGCCTACCATTTGTCGCACTAGCATTACTTTTATAATTCGCGAAAAGTTTTGTCTCACATAAACACTACATTCGCATGTAAAGCACTTCCATAGGGCACTGCGTGGCTGGATATCGGTGTCTGATAAGTTTTATATCTACTGGAATTATACGATTACCTACCGATTATTATAATTCAAACCGCATCAGAAAGCCTCCATTTTATTGATATGTAAGAAAAACAACAAATAACGACCAGTAATTAAACAAAGTAGTTTTATGAATATTATTCGACGACGCGGATAGTTGGGGATAGAGCGAAACTGCGCGGCGACGCGTCTTGCAAATATGGCGGGGCTGTGTCATTGCGCGACCCTACTCCCAGCAGCGACTGGTCTGATGTATAGCCACCTACTTCGTCGCGCTCAATCTCATTATGTAGTGTCACAATACGCGTACCACTTGCACATAACTACAGCCTATTATCATTAAGGTTTGTGGTAGCAATCAATATGTAGGTAGATACAATAATAATAATAATTCATCTACAATTTTTTTTTTTTAATAATATATATATACTCGTCAAAACAAAATAAGGGCCACCTTATATTTTTGATCTTCTGGGCAAATTATGAGGTTCCTAGGTTTCTAAGTTGTAAAATTCATTGCAATGATTTGTTTTTAATGAAATGGGCTTAAATTTTACACAATCCACAGGAAAGAAAAACAATTTTACAACATTTTCGAGAAAAAGTGCAATTTCAGCAAAAAGTACACTTGGACTAAAAATGCAATTAAAAATGAAATTCCAGGGCGTTTATTCTTCTTCCTTTTTGAATCAATATCTGGTGTACCCTCCTCTTTTCTGAACATATTCTTGAAGCCTGGAGGGCATTTTCTATCAGATGGCGCATTGATTCTTGAGAGATTTGTTCCTAGCTCGATTTTAGGACGTTTAAGGGCTGTCTTTCATTGTCCAGTGATCAATCTGTGTCTCATACTCTTCTTTTCAACAGATCCCACATGTGTTCAATTGTGTTCAAGCCCGAACTGTTCGCTGGCCTCGGCAACACTTGTATACAAGCCTCTTCTAGTGTCTCTCTGGTGGCTCTAACAGTATAAGCGCGTGCATTGCCGTGCAACAGCTTGAAACCTGCACCCACTTGCTATGCAAATGGCACCACATAGAGTCTTATGACCTCCTGGATGTATCGTTAAGTTGTTACTGTACCCTGGTTCTGAATTATAGGCTCAGTTCTTCCAGTTTGGCTTATGCCTCCCCACACCATAATATTGGGCCCCCCCATCGATCACTGTTGTGGATGCAGGCTTCTGCAAATTGCTCCCTTTTCATCCCCACACCCTTATGCAACGGTCAACACTAAAAACTTTTACTTTGCTCTCATCTGTAAAAAGCAATGTGCTTCAGTCACTTACGCTACAGTCCAATTGTTGCCTTGCGGATGTTTATTGATTTGCATGATGAATACTGGTCTATGGAATTCACACTACTTGACTCCTGGACAATTGCTGGTCTTCATAAAACTGGTTTCTAATTGTTTGGTCACTAAGTCACGTGCCTGTGGTCAGGCACAAGCGGGTTTGCAAAGAGCGGGAAGTGACGGTGCCCTCTCTGCGTGCATGTAAGTCTATGTAGCGGTCTTCCTGAGCGGTGGTTCCTCTGGCTCTGCCTAATTCCTGACTTCTGACAAAATTTTGGATCTCATAAAAGCAATTCCAGGCATTCTGAATCGCTCGCTGCGAAAATCTCGGCTGTAAAACTACAGATCGCTACGAATAGCTTTCTTGGATGAGTGTTATGGTCCTGGTCGTTGTAGTCAAGTCTATTTGAAGTCGAACCTGTGGAATTACGTTCTTAAAATGCTGATTTAGGCACTAACTCGATACACTTAACTGTTTTCAGTACAATACAAATGTTAAATGAGCCTAAAGTTCACGTTAAAAACAGGGTAAAATTAATTGGTTTCAAAAAATTTGATAAAATCTACCCATTTTAACGGTTTTTCAAGCGGAATGCTGTTAAAATGTTCGCAAACACTTAAGATAATACAACGCTGTACAATTTACCACATGGATATAGTTAATGGTCATTAAATCACCCATAATGTCGAAATTTGCAAGTGGCCCTTATTTTGTTTTGACGAGTATAATAAAAAAAAAAAAAAAAAAAAATTATAAAAAAAAAACAAAAAAATTAACTCTGGGCAAATATTTTCATAATTTATTCATCCGAGACGTTATTCATAGAATTCTGTAGGCTTTCCTCCTTAGAACCAATTTGGAGCTACACCTAATCTTGCCGCATCAACTAATAAAAGCTATACCTAGCATTATTGTTTAATTTTACGCAACATACACACTTGTTTTATGAAAAACCTAAAAATAATGCATGTATTTTTTAACCGAATTGAAAAAAGGAGGAGGTTATGTTCGGTTGCATGTATTTTTTATTTAATTATGTTCACCGATTTTTCCGCCAATTGCGGACCGATTTTGAAACTTTTAATTACCTATACTCTCGAAGTTGCCCCATTTAAATTTGGTGAAGATCTGATGACGATTCATTTTATTGATATAGGTAACAATAAACAAAAAATCCTATTCCGTCTTATTACAAAAGATAGTTTAAAGCAAATCTAGTAAAACCCAGGTTTCAAAATAGTCTCGTCTCTTTTTGTTATATGACGTTAAAAAGTGACGGATATAATATTTAAAACCTGGGTTTTACTAATTTGCTTTAAACCATCTTTTTAACCCCCGACAAAAAAGAGGGGTGTTATAAGTTTGTAATGTGTATCTGTGGATCTGTGAATCGGATATAATATTTAAAACCTGGGTTTTACTAATTTGCTTTAAACCATCTTTTTAACCCCCGACAAAAAAGAGGGGTGTTATAAGTTTGTAATGTGTATCTGTGGATCTGTGAATCTGTGTATGGTAGCTCCAAAACGAATGGACTGATTTCAATGCAGTTCTTTTTAATTGAAAGCTAGTTAAATCGGGTATCGTCTTAGCTACGTTTCATGAAAATCTGTTCAGCCGTTCACAAGTTACAGCTGTTTTTCAAGATGGAGTCGGAGGTTTTTGGGCGGTTAGGTTATGTATTATGTTTCAAGATGGAGTCGGAGGTTTTTGGGCGGTTAGGTTATGTATTATGTTTCAAGATGGAGTCGGAGGTTTTTGGGCGGTTAGGTTATGTATTATGTTTCAAGATGGAGTCGGAGGTTTTTGGGCGGTTAGGTTATGTATTAAGGGGGACTATGGCCGGGCTAGGATACAAGCTCAGAGCAACAGCATAGATTTATTTTGAGTTATTAGAAATAAATCCCTTGCCGTGCCGTGCCACCAGTGGGTGCAGACTGCAGGCCTTAAGACGTATTTACCATTATATGATTGCTTATCGCTTCAACATATCTGGTGACAAGGAATTAGACCGGCTCCTCGTCAATACCGGCTTACGTAGTAGCTACGGACCTCCCATAACTATAACTATAACATAAGTACATAGAAATATGATAAACCTAGAAGAGTAACTATTAATTGAACTTTTCAAATGTAGTGGTACTATTTTATCACACGCGCTTATGAGATTGAAAGAGACAGCTCGCTGTAATCGACTTGTCATTCAAGTCCAAATGAAGCCGGTTTTTGAAATGTCATAACCAAAGGACTTGGCGATTTTCCTTAGGAATTGGTGACCAGACTGGTGACCATTGATATCGTAATACGACTACATAATGATTCTGTTCTATTTGACGAGTGCCGAGATTATATATATCTGTCTCTTTTTAACTCATTACGCTGCATATTAGATAGAAAAGTCACGCTAGCGCGTTACAGTTCAATTATAATATGTCAAAAAATTGTCACTCTTCTAGGCATGTAATATTTCTATGCCTACAGCTAATAGTGTCATGTCCTGCAGTGTTATGTCTAACTTGTTTGTACCTATCCTTGCAATAGTTATACCGCTGCAAATAGCCTTTGTAAACAACGAAAAAAATACATTATGTACCTAATGGTAAAATTTTATTGGGAAATCGTGTAAACAAAAGTTTTAGTAAAAATAAAATGTTGCCTAACTGTTGGCAGTTAGTTACAAAAGAAAACTAGAGGTGCCTTTCAAAGAAAAACCTAAGTCCCAAATGAAGCCATTGAAAATATTTTTTAAGAAATCCATAACTACAAAGAAGTCGCCGATTGCGATACCGCCCACTGCACAATCGTAAAATGTTAATTGTAATTATTAGGTATGTATATTGCTACTCTTTTATCAGGTGTAGAATAAAGAGTATCTCTATTCTATTCTATTCTACCAACTTCAACGAAACTCCAAAAAGGGTGCCAAGAACTAGAAACTATCCTTACTCATAATTTCAAGACACATCTTTGAATACAAATTAAACAATCTAATATAATAAAATCCGGCCAAGTGCGAGTCGGACTCCCGCACGAAGGGTTCCGTACTATAAAAACGGCAAAAAAATCACACAGTTTGTTGTATGGAAGCCCCCTTTAATATTTATTTTATTCTGTTTTTTAGTATTTGTTGTTATAACGGCAACAGAAATACATCATCTGTGAAAATTTCAATTGACTAACTATCACGGTTCATGGGATACAGCCTGGTGACAGACGGACGGACAGACAGACGGACGGACGGACAGCGGAGTCTTAGTAATAGGGTCCCGTTTTACCCTTTGGGTACGGAACCCTAAAAAGGATAGCAAGGCTTGGCGGGCGCAGCTAGTCTATCTTATCCATAAACAACATGTAATATGATAAACATAAGTCCTGAAAAAAATTGATTCATAATTGACTATCGAATAGATTTCAGTAACAACAAAAATGTTTTTTTTTAAAAATTATCAAAATCGCCAAATTAACGGTCATTTGAACCAAAGAAAATTAAATCTTATTTCAAAATTATAAGACTCGATTTTAAATGTATGTAATAAGTAATTATGTACATTCCACTGAATACTCATGACTTGGAAATATTATTTTAATATAATTTTAATTTATTAAAAATATCGCCTAGAGATTTGGTTATGTACTGAGAATTGAAAGTATTTTTCTAATATCCATAATTACACTGGTCAACTTTTTTTTTTAAGTTAGGTGCTTTCTAATTTTGTGTTACCTACCTATCCTCATAACAACACCATATTTATTTTGATTTGATGAGGTCTAGTTTTTGTGTTACAGCTTATAGCTGTAAAATTGAATATTTATTGTGTTGACTTACATTTTTTAATTCTGAGTTTTTTTTTATTTAAAGCCGTGATAATAATAAAAGAGGTGTATTTTGTTGATCAGTGTTGTTCATCCATTCCATTTCACCAAGTTCAATCAAATTTATTTTAATTTTATAAAAAATCTTCACCCAAACCTATGATTTCTCCTGTATTGTGGGTAGTTTACAAACATACATATCACATTCTCAACACCCCAACCCGGAACAACTATCTGTAGGTCATACAAATATTTCTCCCGTGCGGGATCGAACCAGCAGCACACAGCGCAGAATGCCAATCGCTTAGCCACTGCGCCAACCATGGCGTCAAATTATTTCAATAACTTAAAAACTAACAGAAAATATTTACATAAGCTATTTTGATATATATTTTTACCAATTGAATAACAGTGCGTACTATACTGTATTAACTATCACAAACTTTATTATTTATATTGGACATTATAGTTTATTGGATGAAATGATATTATCTAGTTTCCTTATAGCTGCCCAGCTGAGCTAGATTCTTTCTGAATGACACAAGGTAAATAATTATTAAAAATTATTGTAAAGCATTTAGAGACCGCTCAGCAAAGCACAGCAGTTGTTGCAATCCAGTCAGCGAATTTCTACTACCAATTAGTTTATAACCAATGCTACCAATACGCAAAATATGCGCATCGTCGTGGAGTTGCGGAAACTCGCCCGCTTTACCAATACCAATGCTACTAAATAATTTACTGCCGGACCCAAGAATTACAACATCATGAGTGAACAAGTATTCACTCAGTGTCATAGGGGCAGCAATTCACCTCAATAAGCTATCATGATTGTGTTTATTTTATATGAGTGTATGAATATCCAGTTAGTGTCATCACAGAGTCAGCAATTCACCTCAACAAGCTATCATCTGTGTTTATTTAATACAAGTAAATTAATATTCTGTCAGCATATTCATAGAGGCAGCATTTCACCACCAATAAGCTATCATGTGTTAACTTCATGTGAGTGAACAAGTATTCACTCTGTGTCATAGGGCCGGGGCAGCAATTCACCTCAACAAGCTATCATCTGGGGGCCAGGGCCTAAAAAGGCCACATTGAGCAATTCATCTAATGATCTGCTTAGTAACTGTCAAACCGATGATTACTGAATATGAACCTTATGCGGATGACATTAAGAGTCGTTAATTAAGTAGATATTTTGACATTCGTAATATGAATCATATTATGATTCATCTAAAGCGGCCTTTTTAGCCCCCCTGTGTTTGTATAATCTGACAGATTGCTACTGAATCAAGCTATGATATAAAACGGATAGATAGTCAAAAAGAGCAGTCTTACAGAATTAAAACGTATGTCAAATGAATTCTCATAATTATGAGAATTCATAATAGTACTTACTTAATTTCGAAAAAGGAAATAATTGAAGGATGTAATATATTTTTCCATTGAATACTGAATTTTGTTTTTAATTATAATTATAATAATAATATATTATGTTTGTTCTCATTCACTCTATATTTTTTTTCCATTTTTGGTTCTTTGGCATGGAAGTTAATAGCCTTTGTTGACAATTAACTTTAAGCTTAACAAATATTTGTTATGTACGGTGATCAAACCCATAACCCCATGACATAATGATAAGCCATGACTGTATCAGCATTAAAGAACAAATGATACATAATTTGACTTTACATTCTCTGCTTGATTAAGGTCCGATTAAATTGAAAACAATAGATTTCTCAGAATTGGTGTTCAAAGGGCTGAATGATCATTGCAAACCCAGAAGAATAATCTATACTTGTAATAATAATAAATAAGTAATAAGTTGATGAAAAATGCTTAATATCCAAACACTTGGCGTTTGTTTCATTTCTGAAGGTTTTCACTGAGGTTCCGTAGAAAAGTGCCCATAGTCCTTAAGAATAAAGTTTGAGTGCAGATTATTAAATGCTCTAAGCATCAGGAGTAGAGTAAAGACTTAAAAAAAATAAGTAGGGAGCCGCGTATCACGCACAGCTGTTATTTTTATAAACAACTATGTAGGTAATAGTTTTAAAACTACAGAGTTGAACAACAAACTAAATACTAGGTACCTACCTATGTGATGAAACTTTTTTTATCATTGATGTATTGCGAACCGCGTCTTTGACATTACAATGTATTTGACGATTATAAAAACATTCAATATAATATAACGCGTGCGATCTACTCATTCTGCTCGTTATTTTATGATTGTAATTGAAAAATGTATCGAATTCGCTGTCCTAGGTTCCGCCACTCATAATAGATATAAAATTAATGTCAGCGCCCGGATGAGTAGGTAGGCATGAAGCATCTTTGATACAACAATGAAGGAATTAAAACCGTTATGATGCAAAAAAATCATTACACGATTATGAAGGTATGTCTATAAACCGCGACTAGACGGCAATATTACAATATACCTAATAGATTTGACGAAAATTACTATTTTACATAAATTATGAATAAATAAAACATACTAATCAAACTTCAAAGAAGTCTCTTAACTCGGTAATAGACGACACGTGCAATATTATCAAATATCTCAATGTTTACTCACAAGAAATGAATTAAAATGTAACAATCATAGAAATAACACATTAATTAATTATTCAAATATACTCACTCATAATGAAGTATAAAGAAACTAATGTTTAAAAATAAATATTATTCAAAAATGTCTGTCACAAGCTCAGCACACAACACAGACTAAAAGAATGAAAAAGAACTTTAACAGTAACAAGTAGGGATGTATAGATGTCGAAGTAATCGATTATTTATTAGGTAATCGATTATTCCAATTTTATGTATTTTTGTTGATATTAATTAATCGCAGTCAGGTACCAATTAATCGAAGATTTATTTTATTTTTATTAAAACTTTCAGTAAATAGGGAAATACTGATTATGGGTACCTAATTTTTTAAACCGGAATAATAAAAAACAAAGAAAAAAGTTATGCCATAATAAATGTAATAAAATTAAATGGAATAGTAAATACAGTGGAACATCCCTACTAACCAGTAGTGTCCGTCCACTAGTGATGCTCTGTATGAAAGAAGAAGAAAGAAAGACAGAAAAAATAATATTTATTTCTACTTGATGGAAACGCAAACTAACTAAACATGACGAAAGATAAATACGTGAGCAGAAAACTTGGTACTCCTTTTTAAGCATATTGCGCGCACGGATGATTCGACTCTGAGATTTGATAAAGTTAAAGTTTTTAAGTAAAAGAATTGCAGAAAGCTAAAATTTTTATATACATATTAAGGTCAAATTTCGAGCACTGGGCGACCACTAGATAGATTAATCTAAAAAGTTAAATAATCGCTATTATCAATCATTAGACGCCAATTAATCAATTTCATAACTAAGAAGTAATTTATGCTTAACTTTCATAATATAAAACCAAGTGGAACGTAGCGTTAGGCAGCGTTTTCAAAAGTACAGTTCTGAGTGAGCAAAACGTTCGTTCACGCGGTAAATGAAAACACTTGAGCGATCGAATGTACCTATATATTGTAATAGTATGTTCAATGATGATCGGTTGGAATGATTGCTTGCTCACTCTTTCATTCAGTGGAAATTGAGTTTGACATCGTCGCACGCACGCGTCACCAGCTGTAAAATTCGTGCAAGATCAAGCATCAATAGAATTTTTAATACTAGATCTAATTTATTGTGGTTTTTCGTAATGCTCTTGATGTTTTGAGTAGTAATGACTTCTAATAAAATGGATACAAATTTAATATTTAACTCAAGTGCAGGATCTAATCAGCAACTAAGCTAAGCTATTCGCTTAGTTGACCTCGATCTGTTCTAACTTAGCTTAGCTCTTAGTGGAAACGGAAGTATGAATAAAGCTTTCAATTAATCGAGTCATGGGACTGCACTTAATCAGCTGATAATTATACACAAACTTGATATAATCGATTACTTCAACGTCGATTACATCCCTACAATCAGTATTGCAAAAGTGAGAATAAATTTTTTTTGCTCGGCCATGGATACATGTTCTTTAGCCTTACTTATTATTTAAAGCAGGGTTGCCAGATGGCGACTTTTTTTTCGTACCCAGGCCCAGGGCTGCCAAAAATCTGGTAATTTCAATACGTAATCTCGTAAAAGTATATATTTTAAACGTTAGCTGCTTTCTTTGCAGCCCATCAGCCCATCCTCCCTTTTCTGTTATTTTACTAGGTGGAGTAGATGAAGATTCACTGTCACTAGAATTATGTTAAATTAACTACCTACTGAATAATTAGGGTGAAATTCCGAAATGAGCTGGAACTTCAGCTACTAAACGCATACTAGCGTAAAAATACATTGCCCCACACGTTTCAGTTAGTGCAAGAGATAAGAAATTGAATCAATGTAATCATTATGGATAACAATAAAAATACATCTCAGTGGGGATTCTCCGGTCAACGACTAGATACATTTAGTGAAGAGCCGATGAGGAAATTAATCTAGTGATGTGTTGGGTCAATCGTTCAATGATTTTTTATGATGTTTTCGGTTTGTATACCTACATGACGCAGGCAAACATTGTTAAAATCTCGTAAAAAAGTGTACGAGATTTTTATTTTTCTCGTATCTCGTACAAAAGCTGCTAAATCTCGTAAAGTTACGAGATTTCTCGTACGTCTGGCATCGCTGCTTTAAAGTGCCACAAGCATAACTGACCCGGGATTCTTTGAGTATGCTCTAAGCCAGGATTATGCCCCTTTTGTATTATGCAATGATTAAATAATCCTCTCTAATATGTAACTGATCGAGCATCATATAGCCTTACACTGTGTAAATTACACAAGGCATAGCACACAATTCAGGCTAAAACTTTGGGCCAAATTCGAACATGATTCGATTCCCCGCTCAAATGGCAGGGTCGCCAAATTACGAATTCCGTTTACGAGCGTGGCGTGATTACTCTGCAGAAATGAAATCGGTTAGGTGACCCAGCCAGAAACAACCACCAAGTATCTCTATCAAAATGAAATCGGGTAAAATCAAGGTAAAATTAAAATACGGATTACATAGGTAGTAATAAATATTTATTTTTTTAGGGTTTAAAATACAATACCTATAACTAATAGATACACTACGATAACATGGCGCACCCCTCCAAAACTCAAAATGTGTGAAAGTATTTACAAAGCGCTACCAAGACTCACAACGGATGGGTGCGTACTGAGACAGCCGTCAAACAAAAATAAATCCAAGGATTTGTTGCTCGGAAAGGAGATGTGACTAGAAACATTGAAACAGTAATTTGGAGAGGCGCGCCATGCTATCGTAGTTTATCTCTACGAGGAAGTACAATTATTTGTTTGTTGAGGAGAGGTAAAGGTATAAACAATCAAATACTTCAAACTACTGGAAAAACTAAATTTTCATCAATCTGGGGTGGCTAGGAACAGTCAAAAATGTTCGCACAAAAAAAACCGCGCCATTTCGAAAGTGAGCGGCATCTAGTATGCAACTATGCGGAAAAGAGGTAACCTACCCTAAAACCTAGATATAAGAATACCCTGTATATAAACTGTTTTTGGAAAAATAAAAATAAACTTAAAAAAAAAGTAAAAACCGACTTCAAAAACTAAAAAGAATAAAATAATTTTCTTAAAAAACTTATCAGCTTCTGAAGTCGGTGCCACTATCAAGCTAGGCAATGAAGAATTATAGGCCCCGACTTCAGAAGCTGATAAGTTTTTTAAGAAAATTATTTTATTCTTTTTAGTTTTTGAAGTCGGTTTTTACTTTTTTTTAAGGTTTATTTTATTTTTCTATTTTGAGTGGCATAGACAATACACAAACATGCGATTACAGCAATTGCGAGTGATATGCTGTTATTCATTCAAGAGTTCCATTGTCTATCTCCGAAGATCTTCATCAGACCTTCACCAAATTTAAATGGGATCACTTCAGGAGTATACCCTTTCAAACATAAAAAGAATCATCGAAATCGGTTGGCGTGATATTGAGTTATTCGACCATTTGTCGCGCACATACTTAACGTAAATTGAAGACTTATATGGTTTTCTCATGGATCCCATTGTCACGACGCAGAGGGTGAATATTCTAGAACCGAATATTCTAGAAAAATGGCCGACCCATTATACAGGATATTTTTTTATGTAGTACGCAAAATTTGCAGTTATTCAGTGTCCGCTCCCGAATTAGAGTTGAAAACTTCCAGGAAAGTTTCCTTTTCTGAGGAAAGTTTCCTGAAAACTTCCAAAACTTCCGAAACTTTGGAAGTTTTCAAATTATGTTTTTCTATTTATGAAATCAACAAATTCGTTGCTTTGGGATTACTCAGAATCAGTAACGGCAAATGAAAATGATCCTTTAATTTAGTTCTGTTTTTTTTTATTATTTTAATTATTTATGGTACCTATTGAAGCAAATTGATGAAATAACGTTTTGTATTCAATCGGCATAAATCATACGAAGGCAACGGGCATAATGTAAACACCGAGCGGTGTGACGGAAGTTTTGGAAATATTTATTTTTAACCTGTACCCTACCCCGCATCCCGTCCCGTGCTCGCTGTGTTCGAATATTTAAAATCTAGCTAAATGTAACATATTTTAAGTATAAAGTATCCCCAATTACTGTTTTTATAAGTAAAAAATCATTTCTGAAAACTTCCAAAACTGCCGCAGTTTTGGAAGTTTTCGGGAATATTACCGGTAAACTTCCGGAAAACTTCCAAAGTTTCGGAAACTTTCCGCAGTTTTCAACTCTATCCCGAATGCAACCGCAGTACTAAAATTCACACCAAAACAAAATAAAAAATTGATTTTGTATTGCTTACGCTAGTAAATTATGCGTGTCACATACTAAGTCGAATTTTCGTTTTGTTTGAAAGTGTACTCAATACTGCGGTTGCATTTAGGAACAGAGACGGAAACACTACAAATTATGCGCAATACATAAAATAGTAGATTGTTACACAAGGATCGAAAGGAATGAATTCCCACACGAGGTATTTAGACGCCCGAGCGCATCGAGGGCGGCTATAGTCCGAGTAGGAATTAGTGACTTTCACCCGTGTTAAACACTCTACTTTATTTATGGAATCGAAAGAGAACTCGAATATAAGGAAAGAAAAAAATTGTAGTTTTTCTAAAATGACATAAAACAGAGTTAGTATCCCGTCCGTAGACAGAGAAGACATAGACGGCATGATATGTTTTGTTTCATTCACTCAACAAAGGTCGCATAATATCATATTAGCCCTTGTAAGAAAGAGATGTAGCTACACTATAGTTGTCCTTATCACCGTATATCTTAGCAACTCGTTTGGCATTAAATTTGATGGCAGACAATGCGACTGTCAATGATTGTTTCAGAGATTTTCATTGTTTTATGCTGTTACAACTCGTTAATTGTACGTTATAAGCTAGAAAACTATTTGATTTGTCGTGCAGTGTTATGGGCTGTAAAAGCCGTAGTGAACGAAAAATATAAGGTATTACATTTCAAGAGTTTTTGTTATTTTCAGTTTTCCAATTGACACGGAAATTAAATAAAAAATGGATTTCAGCTACCAGTAAGAACAATTGGGAGCCCACTAAATACTCTCGACTTTGCTCAAGGCACTTTGGCTTACATTCAGAGACGACAGAAACGAGTCTAAGCGTGAACTTACGCTTCCATCTGTCAAAATTTGTTCGTAAGTTTGACAGATGGAAGCGTAAGTTCACGCTTAGACTCGTTTCTATCGTCTCTGAATGTAAGCCTAAGAAAGCAATCTATTAGTCCGTAAAATCAAATGTTGGCACATTTTAACAAAAATGGGATACTGCATGAGAAACAGTTCAGCTTTACGAGGGGACGATCTACAGAGAGAGACGTTTGAAAGCGTAGACCACCACACACTCATCCTGAAACTAAAACACAACGGAATTCGTGATAGATCAATAGACCTTGTAACATCATACTTGTCGAATCGGGAACAAAATTTGGCAGTTGGTAACGTTACTTTTACATAATATAATAATAAATAACCCAGAATAACCCGGACAGTCGATGTGTTTATTCTATCCTAATGATAACATGTATATTAAAAGGGTTAGTTTCAAAATCCCGTTTCGATATCCTCTTTATGAGGGATTTTGAAACTTTTCGTTTCATCTAACCCCTTTGGCCCTAGAAGTTTAAGCTGAAGGGGATTTTGACACAAAAAATGTCAAAATCCCCTTTGAACGATTAATATCAAAATTCCCTTTAGATTTCCTCTGTCAGACTGTATGGACGCGTAAAATTACTGACTGACGCTTCACAATAAATATCTCCCTATTTTGTGGGTAATAGTCGAAGTGGTATAACTGTGATATGCGAATGAAAGGGAATATAGCGGTTACGCTACCCGGCCGTCTATTGCCTTCTCTGTCTACGATCCTGTCGAATACTCTCATTCTAATTGTATTGTGTTGTGTATATTCAAATTGACTTTTAATTTTTTTTAATATGGAACACACCAAGTCACCGCTGCGCCGCCACCGCGGTCCCTCCCGCTTCATAGGTATAAATTCACACGGGCTGTTTATACACTCACAGTACCGCAGCATTTTTTTTTTTTAAATCGATATTCTTTTTTTAATTATGTCAAAATTTTCAGCTTACATCCTAACCCAATTTAGTTCTATTTTTCAAATTCATTCCGGCCCTAGGTTGGAAAGTAATTACTATATAGTGCCACAAACTTATCTGACCCGGTCGTGGCGTTGCTGCCGTCGCTTTTACCACGTCGTTAGTTCCAATTTTGGTCACCGGGTCAGATAAGTTTGTGGCACGCGTCTTTTCCGTCATTTTCATAGTCTACTTCCTAACCCAATTTAGTTCTATTTTTAAAATTCATTCCGGCCCTTGTGTTTACTATGAGTCTTTTCCGTCCAACGGTGGGAAGCAGCGTTTTCGACCCGCTTTTTACTTTTCGAGCATGAGATATGAAAAAAATTATTGTATAAGAAACGCCGATTGGCGCATGCATTCATTACGTGCCCGGATGCCTCTCAAGAAGCAGGAAGAATGCCCACCCTCTGCGGCCCTTCTGACATCTGAAAAATAAACTCTGCATTTCATTTTTCGAATTCCTCGTGAAACGTATCCTAGGCGACCTATCTGCACCAAATTCAATATCAATTTGGTTATTGTGTGATCGGGTTCGGTGCCTAGCATCTTGCGGCCGTGCGTTCATCCATTAGATGCCATCAGATTAGGCATGGGCAAAGTGTATCATTTTTGGGATTGGAACATTTGCATCTGACTCACTGAAAAGATCCGAATCACTGATATGCTACATTTGTATCATTTGGCTCATCGGCTCAAAGGATATAAAATGGCGTGTACTCTTTCGGAACCGTATCACTGATACGGATAATTGAAGTATGCAAGAAACGACCTTATTGTATTTGATATGTAAGCGGTTTAGTGGTCATTTTTACGTGCATGGATAACGACAACGAAAAACTGTGAGAGTGTGAGTGATACACATCTCATTTAGTATCTCTTTCTGACTTGTATAGAGTGTAATTACATCACCCGCTCACTCGCGACGCGGGAGTCAGTAGTAAAGTATCTCAGTGTATCACAATCCCAATCTCGCTCACTGCTCAGTGTGGCTCAGTGACTCAGTCGCCTCGCAAGCGACGCGTCGCGTGGAAAGATTCAGATCCGAATGATGCGATTGAAACGTTGTTACTGATCCAATATTTCTAGTCATTTCAAAGATTCGTATCAGTGAGTCGGTTCCGTAAAGAGTTACACACGCCTACGTCAGTGGGCCGAGCACGAATGTTTTGACGTATAGTAACGTAAACGTAACCAAAATTAGAACCAAAAATACACGGTTAATCCATGATATTTTTATGGAAATACATGCAATATTTGTACATTTTCATGAAACAAGTGTGTATGTTGCATAAAATTGAACAAAAATGCGATAGATTCATCGTATTTTTTAATCAAAATATGCTTACGTTTACTTTACAATACGTCAAAACATTCGTGCTCGGCCCTCAGATGCCGGCATGTGTCCTAGGAGGCGAGGCGACGCCGCACGCTATCCGTGATGCTGTTCATTTCCTTTGGCGCCACGTACACGTGCACCTCTATAGTTTCAGTATCAATATCTTTATATTTGTGCGCGTTCAGGAATTTTATAGCGTGTTCCAGACAAAGAGACGCCCTCCTGCCTGTTATGCCCTGCACCTGTTGGACAATAATACACGACCATTAATTATAATTATCTATTTAAATAGACATACAGTTTTTTAACCCCCGACAAAAAAAGAGGGGTGTTATAAGTTTGTAGTGTGTATCTGTTTGTGGCATTGTAGCTCCAAAACGGATGGACCGATTTCAATGCAGGTTTTTTTAATTGAAAGCTAGTTTAATCGGTTATCATCTTAGCTATGATTCATGAAAATTTGTTAAGCTGTTCAAAAGTTGCAGCTCTTTTTCTAGTTGGATTCCTGGGATTTTGACTGTTAGGTCATTTAAATATCTATTCTATATTTCATTATTATTTACTGTTAAAAGTTTGAAATATTATAGTAGGTTCACTAAATTATAAAAAAAAAGCCTGACTGTGAGCCTAGACGTAGAATGAACTTACCTTGGAGAGATACAGGGTGCTCTTGCAGTACTCGCACTCGTCCGAATCACGCACGTTCCACGCGCTGGTCTGCCGCCTATTGTTTCGTTGATTTATTGGAAGCTGCAACAATATTACTGCTTAGCACAAAAATACTTCTCCGCGATGCGATCCATAATTTATTTAAGATAAACATTTTTGTTTATTTTGTTTTACAGGTTTTTATTCTTTAATTTTTTATAGAATAGAATAGAATAGAAAATAGTTATTCGATAAATGACACATCGTCAGTACAGAAATAAAATAAAATTGAAACACAGAGATCAGAAAGAAACAAAAATAATAATAAGAAATAATAACAAACAAACATTTTTCTGTTATATTATCTTTAAAATCGTTTTTGTGCTGTGTCAAATAAAAACTTTTTCTTTCTTTTTTCTTTCTTTCGATGCCATCTTCGGCCTAACTGGCTGCTCTTTCCGTCAGAGTACATATTAATATCACCTTGTGTACGTAACGGCGGTATATTATAATTAGCAATGTTAATCTATATACTTATTATGTAAAAATGAATCCCTATTTCACGCGTGAACGGCTGCACCAATTTAGCTAATTCTTTTTTGTTGTGTTTGTTATAATTTTAAGGATAAGGTAGGTATGGTAGATAGGGTACCCCCGAGAAGACGGCGCGCACTGGTCGGTCCTGCGCGCCGTGCACCGCACAGCGAGGGTACCGGGGGGACCACTTTACAGTCTCCCCCGGGACGTGCCTGGGAGGGGGACCTCTTTACAGTCTCCCTCCCCGAGAAGTGCCCTAATAGGCGTGGCACCGAGGTGGGCTTCGGCGCGGTCTTTTAAGAGTACCCGAAGCCCACCTGTAGGTGCCGAAGTGGACCACCGTGGTGAGTTTAGCCGGTAGGAGTCCGGCACACCCCTTCGCCCCCCCCAGGCGGAGGACAGCCCATGATGGGTTCTCACCATGTAAAACAAAAAAAAAAGGTATGGTAGATAGGGTAGGGTAGGTAGGTAGGTGCACAGTTCTTTTATCGGTACGAAGTTCGCCTGGTCAGCTAGTAAATAAATAAATCCAGCCTATCACTGTCCCACTGCTGGGCACGGGTCTCTTCTCAGAATTTTATTTTTCATTTATTTGTTATAATTAAAACGGCTGCAGGCCAATTAAATTAATTATACACATTTTAATAGATACTAAAAATAACATTCATACGCTCATCTCACAGTACTCCAAGCATACCAACATTAGCGACTTCCATCCGTCCGCAAACACGTCACATTCAGACTTAGCTTCCAAGAGGCCGTTGAGCGCGGACAGTGAGTTGAGCCGAGGAACGGGCGATTGAGCTCGCGAGACAGTGCGACACGGGGGCACGGCAAACAATCTGTGCCTCCTACTACGAATATAGTTGTCGGGAACAAATAGTTGGGTCAGCTCATCGTGTAGTTCAGGAGCATCAATATTACAACAATGACTTTGCACACAGTCGACATTTGGTCATTTTTTCTTCTGACCTTCAGAGAATTATACCCTAAATTGCCTAGTATGAAGAGTAGAATGAGAAGGGTTAGGCCTTAGTCCACCACGCTGGCCTGGTGCGAGTAGGTGGACTACACACATCATCGAGAACTTTCTGAAGATATTTTTTTTTTTTTTTTTTTTAATTTTTTTTTAATTTTTGACGACACGGTTGGCGGAATGGCTAAGCGATAAGCTTTCTGCGCTACGTGCCCCGGGTTCAATCCCCGCACGGAACAAATATTTGTATGATCTACAGATAGTTGTTTCGGGTCTGGGTGTGTGTGCATGTGACTTGTATGTTTGTAAACTGTACCCTCGATACAAGAGAAATCCTAGTGAGGGGCAACGTTATAAAAAAAAAGACGAAGACGAAAAACTTAAATCAATATGCATTGAAATCACACAACATACCTCGTTGACAAATTTCACCCCTCTCGCTTGGAGCTTTTGGCGGTTGGAGGCCTCTTCCCGCAAGATTTTATCGAGGGCCGGTTGTATTGTACTCAGGATGGACCGGTCGGTGCGCGAGTCTTGAGCCATGGAGATGAGCAATTGTTCCATCGAGAACATAGTTGGCTCACAGCTTTCACGAGCTTCCTGTTGTCAAATAGGTACAAAAAGGGTGAGATTTATCAGCCTGCATCATCCCACTGCTGGGCAAAAGCCTCCCCCCATGATTTCCAGGCTTTTGGGTTAAATATTTATTTATTCGAACGAACAATGTTCACATTACACAGAAAGTTATAGTAGTTGCTATCCAGTAACCAAGAGATTTAAAGCGATTCACATAGCATTACATAAGACACTTCTCTTCAGAAATACATGCCAAAACCATTCACCAGACAAGAAATTTGAAATTTGAGGAAAAACACAATAGATAGAATAGAAACATCTGTATGAATATTTTCGGTCTAGAGCCAGTGTGAATCATTCATTATTAGTTTTATTAAGTTCGTCCCGCCATCTCGTTTATTTTTAGAAAATAATAAATTAGGGTACCTATTACTTAAGAAATAGAAGTCAAAATCGGTTGAAGGACATTGTAAAAACCAACAATTGAGATACCATTCTGACACAATTGAAATGGCAGAATTAGGGAATGAGGGCCGAGCACGAATGTTTTGACGTATGGTAACGTAAACAAAATTTGATTACAAAATTCAATGAATCTATCGCATTTTTCTTCAATTTTATGAAATACACACACTTGTTTCATGAAAATGTATTTTCGAAAAACTATCATGGATTAAACGTGTATTTTTTAATTTAAAATTTGCTTACGTTAACGTTACTATACGTCAAAACATTCGTGCTCGTCCCACTGATCAAATGACACTGTCATCAAAAAAATCTAACTAACCTCGAAAAGTTGAGGCAGTTCCTCAAGCCAGGAGCGGGGTGCGAAGTATACGCTCTCCGATTCAGTATAACCAGCGCTGATGGAGCAAGAATAAGCCTTAGGGAAGACCAGGAGGAACTCTCCAGTGTTCTGGATAGCGCGGGTGATGGTGACGTTGTGGTCTCGAAGAATGTGGGGCGGAATCATCGCTATGTCGGAAGCCAACCACATCTTTTTGTTCTGACAAGATGTCGGGCACAGAGTTTCTGCTGCCTTCCTGAAGTTATCAGTTTGGCTCTCGGGGATGCCATACCTGGAACATGGAATGAGTATTATTATGCTGTGAGTAACGCCGGTATGATACTATGAGTATAAGGGCTAGCGTGCACTAGAGTCTTAGGCTAACATTCAGAGACGACAGAAACGAGTCTAAGGCTCTAGACAGACGGACCGCATTTCAACTGCAATCTAACCGCAAATTGCAGTTCGGATGCAGTTTGAATGCAAAACTGCATCCGAATCCGAAATCCGAACTGTAATTTGCGGCTGGATTGCAGTTGAAATGCGGTCCGTCTGTCTAGAGCCTAAGCGTGAACTTACGCTTCCATCTGTCAAAATTTGTTCGTAAGTTTGACAGATGGAAGCGTAAGTTCACGCTTAGACTCGTTTCTGTCGTCTCTGAATGTCAGCCTCAGCCCGCCGATAGTCTGCATAATTACCTGACTCGATTCCCATATAAAAATAAATAGTTCTTTTGTTTATCTATACTTTTATACAAATAAATAAAATTGAAATAGTGTGCAACAGCTTTTTAGTAAATGCATATGAAAGTGTATACGGTAATAATAACAAAAAATCAATTTTTGAAATTATTGTCAGTCTTGTTTGTTCCGGCTAATCTCCGAAACGGCTGGACCGATTTTGACGGTACTTTTACTGGCAGGTAGCTGTGTTATAAGGAGTAATTTAGGCTACTTTTACTTTAAAGAAAAAAATATTTTGTTATATTCCATGCGTACAAGTCGCGGGCACAGCTAGTAAATAAATAAATAAATCAAATCGGACAACTATCGGCCGACAGTTAAGTCCCTAGTAGGTCTCACCATATTTTGTTGCTTCCGCAGTGTAAGTACTCGAGCCAGGGTACGCCATGAGGGTCCTTATGCCAGCAACTAGTGGCAAAGATCATGCCGATGTGAATAGTGGGTACCGTTAAGCCCAGCATACGGCCCAAGGAGCGAAGCATGTTGAGAGAATTCGCGCTCAGCATCTGCAATTATTACAGCTGTGATAATGCTCTTGAAGGTGAATTAAAGGGATTTATAACGTGGCCTAAAATTGGAGCGCACCGCGCCACTCCCGCCGATCCGCGCCCCCCGCGCCGGACCGCCGACCGCTCTGTCTCGCTCAATCGGCGAGAAGAACATTCTAGAACCGCGGCGCGCCCCCTTCACCCGCGCCCCGTACGCGCGACTAGGGTCCCCGCACGTCTGCGTGACTGATGTTTGACTTTTCGTCTTTTTACGTGTTTTTACGTTTCACAGGACTCCACGACCCAAAAATAATTGTGTTGAAGCTAGTTTTATGTTTGTGTATAATATAATGTTAGCTCACATGTTATTTAACAAATAAACTTGTTAAAGATTAAATTATTGGTATAGTTCTTTTTATAAAGAAAACCATCATTAACCCCCGACAAAAAACAGGGGGGCTAAAAAGCCGTTTTAGATGAATCACAATATGATTCATATTACGAATGTCAAAATCTCTACTTAATTGACAACTCTTAATGTCATCCGCATAAGGTTCATATTCAGTAATCATCTGTTTGACAGTTACTATGCAGATCAGTAGATGAATTGCTTCATGTGGCCGTTTTAGGCCTCCAGGTGTTAATGTGTATCTGTGGATTTGTGATGTGTGTATCTGTCTGTGGCATCATAGCTCCAAAAAAGATGGCCCGATTTTAATACAGTTTTTTTAATTGAATGCTAATTTCGTATGTAAAGAACGTTTAATCGGGTATCATCATATTCATCATAGTGTTTCAAGAAAATCTGTTCAGCCGTTCAAAACTTACAGTTCTTTTTCTAGTTGGAGTCGGGGGTTTTTGATGGTTAAGTTTGCAGCGACACATAGAATAACTACTAGCAAGACAGCAAGCTGACATCAGTAGTAGCGCGAAAATATGAATTCGACCAATAAGACAGCAAAGCCCGCATCGCGCAATCAAAAAGAATATCGTATCTAATATATACAACTGTCCGGCTTCCGCCTGCCATGCAATATCACCTCGCCTGGTCGGAGGATCCTTTCAATGGAGGAACACCATACCTCGTTCCTCCACAAGTTCAAAAGTCGACCTACCTTCAAATTCCATGGGTGACGTCCATATGCCTCGCTCTTATTCTTAGTAAAGCCATAGCCTTCATCGCCGGTGTCAATTGACGCGGAGTTGACACACAGATGTTCGGTGCCCAATAAAACATAACGCCAGTACTGGTCTTCGATCTCATCGACAGTGAGCTCCGTAGCGGTGCGGTGCCCGAAGTGATACTCATATGCGTTCGCGGCTACCTACGGGGCAAAGGGGTTATGTAATAACCAGTAATCGGAATAAGCCAATGACTTTTTACAAATAGACGGGCCATACACCAACATTAATGCACTACAAAATGGCGTAACCTTTACTATAGCTACATAGCAGTACATATAATTATACAGTGCGCGAAGAAAGGGAAAGAAAATGAAAGCCACCATACGCCATGTCGGTTGTTAGAAAAAGATGAATATAGACGTATAGTTACGTGGGATTAGCTGCTGCATGCTCATTCTCTCAGTCGATGCAGGGCATTTACCTTGCCAATATAGAGCGCGGGCAACGCGTCTATTTGTAAATGTCATTGGAATAGGTGGTGCTAATTCACCTAAACTTCGAGGCACAGAGACAAAAAGTGGAGACTTCCTTACGACAACATTTTTTCAGGGACAAAAATTGTCCCAGGTTTCGGGACATAACTTGCACAGGTGCATTGAAGAATTAAAGGCCCCGACTTCAGAAGCTGTTAAGTTTTTTAAGAAAATTATTTTATACTTTTGAGGTTTTTGGAGTCATTTTTACTTTTTTTTAAAGTTTATTTTATACTAGAATTGTTAACCCACTTTTGTAATAAGGGGGTCTATTTTCAGACTGACCAAGAAGTATGTCGCGGTCTATACGTACAGAAAGAAAGAAAGAAAAATAATTTATTCCAAATAGGACAACACAACAGTCACAAGAAATTAATAACACAAAAGTAATATTTTACATTGGTAAATATACCTAAATGTGCTGTCGAGCATGCCCATGTAAAAAAGGTTACCAACTCAGCATGTGCTGGGCGTGGGACACCCAGCGCTGATTTTCAGTTGGCACCCCTGCAGTGACACACGGACGAAGGCAATTAAATAAACACTTAAAACAGGATAATAAAAGATACATCGCTAGTAATAATAAAATATCTGAATAAATATGGAATAAGCTCCCAGAAGACGTAGTCTCAGCCCAAAATATAAATCAGTTCAAGAATCGACTTGACAAGTATTCTCAACTGCAAGAATAAAACCAAGTGGTGAACAGACGGATACAGGCACTTACCAGTTGTCTCAACTGCCTGCCTGATAAATACATAATAATAATAATAAATATGATATAAGAATATTCAGTAGATTACGTACCTTCTTAAACTTCGCGAGATTCGTGCAGAGCCCTGGCACGATACAGTCCTCAGCCTCGGCCAGCGCATTCGCGGTTTCTTCGTCCTCGGTCTCGTCGTCGGAGGAGTCAGATTCACCAGCCATGCGTTTCTGACGATGAAGGGGGTTTAAGGCGCGGTCCAGAAGCTTCTGGTTCTTGCGGTTCCAACCTTTTTCGACTTTACGCATAATCTCTTGACGCTCCTCTGCGGAAGAAATTATTTATTTATTAATTACAACGGAATATCCTCCAATTACAGTAATTACTAGAATATCATAATATTTACAGAAAAACTCATTTATACAGGTAGGTACACATACGTACCAGCGCAAAACCAGCGAAACCAGCGCTGTGACATTTATTTTATCTGTCGCAGCAGATGCTGAGATAGTGGCCATTTTTGGCCTCGTGCAGGAATTTTTAATTAGATTTTTTGTTATTATTTTAATGTTTTCTTTCTGTATGTAATTTTCTGTGCGAGTCCGAAATAAATCATTTTTCTTTTTTTCTTTCTTTATACAAAATAATTCCAATTTATATTATATTATACAGGGGCCGCAGATGTCATCAAATTAAGTGTGCAATACTCCTAAAATGGGAAATCTACACCGCGACAATCACAAAAATAATAAAATAAACTTAAAAAAAAAGTAAAAACCGACTTCTAAAAACTCTCTTCTTTTGCTTTTCTTTTTTTTTAAACTAAAAAGTATAAAATAATTTTGTTAAAAAACTTAATAGCTTCTGAAGTCGGTGCCAGTGCCCAGCTAGCTGCCTTGAAAAATTAAACCCCCCGACTTCAGAAGCTGTTAAGTTTCTTCTTCTTTTTTTGAAGTCGGTTAAAAATAACAATACTCACGATGCGCAAGCGTGTCGTACGGTAAAAGGTACTTCACGTAGATTTGATCGAGCTTTCGCTCTACGGCGGGCGTCTTATTAAATTTCATCTCCTCGGCTACCTTGCCCCATCTCTTCTTGTTTATAACATTTTCGAGACCACCATGGCATTGTACCAGGTGGTATAACTTGGGCAAATTAACTTCCACACCATCGACCTTCAAATAAAAATATGCAAGTTGAAATTTATACTGACCTTTGGGACGCCGTCACGGCACCTACTAGCCTAGGAACTGCGAGTCTACCGCGTAACTAAAATTGTAATGAACATCGACATCGGTATTAAACTTCAATACGATCGTGAGAGACTAAACTTTGAGCTAACTTGTAAAAAAATTACCTATCATATAGTTGGGACTCCTATCTTCATGATCGGTAAAAAAAATACAAGTTAGCTCAAAGTTTAGGCTCTCACGATCGTATTGAAGTTTAATACCATTGTCGATGTTCATTACAATTTTAGTTACGCGGTAGACCCGCTTCTCAGTGTTGTGTTCACCTCGGTACCATATTATTATGACTGTATTTCCTGACATTGTTGTATTGTGAACTGAGACTGAGTGTATAATAAATTGTAGACATTGAAAGGATAAACTCCTCTATCGCCCGTATCCCAATACCTGCCCACTATGTCTGAACACGAATCTGTATACGACGATCCGACATACTCAATATTCATTGCGTTCCACAATGTAATTTTCTTAGGTGGTATAATAACCATTACAATAATTATTAGTATAGAATATACCTACTTACAATAATTCTGCCATTATTATAGGAATACTTTTTACTTATTATTTTTAAACTCATTCTTTTTGACTGCACAATGTGGAGAACATGGTGATCTGTACTACAGAGTTTACCTACTAAAGACACCATTCTCTATTTGATTTGAACATACGAGGTGCATTCAATAAGTACCTAGCCTCATCGCCAGAGGGCGCTGTAGTTTCAAAAGAGTTTTACCACAGTGTAGCACATTCTTTTTAAATTCTTTTTTCAAATTTTCATTCCAATCCCTTCATTTGTTTTAATTTGACAACTTATGGAAGCCAACGTGTCGATCGGTTTTACAAAAATGGAAAAAGAGCAATATCGTTCGGTGATTCGATTCCTATTTTTGGAAGGGAAAACGCGCATCGAAATCAAAGAGCGCTTGGATGCTGTGTACGGTGACTCTTCTCCATCGATGGCCACCGTCAAGAATTGGTTCAACGAGTTTGCACGTGGCCGTACGTCGGTTTTTGATGAACCACGTCCAGGTGCACCGAAAACAGCTGCTACGGAGGAAAACATTAAAAAAATCCATGATCTCGTATTGGCAGATCGCCGATTGAAGGTTCGGGAGCTAGCTGAGACTGTAGGCATTTCAGAAGGAACAGTGCATCATATTCTTCACGAGGAACTCGGCATGAGAAAGCTGTCGGCGCGATGGGTGCCGCGTTTACTCACACCAGAAAACAAGCGCAACCGTGAGACCACATCGGAGACGTGTTTGGCGCTGTTTAAGCGGAATCCAGCGGAGTTTTTGCGTCGTTTTGTGACCGTCGATGAAACCTGGATCCACTGGTACACACCAGAGACCAAGGAGCAATCAAAACAATGGATCCAGACCGGGGAACGTGCTCCAAAGAAGGCGAAAACTGTAAAATCGGCCGGAAAAGTTATGGCCACCGTTTTCTGGGATTCACAAGGTGTGATCTACATCGATTACCTCGAGAAGGGTAAAACAATTACAGGGCTTTACTATGCCGATTTATTGGGCCGATTCGACGCCGAATTAAAGAAAAAACGACCCCATCTGGCGAAGAAAAAAGTGCTGTTTCACCACGACAACGCACCGGTTCACACGTCTGCCGTTGCCATGGCCAAATTGGTCGAATTACGCTACGAATTGCTGCCCCATCCACCGTATTCTCCAGATTTGGCCCCTTGTGACTTCTTTCTGTTTCCTAATCTGAAAAAATCACTCGCCGGGAATAGATATGGATCGAATGAGGAGGTCATCGCCGCCACGGAGGCCTATTTTGCAGAGTTTGACAAAAACTATTTTTCGGATGGATTAAAAAAGTTGGAGCATCGCTGGGCTAAGTGTATCGAACTAAAAGGAGACTATGTTGAAAAATAAATTCCCACTTTTCCAAAATTTTCGTTTACTTTTTGTAGGCTAAGTATTTATTGAATGACCCTCGTATTTATGTTATTATGTAACATGATGATGAGAGAAATAAAGATTTATGATTATGATTAATTATTTCGATTATTATGGACCCCGTCGGGCACAGCAATGTAGGAGAGAGGAAACATTATGTGTCTATAATTATATTAAATTATACATGTAAGTATTCTTTCCTAATACGTATTATTTTATTATTTAAATAAAATATTATAGTATAAAAAATACTATGGAACACGCTTTAGTCATCCAAACTGAACGTGTATGCAAATTTCAGCTCAATCGGAAACCGGGTCAAATTTAACTTCCAAGATTTTCTTACATAGTTAGTTAGTTACAGGTGAAGCTAATAAAAGCATGTTAAAAAGAAGTCGCGCTAATATCAATAGTTACCAAAGGGAGACGAGTGAAGTTGACGTTCTGTTGCTGCAGGCAAAGCTTGATAGCGCAGAGTTCCCTGGCCGCCGGACCCCAGCGGCTGAACAGCCTCGATATGTACTGATTGGTCGAGTCGAAGCGCATGTCGTCCGGAACCTTAGCTGGAGGGTCCCAGCCTTCAGGTGGAAGTATCCTGCAAATGCCGTATCGACGAACTTCCTCCCAAATCGATTCAAAGTATTTCATAGGGTCCTGGAAATAACAATTGATTGAAATTACGAAAGAGGAGTATTTACAAGTAGTTAAAAAAAGATAGTCCAAAAAAGTTAGTCCTATGGATAAGAACTGGCAGGAAACTCCATGGAAGTCCTTTTAAAATAAAGTTGTTAAAATTTTGTATGTAATAACTAACATTACCACGATATTTGTGGCTCCCGCTGAAAACCAGCGCTGCTCGCAGCGCGACAGCTTAAGCTAAGCGGAAGCCTTTTTGACACAGCTGCGACGTACAATCCATTTTTTATTTAAGACATTTTTTTTTGTTTTTTTTTTGTTTTACATGTTATATTCTTTTATTTTTGTTATAAAATAAATAAATAAATTCAGCCCATTACTGTCCCACTGCTGGGCACGGGCCCCTCCTCAGAATGAGAAGGGTTAGGCCTTAGTCCACCACGCTGGCCTAGTGCGGGTTGGCGGACTACACACACCATCGAGAACTTTATGAGGCCCTCTCAGATGTGCAGGTTTCCTCACGATGTTTTCCTTCACCGTTGTCGCAAGTGATAATCAAATTCTAATCCGCACATGAATCCGAAAAGTCAGAGAGTTTTGTTATATTATCTTTAAAATCGTTTTTGTGCTGTGTCAAATAAATAGTTTTTCTTTCTTTCTTCTTCCTCATATTAATAACTTACGTTAAACTCATCTAGCGTGGGCTTAAATAAGGGCGCGTCCACGAGCTTAGCGCCTCCTGCTTCCTTCTGGCCGCTGCATCCAGCCTGTGCTTCTGAATGGTTATCCGTGTTAGCAGCATTGTCACCTTTGGCGTCCTTCTCCTGCTCCAAGGCCCTCGCCTGTTCGTCCACCTCGGCCATCAGGAGGGCCTCGGCCTCCGCATCCTCAGCCAGCATTTCCGCCTCGGCCTCCGCTCTATACTGGTTTTCCACTTTGATGCGTTGGAGGGCCGCCTCTTCGGCTTCCTTCTCTGCCTTAATGCGTGCTTGCGCTTCCGTCACGGCAAGTAACCGAGCCTTTGCTTCCTTCATCTTGAGAGTCTTCACTCTCTGCTTCGCTATTTTCTCGAGACACTTCGCCTGTTTCACGGGGTCCAAGATAATAATATCACTTTCATCGGTTCGGTAGGAGTCGATAGTGATCCTGCGTCGCCGTCGGGGCGGGGTGGCACTCAGTCTTAGCGTCTCATTCAACTGATCCAGATAACGCTCTTGTTCTTGCAACATGAGCTCCTTCGTGTTCTTGCGTGCGTTTGATCGCGGGATCAAACACGCGGAAAATAATTCTTTACCCAGAATCATGTGTTTTTTCAGCTTGATCATCATACCGGCTTGTTTCGGCAGGAGCTCCATGTAAATATTACCGTCTGGCGAAACCATAGCGTCATTTTCTGCGTCAGCAGCATCGCTCGTTTCCGGTAGCGCCGTGTTGCGTTTGTCCTCGCCCGTTACGTCTATTTTGACCTGTGTTTTGAGTAGAGCTGACAGCTTGATAAGTTTGCTGATCCTCTCGCAGGATCTGCAGACCTTGCACCGGGAGTCTAACTCGTGTTTGGGTGCGTTGACGACATCTCTGACGGAAACCCACTGGTTGGCAGGGCAAGGCACCATCGGTACGACGTTCTTTTTAACCAGATCGATCACCTCCTCGACCCTTCGAGTTTTGGGAGTCAACGAGTCGTTCATCCAGCGGTGTATATTGTGCTCGCTGTAGTACGAGCCGCGCACAGGCGCGACACTGCTGGCGCTGGATAGTGTGTACGCACTGGTTGGCTGCACTGTGTAGGATTGTACTGGCCCTGCAACCTCCGGAAGAACTGGATCTATTGGGTTTTGCAATCCACTTGGTCCGGCGACTGGTTCTAAAAGAAAAGATTAAATTAAAACTACTGGATACGATTTAAACGTAAATTAGCAGGAGGTGGTGTAATAAGACACCAATTACTGAAACGAAATTATGAAAAAGCCGTTACATAATTCTATCTGTACGAAGTCAGGGAGGTCTATGTTCTTGTACGGCTTAAACAATAACCTCCTTACTAAGAAACGATGATTAAACGTTAGTTTAACTAAACTAGCTCTTAACTCTATTGACATCTCTATTGATGAAATTGACAAAGCAAGGTATAATTTAATCAGTGTTAAAATTAAAGTTTTTATTAGTAAGGTGTTAAAAAGTTAGCCACTATAACCTGACCGTCAAATCCCCCGACTCCAAGTAGAAAAAGAGCTGTAACTTTTGAACAGCTGAACAGATTTTCATGAAACATTACTAAAATGATACCCGATTAAACTACCTTTCGAATTAAAAAAAATGCATTGATGCATTGTCACAGACAGATACATAAATACACACTACAAACTTATAACACCCTTCTTTGTCGGGGGTTAATAAATTAATAATTTTACCAACCTGGAGAAGCAACACGGGGCTGCACTATTGGTACTAAAATTGGGGGCGGCGTTGGTGGCGGCGGTCGCTTTGGAGTGCTACACTTGGCAAAGTATGTTAACGGCCTATTATCATCCAGCGAAAACTCTGACGTATCCCCGGAGTACTTCAGAGCGCCAAGGTTTCGCTTTCTTGCTTTCAACGGTTTCCCGGGCAATGTATCACAACACTTCCGCTTAGCCGCCCTTCTAGGATTTGTCCCGCCTTGTCGTCGTGAACGCAGGGACATTCCATGCACCCGTTTCAATTCTATATTCTTTTTGGCCCGAATAATTTTTCGTGTGACATTTCTGTTGTGGACTACACTCTGCTTTTGACATTCATTATAGTTCTCCCTTGTGGAATGCGTAGCATCCCGGCTAATGTTTCTGCCGCGTAACCTCTCTATAAGGACAACTGGTTGGAGATGTTGGTGCACTCCTGTAATTTTTTAAGTTGTTAAAGTTGTCATAATAATATTCAAATTATCCAATGATCGATTCCATATTCATAACAAGAGTCTACCGCGTAACCAAAGTAGTAATGAACATCGACTCTGGTTCGAGCTACCTTGTAAAAAAAATACCGATCATGAAGATGGGAGTCCCAAGTTTATGTTCGGTATTTTTTTACACGGTAGCTCGAAGTTTAGTCTCTCACGGTCGTATTGAAGTTTATTACCAGAGTGGATGTTAGTTACCATTTTAGTTACGCAGTAGACTCGCTGGATGGGTATGTGATGATAACAGTAATTTTTCTGATGAATGACTGCCATCATCGCTGTTGACTCCCTATTCACAGTCTCACACCCAAATTGTGCCACAACAACCATCTTCCGCTTTCCAGGCTACATCATACCTATATCGAGACAAAAATATGAAATCACTAACCTTGAAAAGAGATGACATCTAGTAAATTAGTGGCAGATGTGCGGTTATAAAAAACATTTCGACTGTCGACAGCTGGGTCTCGTCGGTCTGCGTTGGCGGCGGGTGCGGGCGCAACGATTGGCGGCACGTACGCGCCCTGCGCAAACTTGCGCTGCGCCTGCACGCGCCGCGATCGGCCTCTGAAACTGTCCTCATCATTAACATCGACATTAAAACCCCTACTTATTGCCAGATAATCGGGTAGTTCTTTATTATATCAAACCTCTATAATGTCGTTATCATTGTTAGTAGTCGCATATGTAATGGGTCGTATTATGTTACGACGAATCATATGCGTCTATTATAGTGTGACCGCGAGCGCTGTACGGCTACAAGCCATACGCACATGAGACAAATGCCTCACGTGCGTATGGCTACATAATTCGATTCAAATAACGCGTGTTACCGCGCCGCGAACGTCGTCGAAGGCGACATGACAGAGACCAGAGTAGAGCGAGCTGCTCCCCCTCTCGCGTCTCGTCACACAACTACTTGATCGGTACAGCGCGCAGCGCTCGCGGTCACACTATACCATTGGCCATTTGACGACCCCTGTGGTCGTCAAATGGCGGACCGCCGACCCATTTTGTGCGGACCGCTAGAACAAAGCTACTTGCACTACGTACATAATTTAATAAACATGTATTATACCCCGTCATTTTTCTCTTTGATATGTAAAAAATACCTTTGTTTTTTCGGTAATTACATTTGTTTAATAAATAGTTTTTTCTATAAAAGGTTGTGTGGACCGCGATGGTCATTTCATTTCTTAAAACGGACCCCGAGCGAAACTAATTGGTGACCCCTGCACTATAACAATGTTTTGGACAGTGGAAAGAACCGAGTAGCATAGCATTGTGAAATTGTTAAAAATATAATATGAATCGTAATAAAATACCTACAGATCGTATCGGTATTATTTCGCAGGAGAATTTATAGTTATGGAACAAACCGAATGTAATATATACTCAAACATAAATCTCTTGCAAGATAAGCAATATAAATGAAAATAAAACAATTATAACAACAAATAGAAGTGTTTAGAAAGAATTAAAAGCTAACTATATATTATGTTGCTACCCCATTAGCTTCTTCCAATGTCCACGGGGAATCTAAACAAACAAAAAAAAAAAGACAAAAATACGCGACGAACATTGTACCTCCTCCTTTTTGGAAGTCGGTAAAAAATGTAATGCAATGTAAAATAATCTTAGAAGTTAAATTTGACCCACAGGATTCCGATTGGAGCTGAAATTTTGATGACAATCGTGTGGGTTTTAGTTTTTTTTAAGGTTAAAATTAATTTTAAGATACATAGGTAGGTATATGTGTAACTTTTTTTTTTAATACGTTGCCCCCTCTCTATCGTTTCCCAGCGTACGGTTTACAAACTAGATGTCACATGCCCACACACCCGGGTCCCGGACCCGAAAGAACTATCTGTAGATCTTACAAATTAATATTCTCGCGGCACGTAACGCAGAAAGCTAATCGCTTACCCACTACGCCAACCGTGTCGCTCTTAAATCTATATTCTAATTAAATATTAAGGTATCCAAGCTGTTGCATTCAGTTATGTTACTCGTAGTAAAATTCCTCAGTAAGGCAGTACCACAAAGTTTATTGTATTGTACCACAATAATTAAGACCCAATGACTCATCTATCAAAAAGAAATTTATGGTAAATCAAAGTTGAGATGAGATTCGTATAAGTACATACTTTGAAGTTTCAAATTCGAGAGTCAATTAGTCCACCCATGTTACAAAACAATTTTTTAGCAATATCCCCTCAATCAATATGGCTAGACGGGAGGCATCCTACCTATGTACAGATCAAACAAGGGGAAATGCACCCTGACGCGTACATACCTAGATAGCTTAAATTACAAAGGTAACCGTGGAGAGTACGAGGGCACGGAGAGAGCCAGACAGGGGAATACTCGAAAGAGTTATTGATTATATTTATAAAAGCCCTCGGCAACTGATGCTAAAAATTTGTGAACAAAAGGCAACCAGTGGGTGGTTGCCTTTTGTTCACAAATTTGTTGTTCACAAAAAACTCTTGGCCATTTGTTTGTAACCCTCGGGAATTAAAAAACTTATATTAAAAGGAAATTTAATCAATTATTATTGAAATTATTTTACACTAAACATTTGCTGTTGGCTGTTGGGCTTATGTCATGACAATTGTGTGGTTCTTGGGCTGGGCAAGGTATCAATTAAATATTTATCCCGCAGCACAGTTTCTACACGGCGTACTTGTTTTTTATATAAATGATAACTAATAAAAAATCATAAAACTCTGTTTGTTTTATCTCAAACTTGATTTTTTTTCTATACAATTTTAGAATTCTGATCAAGTTCTAGGTAAAAAATTGTGGTTGATTTTGTATCTATGATGTCAACCCTTATACCTATCATTTGTTTTATTCATGGATGCCACTTGGCCAAAATCTCCTTAACGAATGGGCATATCCCTTTGGCACACGTATTCTTGAACCTAGACTTACCAAATTAAGATGGCTAACATCCTTTTAGTTTACAACCAAAATTTAGGGTGTTTGACTAAGGTATGATAGGTGGTTAGTGGTTACGGTTAGTCAACAACAAACCATGTATCAGTAACAATATTGATGCAAACCGTACTAGGCTGTTTATTTACTATGGTTATCTCATGTAAACTTCAGACTTGAGCAACAACACTGTTAATTTAATGTTGTATGTACACAATATTACAAAAAAAAGAACAGCAAAGATCATAATAAGTACCATTATAATTGAAACAATACAAGTAGGTACATACTTAACACTCAAGCCACCCAATTATGAAAACAAGGGAAGCGTCATTAAAAATCGATTTCCGCATCGAACAAATATTTGTATGACCTATAGATATATAGTTGATACTGCTCTGGGTATGTGAGATGTATGTTTGTAACTGCACCTCATCAAACGCTGGAATCTGTACTGTGTCAAGCAAAGTTGTAGAGTATACTGCATAGATTGGTAATGTCAAGTTACAAACAAGACTAAAAATTAACTATGTGTGTGTGTAATCCTGAGGATTATTCTTTTTTGATGAGTCACATTCTGGTAATGTACAAGAAATCATCGTAATAATAATGTTATTATTATTTTAATTCACCTAAATAACTTCTAAAAGGTTCTAAAAGGTATATACTGCGGTAATGAGTACAAAAATGTTTTGGTCTGGTTTCCAACATCATTCTCTATTTTTTCTAACAAAGGAAAGAACTATAGGCGTGGTCACTCTCTTTTACTCCAAAACCTAATTTATGAAGTATATTCTACATTGATGGTGCCGAGGTTCAACAAATAAGTCTGATCTCCACTCACTAGTAACAAATCAATAATAACCCCTAAAAGAATGTGAGGAGGTGCATCTAGGTACACACAGTGATACCCTGCATGTTGGACAAGGATTTAATGGACAGCAGTGGTGAAGGGTGACAGTTTTAAAAGGGAAAGCCGTCCCAAAAATGCTCTCTAAAAATTGCTGCAAAACAAAAATCCATACCGTCTCTTGTAATCTATTATAATTATAGTCATGTCTGGAAGAGCTCGACCTAACGGAATAACAAGCCTTTTTTTGTCAGTTGTTTTCAATATAATATTACGTTGGTCTATGCACTAACCAATTCCTAAAGGGAAGCCGATGGGAATCGGGTTGTATGGACTCTTCGCCACTGATGGACAGCCAGGCAGAGCAAATGACACAAACAGGAACCCAACGAGTTATTTTAAGACGCATGCTGAATGCATTATTTTAAATCAATTATAGAATATTTCAAAGAGAATAATCTAGATCGAATTCTACTTTTTGTATGTACACATTATAACTAATGGCCAGTGTCATCAGAAGTAATATAATTTAGTGAATGCATTTAATACGTAAACAGAGAATACATCGTAAACTTAGTAATAAAAGGAGATCGGACATTTTTGTATGGGCCTTAATCCAAGTGGCGTCGGATGATGACACTTATTTTATTTAAAAGCTCATAATAAAAGAATACTTTTTTTCGACAAAATCTAGCGACAAAATCTATCCTGGGAGAAAAAAGTTATGGCTTAAGTCAAAAATTTTAATATTCATATTATATTATTAGCGGCCCGTCCCACCTTCGCACGGGTAGATATTTATTTGAAATATAGCCTATGTTTCTCAGTGACAATAATAGCATTCTACTGGTGAAAGAATTTTTAAAATCGGTCCGTTCGTTTTTAAGTTTATTCATTACAAACAACGTTTTTAAGTTTATTCATTACTAACCTAACACGACAAAAACTCCCGACTCCGAATAGAAAAAGAATTGTAAACCTTTGAACGGCTCAACAGATTTTCATGAAACATAGCTAACTGGATAACCGAATAAACTAACTTTCGATTAAAAAATAACTGCATTAAAATCAGTGCATCCGTTTTGGAGCTACGATGCCACAGACAGATACACAAATACGTAGATACATAGATACAAACTACAAACTTATAACACCCCTCTTTTTTGTCGGAGGTTATAAAAACTAATCTTTTCTCTGTTTACTGTTTCTTACATTATGTACTACATATAGTACATTTTATATCTCATGTGGCGGGACTGTATGTGACCTGGTAGCAATATCATATTATCGTCATATAGGTATTCCATGATGCTTAAGAAGTCCTGCGGGTGTTGAACCATGTCGAAATACTTCGATATGATGTACACCATCTCTAACATGCTCACTGTAATAATTACGAGCTAGCTTTATACTATGGTAAGTCCCAAGCGAGAACAGAATTAATTGTTCTTCTGTTAGCTGCGGAAAACCTTGTAATCCGGGAAGAGCTCGAGGGATGCTTTCGAAGGCCGAACGTTGTCAATACATATTCTGCCAAGTTGTTTAATGTATTGATTATGAATTTCTCAAAAAATCTAGTCCCAGCGAACAAGAGTGTGCGACTGAAAAAGCGAAGTTCGTGCTCACTATGAGTGTGAGGTGTGTGCCTCTCCCTCAGGCCCCTCGGTTCCCTTTAGGGCCTATCCAAACTCGATACTTATAGCAGCAGAATCGCAATAGTTATTCACTTTTTATAAGCAAAAGGCTGCCAACGAACGCGACAACACACGATTCTGCTGCTAAAAGTATCGAATGTAAACGGACGCTTAGCGCTTACTTCTATCGCGATGCGTATATAGCGTCTATATCTCTTTATCAAGCAGTTATAACAGAAATACCAAGGGTTTGAACCGCGCGCAAATGAACAATATTTCAAAATAAATTATAAAATAAGTGTCATCATCCGACGCCACTTGGACCGCCCGCGTCCGATCTCCTTTACGACGTTGTTAGTACCTTCCTCCCTAGACCTAAATACTAACAAAATAATAATGTCGGTGTATATGAAAAATATGGGATAAAGACGAAAAAGTTACGGAAGTGTGCGTAATATTCATATCTAAATATGTTTTATATGTCACGATATGCATTTGTTGTATTATTATTGCAAAATTCAGTAAAAATACAATTTAAAATAAACAATTTAAGACAAAATGGCAGTAGCGGGTAGGTATACAAAAACCCGCTAACAAACAATCAATAAAAACATAATATCACTTACGGGCTCATTTTCTGAAAGACTTTACTGTGAAGTTAAGATTATCAGCATTCAGCACAGTAGACCAAGTAGACGCCAAATAGGTACTTGCGGGAGGCATTGACTTAAATAGGCGACGCCAAGCAAAAAGATCAGAGATTGGAGTTATAGAAATAATATGACGGACGCCAAAAGTTCGCCGAACGAAAATCTGTGCTGTGCGGACAAATGTCAAAAGAGAACGGAATCAGTGTTGCCTTCAAAGAGTAGGTATGTAATCACTACGTTTAGTTGCCTTATGGAGGAAGGAAGTACTTAGTAAAGGTGGACGCACACCTGCCGGATCGACCGCGCCGAACGAAACTTTTCGAATTCTTTATGGCCTTAAATATTTCGGCCTTAAATATTGAAGACTTCTTCTTCGCGTTACGAAGAAAAAGTCTTCAAAGCTGGGACCAATTGTCCGGCGGAGGTTCCACCAGTGAAATTGTGCGGGGTGCCCTTGGAGTGGGTACTTAGTTTTAAATACCGGGCCATATTGTGACGCCCGACTTGAAGGATGACGCTGATATTGAACGAGAAAGGTGGGCGTTGTCGGTCAGGGCAAACATGATAGCTCGCCGGTTTGCTCGTAGCTCCAAGGAAGATAAGATAACCTTGTTTCGAGCCTACTGCACAGTTTTTTATACGAGCAGCCTGTGGGTGTCATACTTGCAGAAATCCTACAGCGCTCTCCGCGTTCAGTACAATAACGCGTTAAGGGCGCTGTTGCGGCTGCCTCGCTTCTACGGCGCATCGAGAATGTTCGCGGAAGTTCTTATACGAGCATGCGTAAGAAGGCGACCTCAATAGCGGTTAGAGTGCGTGGCAGCAGCAACAGTCTCCTCGCCGCCGCGCCGTCTTCGCCGACAGGTTGGACGGGTCATTCCAGCGGCATTGGCGGGCCTTACATGCACCCGTGTTTAGGGCATGGAATGGAGCAGATAATTTGTTGTATTTATTTAATTTAAAATTAATTTCAATTTAAATTTTATTTCTTATTTCAAATCAAATCAAAATAATTTATTTGTTCTTTTATTTCATTTAAATTAATGTTTACTTGCTTCATTTATGAGTAATGATTGACATTGTGAAATTAATTTTAATGTACCTTTGATGTACCTATTTATTGTTATTATTTATTTGTGGAGTTACCTATGTTATGTTTTTGTCTTCTTATTATTTACTGTGAATATGATGAACTTAAATGTATGGATTTTAATAGTCTGAAATAAATGAAAAAAATATTATTATATGAAATGCTATAAAACCTCGTACACCTACGTCCACACCGCGTCGAATCGGATGAATCTCTGGAAGAATTCGGTAGGTATCCAAATCCCAGACGAATTCGGATGACGTCATTAGATTCGACGCGGACGATTCGGACAGAGTTGCCAGTGGGCTCGAATGGGCTCGAGTCATATTCATATTCTTTATTTGCATTCCACAATGTACATAAGGTGGTAAAAATAAAATTTGGTAGGGTACAATCATGGACCCTGTAGGGCACAGCAAAATATAGGAGAGAGAAAGATGGTACTTATGTTTACTTATTGCTTTAATTTATTAATAAATATTAAGTTTTTAAACTGTCATGGTCACTAACATTAAAAATAAAGTTAAGAACGGGATATATAACATGCTAAAATCTGTATAAAATGTGAATGATATTTTCAACTTGAATTCTGTATAAAATCTGTATAGGCTAATGAACCTTAACAGATATTTTATAACTTATGCAATGCAGTCTAGGTACCTATTTTATTTTGCTTCTTTTTAAAAGCATAATTAATTAATAAATCTATGATTTCAGAAATCAAATTATGAAACGTATGAGCGTGCGATATGCGTCAAGGCATTGGCACGTAACGAAACGCCATTTCTCTCGGCGCGAACGATTCTTTCGGCGCGGATAGGTGTACGGACTACTTAGAGATAATAGGTGTGCGACTGTGCGAGGCCATAAGAAACTTCGTTTTGTTCGGCTCGTTCGGCCGCGGCCGGCGCGGTCGATTAGGACAGGTGTGCGTCCACCTTAAAACTTACTCTATGGTGTTGCCATTTGCCAAGTCCAGCCTAGTCCAAATCGCCATTATTTCAGCACCAAGAATATTTCAAGTGTTTGTAGGGATTCTTTGGTCATTGGTTTGTAGTGTGACTTGTGACTTGAGCATAGAGGTTTGTCGAATGCAATCTTTATGAAGTCTGTGGCCGAATGTAAAATATAAAAAAAAAACCTTAGTATTAGGTCGCGTTAGAAGGGGAGTGTTTTTAATTTCTAGTGATTTTCAGGTCAGTATAGTTGTAATATACCACGGTTTGTAAAAATCGTGTATTATTTTTACAATACATTATGTGCGCAAAGTATTCGAAGAGTGTAACGACGATTTGGTAATAATGTACAGTGTATATTATTTATTTCTGATCGGATATTTTAGAAATAAAGTGTCGAGTACCAAAAACGTATCGCTAATTTATTGAGGTAAGGAAGTTTTTATTATCCTGGCGATGTGAATGGGAGAAATTAATCTGCATAATGTGTTTAGATAGACTAAGATATTTGGAGATATTTAATTTTTCTAATTTTACTCCCCTGTCCCCCGCGTACGTTCACCCATCGTATGTGTAACACTTTCTGAACTCCGTTTCGGTTGTCCTGAATACAAATTTAGATACCGTAGGTACATAAATGGGCTTATTTCTATTTGTTTAGGTATTGTAATACATAATACCCCTATACGTTTTATGGTGGCAGGTTTTCTGCGAGTATACATCATGTTTCTTTTTTGAATCCAATCATTGTAAAAATTAATGATTTCTACTTAAATACCTAAGGACCATAAGATGACACTCTGACCAAGAGTTGTGCTGATGACATACAAGACGCTGAAATTATTTTAATTTCATTGTAACTTTTTTGTACTGTGTGTTTTACTCCTGTATTCTAATGCATATTGCTTTCATAAATTGCATTCAAGAAATGAAGGTTCTAAGTGTGTAAACTTAACATCATAACCAAAGAGAAATGAGAAAATGTCCAGTCACAATATATTGCAGTGATACATTTGGCAAACAAAATGCTTTGAATGACTGCGGGTTGAATAAAGTTGGTAACTCAATGTTTGGATGCAGAACGCAAGTGATTTTAGTCATAAGGAACCAGAATGTAATTATGCTATTATAATTTGTAATCACTAACAGATGCTTGTGGCCATGAACAATATTAATATCTGTGTTTCATTAGTTATTCATATTATAAACTAATAAATGATTATGTGACATAAGGACTAAAAACCTATAAAAAGTAGTAGCCCACCTGTTTCGGGACAGGATCCAAGCTACTAGTGATCAGGGCCGCTGAGAGAGAAACCTCACAATATGAGCCATGTCCGGGAGTACTATCATCTTTTTTTTTTTTTTTTTTTTTTTTAAAACATTGCCCCTCACTAGGATATCTCCTGTATCGAGGGTACAGTTTACAAACATACATGTCACATGCACACACAACCAGACCCGAAACAACTATCTGTAGATCATACAAATATTTGTTCCGAACCCGCGGCACGTAGCGCAGAAAGCTAATCGCTTAGCCACTGCGCCAACCGTGTCGTCAAATCTGTATCATGCCCTGATCCAGCTGCCCAATGGAAGCCTATTATATTATTATTAGCCTACGATGTCTCATTACAGAGAAAAGGTCTCCCTGCCCTCCTTTCACAATTCCTTGCAGAAGTTTTGGAAATAGAAAATGATAATAAATGCTTCTGTCTTCTGAGGATTCATTACTCAAATTACAAAACTATTTCCAAAATATCTCTTGTTCAGTAGTTATATTATGAGTGTCCATCCATTTATTTTTATGACTGTTCCAAATGGAAACCTGCTGGTAGCTCTGTTAGATAGTTGCTTTTTGTCAGTTACAGTGGTCAGGCCAGTATTTTAGATTGCCCTCAGTCATTGTCACTACTTGAATTACCTATTTTCACAAAATGACTGACTTAAATCTGTACACATGAAATCGCCACTTATTTAAACTTTACAGGCCATAGTTAGGCTATGAGCTGTCAACCTGTGAATACACATTGTATGCGTTTACCAACCACAGTTTTGAAAAATTATTCACAATTGCTGCTGCTGTTTCTTAAGCAAGTGGTATTGGATAATAATTATAAGGTCCAACCTTTCTAGTCCTGACCCCTTTAAGGGGTTATTTTAGTTATAATTATGAACACCTTTTACTATAGGACCAACCGAGAAATCGCGAAAAAAATTCTGCCATTCCATACATTTTGTAGACAATGTTGATGTGTGTAATTTGAGAATACACTAGAATACTAGTTCAATGTAGAGGTCTTCTATGCAGGATATTTTTTTATGTAGTGCGCATAATTTGTAGATTGATTCAGTCTCTGTTCCTAAATGCAACCGCAGTATTTGGATCATAAAGTCACTTTAAAACAAAATGAAAATTCGACTTAGTATGGAGGACACACACAATTTATTAGCGCAAGCCATACAGAATCCAATTTTTATTTTGTTCTGGAGTGAATTTTAGTACTTCGGTTGCATTTGGGAACGGACACTTAATCACCCTACAAATTTTGCGTACTACATAAAAAATTATCCTGTATTCTATATTGATACATCATTGCTGAGGATAGTGACCCAAATTGTTTGTTTTATCCTGAATACGGTCTACTGACACAATCCTGTGTACATCCTGTATCCTTGGTCAAGGTTTCCCGAACAAGGTCCTTCCAACGATGCTGTTTGCGGACTAGTGGTCTCTTTCCTGGTAGTTTCCTACTGATGGAATTAAGACCGGATGTATACCTATGTAATTTATTTAATTTTTGATCAGAATTTATTTAATTTGTAATCAACATATTTTTACCTTTTATTATCTTCGAGCTGATATAATATTAATAGTTTCGAACGTATGGCACTCGTGGGTTGCAGCTGAAGACCAGCGTCAGATGGCCAGTATCACTGCCTCCTGACTTTATGCTGAGCTGCGGCCCCTTTGGCACAATAATTCAACTTATTTCATATGTTTTCTTTGTTTATCCATTTATTTTATGTTGTGTCAATAAATTCTTTTTCTTTCTTTCTTTTTATGTGATATCTTGTATCGCTTTTTCGAGGATTACAGGTGAAGTTATAGCGGTGGTAGAGTACTGTATACATATCGCTCTCAATATGACTAGGGGCTTGGCAGCAGGCCAAGTGTTACTCGTCCACTGTCCGCGCCGTTGCACATAAAATATCATATTTTTGAGAATTTCTCTATTGTTTCTATATTTGATTGAGTTCATTGAACGTTCAACTTTTCTGTAGGTGTCGTCACAAACACGTACGAGATATAATAAAGAGAATTTAAAGTCATTTCTGTTTTGTGTTGGGGTGTCTATATTCGTATTAACGGTATATATATAATGCATCGAAGCCTTTGGACGCGTCTCCCGAAATGAACGTGACCCTTAACGATCTATTTCAAATCTAATCAATTCGATTATTCTTAAAGATCTGTAGGCGTAGTCAACTTTCCACAGCATCTTTGAATATCTCCCTCTCAATCCGAGAATATGAGAGCCTAGATCAGGGGTGGCCAACCTGATTAGACCCAAGATCTACTGTTTAGTGTTTACTGAAGAAACCCTGTGCGATCTACCAATTATATACTCCTTGAAAGTTTAAATGACTATGTATATTAAACTTAAACGGTCTTATATCAAACAAGGTCTAAACCAAGTCTAAGGTAAAACTCATTTTTATCTCTGGTCTAAGCTAAACCAGGCCTACCCCTAGTTTTGCAGTGGTTTAAGTGACATTATGACTCCTTTTACCGTATGGATTTTGTCTTGCCACGATCGACCGGTCGATCGCTAATGACCGGTCAGCCATCCCTGGTGTAGATAAACATTACATATTGTTTCTTATTAGCTGTGAACGCATCTGAAAAATCTACGATTGCTTTGTTTCACGAAGGATTCAGACCCCCTGAACTATCCTGCAACTGTCAAAACGATGACCTATTGTTGAACACATTCCCTCGTATTACAAAAGATGTTTTTTAGCATGTCTAGTATAATCTAGGTTTTAAATATATCCGCCACTTTCTAACTTCATATAAAATTAATTTAAAACGTCTAAAAACCCGACTGCTTTAAATAGAACTTTAAATAAAAAATCACTTATAAAAACTGAAAAGAAAAAACAAATTCAGAAGAATTCTAAAGCGGAACATAGCGACTTTAACAGTCGGGACCCATTATTGGAAAGTAGTGAGCCGGTCTCGATTTTTAATGAGTCCCGATATAGGTACGTTTACACTCAAAAAACATAACCCTCCTTCTTGCGCAGTCCGGGGCTATCTTAACCAATCTTTTGTAAACGATAAAGTTAAAAAGATGGCTATGCTATGCTTCTATCGGTTTTATCAACGCAGTTTCAACCTTGGGCTAAATGAATGGAAATTCTATCTAATCACGGCCATCTCATCATCTCATATATCTCATCGCAGCCATATGCCCCGTATTCTCAGACTAAATTATAATGAAAATTCCTTAGCAGAAATACCCGATTACATTTGTGGTTAAGACAAGACGTCAAGGTTCGCAACCGTGTTAGCTACCACTACTCATATGACGCGTCGTACAAATTATATCATATAACTTGAGAATTATTGGATGTATCTAGTTTCGATTATTACAATTCTCCTATTACACTCGGTCTTAGTTTCTACCAGTCGTATCTGGGCACAAATTCAAAAGGTTAATACTGAATTTTACCCGCGGTTTCAGTCGTAGAATAACCAAGTAAAAATAAGAACAGCCCTACCAGGTGCGTCCCAGACCCTTCATTGATCACTAGAACGTTTCTTTTCTTTATTAGTTTGGTGAGAACCCATAATGAGCTATTTTCCGCCTGGGGGGGTGTGACGGGCTCCGACCGGCTAAACTCACCGCAGTGGTCCATTTTCGCCATCTGATGGCGGACTTAGGGAACTCTTACACACCGTGCCTAAATGGTCCCGAGAACCTACGACATTTTTTTATGAACGTAGAAAAACGTCTTGAAATCTGATTTTAGAACTATGGCTGAACCTGATAATGCGTTGTTGTTGAATTTGTTCCTATCTCCTCAAATAGTAGTGAACCAGTGAATTTGAATTCGAGGGGTGTGTAGGGATATAAGGTAACGAGCCAAATAAATTGCTAGTAGCTATTCTATGCAAACAGACACTCGAAATTCTCTTCTATTATTAGTAGAGGACTGGTATCATAACAAGAGTTCGATAATCCCGACGACCATGACTCAATGGGCAGTCATGACGTGCAATGGCTGTTCAATATCAAACATATTATGGTGTTTTCACCACTGTTAGCTATAGGCTCGGCTCAAGGGCGCGTATACATAGGTTTGGGACCGACGAAGGTCACCGTATGCCAATACCAGTTCATGTTTGTGATCGAATTATAGTGATGAAAATATTAGGTAACGGAATACTTGTTGAGTTCTTTACATGCTACTTGGTTACGTGAAAGCACGCTATATTTGAGGAAATGGAACTAGTATTTAATGCAAAGGCTTATTGCCTCTAAGCAACCAAGCGTGTTTGGAATTACAATATCTAGGCCCATTCCAAAATTCAGTTTTCTGGATCTTTTTATGAAGATTTTATAAATGGGTTATTCGGATTTAGGGATTTAGACATAGTATGGTTGTTTGCATGCCTTGGCGGGTCGTAAGCATACCTAGTACTTATAAGGCGTGTATAACGCATACCATATCTGCAGTAGAATCCGTCTCCAATTGCATATTTCCTTTCTATTGAACACTTATCCGAGTACTTTAGCATCAAGTTAATTAGGAAATTGGCGGCACACGACATACTGCCAGTATTATCTGTTTTATTGAATTATTTAATCTTTTCATCCTGAGGGACATTTTTATTTCTATACCAGCAAGCTCAGGAAGCCGACCATGGTGCCACGCCTGTTAGGGCAATTCTCGGGGGGAGGAAACCAAAGAGGTCCCGGATAATCATTCCACCAGCCAATACGCGAATCTTGACAGACCTCACAACTGAAGAAATATAGAAAACAAGACTTACTAAAATTGTTGCATCAAGTTTAGTTGTCGGACTAGAGATTATATTATTTTGCGGTCATTAATTACGTGAGCGCAAAATGCGGGGGAGGAGTTCGGCAAAATATTATTGTTTGCTATACTTCCTTGAGACTCCCATCTTTATGAACGGTAAAAATTACTAGGTAGCTCGAAGTTTAGTCTATCACGATTGTACCCGCATCCAACCAGCGTGGTGGACTAAAGCCTAACCCTTCTCATTCCTAGAAGAGGGCCGTGCCCAGCAGTGGGGCATTAAATGCCGGATTGATGATTGATTATAAAGTACTGGTGGTAACCCTAGATGTCCCGTACAACCTGGCAACGTTGACCACTTCAGTCATATTAATTCTCGGAACGTGTTTGCTTGTTAATTCAAGCTCGTTTACGCATTGCCTTTATTATCTGCATATGGCACAGTTACCGTCCTTCCTCATAATAGCGCAATGATATAACGCAGTCTTTGTTTGTTTTATAAAGGACCGTGTGAATATTATCTTGGCATTAATAAAAGCCCTTGTTTTTTATCTATTAAATTGTTGTTCTTTGTGTTGCTTTGTGGGGCTTTGTGTTTACAATGTCGCTTATTAAAGAGTTCTAATATAAGATTATAAGGTTTTAAATGAACTGGGTTTTGCATTTGGGTTACTCTTATATAAAATATCAAATTCACAATCGAATGCGGATGCCATCTATTTACAGCCAACCTTTATTTTAAAAGATGTTGACCATAAAAGCACCATAATAGTTTTCTACTTATCTTTATTTTTAACCGACTTCAAAAAAAAGGAGGAGGTTCTCAATTAGACGCGTATGTTTTTTTTTTTCTTTTTTTTTCTGTTTTTTTATGTTTGTTACCTCATAACTCCCGACAGCGTGAACCGATTTTGATGATTCTTTTTTTATTTGAAAGCTGGTGCTTCCCGAATGGTCCCATTTTAATTTGGTCCAGTTCTGACAGTGGGATTCATGAGAAAACCATATAAGTCTTAAATTTACATTAAGTATGTGCGCGAGAAATGGTCGAATAACTCAATATCACGCCAACCGATTTCGATGATTCTTTTTTTGTTTGAAAGGGTATAATTCCGAAGTGTTCCCATTTAAATTTAGTGAGGATCTGATGAAGATCTTCGAAGATAGACAATGGAACTCTTGAATGAATAACAGCACATCACTCGCGATTGCTGCAATCTCATGCTTATGTCACTCAAAATTGAAAAATAAAATAAACTTAAAAAAAAAGTAAAAACCGACTTCAAAAAACTAAAAAGTATAAAATAATTTTCTTAAAAAACTTAACAGCTTCTGAAGTCGGGGCCTATAATTCTTCAATGTACCTACTCGTAGCTTGGCAGTGGCCCCGACTTCAGAAGCTGTTAAGTTTTTTAAGAAAATTATTTTATACTTTTTAGTTTTTTGAAGTCGGTTTTTACTTTTTTTTTTAAGTTTATTATGTTCAACCTTTGTAAATATACGAGAAGTTATTTTACGGGGTGACATAGTCATTGAGTGACCTTAAAAAAAAATATTAAAAAAAAAAATACTTATCATGCCAGAAATGCGTGGTAATATCAGGGTAATGTGAAATACCTTAATGTACCGTACTCCAGTATTGTGATACGTATCAGGAATATTAATTCCTTGTTTCTCAAAGAAAGTTATCGGAAGTCATTTGAAATGCCCCATGTATGGCATGCCTTACTTCCTTGACCCCTGAATTTGAGAAGATTTTTGTTTATAATTAACTTACTTTAAGCAGGGGACAAAGTTGATTAATCCATTAATTCTATTAAAAGATTTTATCTAGTAAGAATAGACACTTTTAGTGCAGATTTTGAATGCCCGGCAGTTTAATCTTCCTTGTTTTTAACTCCCGACAAAGAAGAGGGATGGTATATATTTGTAGTGTCTGTGACAGCTTAAAATTGATGGACCGATTTCAATGCCTTTTTTAAAATCGAAAGCTAATCGGGTATCATCTTAGCAATGTTTCATGAAAAATTTGTTCAACCATTCAAAAGTTACAGCTCTTTTTCTAGATAGAGTCGGGGGTTTTTGACGATTAGGTTATTGTTATAGAAATTCATCTCAAGCTTGCGCTTTGTTCAAATCGACCTACAAATACAATGTATTAGGCTTATCAGCATTTTATTGAAGCCACACGTGGCAAGGTGACCTACTCTCATATTGTCATATATGATAATATCGTTCGAAACATATCGCTGTACTACATAAGATTAAGCAATAAGTCGCCAGCTGATCATTCGTGAGCAACATAACTAATTTCTTTTAATTAAAGCTTAACTCGCTTTGACAATTACGTAACCTAACGCAGTAACAATGATGACAGTAATGGCTTATTCGGGTCGCTTTAATGACCAGAGACGCCCTACTAGTCGGCGCGGACGCGGCGCTCTGACTGCTCTGAGTCCAATTAGGTACCGGATCGGAATTCGGAAACAGCTTTTATATGACCGGTAGATGCGTGTTATTTCGTCGTCGGCCCCCGCAACCATTAGATTTTCTATTGTCTACTTTAGTAAGTAAGTAAAACTTTATTTGTGATACATAGGTACAATATCTGCCAATTACCTTATTCTATCTTTTCCTTATCTTATTATCTTTGCATTACTTGACGAGTTAAATGTTGTTATTAGAATTGTTTCAGCTCAAAATATGGGGCGTTAAAATTTGTTGCATTTTAGCTTTAAATACCACAATCCTGCAAAGAAAACATCGAGTTACCAGTAACTGTTTAATATTTGCTTGTCTAATCGCTTTTGTAGGCAGTTTCGCGACATTGTATAATTAATGTGCACGTTCCCAGCTCATAACAGTATCGTTCTAAAATGTTGATATAGTATAGAAAAGCACAGAGCGTATGCGCGCGGGTTTGCTAAAAACAAGCAACTTGTTTATACCTATTTTAGGCGTTTCCTAAAATTGAGGCAAATCATTGTTTACCTGCAGAGAGTATAATTTATTAAGGTTGCGTCACCATAATTTTACAGACGTGGTTATTAATCCATTCTATACCAATTTCATGTCAAATAGAGTTGAGTCCGATATCACATGTATATTTTATCGATATTTTAAAATCATTTCGTCATGCAGTGACAGCGACAAAATCATCAATGACTAAAATCATCACTCGATATTCGATAATAACCATGACTGAATGAACGTGAAATTCGGCTTCAGTTTACAATGACAAGATGACAACAGCATTGCGTCAATGCGGTGACAGTTGACAGTTAGAGAAAAATCATGGATGATTATGTCAATTTTTACGTCATCGATATTTTATTGTTATTGTCATGTAATCATTGATATAAAATAAAAACGAAATGCGTGCTGGGACACGTAGTAGAAGTGAAACTTCAACGGATATATCGTCTACCCCCTCCACGCGGCCGTAACGCTCTTTTTCGTAACGGAAAAATCCTAATACCCCCCATCTATTTAGAAGTTTCACTTCAAAAATCACCTGGCCGATCTCTAATGTCAAATAACCGGTGCTTTTAAGGTTGTATTTTACGACGATTTATTACTTTTGAGGGGGTGAAGTATCAGCCTAAGCCCCACCCACTAGGGGAGCTCCGTTCTCGCAATTACGCAATTGACGTATCAGACTGTGTGACACACGTGTCACAGAATAGCAATATTAATTAGCAACATGCAGTATGACACCAGCAAATACTTGAAAAATATAAATCCACAATATCGTATACCCAGTGTCCTATATTACGCTAGAAAATCTGTTCCTCCGTTTTGTATTTGTAGATTTTATACCTATTTAACTATCTACTTATAAACTATCAGTCATACCTATTGTGTATGAGTTTATGCAAGTGCACATAATTGTCTCGACCAACATTGGGCATTTTCACACTAAGCCAATAATGCCGTAACGAAACCGATATATCGGCATGACAAACCTGATGACACTGCCAATGTGTGTGTAATGTTAGAAGAATAAGCCAACTCAAATCCATGCCTTGAGATAATAACCTACTCTCACCCACACCTGTAGGAGTCGTCCGTTTCCGTAGTCATACCTACTTAAGTATGTTCACAGGGTTGCTTTTTTACCAAAAAAGAAATTGCATATTCATAGATCAAAACCATATTCCTAGTTCAGATTCCTCGCTATGTATGCAGATGAAGAGCTTCAAAATTGAAAGAAAGAAAGAAAAAACATTTAAATCGGACTCGCACACGAAATTACATAAACACACAAAAATTCAAATAATGATAACAATAACCTAACCGTCTAAAACCCTCGACTCTAACTAGAAAAAGAGGTGTAACTTTTGAACAGCTGAACAGATTTTAAGAACCATCCCGATTAAACTAGCTTTCAATTAAAAAAAACTGCATTGAAATCGGTCCATCCGCTTTGAAGCTTCGATGCCACAGACAGACACACAGATTCACAGACACATAGATACACAGATACACATTATAAACTTATATCACCCCTCTATTTTGTCGGGGGTTAAAAAAGTCCTGCAAGAGGCCAAAGAAAGTCCCTATCTCAGCATATCCTGACAGTTAATCCTGACAGATAAAATAAATACCGCAGCGCTGGTTTTCGGATAGGACCGTGGTGATGCCACGGACAACCACGATAACTAAAAATAAATATAATTTTTAAAAACGTTTTCTTTCCTTCTTTACATACTATCTATCTATCTCTCTCTAACTTCTAAATTTTATTAACTACGGACATGTATCATTCAAATTCGAAGAATTTACAACAAAAAACCACATAGTAAAAGTTATGAAATTTGGTTCTTGTTCAGAAATAGTACGCATTTCTTTTTTTTGTGGCTAGTTTTCCTAGATTATTATACCATTTTGGAATCTTGGATAGTTGCGTAAATTTTTTAAAAAACTTGCCATGGTAGTGTCTGTACTTTTTTTTTACACCACGATGAGTGAAAGTGGACCAAAAGTAAAAATCTTTCAAAATTTTAGGGTGAAAAATAATTTTGATTGATTTTTGTGTCAAATCTACAGGCATTCTGGGATTTTTAACGATTGTGGTGGATAGCAGTGCTACTTAGGTTGCCGGTACAAAAAGAAATTCAGAAATATCTGAAACATTGTGGTCATGGTAATTAAAAATATCTTAAGGGGTGTAAATTTTTGAAGGATTTCAAATTTTTTATGTAACTTCTTAAAAATTGAGATTTATTTAAATTTTCTTTTTGTTCTCGAGTAGTCATGAGCTGGTCAACCCTCTGGTGCCCGCTTATCATTGAATTTTGGGACATGGTGTATATAAAACTTCATACTCTTTGTTCTCAACACTACAAATTGTCGTACTGATTTTTCTATACTACATCCTATAAAATGAATTCTTGACTGAGATGTCAAGAAATTATTTTAGCATATTGATTTTTATAAACGAAATACTTAGATTTTCTGAATAAAAGGCAAGTAACTTATACTTCCTGTTGCTTTTTAATAATTTTTTTAATGATTTTACTGTCATTCTTTCTTTTGGTTTTGAATAAAGTGTAAGCGCAGGAAAGTAAAAAAAATTGCACAGGTCCGACCTCGATGCGCGCTGAAACGCGACTGATTGATGGCAGAGATGACAGAAATCACGAATTTTGTGGTTTTTATCAAATTGTGACCAATATACGTAATATTATAAAAAAATAACAACCGATTTTGGTTGGTATATTTGCGACCAATATTGTGATGTAAAAATTATTTGAAATAATATCATGTTTTAGAAATAATCTTGTAAACACTTTTTTAAAAGGGGTAACTTTGCGAATTTTTTTTATCGAGCCAACTTCATCCAATCATGTATCGGACAACCGTGCAGAGATTGTCACATCTTCAAGTTTGATATATATTTTTTTCAGGACAAAGAAATAAGAATTTCTATTCCAAAAATTGTAAATACAAATCGGTTTTTGCGGCATTCCTGTAAAATACCCCCTTAAGCAGCTAGTGTAAGCGTGAAACTAAATAAAATAACTAGTCATGTTAATTTCAGTTGGGACTCTGGGGTCGTTTTAATACGGTTTTATTAGAAGCGCTTTGAGGCAGAGGAAATCATCCAATAACAACAACATAGGTACAATTGGGTTTGCTGTGAAGTAGACAGAAACGATTTCTTGGGCAACGGCCAAGAATATGGAAATAAAAAAAGTGTTAGTAATTGATTCCAGTAATTCGATTGAATTTATGATATTTAAAGAGTTTAAGAGCGGACGCGTTGCTATATTTTTGCGCGAGTGATGCCCCTTGTGCTGCAAGCGTCCATAGCTTACGGTAACCGCTTACCACCAGGCGGGCCGAATTGCTTGCCACCTAAATGGCATAGAAAAGATAGTCATCAAACAAACGTAATATTGCTATTAAAATATATATTTAAAATACCAATAGTAAATAATCAGCTGATACGTTAGGGTCGAGTGGGTATTGAAGTTTTGTATGGGACAGCTGTTAATTTTTTCGCGATTACGAAGTCGGTCCCGTAGAGAAAGTTGTTCAGTTTGATGGTCTGATCCATACCCTTAAATATGACCATGCATTTCTGATACAAGTAGATCACACCGTGTGGTACAGCCCCAAGGTACAACAATCTGCTGGCTTGCTAGCTTAGCCGTAGTCAGGATAAAAATAAACACGGTACATAAATATTAAAGCTATTATTAAAGGCCTTTTCGCAATAAGATAAACCACGTCGGATCTCAAATGATGTCGGTGTGAGAAGTGCGTGAATCATTTCACGCGTTTTCGTATGCGCTACATCTATTTTAAGAGAGTGAAATGCGGACATATTTATATCTATCACAATAATATATTGTGTCTAACGTTTTCATAATATTAGTTTTCGCGAAGTCACTCTGTTGTTTACGTTGGTCATCTTACAAGATTGTTAATACTAATGTTGCCAGTCAGTTCTAGTGAAAACTGAAAAGTCACCTCCATGTGCCTGAAAAGTAACATTTCTTAGAGAAAAGTAACATGTATTTTTTTTTTGTGATTATAAATTGCTGTTTAACTATTTCGAAGTAAATAAATTATGCATTTTTTTATTTTTTGTTAAAAACGTTTGTGTAAAAGTCCAGCTTTTAGCTTAGGCCAAAAGTAACGCAAAATATTATAAAAGTTACATTCTGGGAACGCTGGTTAATACACAGTTAAACGTGTTAAATGCTATAGTTTTGGCTTTATTCTTGATCTGTAGCGTTTGCGCAAACGAATGTTTATTACTTACTCTAGCACCTAAAAACATGGAACATGCCATTAAAGTAGCTATTGAAGTTCTGGTCGAATATAATTCTAATTTGAGATCTACTTAAACGAAACGAAGTAAAATATGGATATCGCAAGATAGGCAGTAGTATCTTCATAATTCACATGCGCTTATAAATAGCAACATAGCGCGACCCATTTGCCAGCGATGGAAGATAAGGATAAAGACCTATGCCCATGTTCGGCAGTAGAAATCTACGGACTGGGGGGTTATCGAGCTCCTATAGCAGGGCTGAAATTGAGCTGCCCAGACATTTCCAGTATGAGCTGACCTCACACTGTATAGGCTTTTCGTACAGTGAAAGGTCAGCTTATTCTGGAAATTTCTGGGCAGTTTAATTTCTGCCCTGCTATATGAGCTCGTAGTAAAGTAAGCTCCCTGTTCTGTCATATCCATGACTGAAGATAATGGTCGGAGGAAGAAGGTTTTACATACTTTCTTCGCTTTGTTTGAATGTCACTTCGGATATAAATAAACGAAAGACCCCACACGAGTCTTATAGTAGTATTAATAAATCATTATCACTACATAGTAGTATAAAATAAAGGCTCCCGCCGCGCCACGTCAGTCAGTTCGTTCGCTAAATAAAATAACTAAATACTTCTTAACTATACAACGGATTTTGATACGAGGTGCATTCAATAAGTACCTAGCCTCATCGCCAGAGGGCGCTGTAGTTTCAAAAGAGTTTTACCACAGTGTAGCACATTCTTTTTAAATTCTTTTTTCAAATTTTCATTCCAATCCCTTCATTTGTTTTAATTTGACAACTTATGGAAGCCAACGTGTCGATCGGTTTTACAAAAATGGAAAAAGAGCAATATCGTTCGGTGATTCGATTCCTATTTTTGGAAGGGAAAACGCGCATCGAAATCAAAGAGCGCTTGGATGCTGTGTACGGTGACTCTTCTCCATCGATGGCCACCGTCAAGAATTGGTTCAACGAGTTTGCACGTGGCCGTACGTCGGTTTTTGATGAACCACGTCCAGGTGCACCGAAAACAGCTGCTACGGAGGAAAACATTAAAAAAATCCATGATCTCGTATTGGCAGATCGCCGATTGAAGGTTCGGGAGCTAGCTGAGACTGTAGGCATTTCAGAAGGAACAGTGCATCATATTCTTCACGAGGAACTCGGCCTGAGAAAGCTGTCGGCGCGATGGGTGCCGCGTTTACTCACACCAGAAAACAAGCGCAACCGTGAGACCACATCGGAGACGTGTTTGGCGCTGTTTAAGCGGAATCCAGCGGAGTTTTTGCGTCGTTTTGTGACCGTCGATGAAACCTGGATCCACTGGTACACACCAGAGACCAAGGAGCAATCAAAACAATGGATCCAGACCGGGGAACGTGCTCCAAAGAAGGCGAAAACTGTAAAATCGGCCGGAAAAGTTATGGCCACCGTTTTCTGGGATTCACAAGGTGTGATCTACATCGATTACCTCGAGAAGGGTAAAACAATTACAGGGCTTTACTATGCCGATTTATTGGGCCGATTCGACGCCGAATTAAAGAAAAAACGACCCCATCTGGCGAAGAAAAAAGTGCTGTTTCACCACGACAACGCACCGGTTCACACGTCTGCCGTTGCCATGGCCAAATTGGTCGAATTACGCTACGAATTGCTGCCCCATCCACCGTATTCTCCAGATTTGGCCCCTTGTGACTTCTTTCTGTTTCCTAATCTGAAAAAATCACTCGCCGGGAATAGATATGGATCGAATGAGGAGGTCATCGCCGCCACGGAGGCCTATTTTGCAGTTTGACAAAAACTATTTTTCGGACGGATTAAAAAAGTTGGAGCATCGCTGGGCTAAGTGTATCGAACTAAAAGGAGACTATGTTGAAAAATAAATTCCCACTTTTCCAAAATTTTCGTTTACTTTTTGTAGGCTAAGTTTTTATTGAATGACCCTCGTAAGGTTAAGATTTAAGGATGTTCGAGAAATTGCACCCGTGTGAAACCGGGGGCGGTTCGATAGTTATTATTATATTAATCTGTACATTATTCGATCCATATTTCATATCAATCGGATAAGACTGTTTGGCAGTTTTAATTGCTAGAAGACTTTTCGGATTCGGCAATTTGTCGAAGCTTAAATTGTGAAAATTTGACCATAAAATCCAAGCAACCGTCTAAACTCAACGCGCCACGTATTTCCGCGCTAATCCACTCGCTGTAAAATTGAAACGTGTTAATAATAACCTGAAGAACATTACCCACCTTTACGGTGCGCGGTCGGGTAAAAAGTAACCATTAATCGCACTTTCTCTTGTAATGAATATGACGTAACACTGTTGCTGGGGGAATTTCATAATTGTTTTTTGTGCTTATCGTTATATTCGTTATCATTTACCTACATTAGCGACACGCTAGATGACCGCTGTGCTCTGTGCAACTAAGTCTCAGTTTTCCGTGTGTGACGTACAAGGCGGGTTAGTTCTTAACCCGCGACAAAAGATAGTGGTGTTATAAGTTTGTAGTGTGTATGTGTGTATCTGTGTCTGTGGCTCCGAAACAGGTAGACCGATTTCAATGCAGTTATTTTTAATTGAAAGCTAGTTTAATCTGATATCGTCTAAGCTATATTTCATGAAAATCTGTTTAGCCGTTCAAAAGTTACAGCTGTTGTTCTAGTTGGAGTCGAGTGTTTTTGACAGTTGGCTTAGTTGTTCGTGCTTTCGTAGTTTCTATTGTCTAGGAAATGTCGCAGTTTAGTAATGAACTAATATGTTTAACAACCAACTAACTCTCGGCGAGGCAGTACCGAGTAACTCTCTTGTTATTAACTCTGAAGGACATGCAGACAGGCAGAAGCTTCCCGTGTACCTAAATTAAAACATTTCTTTCCCTTTGTTCTATCTGGCGTGGATAGTTCCGGCGTGTGTGTGTGTGTCAGTTATATTTGCCGGCTCAACAGTGTCCATATTGACATTTGCTGCAATTCTATGTAAAATTGATGTAGTATTTTATCATATTTTGGTTGTTTACGGTGTTTCAAAGATTTATAAGCTTTTTCAACACAGTAGCCACTGAGATAGCAGTCCTGTGTCGTTAGTAAAATACGAGATGAGATTTTTACTAGGGATCTCTATTGCAGCTATGCTAAAGAGATGGAAGACTTGTTTTTAAAAATCCATCTAGATTTTCCAAAGGCACTACAATTAAAAAAAATGGATTGCAATTTAAATTAAATGCAATTTAAAAAAATATGATTTTTCGTTCGATGTCGAAAAAACTATTAATTTATACTTTTTAGCTACTACTTAGAAGTTTTTTAAATTTTGGGTATCATTTGTAATGTGACAAACAGTAAATACAAATGCGTTGAAGTTCTGTGAATCTGGCATATTTTATTGAAGTACCATAATTATGATGCTACCTAAACATTCGGGCCGCATCCATTTTTGAGGTAAACAGTTTCTAAGTAACTCAGTCATAGTGAAAGCTTGGCTAAGATTCATAATGATATACGACTGGCTTGTAAATACTATTGATCCACGCCCAACACGATACATTTGAATTAATTATAAACGTGTGAAATTCCTTACGACGTTCTTGATCAATTTACAATGTAAGCAGTATGTACTCTATATACTTATTTAATAGATGATACAATTTTTCGAACTTTCTTTATAACTTTAAACCCGGAAAGACCCATCGTCCTTCACGGTTATTAAAAAACCGTCCAAGTGCGAGTCGGACTCGCGCACGAAGGGTTCCGTAACATTATCTATAAAAACGGCAAAAAAACATGTTTGTTGTATGAGAGCCCCCTTAAATATTTATTTTATTCTGTGTTTTAGTATTTGTTGTCATAGCGGCAACAGAATTACCATCTGTGAAAAAATAAAAAAATAAATAATATCGTCATTGAAAAAAAAATCACTTTTAGCGCAATTCCGACCGCAGTGTGTTATGGCCCTTAGAGCGTAGATTACTGTTGCTACAGCTGTTGTCCTTGTTTCTTCGCCGCAAAAGATCATACTACCCTCTAATCCCCGAAAGAAGAGGCAGAAGTAAATAGCAGTAATTTCCTCCTAGAAATCTTTTGTTACCCTTCCGGCCTGAAAATCAAACTGCACCTTGGACCAGGAGCTTGCGAGTATTGGACCAATGTTATGTATCACTCCTACATCATAGTAATTTGCCTTCCTCGTTCTCAGTCCACCTGGTATGAGTCGTGCCTCCATAAATAGTCACTCAGTTCCAGTGGGCGAGGTATAAAGATGTTGACTCAGAGGACCATCCGGTCTACGTAAGATGCAATGCGTGTGTGTACAAAGATATGTTGTGCTATGATTTTTATTTTACGGCTTATTATTTGTATAGAGTGGAAGGTGACCGTTGAAATCAGCGCTGGGCTCCCCGCGCCCAGCAAATGCTGAGCTGGCTACCCTTTCGACATGGGCATGCTTGACGACACTAATCAATAGGATGACTATTTTACTTTTTTTTTTTTTACTTTGTTCTTTGTGTCTTTTTTATTTTTTTACTGTTTAAAGGTTTAAGTTAATTTTTATTTTATTTCTCTCTCGTGTGTTGTCAATGTCCGTGCTGAATATTTTCTTTCTTTCTTTCTTTTCTTTCTGATCTACTACAATGGACATTAGGTTCACGCTCAAGTGTAAAAAGTCAAAAGCCAAGTGTGTGTGCTCCTAGCTAAAAGAGTTCCAATATGAAAAAAAAAACCAATCGCGCGCCAATCTGTTTTGTCAGAATACACGTCAAAAATACTATAATACTGTATTGTGAAAATGAATGGGCTGAATACTGTTGCATCTAAAAGTGGTTCATAATAATGAGTACGATACCCTTCTTCAATGTAATGCTCGTTCAACCACTCACCCTGTATTGATGTCAATATAAAGCCGGTCTGATCACGGGATATCTCCCACCCATCGCGGGTATATCTTCTTCAACCCGAGACTTCTTGTGTTACGATAAAATTTCGCGCGTTAGCAGCTCGCCACCAATTTGGTGACGTTCTTTGACCAATTTGCAATTTCAACGCGCTTCTAATTTGATTGTTTGGTTCCTGTTCACAGAGCGGAACCGAGTGCCGACAAAGCTCTTTCTAAATAGATGCTCTACCCGATGTGCGTGGGTGTTGTTAAAGTGGATTAAGGGATTATGCCAAGAGTTGGCAGTTGCATCCGTTGATAGTGATGGACAGGGAACGAACTTTGGTGAATTGCATTTAACGGCTAGTTTGATGATGTGTACTAGAGTTGAGTCCGATATCATGTCACATGTATAAATCACCGATATTTTGAAATCATTTTGTCATGCAGTGCCAACGACGAAATCATTAATGCCTAAAATCATCAGTCGATAGTGGACATGTGTCAAGACAATGACAAGATGACAACATGCAATGTGTGAATGCGGTGACAGTTCGTGGATGATTTTGTCATTTTTCATAATCATTGATATCGAAAATCGAAAAGTCATCACACAGCCTATTTCCAATGTGTATGCGGCTTAACCTATCAACATTGTCAGACAATTTGATGGAAAGAAAAGAAAAGAAAGAACATACATTTATTCAGCATGGACACATTGACAGCACAAGAGAGAGAAGATTAAAGATAAAAAATAACACTACGAATATGTTTATAATATAGGCTGAAAGGGTAGCTAGCTCAGCATTTGCTCATGACGCGAAGAGCCCAACGCTGATTTTCAGCAGCAGCAGTTGTATAATCTTTTTTTTTTTTTTTTTTTTTTTTTTTTGTATAATGTTTTATGGTATTTATTGTGAATGCATTATTATTGTGATATTATTCTACAAGTGCAATGCGAGAATCCGTCGCACTCGAATGACGACGACGAGCTCGGGATGATAAGTCGATGATACATTTTCTTGTTATTTTTTAAATTAATTGATACATTGAGTGACAAAGACAAGTGTTCATCTCGATTTAATCACTCGATTGTTATGGAGATGTATCGAGCGTGTTTTCTGTGATTTATGCTAATAGGTTTATTACTACGTAAACGAAAGTACATTGTGATAGGCATTCGCATAAAAATGGTTTATTTCCTTTCAGTAACAATCTACAAAGAACTTGCTTATACAAAGAACTTAGATCTGAAGTTACAAAGATACAAAATTTCAATATATTCTTTGTTGGATGTCATTATGGCGTCCCTCTGGTGCATTTCATAATAAAGAATACACTTTCTTCATCGGTACTTTCTACCAGTACCTACTTTCTTAAAATTTACACTCTGTAATAATTATGTGTACATGTTAATTGGACTCAAAAAACTCTAATTAGTAGTTTTTGAACGCAAATAGCATATTGCGCCTTACACAGAACATTTTAGACTAAAATAGACGTATTGTCTTTGCAATAAAGTTTATTTTAAGATGGGCCGTTGTCGTCGAATAATCCTAGTGTAACGGTCGGCGCACATTATGCGGTTAATTACTGCACAGGCAGTGCGTTTTGCATAATTATATTAAGGCGAGGTAGATCTCACGTTTGGTACATCTAAGTACCATCCGAGTCCCTCAGGTGTACAGTTACGATACGTTGCGATTATACATTTCTCAAACAAAATGCTTTGAACGTTTACGGTCCGCTTAGATTTAGTAACTCTGCGTTTGGACGCCGGGCGCAAACGATTTTAGCCTTAAGGATGGTCAACCGGAAATATTTCCGATTGTACTTACTGAATTGTGATAAAAATAATTGCTTCATCAAGTAATGCCCCAAAATATTGCGCCAGCCTGTATAATATTTTCCTATCAGTTTTTTTTTTCTACTGGTCGCGGGACTTATCTCATTACCGTGACCCCGGAACGTAAAGGGCTATTGAAGGAACACCGTGGATTTTAGTCAGTACAAGTCTGACAGTCCCTCCCGCCCTGCCCGGGGTGGGAGGACTCATTTGATGATTTTACCACGATAAAAAAAAAAAAAAAAAAAAAACAGTTTTTCTACTAAATAAAATTCCAAAAATCGTATCTAGTTGCGTTTCTAACCATCCTCGCCTTAATTAAACGATTCAATTACTCTAACCTCGCAATACGATTTTTTTTAACTTACGTAATCTTATACTCATTCATACTTTTACCTTTTACTAAAGAGATAAGTAGGTTTTAAGGCATCTGAAACAATTGGCCTGGTATGACAAGAATACGATTGAATTGACCTGACCCTGCACCACTTCACTTGTTCAGCACTTCCCGGAGGAAGGAAGAAAGCAGGATCTTTTCCGCCCTTTTTACCCGACTGCGCCAAAAGGAGGGAGTGTCAGTATCTATTTAAAAATAGGTACATGTTGCAATAACATGTTAGACTTAATAGTTCTCAATGTCAAAAAAGTCTTGTAAGAAATATTATTGTTCATTCAATTTACATACGATGATTTCATGACTAATATACATAGATAAGTCAGGTGCAGGTACCAATTTATGTGTCGCATATGAGTCATCAAATGATGTCTTCAAAGTAAATAGGTAGTGACTTTATGGAACATAGCTTTTCTACCGCCAAAAATGCATTCGCATCTGTTCGCATCGCGCTAGTCGAAAATCTTTGCATAAACCTTGCGCCCAAACTCGCCCATTTCAAGTAAAAAAAGACTGCCAATTGTCCGGAAAATGTAGTGAAAATAAAATGAACATCAATCGCAAGTCCAGAAGTGTCTCTCCTAAGACTTGCAAACGAGTTCGCTGCACTGTCTTGCAGAAAATCGTTAGTGTGCGCATCATCTTACAGTGTGTTGACTCACAAAGGGCCGAGGCTTAGATGTATTACTTCAATTACAGTATCCTGACTGCGTTCGTGATGTCGATGACATCAGTTTAATCGGGTCAGCGCGATACTGTGTCCTTTGTTGCCATAAACTGACTTAATACAAGGGAAGCTTTGGCTGAAGGCCATGACATCCTGGTCTCGATCCTTAGGTGTGTGTATCAGCAAGGAGATATTCCTTGCTAGCACCTCCTATTATAATTTTGTGAATGATAGTGCGCCCTATGCGATGCCATCCATGCTGCAGGGAACATAGCAAACTGGCGATGTGTAGGTAGTCTAAAAGATGATGTTACACAGAGGACGAAAATATCGATGACGGAAACAATGACAAAATCATCTATGATTTGTCTCTAACTGTCACCGCATTCATGCATTGCATGTTCTCATCTTGTCATGGTCATGCATGTCACATCCGAAGTTCGCGTTCATTCAGTCAGGGTCATTATCGAGTCTTGATTTCAGATACTGATGATTTTGTCGTTGTCACTGCATGACGAAATGATTTTACAATATCGATGATTTATACGTGTGACATGATCACGACCCTCAACAATGAGGAAAATGACCCATGGAGGGAGAGCACCTTTATCCTCTCAATCACAGACCTAAGGGTGATTTTATGTGTAAAATCTTTTTATCAACATGTCGTGTAATGTGCATATCATCTGTGTTTTTGGCTCGTAATGTTCTAGTATCATAAATAGACAAGGTGATTTTCTTGTCTCAGTGGCTTGGGTTCACTGAATTTATACGTAGAGTCGACTTTATACGGCTAGATTTAGATTCTAGATGCTACGTACATGCTTTTGAGTTTGCAGGTATTATTAGATTTAGAATGTTGGGAATTTCGCTGTGTTTTTGGTTCATTACGTTGTATGCAATTAGAATAACTTTGAACTAAGCTAGTATAGATAGCCTAGCGGTTTAACGCTTGCCTTCCATGCAGGATGGTCTGAGTTCGAACCCAGCCTGCTCTGAGTTTTCGAATTCATGTGCGAATCCCAATTTGATTACAGTGGTGAAAGAAAACATCGTGAAGAGACTTGCACATCTGAGAGAGCCTCATACAGTTCTTGATGGTGTGTGTAGTCTACCAACCCGCATCAGGCGAGCGTGGTGGACTAAGGCCTATCCCTTCTCATTCCGAAAGAGGCTCGTGCCCAGCAGAATTATTATTTATTAATAATGTGAACTCTGTTTCTCTTATGACATGGCGGTTCGGCGTTATAGTTGATACTTAAAGCCGTTATGTACACATTATACTACAGATTACCGGTGTTATGGTGTTTTTCACCATGGCTACTGATATCTAAAACCCTTAATCTTCTCACTTATTACTAGATTAACCGGATGATAGGAACTGTATTAAATAAACGTGCCTACAGCACGGACTGATCTGTCTTCAGAATAAACTAGTTTTTAGTTATTTTCAGTCAAGATGTAAAGGAGAAACCATACGCTTACGGCATGAAAAAAATTACCGTTAAATATGTTTTTAAATCATTACAAATATTTACTTACGTACAATGGTTTCACCATTTAATTAATAAGCATAAGGGACGTATACACTGTACGTGTTATATTATAACTTCTATTTTAAAATTAACACCAACTAAGCTCTGGATTTTGGGTAAAGAAATAGCCAATATTATAATTGAGAAGCATAAGAGTCATTTTCAATATCTCTCGAGCAGTTTATGAGATTGTCTCCAACGAGCGTTCTGTGTAGTACATAATATGAGCACAGATATACAAGCACGGGTCGTTGATATGTTAATGAACCCAGTACATTACCGATGCACTTTGCACTATTATGAGCATGTAACAAGCTTATAACTAATTATAAAGATAACTAATTATAGACCACGCGTCTAGCAAGAGTATAACTCGTATTACTCATGATACCATAAATATCTACTAATATAAGTGCATCTAGCATAACGTTATAATTGCCAATATGACCCCGAAATGACGCCCTAAGAATGCTGATGACGGCTATACCTGTCATCACTAAATACGTAATACTTACGGCCTGGAATAAAAAAAACTATTTACGGTTTCCTCACATCGAACACGGAAGTATATTTTGATAGCGGGGACCGAAACCGGTATATGACCAATACCTGTATTTCTCGGTTTTATTATTTTTACCGGTATTTTTAAAGATAACCTTTATTTTTAAGGTGGGTCCATCAAATTTAATACTTTATATCGGTTACATAAATAAAAATTACCTCTATCTGACACGTGCCGTCGGTATAAAGTCAAAGGGCGGCGCCATAAATTCAAAGGGCGGGCAGCGCCTGTGTGTGTAGGTATGTGTATATCGCCGGTAATTTTTAGGTTACCGGTATTTAAATGGTTACCTTTTAGAGGTAACATTTCTATTTATCTTGGTTACCTAGCTAGACGGTAACCGTATTCTTAGAAGTAACCATAATTCTTCGATACCTGTTCCCTAATTTATAGCGGTTTTCGGTCCCCGTTTGATAGAAATAAAATCCAATCAAACAATCAACTTGGCCCATCGTAATTTACTGCTGGGTCCATAGAGTATTAATACCCTAACGCGGGGTGGGTCTCTCCCAAGAACACCGCAAAAATTGGTCCTCCACCTTCCGCGTCCATCCAATCGAACCCTGCTAGGTAATTGGCAATATTAGAATACACGTTCGTAATCGATTCAATTTCAGTTCAATCATTTACATTGCGCAGTATGCTTTAAAAATCACTCAACTCTACAATTGGAACACCGCAATGAACATTCTTGAACTGTCAGAATCGAAGCTATTCTGATTACGAGTGTGTTTTGCAATTAGGGGGCAGAACTTGAGATCGGTATTACTTGCTACCTACCTACCACTAATTCGATGTAGTAGTGTAGGTGTATCTTATCTACTCATTGGATAAGTAGCCGGATTGCGTGGGCGCATCCACGTACGAAATGTGCGTCAGATTACGGTAGCGTGCGTTTTCAATTATAGGCATCTATCGTATCTAGTACATAATAAAGAGATGAGACATTTAGAAATTATTAAAAATATTAAGTATAGTCTGCGCGGGAACTTCGAGGAATCGGCGCTTGAGGAAACGAGCACTTTGCGCTGCGCCCGACTGACCGTCGCTCATACCGCGCACTCTCCCAGTACCAGTGTCTCGGGGTACTGCTGGTACTGAGTGAGTGCGGGGTATGATCGACGGTCGGGCGCAGCGCACAGTGCCTTTTTCCTCAGATGCCGATTCCACGGAGCTCGCGCGCGGACTATAGTTTCGCTAAACAATTTTCGTGTTTTCGTAATTCGTATCTTATTTTGCATTCCCATAAATATTAGCATTCATGGTTAGTGGAAAGTTTGTATGTGCTACAACATTTACTGAACACACTGAACGGGTTATTAGCTTTATGGTTTCTAACTGATGAATGACATGACGATATTTGAATTTATGGTCACAAATATGTAGTGGCTGCTGCTGCAGTATTGCCAAGACAAAAATATAAAGTCTTATTGGCCCTTTGATTTGAGGTTGTTCTGATAGCAATGACCCTTAGATATTTGCAGGATCCACTTTATATCTCTTTATCTAAATACGATACAAATATTATTGATCTTTTATACATATACCAGCTTGATGAACTATTCATTATGCTATCAAATGACTAATGCGACATTTTCTTCTTTGCAGCCCCTTCAAAATGAATAGGGGCGCACGCGTCGAGCCGACGCCGCCAGAATGTGCGCTGGCGGCCGAAATGTTCGACCACTTCTGTTCAGCCGGCACCATGAAGCAGATCCTCGCGTTACACAGGGAGATCTGCAATACCCTCAACCTCAAGCCGAACAGATTGCCGGATTTCTATCCGAAGCTCAAGGTGAGTTATGATGATACGTTTGATCCATGGGCGGTAGGTACTATAATCTTACATTATTCACCCGTCATTTCAAACCAGTCCCAGACTTCAATTGAAATGGTGGTCATGATCAGTGTACAATAGTCAATGTTCAGCCCGCAACTGATTTTATATTTGGTTTTCCAAGAGATGTTTACAGTTATTTATGCACAAATATGATACCACTGAAACAGATTTATAGCATAACTACCACTTGTACAATAAACAAGACAGTTGACACCAGAGCTCACTACACAATATCCGATGGATATCTACAACATCAGAAAACCGTGCTCATATTTAAGGGTGTGGATTAGACCATCAAACTGGAAAACTGCCTCTATCATGCTCGCGAAAAAATTATCAACTGTCCCTTACAAAACTTCAATAACTACTCGACCCAAACGTATGGGATATCTGATTATTTTTTCGCGATTACGATGTTGGAACCAGAGAGAAAGTTGTTCAGTTTGATGGTCTGATCGACACCCTTGAATATGACCACGCATTTCTGATACAGGTTGTATAAATTACATGTAGCAACTTCACTGGTGGTTGGGCCTTTGGGCTCCTTTGGGTTTTGTACTCTTAGCTACCGATTTATTTATATATCTTCATTGAAGAATATATCTCAGTTTTGTAAGTTTATGGCTTGTCAACATGAAAAATATTCAGTGAGTGCTTCTTTTGCATCCTATTTTCCACCTTCTCTGAAATACCTGAGCATATTCTGGTATTTAAAGCAAGACCAATTCTACAGGGTGACTGGTAGAACGAGGGAATCATTGAAAGAGGGTATGGTACACATCATTATGAACAACTTTTACTATGGGACCAAAGCGGAAATCGCGAAAAATAAATCAGCTGTTCCATACAAATAATTCAATATTAATCGACAAAATGTATGGAACAGCTGATTTTCGCGATTTCCGCTTGGGTCCATAGTAAAAGTTGTTTATAATGATGGAGTAGAGCACCCTCCTTCAACGATTCCCTCGATTTACCAGTCACCCTGTATAAACGTTTTGCTCGCGGTATGTAGCTCGCCTTTCATAAAGGTATTTGAATTTTGAAGGTATTCAGTCATTGTAAATGCGTCTGAATTTCAATATATCCTTCCTGTATGATAATTGAAATACCGCTGCTACACAATATTCGACCTTACTACTTATTTATAAAGTTGTTATTTGTTGGTGAGCAGGTAATATTTCGCAATGCACTTTTAACTTAGAAAGTGATATTTTAATAATATTCTAGACGAAAGTTTACCAGACCGCGACGTTTGCGAAGCGTGTAGTTGCTTTGGTATATTGTAAGTACCGGTCATACTGCTTTCCATTGCGGTGTAAGCAGGGAGACAAACGATAGTGTTTCGTCTATACTTTGATGTAAAAATGGAAATACTAAAGAGAATGCTTTATGACAGCCTTAAATTTTAGCAGTACTTCGATAAAAATGTCCTGATAGTATTTTAATTATACTTAAGTATACAACCTGTAACAGAATAAACGCAAGACCTGAAAGTTGTTTGTTCAGAATCGGCTTCTGAATCGATTTCCATCATAATTTATATATGTTAATTTTTCCCTAAAAAATCTTTTATTTATCTTAAATTAGAACCACCGCGTCGTAACAAGTTAATAAAATCTTTGCTTTAAGAAAATTTAAGCCTTATTCCAAAGTAATAAAGCCTTCTTGAATGCACGAGCGAATTTGTAGTTCGTTCATAGATATCCATACACACACGTAAATAATATCAATGCATTTTACATTTGAGGTAGTGTGCATTAAATAAAATAGTTAATTTAAGGAAATTTAACCCTTATTACCAACCAATAAGGCTTATTTAAATGCACGACAGAATTTGTAGTTCGCATTTCACAAAGTTTTTCAAAATGTTTTTTGCAATAGTAAGAATAATGTGAAAGAGCGAGATGCATTCTTCTTCTTCTTCTTCTTTCGATATGGCAATTGAGCCGATGTCGATTTACCAGCTACCCCTTTGACGTTTGACATGTTTGACATGTTTCAGTGGTTGTGTTTCGTTGTTGTTGTCACATTTTATTGTTTACGCGCGCGATGGCTTTCCGTTATACCAATATCCAGTACACGGAGATGGTGAGGACACTGGCTCGTTGTGACGATAATGTCGAGTTAGCTTGTCGAGTGATGAATGAACGATATGGCACCAGAGTGAGCGCCAGGACGATGCTAAGTGCAACTCAGCGTCTGAGGGACTCCGGGACGTTTCGTCCTAACACGGCCTTGGATAGAGGGACAAATGTGCGCAGTACTCGTTTGCAAGCAAACATTCTCGATTATTTCGACGAGCATCCAGAGAGTAGCACGAGAGAGGCAGCGCCATTGTTCGACTGCAGTCACATGTACGTGTGGCGAACATTACATGCTGATGGAGAACACCCGTTCCACCTACGACGTTGTCAGGAGCTAACGCCGAGCGACTACTTGCCACGTCTAGAGTTTTGTAGATGGGTGTTGGAGAACTGGCAACAAAATATTATTTGGACCGACGAGAGTACATTCACTCGTGTTGGGATGTACAACCAACATAATCAACATTTGTGGAGGCACGAGAATCCACATGCATGCCGTGTGGATTCATTCCAGCAATCAGTTTAATGAAAATGGGACGAAGAAGTAGTGTAAATTAGTGTAAATTCTGTAAGTACCTATTAATACGATTTTATTTTAATTACCTACTGTAAATATTATGATTCAAATCTTTTAAACACGTAATAAACGGTAAACACGACTTATCAGGGTTTAGAGGGTAATGTCGCGAAAGTTACGCGTCTGAGATAAAAAAGTTCGGCGTTCCCCGGTGTCCGATGATAGTACCTACCTACACGTGTCGGCGCGGCGGCCGGCGGCGCGCGTCGGGGGGCGCGCGATTGGCGGCGCGGGCGCCGCCGCCCGGGTGCTCCGCCCTACTTTACTGATACATCACAGTCGGGCAAAATGTCGCTTGGTTTAAAAATACATCCCCGTTACTAAGCCTAATATCTTAGATTCGTATTGCTAATGTAGATTATTTAATACAATCGTAAAATTAAATTAAATTATTCAAAACCGCCAGTCCAAAGCCTGTGAAAGTGTGATGGAAAGATGGAATCATAATTTTCGGTCATTGAACTGACGTACCTAGTGACTACACTTGCAGTGCTTAGCCAGCTGATGGCGGGCGAACTGGTGTGCGCTGGTGTGCGCTCGCCGCTATAAACATTGCTATGAGTGTGTGCGTAGAGAATAGTAGGCTCAAACGTTTTACGTTTAGTCAGGACAACTATTTTATATTATGTGATTTGGTTTGGTTTAACTAAATTAAATTACAGATGTTATTTTAGTTTTATAATTTAATATTCTAATTGGCGTGTCTGAGGTCTTGCGTTTATTCCGTTACATGTTGTATATATTTTTGACCTATACAAGGTCCTACCTTTCTAATCCCTTTATGGGGTTATTGTTCTCATCATCATGAACAACTTACTATGGAACCAAGAAAACAATCACTAAAAGAAAATCAGATGTTCCATACAAATAATTTAATAACGCGGTAACTTAAAAATTTTTGCCAGGGCGACTTCATCTGTGAATGTTTTAAAGCAATATCTTTAACAAAAAAATAACGACGATTAGTCCCTGTCAAAATCATTGCGACACTCCACCAAAATTATATTTTAGCACTACGAACCCTGGCGACTTCGACCCGCGTGAACACAACAACTCCACGTGACACGCCAATTTAACACTTAGTACGTAGAACTTTATCTAGACCGTCCGTATTCCGGTGGCACCGCGCCAGAACGTATGCAACTCACCCGCATGTTTACGACTTTTTCCCGCCTGGAATTCGGATATTGTACCGGGAAACGGTGAAATAAGACGTGAAATACGGCTTACGATTGCTCAGTAAATTTGTGGCAAATTTTCATTATATTTAAAATTATTCATGGATCTGTGTAATCTGAATCAGATCACAACTTTTTGATTATACTTAAAACCAACCACAACATGGATGCGGCTAGAATTGTGATACAAATAATCGGTGAAGTTTTAGAATTTGGTTTCGATTCAATCATTCAACTGGCTGACTGGGAAAGGCTGTGCAGTGTGCATGCATGCGAGTTGATGATGGGTCCACTTTCCAGAAAATGTAATATTTTTAGTGGTGTAATGCAACAATATTCATTTAGACTTCTTTTCCACTAAGCGGCTAGTGACGGCGGCTGGCCGCGCGAATTTCAGCTTTTGTCCACTAAAGCGTTTAGTCGCGAGTCAGTAATTAGGTATATTGTCGATGTTGCGCGCAGCTAGTAGTATTATTTTGTTTCTTTTTTTTTAGTAACATTTCCCTTCACTATCACTTCTCCTGTATCGAGTCCAATACAAACATACATTTCACATGCACACACATCCAGACCCGAATCAACTATCTGTTGAGCATACAAATATTTGTTCCGTGCGGAGATCGAACCCGCGGCACGTAGCGCAGAAAGCTAATCGCTTAGCCACTGCGCCAACCGTGTCGTCAAAACATTGTTACATAAACGTAAACATTGTTATTTTCAATAGAAGCTAATGTTTCCATTCACATTAGCGTTGAAACGGGAAATGTTGTAGGAAAGAGAAGGAAATGTGACGACGCGCACCATTAATTGCTTTTCCACATTACGTTGCGTTAGATTCTGATTCGGAATAGATGATAAAAAATATTAAAGTTTAAAAAAAACTAAAGAAAACGCTTTTGTCATCCAAACTAAACGTGTATGCAAAATTTCAGCGCAATCGGAAACCGGGAAGTGGGTCAAATTTAACTTCCAAGATTTTTTACATAGTTACAAGTGAAGCTAATAAAAGCGTTTTAAAAAATAACAATACTCAAATCAAATCAAAATTTCTTTATTTAGGACAACAAAAGATCCATTGTGTTAGTAAGAAAAATAACTTATAATACTGTAATATTGAACGGTTTCTGAAGTCACAGTGAATTGGATTTATATTATCCCTCATCTGACTAAACATAGACTTTCATAATTCACAAGGCCCACCGCGGCCGCTTGTGGAGATACTTGTATGTTTCAACTTTCTAAGTAACTGACAATACCGATATGGGGATATCGGTATTGTCAATAGATAGGAAACATCAACCTAATGCTCTTTATCAAGAAGACAAACAGCGGTACATTAGTTACACAGGAAGATTCCGTCTCTGATTATCAAGTTATTTGCTGGTATATTATTAGAGTGCCGTTCTTCCGTTGTAGGTGGTGCGTTTTTAACCCCCAACAAAAAAGAGGGGTGTGATAAGTTCGTAGTGTATATTTCTGTATCTGTGGATATGTCATATGTGTATCTATGATATATGTATCTGTCTGTGTCATCGTAGCTCCAAAACGGATGGACCGATGACAAAGCAGTTTGTTTTAAATTGAAAGCTAGTTTAATCGGGTATCATCATAGCTATGTTTCATGAATATCTGTTCAGCCGTTCAAAAGTTGCAGCTCTTTTTCTAGTTGAAGTCGGGGGTTTTTGACGGTTAGGTTATCGGCATGATATCGACTTGACACGTCACGCCTTCGTTCAAGTTACCAGAGCGAGCCAAAAATGAAAAACGCGGTAAAGGCAAACCTTTTTTATTCAACGACAAATACAGTAATTCAATGACCTATAATTTGCAATAAAACAACACTAAGATTTGGGTACCGAAATAATAAAAATAAAAATCTGCACCTTGTCTCGTGCGTGGGGGCAATGTTTTGACACAAAACTTTAAACCTATTAAATTATATGGTGTAAACAGTGAATGTGGCATGTCTGGCAACATATAAAACCGTTCATGAACTAGGAGGAACGTTGTTGGCTACAATGAACTGTATTTCGGTAATCACCTTCTTTGGCATGAAAAACAAAGAAAGAAATGAACATTTATTCGGCATAGACATATTGACAACATAAGAGAGAAGATAAAAAAAACATCAAAGTTGACAATTAATAAGAAATAAAACGAAATAAAATATTTTTTAAAAGGTATATGCTGCATGCAGATTGGTGATCACAATAGTTGTTAGTACAACCAAGAAAGGGATGCTGTTATGGTCTATTGATGACAGTAAAACTAACTGATCGCGATGTGACTACTCTATGAAGAATCTATTAATTTTCGGGTTTAAGAAACTATTTTCTGACAAAGAAATACATGAGTTTACAAGTTACATGAGAACACAAATAAAAATTAAAACATTTATCGAGCGGCGTATTAAAAAGCAATACAACTTTTATGAGAAATCAATATTATAGTTTAAAAAAAAACTATAGAACACGCTTTAGTCATCCAAACTGAACGTGTATGCAAAATTTCAGCTCAGTCGGAAACCGGGAAGTGGGTCAAATTTAACTTCCAAGATTTTCTTACATAGAAATTTCTTACAGGTGAAGCTAATAAAAGGGTGTTAAAAATAAATAAAGGGCAATTAGAAAAAGGGTAAATTTGAATAATCTTCCTAAAAATAAGTTAACAATTAGTTCTGTTAATGGAAATACACGGATCAAGCGTAGCTAAAGTTTCAAATGAGAATTTTAATGGTTATTTTCATAAGAAAATAACCATTAATTTACACCTGATACTTAATTATCAGTTGTAAATTAATGACTTCCAATCATAATCTTTTAATTCATTAAGCTGCGAAAGCGACGGTCGCATGCGCATGCATACAATCGATTTTCTATTGTGTCTACCTACTTGGTGTCACTTGACGGGTTAACACATAAGATCGTGGAAAATATTACAAGGTCCTACATTTTTAGTCCCGATCCGTTTAACGGGTTATCATTACCCATCATTATGAACTAGTTTTATTATGGACCCATCCCGGGAAATCGCGAAAAAGAATATTAGCTGTTTATACATTTAGGCCCTAGTTCACTAACAACACAACAGAGGATTTCGATTAGAACAAAATCAGCCGTTTAAACATTAATTTTTGTATGGGTAATCAGCCGATTACATTTTAAACAACTGTTATTGTATAGGTGAAAATGGCCTTTAATCACGTAATATTTGAATTAAGTAATAAAAAGTAATAGTAGAGTAATATTGAATTATTGGTATGAAACAGCAAAAATTTTCTTCTGGAATGTTCATTTTTTAGCCTTTTTTAAATTTGTTCATAATGATTAGTACAGTAACCCCTTAAAAGTATCGAGATTAGAAAAGCAGGAACTTGTACACTAGCTTGTTTTACACGCACGGAAAAAGATTTACTGGAGGAAAATAAAATACCGATTCGCCGTATTTAGTCAGCCGCTGGGCTGCTTATTTCACCCGCTTCAGTTTATATGCAAACTATACATACGTCAGAAACTATTTTATTTTCGGTACGGTTTCTCTGTAAATCTACGGTATCGAAGTCTATGAATGAGTCGAGTATTAATACGTAGGCATACTTAATTTATCCTGTGGAGAATACAGATTAAATTTGTATGTTTGTATTAATATAATACTAAACCGATTCTAAACATTCTTTAATTAATAAAAAGCTACACTATCCCTGAGTGATATATATATAAAAGGGGTACAAATTTTTCTCTTCACGTACTTATTAATATATACTTATTAAAAAAAGATGGTTTAAAGTAAATCTAGTAAAACCCAGGTTTTAAATATATTCCTCACTTTCTTACGTCATATAACAATAATGTAACCGTCAAAAACCCCCGACTCCAACTAGAAAAAGTGCTGTTACTTTTGAACGACTGAACAGATTTTCATGAAACATAGCTAAGATGATACCCGATTAAACTAGTTTACGATTAAAAAAACTGCATTGAAATCTGTCCATCTACACAGATACAAAGATACACACTACAAACTTGTAACACCCCTCTTTTTGTCGGGGGTTAAAAAGAGACGGGGCGGTCTTAAAACCTGGGTATTAAAAAACCTTTCTTCGAACCATAATTTATAATTGGGACAGTCTGAATTCGCTCTTTGGATAGGCGTATGTGTACGCTTTACCTTTGTCCATTTGGACGCATCGGTTCTAGCGTTAAGGGCACGAATGTCAATGAGCAATTGTCTGCTTGAAGAATATGTAAATGTATTTCCCATACATAATTATTATGGTGCTACCACGGACCAAAAACCACTTTAAATTAGGGTACAGTTATCGAAGAATTATGATTACTTCTAAGAATACGGTTATCGTTATCTGGGTAACCAAGACAAAACATGTTAACTCTAAAAGGTAACCATTTTAATACTGGTAACCATTAATACCGGTAACCTAAAAATTACCGTATACACAATACACATACCTATACACACAGGCGCTGCCCGCCCTTTGACTTTATGCCAACGGCACGTCAGATACAGGTAAGTTTTATTTCAGTAACCGGTAATACCGGTTGTATTCAATTTGATGGGACTACCTTAAAATTAAGGTTACCTTTAAAAGTACATTTAAAAATAATAAAGGTTGTACCTAACCAACAAATACAGGTATTGGTCATACCGGTTTCCGTCTCTGGGTGCTACATGGGTAATATAAGGGCGGCTGTGGCGGCCTAATGGCATGCATTTGATGCGATGGGAGCGGCCGCGGCATAGCCTCGCCCCTCTGTCACGTCGCGCACTATGGTAATAGCCCTTAGAGTCAGTCCACCATGGCTCACAGCAATTAACGAAACGGGGCCGGGGCCTCTCAAGGATTTCCTAACAAAATAAAACATTTGTCACTGGTAATTTTAGCGGCACCTACTTGTAATTCTATGGTATTTTTTTAAACATACCTAGTATAAAGTTTAGTGTAAGTTTGAACAATTCTTGAATTATCCACAAGTATAAGTGCGTTAGACAACAATATGATTTTATTCAATAAATACCTATAACTGTGCCTACCACCATCAACCTTCATTTGTTCAATATTGAACCGTAAATATCAGACTTAAGGTTCATGGTATGGCGTCAGTATTGCGGATCGTAATTCGCAGCCCATACGCGTCCATGCAATGCCCTGCCAGCGTTACTTACCCTATTATATTCAAATCATTTTGTAACCTAACCGTGAATATTTGAATGTTAATCAATTGCTTTGTGTAATGTATTTATAATCTTTGTATGCACTTGCTTGTAGCGAACCCTTGTGTAAATTAAGAATGGTATAATATCAAAATTGCGTTGATAATTAGACTTTAGTTGCTGTGCGTAAATACCCTGTTTTCATGATTTCCGAACGATAACAAAATACATTATGACAAATATAATAAGCAGTGAGAGCCTAGAGGTTGAACGCTCGCCTTTCATGCAGGTGGGTCTGAGTTAAAACCCGGCCCGCACCTCTAACTTTTCGAATTCATGTGCGGATTAGAATTTGATTATCACTTGCGATAACGGTGAAGGAAAACATCGTGAGGAAACCTACATATCTGAGATGGCCTCATGAAGTTCTCGATGGTGTGTGTTGTCCGTCAACCCGCATTAGGCCAGCATGCTGGACTAAGGTCTAACCCTTCTCATCCTGAGAAGAAGCCAGTGTCCAGTAGTGGGACAATAATGGGCTGAATTTATTTATTTTTATCACAAATATGCAGTTATTTTGTTTATATCCGCAACAATTGTTTATCGTTAATCGCCTTGCGAATTTTTTCAGACCTGTCCGTGTACAAATTGTATTATTATAATGCTATATCGCTAATTACTGGGTTATCTGTCAGATAACCGACTGATAGCAGTTGATCGGGCTCGCAAATAAGGGCGAAAGTTTTGACGTATGCGCTTGCCTTATGATGTCATCGACAGTTGTGTTCATCTTCTAAATTTAACCGACTTCAAAAAAAAGGAGGTTCTCAATTCGAATGTGTTTTTTTTTGTATTTTTGTTAATCGATTACTCCGCCAATTGCAGACCGATTGTGAAAATTCTTTTTTGTTTGAAAGGGAATAGTCTCGAAGTGGTCACATTTAAATTTGGTGAAGATCTGATGAAGACCTTCGGAGTAAGATAAGAGAAGTCTTGAATGAATAACATCATATCGCGATTGCTGTAATCGCATGTTTATGTATTATTTATTGAAAAACGTTTCGATATTATACCCTTTCAAAAAGGTATGCAAACTCCATAGGCACTGTTTGTGGATTCACTGCGTCATACTGACACAACGTTGGCGCAAGTGTCTAGCGAAAGGACAAGATGGATGGTTATTAATTAGTTTAAGCATTAATTCAGTGATGAATCAATTAAATCAGCCTACAGTCAACTGCTATAGTGCTACAAGCATATGCCACAAAAATTTGATTTCCAATATGAGGTGTTTTTATAAAATTAGGATAGATAAGCTTGTCTACCTGTTGTCTGATAACATTATGCTAATCATAATTCGTATTGTTTTAATAATAATGTTTGTAATTTTCCGTGTTCCTCTTGAAGAACAATCTACAATATTGTTTGCTACTCTTATAAAACCTGTTCCGAAGGGCGGAGAAGGTCAGGCATAGATTTCGCTTTGCGCAATAACTATTAGCACGGTTTATCTAACAAAATATTGTATAAGCTACTCGCCTTGTCCGTTGCAAATTACCGGTAAATTGTTGGAATTACTTATTAAGTTATAGCTATGCGAAACAACCTTATTTTGTTAGTATTTGATATAGTACTCGCAAATCTTTATGAGCTCTGAACTCTCTCCCTCTCCCTCTAGCACCTATAATAAGCGTACTATTATAGGCGCTAGAGGGAGAGAGTTCGAGGGTTCATAAAGATTTGCGCGTACTAGGTGTATCTTGTAAGAGATTCGCGACAGAAGTGTGCGAGAAATATAAACGTTTTATTTTTGCACAAATGAATAATTCGTTGCATCTCGCTGCACCTGTCGAGTTGAATACGATATCATGTAACATGTATAGTTTAAATCATCGATATTTTAAAATCATTTCGTCATGCAGTGACTTTGTGCAGTGACAACGAAAAAAGCATCAATACCCAAAATCATCACTCGATAATGACGATGGCTGAATGAACGTGAACTTCGGCTTCGGCTGTGACATGACAATGACACTATGACAACATGAAATGCCGCGTGAATGCGGTGACAGAGAAAAATCATTAATGATTTTGTCATCATTCCCGTCATCGATATTTTTTTGTTATTGTCATTGATATCGAAAAGTCATCAGTTAGCCCATCTCTGTACAGCTGGCACGTCCTTGGGTTGGATTCCCAATACAAAAAGAACAGGATTTCCTTTCATTTAAATTGGTCAGTTATGTACCAAGGTTGCGATTGTTAAAAGCAGTGACAAATGAACGCTCGCCTTCTGTGCAGAAGGATCTGGGTTGAAACCCGACCTGCACCTCTTGACTTTACGAATTTATGTGTACGTAATAAGATTATTACTTGCGTTAAAGGTGAAGGCAAACATGCACACCTGAGAGGTCCTCACAAAGTCCTCGATGGTATGTGTAGTCCGCCAACCCACACAAGGCTAGCGTGTTGGACTAAGGCCTTATCCTTCTCATTCTGAGAAGAGGCTCGTGCTCTGTAGTGGGACAGTAATAGGCTGTATTTATTATATTCCAAGGTTGCAACTGTCGAATGAATGACTATTATAAGCTCTAACCCTATTATTATCAGCGAACTGGGAACATCTGCGCAACCCTTCAGCTATGGCGGAGGACCATTAGACCATGAATATTATTCGCATATAAATCTGTCGGATGCTACATACATAGGTACACGACTGTCCGAGCAATCGGAATGAGTCTGTAGAAAATGGATTATCACTAATTCACTACTGACTGCATAGTATAAAACAAAGTCGCTTCCCGCTGTCTGTCTGTCCCTATGTATGCTTAGATCTTTAAACAGATATATATGATTATAGACAGAGTGATTCAAGAGGAAGGTTTATATGTATAATAGTTTCATATTTAATGTAAGGATAGTAGAGAAATTGCATCCGTGCGAAGGCGGGGATGGGTCGCTAGTTGTATTCTATTGTAATTGCACATAAAACGTGCTATTTTCTCTCTCTTGCAGTTGATAGTCCAAATGATATTAGAATCATGTTAATAGGTATTTTGTACTCGAATTTTTTGTTGACATTGCGACTGTAAACCGATTAACTGTTGAACAATAGATTTTATTTCGGACATCAAGCGACTGTTCACCCTTCACCGTTTTAAGGAACGAATTAAAATAAACAATTTAATTGTGTGAGTGCACGAACGTCCTGCCCTTCGGGGAATAGGTGTGACCTCGCTTGACAGTTATCACTTTAATTAAATTAGATTGTGCAAATGTACTTTCAACTATTGTTATAATTAACCCCCGACAAAGAAGAGGGGAGTTATAAGTTTGTAGTGTGTATCTGTCTGTGGCAACTGGCATGGCATCGTAGCTACAAAACCAATGGACCGATTTCAATGTAGTTTTTTTTAATCGAAAGCTAGTTTAATCGGGTATCATCTTAGGTATGTGACATGAAAATCTGTTCAGCCTTTTAAAAGTTACAGGTCTTTTTCTAGTTGGAGTCAGGGGTTTTTGACGGTTAGGTTATTTTACAGTGAAGAGTTGTATAGTTATCGCAAAACTTTATGAGCTCTCGGAAGTTGAACGCGAGTGGCTGCGCAGTACGCTTATTATAGGTGCTAGAGGGAGATAGGGAGAGAGTTCAGAGCTGAGTTCAGGGCTCATAAAGATTTGCGCGTACTATACTTACTGTACTTACTAATCTTTGTCATCAGGTGAGACGGTACCGGAAGTAAACCGGCCCGTCTAGGCGTCCTTATATGAACAGTTCGATTTAAATTGTAACAAAGACTTCCGGCAGTTCGGACGGGCTGGTGAATTGCTAAACAATTGAGTTGTCATAATATGAGTAATGTTTAGACACCGTTAGCCGATCTAACAAATCTTGGCAGCGCCGAGCGTCCTATGTTCAGCAGTGGACTGCGATATGCCTTGTTGACTGATTGCATTGCTTGCTCTCGACTTAATTTCAATCCCAATCAGTCAGGTTGATGGGCAGAGTCAAGTTTTCTGACATAAGAAGTACATACTTATACATCCTTACTTGTCTATTTATGTAAGAATAACATGACCGTCAACAACCCCCGACTCCAACTAGAAAAATAGCTGTAACTTTTGAACCGCTGAACAGATTTTCATGAAACATAGCTAAGATGAAAACCCAATAAAATAGCTTTCTATTAAAAAAAACTGCATTGAAATTGGTCTATCCGTTTTGGAGCTACGATGCTACAGACAGATTCAAAGATACACAAATACACAGATACACACTACAAACTTGTTAAAAGTTGAGAGACGGTGAAATCTTCTATCAATAATTCAAAATTAGATTATCATCACTGTTCATCATTTATAATTATTCATTCTGAACAGTCATAATTAGCAGTAAGTAATTGATTATTATTGGTAGCACTTGACAACATTTCGTCACAAATATAGTGATAGCAAATACATTCATCATTCTAAGAATCGCAGCCATAGAACTATGACAACCCTAGAAGAGTAACAATTTTTTTGACATATTAATTGAACTGTAACACGCTAGCGTGACTTTTCTATCTAATGTGCAGCGTAATGAGTTAAAAAGAGACAGATATATAATCTCGGCACTCGTCAAATAGAACAGAATCATTATGAAGCCGTATTACGATATCAATGGTCACCAGTCTGGTTACCAATTCCTAAGCAAAATCGCTAAGTCCTTTAGTTATGAAATTTCAAAAACCGGCTTCATTTGGGCTTGAATGACAAGTCGATTACAGCTAGCTGTCTCTTTCAATCTCATAAGCGCGTATATTTGATAAAATAGTACCACTACATTTGAAAAGTTCAATCTACATTATTACCTCATTGATAGCATTTGTTTTTACAAAGGGCTAACCCTTAATTTGATATTGGGTGATATATTGGATAGTTCATGGGTGACCATAGTATGCATGACATGATGTCTGGGAGGCGATTCTCGTCTGCTTATAGAATTATAGATATTGACAATACGAGATAATTTATGTCTTAAATCATGACGGATGCCAAACAGTAACAATTTTTCAAATGTAGAAGTTGTAGATTATATCTCAACTAGCGACCCGTCCCAAGCTTCGCACGCATGCAGTTTCTCTACTATCCTTACATTAAATATGAATGTATTATACATATAAATATTCTTCTTGAATCACTCCATCTATTAAAAAAAGCCGCATCAAAATCCGTTGCGTAGTTTTAAAGATCTAAGCATACATAGGGACAGACAGACAGCGGGAAGCGACTTTGTTTTATACTATGTAGTGAAGGAATGAACTAAAAAGACTTGTCGTTGAGTTTGTTTCGGCTTTTCTCGAAAGGTCATTGAACTAGGAAACGCCTGCGCGCTATCTGGAATAGTACGCAATGTGTAATGTTGTTGGTAACCTATTTACTGAATGCTAATTACTCATCTCTACTAGTTTTCGGTAGGCACGTAACGTATCAGAAACGATTATTACTACATCTTTCGGTAGACTTTGAATAGACTTGTCGCCGCATCTGAGAATCGGTCACATAATTTCATAGTACGTATTGATTGGGAAACGTCTGGGTGGCCCCTTGAGGGAAAACCGATGTACGACTCGTAAAGATATTAGTATACAAGCTGTTGCCCGCGGATTTGCTCGCGTGAATGTCGAAACATGACAGAATGTATCTTGTGTTAGGTAGAGGGCTAAAAAACTTATCTAAAAAACATATCTAAAAAAAAAAAAAAGATGACGAGGACACGTGAAATACTCTCTGGTCAACGTCTGCTGTCATCGAGAAGTAAATTCTCAGTATATCTAGTAGATTTGTTTAGGTAATTTGTGTTTTAAAGCATGTAGCATGTTTAGTTAATGTAAGTTAGGTTAAGTATAGTTACTAAGTATTAAAAAAGAGCGCGTCTCGCCCTCAAACTTAAAAGTTTGGCGAGTATATATAAAGAAAAATATTGTAACATGGAATAAAAAAAAATAAAAAAAAAACTTGTTAATAACTTGCTTAAATGCAACTTTTGGTATTTTATTTATGTATTTATTTACTTTTATTAAAACGGTACGAAACCAATTACAATAATAAAAGATAGGCACATAGGTAATTAATTACACATATAAACAAAAGAACACAGTCATACAACACTCTCACAAAAAAGCAGACACTCCGACAATATATCCGCCCATCCATCCGCAAACAAGTCACAGTAAGGATTGTCATCCAGAAGAGCGTTAAGCGCATGTATGTATGTATTCGACATCGATTAGATGATAAAATATTTTCGCCGTACATTGACGCTCCACCCTAGACTGAACAGCCACCTTAGAGGTATAAAAACATCCTACGATTATTAAACGCAGGCAGAACACACTGAACTAATGAGGTTGTTGATGTTTTACGTTTGTGTTTATTATTAATCGTGGGATTGGCGTCAGGTACTTGTAAGGTTGCCAACATCATTTCGGGGAAATATAGTATTTTTCAAAATAAGCTATAATAAAGTATAGTACACTTCAAAAAAATATAGTATTTTATGGAAATAGCAAAACAATATTTTTTGGCAGATATTGCAATTTTTTTAGTCTTTAATTAAAGTGTCTGTAAATGGTTTAACAAATTCAATTTTTAAATTAATGTAAATCTTAAGCTCATTTTTATAATAAAGGATTTATTTGTTGGATTTCGGTGTTGAAAATATAGTATTTTTGCAAACTATATATTTCTTTAACAGTATACAGTACGCAGACTCGAAATATAGTACAATATTATATATTATAGTACGGTTGGCAACCCTGGGTACTTGTCTAATGTACATGTTAGGGACAAACAAGTTGTCACATTAGTCCTATGTATAAGGTTCTTGCATTAGTCATAAGGTGACATGAGATACGACTTCCGACCGTTCACTAAGGATTTACACTTGAATGAGTCTGAACTCCTTTTCCCGTGCGGGTTACGCAAGGAAACAATATCGTAAACATACGAGTAATATAATATGACGTATCTAAGATCTACTGTCGTTGTTTGGAAACCTAATAAAATATAATATTAATTATATATAATATTATTGTAATATTTTTGACATTTGTCTGTATACCTACTTTAATGATTTACTACACAAACAAAGACAGTAGTGACAGACAGTAGTGTTTTTTTTTTTTTTTTTTTTTTTTTTTTTTTTAATGATTTTTGTTGACTATTTCATACAAATTATTTTAAAAATTGATATAATATTATGTAATATTTGTCCGCCACGAAGGCCAAACATGACTGTTCTTTTTATACTCTTGTACATCTTGCATCCAAAACTCATGTAAACTCATGTTTCCACAAATAAAGAATCTTATCTTTTCTTACCTACATCTAACTGTGTCAGCTCTGGTTTGGTAGTAATTCTGCTGACCTAGTCAAAATTGTCATATTATTATTTATTAATTAATTAATTAAGGCCCCATCAACACTAGATACTATTAGCAGCAGAATCGCGTGTTGATATTGCGTTCGTTATCCACTTTTTCTAAGCAAAAGGCAGCCAACGAACGCGAAAATCCGCGATTCTGTTCCTAAAAGTATCGAGTGTGAACGAACTTTCAATTGAATTCATAGTTTTAATATATTATATCAGATCGTATGGGTGATTGATTTGTTGCATATCTGATCTACTATCAAGCCTTCAAAATAGCATAAAAGTGTTTTTTTATTAATTAACTTAAACCTGCTTGTTTTACATCTTTTCAGGCAAAATTATCCAGTTCATGGAAAGCGCAAGCCTTATTCAAAAAGTTCGACGCCCGAGCTAACCACAAAGTGTACGCAAAGGGCCGGTCATGCGCCTCTGGCAAAGTACTGATCATCGGTGCCGGGCCCTGTGGTCTCCGAGCAGCCATAGAGTGCCAACTCCTTGGAGCCAAAGTTGTAAGTATTTTTAAACCCCACAAAAAGAGGGTTGTTATAAGTCTGTAGTGTACCTATATTATCTGTGTATCTATATACAGTGGTGGTCATATAATTAGAAACACAGAGTCACTTGTTAGTGTTCATTACTTATTATGTTATTATTGCAATTAATTGGAGGTAAAAGATTCGTTTACCACATTAAAATGTACACTCGTAACTCTGGTTTAAAAACTTTAACATTCTGTTGATTAAATAAAAAATAAAAGAAATATATAACTTTGAAAAAAAATATCAATATCTTTAGTACTGGCAGTCGGACAACTAATTAGAAACAAAGTGTAACTTATTTTCTGGAATTTAATTTTAAAACTACAAAACATCTTTCATATTGTCATCACAATAAGCAGTACGCCGCCTTTTCTTATTTATTTAGTTAGGTTACATTCTGAGTAATTCAATTATAAAAAATGGGTAAAAACCAGAGCTGTGATGCAGTAACAAGAAAAAATATTGTGAAATTCATTTCAATCGCAAATGAGCTCACAGAAAAATAGTCGCTCACTTAGAGTGTTCCGTAAAGGTGTTATTTAACGCCGTAGCACATTACAAACAGCATGGAACATCGGATAATGTGCCTAGAAAAGTTCGGCTAAGGAAGACCACAATTCAAGAACACAAGCTTATGATTTATTTGGCTAAGACGGAACCCTTCCAAGATTCTAATGTTATTCGAAAAGAAGTATTTTCACAGGATGCCCATCGAAACGACTCCACAAGACTGGTCCGTAGGCGGTTGATTGAAGGGAAATTGTTTGGAAGACTTGCTAGGAACGTACCACTGCTGACCACGCAACATAGAGAAAATTGTCTAGCCTTCGCTAGAAAATATGGCAGTTGGACTGTTTATCAATGGAAAAATGTTTTATTTTCAGATGAAACTAAAATAAATTTAGTAAATTCTGACGGAAAACGATATGTACGACGACCGATTAACGAGGCTTTGAATAATAAGTACATCAAAAAGACAGTTAAGCACTGCGGTGGAAATGTTAAAATGTGGGGATGTTTTTCGGGATATGGGGTTGGTCCCGTAAGAAAGATTGAAGGGCATTAGGGTCAGTATCAGTACAGAGACATCTTAAAGGAAACAATGACCCCATATTCCGATGAAAATTTGGCAGGTACTTGGATATTTCAACACGTTATTGATCCAAAGCATACAGCAAACAGCTTAGAAGTGTTTCTTAGATAACAATCGGTCACAATGTTGGAGTGGCTTGCTAATAGTCCGGATTTAAATCCGATAGTGAATTTGTGGCACATCATGAAGAAAACACTGTCGGATAAACATATCACTAACGTCAACCAACTTTACGACGCATTCTTTGATGTTTGGAGAGGTATTCCATTGGGAACGAGTGAAAAATTGATAGAGTCAATGTCAAGTCGTTGTAAAGGAGTAATCGACAACAGAAGCTACCCAACCAAGTACTAATCGGTTATGAATAAGGTATTCGATAGTATCCATTTCACGATTAATCCAAATTATTGGAGTTTTGTTTAAGTTTTTAGTGTTAATTTCTTGTGTTTCTAATTAGTTGTCCGACTGCCACACTACGAAAGATATTGATAATTTTTTCCAAGTCATATACTTTTATTTTTTATTGAGTAGTGAACAGAATGTTAGTGATAGTTTTTAAACTAGAGTTACGAGTGTACATTTTAATGTGTTAAATGAATCTTTTACCTCCAATTAATTGCAATAGAAACATGAAAAGTAATTAACACTACCAAGTGACTCTGTGTTTCTAATTATATGACCACCACTGTATCTGTCTGTGGCATCGTAGCTCCAAAACGGATTAACCGATTTCAATGCAGTTTTTTTTATCGAAAGCCATTTTAATCCGGTATCATCTTAGCTATGTTTCATGAAAATCTGTTCAGCCGTTTAAAAGTTACAGGCTCTCTTTTTATAGTTTGAGTCGGGGGATTTTGACGTTTAGGTTATGTGCTAATGTCAATGAGAAAGGGTATCGGCAGGTTGTGTGCTTTCGGCAAAGTGCTGGGCCCTTATATCCAATGTACAGTCAGTCAAAAAATTGGTCTACCACCCTAAGGTTGCAAATTGTTTGTACGCCACAAACAAAAAGGTCTATAATCTTTTCTCAAAATAATGAAGTTTCAAACTTTAATTTTCATTTCATAGTAAGTTTTTTTAAATTGATAGACCATTTTTTTGGCTGACCGTACATACTCTCAATGTGTGTAGGTATATGAGTATGCTAAGAGTATACCCCCACCATAGTTAGGACAGTAAGACAGACTTGTCTTCCAAAAACAAGTCCGTCTTGGACGTCTTTTCGAGGCATGCCATTTAGCAGTGGCGAAGAGGCCATACAACCCGATTCCCATCGGCTTCCCTTTAGAAATTGGTTAAAGCATAGACAGTGGGGTAGAGGAGCGGTTTTTGAGATTTTTCGATATTAGTGGTAGCCGAAATCTTAATATTTTGTCGGCAGTGTTATGACAAACTATGCATTTATTGGTGAGTATTTCTTTTTTGGTGGGGAATTTTGGGACGGCTTCCCCTTTTTAAATTTTCACCCTTCGCCACTGCCATTTAGTGCACCAATTTGATGCTCACCACGCGCCTGCCCTATTTGGAATACTACTGATGCGGTACTGGTTTAAAATTAGTAATTTAAAACAATGATTCTAAAGCATAAGCCTAGGATTTGTGTATTGTTAGAGGGATAGGAGTGTTGTTATTATTGCATGCGATTGTTATACAAATTACTCAATTGTTTTGGTTAAAATTACATAATTGTTTTGGTTAGTAGTTATTCTTCATATTGGATTATCTCAGTATCCTCTCAGTTACCGGACAGTTTAAACACGTGTTATATTTTCGGGTAATAGTAACATTGGTTGTTTTATAATCATTCTCCTTGTACTTCAGTCGGACGATAGCTTTCCTCGCTTGACGTATCTCTTGAACCGACAGACATTTATAAACTACATACATATACGATTTTCTTGAACAAATCGGTAAGTGGATTACGTTTTTACGTACTAGATATTCTATAAGTCCTTTTACTAATTTAAGTTGCAGTCTATGCAAATCAGGATATAATAATAACCCTGTATTTAAATAGCTTGTTCTATGAGACATTTTAATCACGACATTTTAATTACTGGTTGTCCCATACAAAACTTCAATACCTACTCGACCCAAACGTATGGGACAGCTGATAATTTTTTCGCGATAGCGATGTTGATCCCATAGCAGTGGCGAAGAGTCCATACAACCCGATTCCCATCGGCTTCCCTTTAGGAATTGGTTAATGCATAGACCAACGTATTATATTATTAACCAACTGCCAAAAAAAAGGCTTGTTATTCAGTTAGGTCAATCTCTTCCAGACATGACTGTAATATAGATTACAAGAGACGGTATGGATTTTTTGTAGAGGGATTATGGATCGTGGAAAATAAAGGAATATTAAAAACAGGAATAATATTTTATTGTGTTCACTTGACACGACACTTTTCTTCACATTCTAAACTTAAATTTATAATACAACAAATAAGTTTGTATATCCAACACGCCCCTTTAAATTTAAGTCTAGAGAATATTAATATCAATTACAATACGGCTTAATACCTAAACCACCTATACATTTATAGTGTTTAATACTAGGCAATGGCTTAGTTAAAATATCTGCCAACATAGACTCCGTGGGTACATGTCTCAGCTCAATGTCTCTGTTATCACTTAAAACGCCCCTTATGAAGTGATATCGAATATCGATGTGCTTACTTCGCACATGAAATTTTGGATCTTTCGCTAAATATATTGCACCCTGATTATCGGCATGAACAATAACTCTAGCATACCTCATAAGTCCCACTTCATTCATCAAGCTGTTCAAGTAGACACCTTCCTTTATAGCTTCCGCCAAACTCACATATTCTGCCTCACAGGTTGATGTAGCAACGCTACGTTGATATTGTGACTGCCACGATATAGTTGCACCAGCCAATATAAAAGCGTATCCTGAAAATGACCGTCTTGTCAACAAACAATTCCCGTAATCAGCATCAGAAAACCCTTCTATACACTTACCAGACTTAACATAAGTTAGGCCATGCTGCATCGTTCCTTTAAGGTATCGCAATACACGTTTAGCCGCCTTCCAATCGCACGGTTCAGGTTTAGTTACCTTTTGACTCAACTTCCTTACCGCATTGGCAATATCAGGCCTTGTAGCTATACTCAGGTAATTTAAGCTTCCTATCAATTCCCTGTATGGCCATTTCTCCTCCTTTACGGTATCATGCTTTTCAGCATATTCTTGCTTATGAGCATTTACTTCCATAGGAGTCGCACATTTATTGCAATCTTCCATGCAAAATCTTTTTAATAGATCGCGAATATAATTTTCTTGTGACAATACAATGACATTGTCATTTCGTTGAATATCGATGCCCAAAATATATTTTGCTTGACCATAATCTTTTAAGTCAAACTCTTTGGACAACTCATTTTTAAATTTATTTATCCAACCTCTTTTCTCAGACGCAATCAATATGTCATCCACGTAAACCAATACAAATAAATGAATATTTTCAGATTCTTTATAATAAAGACATGGTTCGTTCAGACTTTGCTTCAATCCCATCTCGAGAAGTTTCTTATTGAGTTTGAGATTCCATTGACGACCTGCTTGCTTTAAACCATATAGTGATTTACGCAACAAGCATGAATTGCATCCTGCGTTTAGATTATTTAACATAATCTGTGCACGCTGTATAATAATCGGATCAATTGTAGAGGGATTATGGATCGTGGAAAATAAAGGAATATTAAAAACAGGAATAATATTTTATTGTGTTCACTTGACACGACACTTTTCTTCACATTCTAAACTTAAATTTATAATACAACAAATAAGTTTGTATATCCAACACGCCCCTTTAAATTTAAGTCTAGAGAATATTAATATCAATTACAATACGGCTTAATACCTAAACCACCTATACATTTATAGTGTTTAATACTAGGCAATGGCTTAGTTAAAATATCTGCCAACATAGACTCCGTGGGTACATGTCTCAGCTCAATGTCTCTGTTATCACTTAAAACGCCCCTTATGAAGTGATATCGAATATCGATGTGCTTACTTCGCACATGAAATTTTGGATCTTTCGCTAAATATATTGCACCCTGATTATCGGCATGAACAATAACTCTAGCATACCTCATAAGTCCCACTTCATTCATCAAGCTGTTCAAGTAGACACCTTCCTTTATAGCTTCCGCCAAACTCACATATTCTGCCTCACAGGTTGATGTAGCAACGCTACGTTGATATTGTGACTGCCACGATATAGTTGCACCAGCCAATATAAAAGCGTATCCTGAAAATGACCGTCTTGTCAACAAACAATTCCCGTAATCAGCATCAGAAAACCCTTCTATACACTTACCAGACTTAACATAAGTTAGGCCATGCTGCATCGTTCCTTTAAGGTATCGCAATACACGTTTAGCCGCCTTCCAATCGCACGGTTCAGGTTTAGTTACCTTTTGACTCAACTTCCTTACCGCATTGGCAATATCAGGCCTTGTAGCTATACTCAGGTAATTTAAGCTTCCTATCAATTCCCTGTATGGCCATTTCTCCTCCTTTACGGTATCATGCTTTTCAGCATATTCTTGCTTATGAGCATTTACTTCCATAGGAGTCGCACATTTATTGCAATCTTCCATGCAAAATCTTTTTAATAGATCGCGAATATAATTTTCTTGTGACAATACAATGACATTGTCATTTCGTTGAATATCGATGCCCAAAATATATTTTGCTTGACCATAATCTTTTAAGTCAAACTCTTTGGACAACTCATTTTTAAATTTATTTATCCAACCTCTTTTCTCAGACGCAATCAATATGTCATCCACGTAAACCAATACAAATAAATGAATATTTTCAGATTCTTTATAATAAAGACATGGTTCGTTCAGACTTTGCTTCAATCCCATCTCGAGAAGTTTCTTATTGAGTTTGAGATTCCATTGACGACCTGCTTGCTTTAAACCATATAGTGATTTACGCAACAAGCATGAATTGCATCCTGCGTTTAGATTATTTAACATAATCTGTGCACGCTGTATAATAATCGGATCCTCTCCCCTGCGATTCATCAGCTTGACTAAGGTCTCCCTTAAGAGTTCCGGTACTTCCATGTAAATTTCTTCATCTAATGAACCATTTAAATATGCAGTATTTATATCTAACTGATGTATCTCTAAGTTCAATTCAACTGCGAGCGCTGCCAACAATCGAACAGAATCTAATCTCGCGACAGGTGCAAATGTTTGGTTGTAGTCTATTCCATATCTTTGACTAAAGCCTTGTGCAACAAGTCTCGCTTTCTTCTTTGTAGTCTTGTCCACATTAGTTTTTGTTGTTAAAACATAACGACATCCAACAATACTTCTGTTCATCGGTCTTTTGACAATCTCCCATGTTCCTTTTTGAACTAAACTTCTTATTTCAGATAATATCGCTTCTTGCCACTCCAATCTTTCATTACTATTCAAGGCATCCTTCAACGTTGTTTCAGCCGAACCTGCAAAATCATCTACATTTGTTTCATTAACCGGTTGGTCAACTTCCAACATTCTGTAAATTTTCTTAGGTCGACCCACACTACCTGTACGTAAAATCCTTGGTCTACCAGAAGCTCTTTTTAAAGAAGTCTGTTGATTTGATTGTTCAACATTCTCATTTAATGTTCTCATCATTGAACTTTCATCATTACAACCATCTGACTGTGTAGGATATTCTTGGCATTCACTCCAAAATTCTTCAGCATTTTCCTCTTCGTTTCGTTGTGGTCTTGAACAATTCAAATATTCAATCTCAATAAATTGTTTTTCAGCTTCCTCATTTTCAATCATTCTGTTTGATGAGCTTGATTCTTGCTTCGAGAAGTTCTTCCTTGAATCTTTATCTTCATGGAACTTTATATCTCTCGCAATCATGAATTTCCGTTGTTCAGGAACCCAAACTCTATATCCTTTTACATTTTTCGGATATCCAACAAATATAGCAGGAATGCCTCGTGCTGCCAACTTATCCTTATTTGGATCTTTATTCAAAATATGTACCTCAGAACCAAATCTTCGTATGTAATCAATTTTAACAGGAGTTTCAAACCATCTTTCATAGGGAATGTCACCTTGAAGACTACTAGTAGGACAGCGATTCCGGATGTAGCATGCAGTATCCACCGCCTCTGCCCAAAAAATTGTGGAAAGATCAGAATTTAATAGCATACATCTAGCCATTTCCACTAGCGTTCTATTCATCCGCTCCGCTATTCCATTTTGCTGGGGTGTTCGAGCAACTGTTAATCTTCGCATAATTCCCTCTTGTTGAAGATACCTGTCAAATTCAGAATTACAGTATTCTCCTCCATTGTCACTTTGAAGAAATTTCACTTTCTTTCCTGTTAAATTCTCAACTTGACTTTTATACACCTTAAAAGCATCTACGGCTTTACTTTTCTCACTCAAAAAGTGTACCTCACACCATCGTGTACAATCGTCAATAAATGTTATAAAATATTTAGCACCTCCTTTTGATTGACATCTCATAGGACCTACAATATCTGTATAAATTATCTTTAATTTCTCATCACAAGGACCACTAGATTCAGAAAAAGATAATGCGGTCATTTTTCCTTTCGCACAAATATCACAATCACGTAACTGTCGTATTTCATTCGCACTTACAGGGGCACCTACCTTGTTTAATAGTTTTACGACATCTTTTCCGTTCAAATGTCCTAAACGTTCGTGCCAACACTGTATGTCAGCATTCAGATCACTCAAATTAAATGCAGATTCAGATTGTCGCACACAATACAAGTTTCCTCTACGATAAGCTGTCAATTTTATTTCTCCTATCTTATTTGTAATATGGGCCACATCTAGTTTGAATATAACATTATATCCACGGTTAGTAATTTTGGCCACCGAGATTAAATTGGTTCTTAAATTCGGAACATATAACGTATCGCGTAAGTCAATTGTTGTATTGCTAGAGTTTTCATTACATGCCGATAACCGTACAATACCCTTACCTTTGATTTGCGTATATAGTGGATAAGTGCAGGTGGTGTGTGCGTGTCAGGGGTTGAGTCACTAAATAACTTAAGTCCAGATACGTAGCACAAAGATAGTTTATTATTATGGTTACACAAGTTAACACAGAAGATATATAGTTCCACACAACACAATAAGAAAGTTAGAAGCTATAGAAATGAAGGAGTAGAATAAGATCACAGCGATAGCGTACGGAAGTTAAACAAAAGCTGGTATTCGCAATATAAATTTAGGTAAGCGTTCGGTTAGCGCGGCGACACGGGCTTTGCGGACGATGATCATGAGCCGACTAAAGCCGTCCGCGCGGTGCGGACGTAGCTTGCGCACGCGCCTGGTGCATGATCGAATTCTAACGGTATCGCCGGTGGCTAGGTGCGTTTCCAATGCACAACATGGCAAATATAAATAAAGTTATATTTAATATCAAAATATTTATTTTGTGTTAATGTTGTGTGTGTAAATATTGTAAATAGATAGATAATAAGTTATTGTATAATATATAATTTTGTAAATAAATAAATGTATAATTGTTGGAAATATATATTATTAAATATTATATTAATATTATGTTGAGTGAGTAGGCTACATCACTCCCCTCCAGAGACCGTCACTACGGGCGATAATAATCGGGAAAATGTACCGTGCGACCTGAACGTGTCTTTCTGACGTCATCCTGAGCTGGTGCATTTTGCAATATAGGAACAGGATTAGGGGAGGAATCAGGACTAGGGTCAACAGAGGGAGTGGAAGTGGGTTTGGGAGACGGGTCAATTAGTGTATAGGCCGGTTTGAGGCGGTCTATTGACACAGTGACGGTTTTACCCTTCCTTAAAATTTTAAAAGTTTTGTCACTACGTTCTAGTACTTCGTAGGGGCCAGAGTAAGGAGGCTGTAATGAGCCACGCAATGCATCGTCCCTTAAAAATACATGGCTAGACGAGGTCAAGTCTTTGTAAATAAAGATTTTATCTTTATTGTGTCGTGCAGCAGGTGAAGGTTGCAGCTTTGCCGCAAATTGGCGCAGGCGAGTGGTGAAGTCCGATATATCGGTGTAGTGGGAAACCGTTGCCTGGAAAAATTGTCCAGGTAAACGTAACGGCTCACCGTAAACCAACTCGGCAGATGATGTTTGAAGGTCATCTTTAAACGCGCTTCTAATGCCCAATAGCACCAAAGGCAACGTGTCCACCCAATTGCAATCAGCGTGACACATTATGGCCGCTTTTAACTGTCGGTGGAATCGCTCCACTAGACCATTACAAGCCGGGTGATACGCGGTTGTTCTGCGATGTTTAAATCCAATCATTTTTCCGAGATATTGAAAAAGTGATGATTCAAACTGTCGACCGCGATCAGTGACGATATCAGTTGGACATCCAAATCTGGATATCCACGATATTAATGCCTTCCCGACTGTTTCAGCTGTCATGTCCACCATCGGCGTTACTTCTGGCCAGCGTGTGAAACGATCCACAGCCGTAAGACAGTAACGGTAACCCTGTGAAACAGGAAGGGGGCCAATAATGTCCACGTGAATGAAGGCAAATCGAGCGCGTGGTAGATCGAACGTACCCAATGGAGAAGACACGTGACGATGAACTTTGGCGCGTTGACAAGCCAAACATTGTCGAGTCCACTCTCGACAGTCCTTGCGCACACCAGGCCAAACAAATCGCTCGGCAATTAGTTTAGCGGTTGCGAGGGCACCTGGGTGGCTGAGACTATGAAGACTGTCGAAGAGTTGTTTCCTCATAGACGTCGTTACGAAGGGTCTAGGTGAGGCCGTGCTGACGTCACAGTAAAGCTCCGTTTGAGAGTCTGGGATTTTAAACTTTTTGAGACGGAGTGAAGATTCTCCTCCCAGAAGTTGGGTCAGCTCTCGATCAGACGCTTGTGATGAAGCAAGCACATCTAAATCTAGTGGCTTCTGCAGCTCCTCAATACGTGATAGTGGGTCAGCGACGACATTATCTTTTCCCGAAATGTATCTAATGTCGGTCGTGAACTGCGAGATATAATCGAGGTGACGGTACTGTCGAGGCGAACAGTTAACTTTCCTTTCGTTGAAAGCATAACTGAGCGGCTTGTGATCAGTAAACACCACGAAATGCCTGGCCTCTAACATATGACGAAAGTATTTAATGCTATCGTATATTGCTAAGAGCTCGCGGTCGTAGGGTGAGTACTTTTGTTGAGAGGGACTCAACTTCCGCGAGAAGAATGCTAGGGGTTGCCAAACTTCGTCTTTATGCTGCTGCAAAACTGCACCCATTGCCAGGTCAGATGCGTCTGTTACCAGAGCGAGTTCGGCCTGACAATCTGGGTGAGCAAGTAATGTAGCATCAGCGAGACTCTCCTTGCACTTGTTAAAAGCCTGAAGTGTATCACCAGACAGGTTGACGGGGTGGGATGCCTTAACACAGCCAGTAAGTAACGCGTTCAAAGGGATTTGAATAGAAGCAGAATGAGGCAGAAATCGCCTATAAAAATTAAGCATTCCTAAAAATCGCCTAAGTTGCTTGACTGTCTTAGGGACTGGGAAGTCATTTATGGCCTGGACCTTGGATTCCAGAGGTTTGGTGCCGGATGCAGAGATTCTGTAACCCAAAAACGTTACCTCAGATGCCCCGAAGACGCATTTCGAGGTGTTGACAAGGACGCCATATTCCTTCATGCGAGTGAAGAGTTGTCGGAGGTGGGCTTCGGCCCGCCAGGCAATATCACCTCGCCTGGTCGGAGGATCCTCCCTTTTCAATGGAGGAACACCATATCTCGTTCCTCCATAGATCGTCCATATGGTGACGTCAGCTCCTGAATACGGTCTGCCAGGTCTGCGAGCTGCTCCAGGGAATGTGTCGGTTGGGATGCCAGCACAGTCTGGATGTTGTGCGGCAGGCGATTGCTCCATATCGTCCTGACAAATTCTTCTGGAACTGAAGGTCCCGCTAAATCCTGGAGATGCCTCAAGAACTGTGAAGGCTTCCTGTCACCGAGTTCTTCGTGAGTCAATAACTGCTTCACTTTCTTCTCATGAGAAGCAGAGAGACGTTTTATGAGCTCGGATTTTATTTTATCGTAGCGGTTCTTCGCCGGAGGACTGATAATAATATCCTTCACGGCCTTCGCGTACTGCAAATCCAAGTTATTGGTCACGTGCGTGAATTTCATGGAGTCGTCAGTGACACCGTGACTATCGAACTGACCTTCAATGAGAGCGAACCAAAGTTCTGGATCCTCAGGTGAGAACGGAGGCACCTTAATTTTTAATTTGAGCATATTGGTGTCTTTCGTTTCACGTTCAGTGGAAACGCGCACTCTGTGTGCTCGACGCGCGGTAACGTTGCCGTCGTTTCTAGAACCGACCGTTTTTGCCGAGTCACTGCTGTCACTCATATTGAGGTCTTGATCCTGATCCTCGTGTCCTTATCGGGGTCACCAGTTATAGTGGATAAGTGCAGGTGGTGTGTGCGTGTCAGGGGTTGAGTCACTAAATAACTTAAGTCCAGATACGTAGCACAAAGATAGTTTATTATTATGGTTACACAAGTTAACACAGAAGATATATAGTTCCACACAACACAATAAGAAAGTTAGAAGCTATAGAAATGAAGGAGTAGAATAAGATCACAGCGATAGCGTACGGAAGTTAAACAAAAGCTGGTATTCGCAATATAAATTTAGGTAAGCGTTCGGTTAGCGCGGCGACACGGGCTTTGCGGACGATGATCATGAGCCGACTAAAGCCGTCCGCGCGGTGCGGACGTAGCTTGCGCACGCGCCTGGTGCATGATCGAATTCTAACGGTATCGCCGGTGGCTAGGTGCGTTTCCAATGCACAACATGGCAAATATAAATAAAGTTATATTTAATATCAAAATATTTATTTTGTGTTAATGTTGTGTGTGTAAATATTGTAAATAGATAGATAATAAGTTATTGTATAATATATAATTTTGTAAATAAATAAATGTATAATTGTTGGAAATATATATTATTAAATATTATATTAATATTATGTTGAGTGAGTAGGCTACACGTACTTACATTTGTGGCTAAATTTAATTCACCACCCAAATCCGCTAAAGTATCACCGAACTTACTCGCGTCATTGCATAGATGAGATGTGCACCCACTGTCTAATATCCAATCATGCTTTTGAACATTTACAACATTATACTTTTCATAATCTGAAACATTAAAAGTTATTAGATCTTCATCAACGTAATGTGATTGAGCTTTAGCTTTCTTTTTACATTCAGAAGCTTTATGTCCGAGTTCATGACACTTATAGCATTTGAATTGGAATCCTTCATTCTTTTCTGTTTCTTTCGTACTTTGATTCTTTTTAATTTTCGTTTCACTCGTACTTGGTCTCGTGTTCCCTTGTTTATAATATCTCTTGTTTTTAATATACATTACGCCTTCCTCACGAGGTCCATCGTGATTAGCAAGCCTCGATTCATGCTCTTCTAAAATTTTAATTTTCAGCATCTCCGGCTTTGGCAATTCGTCTCTCGACTCTATTGCGCATCTGAAGTTTTCATAGTTTCCAGGCAAACTATATAACAACATTATTGACAACAAATCATCGTGGATATGAACGTCCATATCCGCTAGTTTGTCAACGGCATCGAAGAAATTATATAAGTGTTCACGTACATTAGCATTTTCGGACATTTTGTGTAAAATCAATCGTTTTAAAAATGTCGCCTTCTTAGCAGGCCCTTTCGAAGCAAATATAGACTCTAATTTCAACCATACCTGTCTAGAAGTAGTGCAGCCTCTCACGTGTCTTAATTCGCTACCGCTTATAGACAGTATCAGGTCAGCCTTGGCCTTTTCATCCTCTGCCTCCCATTTTTCAAACTCCGTTGCCTCGAGTGGTTTTGGTTTTCTGCCACTCACGTACTTCCACGTGTCGTTCTTAATTAAAAGCGCCTCTACCTGAATTCTCCAGCTATCGAAGTTGTCCTTGCTCAGAAGCTCAATTTTCGTCGTAATTCCGTGACTCATTTTCGCAACTTTTCGCAATTCACTTTCAGCTTTAACAGAAATCAGTAAACATTATCCTACAATAACTCCTGGGGTTCCTAGGATTCCTCTGGGCCCATAACCATTGTAGAGGGATTATGGATCGTGGAAAATAAAGGAATATTAAAAACAGGAATAATATTTTATTGTGTTCACTTGACACGACACTTTTCTTCACATTCTAAACTTAAATTTATAATACAACAAATAAGTTTGTATATCCAACATGGTAGTGAATTGCGAAAAGTTGCGAAAATGAGTCACGGAATTACGACGAAAATTGAGCTTCTGAGCAAGGACAACTTCGATAGCTGGAGAATTCAGGTAGAGGCACTTTTAATTAAGAACGACACGTGGAAGTACGTGAGCGGCAGAAAACCAAAACCACTCGAGGCAACGGAGTTTGAAAAATGGGAGGCAGAGGATGAAAAGGCCAAGGCTGACCTGATACTGTCTATAAGCGGTAGCGAATTAAGACACGTGAGAGGCTGCACTACTTCTAGACAGGTATGGTTGAAATTAGAGTCTATATTTGCTTCGAAAGGGCCTGCTAAGAAGGCGACATTTTTAAAACGATTGATTTTACACAAAATGTCCGAAAATGCTAATGTACGTGAACACTTATATAATTTCTTCGATGCCGTTGACAAACTAGCGGATATGGACGTTCATATCCACGATGATTTGTTGTCAATAATGTTGTTATATAGTTTGCCTGGAAACTATGAAAACTTCAGATGCGCAATAGAGTCGAGAGACGAATTGCCAAAGCCGGAGATGCTGAAAATTAAAATTTTAGAAGAGCATGAATCGAGGCTTGCTAATCACGATGGACCTCGTGAGGAAGGCGTAATGTATATAAAAAAAACAAGAGATATTATAAACAAGGGAACACGAGACCAAGTACGAGTGAAACGAAAATTAAAAAGAATCAAAGTACGAAAGAAACAGAAAAGAATGAAGGATTCCAATTCAAATGCTATAAGTGTCATGAACTCGGACATAAAGCTTCTGAATGTAAAAAGAAAGCTAAAGCTCAATCACATTACGTTGATGAAGATCTAATAACTTTTAATGTTTCAGATTATGAAAAGTATAATGCTGTAAATGTTCAAAAGCATGATTGGATATTAGACAGTGGGTGCACATCTCATCTATGCAATGACGCGAGTAAGTTCGGTGATACTTTAGCGGATTTGGGCGGTGAATTAAATTTAGCCACAAATGTAAGTACGCAAATCAAAGGTAAGGGTATTGTACGGTTATCGGCATGTAATGAAAACTCTAGCAATACAACAATTGACTTACGCGATACGTTATATGTTCCGAATTTAAGAACCAATTTAATCTCGGTGGCCAAAATTACTAACCGTGGATATAATGTTATATTCAAACTAGATGTGGCCCATATTACAAATAAGATAGGAGAAATTAAATTGACAGCTTATCGTAGAGGAAACTTGTATTGTGTGCGACAATCTGAATCTGCATTTAATTTGAGTGATCTGAATGCTGACATACAGTGTTGGCACGAACGTTTAGGACATTTGAACGGAAAAGATGTCGTAAAACTATTAAACAAGGTAGGTGCCCCTGTAAGTGCGAATGAAATACGACAGTTACGTGATTGTGATATTTGTGCGAAAGGAAAAATGACCGCATTATCTTTTTCTGAATCTAGTGGTCCTTGTGATGAGAAATTAAAGATAATTTATACAGATATTGTAGGTCCTATGAGATGTCAATCAAAAGGAGGTGCTAAATATTTTATAACATTTATTGACGATTGTACACGATGGTGTGAGGTACACTTTTTGAGTGAGAAAAGTAAAGCCGTAGATGCTTTTAAGGTGTATAAAAGTCAAGTTGAGAATTTAACAGGAAAGAAAGTGAAATTTCTTCAAAGTGACAATGGAGGAGAATACTGTAATTCTGAATTTGACAGGTATCTTCAACAAGAGGGAATTATGCGAAGATTAACAGTTGCTCGAACACCCCAGCAAAATGGAATAGCGGAGCGGATGAATAGAACGCTAGTGGAAATGGCTAGATGTATGCTATTAAATTCTGATCTTTCCACAATTTTTTGGGCAGAGGCGGTGGATACTGCATGCTACATCCGGAATCGCTGTCCTACTAGTAGTCTTCAAGGTGACATTCCCTATGAAAGATGGTTTGAAACTCCTGTTAAAATTGATTACATACGAAGATTTGGTTCTGAGGTACATATTTTGAATAAAGATCCAAATAAGGATAAGTTGGCAGCACGAGGCATTCCTGCTATATTTGTTGGATATCCGAAAAATGTAAAAGGATATAGAGTTTGGGTTCCTGAACAACGGAAATTCATGATTGCGAGAGATATAAAGTTCCATGAAGATAAAGATTCAAGGAAGAACTTCTCGAAGCAAGAATCAAGCTCATCAAACAGAATGATTGAAAATGAGGAAGCTGAAAAACAATTTATTGAGATTGAATATTTGAATTGTTCAAGACCACAACGAAACGAAGAGGAAAATGCTGAAGAATTTTGGAGTGAATGCCAAGAATATCCTACACAGTCAGATGGTTGTAATGATGAAAGTTCAATGATGAGAACATTAAATGAGAATGTTGAACAATCAAATCAACAGACTTCTTTAAAAAGAGCTTCTGGTAGACCAAGGATTTTACGTACAGGTAGTGTGGGTCGACCTAAGAAAATTTACAGAATGTTGGAAGTTGACCAACCGGTTAATGAAACAAATGTAGATGATTTTGCAGGTTCGGCTGAAACAACGTTGAAGGATGCCTTGAATAGTAATGAAAGATTGGAGTGGCAAGAAGCGATATTATCTGAAATAAGAAGTTTAGTTCAAAAAGGAACATGGGAGATTGTCAAAAGACCGATGAACAGAAGTATTGTTGGATGTCGTTATGTTTTAACAACAAAAACTAATGTGGACAAGACTACAAAGAAGAAAGCGAGACTTGTTGCACAAGGCTTTAGTCAAAGATATGGAATAGACTACAACCAAACATTTGCACCTGTCGCGAGATTAGATTCTGTTCGATTGTTGGCAGCGCTCGCAGTTGAATTGAACTTAGAGATACATCAGTTAGATATAAATACTGCATATTTAAATGGTTCATTAGATGAAGAAATTTACATGGAAGTACCGGAACTCTTAAGGGAGACCTTAGTCAAGCTGATGAATCGCAGGGGAGAGGATCCGATTATTATACAGCGTGCACAGATTATGTTAAATAATCTAAACGCAGGATGCAATTCATGCTTGTTGCGTAAATCACTATATGGTTTAAAGCAAGCAGGTCGTCAATGGAATCTCAAACTCAATAAGAAACTTCTCGAGATGGGATTGAAGCAAAGTCTGAACGAACCATGTCTTTATTATAAAGAATCTGAAAATATTCATTTATTTGTATTGGTTTACGTGGATGACATATTGATTGCGTCTGAGAAAAGAGGTTGGATAAATAAATTTAAAAATGAGTTGTCCAAAGAGTTTGACTTAAAAGATTATGGTCAAGCAAAATATATTTTGGGCATCGCTATTCAACGAAATGACAATGTCATTGTATTGTCACAAGAAAATTATATTCGCGATCTATTAAAAAGATTTTGCATGGAAGATTGCAATAAATGTGCGACTCCTATGGAAGTAAATGCTCATAAGCAAGAATATGCTGAAAAGCATGATACCGTAAAGGAGGAGAAATGGCCATACAGGGAATTGATAGGAAGCTTAAATTACCTGAGTATAGCTACAAGGCCTGATATTGCCAATGCGGTAAGGAAGTTGAGTCAAAAGGTAACTAAACCTGAACCGTGCGATTGGAAGGCGGCTAAACGTGTATTGCGATACCTTAAAGGAACGATGCAGCATGGCCTAACTTATGTTAAGTCTGGTAAGTGTATAGAAGGGTTTTCTGATGCTGATTACGGGAATTGTTTGTTGACAAGACGGTCATTTTCAGGATACGCTTTTATATTGGCTGGTGCAACTATATCGTGGCAGTCACAATATCAACGTAGCGTTGCTACATCAACCTGTGAGGCAGAATATGTGAGTTTGGCGGAAGCTATAAAGGAAGGTGTCTACTTGAACAGCTTGATGAATGAAGTGGGACTTATGAGGTATGCTAGAGTTATTGTTCATGCCGATAATCAGGGTGCAATATATTTAGCGAAAGATCCAAAATTTCATGTGCGAAGTAAGCACATCGATATTCGATATCACTTCATAAGGGGCGTTTTAAGTGATAACAAAGACATTGAGCTGAGACATGTACCCACGGAGTCTATGTTGGCAGATATTTTAACTAAGCCATTACCTAGTATTAAACACTATAAATGTATAGGTGGTTTAGGTATTAAGCCGTATTGTAATTGATATTAATATTCTCTAGACTTAAATTTAAAGGGGCGTGTTGGATATACAAACTTATTTGTTGTATTATAAATTTAAGTTTAGAATGTGAAGAAAAGTGTCGTGTCAAGTAAACACAATAAAATATTATTCCTGTTTTTAATATTCCTTTATTTTCCACGATCCATAATCCCTCTACAATGGGATTATGGATCGTGGAAAATAAAGTAATATTAAAAACAGGAATAATATTTTATTGTGTTCACTTGACATTAGCATTTTCGGACATTTTGTGTAAAATCAATCGTTTTAAAAATGTCGCCTTCTTAGCAGGCCCTTTCGAAGCAAATATAGACTCTAATTTCAACCATACCTGTCTAGAAGTAGTGCAGCCTCTCACGTGTCTTAATTCGCTACCGCTTATAGACAGTATCAGGTCAGCCTTGGCCTTTTCATCCTCTGCCTCCCATTTTTCAAACTCCGTTGCCTCGAGTGGTTTTGGTTTTCTGCCACTCACGTACTTCCACGTGTCGTTCTTAATTAAAAGCGCCTCTACCTGAATTCTCCAGCTATCGAAGTTGTCCTTGCTCAGAAGCTCAATTTTCGTCGTAATTCCGTGACTCATTTTCGCAACTTTTCGCAATTCACTTTCAGCTTTAACAGAAATCAGTAAACATTATCCTACAATAACTCCTGGGGTTCCTAGGATTCCTCTGGGCCCATAACCATTGTAGAGGGATTATGGATCGTGGAAAATAAAGGAATATTAAAAACAGGAATAATATTTTATTGTGTTCACTTGACACGACACTTTTCTTCACATTCTAAACTTAAATTTATAATACAACAAATAAGTTTGTATATCCAACATTTTTGTCTTGCAGCAATTTTTAGAGAGCATTTTTGGACGGCTTCCCCTTTTAAAATTGTCACCCTTCGTCACTGTCCCATAGAGAAAGTTGTTCAGTTTGATGGTCTGATCACACCCTTAAATATGACCAAGCATTTCTGATACCCGTTGTATATTAGTTTATAGGATGTATGTGCAAGTAATTCTGTATTATTCTACACATGGGGAGTAGTATAAAGTAATATTTTCCTCTCTTAATATCCATATCTGTACCCTCAGGTTGTGATCGAGAAACGCGACCGTTTGTCTCGGAACAACGTGCTGCACTTATGGCCATTCGTCATCCAGGACCTGAGGGCTCTCGGGGCCAAGAAGTTCTTCGGCAAGTTCTGCGCAGGCTCCATAGATCATATCTGCATCAGGCAGTTACAGTGTATACTTATGAAGGTGAGAATCCGAATTACAGTTACAATAAATATACTGAGAAAAAAACTTATTTATTTTTATTTATTTATAAAAACATGGAAGACTTACAGCTACATAAACTTAAAATAACGCAATTTTAATCAACAGAAAGCCAATGACAAGTCTTCGCTTTTTTTATTTTTTTTGTCAATTATTTTGATACGACAATTAGCTTTGCATCTACGACCATCGTACAGTACGACACAGCTAAGAAGACGCATCGGTAAACTTCGTTCGCGCAGACTCGAACACACGATCACCGACAGCACCCGAAGCTAAATTCAGTAATCAATCTTATGTAATGCCCTTTTAAGGTAAGATGCTTTCTGATTGGTTAATCAATTTCCCGAATATTTAATTGTGTGAACTGCGCAGATACATCAGTGAGACATATAAGTTGTGTCGTACTGTACCACCAATAGCAAATTTACGTATCATTGTAATTCTAAATACAATTCAATCTTGTTATACCCGAGGAGAAATAAAACGCTTCATTTTGTCTGTCACACCCGGGATTCTGAAATCCCGAGCTAGTTAGGAGCATCATTCACTCACCCTCACTCACACACTCGCACCTACACCACACACAAAAACACATAATTATCCAACTTTATAATTTCTTTTTTTAATTTTAATTTTTTATTGTTTCTTTAATTATTTTTTACATAATTTACTTAATATATTTTAATTCTTTGTTTTATATACGTTCGCGATTTTGTTTGTAATAAATAGTTATTTGTTATACAAGAGTGCAAAGTTGCTTTTTAACCGCGTGTTCAATTTTGATGACCGAGCAAGCGAAGGATTCTAAAATTGAATCACGAGCGCAGCGAGTGATTCAAAATTAGAATCCTGAGCGTTAGCGAGGGAATCAAAAGAGCACGAGGTGAAAAATCTTTGCACTCGAGTGCAACACGTAACTTTTCATTCCACCTCAGCGAGGAAATGACTAAATGCAAAAAAAAAACGTTTAATTCACAAACTTAGTGCACACGATGTTCTAAATTCAATTTACTTTATCCTCTAGAGAATAAAAACGGCTTTTCCACTCAGATATTGAAGATTAAAAATACTCTTTCCGAGATGGTGGGATGAAAATTTACTTTATCCTCTAGAGAATAAAAACGGCTTTTCCACTCAGATATTGAAGATTAAAAATACTCTTTCCGAGATGGTGGGATGAAAATAAATTAGTCACCAAAGTGCGGTGCATCTCTGAAGTTACAAAGTAAAGTTACTTACAATATATTCAATTTATATGTGTCTCCATGGAGGATTAGCCTGGTGATCTGTAAAACAGGTTCTACCTACATCAGACACCAGTCTCTATTTTACGTGTATTTCTATTAATGTATGATTCTGTGATGATAAGAAATAAAGATTATATTCTATTCTATTATATACCTTAACAGTCCTGTTAATGTTTAAGGTGGCATTACTACTTGGCGTGGAATTCCATGAGGGAGTCAGTTTCGAAGAACTCTTGGAGCCTACATCTGGCGAAAACTCTGAAAGTAAGTGCAATGAGCCAAATAAGACCATATTTCAGGCTTTGAATACTTGAGCACGGACTGGTCAGCTTGTAACTGCCATGGCAATCTTCAGTGGAAAATTATCCTTTTCTTATTTTTTACTAGCTACCCGGGCTTCGCACGGATGCAATTTCTATACTATCCTTACATTAAATATGAAAGTATAACCATATTAACCTTCCGGAAGAAATGATTTAAATTATAGTGAAAACCGCATCAAAATCGTTTGCGTGGTTTAGTCGGAGTTAGCGGATACAGACAGACAGACGCGGAGAGTGACTTTATTTTATACTATGTAATAAATAAAGATTCAGCTTTAATTACATTGTTCTCGCAGCTCTTACCACAACATTGTGTTAATAAAGATTGTAATCTATTATTTTAAAATAGTTAATATGGAGTTTCCTGCTGGTTTTTAAAACGCTTTTATTAGCTTCACTTGTAATTGTAACTATGTAAAAAAATCTTGGAAGTTAAATTTGACCCATTTCCAGTTTCCGATTGAGCTGAAATTTTGCATACACGTTTAGTTTGGATGACAAAAGCGTTTTCTGTAAAAAAATATTTTAACTATAATATTTACGAGGGTCATTCAATAAATACTTAGCCTACAAAAAGTAAACGAAAATTTTGGAAAAGTGGGAATTTATTTTTCAACATAGTCTCCTTTTAGTTCGATACACTTAGCCCAGCGATGCTCCAACTTTTTTAATCCGTCCGAAAAATAGTTTTTGTCAAACTCTGCAAAATAGGCCTCCGTGGCGGCGATGACCTCCTCATTCGATCCATATCTATTCCCGGCGAGTGATTTTTTCAGATTAGGAAACAGAAAGAAGTCACAAGGGGCCAAATCTGGAGAATACGGTGGATGGGGCAGCAATTCGTAGCGTAATTCGACCAATTTGGCCATGGCAACGGCAGACGTGTGAACCGGTGCGTTGTCGTGGTGAAACAGCACTTTTTTCTTCGCCAGATGGGGTCGTTTTTTCTTTAATTCGGCGTCGAATCGGCCCAATAAATCGGCATAGTAAAGCCCTGTAATTGTTTTACCCTTCTCGAGGTAATCGATGTAGATCACACCTTGTGAATCCCAGAAAACGGTGGCCATAACTTTTCCGGCCGATTTTACAGTTTTCGCCTTCTTTGGAGCACGTTCCCCGGTCTGGATCCATTGTTTTGATTGCTCCTTGGTCTCTGGTGTGTACCAGTGGATCCAGGTTTCATCGACGGTCACAAAACGACGCAAAAACTCCGCTGGATTCCGCTTAAACAGCGCCAAACACGTCTCCGATGTGGTCTCACGGTTGCGCTTGTTTTCTGTGTGAGTAAACGCGGCACCCATCGCGCCGACAGCTTTCTCATGCCGAGTTCCTCGTGAAGAATATGATGCACTGTTCCTTCTGAAATGCCTACAGTCTCAGCTAGCTCCCGAACCTTCAATCGGCGATCTGCCAATACGAGATCATGGATTTTTTTAATGTTTTCCTCCGTAGCAGCTGTTTTCGGTGCACCTGGACGTGGTTCATCAAAAACCGACGTACGGCCACGTGCAAACTCGTTGAACCAATTCTTGACGGTGGCCATCGATGGAGAAGAGTCACCGTACACAGCATCCAAGCGCTCTTTGATTTCGATGCGCGTTTTCCCTTCCAAAAATAGGAATCGAATCACCGAACGATATTGCTCTTTTTCCATTTTTGTAAAACCGATCGACACGTTGGCTTCCATAAGTTGTCAAATTAAAACAAATGAAGGGATTGGAATGAAAATTTGAAAAAAGAATTTAAAAAGAATGTGCTACACTGTGGTAAAACTCTTTTGAAACTACAGCGCCCTCTGGCGATGAGGCTAGGTACTTATTGAATGCACCTCGTATTCTCCATAAGACCTACTACTTAGAATCGCTCACCTAGAGTCTCATTTCATAATTATTTGCCTGAATCTGGTTTACATGACATAAAGATATATCCTATTCTATACTATCAAAGATTTCAACTGCTCAGCTTGTTACATAGATTTTTTTAAAGTATTTCCCTATTTCCAGCTCTAGGCTGGCGAGCGCGCGTCCTACCTTCCGACCACGTCGTAGCTCAGTACGAGTTCGACGCCCTCCTCGGCGCGGATGGCAAGAGGAACACGCTGCACGGCTTCAAACGGAAGGAGTTCAGGGGCAAGCTCGCCATGGCCATCACTGCCAACTTTATCAACAGGCACTCTGAACAGGAAGCGTCTGTGAGTACTTCTAGAACCTTCTACATAGAGATAGTAACTGTAAATTTCTCCTTACTTCATTAATATTATTACGTAAAAATTATACTAGAATAAACGTTAGTTCATAAAAAAATAAAATTTTATACGTTTTATTTTATTTAAACGAATTATAAAAGTTAAATTAACCGTAATTACAACTGCCAAATTGTTACATAATGCGATGCGTCATCGTGCTTCCCTACATCTAATCTGTCAAAACGCAATTTTGTGAAATGCCTCCTAATAACTGGCAAATGACCGACTTTTACTTCTGTACATACAGCTATGTAGCCGATAATGTTATCAAGGTATACATTTCTAGTATAAGTTGATCTCGCATTGTATACACTTTTCGTACAATGAGAGGTCAGCGTATACTGAAAAGTATAGCTTAATATGTACCTATTATTGTGCCTTATTCAAATAAAGATTTTTTTTTCAGGTGCCAGAAATAAGCGGTGTAGCGTTCATATTCAACCAGAAGTTTTTCAAAGAGCTGTATGAGGTGACAGGCATAGACCTGGAGAATATAGTGTACTATAAAGACGACACGCACTACTTCGTCATGACGGCCAAGAAGCACAGCCTGCTGGATAAGGGGGTGCTGCTCAATGTAAGTGACATACATACATAATTAATTATTACATAATATCATTCGTTTTTAACCACCAACAAAAAAGAGGGGTGTTAGGGGTCATCCTCATAAAGTCCATCATAAAGTACGTCACACTATTGTCATGATTTTTTGACCCCTCCCCCCGTCCTTGTCATAGTTGATCACATTTGTGAGACCCCAAGGATATTATAGATAAATAAGATTCTTGTGAGACCCCGTCTCCCTAGTGTGACGTCACATATTTTGCAATTTAATTTAGGAACTACAGTCCAAATTATTGAATCTAATCCACTACTCCAAGAAACGATTTAAATGACTTAATGACAAAAAGATTTCTACTGCTGTTTACTTGATAAGACCGCTGCTAACATTTTCGTTATACCATTATTATTTTATTTTGGCATTTTGTGGGGTTGATGGTCGGGTAGGAAATGCATTTCTTGCTTGGCCATCTTCTGCGCGGAGTACTTCAAACTTTTAATATTTTTAAATTTTTGTACGTGGCGTGTATTACTAACACTAATTATAAGTTATTTTTCTTACTAACACAATGGATTTTTTGTTGTCCTAAATAAAGAAATTTTGATTATTAGTATAATCCACGCCTTTCCCACAGGACTTTAACGAAGTATCTCGACTACTGAGCGTGGAGAACGTAGACCGGGCAGCACTGATGCGCTACGCACAAGAGGCGGCGCGCTTCTCCACCGACGGCCGGCTGCCGCTGCGGGACTTCGCCCTCAACCACTACGGCGAGCCCGACGTGGCGCTGTTCGACTTCACCTCCATGTACGCCGCGGAGAACGCCAGCATGGTGAGCATGAAATTCATGTATTTATAGGCGTAGCAAGGGGGGCAAGGGTGTGCAATGCCCATCCCAGAAACTACTTTGCCCACCCTAGAAAAACCTCCATAGTATTGAAGAATTAATTATTTACAGTTTAACAGACAGACATACTAACTAGAATTTCTTTGGAATCTATACTGTATATAAAAAAATCGTAGAGGCCGAAATTTCTGTACGTTGAAAATATTTTCGCGAAAATAGGCTAGGGAGACTAGAAATAAGCAATAGAACACGAATTTTTGACGTGTAAGCTTTTATTAATTAGTAGTGGGGGGTACTTTATATTGTATTAGCTGACCTACCCTACCCTACCTTACCTTACCCTACCCTTACTACCTTACCTTACCCTACCTTAGCGAAATTGGTCCAGCCGTTCACGCGTGATGGCACGACCGAGGGAAATAGGGATTAATTTTTATATAATAGATTAGAATACTGTTCGTTATAATTATCTTATTTTTCTTCCCCAGGTCTACGAGCGTCACGGCCGTCGTCTGCTGTGCCAGTTAGTAGGCGACAGCCTCCTCGAGCCGTTCTGGCCGACGGGCTCGGGCTGCGCTCGGGGCTTCCTGTCAGCGCTCGACGCGGCCTGGGCCGTGCGGGGCTGGGGGCAAAGCCCTGCGCCCCACCCGCTAGAAGTTATAGCGGAGAGGGAGTCGATATACAGACTGTTAGGTGAGTTTGTATGTTGCGTCGAGGTGTGACCACGCGATAAGCAAGGGCGATACAAATATATACAGGATTTTTTTTTATGTAGTGCGCACAATTTGTAGCGTGATTTAGTCTCTGTTCCTAATTGCAACCGCAGTATTGGGATTTGCTTAAAAACAAAACGAAAATTCAACTTAGTATGGGGTGGAGAGGCGCATAATTTACTAGCGTTAATCAAATTTTTATTATGTTTTGGAGTGAATTTTAGTACTGCGGTTGTGGTTAGGTTAACGAATAAAACGAGCTGAATCATAGTATACAGTCGCTTCCCACTGTCTGTCTGTCCCTATGTATGCTTAGATCTTTAAAACTACGTAATGGATTTTGATGCGGTTTTTTTTAATAGATAGAGTGATTCAAGAGGAAGGTTTATAAGTATAATATTTTCATATTTAATGTAAGGATAGTAGAGAAACTGCATGCGTGCGAAGCCGGGGACGGGTCGCTAATAAATAAATAAAATAAAATAATTGCATACAGTTGAATGATAGTATTTTATTTACTTTAGCGTATCTCATTATTACTCCAAAGTGCTACCGTAGTTCAAATTTATAGAAACTTGTACTTTGCAGCTCAAACGACTCCAGAGAATCTTCACCGCGACTTCGGAGCCTACACCCTGGACCCAGGCACTCGATATCCGAATCTGAACCGAGTGGCGGTGACGCCGCACCGAGTGACGTCATTCTACGACTCGGACGAACCATTGCCGTTGGATGCAGCGCCTGCAGCGAGGAAGAGGCGAAGAGGTCAGTATTCATGATGATAAAAATTATAAAATAAATATTATAGTTAAAAAAAAAAATAAGTTCATAAATTAAAACCCGACTACTGAAAAGGTATGAAACAAGAAAATATTAACACATATTCATAGTGATGTTCAGAGGATAGCCGTGGTCGTATGCCACTTTTCCCTAAACTGTATTGTTTTATAAGAGTAGTTGTAGGTGGCATACGACCACGGCTATCCTCTGAACATCACTATGAATATGTGTTAATATTTTCTTGTTTCATACCTTTTCAGTAGTCTGGTTTTAGTTTTTGAACTTATTTTTTTTTTCAGAGCTGCGACCAACTTCCATCAATATATATATATTTTGAAATGTGCTAATTAAGCCCTTTCTTTCGTTTATATCGCCATCTCCTCCGTAATTATACCATATACAAATAAAACAAAAATACAGTCTTAAAGTTCAAGATCACTACGTTTCAAATATTTTTTTAAGTAGATTATACTATAGTAATTGGCGATTATAAAACACCTAAATCAGAATTTAAACATTCATCTTCTTCGGAACTTGAAGCTTAATTTATTTCTGATTTTCAGCAATAGATAAATAATTCATTTATCGACCAACACCTTGAGAGGCTCTCTCTAACTTTTACCCTAGTACTATAAATCAGTGGGTGTGTTCAGTTATATCGGCGGACGACGCTCAACGACGCATTATCGTCCGGGTGATCAAACTAAACCGTTCAGTTATTTGAGCGAGCGTCGTCGGACGATCGCTCCGGTCACTCCGTGAAATAATAGGGTGAAAGTCGCACTCGACCGAACTGCTATCAACCGACCAATGACTGTAGTTATAGGATACAGCAGCAGATAATTTGAGGTCGTTCGATTGGTCTCTCGCGTAACACAGCTATGGATCGTTCAATTATTCCCGATGAGCGAGCGACATTCGCACGAGTGACTTTCAACCGAAAAATGAATTACTGAACGTAGGCAATATGTTTGTATCCTCCACAGAAGCGGAAGTATCAGAAGAAGCACTAGTCTCCTGGGTAGCGTGGTCAGAACCTGGCATCAGGGCGGCATCCAGTCCTGCCGCGCTCACCGAACTGCTCAGGAGATACCGACCAGACCTGCTGCCGTCCACCACAGTGCCGCGAGCCGTGTACCACATCCTGCAGCAGGAGTTCGGTAAGACCCACTGTTCATAGAGATCAACTACGATAACATGGCGCGCTCCTCCAAATTACTGTTTCAATTCGCCATGCTCGTGAGCGGGTGCCGTCTGTCTGTGTAACTGCCATGGCAATCTTATTTATTTATTTATAATATAATTTATTGGACACCTGAATAACAATCTTATTCAGAGGCAAATCATTATTATCCTAGTCTTATTTTTATTCACATTAAATTACATGATTCTCGCAACTCTTTCCATAACATTGTACTGGGGGCTTAGTACGAGCTCTGGGCTGAAATTGAACCGCCCAGAAATTTCCATAATAATCTGACCTTTCACTATGCGAAAACCCTATACAGTGCGAGGTCAGGTCGTACTGGAAAGTCTGGGCAGTTCAATTTCAGCCCTGCTATATAAGAGTTCGTAGTAACCCCGCTGATAAAGATTGTAATCTATTATTTTAAAAGAGTTACCATGAAGTTTCTTGCCGGTTCTTCTCCATAGGATCTACTATTTGGTCGCGCACCTAGAGTCTCGACATTTCATAAGTGCCTGTATCTGGTTTACATGAAATAAAGACCTATTCTATTCTAATGTTTCTAGTCGTATCTCCTTACCGAGCAACAAATCCTTGGATTTATTTTTGTTTGTCGGCTGTCTCAGTACTCACACATGCGTTGTGAGTCTTGGTGGCGCTTTGTAAATACTTTCAAACGTTTTAAATTTTGGAGAGGCGCGCCATGTTATCTTAGTTAATCTCTACTTAACTATGGCTGCTATAACGAAATGATTGATGTATTGGCATAACGGATGGACCGGTTTCAATGCAGTTTTTTTTAATTGAAAGCTAATTTAATCGGGAATCATATTAGCTATGTTTTAAAAGTTACAGCTGTTTCAGCTCTTGTTCTAGTTGGAGTCGGGGGTTCTTGACGGTTAGGTTATTCTTTATTCGTCTAAGCTAATGTTTGGATAGAAGTGGTTCCACGTCAATAGTGCCAACGAACGGATCGAACTCGTATCTCGCTGGTCAGTTCTTATATTATACTATAATATTTTTGAACTCGTATTTTACTTAATTACTCATTATTTATAGGAGTTATTTCAAAACTACTATAACTAATAAAAATAAATTAATAATTCTTATCTAAACTCAGTCAAAAGATTTTAAAATATTATCAAATTCAAACGTTATGAATTTTTCTTTTTTTTAAACTTTAAACGGCCGTATCTCAAAAGTGTTCTTCTGTTAGTTAGTTAATTTTCGCTCTACGGGGATGATATCTTTATTTTTATATAAAGAAAGCAAGAACGAAGATTTATTTTTTATTTTTACGCCCAGTATGACGCACGAACCTCTCCGGGTCTGCAGGGTAATCACGGTACACACTCGCAATCGGAATCAATTCAATTTTGACAGTCCAACAAACTACATTGCGCGGTAAGCTTTTAAAACCACTACGCCCTACAATTTCAGCAACGCAATGAACACTGTTGTAGTGTCAAAATTGAGTCGATTCCGATTACGAGCGTGCATCGTGATTAGGTAGCTGGTTGTGTGTGCGTGTGACATGTATGTTTGTACCTTGGAAACAGGAGAAATACTAGTGAGGGGCAAAGAGTAAAAAAAAAAAAAAAACTTAATTATACCCTATTACTAAATAATTATTACCATTGTTCTGCTAAGCAAAACTTAATTATCGTGTCCCTGCAGGCATAGTGCCGTTCTCATCAGGCGGGACGCTGCGGGACGTGCCCGACGCGAAGCTTCGCTCTTACCTCTCCAGAGTATACAACGCGTTCAAGGGCGAGGTGCCCCACGTGCACCACGAGACCGACGTGTTTGATCAGGTAACACTACTTATTTACGAAATAACCTAACCATAATACATTAGTATATTACAATAATTGTCAAATAATTTTAAGTGTAATAGTAATTTATTGAATTACTTACGTCTATCTTAACTTAAGTTTATGCAAGCTGTATTCACATCTAGTAGATGTCAATTAAATAACGTGTAATTAGCTGGAATTAATTGTAAGTGAAATTGAAAATAAGATTAGTGAATTAATTTAAAAAAAAAAAATATATATCGACAAAAGATTAGATTTTCTGTATGTTTGTTTGTTTGTAATGGATAAACTCAAAAACTACTGGACCGATTTTAAAAATTCTTTCACCAACAGAATGCTACTTTATCAGTGAGTAACATAGGCTATAATTTATAAAGATAGCACGCGGGCGAAACCGCTGGCGGAAGCTAGTCATTTATAAAATACAACAAATCGTTTACCACATGTAGCTTTGGTAAAAAGTGATTAATGATCAAAGACAGTTAAATTTACCATTATATACATATTTTTAGTTAACGTGTTGCCTTAAAAAATCATAAATCCAGCCCATTACTGTCCCACTGCTGGGCACGGGCCTCTTCTCAGAATGAGAAGGGTTAGGCCTTAGTCCACCACGCTGGCCTGGTGCAGGTTGGCGGACTACTCACATCATCGAAGACTTTATGAGGCCCTCTCAGGTGTCCAGGTTTCCTCACAATGTTTTTCCTTCACCGTTATCGCAAGTGATTATCAAATTCTAATCCGCACATGGATCCGAAAAGTCAGAGGGGCGGGCCGGGCTGAACTCAGACCCTCCTGCATGGACAGCAAGCGTTAAACCGCTAGGCTATCACTGCCTCTTACTGTTTTATTTAATGTTGTTATTTAATAATTCGCTGTGTGTTATTAGATCAAACAAAGTATGCAGAAAGAGAAACACATTCGCAACATAGAGCATCCAATTTCTGTCTATTCAAGTAAGTTATACATTTTCATAGCACTTAATGTTTACGAGTTTTGTACATGCCTTCATAAATACTGTGGCTCCAAGGTTAAATGGAAAAATACTTCAGCTTTGTTCGGTTTCTTTGTCGTGTTCATACGTCTCAGTAAAAGTTTGTATTATAAAAAATAAAAACACTAAAAAATATATTGAAAAGAGGGTTTGTGAGCCTAAAATTGAGTGTTCAGAGTTCTTCTGATAATAAAGCAATAACATTGTAATTATCGCAGGTGCGGCCGAAATCGACAAATCGCACTCGAGCTACAGAAAAAAACGCCGCTCAGTTCGTCCCCCACAAGTAAGTAACGATTCCGCCGACTATATTTGCAAAAAGATCGGCAAACTAGACCTTAACGACATCACACAGCTAGCGCGCCTCATTGAGGGCCACGACAACGTCACCGACGACGACAGACAAACCGACAAACAGAAAGACTTGCAGGAACAAATACTAGCGCTACTCGACTCTGACGAGTCACCGGAGCCCAGGGTTTTAAGACAATCCTTAGCACAACTCCTCCAAGGATCCACTAACACGAGGGTGCAGGCACCACAGAAGTTAGCACATTTCTTCCAAGATGACAAACCCAAGCCTGTGAAACCTCCGCGGAGACTGAAAGGCCTCGACATCAACAGTATCAAAGTACCGGATTTCTCCGATATCTTCAACGATTCAGCTGACACAGACGCTACCATTGTCAAAAACGATGGCAAGAAATCGTTCAGCAGGTCTCCTTCTACCGAAAGTGGTAAAAAAGTGCCTTATACAAGGTCTCCATCGATTGATAGTGGAAAGAAATTCACCAGGTCTTCAGAAAGCCCACTGCCGCAGAAAGGCAGACGACTATCAGAAGTAATAGATACCCAAAGACTTCGACACTCGCAGAGCCCCGAAGTGAACCTACCTTATAAGAGATCGAACTCTGTAGGCTCCACTGAAATAGCTAACACTAAGCGCATCGCTCAACTATTCGAGGGGCAGAAACGTAGGCACACGCCGAGCCCTGACTCCAGATCAACTCGCTCCGGCTCAGTCACTAACCCAGAGATGGCTTTACGTTTACAACGGATGACAGAAATCATAGAAGGCAAGCGAAGAGACACCCCTAGTCCCGAAAGAACTAAGAGAGAAACAATAGGCAACCCCGAGATGGCAGTACGTCGACAAAAAGTCGTAGACCTCATCAAGCAAGGCCAAGGATTGGGCCAAGAGCACAGACTACGACGACCCGAAGTTCCTCTCAGACGGAACAGCGATGAAATGACGTTGCGGATGCAGCGAGTGTCAAATATGATGCAAAAAAGATCGGTTGAATCGAAGAAACCTAAATCGGGAAGACGCAAGGCTGCAAGAGAGATTATGAAGCAGCGATTCGAGAAGAGCCTGCAGATGTTGGCAGCGGAGCCTCGCTTGGATTTCGCGCCGTCTGCCGACCTGGAGAACGACTACGGGCTGCAGCAGTACCGCGCCAGCGCGCCCGACTTCGACGAGCGCGTGAAGAAGCTGGAGAAGAAGCTGCAGCACTATGTGAGGCGATTGCCGTTGTGTGTCGCATGGAATGATCCGTTTTTGGGGAATTTCTTTCGGGGTGTGAGCGGTTGAGAGTTTAAATTCTGAATGGTTTCCGTTATTATTTAATTACTGTTTGGTTTAGAAACTTTGATCTCATAGATTGATAACAACATATTGCAGAATGTTAGTTACTGTATATGATATTTTTTATGTAGTGCGCAAAATTTTTTCTGTGTCCATTCCCAATAGCAACCGCAGTACTAAAATTCACTCCAAAACAAAATAAAAATTAGATTTTGTATGGCTTGCGCTAGTAAATTATGCGTGTCGCATACTAATTCGAATTTTCGTTTTGTTTTAAAGTGTATCCCAATACTGCAGTTGCATTTAGGAACAGAGACTGAATCACTACAAATTATGCGCACTACATAAAAAATTATCATGTATGTTTATGTCACTTCTATTAAAATCAATATTAAAGTTCTTAAACTTGCCCTACGCGAATTGCCAATTCCTATAAGTAAACGCAGTTATAGTAGTCTTTATACGAACTAAACGATATAAACGTTGTGTAATGGCCTTTTCCCGATCCTCTCAAACGCTCTCGACCCCACTCTTCAATCGCAAGGATAACACGCACGTTTTTCAACCCAAACCATCGAGGGACATGAAACAGTACAAAAATAAAGTTTTGACTGTATATACTTACATAGATCTTTAGCTTTCTATGTGTGTGCATGTCAAGGACTATTGCACTAGCGTTTATTCAAAATATTAGCAAATGTTGTTCATATTACGGCTTGCACATAAATAAGCGTGTTGCCAAGGACGCAACGCAATTACTTTTATTTAAGAATGTCGAATTTAATTATGATTATTATATGAATACCGAGCTTCGTGAAGCGTTTCTGCTGTTAGTCCAGCCGTGCCTCTTCCTAGATAAATGCGCACAGTGCCTTGATTACGTAAGAAAAATCTGTCAGCCACAGCGACCAAAAAACAATGCATCCCTTTCTCGCTTATAGATGTTTTCATAAGAGGATACGGAATAGGACGTTTATTTGCGACAGCAACTGTCATATTTATCATACGTAATCAGGGGGTGGAGCGCTGCCGCGGCCGTATAGAGCGATGGATGATGACTAATATTATATTATACAGGGTGTCCCAGGAAACCTGTACCAGCGAAGGTCTGTGGTCAGGGGACAATAATACTCATCGATTGAAATGTATGTTCTACGATATTTTGTAGTTTTCGAGAAATTAATTTTGTAATATTTTCAGATTTTTCAAAATTGTAGGCGGTTTTATTTATAACTTTTTCTGAGTGGCGTGTCTTTGAGATTTTTCTTGTCAGTATTATGGCTAGAATGTGTGTTCACCTGTTAAAAACACAAAACAACCAAATTCTAACTACTAGTAGCTCAGAATATGATCACAAGATAAAAAATTCTGTTTCGGAGAAAATATTACAAAATAATTAATTTCTCGAAAACTACAAAATATCGTAGAACATACATGGGCGTTCAATCGATGAGTATTAGTGTCCCCTGACCACAGACCTTCGCTGGTACAGGTTTCCTGGGACACCTGTATATTAGTCAACATCATCCATCGCTCGATGGCATGGATAGGCATATACTTACGCTTAACAAATGCTAGTGAAATAGAGCCTTAAGAGTTACATTAACGTTCCACTTGAGTTATAAGTTTTCACTGTGTTTTACTAACAGAAACGTGTTGTTTTACAACTAATATTGAAAATTTTACACTATAGAAATGCTACTTAACGACCCGCGGGTCTACCGCGTAACTAAAATTGTAATGAACATCGACATCGGTATTAAACTTCAATACGATCGTGAGAGCCTAAACTTGGAGCTAACTTGTAAAAAAATTACCTATCATATAGTTGGGATTATTATCTTCATGATCGGTAAAAAAAATACAAGTTAGCTCAAAGTTTAGGCTCTCACGATCGTATTGAAGTTTAATACCGATGTGGATGTTCATTACAATTTTAGTTACGCGGTAGACCCGCTGTATAATATATCAGACATGAAGTTGTGAAGACTATTTATATTTTATCCATTACTCTCAATAGTAATTATCTCGTTATAATCATTCAAGCTTCGTCTTTTATTATAAAATCTTTTATATGTAGATTAAATTGTTTGTCATAAATATCTTCTGCATTATACTATGTACCAACTTATATTCAGAATTAATATTTGAGGTTGGTAGAAGTCTTAACATTTGCTTTGTTTATCAATATTCTTAGTAACTTATTGAAATAGGTTAACGTTCAAATCTATAGGACAAAGATAGTGTAGTCTAGAAGTGCAGTGCCTTATTACTTTCTACTATTTAGGGCCATTATCACCGAAAAGATAACAGACAATTATTACAAAATCGGTCGTTTAGAGTGAATTTTTGTACTAATAAACGGCTGATTTCAGTTTTAACATCTGTTATGTCGTCTGTAAACATGGACCTTATTAGTTAGTTATCTTAAACCAACCAATCAAAATACTACAACTCAATCATCAACCTATAGGAGGAGGGTCGGATCGTCGGCGGAGGCGGCCGAACAGCCGGCGGGGGCGCCCGAGTGGCCCGCCTAGCTGCCGAGCTCAGCGGTGGAACCACTGCCAACTCCTCCACCCCCCGCCCGTCGTCCAAGCCCAAGGACCTCATGCGCTCCGTCGGCAAGATAGAGAGGGACGACTGGAATATGAAGGAGATAGAACGGAAGATCATGGAGAACAGACTCGGCAGGCCCGAGCCGAAGACTGCCGAACGAGTGCCGAAATGGGATCGGGCACAGGTTAGTATAAGATATAAGTCTACATTCTACTGGTATGCCATCGGTAACAAGATATACAAGGGCCAAACACTACTTAATTGTATCCAGCATAGAAATATGATAAACCTAGAAGAGTAGCTATTAATTTAACTTTTCAAATGTAGTGGTACTATTTTATCAAATACACGCGCTCATGAGATTGAAAGAGACAGCTAGCTGTAATCGACTTGTCATTCAAGTCCAAATGAAGCCGGTTTTTGAAATTTCTTAACTTAAGGACTTAGCGATTTTCCTTAGGAATTGGTGACCAGACTGGTGAGTTGGTGACCATTGATATCGTAATACGGCTTCATAATGATTCTGTTCTATTTGACGAGTGCCGAGATTATATATATCTGTCTCTTTTTAACTCATTACGCTGCGTATTAGATAGAAAAGTCACGCTAGCGCGTTACAGTTCAATTACATGTCAAAATATTGTTACTCTTCTAGGCTTGTAATATTTCTATAGTACCCAGTAAGAATCCAGAATATATTAGATTTAAAGAATATATCACATAATTATTACTCTTTTCCTATTCTTCCCAAAAAACTCTGTTGATTGTCATTATACTGCGAGACACACGAGAGTTTGATAGATATAGACGAAACCCGGTAGTCCATTTCTTTCCGGAAAGAATGATGGGATAGTATTGTAGTTTGTTGATGAGTTTCATCTCCCATATTCAGGGGTTATCTAAAAACCATGGTGATATAATATCGCGCTGGGCTATACCTAAGTTATCCTTTTCACAGCTAGATCAACTCTTTACAGCTAGATCGACTCTATGTCGTAGCAAGCTCGTAGGATTTATCCGAACTGTTTTAAAGTCGAGTAATGTTGGTATATCATGCTAAATTGTGTGTCCATCACTAGTTCCTGGGTCGCCAGCGGAAACTGAAACAGGGCGAGGGTAACGAGGAGAAATGGGTGGAAATAGACGAAACCTTGCACAAGTTGGACCAGAAACTTAAGGACTCTGGCAGACCAGACCAGGGTACTAAGAAGGTATGTAGGGCACAATATTAAAGCCATTATGGTTTTGGAAGATAAGATTTGGTTAGTTAATAAACTAACCGTCAAAAACCCCCGACTCCAACTAGTAAAAGATCCGCCCTTTGTACATTTCCTTTTCTAATTACTGTATTTTTCCTTCTATTACTGGTGTGCAATAAAGTGTATTGTATTGTAAAGAGCTGTAACTTTTGAAGGGCTTAACAGATTTCATGAAACTTAGCTAAGATGATGCCCGATTAAAAAAGCTTTCATTTTTTAAAAACTGCATTGAAATCGATCCATCCGTTTTGGACCTACGATGCCACAGACAGATACACACTACAAACTTATAACACCCCTCTTTTTTGTTGGGGGTTAAAAACCATCTTTTATGCACCACTACCCACAAAAAAAAAGAGTGTAATGTTTTTCTGTAATAGAAAATACACACAGACACATGGATAGGAATCTTTACTTATATCTACGTTTTGTTCAGGTTGCGAACTTGGCGACGAAATTCGTGAAACAAGAGCCCGAAGCTGAGCCGTCGAAACCGCCGCCCAAACTAATAATTAAGGAGGAGGTATGTTTTTATCACGCCGAGGTATTTATCAATTTACTTTTTTGTTTCTAATGCGCAAGAAAAAGGATTGGTTGTGTATCTTTGGTTTATAACGGCGATGACTGTACAGAGTCCGCGGGACATATAGTGCCACAAACTGATCTGACCCGGTCGTGGCGTCGCTGCTGTCGCTTTTACCAATGTCATCTCCATACAAAAATTACATTTTGATGTCATTCATGAGGCGGCGGGTTGCCTTTTGTTGACAAAGCGCCCCGCCACTCTGTCGCACCGCTCACATACCTAAGGCGCGGCCAACTAGTTCCGCGCGGACTATAATAATTTGAAATACTACTCTTTTATATTTTTTAATGTTTTTATATAATTTTTTTGTAAAAATATTTATAAATTTATAAAAGTATGTGTAAATAATAAATTGACTAAAGGAAATGATAATTTGAAATTTAGCAGGCCAAGAAGAGTTGGCGCGGGCCCGCATTCACGGGCATGCAGTGCGCTGCGTGCGGGACGCGCGTGTTCGCGGCAGAGGGCGTGACGGCCGACGGGCTGCATCTGCACCGCGCGTGCTTCCGCTGCGCCGTGTGCAAGACAGTGCTGAGGCCTGGGTAAGTTATTCCTCTTAGCCCCCAGTTCACCAACAATGTAACGGACGATTAAGTCGATTTTGACTTAATCGTCCGTTAACACGAACTTTTGCACGGGTAAACAGTCGTTTTCACATGAATATGGGCCATGTTATATACTCTTATGGTTTCAGCACATTCTACTGCTAGTAAAATTGGTACTTGACTACGATGATTCAGTACGACACAAGAAATAAGGCGCGTCGTGAATCATCGTTCGCATAGACAAGAACACACGATCGCTGATAGCACCCGAAGCTAAATCAATATATTATCAACCTTATGTAATGCCCTTAAGGTGTAAAAATTTACTGCCGTGCCGTCTATTTCTATTTCGCTCACTGACTGCAGTGGGCCGAGCACGAATTTTTTGACGTATAGTAACGTAAACGGAAGCAAATTTTGATTATAAAATACGATGAATCTATCGCATTATTGTTCAATTTTGTACAACAAACGCACTTGATTCATATTGCATGTATTTCCAAAAAAAATTCATAGATTAAACAAGTATTTTTGGTTCTAAATTTGGTTACGTTTACGTTACTCTAAGTCAAAACATTCGTGCTCGGCCCATAAGTCACGTAGATGGCGCAGCGACGATACTTTTTGAATGGTTGACCAATTTCCTGCGTATTTAATTGTATCAACTGCACAGGCATACATCGGTGCCATATAAATTGTGTCATAATGTACCTACTACAATTATACCTTTTTCGGGGTGAAGGGTTCACTAGATTGCGGATGTTCATGGGAGTTGGTCATCGCTTACCATCACTACGAGCTTTTATAGCAGGGCTGAAATTCAACAGTCAAAAAATTTCCAGATTAAGCTGACCTTTCATTGTGCGAAAAGCACCAAAGAAAGAAATAACAGCGGCCATGAAAAAAAAAACGCTCCTTTGTTTCTTTACAGAAACTACACGATGGAACGTTACGGCAGTCGACTAGTTTGCTTACGTCACTCCGGCGTGAGCGTGCCCGATGCCGTGGCTGCGGTGACAGCCCTCGCCAACGCCCGCAACCAGCCACCGCCCCCCACTCCCGAGAGGATCAGCCTGGAGCTGTCAGACAGCGGGGCCAGGGAGATCGATGAGGACGAGTGGACGGACCGGAACTTCTTGGCTTCCGAGACGTCTGGCGCCGGTGGACTCAGGTCAGTAGACCCTACCTAGAATTCTTATAAATCACTTACCTAATGTCTGGTGGCCGTCAGGGGGTTTAATAAGGCCGCTTTAAATAGTACCTAATGTCTGGTGGCCGTTTAATAAGGCCGCTTTAAATAGTACCTAATGTCTGGTGGCCGTTTAATAAGGCCGCTTTAAATAGTACCTAATGTCTGGTGGCCGTTTAATAAGGCCGCTTTAAATAGTAATAATAGTATTAAATTTATTCAGTTCTGTACATTACGTTGTATGTGATTTTAATTTTAGGTTTACAGAGTTTTTTAAAAACTAAAACATCTTGTAACTTAACACAATTGTTGTGGTATTGTTGGACGGCGGCCCCCAATCTAGGCGTTCGCCTGTATCTTGGGAGCCAGAGTTACGACATTCATGACAAATGAATCATGATATGATGATTCATATTACAAAATAATGTCAAAATATCCACATAATATCCCCTGATCAAGATTATATTCTATTATTTTAAAAGAGTTTCTTGCCGGTTCTTCTCCATAGGACCTACTATTTGGTCGCGCACCTAGAGTCTCGACATTTCATAAGTGCCTGTATCTGGTTTACATGAAATAAAGACGTTGTTCTCTCCAGTGACGAGGAAGAGTCGAGTTCTGACGAGTATACAGACGCCGGGGACAGCGACAACGAGCCGGCCGCGTCCCCCGAGCCTCAGGTCGCCGCCCCCCGGCCCCCGCACTCTGAGCTCTACTTCTCCGATGACTCGTTCGGCTACGACGACTATTCTGACGACGGTGAGTGACCATATAGCCAAGACTGTTCCGGATTCCACCATATCGGACGTAACCTTTTAGGGCTAATACTATTTGGCTTTTCTGTGCTTATTAATTTGTTGCTGTATTTTGTTTGCTGGCTTTATGTGATGCGGAGGGATGAGAAGAGTTTTTATTATGAATATTAATAGTTAAAGGTAATTGAACAGACACATTAAAGAAAATGTGGATTTTGTTAATCAAGATTGTAGAAGAAAGTGGATTCATAGATGACGTCTAATAGAGATGAATGGAAGAAAAAGACATATCGTTCCGACTCAAACAAAGGGGGCAAATCAGGAATTTAATGAGGCACAGGCCAGCTTTTGGCTTGGGGGGAGGCAAATCGGGGACTTCGGCATAGGCTAGATTAAGCTTAGAGAGAGCGGGCAAATTGGGAATTTACTTAAGTACAGACACATTTAAGCTAAATGAATGGAGGGCAGGTCAGGTCCAAAGCCCCTTCTAACAAGCCCTGAGTACGCCCATGGTTAAACAAATGAGGTAAGGGTAGGTGATGACGTTTTGTTACGCATGCGTTGCAGGGGCAGAATCGTCGGGCAACGAGTCGTGTTCGCGCATGCGCGCGGCGCGTGAGGCGCGACGACGTGAGGTGCCGGCGGACGCGCGGCCGCCCACGGACAGCAGCGAGGTACCGCGCTGCGCCGTCGCCTAGACACGTAGGGAGGTGCGGACTCCGCCCACCGCCGCCCCGCCCGTGCCTTGTTAACATTCATCCTATAGCATTAAATGATACAGATCAACCTTCGTTTGCTGTGTAGTGTAGTCGATAGGAACATTTTTAACCGACTTCAAAAAAAGGAGGAGGATCTCAATTCGACGCGTCTTTTTTTATTTTTTTTTAATGTTTGTTACCTCATAACTCTCGACTGCGTGAACCGATTTTTTCGTCAAAAATTTTGCATACGATGACACAGAATCTATATACAGGGTGACTGGTAGAACGAGGGAATCATTTAAGTAGGGTATTGTAGTAATTATTAAGAAAAACTTTTACTATTGGACCAAAACTGAAATCGTCAAAAAACAGCAGATTTTTTTCGCGATTTCAGGTTTGTTCCCATAATAAAGTTGTTCATAATGATGCGTACAATACCCTCCTTCAATGATTCCCTTGTTCTACCAGTCACCCTGTGTTAACACGTGAAGAGAAAACTTTGTGCCCCTTATTAAGCATATTGCGCGCTCGAAGTATTAGATTTGGCATAGTTAAAGTTTATATGAAGAAGGAGAGCAGAAAGCTAAAATTACGGTCGAATTTCGACCACTGGGCGACCACTATTAAATAATAATAGGCTAAGGCATTGGACACTGCCAATCATAAGGCCGTGAAACCTTTGCAATATCAATTATTAAAATTAAAATAGACGAATGCATATTTAAATTTAATTGCAGAGTTTAAAATGAACGTTAAAAAAGTCTAAAAAAAAAAAAAAAAGTCTAGTATTTCTAGTAATCTTTGGAAGAAAATAAACAGTCGAAGATTTAAACTATCCGAATATTTCAAAGAAAGATGTGATAGACGTACACGTCCATTTACTGAAACAAAACATGTTTATAACAGCTAAAAGGTATAATTAGCCAAGTTAGCACCTTGTATAGTAAATTAATCTTAAAACATTTTATCATGTTGTAATTAAGTACTACAGAACAGTACACATTACAGTATTTGTGTGCACTTTGGTACTAGCAATGAATAAAATAAAATATAGTTTAAAAAAACTATAGTACACGTTTGAATCATCCAAACTGAACGTGTATGCGTCAAATTTAATTTCCAAGATTTTCTTACATAGTTAGTTACAGGTGAAGCTAATAAAAGCGTGTTAAAAACCCAACTTACAATTCTTCGTAACACAATTTTGTATTGAACACAAGATTAAATGTTTACAATAATTTCAAAGTTTTTGTGACATACTCTGTCTTATTACAAAATATGGTTTAAACTTTAAAGCAGGTCTTGTAAAACCCAGGTTTTAAGATAGCCCCGTCTCTTTCTGTTATATGACGTTAGAAAGTGACGGATATAATTAAAACCTGGGTTTTACTAGATTTGCTTTAAACCATTTTGTAATAAGGGGACTAGGTATTATGAAAATACTCTTTGAAGCGAGAAGAATTTTATTACAGAATAATTCTACTAATCTTATGAGTAAATAATGGGTATGAAAACCTATTGGGGTCTACCGCGTAACCAAAATAGTAATGAACATCGACTCTAGTAATAAACTTCAATACGATCGTGAGAGACTAAGCCATGAGCTCTACCTTATAAATAAATAGTTTAAAAAAACTAAAGAAAACGCTTTAGTCATCCAAACTGAACGTGTATGCAAAATTTCAGCTCAATCGGAAACCGGGAAGTGGGTCAAATTTAACTTCCAAGATTTTTTATTATAGTTAGTTACAAGTGAAGCTAATAAAAGCGTTTTAAAAAATACCGGTCGTAAAGTTGGAACATCTATCTTCATAATCGGTAACATTTTTACAAAGTAGCTCAAAGTTTATTCTCTCACAATCGTATTGAAGTTTATTATTTATTTATTTATTTTTAAAAAACATTGCCCCTCACTTGGATTTCTCCTGTATCGAGGGTACAGTTTACAAACATACATGTCACATGCACACACAACCAGACCCGAAACAACTATCTGTAGATCATACAAATATTTGTTCCGTGCGGGGATCGAACCCGCGGCACGTAGCGCAGAAAGCTAATTATTTAGCCACTGCGCCAACCGTGTCGTCCACCAGATTACCAGAGTCGATGTTCATTACCATTTTAGTTACGCAGTATACCTGCTGATTAGTCTTTGATCAACAATATTAATTACTAGTGCCATATCCGGTATATACAAGGTGACTTTCTCAACTTACTTCAATTCCTAGCCGGTACTATGAAGTCGGTCGGTACAAAATGACATCAATACGTTGTCATAATAATATTTGTTAAAAATAATTGTCAGTCATAAAGGTACTGCTTCCGAGAGACCGTTAGTAGGCGCATGCGTCATATCATTACGCTAACGTAACAGGGGCGGCGGCAGAGGCGCGGTAAGAGTGTAGTTTGCCCACACTAACTTCCGTCCAACGACTTACTGTTTTATTAAGTCATTCGCTGTTGTATTTCAATTAGCAGCAATTTTAGTAAAGGCTTCGGTTTTCTTGTTTTTAATATCATAGTCAGTCATTTATTCATAAACAAGTAATTGTATCTGAATTTAAACACAAAAATAACACAAGTACAGTAAGACAATTAAGCACAATTAGACACACAAAAATAAATTACATTTGATTTTCCTAGTTTCAAACAACAATAGTAAGATAATAAGCACAATAATAAGAATAATAATAACATACATCATCAATATCTACACATACAGTAAATTCATTAATCTGAAATAAAAGATAAATCATTCATATTTATAATTACCCGGCTGCTAAAGATGAACCACATCGGTTTCCATTAGCAGTCTTAGATTAGAAAACAAAAATGTAATTATAAAAGTGTAATAAAAAAAAATTAAAAAAAAACTCCATCTCCTCGTTTACCTTGCAGAATATCGTGGCCAAATAACACTGATCTTTTGCAGTATTATGTCCCTAACGGTGGGTGTGGACGCTAGTAGTACGGTCGGCAACGCGCGAGTGATGCCCCTGGTATTACCAGCGTCCATAGGTCATGAGATGGGCCGTATGCCTACTTGCCACCTTAGTGAATAAGTAATGTAATTTAAAAAATTAAGGCATGTGTTATTTTGGTTATTGTAATAGACCTACATACCCACTTGCCCTTATATTAATATCATACGTAAGAAACTACGAATCTATTGTCATTTCTTAAATAAAAACGAAGGACCTACACTGATTTCTCCTATGACATACAACTACATACAATCTGTACAGTTTACACTAATTTGCACACATAAATCACACACACACAGACACGGAACATAGCTCAGAAAGCCACTGTGCTAATCGAGTCATCATTAATTTGATTTCGTCCATAATAATTCTAAGCTACAAAATACGGCTATTTTACAAGAATATAATTTCCTTTTTGCTGAAGCGAAAAATAAAACAGTACGTCTTATAAATCGATGGCGCTTTTAAATGTGTTACGTTTATGTACGATCAAATATTAATTCTGATATTATTTTCATATTAAAACATCCCTATGTGTGTATCAAACTCATTAGCTTATAACATACAATTATGTATTATAGCGCACTATGTGTACATATAATTTATCTATATCATGTATGTAAATATTTTTTGTGTTTTTTTAAATTATTTATTTTGATTACCGGTTGAAAATGACATGATACTTAGATAAAAAGAGAAAAAAGATTACTGTGAAGAAATGTGTGTCAGTTTGTATTTTTATATTAGGTAGAGAAAATCCACAGTCTACTAAAGCCTGTTATAAAAATACATAGTGTAAAACATATTGAAACTACACTAATAAATGTGTTATAAGTTATAACTAAAGCGCTCAAGCACAGATTAACTAATCCCACTGTTGTTTATCTATAGAAAATGATATGGTCAGTACTACTCAATTGCCGTTGCCCTATAGTAAACTGCAACATGATCTTGATGTGCTATCTAAGCGTCACGTACATTTTCATCGGTATAATAATAATAAAATGTATATAAATATGTATAGTCCTTTGTGACGTAGTTACGCGACGTGATATCCGCCATCACCGACGGTAAGTTAGTGTGGTTTGTTCGCGCACCTTTCTACGCATTCACTAGCGCTTCTAACACCCCTCCACGGGGCTAAACACTGCCTTATATACACCTTACTATAATGAGCTTCAATACAGGTGGAATCTGAGGACGAGAGCGAGTCGAGTGACGAGGAAGTGTCATCAGCGACAGAAGTGTCCACTGACAGCGAGTTCGCTCGCGAGGAGTGCGCCCCAGCGCCCTCCCCGCCCGCCATACTCGTGACAGAGGCCACGCCCCCCGCGCCCCCGCCCCCGCAAGAATACCCCCTCAGCAGGACCCGCTCCGCCGGGGGCCTCGCCACCAAACGCGCTCTCGAACTCAAACGACGATACTTACTAGGAGAACCTTCACCACCCGCAGTCAGAAAGTCGGACTCCACCTCGCAAATAGACACAAAATTCGAAGCTTTTAGATCTAATATCACAGAATTCCAGAAAATGTTACACCCCGCCCCATCGCCGACACAACAGCCACAAAAACCTGTAGTCACCTTCCAACTGTCCACTGAAGATAAGAAAGCTCAGCCTATGCCTGACATCATAAAGAATCTAGTCGCCGACGCACCAGTCGACTTGCTCACCAAAGGCGATGCACCTCTCATCAAGGACTGGAGGACAGAACCGTCGAAGGAAGAAAAGGAACCCGATTTAGAATCAGACTCGCTATCTGAAGACGACTCGTCGCATACAGAGACTGCTCCCAACCAATCCGTCCCGAGAGTCGAAGTTCACGACGAAGGAGGCGAACTGATACAGTTAGATAGTCTAATGTTAATCAATAGTACTGACGAAGAAAAGGCTTCTGGAACGGCTACCACGACCGGTACCACCATAGTCGCCGCTGCGGAGTCCGAGTCCTCGGAGTCATGTCGCGACGCTACCACCCTGGCGCTCACAGAAACAGAGCTATCAGATTGGGCGGCAGAGAGTGCCGTGCTGGACGACTGTGCCTTCGACGACAGGGAAGATAGAAAGAGGAGTAAGAACCCCAGGACGTTAAGCGGCCCTAAATTGGTACACGACGCTAAAAATATTGCTGCTGTAGCGTCCCATGTATGTGGAAGATCTAGCCCCGTAGAAGCTGTCGTCTATTCTAATGCTTTAGAACATTTTGAGTTCGCCGATGAAGGGGACCAAGATCCATCACTAGAAACCCCCGTGACACCACGAAATGAAGGCTATATGGAGCTGGTAGACAATGATTATGATCCCTATTCTCCCGGCAACGACCGATCAATGAATTTCATTGAAAGGAGTTTCTCCGAAACGGTTTTTAAGCCAGCCAGTCAAGAAAACAGCTTCAGACAAAACTTATGTCCAATTGACTTGGACGAGATTGAGGATATAGATGCAGATACCGAACCTTTAGATGTAAAGGCGCCTCAGATTTCAAAGTCTGTTGAGAACGAGACTAGTGATAAGTCAATGAGTGATAGTTTGCAGAAAAGTGACAGCATTATAAAAACTGAGAGTATTATGAAAACCGACAGCATTCAGAGGAGTGACAGTTTTCTCAAAAGCGACAGCATCAAAGCTGATGATACCGAACCGAAGATAGAAAATAAAATAGAAATTTTAAGTTTATCAGAAATATCTCCACCACTGGAGAAAGAAAAAGTTATACTTGACACGGAAAGTTCTGAAATTTCGCCGCCTCTAGTACCTGACACGCCTAAAGTTAAATACCCGATGCCTATTTCGCTAAATGGGCCGTGCACGATGAGGTTATACTCGCCAGCCATCTGCCGCTCGGCGAGCGAAACTTTCAACAGGTCCACATCTAGGAGTACGGACTCCCCGTCGCGGAGTTTCGAGCTTTCTGTATCGATTAATCTAAGTTCGGGCTCGGTATCGCCGGTTAGTCCGATCCCCGCCCGAGACACGACGGACAAAGTGCAGGAAATTAAGCGAGAAAGAGAGGAACAAACTGAGGTAGTGAGGAGGTTGGTGCTCGAGAGGTTGGGTAGCGGGCCGAAAGCTGGTCGGAAGTCGGTAAAAAGGTCGCGGGCCTCGCCCGGGGCTATCCCGCCTCCGGTCCCGCCCCCGCCGACCTTGCCGGCACCGCCCCCGCCGCCGCCGCCACCCCGCCCCGCGCCTCCTCTGATGCCTCTCCCGGTGACTCCTTCCTTCTCAGATCCTGAGCTTGCTCGGGAGAGGCGAAGCAAGAGCATCATGAAAAGCATTTCTAATTACCTGAACCGAAGGCTGGGACCTCGACACAAGGTAGGCACACCGTCAAGTAGTTAATCTGTTATGTTATTGCAACGTAAATAGTGAATGATATATTATAATACCTTGGTTGTGGCCACTGGTACGAATAGTGTAATGTGACGGCAGATAATTTGGCTGACCACGATAACAACGCCTTCATAAAAAAATGTAAATCGTGAGGGACAAAAATAGCCGTCGCCAAATAACTTAACACGGGAAAAGGTATCAAAAAAATACTCAAAAATACTAGTACCTTTAGACATGCAATGCAGCATCAGCAGTGGTCATGACACTCCATTTCATTGTCATTTATACAACATAAACAATAATATCGTAATGGGAATGACATGTATAATCGCATTTTGGATATTGTGTAAGCACTTTAAAGCACTACATATATTTTGTTCAGTTACATAGTACATAACATAAGATCACCTGCATATCGACGATTTTTAGATGTACGATTTATAGCAGTGAGTTGAATAAAAGTAATTTATTTCAAGTTAATCCGTATGTTTTGAGAATTGAATTGAAATTGAATGACGTAAGTGCTAATCCGCAATAATAATCGTACAAAAAAATATTCGTTATTGACCCGATTATGGTCATGAATCTTGAAGCATCATGCCATCATAATTACCATGTCATCTCCCACGAAGTGTGAATATTGTATAAATATAGTAGTCGTATAATCCGGGGATGGTCGTAACATCTTAGTAAGGGTGTCCACGATTTGGCAATAGAACATGAGACACGGATGAGGCAATAACAATTTTGGGCACTGTGTTTATTTGGTGACGGATTGAAGTGGTGGCCTTTGGAGAACCCAAAATAATCCTATGTTAGAAGAGCATATTACAAAATTAATGATTATTGCTCTTAATATTTCAGTTCTGAACCTTGATTTTTTAGACCATTACAGCACCCGCCGCCTGATTACGTATGATAAATATGGCAGTTGCTGTCGCAAATAAACGTCCTATTCCGTATCCTCTTATAAAAACATCTATAAGCCAGAAAGGGATGCATTGTTTGTTGGTCGCTGTGGCTGTCAGATTTTTCTTACGTAATCAAGGCTTAGGTCCTGAAGGAGGCATAGAAAATGCTACAGAGGACTAAATATTAAGAATTCTCTTTTAAATTTTTATTTGCCAATAGTCTAAGATCCCTTTAACAACGACCTTCACCGAGATGTTTATTTAATGAAACATATTTTATATTTAATTTAATATGTCAATAAATATATTGCATATGGGTTGCCTAACAAATTTCAGTCCAGTATATGATTAATTAATAACTTAAAAAAAAAATTTTTTTAAACTTTGCACCGGTCTGATTATTGAATAAAAATTAAATGAAAATAAAGATTATTTCATTATGAACACGGTGGTATAGGGTTGCCTGCGAAAAATCAGTCTCGAATTCCGGTTGCCGAATTTTGAAAAGTGAAAACTGATGCGAGTGAATATGTGCGACATAATTTTTTTTTCAAAGCCGCTTTTTAATCCTATTAATATATATATTTTTTAAATGTGCTAATTATGCCCTTTCATTTGATACCCTACACGACATCATTAAACAATTTTTTTCTTTTAGTTCATCACTCTATGTCCTCTAGAGGGCGCCATATTAAGTTAAATGTGACGTCACATAGCCTATAACCAGCGGACAATTAAAACGCTTCCAAAGACACCTCATTTGTCGAATTATGATAAGTAGTTTAGAAGTTATGAGGGAATGGTAAAAAAAAAAGTTTTTTTCGATTTTTTGCATTTTCTGAGAAAATTTACTATAGTAATATTTAATTTTTTTCACCATCGGGATGTAGAGATTTCAACGAACAGAAAACACACCAACTTTTTGAAAAAAGCTGATATTCTGACGGTGAATTTTCGATTGAAAATTAGGGTACTTTTTCGATATTAATTCAAAATAAGGTGAAAAAATAAATATTTCAAATCAAATAAATTACAGCGTATTTGGCACATTAAAAAAAATAGTAGGATGAAACCCATTGGAAAAGGAGGAGAATATTATAAAAATGAAAGGAAAAATAATTTGCGGGCGATCTGAGGTCGGGAAGGGGGAGAGGGGGGGGGGGGTTAATGGTAAAAAACGGTTTTTCTCGATTTCCGGCAAAACTAAAAGTCAAATGGCAAAGTTGTAGGTAATAAAAAGATCTAAAACTTTTTTATTTACACTTTTTTCACATAACCTCAAAATTTATGTTTTGGTTTTGGTTTTTTAGTTTTTTTGGTTTTTATTTTTTTTTCATGAAATTTGGTGAAAACTTACCTTTTTATGTGCCAAATACGCTGTAATTTATTTGATTTGAAATATTTATTTTTTCACCTTATTTTGAATTAATATCGAAAAAGGACCCTAATTTTCAATCGAAAATTCACCGTCAAAATATCAGCTTTTTTCAAAAAGTTGGTGTGTTTTCTGTTCGTTGAAATCTCTACATTCCGATGGTGAAAAAAATTAAATATTAGTATAGTAAATTTTCTCAGAAAATGCAAAAAGTCGTAAAAAAATTTTTTTTTTACCATTCCCTCATAACTTCTAAACTACTTATCATAATTCGACAAATGAGGTGTCTTTGGAAGCGTTTTAATTGTCCGCTGGTTATAGGCTATGTGACGTCACATTTAACTTAATATGGCGCCCTCTAGAGGACATAGAGTGATGAACTAAAAAAAAAAAATTGTTTAATGATGTCGTGTAGGGTATCAAATGAAAGGGCATAATTAGCACATTTCAAAAATATATATATTAATAGGATTAAAAAGCGGCTTTGAAAAAAAAATTATGTCGCACATATTCACTCGCATCAGTTTTCACTTTTCAAAATTCGGCAACCGGAATTCGGGACTGATTTTTCGCAGGCAACCCTATACCACCGTGTTCATAATGAAATAATCTTTATTTTCATTTAATTTTTATTCAATAATCAGACCGGTGCAAAGTTTAAAAAAAATATTTTTTTAAATTATTAATTAATCATATACTGGACTGAAATTTGTTAGGCAACCCATATGCAATATATTTATTGACATATTAAATTAAATATAAAATATGTTTCATTAAATAAACATCTCGGTGAAGGTCGTTGTTAAAGGGATCCTATACTACAAGTGTGGTGATAAAATATCCCCACAAGGTTATTTGTCGTGGCCATCCTGGTTCAAGCTCAAGTTATGATAGATTATTTTTAATTCCCTATGAAAATGTGTATATCTAGAGCTAAAGGTCCACTTTTCTTTGAACCGTCACATGTTTTTATTTGTCAAAATTTTGACGTAGCCGGACACCTCAGTAGACTAACACCAGTTGAATTTTCAGTCGCTCTCGGATCCGGATCTGCAGTGGCACGTAAGCAAATTACCGTACAGTGTCGTGAGTCGCATGCTGTGTACGTCTGTCGCACCTACTTGATCGTGTCATGTGCGCCCGCCCTTATTTGTGGCGTTGGATCTCAATGTAAATATTGTTGCATGGTTGGTCTCGGGGTTTGCATATAGGGATTATTATGTTTAAGTATTTTCTTGAAATTATTTGTAATGGGATTAAATGGGAGTATTACTTTCCGGTACTTAAAATAATCTTTTGTACTTTTCCAAGAACAAAGCATTGATATATTTTGATAAAGTATCTATATTTGAAATCAAGCAAACTTGAAGGAGTTATTTGAGATCTGATCTAAAACAATAAAACAATACAAATGTAACTTATTGTTTTGATCCAGAATCAGATAGATCACTTACCAAGTTTGTTTGCCTTCAAATATATACGTTGTAAACGAGTTACTTTGATCCAACGTCAACAATTCGTTCTGTGCATCTGTCTGTTAGTATGTCTGTGGGTTTCATCTATCGCTCTCCGTTCTGTGTTTACAGTACAATCAGCATGAAAAGCATACCGCAGTGAGCAGATCATTTTATTTTAAACCCTACTTATCAATCTTAAAATGCAAAGTACGACCTTTCTAGTCCCGATCCCTTTAAGGGATTATTGTACTCATAATTATGAACAATATTACTAAGGGATCAATATTAAAATCGAGAAAAAAGCTGCTGAATATACAAATAATTAGACACAAAATTAAAATTAAATAATTAATTAATTATTAGTAAATTTGGAAACTGACAGTCCTAATAACAAAAAAATGGGACTAAATATGCAATACAGTGCCACAAACTTATCTGACCCGGTCGTGGCGTCGCTGCTGTCGCTTTTACCAATGTCGTATTTAAACAAAAAATACATTTTGAAGTAATTTTTGTTCTATATCGACATTAGTTCCAATTTTGGTCACCGGGTCAGATAAGTTTGTGGCACTGTAGCTGATTTTATTTAAACTACCTGTGATCTTTAAAGGGGCAGCTAGAGATAGTATTGTACCCGGTTCTACCCCAAAATTCGATAATATTCGTCTGATCACTGCGGTAAACCTTCGTACGCACGGCTACATATCGACGTTACAACCGAATAAATCGAGAATAAAAATTCAAATTTTACAGGCGAGCCTAAAATCGCTGCGTACGGGTGACAAATTTTGAACGGAGAAAGTGACCATCCATAAAGTACGTCACACGTCAAGGGGGGGGAGTGGGTCGACAAAGTGTGACATTATGTGACAAGGGGCGGGAGGGGTTCCTAAGTTTAGTGACGTCACATTTCAAAATCAAATAAAAAAATAATTTAAATGGAAATAAAACAAATTTCGGAACTGCTGTTTTAATTTAATAATATCTAGATGTAAAATTGCAAAATATGTGACATCACACTAGGGAGGGTCTCACAAATGTGATCAACTGTGACATGGACGAGGAGGGGTCAAAAAATCACGAAATTAGTGTGACGTACTTTATGGATGACCCCAAAGACGTCTACAAAATCTGCAAGTTATAGGCTTAAATTTCTGTAAAAAATTGAGGTAATCAATCCTCGTGCGTAGAATCCGAATATGCAATAAAAATTAGTGTAAAGAGATGTTACCGCTTTATTCGGTTGGGGCGTCGATATTTCAGTATTACCTGACCTCTTTTTGTATCGAAAGCCTATACAGTTCGAGGTCAGCTTTTATTGGATATGTATAGCTTATGTAGTTGTGTGTACCATCCGATGCGCTTAATTTCTACCACGTAGAGGTATATTAGCGGTATTTGATAATTGTGTGTAAATAGATGTGCATGATACCGCTGCGCTTGTATTAAATTATTGAGCGCATTTTTTTTGTAATCTTTGCTTGTAATGTAACGTGATACAACATATTTTTTTTCGATTGTTCGATGTTTGTTTTCCTATTTATCTTGTAGAAACATCACTAAAATTGATAGGTTATTACCGCTAGTCTGTCGAGACGCGCTCGAAGGACTTTATTATTATATTATTAACAATATTAATAATAGTCAACATTATTTAATACTGAGTTTACATTACGAGCAAACGTTACATAATTATACTGTACATTACGCTACAGAATCGCAACCGCTTGCAAATGGCTGTCTGTGCCCACCGCAATATTTGTAAATTTAAATTGTGTAAGCTATTTTAATTGTTATTCCATTGGAATAAGGCTTAAATGGATTTAATTTTTTGTAAAGCTTCGTAAATATACGTAATGATATAGTAATAACTCATAGTTAATTGAAATTACAGTAACAATTAGTTTAATTAATTAAGAATGATTAGCTAATTTACCTTCCTTTTTTAGTTTTTTATACAGTAACTAATTTTTTTTGTCATTAAAAAACCGTAATTCAGGGCCTTTCTCCATGTCCCAATTTAAACACAGTTTAATTGCACCCAATCTAGTTCAGTTCTATGGTAATTTTAGTAAATTCTTCTTAAAAATCAACTACCGTCTTATTCCTTTTATCGAGATTATATTAACAAATATTAGGATTAGACCAAATAAATAACAAACTTTTCTTCTAAAGTGTAAGTAGAAATTTCGAACCTACCATTTGTAATTTGTACGTATAGAACGAACAGTATCTAATTTGTATCAAATAGTTGTACATAACGTGTTACCTTGGTGCCCCAAGCCCCCTCTGACCGTCGCCTTCGCCACCAGGAGCCGCAGTCAATGTCCAACGCCCACAAGTCCACGGGCGCCCTGCAAGAAGCCCCACCGGTGCCCCCGCCCCCGGCCAGCTATTGCCCCCCCGTCGAACACCGGGCGACACATCGAGTGCCAGGTAATCATCGAATTAGAATTATATCTTAGATGCTTCGTATGTGTTGTTCTCGTAACTAATTCTTGTAGTGTCTCGATTGACTAATTGCCTAGTTGTTCGTGGGCATAGCCGGTGGACTAAATACGGGGTGTATCAATTTTTCACAAAAAGATAAACTGTTTTGTGACCACAGTCTGACATCTGGCTAAGCTCAAGTTATTATCATAATTGTTAAAAATATGCTTTATGACTGACTGTTACTACTTATCATTACCAAACGACAGCATCCTGTGATCATAATAATACAATAATCTTAAATACCTACTGCTTTGCCGGGCACACAGGCAATGTGCTTACATACTCTATTCCAGTCACCCATTCATAGGGTAGTTTTATAATCACAAAACTGATCGCATATATAAAGTCTTAACTTTCTAATCCCGGTGCCTTTAAGGGGGTTATTGTACTAATCATTATGAGCAACTTTTACTAAGGGACCAACTGATCTATACAATAATTCAATATTACTCGACTAAGACCTAAAATGTGACTGTTCCTAGCCACCCCAGGCTAATGAAAATTTCGTTTTTCCTATAGTTAGAAGTATTTGGTTGTTTTAATGGCTCCTCCTCTGATCTGTACAATTAATTCAATATTACTCGACTAAGACCTAAGTTCACCGACAACTTAACAGATGATTAGAACAAAATCTGCCGTTTAAACATGAATTTTTGTATGTATAATTTAATTGGCCGATTTCGTTTTAAAACATCTGTTATATTGTAGGTGAAAATGGCCCTTAATTTATGGAACAGGGAATTTTTTTCACGATTTCTTTATTGGTCCCATATTAAAAGTTACAATAAGCCCTTATAGGGATCGGGTCTCGAAAGTTAGGACGTCGTAGTTCGCCCTAATATTAATCAGTCAGCTTCCAAATACATTACTGAAACAAGATCCACCGCGTTGTGCCGTCGACATCTACAAACGTGGCTAACATCCGCATAACATGTTCACCACACGACCATCATACTAAGTACTAACAGGTCCCAGCGCCGGCAGTGCGGCCGACGTCGACGAACGAGACGCCATGCAGCTTTGGTTCGAAGCGCGGTGGGCCAGACTGGTCGCCCAGCGAAGAGCCAGGGAAGAGCACCGCGATGAGCCCACGGCCCGTCGCCTGGCGAGGCTCGAGCGGCGATTGACGCGACCTCTCTCTGGTAAATTGACTCAGAAGTTCACGGGACACCGCTGTCAAAGAATACTATTACTACGTAAAGAAGGGACACTCACCTCCCCCCACCAATTTCTTGCCTCACCCCTGACCCCGCAACGTAGCAGTACGGCTAGTAGTACTGCCCGTGAAGGATGTTACTGCAATGCACGCCGCCGCGCCACGAGCTGCGCGCATGCGCAAAGCTGACCAAGACGCTGGTAGCCCTACGATTACGCACACACACAAAACGTGTACAGACAAGCCGTGCGCCTGTAGTGTAGTGAAATCGGTTCGCTTGTATGGAGTGTCGCGGGTGTGCGGCTGTGTTTTAAATTACCCGCGTAGCACGCAACGTATAACTGCGTATTTAAATCAAATTCTTGTAGCAAGACTCGTCATCCCCCGACCCTTGTCCCCGCCAGTCCGCGCTGTGCAAGTAGATCTAAACATGTCCCATAATAATAATGACATACAGATTCAGCAAGTCCCTTCTTGTTCTGCACTCAGTAGCGCCCTAAGCCTAGGTCCGAGCTCCACTATGGGGCGCCCTTAGCCGTGCTACTTTTTTTTAAAATTTATTATAACAAGTTTCCTTCATAATATACATAAAACTTACAATCTATAAACCACGGGGGTAACTTAATCTTGTACTTTTACGGTGAGAGGCCCTTCTGGCCCCACCAAAGCCCGGTTACATAGATAGAGCTTCCGGTGAGACCCGCAACAGGTCAAATAAAAAAATAACCTAGACTCGTTGTCTAAAAGCGAGTAGACTGCAAGATCATTGCTCGTCATCCTGCCTCAAGCAACGACGAACAACTCTGTCTTGTAAATCACTTACAAGTTTTAGCCGATGCCGCTGTGTAGCGCTACAGCCGTTGCAAACACAAATTAAAAGGATTATTTCTCTAATTTACCTTAGATGTAAACCAGCGGGTCTACCGCGTAACTAAAATTGTAATGAATATCGACATCGGTATTAAACTTCAATACGATCGTGAGAGCCTAAACTTTGAGCTAATTGTAAAAAAATTACCTATCATATAGTTGGGACTCCTATCTTCATGATCGGTAAAAAAAATACAAGTTAGCTCAAAGTTTAGGCTCTCACGATCGTATTGAAGTTTAATACCGATGTCGATGTTCATTACAATTTTAGTTACGCGGTAGACCCGCTGAATAGTATAGGATACACTTCATTACTTGATACACTTCATTACTTCAAGACGTGATGAATCAGCCTTATTGTAATATGTTGTAGGTTGATATCTATAAAATCATAATGATATTTTAGTCTCTATTTATCTCCAAACAATACCCTTAGCCCATATTTATTCCAAGTCAAGAATTCAAGAGGTTTGTGTAGTCTAATGATATTTTTATTATTATATTATAATATTTTTTTTATCGATAAAGACCTGACTAATTATAGAATAATAGTTTATAAATATATTAATGTTACCGCCTCATCTAATCCTTGCAGCACCCTAACAGGGTCATGTACCAGGTTAGTTTATAATTAGTTTATAACAACTTATGTCTACATTGTGTAATAAATAAATAAATAAATAATTTCGGTCTTGGGTACAGTTAACAGACAAACCTTACTCATGCACCCGAACGTAATTATTTCTTCGTGATCCGTAGTATAAACACCCAATTGTGCCAGTCGGGTTTTTGAAGTCGATATTTTTTATTGTAATAAAACTTGTAATTTTTAAGCCTTTACTACCTGTCCTTGTCATATCGTATATATGCCAATGAATAGAGATGGCAATAGACTTAAGAGCTAGTTTAGTAAATTATCGTTTAATTGGTAGGTTATTTTTATGCCAATGAACAGAGATAGCAATAAACTTAAGAGTTTCAGTAAAATAATGTTTAATTAGTGGGAGGTTAATGGTTTGATTTTCACAATGTTGAATTGCGTACCATAATGTTTCAGCCGAGCAGCAGGCGGCGACGGTGGCGGAGCTAGTACAGGTCTCCGCGCAGAGGGACGCGCACCTAGCGCTCATGGCAGCTGATAGGTAGGCACAAGTTGCAGTATTTTTTTCTTTTAAAAACGTTGCCCTTCACTAGGATTTCTCCTGTATCGAGGGTACAGTTTACAATCATAAATGTCACATGCACACATACCCAGACCCGAAATAACTATCTATAGATCATACAAATAATTTGTTCCATGTGGGGATCGAAGCCGCGGCACGTAGCGCAGAAAGCTAATCGCTTAGCCACTGCGCCAACCGTGTCGTCATATATATTTATAACTAGCGACCCGGCTTCGCTTGCGATTTCTCTGCAATCCTTACATTAAATCATGCATATAAACATTCTGGAAGAAATGTTTAAAATGATGGTGAAAACCGCATCAAAATCCGTTGCGTGGTTTAGAAGGAGTTAGCGAATATACAGTCAGACATTTTTTTATTTAAAGCTTGTCGCGCGTTATGTAAAAACATACATACTTCGGCAAGCACTTACTTACCAATCAATCACTGTCCAATGAAATTAATTGATACGTATAATACGACACAACTAAGAAGTTACATTAATGTAGCTGATCGAACAGCCAATGGCAGTCGCTTGCTTAGATATTTTTACAACTTATTACGTCAGCGTAAAGATCATGTTTTACTGCAGTACTATTAAACATTCGTTGTCTTGAAGCCGCACTCAGTTCGGAGTTGATCGGTTTTACGAAGTTTGCCGATGCGACTTATTAGTTGTGTCTTTTATGAACAATTCGCACAAGGTTTTTGAAAAGAAATAATTAATTTTTTATTCGTTTTAGTATACATATTGTGATTTCCAGAAGGCGAAGCGCCGGCGGCAGCGTTGGCGACTAAAGCACCGGCCGTATCAAACCCGATCCGCTCTCAATCCGCGTGAACTCTTAATATTAGTACTGTAAGCTGCACTTAACACACAGCTGCGATTGCTTCGAGGTAAAGGGAGAAAAGATTAGGCAGAAGTCAAGTTACAACCTTCGACTCGCCGTTTCAGCTCTTGTTTGACGCACGTTGAGTCAGAGACGAAAAATGTAACATGGGAACGTTTTGCCTTTGGTTGTATGGGTAAGAATGTGGTTATTATTCGAAGCATGCAATACAAGTTTTTTTTTGTAGCACTGTTTGTAAAGGTTCAGTCTTTGTTCCTAAATGCAACCGCAGTACTGGGATACACTTTAAAACAAAACGAAAATTTGACTTAGTATGGAAGACACGCATAATTTCCTAGCGCAAGCCATACAAAGTGAAATTTTTATTTTGTTTTGGAGTGAATTTTAGTACTGCGTTTGTATTTGGAAACGGACACTGAAACTCACAAATTTTGCGTACTACATAAAAATTATCCTGTGTATTGCACTCATGACTATACTGATATGAAAGACAATGTTCTTTAAAATTACTTATAAGAAATAATGCAAATAAATCGTAACTGTGTGTTTTGTACAGCGCTGGGTGCTACGTTCATTTGCATAGGTACGATTTTAATATATTTATATTATTATACTAAATTCAATTGAAAAAATAAATTGTATAAATATCCAAATATATTTTTTAACAAATAGATACCTATGTCAAATGACGTAGTAATAATTAAATGAAAATCCTTAGTTCATTTATTAATTTTAATTAGAACAAAAGATGTTGTGATTGGACATTGCTGCTATTTTTAGGACAAAATAATCACGTTAATTTTAGTACCAATATGCTGTAGCTTAAGTTTATTCTTTTTATACCGTCGGCAAAATTGGTGCGGTTTTTTGCCGACCCTACTTATTATATGTGGAGGTAAACTGTGTCGGTTATTTAAGAAACAAAAATCATCTTAAAAGACAAAGTACTAACAATAAGATGAAGACCGTTCTATCTTTTTAAATATGGTTGTCTGCCTCTAAAATTAATAATTTTATATTACATTCTTTAAATTTTTCTCTAAATTCGGAGAAAATATTTTGAAGGACAATAATATCATAATTGACGCCGCATCTGCTTACTCTGGAACTGCTTTTATTTGGAAATGGCTAGGATAATGTAGACGAAAAGTACTTTTTAATCGACATAGTCTATTCTCCTCTACGTAGAATTGACACTAATTGTATTCAGAGCTTTATTTTTAATATTAGTTAATCATTTCCTAAGGTCTGGTACCTTACAAGGGGTCGGTAACGGACATGGTCACAAAATAAAATATACACATGTTTTTTTCATTTCGTCTAGAATGTAAATAAAACCAAGGTGTTATAGAGGGTGTGAAATCATTGTCAGTTAGAATACTACTAAAATATTACTTGGAAAAGCATGAAACAAGAAAAGGTCGTAAAATATGGTCTATTGTTAGATTTTTAATTCAATGCACTAACTCGATAGTTGAAATAATACAATTTTTGACAAAAAAAGGTATGGGGGTAAAAATAAAGGAACAAAATTGAACCAAAATAATGTACTTACATGCAGACTTTGGAATTTAATAACTTGACGATCAAAACACGATATTTCACTTTTGTTTTTTTTTTTTCTTTGAACTTTCAACTAACTGCATCGAATTAAAAATCCAACTATAGAATGGCATATTTTGGCTTTGTCTTTTTAATTTTATCAAGTTTATCACAAATGTCTATGAAATTGAAAAAATGCACTTCCAAACATTGACGTATTTCATATAATTCTTATAACGTATATTACCGATACGAAAGAAAAGGAAGTCAGTTTTGTTGACATTGTGGGCGAAATTAATAAAATAGTGTGTATGATAATGACCCAACAAATGGGTGTAAACAGTGTGCTAGATATGCCAAATGTGTTAGGTACATGAAGATATTTTTTTATTGTATAGTTACGACTAAGTACCCGTAGGTAAAGATGCATTTATAAACGCTTGCTAACATTTCAAATGTACATGGATTTAGGGACGAGACACACAAAATAATGGTAGTTTGTAATAGAAACAGCCTTTTACCGGTGTTAATTTTAGATGGCACTTTTAATATATTTATTTTGTCGTTGAAAATGGCCCCAATAATTCCTTAATTACCCATGAAGCAATTTTTAGACATCACAGTTCCAAGCCATTAACTTGCTAGTGGGCTGAAAAACTACTATGAAAATGGTAGTATTTAAAAGCAAATCGTCACACGAATAAATGGTGGAAGATTAAGATAGATTCACTGACAAATCAATCAAATAGTTAAGGTAAACAAACGTTTATAAATGCAGTATTTAAATTATATTAAACAAAGCTGTATATTGACTTGCTATTTCGCTTGCTGTCAAAGTGACGTGTTGCGTCAAAATGCTGTCAGATTGTTGAAATTGGCAGTTTTATATGCGCATATCAGACGACGGCGTGGAGGGTTAAAGATACATCCCTTTCTGTAGTGTTCTGTATAAACCTAGTCTGAAGGATTAAGAAATCTTCTCAAAAGCTTGAAGAATTTTTATCTCACAAGTCATAAACTTGGTATTACTACGATTATCCAGGGATTGAAATTGTTCACCTCAGGAGGGCTAAAAAGGCCGCTTTAGATGAATCATAATATGATTCATATTACGAATGTCAAAATATCTACTTAATTGACGACTCTTAATGTCATCCGCATAAGGTTTGACAATTACTAAGCAGATCATTAGATGAATTGCTCAATGTGGCCTTTTTAGGCCCCCAGATCGCAGTCCACTACTGGCCTCCCAGCCAAGGGTATCGCAGTCCACTACTGGCCTCCCATACAAGGGTATCGCAGTCCACTAAGGGCCTCCCATCCAAGGGTATGCATATCTTTAATCCTAAATGCCTAAATAATTAATCAACACACTTGCTAAATTTTATCCGTCTTAACCGATGCTTAGCCATCGGTGATTTTATTGCAATAATTCACGTAAGAATCGCTTTTAAGATTATACATAGGACGCAGGTTCAAATTCTTTTTACTAGTATAATATTTAATATATTCTAATATAAGATTTTAACTGAATGTTGCAGCTTTTACGATAATTCTCCATTTTTATTGTCGTGTTGTCGTGTTTGTCATACGTTGTATTTATAAGGTGTTGGATAATTAATTATGTGTTCTATATATTGCACTGTCGATAGCCGTGTGCTGGTTAGGTTAGGTCTCGTGTGGTGTCGCCTATTTTGACACCTATGGGATGTAGAAATCCTTTGTCGTGGAGAATAATAGTCCCGAACAAAACCAAATTATCGCCTTGTTGTTGAACAAGGGATGGTTGTGCAGTTGCAAATAACATGGGCATATTTTGCTCTTAAAACGAAATAGATCTGGACAGTCATGTCCACATTGACCTACTCCTACCATTGTCAATGTGGAAATTAATTATATTTTAAAGAAACTCAGTATTTAAAAGTAATTTTGAGGAGCAAATCTGTTAAATTGATTGTTAAATGATTGTTAGTCCAAATTCACTGAATAAGGTCCAAGTTCACCGACAACATAACAGATGATTAGAACAAAATCAGCCGTTTAAACATGAATTTTCGTATGGGTTTTCGGCCGATTTCATTTTTAACATCTGTTATAAATTATTGGAGAACATGGTCCTAAGACAGTTCATAAAATATTAACATTAAGCAATAATAATATCAAACATATTTATTAAATACATATTATACATACACTTATTTACAATAAGACATGATAGCAAATCGGTTTCAAAAGTCAATTTTGGTGTTGTTACACATATTATATACTTAATTACAGATTGTATGACGTATGATAAATATGACAATATATGTAAGTTTCTGAACATGTTCCCCCTTATAACAATAGATGGTTTAACGCAAAACTAGTTAACCCAGGATTTAAATATATACGTCACTTTCTAACATCGTATAACAAAAAGAGACGGGGCTATCTTAAAACCTGGGTTTTACAATTGCTTTAAACCTTTTTTTGTTATAAGGCGGTGTGGGTTTCGGCTGTTGTGATATCTATCAATAAAACTGTGAATGAAATTATAGTGATGATTGAAGTACTATAATGGTTATGTACAGGGGGCCTAAAAAGGCCGCTATAAATTAATCATAATATGATTCATATTACAAATGTCAAAATATCCACTTAATTGATGACTCTTAATATCATAAGCGTAAGGTTCATATTCAACAATCATCTGTTTGACAGTTACCATGGAGATTCGTAGGTGAATTGCTAAATGTGGCCTTTTTAGACCCCCAGAATAAGTGTGAAGTTCGCACTGTTCTAAACTTACCGCTATACTGCAGTCGGGTGGGGAAATAGGTCGCGATAACCTTTAAATACAGGATATTTTTTTATGTAGTGCGCACAATTTGTAGTGATTAAGTCTCTGTTCCTAAATGCAACCGCAGTATGGGGATACATTTTATAACAAAACGAAAATTCGACTTAGTATGGGGGACACGCATAATTTACTAGCGCCAGCCTGACAAAATCAATTTTTTATTTTATTTTGGAGTGAATCACTCTGCATATTTTGCGCACTACATAAAAAAATATCCAGTATATAAAGCCTCGTATTCTTCAGGGGACAGATGTCCCACAACACCTGTCGCTAGATATGTCGGGCAAAGGAGCCAGACGTCCCTCAACTCCTTTTTCTGCAAAAGCTGGGAATTGAAATCAAGATTTCAAATACTACGGCCACACTAGTTACTACTAGACAGAGAATTAAAAAAAAAAACATCTACCTGACATCTCTAGCTACACGTGTTGCGGTATTTGTCTCCAAGTGAATACAAAGCTTTGTCTATGAAAAAACATAGCCATCTATACTTTATTCAACAAGGCTTGAGACAAATTAAAAACAATTTTTTTATGTCCTTTTACGGTGAAACTAGCGACCCGTTCCCGAGTACGCACGGGTGCAATTTCTCTACTATCCTTACATTAAATATGAAAGAATTATACATATAAACCATCCGGACGAAATGCTCAAAATTATAGTGAAAACCGCATCAAAATCAGTTGCGTGGTTTCTGAGTGGATATACAGATAGACAGATGCAGAAAGCGACTTTATTTTATACTGTATAGAGATATTAAAACAGGCAATGAAAAATTCGAAACTTATTCAATAAGAAGTATTTCAAGTAAAGTAACATCACACAATTTCTTTTTGTTAGAAATTAATGTTTTGATAATTATTTTACGATGTTGTACACTCTATCTCAAGCCAAATTGAATATTGTATAGGATTTCGTATACTGTTTTATATTACGATTATCTCGCCAGTTAAAAAACGTCCAAAATGCATTATTAACTTAATAGAATTAGCTGATGGTAACATAGTATGGGCCTTAATAACAACTTATTTCGTTACCCGACTTCCGTTCAGCTTGGCCTTAAACAGCTTATCCGAAGCAATATTTCATTGTGTATATTGAGATTAGACTAAGTAATTGCGAGTATACTTCAATATACATATATTTAATATATATTTTTATATATGCAATTGGTCAGAATATGGGTAAGTTATATATTATTATATATGTGATGGCGTCGACTTGGCATTTTATAGCGTTATTTCATGTTGGTTATAGGAAAAAATATTTTTGTATATAATATATAGATTTTTGATATAATTTATACTAAAATATTTTAGTGGTGCCGCCATAGGTGCTACTGTAGTGTCTCATACAAGAAATACCGACGAAATTTTAATTTTTGCATGTTAATGAACATCCTATTTAATCACAAGCCCATGTCGGTAATTCATGAAAATAAAGATCAAAATATATTTTTACATAGTCGTGAATCAGTCTTCCTAAAAACTTTTTAAATTTACTTGAATATCTAGTTTAATTGATAAAGCCAAGTCGACAAGGGACGTGGCCTCATATTACTTACATAAATGGCGTTGATTGTACAAGGTGGTATACTGTATGCTTTCGCTAAAGTATTTAAAAACAGTTTGATTCACGCGATTATACAGTTGCGCGATCATACATTTATAGTACGATCGCTTAACTGAGACGGTTGGTGCCGGAGTTTATGAAGAAGTTGCGCGGTGCGGGAGGGGTGTGACGCAAGATATCAGTCACAGGCTCATGATACGCACCATAAAGCTTAGCTTAGCCAATAGTCCTCCCCCCCCCCCCCCCCCGCACCGCAAAAGTATCTCAAAGTCAGACACCAAACGTCTGAGTTAAAAGATTTTTGTTACATTTTTTATTCAATTTGAACGTGATGTGTGCAAATGGATACTGTCCTATCGGTTGAATGACACTGCAAAAACCAACAATTATAAGACCATTCTGACATAATTGAAATAGCAGAATTAGGCACGAGATCTCCGGAGCTATTAAACGTCCAAACTTGACATTTGGCAGGGATTTTCCATATGACGTAGAACTTGCCAGTTATCTTGACAATCGCTGTAGTAAACAATACCTGTAGATGTGCGTATTAAAAATCGCGCAACTGACTAATCGTTTAGAAATTCAAACTAGACAAATAGGTTTTTTAAATCATAATCATAGTATTTATAAGCGAGCTTTTATATTCATTGGTGCGACTTTCATTTTATATAATTTCCTTGTTATTTTGTATGTATAGTTTTTAATTATTTTATATTTCTCGCCTTACAATAATGAGAAATTAAATTATACACAGAAATTTCGATAATCTATTTGCTAGGCTAACTTGCGCGCCGTGACAAAGTTTTGTCGTAACGACAAGACGCACGAGATAATATGACGACAAAACTATGTCGCGGCTCTCATGTTAGCCCGGCTGGACTTTTAATCTACTGGCTTTTAATTTTTTACTCTGAATGGACTTGTAAGTAGTTCGACATAAAATTATGTGCTTGTTGAAAGAAAATAGACCTAATAGATATGATTTACAGTGAATTTTTAAGCCATCTAGGCTTAAAAATTCACTGTAAATCATATCTATGTGTCTATCGTGTTTTTATTTATTCACAATATTTTATTAGTATTGATTGATCATGAGTATGTTCTGATGTTGTTAGAGATTTTGTTACCTCTAAATTTTAGGCCTAGAAACGCCTGAAATTTATATATTATTTGGCATTTTCAAAAATTTCAAAAATTTGTTTTAATGTACATAATTTCATTCTGTTAAGTTTATGCCAAACATTTTAATCATGTATCGTCTATGTAAAGACATGAGAATAATAAGGTCCAATTCAGATAGTTGACAGAGATATTCTGTACGACTTTACACTCCAGACTCTGGCCTACAAACGGAGCGGAACGGAAATTGATGGTCTAATATTTTATTACTTTGAATTTATATTTTATACTTTTACACGCAATTCGAGAGGTATTTTAACTAGTATAACTTTTATTGTCAAATAATAACGATATCTATGGACCATGTACTAGACGCATGAATGATACAAGAGAATGATAAATAATTAAAACATTTCGGACACAATTACCACTCATCTACGTGATGACGTAATATTCTTACACTTCATCAACTATCTACCTATTCATCTGTACTTCGGATTTTGAAAATCATACTCATTAAAGTTCCATACAATATGGCTTTTGTTGGGTACAGTTCGTTCAGTATTTAGTTCGCAGATGTCGTTGTCCAATCATGTGTATTGAGCTGTGTTCGCAATATGTTAAGCTTTAATTTTTAATATATTACAGCTAAAACTCTTGCAATGTAATTAAGTCATAATAATTACATTTGGAATGCGCTGCCGTCAGGAACTAAAAGAAATTATGAGCAACAACAATATGTGATCATTAATAATAACCTTGAGATTTACTGGTAAATTTCGTATCGGTCTGAATTTCTTGTGTCTTCCCAGACCGTTGATCTAATTTTAAAGCTATTTTATTGTTGCTATTCTTTCAAAACTAAATGAAACGGCAGCGTAACCAATTTTATCATTAATCTAAGAAAAACTTCTATCTTTACCTAGTTTATACAATATATTAGCCACACACCTTTTATTACAAATGTAAAATAAAAAATAAAATCTAGAAAAAAAATACACCATTGCAAAAGGCTATATTGTAGTAAGTTGAAATAAAATGAAATATATTTTAATAGCAATAGCAGATGCCTTGAAATTGGATAGATATAGCTTAATCAATAAGAACATAATCCTCTTATACTGTTATTTATATAGATATTTGAAGTTGAGATTATATCCAATGCAAGGATTAACACAAAGCAATGTACCTCCTTTTGTATGCGTAGTTAATTTGACAAACTAATAAAAAAGTAATATATCTTTTTATTGTTTTTATGATTTTTTGCAAGTCTTCGAGCTATGGAAAAGAAATCAACCTTAAAGCAACCGACATTGGACCGCTTGGAATTTTTTGTTGGCAAAATAATTTATGGTTCTTATTCTCCTGGACTATTAGCGAAGGCAGGTCTGTGAATGTCATCTATAAATAAAATAAAAATAATTGAAGTTTTTTTTTTGTTCTATGGCGACGTTAGTTCCAATTTTGGTCACCGGGTCAAATAAGTTTGTGGCACTGTAGATCTTAGAGTAGAGTATGATATACTCTCAGCTGTAGATAAACATGCAGGTCTAGATAAACAACAAAAAAAAAAAACAAGTTGATATCAATTATCACAAAGTTTAATACTAGCATTATTCGGGATTGATACATCTTTTGAGCTTTTATATTGTATGTTTACAATGACTAATAAGTCCATCGTCGTTATTCGTCGTATAATTTAATTTATGAACAAATAATTCGTTAACGTTGAGCTCATCTATTTAATCTGTTAGTATATTCCTGTGACATATAACAATTCGATGTATTGAGCAATACTCTGTCAAAGTTCGTATCAGATATTATATTTACATAAATAAAACCTAATTCACTCGTATAATTAATAAATTAAAATAAATCCAAACTGTGAACTTTCTACCTGTGTCTGCCTCTGTAATGGCACATTAGATTATTTTTTTCCTTTAAAAGCACCCGTCGATATCGACTTGTACTGACATTTTAGCTTCCTCGTATTTTTAAATTACTTTGTACCATACATAGTAGATTTTGTATTGGAAAAATTTTAGAAGGCGGTGTAATGGCCCGTCTGTTATATGGGCAGATTTCTACAATCATCGTTTCAAGCAAGAATTTCAGACTGGATGAACGCGCGTGTTGGATGTTCTTTAATTAATGTACATACTTCTTTACCACAGAGTAGACATTAAAAACTAGTTTAGATACTTTACTCAAAGTTTTTACTTTACTGAACTTCCATCCGTCGTGATCAAAGACGCGCCATTACAATATCAATTAAAATTATACTTTCAATACTACTAACGGACATTTTTTCACAGTTGCTTAACTAAATAATTTATTATCAAACATTAATATAAAAACCAGACGGGAAAGTTAGAGCAGTTAACAATGATTATCTTCAATCTTATCTTATGTACTTACATAACTAACATAAATATGTACAAATCTTTATAACTGCTTAGAAACTAAATTATGAATTTGAAATACGAAATAATACAATAAGTATAACAATATTAAGAAAAGATCAAGGTAATCATAGTCCAAGCAAGAAAGATTATACGATAAAATACTGTAGAATATAGTATTAATAATTTTATAACAAGTGTATAAAAATATAATTCGTTGTCAAGTGGGGGGCGACCCCCCGACCCCCGTGCCGTATAAATATTAGCTACTTGAAGACTAATTTTTATTTGTCTAGAGCAGATTTTACATTTGTTTCTTTAAATTTAATTTATCACCTAAATAAATTACACTTAAATATACTGATGACATTTATAATATTATTTCAGTTGAAATCATAGCACTAACTTTAAAATTATGGTGTTGTAGTATAATCATTTAGTCCCAAAAGTCACTAATATGCACAATAAACACATGAATATTTAAATACAAGTAATTAGAAGCCTTTCTATTTGGTACATTTTATTTATATCGACTGCAAAGAAAACTCGTGTGCCCCTACCGGTCCTCTACGTGAAAATAATAATAATAATATACCTAGTGCGCTTTTTAAATTAAAATGCCAAATGGAATACCTACTTTAAATATAAGAAAGTGGAATGAACAAACAATGTCATAATAATGATTACATTATTCGATTTTCAACGTACCAACTGATAGATTTTTAGTCGAAATACGTGACTTTGAATTACTGAAAATGTATCGGAATCATACTTTTTCTTTTGAAATTATAATTTATAGGATATAAAGCCGAATCATTTGTAGGCAGGTGGCGCCACTGGTACAACCGATTATTATAGTCGTGTCCCTTAACCAGTAAGACTGTAACTTGACAAGTATTTCTATACTCACAAGTTACCACTTCAATTCCCACTCAAAAAGAAAATAGTCCAATAAATTCAAGTGATACATAGAATAGCAGTCTTCATTAATACCTAGGCTTATGATTATGGTGGGGACGATGGGGGGAGTGCCAGTCGGGGTGCCTGGGCTCACGATGGTGATGGTGATGGTGGTGACGTCTCTTGTCTCTTGAATGAGGAGCAGGGTAGACGTCGGACACGACCAGCTCCGAGCCGTCCTTGGGCGCCTCCCTGTCGTGTCTCCTGTGGCCGTGCTTGGCGCCGGCGGCCTCGTGCAGCTCCTCCCACGCCTGGCGGTAGTACCTGTTGAGTCCGCTCCTCGACTCCGACGACGAGGAGTCCAGCGAGCCGACGGTGTTGCAGTCAGGCGACACGTGGTGTCTGTACCGCTTGCCGTCGTTGTGTTTCCTGCTAATGTTATCATATTATTAAATATTAATTATTATTAAATATAGACGGTTAACGGATTTTGTATAATACAATTTAGATTTTAGGTAAAACATTGAAATAATTTTAACCATGGTTTAGAAATAAATTAATATAAAGTAGTAAAGTAAATTTATTGTCTCCTGAAGTCTTAAAAATATAGATAGAGATCAATTGCCAGAGGCTAAATAAATTCTTTAAAAACAATCGAAATATAATTTCTCTAGGAACTCACAGAGAAAGTTCAAAGTTCTACCAAATAGGTAGGTTAGATATTACCTATGAATACATAATATATTTTCATAGTTTCTTAAAATATAAAAGATTATTTACAATTTCTGTGCTGGGTGACTTAAGTTCGAGATGGTTTTATAATTTCGTTGGTTTGGCGTTAAGCATTCTATGCGTGACGAAACTCTGGCTGAGCCGGTGGAAATTGTGGATAATTTGGAAAGCAACGTTTGTGATAGGTAGTGTACAAAATATATAAGTAATAGATAGTGTTTGTGAATATCTTAATTGTCCGTGTCTGAAGCTGTGTATTGATTTAAATGTAAATTGTGTTTATTTCATAAAAGCTGTGTTTAAGAATATAATAAATTGTTGTTTGTGATTTCGTGGCGCGTGCTATCCAGATCCCGGTGCGTGTAGCGATGACATGGTGGTTGGTTAAATAAATAGATATACATTATTGCACAAATAACTACTATTATACATAAAACAATTACCATTCTGATTGATTTTAACTCTTGGACAAATCTAAATTCCAAGTATCTCATTCTCAACAACATTCAACAGTTTTGGCGCCAACCGCCATTTTGTAATAGAAGGCAAAGGCACCAAGAGTATTGAAAAAAGTCTATTTAGTCAATGGCCAGCCTCTTTGGCCGCGGGTGGTCAACCACCATGTCAACGTGGTACCTTAAAACAAACGCACTGGCTATAAGGGGTTGGAGAAGTGTCCGGCCCGATGCGTGTGGCGGTGAGTTCGGGCGAACTCGCGCCTTCCGACTTGCTGGTCGGGGAAGGGGAGGGCCAAGAGCGTGTACCAACGTGACGGCAGCTCGCGGACAGCCGGCGGTGGACGCTTTGGACCCCCGCTGGTGTACCAATCAGTGATGTAGTGTGTCGTTTTAACCTGATGTTTTTGGTCTCGCCTGATGGTAAGCGACGTACTCTATAGACGATTGTCTTCAACTTTACCTTGCAGGTAGTGTTTGGAATGTGGGTAATAGTCTTGTATAGGTAGAACTGACTTTATGTTATAATAGATAGCGTCGTTCACACTTGATACTTTTAACAGCAGAATCGTGCGTTTTCACGTTCGTTAGCTACCTTTTGCTTACAAAAAGTGAATAACGAACGCGCAAACGCGCGATTCTGTTGCTTAAATTATCGAGTGTGGATGGGCCCTTAGTTGATCTAGAGAATAAACTTTACGTATATTTACGTATATTTTCTGAGGTAATAATTAGGTTGTTAATTACGCTATTGAATTCCTAAGTACCAAATAAACAACGAATAAGAGAACAAGTGTTAATATTGAGTGATTTTATATGGCGAGATTAAGATCACCTCCAACAGATGGCGCTATGCTGGCACCATCACCATGGAATCTATTATTTGAAATACTTAGTTGGGTTTATGGTTGAAACCTCTGTAAAATTATTACAATTCCGTAGTTAGAATCTCTTGGTACAGGCGCCTGCGTATGTCTGTATTTTATTTTCTTCCTACTTACTCCTAATAAAGTACCTACCTACCTAAGTTATCAAACTTTAACAAACTTTGGTACCTATCTATGATAAAAGCTCAATATTTTAAGGTACTACCTGACTATGTAACCTATGGTTTCCATAATGTTAAAATACCACAGTTTTACTTTCTATGTCACAGACTTCGGTAACAGAAAACTACCTACTTACAATCTGTTTGCACGGCTATCGTTTTTTTACCTACCCTACAAAAGCTACCATACGAAAATGGACCCCAATCTAAATGAAAGGTATCACAAACTACACCCTGTATCCACACCTCATCTATTTCTAACGAATAAACTGGAGTTGTTCTCACCTCCTGACAAGTATTACGATGGTCGTGATGATGGCTATGAGGAACACGAGAGCCCCGAACGCGCCCAGCGCGACCACGGCGCCGATGTTGAGTCTCGCGCCGACAGGATCCCGCCTCTCCCCGTCCACGGACTGCGGGATGTTCACGCGAGGAGTCTGCTCAGCTCTGATATTGTTGCCGCTGCCGAGGATCTGAAAGGACCCGACATTAGAGTTAAAAAAAAATGGTTTTACAACATAGGGTCCATGTATCCACATAGCATGAAATGTTTAGGTCGGGCAGGATTCATCATCTTCGGACGAGACAACAACTTCGTGCCCTCGAATTTCACTTACAGATCTCGTCCTCGATGATGATAGAATAAGGTGTATTAAAAATACACTTAAATAAATAGACTTAAACTCACCTGGTTCTCTCTTGGATGACTGGCCACAATTATATGCGGTATGTGACTGGTCGGTGACTCCTGATTGTCGGGCACAGTCACTTTCCTCTCTGGTGGTCGTTCGTACGTCCTCGTGGTTGGCTGTTCTGTGGTCGTCTTCGGCCTGAGTCTGCGCGGCGGCTCCGCAGTCAAGGAAGGAGTGGGGGACGAAAACGGACGAGGAGATGTTCGTGGTCTCGTCGGGAGAACGAGATGAGGTGTGGTCGGCGATGGAGATGGCGGTAATGTTGTGGTCGGCGCTGGACTCGTAGTCGTGGTTGACGTTGTGGTCGTGGGGCGTTCTTCCGCTGTTGATAAGAGGTAAGGCTTTAATTTATTGAGTGTTATTACCACAAAAGAAATGTTACTGCCCTTACTCTTGAAATAATGCCTAAATCACCTATTATGGTACTCACGGGAAGAGGGCGTTGGCCTTATTATTATCTACCTACATAACTACCTTTCTATCAAATCCAAACCGTTCGCAAATTGCAAATGTATACTTTTACCTTATTATTTATCTGGGAACCATTAATTGACAAACAATTTGCTAATATTTACCTACATTCACGACACGATTAGTACCTATCTAGTTATAGAAAAACATAGACCTACACAGAAAATTTAGATGAAGTCTCTGTGATTGCCTACCTACTCTGTGCGTACGGTACCACTGCGCAAGACGCGTGAGCTCAGTGTGGCCTGCAGAGTCCGTGTTACGGCCAGATTCCTGCTGCACATGCGGTGCTTCAAAGAATCGGCTGTCGAGATCGCCGTTCATTAAGTAATTTAAAAGTAGGTAGGTAGTACCTAAGAGATGGGTAGTGTAGAATAAGCCCACTTACTAATAAAAATTGACGTCAATAATAACGCTTAGATTAAAACGTATTTATAGTTACCTAAGGAGGTAGATGAGTAATGTTTGAGTGATTAGTGCATGGCTACGGTGCGAGAACAAACTGCGGCAACATCGCTTAGCTTCGTAGATCGATCAATCTGTATCTACATTACCCATAGCATTTTTTTATGACATTAATGATGCACGACCAAATGCAAATAACCTCACTGTAGTGATCCATTGAAACAGAAAAACTGTTTGCGTAATTCCCAGAAAAATATTATTTAAGCTGTATCCCAGGATTAACAGGAATTCTAGGAAAGAAGGGTAGGTTCAGTAGGAGGAGCTGCCCAACCATAGAGCCGCGGGGCGCAAGCGCGGAGCCCCGCGATACAGTTACAGCTTTATTACGCAGGCTGTTTCCACTAAGATAAGACGTTAACATGGACGGTGCTAAAAAGGATACCACAAAATACCCAAAGTCGGAGACGAAGAAATCAATCACAAAGAGGGCTGGTCTTCTGTTCTCCGTAGCAATGGTTCGCAGACATCTGAGACAAGTGATACCAAGTGTTCATGTGTCGAAACCTGCCGCCATCTGTGTCGCGGCTACGTTGGAGCATTTGACATATGAAACTCTAGCATTGGCCGGAAATATGTCAAATAATATGAACGCGAAGTGCCTGACTCCACGCCACCTGCAGCTCACCGTTCGAAGTGACGCAGAACTGAATAACTTGTTAGTAGGAACTGTCGCGGGCGGTGGGGCATACACCGAAGCATATAGAACATCCAAGGGCTCAACAGCCTCAGACACACCAGTCACGAGCCCAGCGGAGCCAGCGGAGCCGGGTGAACCAGATGAACCAACCAAACAAGCTGACGAAGACGAAGACTAAGGCCTGCATTCGTCCTGCGATAATGTCGGTCGCGTACGTTGGTCGCGCGTACGAATATCCGTCTTATTACAAAACATGGTTTAAAGCAAGTCTTGTAAAACTCAGGTTTTAAGATAGCCCCGTCTCTTTTTGTCATATGAAGTTAGAAAGTAACGGATATAGGTAATTATTTAAAACCTCGGTAGGTATTACTAGACTTGGTTTCAACCATTTTTTGTAATAATGTAATCCATAAAGTAGTTACGTCACACTAATTTCGTGATTTTTAAACCCCTCCCCCGTCCTTGTCACGTCACATATTTTGCAATTTTACAGCGGCAGCGGCACATAAATTGCCGATGCCAGGATGTCCTACGCGACCGATTTCAGCGTAGGAGGAATTCATAATATTAATATTTCATATTGATTGTATAGATAATTTATAATATCTAAAGTTGGTTATTAGTCCATTAAAATTTACGCAATGTTACGTTAGTTTTAATTAGTTTTCTACCATTAAAAACTTTTTGTAAAAAGTTGATATCAAAAACATATGCTATTATTTAAACATAGACACGAAATATAAATTATGTATTTTATTTGAACTGTTTATTATTTTCTATTTTTCATTAATCGCTTTTCTACCAGTGTATACAAAAAATATTCAAAACACATTAGATTTTATAAACTTTTGATAGTGGTCCCAATCGCCCCATCGAAAAAGACTACTGGGGTGTCTCACACCGTGTTCCAAATCGCCCTATTATAAACAAGATCGTGGGCGTTTCACACCGTGGTCCGAAACGTCCCATTAAAAAAGAGCACTTGGGCGAATCACAACGTGGTCCGAACGTGAAATGGTGTGAAATGCCTAAAGACCGAAACGAATAACTACCTATTTTAAATTGTATCACTAATTTACCATGAGGTTGCATAGATTGGATTATTGTCAGTTGGCAGCACCACATTTATAAAATTTGAAGGGATTAGCGGATAAATACTGAGTAAAAGACATTGAAGGTACTTACGTTGACAGTTCGGGGCTGGCTTGTCCCACAGACCAGTAGCCAAGCAGACTATCCTTTTGGCACCCTGCAGCCTGTAGCCTCTCGTACAAGAGTACTCCGCCGCTGACCCAAAGACCGAGGAGTTGTGGGTGACGCTGACGAGGCCGTTGGCAACCTGAGGCGGTTCCTCGCATTGTACCACTGGTGGAAAGAACGAATGTTTGGTACAAAGTATTATTTGGTAAGTCTATGGTGAACCGGATCTTGGTATTTCTGGTACCAGAAAACGGGGTGAATAGAAGCGGATTAGGTATTATGAGAATGACATTTACCAAACTCATAGGTACAACGAGTTTTTTCTCGGTGTATGTCGGCAAATGGTTGGTGTATCTAAAAATATCCGTTATTTGTTTTGTACATACACTTATCTACAGAACATCGTAGTAAACTAATTTAACGTTTTAAAAATAAAATATTAGATTAAACCACATTTATGCATGCTCCATTGCATTAGGCCGAATCGTGAATCACACCGAATACCACCATTTTTAATTATAAAGTTTAGTGTCCAATTGTACGTTCCCTACAATTTGCGAGATACGACCGCGACATAATTATAATAGCGACTAAATTGTCGTTGGTCGCGATACGGTCGTGGGTCGCAACTAATTGTTTCTTGCCATGCTACGATAGACCACCAGACAGTTCTCATGGGAGTCGTGGGTGGTGGTGATTGAGAATTATTTTGCGCGGTAAGTGGCGTTATTATGCATCTAATTAATTTAATAAAAAGTTCCTAGTTTGAGTGGCTGTTATGGTAAAATCAGAACCATGTCATATCTTGCGCGAGACAAAGACTTAATTCATGTCAACCACCTTGAGGCAGAAAGGGCTCAACGTGCCATACTCAAGGTTGCAGCTGGTTTTCCCTTTCGCTTTCCAACAGTCGAACTCTACAAGAAGTGGGATGTGCTTACTGTCAGGCAATCGTTCGTACTACACACGGTTCTCAAAAAACATGTACAGTTAGTATACGACCCGAAACTATTGCAAGGGAAGCGTCGTAAGGGTGCAGTATGCCGATCCTTACCATTCCGCACAAGTTGGTCCCACCACTTTTTCTGCTTCCTCGGTGATTACCTTTATAATAAGGTAAACAGCACGCTCAACATCTATCCGCTTCTCAAACCAAATTGCAAACTAAAGGTATCTAAATACCTAAAAACACTGAGCTACGATGACACAGAAGCATTACTACATATGCTGATATAATTTGTTAATTTTAAACGGGCTAGTCTGATTTAACGTCTCTTGGGGTCTTGGTCTTCTCATCTCATCTTTTCCGCTAAGTACTAACATATGCCTATGTCTCTGAACTACCGTTTAATTATGCACTCACTCCTAACTTTACCACCCTCACACCACACCTACCACAACACACATCACCCACATTCAATAACTCATTATTCAACGTCTGCTTCTTTTTCTTTTTATGCCTTTTATTGTTTTTCATAACAGCTTGTTTAAATAATTTGTTTGTTTCTATTTGCATGTATTTCGGTGAATAACGACTGATTTAAGGCCTAGTTTGTATGCAACTGCCTCGTGGGGCCTGGTGACCTGTAATACAGGTTTGTTTTACAAACCTACAACGGGCACCAGCTCTCACAATGCAGATAACTATATTCAAGCCCCTACTGTATTTATCGTGTCTACTACATTGTGAGAGAAATAAATAAATATCTTATCTTATCTTATCTTACCTTGTCATGACTATTTCTTTGATGTGCAAAATCACCATAAATCTATTCAGCGTCAAAGTTCATTGCTAAACATTACTAATCGTGCAATTAAAACATAATTAACGTGGAACTCACCATCACATCTCGGCGGCGGACCATTCCACCTCTCATCGATATCGCAGACGAGCCTCGACCTGCCCACCATCTCGTAGCCGGCCTTACACGAGTACTGCACGTGGGAGAGATACGACACAGTCTCGTTGACCAGCTCGTAGGTTCCGAACGGGATCTCTGCCGGGTATCCGCATTCGATGCCTGCGGGACAATTGACGGCCTTAATAATGATATGCCTCTGAATAAGATTGCCATGGCAGTTAAAAGCTGACCAGGCCTAGCAGACGGCATCTGTTTATCCGTCAATATCCAGTAGTTAGAAAGAAAGAAAGATCATTTATTTGCCATAAAAAACAAGACACACTAGAATGATAGACATAGGTAATAAGAAGAGGACAGGTGTATAGACAGAGAATACATTTTTCTTAAGATGGCAACAGTGTAAAATTAAGTAGAAAAATTATAATTTAAAATTAAAAAATATGTGGGTTTACTGCACCGACTGAGCATCACCTTGCCTTTTGACTATTCGGTGTTCGGTTTCGTATACTCACGTTTGCAAACGGGCGGGAACTCGTCATAGAAGCCGGTATCTAGACAAGTTCTGACAGTAGGTCCGACGAGCAGGTGCCCATCGTCACAGGAGTACTCCACGGAAGCGCCCACTTCGAAGCTGTCAGCTGACATAGTGGAGTTGGGCGGCTGCTCTGGACGGCCGCACGCTTTCGGCTCTGGAGAAGAAGAGACAGTTGACGATCATGTATGTAGAATATGTAAGGTTGGTTATAATGCCGATTTTTTTACACCGATACTTCGACTGATATCAACTATGACACTATCAAATAGTTATACGTAAGTGTTCATTCATAATTTGCTGTTATCCATTGAAGACTTTAATGGGGCCAAAAGTATATTCTTTATAGAAAGTAGGTATATCCTTTCAAATAAAAAATAATTTTCAAAATCGGTTAATAAATGACGGAGTTCTGAGGTAATAAACACAAAAAACATTCAACCGAATTGAGAACCTCCTCTTTTTTTTTGAAGTCGGTTATTAAACCTTGTAAAACTGTGTACAGTGATCTGCAGGTATTTTTGTCGGTGACTGTACCTGATCGATAACATGGCCAGTACTTAAATATTGTAGGTAGTTACTACAAAAAATTCTAACACTCAAACGCCAGCAATATAAATCCGCAAATACAAACTAAGCTAGCTGTGCAATGTGCATACAATTCGCGTCAAGCTCGCCTCCCTGCACCCCCCGGATCCCCACAGATGAGGTGAACGCAGCCCATTAATCAATAACGACAGACGGACACACATGCATACCTTCGCAAAAGCAACAAGACAAAATCAACTTAAAACTATGCAGACAAAGTTCAATTTTGCAAAGCAATCTCTGCTTCCTAGATGACCTATAGTCAAAGGACATTTTATCACCTGAATGTCTACTCTCGCAAAAACTGTAAACAAAAATGGACTTACGGTGTTGACAGATATAGTTCAGTCTCGATTGGCAGTCAGTGTCTGCCCACAGCCATCCTTTGCTGCCGTCGAAACGGGCGCACCCTTCGTTGCCTCCTGGAGCGTTCCAGAAAGATACGGAGACGTCATTTCCGGTCACCCACTTCCAGTTGGCAGGGTCTTGAGGGTCTCGTACTGCTCCCATCCAGTACTGACTGCTGCTGTCGCTCCTGTGCCAGAGAATGGTTGATTTAGGTTGTTGTTACCTCTTTACAGTCTCCCCCGGGACGTATCCTAACAGGCGTGGCACAGAGGTGGGCTTTGGCGCTGTTTTCTATGAGCCGAAGCCCACCTGTAGGTGCCGAGGTGGACCACCGTGGTGAGTTTAGCCGGTAGGAGTCAGGCACACCCCTCCGCCTCCCCAGGCGGAGGACAGCCCTATGATGGGTTTTCAGCACGTAAATTAAAAAAAAAGGTTTGTTGGCTAATTTTGGTTTGGTGGCCATTAGTACTTTGGCTGGCTAATGTTGAGGAAATTTTCTGTGAAATTATTTATGTGTACATATTTTTTAACACGCTTTTATTAGCTTCACCTTTAACTAACTATGTAAAATAATCTTGGAAGTTTTTGACCCACTTCCCGGTTTCTGATTGAGCTGAAATTTTGCATAGGTATCTACACGTTTAGTTTTGATGGCAAAAGCGTGATTTTTAGTTTTTTTAAACTATAATATTTTATTAATAATATACTAGCTGTTGCCCGCGGTTTTACTCGAGCATTTTATTTTTATCAAAATTAAATAGGTATAGCCCACATGACTCGGAGATGTGTAGCTTTCTGTTAGAGAAAGAATTTTTAGAATTGGTTCAGTAGTTCCAGAGATTAACAAGAAAATCGTGTACATCCCTTAATCCACGCGCTCTACTGCTTATTAAGAACAACTTTTACTATGGTACCAGACATGAAATCGCGAAAACAAAATCTGCTGCTCCGTACATTTAGTAGAAAAATATTGGATTATTTATATGGAATAGCAGATTTTTGTCATTAATAATGATGAGTACAATACCCTCAGTCACCCTGTAATAAATACCAAAAACAATAAACAATTGTTTAGAACAACGTGTTGAGAACAACGTAATCTGTCGATCTCATTTTTCTAAATTGTTTTCATTTATTCGCAATTCTCCATACAACATCTATAAATAATACACAAAGCGCCAGCATAAACAATAAATATGAAAAAAAAAACACAAATTCGCACACATTTCGCATTTACACACAGCAGTAGCAAAAGAAGAGGGAATAAAAACATTCAAATAATAAAATAAAATAAAGTTTTTGGAACGTTTGTTTAAACAATACCTCCCAATTTACGTGGTAACCTTCTACCACAGCTTATAGTATAATTATATACTGTGCCTCTACCGTCTATCTTGTTCACCCCAGCGGCCATGAAAACTTAATTTATCTAGACAGATGTAGACAGACGGGCCTCCGAAATGGTGCATCAGAGATACGTAGATAGTCCTTATAATAACGATGTCTGCCCTGGGGTTGGGACTAATTCCCTACCGAGTCTATATTGAATGATAATGAAAATCCCGTATCCCTCCCGCTCCGCAGTCCAGCCACCCCGCAGCCTGTCTGGCACAGGAATCAAATTGGGGAAGCGACTAGTACCAGCAGAGATAACAAACCTTTTAGGCAAGTGTAGAATATTTTCAACACAATTTAAAATAGAGAATTTTATTCAATGGATCTAACGGAGATCTTGCGGCATTTTCTTCGTGTAAAATACATTCGTATAAAAAAATATGTTTTTCAACTAAATAGATCAATTTATTATGAGTGTTTAGTTATGACGCCACGGTTGGTGCAGTGGTTAAGCGATTAGCTTTCTGCACTACGTGCCGCGGGTTCGATCCCCGCACGGAATAAATATTTGTATGATCTACAGATAGTTGTTTCGGGTCTGGGTGTGTGTGCATGCGACATGTATGTTTGTAAAGTACCCTCGATACAGGAGAAATAAAAAGGAAGGGCAAAGATGAAGATTTTAACAATAAATCTGAAACTAATTATTGTCGATTTTTTTCTTCAGTATAGTTTAGTTTCACTATGTTTTGTTATATAGAAGAATCAATTTAGGTGTCATGATTGTATCCTAATTTAGTAGAATAATATACACCGAGTCACCTTGCTCAAAATTCATCATGTTAATTACCTATCCTTTCGACCGTTAGCGAAGGCAGGTCTGTGCTTTCGACGGATTTTTACGCGATAGTTATGTCGATACAGGTTGTTTTTGACATTAATATTAAAAGAAAAACAAATATAAAAAGTTTCTCTAGCCATTAAAAGGTCACGTGTAAAAATTAAGAATTATGTAGGTGGTGCAAAAGAGTTCTAACCTTTCGTACTGCGCAATAAGTTAGCGACGTTTTATAGCAACGTGATCTCGAACGTAACGAAGGAACTTTAAATAAAAAGTTATTGTTTATACCTAAGCATAATTTTTTTCATTTTTCTTCATAAGTAAATTGCGTCTCACATAATTCAAAGCGTAATTCGCATTTTCTCCAAGGAAAATTTCAGGTATATCGTGGCGACTGATTCTGCTCTGTAGCATTGATCGTACGTAAAGCCATCTTGGGCAAATTGTGGGTGTATCCGAAGCAGGGTTGTTGCTGATTCATATTTCTTTTATGCTGATGTTTTGTCATTGACATCAGCGGATGCTGATTTTAATTATGGTCTTAAAAAAAGCAGGGAAAATGTAGTGACCATTATGAGTTTATATTTTGTTTGCAACCCCTGACGTGGGGGCACAAAATCATATCTATATAGGCATAGTCTCACACAGGCAGGGGGATGAAGGATTCTATGCAGCGTCCACTGTATTGCGAATAACCTGCACATGCACACATAGAACGCCAGACAATAACCCTTTACCCCTACAACCCCACACATGCACCTCGAATACTGGAGAGCTTTGTTTGATATAGGACAACATTATGCAAAACTGATTCAATACTAAGTAAACAATATTATTTATTTATAGTCTGAACATAAAATGGCTCTTAGGACACAAATACCACTCCAAATCATTTAGTGACATTCGTCAAAGGTGACGAAAGTATTGAAGTGAAACATCTATATAGACGGGGGGGGTATTAGGATTTTTCTGTCGCGAAAAAGCGTTACGGCCGCGTGGCCTGGTAGACGATATATCCGTTGAAGTTTCACTTCTACTACGAGTATATGTCTCAGCACACATTTACTTTTTTTATTTCAAAGGTTTCTTGGACAATAACTTTCGTCGGAAATGAATAACTCATTCTTAAGTCCAACGGAAGGAAATGAGAAAGCCTGACCTACCCACAATGTTGGCCAAAGGGTTTGGTGATAATCATCAACAGGTATCCACAATAATTAATGCGTGAAGAGAAAACTTTATACCCCTTTTTAAGCACATCGCTCACGGAGGAGTGTGAGATTTGGTATATATGGAGAAGGAGTGCTGAAAGCTAAAATTACAGTCAAATATCGACCACGCGGCGACCACTAGTTGAAATAAGTAACAAAAGCTGCTTGGACATGTGTATAATTGTATCCATTCACATCAAAAGCGCGCGAGGGTCCATCCCTTATGTACAAACATATGCAGAGCCCAATTAGCAGACGTAGACCCATAGGTTGGGGACGAAGGGCTCGGAGTTTGATAGTAAGTACTGGTAGGTTATGTGTTATTATTGATTTTTATGGGTGAGGGCTATAAGCCTGAACGGCACCCTAATAAATCAAAATTACATAGGTGATCAAAATTACGTAGGTGATCAAAATTACGTAGGTGATCAAAATTACGTAGATGATCAAAATTACATTGACGGTGTATTTGAAGATTTTATTAAAAGAGATAATTCTGTTCGTCTGTCTGCTTTAGAAGTGAGAACAGCTACAGATCTTTTTAATTGCCGCCGTTTTTCCTGGTCAGCTTTCGTTGGCCCATAGAGACCTACCTACCCATACTATTTCTATGCGTTGGCCAGACTCTAACATGACAAGGAAACCTAAGCCCAGCACACACGGCCGTCTCCCAGCACCGTTAATGCACAGTGAGTGAGCACACGCCCTATATTCGCTGCCGTAACGCTGCCGGTCACTTCCTACAACATGCATTATGCATGTTAAACAAGGTGGGGAGTAAGCACCACATACTAATGGGGGTAACCAGCGCATCCACTCTTGTGTCAATACTATATCTAATAATCAGTGGCGTGCACTCCATAAATCTGGGGGCACGGCAGTGCCCCAGCCAAGTCTCGAGCAAAACGGGCACGGCCGTACCATCTTTTCTCGCGGCTGTTTCGCCCCCCCTATATCTTCGACGTGGACAAAGCTACGACTTTAGGTTTTCGGTGATAGTGACTTGGCAATGAGCATAAATTAAAAGCTGCTTGCTGCCTGGAATTATGTGCAAATGTTACTGACGAGACCTGTGATCAGATTATCCTGCGCAGTTTACTAGTCTTGGATGAGACTGACTGCCGTTGCCGAAATCAGGTTGGGACGACACGGATAAACCAAAAGAAAATTAATTTTGTGATATTAATGTTTACGCATGCGGTGTGTGACTTTCAACTCCTCCAAATATGCCGTTTTATTTGTTTCTTCTTGTGCTCATTGCCAAGTCACTATAATTATAATATAAAGAAAACTATTGATACAATTACTAAATGTTGATTTATAACTACAAAATAATTTGAATAGGACTTGGCTTCTATGAGATCTCAAAACTTTTTACGATGGAAAGACTGCATCGAGAGACTTGGCATTTTTTTACATTTAATGTTTTTGGTGGTACAATAAGACACTGCCTACCTTATAAATTAAGTATCACTACATAGTATAAAACAAAGTCGCTTCCCGCTGTCTGTTCCTATGTATGCTTAAATCTTTAAAACTACGCAACGGATTTTGATGCGGTTTTTTTTAATAGATAGAGTGATTACAGAGGAAGGTTTATATGTATAGTACTTTCATATTAAATGTAACGATAGTAGAGAAATTGCATCCGTGCAAAGCCGGGGACGGGTTGCTAGTTATGTAATACAAACGTTAATATGTCTGTAATATCAGTTAATTTCAGTCTTAGGATGAGGTGGCCAATCACAAACATCATTTAACTTGACAATACAATACTAAGTTGTTTTTTCCTACCCTGTAAGAAATGTCTGTGCATGCCACTGATAATAATATAGCCGTATATAGTGTCGGGCCGTTGAGTTCCATTCATTCTAGTCGAGCTTGGCGACGCTGACGCATGCGTCATGCTCGTGAACGGGTGCCGTCTGTCGGAACTGGTCAGCTTGTAACTGCCATGGCAATCTTATTCACAGGCATATCATTATTATCCTAGTCTTATTTTTATTCACATTAAATTACATTATTCTCGCAGCTCTTACCACAACATTGTACTGATAAAGATTATAATCTATTTTTTGAAAAGAGTTACCATGGAGTTTCTTGCCGGTTCTTCTCCATAGGGTCTACTATTTGGAACCGTGCACCTAGAGTCTCGACATTTCATAAGTGCCTGTATCTGGTTTACATGAAATAAAGATCTATTCTATTCTATAGCCAAGAGCCTCGACGAACATCTTATGAGGCTCTCGTTGGGGGGCTGGATCAAGAGCTTGATATTAAGAAAACAATACATTCTAACAGTAGTAAGCGATCATAAGCTTTAAGGCAAAGTGGCATACGACCACGGCTAGACTCTAGGGAAACTTCAACATCAAACAAACAAACAAACATCAATAATTTTATACACTATTGAATGATAACAATATTCTATCAAGCCAACATATCGGAATGCCCTACAAAGTCTCTCACTCTGAGAAAAATAGCATTTGAATAGCAATTACAGTACGACTCGAATAAGAAGTTACATCGATCAAACAACCAATGGCAGTCGCTCGCTTATATAATTTTACAACTTATTGCGTCATCGTAAAGTTCATTCTTCACTGCAGTACTAATAAACATTCGTGGTCTTGAAGTCGCACTCAGTTCGGAAGTGATAGGTTTTAAGAAGTTTACTGATGTGAGTTCTTAGTTGAGTCGTACTGTAGATACGCATATCAAAAGCTACCACAAATCTTTCCCGTTATTCCAAATTGATCATAAAGGTAAACCGTATCACTACGCAACGTTCGAGATACGAACCGTATCGGATCGGAGCCGGCGCGGGCGGCTGTACGGGATTCAGGCCGTTGTCTTAAATATACTCGATTGGACACCGTTACCTGCCCCAAGAATCGTACGTAATGGCTTCTGAACAATTTGTACACAGTGGCCCATGGTGTGCCAGTTACAGCCATTCTATGGAATGGGAAGAAAGCTATCGATAGGATTTTATTTGTGAATTTAAAATAATTATTTATAACTTCGCATGGGTGCAATCTCTCTACTATCCTTGCATTAAATATCAATGTATTATTTTATATATAAATATAAACCTTTCGTGAAAAATTTTCTGATGGTGAAAACCGCATCAATATCCGTTGCGTGGTTTAGAATGAGTTAGGGAATATACAGACAGACAGACGCGGAAAGCGACTTTATATTATACTATGTAGATATAGAGAAGAGATACAATGAACTATAAATTAATTTGTATTCCTAAAAGACCAGTTTGGCGTCGAAACGCTGGGGTCATGGGGTCGGAATACACGCCTCCTTTTTAGAGACATTGCAAAACGGTTCGTCGACGCTATTCGTGACCCGAGGGCTGGCCTGCTCTTTGACCAAAGAATAAGCATTGCCATTCAACGTGGCAATACTGTCAGTCTTCGGGCACACCACCAGTTCACAGCAATGTGGAGACCTTGATGCTTATGTGCTCATTTTGTACAGTTATATATTTTTATTTAAGTATAAATAAAAATAAATCTACTTCGTACTTAATTGTATAGACTATGGATTTATCAAAATGATTGATCATGATGAGACGAATTGGTGCCATCAAAAGAAAATATTTTTGAAATCATCGTAATAATATATTCGTTCGGTAGATGTGACTCGAGACGAATTTCCTCAATATTTTATTATTTAACAATGCATCCATTTGTCTCTCGAGACTAATTTCACGCGAGACGAATCGACCAACAACTCTTTTATTTATGGGTTCATTAGCACTTTAAACTTCAGAACAACATTACGAGTCGTTTGTTTCAATGAAACCATACAATGCCTTCAGTGAAAGCATTTTCTGCCGAGAACTATTATAGAGTTGAGTCCAATAACCTGTCACATATAGAAATCATCGATATTTTAAAATCATTTCGTCATGCAGTGACAATGACAAAATTATCAATGCCTAAAATCATTACTTGATATTGGCTATGAGTCTATGACTGAATGAACGTGAACTTCGGTTTCGGCTGTGACATGACAATGACAAGATGACAACATGCAATTCGTGAATGCGGTGACAGTTACAAAAAAATCATTGATGATTTTGTCATTGTCATGTAGTCATTGAAATCAAAAAATCATCACTCAGCCTATTTCTACCGGGAACATTTACAATCACTGCGCACTGGCATATCCAAAAGAAATATATTTCAACACCAATCACGATTTGGGAATCGATCCTAGGCCCCCACGTCCGTCAGTCTGTCATACAACCACTAACACTGATGCTATGGACCTTACCACTTTCTTTTTCTAGTAAACTCTATTGCCACGTAAGTAAGTTAATAGGTAATACACTCACATAATCTATGCAACTTTGTAGGTAAGTTTCGCATACAGGAAATGACTGTTGAAACCGTTTTCCTTGCCGCGATAGTAATTTTTAACCGATTCAAAAAAGGAGGAGGTTCTACATTCGACTGTAATGTATTGAAGTACTTTTAGTTATAATTAAACTGTCTTTAAAAATCTCTCCTTCCATGCATGAGGGTCTGAGTTCGAACCCGGCTTTTCTATGACTTTTCGAATTTATGTGCGGATCGGAAAACATTGTGAGGAAACCTGCACACCTGAGAGGGTCTCATAAAGTTATCGCTGATGTAATAGTCCGCCAACCTGCATCAAGCCAATGGTGGACTAAGGCCTAACCCTTCACATTCTGAGAAGTGGCCCGTGCTCAGTAGTGGGACAATAATAGACTAGATTTATTTAGAAAAAATGTAGGTAATGGAGGAATCTCAAGTTTGTGTACAGTTTCCGTCTATTCGTCAACCAACCATCTAATAACTTCCAATTAGATAGGGATACACCATGTTGCATTCCAAGTTAGAATTGCTCACCACTCGCGATTGCCCCATCGCATTTACAACTATTATCAACGCGTCGTGAAATTGACTTGTACAAGTAACACATCGATTGTTCGACAGACATTGACTGATGACGTATGCCCCCTTATATGGCCTGAGACCGTTTTATTTAGTTATTTTGGTAGAATATGAATGAGTTGGGATGTGAGATGACGAAATTGCCGTGAAAGTGGGTTGATGCGACATGATACATGATTGCTTGTTCTAGTTTTTGTAAAGTTTCGAAGGCTTACAAGACCGTTTTACAACAATATTATTAAGGAAGAATAGAGTGTTTCTACCTAATTACTAGGTCTGGTTAGACTGTACTTGGGTAAAGGCTAGGCAGATAATGTATAGTCCGCGCGCGAGCTCCACGGAATCGGGGGCTGAGGAAGTGGGCACTGTCCGCTGCGTCCGACCGTCACTCATACCGCGCACTCTCCCAGTACCAGTGTCTCGGGGTACTGATGGTACTGGGTGAGTGCGGGGTATGAGCGACGGTCGAGCGCAGCGCACAGTGCCTGCTTCCTCAGCCCTCGATTCCTCGGAGCTCGCGCGCGGACTATACATTATCTGCCTAGCCTTTTCCCGTCTAACCAGATGCGTCTGAATATATCAGTGTTTTATAAAGAGCGACTGCCATCTGACCTCCGCCACCTAATTACTAGGAGACACTGATACCCTAAGGTTAGACAGAATGTCAGACTTCTTGGGGCTGTTGAGTTCCGTAATTATTGTCATAGGTATTCGTATGACAACCGGGACCAGTTTTCTGAGGCACGGAGGAGACAAGCGCTGTTTACCCTATCTGATCGAGTGATCTGCGTGGTATCTAATGCAGTTACGAACTCCTCTCCTAGCCAACTACATCATGAATTAAATTCTTGAGATCAGCTGACACCAAAGAACGTCACAGAAGCTGGAAGGCCACGTTACAGACGGGCATTGGCTATTAGCATGATCGATTGGTCGTCGTCAGTCTGTCTCTGGCATTACACATTAGGAATAGCGGTCTTCTATCTTATTTTACATAAAATTTCTGTTAGAATAATTTAAAATCTTTGTTAATGACAATATGTCTGCACAGCAAAAAAAGAACAAATTTCAGTCAACAGATCTAACTACTGTAACATTCGCTAGCAAAATAAAAATAATTGACTCACCGGTGTCGTCTCCACAGCTCCCAGCTGATGAACCCTTGCAGCGCCGGGTTGCTCTCATCCACCAGCGTGCCTCCCCTCGACCGGCAAAAGCCCAGCGCGTCTCTGAACGACGCTGGCTGCCGGTCGTAGAAGATGTAACACTTCCCGTTGTACGTCGCTGTACTGCCCGGCGGTTGATCCCTGAACTGCGGGCACCTTTCTATCGGCAGTGCCTGGTCCGTGTACACAAAGGCTTCGCAAATCGACAGCTGGCTGGGTGATGTGGCTTCGAGGTGGACGCTGACGAAGGCCCCGGGCATGGGCGGGTTGCACGGCAGGAAGAGGGGCTGTCCCTCCTCAAGGTAGCCAGTGAAGCGGTTGCAGATCGGGTTGGTGCCCAGGTCGGGCCTGTTGTTGCCCACTCGCACCACAATCACTGCTGGCTTGTTCGCACCTAGAAGTTGGGACGTCTTTTAGGTTTATGATTGAATGGAGGAGGTTAACTGTCAAAACTACGTCTAGATAGTTTGTAATTTATAAGATGGACTTTTGCTCTGTTCAATGTAGATTTCTCAAGGAGAATTGTCTGATTATCTGTCTGCTTGGCAACTGATGTGGCTCTACACTGTCTAAATATACACTAACACTTCGAGGCATCAAATAATTACAAACAATAATTATTAATTATAAAATTCATCGAAATAACTACAGAGTGAATGCATTTTCATTTCGTTTATTGAACTCACTCATAATACAAGCTTCATAAAATAACCATAAACTTATCTATTATTACCACTAGTATAATAAGTTTATGATTATAACTTAAGGTAAGCAGTGGATTGTGTGCACATGGCAAAACTTTGTTCAGAATATTTAAAATTAAAACACGTTAACTTTAGTACAAATCTTTTTAAATCAAGCATTTACTATTCAAAAACAACTATAAAATTCTTTAATATACATATTTAAAAACAATTAGCAACCATCTCAGCACCAACTAGTCCCGCTACGCATATATATTGTGTAACACACAATATATATGCGACATGCAACTCGTGCATCTTGACACTTGCACAATATGCGTTACACTTACACATCTGAAAATAGGTTGGTGTTTCGAAATTCTACAATTGATGTTCGGTTTTCAAATAAATGGTGTTGTTTTTCCTTTTATTTTAAAATAATGTTGTAAGACTTACAACATTATTTTAAATTAGTATATATACAAGTACCATAAAACTCTTACAAACTAATAAGTTTGTAAGAGTTTTGTGGTACTTGTATATATATATTTTAGTCACTAATTGTTCAAATAAATGGAGTTGTTTTTCCTTATACGGTAGGTGTAATTTAAGGTAATTTTGTAAGTTTGTAAAAGTTATATGTTACTTCTAAATAATTATTTTAGTCGTTATTAACCTCTGCTGAAATTAATGTGTGTGTTAGGTACGGAAATTTAAGGATGAAGAACTAATTTCGTTCTCACACGTCAAATTTATGTTGTGTGTGTGATGTGTTCTGGGTATTTTAATTACAGTCTCCTATCAGAACTGATCATCATATTCTCGTCCCTATACGACACTAATTGCCTATGGCATTAAGTCTGCCTTTGTGCAGTGTTATTTTTACCTGTGCATAAAGCATTAAATAAACAAATAAATAATTGGGAAAAAAGTTCAAAAAACAATTATTTCACACCTGACGACGTAACAGGTTACAGGATGTGATTTATTTATTTATTTAAACTCTACTGGAAGACTTACAGCTAAACAAAACAGAACAAAGACAGTAAGTTGGACTGACAGCCAATTATAAGTCTTCACGTATACTTAGTATTTGTTTAAGAAAAGATACTGCGAACACCGTAGCACTGCCAACAAGAATGAGAGACACAAAAATAACAATAAAAATCATAAAACAAAACAAAAATAAAGCACATTAGGAATATAATGGGTTTGCCATCTATTCCTAAAATGTGATGAATCGAACTATTATTAGCCACACGGCATCGAAGCTACCATAAAAGCCGGTACCGATAGAAATCCCTCGCTCAGTGTGCGGTCTTGCTTTCTCGCCATGATTCAATATACGACGACCCTTCGCACTATCATTACGACAGATTTGACGACAGTCGTCGATAGGCACCGCCGGGCGCAAATAACTAGTCGCAAGTGAAAGTTTTCTACAAAATTGTAGGAAAGTTACTAAGATTTACCTACAGAACGATGATTCGACAATAAGTGGCAATTTTAGAGTTGAATAGCTTGGTTTTTATGTTCCTTTTTGACATGTTTATTAGTTTTTTTATAGATAATGTTTCAAATTAATATCATGTGGCTGTGAGATCTTATGTTTGTAAGTGGAACGGCCCCTTAGCTACACCCGCGGGTGTACTTATTTAAGGAGACAAAAAGCTGAAATCGGCTATAATATCTAGTCACAGAATAAAATAGTACAGCGTAATAGTACGTGACTGTAATAGTAGTACTAAGTACTTGACGCTTCTAGATAGCTGAGAACCCTGCCCGTCAGCGGTCTTAGAATTGTGCCAGTCCATACCCTTCAATCCTTTACTTAATAATATGATAAATGTTAATCAAAATGTAATTTATTTAGTAATTACAAGAAAGCGTTTCGAAAGCCTACAGAGCAATTTCCTTGTTTTCCAACGGAAAATTAGCTACAGTTTGCCGTACGGCCGAAAAATATAGTTGAGGTTTAGTTTACTTTGTGAAATATTAGAAATATTTTAGTTTTTAGTGATATATAACAATGTAATAAACAAACGAACTAATAAACAAACCTCCACAAAATTTAAAAAACGAACTGACCAATAAAAGTTTAAAATACAAATTAAAAGAATTCCTCTTAAAGAAACTACAGTGACGCAACATTATCTATACCTACAAATAAATAAAATATTAATAAAATTCGTATAATACTTGTTGTTAATCAAAGATGTCAATAAATAAACATGTCAAAATGAAACATGATGTACTTGTGATCGTGTTGAATGTGATTCTCAACTAACTTAAGGGTAAACCGGTGGGTGTGAGCGCGATGCGTAATGAGTACCCACATTTTGTATAATCGACTGTCGACGAATCAATGGTGTACAGAAAAACCTAATGTGGTTAATGTTTACACCTTAATGAGCTGTCTTAAAATGTATGTTTTTATCCAAGTATTAATAAATAAATAAATAATAAATATAATAAAATAAAATGTATTATAATTACTTAATAATATTAAACAGTAATACAACCAAGTCTGTTATAACAGTACGCAATTGCTAATCACCACCTCGTTTGTCAAACATAATGGTGATCGTTGTAATTAGAGCACATAATGATACTCGTATCGTGACACCCGACACCCATGGGTGACTTATTCTACGGCGGAAACCAAACAGCAACAGCCTGTATGTCCCATAACAAATCATTCCTGAACGTAATTTCTCAGGAGCAACCAGGAGTTTAGAACTGTGTCCGGTAGATGACAATAGGCTCTCCCTCATTAAGTGGGTCTCAATATCGGCATCGGAGAAATATGGGTGTAAACAGTATGTACTTCTCTGCCTGTCAATACATGTGATGTTGTTATTGGAAGTCCTAACGTCTATATCCATCCACACGAAGTCTTGTCACATAATTAATTAATCTACAGTTAAACCCAAGGTTAACAGTTGTTTATGATTAAGAGATTATCTATACGTCCTTTAGATAACACTCGAGTTCCGTGCGAATTCGGAAGTGCATTGTGTTTGAACATAATTCCTTACGAGTGGCCATTATTCATTATATGGTGAATCAAGTAGATAATCAACTTCCTGGGTACAAGTAGTAGTAGTTGAATGGTGGATTAGTAGTCTACAGGTGCAGAGCTTATAAGTTTTTAGGCAATTCACGCCACGTGGCGGTTAAATCGGCGTAAATAGCTGGAGTGCTCTTTTTAATCGACTTCAAAAAAGGAGGATTTTTTTTAATGTAGAGTAAGTTCTCTAAATATGGACTACCATATCGATATTACCATACCATATCAGAATTTAGAAGCTATCTATTTATTTATTGTTTTAATCAGTTGATAAACTTATAAGCAATAACAACGTATACTTAAAAAGCTGTAAAACTACAAAATTTCTAACAAATTTACATAATTTGTTCAAAAGCTCAAACTTCAATCTTATGAAAAAGGTAGTTTAATATAGACCACTAGGCTTTTAATATGGACCCGGGGTGCTGAATATGGACCACAGTAACATTTTGGTAGCTAAGACACCAGCAAAGTCTTCATGTGCCCGTCGGCTGCAAGAAGGATATTGTATCCACTGTTCTCCACGTTCTACCAGCAGCCTGTTTCTCTTTTGAAAACGCATGGATTAATTTGTTTTTTCCGCTAATTGATACGCTTAGGTAATGTCTATATATCACGCCGTGTTGACCCAAATCCTGATTCCTCCATCTGAAGTATTATGAATATCAGCCAAATTAGTTTCTAACACTATGGGAAATGTTGCCTTCCTTCCAAGTTTTATATTGGTCACCTTCTCCAAAGGCTTATTTTTATTTTGACATAACCGAAAAATACTGATTTCTGGCACTCGGAAAGATTTCGAGGCTTTTAAATATCCGATTTTTTATTTTGCACTGCTAGTCAATACTAACTATGGCTATCCGTGGTCATATAATCTTTGTCCCATTGCTGTCGAATTGGTTGCTTAGATGTCGATGCCATGTCCCATAAACAAAAATAATTAGAATTCTAAAATGGACCACAGGACCATAATATGGACCACTAGTCCATATTTAAAACTCACTGATTGGTCCATATTATAAAATGGTTACTTGTTGACGTTATTTAATTTTAAGAAATTATTAATGAGAGCTAAATTTACGCGTTATATCAGAAAAAAACTATTGATATGTTTATATTTTAGTATGTGGACAATCAAAGCTTAAAAATTAATAATAAAATAGTCAAATCCTTACAAAACTTACCGAAAAAACACATCAAATGGTGCAAAAATATTAAAATGGCTGCCATTAACAGAAACGTACATGCAATTCCACTGTGATCACAGACGATCAGGGTGCGGGGGCAGGGGTGTCGAATTATGATAACTTCAATTGAATAGCAGTGACATCTACCGAAATAGTTCAGTGGTCTATATTACATGACCGGTCCATATTTAGAGAACTTACTCTAAGTTCACCGATTTCTTCGTCAATTGCGCACCGATTTTGAAAATTCTTTTTTGTTTGAAAGGGTTAAACTCTCGAAGTGGTCCTATTAACTGCCTAGGTCCTGGGTTTCCCCCGCGTAACGAAATGATAATGAACATCAGACTCTGGTAATGAACTTCAAAACGATCGTGAGAGAATAAACTTCGAGCTACCTTGTAAAAAAAAATGATTCTTCTTTTGATTGAAAGAGTATTCTCCCGAGTTGGTTCTAATTAAATTTGGTGAAGATCTGATGAAGACCTTCGGAGATAGACTATGGAACTCTTCAACGGATAATAGCAAATCACTTGCGATTGCTGTAATCGCATGTTTATGTATTGTTAAGTTTATGCCACTCAAAATAGAAAAATAAAATAAACTATAAAAAAAGTAAAAACTGACTTCATTATCTAAAAACTGTCATAATTATTTTCTTAAAAAACTTAACAGCTTCTGTATAATAATTAAAGGTTCCGACTTCAGAAGCTGTTATATTTTTTCATTACTCATAAAATATTTTACTATGCATTATTGCCTAGGTGGACTTTCATAGAAAAACTGAACCTTGACTTTGCCATCGATTATCGCTATGAAGAAGAGTATGTTTGTCTGCGTGTAAACACATAAACATAGAGGTTATCTATCACAGCCAGATGGTCGATTATGTTCGTTTAGCACCTCGCTACGCCGCGTGCGCATGTGGGGCGGTACTGACACGTCTTCATGTGAGCACGCACGAGTTTGTTGACTGTAAGTGAGTAGAAGCAGTGAAGGAAAGTTCGAGTATTATGTACGGGTTTGATAAGATACTGATGAAAATGACGGCGAACTGGAAACCGCCTAACATGATTGGGAAATGACTTTACTAACCAATTGTCGTTAATAATGTGACAACGTGTATCTACCATGCCTCCGGGTCTACCGCGTAACTAAAATGGTAATGAACTTCGACTCTGGTAATAAACTTCAATACGATCGTGAGAGACTAAAGAGGCTAAATGTATTTTTTTTACCGATCATGAAGGTAGGAGTCTCAACTTCATACTTGTTCATTGTCTCCAATATTTTTCAGCTAGCCACATTAGAAGCAAACGAAAGAAAGCACGATTTTGTCTTATCTAAGAAAACATAACTTCCGAATCATTTGTGGAACGGAAGGAATAATCGAAGTCATCCAACTGTTAAATAAATCAAGTTCTCGAACGAAATTCGACAAATTACGATCAATTATTAAATAATTCCTTCAACTCTACCCCTATTACAGGCAAAATAACTGTAAGTTTTTGAACTGTCATGGTCACTAGAGTCATTAGAGTTAATAAAGAAACAATCTATAAACATGGTAGGTAAATACCCTGTTCTTAACTCTAATACTAATAATAATTGTTAATATCAAGTTTAATTTACCACAACACGGTTTCCCGAAGTCCAGCCTGACAAGCTGCACCATGTAAGGCTCCAACAAGTTGACGTACCACCAGGGCACTTTCTCGGCCTTGGTGAGTGTGCAGGTCTCAGCGCTGAAGCTGGCCGCAGTGCTGCCATCTAACGCGCGCTGGGGAACACCGCCGTCTTCCGTCGAAGCCTGCATCGGAGCTTTACCGGCAGCCACGTTGAGAACTGTAAGGACAAAAGGAATTTATTTATTTATTACATTTAGAAAACCAACAGCTTCATAAGTAAATAAATTAATAACAGAGTCATAGAAATTAAAACAGAGATTTATGAAACAATCGATTGCAAATCTAGATAAAATTAAACTAAGAGTAAAGTACCTACATAATGACAGGATTGAATGCATAATGTATAGATTTCAAACTGATAGTATGTGTCAAGAGTATGGATAGCAGACAGCTCCGGCACCAACATCTCCTCAGCCTGGCCTGTATCCCAACTACGTTGGGGTCGGCTCCCAGTCTAACCAGATGCGGCTGAGTAAGAGGATTTTATACAGAGCGACTGCCATCAGACCTCCGCCACACAATTACTGGGAGACACTGATACCCTAAGGTTAGACCAGTTGTCAGACTTTTTTTTGGGTTGCTGACTCCCCGTAACGGCTGTCAAAGGTATTCGTATGACAACCGGAACCAACTGCTTAACGTGCTATCCGAGGCACGGAGGGGTCTCGATGTTCGAAAAAATGGTCACCCATCCAAAGACTGACCATGGCAACCGTAGCTTAACCTCGCTGATCGACTGATCTGCGCGGTAGTTATGTAGCTACGAGCCCCTCAACAACTGTGATTATAAATCAAAAAAGCTTCACAATGTGCTCCTGTAAAGTTTATACATATTGGCATTTTAGCCATTTTGGTTTTCCAGTGTACGTCGTCTTGGGCGGTAAGCCTCGTTAACAACCATCAGCAAAGTTGTCTGAAGTTCTGAACTATCCACCACATGAGCAATGTCTACTTTATGCCGACTCCACAGTAGGAGTAATAATCCACCTGTCGTTTATATCCGTCGGCTATTCACGTCGCCGCGTCGCTGTCGGTGTCCAGTGACATGACAAGTAACGGCATCGGATGTGCGGATTGAATTAACATGTCTCGGTCTAGTGATGTGCCGATAACTGTCGATAATTGCGCAAACGATTGACTCACGGTGCTCTAACGGTAAAGCAAGCGATATTATAATATTTTAGTATTAAGACTTCAGTGAAATGTTTTTAGCTAACGATTTTGAGGTACAGGTATTATTATTATTTATTATAAGAGGTAAATAATAAATAATAATAATATAATAAACGGCAACGCGGCAGGCCCAGAAGGAGATGGCGTGATGAACTGGATGTCTGTCTAAAAGATTGGCCCCAAATTGCTTTAGACCGGGAAAAGTGGAAGGAGGGAAGGGAGGCCTTTGCCCTGCAGTGGGATACTACGAGCTATTAATAATAATAATAATAATAATTATTATATAATAATATAAAATTATAGACCAATTACGTGTCTCCCTACAATTTATAAAGTTCTTACATCCATTTTGAGAGCTAAAATTAGCAAACACATTGATGACAATTCTATCATGTCCGCTTCTCAAAATGGATGTAGGAACGGGTCCCGCGGTACTAAGGAGTTGCTCCTCATTGATATGGCCATTAGCCAACAGGTTCGCCGTTCTCGAAAGGATCTGTCGACATGTTGGATAGACTATAAGAAGGCCTATGACTCGGTGCCACATACATGGCTCATGAGGGTGCTAGAGTTGTATAAAGTTGACGCAACTCTATGCACTTTCCTGATGTCATGTATGAGGCAATGGAGAACAGTCCTTCGCTATCCAGGATGTCGGCATATCCAGAGGATTAGCGAGCCGATAAGGATAGAGCGAGGTATATTCCAGGGTGACAGTCTGAGTCCACTTTGGTTCTGCTTAGCCCTGAATCCCCTTAGCACACTGCTGGAGGATTCAGGTCTAGGCCATCGGTTGAGGAGAGGCGGTCAGGTTATATCTCACCTCCTTTACATGGATGACCTGAAACTCTTTGCTCCCAACAATTTGCAGCTGATGAAACTACTGAAGGTAACTGAAACCTTCAGTAGCGCCATCAGGATGGAATTTGGTGTGGACAAATGTGCGGTCATGCATGTAAAGAGAGGGGAGATTGTGGAATCTGTGAGCACCCAACTCTCGGATTCCATAAACCTTAGATCCCTCTCAGCAACCGAAACCTATAAGTATTTGGGTATGTCCGAAGCGTTGGGCATCAATGTTGTTGACATGAAGCAGTCGTTGAGGGAACGCTTCTTTGGCCGACTGAAAAAAGTATTTAATAGTCTTTTATCAGGCGGTAATAAGGTGCGCGCCTTCAACGGCTGGGTCATGCCAGTTTTGATGTACTCTTTTGGCATACTCAAATGGACTCAAACAGAACTTGACGCCCTGGATAGGAAGGTCCGTACATTGCTGACGGCATATCGAATGCATCATCCACGGTCTTCGGTTATGAGATTGTATATCCCGCGGAGATGTGGAGGTCGAGGCTTTCTAAACGCTAAGACTATCCACAATCGCGAGATATGCAATCTCAGGGAATATTTCCTAGAAGCCAACGTGGGGATGCATCGAGATGTAGTAGCGGTGGACAAGGGCCTCACCCCGCTCTCCTTGGCTAAAGAGAACTGGCGCAAACCTGTAGTGCTTGACACTAACGATCGCAGGGAGGTATGGCAGAGCAAGGAGCTCCACGGACGCTTCTTCCGGGCCCTCCATGGGCCCGATGTAGACTTTTCAGCGTCCGTAGCCTGGCTACGTTCCGGGGACCTCTTTGGAGAAACCGAAGGTTTTGTTTGTGCAATTATGGATGAAGTTATGATGACAAATAACTACCGGAGATTTATTGTGAAGGACGGCACGGTTGACATATGTCGGGCATGCCACCGTCCAGGCGAATCAATCCGTCACATTATCTCCGGGTGTTCTCGTCTAGCTAACGGAGAGTATTTGCATAGACACAACCTTGTAGCCAGGATTATCCATCAGCAAATTGCTCTAAAATACAACCTTGTGGAATCGGAAGTGCCGTACTACAGGTATGTGCCCGACCCAGTTCTTGAAAAAGGCCATATCACACTATACTGGGATCAATCCATCATCACTGACAGGACTATTGTAGCCAATAGACCTGATATAGTGGTGGTGGATCGATCAGAGCGGCGGGCAATGATTGTCGACATAACGGTCCCGCATGACGAGAACCTCGTGAAAGCCGAGAAAGATAAACAGATCAAATATCTTGATTTGGCTCGCGAGGTTGTCGACATGTGGGATGTGGATTCAGCGATCATTGTGCCGATAGTCGTTTCGGCCAATGGCTTAATTACCGAGAGTCTCGACCGACACCTTAGGAGGCTCTCGTTAGGCAGTTGGATCAAGGGCCTGATTCAGAGAGCAGTACTTCTTGACACGGCACGCATTGTCAGGAGATTCCTTTCTCTGGAGCCCTGACCGCCGGTAGCTTGGACCCTATTCTAGATACCGGTGGGCTACTATTTTTTCATATTTTTAAATGTTTTTTTAATATAGTTTTGTAAAAATATTTAAAAATATAAATAATATGTATAAAAAATGAATAAAAGAATAATAATTATAAGAGGTAGGGTACTAAGCCCCTTTGTCACTGCGACCTGCGAAGATCTATTGTGATTGTGACGAAGAGGTATAAGTATATTACATTATTAATATATGTCCCACCGCTGAGCACGGGCCTCTTCTCAGATTGAGAAAGGTTAGGCCTTAGTCTACCACGCTGACTTGATGCGGGTTAGTGGACTACAACACCATCGAGAACTTTATAAGGCCCTCACAGATGTGTAGGTTTCATAACGATGTTTTCCTTCACCGTTATCGCAAGTGATAATCAAATTCTAATCCGCACATGAATCCGAAAGGTCAGAGGTGTGGGAAGTGTGGGTCGGGTTTGAACTCAGACCCTCCTGCATGAAAGGCGAGCGTTCAACCGCTAGCTAGGCTATCATTGCTATTGCTATTGCTTGCTATTTGAATTATTATTTTTTAATAGAAAAATTAAGAAGATATCAAAGAGATTTTTAAGCTTGCTTCCTTTTTAAAGTTATGCAATTCTGGTCTAATACTGTTGCTTACTAAATATTAATTAATTATGAGTCCTGGTGGTCCGCGCACCAGTTAAGTATACCTAATAAGTAGGTACCTACTCGTACTCCAGGGCCCGAAGCCGCGAAGCCGGTATTAGATGTGTGCGCCGATGCCGGCTCCAGCGTCATCGACAATATAAAGTATATAATTATCTAGGTATGTGATTGTCTTAATTTTAGTGTTATTTTGTTTTTAGTTTTAGTTTTTGTTTTATTTTTAATTTTTGCACGTGGTGCCTTAATTTTGCATCCAAATAAATTCGATTTCTTTCTCTCTTGTCTTTGTACACTAATTTATAGCAGTTTTCGGTTCCTGTCGTACTCCAATGTCTCCAATCAGAAGCTACACCTCTTTTACGCCTTTCGCTGATTACTATCAGTTACGAGGCTCTGCCTACCTCTAACGCAATGTAAGCGTGAAGTGACTTAAGTTTGAACATTCACAAGTCGTGATAAGATCGTGAGAAGTCTCGCACGCAGAACTAAGTTATACTAACGTGTAATGTGATGCCATCACCGCTGTCCGCCCAGCAAATAATAAAGGCAAATAATATAATAAAAAGTAATAAAGGCATGCTCTTTATTATAACTAGCGACCTGTCTGCGGCTTCTCACGGGTGCAATTTCTCTACTATCCTTACATTAAATATGAATATATTATACATTAAGCCCTTCTTTGAAAAAAATCCGTCCGCAAATCCACGCCGATGACGCCGATGACGCCGCCGCCGGCATCGGCGCACACATCTAATATCTAGTCGATTCTGTCAAAGGTACATAATATTTGAGGTACTGAAAACCCTCAAACTGTTACTATTCAAACACTTACACGTGTGGCAGTGGCGCAGAGGCATAAGGCCCCAACAGTAGAGATGGAAAGTGCTCGCCCGACCGGAACGCTACGAAAAAACATTAAACTGACCACGAACAGTGTGGACCTAGGATACTTTTAAAATCAACCTTTATAGATTGTGAACGTAAGAGGCGGTTGAAAATATTCAAAAAGAAACTTCGGTCTTGAAAACCTAAAATTACCTTCGTCCTCTCTTAACGAAATGATTATTTCCTAATTAGGTACTAGCTGGGACCACTGTATTGCTGTATTTTGTGACCAAAGCAATCCAAAAATAGCTATAAAAAGAGGTTTGACATCGTCTTTAAAGGACTTGTATCTTAGTAATTGTTGGCATTGCTGTTTCTCGAAGAATAACAAAAAAAAAACTCAATGCAATTCGGTAAACTTAGTTAATATTCGAATGCGATGTAAGTGTACCTAAACAATTGCATACAAACTTAATACTATGTAGATTCTAAACTAATAATAAAAAGAGAAAAGATTTGATTTTTTGTATGTTTGTTTGTTTGTAATGGATAAAGTCAAAAACTACTGGACCGATTTTAAAAATTATTTCACCAGCAGAATGCTACATTATTAGTGAGTAACATAGGCTATAATTTATAAAGATATCACGCGGGCGAAGCCGCTGGCGGAAGCTAGTGTAGGTATAAGTCATACTGGGCGTAGAAATAAAAACATTTTCTTTTCTTTCTTTCTTTCTTTTTCTTTATAAGAAATCTAATAATCCAAAATTTATAAATCGCTCTGCAAGCTCTACTTAAATCTCGCATGCCAATTTACTTCGCGTTAACTATAATCATGTTCACAGTTTCTGCGGCTGAGCATCGACACGACGCGACGTCTTTTTTTACGGTTCGTTTTTTGGTAAATCTTATTTTATTATGGTTTGTAATCTAGGTCGCATTGCGATTGAAGAATTTATGAAAATATACCGATAAGCCCATCCAAAATATTTATTACTTATTTGGTCAAGGCCGTAAAAGGAAGGGGAAATTGATGATCCGCTCATTTTTTTTATCTTCTCTATTATTATTTTGTTATGACGAAAACAGTCGATCGATATGGACTTTTGCGAAGCAATATACAAATGATGTAAAAAAAATAATTGTTACTAGGTATTTTCATCGAAAAATTGGTGAATTGGTGGATATTTATATCAGTATATATTATATACAGGGTGACTGGTAGAACGAGGGAATCGTTGAAGGGGGGTGTTGTACTCATCGTTATGAACTACTTTTACTATGGGACCAAACCTGAAATCGCGAAAAAAATTAATCGACTAAATGTATGGAACAGCTGATATTTTTTATTATTTATTTTATTCATCTTTTTATTATGCTTTTTGAGTTTCAAAAACGCCTTCGAATCGCTTAGCAAACGAAAACGAGTGTTAGTACCCGCATCTCATTGTGGTAATTGAGAGCTAAGCGTGACATATTCGGGGTAATGTGGTTTAAATTATAAGACCATCTGAAAGGGACAGTGACAAGTGATCAAAAATGTCACACTTTCAACACTGATATCGTCACGGTGTGCTTTTATGGTGAATGTCTTAGATTATATACTGTAACTAGCTCCCGCCAGCGGCTTTGCCCGCGTGATATCTTTATAAATTATAGCCTATGTTACTCAGTGACGATACAGCATTCTGCTGCTGAAAGAATTTTTAAAATCGGTCCCGTGGTTTTTCTGTTTATCCATTACAAACAAACACAAAACTATAGATGATGTTATTTCATAATATTAGTTTAGTAACTGACTAAAAATATTGCGAACAAAATCGTAAATTGTTGATAAAACCGACGCGAAATTCTTTCTCCGAGGGGTCCAGAATACTGCATCCATGGTTTCCGTTTTCGTTACGATGTCACTTACACCCTGTATTATTATTATGACCTTTATTCAATTTTTAATACTTACATTCTTTCATATTTTTAAATAATTTTACAAATAAAAAATAAAATAAAAAAAAACATTTAAAAATACAAAAGAGTAGGTAGTAGGCCACCGGCATCGGGAACAGGGTCCAAGCTACCGGCGGCTAGGGCTGCAGAGAAAGGAACCTCCTCACAATGCGTGCCGTGTCGAGGAGTATCGCTTTCTGTATCAAGCCCTTGATCCAGCCCCCCAACGAGAGCCTCATAAGATTATTATTATTATTATTAGTATAGATTATCTAAAGTTAAGTTTTCAACTCAATTTACAATGGGACACCGTAATTGATACGTTTTCGTTCAAGGTCCTAGACAGGAATTTAGTTCGAGGGGGTTGATTCTTGAACTACAAAGGTATATGTGGCGAACGAACTTAAGTATAGACACTCGAGTAGGCTCTCTACATGTTGTAGGGGCTTTTCACAGGCACATATGATGTAGATCCTGTACAGTGGATACTTTAGGGAAGCCGGTAGCGGAAGATGTACTTGTAGCCGTGGGTACGATTTCATCATTAGTAGAAATATTCGTATGGGCTACAAAACATATTTTTTTGAGCCTGGGCGGTATACGCCAACACGATTAATAGCGTGTCTCTTTTAAAAAGTATTCTGTGATTGATGTTTGCTCAGCAATCAGGTGTCAGGGGCGCTGTCGGTGCCGGGCGAGGGCCCCGCCGGGCGCGTTCGGGCTCTCTGCCGACACCGTTAGCGACAAGTGGCACACTTCTGCAAGCCGTTATTTATAGGGCTGCCGACTTAGTGACAATTGATGATATAAGCTGTATTTATTACTATTTATACTTAATTGGAACCATTTTACAGGAAGAAAAAATATTTGTGTCATGAAGTTTTCAGTTTGAATAATATAATCATCGAAACTAAATTATTTGAATTCTATTGAAAATTGTATGGAATTTTTATTCAATAAATCTTATCACAAACTTTTATTCAAGTTGCACAGATTTTTTATCAAACTTTTTTCACTGGAACTTGTTGCAGAACTTGACTATGTCTTGAATATGTCTAAGTATGCTTTTTATCAATGATAATTGTGGAATTAATTCAGGAACCTGAAATCAATATCCATTGATTACATAGCTTGTAAATTCTGTCAGCCCTGTACACTGCGCCCGCGCCGTGTTTACTATGAACGGTGCTCGTCAATGGTACAGGTACTTGTTTTGTTCCACTTACAAGTGTCTTGTACTCTCGCCTCAATATCGGCCATCTCTACAACAGTTCAGATGCGCTTAAATTATAAAAAAATTGTTATAATTTTTAGCGGTGAGGCGTATTTATCGTCACAGTTAAAAATAACATATATTTAAAGATAACAGTTAACAATTGTTACTGCCAATGCTAATTATCTGTTATAACAAATAACAGACACTTTGATTCACAGCGAACCTTGCTTGTTATTTTGTTAAATAACAGTTTTGCTCTCATTCTTACTAACTGGATTAACGCTTGCTAGAAAGAGAGACACCTAGTATTTAATATCTACAAAAACTAATATAAGTACTTAGTTGGTGGGTTTTAATCTGATAATATGAAAATAACAGGCTGTTATTTAGTAACAGATATTTCATCCTGTTATTTTCGTGTAACAGTCACAGAGATAACAGGTAACACAATTGATTGTTATAACCCATCGCTAATTGTTTTGTCAAATATAATAATGGACGGATCATTGTCAGGTCGTGTAACGTGTAATTTGTATATAAATATTGGCTAATATATAAGGGAGGATACGCATAACATACTGTCAACTCCTCTGCAGCATCCAGGGCCAGGGCTAAGGGTCGGTACACATCTGACGGAAAATGCGTCGAGCGTATCATTATATTGGTTGAGAGACGCACTAACGCATCATCGGTTGAATGTGAAAGGTTGAATGTTTTATCATATAATTATAATCTGTTCCGTGAAATAACCTACAGGGTTTGAGAGGTGAATTAAACCCGAAGAATTCAGAATGGTGTTGATTCTGTTGCGTACTTTGTCTTTTTCTGTTTCACAATAGAAAAAGAAAGTGACAGGTGGTGACAGGGGTTATCTAGTTTAGTACCGTCAAAGATGCAACAGAATCGACGTTACATTGTTAAGTAGATATTGGTGATCAATATATTGCACACATACTGTACATCTACCATGAGATGTTAGATGCCGTCTAACGCTCACGTTAGCGTGGTCTACACCTAACTTCACGCCTAATATAGCTTTGTTTCTTTCTTACGAATTACAAAGGACAGAGAAGGATAGATAATGGCAAAAATAGGTAGTAGTATTATTGCCATTATCTATCCTTCTCTTTCCTATTCTATTGAAACAGAAAAAGACAAGTGCGCAACAGCGCTGTTTGGCGTAAATTATGATGTTACGAATTCGAAATGTACGTGTCGAAAGGTCGAAGCAATTCGAGCGGCTTTCCTTCGAAAAATGTCGGGCTCGACTTTTCCAAATTACCACTGGATAATAGTTCAAATTCGAACTTTTTCACGAATTCGAATGTACGAAAATCGCTCCCCCGATCAGTTTTTAGAACCAATTTTGCCATTCAGTCTTTGAAACTTTACGTAATATTTTTCAATATTGAAAAAGGTCAGGGTTGACACGCAAAATGATTGTGAAGTTACAGAAGTAACTACCTATTCCTTTTATTTCAGTAAAATTGTAAAATATTATAGTAGGTATTGTAAACCGGGCGTAGGACACACATTATACACATTATAACAGCACGGTACAATTGATTGCGAAGACAACGGTTATAACAACCGAACGAGTTACTCCGAACTCGTAACGTGTGGTTCAGGTAACCAGAAGTGGGGCAAACACAGTTATGCCTGGAACTTGAGAGACATTTAAAGAAATTGTAGCAGTGTGCGTCGGGTAAAATACCAGGGGGCCATTGAGCAATTCAACTAAGAATCTCCATGGCAACTGTCAAACAGATGATTGCTGAATATGAACCTTACGTGTATGATATTAAGAGTCATAACTTAAGTGGACATTTTGACATTTGTAATATGAATCGTATCATGAATCATTTAAAGCGGCCTGTTTAGACCCCCAGTGCCCCAAATCTGCTAATTACTGCTATCTCAATCGTGTCAGAATGGTCACGTAATTGTTGGTTTTTGCAGTATCGTTCAATCTATTTTGACTTCTATTGCGTAGGTAATAGAAGTAAAAGTCGGTTATTTGCCAGTTATTAAGTGTCGTTCTATAGATTTTGACTACTATTTCTTACGCAATAGAAGTCAAAATCGTTTGAACGACGTTGTAAAAGCCAGCAATTCCGAGACCATTCTGACACGATTGAAATAACTGAAATTAGCAGATTTGGGGCCCTGGCAAGAAAAGGAGAAGACGTATAAACAGCAGTAGATAGAAAACAAGAAAGTGGAGAAGAATGACACGGTTGGCGCATTCACTAGCCGATTGGATTTCTCCGATAAGAGTTGCTTTGATTCTCGCACGGAACAAAAACTTTTGATGGTCGGATTAGCCTTTGTTCGAATTGGTTCATGAAAGACTATTGATACCACGGTGGCAAGCACACTAATATTATCTTTTGATGGTGCACTCGTGCACTCAGATTGATTTGACAAACTTTAGGGTAAATATTCATCTTACACCTATTGATTGGTTGTCGCTGGAGCGGCTGCGACGATAATAATCTAAGGCCTTAGATTATTTATTGATTAATCTAAGCCCTTAGATTATCTTAACATAATTTTCAGTATTCTATACATGGAAATAATAAGTACCTACTTCGTACATTGTATAATTATGAATGCACCTTTGAACGGCGAGAATCGTCTATGATACTAAACTAATAAGACTTCCTGAATTTGCCCTGAGTCGACGTCAAAATGCACTAAACCTTAGTTATTTAAGCTGGTTCTTCATCTAAAACTAAAACCCTTGAGTATCTAGATATAGAGATATCTAGATATCTGAAACTATTTTGAATAAATGCTTTTTGAAATATCAAAAAGAGACGCGGCCTATGGGTATGGCACTTTCTTTTTTCTAAAATGTAAATTCATTAGTTAGGCAACTTGAAGAAATAGATATCTCGCTATCGATTTCTACCACCACCACTTCTTCAGCTAGTCTGGATTTATAGAAACCTCGACTTTTTATATAATAATTATGCAATATTTCTTACTTTTACGGCCGATTGTATCTAAATTCATTCGTAAAAATTAACATTATGTAGAATTTTAAAATACTTTGTTACATACTAGCACATAGGATGCTGTGGCCCCCCCGCCCCTCTTTGATATCATCCCCCAGTAATTTACAACAGCCACGGAAATAATGGGGTTGGATAATTAATTGCCTTTGCTTTTTCTTCCGATTAGCATCTTGAAGATCATTGTTATCTAACCATCATTAGGTAATTGGCACTTGATATACAGCTCTGCCTTCTTCAGCACAGAGCTCGGTTACGTATCGCACATACAAATGAAATTGACCCATAATCAATGGGACAATGGCCATCAACCGACACCAACATCCAACATGCGATTCGGTTACAATGACACACAATGACATACAATGACATGTGCCTTTCAATGCTAATGAAACCCATATTAGTAGCGGAAGTCTTTTGTGCCTAGTGCCTAGCTATCAGTCTCACCGGTGTGTACTGAGCGTAATAGGTGTGAATTGAAAGAAATTAATATACAGGGTGGCGACGACGATACGACATTAAATAAAACCACAAACCACGTATTTGGAATCACAATGCGAATCAGTGCACATAAAAATTAACGATTTTCGCGCATGTTATTTTTGCATGGCTGTCTACTCTCGTTCGTCTAGGTGAAGGGACGTCAAAGTAGAAATTTAAGTCATCTTTATCTATTCTATATATATACGTGTAATAAAGATTATTTTGTTAAGAATAGGTTAGAGACTTTTCACATCTAGAGATCTTGATATGTGTAAAAATGTATGTAGGTATGTGTATGTTGTTGTATTTTTATTTTTGTGTAGTTTTATAATTGTTTTCAAATTTAAGTAATTTGATTTTGTTAGCTTAGTTGGTAATTTTACTGTGCATGCTGTGGTCCCCTATAAGTGAAGGAGTACACTTAAACGATACGTATTGTATAGATACTAAAATTATTTTGTGAATGTGTGTGTATAATATATCTTTTGTTGAAGACCCTAAATAAATAAATAAGAAAATTTAAATTATTTTCTGTGGTTAAACCACTGATTGGATTTGATAATTTTTTGTGTACGATCACAGATACGTGATATCAAATACGTGGTTTTATGTAATGTTGTAATTGTAACGTCTTCACCACCCTGTATGCAGGTTCAAGAGAGTGAAGTTGTAAGTAGATTCGGGAATTTCTAATTTCGGCTTTGTACTCTTATCATATTCAACAAGGACTGGTCATCCTTGGCACATGATCGAACAATATGGAAATCAAGGGGGGAGGCCTTTGCCCAGCAGTGGGATGATACAGGATAACAGTAAACAGAATACTCTTTTCAGGACTCTTTGTTGGGATAGGCAGTGGAGTGTGACCATAAACTTATTACTAGTGGTAAGTGTGACAAGCCTCCATCGGCATTCAATACTGTTCGATCAGAAACCAATGTATAACCGAGCCCTAAGTGCCCTAAGGCGGCGTGTACAAGGACAGAAGCGCGTGTAGCGTGTTGCAGTGTTGTAAATAAGGTGTTAGTTTCACGTGTTATGCAACACACGTCACATTGCACGTAAAGAATATAGACTTAGGATTTCGCTTGCGCTCGTCAATACAGACTTGTGTCACAGTATAATTAAACAGGATATTTTTTTATGTAGTGCGCATAATTTGTAGGATTCAGTCTCTGTTCCTAAATGCAATCGCAGTATTGGGATCAATTGAGATACACTTTAAAACAAAACGAAAATTTGACTTAGTATGCGACACGCATAATTTGCTAGCGCAAGCCATACAAAATCTAATTTTTATTTTGTTTTGTAGTGAATTTTATTACTGCGGTTGCATTTGGGAACGGACACTGAAGCACTCCAATTTTGCGCACTACATAAAAACTGTCGACAACAGACAATCGAGAAATGACAGATGAGATCCGAGGAACAAAATTAGAAGAAAATATTGTTCGTAGAAATGATACCTACATAAAAAAGATACGCCGTTTGATCTTAAAAATATAAATATCACAACAATCTCATGTACCGTTAACACTGTCTCATACTGCCCACACTATAATTAAACCTGAGGCGCGTCGATAGGTACCTCATTAGTAAAAACCAAATGTCCCGTTGCCTCAAAAAAAAATATACACAATTTTTTATTTCTGGCCACACCATCGAATATATTAATCGCATGCCATTTGTTTGTAGGGTATAGACCTCATTAAATGTTATTGGGGTCACAGGTGAGTCATGGGCGCGAATAGCATACAAATTGAGTGATAAGCGATTGAAATGGTGCCGGTTCGATACTGTCGCATGTAATTTATTCATTATTCATGGCCTATTACACTAATTAGGAAGAAAAAGTAATTGTTCTGTCTAGTATGTATAACCATAATTATGCAACTAACTAAGTATAGTACTCGCAAATCTTTATGAACCCTGAACTGAGCTCTGAACTGTTTCTCTCCCATCCCGTCCCGTATCTACGGAATAAAATTAATTTTCTTTCTTTCTTCTTTTCTTTCTCTCTCTCCCTCTAGCACCTATAAAAGCGTACTATTATAGGTGCTAGAGGGAGAGAGGGAGAGAGTTCAGAGGGCTCATAAAGATTTGTGCGTACTATACGTACCTATCAGCCTGTAATTTTATTGCTGAACATAGGCTTTCATAAGACCGACGCCGCACCATGAACGCTCGTGATGGCAACATTACCACATGAATGCTCGTGAGGTAACATTACCTCGTGCTCGTGGGGGATAGCAACTAAGTAACTTCTTTTTCAGGCATGAATATTATTTATTTCTTCGTTTATTTTTATATAGTTCGCAGTAAAAACTAAATAATAAGTAGGTAATAGTATTTAATGCCGTTTCAGTGGATTTTGGGCGGCATTTGGACCAAATCCTGATAATGTCCCTTGTCCAGAAAATATTACCTACAAACAAAACAACACATCTGACATAGGTATTCGTCATTTGTAGGTCTATTTTTTATAACAGGATATTAATTCTCGCCATGTTCTGAGGCCCACTCTTTATAATGTGATAATCAGAGAAACGACTCGTCTGCTTGGTTCAAACACATCTTGTATACGTCACTGGTACCATTCGTCACGGGTGTAGACAAGCGGCACGGCGCGGCGCCGGCGCAGTGACGCGTAACATGACGTCTAACTAAACAGGGTGCCACACACTTTTTCATTAACGCTTATTCTGAACCAAAAACAATGAACCTGTAGCCAAATGTCAAGGTTACTGTGCTTTAAGTTAAAATAGACCGAAGAACTGGTCGGATATGGTCAAATTTACCATAATGTTAGTGAAACTCGGGTCATAACCGTTATAAAAAAAAATTAACCTTGTATTGGAAGTTCTAATGTATATTATAATAATAAGTATTTATATCAGGCAACTGGTAATCCATTATTATTATTATTTTCAGCCTGTGTTGTCCCACTGCAGGGCAAAGGCCTCCCCTCTCCTTTTTCCACTCACTTCTGCTTTTTGCTAGTACGAACCAGTTTTTTCGGTAGGAGTCAAGCTCGTCCATAATAAAAAAAAATACATTACATTACCTACAATTAAAATACATGTCGTTAAAAATACCAAAATAAATTCACAATAAAAAATATTATAATAAAATACTATCGTGTATTTTTACTTTGCAAATAAATTATATTTTTCTAAATAATAAAGTATAAAAAAGGAGAGCATTACAAAGAGCAGATCTTTCAACGTAGGTATACTTGAAATTATAGGCTCTTTCAAGTGCTGGTGCGCAGTTTTATTTATCTTTAGTACCTACCTATCTATTAGTATTGCTAGAATAGCGCACCACAACCCTATGAATGACTAGATTATTTTTCGTAACTCCCTTATGAAACAGGTTAAAAATTTAAATGCTTTCTGTTATAAATGAGCTAAAAGTTTATTTTTATATTCAACGAGAGAAAAGATATGGATTGATTATAGCTAATAAAAATATGAATATAAGCGTGCGCAGGCTCAGCAACCCTGATCTACAGACACACGCGTTGCGATAATGCGCTAGGGTTGTCTGATTCTGATATGTAACATTACCATCTGGTCATAATTGGGCACAGTTTAGCAATGGCGATTTCCGAATGTAATGTACACAAATTCATATTTGAATCAATTGATAGGTAATTAAAATATGTAGTGTTGTCGAGTTTACCACAGTTGCTCAAAAAACATAGATACAATAAAAGTTGTTTCACAAAAGAACAAAACTATTTTTGCTTTCAAATGGATTTATCAAAGCATAATTAGGTATTTGTAATAAATTAAAAATACCCACACATCTGCGTAGCAACCCTGCTCACTACCCGTGTCCCACTTTTACTTTCTTCGTGAAAACACTTCACATGGCTGTGAATGGCATCTAAAAAGCGGAAGATTCTTTGTGGTTCACTCCCACAGCTCTCGTAGAAAGCATACTCTATGCCCTTTGTGATTTTTATTCTATTATTCCATTGAAATATATGATTTCGTCACGTTTTTGTTCATTAATTAAAATTTTCGTTGTTGCGCTACGGTATTGTGGGTAGTTGATTATTATTATTATGTCTAATGTCGTTATTTCGTTCGTTTCGTTCACACTTCACAGTGTAACAATGCTCATCGTGAGTTATGATTGGTTTTATAGTGCCACAAACTTATCTGACCCGGTGACCAAAATTGGAACTAACGTCGCTACAGAACAAAAATTACATCAAAATGTCATTTTTTTTTGTACGGATATGACATTAGTAAAAGCGACGGCAGCGGCGCCACGACCGGCGGGTCTACCGCGTAACTAAAATTGTATGAACATCGACATCGGTATTAAACTTCAATACGATCGTGAGAGCCTAAACTTTGAGCTAACTTGTATTTTTTTTACCGATCATGAAGATAAGTGTCCCAACTATATGGTAGGTAATTTTTTTACAAGTTAGCTCAAAGTTTAGGCTCTCACTATCGTATTGAAGTTTAATACCGATGTCGATGTTCATACAATTTTAGTTACGCGGTAGGGGTGCGGGTCAGATATGTTTGTGGCACTATAGAACCATTAGCTGTGCCTGCCACTCTTTCCGCGCAGAAAGATTTTTCATAACAACTTTGAACCCCTTTTATTTATAGAGGTATTTTATAAAATCCTTTAAGGAAAAGGAATCTACTTGCAAAATTTCAAGTATTTAGGCTATATGGTTCCTAAAGGCTCCTTCCTTCCTACCTACACACTATGCCAGCGGCTCGGTCGCCGGACATGCCACCGGCTATCACGGCGGCATTGCCGTGGCGGGTTATCCAACCCGGCGGGCTTACTGTACATAGTGTATATACTAGCCCATATCCATGCGGCAAAAACCGCCGGAACGTGCATGCGTGCATGTGTGTAGGAGCTACTAGGGCTGACATTCAGAGACGACAGAAACGAGTCTAAGCGTGAACTTACGCTTCCATCTGTCAAAATTTGTTCGGAAGTTTGACAGATGGAAGCGTAAGTTCACGCTTAGACTCGTTTCTGTCGTCTCTGAATGTCAGCCTAGGAGCCTTAATATTTCGTGATTAGTCAGTGAGTGGTATTGATTGCTTTATTGTTTTATTTCCAAGATGTTTTCACACTTAAAGTTTGCGGCGCAGGGTCCCTGTGCCTCTCCGATTTTAATTGATATAAATTACTCAATGAACACTTACCACAAAATGGTATGCCATCAGGCGACCATTTCCCGTCGGCGCCGCACACTCGCCTGGTCGGCCCCAGCAGTTCAAATCCTCGCTCACACTCATACGAGGCGATAGTGCCCTCACCCAGGGTCTCGTCGGAGAACGTCACCCGTGAGTGCGCCGGCGCACCAGGGAAGTGACATGTCGTCGCTGACAAGCCTGGAACAAAAAATAATAATTTTAGGGTTTATAATCACAGGTAACATTTTATAGCACGCTTATTTTGCCTATAGGTACTTAGAAAGACGCATTTTAAGTACAAGGGAGCTAAGATCAGATGAATGACGTTGGGAGACGGAGAACCAGTCTATATCACTCAATACCTTCACATCTATATAACTATAATAAATAATTTGTTGCAGTAAGCTGAATAATTTAAGGTGCAAATCCAGACACTTCGTCACTACGATAAACAAATATTTATAAGATAATAATTTTTAGGAACATGCGAATATAATAATTATAATCCGAAAGAAGATCTATTCTTGTACATCGCTGTCTAGATTTCGTGTTTTAAATTCTCCTCTCGCAGGTCTGCTGGAAGAGATTTCTTTTGTAGCAGTACCAGCAGTACCTTTGTACTTTGTTCTCCTATTTAATGTTCACTGCATAGATTTAGGAAGCGAAAATATTCTAAGTTTATGGTTTACTGTGTCTTTTCATGTGTGTACGGTGTACATAAATGATTGAATAAATAAATAAGAAGCATCTATCGATACAAGGAACCACTCCTAAACCTACATACCTACTTATAGTGCCACAAACTTATCTGACCCGGTCGTGGCATCGCTGTCGTCAGCTGTCGTCGGTTTTACCAATGCCATCTGGATACAAAAATGTCGCAAAAATGACATTTTGAAGTCAATTTTGCGTGGACGGAGAATTGGTTTCTCTGTCTACGCAATTTTGTTCTGTAGCAACGTTAGTTCCAATTTTGGTTACCGTGTCAGATAAGTTTGTGGCACTATATAAACATTATTTCTTTGTATAATTTAGCTTAGTACTTATAAACCTTTGAAAATAAAGTTCGATAATGATTATAATAATTTATACTCTCAAATACGTTTCAAAAAGTATACCAAACGACAAGTCAGAACTCAAAGAGTCAGAAAAAAGTGCAATATCATTCAATCGACTGTGGTCCACGTTCTACATTCTCTATAGCATCTCTATAGATTTCAAATGGCTGTCACACTATCATCATCACGTACGATATTGGATGTATAATGAGAGGCTCAAACACTGCCGACACCGGGTGGTTGCTCTCACGAGAACTAAACTAAGTTATCAACATGACCGCCAATTTCAATGTGAGTGGTATTTGTAATATCTCCAATATATAAAACAAACGTTACAAGACACTCGGACACTAGGAGAATACAAAGCCAAACTCTTTCAAACCATCGATGTTTTCAAACTGTGAAGGGCAATTTATTTATTTATTTAATACCTTTATTTCAGACCATATAGTCCATAAATTTACAAAAAAAATAATTGTAATGACTGTGTCCAAAAACCAAATAGTTACTAACTCCCATTTTCATAAACCAAACCCATACGAAGGTCCCAAAAACATTTGCAAGGATTTTCTTGTTACCGAATAACCAATGCAAACATTATGCAATGGTTCCTGGCTACCGTATCACTACATAGTATAAAACAAAGTCGCTTCCCGCTGTCTGTCTGTCCCTATGTATGCATGCTATGCTTAGATCTTTAAAACTACGCAACGGATTTTGATGCGGTTTTTTTTTATAGATAGAGTGATTCAAGAGGACGGTTTATATGTATAATACTTTCATATTTAATGTAAGGATAATAGAGAAATTGCACCCGTGCGTAGCCGGGGACGGGTCGCTAGTAAAGAATAAAATAAACTTTAAAAGAAGTAAACACCGACTTCAAGAAACTAAAAAGTATAAAATAATTTTCTTAAAAAACTTATCAGCTTCTGAAGTCGGTGCCACTGCCAAGCTAGATGCATTGAAGAATTAAAAGACTTCAGAAGTTGATAAGTTTTTTAAGAAAATTATATTATACTTTTTTGAAGTCGGTTTTTAGTTTTTTTTTTAAAGTTTATTTTATTTTTCTATTTTGAGTGGCATAAACAAAAGCAATAGATAAACATGCGATTACAGCAATCGCGAGTGGTATGCTGTTATTCATTCAAGAGTTCCATAAATGGGACCACCATGAGAGTATAGGTACCATAAACTTAATCTTACTAAACTAGTATAATAAGTTTATGATAGGTACCCTTTAAAACAAAAAAAGAATTTTCAAAATAGGTCTGCAATTGGCGGAGTAATCACGTTTATGAAGATGGTTAAAAATACCAGCAATGAAACCTATATTCCGATTCCAGCAAAACTTTTTTAGAATGAGAGATTTGCAATTCTTCCTTCTTGCGTCAAATTCAGGTTTCGTCACTTTTCTATCAAAACAGATCATGTTCAAGCATATGGCGCCGGTACCCAAAGAGCTGGATGATAACGTTAATGAAATTGACCGGGCCCCTCTCCTGGCACTGCGTCTGGTCACCATGATGATCCTGGTGGCGGTGCTGACAATGCACGTGCGCTCTTTGAGGGTGTTCCGCTGGGAGCAGTCGGTGTCTGGCGGGGTTCTGGTGACGTACTGTGTGGCCCTTGGAGGACTGGCCCTGTGTGCGGGGACTGACCGATGCGGGGGCAGGGCTTTGCAGGTATATTTTTTTAGATGTATGTCTTTGTCAGTAACCCTCGAGTAATAACGTCTTAGGATCAAAAATTCAAAGACTTGAGACATCCACTCATCCGCGACGGCCGCGCGGAATGGATTAAGGCTCAGTCCCAGTGAGAACAGGCTGATGATGATTGGTTGGCTTTACATAGTGGATAAACCTTTTGAATATTAAAATGTTCAGTGTTCACGCTTGAAAGGTGCACGCTTGCAATATTTACGCTCGAAAGATGCACGCTTGATAGATGCTTGCTTGAAAGATGCTCGCTTGAAAGATGCTCGCTTGAAAGATGCTCGCTTGAAAGATGCTCGCTTGAAATATGCTCGCTTGAAAGATGCTCGCTTGAAAGAAGCACTTTTAAAAGGGGTTCGCTTGAAAGATGCTCGCTTGAAAGAAGCACGCTTGAAAGATGCTCGCTTGAAAGATGCACGCTCGGAAGATGTTCGCTTGAAAGATGTTCACTTAAAAGATGCTCGCTTGAAAGATGCATGCTTGAGAGATACTAGCTTGAAAGGAGCACGCTTGAAAGATGCACGCTTAGAAGGTACACATTTTGAATTCTCTACTCCAAACAACGAGTACATTCCTGAATTATTAATGCTGCTAAATCCATCCAGGCTTACTTATGCTGTACTGGAGTATGCCTACTTCTAGTCAACGCAGGAGCCATTTGGCATCGATGGAGCCACTCCGGGGAGCTCACGCATGCGGTAGCAGAACTCCTGTTTGTGCTGGGGGTACCTCTGAAACGCCAGGTCATGATCAAGGCGGCGCTGAGCGCAGCTGCTGCGGTAGGCCTGCTGCTTGACTTGACTTTCTTGCCCATTATGACCACAATTAGAAATGGTGGTTAATAAACGTTGTTTTTTTAATTTTTTGTCTCTTATATTCTTGTTTATGACTCTATAAAAAACCGAATTCAAACAACTAAGAAGAAGAAGAAGAAGAAACTAAAATCTATAAAATAATTTTCTTTAAGTAACAAATATACAAAATAAACATTCCGTCGAATTGAGAACCTCCTCCTTTTTTTGAAGGCGGTTAAAAAGACGGAACAGTATGATCCAGTTTAATTTGACTGCCCCTGGGTTCAACAAAGTAGGTCTAATGTTCATGGAGTCTAATAGCATCACGCATGTCACAGTGAGCAGCGGATGGCGCACGAAGCAAATATTTTGTATGATCTACAGATAATTGTTTCGGGTCTGGGTGTGTGTGCATATAAGAAGTTTGTTTGTAAACTGTAGAATAGAATATAATTTTAAATTATGTAGTAGGTAGTAAGGAAAAACATCAAGAAGGTAAAAGACAAAATGGTCTTGGATTCAGTATAATAAGTTGGCAGCGCGAGGCAGCTCAACTGCTGATATTATGTCCAAGACTGTCATGTCAGGGACTTATCTCATTACCGTGACCCCGGAACGTAAAGGGCTATTGAAGGTACACCGTGGATTTTAGTCAGTACAAGTCTGACAGTCCCTCCCGCCCTGCCCGGGGTGGGAGGACTCATTTGATGATTTTACTACGCTAAAAACAACAAAAAAAACCTGTCATGCATAGAATAGAATGCAAACATTATAGATAGAGAACGCCTTATGAGGTGCAAGGCTTAAAAAAAGATATACGTACAATTGGCAAAGTCAGCGGTCGACCACCCTTATGGTCAAAATCGCTTGGCAAAACCATTCGCTCTCATCGTTAAGTGTATCGAGACTTCGTGAGGCGCTCAAAGCAAATTGTTTGAAAAGTGGTCGACCGCGAGTTTGCTTGACTGTACATCTCCCAAAGACATGCTCAATGTATGTCATAACAAACACAATAAGTGTTACAGCTTCAGCAACCCATATGTTACGAAATCTCTAAATATAGCAAGTGTCATTTGTTTATATTGTAACAGATTCGAAAGCCGTCTGACATGGTGGCCTATGAGTGCTGTGACGAATCTAAGAGCCGTGTTCATCCGTGAAGCATCGCGAACACAGCCCAACTCGGCGAAAGCGAACTAATTCGTTCACGAGCCGAACTTTGCCGAAATATATTGAACAACCTCGTAGAGCGATATGGCTCCAATATGATGATCACGTTATTTTAATCCTTTTTTAGGGTTCCGTACCAAAAAGGTAAAAAAAGCATTATGGAACTCCGTCCGTCTGTCTGTCACAGCGGCACTTTTCCTAGTAATGTTATATAGTATGTTTGATTTGAGATTTGGAATAGTATTAAATATTGCTTACCCAACTTTATTGCAAATGAAAACGTTTAAAAATATTATAATTTATAATATTTTAATTTTCTTTACGGAAGGGGCCGAAATGGGAGATGAAATTTCAAAGTGGGCTACTATTTCAAGTGGGGTATCATAATGAAAACGGCTTTATTTGCAAATTTCAAAACAGGTTTTAGTAGTACCCGAAAATTTAAAATACCCCCATTATGGTATAATTTTTACATTTTCTAAATCTGCTATCAAGCTGCAACCGTGAAATTGCGGAAAAATAAAAGCTTCTAAAATCAGCTGTTTCTTACAAATAATTCAATATTACTCGACTTTTGTATGGAACAGCAGATTTTTTTTCACGATTTCAGTGTTGGTCCCATAGTAAAAGTTGTTCATAATGATGAGTTCTATGACCCCTTAAAAGGACCTTCGCTTATAAAGTCGGACCTTGTACATATACACGGTGACCATGAATAAACGCAAAACTTGAATATAGTTTGCTCATTGGCTACTGATTCGATTTCAGAAACTTTAATACCTACTCAGGTGATTTTTCAAAAAAATATTAAATTCGGCAAACCGACGACGCTAGATCAAAAAAAAACCTTGTTTCAAGCTAATAAGACTCAATTTTAAATGCACTTACTGCATTCCAGGCTCAAAACTATTGTGTTAAAAATAATAGTTAACTTCAAAAAACTTAAGTTTTGTTTGGTATTTTATGCTTTTAACTGGATATTCTGATTCGGGTACTGTGAGGTTTTACGATAATTAAGTTACAAGTTGTGTCGTGTTTTAGCAGAAATAAATTTTCTTTCTTTCTTTTCTTTGTATAACAAACTATAAATGCAGAGGGCTAATTCACGTAATTTTATGACGCGCCGATCATATTGCAGTGACGCTCGAACTTGACGCGAGCGTATCTCAATATTCTCAATGAAGCTAAGAGAATACCACATGACGTTGTTTTGATCAAAAATTTACTGCAACTGCGCGGCAACTGCACTTCTTTAGTTACGTGAATTAGCCTACTGTATGTGCCGCACTCTTTAAATCAATACCTAGGGGCAGCAATGAGACAGGAATATCTGGAATATAAAATAGGTAGATCCTACCGTAACCATGGATACGGGGGGACCACCTTAGCGTACCTAGCCTGCTAGATTCAAAGGTTTCCATAGTGATGGGGAGATGGGGGCGCACAGACAGGGTGGAAATGGTATTGATTTTTAAACTCCCCAACTGCATTTCACTTCTCGGATTCGGCTCTCGTGTTTATTGCAAATAATAATAATAATAATGATTTATTTTTCAGATAATACAGATCCATATTTTGTTAGTATACAAACACTTAAACACAAACTAATGTTAGAACTTAACGCTAGAACAACACTAAATACAACTACGCCGCTGTGGTGTGCCGCAAAGCGGAAGGCTAATATTTTGATTTTATCTATTTAAACATGTCCAAACTGTTACAAATATTTAAGTAATAGGTATTGATGAAATAAATTATGGATATACAGGGTTATTGGTTATTAACTGATAGTGCTTTATCGGGCTATTGTACTCATCATTATGAACAACTTTAACTATGGGGCAAACCTTAAAAACGCGCAAAAATAAAACTGATTTATTTTCGCGATTTCATGTTTGGTTTAACGATGGGTTACAACAGTCAATTGTGTTACCTGTTATCTCTGTTATTGTTACACAAAAATAACAGAATGAAATATCTGTTAAGTACTAAAATAACAGCCTGTTATTTTCATACTACCAGATTACAACCCACCAATTAAGTATATTTGTTTAATTTAGTTTTAGTCCTTTCAAATGACGTAACAGAATCAAAACCATAATGACACATAACTCCATTATAAACCAGGAAGTGGAAAATGAACGGCAGATAAATGTAGTGTATTTCTTTCTTTCTTTCTTTTAGATAGTGATATTAAAGAACTGTTGTCTCCGAAACTATTAGCTTGATTAAGAAAGCGTGCCTGACCCAGCGTTATACTCTTGTAGTCAGTTGTGTGACAGAGAAAATAATCATCTTTATTATGATGGTTTTTTTTTTGTACAGCCAGCATTTTGATTCATTATTTCGGAGTTTTATCATATCGGAACTCAATCTCTGTTATTTTAGAATTTATCTAGCGACCCGTACTCGGCTGCGCTCGGGTGCAATTTCTCTATTATCCTTACATTAATTATGAAAGTATTATACATATAAAGCTTCCTCTTGAATCACTCTATCTATTAAAAAAAACCGCATCGAAATCCGTTGCGTAGTTTTAAAGATCTAAGCATACATAGGGACGGACAGCGGGAAGCGACTTCGTTTTATACTGTGTAGTGATGACGAATACTAAATACTTAGTCTTAAAATGTTCTCTACTAAATCATAATTTAATTGGTTTCAAATAAATACAACTATCAATAAAAAATAAAAAAAAAGTTTATTTACCAGAAATATACCAATACATTTATGCCAACGAGCCACAAACTAAGCAAAGCTTGTATCTTGTTCTTGTATCTACAAAGGTATTTTTCATAAAACATTGTATTTCGATGCTGCGAAAATGTACAGACAGCTACATTAACTTTGTGCGTGGTAACCAATAATGCAGCTATAAATACCATACGTTTATGATCAATACCATGAGGCTAATAGATGTTATAATATAAGAAAAGTGGAAAAAATAAATTAAAATCAAAATATTGTTTTGTTTTTATGGGAAATCGGTGAGCGTTTCATATCATCTACTATGTGTTGCTGTAGAGGGTTCATCCGGCTCATCCCTCCCTATGATGCTGTGGTCCGAACACGGCATTTGTAGTTTGTGTCTCCGAGGCCCGATATTGGAAGCAATAACCTCACTGTCAAAAACCCCCGACTCCAACTAGAAAAAGAGCTGTAACTTTTAACGACTGAACAGATTTTCATGAAACATAGCTAAGATGATACCCGATTAAACTAGCTTTCAATTAAAAACACTGCATTAAAATCAGTCCATCCGTTTTGGAGCTACGATGCCACAGACATACACAGATCCATAGATACACAGATCAACACCTCTATTTTTGTGTAGGGAGTTAAAATCGGCCCCACACACCTACCCCTCAACTTGACGGTACCTGAACCCAGTATCGTAAATAAATTCATCATACATTTCCAAAAATAAACCTCCCATTTATAACGAAATCGCAGTAATTTTTCAATTTCATTCAGAGTAGTACCTACTTAAAGATATAAAAAAATATTTAAATGTGATGTACATATAAACACACCTACCGCATTCTTCGCGACAAGGTCACCGCGGCACCTTTCTCGAAAACTTTCTACCCTCCGGCCGGTGAACAAAAACGCTAGTGGGTCAGGCAGGTGGGGTCAGTGACACCGTGACTCATTGAGATTAGATCATTTACTTCTCTGCGGGGATTCGGACGTGTGCGAAAGAGTATCGGGAGAGCAAAGGGCTGAGAAATTAGAAGATTTCTTATCTATCTATACATATAAAAAGACTATACGTAAAAAAATCTTTTATTTCTATCTATAATTCTATAAATATTATAAAGAAACTTTTCCTGACTGACTGACTGACTGATCTATCAGCGCACAGTCATCATCAGTCGCTGGGGCAAGAAGAAGTTGCAACGTCAGACTTCGTAGAACCGATCACTTCCAAACTGAGTGCGGCTTCAACACTACGAATGTTTAATAGTACTGCAGTAAAACATGATCTTTACGCTGACGTAATAAGTTGTAAAAATATCTAAGCGAGTGATTGGCATTGGTTGTTTGATTAGAGACATCGATGTAAATTCTTACTTGTGTCGTACTAGCCTAATAGTGACAGAAGATAAAGCGCCTCTTGATAAGATTGTGTAAAGCTACTGTTATCAGTAGGAAGTCGGCAACTGTTTACATGACAACGGTTCATTCACCTGATGCTGCAATCTTTTATCAAACACTAGCTGTATCTCGCGGCTTTGCTCGCGTTGAAGTCGATATTACGGATTTCATTGAAACATAACTGAATTTCAAACAATCTTTCGTCCCCTATTTTACCCCCTTAGGGGTGGAATTTCCAAAAATCCCTTCTTAGTGGATGCCTACGTCATAAAAGGAGCCTACTGTCAAAATTTCAAGTTTCTAGCCCAGTGTTCTAGCCCCAGCGGTTTAGGTTGTGCGTTGTTAGATCAGTCAGTCAGTCAGGACAAGTGTTTTTATATGTATAGATGAATTTAATCATAGTAAACACATTGAGCAGAGTTGTTTGGACACATAACTGACATCCCTTAAGAATAAAATAATAAAGGAACAGTGGTCGCTTATCCATAACTATTAGTATCCTAGTCTTATTTTTATTCACATTAAATTACATTATTCTCACAGCTCTTACCACAACATTGTCTACGTGTCTATCATCCTTATTTCCAATCGCGGGACTACTGGAAGAAATTTCTTTAGAAATAAGTAGTTCCATTGTGCTCATTTGTCTGTAACATTTTTATTACCATGTTTCCTTGGTCGCGGGACTTATCTCATTACCGTGACCCCGGAACGTAAAGGGCTATCGAAGGAACACCGTGGATTTTAGTCAGTACAAGTCTGACAGTCCCTCCCGCCCTGCCCGGGGTGGGAGGACTCATTGGATGATTTTACAAAGCTAAAAAAAAAAAAAAAAAAAAACATGTTTCCTTGTTTTTACATAAATAAATAAAATAAATAAAATAAATAAATAAATAACATTGTACTGATCAAGATTGTAATCTATTATTTAAAAAGAGTTTCCATGGAGTTCTTGCCAGTTCTTCTCCATAGGATCTACTATTTGGAATCGCGCAACTAGAGTCTCGACATTTCATAAGTGCCTGTATCTGGTTTACATGAATTAAAGATCTATTCAGTTCTGTTATCATTAGAATAATGAAAATATTCTCCCTTGAAAGTTTTCAACCACTAAAAAGGCACAATACGTAATAACATACATAATTTATGCAGTCACATAAAACGTATCTACTGCTATCAACATGTCAAAAGCAAAGTTTCTCCCGGATAGTGATCTAGCCGGGTGCATATATTTCTAGACATAAACACAGTTTAGTACATAGTTATAAAACGATGCTGGTTAGTTTCTCTGAGGGTTACGACCCTAACCCTGCCCTTGCTCAGACCGGTCGCAATGACCGGGTTATCAGCACAGTTATTAATATGCTTTTGGGTTGTATTCAAATGTGCGGTTTGTACGATATTCAGTAAAGGCTTGACGTTGAAATATTAGTAAAATACATTTGTTTGTTTCTTGCGTTCTACCACCAAGATATGTATGATACTAAAACCCAAAATTGTTCGGGATTTTCTTTGGGAAATACAGAGTAGATATTTTTTTTTTTAATCTAATTTTTTTGGGGCTTCAGTCGCTCTAGGTGACTATGCCAGCCCCCAGATAATTATTATTAAAATAACTTTAGTGGATCGATCGAGTGTGTCGATTAGCCTAATAAAGGCAGATGGGCGTCTTCGAACCCGAAGTTCGCTAAGAATGAGGAGGAAGAGATATCTGGATTCTGTTCTCAGTTGCTAAAGTTTGAACAGATTCCAACTATAGGTCCTATTTAATAGCAGAGGTCTTTCTACTACTTGGTTTTTTTAGTACATGAGTACTATAACCGCTTAGGCGTCAAACAGACGAGCAGCACTTTGCTGTCAACAGAGCCAACTTTAGCTGTCGACAGAAGCAACTGCTGCAGTATTCGACACGCCGACTGCTGCTCACCATGTCGACAGCATTGTTGTAGTGCTATTTGAAGTCGACTGACAAGGCAGCGCGCGCGCTGCGCTCAACTGAAGCTGTCGCCATTGGTCGGCGTTTGCTGTCCACGTGTCGACGGCAAACGCCGACCAATGGCGGCAGCTGCAGTTGCCTCTGTCGACAGCAAAGTGCTGCTCGTCTGTACGAGGCCTTAGAAGAATATGTTGGAAAACAATATTGACACCAATAAAATACTATGTTCTTTTCATAATCTATAAGATGCACAGATTTGTGCATGATTAACAATATGTATCTACTTTACACAAATTAAGTTAACTTTAACTCATCTTATCTGAAAAATAAATGTGTTTAAACCGAATCCCTTAAAAGGACCCTTAATGATGACATTATGAACAACTTTGGCTAAGGAAACGTAGATGAAATCGCGAGAAAATTTCCAGTTCCATTCAAATAATTAAATATTATTCGACTAAATGTAGTCGGACTTTATATTTCCTATCAGAGCGGATTATCGGTAGTTGATTTGAAGATGATGAATAGTTATCACGCGAAGTCCCCAACACCACGTGAATCAGATGGACATGAAAAGTATTACGAGAATACTTCCGCACGTATTCTAAGAAAACTTTCATACCATGAGTAAGATAATCTTGACGCAATCCCATCAGCGATGTGAAAGCTTGGAGACCCACATATGATTCACAACCTTATATCTAAAGGGAGAGAGTTGAAATTTGTTCAGTTGAAGTTACGCGGTATTATGAGAAACTTTAGATTTTCCCAATGAAGTCATTTGGGTCGAATCGGCCGGGTTTAGCTGATTTGGTACAGATAGGGTTGATTTTTATGTGTTTACAAATGTGTTGGTAAGCAGAGATACATTATATTTTCAACATTATTATTGCAGTCTAGGAAATTGGCCTCTCGCGAGCTTCTTTTTAACCGATTTCAAAAAAGGAGGAGGTTCTCAATTCGCTGAATGATTTTTAAGCGTTCTTTTTTATTATTTTTTTATTTTTCGCTATTTGCACCGATTTTAATGATTCTTTGTTTTTTTTCTGAAAGAGTATTCTCCCGAGGTTGTGAAGATCTGATGAAGACCTTCGTAGATAGACAATGGAACTCTTCAATTGATAACTGCATCATTCGCGATTGTTGTAATCGCATGTTTGTGTCATGCCACTCAAATTACAAAAATAAAAAATAATCTTTAAAAAACAGCAAAAGCCACTTTACAGCTTCTGAAGTCAGGGCCTAAGTCTTCAATGCACCTTAGTTTGGCAGTGGCACCGACTTTAGAAGCTGTAAGTTTTATATGAAAAATATTTTATACCTTTTAGTTTTTAAAGTCGGTTTTTACTTAATTCAAATTCTTGTGCCCAGTCCATGTTATCTTAAAATTCTAAAGTCTGTAGTCTGTTTGTATTTTCGATCAAATCTTGGTTATTAGTTGGTTATTTGTGTGTCGCTATGTACCTACTGAAAGCGTGTTTTGGGACATTGCGAAGATGTCTTAGGGACGCGAGGTAAAGGAACAAATTCTTTTCTAAGAGAAAACAGGAAACGCTCGATTCATTTTATGACAATTTTTTTAAAATAAATTCCTCTATGATACTTAGGTGTGATTCATTTGGTGAAAGTAATTTAGTCGAAAATCAGAGTAAATATGAGCATGGCAGGCAGATCACAGTGTTGTGCTCGCCACAACAATTGGGAGAGGCCTATTTTCAGCAGTAAAGCTATTTTAGTAAATTTTTAATTGTTATAACTAGCTTATTTTATTAAGTAGCTAAATTGTCACCATGCAGGCTAATCTGAAACAAAATGAAACTTGTTCCCCATGTTTTTACCATTGTAGGCACATAAATATTTCCGCTTGAAAAACATTGTAAGATTTTTTCTTAATTTTTCCGATACAGAAACATCTGTAGAATCTACAACAGTTGTAAATAAGCCATCCCATTTAAATAAATTCCTAAATCCGTAATATGCGAGGTGTTGGCTAGCAGGCGGGGCCGCATTCTTGCACCGTTACGATTCCAATGCGCAGTTAGTTGGGCGGTAATCAGGTCGGCAGCGAACTCGCGCGCCGTTGTAACTTGAAGCACGCGACATATCCGTGTTACGTCGATACATGTTTGACATGTGTTACCGTGGTAGCGTGCTATCGATTCCGGTACGCTTATAATGTTACATGATAGACCAAGATGTGTGACTCTCAGATGGACACGATCGTTTGGCTTTGAACTCTGAGAATGCAACAGCAAATAAATCTATTCTATTCTATTCAGAGAAAGAAACCATGCAGGGATTACATTTCTTTTTTTCTTTTTTTTTAAAAAAACATTGCCCCTCTCTAGGATTTCTCCTGTATCGAGGGTACAGTTTACAAACATACATGTCACATGCACACACAACCAGACCCGAAACAACTATCTGTAGATCATACAAATATTTGTTCCGTGCGGGGATCGAACCCGCAGCACGTAGCGTAGAAAGCTAATTGCTTAGCCACTGCGCCAACCGTGTCGTCAAACTACCTATCAAACATTATAATTAAATAGGTAGATAAATAAATAAGGGTAATTGCAAGTTCCTGTTAGTTCATCACAACATAATACCATTACTATTGTGTCCATAACAAGTAAGATGTTTCATCCTTTGATACCAATTATAATAAACTTTAAAAAAGTAAAAACCGACTTCAATATACTAAAAAGTATAAACTAATTGTAATAAAAAATCTTAAGAACTTCGGAAGTCGGTGCCACTGACAAACTAGGTATATTGAAGAATTAACGGCCCCGACTTCAGAAGCAGTTCTGTTTTATAAGAAAATTATTTTTAGTTTTTTGAAGTCGGTTTTTACTTTTTTTTAAAGTTTATTTTATTTTTTTACTTTGATTGGCATAAAACATAATTACTTAAACATGCGATTACAGCAATCGCAAGTAATATGCTGTTATTCATTCAAGAGTTCCATTGTCTATATCCCAAGGTCTTCACCAGATCTTCACTAAATTTAAGTAAATCGGACCACCTCGAGAGTACCGGTAGTAATTTTCAAAATCGGTCTGCAATTGGCGGAGTAAAGGCGTAACAAACATATTTTCTTTTTTTATTCTCGCTTCGAATTAAGAACCCCCTTCTTTTTTTTTGAAGTCGGTTAAAAAGTCGAGGTTATAAGCATGGCAGTCGACCCTGGATTTTTAGGTAAAACAAAAGTATAATCAGGAAAATGTCAGTTGTTTAATTAACAAGTATCATCTTCTTACGGAAACAAACTCCATTGCGTCATGCCACACCAAACCCCGTAGGCGATAACTTTCGTTGTTTTTCGCGAACATTACCACAAATTTTTACCTAGCTAAGTTCAAACAATGAGTTTCTCATAACGGACCGTAGGTGGCGTCACGAGTTACAAAATAACAGATAACTTAGCTTAATTAATATACTTTCACTTGGCGTCTTTACAAAATTTACTTTTACTTGATGTGTAGACGAGGCGCGAGTCGAGTTGGCTTTTAAAATGGTTTAGGATGTGTTATAATTTATTTTATACTGGCTTTTAATGCGACTTCGCCCACGTATTCCTAATATTTTCCATACACACTTTAATACCCCTGAAGGATTTAAAAGCCTTGTAATCGTAGCTTTAGTTTTGGTTAATAGAAAAAAAACAAACTTTATTTCACAATCTTGAAAAAAAACTGGGTAGCGTAGTGTTTTTTTTTTCAGAAAAAGTGAAATGCATTATATGTAGTGGAGTAAAACACCAAATGTAATGAACGCCTCTTGAAAAAAACCTGTACGAGAAAATACTGTAGGTATTTTTTCGGCCATTTTCTCAACGCTTTTTAATTTATCTAAGAAAAATACCCATCAATCTTGGTATGTTAGGGTCTGCTTCCTCTAATACAAGAACATTTTGTTTAAGGACAATCAAAATATTAATAATAATGTAAATAATAATTAATAATAATATCAATATCAAAATATTAATAATAATGTATCGAACCTGGAAAAATGATTAAATAGTTACACCAAAATCAGGGCTCCACGAGACAGGCTCGACCTAGTGTGGAGGCCACAGGACAAACATTTCCTTATCCAAATTAAATTGTTAATTAAGTACCTACCTAGATTTATAAGGAAATGTATATATATAACTTGTATTCTTTTTGGTAATAAATGATTTTATCTTTTTTATCTTATCTTAATCATACATATTTTCTTAAAAAATTCTACCATTCTACCTATCAATCCCGATTTTCCAGATCTCACTTAGGTATTTTATCTGACCGCCTTTGGATCGCAGCACATAAAGCACTAGCGGTCGTCGGCGTGTACCGTCATAAATCCAGTTAGAACTAAGACATTTTAAATAACGGATTTAACGTAAATAAATCGTCGTGCAATAAAACTTTAAAAGCCTCACACAGCCGCGTCATAACGCCGATATTATTGCAACGATATTTGCTTCGGTCCATAATATTGCAGATATCTGTTTTGTAAAAGTCGACCCCGGATTATGAATCGGTGCCCCCGAAAACCCCCGGACGCCAATTTTCAGCCGGCTCGGAGCAACTTTTTTTTCGGCCGCCATTTTGAATCCGCCATCTTGGATTTTTATGACGCCTACCGGAAAGCCCCCGTCGTCCTCTATGACATTTGGTCGAACACCCCCCCGCTATCTCCAACGGTTTCGGAACGGTGAGCGTTTCAATTTTGTATGGCCGCCATCTTTTTTTGTATGGAAGCCATCTTTTTTTCACCGGCTCGTCAATCGACCCAGGGTCCTCGATATTTTTAGTTCCGGCACTATGGGTGTGCGCAGTTCCGGTCAGCGTTCCACTTAACTCAAGGTTTATGACTTTATGTATGACTTGTACCCCCCACGGCTCCATCTGGGAGAACAATTCTGTCAATCAGTGAGTCAGTCAGTGGTAATCGAGGTTTATATATTAGAGATTTTTTTATACATATAGGTACAGAATATTTTTTTATTTAGTGCGCTATATTTGCAGAGTGATTCAGTGTCCGTTTCCAAATGCAACCACAGTAATAAAATTCACTCCAAAACAAAATAAAAATTAGATTTTGTATGGCTTGTGCTAGTAGGTAAATGATGCGTGTCCCCCATAGGCCACTAAGTCGAATTTTGAGTGCGTATACTGATTCAGTCTCTGTTTATAAATGCAACCGCAGTGTTGGGATACATGCACTTTAAAACAAAACAAAAATTCGACTTAGTATGGGGGACACGCATAATTTACTAGCGCAAGCCTTATAAAATTATATTTTTATTATGTTTTGGCCGTAAATAGGCTAAATTCGGACACCTGGCAACCCTAAACGAGTACAATTCCAAACTCTGGCCTGGTACTGAAAATCTATCGCTTGTTAGACCAAACGAAGAAAGAAAGAATTACGTATATTTATACCACCGCCTATCAATATCACCACCACTTTTTTATACAACTATGTCAGTGTAAAATTAGCATACGGCCCACCAGATGGTAAGTGGTTACCGTATCCTATGGAACGCACGCGTACGCTTGCAACTCCAGGGGCATCATGAGCGCGTTGCCGACCCTACTACAATGTTACGACGTTCTCAAGGAGCACTGGCGACCTTGCTCACCGTTAGGAACACAACACTACAATACAGTAGTGTTATTTGGCTACGATATTCTGCAAGGTGGAGGTACTTCCCCAGTCGAGAGCTCCAATTTTTTGTGGAATGTCCCACTGTGCCGTATGTACCTCTCATATACTCGTAAATCTACCATTACCATTACCTTTGATCAGTGAGGCTTACTAATCAATTAGTATGATCTGAATACGGTTCGCAGGAGCATTCAACGGCGCATATTCTGTCTTCACCATAGATATAGATCTAAAGTCTTCACGCAGTATTTCCTTCGATGCAATAAGCTGACTGTAAATCGTTGGGTCTTGGAGATGCATATAATATAAATGTCGAACTATTGTTACTGGAGGTCCCCAAGTGGTCGAAATTCGACCGTAATTTTAGTTTTCTGCACTACCGATTTCAATGCAGTTTTTTTAATCGAAAGCTAGTTTATCTTTATCTCTATCTATCTTTTAGTTTATTTTTAGTAAAATAGTTTATCTTAGCTATGTTTCATGAAAATCTGTTCAGCCGTTCAAAAGTTACAGCTCTTTTTCTAGTTGGAGTCGAGGGTTTTTGTCGGTTAGGTTATCCTGTAACTTATAAGCTTTCTGTGACATCACAACAAATACATTTATAAGGAAATCTAGAATTTATTCAGTGTCTAGAACATGACAAATCTCATACATTTGGAGACAAAGGAACCACGCCCAGCAACAGGTCAGGTAGGTACTTAGTATAAGAGACCTAATCGATGATACTGCAACTGCGCGGTGAGTGCATCCTGGATCCCGCTGGGCCAACGTCCTGGATGAGGCTAGGGCATCAAACATGCGCACTAGGGCTTGCAGCATCGATCGGCTCCCCTGCCAATGTCCTGAAGTACCCTCAATGCGTTTCCCCGGACGAATGCTAACGCACGATATTTTTGATAGGTAGGTACATTAAATTGGAGTGATGCGAGAAATGAATTCTTTGATTGTGTAAAATGTTTATGATAGAGTATTTGACTGTATTTTTTTATTTGCAAAAATGAAGCATTTTCGAAAAGCTTAAGGCGCTACACCCACTGCGCCGCGCCGATTATTGCATGGCGGGGCGCCGTCCCGCGCATTTCCGCGTCGGTAGTGTGTTGTGCTAGGCGTGATTTCTATACAAATTGAGATACTTGCATACAATGGTAAAATCTGCCATCCCGCGCTACGCGACGGGGCGCGGTGCAGTGGGTGGAGCGCCTAAGCATGTGAAAATAAATTATTTTTTTGTAAATATATGCCTTTCTTAATAGACATAGATGGCGCTACTGAATTGTGACGTCATAAACTAGTAATATCATGGTAATAGTTAAGGAATGGGCTAACTAATTGAGAAGCCCTGTAATGTTAGTGTTGATAAATTGTGACAGTTTCATACAAATTCCATTGTGCGGGAAAAGGACAGATAGTGCCTCGTATAGAAATTTCAAAAGCTCCGCCATTTATATACCGATTTTAAATATTTTGCCAACTATAATAATAATAATAAAATAAAATAAAATTCGTTTAATTCAGACCATATCTTATCAGTCCATATTTTGTTAATATGTTAATATAATAATATATATATATATTAACATATTATTGTATATATATAATATGTTAATATAATAACAACTAACTATGGTGTTCTTTAAATGCCTACTATAAGAGAACATTTTTTTTTCCATCACATCTGTTAAATACTTAAACAATGATCTTACGCATTAACCTCACTCCAATTTATCAAAATATATATTTGTCATCCCGAAATCAAATCCTGAGCTCGCGAGGCCACGACACTAAAATCCTAATGCTATATGAATGCCAATCTATTTGAACATGGTCGATAAATGCTCCAGGAACCTTCGTCAAGCATGATACGCAACTTCGCCTTGGCATCGGCTAATTACTCGAGCACTTACCGATGCATTTCGACAGATTCCGTTTTCTAAGGGAAGTTGCCCAAGTTTGGCCGACGCCTGGCATTTGATTGTTGGTCGATTGTGGTTACGCTCCTATTATGCTTTGGGGTAGGTAGAAGTACTGATCACCATAAAAAATTACTTACACCCCAAACATCCTTTTGGTCGCCCGCCGGTAATTAGCTAGAAGTACATAATTAAATAGTCAAAAGGTGACGAAGTATTCTTTTATCACCTCATTTATGACTGGTCATCACCTTCATCACTGGCCACCTCAACCTTCCAAATTGAAATTCGAAATTAGTATATTGCGCCTCATCATAATTTAAATCTCTGGGACATTTCCATATAATTATGAAATCAATTGAAAGTATTGAATCATTTATACAGTTTTATTGAATTTTAATTGATTATACTTAACTATTTTTTTACAACAAGACCTATTACCAAAAATAAAAACCGCATTTTTTCCTGCATTTCCTGAAATTTTTCTGTTCCTCCTACTTCTTTAGAGAGAGAGAGAGAGAGAGAGCTCAGAGACTGAGCATTAGCCGAGTCACCTAAAGGGAAGGACTCCGGGACACTGGCGCCCAACGTGGGGCAAAAAGAAGAAAGCAGGAGGCCTATCTTCAGCAACGAACGTTTACACTATGATGATGGTGATACTGATAAGGGTAGCGGAGGTCAGGCGGCGGTTACGTCACACGATAATCGCATGGTTGTTATTCAGTGCACGACTAATGCCTTTAGTAAAAGGTTGTCTGCCAATATGGTGAAAAAACCCTTCGATATCCATAAAAACCACGATGTTATAAAGTAATAGAAAATGCTTCGCAATGCGATATTTTTAATCCCCGACAAAAAAGAGAGATGTTTTATGTTTGTAGTGTTTCTCTGTGTATCTGTCTGTGGCATCGTAGCTCCAAAACGGATGGACCGATTTCAATGAAGATTTTTTAATTGAAAGCTAGTTTAATCAGAAATCATCTTAGCTATGTTTCATAAAAATCTGTTCAGCGGTTCAAAAGTTACAGCTCTTTTTCTAGTTGAAGTCGGGGGTTTTTGACGGTTAGGTTATTACATAAATATTATTTACATTGTCCAAATCCAGTGAAGCAATGCGAACGCACGTCGTGTGCAAAGTGGATAAAAAATGGTCCACGCAAAGTTGAGATTAGGTACTTATTATTTTCTTGAGAAAACCTGGAAATAATTTCAATAAAAAATTGCCGTTTGCAGGGCAAAAATCGGGACAAAACTGCATTGGAACTGAATTAATGATAGCGGTTAACTTGCAGTTACGATTAGCCAAAACCTATATTCTACTATTATTAGTTTAAAGGTCTATACTCCGTTTGAAATAAGATTAGACACGTTTAACAAACCCTTTTACAGTGTATTCAACCGATTTTGACTTATATTCCGTACGCATAAGGATGGCATTAAAAGCAAAAACGTATTTACGATAACAAATGTTTACTGCAGCTGTAATTTGTCATGTCACCTACGTAATAGAAGTCAAAATCGGTTGAATAAAGTGTAAATGGAGTTATTTAAATTTCTAATGTTATGTCGAACGGAGTATAATGTTATTTTGTTTATGACGCATATCGACACGCATTGTACGCTATGATACATGAAGTAGATAATCATGAAGTGGCAGTGTTTTGAATGAATGCCCGATTCTACGGTCAAAGTCAAAGAGAGATCCGACTTCGAAACTCAGATTCACACGTTAGATACATTAAATAAACACTTAAAATGCCTCCTGAAAACCAGCAGTCATTACCCCCGTGACCTTCCGAGCTTTTACTTTACGTGCCTCACAAAGTGTATCAAAACAAGCTATAAACTGCTTTAACTCTATGACTGGTTCTAGGCAGAGCCAGTGAAAGTCGCTGTGTGAGCGCTACCACGTACCGGGTCACCCGCCTCAACTGTTTGTAAAGTTTACTGAGAAACAAAATGGTAGCTTCAAATATACAAAGAAAAAAATAAATTTACAGAAGAATAAATGACAAATAAAAATATTATCTATAGTTTAAAAAAACTATAGAACACGCTTTAGTCATCCAAACTGAACGTGTATGCAAAATTTCAGCTCAATCCAAAACCGGAAAGTGGGTCAAAAACTTCCAAGATTTTCTTACATAGTCATCCAAACTGAACGTGTATGTAAAATTTCAGCTCAATCGGAAACCGGGAAATGGGTCAATATGCTTGGACAGTATGCAGTGTCACCTGATGCAGCTGAATATCAGTATGTTCCAGGGATCGGAATATAGAGGGTACATGTAGCGACATTTAAAAGTGAATTTTAGAAGAACACGACGCTATTTGAATGGTCTGCAACGCGAGTGATGCCCGTGGTGTTGCCAGCGTCTATAGGCGGCGGTAACCGCTTACCATTCTGCGGGCCGAAGATTGTATAAAAACCTAGTGATTAATAGTTTCAAAAATTTATTAACCAAGGATGTGTTATTAGTTTGTAGTGTGTTTGTTTCGTAGCTCCAAAACAGATAGACCGATTTCAATGCAGTTTTTTTTAATTGAAAGCTAATTTCATCGGGAATCTTTTTAGCTTCAAAGTTCAAAAGTTACAGCTCTTTTTCTAGTTGGAGTCGGGGGTTTTTGACAGTTACGTTTACTCGTATTATATTAGTATTGCACATACTATCAATATTTGGTTTACGTGTTCAAAGATTTTACAATAAAAGCTTTTCCTTTAGGATATCACTACGTGTACCTATAAATCTTTGTGCACGTGACTGTACGTTTAGCGCACTGTGGACAATTAGCCCACAGTGTTATGAACCTTAAGTCAATCCTTACATCACGACAAGAACAGAACTCATGCCACGACAGAACAAAACGTAATTTTTCACGAACCGATCGCCTTTCACAACGATGCCATTTGAGGGCGGTACCAATATCCTAGGTTTTGACCGGTTTTAAGACGCTCTATTGCCCGTGACGATTGTCAGGTGTCAATCAAATATCAGTCAGTGTTTCACGTGTTTCATACACCATTACCAATACTTATAAATAGTCAAAACAGTGTTTCAAAAGGCATTACAAAGAAGAATGGGTAAGAAATCCCAAATATTTCAAACTTACACAGTTGTGCTAAACTAAAGTTTTACTGGACTTGGTTTAAACCATCTTTTTTAATAGACGGTTTAAACCAAGTCCAGTGAAACCCAGGTTTGAAATATATTCCTTATTTTCTAACGTCTTATAACAATAACCTTACCGGACTTCAACTTGAAAAAGAGCTGTAACTTTGGAACGGCTGAGCAGATTTTAATGAAACATAGCTAAGATGATACCCGATTAAACTAGCTTCCAATTAAAAAAAACTACATAGAAATCGGTCCATTATTTTTAGAGCTACGAGGCTACAGACAGTCACACAGATATACACTACAAATTTTTAACACCCTTCTTTTTTGTCAGGGGTTAAAAAGTGACGGAGCTATCTCAAACCTGGGTTTTATAAGACTTGGTTTTGGTATTTTTTGTAATAAGACCGTAGGAATCTTCATTACTTTTACCAGAGAAATTATTACGCCACACTTTCTGATGTAGGAAACGAAACGCCACATAACACTGGAGGCTTCATTTTTTGTGCCCATCAACACAGAAAGGCATCCAGGGACGGACAGAGGGACAAAAAACGCATTCTTGGACAGATACACTGGGTTACAATAATCGATCCTTTATCATAAAAGGTAGTATCGTTTTTTGTATACAGATATGTCAGAAATTTTACCTTTTTAAAAGGAATGTTGCTAAGATATTTTTGAGAGAGGAAAAGTAATTAAATATTATAACGTTTGAATAGCTGACCTTCATCTTCTATTTGGGCCTTATGCATTATTTTGGCGGGTCTAAAATTACTGAAATTAATTAAACCAGTTGAGAATCTAGACTTCTTGATTTACACACAGCCTTTCTGTTAGGAACCATGGTTACTATGGAGATACTAAATAATAAGATTTATTATAGTTACTGTCAGAACATTAAAATATTTTTCCTCGTATTTTATTTTACTTTAACATGGTAGCAGAGCGTGGTTAATTAAAATATTAACGTATTAATAACGTTAAAAGCTATGGCGTCGGGCTCACACACAAAAATTGAGTCATTGAATAAAGAAAATTTCGACACATGGAAAATTCAAGCGAGGGCCATACTCATCAAAAATAAATTATGGACTTACGTTGACAAGCCGTTAGATTTGAAAACTGCTGACGAGGAAACGAAAGAAAAGGATCTTATTGCTCAATCAGAGTTAGTACTTTTAATCTCACCTTCCGAACTTAAGCAAATTAAAAGTTGTAACACTGCTCACGACATATGGAAGAAACTCAATGAAATATATGCTAGTAAGGGACCTGCTAGAAAGGCCACCTTACTTAAGCAGTTGATACTCTCAAAAATGCAAGATGGTAATGTCAGAGATCACCTTAATAAATTTATGGACATAGTAGACAAATTACAAGATATGGATATTCATATTCATGATGATCTGCTAACTGTCATGATGCTCTACAGCCTTCCGAATGAGTACGACAATTTTCGGGTTGCAATAGAGTCGAGAGATACGTTACCAAAGCCAGATGAACTGAAAATAAAAATTTTGGAAGAGTCTGAAGCGAGACAAATAAGCAATAGTACAAACTCTAAAGAAGAACAAGAAGAAGAGTCTTATTATGTAAAAATATGCAAATTTTGCAAGAAAAAAGGACATAGCATTAAAGAATGCAGAAAACTCGAATACAAAAAGAAGAAAGAATCAAAAGAGGTAAACCAAATCCCTAGAAATTCCTATGGTGTCTGCATGCATTCCAAAAGCAAGGATTCTGATGATGAAGATTACAGTTGGATTCTTGATAGTGGCTGCACTTCACATATGTCATACAATAAAGACTTCTTCAACACACTTGGAAAATCAAATTCACCATTGCTAAAACTAGCTTCCAAAGATGCGACTGCCGAAATTAAAGGAAAAGGTCAGGTAATTCTTACGGTTAATGCTAACGATAAAGGTAGATCTGGAGAAATTACTTTGAACGACACACTGTATGTACCTAGCCTGTGCACCAATCTATTATCTGTCGGAAAAGCCACAGATTCAGGCTGTACTGTGCTATTTACTCAGAAAAAGGCTACAGTGAGACATCCTATTGAAGGCATTTTATTTGATGCACCGAAAGCCAATGACGGTTTATATTACATAAATCCCGCATCATATAAACGCAAAGAAAAATGTAATTCAGTACAAGAAACTTCAATTATAAAATGGCATAAATGCTTAGGTCATATGAACGAAGCTGATATGAAGCTAGCCTTGAGAAATGAAAATCTTATTGGTTTAGACTTTAATGTGAATGAAAATCTTGGAGATTGTGAAGTTTGTATACAAGCTAAAATAAAAAGATTGCCTAGTAAGCCCAGTACTACACCACGTACTACAAAAAGATTAGAAATTGTACACAGCGATGTTTGCGGACCAATGAAGTCACAAACGCACTATGGTAACAAATATTTTGTAACTTTTGTTGACGACTACACCAGATACAGCCGCGTGTACTGTATGAAAAACAAAAGTGAAGTATTGGAGAAATTCAAACATTACAAAGCTGAAATGGAAAACTTTACTGGCAATACAATTATTAGTCTCCAATCAGACAACGGTCTTGAATATTGCAATAAAGACTTTGAGAAATTCCTTAAAGAGAACGGTATTACCAGGCGTCTGACAGCACCATATACACCACATCAGAATGGTATCGCAGAACGCAAAAATCGTACTCTGTTGGAAAAGGCTAGAAGCATGATGATAGAATCAAAAGCACCTCAAAATCAATGGGGCGAAGCTATACAAACAGCAAACTACCTTTCCAATAGAAGTGTCAATAAAACTATTTCTGCACATTTTGATTCTGTCACCACACCATACGAAAAATGGGTTTTAAGAAAACCTTGTGTTCACCATTTACGTCAATTTGGAATAAAAGTCTTCATACTTTTGAAAGATCGAAAGAAAAATAAATTTCAATCAAAAGCTATACCTGGGATGTTTGTTGGTTACTCAGATACATCCAAAGCGTACAGGATTTGGGTACCTACGAAACAAAAAATCATAATTGCCAAAGACGTCAGATTCACTAACAAACTATACTACATCGACGCTCCAAAATCAACCTCAGAGATCTCAAAACCATTAAAGAAAAATGAAGAAGAAAAACGTTTTACGGAAATAACTTTCTATGAAGAGGATGATAAAAGCGACTATGAGTCTGTTGAAGGTAATTTTGAACAAAACGAAAATATCCCAAACACAAATATTAATGAAATTATTGAAGAAGAAGAAGAAATAAATTCAACAGAAGAAGTTATGAGGGAAAATCCTCCCGAACAAAGAGTACTTCGAGATAGGAGCTGCCTTAGAAAACCTGAAAGGTTTGACGAATTTGTAAACGCTGCAGCAGAAGCTTTCAACGAAGATTTTAAAGAACCAGAAACATATCGCGAAGCTCTAGAAAGCAATGAAAAAGAGAAATGGTTAGAGGCAATGTTGAGCGAGATCAATTCCCTGAATGAAAACCAAACATGGGAACTTGTCCCGCTACCAAAGAATAGAAGAGCATTACCATGCAAATGGGTGTTCAAAGTAAAAACTAATCCAGATGGCAGCGTTGAAAAGTATAAAGCAAGATTAGTGGTGAAAGGATTTTCACAGAAGCCGGGTATCGACTACGATAAAACTTTTAGTCCTGTAGTGCGACTTACCACCGTCCGTGCCCTATTGGCAGTAGCAGTAAAGGAGAAATTATCTCTCTGTCAGTTTGATGTATCGACAGCTTTCCTAAACGGCTATGTTGAAGAAGAAATATACATGAAACAGCCAGATGGATATAATGACGGAACAAATCGAGTTTGCCGTCTTAAAAGAAGCCTCTACGGTTTAAAACAGGCTCCTAGGTGCTGGAACACCAGTATACACGAGTTCCTAGTGAGTTCGAATTTCACTCAAAGTACTTCTGATCCCTGCTTATACATCAGAGAGAATGGAAAATCTAAAGTACTAATCGCACTTTACGTTGATGACGGGCTGGTTGCGTCAACCACAGAGAGTGAAGGAAAGAGGTTCATTAACGAAATCCAAAATCGATTTAAAATTGTGACGAAACCTGCATCTTATTTTCTTGGTTTGGAAATTGAAAGGTCTGACAATGGCAATATTACATTAAGTCAAAAAGCTTATACCAAGAAATTATTAGAAAAGTATAAAATGTCTGATTGTAAAGCAGTAAAAACTCCAATCATAAAAGAGATTCATGAGAAAGAGGAATCAAATAATGGAGAACAAAATTATCCCTATAGACAAGTAGTAGGCTCTTTAGCCTATTTAATGGTCGCTACAAGGCCAGATATTAATTTTGCTGTAAGCACAGCTTCAAGAAATTTAGATAATCCATCAAAAGAGAACATTGTGGCGTTAAAAAGAATACTACGATACCTAAAAGGTACTATAAATAAAGGTCTAGTATTCAGTAATACCAATAACATAAATAAATTGATTTGCTACAGCGATGCAGACTTCGCAGCCTCACACTCAACATCGGGTATATTATGTCTCTACTATGGACCGATCAGCTGGCGAAGTCAAAAGCAGAAAACTATTGCATTATCTTCAACAGAGGCAGAACTGGTTGCTGCATCAGAAACTACACGTGAGATAGTGTGGCTACAGAAAATGCTAGATGAAATCACGAAGACTGAAAAGCCTCCGGTTCTTTACATCGACAATGAGTCGACCATAAAATTGGCTTATAATCCGCCGTACGAGCAGCATAGCCGCACCAAACACATACAGCGACGAAATCTTTATGTTAGAGAGTGTGTGTCGGCTGGAATCCTTAAAGTTGAGCAAGTTAGTACTGAGGCGCAATTAGCTGATTGTTTAACAAAGCCTTTGTATGGACCTAGGTTGGAGAAGCTGAATAAAGCCCTTGGATTGAGTTCCTAAAAGAGGAGTGGATGTTAGGAACCATGGTTACTATGGAGATACTAAATAATAAGATTTATTATAGTTACTGTCAGAACATTAAAATATTTTTCCTCGTATTTTATTTTACTTTAACACTTTCCTTCCATTTCTTGTTTCATTAATATCATAAAAACATAAATCAGAGTAAGACAGGCGATGGCCTGACAACTTGACACTGCATAGCAGTAGCGAAGGGTGACAGTTTTAAGAGGAGAAACCGGCCCAAAAATGCCCTCCAAAAATTGCTAGAATTAATGCTGCAAGACAAAAATCCATACCGTCTCTTGTAATCTATATATAGTCATGTCTGGAAGAGCTCGACCTAACTGAATAACAAGCCTTTTTCTGTCAGTGGGATGAGTAAATAATATAATATTACGTTGGTCTAAGCACTGACCAATTCCTAAAGGGAAGCTGATGGGAATCGGGTTGTATGGACTCTTCGCCACTGCTGCATAGAGTAACTAGGTTTTCTAGAATCTAAGAGGAAGAATTTTATCTGAACTAGATTAGCAAAATATGTTTTCAAGCATAATATTCAGGATATTTTTTTATGTTGTACGCAAAATTTGCAGAGTGATTCAGTGTCCACTCCCAAATGCAACCGCAGTACTAAAATTCACTCCAAAACAAAATAAAAATTAGATTTTGTATGGCTTGCGCTACTAAATTAAGCGTACCCTCCATACTAACACGAATTTTAGTTTTATTTTAAAGTGTATCCCCATACTGTGGCTGCATTTAGGAACAGAGACTGAATCACTCTACAAATTAAGCTCACGAAATCATCCTGTATAATATTATGTAAGTGTAATGAAGCACCTTTTCTTTAACATGTTGCATTGATTTAACACGTTCCGGAACACTGAACGCTTATAGACGTGATAACAATAGAACCTCTATTATTACCTCGATTATTTATTGTTTCTTTATAATTGAATTTTTTGTTTGTGTTTTTTTAAATTAGTTTTATTATTGTTATTTAATTTAGTAATTGTAATTTTTTAAGTTATTTGTTTCGATGTCGGTTGTTGCTTTTTTTAACACGCTTTTATTAGCTTCACCTGTAACTAACTAACTATGTAAGAAAATCTTGGAAGTTAAATCCACTTCCCGGTTTCCGATTGAGCTGAAATTTTGCATACACGTTCTGTTTGGATGACTAAAGCGTGTACTATAGTTTTTTTTAAACTATAATACTTGATTTGAGTGTCGTCCTATGGTCCGCAAAATGTAACCATTTACAGCAGCCCACCCCAGCCCAGCCCATGCCCAGCAGTAGATTATTAATAGGCTTTATGGTAGACCTTCTCATGCTCACATTCGCGTTCTTCCTCGCCTTATGTTCTAGTTGACGGCATGGTTGGCTCAGTGGCTAAGCGATTGACCTTCTGCGCTAAGTATCGCGAGTACGATTCCCGCACGGATCGAATAATTTGTATGGCCTTCAGTTACAGATAGTTGTTCTGGGTCTTATAGGTATGTGTATGTGAGTATATACAGGGTGACTGGTAAATCGAGGGAATCATTGAAGGAGGGTATGGTACTCATCATTATGAACAACTTTTACTATGGACCCAAGCGGAAATCGCGAAAAAAAAATCAGCTGTTCCATACATTTTGTCGATTAATATTGAATTATTTGTATGGAACAGCTGATTTTATTTTCACGATTTCAGTTTCGGTCCCATAGTAAAAGGTGTTTATAATGATGAGTAGAACACCCTCCTTCAACGATTCCCTAGATTTACCAGTCACCCTGTATAAAGTGAACCCACGATGAAGAAGAAATACAAGGGTGGGGCAAAGTTTAAAAGAATAAAAATATAATATCTTCCTCACTTCATAGGCGTGAAGGTATCGTTATAATAGTATGTAAAAAGATTTCAAAAAAATCCATTCGCTGTGCTTCGTAATGTTGCAAAGTACGAATAAAGGAAAACAAAAGCGTTGTTAAGTGAAAGTTTCACCAAATAAAGAATAGTATCAGTCCGAAGACTCCGTGACAATAGCCTATAGTAGGGGTCGGCAACCTGCGGCTCGCGAGCCACATGCGGCTCTTTGGATGTGAAGCTGCGGCTCTTTAGTTCCATACGCAAATCGCTAGGTGGTCCTGGCATTATTTTCCAAATAGACGAAAGTTTGTGGAAAAATAAAAAAATAAAAAATTTTGGCTCTTTAAAAACTTTGAATTTTGTAAATTGTAATTTTTGACTCTTCCGACTAAAAATGTTGCCGACCCCTGGCCTATAGTATTATTCGCACTATTGAAAAAGTGCTTTATTCGCGGGTGAAACCTGAGAACCAAATATAATATCCGTTGATATATTTCAGCAAACTGTAAAAGTTTATAAAACTTAAAACAATTTATTTTATAACGAACACATTAAAAAAGTATTGCTTCATATTTGACGTTATTATTAATGAGGACAAGAAAGCCCAAGAAAGTCAACATGGACATAACTTATGGCTTCAATACCAAAGATAAATAAATGTAATGCCATAAATAGTTAGCAGACGGATTGGCGACTGAGACAGATTTATATCGTCTCAAAACACCAATACATAAACCCAAGTTCATCAGCAACAACAGACAATTCGACGACACGGTTGGCGCAGTGGCTTAGCTTAGCCTTCTGCGCTACGTGCCGCGGGTTCGATCCCCGCACGGAACAAATATTTGTATGATCTACAGATAGTTGTTTCGGGTCTGGTTGTGTGTGCATGTGACATGTATGTTTGTAAACTGTACCCTCGATACAGGAGAAATAATAGAGGGGAAAAGTTTAAAAAAAAAATTGGATAAAATCAGTACCTACCTAGTTTAAACATGAATGTGTAATCGGCCGATTTCTTTTGAACTTCTGTTATATTGTCGGTGAAAATGGCTCTTACTTTTAGCCGTACGAATTATGGCTAAGAATATATCATAAAATTGATTTTGAACAGGACTTGAACCCCGAACACAGTGTTATTATTACTTTACTTGGTTACAAAGGGTCAGTTGCTTCAACCGGAAGCGAGGGCTTTGAGCACTTCCGCTGCTAGGAAGTTAAAGTTGGGGAGGACACGACAGTTATGTCACTGAATTATGTATTTTATTTAAATTAAAAATAAATAAAATTATTATGCGTATAATATTTTCTAGAAGAATATAAAGTGTTTTATAGATAAGAAAGTCGATTTTGAAATCTTGTTGCATGAGCATGACTCATCAGCCATGCCAGAACAATAAAATATTCCACTGAAATCGGTTATGGTCTTCAAGAAATTCCCGGGAATTGGTGGATATTCTAAAAGAACCTCAAAAGAACCACCATTGCAAAGTATGTTAAAAATACAGTATTTGTATATTTCGTGGGGTCAACCGTTGTTAACCGGAAGACTTTAGTTAACAAGTGCTAAACGATGACAAGCGAGTTTGTCAACACTTATACAGATGCATGCTCCAATTATAATGCACAGTCAGGTTGAATAGAATAAACATATCAAGTCCTACGCGCCTCGAAAGACCAGCCACCAGAAATGGTCCTACCTCCGGAATTTTAGGATAATACAACCGTGTATGTATGTCTTATTATTATATATCGACGGTGGAAAGGCAAAATTGACTAATATAACTACTAATTAATAAGTTTTTTAAGAAAAATTCACACTTTATTTGGCTCTCCCGTAAAGTTGCCTATATGTCGCTTAGTCAATTTTGCCTTTCCAGTGTCGATATGTATACTAATAATATAAAAATGTAAAATTTGTTTGTTTGTATGTAAGGGGTAAAAACTGAAACTACTGTAGCGATTCCAAAATTCTATTACTAATAGAAAGCTACACTATTCCTGAGTAATATAGGTTATATTTTATTTTGATAAAAATTAATTACTTCATATTTTGCATCAATAGTTACAAGTGAAGGAAAGAGAGGAAGAGGAAGACCAGGACATACACCAGAACATGGAAAAGCTGGACGTCAAGACGGACAAAGAAGTCTAAGAACTGGCGGAAAGGAAGCAAGAATGGAAATGCTACACCGACGCGACGGCAACAAGAATATTCTCGTAGTACTTAAAATACTCCTCTACATCCCTATCAGTGAGTTCGGATCTGGCAACATCGCTACGTTGGATAGCAATGCTTATTCTTTGAACAAGGAACAAGCCTGGTATCTGGTCAGGTCGCGAAGTGTCGACAGCCTAACAATTTCTCGGAATAAGAGACACGCACTCAGACCCAAGGCCCGAAAGTTTAGACCCAAAAGGAGTTAACATGTATAGTATCAAACGTAGTTGGTATATTTGTTCCGCTTGATTGGGTTGGAGACCAGACAGCTGTAACTTGTGGAAGTTATGATGACGTGCTCGCAGTTCACTGACCAATCAGCAACACTCATACGCATTATATAAAACCATTTTGTCACGGCTCACAGCCTTCTAATGAACGGTTATCGTCGCTCACATATTGAAGATCTAGCCGCTCAGCAGTGTAGCGGGAGATTTCTTGTTTACTATGCATGCGTAAAGCAAAAAAATGTAACGTGGAAGGGAATTGGGTTAGTGAGGTGCTAGTACGGGATTTCTGCTCAGTTTGGTCTTTTGAGCTTTATCGTTTGCTTATTTAGCTTCTGCTTCTATCTCTCCCTCAGATTTGTCTTTAGCATCTGTTAGTTTAAGTGTAGCACGTAAGTTGTGGACTCTGTAACTGTTGTCCACCCAGCAGGGCAAGCACGGCATAAAACCTGTCACAAAACCACCTCTTTACCGTTTTATCTCTCGATTTTGCGTTTTGTCTTCTGTTAAGGAGATAAAGGATGGAGAAAACTGTATTAACTCCCGCCATGCTAGCCCAGCAGGAAGACTTCAAGAATACCTAGTATTATATAAAACTGCAGATTAATTTCTAAGCTTCTTCAAATACCAGAGAGAAGTAGGATTGTGGATCATAGATTTTTTAGTTATTTTTAGTTATTTGCATTTGCAAACATAATTTTATGTTTGTTAAACTGAGCTCTCTAACACTGTCATCAGCGATTTGGTTGGTAGGTTAATTAATACACATTTTTCGTATGTTCAAAAAGGAGGATAGAATATATTCTTATCTCATAACCTGTCCAACAGTTCCGGGTACTCCTTGGTTTTACGAACATCACCAAAGTTTCGCTTAGCTGATTGATTTCGGCTATTCCACCACTCGTCTTTTGTAATCTAACCGGCGTTTCAATTTCTCTAAATTAAAAATGCGTTAATCTAAAGAAATCGAAATACAAACGCGATAATATCATTTCTCTCAGACACAATCTTAGCAATTTAAAAAGAGAGACGCGAAACAATATTTGACCTACATTACTCGGAAACGAAAGACGGAAAGAAAGCAGATTATATCTACACCAATAAATAAAGCAGAATCATTCTAGATTCATGGTGTCTTTTAGGACTGGAAAGGTTCAAAGGGTCTTGGGGTTCAGAGGCTTTGGATCTAAAAAGATGATCCTTGGTTATGCGTGGGTAGCGTGTTAAAAGAAACTGTATCACCGTCTAATGTGGTTTCTTAAACAGGACAATTATTGGTAATATAGAGTGACAGAAAAACGTTTCTTTTTGAAGTAACGTTTCGATGGTTCTCGACGTATTTTGAACTACCTATTTAGAGCCTAAACATATTGGTGCTCTTAAATCTGGTAGATGCTTAACAATATAGACATCAGCAATAATAGCAATATAAGTTGGATATCGTTTAACACACAAATTGCAATAACAGTAAATAAACACGAGATGAAAACTGAGCCTAGTGCAATCATCGAACCCACGTCCCATGAAGTTTGAGACACAAACCGCAGACAGTCACCTGTGACAGGCATCATCGCGACCTCAATACCCATAGGAAATTACCCCACATTCACCATCAACCAAGCGGAAACCCATCGCAAGTAATAACCAAATACAAACAATAGTATAATAAAGAACAACACACAAAAAACATAGAGAAATCTCATCACTACTCTTCCCAAGAAAGTAGAACAGTGTACACTATGGAAAAATTAAAAAAAAAACAAATAACCAACCTTGGAGGAGGGACAGGATAACACAGATATACAGAACATCCATTTTGATAATTCACACTTTAATGACATTAAACACTCGCGGCGTTTTCGTGGGGCGCGCGGTCATGGCGCGTGCAGCGTGGCCGGCTGTCAAAAAGCGACTGAGCAAGCGACACGACAACAGGTGCGCGCGCGCACGCAGGTACTTTCTTCCTCCCTTCCCCCCGCGGAGCTTTCGCGCGCTGAATAACCAATTTCTGGCGCTCCAGGGTATTCCGTACGTGTTCTGAAACACCAAGTAATTGGGTTAGTAGGTGTAACTCGGTATTCTAATTACGATGGATCAACTTGGATTAATAGTTCGTTGCGGTTGGTATTCTTGATATAGCAGTATCAGTTATTAATGGTTATCCGTTATTTATAGGCTATTGATGACATCACAAGAATTTTTTGAACTGTGATGGCGCCTTTCTTCGTATAGAAGTTTGTTTGATGTTGCACTGAGAGTAGCATGCTTTTAATTGTGTAATCAATATAAATTGTTTTTTTCAAAATTTAATACAATATTGTTGTTTTTGATTGATATAATATATTATGATAACTTTATTTGTTCTAATATCATCTGGTATTTAATAACCAAGAACTTATGAGAAAAAAGAAAATTGATTTGAGAGAATTGGAAGCGTTGATGTCTTTTGTATGAAGACATCGATCTTAAAATGAACAGCTATGATAATCTTTGGGTTTTATATTTAGCTTTTTTTAAAAGAGTTCTAATTGAAATTTTACTAACATGACTTGAGATAGGTACCTATTATATTACATTCTATTTCTTATATTAATGTCGTCCTTCTCATCTATAAGAATATAAGGCCTACCTTTCGATTCCGATCCCTTTAAGGGATTAATTATACTCATCATTAAGAACAACTTTACAATGGGAACAACACTGGAATCGCGAAATGAAATCTGTAGATCCATACATGACGACACGGTTGGCGCAGTGGCTAAGCGATTAGCCTTCTGCGCTACGTGCCGCGGGTTCGATCCCCGCACGGAACAAGTATTTGTATGATCTACAGATAGTTGTTTCGGGTCTGGGTGGTGTGTGCATGTGACATGTATGTTTGTAAACTGTACCCTCGATACAGGAGAAATCCTAGTGAGGGACAGTTTAAAAAAAAAAAAAAAAAAAAAACCTTTATTTAGTCAAGTAATATCAGTATGGAACAGCATTTTTTTTTGCAAGTTCGGTTTGTTTGATCCTTTAGTGAAAGTTGTTTAATAATGAGTTTAATAACCCCTTAAAGGGATCGGGACTAGAAAGGTAGGACCTTGTTTATTAATATAGTCCTATATGTATCTACCTATATCTTGTATGTGTATATTTACGGTTTAAGAAATTTATTTCTTTAAAAAGAATACAATTATTCACTCCTATGAGGAAAAACATAATAATTAAGATAAGCGAAGAATTCACTTGGTAGATACTAAATTAAGTTTAAAAAAAATAATTGTAAACACTTACTATTTATAATTTATACATTATTCAGGTGGTGCTTTAATAGCCTTTTAAAAGTTGGAAGTGACTTCGATTCCTTAATAACTTTAGGTATAGAGTTATAATAATAATAATAAATAATTTATTTCAAGTATCAAGACTCATAGTGTTGGTTACAATTTACTTACCATCTATGTTAGTACAAAGGCCTTAACTTATATATAGTTATGTTTTTAATCTTGTTTTTTCGATTGTTTTATTTTTAATTATTTTTAATTGATTTAAATTTTTTAAGTTACTTTAATTTTTAATATTTTAATTTACCTATTTTATTTCTAATTGATTTAAAAAAAAAAATGATTGTATGTAATTTTTAATTGATTTTAATTTTAATTTTAATTTAGATTTTTGTTTTTTAATTTTGATTTCAATTTTACATAGCATTAAGTTTTACCTACTAATAATTTATGGAATTTTAATTTCTGAAATAAATGATTTATTATTATTATAGAGATTATTGATAGAGAGAGATATTTTATACAGTTTAGCCCCCTCATAATTATACGATAGACCTTTTACCATAGTTTGTCCTCGGAGCTCTTAAAATTATATGGTATTTACAAGTTGGTAAACAAATCAAGTTTAACATTAAATCTTTGTTTTCGCGAACCGATTACCTCATTACCCACAAAGTGTATCAAAGAAATTTCTTTAAAATAGAAACCAATTTCATAGATAGAATTGATATTAATTCACTTTCTCGACAGAATCGATTCGACAGACTTACGTAACGAGAGATCGTGGATGACGATCGTTTGGGATCGGTTACTTCAAAGTGGAGTATCATCACGCTAGTCTTGGCGTAACTAGGAAGAAGCACAGGGGACACGGCCCACACTAAAATGTCTGTTTTTTTATGTAATGCGCATAATTTGTAGGTTGATTCAGTCTCTGTTCCTATTTCCTAAATGTAACGGCAGTATTGGGATACACTTTTAAAACAAAACGAAAATTCGACTTAGTATGGGGGACACGCATAATTGATTAGCGCAAGCCATACAAAATCAAACTTTTATTTTGTTTTGGAGTGAATTTTAGTACTGCGGTTGCATTTGTGAATAGACACTGAATCACTCTACAAATTATGCGCACTACATAAAAAAATATTCTGTTTAAGGTCCTACCTTTCTAGTTCCCGATCTCTTAGGATACAGGAGAAATCCTAGTGAGGGGCAAGGTTTAAAAAAAAAAAAAAAAAAAATGGGATTATCGTACTCATCATTATGAACAAATTTTAATTCTTTTTTTTTTTTTAAAGACATTGCCCCTCACTAGGATTTCTCCTCTATCGAGGTGTGTGTTTACAAACATATATGTCACATGCACACACAACCAGACCCGAAATAACTATCTGTAGATCATACAAATATTTGTTCCGTGCGGGGATCGAACCCCCGGCACGTAGCGCAGAAAACTAATCGCTTAGCCACTGCGCCAACCGTGTCGTCAAAAAATGAAACAAAAAATATGAAACAAAGAATGAAATGGCGAAAACAATAATGCTCTTTCATACATACTATTATTCATACTCGAGTAATATTGAATTATTTGTATGGACCAGCAGATTTTTTATCGCAAATTCAGGCTTGGTCCTATAGTAAAAGTTGTTCATAATGATGAGTACAATAATCCCTTAAAGGGACTAGAAATATAGGACCCTATACGACGTGTATCAGAAATGCGTGGTCATATTTAAGTGTGTGGATCAGACCATCAAACTGAACAACTTTCTCTATGGGACCAACATCGTAATCGCAAAAAATTATCAGCGGTTCCATACAAATAATTCAATATTACTCAACTAAGGGCCATGTTCACCGACAGCATAACAGATGTTTAAAATGAAATCGGTCGATTAACCATACATTTAAAATTCATGTCTAAACGGCAGATTTTACTTTAACCGTCTGTTATGTAGTTGGTGAACTCGGGCTTAAATTTATACAACAGTAGATTTGTTTTACACAATTTCATGTTTGTTCCCACAGTAAAAGTTGATCAAAATTATGAGTTTAATAACTTTCGGCTATAAGTATTTATAGCTGAAAGTTAAAGTCGGAAAGGGTATCCTTTCCGACTAACTAAGAGAGAGTGAGATCAAAATATAAACATTTAAATAAACATTTAAATCTTACTAAACATTTAAATTCTATCTTTAGCCCTTACTTACATCTGATAGCAATTTAAATAATGTCTGTTTTTCCTATTCCTAGCACGTGGCACTAACAAGATCTTGAGCGTATATCTCAAAACTAGGGTTTTCTTAATGTCTGGAAAGCCCACACTAGGAGAACAATATCTCATGATAATTTAAATTCTATGAGACTGATAGTTATGTAAATGCTAGAACAGGGACAGATTAAAACGTTTTAAATACAATACAATACAATACACTTTATTGCACACCAGTAATAGAAGAAAAGATACAGTAATTAGAAAAAGAAATGTACAAAGGGCGGTCTTATCGCACGTGGCGATTTCTACCAGACAACCTTAGGATAGACAGATTTGCAGGTTAAAAGAGGTTAAATTTGCAGGTTAAATCTAAACTGATATTACTTAGTCCTGGTTTCTGCATACTGCCTCCGACGGCTCCTTATCGTGTCCAACCATTTTTCCAGCGCTCTGTCTTGGGTGCTTTTTCAATTCAATTCCATTCAATTTAATATATTTCATAACAATTTAATATTGTGTTGAAAATACATTATGCATTCAATATAAATTATGCATTAATTGCACACATATCATTTAACTATTACAAACAGGCTTAATAAGAACAATCCAAACAAAAATTCATAATATGTCAAGAATCTATTCGAATTCACAAAATGTCAAAAATCAATTAGAGGTCAATTATACAAATTATTAATATTAATTTTTCCTTCCAATTGGCCTAGTACTATGAGTTTTTCCAGACTATGCATAGAACACCGCATGATATGTCCGAAAAAACGGAGGGCACCCGGCAAACTATGGACAGTCGCTTGGCGATGTTGAGCTCCTGCAGTATGTATTCATTTGTTAGAATAGAATAGAATAGATCTTTATTTTATGTAAACCAGTTACTGGCACTTATAAAATGTTGAGACTTTAGGTACGCGGTTCCTAATAGTAGTTCCTATGGAGAAGGACGGGCAAGAAACTCAATAGAAATTCTTTTAAAATAATAGATTACAATCTTGATTAGTACAATGTTGTGGTAAGAGCTGCGAGGATAATGTAGTTTAATGTGAATAAAAATAAATTAGAATAGGATAATAATAATGGTTTGCCTTTCCTAGCCTGAAGCACAGGTTTAACCTAGTTCAGGCCAATAAGCAACTGTGATTTATGTTAATGTAAGATAACTATTGTTAATTGTATTGATCTTTTTTCGAAATAAACAATTTATTTATTTATTTTTAAATAAGAATGCCATGGAAGTTACAAGCTGACCAGCTCCGACAGACGGCACCCGTTCACGAACATGACTCATGCGTCAGCTTCGCTAGACTCAACCATAATGAAGGGAACTCAACTTTAACAGTTGTCATTGCAGTCCATGGCTTATCATAACCTAACCTAAGTACGGCCTCGCGTCACATTTACTACAAAACAAGGACTTATGTAGTACTTAAGTCTCTTTCCGTAGAAGGCATTGGAAAATGTCTTGGATACAGTCCAAAGAATGTATTTAAAAGATGTTGCAAAAGATTACAAACAATACCTTATAACTTTACCATATAGAAGAATAGGTATAAACTTTCCATACAAAACCGGGAAATTAAATAGGCTTATAATAACTACAGGACAGTAATATTATTACCTAAACTTGAATATAAATATTAGTTTAATTACAACAAATCTATGGAAACTAAACTTAACTTTTTAAACTGCCTAATTACATACAAAAATTATATAAAATGAGCACTTAGGCGTCAAAGTACTCCTCATCGCTGTTAATTCGTAGCGTGCCCGGAAGACTGGCAGCGTTGCCACATTGAATGGCAATATTGGCAATACTTATTTTTCTTCTTATATTATTCGCTTTTTCATTTATAAATCATACAATTTTTTTTTTTTTATAATAAAATAATACATATAAAACAAATACATTTGAAAATATAAAAAGTATTAGCCCATCGGTATCGGGCCAGTGTCCAAGCTATGACGGAACGAAGACTTCCACGGGCAGCGGAGCGGACTCTGTACGGACTGCGTTTAGCTCGCAACGGTAAACATCATAGAAGTGCTTCCACCAACAGTCTAGCGGACAGGACTGAACGAGTAAAAATAGTTAATAACGTACTCGTTCTTCATTTCTATTTTGCAGTGGAAGGCCATTATCAAAACTCTTTAAGCTCTTCTAGCTAGTTGGGGTCCGTTCCGTTCAGCTATTACTTGCTCATTCCTTTCGCAGTGGAAGCCTGGCTTAGAAATGAGACTACGGAGAGGTGGATGTTCATAAACCCGTTTTGTGCGCCGTAGCTATTACGCAAAGAGCCCGTATAAATTCACTAAAATACATAGAAATACTAAACAATAGAAGAAATTCTGATTTCCCAAGTTGCGAAACAAAACTCCAAAGTTTTCGCCAAGAATTTAATAACTACGCAGTAATAAGTATTTTATTTAAAACTTATAATTTCCACTAACTGGTATTTACCTATAGAAATATTAAAACAAGAGAAAAACTTTAAAAAATAAGAAATGGGTGGCAAAAGAAAATTTCAACCGCGAAGACCTTAAATTCCCTCCAAAGTAAAGTAACTAATATAATAAATAAGTCTATGAAAAAGCCGTTCAAGTAAGTCTTAGATTAAGTTTAGGGTTCCTTAGTTAAATGGAGACAGTTTTCTTTTTTTTGAAACATTGCCTAGGTTTTCTCCTGTATTGAGGGTACAGTTTACAAACATACATGTCACATGCACACACACAACCAGACCCGAAACAACTATCTGTAGATCATATAAATATTTGTTCCGTGCGGGGATCGAACCCGCGGCACGTAGTGCAGAAAGCTAATTGCTTAGCCACTGCGCCAACCGAAAACATGAAAACAACTTTGCAGGCTTCATCCGTATCAAGTTATTCCGTTGTAAATATCACTAACTTGTTTATATCTAGCCGTAACGTTATTTCAGTTTAGATATGTTAATGCAGGCTCCATTCGAACCAAGTGCTCGGTTGTAAATAGCTATGAGATGTTTATTTCTAGCAGTTACGTTTGTCAGCGAAGAAGCTTCACAATGGTGCTTTATACTGTTACTGTTAGCTTGCATCATCCCACTGCTGGGCAAAGGCTTCCCCCATGATTTTGAGGCTTTTCGGTCTAGAGCCACAGTGTCCACAGCCAATTCATTATTAGTTTTATCAAGTTCATCCCGCCAACTCTTTCGTGCTTATTATTCAAATAAAAATCCTACCTTGCATGATAGACGTGAGAAAAAATTGCCATATAGTCCAGCTTAACAAACGGATTGGTGGTCAGGTTTTTTTTGTTTTTTTTTTAGCGTGTTAAAATCATCATATGAGTCCTCCCACCCCGGGCAGGGCGGGAGGGACTGTCAGACTTGTACTGACTAAAATCCACGGTGTTCCTTCAATAGCCCTTTACGTTCCGGGGTCACGGTAATGAGATAAGTCCCGCGACCTGGTGGTCAGGTTTAGCTACATTTTTGCCATTTCGTTTCGGAACCCTAAAACAAAATTGCGAAAGAAGCCAAGTAAAGTTGCTAAGTACTGAAAGTATATGAAATTAAAAACAACAGAGCCTACGCGTTCGGCGAAACAAAATATCCTTTCGTAATTATTTTAAAAGAATGTACCACTCGAATGAAACCTTATACCTAAGGTAATGACGAACCTTATGAAGAACCCTAACATTATTTTAAAACGTAGTACTTGACAATGGCAATCTCCCTCATCACTGGCCACTTCATGGTTCCAAATTTCAATTTCAATTTTATTATCTGATAAATGCAATTCAGGCCTAAGGATGTACCTATGTTAAGAAAATAGGTAATATTTATTTATTTATTTATGTACACACAAGGAAACATGGTAATAAAAATGTTACAGACAAATGAGCACAATGGAACTACTTATTTCTAAAGAATTTTTTTCCAGTAGTCCCGCGATTGGAAATAAGGATGATAGACACGTAGACACAGTGACAATAATAACAGTGACAGTGGTAATATTATGTAGTAAGAAGCGTAGGTACTCTGTTGTACTAAAAAAAACATAAACACATATTGGGTGTGTTCAGTTATTACGCCGGACGACGCTCGACGACGCGGGCGATCACACTAAACCGTTCAGTTATTTGAGCGAGCGTCGTCGGACGATCGCTCCGGTCACTCCGTGAAATAGGAGGGTGAAAGTCGCACTCGGTCGCACTGCTGTCAACCGACCAATGACTGTAGTCATAGGATACAGCAGCAGATAATTTGAGATCGTTCGATTGGTCCGGATTGGTCACTCGCGTAACGCAGTTGTGGATCGTTCAATTATTCCCGATGAGCGAGCGACATTCGCCCGAGTGACTTTCGCACCGAAAACTGAATTACTGAACGTAGCCATTATATTCTGTGACCACACCACGAATCCGTTTGCTAAGCGTAATTGAGGCTATCCCAATGACCGTTCGTTGTAGTTTTAAGGAGAGCCTTTGTAAAACAGTAGCCGTTAGACCTAAAACAATGTTTGATTATACCTATTTATTCATTTTCATAAATAACCTTTGGGCAAAACAACCACACAGTGGGTCCCAAATAGCAAGAAACGGCAACGCGGCAGGCCCAGAAGGAGATGGCGTGATGAGCTGGACGTTTATCTAAAGGATTGGCCCCAAATTGCTATACACCGGGAAAAGTGGAAGGAGGGAAGGGAGGCCTTTGCCCTGCAGTGGGATACTACGGGCTATTAATAATAAAAAAAAAAAAAAAACAGTATAAATATTTTAATTTTTTGGAAATCTGCGCCGGATTTCTGCGCCTTCATCTGAGCATTGATGTGAAACCAGTTTCATATGAGGCAACTACAGGATGTACTGTATAGTATGATAAGACACGGTTTTCTTACATTTTGGGCTTGACAGTAACTACGGTAGTGGTCAAGAATAGCTTCCCCTTCAAACTCCTGGCCCTATGGTCCAGTACCATACCACGCGCGATACGCAGTACGCACTATAAGATAATACCCACTAAACACTTAAACTGATAAGTACTCCCTGAACGGAATTCCAATTACGGTGTTCATTTTGACAGCACCTAATGGTACCATTATGGCACTACGCACCAAAAGTGCTCCAAGTAAAAGTACTGATATCCGGCGCTGGAAGGAATTAGAAACTGCTTGACTCACCCACTTTTGAGTATGACTGATATGAGGATACTATCGTCTTCAAATTCGTTTGTCTGTTTGTTCACATACAATATTGTTAGTGGCAGGTTTTTTTTTTAAATTCTTTCTCCTGCGCTAACATTTCTCCTGTACCGAGGGTACTTTACAAACAGCCTCACATGCACACACACACAGACCCGAAATAACTATCTGTAGATCACACAAATATTTGTTCCGTGCGGGGATCGAACCCGCGCCACGGCCCGTAGCGCAGAAAGCTAATCGCTTAGTCACCGCGCCACACTCTAGGGGGCCTCGCGGGAGGCCCCCTAGAGTGCGGCCGAGCGCCATGAACTACGGTATAGATTAAAATTAGCACCCTACTATTATTTTACCAGAACACATAATTTGATTGATTTTACGGATTTTACATACAGCTTGGCAAAGAAGGGATTGGAAAACATAAGGGCGCCACTATCACAATTCTGTCCAATTCTGTCGCTACTGTCCACCTTAAAATGACAGTGACAGCACGAGAGTTAAGGGCAACATAAACTTGAGATGCGTTTCTGTATTCTGTATGTAGGAAATTGAATGAGGAAAACTTCTGCGCAAGGAAACAGGAATAGACTATTAAGGATAGACTCTAGGTAGATAATGAATCAAAAATATTAAACAAGTAAAGTCAGGCTTGGAATCTAGCGACAATCCAATGCGTAAAAGGCTGGCAATTGTCCATCAAACCATTAGGGATCATCAACCATCCTGGACAGGTATGGTCGAACCATTTGATTGCGTGTTCGATAACCCTTATTATAACTTCATAAGGTTCATTTTTAATGGTATCTAGTGCAGAATAGGACTTAAATCCTAAAATAGCTGAACAAAGTTATTGTTGATTTGAAATTTATCGTTATCACAATTGCATAAGGTTCATTTTTGTCAGTTTAAAGTTTCAATTCCAGGACTAGAAATTGGTGATATAGTTGAACCAACTTTTATGTGTTGACGTGCTGATACTTATTGCGATGATATAAGATCTATATTAGATAGTTTTAACCGTGTTATTAATGTGGTCGGTTAACAGTTCCCTATCGAGAATTAAGGTGTTGGAATGCAAGAAGCACTTTCCCTTATCCTTATTATGGGATGGCTGTATTTGGTATCCATAGATGGATTATTTAGTTCGTCCATAATCATTTAAAGGGCTTGTAACTTTCAAATAATGTTCTTCCTAATGACAGGTAAGTGCCTACATAACACCATGATAATACCTATATACACCCACCACACCCCACATTTTTGTATTTGTATTTTTTTTACGCTCTTGCTATTTTATATGCGTTAGGTACAGGATTTACCAGCAGACCGAGTAGGCTTCAGCCTAGGGCGGCAGATGGATTGTACGGGCGTAAAAGTTTGAGGACCGATTTTTTTTAATTACCTACGTTACTTTACTACAACTCACCACGAACATCGAAAATATTTCTTTAAGACTGTTTTTTGATGTCTCGTCTGTGATAAACAGGGTGTAGGTACTTGTGACATGTGTAGTCCGCCAACCCGCACTAGGGCAGCGTGGTGGACTAGGGCCTAACCGTTCTCATTCTGAACTGGCCCGTGCCCAGTAGTGGGACAGTAATGGGCTGGATTTATTTATTTATTAGATATATAGGTAGGTACCTTAGATAACGAAAGCGAGTTCTTCAGTGAAATCCTAAGTCAATGATCTGAGGTACCTACTTGAGAGTATAGACTATGATAGACTACTACCTTTGGATACTCAAAGACTACTACCTACTGACCGTAGACAGAGAAGGCTATCTCTGTCTACGCTACTGACAGAGTTTAGTATGAAACCTTATGAAACTCATTTTAACCAACCATAAAATTTATTTTATACACAATAGGTGAACGCACATTTGTCCGCGCCGCGCCGAAAGAATCGACAACGATGTTTTTAAGGCCTCCTTCACCTATCCGCGCCGAAAGAATCGACCGCGCCGCGCCTATATAAAGATTATGAGATAAGAGCGTTTCGGGCAGTGCTGCTAGGACTTAATTTCATGTTACCCCATGCTTGGTCTCAATTATTTAGATACCCTAGATTTTAAGTTATTTGGAAAAATTCCCCTAATTTTTATAGGTTACAAATTATTGACTTTTAAACTTTCGTATTGCGTTAGAATTATACTGTAAAACTGCACATTGTCCACTCCGAATCTGATGACGTCGCGCGTCGTCCGAATTCGTCTGGGATTTGATTGGAGATATTTGGGAGATTTTCCGGTGAATCGCCCGATTCAACGCAGATAGTGTGCGAGGTTTCATAGGATTTAATGTTATAGATTTATAAAATTAGTTTTGATTGGCGCGGACGAATGTGCGTTCACCTTTATTCGTATTATATATTCTTCTAGAAAATTATTTTCAGTGATAAAATATTATTGGGTGTAGACCGGGAATCCATGGTAGTTAGAATGATAATTCTATAATAATACGAGTAGGTTATATTTGGTATAGGTTTCAAAAGCTCTATCTACATCTAGATGCAAAGTTGTTGATTAGGCTGAATAGGGCGTAAGCGAGGCGGCGGCCGCGGCGCGGCGCGGCGCGGCGGGGGCCAGTGACTCGCGCAATCGCGCATCCTCGCGACCGGCCCAACCTCGGCGTCGTGGTTTAGCGAGTTATGCGTAGAACGGATCGCGCAGAACTCAGTAAAGTCAGATCACGTCAAAATCAAAATCAATACTTTTTATTTATTTTGCCGGTGGCGGCCGGCGCCCTGAATTTCAGTTTGCAAGCAGGAGCCCAGTACAGCGGTCGCGATTTCTGTAAGCTTGGCTGGCTCCTCAATTCCAAGTACCTAGCCGAAATGTCTTCGGCCATGTATTTTCGTCGTGTCGCGCATATAGTGAAAACGTGATCCACAATGGACAGTGATGTGCGGTTACCGAAAGATACCGCCGAACAATGGGAAGTTCTTATGTGTATCATCGCTTTTGAGGAGAAAAAGATAGACCGCAGAAACGATGGCGCGCTCGAGACTCTCACCTACTTCTGGAATCATAAAGGAATCAGGTGAGGCCTAGGTTATTCTTCTAAATGTGGGTTCTTTGAATTCATTTGGGCACCAAGGAGGTATAGGAATCAACACTAGCTTCGCGCAGGACTGCTAGGAGTCTAGGATCGATGTTAGGTTCCCCGGAGACTATTATTTGTAGTGAAGTAAAATGGAAACTGCATAAGTGCCAATGCTATTGATTGTATTTGAAGTTAGCAGAGCGCATCTGCGAATAAGTTCTTAATTAGATTGTTTTAAAGATCAACATTACAGATTATAGATCCCACAATAATAAATACACATATTGACTAAGTTGAAAATACTTTAGGAATAAATAGTTTGCTGTGCGTTGTAAATATTGTAGGATTCGTTTGTGAATAGAGATGAAGATAACTCAATATATTTGATATTAAATTTGTAGTGGTTCTTAGTCATATTATGCTTAGCGTACTCAGAAAAGGACTCTTGTCAGTTACTCTATTCTCTGAAGAGCTGTTCTCCAGTTTACTATCACTGTGTGCAGTCATAATTTCATAGTCCAGGAGTCAATCCACTGAAATAAAATGATATGGTGCGCCTAGGTGTGGATGGAAAAATTAACTATAAAGATTATTTTGGCAATATTATTATTTAAATTTCAAAACATTGTTTCAGAGAGACTTTAACGGGATTCATCTTTTTATTTTATTAATTTCGAATATTATTCTATTTAATAAGTGATAACTTTTAGTTATTAATATGTAAATAAATGTAATTCACAAACAGACATTGATTCATAACATGAAGAGTTTTTATTCTAGAAAAATGTGATTATGCATTGAGATTCAATTGAGTAATAGCACAAGTATTAATTGGCTTAAAAATGTATACTTTTTGCATTCCATAAAATGTTTTAAATTATAATAGCTATTCCATTAGTTCAAAAATTACTGTTCTGTTCAAATCTAATTTGAAAATTATGGAGTTACGAATTTGATGTTTTCATAAAATATATTTCGTTTTTGCAGCTTCTCTGCATTACAGAGCATATCTATAGACATCAATGTTCATAGTTCACAACAAATGTTTCAAAATTCAGAATGATACCTACCGATAAAGTAGTTGAGAGGTTGCTGGGATAAAATTGAATCGTTACAGGTCCTCGATACAGGAGAAATCCTAGTGAGGGCCAATGATTTAAAATAAAAAATAAAAATAATAACGTAAATATTTACTTTCATGACCAAACAAACTTAGAGAATGAACAATATTAATGTTTTGTAATGTTGATCCTGCTGAGCATGCGGTCCTGGGTTCGAATCCCGGATCAGAAAACATAATTCTCTTAAGGAAATTCTATTTGTTTCTGGTTCTTAAGGAAACTCACAGTAGAATTAATAAATTATGACAGTTAACATGATGATAATTGCCAATATCAGGATTATTTAAATAATGATGATTATAATTATTATTCTCTTCAACTTTTTATGCCACACTTAAAATCTAAGCTGGAATTATCTGACTTTGTTCAACTAGTTCAAATTCAATGTCAATTAGTGTAGGAAAATGATAAAAATTAATTGATAATTGATAAATAATGAATAAATCAAATATTTACTATAAATTATTAAGCTCAACATTCTCAACAAATTATATTATCAATGGTTAAAAGGCTAATATTTCTTTCTAAAGCAAAATAAAATTTTGTATTCTTTTTAAACATTCATTAAATTGTTTTTTTGTAAAAAAAATACAGTACTATCAATAATGTTGCTTAGTACACATAGCTTTTTAACCATCATTATGATTATACACATTAGCATAATACTCCTAATTACTACAGGCAGTTTTCTTCAGCTGGATTAATACAGGGAAATCATAAACCAAAGGAGTTACAGGAAAACTGTTTTAGGGTACATGTGCTTAATTTATATAACAATAAATTTAGCATAGTAAAAATTTTTGTTCAAGCGTGAACTGCCCATTTGAATGACTGAACTTAGCCGATTTTTTTTTTACAGTTTTCTACTCATTTTCATGTAAGGGTTCATTGTAGGTATAGGATGCAATAAATCTGACCAGCAGGAGATTTTTTTTATTTTTTCTATTGAATAGGCTTGCGTTTGACCACCATCTCACCTGATATTTAAACTGACATTCGATTCAACAGGCACATCTTCACTGAATGGCTGCAACAGATGAAATTGACGTATGACAAACAAACAGCAGAGGATGAATCGTCGCAAAAGAACGACGCCATCTCGCTGCTGTGGCGGCAGCGGGGCAACGACAAATTTAAAGTGGAGGCGTACGAAGACAGCCTCAGACTGTACACCAAGAGTGTTGTCTACGCAAATAAGGACAGCCAACTGTATTCCTTAGCGCTCGCAAACAGATCCGCTGCATCATGGAGACTCAAAAAATTTAAAGTGAGTAGTCTTTTTTTAATTATTCAAACAACTGTCGCTTCTAAACAAGAGAAATTGCTACTCATCCTTGTCGTTTTGACTCTGTTGTTTGTTGTAATATATATTTTATTATTTATTCATTTATTATCCATAAGTTGCTGATATGTCTATATGACAAATCATTCATCAATATCATTTTGTTAATACCGTTTCCCCTTTTTTGTCTATTGCTTACCTTTGTCCGTGTGTCAGTGCAGGGGTGCCAACTACAAATCAGCTTTCGCTCTCTATGCCCAGCAAATACGGAGCTGGCTACCCTTTCGGCATGTTTGCATACCTATCAATTCAAATTTAATTTTAAAGAGTAGAATTAAATTTGAATTGATTTTGGCAAGTGGGAGAAAATTGCATCGGCTCTTTCAAAGCATGGCTCTTTCATACACACTCTCCCTTATATCTTTTAAGATTTTTTTTTTGTGTCTCATGTAGTTTTTTTTATCTTTTCTTTTGTTTCGTCACTGTGTCTGTCATGAATAAATGTTTGTTACTTTCTTTCATGTTATTTGATTTTTACAGGACTGTATTAAAGATATACAGCGTGCTCTCAACCACAACTATCCTGAAAAGTCTCGGCACAAATTATACATGCGGCGAGCAGATTGTTATTTTGAACTGGGACAAAGACAGAATGGCATTGACTCCATGCAAACAGCGGTTAGGCAAAACCAAAAAGTACGACTTACTGGACAATGCAAAGGTTGCTATAACTTTGTAGGCTTAATAGATAAAGAATATTTGTCCAATCTTACTATGGGAATTGGGCCAAGTGCCGCCCAGTAATGACACTATCTGGATTTGGTTGGTAACGTCGATTTATGTCTGCAAAACGAACCACATTTAAATCACCCCGAGGATATTCCTACATACGGCACTTAGTACTTAAAATAGCTTCACGCATAAATTCCCCAAAGGGTTAGGCGGAGGAGGAGAGAGTTGTGTAATTACATAAATTAACTTTTTGTATTTCTGTATTGGATGTAAAAATCTGGTAATAAACGATTTAATTTCATTTCATAACAAAGGCAATAATAGTTACGACCTACGTAACTTTCATAGTGGAATGTATTTTTTTTTCTCATTTTTTAAAAAAATATCTCTTGATGACGATCTGCGACGACGCGGTTTTTGTGGTTTCTGGGCATCATTTAGACCTAATGTTGGCAATGTCCTTTATTAATTTTTTTATTTAATTAAATAAAATACTCAATAAGTTTATTTAAAATATTAGTTCTACTCAGATCCACATGATAATGATATTTTTGTTTTCAGTTGAGTTTGACAAATCATTTGATGCACTTCGAGTAAAACTAGTTGCCCTCAATAACTCTGAGATCTCGTCGGATGTACTCCATCTACCAAAACTGTTCATGGGAGATAATCCGGACTTCAAAAATGCTTCTGCTGCCATCGAATTAAGGTAAGTGCTAAATCAAGAACGGGTGCCGTCTGTCGGGACTGGTCAGCATGTAACTGCCATGGCAATCTTATTCAGAGGCAAATCATTATTATCCTATTCTTATTTTTTATTAATTTATTAAATTACCACATGGTACTAATCAAGATTGTAATCTATTATTTTAAAAGCGTTTCCATGGAGTTTCTTGCCGGTTCTTCTCCATATGACCTACTATTTGGAACCGCGCATCTAGAGTCCTGACATTCCATAAGTGCCTGTATCTGGTTTACATGAAATAAAGATCAATTCTATAAATTGGATTTTAATATTTCGTTGCTAATTTAATGGTAATGTGTGTGTATGTATGTAGTATGTATGTAGAGCTTGAGAAAGTGTTGACCTTAAGGTTTGTTCGCAGACGGAACGACACGGCTGGCCGTTATGTCATTACGAAAGAGGCGACGAAGCGGGGCGACGTACTCTTTTCTGAAGAGCCTTTTGCCTCCGTCAGACTTATTGAGAAGGACTTACCTCATCCAAACTACTGCGACTACTGTTGCGGCAGCGAACCTGCTATCATTGCGTGAGGCTTGCAGTCAGTGAGGCCTTTAGGCTTCCCTCCTACGCTGATATCGGTCGCGTACGTCGGCCACGCGTACGATTATACACTGAGTAATATATACTGCCGTCATAAGAAAGGCCGTAAGTACGTAAACTTTGATTCCGATATAATTGAAATTTTATCTAAAATGAAGGCCTGCGAATTACTGAATGGTATTGGTGATTCTTGTTTCATAATTTCTTGCTTTATTTTGAACCATAATTTATTTAAATTCATATATTATTATTTTTTAATTAATTTGTCAGTTACGGCCTTCTTTCTTATGATGGCAGTATAGCAGCACACTGCGACGCTGACGTCAGCAGCGCGTGCGCACGCGTCAGTCTCGCTCGTCAGCGCCGCATTCGTCGGCCGACTGACGAGCATGGAATTGTGCGAGCACCTTCAGTGTGTTACTGACGATCAGCTGAACGCCACGCGTGCGCGACAATCTGTACCCGGGTTGTTGCTCATGCATATTTTTTTCACATCAGCGGATGCTGATGCTGATGTTTCATCATTGACATCAGCAGATGCTGATGCAGATTTTTATTATTTTCTTAAAAAAGCAGGAGAAAAGTAGTGAACATTATGAATTTATATCTAAAAGTTGCACAGTTTTCCTTGGTTTTGAAATAAAATAAATTAATTTTGTGACTTTTAATAAAAATAGAATCAAACTAAGTAGTTTAGTAATAATTCGTCGTAGTTGGTCAAAACTCACAAGCGAAAACAACACGTGCTGTAAGCCCCGCCCCCTCTGCTGTCATATCACAACTTGAACACATCAGCATTAATAATCAGCATCGATCAATGCGTTTGCTGATGCTGATGTTGAAAATGATGCTGATGTTGAAAATGATGCTGAAGTTCCGCGGATTCTGATGCTGATGCTGATGTTCGCAACAACCCTGGTCTGTACCGTAGAGCGGTCGGTATTGCAGTACGGTATTTTATGATTTATTTCTCGCTGACGTACGCGACCGACTGTACGCAACCGACCGTACGCGACCGACATCAGCGTAGGAGGAATTCAGGCCTTAAAGTGTAGTGTTAGAGCGTTATCTAGTGGACCGTTTATTCACATAGGTGCAGCGATTGTACCAGCACCTTCTTCTGTGACGAGGCGTGCCACTATCTTGGTCGAGTCCTGTACCACCGCTGGGAATGTGCCGCCGTAAGAGCCAACATTTTCTCTGTTATTGGACTCGCACACCTGGCATTTAGGTAAGGCTTTTATTAAAGACATAACGTTGTTGATATCCTGAGTTTATCAAGTCGGGGAAAAAAGTGTAAATTGTTTTTGGTTGAAATTGTGACTTAAAATGGACATAGACTCGTGTTCAGTAAAAAGGACTTTAGAAGTGTTAGGAAAATTAAACAATATATTCAAATAATTGTTTTTATTCAGCTGCAATTAGGGTTACCATCCACCCGGATTTGTCCGGAAATGTTCTGATATTCGGCCTCTAGTCCGGTCCGTGTCCGGATTTTTAACTTTGATGGAAAAAAAATGATTGTATGTTTAATATTCACAAAATAAATAAAACATAAGTATTAATATCAGTCTTCAATCTTTAATAAACTATGTACAACTAGTTAGGTAGTCTCACCTCAACTTAGTACCTACAATTAAATAAACATAAATCTTATTATTCTTAGGCTGACATTCACAGATGACAGAAACGAGTCTAAGCGTGAACTTACGCTTCCATCTGTCAAACTTACGAACAAATTTTGACAGATGGAAGCGTAAGTTCACGTTTAGACTCGTTTCTGTCGTCTCTGAATGTCAGCCCTAGGTCCCTCCCGCACTCTGTTGCATCGCCCCTCGCAACCGCTGTGTTTTTAAAATGTGCATTTTGTGACTAAAATGACCAAACAGTTTTTTTATGTCCAATTTTTTCTCAAGACATTTCAAAATGACAACCCTAGTTCCAATACTAAATTGAGATTTAATTCTAGGGTGATGCTCAAGTATGCTCATAAGGGCTTCCCGAAACTCCCCGAAAGTGCTGGAACACCAACCACGGCAGCACAATTGATTGAATGCTATTCCCAAGTTGATAAACTCGATATTTACAAAAAGGACTCCGATGCATTTTATTGTATGTTCAGTTTGACGTCAAATCTGGATACATCGGCAAATACTGACAATATCCAGTATGCGCTGGTAAGATACTCCATTCTAACTATTACTAAAATAATAAATGAGAAGGTATTTGGTGATTGACTGTTGCAAATCTTTTAATGTAACCATTTTTATTATTAAATTTATCTTAGTAATTTCTTGAATATTCTTATACCTTATTTACTCGTACATATTTTATTATTATTAACGAACATAATTTTTTCTCGTAATATTCTTATATTTTTTTTACTTAATTACGTTTGTCCGTGTCACTCCAGGGGTGCCAACTGAAAATCAGCGCTGGGTGTCCCACGCCTAACACATTCTGAGTTGATAACCTTTTCTGTATGGGCAATAATGGGCATGGTTGACACGTACTTATTTTATTTTTATTTTTATGTAATTTTATAGTGAATGTGTTATTTCGTATATAATAAAACAATTTCCATTTCTTTGTTTCTTTTTCTTTATATTTTATTTTATCATACTATTTCTATTATTATTTTTTCAGACATCCACTATGCTCACCATTTACCTCGAGCAGTTTACTGATTTCTTCGAATATTTCCCGGGTAGAGTGGGGTATCCCTTGCCCATAGGTGAAATGAAGTTGTTATGTGCGGCCTTAATTTTCCGAACACTGGGCCAACTCATTATCAACGCCCACACCGTGTTAGACCTTAATACGAACCAATCTCCGGAGATGCAACGTAAGTTTTTGTTTCTCTATAATAATAAGCCATTCTCTTTTCGCTTTTTATTGAATACGAACGTTTACTGTTTACATTTGCAAATCCTTGGTGTACGTAACACTGGAATACAATTGCAATACTGTCAAATAATTAGGGATTGCAAATATTCGATGTTTTTCGGTATTCGAATATTCGAATAATTTTTCAGCCCTATTCGAACTATTCGAATAATATTCGAATATTTCAGAAAAAATTAATATTTATATAATTTGTCACATTTTTATAGCCTTACAAACTGGTATCATATTTTTATGTAAGTTCGCCTAACATCCCCAATCATTACCAATATTTAAACATCAATCTTGTAATCAAATGAAATAATTTTAACAAATTCTTAATACAAATGTCGTCCAGTGAAGTTTTCTCTTCACGTATTAATATATAAATAGTTAGAAGTAATATGAACTTCGACCATAACCAGAAAATCAAAATTTCACAAATAAAATTAAATAAATTTTCTTTTTTCAAATTGTCCTCCATAACTCATAGTGGACGTAATCAAAACAATGCCACCAGTATCATTCAATTACCTTCCATTGAAAGTTGTTGAAACCAAATAATACAACTAATTAATCATAATGTTCATGATATAAAAAATTCTAAATTCTTAAAAAATGACAGGAAACCTACTTGGTAGGAAAAAAAAATAGAATCTCACTAGAAAAGTCAAACAATATGTTATTAAACTTTATATCAATTTCTTAAGGATAACTAGAAACGCGATCAAAATTACAACAAGAATGCACTTATAACTAGCATCTAAGGAGATATTTAAATTGCAAGTGCACGCAATCACTTAAATTGAAAGTTATGAGATCCAAGTTATCTAACACGGTGAACCTGCTAAAGCATATACGGGAACACTTCCACGTTCTAATCTACTTGAGGGGTACGAGAAAGTCAGCGAGTTCGTGTATCTTGGGTCACCGATTGAGGGCAGCTGCCGTAGATCCGGTATGGCTAAGAGTGCAATGGCAAAACTCGACAAAATTTGGAAGAAACGTGGTATTCACCGTATGACCAAAGTGCGATTGATGCGTCCTCTGGTCTTCCCAATATATTTATATGGCACGGAAACGTGGTGCATAGAAAGTCGTGATAGCAGTAAGATCGATGCTTTTGGGATGTGGTGTTGGCGCAGATTGCTTCATATACCCTGGACTGCTATGAGAACTAATGAATCCATTCTGTAGGAGCTCAACATCGCCAAGCGACTTTCCACAGTTTGCCGGGAGCATGCCCTCGGTTTTTTCGGACATATCATGCGGTCTTCTAAGCATTTTCTGGAAAAACCTTATAATAGTGGGCCAGCTGGAAGGGAAACCCACTCAAGGCAGAGCGCCAGTAAGATGGTCGGATGCAATAAGAAGGGCTGGTGGAGGCAGCATGCAGAAAGCGGTCCACGTAACGAAAGACCGCATGGTTTGGAGGCGCGTTGTATGTGGTCGCGATTCTCATCAGTGAGGGAACGATGAAGAAGAGGAGAACCTGTGTCATATAGAGCCATCCGCATTTTTATTGATGTTTCTAGATCATGATGTTCGCAAGTGACCGTTGATTGGTCGAATGGCCGTCAATCTGAGCAGTGCCGATCTATTCGAAGATTTGACGACCACGCGTTAGACGTCACGTTAATAATCAACAAATAATGCTGTAACCTTAATTGTTGTGGTAATATTCGAATGTTCGAATATTTTTTAATTTACTATTCCAATATGAATTTCAAATTGATATTCGAATAATTCGAATATTCGAATATGGAATTGCAATCCCTACAAATAATACATACATTAACCCCTTACATGCCAGATTCTAGACGCCAAAAGTGATTAGTGCCAGCGGCGGCAGACTGCAAAAATTACGACCGGAAGTAACTTTTGGCTTGCGCAAAAATGCCGAAAAATTTTTTTTTTTTTTTTATTATAAATGAAAGCTCCGTATTTATGGGATTTTTAAAGCCATACACGAGGCGAATCGGTCCAGTAGTTTTTATACTATAAAGAATGTAAGCCGACGCGCCGGCCGCGGCAGCCGGCGGTGAGCGGCACTCGCACCAAATTCGGCAAAACCGCCGGCTGCCGACTGGCACGCCGCTGGTATAATACGAGTATTAAAAATATCTTGAATTTGAATGCAAATGAAATTAGAATTTTGTAAATTATAATAATAAGATGTATTTTGACTGGTTGAACGAGAGCACAGAACATAGAATAGAGGTTAGAAAGGCGATCATTCGATGATTGTACGGGAACCGATGTCGCCATACGCGACCCCACCTTTTACTACTACCACACATGCAGTTATACGCACAAGATTAGACAAACACATGCAACGTCATACACAGTATTATAATTGGTCGGACTCCTATAAGCGCCGCCCTCTCGATGGCTGGTGGGACACAGGGCCGCCCGAAACAGACTAGCTTATTGGTCAATTTCTCCCCCTCCCGCATGCCGCAGACCACCGGGTGACCATAATTGGTCGATATTATTCTCTTCCCGCCTCCCGATGACCGTGGGAAGGCCTTACGAGGCAACAGACTAAGCTAATTGGTCGATCCTAGAGGTCACTCTCACAGACACAGATTGCATTGCCTATGTACTGTGCAAAAGCAATTTATTTTACATTTACGATAGTGATTTCAACGATGAAAAACATTATCGATAAGTATTTGATATTTTATCATTTAAACAAAATTCAAAATGCAAAAGAAAGATTAAAATTAAACTCGTTTTGGTATTATTTAATCCTACTAATAAATAATTTTATGGAATCACATTAATAAAATGTTATAGGTGCTGTAATAAATAGGAAGGGAGTATATATAAAATAACTTTTTTTGCCAAACTACATAATATTTATTTATTGACCTTGAAACAAAATATATTTGTTAAGGAGTTATCGTTTCGTGTCCTTTGGCACAGCATTTTTCAGTAAATAGTGAATTCTAATATTAATATACTTTTCAATAACTGATTTGATCAAATCAGTGATATGATTCGATCCAGGGAATTCATTTATTTGATGGAATGATATGTCATCAAATAAAGTAGTTCCGACGAAATTTCTCATAATCTTCGTCACCAAGACATCTTTCTTAATTATTTTTACACATTGAACTAAAAAGGAATAGATATTAATTATAAAGCAGGTACAAAAATATTTTAATGAATAGTTTAGGTGGCAACATTATTTTATTCTGATAATATAGCAATGAGAATACTATTTCTTGGTGTGTACCATCCGTAGATTATTTTTACCTGTAACATTTTTCTGGCATTTTCTTTTATAGGTGTTGTAGAAGATGTCGACGGCATATGGAGAGTGCGTTGCTAAAAAAAAATTAAAATAAACAATGCGCTCTGCTTATGCTCTATTGAGTATAAAATAATTGTATATCACTAGGTACATATTTTACCTGTATATTAACTTGCGTAATTGTATCTTCCGTGTTAAGTGTGTCACTTAGTTTACGTTTTCGTGACTTATATCGTATGGTATCAAATCATCCAATTGTTGACGGAGAAGAACTTGACGCCTCATTTGTCTAAAAACATACAAACATTTTGATAAAATAATGAGCCAGTTTTTTTTTTGAGAATATTTGTATATTATAAATAGTTACATACAAAAGAATATAAGAACACTACGTTTTCACATGGTATTGCACCGTCTTTTAAATATTTCCTTCCAGATTTTTTTATAGTATAATCATTTTCATTAAAATGCCTTGAGCAAATGGTACTTGATTTGGTAGGAATCCAATTTTCTCTACCAGTTGCATCAATCCATTTAATGCGTATATTAGGCGCCTTAGGGAAACTAGAACATATTAAGAAATAACAAAATTAAATACCTACGAGTATAAAAATAATATTATTTCTTTAAAGTATCTTATATGTCAACAATGAGAAATATAAGATGTGGGGTACCCCAAGGCAGTGTACTTGGACCGTTGCTATTCTTGATTTACATCAATGATTTACCAAAATGTACTGAACATCAAACTGTTTTATTTGCTGATGACAGTACACTAATTATTCCATGTAAAAATATACTTACATATGAAGATGACATTAATAATTCCATACAATGTATAATTAATTGGTTAATAGTGAATAATTTAAAAATAAACTTGGAAAAAACAAAAATTATGACATTTTATCAACGGACAAACAAATTGAATCTCAATATAATGTATGCAAACGAAAGAATAGCTGAAATAAGTGGTGCTAGATTCCTAGGATTACACTTAGACAGTCATCTTACATGGAAAACCCATATAGACACTATTTGTAAAAAATTAAATCAATTTTCATACGCTCTCTATAACTTGTCAAAAATAGTAAACGAATCCGTTGTAATGGTATCTTACAATGCTTATGTAACATCAACATTACGTTTTGGTATAATTTTTTGGGGAAACTCTACTGATAAACAAATTGCTTTTAAAGCCCAGAAGAAATGTTTACGTGCTGTGTTTAGATTAAAGCCAACAGAGAGTTGTGTCGCATTTTTCAAAAAATTTAAAGTTCTTACAATGCCCTGTTTGTACATTTATGAGACTGCAATATTTGTGAAAACAAACATAAATCTTTTTGAAGCACTTAAATCTAAACGACGCAATAATGAAATTTGTGCCATTCCACATAATACAACACTTTACACTAAAAGCTTTCTAGGCATGGCACCAAGAATCTTTAACAATATTCCTAAAACAATAAGAGAAAAAAATGATTTAAATGATTTTAAAAATTCATTTCAAAAATTTCTGCTTCAAAAATCATATTACTCTGTAAATGATTACCTATCTGATAAGAATAATCTGATGTGCAATAATTAATTGGTTTTGGTCTGTCTGAGTTGTGTGATCTTTTATAGTTTTATTTAATATAGTACCTAATTACTATTAATTTAAATTTGTACGCCACTAAAGGCTAGACATAGCGATTCCTATATTTTATATTTTTAACATCCATTTATACCTATGTTCTACAAATAAAGATTTTGACTTTGACTTTGACTTTAAACTGTCTTACAATTAAAAAACTTATTCAGTTACATTTCATTATTATTACTACAAAACATTTCCAAGAAATAATTTATCGATAAAGTACAATTTACGTCATTAGGTGAACACATCACTAGAATAAGTGGACACTTCGCGATCGCGACTTGTAGTGTGCAGCACTATACATTTCGCGCTCATATCGTCAGATCAAAATTTGCGAGCGTACATTGCCAGCAATGAATATTTTTTAGAATTTAGTTTTATAAATTATCATTACGATCATGTTTTAACAGTTTTTGTCTAAAATATAATTATTAAAAAGGATTTTAAGACTTACCTATGAAAAGAAATTCCTTCTTTGGCTACACTTGTCACTTGACTTCTTGCTCGGCAAGTAATTATTGCGCAAGATGGCATTTTCAAGTATTTTAAGCCGCTTTCTACAATACTCACTTCGTGGCCGTCCGTGAGCGACTAAACAGCGCGATCGTACGTTTTTTCGACACCTGAGCATTTGCTCAGGCTTGTGGCGCGCCTGCCCCGCCTACATAGCCTTTCTAACCTCTATTCTATGTTCTGTGAACGAGAGAAACATTCAAATAGGGTATTGTACTCATCATTATGAACAACTTTTACTATGGGAAAAAAGCTGAATTCGCGAAAAAAATTTCTGCTGTTCCGTACATTTAATATTGAATTATGAAACAGCCGATTTTTTTTTCGCGATTTCTTCATTGTTTTCTTAGTAAAAGTTGTTCATAATGATGAGTGCAATAGTTCCTTCAATGTTTCTCTCATTCAACCAGTCATCATGCGGCCTCAAGTCGAAGTTGAATAGGCTGATTAACTGTCACAAGTAAAATTAAGCTGTTTACTAATGACGATACGGTTTGAATTAGGATGTTGTAGATTTTTATATTTCTTTAAATGTACCTATACTCCGTTCGAAATAACATTAGAAATTTAAATAACTCTATTTACACTTTATTCAACCGATTTTGACTTCTATTACGTTGGTGACATGACAAATTACAGCTGCAGTAAACATTTGTTACCATAAATACGTTTTTGCTTTTAATGCCATCCTTATGCGTACGGAATAGAAGTCAAAATCGGTTGAATACACTGTAAAAGGGTTTGTTAAACGTGTCTAATGTTATTTCAAACGGAGTATACGCTTATATAGATTGTCCCAGAAAACCTGTACCAGCGAAGGTCTGTGGTTTTTCGAAGAAACATTTTTTCATTAGTTTAATTTAGGTATCCTTTTATATTAATTCCACACTAAAGTCTACATTTTTTTTTCCAACTCCTCTCGCAGGTCTGCTGGAAGAGATTTCTTGAGAAATAAGCAGTACCTTTGTGTCCTCTTTCCTATTTAATTGTAATTATTATTTTTCTGTGTGTACATAAATTGTTAAATAAATAAAATAAATAGGTTGACTCGGGACACATTTTTCGTGAAATTTGGTCTAGGCCGGCGTCAAGTGTAGTAGAAGGACAATGGCAGTGATAAACCTTTTTGAAACATAATGATTGATTTCAGCCCCTAATAAGATGGACCCGTGGTGTAGAGTGGGATCGGCTATCTACCCATCAATTTCAATGATGAATCACTCTTGCGAGCCGAATATCATCAACCTGTATGTACCTCATATATTTTTAATTAACTTAAAAAAAAGAGGAGCTTCATTCTACAGTATGTTCTTTTTTGTATGTTTGTTCACCGAGATCTTCGCCAATAGTGAATTTATTTTAACGATTGTAAGAGTATTCTCCGGAGGTAGTTCCATTAAAATTTGGTGAAGATCTGATGAAGATCTTCAGAGATAGACAATGGAACTCTTAAATGGATAACAGCAAATCACTCGCAATAGCTGTAATCGCAAGTTTATGTATTGTTTATGAAACTCTAAATTGAAAAATTGTAATTAAAAGAAAGTAAAAGCCGTCTTAAAAATCTAAAAATTATAAAATATTTTTAGTTAAACTTAGCAGCTTTTTTGTTTTGGCCTTTAATTTTTCAATGCACGTTAGCTTGGTAATGGCACCGACGTAAGAAGCAGTTATGTTTAGAAAAGAAATATTTTATACTTTTTAGTTTCTAAAAGTCGGTTTTTTTTTTTTTTTGCTTTTAAGAATTTATCGCGCAACTTTTGATGACATAAGACTTACCATGACTGCTGCAGCAATCGCGACCCACGGAATCCTTAGATTATCTTGAGAAAATCGCTACATAGTATAAAATAAAGTCGCTTTCCGCGTCTATCTGTTTGTATATCCGCTAACTCCTCCTAAACCACGCAACGGATTTTGATGCGGTTTTCTCCATCAGTTAGATAATTTTTCACGGAAGGTTTATATGTATAATACTTTCATAGTAGAGAAAGTATACCCATGCGAAGCCGGGGCGGTTCTCTAGTAAGCAATAATTACAGTATAATTTCAGGTTTTACAAAAACCAACTGTTCGTAAAAGGCCTACGCGAACTTCCGAAGGGCGCCGAAGTGTTGAATTGTTACGGGCCGCACTACGCCCGTGAGAAGACCGACGCACGACGCGACAAACTACGCAGCCAGTACGGTTTCAACTGCACGTGTGCTGCCTGTACAGATGAAACCAGAAAAGATTTTACTGTAATAAAGTGCTTAATCACTGTTATTTATATACATTTATTTTTATTGGCTAGGAAATACAGAATATTTTTTTGTAGTGTGCAAGATTTGTAGTGATTCAGTCTCTGTTCCTAAATGCAACCGCCGTATTGAGATACACTTAAAAATAAAACGAAAATTCGACTTGGTATGGGGGGACGCACAATTTACTAGCGGTAGTCACACAAAATCAAATTTTAATTTAGTTTTGGAGTGAATTGTTGTACTGCAGTTTGCATTTGAGAACAGATACTGAATCACTGCACATATAAAACTATCCTGTATGATACCTTCATTGCCGCTCACATAGTAACATCATCATAATAACACGTTCCTAGTCACAAAAAAAAAATTACTCAGTATCAAAACATTTATCTTTTTTTTTTTAATAACATTGCCCCTCTAGGATTTCTCCTGTATCGAGGGTACAGTTTACAAACATACATGTCACATGCACACACAACCAGACCCGAAACAACTATCTGTAGATCATACAAATATTTGTTCCGTGCCGGGATCGAACCCGTGTCGTGTCGTTCTTTAATGTTAAATCTCGCGTTTTCCCACCAGTTGCTGTTTTCGGCGTACTCGTGTCCGTCGTGCAAAGGGCCTGTCACGTGGGAGGGGACACGCATGTCTTGCCACCAATGCCCCAACGAGTTCCCGCTGCAACGCGCGCAGAACGCCGCAGAAACCGCCGACGCAATGCATGCACTCGGTAAAACCACATCCTTTCTAATAACACACATTAAAACACGCCTGGCGATTTTTACACGTTCGCTGGTTTATCTGTTTTTACTGGTAAGGAAATCAGGATGAATAAACGATAGACATTTCGCATAAACGGTTCACGGGGCTTACGCAGTTTTAAGGTACGATATCTACAGACATTGATCATGCCAGACACGTACCGTGGCAGACACCGACAGACACGATATAATGACATCTAACGTGACAGAAGTGTTGTCAGACATCGACAGACCAATCGACACACACATTCGGCAAAAGAAAACAACACGTCTGCACGGTCCCGATACTCTGTTCACACTGCCCGGCAAGTAGCCACAGACACGTACAGACATGAACCGCGCAGACAAAATATTCTTTCCGAGAATACCGGCCGGGCACGATCCGTCTGTCGGTGTCTGCGCGACCGCGTTACGATAGATATAAATAATACGTTAATACGCACTGTATAGAATAATATTATTTTGTCTGCCACGGCACGTGTCTGGCACGCTCGATGTTTGTAGATATAAACGTACTTGTAAGCGGCAGTGAACGGTTACGCGTATATTGCTGGTACAGTTAACATGTATTGTTTCAAAATTTTTGTGTGTCGCTGTAAAACGCCTGCATTTGTTCATTATGTCACGCGTTTGCCATGCTAGGCGTGTTTGCCATGCTAGGCGTGTTTGGCTAGAATTTTCTTAAGCATATTTTTGTGCCTCGGCCAATCTGGAAAAGCCTCATCAGACGGGACCCAGATTGGCTTTTGCAACAACAATTTTAAATTTAAACGACAATTTTTAAATTTTAACAATTTTAATTTTAAATTCAATCAATTTTAAATTAACTTTTTAATTTAAAAGTTTTTTAATATCTATGTTTGACGTAATTTGGACAGTGTTTATGCAATCACTGGATTATCGTATTTGCTAAAATTAGACCGAAATATTATGGTTATTATTATATGGTTATTAGGTTATTTTAGAACATATAAGAGAGTTAGATAAAATGAATTCGCGACCCAACGATTATAGTTGGCACCACGAAAACAGATTGTTTAGTTGATATTTCAAAATCCTCTTGAGTTATATTTTATGTTTTAATGGACAAAAATGCACTGAAAACTAAGATTTTCAAAATGAAAAGCTAGTTTAATATCAACCCAGCTTATCTTATTCCTCTGCTGGACATAGGCTTCTCCAACTGGCGCTCCATTCGGCTAGGTGGCAGCACTATCGCATGATATCGTCAATAGGCTCACTAATTAATTAGCCCAGAAGAACTAACTTCATTCGTCAATTTGACGGTTGAGTGTGACAGTATACCGTGTCAAAAGCAAACAATAATTATTGTTATAAAAAAATTGCAGGTACTACAGGTATGACTTTTTCATAAATGTAGGTACTACAATTGTAAATTGTTGTTCACTTCAAAGTATACTTTTGAACAAGCTCTGTTGTTAGTACTGGGGGCTTATTATGAGCTCTTATAGCTGGTCTGAAACTAAACTGCCCAGACATTTCCAGTATGAGCTGACCTCGCACTGTATAGGCTTTTCGTACAATGAAAGGTCAATTCAGGTTCAATTTCAGCGCTGCTATAAGAGCTCTTGTAAGCCGGTGTTCTGAGATCTATATCTCCCACTCAATGTTTTTGTGCGAAGCATAAAGATATTTTTTTAATACCCTTACATATGCCTCCTCACATATGCAGAGCTAGTTCAGTTTCCGGATATCAAATCCTGAAATTGAAATAGGGCCCAATAAACACGTTGACTGTGGAAAGCCCTCATTTGTACCAGCGGAACCACAAAATTATATTTAAGCAGTTATTATAGAATAACAATAAATCATACTGATTGGCATAATTCGAGCTGCCCGGCACCGGTCTAATGTTCTGATGTATTTTACAAATGCAATGTTTCCTGTCCATTATTATAATTTGTTTTTGCGCCGGTGCCGGCCATTTTGTACAAATGAGTTTAGTACACTAAGAGCAAATACTATAGAGGGCGTATATCAAGTAAGAGCAGGAGACGTATATATGGCCCTACTCTCACTAATGTATTAGCTCTATAAGCAAAGTGAGATAGCGATAGAGTTTCTACGTCATCTTGAAACGCTGCGTGCCATCAGTCGAGCTGTTTTCATCCAGCGGGAGGGCTCGGTGCGTCAAGTGTTTTGTGAGATTATCTTTGAAAAAATCAAGTGTGTGGTGATTTTAACTATTTGTGCACATACAATAATGACAATACTGTGTGCAGCTACCGGCTGCAACAGCCGGATGGGTGTTTTGCCTGAATACGGTCAAAAAATATCTTTTCATTTTCAGTATATAGATAGATGTTTCTATAGTACAAATGGCCGCATTACTTTGCTGAGCGGTAACAGATAGAATATATCTATCTCTATTACTGTTATGACGTTTTGTTTATGTAAAGAGAAATGTCTATAGGTTTTCTGTTTAGACTCGATAGAGTCCCTCTACAGTATTATTGCTCTTAGTTAGTACACGTACCAAAAGCGTCAAGCCTCACTTCAGAGACGGACTCACGGCTTCTCTGCAATCATCGTGTTAGTTAAATATTCTGTTCGTACTTTAGCGGCATTTGTTGCTGTATCCAGTTCTGGTATTCTATCCTCTCTTATATATTCTGTGTTAGCTAACTGCAAAAGGTGCCATTTGGAATTCAAGATGGGAGTGATTTTCACGACCTTCGACCAGAGTCTTGCGTTATTTCATACAGGTATGGTATTATTATTAATTTGCGTGAATGTCTTTCCCATTTTCCTGTCGCAACTGCTGTTGACTGCTCACCAAGGTACTAAGGTAAAGGTAACAGTACTAAGGGACCATCCATAAAGTACGTCGACGAAGTGTGACATTATGTGACATGGGGTGGGAGGGGTCCTAAGTTTCGTGACGTCACATTTCAAAATCGAATACATCTAAGTGTTAAAATGCCAAATTTTAACTATTAACGAAAAACTTAAATTCTACAAAAATTACAAAATAATTTAAATGTAAATAAAACTAATTTCGGAACTGCTGTTTTAATTTAATAATTTCTAGATGTAAAATTGAAAAATATGTGACGTCACACTAGGGACGGGGGGGGGGGGGGGTCTCACAAATGTGATTCGAGTGTGACAAGGACGGGGGAGGGTTCAAAAAATCATGAAATTAGTGTGACGTACTTTATGGATGACCCCTAACGTGCTAAGAAACCTGTACCTTACAGCGTAAGATAATTAATAGACAGATGTAAAATGACCACCAGCTTTTAAAATACAGTATCGCTTTTATGTTGGATCGTATCTTCTATTTTATTTTGTTAAAGTAAAACCTTACATTATTGTTACTTTTTTTAAAGTAAAATGTTTATTTTATTGCTGTATTTTTGTGTTTTCGCTTCAGTAGATAGACAGAAGCACCAAACTACTTTTATAGTAAACTTTATTAAGTCGGGTTCAAATACGCTGTGATAGCTCGACGGTTGAATGCTCGCCTTCCATGCAGGACGGCCTGAGTTCGAACCCGCCCCGGCTTCTGACTTTAAATTCATGTGCGGATAACGGTGAAGGAAAACATCGTGTGGAATCCTGCGCACCTCGGAGAGCTCCATAATGCTCTCGATGGTGTGTAATCCGCACTGGCCCGCACCTCTGTCTTTTCGAAATTCATGCTCCTGCGGTTCCAGATATTATTGTGAATTTATTTTATGAAAAGAGTATCCATGGAGTTTCTTGCCGGTATCTTCTCCAGGACCAACCCACTTGGAACCGTGCGCTTAGAATCACGACGTTTTGAAAGTGCCTGCAAAGGCCCAGTTGAAAAAAGTTTCTTGCTGGTATCTTCTCCAGGACCAACCCACTTGGAACCGTGCGCTTAGAATCACGACGTATTGAAAGTGCTTGCAAAGGCACAATTGAAATAAAAAAAACTTTGACTTTAAGTGTGGATCGGCGGGTCTACCGCGTAACTAAAATTGTAATGAACATCGACATCGGTATTAAACTTCAATACGATCACGAGAGCCTAAACATTGAGCTAACTTGTAAAAAAATTACCTATCATATAGTTGGGACTCCTATCTTCATGATCGGTAAAAAAAAATACAAGTTAGCTCAAAGTTTAGGCTCTCACGATCGTATTGAAGTTTAATACCGATGTCGATGTTCATTATAATTTTAGTTACGCGGTAGACCCGCAGAATTCGATCATCACTTCCGTTAATGGTGAAGGAAAAGATCTTGAGGAAACCTGCATATCTAAGATGGCTCCAGAATATTCTCGATGGTGTGTAGTTCGCCACCCCACACCGGCTAGCGTGGTGGATTACATATTCACCAACAAAATAACAGACAGTTCAAATAAAACCGACCGTTTACCAATACAAAAATTCAGCGTAAGCGTTTTTTTTCTTAACTATCCGTTATTTTGTATGTGAACATGGCCCTACAGACCAGAACATCCCTTTTCACTTTGAGAAGACGCACGTGCCTATTAATTTAGCTTAAGTACCTACGTTGGATGTATTTTTTATTTATTTTTATATTTTATTTCTGATTTTAAGGTGTCTATAGAAATTTCAGCAGGGAACTTGCATCTAAATTACAGCATAGTGACGACATTACAACATTAAATAAAACCATGTATTTTGTATCAAGTTTTTTTTGCATAATATTTAACTCTACTCTCATTCGTCTAGCTCTAGGTGAAGGGACATCAAAGTAGAAATCTATGTCACCTTTGTCTATTCTATACTTACGTGTAATTAAAGATTATTTTGTTAAAAACCAGTTAGTGTCTTTACTCTATAGATGAATTATAATCATCATCCTATGTGTATGAGGGTACCTAATATAAGTAATTTTTCTATGTTCGTGTGTATTTTTTCTTTCTTTTTTTTTGTGTAATTTTTGTTGTATTGTATATTGTAGCTTGTTTTTCAAACACAATGTATGTTGTTCTTGAATTGAAATTGAATTGAGATCTTTCAAATTTCGTCTAGAGATCGTGTTAAGTGTAAAATTAAGAAAACTGCGCCTGTGGCTAAACTACTTATTGGATTTGATTGATATTTTGTGTACTGTCACAAAACGTGATACCAAATACGTGGTTTCATTTCATGTCGTAACGTTGTCTCCACCCTGTATAATGAAATATTAGTTACAAAACCAATAATAAAAGTTCTGAAAGTGCTTTAATGAAAGATTTGTTAAAAAGTTGTACGTTACGTAAAACGGAACGTTATTTCAAACACCATCATCGAGTTTATAACGTCCCTCCTTCGTGTTTCCTTGGTAACCATATTCCCGCGCTATGAACGAGCGATGCAATGACGTCATGTCACATGACTGTGTTTTGGCGCGAACATTTGAACGTCATATTTTGATTTGGAACATTCAATCTTTATGAAAAAATTAAAATACATGCAAGTTTCCTTTTATTGTAAACTATGTGTACTTGTTAGGACCTTAAAATTTGATAAAGCGAAGTGATCTGATGATATCTCCCTTACTAATAAAACACGGAATAATTTTATGCCATGAATAGCGTCAATATAAATAACATACAATTATGATATACGGCCGGCGCACGGACATGCTTGCATTTATTTATTGCTTGACGGAACGCTTCATATATGCATGATGATCAGCAAAACATCGTTGTGCTTCGTTACAGGATCGTGAAAAGCTACAGGTAAACCTGTGCACGATCCTGCCCTTAAAGAATGAGCGAAGTAGGAGAAGCTGACTGCGCTTGCATGAAAGAAATCATAAAACCAAATTGCGACTAATGCCCCTGTTGATATGAAGTGCCAGCATTGCACGCGGCATGCATGCGAATAGTCATGACAAGCCATCATGCAATTACGGACACGTTTATGCATGTGGCAAAATACGTAGCTCGATCATGCAAGCATGTTTCTGTCCCGCTGTTTTAACATATCTACCTCATTCTTTTTATAATTATAATAATCTAAAGTATTACCATACATTTTTGAGATATAATCTTGTCATAATTTTATTGCGTTTATTAGATGCCTACCACATAACCAAGTCGCTTCCTGAGGTAGTCACGCGGTGCGGGGGGGGTTGACGGTTGACGAAACAGTTATGTCGCGCTGCACACGAGATAGTTTGAACAAGATTTTTCTGACGAGACCCAACCTACGTACCTACTTACTGATTTAATCAATTGTTATAGTGTGAAATAATGATAATAAAATAAAACAATTTTATTAATTACATTACAAACAAATTAGAAAATTTAATCAATAGGTATCCATATCGCTGCTTGAACGATTTGAATAACATCATCAGATTCTCCCATAGATACCCGGATTCTCCGGACAAACGTCCAATTGTTCATTTCTGTAGTACACGTCTTCAATTTTGTTTATTAAATGATTATCTGATTTTCTTGGCTTAAAATATTTGTAAATATTATAAACGACTTGTCCCGTTTATCTCTTTATCGGAGGACTCGTCTTGTGTTAGATAAAGATATTTTATTTTGCAATAAGAAAGAAACCAAATCCACAATCCAATCTGCTGTGCGTTTCACTCAAAGCGGCCAAAAAAGAAAACACGTGTTGACGTCACTAAACTGGGCCGCTGGGCGCCTGACTGAGCTCTACCGCCGCGTCACCACTCCCCCTCCCGCACCGCGCTGCTACCTCAGAAACCGACTCAGATAAACTAGTGCTGTAGGCTGAGCACCAATGTTTTTGACGTATTGTAATACGTTAACGTAAGCAAATTTTGTATCAAAAATACACGTTAAATCCATCATTATTTTTGGAAAATACATGCAGTATTTTTATATTTTCATGTAACAAGTGTGTATGTTGCGTAATATTAAACAAAAATGCGATAGATTCATTGTATTTTATAATCGAAATTTGCTTACGTTAACGTTATGATATAAGTCAAAAATATATTCGTGTTCGGCCCTCTGTGTAAGGGGATAAATCATGATCCTCCTTTTATCTGGGGTCGGCGCAATATTCATCCATCTATCTTACTGTTTGTATTTTTCAGAAGGAGGTTTAATCCTATAGGTGTTTGCCCTCTATGCGCACCACCCATAGACACTGAAAGGAGTATATCAGGCAAAATAAATGACGATCAAGCACTAAATTAGGCTCTTAAATCATCCAATTAAAGTAGACTTTCATTTCTTTTAGAAATGAGCCGCTCCGGGCTTGATTACGTAAGAAAAATCTGCCCGCCACAGCGACCAACAAACAATACCTCCCTTTCTCACTTATAGATGTTTTCTTAAGAGGATACGAAATAGTTCATTTGTGATAGCAACTGTCATATTTACCATACGTAATCAGGCGGCCGGTGAGGTAACAATAGGTACTGGGCGTTGCATCATACAAATATAAAATGAAAAAAAATTTTTTTTTGCCTGATTCGCTCCTATTTCTGTCATTGTATGGTACGGATAGTGAGCAGAAACCTTAAACCACTTTTCTGGTTACGCCCAAGCTTGTTTTAATATTTATATTTTTTTCTCAAGCGTTACGAGCTAGAACCGCCGAAGAGCGATGTGAACGAATGGTACGCGCATATCGTTTGATGCAACAAGTGTTGTACCGACATCACAATATACTGAGGAAAGCGGTGGATGACCTCGCCAGACTATACGCCGCCACAGGTGAGTTCCTCCGAACGTATACACCTGATGATCTACGTCAGATATAAATGTTGGGTCTAGACGCGTCTGCAAGTTGAGTGTAAACGGGTGTACAATCTGGGTGTAGACGGGTGCGCAAGTTGGGTGTAGACGGGTCTGCAAGTTGGGTGTAGACGGGTGTGCAAGTTGGGTGTAGACGGGTGCGCAAGTTGAGTGTAGACGGGTCTGCAAGTTGGGTGTAGACGGGTGTGCAAGTTGGATGTAGACGCGTATGCAAGTTGGGTGTAGACGGGTGTGCAAGTTGGGTGTAGACGCGTATGCAAGTTGGTTGTAGACGGGTGTACAAGTTGGGTGTAGATACGTATGCAAGTTGGGTGTAGACGTGTATGCAAGTTGGGCGTAGACGGGTATACATGTTGGGTGTAGTATAGACCCGTATGCTAGTTGGGTGTAGACGGGTGTTGGGTGAAGATGGGTATGCAAGTTTGGTGTAGACTTGACTCTGATACAGCATACAACGCACTGTCTGCTATCCCGCTCGTAATAGGTAATTATTGAATTCTATTGGTAATCATTGTTTTCTTTCACAGGCGAATATGCGAAGAGTATAGATTTGATCAAACAGAACATACAGAGCTTCGAGTACCAGTATGGTTCGTTCAGCGTTGAGGTACGTGATCATTAGAAATATTATTTAATTTTTATAATTACGTATAAACTGACAGCATTAAATTATTATTTTCTTATAGAGATGAAATGAAAATACTAAAATAAGGTTCGTCATTTTTGTTTCACGCTGCATACTTATATTTCCTTACTTATCAATTAATATATAATTACAGGAATTATAATAAACTAGTGGTCGCCTCGTGGTCGAAATTCGACCGTAATTTTAGCTTTCTGCACTCCTTCTTCATATAAACTTTAACTATACCAAATCTCACACTCCTCCGTGCACGCAATATTCTTCAAAAGGGGTACAAAGTTTTCTCTTCACGTATTAATATATAGATTTTATTTTGGTGCAGGTAACCAACGAAATAAGGAAGATGGCGAATATGATGCTAGGGCGTGTCATGAAATACTTGGAGAACCCTGAAATAGAGTAAGTTTACTTCTTAACTTGTCAATGAAGAGATTTGATTGGTTGATAATACTTGATTGATTGCAACAGTGAGAGTAATTGGGCTGCCTTAACAACATCAGAAAAAATTCATCGGATATCATCTTAGCTATGCTTCATGAAAATCCGTTCAGCCGTTCAAAAGTTACAGCTTTTTTTCTAGTTGGAGTCGGGGGTTTTTGACGGTTAGGTTATTGTGGGTTTAGTAAAGTCGTGTTTTCTTCCTTAGGGACAGACAACCGACGAATATAAAGGACTGGATGCGGGAAACGCTGAAGATAACGAGAAAGGCGAACCAACTGATGGAGCTGAATTACGGATCATGGCAGGTTATATACAAGGTCCTCAAAGAGAAGGAGGAGTTGTTGGAGGGCTTGCTGGACGTCCCGCGCTTCCACGACAGTCCCGGCTGCATCAACTACCGGCTGCAGAGTCTCAATATTGTTTAAGATAAGTCAGTGTTAGAATATTAAGATTTGTATAGATATAATTTGGAAGCCAAGCATTTAGGTGCGTGATGCATGGTATTATCCGTAGAGCGGCGCGCCCCTCCAAAATTCAAAACGTTTGAAAGTATTTACAAAGCGCCATCAAGACTTACAACGCGTGGGCGTACTGAGACAGCCGTCAAACAAAAATAAATCAATGTATTTGTTGCTCGGTAAGGATGTGACTAGAAAAATAGAAACAGTAATTTGGAGGGGCGCGCCATGTTATCGTAGTTTATCTCTACAATAGTTTTATGATTCTCAGTATTTTTGACTGAGTTCAAATAATTCGAGTTATCGGTCGCAATAATTAGTAGAGCTCATAGGTTTCCACTTTGCGAGATACTCGATGAGAAACAATAGATGATTTTGGGACCGTGCACCTAGAATCACGACGTTTTAAAAGTGCTTGCAAAGGCCCAGTTGAAATAAAAACCTTTGTTATTGACTTTGATTTTATTGTTATCACGTTTTTACGCGTTCTGTGTCCCGCAAAGTGTTAATACGTTTTTCACCGCCGCCGTATTTAGAGGAAAGGATGGATGAAGATATTTGATATTTGTTATTAAAAATGTATGGCAAGCCACACAGACGTTCTTGATACTTGTTCCAGATGTTTTTTAGAAAACACGTCATGTTTTGTTATTAGAATAAAAACTATAGAATAATTCGTGCCTCGGCGAGCATGTAAAGCCGTCGGTCCCGGCTGTCATGCCAATACCTTTGACAGTCGTCAGGGGCAGCCTTTACTCCCAATGTCTGCCTATGGAGTCATACCAGCAGTCTAACCATACTGCCTTTGAACAATCGTAACCAGACTCTAGACAAGTTCTGACCAGATTCCAGATTAGTGAGAAATATGGGTGGCTTGCCGAACTAGAGTACCAACATGTCATTGTGTAATAAATCACAGAATCTCCTCATAAGGATTTCTCCTGTATCGAGGGTACAGTTTACAAACATACATGTCACTTGCACACACACCCAGACCCGGAAAAACTATCTGTAGATCATACAAATAATTGCTCCGTCCGGGGATCGAACCCGCGGCACTTAGCACAGAAAGCTAGTCGCTTAGCCACTGCGCCAACCGTGTCGTCAAATTATTTTATGTAAAAGAAACTGGACTATCTTAAATTTTGGGTTTATCAAGACGTGCTTTAAATATTTTGGAATAAGACAGTTGAGCTGAGACAGCTGTTATACGCCTTTCAATCTATAGGATAAATTAACGACGCAGTCATATGTTGGATGAACGACCATTTATTAAACATTGGTACTGTACCGTGCCTCGAGAGCACGTAAAGCCGTCGGTCCCGGCTGTCATATCAATACCTTTGACAGTCGTCAGGGGAGGTCAGCAGCCCAATAAATATCTGACAGTATTTTAAGAAGTCGGTCATTATCGTCCTAGCCGTCCCAACTGCTGTGGAGTCAGATTCCAGTCAATCCAGATGATACTGAATATTGGTATTGTGCAAGGAGCGATTACTGTCTGATTTCCGTAACCTGGCTGACTGTAGCGACACTTAGCGCCACAAGAAGTTACTACGTAGCAAACGTACAATGACGTATACAATACAAATTTGACCAATCTTGGTGGTAGTAGTGTCTCGCTGGCATGCCAACATGAATGGGTCGGCACGACCTGGGAAGTACCACCCTCCCACAGAATATCGCCGTTAAGTAGCAGTATGCATACTGTTGCGTTTCGTTCGGTGAGTGTGGACGCCGGAGGCCCAATTCTTCCCTCCTCCCCTTCTTCTCACTTCCCCTTTTCCTAACACCATTCTAAAAGGTCGGCAACGCATCGGTGACTCCTCTGGTGTTGCGGATGTTCATGGGTGGCGGTGATCACTTACCATCAGGTGAACCGCAAGTAGGTTTGCCGCTGTACTATAAAAATAAAACAGCTTTCGAAGCCTGCATCACGCAAGTAAAAGGATTATCGTATCTAACACATATACAACTGTCCGACATCAACCGTCGGGCTGCCGGGCAATATCACCTCGCCTGGTTGGAGGATCCTCCCTTTTTAATGGAGGAACACCATACCTCATTCCTCCACATGACAAATACCGGTTTCTTATGGTAAGATCATAAAATTGATCTGACTTAAAGACTCCGTGCCGTGTGGCTCCCGGCAGACAAGAATTGGGCCACCCCCTCTCTTCCCGTGGGAGTCGTAGAAGGCGACTGAGGGAAATACAAGAGGATGGGCAGCAGCGTCCTCCCGTGCGCCAATACCAACATTGGCATACTGCGATCACCAGCAGGCGCAGCATGAACTCTTCACGACATATCTCACTCACATTAATTGTCAAAATCTGTGAAAAAGTTTTCACAATTTGGACAATTAATGTGAGTGAGTAAGGTCGAGAAGAGTTCATGCTGCGCCTGCTGGTACAAATGTCAGAATCCGTGAAAAAACCTCAATTTCACGGATTCTGACAATTTTTTTTTTCTTTCTTTTAATTTTTCTCCGATAAAAGTTCATGTTACGCTTATAGGAGTAGTGATTATTATGTCATAATCACCACGCCCATAGGCGTACCACGAACTTTTCCTCACGACCGTTTTGTAGATACGATTTGGAGACTACATAATAATGTCAAAGGTCAGGCGTTAGCGGCATTCAACAGAACAATCTGACTTTGGGTCGGATTCCAATCTAACCGTAACCATTGACGACCATGGCTATAACCGTAACCGTGGACTTGTGTAGTGGCCAGAATCTGGTAAATATACCTAAACGCTATAAGCATCTATGGAAAAAAATAGTATTTGTATACATAAAACTTTTTTCGAGTAGTACATGATAGAATGTATTTGAGCAATAATTTGAATTCATTAGGGGAGGAAAGCGAAACACACTTTAGTATGGTTCTTGGCCACTGGTGGCTGCAAGTTCGCTGATGAGTTAAGATTTGTTTGAGTGACAACATTTGGTGTATTGAATGACAATTTCTTCTTTACTCTCGTGTGGGTAGAACGTGTAGACACGTTATGACTAAATTTTGAATAAAATTTGTCTGCCAAGTGATGTAATGGTGATAATGTGTAATGAGGAAATCGGTTGACTGAATGATGCAGTTACATCCTGAATGAACGATGGTTTTTACACATCCTTACCCTTCCGTGCCTCAGTGAGCACAGAAAGCCATTGGTCCCGGCTGTCATGCCAATACCTTTGACAGTCGGCAGGGGCGGTCAGTAGCCCAATAATCTGACGGTATCTTAAGAAGTCGGTCACTATCATCCTAGCCATTTCCCAACTGCTGTGGAATCAGATTCCAGTCAAACCAGATGGTACCGAGTATCGGTATTATTCAAGGAGCGATTACCGTCTGATTGCCGCAACCTGGCTAGTGCGATCATAAAATTGATCTGAGTTAGACTCCGTGCCGTGTGGCTCCCGGCCGACAAGAATAGGGCCACCCCTTCTCTTCCCATGGGTGTCGTACGAGGCGACTAAGGGAAAGACAAGAGAGGCACCAATATCTTGTAAGAACAAAGGCACGCCGATCACCAATCTGCCTACCAAGCGTGGCGCTGATGACACCCCTTAATTTGGGTGTTTTTATTGCCTCCCTCTGGTAGAAATAAACAAAATGATAACAAATGACATCACAATGCTTTGTTTTGTGTAGAATCTGAGTGACAATTTGGTCTTTTTGGTAATTATCTATTTAGTCTCGTATGGGAAGAAACATATTGTAAGGTCTGTGTGATAAAACTGATATATCGTTTATTTCATTTGAATAACAACATAAAACTGTACTAGGTAAGTGACTATTTGATGTGAGTAAAAGTTTCTTTTTAGTCTGGTCTGAGTGCATAAGGTGTGCTATTTAAAATGTATGTAAGTAAACTATGGTTAAGGTCTGCGTTTGGGTAGCAGGTGGTCACAGTTTGCAATGAGTGGCAATTTTATTTTACTCCCCAATGAAAATCAGTGTATAGTTAGGTGACGATTTATTAGTTGTCTTTTTTGAGAGACAGTTTTGGAAGGTCGAAAACTCGCTGTGAATTTCATCATCAAATATAGCAGCAGTTTGTTATCAAAAAAAAATTAAAATAAACCTCATGTGTAGCAGTCCGACGGGATATCAGAGGCCCAATTCTCGTAATTGAAAATGTTCAAAATGTAGTTCGGATCTCATTCCGATCTACTACCAATGTCATAAATGTCACAAATGGTATTCTCCTACCCTAACAAACAACGTCAAACGTGACATTATATTGTAATGTGATCGAAAGTTGAATAAAAGGCAAATCGGTATTCTGCTAACATTTTGAACTGACACAGTTAATAAAATTGACACTGTCGTCTATACACAAACGTCAAAAATGAGATTGAAATGAGTTTGTAAGAAGATTGAATCCAAATCGTACTGGAATCGGACTGAACTTTAAGAGGAGTAGAATACATGACTTTTTGTTAATTCATAATATAATCTCAGTTCGGTCAACTTTCAGTCATATTATAAATTAATTACGAGAATTGGGCTTCAGGATCAAAACGACATCCCCTGCCAACAAATCTTCTGAAATCCCCTATACTTTCATTAACAAGTCTCAAGTTCAAAATACTTTCTTAAAGCCTTGTATGTACACTTTTTAATTCCCAATTATCGATGTAACATGTACCCTTCCAAAATGTCTTCTAAAATCCATTCACATTTCCCAATTCAGTATCATGCACCGTCCCAAAATACTTTCATAAAGCCCTTTACATTTTCACGTTTAATTCTCAATGTCTATAACCCAATTATTCCGAAATATCTTCTGTAATCTCAAAAATGTTCCATTCACAATTCCCAACTTGGTATGTTCCCCTGTATTTCCAAAATACTTTCTTGTAAGCCTTCTTCTTATTCCTCTGTTGTGTCGGCACAAGTTATCTCATGGTGATCGCTTATGCTGTAGTGAAAAGATAACGCAGTCAGCATTGGTCGTATCGGGACAGTAAGCTCAGGATGCTCCAGAGGAACTAAGAATTCATCACTCGTAGTCTCTTTCCTTGCACCCACTATAACCCTTAAAATCATCACTTAGTTCCCAATTTTAGATTTGACCTTGTAATCTTCCAAAATATGTTCTAAACCTTATATTTTCCATGCACAATTCTTGATTTCGTAAGTACCATTAAAACCCTTTCCCTCTTCTTCTAACCTAACCTTAAAAGCCTTAATAATATCACTTCTAATTTTCCCTATGTTGTATGTGATCATGTACCCTTCCAAAATGTCTTCTGAACTCCCTTATATCTATTCACAATTCCCAATTTCGTATGTACCTTTCCAACGTGCTTCCAACATAGTATAAGTACATTCTTAAAAACGCTTTATATTTTTACTTAAAATTCCCAATTTGGTACTCTTTGTACCCTTCAAAATATATTCTTTAATCTCTTTTACTTCCAGCTACTATTTCCAATCCGGAGGGTAAGCCCGAGGACCCATCTTAAAATATCTTCACAAATCCTTTACTCACATTTTCCCATTTCCACCCTCCCTAAATCAAATCCTCTCTGCACCAATGAATGAAACACGAGGTTACAATTTGTAACTAAAAATATTTCCATTTTTAAACTTCTACCAGAGATGATCAAAGTGCCCCGTTCCCGTGCCTATACTAGTATGTTAATTATTTTTATAAGCCTGTGATGTCCCACTACAGGGCAAAACCCTCCCCCTTCCCCTTCCCATTTTTCCCGGCCCCTGGCGATCTGTAGCTGGTCCTTTACGTAAATTTCCAGCTCATCTGGCCAACACGTTTAGGCCCTGCCACGCTGTGGGCTAAAATTACTACACAGTGGATTCCGAACGGCAGTATGTTAATAATTATCTTTATTTTTAATAGGTAATGATAGAAGAATTATGAATACATGTTAAATTCATTAGTGGCATATTCTATAGCAGTCTGGGAGACAATTAAATAGCGGGTGTCTGAAGAAGTAATGAGGAGCGTTTTGGTGATAGTTATGCTGAGATTGGTTATATATTTATTTTTATATGATGGTCAAACCGGAAATTTATGGAGTTTGGGCGAATATATTCTGGAGAAGATCTTGGGTGAAACTCTATATTCAAGAGTCTGGGTGGTTACAGCAATAATTATTAAGAGAGCGTGTTTGGGAGTCTTATGAGGAGAGTATCCTAGAAAGATGAATGAGAGGAGTCAGTGGCTGAGATTTTTTGAGGAGTGGAAGGTTATTAGACAGAATATTACAAACTACAACCTTAATATTCAAATGACCGCAAATTATGTAACAGTAAGAGAAAGCAATAAGGCGAACATAACAAAAAAATTCATACATCAATCAGCAATCAATTAATTAAAGAAAATAATAGGAGAGAGGCGTGGAAATATGTAAGTCTGAGTGGACATTTTGTTTTGAATAGGTAGCCTGGATTCTGGTTCGTTTAAATATATTTAAGTTAATTTATATAATTTATCTATAGGACAATTTGGAAGATGTCAGCAGTAGTGCGTCTGGGTGGCACTTATATGTAGCGCGGCGGTCATGTATCGAAACTGTATTAATTTATTGTAGTAATTATAACAATATAGTAACAGTAGATTATTAAAAATTTAAATATGTAATACTATTATAGTGTTTACCTACTCATAATTTTAAGATTTTGTGTAAATCGGAGATAGATCGCGGTGATTATTAAAGTAATAAAAGCTTTTCCGAAATCTATTCTACTTTAAAAAGTCGGTTGAAAAGCGTTGGTTAAAATAATAAAAGGACTTTGTGTAATCAACTGGAGGGGGTCAGGTCATAAGTAATAGAGGGACTTTTTGTAATTAACTGTAGGGGTCAGGTCATAAGTAATAGAGGGACTTTTTGTAATTAACTGGAGGGGTCAGGTCATAAGTAATAGAGGGACTTTTTGTAATTAACTGGAGGGGTCAGGTCATAAGTAATAGAGGGACTTTTTGTAATTAACTGGAGGGGTCAGGTCATAAGTAATAGAGGGACTTTTTGTAATTAACTGGAGGGGTCAGGTCATAAGTAATAGAGGGACTTTTTGTAATTAACTTCAGAAATGACACTTGAAAGGCGTTGGTTAAAGTCCAAAGGACCTTTTCTAATCAACTTTAGGAGGTAAGTTAAACATTAATAAACGACTTTGTGTAATCAACTTTAGGAGGTAAGTTAACTATTAATAAAGGATGTGTAACCAGCTTTAGAAATGGCACTTGAAAGAAGTTGGTTAAAGTAATAAGGGATTTATTGAAAACAACTTTAGGTCAGTTGAAAAGTAAGGAGAGGACTTTGTGTAATCTACTGTAGGAGATATGTTAAATATTAATAAACGACTTTGTGTAATCAACTTCAGGAATGCCAGTTGGAAAGCTTTGGTTGGTAATAAAGGAACTTTTTCAAACCAAATCAGGAAGGTCAGTTGAAATAAAAGGAGTTTGTGTAATCAATTGTAGGAGCGCCAGTTTATTAAAATAGGAAATTCTTGTCAATAATATTAAGAAATCTGAAATCCTTCTACAATATTTAGGTAATCAAAAAAATCTATCTATGACTACGTCTATTTTATACTTGTTAAATATAAGATGTGCTGTTTTGGTCCCATTGCAAAATTTTACTGGATAATTATATGTACACGTAATATTTGTAGTTGTAAGTTAATAGGTATAAAAATATTCATAGTATTCTTCTAGTCCCATCTGATTTTTTATAGAAGTTCATAAAATAATCCTTCAAAATATCTCTAACTTTTTTCATGTCACAAGTTCTCCCATTGCTCAGAACGCGTGGACCTTGTCAATTGTAAATCTGTCAAGAATAAATTACAAGGCTTTGATACTCAAAGTTACAAGGTCATCTAAATAAACTTTGCACCACGGGGGAATGAAGGCGTAAGCTGAAACATAAGCTCAGCAAAAAGCAAACAGAGATGAATAACAGCAAATGTAATACGCTTTACGCCTTCCTTAAACTGGGGATGCGATTTGTACTGGTAATTCATAGAATTATTCGACGGAATACGGTTTTACATAGAATTCACAGTATCATGACTTTCTATCAGTGTTGATTCATCTTTCCACTCTTTCAAGCCGCTGTAAGGCGTGTCTCCTCCAAGCGTCAGGTCAGGTGGACTAACTAAATATTTCTTGTAACTACACTTTTGTCTCTTCACCGCCACAACATTCTAAGCAAGCGCCAAGGTCGTGACCTGACGTTTCTGTTTCATTCATTAATATTATCATTATCTCAAAGTCTTATCATACCTTCATTAACTTTAATTTAGTAATACTTAAATGTTCGTAATGGCGTCTGTCTTAAAACTGTGTATTGTCGTGATAGTGTTTTGTTAAGGGATCCTCAATAGCTTTTAAGTGGATGTTTAGTTTAAGAATATGTGCTTGGTAATTGTCACTTCTCTGTAAGTAGCCTGTGTGTCTGTAATGTATCGCGCTCAGTAAAGTCAATACTTCGTCGATTCACAGACTATTTACGATCATTTCTGCACAACGATTTATAAAGTATCCCTTTTTTCTCCGTTCATCGTAATAAACCAGCGGCCTATTGTTAACACACTGCCAGAGGATTAGAAATCCTAATTACTTCTGTTGGCCTGGTTCACAACTCCCCTTAGCTTTAGTCCTCTAAATATTTATCTTAGATGAACTCAACTGTGTCTTAGTAATAATAAATACAAGGTGTAAAAAGACCCCAACGAAGCCAGTCAAATTATTGCTGGGAAACGACTTATTTTTTAGGTATTAATAATAGGGTATTTTCAGTAGATGTACTACGTGTGTGTATGACTGGACAGGTTGGTGTATAAGCCTGTAAGAAAGTTTAATAATAACGTATCAAAACTGGTTTCTGCAAAAACATAAGATATTCAATCTGTTCCCAGGCATAACTCATTAAAAAAATATTCATAATTCTAGCCTTCGTTATGGGTCTTTTTACATCCGGTATAAACATGTCGCAGGTAATTTTCAAAATCAGACTTTCCGGCTATGTTTTTATTGTTATATATCTAATAAATATTTCTGGGTAATGTAGCATCCCCCGTTAAACAGGCTAAACCTAGTGCAAGCGGGTCAATAATAAATTAGTAATGCTAACTAACAGATCAATAATATTATTAATGTAATTTTATTGAATTGTATCAGTGTGTATCTATATTTAACACGTGAATAGCAAACTTTTGTACCTCTTTCTATGCATATTTCGTGCACGGACGAGTGTGAGATTTAGCATAATTAAAGTTTATGTGGAGAAAGAGTGCAGATAGATAAAATTACGGTCGAATTTCGATCTCTGGGCGACCACTAGTTTTTATTGATATATGATGTCCAATATATACCGATTAGTACACCTGAACTGCCCCTGTTTCTATTCCCTCATGTCCATCCAAAGTGTCTCTGCCAGTCGCACAGGATTATCCTAGTACAGGCACCTACGCAGTATAATACCTAATATTATTACTAAAATTTATATTGCATTGTGTTTTTACCATTGCGCTTTGGAATATTTTTTTATTATTATTTCCTTTATTTAATACTGGTATTTTATAAATATTTTTTATGACCTTTATTCGATTTTTAACATACTTGTTCATATTTTTAAATAATTTTACAACAAAATAAAAAATATAAAAAATTTAAAAATATAAAAGAGTAGTAGGCCACCGGCATCAGGAACAGGGTCCAAGCTTATTTCTTTCTTTTTTTATTAATTTAATAATATTACAAAGGTTTTCGGGAACATGTACTTACTATGGCCATACATATGTATGTATGGCCATAGTACTGTAGCTTATTTTTACCTTAATTACTTGGCGTATAATAAAAAATAATGTACGAGTATGTGAACCTCTACCTAGAGAGACTGAGACCCGACCACAGCTATGTTGGACAAAGGCAAATGAGTAAGTATTGTACGTATTTTTAATATTTCTTTCTTTCTTTCTATTCCATTTGATAAAATATTTCTACTTCGTAATGATCAGCACTTAATTATACAAAACGTCACTGAATATCACTAGTATTGTAAACGGACTTTACATCAAATTACTTACCTCTGTATTCATGATACCTACTTATTCATGTTACCTCTGTATTCTAATTAATTGTATACTTATTTTATATTCAGTCATGATTGCTTGTACCTAAATTTAATTTTATGTGAAAAGACATATTTACTGTTGATTGTCATATGATATGTCTCCGAAATTTTTAACAGCACGGAATGGCACGGCGTGTTTATAAATATTAAAATATCTAATAAGAATGTCACTCGTTACGGCACTGAATGTCACTACTATCACGATTGTAAACAGACAGTACATCGAATTCGTATAACATTTTTAAGGTACCTACCTACCTGAGTATTTGAATTAATTGTAAACTTATTTTATGTTCAGTCATGATTATTGTTGATTGTATAATTTCGTATTTTGTATTGATATCCGAGTTTTGATATTGTATATTTTCTTTATTTTGTTTCACATTTTAACTTGTAATATTTTGAATGCCTATTACGTATCAAACGCCCAGCACTTAACATCCGATGTAACGTAACCTCACATCGCGTGATTTCCCGTTGCGTAACTTAACGTCACTGGTATTTTGTTCCATCACGTGATGGGGAACGGGACAGAATGTGGTGTGTCAGTTATTCATGGACTATTATAAGTACGGCGTTATGATGTACGATACGCATTTGATATATCCTACTATCACGGAATGAGAAATTTTGATGTTTGTTACTCAATCAAAAATTATTGTGATCCTCTGTATTTTATTACTTGTACCTAACTTTATTCTTATATTAATTACAATTGATTGTATAATGTATACCCACATAATTTCGTATTTTGAATTTAGTGTAGTACATTGTCTCATTACGTCATATGAGGTGTCTCAAAATCTTCTCAGAAGTTTGTAACAACACAATGGCACGGCGTATTTATGAACATAAAAATTCCTAATACGAACAACCTTATAATTTTTATGACAATCAAATTTTCAAAGTACCTACATAGGAATGTAGTAGGTATAGTTAGTAGTAGGTACTAATTTATTTGACTACCGCATCAAGAGAAGCCCCGGGATGCTACCCAATTCCCACTTTCTGCATACGTGTTCGTTTTCACTGCTGTTCATTGATCTGCAGTTAATAAAAACGTTTTTAGAAAACCCAATTTCTTGTTATTAATTTTGTTTGTTTTTATACTTCAAATCTGAGAATAAGGCCCACAGCAGACGCCAAACTTTTTGTGCGATTTAGTCCGCGAAGTTTATTGTTTGATGCAGATATAGCCAGGTGATCATCAATTAGGTGCAACAGAATCAGATTTTGTGGTAGTTATCTACTTATAATAATTCACGTGGGCAGGTTAGAGTTATCGGAAAATGTTTGCACGGATTTATTGTTTATGCGCCGCGGACTGGATCGCTGAAAAAGTCTGCCGGCTGTGGTAGGTCTAATACTAACAAATATTATAATAACATTCTCGACTTTGGGTTTTCTGCGAAAAACCAATTCAGTAACCTACTAAGTCTGATTAAAAAAAATCCTGCGACATACCTACTATTGAATAAGTATCTAATGTATGACAGTAATATAACTATAAATAAATCGCTTCTACTACAAATATTTATTTCATTTAATGCCTTTTGTATGGTCAGTTGTCACGAGACATGGTATTTGCGTTGTCCCCAAGCGCAACGAGTTCAGCAATGAACTTACCTACAGCATTTTGACCAATCGGGCTTAAGTATGGCTGCGCAATAACGCCTTTGTCTACTTCGGCGGCTACTTACAATTATGCTCCACATCCATACAATAATAGCTCCTATTTATCTGGTTTCATGCACTGAAAAAGTGAACGCGCACTTGTTCGCGCCGAACGAGCTGAAGTTATTGGATACGGATTGGTGCGCGAAGTTTCATAGACTTCATACAAAGAAATCGAAAATTACGGTCGTTCGGCGCGGGTAAGTTAGGTACTCGTTTACCATAAAGCACACACACAGCAATGTTACCGCGGCAGCTTACTTAATAATAATAAAATAATTGAGCCTATTTAGTGTCCCACTGCTGGGCACGGGCCTCTTCTCAGAATGAGAAGTGCAAATCCTTAGTCAAATACGCTTGCTGATGTGGGTTATCGGACCACACAACATAGAGAACTTTATCATGGAGCCCTCTCAGGTGTGCAGATTTCCTCACGATGTTTTTCCTTCACCGTTAACGCATGTGATAATCTCTGCTAGCTGCACTAAAGAACCTACATGCGATAGATAAATATTCATACTTGAGTTTTACAACAACGATACGGGTAAGAATTCACTACGTGAATGATCTGTACTCTGTTTGAAATAAGATTAGACACGTTTAACAAACCCTTTTACAGTGTATTCAACCGATTTTGACTTCTATTCGGTACGCATAAGGATGGCATAAAAAACAAAAACGTATTTACGATAACAAATGTTTACTGCAGCTGTAATTTGTCATGTCACCAACGTAATAGAAGTCAAAATCGGTTGAATAAAGTGTAAATGGAGTTATTTAAAATTCTAATGTTATTTCGAACGGAGTATAGTCACGATGAACCGCGTAGTTTAGGGAAATGTGTAGCTATAGATACGAGATGATCCGTTAGGTAAGATAATCCTTCTCAATTGCTTCGAAACTATGAACGCCATCCAGGGGTTTTCTTAGTTAAATAAAATGTGTGGTGTAGGTCTAAACTCAATTGTTTTCGTGTTCTTTAACTGAGCCAAAGAATAATTTATTATCTAAGATTGGTGTAGATTCTCGTGTGCATTTTACAGTACCTACTAAATTATATCACTATCACTTTCTTTTTCTATTGAAACAGAATGAGACAGACGCCCTTAGTTTAGTTTAGTCCTGATAAAGTGCGTAACAGAATGGACACCATCTCTTTGCTCTGAGAGTTGTTATGAAAGGTGATTAAATTATCACAATTTATCATAATTACAAAAAACGCGTTACTGCGAGCGAATACCTAGTTAGGTACCTACAGCTGGAGGTCCTCAACAATCCCTCTAAAGGTTGAAGGCAAGAGGTATTGAGTTGAAATAAAACAATAATACTTATAAGTAGAATGTTCCATTTATTTAGACAGTACCTAAGTATGATGAAGGTAGCTAATGTTACATAATGTAAATAACTACCTATGACTTAGAAAATTAGGCGTGGAATGAAAACTTGGAAGTGGGTTTAATATATAACTGATATAAGTTATAAACACATTGAAATCATCATAATATTTAATTCTCCGTAAGAACATAAAATTGTTTATTGAAAGTATGGAATTTTTTGTTAATTTTGTGATTAGATTGAGTTTTACAATGTTCTTTTAAAATCGGCTCGAAAGATCTACAGATGTTCTAAGTAACGTCAACTGATAATAATTATTGAATGATTGGCCGTTCATATAGTATTTGATGCTATGAGCAATAAATTCTTGTGTGAAGGGTTCATGTTGACACCATAGAAGTGTAAGAGTCAATAATTATTCATGCTAGCGCAAAGTCGAAGCGTCAAATTAGAATGCACCGCAATGAATGAATGTTGCGCGTATTCGCACGCTTTTACGTTTAGTAGTGATGGACACACAGAACACCTCTTTTCTGCGTTCTGTGGATGGACATCAGTTGCCAATAATTGACTGGGTGTGATGAAACTCGTGTGACGACGCATTAGTTCGCGTAGTAGGCGCTTGGGTTCACGCGGACGCGTGCGCTGCAATCAGCGTTGGTCGTTGGCAGACGCACGTATTCCGTAGAATGCGCACGAACTCGCGCGTATTTTTTGTATCTCAGAAGAAATATGAGCATTACGTTGTTGAGATAAGGGTGAATTTGCTATATTAACTTTAAGATCGTTCCACTCTGCGCTAGCATGAATTATTGACCCTTAAAATCACTGATGTTGGGGTTCTATACGTGGGAGATGAGAGTACAGTGACGGTCAATGGCTGGGGTCTGACCACTGAGTAGATTAATGCAATTTCGTGGTCATATAACTCAGCTAATCTCTATGCGGGTCATAACACTTCTTCTAAATCGCGACCAACGCCCAGTCATTCATTTTGAGTGCGTGCTCGATAAATAACCTTTTTTAACCGCGATATTTTGTGTGACGTAAAACTTACTTGTAATTTGAATGTTTTTAGTTTTGTTTTTGTGTTTTGAATTTTATTGGTTTCCCAAAGAGTGGCGGATACCAATGCAATACTGCGTAATTCCAAATTGGTATGATCCATGTTAAAGGAACCTGCAATGCTTGCTGATGAGATAACGATCAGTATCATCATACACTCATCACCATCCATCCAAGCAAAAAGAATAATAAAAAAATAAATAAAACAAAAGAATTAAATGCGATCTTCCATTTATCCAGACAGTAAGTATCTACACAGTGTTGTTGAACAACTATACTACGAACATAATTATACAATATTGGACTGAAGACAGCGAGAGCCTAAATACAAAGTACCTATAATACAACACAATTAATTAAATCAGACGAAAACATACTCTAACACGAAAGTAATGTACAAGATTGATAGTTGTTCAGTGTCGGGTGGCACGTTCGATTTTCGATTAACGTCCCTTAATCCCTTTAGGGTTAATTTACATTGTGGTGGAAGGGAAGCGAAGGGAAATGTAAATTTCACCTCCATGCGCGAAGTCGCGAGAATGCTCGAGCATTCGCGCATATTTTCGCGACCGTGCATCATAGATGCTTCACGTCGCACTGTGCCTCTCTTCGCGGACTTCCCGTAGATTAGGGTCAATATCGACCAGTGGCGAAGGGTGACAGTTTTAAAAGGGGAAGCCGTCCCAAAAATGTCTTCTAAAAATTGCTGCAAGACAAAAATCCATCTCATCTCTTGTAATCTATATATAGTCATGCCTGGAAGAGCTCGACCTGACTGAATAACAAGCCTTTTTTTGTTAGTTGGATGAGTAAATAATGTAATATTACGTTGGTTGGTTACTAACCAATTCGTAAAGGAAAGCCGATGGGAATCGGGTTGTATGGACTCTTCGCCACTGATATCGACGCATCGCCGACAGTAATCGCGAGAATTCTCGGGAAGCGCGCTACTCGTTTTTGGTCTATTTATACGTTACACAGTGGAGTTAGAGTGCTCAATGCATAAATTTGCTTCCCTTCTCTTCCACCACAATGTAAATTGATCCTTGCGACATTCATGTGGTAAGGAGTTGGGAGTGCAGCGAGTGTCAGTGGCTGGGGTCCAACCACTCTTGTGGTCATAGTATTTAGGCTCAATTTCGTCACTCGCGCTATGCCCAAGTCGGTTCACTCTTCGTGCCTGGCGTCTGTGTCACCTTAACCTGTAGCATCTTGCAGCACATACAGGAGACAACTTAAGCAAATGCGTGCCACCATAACCAAAATACATACAGGATATTTTTTTTATTAGTTGCATTTGGGAACGGACACTGAAATACAGCAAATTTTGCGCACTAGATAAAAAAAAATCCTGTATACATAAGGGCAAAACACGCGAATTAAAGCATCGTTACAGAGTTCATCTCGTGGTGTGTCTTACGATACCACAGACACGTATGTCCTTGTCCATGACTCACAAGTCATAGCGCGGTGTGGTACCATCCACCCAACTCGTTACAACTGAACTCGTAGTTACTAGGATATCCACCTTTACGTCTTATTTCACCTAAAACTATGTAATAATAATAACCTTTAAAATCACATTACTATATAATTAAAATGTCAGAACAAATGAAGATCTTAACATTGAATTCATTTCATAAATTATGTTGGAAATCGCCTTCCAAATAAAAGTTTAGTCAGGTTAGGACATACACGAGGACAAAAATATTAAAATTATTTTATGAGTAAGTGACTAAGCGTTAATACTCTTAAAATAATAGTTACTATATTAAAATCCAAGGTATAATACCGACACAGATAGTCTATTTAAAGTGATTACGACCACGCCATGTAATATCTAAGCGTATTGCAGATTGAGCCAGCTGACAACTTGTTGAAAGCGGGCCAACATGGCATATACGGCCCTACCTTATTAGAAGAGCTCTTTTTAAGGATTTATCGTCTGGTCAACGAAAGCTGTCATAGAAAAGGCGTCAATTTAAAAAAATCTGTAGCTGTTCTCATTGAGTATACACTTCATAAACGGAGTTGATACTATTTTTTTTTGTTTTAAGGATCAAGGACTCATAGTGTTAGTTACAATTTACTTAATATTCCTTGAATATTAAATTGTATCAACTGCAGTGTATACTCGGTGAGAAAAGATACAGATTTTTTTAAATAGCAGACATTTTTGTTGGACAGCTTTCGTTGGCGAGACTAGCCCTGCGGTCCAAATTGCGATAAAAGTGATAATATCGCGAATCCGACCAAATTGAATAGTCACAAAATTTAAGGGCTATTGAGTAATAATAATACTTGTGACTGGTCGGATTCGCGATATTATCACTTTCAGCGCAATTCGGACCGCAGGGTAGTACTCATCATTATGGTCAATTTTTTGGAAAGGACATAACCAGAACTCGCAAAAAATATATCTGCTGTTCTATCCATTTAGCTACTTTCTGCAGCAGAATCGCGAGCTTTCGCAATTGTTATTGCCTTTTGTAAGCAAAAGGTAGCCAACGAACGCAAAAACGCGATTCTGCAGCAAAAAGTAGCTAATTTAGCCCTTAGTCGAGTAATATTAAATTAGAAATAGCTGGTTTTTGTTTCGCGATTTCAGAGTTGCTCCCATAGTAAAAGTTGTTCGTAATTATAAGTACTATAATGTATGTAGGATCTTATATAATGGCAATACACTCAAATATAAGATGGTTAAAATATGACGAAAAGCTACTGGCTAAGTTTAATAATCATATTAACATTTGGAAGAGGCGCTTAACACTTGAGTTCTTTTCATTATGGTTGAGCTTAGCGAGGCCGACGCATGAGTCATGCTCGTGAACGGGTGCCGTCTGTCGGGCCTGGACAGCTTGTAACTGCCATGGTATTCTTATTTATTTTTATTCACATTAAATTACATTATTCTCTCAACTCTTACTACAACATTGTACTAATCAAGATTGTAATCTATCATTTTAATAGTTTCCGTGGAGTGTTTTGTCGGTTCTTCTCCATAGGACCTACTATTTGGAAACGCGCACCTAGAGTCTCGACATTTCATAAGTGCTTGTATTTGATTTACATGAAATAAGATCTATTCTATTCTAAAGTTCCCCTGCCCACCAGAAAATAGCGTGACTACAAGTACTAATGGTAGTTAAACATGACATGAATCATGATCTCCCATGACAGTCTGTTGGGACTTGTTAGCTCATGGCTGCGACGAAATTAAGAAAAGAATCGATCTTTATTTCATATTAACCAGACACAAGCACTTATGAAATATCAGGACTCTAGGAGCGCGGTTCCAAATATTTGGTCCTATGAAGAAGCTTTTTTAAAATAATAGATTACAATCTTGATCAGTAGAATGTTGTGGTAAGAGCTGAGAGAATAATGTAGTTTAATGTGAATAAAAAATAAGAATAGGTTAATAATGATTTGCCTCTGAATAAGATTGCCATGACAGTTAAAAGCTGACCAGTCCCGACAGATTGATATTTTTTTCGTATCAGGCTTTTTTACAGGCCTTCGATAAGTTTCAAAGCTTTTTTTCCTATGTTGTCCTCACATAACTTTTGTTCGAAATCAAATAATAATTTAATTTGATATTATATACAACATTTTATGATAAAAGAGTAACCATGGACTTTCTTGGCTGTTCTTCTGCATTGGAAATCAAAACTTTGGAACGAGGTAACTAGAGCCTAACTATTCATAAGTGCCTGAATTGGTTAACATGAATAAATATATTGATTTGATATATTAGTTTTTACATAGTGTAGAAGCCGAAAAATCTGCCTTTTTTTAACACGCTTTTATTAGCTTCACCTGTAACTATGTAAAAAAATCTTGGAAGTTAAATTTGACCCACTTCCCGGTTTCCGATTGAGCTGAAATTTTGCATACACGTTCAGTTTGGATAACTAAAGCGTGTTCTATAGTTTTTTTAAACTATAATATTTTATGTTATTATTGTCTGTTTGAATGTCATAGAGAATTTTACTGTAGTATACCTAAATCAGTGGTTACTTCATGGGTCATGCGACGCCATCACGGGCCGTCGCCATTATTTATTTATTTCATATTCTTTATTGTACACCAGTAAGTAAAAAAACATAAATTGCACAATGGGCAGCCTTATCGCACACGGCGATTTCTTCCAGGCAACCTTTGGATGGACAAGAGTGAAATGACCCATTCATGATGATGCCATTCATCTCTAATTGCTGCGTGACTTGACGCGGAGCTCGTACTTAATATAAGTACGACTTCTTCATGGCCACTGGCGGCCATTACCTTACTAGAAACGAGTGTATAATACCACAAACTTATCTGACCAGCGGGTCTACCGCGTAACTAAAATTGTAATGAACATCGACATCGGTATTAAACTTCAATACGATCGTGAGAGCCTAAACTTTGAGCTAACTTGTAAAAAAATTACCTATCATATAGTTGGGACTCCTATCTTCATGATCGGTAAAAAAATACAAGTTAGCTCAAAGTTTAGGCTCTCACGATCGTATTGAAGTTTAATACCGATGTCGATGTTCATTACAATTTTAGTTACGCGGTAGACCCGCAGCATAATGAAAATGTATGTATACCAAATGTATCTATGAGCGTGTTTCATACACCGCTGTCTCGGAGGCTGTGTACTTGTGATCTAGGAACAAATTGGTACACTCCCTGAACTGTCTCCTGACTACGTATGATAAAGTTGCTGTCGCAAATAAACGTCCTGTTCCGTATCCTCTTATAAAAACATCTATAAGCGAGAAAGGGATGCATTGATGTTGATCGCTGTGGCTGACAGATTTTTCTTACGTAAGGCGAGCTCTCGGACTGACCTTAAATGGGCCGTCATCTCTCCATAATTGTTATAAAAACGATGATCATTTTAAGTTAGCCGGTAGTTCCTCGTCTTACACTAAATAAATTTTATTTCCGTATTCAAACGGAATGTAATGTTTATGATTTTAAATAACATCGAACTGTACATCGATGAGACAACGAAAGTACGTAACAAAATAACATTGGATTGCGGGGCAGGTACAACTAACTACAGGGCTACTATGAGCGCTTATAGCAGCCCAGAAATTTCCAGTTTAAGCTGACCTTTCAATGTACGAAAAGCCTATACAGTGCGAGGTCAGCTCATACTGGAAATGTCTGGGCCGCTCAATTTCTGCCCTGCTATAAGGGTTCGTGGTAAGCCGGGTAGCAAACATAGTTGTTAAATAAAATTGTTGAATTAAAATGAAGGGCATGTTAAACATTTAAGATCCGTCCCGCAGGTATTACTCAGTGAGTACGAGACAAATTTTCAATGAAATCAAACATAATATTAGTTACGTACTTTTGTTTACTGCCTCAATTTATTATTATTATAATCGATTGATAAAACTATTTGGTACAATCGACAGGTTGACCGAACTATCGGCATGGGTTCTAGGGCGATAATGAAGTGAGGATGCCTTATTCTAAGTATACTTGAGTTACATAATTATGATGCGCCATGACTGTGATCACAGGGGGTTCACCCGACAGCGTTAGAACCACTGCCACGTGATAGGGGGCGAGCTTATCGATTAAGTACGGAACTCGTATCGAGATGAGAAGTCTTCACCTCGGCTGGCTGTCCACTGAAGCTGAGCGGAGAATAGAAAAAGTAACCAATAGAATACAAGTATTATCACGTCACTTGAGGGGAGAAAATACCGGAATTTGATTGGTTATTTTATTACCTCTCCGCCCCGCTTCAGTGTAAGGTAATCTACAGCTCTAGTTTCCTAAGAGAGCGGTATCGCTTATAGAGGATTTTTTGGTCCATTTCTCTCCCAGACGTCTCAGGAAGCCTGAAGTGGTGAGACCGGGGGGCTAAAAAGGCCGCTTTAGATGAATCATATTACGAATGTCAAAATATCTACTTAATTGAAGACTCTTATTATCAGCCGCATAAGGTTCATATTCAGTAATCACCTGTTCGACAGTTACTAAGCAGATCATTAGATGAATTGCCTTTTTAGGCCCCCAGAGACTCCAGCCAGGCAAGAATTATTTTTTAAGCAATCACACGGCTATTAGCGCTCCATAGTGATATATAGCGGCCGTCATTAGTTTTAGATGTAGCTGGTTTAAAAAATGCCCTTTTGGATGATGACCAGAGATATTAACCCTGGTCAAGAGCCACTACGGGTTATATTTCGACACCTCTGGATGCCGTTTACGCCAGACAAAATTTTCAGCTCTGTTAGGAAACCATAGCTTATATAAAGCTACGGCTTGTCTACTACTCTTATGTGAAACATAATCATCTGGGTAATGTTGGCTTTCATATTTGTTAATAAAAAATAATTAATAATAATATGTTATACAGAGGGAATTTTTTTAGGGTTCTACTTATTGTAACCATTAAAGATAGGGTGGTTGACCCCACTAGACAATTGTTAAATGAATGCCTAAGGGCGAGGCCCCATTAGTGCGTTGCGTCGCGCCGTCGCAACGGCACAACGCATTGTATGCCACACCTGTGTTGCGTTGACGCTGCGCCAACGCAACGCAAAAGGGCATGCACGCTGTCGCAGCTGCGTCTCATCTCCTCTAGCAGTGGATCACTGTCCGTCGTCGCAGCGGAGCTCCGACAACGCAGCGCATCACCCTACCTCGCGCTTCGTCTCTTGTCCGTCGATCCGTTGAAACGTCGCGCGCGACGACGCAACGGTCTAATGGGGCATGTCATAAAAATATATGGAAAACGACGCAGCGACGACACGACGCAGCGACGACGCAACGCAGCGCAACGCACTGATGGGGCCTCGCTCTTACAATACCCAGACGTTAGAACTTAACCTAGTTGCTAATTAGCAATGCTACTACACAAGTACTATGTAGATATCAGTATATATTTAATAATATCAGAACTACTTAGTTAGCTGCGAAAAACGCGCCCGGTCAATATAACGCGTGAGAAATAGACAGTTCTCATTGCTAGGACGAGAAGCCTGGGTAGCTATTCAGTAAAAATATCTCGCATATCGATTCGAATCTCTCTTATTTGTATGCCTTAGTTCTAAAATTCACTAACTCCATTTTCTTCGTTTTCAGAAATGATCATTAAAGTGAAAAAAAAAAAAAAAAAAAAAAAATGGCTGTATAAATAAATTTGGAAAAAAAAAACAATAGTTCGTACGTCATTTAAATGAAAAAAGGATTAGACCAATCGATAGAGAAAAAGAAAATAATTATTTTGATCTATGTAACTCAAAATCGATAAAAGTAGAGTTAGTGACTTTTAGAACTAAGGCTTTCATTTGCTTCTATCTCACGATGACGTTTATATGCACCGTTGTGGCGATAAATGTGCTTCAATTGAGTGGACACACGCACTGCGTGGTTTATCTACAAGAATAGAATCATTTATTCGCTAGACAATGATTCTATTTAATTGAATAGACGTGTTTTTGCAGCAAACGTTTTGGGATATCATAAGTTACTAGGAGATACCTTGACAATACATAGACGACACCAATACGAACAGCTTGACAGTAGTTATTCCAATAATGAGGCTAAATTGTTACTTATGTTATGTATTAGATGTGTGCGCCGATGCCCGCGGCGGCGTCATCGGCGTGGATGGTGAAAATCTTATGAAAAACAAAATATTGCAGACTTATTCGCCAAATGACTATGACGGACGAAGTTATCGGCAAAACGCGCTATGGTCATATACAAATGGTATTTTACTGAATTTGCGTATACAAATACGTCGAAATAAACCAATAAGCATTTTAGACATTTCTAGTGTTTAGTTTACTAGTATATGTCTGCATGGTCGCGGGACTTATCTCATTACCGTGACCCCGGAACGTAAAGGGCTATCGAAGGAACACCGTGGATTTTAGTCAGTACAAGTCTGACAGTCCCTCCCGCCCTGCCCGGGGTGGGAGGACACATTTGAGGATTTTACCACGCTAAAAAAAAAAAAAAAAAAATTATATGTCTGCATAGTATCTAAAACATCCGTATACGTCCGACCATCCACGCCGATGACGCCGCAGCATCGGCGCACACGTCTATTATGTATCATGCACGGAAAACAATATATTATATTGCTCACCACTCGTTCAAAAAATCGCATAAAACTACGATCAACTACTAGATTCAGGTGCTTCGAAAACGGCTCGAAAAATAAGACCACAAAGTTGTGGTCTTATTTGTATTTAGTTTATTTTCAACCTTATTGCTTAGAAGTTATGTTTTCTTTCAGAATAAATATTTTTGTACTTATTTAAAAGAAGTATTGCTTTAGGTTCTCTCCGATGACAGAAGGTGTTATGGTTTGACAGAAGGTTTATCACCAGAGTCTGATGTTCATTACCATTTTGTTACGCGGTAGACCCCCTGAAGTTGTTGATGCTTTTTTACATTTTGTAGAGAGAAATATACATGTAAAAGTATATGCAATCGCTGCCACTTGAGCGATGTGTTCTTGTTCCTAATCCTTAATCTAGTACTACGGTTGATCGAAGGCATAAAATGATACATAATTATAATTATCATTAATAAAATACTACTGCAATATGAAGTCACACAAATAAGTGACAAAATATAATACTATTAATAAATAGATACGATTATATAAACTAAAATTTATGTTGACGTCTCGCCCTCCTTTTAGCCAAATACAGGCGACCGACCCGCGTGGAACATTTTTTGAATGTTTAGTTGACAAATCGGCATGTGAACTTAAGTGTATAATATGTTTTAGTGAAGTCACAGTGCGCCCAGTATATCTTGTTTGGCAGACAAATAGACAAAAAATTGTACTGAGTTTGACGAATTGTTGCTTCTTGCCTTCGCAAGTAACGCTGCCATGAACTGTCAAGATATACTGAGCGCACTGTAGGATGCCCATAGTCCTACCGATAGTCCGTGAGACATAAATAATACCCTAAACTATATGAAAAACTACTTTCTCAGGTAAACCCTCATCTTCTCCGTCCTCTTCGTCTTCCTCCTGGAAAAAGGTAAAAAAAAATTAATACAAAATTTAAAATAGATTTAGATGGGTCGAATGAAAAAGGACCGGTGGACAGACGTACAAACGTTAGAGACTAAACTTCATTTATTCATTTTATTGAGCTACCTTCATTTTTAGGGTTCCGTACCCAAAGGGGAGTACTCTATAAATGTATAAATGAAGCGGTACTTACATCAAACCCGAAGCAGGTGTCGACGTCCTTCTCCACTTTGATACTTCGCTCGGCCTCTGTCTCCTTCACCGTGTACTTCTTCTCCATCGGCTCTTCTTCTTCCTCTTCTTCCTCCTCCTCCTCTTCTGCAATAGAACATTCATTGAAGCTTATAGTATTATTTTTATTTAGGTATTTGGTTTTTGCCTTTTAAAGTTCATAAGGGTTTTGTATTTTAAACCCCTGACAAAAAAGGGGATTTTTATAAGTTTGTAATGTGTATCTGTGTATTGGTGTATTTATTTATCTGTCTGTGGTTCCAAAACAACGTAGCTGCAAAACTGACGGACCGATTTCAATGCAGTTTTTTTAATTGAAAGCTAGTTTAATCGGGATCGTTCTTAGCCATGTTTCATGAAAATCTGTTCAGCCGTTCAAAAGTTACAGCTCTTTTTCTAGTTGGAGTGGGGGGTTTTTGACGGCCTACTGCTGACTTTAGGACCTACCTGCTTCATCCTCCTCCATATAATCGGGCGCGACGACAGCGACCTGTTGTTCGGTGCCGTCCTCCAGCTGGATGACCTCCAGCACCACATACTGCTGGCCGTCTCCATCGGCCACGGTGACCAACTCGCCGCGCTTCAGCTCGTTGTTGCTGAGACCTAGCTTCATCAGGTCGGTTCCTTCTTGGGTCTCAATGTTGCGGACGTCCTGAAGATGGTGAGGTTTGGATTTGAGGATAAGCAAGGCAGTAGATAAGACAATATTACAATAAAGGTACGGAAAATATAAAATCTTAATTACAGTGGCAATATAATTATTTTGTTATATTAGTTTCATATATGAATATGTAATATCTACATAGTATAAAATAAAGTCGCTTTCCGCGTCTGTCTGTATAACCCCGCTAACTCCTAAACCACGCAACAGATTTTGATGCGGTTTTCACCGTCAGTTAGATAATTTTTCATGGAAGGTTTATACGTATAATACTTTCATATTAAATGTAAGGATTGTAGAGAAATTGCACCCGCGCGAAACCGGAGAAGGGTCGCTAGTGTTTCATAATATTGAAAATATTTCGCCTTAGAAGTTATCATGTGGTTACAAGCTAAGAAGAACAACTCCGTGTCTTCTCAAGTAATACAGCACAGCGTAGGAAAAAAAAACAGCATGCAAAAAGCACTGTAAAACAGTATATTTTTAACACGCTTTTATTAGATTCACCTGTAACTAACTGACTAACTATGTAAGAAAATCTTGGAAGTTAAATTTGACTAACTTCCCGGTTTAGTGAGCTGAAATTTTGCATACACGTTCAGTTTGGATGTTAAAGCGTGTTCTATAGTTTTATTTAAACTATAATATTTTATTTATTTTTCAATGCCAAACTCTTTAAAGGAATGATTAGCAATCAATAATTTGGACATCAGCATTTGAATTTTAATTATTTAAGAGTAGAATGTCTGAGAAAGTGACATACGGTGTAATTTTTAGAGGGGATTGGAACTAATAAGTCTTAAAATATAATGATCATAAATACTAAATATTGCATCATTTACCCATTACTATAGATCTTTGTCAGGATGACACAAGCAGCACAGCGGTGATTATTGAACATAAAAATTACAGAAAGCGTTAGCATTGAGGCCATTGCGATCTATAATATTATTTTTTATTTTTATTTATTGCACAATATATAATTATTATGTCATCGCTTGGGGCGTGTTTTTTTTGGCAAAAGCTTTATCAGTGATGGTTTGTCGCCAGAATAGCAGTAAATAAACTTGAAACTGTTCAATTGCAAAATATAAGGATGTAGCTGGTGCAAACAAAATAAATAAAAGCAATAATCATCATCTGCCTACACTTTTCCCAACCAGCGCATCGACCGCGTTCTGTGCTCCGGGGGTCTACCGGGTAACACAATGGTAATGAACATCAGACTCTTGTAATCAACTTAAATGCGATCGTGAGAATAAACTTCGCGCTACCTACAATTAGGAATTGGCAGGTAGGTTCCATAAAGGTTGTAGGCATCGGATAAGAAATAATCTTCCAAAAAACCTAATTATGGGATGAATGGGTTTAAAATTTGTATGAAAATCATTCCACGTGAACGGAGTCGCGCGCACAGCTAGTAAATAATAATTATATAAGCTCAGCATATAAAATCGTACAATTGAACATGCACAGAACTAAACAACAATGCAAATATGGATAAAAAATTATTTAAAAAATTGCTGTGCTGTTTTGACGATTTCTTTGTGTATGACATTCGTAAGAGCAAGTGGGCAATGCAGAAGATATAATGCAAATTATTAAAAAAACATCCTTACTAGTAAAATGCGAAAGTAACTCTGTCCCTCTGTCTGTCGGATTGTTACTTTTTCGCGACTAAACAGCTGAGCCATTCTTGATAATTATGACTGAATTAACAAATTCTAGAATAGTAAATTTTGACAGACGAGAAAAAATTCTCCTCACGAAGTTACGAAGCACAGCGTATTACCATTCAATGACAGGTAACATTCTATCGAATTATTGTTATATGTAGAAATAAAACTAAGTTTGTATAATTTAACAATAACAAAATAATTGCAGGTGCGCACAGCGTTATTCTGGTAGACAGCTATGAGAACTGGGAATGTTTTTTTACCTCAGTCTACCGATTTCTTTTATATCACGCAAAGCATTATTTATATATTTTTCGCTAATACACTGTCTTTTATCTGTTTGAAGAGTTCTGACTTTTGCTGAATCTCATGTACAAATGCAATGACAGTTCAGACATTGAATCAAGTTTGAAAAGAATATGGGCCAAGCTTAAAACAATGGTATTCAAACAACACATCATCCCAAATATGCCTGGGAGGTTTGGCAACCAAACACAAAGAAGTTTATCTTTCATGTTGAAGGAAAACATCGTGAGGAAACCTGCACACTTGAGGGCTTCAAAATGTTCTACCAATCCGTGATAGGACAAAGTGGTGAATTAGCTTAAAAAATTCTCATTCTGAGAAGAGGACCGTGCCCACTGGGACAGTAGAGTTAAACTAAGAAAACATGGCGCGCCCTTCCAAAATTCAAAACGTTTGAAAGTATTTACAAAGCGCCATCAAGACTCACAACGCATGTGAGCCTACTGAGTCGGCCATCAAACAAAAATAAATCCAAGGATTTGTTGCACAGTAAGGAGATGTGATTAGAAAAATTTAAACAATAATTTGTTGGGGCGCGCCATGTTATCGTAGTTTACCTCTAATGAGCTAGATTTATTATATATTACCTTCATCAGCTCTCCATCAATAAACTTGACCTTCCGCTGGCGTCCGATCTTGAGGGCCAAGGCCCGTTCGTGGTGGCCCGAATCCGGGTCGTGGACAGCCAGGTGGCGGATCAGGTTGCCTTTGTGCGCGAACATGCGCTTGCACTCGTGGCAAGTGTGCGTCTTCTCTTTGGGCGGCTTTGGCACAAAGTCAGGATTGTGGTACAGATTCTGGTGGCGACGGAGCAGCTGCTTTTGCCTGGAGATAAAGAAATTTTAACATGAAAGAACAGTCAACATTGATATAGGGTTAGAAATATTCTTGGCACTGGTGCTGTGCTGTGACTATTTGATGACTTTAAACAGCTCCTAACTAGTATAGTACGCGCACATCTTTATGAGCCCTGAACTGAGCTCTGCTCTCCCTCTAGCACTTATAATAAGCGTACTGCGCAGCCACTCGCGTTCAACTTCCGAGAGCTCATAAAGTTTTGCGATAACTATATAATAGGTTTCGACCGTTCTAGTTATGCATATAAGGAAATTTTAAGCTGAGTGTAAACCATGAGTTTCAGAGTTGCTTTATCGATGTAGATACAGTTTTTCATCAATTTATATGATATAAAAGCTTGTCGCGAGATTTCTGCTATACACCCACAAGTAAATCTCGTGACAAGCTTTTATATCATATAAATTTTGTAATGTAATAAATTGATGGGTTGATTTAATTTAAAGTTTATTTTCATCTTTTTAGAGCATTTAAATAAAATATTGTTTTAAAAATGTTTTTTTACTATTTTTTTACACTTTGTTATATTATTATAGATTACGGTATTTTAATATCGTGAAAGAATGTCATTCCCGTCTGCTTTAATCACTTTCTACAGAGCTCTTTCCGAAGTTAATTTTTTTTAACGTTGCCCCTCACTAGGATTTCTCCTGTATCTAGGGTACAGTTTACAAACATCCATGTCACATGCACACACAACCAGACCCGAAACAACTATCTGTAGATCATACAAATATTTGTTCCGTGCGGGGAGCGAACCCGCGGCACGTAGCGTAGAAAGCTAATCGCTTAGTCACTGCGCCAACCGTGTCGTCAAAGTTATCACCATGTTGTTTTATGTCGTCAATTTCAGTGTGCCATTTGTAGATCAGTATCCGTTTTTGTGTCGTGTTCTGCTATCAGTGTACTGTGATACCAACCTGAAGGTTTGGTCGCATAGGTCGCACACAAATGGCTTCTCATCTGTGTGCTTGAGCATGTGCGACTTCAGATGACGCATCGTGGTCGACGCGTACGGGCACAGCTCGCACTTGAAGCATTTCTCGCCCTCGTGTGTCTGTAAGTAGATATACAATACACTTAATTGCACAATAATAATAAACTCAGGACACTTTTTTCTTGGTCCATGTGTTTCTACATCAATGTGTAGCAAGTACCCTGGCCTTAGGGTTGCCAGATACAGGCTTATCATTTCCGGGACAATTCTAGGGTAACGGAGTCTGGCCGTAGTAAAATATATGAAAATAAATAGGTATTATTGTGTTTTTTACTATAAGTAATTTTGAATAAATTTTATCTTTATCTTTATTTAATTGAGCCACAATAATGATTTACAAAATGCAGGTTAGTTTTAAATATTTACTCTCATTTCAGGTAAAAGTTACCTACCTACCTACATATTGTGTATTTTTGTAATATTATAAAAACAAGCAATATTGAGCACCTCGGTTTTAATGATTAATTACACTTTGGTAGACAATCAACATACATTTGTATCATATGACGTGAGAGATATGCGAGCGTATAAGGTGTTCGGAATCCGGGACCGTATAGTCTAATTATTGGACACGGGACAGGACGCAAAACTCCGGGACATTCCCAGATTTCCCGACCATCTGGCAAGCCTACAGTTACTAAACATATTATTAGATTAATTGCTCAATGTGGCCTTTTTAGGCCCCCTGATCTGCATAGTAACTGTCAAACAGAAGATTACTGAATATGAACCTTATGCTGATGAAATTAAGAGTTGTCAAAGTAGATATTTGTAATCTGAATCATATTGTGATTCATCTAAAGCGGCCTTTTTAGCCCCCCCGAGATGACTTCCTCAACGTGGCCTTTTAGGCCCCCTGAACCTAAAAATTGTAGTTACGAGCTCTCCAAGGATGGTAAGCTTACCTTATTGTGCACTTTGCAGGAGTAGCGGTCGGGGAAGCTCTTCCCGCAGCGCCGGCACTTGAGCGGCTTGTCCGACGTGTGCAGCTTCTGCACGTGTATGCGCAGGTCAGTCTTGCGCCCGCACTTGGCTGGACACAGCTCGCAATTGTATACTGGTTTCTCCGACACTGTAAGAAATCCCCTTTATTACAATCTAGCTTCAGCCAGCGGTGAACCGCGTGGTATCTTTATAAATTATAACCTATGTTACTCAGAGATTAATATATCATTATGATTTATTTATTTAACAATTTATGTACACACAGAAAGAAGAATAATTACAATTAAATAGGAAAGATGACACAAAGGTACTGCTTATTTCTAAAGAAATCTCTTCCAGCAGACCTGCGATGATAATGATGTTAATGCCGGTCCATTAGTTTTTGGAGTTACAAACAAACAAGCAAATGTGGGATATTATGACAAAATAAACGATGATTATGTAGTGAATCGTATTTTATTTTAATAATCAACCCCGTAACCAACACCGCATACATTACACCATTTATCGTCCGTCGCCATTCTCTCCCTTTCTCTCTTCCTCGCATCCTTCCCTTTCATTCATTCACTGCATTGCGTTCCATTACAATCTTTTCAAGGTGCGTTCATACTTTCTCAACACTAATTCATCCCACACAAATGTACAAAAAATCTAATCTTTCCTCTTTATAATATTAGTTTAGAAGATGGTTTAAAGCGAGTCTCGTATAAACCAGGTTTTAAATTGATATCCGTCACTTTCTAACGTCATATAACATAAACAGACCAGGCTATCATAAAACCTGGGTTTTACAAGATTTATATTAAATGGATTTGTCTGTTACTTTATTACTGACAAACTGATATCTCTACTTGGCAAGGAATGTATATTATTATAATATTTCGTTTGTTTTCATTTAGGTTTGCATTTTTTTTTAAATATTCCTTGGTACTCCAAAAATGCTATCCCGAGTACGTATGACGTATCTTGGGCTGTCAGCCCCGTTGTTATAATACAGGAGGTAGTGTAAATAATGGTTAAAGATATCTTTGTATGTTATTGATGTAATTATTGTAAAATTACCCACATTTTATGTAATTTTAAATTACCGACTTACAATAATTAATTAAGTTTGTTTTGTAATTGAATAGGTACTTTCGCTCTGGCACTATTGTGCTCATGTACTTTTTTAAATTCAATCTTGTGTTTCTCAGACAAATGAATATTGTATTCTTATGAGAAATAAATGTCTTAAACCAGAAGATAGGGATATAGTTACCATTGTGGATCAGCCTGTGCGCTTTCAGCGAGTTGGACTGCGTGAAGCACATGTTGCAGTGCTCGCACTTGTACGGCTTCTCGCCGGTGTGCGTGCGCAGGTGGCGCTTCAGCTTGAACGTGTCCGGAGACGCGTACGTGCAGTGCGGGCACTGTGGGAATTATGTATATTCAGTTATTTTTATTAATTGTCCTCTCGCTGTTATCTCAGGGAGGATCATCTGCTTAACTGGAAACGAAGGCGAGGCTATAGACTGACAACTCTATCATAATAACCTATAATCAAAAACCCCCGACTCCAACTAGAAAAAAAGCAGTAACTTTTGAACGGCTGGACAGATTTTCATGAAACATAGCCAATATGATACCCGATTAAACTAGCTTTCAATTTAAATAAACTGCATTGAAATCGGTCCATCCGTTTTGGAGCTACGATCCCACAGACAGATCACTACAAATTTCACCCCTCTTTTTTGTCGGGGGTTAAAACGGGCAGTGGATATACCTGGTATGGTCTCTCGCCGGTGTGGCAGCGCACATGCCGCCGCAGTTTCGAGAGCTCCACAGAAGCATAATCGCACTCGGAGCATTTGTGCGGCTTCTCGTGTGTGTGCTTGTAGCGGACGTGCCGGACCAGCTCGCCTGTCAATAATAATGGTATTGAATCATGCTGCACATAGACAAACTTCGAAATAAATCTCCTTTGTGGCTAGTCGAAATATCTATCTCCTTGATAGATAGTGTACATGCCGAGTAAGCTATCCATATCACTAAAATAGATGTGGAAATTAAAACGTCATCAAAATCATGTTGTTCCGGGTGAATGGTAGGTATTAACTTTAGAGTAAAATTAGATTTAATACCTACAGTACGTGACTATTATTCACGAAAATTTATTGCTTTCTGTTTATTTTTTAAAATTATTTTATTTCTAATTACCTTAATATTATGTAGTACATTCGAACATCTAAACCAATGTGGACATGTGTAATTAATTGGTTCCCAAAATACAGGCTTGCCTTGTTTGGGGCCAATAGAAATCCTACCACTTTATGTATTTTTTGGAAATAAAAATTTGAATTTGAATCTCGTGAAATTACTTGAACACAAGCCATTTCAAAAATTTTATAGTATAATAATAGGTAAACATCGATTTTATCATTTGAGACTGAACAATTGGAACAGTATTTCATTGTTAACGTTTTGAAGAACAATAATTATATCTTGTTGTAAATGTAGTAAATAAATTCTATTCTAAATAAATCATCAGGTGACCTGCAAGCTCGTTTGTCGTCCAGCGGGTCTACGGCAACTTAAACGGTAATGAACATCGACACTGGTAATAAACTTCAATGCGATCGTAAAAGACTAAACTATGAGCTACCTTGTAAAAAAATGACAGATCATGAAGATAGGAGTCCCAACTTCATGATTGGTAATTTTTTTACAAGTTAGCTCGATATTTAGTCTCTCACGATCGTATTGAAGTTTAATACCAGTGTCGATGTTCATTACCATTTTAGTTACGCGGTAGACCCGCTGTATCATAAGTAAAGTGGTACTCACCAGAGGTAGTGAAGGGGCTGTTGCAGTACTTGCAAACATGTGGTTTGACGCCGTTGTGCATGTTGACGTGGTTCTGCAGCGACGCGATGGTCTTGAAGCCGCGCTCGCACACACTGCACTTGTGCGGACGGTCCTCGGAGTGGGACTTCATGTGGCGGAGCAGAAGGTAGCTGCGGAAGGAAGTCAGGCCACTTAGCCGAGGGTCACACGCTATGGTCTGCTCTATGGTACTATTGAGCTTAGCGATGCTGACGCATGCGTCATATTCGTGAACGGGTGCCGTCTGTCGGTACTGGTCATCTTGTTACTGCCATAGCAATCGTATTCAGAGGCAAAACAATTATTATCAATTTTTTTATTCTATAAAAGATCTTCTTTAAAATAAGGATGATAAATTAAACATATGGACGTATCACAGGATACTGTACCATGCCCGACAAACTTAAACACATAACTCCAGCTAAATGTCGATAAGACAGCTTGCAGGACAATGAAGAGAATAAAAAAAATATTCACATTAAATAATTCTCGCAGCTCTTACCATAGCATTGTATTGATCAAGACTGTAATCTATTATTTTAAAAGATACCTACACAAAAATAGACATTTTTATGTAAAAAACATAAAATTGGAATATTGTGACTTACAACAACTTAAGTTCCAACATTTTTTTTTTTTATAACTTTGCCCGTCTCTAGGATTTCTCCCGTGTCGAGGGTGCAGTTTACAAACATACATGTCACATGCACACACAACCAGGACCCTTAACAACTATTTGTAGATCATGCAAATATTTGTTCCGTGCGGGGATCGAACCCGCGGCACGTAGCGCAGAAAGCTAATCGCTTAGCCACTGCGCCAACCGTGTCGTCAAAATTACATTAAGTTAGCATTAGGCAGTTGTCCGACCAACGGCGAGTAAACGACTAACTACTGGCGATTTTCTCTCTCAAGAAACGTACAATAGATATGCATTGCATGCAAAAGAGATGCATATATTAATAGTTGATCGCTAACTGTTCACACTGCCAGCGAGGACTCGCCTCAGTAGTTTGTCGCTGAGCGACAAGAGCATAACATAATACTCGTTCAGCGATGCTGGCTCGCTTGATCATTTTTCAGTGCGGCATTTTGTACAAGACTGAGCGACCGCGGGCGAGTGAGGCGAGTAATCGCTCGTCGCACTTGCACACTCGCTTATAGCCCGGCGACAAAACTATCGAAACTAACACTCGCTTCCCGCTGATCGCCAACTCGTTTATAGTTTCTAGTTCTACTCGTTACTCGTTCATCGCCGTTGGTCGGACCACTGCCTTAAGTACTTACCGGCGATGACTAGTATAGGAACAGAAGTTGCAAGTGAACTGAGGCCGCACGTGCTTCACTCGGGTCTTCGGTGTCTTGATCTTGACGCCTCGGTCGTCGACGGCCTCGGCGTGGGTGCCAGGGTCGTCCTCCTCTTCCGTAGGAACCTCCCCACCTTCCTCCTCATCATCGAAGTTGTACACGTCTTCGTTACCTTTTTCATCTTGATTAACCTGTTATTCATTATTTGGTATTATTTTGTTTGTTTATTTATAACCAGTGGTCACCTACTGGTCGACATTCGACCTTAATTTTAGCTTTCTGCAGTCCTTCTGCATATAAACTTTAACTATGCCAAATCTCACACTCCTCCGTGCGCGCAATATGCTTAAAAAGGGGTACAAAGTTTTCTCTTCACGTATTAATATATAGATATTGTTAGTCCACTCTCACACATAGTTACTTGTTATCTTTCCACTAAAGAACTTGAACTTAATTTGATAGCAGCAGATGAATGTTGAACATGCTTACACCTGAATACCCAAAAGTTAAACAAATCTCTGATCAACACATATATTGAGTTCAATTGATTGATGACTTAGTTCCACCAATCCCGGCAGCTAACATGACATTTGACTGCTAATTAAGATTTGATCAGTCTGTCAGAAACTGAGGGTTTATGTTGTCGTACCGGGTCCACGTTGATATCGATGTTGACAACGGGCTTGGTTTCTTCCTGGACCACCAACACATAGCTGACTTCCCCGTTGCTGGTCTCCGAAGGCACCAGAGTGACAGTCTGGTAGCTCTCGGTGCCCGGCGAGGCCATCATCTGGTCATCATCACCGATACCCTGGAGAATTAGCTAGTTTTAATCCAAGCTTTGTAGAGCAGAATTTCTTTTATTGTTTCACAATTGTAATGAGAAATTTTATTTTGATTTAAAAACGTCTAATTTTACAACCACTCATTCTTTTGCAATGGATACACTGCAACTGTGATTTACCATTTGAGTTAATCATTCATTAGTTAGCAAAAGAGAGTGACTGAAGTAATCTAACCTCAACCTGATTACCTAAAGTCTATGTAGGTAGACACACTTCTATATTAAGACATCTCATAAATTAATGAATGGTACTATCATAATGGACTTTAGAACACCTATTATTTCTACACAACCTGAAGACGCAGCACGGACAGAAAAGGCTGAACACGGCTGAAATTGAAACCAAATCATCAGAAATCAAATGCCAATGCCAACCGATCTCACTGATAAAAAGTTTAAAACTCGCGTTAAACTTGTCCTCATAAAGAAAGCCTATTACAAGATCAAAGACTATGTTGACGATGGAGACGTATGGAAGTGACTATCTTCTGCACATGTGGCTTCCCTGGTGACCCGCTGCTTCCTGTCTTCACAAGCTAATTTTAATAACGCTTCCCTTGTTTTGAAAACTGGGTGGCTTGAGTGTTAAGTATGCAACTACTTGTACTGTTTAAATTGTAGTGGTACTTAATATGATCTTTGCTGTTCTTTTTTTATTTTGTTTTGTAATATTGTGTAAGTTTTTGTCGAATTTTAGCTGGGGCCACTCCCGCGGCTCCATATGTTATTGTTAACTTAATTTATGAAAAGAGTATCCATGGAGTTTCTTGCCGGTATCTCCTCCAGGACCAACCCGCTTGGAACCGTGCGCCTAGAATCACGACGTTTTGAATGAGCCTGCAAAGGCCCAGTTGAAATAAAAACCTTTGACTTTGACTTTGCCATTGGTACGTACCTCATTATCATCCCCTACATCCGCACCAGTTATGGAGACGAGGTTCGAAGTGTCGCCTGCAGATTGGTAGTAGTACCGGCCTTCTTCATCCACGAAGTACGTAACTCCGGAGGCATCGCTTTCATCATCCGCCGCGCCATTGACTGCAAACATTTTTATCTTTACTATAGGTCGCGCAAAACTTTATGAGCTCTCGGAAGTAGAACGCGAGTGGCTCCGCAGTACGCTTATTATAGGTGCTAGAGGGATGCAAGAGAGTGACGGGGAGGGTACCGGCCCCGCAACACCCGCTCGCATCTGTCAGCACCACGAGTTACTGTGAGTGATACGTTCGTACATAAAAAAGGTATTAAGACCGCTTTTAAAAATTAATATTCTTTTAATAAATAAACTGGTTCAAGCCAGCAGCACGAAGGCACGAAGGCGACATACGAAAACAGCGGACTTGTCATTCAAACAGTAGTCTATGAGACATTTAAGTTTTATTTTATTTTTGCTGCGTTCGATCGCTGCATCAAAATCTCGCGTTTTTACGATTGGGTCGATGCTGTATCGCGTTTTGGTGGCTTGCTGCGTTCGATCGCGGTATCAAATTCTCGCGTTTTAACGATTGGGTCGATGCTGCATCGCGTTTTGGTGGCTCGCTGCGTTTGAGCGTAGCATAAAAATCGTAAAATACGTAGTAGGTATCGATTCTATCGTTGTATCGAGCTTCTGAAAGCCGACGTATCGCTGATCGCTGATTAACATTGTAATCTATTATTTCAAGAGTTTCCGTGAAGTGTCCGTGAAGTTGCAGTTAATTATATTATAATGGATGCCCAGTTGATACATGATAATTCTTATACACAGTAATATATGGCGCACTGAATTTATGCTTTTTTATTTTATTTATGTTTCTAGGAAGACAAAATATTTTTGATAATTATAATATACTAACCTGCGATGACGGTAGTCGTCGCTTCTTGATTCAAGTACGACTGTATGAGCGCTTGCTTGTTCTTATCTTTCTTATCCGGGGGCGGCATGATCGCTTTTTCTGTCGCAGAGCTGTCCTGGCCAGGTTGGATCTCCTGACAAGCCACACTGTCCGGTGGATTATCTTGGCTTGCCACACTGTCCGGCGGTTTATCTTCGATTGCCACACTGCCCAGCAGATTATCTTGGATTGCCACACTGTCCGATGGACTACCTTGAAGTGTTCGGTTTCTTTGAGTAGCCGGCGTTTTTATGCCGACCGGAGGACTATCTTGGCTTACCAGACTAACTTGGCTTGCCAGGCTAACTTTGGTTTCCTGGCCTGCCAAGCTTTTCTGGCGTACGTGGCTTGCAGGGCTATCTCGGCCTGCCAGCCTGGAGACGACTGAAACAAAGAAAATTAATTTAATTAGATTTAATTAATTTAATTAAATTTTCTTGATAGACTTTCTTTTTACAATTTTTTTTTATTTGTTTCTTCCTTCTATGAGTCCGACAGATTTATAGATGGATAGCAGTTTTAAAACCGAATTTATCACACGTTTTGAAAGTGCCTGAAAAGGCCCAGTTAAAGTAAAAATCTTTGACTTTAAGTTAAATCAGTTTTGTAGTTTAAAATGGTTGAAAACTATTTTAAATTTTTCCTTTTTACAGAAAGATGTAATTGGGGTTCTATTTATGAATATTATTTAATATTATTTATGGGGTTGTTTTTATTATTTATTTATTTATGATAGCGGAAATGAAATTGAAATGAAGCAACATGTTGACAACATCGTTATAAGTTGTTTGCAATCAATCATAAATACGATTGCGATTCGGCGGCAATACCGCGCAGCGATGCAACTGTTGCATTCGATTGGGACATAAATCGAAGCTGCTACACCGAAAAAGTCGTACAATAATTGACTATATATATAAAGCTCGATTACCACTGACTGACTGACTCACTCATTGACAGAATTGATCTCCCAGATGGAGCCGTGGGGGGTTAAAGTCATGTATGGGAGTCGTATAGAGGGGGGTCCAGTGAGTCCGGGAAAAATCCGAAATGACCTGAAAGTGGAACGCTGACCGGAACTGCCCTACGGATCTCGAAAATGAAAAGTCGCAGACCTATAGTGCTAGAACTAAAAATGTCGAGGACCCTGGGCCGTTTGACGAGCCGGTGAAAAAAAGATGGCGTCCATACAAAAAAAGATGGCGGCCATACAAAATTGAAACGCTCACCGTTCCGAAACCGTTGGAGATAGTGGGGGGGTGCTCGACCAAATGTCATAGAGGACGACGGGGGCTTTCCGATGGGGGTCATAAAAATCCAAGATGGCGGATTCAAAATGGCGGCCAAAAAAAAAAATGGTCCGAGCCGGCTGAAAATTGGCGTCCGGGGGTTTTCGGGGGCACCGATTCATAATCCGGGATCAAATTTTTCTTTCCGCCATTTTTCAAGATGGCCGCCATACAAGTGTTCATTTTGGCTTTTCACCCAATTGTTCTCCCAGAAGCAGCCGCCGGGAGTAAAAGTGATGTATGGGAGTCGTATAGAGGGGGGTCCTGTGAGTTTACGAAAAGTCCGAAATGACCTGAAAGTGGAACACTGACCGGAACTGCCCTACGGATCTCGAAAATTACAAGTCGCAGACATACAGTGCTGGAACTAAAAATGTCGAGGACCTTGGGCCGTTTGACGAGCCGATGAAAAAAAGATGGTTTCCATACAAAAAAAAATGGCTGCCATACAAAATCAAATATCATATTTATTTTGAGTGATGTTACAAGCTCCACCCAAAAAGCCCTCGCGGGCCGCATGCGGCCCGCGCTCCCGCGCGACCTCTAGTTTACTTATATAAAGCTCGATTACCACTGACTCACTCACTCACTCACTCATTGACATAATTGTTCTCCCAGAAGGAGCCGTGGGGGGTTAAAGTCATGTATGAGGGTCGTATAGAAGGGGGTCCAGTGAGTCCGGGAAAAATCCGAAATGACCTGAAAGTGGAACGCTGACCGGAACTGCCCTACGGATCTCGAAAATTACAAGTCGCACACCCATAGTGCTGGAACTAAAAATGTCAAGAACCCTGGGCCGTTTGACGAGCCGGTGAAAAAAAGATGGCGTCCATACAAAAAAAGATGGCGGCCATACAAAATTTAAACGCTCACCGTTCCGAAACCGTTGGAGATAGTGGGGGGGTGCTCGACCAAATGTCATAGAGGACGACGGGGGCTTTCCGGTGGGGGTCATAAAAATCCAAGATGGCGGATTCAAAATGGCGGCCAAAAAAAAAAATGGTCCGAGCCGGCTGAAAATTGGCATCCGGGGGTTTACGGGGGCACCGATTCATAATCCGGGGTCGATTTTTTTTTTCCGCCATTTTTCAATATGGCCGCCATATACAGGGTGTAAGGGGAACGCTTCCGAAGCCTGAACGTAGATGATATATAACCAAAATGCAAACGGATACCAATAACCTTTTGGTTATTTTCAAGACTTCATATTTCGTAAACTAGCAATGGAAACCGTACAAAACGCGGGGTCACTCACCCGCAACGCAACGTCGCGCCATCAGCTGTGCGGGCGCCGAGCGCGCCGAGCGCTCCGTGCGACTCAGGCGGCCGAGGCACGGGATTTATTCGGAATTCACAAACACTACTTTTAAATTGCTTCTGCCTATCTCTACAAAACTTCACAAAATTATGCAATTTCAAATTAAATCATCAGCCTATCGGATTTTGACGAATCACATTTAAAATTTGCTCCTCTGTCTGAACATTCACTTGTTGTCCACCACCTACCGCCATCGGAGCAATTCGTCGATTTTCTAAAACTCGCGGAAAAGCTGCCGTTATCATGCGAGAATCAGATGGATGCCGGACGTTCGGAAATCTGTCTCGGTAAATTCTTAATGCAAGAGAAGCATTGCCACGGACTTCTCCTAAACACATCAACATGTTGCCGTATTCACGAGCACTGTACACGTATGCTTCAGGCATTGTCACAATCACAACAAAAATAAATACCTAACTTAAAAAAACACTAAAGCAGCACTAAAAATGTAACAATAATAATAAAACTTTAAAACTACAAAAATTAATAACTTAAAAACAATAAAACAGCACTAAAAACGTAACAATAATATCGAAACTTTGAAAACAGTAGGATTAAATACGCAAAACCGCAATCGATTGATGTAACACGCATTCGCTCACAAATAGCGTAGGCAAGGAACTGACTAGAACACTGCGCGTGCGGCGTGAGGCCGACAAGCGGGAGGCGCGGTAGGCAGTAGGCACCGCGCGTAATTCACCAAAGCGGTGTCTTTTGATGTGCAAAGATTAATAAATTAAAAAGAAGTGATGTGTAAACTGTATCTACGATACCGGAGAAATCCTATTGTAGAGCAACGTTTTTTAAGGAGTAAAAAGAAGTTTTATGAAATTTTAGTTTCAAAACAGTTTTTTTATTTTGTAACATTTTTAAATAAGATAATAACATGATTTTTAGATTAAAATAATTAAAGTATCCACTTTGAATTGAGTGGGTTATTTGCTAAATAAGGAGTTGTTGCAATTTTCAAGCGCGCGTTGTGTGACTCTTATTCCATTGACATAAAGTTCAAATTCAATTGACATACGCGTGTTCCTGAGTGGCTTGAATCCTGCTATGAATCGGCGATCGATGTTTTACTTTATTTCATTTATTATCGATTATCGACTTTAATTCAAAACTGTTATTAAATGCACACAAAATCCATCACCTTGAAAACTTTGACGCTTCTGTAATTTTTCTACTTATTTATTTTAGCGGTGTGCTTTGTGCAATTCGCCGCCGCTTTACAAAGGATGCCGCCTCAGTAACAAAGGCCGCCGCCGCCGCGCCGCCACCAGGCGCGGCGGCGAGCAAAGGAGTGCCCGTGTGGTTGAGTGGACGCCTTTCAAGTGAGGTGGCCCGGGTTCAAACCTTGACCAGACCAATGACTTTTTCGAATTAAACACGGTGATCATTTTATCTGTGATACTTAGCTTGATTATCAGAATACGAGCGAAGGTTATTAGTAGGCACTTACTTAGAGCACGCCGTGCAGACAGCTACACATTTTAATTTTGTTCGAATTAACAAAATTGCTTGTAAAGTTAGTGTCTTTCTACTTAACCAACTTTTTACACTTTTCTTTCCGACTCACAGTAGGTACCTATCCCTATTCTGAGGTTTAAGCAAAATAAACTGTTTTTTTCTGATTTGTGAGTATGATTAACGGGCATTCTGATCAAAATTGTATCCTTGATCACTTTTAAGCGGAAAATTATTACGATACAAGCATCATAATCCGAAAGCAGGTATTCGACAACTAGCAGTGAGCTGAAATTTGAGACATTTGGCTCCAGCGATCAAAAAGAGTTTAGGGGATAGGATAAGATCGCGATTCTCATGGCACCAGCCACAGCGCCACACGATTACCCTCCGTCCATCACTGAGGTCAACGGCCGCGCGGCGCGGCGATCGGTGAGCGCGCGCGCGGGCGCCTTGAACTCGAGGTCACGCGCGTCAGCTGATTTTTATTTACGAATGCATTGCGGGTTTGATTTTTAAAGAAAAAAAATGTGTTTTATCGCTAATAATGGTTTCATTGAACTGTTCTAACAGCATGGTGAGCGAAAAATGCTAAAAAAAAATGTGTAAATACAGATTTTTTTTTAAAGATTTTTTGATGGTATCGTATCCAGAATCACTAACTCTGTCACCTGTCTTCGTTTTCGGAAGCGTTTCCCTTACACCCTGTAAGTGTTCATTTCGGATTTCGACCCAATTGATCTCCCGGAAGGAGCCGTGGGGGGTAAAAGTGATGTATGGGAGTCGTATAGAGGGGGGTCCTGTGAGTTTAGGAAAAGTCCGAAATGACCTGAAAGTGGAACGCTGACCAGAACTGCCCTACGGATCTCGAAAACGGCAAGTCGCAAACGTATACCGCCTGAACTAAAAATGTCGAGGACCTTGGGCCGTTTGACGAGCCGGTGAAAAAAAGATGGCTTCCATAGAAAAAAAATGGCGGCCATACAAAATTGAAACGCTCACCGTTCCGAAACCGTTGGAGATAGCGGGGAGGTGCTCGAACCATTTTCATAGAGGATGGAGGGGGCTTTCCGGTGGTGGTCATAAAAATCCAAGATGGCGGATCTAAAATGGCGGCCGAAAAATAAGTTGCTCCGAGCTGGCTGAAAATTGGCGTCTGGGGGTTTTCGGGGACACCGATTCATAATCCGTGGTCGACTTTTATTTTCCGCCATTTTTCAATATGGCCGCCATACAAACGCATCTTTTGGAGCAATTGTTCTCCCAGAAGGAGCCGTGGGGGGTAAAAGTATTGTATGGGAGTCGTATAGAGGGGGGTCCTGTGAGTTTAGGAAAAGTCCGAAATGACCTGAAAGTGGAACGCTGACCGGAACTGCCCTACGGAACTCGAAAGTTACAAGTCGCACACCCATACTGCCGGAACTAAAAATGTCGAGGACCCTGGGTCGATCGACGAGCCGGTGAAGAAAGGATGGCTTCCATACAAAAAAAGATGGCGGCCATACAAAAGTGTTCATTTTGGTTTTTCACTCAATTGTTCTCCCAGAAGGAGCCGTCGGGGGTAAACGTCATGTTTGGGAGTCGTATAGAAGGGGGTCCTATGAGTTCAGGAAAGTCCGAAATGACCTGAAAGTGGAACGATGACCGGAACTGCCCTACGGATCTCGAAAATGAGAAGTCGCACACCCATACTGCCGGAACTAAAAATCTCGAGTACCTTGGAACGATTGACGAGCCGGTGAAAAAAAGATGGCTTCCATACAAAAAAAGATGGCCGCCATACAAGTGTTCATTTTGGATTTTCACTCAATTGTTCTCCCAGAAGGAGCCTTCGGTGGTAAAACTCATGTATAGAATTCGTATAGAAGGGGGTCCTATAAGTTCAGGAAAAGTCCGAAATGACCTGAAAGTGGAACGCTGACCGGAACTGCCCTACGGATCTCGAAAATTACAAGTCGCAATGCTATACCGCCCCAACTAAAAATGTTAAGGACCCTGGGCCGTTTGACGAACCGGTGAAAAAAAGATGGCTTCCATACAAAAAAAGATGGCGGCCATACAAGTGTTCATTTTGGATGTTCACACAATTGCTCTCCCAGAAGGAGCCGTGGGAGGTAAAAGTCATGTACCGGAGTCATATAGAAGGGGGTCCTATGAGTTTATGAAAAGTCCGAAAAGACCTGAAAGTGGAACGCTGACCGGAACTGCCCCACGGATCTTGAAAATGAGAAGTCGCACACCCATACTGCTCGAATTAAAAATGTGTATGATCTTGGGTAAATTGACGAGCTGGTAAAAAAAAATGGCTTTCATACAAAAAAACATGGCCGCCATATAAACGCTTCTTTTGGAGCAATTGTTCTAAAAGGAGTCGTGCGGGGTAAAAGTCATGTATGGAAGTTTTATAGTGGAAATTCCAGTGAGTTTAAGAAAAATCCGAGATGGCCTGAAAGTAGAACCCAGACCGGAACTGCCCTACGGATCTCGAAAACGGCAAAACGCAGACCCATATTGCCCGAACTAAAAATGTCGAGAACCCTGGGTCGATTGATGAGCTGGTAAAAAAAAGATGGCTTCCAAAAAAAATACATGGCCGCCATACAAGTGTTCATTTTGGATTTTCGCACAATTATTCTCACAGATGGAGCCGTGGGAGGTTAAAGTTATGTGTGGGAGTTATATAGGGAAGGGTCCAGTGAGTTTAGGAAAAATCCGAAATAACCTGAAAGTGGAACCGTGACCAGAACTGCCCTACGGATCTCGAAAACTACAAGTTGCAGACGCACGGTGCCGGAACTAAAAATTTCGAGTACCGTGGGACGATCGACGAGCTGGTGAAAAAAAGATGGCTTCCATACAAAAGAACATGGCTGCCATACAGGTGTTCATTTTGGATTTTCACACATTTGTTCTCCCAGAAGGAGCCGTCGGGGGTAAAGGTCATGTATGGGAGTCGTATAGAGGGGTGCCCATTGAGTTTAGAAAAAGTCCGAAATGACCTGAAAGTGGAACGCTGACCGGAACAGCCCCACGGATCGAACTAAAATTGTGTAGGATCTTGGGTCGATTGACGAGCTGGTAAAAAAAATGGCTTTCATACAAAAAAAACATGGCCGCCATACAAACGCATCTTTTTGAGCAATTGTTCTGGAAGGAAGGAGCCTTGGGGGGTAAAAGTCATGTATGGGAGTCGTATAGAGGGGAGTTCTGTGAGTTTAGATAAAGTCCAGAATGACCTGAAAGTGGAACGCTTACTGGAACTACCCTACGGATCTCAAAAACTATAAGTCGCACACCCACTAAACCGGAACTAAAAATGTCAAAGACCCTGGGCCGATCGACGAGCTGGTGAAAAAAAGATGGCTTCCATACAAAAAAACATGGCTGCCATACAGGTGTTCATTTTGGATTTTCACACAATTGTTCTCCCAGAAGGAGCCGTCGGGGGTAAAAGTCATGTTTAGGAGTCATATAGAGGGGTGACCATTGAGTTTAGGAAAAGTCCGAAAAGACCTCAAAGTGGAACGCTGACCAGAACTGCCCCACGGATCTCGAAAATGAGAAGTCGCATACCCATACTGCCCGAACTAAAAATGTGTAGGACCTTGGGTCGATTGACGAGCTGGTAAAAAAAAGATGTGTCTCATACAAAAAAACATGGCTGCCATACAAGTGATCATTTTGAATTTTTCACACAATTGTTCTCCCAGAAGCAGCCGCCGGGGGTAAAAGTGATGTATGGGCGTCATATAGAAATAGGTCTTTTGAGTTTAAGAAAAGTCCGAAACGACCTTAAAGTGGAACGCTGATCGGAACTGTCCTACGGATCTCGAAAACTACAAGTCGCAGATGCACGTTGCGGGAACTAAAAATGTCGAGGACCCTGGGTCCATTGACGTGCCGGTGAAAAAAAGATGGCTTCCATACAAAAAAACATGGCTGCCATACAGATGTTCATTTTGGATTTTCACACAATTGTTCTCCCAGAAGGAGCCGTCGGGGGTAAAAGTCATGTATGGGAGTCGTATAGAGGGGTGCCCATTGAGTTTAGGAAAAGTCCGAAAAGACCTGAAAGTGGAACGCTGACTGGAACTGCCCCACGGATCTCGAAAATGAGAGGTCGCACACCCATACTGCCCGAACTAAAACTGTGTAGAATCTTGGGTCGATTGACGAGCTGGTAAAAAAATGGCTTTCATACAAAAAAACATGGCCGCCATACAAACGCATCTTTTGGAGCAATTGTTCTGGAAGGAAGGAGCCTTGGGGGGTAAAAGTCATGTATGGGAGTCGTATAGAGGGGAGTTCTGTGAGTTTAGAAAAAGTCCAGAATGACCTGAAAGTGGAACGCTTACTGGAACTGCCCTACGGATCTCAAAAACTATAAGTCGCACACCCATACTGCCGGATCTAAAAATGTCGAGGACCCTGGGTCGATCGACGAGCCGGTGAAGAAAAGATGACTTCCATACAAAAAAACATGGCTGCCATACAAACGCTTCTTTTGGAGCAAGTGTTCTCCCAAAGGAGCCGCGGGGGGTAAAAGTCACGTATTGGAGTTGTATAGAAGGGGATCCTGTGAGTTCAGAAAAATCCGAAATGACCTGAAAGTGGAACCCTGACTGGAACAGCCCTAGGGAGCTCGAAAACTACAAGTCGCAGACCGTGGTTGCCGGAACTAAAAATGTCGAGGAGCCTGGTCAGATCGTCGCGCCGGTGAAAAAAAGATGGCTTCCATACAAAAAAACATGGCCGCCATACAAGTGTTCATTTTGGATTTTTGCACAATTGCTCTCCGAGAAGGAGCCGTGGGAGGTAAAAGTCATGTATGGGAGTCATATAGAATCGAGGACCATGGGTCGATTGACGAACCGGTGAAAAAAATATGGCTTCCATACAAAAAACATGGCTGCCATACACGTGTTCATTTTGAACTTTACACGCAATTGCTCACCGAGAAGGAGCCCTGGGAGGTAAAAGTCATGTATGAAAGTCATATAGAAAGGGGTCCTAAGAGTTTAGAAAAAGTCCAGAATGACCTGAAAGTGGAACGCTTACTGGAACTGCCCTACGAATCTCAAAAACTATAAGTCGCACACCCACTGTGCCGGAACTAAAAATGTCAAAGACCCTGGGCCGATCGACGATCTGGTGAAAAAAATATGGCTTCCATACAAAAAAACATGGCCGCCATACAAGTGTTCATTTTGGATTTTCACACAATTGTTCTCCCAGTAGGAGCCATGGGAGGTAAAAGTTATGTATGGGAGTCGTATAGAAGGGGGTCCTATGAGTTCAGGAAAAGTCCAGGATGACCTGAAAGTGGAACGCTTACCGGAACTGCCATAGGGATTTCGAAAACGGCAAGTCGCACACCCATACTGCCGGAACTAAAAATGTCAAGGACCCTGGGCCGTTTGACGAGCAGGTGAAAAAAACATTGCCACAATGCAAAAAAAAAAAATACCATACAATATTGAAACGCTCACCGTTCCGAAACCGTTAGAGATAGAGGGGGGTTACAAGTCCATAAGTTCAGAAAAAGTCCGAAATGACCTGAAAGTGGAACGCTGTTCGGTACTGCCCTACGGATCTCGAAAACGACAAGTCGCAGACCTGTAGTGCCCGAACCAGAAATGTCGAGAACCCTGAGCCAATTGACGAGCTGGTGAAAAAAAGATGGTTTCCATACAAAGGGGTCCACTGAGTTCAGGAAAAGTATGAAATGACCTGAAAGTGGTCTTCTGACCGGAACTGCCCTACGGATCTCAAAAACTATGAGTCGCAGACCCACGGTACTGGAACTAAAAATGTCGAGGAACCTGGGACGATTGATGAGTTGATGAAAAAGTGGAACCCTGACCAAAACAGCCATAGGGATCTCTAAAATGAAAAGTCGCACACCCACACTGCCGGAACTAAAAATGTCAAGGACCCTGGGCCGTTTGACGAGCCGGTGAAAAAAAGATGGCTTCCATACAAAAAAACATGGCTGCCATACAAAATCAAATATCATATTTATTTTGCGTCATGTTACAAACCCCACCTAAAAAGCCCTCGCGGGCCGCTCGCGGCCCGCGCACCGCGCGACCTCTAGTCACTAATATATAAAGCTCGATTACCACTGACTCACTCACTCACTCACTGATTGACAGAATTGTTCTCCCAGATGGAGCCGTGGGGGGTTAAAGTCATGTATGAGAGTCGTATAGAAGGGGGTCCAGTGAGTCCGGGAAAAATCCGAAATGACCTGAAAGTGGAACCCTGACCGGAACTGCCCTACGGATCTCGAAAATTACAAGTCGCACACCCATAGTGCTGGAACTAAAAATGTCAAGAACCCTGGGCCGTTTGACGAGCCGGTAAAAAAAAGATGGCGTCCATACAAAAAAAGATGGCGGCCATACAAAATTGAAACGCTCACCGTTCCGAAACCGTTGGAGATAGTGGGGGGGTGCTCGACCAAATGTCATAGAGGACGACGGGGGCTTTCCGGTGGGGGTCATAAAAATCCAAGATGGCGGATTCAAAATGGCGGCCAAAAAAAAATATGGTCCGAGCCGGCTGAAAATTGGCGCCCGGGGGTTTTCGGGGGCACCGATTCATAATCCAGGATCAAATTTTTCTTTCCGCCATTTTTCAAGATGGCCGCCATACAAGTGTTCATTTTGGATTATCACCCAATTGTTCTCCCAGAAGGAGCCTTGGGGGGTAAAAGTCATGTATCGGAGTCGTATAGAGGGGGGTCCTGTGACTTCAGGAAAAGTCCGAAATGACCTGAAAGTGGAACGCTGACCAGAACTGCCCTACGGATCTCGAAAATTACAAGTCGCAGACATACAGTGCTGGAACTAAAAATGTCAAGGACCCTGGGCCGTTTGACGAGCCGGTGAAAAAAAGATGGCTTCCATACAAAAAAACATGGCTGTCATACAAAATTCAAACGCTCAGCGTTCCGAAACCGTTAGAGATAGCGGGGGGGTGCTCGAACCAATTTCATAGAGGATGGAGGGGGCTTTCCGGTGGTCGTGATAAAAATCCAAGATGGCGGATTCAAAATGGCGGCCAACTTTTTTTTGTCTCGATCCGGCTGAAAATTGGCGTCCGGAGGTTTTCGGGGACACCGATTCATAATCCGGCGTCGACTTTTTTTTTCCGCCATTTTTCAATATGGCCGCCATACAAACGCATCTTTTGGAGCAATTGGTCTCCCAGAAGGAGCCGTGGGGGGTAAAAGTATTGTATGGGAGTCGTATAGAGGGGGGTCCTGTGAGTTTAGGAAAGTCCGAAATGACCTGAAAGTGGAACGCTGACCGGAACTGCCCTACGGATCTCGAAAACGACAAGTCGCAGACATGTAGTGCTTGAACTAAAAATGTCGAGGACCCTGGGCCAATTGACGAGCCGGTGAAAAAAAGATGGCTTCCATTCAAAAAAACATGGCCGCCATACAAAATTCAAACGCTCAGCGTTCCGAAACCGTTAGAGATAGCGGGGGGGTGCTCGAACCAATTTCATAGAGGATGGAGGGGGTTTTTCGGTGGTCGTGATAAAAATCCAAGATGGCGGATTCAAAATGGCGGCCGAAAAATAAGTTGCTCCGAGCTGGCTGAAAATTGGCTTCCGGGGGTTTTCGGGGACACCGATTCATAATCCGTGGTCGACTTTTATTTTCCGCCATTTTTCAATATGGCCGCCATACAAACGCATCTTTTGGAGCAATTGGTCTCCCAGAAGGAGCCGTGGGGGGTAAAAGTATTGTATGGGAGTCGTATAGAGGGGGGTCCTGTGAGTTTAGGAAAGTCCGAAATGACCTGAAAGTGGAACGCTGACCGGAACTGCCCTACGGATCTCGAAAATGAGAAGACGCACACCCATACTGCCGGAACTAAAAATCTCGAGTACCTTGGGACGATTGACGAGCCGGTGAAAAAAAGATGGCTTCCATACAAAAAAAGATGGCCGCCATACAAGTGTTCATTTTGGATTTTCACTCAATTGTTCTCCCAAAAGGAGCCTTCGGTGGTAAAACTCATGTATAGAATTCGTATAGAAGGGGGTCCTATAAGTTCAGGAAAAGTCCGAAATGACCTGAAAGTGGAACGCTGACCGGAACTGCCCTACGGATCTCGAAAATTACAAGTCGCAATGCTATACCGCCCCAACTAAAAATGTTAAGGACCCTGGGCCGTTTGACGAACCGGTGAAAAAAAGATGGCTTCCATACAAAAAAAGATGGCGGCCATACAAGTGTTCATTTTGGATGTTCACACAATTGCTCTCCCAGAAGGAGCCGTGGGAGGTAAAAGTCATGTATCGGAGTCATATAGAAGGGGGTCCTATGAGTTTATGAAAAGTCCGAAAAGACCTGAAAGTGGAACGCTGACCGGAACTGCCCCACGGATCTCGAAAATGAGAAGTCGCACACCCATACTGCTCGAATTAAAAATGTGTATGATCTTGGGTAAATTGACGAGCTGGTAAAAAAAAATGGCTTTCATACAAAAAAACATGGCCGCCATATAAACGCTTTTTTTGGAGCAATTGTTCTAAAAGGAGTCGTGCGGGGTAAAAGTCATGTATGGAAGTTGTATAGTGGAAATTCCAGTGAGTTTAAGAAAAATCCGAGATGACCTGAAAGTAGAACCCTGACCGGAACTGCCCTACGGATCTCGAAAACGGCAAAACGCAGACCCATATTGCCCGAACTAAAAATGTCGAGGACCCTGAGTCGATTGATGAGCTGGTAAAAAAAAGATGGTATCCAAAAAAAATACATGGCCGCCATACAAGTGTTCATTTTGGATTTTCGCACAATTATTCTCACAGAAGGAGCCGTGGGAGGTTAAAGTTATGTATGGGAGTTATATAGGGAAGGGTCCAGTGAGTTTAGGAAAAATCCGAAATAACCTGAAAGTGGAACCGTGACCAGAACTGCTCTACGGATCTCGAAAACTACAAGTTGCAGACGCACGGTGCCGGAACTAAAAATTTCGAGTACCGTGGGACGATTGACGAGCCGGTGAAAAAAAGGTGGCTTCCATACAAAAGAACATGGCTGCCATACAGGTTTTCATTTTGGATTTTCACACAATTGTTCTCCCAGAAGGAGCCGTCGGGGGTAAAGGTCATGTATGGGAGTCGTATAGAGGGGTGCCCATTGAGTTTAGAAAAAGTCCGAAAAGACATAAAAGTGGAACGCTTACTGGAACTGCCCCACGGATCTCGAAAATGAGAAGTCGCACACCCATACTGCCCGAACTAAAAATGTGTAGGATCTTGGGTCGATTGACGAGCTGGTAAAAAAAATGGCTTTCATACAAAAAAACATGGCCGCCATATAAACGATACTTAACACGCTTTTATTAGCTTCACCTGTAAAATCTTGGAAGTTACATTTGACCCATTTCGCGGTTTCCGATTGAGGTGAGATTTTGCACACGTTAGGATGACAATGCAGTTAGATAACTGACGTCATTCTAAATCCAATATGGCGGACTACTTATGCATTATGCACTACCATGATATGGGTATCAAATGAAAGGGTTTGCTGAGAAGACTACGAAACTAAAATAACGTCACACTTAATTCAATATGGCGGACGCCCCAAGATGGTAGACAATTCTTTTTTATCTACCATCATGATATATATCAAATGAAAGGGTCTGCTGGGAAGAAAACGAAAAATAAAGTCAAAGTCGATGTCGATGTCGAAGTTAAAGTCAAAGTCAAAGTTTTTTATTACAATAAATTTATTACACTATTCCATACAAGTGTTCATTTTGGATTTTCACTCAATTGTTCTCCCAGAAGGAGCCTTCGGGGGTAAAACTGATGTATAGGAGTTGTATAGAAGGGGGTCCTATGAGTTCAGAAAAAGTCCGAAATGACCTGAAAGTGGAACGCTGACCGGAACTGCCCCACGGATCTCCAAAATGAGAAGTCGCACACCCGTACTGCCCGAACTAAAAATGTGTAGGACCTTGGGTCGATAGACGAGCTGGTAAAAAAAAGATGGCTTTCATACAAAAAAACATGGCTGCCATACAAACGCCTCTTAACACGCTTTTATTAACTTCACCTGTAACTATGTAAGAAAATTTTGGAAGTTTTTGACCCACTTCGCGGTTTCCGATTGAGGTGAGATTTTGCTCACACGTTTAGATAGGATGACAATGCATAGTTAGATAACTGACGTCATTCTAAATCCAATATGGCGGACTACTTATGTATTATGCACTACCATGATATGGGTATCAAATGAAAGGGTTTGCTGAGAAGAGTACGAAACTAAAATAACGTCACACTTAATTCAAAATGGCGGACGCCCCAAGATGGTCATTTTTCAATATGGCCGCCATACAAACGCATCTTTTGGAGCAATTATTCTCCCACAAGGAGTCATGGGGGGTAAAAGTCATGTGTGGGAGTCGTACAGAGAGAGGCCCAGTGAGAAATGACCTGAAAGTCGAACCCTGACTGGAACAGCCCTACGGATCTCGAAAACGTAAAGCCGCAGACCTATACTGCCAGAACTAAAAATGTCAAGGACCTTGGGTCGATCGACGAACTGGTGAAAAATCATGGCTACTATACAAAAAAACATAGCCGCCATACAAGTGTTCATTTTTGGATTTTCACTCAATTGTTCTCCCGGAAGGAGCCGCGGGGGGTAAAAGTGATGTATGGGAGACGTATAGAGGGAAGTCCAGGGAGTTCAGCAAAAAACCGAAATAACCTAAAAGTGGAACGCTGACCGGAACTGCCCCACGGATCTCGAAAATGAGAAGTCGCACACCCATACTGCCCGAACTAAAAATGTGTAGGACCTTGGGTCGATTGACAAGTTGGTAAAAAAAGATGGCTTTCATAGAAAAAAACATGGCTGCCATACAAAATCAAATATCATATTTATTTTGCGTCATGTTACAAACCCCACCTAAAAAGCCCTCATAAACTCATGTATAGGAGTCGTATGGAAGGGGGCCCTATGAGTTCAGAAAAAGTCCGAAATGACCTGAAAGTGGAACGCTGACCGGAACTGCCCTACGGATCTCGAAAATGGCAAGTCGCACACCCATAGTGCCGGAACTAAAAATGTCGAGGACCCTGGGTCGATTGACGAACCGGTGAAAAAAAGATGGCTTCCATACAAAAAAAGATGGCGGCCATACAAAATTGAAACGCTCACCGTTCCGAAACCGTTAGAGATAGCGGAGGGGTGTTCGACCAAATGTCATAGAGGACGACAGGGGCTTTTCGGTGGGGGTCATAAAAATCCAAGATGGCGGACTCAAAATGGCGGCCATAAAAAAAAATGGTCCGAGCCGGCTGAAAATTGGCATCCGGGGGTTTTCGGGGGCACCGATTCATAATCCGGGATCAAATTTTTCTTTCCGCCATTTTTCAAGATGGCCGCCATACAAGTGTTCATTTTGGATTTTCACCCAATTGTTCTCCCAGAAGCAGCCACCGGGGGTAAAAGTGATGTATGGGAGTCGTATAGAGGGGGGTCTTGTGAGTTTAGGAAAAGTCCGAAATGACCTGAAAGTGGAACGCTGACCAGAGCTGCCCTACGGATCTCGAAAATAAGAAGTCGCAGACATGTAGTGCCTGAATTAAAAATGTCGAGGACCCTGGGCCAATTGAGGAGCCGGTGAAAAAAAGATGGCTTCCATACAAAAAAACATGGCCGCCATACAAAATAGAAACGCTCACCGTTCCGAAACCGTTGGAGATAGCGGGAGGGTGCTCCAACCAATTTCATAGAGAATGGAGGGGGCTTTCCGGAGGTGGTCATAAAAATCCAAGATGGCGGATTCAAAATGGCGGCCAAAAAAAAGTTGTCTCGATCCGGCTGAAAATTAGTGTCCGGGGGTTTTCAGGGACACCGATTCATAATCCGGGGTCGACTTTTTTTTTTCCGCCATTTTTCAATATGGCCGCCATACAAGTGTTCATTTTGGATTTTCACCCAATTGTTCTCCCAGAAGGAGCCGTGAAGGGTAAAAGTAATGTATGGGAGTCGTATAGAGGGAGGTCCAGTGAGTTCAGGAAAAGTCCGAAATGATCTGAAAGTGGAACACTGACGGGAACTGCCCTACGGATCTCGAAAATTACAAGTCGCAATGCTATACCGCCGGAACTAAAAATGTCGAGGACCCTGGGTCGATGGACGAGCCGGTGAAAAAAAGATGGCTTCCATACAAAAAAAATGGCGCCATACAAAATTGAAACGCTCACCGTTCCGAAACCGTTGGAGATAGCGGGGGGATGCTCGAACCAATTTCATAGAGGATGGAGGGGGCTTTCCGGTGGTGATCATAAAAATCCAAGATGGCGGATTAAAAATGGCGGCCAAAACAATATATTCCGATCGGGCTGAAAATTGGCGTCTTTGGGTTTTTGGGGGCACCGATCAACCGACCTAGACCTTAAAGTGGAACGCTGACCGGAACTGCCCTAAGGATTTCGAAAATGAGAAGGTGCACACCCATACTGACGGAACTAAAAATGTCAAGGACCCTAGGCCGATGGACGAGCCGGTGAAAATAGATGGCTTCCATACAAAAAAACATGGCCGCCATACATGTGTTCATTTTGGATTTTCACTCAATTGTTCTCCCAGAAGGAACCGCGGGGGGTAAAAGTCATGTATGGGAGTCGTAAAGAAGGAGGTCCTGTGAGTTTAGAAAAAATCTGAAATGACCTGAAGGTAGACCGCTGACCGGAACTGCCCTACGGATCTCAAAAATGAGAAGTCGCACACCCGTACTGCCCGAACTAAAAATGTTGAGGAGCCTGGTCAGATCGTCGAGCCGGTGAAAAAAAGATGGCTTCCATACAAAAAAATATGGCCGCCATACAAGTGTTCATTTTGGATTTTTCACACAATTGCTCTCCGAGAAGGAGCCGTGGGAGGTAAAATTCATGTACGGGAGTCATATAGAAGGGGGTCTTATGAGTTCAGGAAAAGTCCGAAATGACCTGAAAGTGGAACGCTGACCGGAACTGCCCCACGGATCTCGAAAATGAGAAGTCGCACACCCATACTGCCTGAACTAAAAATGTTGAGGAGCCTGGTCAGATCGTCAAGCCGGTGAAAAAAAGATGGTTTCCATACAAAAAAACATGGCCGCAATACAAGTGTTCATTTTGGATTTTCACACAATTGTTCTCCCAGTAGGAGCCATGGGAAGTAAAAGTTATGTATGGGAGTCGTATAGAAGCGGGTCTTACGAGTTCAGAAAAAGTCCGAAATGACCTGAAAGTGGAACGCTGACCGGAACTGCCCCACGGATCTCGAAAATGAGAGGTCGCACACCCATACTGCCCGAACTAAAAATGTGTAGGATCTTGGGTCGATTGACGAGCTGGTAAAAAAAATGGCTTTCATACAAAAAAACATGGCCGCCATACAAACGCATCTTTTTGAGCAATTGTTCTGGAAGGAAGGAGCCTTGGGGGGTAAAAGTCATGTATGGGAGTCGTATAGAGGGGAGTTCTGTGAGTTTAGATAAAGTCCAGAATGACCTGAAAGTGGAACGCTTACTGGAACTACCCTACGGATCTCAAAAACTATAAGTCGCACACCCACTAAACCGGAACTAAAAATGTCAAAGACCCTGGGCCGATCGACGAGCCGGTGAAAAAAAGATGGCTTCCATACAAAAAAACATGGCTGCCATACAGGTGTTCATTTTGGATTTTCACACAATTGTTCTCCCAGAAGGAGCCGTCGGGGGTAAAAGTCATGTTTAGGAGTCATATAGAAGGGTGACCATTGAGTTTAGGAAAAGTCCGAAAAGACGTCAAAGTGGAACGCTGACCAGAACTGCCCCACGGATCTCGAAAATGAGAAGTCGCATACCCATACTGCCCGAACTAAAAATGTGTAGGACCTTGGGTCGATTGACGAGCTGGTAAAAAAAAGATGTGTCTCATACAATTAAACATGGCTGCCAAACAAGTGATCATTTTGAATTTTTCACACAATTGTTCTCCCAGAAGCAGCCGCCGGGGGTAAAAGTGATGTATGGGCGTCATATAGAGAGGGGTCTTTTGAGTTTAAGAAAAGTCCGAAACGACCTGAAAGTGGAACGCTGATCGGAACTGTCCTACGGATCTCGAAAACTACAAGTCGCAGATGCACGTTGCGGGAACTAAAAATGTCGAGGACCCTGGGTCCATTGACGTGCCGGTGAAAAAAAGATAGCTTCCATACAAAAAAACATGGCTGCCATACAGGTGTTCATTTTGGATTTTCACACAATTGTTCTCCCAGAAGGAGCCGTCGGGGGTAAAAGTCATGTATGGGAGTCGTATAGAGGGGTGCCCATTGAGTTTAGGAAAAGTCCGAAATGACCTGAAAGTGGAACGCTGACTGGAACTGCCCCACGGATCTCGAAAATGAGAGGTCGCACACCCATACTGCCCGAACTAAAAATGTGTAGAATCTTGGGTCGATTGACGAGCTGGTAAAAAAAAATTGCTTTCATACAAAAAAACATGGCCGCCATACAAACGCATCTTTTGGAGCAATTGTTCTGGAAGGAAGGAGCCTTGGGGGGTAAAAGTCGTGTATGGGAGTCGTATAGAGGGGAGTTCTGTGAGTTTAGAAAAAGTCCAGAATGACCTGAAAGTGGAACGCTTACTGGAACTGCCCTACGGATCTCAAAAACTATAAGTCGCACACCCATACTGCCGCATCTAAAAATGTCGAGGACCCTGGGTCGATCGACGAGCCGGTGAAGAAAAGATGACTTCCATACAAAAAAACATGGCTGCCATACAAACGCTTCTTTTGGAGCAAGTGTTCTCCCAAAGGAGCCGCGGGGGGTAAAAGTCACGTATGGGAGTTGTATAGAAGGGGATCCAGTGAGTTCAGAAAAATCCGAAATGACCTGAAAGTGGAACCCTGACTGGAACAGCCCTACGGAGCTCGAAAACGGAAAGCCGCAGACCTATACTGCTAGAACTAAAAGTGCCAAGGACCTTAGGTGGATCGACGAACTGGTAAAAAATCATGGCTACTATACAAAAAAACATGGCCGCCATACAAGTGTTCATTTTTGGATTTTCACTCAATTGTTCTCCCGGAAGGAGCCGTGGGGGGTAAAAGTGATGTATGGGAGACGTATAGAGGGAGGTCCAGGGAGTTCAGCAAAAAACCGAAATAACCTAAAAGTGGAACGCTGACCGGAACTGCCCCACGGATCTCGAAAATGAGAAGTCGCACACCCATACTGCCCGAACTAAAAATGTGTAGGACCTTGGGACGATTGACAAGCTGGTAAAAAAAGATGGCTTTCAAACAAAAAAACATGGCCGCCATACAAAATCAAATATCATATTTATTTTGCGTCATGTTACAAACCCCACCTAAAAAGCCCTCGCGGGCCGCTCGCGGCCCGCGCACCGCGCGACCTCTAGTTTACTTATATAAAGCTCGATTACCACTGACTGACTGACTGACTCACTCATTGACACAATTGTTCTCCCAGAAGGAGCCGTGGGGGGTAAAAGTCATGTATGAGGGTCGTATAGAAGGGGGTCCAGTGAGTCCGGGGAAAATCCGAAATGACCTGAAAGTGGAACCCTGACCGGAACTGCCCTACGGATCTCGAAAATTACAAGTCGAACACCCACACTGCCAGAACTAAAAATGTCAAGAACCCTGGGCCGTTTGACGAGCCGGTGAAAAAAAGATGGCGTCCATACAAAAAAAGATGGCGGCCATACAAAATGGAAACGCTCACCGTTCCGAAACCGTTGGAGATAGTGGAGGGGTGTTCGACCAAATGTCATAGAGGACGACGGGGGCTTTCCGGTGGGGGTCATAAAAATCCAAGATGGCGGATTCAAAATGGCGGCCAAATAAAAATATGGTCCGAGCCGGCTGAAAATTGGCGTCGGGGGGTTTTCGGGGGCACCGATTAATAATCCGGGATCAAATTTTTCTTTCCGCCATTTTTCAAGATGGCCGCCATACAAGTGTTCATTTCGGATTTCGACCCAATTGATCTCCCAGAAGGAGCCGTGGGGGGTAAAAGTGATGTATGAGGATCGTATAGAGGGGGGTCCAGTTAGTTCAGGAAAAGTCCGAACTGATCTGAAAGTGGAACCCTGACCGGAACTGCCCTACGGATCTCGAAAACGGCAAGTCGCACACCCATAGTGCCGGAACTAAAAATGTCGAGGACCTTGGGCCGTTTGACGAGCCGGTGAAAAAAAGATGGTTTCCATACAAAAAAACATGGCTGCCATACAAAATCAAAAATCATATTTTTTTTAGTTATGTTACAAGCTCCACCTAAAAAGCCCTCGCGGGCCGCATGCGGCCCGCGCACCCGCGCGACCTCTAGTCACTAATATATAAAGCTCGATTACCACTGACTCATTGACAGAATTGTTCTCCCAGATGGAGCCGTGGGGGGTACAAGTCATACATAAAGTCATAAACCTTGAGGTCCAGTGAGTCCGGGAAAAATCCGAAATGACCTGAAAGTGGAACGCTGACCGGAACTGCCCTACGGATCTCGAAAATGGCAAGTCGCACACCCATAGTGCCGGAACTAAAAATGTCAAGGACCCTAGGTCGATTGACGAGCCGGTGAAAAAAAGATGGCTTTCATACAAAAAAAGATGGCGGCCATACAAAATTGAAACGCTCACCGTTCCGAAACCGTTGGAGATAGCAGGGGGGTGCTCGACCAAATGTCATAGAGGACGACGGGGGCTTTCCGGTGGGGGTCATAAAAATCCAAGATGGCGGATTCAAAATGGCGGCCAAAAAAAAAATGGTCCGAGCCGGCTGAAAATTGGCGTCGGGGGGTTTTCGGGGGCACCGATTCATAATCCGGGATCAATTTTATTTTTCCGCCATTTTTCAATATGGCCGCCATACAAGTGTTCATTTCGGATTTTGACCCAATTGATCTCCCAGATGGAGCCGTGGGGGGTAAAAGTGATGTATGGGAGTCGTATAGAGGGGAGTCCTGTGAGTTCAGGAAAAGTCTGAAATGACCTGAAAGTGGAACGCTGACCGGAACTGCCCTACGGATCTCGAAAACGGCAAGTCGCAAACCTATACCGCCTGAACTAAAAATGTCGAGGACCTTGGGCCGTTTGACGAGCCGGTGAAAAAAAGATGGCTTCCATACAAAAAAAATGGCGGCCATACAAAATTCAAACGCTCAGCGTTCTGAAACCGTTACAGATAGCGGGGGGGTGCTCGAACCAATTTCATACAGGATGGAGGGGGCTTTCTGGTGGTGGTCATAAAAATCCAAGATGGCGGATTCAAAATGGCGGCCGAAATAAAAGTTGCTCCGAACCGGCTGAAAATTGGCTTCCGGAGGTTTTCGGGGGCACCGATTCATAATCCGTGGTCGACTTTTTTTTTCCGCCATTTTTCAATATGGCCGCCATACAAACGCATTTTTTGGAGCAATCGTTCTCCCGGAAGGAGCCGCGGGGGTTAAAGTGATGTATGGCAGTCGTATAGAAGGGGGTCCTATGAGTTCAGGAAAAGTCCGAAATGACCTGAAAGTGGAACGCTGACCGGAACTGCCCCACGGATCTCCAAAATGAGAAGTCGCAGACGTGTAGTGCTTGAACTAAGAATGTCAAGGACCCTGGGCCGGTTGACGATCCGGTGAAAAAAAGATGACTTCCATACAAAAAAACATGGCCGCCATACAATAGTGTTCATTTTGGTTTTTCACTCAATTGTTCTCCCAGTAGGAGTCGTCGGGGGTAAAAGTCATGTATGGGAATCATATAGAAGAGGGTCCTGCGAGTTTTTAGGAAAAGTCCGAAATGACCTGAAAGTGGAACGCTGACCGGAACTGCCCTACGGATCTCAAAAATTACAAGTCGCCGACCCATAGTGCCTGAACAAAAAATGTCGATGACCCAGGGTCGATTGACGAGCCGGTGAAAAAAAGATAGCTTCCATACAAAAAAACATGGCTGCCATACAAACGCTTCTTTTGGAGCAAGTGTTCTCCCAAAGGAGCCGCGGGGGGTAAAAGTCACGTATGGGAGTTGTATAGAAGGGGATCCAGTGAGTTCAGAAAAATCCGAAATGACCTGAAAGTGGAACCCTGACTGGAACAGCCCTACGGAGCTTGAAAACTACAAGTCGCAAACCGAGGTTGCCGGAACTAAAAATGACGAGTACCCTGGGATGATAGACGAGCTGGTGAAAAAAAGATGGCTTCCATACAAAAAAACATGGCCTACATACAAGTGTTCATTTTGGATTTTCTTACAATTGTTCTCCCAGAAGGAGCCGTCGGGGGTAAAAGTCATGTATGAGGATCGTATAGAAGGGGGTCCAGTAAGTTCAGGAAAAGTCCGAAATGACCTGAAAGTGGAACGCTGACCGGAACTGCCCTACGGATCTCGAAAATTACAAGTCGCAGACCTACAGTGCTTGAACTAAAAATGTCGAGTACCCTGGGACGATTGACGAGCCGGTGAAAAAAGATGGCTTCCATACAAAAAAATATGGCCGCCATACAAGTGTTCATTTTGGATTTTCACAAAATTGTTCTCCCAGAAGGAGCCGTCGGGGGTAAAAGTCATGTATGGAAGTCGTATAGAGGGGTGCCCATTGAGTTTAGGAAAAGTCCGAAATGACCTGAAAGTGGAACGCTGATTGGAAGTGCCCTACGGATCTCGAAAACGGCAAGTCGCACTCTCATACTGCCGGAACTAAAAATGTCAAGGACCCTGGGCCGATCGACGAGCCGGTGAAGAAAAGATGGTTTCCATCCAAAAATCATGGCCGCCATACAAAAGTGTTCATTTTGGATTTTCTTACAATAAATTGCTCTCCGAGAAGGAGCCGTGGGAGGTAAAAGTCATGTATGGGAGTCATATAGAAGGGGGTCCTAAGAGTTTAGAAAAAGTCCAGAATGACCTGAAAGTGGGACGTTTACTGGAACTGCCCTACGGATCTCGAAAACGGCAAGTCGCAGATGCACGGTGCCGGAACTAAAAATGTCGAGGACCCTGGGTCCATTGTCCTGTCGGAAGAAAAAAAGATGGCTTCCATACAAAAAAACATGGCTGCCATACAGGTGTTCATTTTGGATTTTCACACAATTGTTCTCCAAGAAGGAGCCGTCGGGGGTAAAAGTCATGTATGGGAGTCGTATAGAGGGGTGCCCATTGAGTTTAGGAAAAGTCCGAAAAGACCTGAAAGTGGAACGCTGACGGGAACTGCCCCACGGATCTCGAAAATGAGAAGTCGCACACCCATACTGCCCGAACTAAAAATGTGTAGGATCTTGGGTCGATTGATGAGCTGGTAAAAAAAATGGCTTTCATACAAAAAAACATGGCCGCCATATAAACGCTTCTTAACACGCTTTTATTAGCTTTACCTGTAACTAACTATGTAAGAAAATCTTGGAAGTTACATTTGACCCACTTCGCGGTTTCCGATTGAGGTGAGATTTTGCACACGTTAGGATGACAATGCAGTTAGATAACTGACGTCATTCTAAATCCAATATGGCGGACTACTTATGTATTATGCACTACCATGATATGGGTATCAAATGAAAGGGTTTGCTGAGAAGACTACGAAACTAAAATAACGTCACACTTAATTCAATATGGCGGACGCCCCAAGATGGTAGACAATTTTTTTTTATCTACCATCATGATATTGGTATCAAATGAAAGGGTCTGCTGGGAAGAAAACGAAAAATAAAGTCAAAGTCGATGTCGAAGTTAAAGTTAAAGTTAAAGTCAAAGTCAAAGTCAAAGTCAAAGTCAAAGTCAAAGTTTTTTTATTACAACAGCCTTTGCAGGCACTTTCAAAAGCGTATTTTTATTTTTTTTAAGTTAATTTAAGAGCTCCACCAAAACCGCCACCCGCGGGCCGCTTGCGGCCCGCGCACTGCGTGCGTGACCTCTTCTTTTTCAAAACCCTCACCGTTCCGAAACCGTTAGAGATAGAGGGGAGGTGCTCGACCAAATATCATAGAGAACGAGGGGGGCTTTCCAGTGGTAGTGATAAAAATCCAAGATGGCGGATTCAAAATGGAGGCCAAAAAATAATATGGTCCGATCCGGATGAAAATTGGCGTCCGGGGGTTTTGGGGGCACTAATTCATAAACCGGAATCGACTTTCTTTTCCGCCATTTTTCAATATGGCCGCCATTCAAACGCTTCTTTTGGAGATATTGTTTTCGGAGAAGGAGCCGCGGGGGGTAAAAGTCATGAATGACAGTCACATAAGAGGTCCAGTGTGAAATTAACTGAAAGGGGAACCCTGACCGGAACAGCCATATGGATCTCGAAAACGGCAAGTCGCATACCCAAACCGCCGGAACTAAAAATGTCAAGGACCCTGGGCCGTTTGACGAGCCGGTGAAAAAACATTGCTAACATGCAAAAAAAAAATACCATATTAAATTGAAACGCTCACCGTTCCGAAAACGTTAGAGATAGAGGGGGGGTTACAAGTCCAGTTAGTTCAGGAAAAGTCCGAAATGACCTGAAAGTGGAACGCTGACCGGAACTGCCCTACGGATCTAGAAAACGACAAGTCGCAGACCTGTAGTGCCCGAACTAAAAATGTCTAGGACCCTGGGCCAATTGACGAGCTGGTGAAAAAAAGATGGTTTCCGTACAAAAAAACATGGCTGCCATACAAAACCAAATATCATATTTATTTTACGTCATGTTACAAACCCCACCTAAAAAGGCCTCGCGGGCCGCTCGCGGCCCGCGCACCGCGCGACCTCTAGTATGTATATAAAATCTTTTTATATGTATAGATGACAATCGAGTAAAATACGTTTTAAATTTTACGCGTAAAAGATCGTAGGTACCTATTTCTACGTTGATTATCTTCATCAACCCTGTCCGCCCGCGTCACGGTAAGACTGATCAAAAGCGCATGCGTCATCTATATGAACTAGAACTGGACAAGCTAACCTTGTTTTATTATTTTGATGTGAGCTAAAAGCAAAGGGTTCAAATTTTTGTGTCGGATGTCCGAGTAGCTGACGATTGCAATTTTTAATTTGCTCGTGTTATGGCGGGTTACCGGACCCATCGCGAGAGGGTTTTTTAATTAATCCCTCTTGAAAACGTTTTATAAGTACTTCAAGGTCGATCCATGTGCTGTATTGTAATCAAAATTAATTTCAGATCAACGCGATTTATACTCGTATAGGTACTTTAATTTGGTATTTTGAATAGAAGAACGTAATACGTAATTCCAGCCGTGCGTGCGACCAATAATATATTACCTAAATATAGAAATATAAGAAAAAAAATATTATTATTTATGAAAGAATTATGGAAAACAATCCCATCATGCGCCACGTGCCCTCTCAGCTGTATGCGTGATGAGCTCATTCGACCACCACCGAAGATGCAGTCCGCTTTACCGAAATATACATAAAATGGAGCAAAATTATAAATTTGCCATTGAGTCGATAAGAAAGAAAACAATGCAACGATACAACGCAATATTATTATGTTTGTTACTCATTTCATTATTGAATAATAGAATAAAATAAGAATAGGTATAAAGAATAATTTAATGCCTTGTGCTGTTATTGTGCATATTATTATCTTCAAACTTATTGGAATTTGTTTTGCATTACAAAAGTTTGTTTTAATCTTTTACTATAACTAATTCAGAAGCAATGAATCCGGGTCATCAAATAAGCTTTAATATCTCGGAAACCTACGTTTAGCTTATTCAAATAAAAAGTAATTTATAGACTATTTATTACGACTCAAATGAAATTAATAAAATTTCTTATTTATTATTTGTTTTACTGGAAGCGAAAATATTCTAAGTTTATGGTTTTACTTACTAAAAATGCGTAAATTTTACCACAATTTATTTCTAAATATCTTAATTCTTAGTTTCAGAGATTTTGAGGTTTATTATTGACCTGGATTCATTGCCTGATGTGCAGTAGTACTTCTGGTGCAATGTGCAACAGCTGTCCGCCACCACCAGACCGCCAGGTCTTTATTTTTTGTGTTGTGTATAGTATGATTTAACTTTGTATTGTGATGACCAATAAACCTTTTTCCTTTCTCTCTTTTTTCTTTTAGAAGAAAGTAGTGAGAAAAACCTGCACACTTGAGATAGCTCCAAGAAATTATCATTATGTAGTCCGCAAAGGCCAATGTGATTGTACTAAAGCCTAAACCCTAATTATAAGCAGCCCGTACCTATCAGAAGGATAGCAATGGGCTGAATTATGTGGATTTATTCCGCTTGGTTTACTAGAAATGTTGCTGGTTTAGGAAAAGTTCAATCAGCTGGTCACCGGTGAAGAAGAATTAACTAAAACTGTTACTTCTTAATACCCACGCACATGGCAGGGTTCCAGTCGCTTAAATTATCTACAATTTTTATGATACAAACTACAAAAAGAACTAAAACAACAACAATTTTTTTTGCCTAGTCATAATAAAACTAATGGAGGTTTTTTGTCTGACTATATGTAAACAGAAAACAATTCAATTGATGCGAAGATGAAGCAGGAACAACACGGACTAGAACTGCATAACAAAACAGATAGATCAAATAGTTGGAGGAGTCGTTTGTCAAAAGGCATACCTACCGAACTTGGAATCAATGTATAAACTTATATAAAAAAATATACCTATGAAAATTAACCTCAAGAAAGGCTATCAAACGAAAGGAATCCTGATTGGTCCATTAAAGTGTCATAGTAATCAATTTATGTACTTGGCATAGTAAGCGTACCCCTGCTTCCACGATAATTATAAAACTGTGAGTGAAACATGTGACTGATTGACAATTGATGATGATTTGAGGCTGGCATGTCCTTTGGCCAAAGAATAAGCATAGCCGTTCAAAGTAGCAGTATTTTGGGAATGTTGCTGGTTGACAGCGATGTGGAGTATTTTGATTGTGTAATTGTACAGTAAATAATTGTAATCAATTATATTATTATAACTTTAAAAATATAATTTTCTTGTTATGCTTACAACTATTATGTATATTTAAAATTATGCTATGTGTATTGTTATTATACATAACTTTGTTTACCTACCTAAAGTAAGATATGTTTTTCTATGTGTACATGCAGGATGCAATAACAAAGATAAGTAGATAGCATCGAAGGACACCTAATATACATATATGAATAACTCACAACTTATCTGGATAATTAATATAGTTACCAGATATTAAATTTCGATCTTTTAATTGAAATTGGATCAGTTATTCTAGAACATAGCAGTAACTTAGCTGCAGCTATTGAAAACCAAGTGTACAACGAACAGAAATATACATCTTCTAACCCTTAGTGCATCTGTCCGCCATTTTATCAACGTGTTGAACATTTTCTAGGTAATTCTTTATTCCATAAACATCCTATTAGATCCTGAATAATGAAACATATTAAAGGTACAATATAACAACAAATTACCGCCACAGATTGGAACCTAAACGAGATAGACGGCGCTAGCGTCAGTCAATACTCAAGACACTCAATGATTCCATTCCACAAGGAAAAGCAATTTCACTTATTCATATTATAATTTCGTCATGTTCACACTATTCCGATGGAAAGGTTATAATTATCACATCATCAATTTTCATTTAGAATACAGGAACAAACAGCACTAATACCTGTGTCTTGATGAAGCTTCTTTATTTTCTCAATGAGGGCGTTTCAATCAATTCATATCCCGATGCGATAGTGACGCCAAAATGGCGGCCGAGAGAACTACAATACGACAACCTTAGCGATGGATGTAAGAAAACTAGGGCCCAATGTTGCCATACCAAATTAATAGTCGTAGATTTATATAACTAGGTGGCGCTAACAAAGAAAAATGTTTAAAAACTACCATTATAATTTTTCTATTGCATTATAAAATATGTAGGTTTGTTTATAAGGTATTGAAACAGAAATCACACATCAAATAAAATGTTTTCTAATGTGTCTCATTTGATTATTGCATGGAAAATTTATCAATACAGAACTTACTACAATACCACTTCTTGGCAAAAAAGAGTAGAAATTAAATTAACTTTCGAACCAATTTGATACTGCAGAATTTTTATTTTTGTTTGCCCCTAGTGCTCACTTGGTCTTGTAATTAGCCGTAATTAGCCCAATATTGCATTACAGGGATTCAGGCCGCTGAAAAAGTATTTGGGCTGTCTCCAAATTTTTGGTTTTAGGGATTTTCGGTTACCTCACGTCTTTTATGCTATAAGCCTCACGATTTTACATCGTGTTAAATCGTAGATACTAACAGCTCCATATGTAGTGACTCCATATCTGCGGTAATAATAATTATCTTCTAGATAATAATTTAGTTAAGAGGTTTGGTTTATAATTATGTACCTCTATGACAAAAAAGCTTGTTCCCAAACAAAGCTTTCGCCAATAAAGAGCAGTAATTCGACTACTCATAAATAAATCATACGCGTGGGCCCGCCTGGATTCGAACCCGTGACCTACGCTGGTAGGACAACTACTAGGCAACCACTGCTTTTCCAGATTTCTCGCAAAGAATTTTACCATTGTGTACAGTAGTTCCATGTGGTTCCCGGTAAAGAATAGGCTAACTCTTCCATTCACTTAGGGTTGCCCACAGATATGTATATCGATATCTGTAGGGTTGCCAGATGCCCCTTATTTTACAGGTTATACAAAATACGAGATAAATAAAGCTCCCGTATTATTATTGTTTACAAATTCGGCCGGGGTAAGGTTATTTTGGCGCGGTTAAATATTTATACATTTGCTTCACAAAATGAAGAGCTTTTGAAAACTGTATTTTCAAACTACCTACCTTTATTTCTTCTTTAAATAAATATATCTTCATAAAACAATGATTTTACAATTGTCTTCAGTAATAAATCTAAGACTCGTATTTTCGACGATGATAAACCATAAATCAAGAAGTGACAGGTGGCCGTTCTGCAGCCGTGGGTACCTCGGACCAATTAATACACAGTTGGTCCCATAAACTTATTATACTAGTAGATAATAATAATTTTATGGTTGGTCCGAGGTGTCTACATAATTTTATTATAGAGATTCTAACGCATGGTGCCTAGGTGTCTTTAAGGTTGTATTTTACGACGATTTCTTACTTTTGAGGGGGTGAAGTATCAGCCTAAGCCCCACCCATTAGGGGAGCTCCGTTCACGCAATTGCGCAATTGACGTATCAGACCGTGTGACACACGTGTCACAGAATAGCAATATTAATTAGCAACATGCAGTATGACACCAGCAAATACTTGAAAAATATAAATCCATAATATCATATACCCAGTGTCCTATATTACGCTAGAAAATCTATTTGTAGATTTTAGACCTATTTAACTATCTACTTATAAACTATCGGTCATACCTATTGTGTATGAGTTTATGCAAGTGCACATAATTGTCTCGACCAACATTGGGCATTTTCACATTAAGCCGATAATGCCGTAACGAAACCGATATATCGACACGACAAACCTGATGACACTGCCAATGTGTGTGTAATGTTAGAAGAATAGACCAACTCAAATCCATGCCTTGAGATAATAACCTACTCTCACCCACACCTGTAGGCGTCGTCCGTTTCCGTAGTCATACCTACTTAAGTTCGCTCACAGGGTTGCTATTTTACCAAAAAAGAAATTGCATATTTATAGATCTAAACCATATTCCTAGTTCAGATTCCTCGCTATGTATGCAGGTGAAGAGCTTCAAAATTGAAAGAAAGAAAAAATATTTATTTCGGACTCGCACACGAAATTAAATAAACACACAAAAAATTCAAATAATGATAACAATAACCTAACCGTCTAAAACCCCCGACTCTAACTAGAAAAAGAGGTGTAACTTTTGAACGGCTGAACAGATTTTAAGAACCATCCCGATAAAATTAGCTTTCAATTTAAAAAAAAACTGCATTGAAATCGGTCCATCCGCTTTGGAGCTTCGATGCCACAGACAGACCCACAGATACATAGATACACAGATACATATTATAAACTTATAACACCCCTCTATTTTGTAGGGGGTTAAAAAAACCTGCAAGAGGCCAAAAAATGTCCCTATCTCAGCATATGCTGCGACAGATAAAATAAATACCGCAGCGCTGGATTTTGAACTCTAATACTAAAATCAAATAAATATACAAGAAGATAGAAATACATATTATGTGCTAGTTGTTAGGTTGAATAATAAAATATAAAATTGTAAAAAATAAATAATTAAACGAATTTTATGAAGTAAAACTGAACTTTTATTATTTAAAATAAAACAACACACATTCGTGATTCATAGAGTAGAGAGTAGTGAACCATAGAACAACATTGACACTGATAAAAAAAAACAACGACAAAGAAAGGCGGCAATTTTAAACTATCTTCAACAAAAATAACTTGAGTATAGTCTTTTGATTTACATGATTCGTTGTGTTCGATCACATTTTGCGTAATGGACTGTTGACAGACCAACGGTGCATGGAAAAACCTAACAAATGGTTATAGTTTATTAAATTTTATTTATGTATTTTTTATTAGTCTGTATAAAAAAATTGTATGAGTAATAAATAATATATATTATAGTATTCAAAAAATTCCAATTAAACTGGTTGTCTTGGTAGACATGTCAATTACGAGGTTTGCAAAAGTTGATAAAAATACGTTCATTAGTAGCGGGAATATTTGTCGAAGTTCCATCGCTATTTTTATATCAATATTGTTCTATAAGTAGGTAAATAGAATATATATAAAACTTCATACTCTGTTCTCAACACTACAAATTGTCATACTGATTTTTCTATACTACATCCTATAAAATGAATTCTTGACGGAGATGTCAAGAAATTATTTTAGCATATTGATTTTATAAACGAAATACTTAGTTTTTCTGAATAAAAGGCAAGTTACTTATACTTCCTGTTTCTTTTTAATATTTTTTTTAATGATTATACTGTCATTCTTTCTTTTGGTTTTTAATAAAGTGTAGCGCAGGAACGTCAAAAAAATTTGCACAGGTCCGACCTCGATGCGCGCCGAAACGCGACTGATTGATGGCAGAGATGACAGAAATCACGAATTTTGTGGTTTTTATCAAATTGTGACCAATATACGTAATATTATGAAAAAATAACAACCGATTTTGGTTGGTATATTTGCTACCAATATTGTGATGTAAAAATTATTTGAAATAATATCATTTTTTAGAAATAATCTTGTAAACACTTTTTTAAAAGGGGTAACTTTGCGATTTTTTTTTATCGAGCCAACTTCGTCCAATCATGTATCGGACAACCGTGCAAAGATTGTCACATCTTCAAGTTTGATATATATTTTTTTCGGGACAAAGAAATAAGAATTTCTATTCAAAAAATTGTAAATACAAATCGGTTTTTGCGGCATTCCTGTAAAATACCCCCTTAAGGTAAAAGATAACATCTGGAGCGGGAATATTAGTTCTTTGCATTATTATCTAAGTTAAAAGAGATATAGGGGTAATTCTGATGCTTGCGACAATAACACATTTAGGTATCTATATAAACGTCAAGAGAAAACTTTGTACATTGCGCGCACGGAGGAGTGTGAGATTTGGCATAGTTAAAATTTATATAGAGAAGGAGTGCAGTAAGATAAAATTACGGTCGAGTTTCGACCACTGGGCGACCACTAATAATTGTTTGCCTTAAATAAAAAGATAAAGATAAAATCATTTATTACCAAAAAGAATACAAGTTATTTATATACATTTCCTTATAAATCTAGGTAGGTACTTAATTAACAATTTAATTTGGAAATGAAGGAAATGTTTGTCCTGTGGCCTCCACACTAGGTCGAGCCTGTCTCGTGGAGCCCTGATTTTGGTGTAACTATTTAATCATTTTTCCAGGTTCGATACATTATTATTAATATTTTGATAGTTATATTCTAATTATGCATATAAATAACATTGTTATATAGTATTCGTGGAATATTTGTAAAAGTAGGAAAAAATACTACTATGCACCATATCGCATACAGTCAATTATTGTGCAATTTATGTACACGAGAGAGTAAAATAGTATTATAAAATGTATCAAATCCTTTTGAGTCCTCTGTCCGTAGGTAGATACGACGGTGGCGCCCTCAATAAATCCGTAGGTACGTGGTAGATACCTAACTGGGTTTATTGATTTTTCACTACAGTACACAGTGCCTCTTTGTCTGTACGAGAGCGGGTGGTTTTATTCCTTCTAACTTGGAATATTTCACAATATTTTAGTGTAAAAATGTCAGAAATAAAAATAAGAGGTGAAATAAAGGACGCGCTGCCGAAGCCGATATGTGGCTGTTGGAATAGTGACGACGAAAGTGATCCTGGGAACCCCGATTGCAGCTGCGGTGAAGAACTAGACATCATACAATGGCAATGGGAGGTGCCCACAGGGAACCGGGTGCAGCTCAGCGAGGACCGGAAGCAGGTCATTTTCCACCCCTTCTACAGTTCAGGCACTGCCATTGCCAAAGGTAATGTCGGTATGGTGCACAATAATCAGTATTATTGGGAAATAAAAATGCAGACGGAGCCGTATGGAACGGACGTAATGGTAGGTCTTGGTGCAGGGACCATGAACCTTGCTGAATCTACTTATGACTACAAATCGTTCCTGGGCGGCAATAATAATTCTTACGGACTATCTTACTCTGGCGCCATATGCCACAACGCAACGGTAATGGGAGACTGCGCCGGCTTTTGCAAAGGCACTATCATAGGAGTCAGGGTCGACATGTTTATAGGCTCTGTGGAATTTTATCTCAACCGCGAGCCTCAAGGAATATCTTTCTATGATCTGAAAAGACACGAGACATTATATCCTATGATTTGCTCCACTGCTGCCCAAACTGTTATGCGGCTAACATATGCCTCTTCCTGGCACGAATCACTCCTAGTGAGAGCCGCAAGAATACTTGCCAGGTCAGTAAGCCCCAATGACATGCCACCGGGTCTTGCACATATCTTAATAAACCAGTTCTGGATGAGCCTGCCAAGTGGGGGTGATTGTGATGATGTGGCTCAACTAGCCGCCACCATTAAAAGGAAGTATTGGCGTCGGAGAACTGATTAAAATCAGGCCCAGAATGGCGGCATTGCAGAGGCGCCATTCGTATTGTCACAAAATCAGTGGAGAAGAAACGTTTTCGCCAATAACAGAGTGGGAATTCTGTCCCCCAACTTTTTATTAAATGTGATAATACAAGATATAGAACTAAACTTTGATATCCTCGTCCTCTGGGTAGAGTAAGGATTCGGATTTATTAAATAATAGTGATGAACTTGGAAGTTTAAAAAATTCAGCCTATTTTTTTTTTTTATTTTTTTTTATTATATCGTAACAAAAAGTCAAAGTGAATTTAGTAGTTCGTGTCGAAGGCCTACGCCCAATATTGCAAAAGAAAGACTGTTAAAATGGACTGTTTAGTATTTTAAGTATCTAAGTATTTTAAGAAAATTTAATCAGTTAAGTAATACCTACCTACTTACGTAAGTTTTCTATTTTTATTTGAAGGGATGGCTGTTTAATCCCGCTGTTTTTTTATCGCCTACTTTGTTTAAATATAACATTTAATGTCATAATGGTTATCTTTTATACTGTTCGTTATCATGGATTATTATAATAATATAAAATATTATACTTAGCTATTTATAGCTTTCAGGCGCACCTATGGGTCGCTCGAACTTCACATAAAGGTCACTCCGCACTGAGCGGAACTACACTGCAGGGGAGCGAGGCGATATGGCCAAATATTGATTACTAGCTGCGACCCACGGTTTCATCTGCCGTTTAATTTAAAAGAAATCGAATGGCTCCCGACTCACCGCATCGCATCGCCCGCCCGCAGCCGGGACTTTATTTTTGCTCAGCTCCTAATGGTCGTAGCGTGATGTTAAATAGCCTATAACCTTCCTGAAAAATAGGGCTATCAAATGCAAAAATAATTTTTCAAATCCGACTGGTAGCTCCAGAGATTAGGGCGTTAAACAAAAAAAAAAACAAACTCTTCAGCTTTTTTATAAATTATTATAGATATGAAATTATTTAAGATAGACCGCACTACGCAGCAGCGGAGCCACACGGTGCGACGCGATTTCATAATAACAAAAAATATTTGGCCGCATCGCTCCGCTACAGTGCAGTTTCGCACGGTGCGTTTTGACCATAAGGGGGTTATTACACTACGCGATCGCGTAAATTAATAGCAGGTAGGGCGGCGGATAGGGCTGATTTGCTACCACGTACAATAAGTTATGGGCCACGAGTACCCACCCGATCAATCGGGACCAATACTTATCGTGTAGTGTAATAACTCCACGTCTCCAACGTGATCCCGTTTCGACGGCCTACCTACAGCATCTTCCGGCGGCATTTATTTTCAAGCGGGTTCAAGAGTTTCCGATATGCATGAATGAGTTTTGGTATAACTAAGAAACATAATATCTTTTAAAATAATAACTAGGTAATAACCTTGTAAAGTGTTGCGGTTCAATATCCTTGAATGTCGATTTTGGCTGAAATCGTAAAACAATCCAAAAAAAAAAAACCGCTACATTGGATCCGCCATTTTGATAATCGCGTTTTCTATTTGAATTTCTAAAACAAATATCTAGGTATGTTTTTTTTAGGACCCATAAATATCCCCAAATATCTATTAAATGGGACATAATAAATTCACTTTAGTTATAGTTAGTAGTTATATGTACCTATGTTATATGTTTGGTTAATATGTTATAACTTTAGGTGGACAGATAGATGATTAATTTTGTTTTGGCATCTAAGTGTCCGTCAAACTTCTGTCGTACAGTGCCACAAACTTATCTGACCGTCATGGCGTCGCTGCCGTTGCTTTTACCAATGTCATCTACCCATCTACCTACAAAAATGACATTTTGAAGTAATTTTTGCATAGACTTATTATCATAGAAACTATAATTATATTATCTCTATGCTTATTATCTAGTTGTAGGGGAGCCCTACTTATTATTTCTATGCATTTTTGTTCTGTAGCGACGTTAGTTCTAATTTTGGTCACCGGGTCAGATAAGTTTGTGGCACTATACACTCGTTTCTAGTAAGGTACCTACACCACGTAGAAAAATATTCTATAAGTATCCAAAAAGTCTATTTATTATACTTATTTATTATAGTCTATTATTATAGGCTATTATACCTACTAAAAATTATACTCTAAGTAGGTACAATATGTAGGTACTTACTTATAATTATTATGATGATAACCTAACCATATAAGTTTCGGTTACTATTAGGTAGGTAATTAATATAATATAATAATATGTTTAACATAATTAGTATAATTAAAGCTGTAGCCATCTCTATTAATATGTAAGTACTACAGACAAATAAAGACATTAATGATTTTGAACTGTACAACAGCTCAACTAAACATGATACATATTATATACTTATTATAATCACTTTTTATAATGCTTAAATCATTGTGATAAGTGTCTATTTATCATTATTGTGAGTAGGGAAGTTAAGTACCTATACTAAGATTTGAAAATTCTGTCGTCTTTCGCTGTTCATTATGGTGTTGGCTATTTGGTAGGCATAGAGACTTTATTTTCTGTTGTTTGTTGGATAATCTTGTGTCCTTGGGTTTTATAAAGAAATTTCAAAGACTGCCTCAAATTTAAGGAGGGAATTGCGAGGGACGACTATCTATGGCACCGTGTAGGGTGAAATTTTCAATTTAAGTACTTATATCTATATGACAATAGCCCAATGGCTCTAGTCTTATTAAATTCTACAACTTTGACCTAGTATTATGATCCTATTAAATTTACCAAGCATTATATAGCTTATTATTCGAGGGTTTTACAACAGAATTTGTATTAAATGTTTCAAGTACTAAACTGGTAAAATTAAGTTGACAGTATTCTATGTTATAAGTATAAGAAAATCCGCGTCTAGTATTTAATAATTTAGTATTACTTGTTTCACAATGGCGATTTTCAAAATAAACGCTGTGCGATGCTGTGCGTCGTTGTCTTATTTTGTAATATCAAATGGTGGTTAATTTATCGTACGCGGTATGGTTTCACTTTCTTCCTAGGTAAAAAACCTTAAACTGAGTACAAGACACGCAAACAATTTTTTAGTCCCAAGGCTGGAAATCATAGAATCATGACAAACAAGGAAATAATTCCGCAAGCATCCTAGCAATTTGCAGGATAATTGCAAAGATCTTTCTTCAAATATTATTAGAATAATAATTATTGCAAGTAATCTGTCTCTAGTATACATTTTCAGACTGAATGCTGCGCTAATTATTTAATATACATATTGACAGCTGCGCGCTTTCATTTGGTACTAAATTAAGACTAGGGGCTGACCAAAATAAATACAATTACTGTTAGATGCTTATGCCTATCAGCACTTAAGATTTGTTTCATCCTAAAGCAACCTCGCATCTTTGCGATGATCCTGAAAATATCTAGGATGATTGCGAAATTCCTTTTTTTGTTTTTACTCGGAATCAAATTACTGGCAATGTTTTATAGAAAACAAAAATAAATAAATCGTCGCCCGTTTTTAAACAGCTAGTGAACGATCATTTCTTGACAATAATTTGCCTTTTTTTTTTCATTAAATTCATGTATACTGTAACTATATGTATTATGTATATTAATATCTATATTTTACTGAATCGTATTTACTGTGTACCTATTTTTATTATTATATTAAATATCTACCTATTCGATGTACAATTTACAGTACCGACATGTACTCGTAGTCTCTTTTTATTCTCTCATGTCCATCCAAAGGTTGTCTGGAATACTTATCTGTGTGTGATAAGACCTCCTATTGTACATTAGCTTAACGGACTTGTGGACAAAAATTATGGATGGAGTCTTAGGCTGACATCATAGACTTATTATCTAAGTAACCTACTTATTATTTCTATGGCAATTTCACAATTTGTTCGTAAGTTTGACAGATGGAAGCGTAAGTTCACGCTTAGACTCGTTTCTGTCGTCTCTGAATGTCAGCCTGAGTCTTCTTACGTGCGAAACCTAGTACGTGAATTCACGTAACCAAAGAAGTGCAGTTGCCGCGCAGTTGCAGTAAAATTTTGATCCAACAACACATTTGGTATTCTCTTAGCTTCAGTGAGAAACGCTCGCGTCAAGTTCGAGCGTCACTGCAATATGATCGGCGCGTCATAATATTTCGTGAATTAGCCCTCAGGTAAGTGTCATCCTGTGCTCGAGGACTTCTAGTTTTGATGTTAACCTTTGTTTTATTACCTGGTGTACAATAAAGAGTACCTAGGCTAGGTGTATATAATAAAATTAAGATGCAAAATTCTTGACATGAAACGACATGTTCATGGACTAGGTACTTACCAAAAATTCTTATAAATAGTGCATGCAAACCAGAGGTAGGTAGTTACTTACAATATGTATTTGCTTTGTTTGATCCAAATGGGTTGTATAAGTAGATACTTTGTTACATAATCATAATAAATATATTTATAAACATATAAATATTTTATTATAATTTATGACAAACTTCATAGCTCCGGAAGAAATGAGTTTTTTGCACTCTAAATGCATTATGTACCTACATTTTGTTTGTTTTGATTTCGTCTAAGTATTTTAAAGAAGGCCTATGTTCAGCAGTGTCACATGGCTGGTGTAATGATGCTGGAGCTATGGCAATACAATCGCAGTCTTAGGGCCATGGTCACCGACAATATAGGTAACAGATGTTTTAAATGAAATCGGCCAATTAAACGGCTGATTTTGCTCTAATCGTCTGTTATGTTGTTGGTGAACTTGGGCCTTACCCTATGTCATGGATAAAGGCAGGAAATATATTTTGTGACGCATAAGCTTGACAAAGCTTTATTCGGCAGTGGCTGTGCCCGCCGGCGACCCCGTCGACATCGGATGTAGACAAAAAAGCCCTTTCCTCCCTCATGATGCATATAGCGCGCCGCGCGGGTCATTGACCTTTCCACTCGTTTTGCTGCTCGCTATCGGAGAATGCCGTTAACGGTCAAGCGATGGCGAAAAATGGTTCGTATTCGTTTTTTTTTCTGAATCCAAGAATCTTTTACCCAGGATGATATCTTATACACGATTATTTGTAAATAACCACAAAAAAAATTAAGGACCTTCTCTGTTCGTCATTCTGAAATCTATTGTTATGGGACCAACACTGAAATCGGGAAAAATGAACAGCTGTCCCATACATATTACGATTCAATATTACTCGAACAAATGTATGGAATAGCTGATTTTTTTTCGCTTTTTCAGTGTTGGTCCTATTGTCAAAGTTGTTTATAAGGAAGAGCAGAGAAAGACATTAAAAAAATTGGTATAAAAAAATAAGGTTGTGTTAGCAGGAGCAGTAGAATTTATGCGATTTTTGTTACACCCTGTAGGTATAAGCAGGACACTTAGCAACATTTATTAAATTAATTGTTTTCGAAAGACTGCAGAACAAATCCTGTGCTACACCTGCGTAGCAACTAGCTACGCAGCAATCACCTACGTCACCTACGTGGTGCTACGGACTACGCAGATACATAATTATCTGTAGCACTATAAAAATGTATCAGAATGCTCTTTATTTGCAGGAAATATGGGTTTGTACCTTCTTATTACATACAGATAAGTTGCCACATATTTGACCATTTAAATAGTATGCAAAATAGGCTTAAAAATAACATATTATAATAGATTTTTCTTAAGACCTAAATTAAAATATTAAATAAAACAACAATATTTATTTATTTATTTACAACAGTCAAAGTCAAAGTCAAGTCAAAGTCAAAGATTTTTATTTCAACTGGGCCTTTGCAGGCACTTTCAAAACGTCGTGATTCTAGGCGCACGGTTCCAAGTGGGTTGGTCCTGGAGAAGATACCGGCAAGAAACTCCAGTCTTACCTATCACCTACCTTAATATATAGATTTAGATCCATAGTTAAAGACTTACGCACTCATAATAAAAGGCATTGTAAGCGACTTTAAGCAACAAATGATGTACAAGCGAAAGGATGGACCACAAAGTACACTTAAAGATAAAGATATTTTTAATTTGCAAACATGGTACTTTGCTACTTATACCTATGTATATGTAGACACGGTTGGCGCAGTGGCTAAGCAATTAGTTTTCTGCGCTACGTGCCGCGGGTTCGATCCCCGCAACTTAACCACGCTGATCGACTGATCTGCGCGGTAGCTATGTAGCTACTAGACACAATTATTGCGCAATATTTCTACACTTTCTTGGCGTGAGAAAAGAAAGTAAAAATATGTCGCAATATGCAATAGAAGAAATAAACAATACTTTTAGGGAACTTTCAATACCAGCTGGAATAGGGTGACTCATTTTCCCGTAACAGGTTCGAACTTCGAACCTACCGTCCAATGTCGCAGACGAAAATAGAAGACGTGTCTCTGCGCCGTGATTTTTCGACGAGAAATGAAATGAAATGAAATGATCTTTATTTGCTTGAGACTTTTAGTAAGTATAAATCATGACCATCTGTGTAACATTTAACAACATTTAACAGGTTGCCTCTAGAATTAAAAAGCATTGTCTATATAAGCTCGTTTAAAGCAAGGCTCAGGGCATTCCTATTGGAAAAATGTCTCTACTCCATAGATGAATTATAATCATCATCCTATGTGTATGAGGGTAATATTAGGTAAATTGATAAGTAAATTTTCCATGTCTTATGTATTTTTTATTATTTTTTCTTTTTTTGTATATTTTTTGTTGTATTGTATTATTATGTTTTATAGCATGTTTTTTTCAAACACAATGTATGTTGTTCCTGAATAAAATTGAATTGAATTGAACAATAAGTTGTTACACAGATGGTGATGATGACTACTACTGCTCTAATACTCACAAATCTTTATGAGCCCTGAACTGAGCTCTAAACTCTCTCTCCCTCTAGCACCTATTATAAGCGTACAATTATAGGTGCTAGAGGGAGAGAGGGAGAGAGGGAGAGAGGGAGAGAGTTCAGAGTGCTCATAAAGATGACCAGCACCATAAAAATAAATATTCCATTAATAAGAGGAATAAAGTATAGTATATTTTTTCTTTTTTTATTATAACTGGTTTTTTTATCACACTAATAAAATTATGAGATTGGCGCAGTCAATGTTTTGATCTATGGCTTACGGGTTCGATTCTGTCGAGATGATTTCCGTGTACGGCGATTGCCGGTAGATACACGGAAAAACGACTTTGTAAGCTCCATTTGAACCAAGTTACGAGTATTAGAATAGAATAGAATAGAATAGAATAATCTTTATTTGTGAAAACATAGGTACATAAATAGGTCTTTCAATTAATGGTGTGAAGTTTCCAATATGTTCTGCCATACAAGGCGTACAAATATTTTTCAATTTTAGTTATAAATTAATTTGTATTACAATTAGCAAATTATTACATAATTAATTAAAAATTTACGTTATTAAGTCACAAAAAAAAATATAAAAAATAATAAAACTTATAATTAAATTAATGTAATTATTTCCTTATGTCAAAAATTTTACAATTTAATTACAATATTTCTAAAAATCATTATCAATAATATTCCACAATTCAATTAAAATAATTCCATAATTCAATCACAACAAAAACTTATTTACAAAAAACAACAAAAACTTATTTACTTATTCGGTTGTCCATGGCAATAACTTGTTTATTTGTAGCCGTTACATTATTTCACGCGGCTTTGCCCACGTGACAATATTTCAATTAATCTAAGTTAAGTGAATCAACATTGTAAGAGTCGCGAAAGTTTAACAACATTTAACTTGACCTCCATGAAAAAGTTCTTCATCATTCATATTGTCAAAAACTTACAAATGTGAGATCGATGCAATAAAATGCTGTATTTTTTACTTATTATCCAAAATAATAACGTAGAATTTTCCTATGCGAGTTGCTTGGATGGGAGTTCTTTACTCTCCTTGGAATCCGTCCGGACCTCTAAGAGCACGATAGGGTCGCATTCACGACAATTAAAAAAGAATACATGATATATGATAATTGTAATAGTTAGTCGATCAAACAGACAAAATTCTCGCAACCGGTTACATTATTTTAGTGTCTCACGACACGACACGACACGGTTGGCGCAGTGGCTAAGCAATTAGCTTTCTGCGCCACGTGCCGCGGGTTCGATCCCCGCACGGAACAAATATTTGTATGATCTACAAATAGTTGTTTCGGGTCTGGTTGTGTGTGCATGTGACATGTATGTTTGTAAACTGTACCCTCGATACAGGAGAAATCCTAGTGAGGGGCAATGTTTTTTAAAATAAAAAATTAAATAAAAAAGTGTAGTAATTATTATTATATTAGAGGAAGTGAAATGAAACATAAATTAGTTTAAATCCATTTATTCATAATCTTAGGACTTTAAATATTGCTAAATAGCAATTCCAAAACATAAATCAAAAAGTTATCACAGTAATTAAATTAAAAAACTTAATTGTAATTAGTAATTAATATAAATAACAACTACATAATTTATAAACTGTCGCATAGCTTAATTAAGTATAATACAAACCAGAATAAAGATACCTAGAAGATCAACTCCATCAGAAGTTTACATAGAGACTGATCGAAGTACCTACAACACAACTAAGAAGTTGCATCGGCAATCTTCGTAAAACCGATCACTTCCGAACTGAGTGCGACTTTTAAAACCACGAATGTTTAATAATACTCCAGTAAACATGATCCTTATGCTGACGTAATAAGATGTACAATTATTTAAGCAAGCGACTGCCAATGGATGTTGGATTAGGAACAGTAATGTATGTGTGTATCTTCTTAGTCGTGTACTTGTATCATACATAAATATATCGCTATAACCCTCTCCGTAGTCGGGTAAAAAGTGAGTACAGACATGAGGTGAACGCGCACCCACACGTGTCGCACGCACTGAAAGCATCGCAGGCGCTGCTTGCACCGCATTAATCGAATTTACTAATGATCTCGGTCACCTATCCGCATCGAACGATCCGTATTGTCCGAATCGCAGAATTGTTGGGGCACAATGTGGATAACGTCATCAGAATCAAGGCACCCGACTATGACGCGCCAATCGGTACACATACAGCATTTTACTAAAATGCGGCGCGTATGGCGCGGTTGGGTGCGCGGGTTGCATATAATACAAAGAATACCTAAAATTCGATTCATGCGACGCGTGGTGAACTTTCGTCGCGTGTAGATGCGCGTTCACCTTTGTGCAACATACAGCGTGTAAGTGACATCGTAACGAAATCTCATACCATGGGTTCAGTACATGATACTGAAAGACTAAGCGAAAGAATTTCGCGTCGGTCTTTTCAAAAAATTTACGATTTTGTTCGCAGTTTTTATACCTAACTAAAAAATCTGCGAACAAAATCGTTAAATTTTTGAAAAGACCGTCGCGAAATTCTAACGCTGAATGATCCAGTATCATGTACTGAACCCATGGTATGAGTTTTCGTTACGATGTCATTTACACCCTGTATAACAATGGCGGATTCATAGACGCTTAGCAAACAGTACAGAAGGACAGGATAATGAAACAGTTAAACGTACTTAGGTAATCGAACCGCACATTACACGTTTGTAAAACGGTTCATTACAGAATTTTGTTACATGATGCGCATCATCACATCATTAACTTTCAATATGTTTCAATCAGACTGATGTACTTCAACCCGAAAAGGGCGGTAAATACGTAGATATAACGTATGGTGCATAGACATAGTAGTCTATGGTATGGTGCCACAAACTTATCTGACTGGTGACCAAAATTGGAACTAACGTGGCTAAGGAACAAAAATGACATCGAAATGTCATTTTTGTACGGAGATGGGAGATGACATTAGTAAAAGCGATGGCAGCGACGTCACGACCCAGATAAGTTTGTGGCACTATATAATGTACAGAATTAATCTTTGATTACGTCACATTGCACAAGAATCTTGGATACAGATGATGACCATGAAAGCACACGAATGGCTAAAAATAAATAGAATCATAATAATCCAAAGGTTGCCTGGAAGAAATTGCCGTGTGCTATAAGGCACACGAAAGGGAACAGGGAACACAATACCTCGTTCTTCTACAGTGGGGGCGCTTTTCTATTGTACAACATGGCATATGTAAATAATAATCAAATGTTATTTATTTTGTGTTATTGTTGCGTGTATTTTTTTAAATATTGTTAATACATAAATAGACACTAAGATATTGTTTAATATATAATTTTGTAAATAAATATTTTTAATAATGTTGGAAATCTTTAGATTAATATCTACCTAAGAAAACATTGTGCCCCTTTTTAAGCATATTGCGCGCACGGAGTATTGTGAGATTTGGCATAGGGAGAACAGGCAGAAGGAGTGCAGAAAGCTAAAATTTATGTAAATAATTACGGTCGAATATCGACTAGACATGTGCGCCGATGCCGGCTTCGGCGTCATCGGCGTCATCGGCGTGGATGGTCGGACGGATATGGTTGTTTTAGATACAATGCAGACATATACTAGTCAACTAAACACTAAAAATATCTAAATATATGCTTATTGGTTTATTTCGACGTATTTGTATACGCAAATTCAGTAAAATACCATTTTTATATGACCATAATTTAAATAGCATGTTTTACCGAAAACTTCGTCCGTCACAGTCGTTTGGCGAATAGGTCTGCAATATTTTGTTTTTAATAAGATTTTCACAATCCACGCCGATGACGCCGCTGCGGGCATCGGCGCACACCTCTAATATCGACCACTCGGCAACCACTAGTATATATTAAGTACATACAATAAGAAATAACACATCAATAAGAATAATATAATGAGTGATAAGACTATATTATGTATAAATTACGTGTGCATTATCTCGAGGCTCCCGACTTAAGTAACTTTACTGATAAAACTTAATTCCACCAACAGAATTCTTTAGAAGTTTTTAAAACTTAAAATAAAGATCATTAAATTAAATATGTACAAGATACCTACAATAAAATAAAATACAAAATAAGTCAAGTCTTTAGAAAACCATAATTTAAATTCCTTGAAGGAAAATCATTATGATGACGCAATAATTAAAACTTAATAATTAAAGCTGCTTGTTCACTGCAGCGCATTGTATTAAATAGTAAAAATTAGCGTTAAAAAATATTATAGTTTAAAAAAAAAAAAGAACACGCTTTAGTCATCCAAACTGAACGTGTATGCAAAATTTCTGCTCAATCGGAAACCGGGAAGTGGGTCAAATTTAACTTCCAAGATTTTCTTACATAGTTAGTTACAGGTGAAGCTAATAAAAGCGTGTTAAAAACATTGCATAATCTAAACAAAAGATGAATACAGTAAGAAATAAGTTTCTAGCCCATTTTAAGCATATTGGGTGCACGGTATGATTAGAAGAGCAGCTTCACCACGGCACTATTCATGGTAGTTTGGACGAATCAGAGCCAAATTTGGAACCAAAAGATACAAAACACAGAAGTATTAAATTATAAAATTGTGATTACTGATTCATTCAAGTGTAAGAATCTTTGAGTATCATACTCAAAGAAGAATGCAGAACAACCCACCTAGATTTTTATGAGCGTAAGAAAACTGTATTTGGACTTTACAGAGCAAGCAATCCTACGTAATAAATGACCATCAGATTTATCTTAATTTTAATTAAGTACAACTTTTATCACACAATACTTAACTTAGAAGTTATAAACACAATAATTATTTCTTCCGTTTTCCGATAAAGGCGTGCACTTACTAATTGTCAGTTAAAGAAGCGCGCGTTTTTGAAAACGTTCTTGAAACCGCTTTAGTATATTGATATGAGGAATCACGGGCGTAGCCAGGGGGAGGGTTTGGGGGGTTCTAACCCCCCCCCAAAACTTAAGATACCTGAGGAGACTTAAAAACTACTTGCGGAACACAGTGAGTGAAAACAGACTGAATGGCTTGGTTCTCATGAACATTCACTATGGGATATAAATTGATGCGAATGAAGTAGTGGATATATTTAAAAAGAAAAACAGAAGATTAGTTCTGTAATGCGTATAATAAAATGAACCTGCTGTTTTTTTTACATCTTTCATGTTTTTTTTTCATTACTTATTACGGTTTATTTCATGCACTTTTAGTTGTTTTATTTTCTTGAACCCCCCCGACACTAAGACCTGGCTACGCCCGTGTGAGGAATACTAATACTAGCAGTACAAATACTGACAAGTTTCACTGTTATCTACGTCTGCCTACTAAGGGCCATTAAAAGGGGTATAGTACTCATCATTGTGAACAACTTTTACTATGGGACCAAACATGAAATCGCGAAAAAATATCAGCTGTTCCACATTATATTTAGTCGAGTAATGTTGAATTATTTGTAGGGAATAGCAGGTTTATTATTTCGAAAATTCAGGGTTGGTCCCATACGTCCCATAGTAGAAGTGGTTCAAAATGATAAGTAGGTAGAGGTACCGTGTATAATACAATCAATGTAGCACAGCTTTTTGGATAACAAGCTGTGATATGCAATAACTAAGCAATCGAACAGAACAGATAATATAATTTTAACATTGTGTATTATATACACTGGAGCTAATTACATAAGCAACATAATAATTATAATATCAACATTTTATCTAAACTTATTTTGAAACAGCAACATATATTTTAAAATGACTTATTAAAAGTCTAAAATACACTTAAATACATAGAAATAATAAATGAATAATTAGTACTCCCCTATTGTTAAATATAATAAATAAAATGAGTTGGTTCATGCAAGATCGACCAAATAATTTTGATACTTCGGTACATTATTTCTTAAAGTAATATAAAAAAAACATATTATACTAAAAACATACCTACACTACACTGTTTTTCATTTAATTTTATACAATCGTCTGAACTGTGGGCCAAAATAACCACGCAGTGGAGCCCGCCCTGACACAGCAAAACGGTGACGCGGCAGACCGCGAAAGAGATGGCGGGACGAACTAGACACATTCAGCAAGGACTGGTCATCACTGGCACATGATAGAACAGTATGGAAGTCAAGGGGGGAGGCCTTTGTCCAGCAGTGGGATGATACAGGCTAACAGTAACAGTATACAACCGTTAATTCAGATTTTCTTAGAAGGATTTTGAATGCGTTCAATATAGTAGAAAATTATCTAAGACCTTCACACGCGTTGTTCAAGTTGTGTGCGTGCGTTCGGAATGCAATGATCCGATTTTCACGCATTCAACAATTCGTAATATTAATAAAAACTCAATAAGGTCCCTACAAAACACCTGACAAACTTTTACATTAAATCCAGTACACCATAGTAAAACAATTAATTAAAAAAAAAAGTTTTTTTTTTTGTATTTATTATTTTTAAGAATAAAATAAATAAATTCCGTTAGTAAAAAATACACCGAAATCGTTGGTTACTTACCTGCGTAGAATTGGCTAAGCAGGCGGAGATTGCACTTACGCCTAATATAATGGATGAGTTTATTCTTAGAGAGGCATTCATCATTAGAATGGTTTTTTTTTTTAAACCTTAGTTACAGTTTACGAAGAGGAGTGAGTTGGATTTACGCATAAAAATGGATGAGTCTATTCTAAAAGAGTAAATGCATGAACTTTTTAAAAACAAAAACACTGGTTTTTTTTTTCCAAATGTCTGTTCAAACGTAGGTACTGAACACCGTAAAAGTTTGCCCAGGTATTTTGTTGAAACGATATAATTATGTATTTATAATTATTATTAACATAAGGCCTGTACACCCGAAGGGATAGGCAGAGGTGTACTGTTGTACAATGTACACCCACATTTCGTCGTTGATATCCTCATACCGCGAAATCAAAATTGTAAAAACCGCGGATCTATTTCTACTAATAAAGATAACGAGTTTTCGTGTCTTTTGCTAATCACAATCAGCTACTTACAGACGCGAAAACTTAATTTTGATTTTAATAGTACATCCGTGGTATTTAATTATTTTAGTTACGTACGCGGTTTGGGACTATGAAGTATGAACCACCATTTATCGTCGAGAACGATATTAAATCCCGTGCAAGTAGGGGGCAAGCATATTGCTATGTGCCCGGCACGATTCGAACCCCGAGTTAGTATATACCCCTAGCTTGACCTGGAAATCATAGGAAGGACTTCAGTAAGGAGGGTTTAAAAAATTAAACATAGTGAGAACATAAATGTGTATGTTTATAAATGAAGCACTAGCCGAATAAACACTCGACAATATGTATTTCTTCTTGAACTGATCCAAATGTCCTACGCGGTCCAACATCACAATATCAAAAATCATGTCCACTCAAAACTTTTTCGGAAAAAGCACCAATTTGATGTTTTTTTTTAATCAAAAAGATTATTATTTTAACACTCGACAATATGTATTTCTTCTTGAACTGATCCAAATGTCCTACGTGGTCCAACATCACAATATCAAAAATCATGTCCACTCAAAACTTTTTCGGAAAAGCACCAATTTGATGTATTTTTTTATCAAAAAGATTATTATTTCAGTCGAGGTTTTTATCAAAAGTATTTTTGTTTTGTAAAATTTTACTATTCCTACCTACTACCCTACACATAGAAGTACAAATAGATATATTTTTGGCTTTTTTTAAATGTTTTGACGAAGAGACATTTGTAAATAAAAGGCCCTGTGCCATCTTATGCATTTCAGGGAGAATAACGAACACGAATTAAAAATTTATACCTATTTACACTACGTAAAATAACGTTTAGTTATAACACACAATACATATTTAAAACAGTAGTTAGCTATAAAGTAATTATTAATATGTGTATGTTTATAAATTAAACGCTATAGATAAAAGTTTAAGCCGAATAAGTGCTCGAATATATTTATTTTATTGATCCAAATGATTCCTACGAGGTCCGATATCACAATATCAGAAATCAAGTCCTCTTAAATGTTTTTTGGAAAGGCACCAATTTGATGTTTTTTTTTATTAAAAAGATTATTATTTCAGTCGAGGTTGATATCAAAAGTTTTGTTTTTTGTAAAAAATACAATTCCTACATACAATACTACAACTATACAAATAGATATATTTTTGGCTTTTTTTTACTATTTTGACATAGATACATTTACAAACAGCGGGCCCGTACGAACAGGGTTATTTGTATTTCACCAGCAGTGACAGAACTCGTCAATATGAACAACTTTTACTAGGGGACCAACAAATCGCGAAACAAAAATCCAAACTTTTTGATATTAATATTAACATTTTGATCGAGCAAGATTGATCTTTTGTATAAAAAGGTTTTTTTGCTATTTCAGGATCGGGGCTTAGGACCCATTGAGACCCTTAAAGCACTGTTGGTGAATTACAAACAACAGGGAACAATGAACACGAATTAAAAATAGATATCTATTTACACTAAGTAAAAATAACGTTTATTTATAATACACACTACATATTTAAAAAAACGTGAGTTATGAAGTAATATGTGTATGTTTTATAAATAAAGCGCTGCAGATAAAAGTTTAAGCCGACTATATACTCAAATATTGTTACTCAAATTAAGTTTTAATTTACTGATCCAAATGACTCCTATGGTCCGACATCACAATATCAGAAATCAGGTTTTTTTTTCAGAAAAAGCACCCGTTTTTCTGTTTTTATCCTAATGATTATTTCAATCGGGGTTTTTAACAAAAGTATTTTTCTTGTAAAAAAAATACAATACCTACCTACTACACTATAGCTATAGACAAATAGATATATTTTTGGCGTTTTTTACTATTTTTATGAAGAAATATTTATAAATAGATATAAATAGCCTTACTCATTATGGGTGCATAAAATCTTATGCAATTCAGGGGAAATAACAAACACGAATTAAAAACTGATATTTTATACTACGTAAAAATAACGTCTATTTATAACACACACTACTTATTTAAAACAGTAGAGTATTAACATAACATTATAACGTAAAGCCTGGCCACCCAAAGTTGACCAAGAAAAAGGGCGACTATTTTAAAAAATCTGAATCTGTTCTCACGGATTCAAGGAATATTCAGTGATTATTAAATACATAGTATCAACTCCGTTTATGAAGAGTATACTCAGTGAGGACAGCGTCAGATTTTTTAAATAGCCGCCATTTTTCTGGAACATCTTTCGCTGGCCAGACTTTATTTGACGATATTTTTGGTAAAACGGAATGTAAATTTTATATCAAACAATAATAAGTACCGTATCCGGTATCGGATCACGGTACAGTGATCAAATAATACAATATGTTTTTAATATTTCCTACTTTTAAAAATGTTTTGACACTGGACCGAATTTAACAAAAATAAATAGAACATACTCCGGAGTACCTACCTTATAAGTAAGGCTGCCATCACCTAAATTGCCGACACCGGACAAACACTTTAAAAACCCCGGACATTTGGTCGAAATTGGGATTTTAACCCGGACGCCCATGAAAAATTAAAACAAATAAATTTTTAAAATTTTCGTTTTTTGTTTGTATCTATGTACCTACCTAGGTATTAAAATAGCCACAAAAGAATATTTTATTTAATAGCTAAGCATTGCAGTCGCACAAACAAATGAACACCGTCAAATCAATAATAATTTATTGGTCTAATTTGTTAAATACATATTTAGAACAACACGATTAGGTACTTAATTACACAAGTACACAAATTATGACTTGCTCATAATATGTGTGTGTGTGTGTGCTGCGTGGAACTAATTGATTTAATAGAAAACCAACAAAGCTGTTACCGCGACGGGGGCCACTTTTTAGGGGGGATCCTTACGCCCCCAAACTAGGACAAATCCGGGGATACCCGGACGGATGGCAGCCCTACTTATAAGCAATAGTAACCGAGATAAATACAAGTATAAATTAGTTATAGATAATTAAAACCAGTGTTCACAACAATCTTATAACTTACGATATAACAATAACCATTGAATGAAAAAAATGCACAATGAAAATACATCTAGATTATTTTACACTGTAGCACTGATATCGCTTCAAATCCATGTCCTTGCTGGGATATCGGAAAAATGAGCAATCACACTGGCTTTATGATTAAGAGCGATATCGCTCCCACCGACTCAGTTCAAGTTCAATTCCACTGCAAGTCGTACCTACAAACCTATAACGATATCAGCATAAAATTAAATACCTACGTGAGTAAACAGCATCTAGAGATGGCAAGCAGCTACAATGTTTTTGTTTTTTGTCCATTTATATAACAAAATATACCTATAATCGAATCTAACCTAATAAGTTTAAAACAAAAGCGTACCATTTCTTAATGTAAACGTAAATTAATATTAACAGCACAATAATTACAAAGCTATCAACGAAACGAAACGAAAAATCAATGGCACAAAACTATATTTTAAAATACTGTAACTGTACAAAAGAATTGCAAATCTCATAGACTTTTTAATCATCTCTGCATAAAAGAATAAACAAGTATAGAATCAAAAATGCCGAGTGATATTTCGATATTTCAAATGTCTATGGTAACGGACACATCGCATTGCGCTAAGCAGATTAATTTGACATCGCGGCGGCATTAAATAACAATAAATTCGCAATTGCAGTCAAGATAATTCTGCGTAGCACTAGCAATGTGATATGTCTCACACCGTGAGATGGGTTAACTAACAAAAAACACCAATTAAAACAATAGTTTAACTTTGGAATGAAAAAATCAGTCTCTGATGATAATAATCATAATAAATTAATAAAGTAAACAGACCTCATTGGTCATTTAGGGTGATTAAGCTCTTCGAACTGCGTGCGTGCGCATGTGGCGCGTGATCATATCGCGGCGGCACGCGGCGTACGGGCACGTCGGGCACCTGTAGGGCTTCTCCCCGGTGTGAGTGCGCTGGTGAGTGGCCAAGTGGTCCGAACGCGAAAACACCTGCCGGCAAGAATTACACGCGTACGGCTTGACCCCGCTGTGCAGGCGAGCGTGGCGGGTGAGCATATCAGACCTCGCGAACTTTCTGAAGCAAACGTCGCATTCATACGCCCGAACGCTGTCAGTTCTGTTTCGATGACGAGACGCGATGTGCTTGTTCAGACGGTCGTGGATGGCGAACGTTTGGCCGCAGTCGTTGCAAGGATATTGTTCTGGTGTTTGAGCACGCTCTGATTTTAAACTCAGGTCCAAAGGTCCCTCGTCATCTTTTGAGGCAGACTGTGATGCTTCAAGGAGCCAGGATGGAATTGCATAGTTGTTATTGTTGTTGATTTGGACCGTTAGTTTTTCGAGGACCTTGGAGAGGCGGCGCCGCTTGTTCAGATCGTTGGTGCTGTGCGCCGCCGACAAGGGTTCCATCCTACCCGCATGCATCGGCGGTCGGCTTGGGCCCGCGCCCGGCACCCGGTATGGGGCTGGAGTCCAACCTGCGTACAAGGAAATATCATGTTAACATTAGGTGTCGATAGCAATGGCATACGCTTCAGGACTTATCCTGATAAAGGTTTTCAGCACAGTATATTGTCAGCGTGTTGAACAAAACGAATTGCGTGATGCTATGTGTTATCACGGGTAAAACAATATTAAATAGATCCTTATGATTATCTATAGTCTAGAGTCTAGTATGGAAATAGAAACTTGAAAATAATTGACCGTTATTCGATAAATATTATATTATCATTACTTATTTTACAATCGATCTTTATTATTGATCAGATTTTACAGTTTTATTGTCACGTCCTACTACGTAAACAGTTCCTTTAAACCACCATGTTTCTGACTCCCGTTTTACTAAATTACCACTTGAAAATATCGGACCTAAAAATACTTAAAAATATTTTGCTCTCCCCTGAACTCTTTAGCACCCCATTGTTTACGTGTGAGAATGCCTCTTGCATACTGCCCTAGGGAAAGCGAAACTAAACCCACACGGTGTTATCACAGGTATCGGCCTGGGGAGCCAGCGCGGCATATTGCGCGGCTATGGGTCAGCCTCCTCATAGAGAGGTGCGCGTGGAACACATTTGCGCCGCGCCCTCTCGGGCGTCCTTCTGGTTGGGTGACAGACTGCCACTAGTCCGCTGCCTGCAGGTCGGCAATTCATGGAGGCCGGAGATCGGCAAAAGCACGGAAAATACAGGGTTTGTTCATGTTCGCGTACCACACGACACACCGCGTCTGCTTATCTATATAGAAAACCTTGTATCCTTTTTTAAGCATATTGTGCGCACGGAGGAGTATGAGATTTGGCATAGTTAATTTTTATAATGGAGAAGGAATGCAGTTCAAAGCTAAAATTGCGGTCAGGGCAACCATTAGTAATAATAAAATTATAACGCGAAAGACAGACATTAATGTTCGTAATTACTTACCTTTAAAACAAACCTCGCTATTTGCTACGACACAGCAGGTGATAATCTAAAACGTAATTTAAAGTCACGCTGGTAACGATAATGTTACCATATGCAGCTTGAACGCATCTGTCTTTGTATATGGGCCCGTCTTATCCCTCACCTTCTATTGGTACTAGCTAAGAAATTTTAGACCAATCAGATGTCTCCGAAGGGTTACAAAGGAACCCCAACTATAGCGAACAGATTTTTTTTCATAGTAAATACTGTTAAGAGGCGTTAAGATTATAATCAAAGGGGGAGGTGGCTCTATTGAAAACTTTGACGTTAATACGAATAGGAATTCTAAATTCAAAGCTATTATTTAAAATTGGAATATGCAATAGCTCAAAAATATCTTTGAAAAAAAGAAATGTTCTAACTATATTTGAAATTGGAATCCCGATTTATTGTTTTTTGTAATATTTGAATAACTTCATCGTAATTCTCACGGAATTTTTAATTCCTCAATGTTATATTAGTTCTAGTTCTATTTCCTCGACAGAAACAGCGTGTTCTCCTATTTAATTTGTTCTGTGTCTTTTTACGTGTGTACAGAAATGATTAAATAAATAAATAGACTTCCGAAATAAAGGGTGTGGTCACCGCATTCAAACTAGCAAGTTTCACTCGGTCAGTGGTCGAACTAGACTGACTAATTTAGCAGTATTCTGTGAATCCCGATATATGCTATTTCCGACGCACTGATAGGTACTTAGGTACGCTCAAAATTTAGCTAGAGCGATATACATCTAACAATAACACACACTTTGCACATAATGTATCCATTTGTTGTTCATAGAATTATGTGCGGCATTAAAATCTGAAAAATTCATAAAGCGGGGATTATTTTTCGAGTTGTATCTGATCGCGCGATGTGGTATGTTTCTCCGATATCAGATGCAATAAGCAACGGATCGCGCGATCAGATGGGAATAACTCCCCAAAAATATCAGAAAACTGAATATTTTAGGGAATATTGTTTTTTTTTAAACTTACCAGGATAACAAGAGTCCGATACTAACGAACAATTTATTTGTTGACTGATATTTGGAAGTTTTCTGTATTGAATATAAATAAATAGCATGTTTTTGGCGATATTCTGCCTGTCTATAGTGAGGTATGCACAGTAGTACAGTGGTCTGTGTGTAGTAGGGAGTAGGTATTTATTTATTAAATTACATAATTAATTAACAATTCAAAATTTCGATTGTTTATGTAAAAAACTGACTTATATAAATATATCCGATAGATTGAATGTCAAATGACCGTAGTACTATATAATACGAGATTTAATAAATTAAAAAAGTTTTACCTCGGGCCCGTTTGACTGGCCAACAAATAGTTTTTGAGCCTAATGCTATTAAAAAAAAATGGGATTTTTTTATTAATTTTATGATTTTATGTCATCGCCTGCTTCTGAAATTAAAATTGATTTTGTGAAAACGTAGTTGTAATTGTCGACATTTAATTATGACGTTAGAATCCAATTTCCTTTTTTATTTATTTTTTTCTTTCTTGCCGGATGGAGTTCCTTGCATGAATAGTTGGCTTGCTGTTCTCAGGTCTTGGAAAATCTGTTGCTCGTCAGCGTCCAGAGCGTTAGTATGACACTTTTATCTGAGAAGTGTTTTAGCTTTTCGCTTCCTACATTTCTTCGAACATAAGCATTTTGAGTAAACGGGGAGCGAATTTATAATTTTCTGTATAATATGTATGTATTAAGTATGTACCGACAGAAGAAAATGGGGCAGACGCCTTGTCTAGATTAGGCTTAGAAACGAATAATACCGGGAAAATGGCAGAATTATATAGAGTAAAAAGTTTTAGAATAATACCAGGAAAATGGCAGAATTATATAGAGTAGAAAGTTTTCGAATAATACCGGGAAAATGGCAAAATTATATAGAGTAATTTTTTTCTAATAATACCGGGAAAATGGCAGAAATATATAGAGTAGAAATTCTTCTGCTTAAATTGCTTAAAATTTCTTTGATCGTATTCGATCGCAGCCCGTTTGCGGTGATAGGCTAGTGTAAATTGATAATAGATAGTTCACAGATCGAAGGAAATGCATTCAGTTTTCAAATGCGGACAACTCATTCGGCGATCGACCTTATGTAAACGCACCGTTTGTTTGTTTCGATTAGATAGGTTATAGGTACAGTTTTTGGCGAAAGGTTATTGGATTTTTTCTGAAAAGCAATATATTATTACTATTTTCGTCGAATAGTAAAGCAAATACTTATTTTTCACGTTATGTAAACGTTAAACTGGTAATATTTGTACTGCGGAACAGAAATAAATAATTTGTTTCACACTAACTTGCGAGTGTTGCAATTACTGCAATTACCGTGAATAGTATGCCTATAAGTATTACCTACAGTGTAGGTAGCATTCGAATAAACAACAAGCTCTTTGGTTCCTAGAAAATATCAGAATAAAGTATTCAAATTATATTATTATAATTTAATTATATTATTATTTCGAATATTCGTGTTTTAAATTCTCCTCTCGTAGGTTTGCTTGAAGAGATTTTTTTTGTGAAATAAGCAGTAGATACCTTGTACTTTGTTCTCCTATTTAATGTTTACTATGTCTTTTTATGTGTGTACATAAATTATTAAATAAATAAATAAAAACATGTACCTAGCCTAAGAAATTATGGAACCATATCAAATTAATCAATGACATTTTCCAAATGCACAGATTATGCTGATATGGGGGCCACTTTTGGTCTCGTCCAGCGGGTCTATCTCGTAACAAAATGGTAATGAACATCAGACTCTGGTAATATAAATTGCGAAGTTCGAAATACCTTGTTAAAAAAATTACCGATCATGAAGATGGGAGTCCCAACTTTAAAATCGGTAATTTTTTACAAGGTAGCTCGAAGTTTATTCTCTCAGTCATTTACAAACTTATAACACCCTTCTTTTTTGTCGGGGGTTAAACATATGAATTAAACCGCGTTTCTTTTATTTATTACCTACATACGTCATAACTACGTGTAGTATCCATACATGCAATGTTCATACGTCCAACACACGTTTCAGTAAATGGGATTCGTCTCAATTTCAGTAAATGTATTAAAAAGATGTGACTTTATTTAGGATTTTTATTTGTAAGCTCAGCTCTTAGATAAATTGGTGACCGTGAATGTAACCGTTTAAATATTATATCTTCTGAATTAAAATAAGTATCTAGTTTAGGCGCCGGTTAGCAACTACCCATGCATGTAGGTACTCTAAATACTATGTTGGTAAAACAAATGTTCTACGAAATACATCAGTAATCGAACCGCGAATACTAAGCATAAGCACGAAAGAACATCCAACTAAGTATTTTAAAACTAGACATCTATTAAAACAGTTATTAAACTACCGGTTACATGGGAGGCTAACCGACAGCTCGTCTAATAAAAAAATACGTACATATCTCAAGATATCTCGAATGCAGTTTCCCAACTTGAAAATCAGATGCATCTATCCAAAACAGGCAATACGAATCAATCCTTTAGTGTGTAGTTTTTGATGCACTTAGTTTTAGCACAGGAGGTGCGTGAGTGAACGGTACGTAAGGTCGTCGGGTCGTGCGACCGGTCCAACCGCCCCCGCGCTCACAATCATCGGACACTCACACGCGACACACGTCCGTCTCACTACGCGTACTGCGGCTGACTGCCATTGCCGATTACCAGTCGCGGCCCCCGCGCACCTGCGCGCGCGCTGCGAAATCATTGCGATGCATCCACGCAAACGCATGCGCGTGTCCTACACGCGCATGCGTTTTCGTGTACTGACCAACCGTTAGGTAACTAATAAATATTAAGTACTATTGTCAGAGATCGGATAGGCAGAGTGTATTTACAAACTTCAAGGAAGTAATACGCATAGAGTGGATAATACCTCCCTCTGAAATCCCGGAATAAAATAGAATTGCTCAAAGTATGTACGGATTTACGAAGCCAACTTAGTTTTATTTTCCTGTATATACAAAACACTTTATTTTGATACAGAACAAGTAAAGGAGCTTAAAAATTCTTCGCAAATCATTTGTAACCAATTTATTTCAAAGCCCAATAAATAATTCGTGATTTCTGAAATTCCAAGATAAAATCGTCATGATTTCAGAGGGAGGTATTATCCACTCTAGTTACCTTCTTTGAAGTTAAGGTTATTATAATAATCTATCTATTCCGATATCTGATTATTACTTGCGATTGTTATTAATAATGTTATTATGTTGTTAGCCTGTTTGATGATGAATGTGTGAGTGTTGAGTGGCAGTAGACACATTAAGGCGCTGCGCAAACGTACCTCGACACTTTTTTTTACCGATTCGGGACGCCATCGCTTGGAAACCGTGGTTGCAGCGCCCGGTAACGGTAACCGGGCAAAGTCACCGGTTGCTACTACTGGACACCGGGAACAGTACCGTGGTTGTGTTCCGCCAGTGTCATAATGGATATCGACGAAGTATTTGTGGGGAAATTTATTATTATTGCTTGTGTCTTCCACTAATAACTGTTTAGTGTCTGGTTGCTAATATCAAACACTTTGATTGGCGATCAGTGGGGTCAAGCGAAAGCAACTGGAAACCACAGTGGCTGTGTCAGCGTATGAAGTGATCGATTTCTTAGTCATGAATTCATGATATGAAAAGAAAATATTTGCCGGTTGCTTGTATTCACCAATGTCCTGGTCCTGGTCCTATCCGAAAACCAGCGCTGTGACATTTATTTTATCTGTCGCAGCAGATGCTGAGATAGGGGCCATTTTTGGCCTCGTACAGAAATTTTCAATTAATTTGTTGTTATTATTTAAATGTTTTCTTTCTGTATGTAATTTTCTGTGCGAGTCCGAAATAAATCATTTTTCTTTCTTTTTCTTTCTTTCTTTCTTTCAATGGCGAAGGGTGAAAATTTTCAAAGAAGCCGTCCCAATAATACCCCTCTAAAAAAAACACACTCACCAATAACTGTATAATTTGTTATAACACTGGCGACAAAGCACCTACTACGTACATACGTACGTTACGTACTTTTTTCTCTGTGTCACCCTTAGGTTGACTGGTAGAAAATGCCTACATTAGGTCCTAGTCCTAGTCCTGCATTAAGTCCGCCTCTGTACTTAGTGCATAAAGTATAAATAAATAAATAAATAAACCATCAATATTTCGGCTACCACTAACATCGAAAAACCCAAAAACCGCTCCTCTACCCCACTGTCTGTTGGTCTATGCACTAACCAATTTCTAAAGGGAAGCCGATGGGAATCGGGTTGTATGGACTCTTCGCCACTGGTTTCTACCACAAGCTACTGGACTGTCTACATTTGAGAGCGCCTAAGTAGTAGTAAGGGAGAGCTCCAATCGCCTTAAACAGTAGAATAATTACCGATTAGTCGTTACTCACATAGGTACCTACCAGTAAGTACTAGGCGCGTGCGCCGATGCCGGCTTCGTTCGGCGTCATCGGCGTCATCAGCATCATCGGCGTCATCGGCGTGGTCACGGAGGCGGTGGTGGACGTCGGCGTGGCGTGGGCGGCGTGGTGATGGTGGTGGTGGACGGATACGGTTGTTTTAGAATTTAGATACAATGCAGACATATACTAGTAAACTAAACACTAGATATGTCTAACTATATGCTTATTGGTTTATTTCGACGTATTTGTTTACGCAAATTCAATAAAATACCATTTTTATATGATCATAATAAAATTTAAATAGCACGTTTTGCCGATAACTTCGTCCGTTACAGTCATTTGGCGAATAAGTCTGCAATATATTGTTTTTAATATGATTTTCACCATCCACGCCGATGACGCCGCTGCTGGCATCGGCGCACACATCTAATAAGTACTAATTGCTGATAGGCCAGATCAAAGGACAATACGCCAATAGAACGTTCGAAATAATTCAAAGTAGGTAATTAAGTACTAACTCATGACTGACTTCCAAATGTAATACAATTATTATCAATCATACTGGATTGGCTTTGTGCCAATTAGTAATAACAAGCTTCAGGTACCTACACTTAGGCACTATTCGTCTCTAATGCGATTGGTATTCCGCTAATTGAGTGATTCTCCAAAAAATAAATTGAGTACATCATTACCGTCACCTCAAAGTTAACAATGCAGATGTTTAAATCACATAATGTTTTTATGACAAACCTAACTACGTTCCTGCCATGACATAGAATAATCACAATTGAAACATAAATGTGATAATTACAACCACAGGAAGGAAGGATTTTATTATTTATTTATTTGTTTGAAGAGGTAGGGTACTAAGCCCCTTTGTCACTGCGACCTGCGAAGATCTATTGTGACGCCTCTTGTATTATTACAGCACTCCCTCTAGCCGTAAGTCAATAATAAAATTGACTATATTCTTGGGGTGGAGGGATTTAATCTCATCTGGTGAGATTAGGTGCCCTCCCAGGTGCTGGCTTCTAGTGTGGTGTACTACGTCACACTCGCATAGGATATGTATGGGCGTCTCATCCTTCTCGCGACAGAATCTGCAAATTGTGGTGTCACTGAGGCCCATTTTTTGCAGGTGCTTGTTTAGTTTGCAGTGCCAGTGAAGGAAGGATGGCATAATTTATGACGATGAATGATAAAGGTATTTGGAGAATCACCCAACTTAGTTGTACTAAGTTGGTAATGGACAATGCGGAACCATCACTCAGAACAAATGACAACTTATTGCATCAAAGATAAAGTAGCACAAAGAGAAGTTGATACGGTTACTAGATATACACGGCATTATATTAGCCCTGCCGTGTTGTCTTCACCATTATGAACCACTTTTACTACAGGATCAACAAAGAAAAGGTTCAAAAACCCCTGACTCCAACTAGAAAAAGAGCTGTAACTTTTGAACGGCTGCACAAATTTTCATGAAACATAGCTAAGATGATACCCGATTAAACTAGCTTTCAACTAAAAAAACAGCATTGAAATTGGTCCATCCGTTTTGGTGCTACGATGCCACAGACAGATACACAGATACACACTTATAACACCCCTCGTTTTAGCAGGGGGTTAAAAAATCTGCTGTTCATACATTTAGGGCCATTTTCACCGAAAAAACATGTTTAAATAAAATCAGCTGATTGGCATACAAAAATTCATGTACATACCTATAAACAGCAGATTTTGATCTAATAGTTTGTTATGGTGTCGATGAACTTGGTCCTTAGTCGAGTAATATTTAATTATCAGTATGGAACAGCTATTTTACAAAATTCTTTTAAGTAGATTTGCCAAACATCTGATTGTCCAATATGAAATATATCTCGTAACTTGAAATAACCGTAAATAGTTAAAAGCTTTTGTTAGAGATCAAAACACACGCATCTTATATTATACACTAGTTATACACGACATATAATTCCATTTAAGCGTCTCGTCTTCAATATTGCAGCGGATAGCTTAGTTGCCATGGTTACATCGTTTTCCCCATAATATATTGGATGCTTAGAGTATTCAATATGAAACTCTATGATTGGATGCACAAAGCTTAGACGAACTTAATAAAGTATTATAATATTTTATTACTAGAAAGAAAGAAAGAAAGAAAAACGTTTATTAGACATCACAAAGTAACCGACACCGAAACAATAAAATATAACATAAAAAATATTAAGAAAATAATAGTACATTATGATATAAGTGCGGTAAGCTGAAAATTACAGCCGAGGCGATATTGCTACAAGAAAGCAGAGGTTGTAATTATCAAAGCGCAGTATGTCATACGACGTTTTATAACATATTTGCAAGGAAATAAATACAACTCGGACTTTCTCAAACGAATAAATCTTTAATCACTTGTTAAAGCAGTTAGAGAAATTTGAACAATTTGTGAAATTGATTAGGTATTACTTGTTCACAAATTAGCGATGCGCGCGCATCAGCCCTTTTTTTTAAGGCAAAGGCATAAAAACAGCCAGTATTACTAATAAAGTAAATTATTATTATTTGGTTTTTGTTACAGATAAATGGTTGTAATTTATTGTCAAAATTAATTAACTTAAAGAATTAAACGTTTATTTTTTATATTTTATCTCCCAAAGGTAATTTTATTCATAAAATGTTGACCACTTTTCTGACATAAAAACTCTTTGCTAAGATTTAAAAAAGTACCGTTCGTTTTAGACGGAGCATCTTGGTAAACCGTGCGTGCGTTTTACATTACAATAACGCACAAGTACGTAATGAGATACATTACGATATTGAAATTGGTGAAATAAGAGACCCTTTACGAGCAAATGTGTTATAAAAAATAATTACTTACAGTCTGTCAAGAAAGTCATGAAAAGGATTTTGAAGGAACTAAAATTCTTCTTCGCTCGCAACCCTAAATAAGTACCGTAGGTGTCAGTTTGGGTACAACGATGTGTTTATTTTACTATTCTGTGTAGATTTTTTGTGATAAAAAAATGTTTTCGGCATTAATATATTAAAAATAAACAAGAGAATATACAAGTGGCGCCCTCAATCCTTTTCATGACTTTCTTGACAGGCTATAGGTACTTACGTACTCTACGTACGCGTTATAATATTTTTATATTTATTTCTTTAATTTAACCATCCAGCTATGTAAACTAGATCAACTCTATACAGTTACTGATGGTAATTGGATTGTTAATTATTTGGCGATACAAAGCGACAAGTCAAGCGATCTTGTTGGAATGTGACAATAACATCATGCTATCCCATTGAATCAGAGGAACTATGGAATTGTAAGCATCGAACCGTTAGCGTTTGAGATGTCCGAATTCGACGACCTTAGATCATGTCGTCAAAGCGTAACACTTGGATTTACCAACAGTTTCGTTACGGATATTAGACGCCTAAGATGACATATCGATCGAGGGTCGGGGGCGCATGTGCATCTGAAGTTTGTGACAATAGGGCGCGGCGCAAACGACGGACTTTTTGTCCGGCAAACTACCGCGGACTAGAATGATTGTGGTTGGTAGTTGTTGCCAGTGAGGACACTAGAGTTTTAACGACAACTACAAACAAAATAATGTCGTCTACGTTGAGTCCATCCCGAATATCTTGTCTGCGGCAATTTTTTGTCGTAAAATTTCTTGTCCGCGGTAGTTTGCCGGACAAAAAGTCCGTCGTCTGCGCCGCGCTTAAATATCACGTATCGGATACAATTCTTTAACTTTCCTATCCTAATTTGTATTAAGCGACATATTATTATTTATTTATTTATTATATACTTTATTGTACACCTGAATATAACAATTTTGTAAGTACGGAGATTACAATATTAAAGTACAATGGGCGGCCTTATCGCATAAAGCGATTTCATAATATATTTAATGTATTTTTATATTTTCGAAAAACGAATATGTTTCCTGCAACATTAAAAAATGTCGCTTATAGCGTTATTACACGTTTCAACAAAATTGATTCACTTTGGTTGAAAGGTGCAATAATGATTGCACAATGACACAAATGAAACAAGTAGGCGAATTAAGTGAAACCGACTTTGTATTCAAATGCGTGCACCTAAGGTCTCGATATTTCATAAGTGCCTGTATCTGGTTTATATGAAATAAAATCTATTCTATTCTATTCCAAATCTGTCATAGACTACCATGTTTCATGCAAATAAAGATTGATCTATCTTATCTATCTTGATGCATTAATTATGTTGTTATTTAGTGAACAAAATGGTGATGTAAAACCTCTTCGAAATTAAAACTCTTATCATTATGACGACAGGGTTGGCACAGTGGCTAAACGATTAGCTTTCTGCGCTACGTGCCGCGGGTTCGATCCCGCACGGAACAAATATTTGTACGATCTATGGATAGTTGTTTCGGGTCTGGTTGTGTGTGCATGTGACATGTACGAGTATGTTTGTAAATTGTACCCTCAATACAGGAGAAAATACAACTCGACAACGATAATTAAAAAAAAAACTGCTAATCGCATTTCTCGAGAGGAGATCCGTTATTAACTTAAAGGCCCAAGTTCACCGACACCATAACAATCGATTTAGCAAAATCAGCCGTTTATACATGCATTTTTGTATGGGTATCGACCTATCTAAAATAAGTGAAATACGTGTAAATAACATCATTTTTTTTTCTTTTTTTTTTTCTTTAAACTATGTACTCGTATGTATCCTACTTTTGCATGAAATAAAAGGATTTTTTATTTTTATTTTTATTTTATCGACCGATTTCATTTTGGCGGGGAAAATGGCAAGTTGATTACGGTTGGCACAGGACTAGATAACTAACTTAATTACGGATACCAAAGGGTCGTTTAAAATGGCGTACAGTGCCACAAACTTATCTGGCCCGGTGACCAAAATTGGAACTAACGTCGCTACAGAACAAAAATGACTTTTAAAACGCTTTTATTAGCTTCACCTGTAACTAACTATGTAAGAAAATCTTGGAAGTTAAATTTGACCCACTTCCCGGTTTCCGATTGAGCTGAAATTTTGTATACACGGTCAGTTTGGATGACTAAAGCGTGTGCTATAGTTTTTTATAAAACTATAATAATATTTTATTTGTAGAGAGATGACATTGGTAAAAGCGACGGCAGCGACGCCTGGTCTGATAAGTTTGTCGCACTGTAACATACATAATAGAGGCTTAATATTTGACAGTGGGTGAATAAGGGTTAAAATCATGAAGTTAATTATTGCGGTTACGTAACAGTGGCCAGCAATCACGTGTGCATATTAATTCAGTAAGTGAAGAAATTGAGGAAGGTAACTTGCCCCATGAGGTAAGAAGCGAGCAAGATTTCAAGATTGAGATATTGATTAAGAAATTCGAATTACAGCATTTTATTTAGACGTTTTCTTTAAAACGTGTCTTTATCGACGGATGAAAGGCTATTTTTTTAGTATACTTTTTCGAAAACAATAAAATAAAATAAAAATGAAATGGAGAAATGCTAGGGTGGGATTTACAAAAATGTTAATTGTTCACTTTCCACTTATATGGCATGGTAGCTCCAAAACGGATGAACCGCTTTCAATGCAGTTTTTTTATTGAAAGCTAGTTTAATCGGGTATGATTTTAGCTATGTTTCGTGAAAATCTGTTCAGCCGTTCAAAAGTTACAGCACTTTTTCTAGTTGGAGTCGGGGGTTTTTGACGGTTAGGTTATTCAGAAACATTCATATGCTCATTTGCTTTACTTTCCACGCAAAAACTAACACATCGCTGTAGTAAAATATTATTTTCTTGTCTGCCCCCCACTGATCTCACAGAATTTTGTTTCATGATAAATGGGGACTTGGTCGCTGAGTTGGTGCCGGCGTTACTTCTCAGAGGTCAGACAGGAAACGCACCAGCTAGTATATAAAGATTTTTTAATAGTGATTTTAAAAAAGTACCTACTTAATAATGTATTTTTTTTAAGAAAAGCATCTCATTTATACATACATAGTAGATGAATCCGCAATAAGTAGTGTATATTTGATTAAGGCCTCTCTGAAAAAGTTTAGTTCACAAAAATGATTCCGCACGATCCGAAAATAATCGCTCCTTGGTTTAAGTTCACTCCAAAACTTGACTTAATGATAAGTAAAATATGACACAAATGAAATATCTTATGAATAGAATAGAAAAGCTTTTATTTTAAATATATCAAATAGGTATTATATGTAAATATTAAAAAAGATGTCAGATAGAACAAACTTTGGATTGGCGATATCATTCGCTATCATACTTTATTGTCATAATAATCATTATTATTTTAGCGCACAGCTAGTAGGTACTTAATTCGTAATAAAAATATAAGATGTCTAATAAAAATAAGTACCTATAACTTAATTTAACAATTTGTTAAATTAAGTTATACTTATCAATAATTAATTCTGTTTAATATACATAATTATATCAATTTAGTAATCACCAATTCAAAATTATTATCTAATTATGAGAAAAAAGTAAATAAAACAAAAAAGAAATCTAATTAGAAATACTTACGGGGATATTGAACTCCGTATCTCTGTCTGTGCATGTTGTACATAGCATTCATTTTAAAAATTGACCACTCAACACTTATGTCACTTAAACTTGCTAACTAATGTTCCAAACTTGCCAAAGGTGAAACTTTGATGTTCGCCGACGACCCGGAGAGATGCGTCTCCCTCGGAACCGCGCCAGCGAGTGACGCCGGAGTCCAGCGAATCAGTGCAGGGGAGAAAATAATAAAATCCTTCACGAGATTTTAACGGAGTGGACAGATGCAACGCGTGGGAATCTAAGGGGTGGCTTTCAAGTAAGTGAGGGTATGTTTCTTAGCGTTGACACCTCCCACTACCGCTGTAAGACGGTAAATAAGTGTTTATACAAATTATTGTCAAAATGGGTAACAGTTAATTATTAATATTTATTTATTTAATGCTTTATTCACAGCTAAAAAATACACTGCACAAAGTCAGACTTAATGCCATAGGCAATTTCTGCCATTCTACCTTAGGGTGATGCAGAGATAAACATGGTGGGTACAACGTAAAATAAACTATAACTTGGAAGGAAAACCAAAATTTAAGATCCAGGAATAAATACATAGATACATACATACATATAAACCTACATATTGATATACTGCGTCAAGATACACAAAAATACGAAATAGTGAATAGCTAATCCAGCAAGTCACCGCTGCTGGACCAACTCAATTATTTAAATATGTCGCATTTTTCTTTTATTATAAAAAATACATTGCACTAGGATTTCTCCTGTATCGAGGGTACAATTTACAAACATACATGTCACATGCACACACAACCAGACCCGAAACAACTATCTGTAGATCATACAAATATTTGTTCAGTGCGGGGACCGAACCCGCGGCACGTAGCGCAGAGAGCCAATCGCTTAGCCACTGCGCCAACCGTGCCTCCAACAATTAAAGCGAGGATGCAAATCTCCTTGTTGCAATTGAGTATCAGTATTACAAACGAAACGTGTGCCGTTAAAACTGGGGACGTGCCAACAATGTGACTCGTAATAATTATTAATCAAATAACATTATTAATTCTACAAATTATTTATTAAATAAATCCGAAGCATTATTTTTAAAATCTCTTATAACTGTCTGTTATTTAAATATCAGTCTAACATAGCTAGTTAAATTGTTAACAACAAAATATGGATCATTGTTATCTGAAAAATTTATAAATAATAGGCTAATTACGATCCAACGAATTAACAATGCAATTAAGCATTTATGTAACGAGTCGTTTGATCCACTAATACTGCGTATTTGTTAACTCGGTTAAAATTATTCTTTTGTTTTGAAATATACGAAAACAATGCTTCTTATGACTCGGTTAAAGTTTCTCGCTTGAACTTTCAATGTCAATTCTATTCTCGGTGCTACGGCGTAGCAAATTGTACTACGGCGCGGGAAAATGAAAGAAAGTAAAAAAAAAGTAATATTTGCTATATTTTATTATTTTCTGATTATAAATCTTTACACGGTACCTTGTTTTGTGGATTACTGGATTAAATTCCTCCACGACTTTCCTGTTCATCCAAAGGTCGTCTACAAAAGATCGGTTTAAGCGAAAAGGCCGACCTTTGCACGCATTGATCAAAACTTTCCTCTTAAAATTGGAGCTGCTCGACTGGGCAAGTACCTCCACCTTGCAGAATATCGTAATCGCCAAATAACACTGCTCTTTTGCAGTGTTGTGTTCCTAACGGTGAGCAAGGTCGCCAGTTCTTCTTGGGGAAGCGTCTCCACAGCAGCCAAGACGCTAGTGGTACGGTCAGCAACGCGCGAGGAATCCCCCTGATGTTGCACATGTCTATGGGTTACGATAACTCCTTACCATAAGAAGGGCTGTAAGCTTATTTGCCACCATAGCGGTATGAATAAACTACAGTATGTTTTCTTTTATTTTTTTCCTCCTGTCCTGCAGAATGATAAAGGCTATATTTTTAATTTTGATAATAAATTGCGCCGTTGAATCCGCGGGCATCAGCTGGTAAGTAATAAGTATTATTTAAACAATCTGTAGTCTGGCTATAACTACAATGAGTATGTAGGGATTCGCAAAAATTCAAAAGTATCGATACCTACTCGATACCGGTATCGCAGAAGAAAGTATCGATACCGATAAAAGTATTGAACATCGTATTTTTTGATCACTTTAGAAATTGTATGATATATAACAAAAAAACTGTAATAAAATTTGTATACAGTCTACGTCCTTACTACTCAAACCAATATAAAGTAGATTCATTATGTAAAAAATTAAAATTGGATATTTTATGGTATAATTCGATTTTAATTTGTAAATAATCATCTAAGGCGAATTGCCGATTACTGACAAAAAAAACTTACTTACGAAATGATCAGACTGTCGTTTATGGCAGTGTTTTTACCGGAATCTATCACTCAACCGAGAAAGATACTGCTATACGTCTGACACTAGTGAGGAGACAAAAGTATCGAGTATGTGAAAAAGTATCGCACCTAGTAAAATATCGGATCTAAAGTATCGCGTACAAAAATACTGGGTATCTGAAGAGAAAGTATTGATGCTACTCAGGTACTCGATACTTTTTGCGGATCCCTATTTATTTACATGTTCCTGACAAAACAGGACTTCATTTATCCTGTGACAGCCTCAGGCTTTGCTACAAAGGGGACATAACGGAAATAATATTGGGATACAAACAATCGAATTGATTGCTTTTGCAGTGTGTTTTGGTATATATTTGATGTTGGTAGTGTACACTGTGAGGCGCAGGTTAAAAACATTTATTTTACATACAAGTGATTGTAATCAACGTAAAAATTTATTATTTTACGTACAGCTTCAATTTTTTTTTTAAAACGATAACTAGCTATCTTAATTATTAATTTTTTTCACCGATATCGCAAGTGATAATCAAATTCTGACCCGTACATAAATTTGAAAATTCTGTGGTACAAGCCGGGTTCAAACTCGGACCGTCCTTCATGGAAGTTCAACCGCTAGGCTATAAGTTGTTACAAAAGCAGGTGTTATTTCCAAAATCTAATATTCTTTTCTTTTGATAACTGTAGCCTAGAGGAACTACTAGTGCCGATTTTTTTATTTGAAAGCTGGTCCCTTATATTTTGAAAAGTTAGAGGGACTTCTTTTTAGTTAGAGGGATTTGGGTTTAGAAACGAGCTTAGTCAGCTATCTAATTTCGTTAAACTATAAGTGCAATTGAAAACCTGTAAACCGAGGGAATGTTGAATAACTAAATTCGTTAATTCATTGTAAATTGTCTTGTTGCGCAAGTGTTGCGCCTACGCGAGCGGAGATCTACATTCTACATGGCACGGCTATGCTACGAGACTACGGCGTAGTACCGCTACGATATAATTAATATTATATTATATCGTCATTTTCTCTTATACTCACAATTTATAAATTAAAACCCATATTTTGATATTTATTGAAACGTTTACATAAGATGAATAAAAATTATACCTACAGTGTTTTTCAGAAGAATATTTTTTTATAACGAAACATAGATTTTATAATTTTTTACAGTAATGGTAAATGAACTATCTCCTTCTTCTTCATCGTTCCCTCACTGATGAGGATCGCGACCACATACAACGCGCCTCCAAGCCATGCGGTCTTCCGTTGCGTGGACCGCCCTGTGCATGCTGCCTCCACCAACCCTCCTTATTACATCCGACCATCTTATCGGCGCTCTGCCCTGAGTGCGTTTCCCGTCCAGCCGGCCCACTATCATAAGTTTTTCCAGACTATGCCTAGATGACCGCATTATATGTCCGAAAAAACCGAAGGCACGCTCCCGGCAAACTGTGGAAAGTCGCTTGGTGATGTTGAGCTCCTTCAGAATGGAATCATTGGTTCTCATAGCAGTCCATGGTATACGAAGCAACCTACGCCAACACCACATCTCGAAAGCATCTATATGAACTATATGAAATGAACTATAGTCTACTCTTAAACTAAACAATATTATTATGATCAGGAAATGCAATACTGGTATGTTTCCAAAACATTTCAACTACTAGCACTGCATGTAACCCAATTACCTTTAGTTTTCCACCTGTTTGAAACCATTTAATTGGTGGTCCCAGAAACATCCGCTGGAGTTAACTACTCTATGGAGAGCTTGTACAGCCAATCTGAGTAACTTTGATAGCACAGCGGTATATATATATTTTTTTTTTTTTATTTGATAGCACTGCGGTATATTTTTTTTTTGTTTTTTATTTGTTAGCACAGCGGTATATATTTTTATTTTATTTTATTTGTTAGCACAGCGGTATATATATATATATTTTTTTTTATTTGATAGCACAGGCGTATATTTTTTTTACTTTTTTTTATTTGTTAGCACAGCGGTATATTTTTTTTATTTTTTTTTATTTGATAGCACAGCGGTATACTTTTGTAGATACTTTAGGTATTTACTTTATTAGAGTTCTCGAACCAATAAATAAAATAAAATAAAAATCAGCCCATTACTGTCCCACTGCTGGGCACGGGCCTCTTCTCACAATGAGAAGGGTTAGGCCTTAGTCCACCACGCTGGCCTGGTGCAGGTTGGCGGACTTCACACAGCATCGAGGACTTTATGACGCCTTACCCTGTATATGTATGTATGAATTTCAGTGTTGGTCCCATAGTAAAAGTTGTTCATACTGATGAGTAAAATATCCTCCTTCAATATTTCCACTGTTCAACCTGCCACCCTGTATAATACTAACATGCTATCCTTCCGTGAGAAGTTCGTAGATTGCGATGTCTACGGATTGCTACGAGCTACGAACGGCTACGAATCAAACGTATCTGTTACATTTAACTGACTCATGTTTTCCATACATACGCGGCCCGCTTCCATACAATACGCACTTGACCTTCTTAGGGGACATAATCTATAAAATTAAGGATATTACTCACTTTTTCGGTACGTACTTTATAAAGAAAAAAGAAAGAAAAATCATTTATTTGCCACAAAAACAAGACAATAGAAAGATAGACATAGGTAATAAGAAGAGGACAGGTGCATAGATAGACAGAGAATACATTTTTTAGGATGGCAACAGTGTAAAATTGAGTAGAAAAAATATGGATGAGCCCTAAAAGAAAAAACATTTTCTTACAACTCTATCCATACCATTGTTTTCGGCTGTACTCTGTCGGACCAATAGAAGTGGGTACAAATGTGGGTCAGACGTACCCTACCTGTTGCTTCTGACGGAATGGTGTCTACTGTGTAGCGGTGGGCGACTGGGCGTATCTAAACTCGGCAGCAATGAATCCGGGTCACTAGGTTTAAAGAAACTTTATTCTCAATAAAAACATTATGTCACTTACTTGAGAACAATACTAAATATACTTAAAATTACAAAAGTTCGCCATCGTCAGTTACAAACTTGTTATTTAGATTATTCATCTAATGCATTCATTTCTCCAAAATGATGGATTTGCGATTATATACTGACTAAGCTGAGTTTTTATTGCATTATATGAGTTTACATTTCTTAAACGTGAAGGTATTTTATTGTATTGTGCTCCTTCAAATGTAAGCATTTTTTTGCCATAGTTCGTTCTGATTTTTGGTATAACTAGTAGGCTAGCTCGTCTTGTGCTACGTTGACTAATTTGTTTAAATTGAGTAAGTATTATGTTTGTGTAAATACTTTTGTTAAGAGCTTTTCTGATGAAGATACATCATAGTAATATTATAAAGAGAGAAGTCCTGATTGACTGACTGACTGACTAACTTATCATCAACGCACAGCCGAAACTACTGAAGCTAGAGTCACGAAATTTGGAGAGTAAGTCCCTTTTGTATTGTAGGCAAGCAATAAGAAGGGATTTTTGAAAATTCAGCCCCTAAAGGGGGGAAAAAGGGGGTGAAAGTTTGTATGGGAGTCCCTTAATTTTTGAAGTGAGAAAGATGAAAATTGGGATTTAGGCTTTTGGTTAGAAATATAGAAACACGTGCTTCTGCGGAAATTCATCTCCTAAAGTATCACTAAGTAAGTAGTCTCTCGATGTATTCGAGAACGGGAACGCTTTGTAAGAGGTCAAGAATGATGCATATTAAAAAGTATCTAACACTAACTTTGTACCTACCCGTACGAAGTCGGGACGGGCCGCTAGTGTGTTATAAATATATAGTTGTTAGATATTCATTATTTTAGTCTCGCTATAAATTTTACTGGTTGATGGTTATACGGATAACTATACTAACATAATAAACCCTAATATCTCGGAAACTAAGAATGATAGCTTATTCGAATAAAGAGTATTTTATAGACCTATTTATTACTACTCAAATAAAAGGTGTAGGTCTCAATGTTTATTTTAGTGGGTCGGTATATTTGATCTCAAGATCATTTTGATCATTATGACCTTTATTCAAATTTTAATATACTTTTTCATATTTTTAAATAATTTTACAACTAAATAAAAAAAAACATTTAAAAATATAGAAGAGTAGTAGGTCACCGGCATCAGGAACAGGGTCCAAGCTACCGGTGGTCAGGACTCTAGAGAGAGAAACCTCCTAACAATGTGCGCAGTGTCAAGGAGTGCTGCTTTCTGAATCAGGCCCTGGGAGCCTAAAAAGGCCACATTGAGCAATTCATCTAATGATCTGCTTAGTAACTGTCAAACAGATGATTACTGAAAATGAACCTTATGCGGATGACATTAAGAGTCGTCAATTAAGTAGATATTTTGACATTCATAATATGAATCATATTATGATTCACATAAAGCGGCCTTTTTAGCCCCCCTGATCATTATCATTATTATGGGCCATATTTAACGATTAAATTTAACAGACTACATAATCTATTAAATCGGCCCTTCCTCTCTAAAAACTGTTATATTGTCGGTGAAAATAATCTTTAATAGTTACGTATGCCATTTTGAAATAAAGTTTTTCTTTAAACGGTTTCGACTTCTAAAAATAATAACAGAACGATTTTACGAAAGAGTGCTTTTACGCACCGTAAATAAAATTGTTTTACAACTTCTTTATACCTTTAATATTTCACAAGTTTGAAAGGCTTCGGTACTTGTCCCACTGCTGACGAGGAGTCGAAAAGGATCGATTATTTTCTGGCTCAAGAAACGTCTGACAACCGGTCTAACCGGTATGAACGTCTCCTAATAATTGGGTGGCGGAGGTCAGAAGGCAGTCGCTCCGTATAAAATACTGATATTCAGCCAGACTTGCGGGTCGACCGCGTAACGAAAATGGTAATGAACATCGACACTGGTAATAAATTTCAATATGATCGTGAGAGCCTAAACTTGGAGCTACCTTGTAAAAAAATACTGATCATAAAGTTGGGACTCCCATCTTTCATCTTTTTAACCGACTTCCAAAAAAGGAGGAGGTTCCCGATTCGACTGTATGTTTTTTTTTTGTTACGCGATTAGGTACTCTGCTAATTGCATAAAAAAAATTATAGATACTTTTTAGTTTCTGGAAGTCGATTTTTACTTTTATTTAAAGTTTATTTTTCTCGACGCCCTCAGGCTAGGTGGAGCGACGTACTTCGCAGTGTGGCTGGTAATAACTGGATGAGAGTAGCCGAGTATCGAGCCAGATGGCGAGCTATTGGAGATGCCTGTGTCCAGCAGTGAACTACTACAGGCTGATGATGAGGAAGTTCTGTTAAAATTGATACATCACTTTTTGGTTTTGACCCAAATTTTTACCGATGCCGTTATTACGTCCCATATAACTGGGGGCGAGCCTGCTGCCACCTACCGGGCACAATGCCAAATTTCGGGCTGCTTTTGAGTATTTTTCTAGTAGAAAAACCTAATAGCACTTTGCCCGACCCGGGAATGGAACCCAGAACCTCACACTCACCAGCCGTTCTTGCGGCCACTAAACCATTTCTTACTGGTACTTGAAATGATTTAAAATGCGGTTTCAATACCATATCTACTATTATACATACAGTACCTCTACCATGAGTTTTCCGTGCCGTCTACCGTTCACGTTCACATGCAATATTTCTATGGGAATTTTTTCAGCGCCTCTAGCGGTATAAATAATGAACTAAAGTCACTATACAAATATTGCATGTGAACGTGAACGTTAGACGGTACGGAAAACTCATGGTAGAGGTACAGGAATAATTAAATATGGACAATTGCATAAAAATGCAATAAGTACAAAGGGTATTAAATATTATGCAAAAGGACCACAATATGCCCGAAATTTGCTTAAAATTAGTGTACTTGTATGTGTGTATATGAAACTAAAGTAGAGTCATTTTAATAGGTAACATTTGACGTCTGTCAGTTTTATCTTCATAGTGAGGTGACCTGCTTAAAACTTCGATTAAAGTGAATGAATCGATACGGACTTGAAACATAATATGTGAATTTTAAAAATCATCAGGCGAATCCCTGTCCCATTATTATGTTTTCTTCCGTAAATTTAAGGAGCAAAATAAGACAAGTACATAATTAAAAAAAAAAAATGCGTTATTTTTTGTATTTTTATAGTTAGTTAAAAGAATAATAAATATAATTATGTTTTATTATAATCACAACGTGGTTATTAATTTATGGTGATATTTCTTCACAAGTAATCATTGCATTCGATTCTACTTATCAGCTTTCGATTTTTAGAGTAACATCCCTAGTGTTAAAAAAGAAATAGTGTTAACTGTCGCAACATTGTAACGACGTTCAGTTCTTTAGATCCGAAATTGTTTATTATGTTTAGAATGGTTTATTAGTGAAAGCAAATCGTAAAATTACTCGTATCGGTCATTATTACAATAAATATGTAATCGTAATTAAAAAAAGTTAAGCAATTGTGCAGTTCTAACAAAACGAAAAAATATATTATTTTATGCCCGCCGTTACAAGTTTATTTTGATGAATTGTCAAATGTTACCTATTAAAATGACCCTACTGTAGTGCATTTCTTTTTTAAACTTTGCCCCTCACTTGGATTTCTCCTGTAGGTATTGAGGGTACAGTTTACAAACATACATGTCACATGCACACACAACCAGACCCGAAACGACTATCTGTAGATCATACAAATATTTGTTCCGTGCGGGGATCGAACCCGTGGCACGTAGCGCAGGAAGCCAAACGTGTGGTCTAACATTATATAAATTATATACATATATAGCATTAAAATACTTACAATAAAGAAAGGTGGTGTGCAGAACATTCAATGAAGACTCCTAGAAGCTAGAAGAAAATTCCTATAAGCTAGGATTACAAGATTATAGGAATTTTCCTGACCTCTCGGGAATTAAGGCTCTCTGTCTGGAAATCAGGGAAAACAACACAACACTGTGGTGTTGTGTGTGTGTGTGCACACACACAGTTAAAACAAAACAATAAAAATACAGGGTGTAAGTGACGTCATAACGAAAACCAGACCGAACGAGATACCATGGATTCGGTACGAGATTCTGGACATCTCAGAGGTAGAATTTAACGTCGGTCTTTCCAAAAAATTAACACTTGTTCGCAGATTTTATAATTAACTAAAATAACTGGGTACAAAATAGTAATTTTTTTGATAAGATCGACGCTAAATTCTGTCGCTGATTGGTCCAGAATCATGTCCTGAAGCCATGGTATCAGTTTTCGTTACGATGTCACTTACGATGAACCATAAGTTGAGCCCGCGACGTCGAACGCGCGGAATTTAATAAAAAAAAAATTTGCTACAGTCCGTTTTTCTTTTCTAAAGTTAAAGTAGCCTAAGTTACTCGGCCGTTTCGGAGATTACTCGGAACAAACAGATAGAAAGACAAAAATTATAAAAATAGCTTTTCTTTTGTTTTAGGTACTTTCATAAAAAGCTGTTATTTTGACGTTACAAACCGACACTTCAATTTTATTTATTTGTATAGATATCCTCAATCCTCTATCCCACTGACTAAATCTTAACGGGAATCGGCCACACGCCTCCAAAAAGATTCCCCAACAAAATGACGTCATATCTTATTCTTACGTCATAATTTTTGTGCCTCGAATCAATTAGCAAATAGCGATACCTTTAGAGGGTGGCGTGGCCAGGTGCTCCGCCATCGTGAGAAAGTCGAGCCGTGGGGGACACACGGCTGCGGCGGGCGGCGAGCAAGTATTATTATTTGATTTGTCTTTGTATTTACAGTTTCTTGAATGGCTTGTAATCTGTAATACTGTTATTGTGTAATCTTGGGAAGTAAGGATGATTGAGGGTGGTAATTTATACAGGGTGTCAGTGATATTGTATGGAAAACTGATACCGTGGTTTCAGAACATGATTCTGGTCCGCTGAGAGATAGAATTTGGCATTAGTTTGATGAAAATTTTGTGATTTAGTTAATTATACCCACTACGAACAATATTGCACTTTTTTTTTTAAAACGATGCATGTTTCTTTCTCTGAGCGGCCCAGGATTATGTACTGAATCCATGGTATTTATTTAGTGGTTCTGTTTGGTAACGAATTATGATGTCACTCATAACCTGTGTTTTTGTTTTTATTCGGATGAATGTGCAGTATTGTGGACTATATAATCATTTTAACGACTTCTTTGTTCAGTTGTAAAAATAAAAAACAATTATTCTGAACCTACCTACCTATTAATCTTGTTTCGGCCTTATACCGTTGTCTTCTTTTCAATCTAGCTAATTCCAGTTCTCTTTCCCACCCTCAATTTCCATAATTTCTTTTGCTATTTCATCTCAGTGCAACGACGCGAGCTGCATGCACTTTTGAAATGCAGTGTCCGGTTTTTGACAACCCTAAATTTTACTTTTTTTTTGCACGTATTATGGGGTCATTTACCTACGGAGACTACAATGAAACTGGTTTCTTTTAAATATAGAAGACTATATTTAAAAGCTTGTTGTGCGTATTTTTGGACAATGTGTAACAAACGGTGTTCGCGTCCTCAGACGAGACACGAGCCAAAGTTTTTTTATTTTCTAATCTTTTGGGTATTGTACCCGGAGAGTACAAATTTTTTGTCCGGGTTTTTATGGATAACATTATGCCATGCAATATTTTGGTTTACGACAGCGAAACCACAGATCTAAAGACAATGCAACGATGATCAAATATTTAAATTAAATTTTAATGAATTGTTTTGCAAACAAACTATCAGATATGTAACAATAATTGTTAATAATGAATGTGTTTTGTTAGATATTAACGCAGACAAACCTAATCTGAAATCGTCTACATCCAACGACGCGCGTAAGCGATATCTAAGAGCGTTTTGTGCGTCAAAACAGTAGATATATTTGTCGTTTATATAAAAAACTGATGTTTTTTTCTCAGCTGTAATAACTATACTCCGTTTGAAATAAGATTAGACACGTTTAACAAACTCTTTTACAGTGTATTCAACCGATTTTGACTTCCATTCCGTTCGCATAAGGATGGCATTAAAAGCAAAAACGTATTTACGATAACAAATGTTTACTGCAGCTGTAATTTGTCATGTCACCAACGTAATAGAAGTCAAAATCGGTTGAATAAAGTGTAAATGGAGTTATTTAAGTTTCTAATGTTATTTCGAACGGAGTATAGTTAACCAATCATGTAAACCATTTACCAAAATTATTTCAAAGAAATGATAAATGAAGTATATAAATATCAGTTTCAAATGTTCTGTAATTGCTAAGAATGATGAAATTACACTTTTATTTTGAAATTACAATAATAATCGTCTTTTATGAAACTAAAAATACACTGTAACCTCAAAATTCACATGCTTCTGTTTTCAAAATTGGCTTTTTTTAGATCAACTCGGCAATATGGTGACAAATGTGCGTGTGCGACTCGCGAGGAAACTCAGCTGTCAAATATGAGCCAAAGATAAATCACACCAGATTAAAAAACTGAATACCTCGCATTCGCGAATATCGGCGACCAATATTCGCATTGGCATTCGTATTCGCGAATGCCTAAACATTGATATTCGTTACATCACTATCCTGTATTGTCCTAGCTTTCTTATAAATTATGGAACGTTAGTTTAATCTATGACTTTTTAGACGGCCATGTTCGATTTTTGAATTAATTAAGATTCTATTACTTACCTATATAAAATTATTTTTAAAGATCGTAAGAAGTTAAATTGCGCAATTTTTCCTCCACAATCGCAAGACTCACCCCTCAGCCGCCCGAGCATATTATTACCGGGCGGAGTGCGCGCACGCAGGTGTTGCTTCACGTGAGAACGCACTCCCCTAACTTAGCAAGAGGGAGTGGGTTCGATTCCCACGCCGTTAACTATCGCCAAGTCAAGGTACCGCTTTGTTTAGCTTGTGGGGTAGAATTCTAAGGTGGACACCTACTAAGGTAGGTGCCGTTAGAATTAATAATAATTTTACTATTATTATTAATTTCATGATGGTGAACGTTCGAGCGCATAAACCACAGTCAAGACGGTAGTTAGTCTGAATAGTCAAGCAAGTTTGTTTAATAGACGTCCATTTATGGTCCCATTTTATTAGCATTTCTAAGTCATATAGTACCTAGTACCTACACTACCTACTAGATGTGTGCGCCGATGCCCGCGGCGCGGCGGTGTCATCGGCGTCACCGGCGTGGATGGTGAAAATCTTATTAAAAACAAAATATTGCAGAATTATTCGCCAAATGACTGTGACGGACGAAGTTATCGGCAAAACGCGCTATTTCAAATATGGTCATATAAAAATGGTATTTTATTGAATTTGCGTAAACAAATACGTCGAAATAAACCAATAAGCATATATTTATTTAGACATTTCTAGTGTTTAGTTTACTAGTATATGTCTGCATTTGTATCTAAAACAACCGTATCCGTCCGACCATCCACGCTGATGACGCCGAAGCCGGCACACAGTGGACCGGATTCGAAATTTTAGAATCGGGTTCTACTAGTCAATATAATACGATTATGTTCCCAATTTTTTTTTGATATAGTCTTTAATGAGTACTCGAAAAAAATAATCCCTTTTTATGGAAATGTAATGGCGGCATCGGATTCTACTCATCAATATATACCTACATGATAAACCACTCTACAAATATTTTCGATTAGAGAACTATTTTCAGAGATATGTCGAGTTGTATTTTTTGTTGTATGGAGACCAAGACAAACCGTATATCGCGCGTACGGCCGCGTACCTCACGGTCCCTCATTGATTCGTGTCTCATTGTGTGCGGCATCGGCGCACGCGTCTAGTACCTACTCATCATTATGAACAACTTTTACTGTAGGAGCAACACTGAAATCTGCTTATTTATAGTAGTTTATTTCCACAAAAACGGCACTGAGTGAACTTCGAAGACAAAAACATCGAAGGCGTCGGTGCACCCATTCATCGCAGACACCATGGCTTGTCTGCGTGATAGGTGCCACTCGGTGCCACTAGCAAATCTTGGTGCAGCAAGTGTAGATTTTATTTACTGTTCCATACATTTAAAAAATTAGTCGAGTAATCAGTATTGAATTATTTATCCATAGCTGTTTTTTTATAAAAAAATAAATTGTTTGTAGTGTGCATCACAAACAGCAACCTTGTGGCTAAATATTAAGTTTTTACTAAGTATTGTTATTAACCCACTATGGGTGTCACATCCGATATATAGAATATTATTTTTTTATGTCCGCCGTCTGCGCAGCGCCTAAACACCAAACTCCGACCGCGTGAGATAACTAACGCAATTTCAATCAAGGTCCTATATTCAGCAATAGACCTGTTTTAACCTAGCGATATCCTTGTGTCCTGTTGCTAAGTACCTACTGGTTGATTCTGATTACCCTTTTTCTAAGAAGGGGTCACCCCCTCCCTCACACTGTGTTCAAACATAACGAAGAATTGTATCCACCCTAATATAAAGTTTATGTTGCACTGGACACGATGCTAAGCTGTAAAAATTCAAATATAAGTTTTAAAACTTAAAATCTTTGACTATATTATTTATGCTAGGTACAATGATTTTATTAGTGTCTAAATAAAAGCTAGTGCGACATTTGCTCGTCGTCGCACTCTACCAGTACCAGTTTCTCGGGGTACCACTGGTATTGGGAGAGTGAGGGATATTAGCGAAGGTCCAGCGCGGCGTAAAGTGCCCGCTTCCCCAGCCTCTGACTCCTAGCAGATCGCGCGCGGACGGGCCAAGTATTACGTCCATGGTCTAGCGACCAAGGTGGACAGGCTACTGTCCACCTTAAAATGACAGTGACAGCACGAGAGTTAGCGGCAACTTAAACTTGAGAAGAGTTTGAGTATTCGGGGGATAGTTTAGCATAGCGTTGCTTTCACTACACTACATACTCAACTGTCAACCAATACCTGTAGGTACAAGGGCACAGTTCTTAGGGTATTTTGCAACACACGTGCGTTCTGAGTGACCCCCTGTAATTTAGCATGGATAATAATGAATAATAATTCGTTATGCTACTGAAATAACAAGCAATTTTATACTTTATCTCCCGATAGCAAAGTCTAAATTGCGATAAATTTTGGCTGATATAGTTTTCTTTATAAATTTTGAGTTCTATGCGTACGGAAGGCGTACGGTTACAGTAATTTGATTGTATTGAGAATTTTTTATAAGGGATGTAGCACACTAGCAAGTTTCCGCGTTTGTTGGCTGCCTTTTGCTTACAAAAAGTAAATAATGAGCGCGAAACCTCATGATTCTGCTGCAAAAATTTGCGAGTGTGCTACGGCCCTTAATGGTAAAAAGCGTTGCCGTGTGTTTTGGATGGACATAAACGATACGGGACATGGGATTTACGGATTTTGTCAGGTGGGACAAATGCTTCGTCCACTATGTAGTTTTTAAGGGGCCTCCGCACTAACCTTATGACCTTTGAGACAAGTGGATCCTTGTAATAGGCACGGGAAAACATTGAGATGAATATTTATCTAGATTAGTGAAAACCAAGCAAAGTTTGAACAAGGTTTTTCTGTTACTGATAATATAAACACGTAGAAACCATTTTTAACCCCCGACAAAAAAGTGTCTGTCTGTGGCATCATAGGTCCTGAACCGATGAACCGATTTTGATTAAGTTTTTTTCGTTTGAAAGGTGTCTTAATTGAGAGTGTTCTCAGTCATGTTTCAAGATATAGCTATATATATATATATATATAGCTCTATATATAGCTATATATAGCTCAGCTGCTTGAAGATCATGACCTCTTTTCTCGTTGATGAAGAGATATAATTCTAGTTGGAGTCGGGGGTTTTTGAAGGTTAGGTTAGTTTAGAGAAGAGGGTGCTTTGTGGAAAACAGCTACAAGGCATTTCGTTAACATCCAAGGAAATATTACTTGATCAAGTTTTTTTATACAATAATAGCAACAATAGTGTTGAAATGCGACAACCTTTACCACGATGTATGTTTTTTTGTCGTACGCGCAAATATTTGCAATCTGTAACTATGATAAAGATATATGACCAGTCTACGCCTAAAAACTAAAGCGGAGTATGTGAAAAATATTTATATTAACATTTTCATTCATTACCATCATAAACAATATTTTTTAAATCATTGACTTAGAATTGCGCATAGCTTAAACACAATAAAATATAATAGTTTAAAAAAAACTATAGAACCCGTTTTAGTCTTCCAAACTGAACGTGTATGCAAAATTTCAGCTCAATCGGAAACCGGGAAGTGGGTCAAAAACTTCCAAGATTTTCTTACATACCTAGTTAGTTAGTTACAGGTGAAGCTAATAAAAGCGTGTTAAAAATGAACATTATTTATTTGATTTTTGGGTATTAATTTCACCTGTGGTTATTTCATTGTGTTTAAATTCAGAGGAAAAACTAAGTCTTTCATGAATTCGTTGGTCTGTCTCCCTCCTTTTTCGTGGACAAAATCCATTTTCTGGAGAATTTAAATGATATTTTTTTCCTTTATCTCCTTGAAAGGAGAGAAAAATAAATTACAATATCTATGGTGCGAATCGATGATCTGTTGAGCGCACTTTTAAATGCCGCCAGTGCGCTAATCGAAGAGCACTTATAATTATATCTGCCTTCACATTCAAATAGGGTTATTAAACACCAATAAGGTGGTGATGGTGGCGTTGTGTGTCGGGTCGTCGAGTTCCCTTCGTTGTGGTCGAGCTTGGCGATGCTGACACATGCGTCATGCTCGTGAACGGCTGCCGTCTGTCAGAACTGCCATGGCAATCTTATTCAGAGGCAAATCATTATTATCCTAGTCTTATTTGTATTCACATTGAATTGCATTATTCTCCCAGCTTTTACCACAACATTGTACCTACCTACTGATAAAGATTGTAATCTACTTATTATTTGAAAAGAGTTACCATGGAGATTCTTGCCGGTTCTTCTCCATAGGATCTACTATTTGGAACCGTGCACCTAGAGTCTCGACATTTCATAAGCGCCTGTATCTGGTTTACATGAAATAAAGATCTATTCTATTATATTCTATTATCCTTGATTTAATTTTAGATTCAAAACACACGATCAAAATATTCACTTACGCTTTACTTCCTAGGAGTCGCGGGCGTAGTGCCATCGCATCGGCATCGTGGGAAAATACTTGGTAGTGTCAATAATCGACGAGGTACGTAATTTAAGTACATAATATTGTGTACGACATCATATCAATGGTCCTACGATAAACAGATATTTTATTGTTAACTTATTATAAGTCTATCGATAAGCTTATTTACGTCTATTTTCTGAAGGCCCGCGCGACTTATGCCGAAACTACATTGATAATATGAATAATTAATTGATTATAATATTATATTATTATTAACTTATTATTTATTTATTAATTATATTAGTTTAAAAAAAAAAAAGAAAAAAAAAAGAAAAAAAAAGAAAAAAAAAATTAGGAAATACTTTTTACAAAGAGAGGAGCTCGACAATTATTTTAAAAAAATGTGTGATTCACAGAGTAAATGCAGTTATGTACAATAAGCTTAGATTATTACATAATCTAAGACAATAAGCAAGCAGCGGTTTTTACGAACATATAGGTACGACATGGGGACCTTCAAGAAAAGAGCCTACACCATCCTAAAAGGTCGGCAACGCATCGGTGACTCCTCTGGTGTTGCGGATGTTCATGGGCGGCGGTGATCACTTACCATCAGGTGAACCGCACTTTCGTTTGCCACCTATAGGTACGTAATATTTAAAAAAAGTTTCAATTCTTTTCAACCTATTGTACTTTACAGCTTGCGAGATTTAGGCAGCTGTTACATTCCACTCCAGTTCAGCGAAAAATATAGCTAAAAGATATTATAGATACCTACCTAATTTCAAAGAGTTAAGAACTTTAGAATTACTTTTCAGTCACACACAGCAACAAAACATAGGTTTTCAAAGTATCCTCGACCCTTTCAAGGTCAGTGGCATACATCTTGGAGATTGAATAAATAACCGTTATTTCTAGTCCCCCTCGTTTGCCCTGTGCGGGGGTTAAGATAGGTAGACCGAGGAGCCGAGGAGGGTGCGGCGTACGGTGCGGCGCAATCTCACGACAGTGTTGCTATTATTATTATAGAATTATTACCATTTTCTACCACGCGCCAGCGTTGCCAGACGTACGAGAAATCTCGTAACTTTACGAGATTTACCACATCTGTACGAGATACGAGAAAAGTAAAAATCTCGTACACTTTTTTACGAGATTTTAACAATGTTGACTGCCTGCGTCATGTATAACCCAAAAACATTATAAAAAGAGAAAAACGATGGCCCTAACATATCACTAGATTAATTTCCTCATCGGCTCATCACTAAATGTATCTTTAGTCGTTACACTCGTTACCGGGGAATCCCCTCTGAGATGTATTTTTTGTTGTTGTCCTTCATGCACTAATGATTAGTTATATTGATTCAATTTCTTATCTCTTTTGCACTAACTGAAACGTGTGGGTGTGGTGGGGCAATGTATATTTACGCTAGTACGCGTATAGTAGCTGTAGTTCCAGCGCAGTTCGGAATTTCACCCTAATTATTTAGTGGTTACTGGTTAATTTAACATAATGAGTAGTGACAGTGAATCTTCATCTACTCCACCTAGTAAAATAACACAAAAGGGAGGATGGACTGCAAAAAAAGCAGGTAACATTTAAAATATATACTTTTACGAGATTATGTATTTAAATTACGAGATTTTTGACAGCCCTGGTACGAGAAAAATAAGTCGCCATCTGGCAACCCTGCCACGCGCCGTTCGGTACACCTGCATAACTGTTGTTCGAGTAATAGTAGTAGGTACGTAGCGGGGAGATTTTTGTAGGGGCTTTTTTTAGACTGAAGAGATCTATGGAATGATAGTGAGAGGATTTCTCTTTCGTTTATTGTTGAGACGATAGGTGCTTTGAGTATCTAGAACGATATGTGCGTTGATTTGAAACGTGCATGCACTGAGACTGATACCAAAATAAGATAAAAAAAAACAACTTCACATTCCTACTTTTATTACTTACATTATAATTATTTGTTTGGCAGTAAACTAAGTAAAATGATTAGCCATTTATTTCCTCAGATAAATAGCACTTCTTTTATTTATTTATTTCTGTCAAGTGCCTACGTGGGTGTTGGTAATAAAAAGATACAAAAAGAACCAGTGAAATGCAGCGATGTCGAATACAGATTAAAATATAACAGTTTTTTTTTGGCGATGCTACTATTACTGTGAAGTATTGTTCAAGAACGTAGTTAATTTGTTTTATCTAGTAAGTATTATGTATTATGTAAAATTGTTTATTTCACTTGCGTGATAATATTTAAAATACCATATTTTCCGGATATGATGGGCAAAATCGAGATACACTGGCCACCAATAACGGGCTATTTACAATTTACAGGACAATGCAAAATATACATCTTGTTCCATTTACAAATGACAATAATTTTATACGACAAATACAAACACTATACAGTTATTGGGATATGTAAATCGTAAATTTTAGTAAAGGATCTGTAAATTTTAGCCTATGTAGGTAAGTATACTTATTTGCAACTTGGGAGGTGCCTGTGGCCAGCAGCATGATTGATAGATCGTTTTACGCTCCCGGTGTATATTTAACCAGTTACCTACTGATTGAAGTTTATGCACAAAAATAATTATCTATTTGGAAACGTTATGAGTTATTCATTACCAAAATAATTTATTAACAATTTAATGTCTCTATTTCGCATGAATTATACAATTAGAATAATAATTGTAACTACCTACTGATTTTGATGTATTATAAGTTTATTTACAAAGTCTCAACCGAGATTAATTTAGCGTGCAAATCCTGTACGTACGTATATCCCTACGGATATGTTTTACTCATGTGATTTCGATAAACACAATGTGAGACCCATTCCACCTACACAGTGCGTTTATAAACACAACTCTATTTGCTCACTTTAACTACCGCTCTTGTTCCTAGGGTCATCATCATAGTTTTAGATGCTGTAGATGAGTTTATATGCGATAAGATTGAATGCCAATGTCTGAACGTCCACCCAGGTTTTGGCTGAAAGAAAACATTAAAATTACTGAGAACAAATATTGGTTTGGTTTTAACATTGGTTTCTGTTGCAGCTATCAAATGCATACCGTGAATATTTATTTATTCATATTGCATATTTTTCAGCTAAAACATATTTTAATCATTATAGATAGGTATCTTTGCGTAAAAAAATTATATGGAAAACGTAAATTTTACTATGGAAAACCCCAGAAATGGCAAAAATTAAAAATCATCTGTTCCATGCATTTAGTCGAGTACCTAATATTTAATTATTTGTTTGGAACAGCAGATGTACTCGTATTATTCTGCGATCTTGGTTTCTTTAAATATCAATACAAAATTTCTAGTTATCTTCAATGAAAAAGGTTTTATTTTAAATTATGAAGGATTTTCATCGACAACCCTAAACGTATCACACTTTTTGCGCTTATTACTGTGTCTGCGCCGGATCTAAACATAAACTTCGCATGCTTGTATGTCTGTCGACCACCAGTCACTGCGCTCATGACACTATTTATATTATAACACCTTAATATGCAGTAATTTGTCATCATTTACGACATAATGTCGAAATACCAGATATCATAAAATAAAGCGCAGCTTATTAAAAATATTTTGAATATGCTTTGACACCTTGACTGGATAAAGTTATCTACTAATATAATTTACAATAATAATTTTTATCAAATAATAATATATCATGTAAGTAATAGTGGTTATTCTTTCCCGTGTTTGCATTTTTTGATAATGTAGTCAATAGGTAAAGCCGACTTCTAGATTTACAAGAAAACATAATTTATTTAAAACCCTCTTCGTCTCACCTGCCTTGCTTTGCACGATAGCGTCCCGTCCTCAATTTGAAACCATAAGTTTTCTAAGTTTACTACGAAAGTGCATTAAACAATAAACATAATAAAGGAGGTATTTACGATTTCCGCAAATTTTAATTACATAATATAGTAGAGTCTGTCTATTTATTAAGTTTCCATTTCAAACGTTTAAAATTATTAAGCTATTTGAATGACAACACTATAAAAAATTTAACACAACAAGATTGCTAATGCCGTGTTCTATTTGTAATAAGTTAAAAGCAAGAGAGACAGTGTGCTCTTATATCGATATTAGGTACGTCTACAAAGTCATTTGACGTAATTATAAAGTAGGTACGTAATTAAATAAATTACTATTATTTATTTATGCTGCTTATTAATTATATTATTAAACAAAAGTGGCGTACTAAAGCACAAATATCTTTTTATTTCAAATATTATATTCAAATAGAGTTCAAGTTCATCTTGATTGACCGCTAAGATTATTTATGAATCAATCAAGTTTCACAGTACCTACCTATTAATAAAAGCATTTTACTATGTTTAGTACCTGCTGGAAGCAAACATTTTGTTTGTTTCCTTACATTTCTCTGCTAAAATCGGCCTTATTTATTTATTGATATTAGTTTTTCAAGTACCTAACTGTGTGTGTGTGTGTGAACTGTTACCATTAATCAGAAAATTATTCAATTTTAGTTCATTGTAGCGGCATCTAGTGATTCATAATACGAAACAGTGCTACGGCATTTTGGGAAGATATTTGAATTTTAAAAAGGATACCTAATGGAAGTTGTTTAAAAGTATCTATTTTTGACAGAGGTGTGGTGAACTAACAGCATTACAATGGGTGTGTTCAGTTATTACGCCGGACGACGCTCGACGACGCGGGCGATCACACTAAACCGTTCAGTTATTTGAGCGAGCGTCGTCGGACGATCGCTCCGGTCACTCCGTGAAATAGGAGGGTGAAAGTCGCACTCGGTCGCACTGCTGTCAACCGACCAATGACTGTAGTCATAGGATACAGCAGATATTTTGAAGTCGTTCGATTGGTCACTCGTGTAACGCAGTTGTGGATTGCTCGAAGCCGTTCAATTATTCCCGATGAGCGAACGACATTCGCCCGAGTGACTTTCGCACCGAAAACTGAATTACTGAACGTAGCCAATGAGAACTTAACAGACACACACACACACACAGACAGAGAGTTGTGATGTGATTACTTTTAGGAGATGTCGTTAAACATAGAATCATAGATCAGTTGCGCGGGCGGATGAGATCAACGAGACAGTGTTGCACGTTATTAAGCAAAAAATAAATAAAAACAAATTCAGTATAGCCGTTTTTGGCATACGACTTTTATTTAAGTATCTTTCAGGGTCATAAAACTTCACCATGTTTTTGGTTCTATTGTTAGGCAAAAATAATAGAACGAAGAATATACAATAGTAAAATATGGTAGAAAATCGAAAATTAGTTATTACAACATTGGTTTAAACGTCAAGTTGACGTAACATGAATGTCAAATCCAGAAACGTCAAGTCAATTCTATTGCAAGTTGCAGAAGGTTGCTTTGCTTGTCTTGTCCACTTTCCATTGATTTCTCATACAATCGAAGCCCATCAAATACTACCTAAATATTTAATATTTCTTCAGTGATTTTTCGCAATGTCTGCAAAAGTAATTGAAGCGCGGGAACATTGCAAGGCTGCGGAGAAATTGTAAGTCAAAATAATTATCGAATAGCTAATTCCTAGTATACTAAGTTTTATTTATGATTTTAAGTGTATTATTTTGTTCTATTACAAAAATAAACTATTAATTTGTTACGAATTTGTCAATGACTATTCCCGGTATGATAAATCGTAACATTTGATGTAATTGCATCAAAAAAATTATATCTGACACATTTTAAATCAATTTAGTTTTATTGCTCTCATAATAAAGCTTAATTTTCTGCTTATACTTACAGACCAGCCTTTGGTTTTCTATTATATATAGTTGCTTCCGATTTTTTAACTTAGACCGGCATTATGTGATTCTGTCTAAATGTTCAAAGAAATTCTTTGTTACTTATAATTAGTTATTTTTATTTGTTTTGTTAGTAATCGTTATGTCCATTAGTGCTCATCCATTGAGCAGCACTTCAAAACAGCCAATCAACAATTAGCACTTCTAAAACTGATCAGTTCTTATTAGAACTCTTTTGTTAATGATTCATAATGGGTGTGTTCAGTTATTACGCCGGACGACGGACCGATCGTCCGGGCGATCACACATAACCGTTCAGTTATTTGAGTGGACATCATGGGGCGATCAAACCGGTCGCCCCGTAAAATTGTAGAGTGAAAGTCGCACTGCTGTTAACCGATCAATGACTATAGTCATACGATTCAACTGATATTTTGAGGTAGTTCGACTGGTCACTCGTGTAATGCAGCCGTGGATCGTTGAAGCTGTTCAATTATTCCCAATGAGCGAGTGACATTAACACAAGTGACTTTTACACTGAAAAATCAATTACTGAACATAGCCAATGACATTTTATTGAATGTAAAGAATCTTCAAGCTGTAAAGAATGTAGAATACTTATAAGAGGCTGAGAAGAATGTCGAATGAAGAGAAAAATTATATTCTTCTCTTTCTTGATAGATTGTACAGAATAATGGCTCAGAATTATTTTAATGATCAAGTATAGAATAGAATGGAATAGATCTTGTTTTCATGTAAACCAGATACAGACACTTAGACCAGCATGGAAAAAACCTCTATAAAAAAAATCAGATTTTATGAGAACTCTGGGACTCATAAAAACTAAGTATGATTAGCTCTCATTATTCAACGGTCTCCTTGCCCTCATATATAGCCTTATGTAACAGAAAATCTTTCTACATGCTTGCGACACTGGTTTGGACAAAATAATGTTAAGATTTCCATTATTGAAATCCAAGTTGGGAATAATCAGCACCCCTACCGCGTAACTAAAATTGTATGAACATCGACATCGGTATTAAACTTCAATACGATAGTGAGAGCCTAAACTTTGAGCTAACTTGTAAAAAAATTACCTATCATATAGTTGGGACACTTATCTTCATGATCGGTAAAAAAAATACGAGTTAGCTCAAAGTTTAGGCTCTCACGATCGTATTGAAGTTTAATACCGATGTCGATGTTCATACAATTTTAGTTACGCGGTAGACCCGCTGATAAAAACTACGATACTGGTCACACTCCACCAAAGGGTATATAAAATCTTCAACCTTATCACATATCTCGTACATTGGCGAAGGTTTATCACCCACCAGATGGTAAAATTTTAAATAAATATATTTAATGTTGCAAGAACAGTTGCTGAGCGTGACTTCATGAATGTTAATACCGGTCAGGCAATGATTTATTGAGTTATTCTGATAGCAAGCAGATTGATCTATCTGTATAGTCATAATTTATTATTCCCACAGGCCCTGATATATTATAATGAGTTTAATTATTTAATAGAATCACGTTATTGTCTTATGATTATTATAAGCCTATGCTGTCCCACTCCTGGGCAAAGGCCTTCCTCCCTTCCCTCCACTTCTCGCGATCCCGCGCTGTATCGGGCCAGTCTTTAAGAAAAGCATCCAATTCGTCTCGCCATGTCCTTCGTGTCCTACCGCGACCCCGCCTTACTGTTTATTATTATCTCCTTTATTCATTCATATACATATTTTTTATATTTTTAAATAGATACATATTATAAAACTTTTAAAATATACATTTAAAAACATAAAAAATAGGAACCAACCGGCATCGGGAACAGGGTCCAACCTACCGGTGGCTAGGGCTCCAGAGAGAGGAACCTCCTCACAATGCGTGCCGTGTCGAGGAGTACCGCCTTCTGCATCAAGCCCTTGATCCAACCCCCCAACGAGAGCCTCATAAGATGTTGGTCGAGGCTTTGGCTATTAAACCATTGGCCGTAACGACGATCGGCACTATGACTGCTGAGTCCACATCCCTCATGTCGACAACCAATTATTATTATTACCATAATAATATGTATACATAGTCTTAGAACATAAATATTGGCTTTGCGTAAATGCATTGTAAAATGTTGTAGCGAATGTATGTTATTTTATTTCTCATTAGCGACTTAGCACCTTATAATTTTAATAAACCCATTAACTATGTTACGTATAGTCTAATTTTAAGCCCTTACTAATAAAAACTTGCAATTTTTAAACACTGATTAAATGATACATGTCCTTTTCATTTGTTTGCCAACAAATAGAGATAACAATATATTATGGTTTAAATATTTAAGATTATTAGAAGATTTAAGAGCTAGTTTAGTTAAAAACGATTTTATATCGTTTATTATTCACCCCTTAATAACAAGAGGAACTTTTTTTAAATGTCCCACCGCCTTGGTGAGATTTGGTAAGATGTATTTGTAATAGTTGACGTGAGATTTTCATGTATCCCCCCCATTTTTGACCTCACGTAATTAATGGCCGCCCCCATACTAACGATTATTAAACGAGGATTAAACGTCTTTTAACATACATTAGTTATGACATTAACTTCTGTTATTCTTTTTAACCGACTTCAAAAAAGGAGGAGGTTCTCAATTCGACTGTATTTTTTTAATTTGTTCATTTACTTAATTATACCTTATACTTATCTTCATGATCAGCCTCAAGACGTCCCTACTTCGCTGGAAGCCAGACTATGACTCGGCTGCTGATGAATATAGCCAAGCCGGTAAGTTACTCTTTAGCGATTTCTTAAACTAGAAACACACTTGAATTCCATCGTTTCGAGGTGAATGTGACAAGGGGTGGGTCATATTTCAAAATCAAATAAATCTAAGTGTCAATGCCAAACTATTGAACTATTTGAACTATTAACAAAAAACTTAAAAATGTTTCCAACTCTATCTGTATGGCAATTTGTTTATTATAATTGAAAAAAAAACTAATTTCGGAACTGCTGTTTTAATTTAATAATTTCTAGGTGTAATTTCTAGACGTCACACTAGGGAGGGGTCCCCAACCCTCCCTAGTGTGACGTCTCACAAATGTGATCAACCGTGACAAAGGAAGGAGTAAAAAGAAACACGAAATTAGTGTGACGTACTTTATGGATGACCCCTGACGTCGGGTGTGTCCGGCCCTTTAGTGTTCTTTGTCAGTATTAAGTGGACCTCTCGCTCGTCAGTTCGACACCTTACAAGCTGGAGTAAGAGGTCGTATGTTCGAAACCCACCCAATGTGTGTTCGATTGTGTTGCTAACGGTATTCCGGTAAGCAAAGTCGCTAGTGGTACTCTGGGAAGCGACGTGTTGGTAGTAGGATCCCTCTAATGCCAACACGCAACGCTACGCAACGCTAGTCGGCAACGCGAGAGTGATGCCCCTGGTGTTGCAAGCGTCCATAGGTTACGGTAACCTTTTACCATCAGGGGGGCTAAAAAGGCCGCTTTAGATGAATCATAATATGATTCATATTACGAATGTCAAAATATCTACTTAATTGACGACTCTTGATGTCATCCGCATAAGGTTCATATTCAGTAATCATCTGTTTGACAGTTACTAAGCAGATCATTACGCACCTTTATTCAAAAAGCGAAATAACTCAAAATTTACATTTTTCGAGATTTTACCATAAAGTGAATTAACGTCGCACGGAGCATACATTCAGTCCAACAGCCGCCTCGATACGATGAAAATGATAGAGATAGATGACTGTCGTTCACTTTTTGATTTACGCACGCGAACAAGTTGGTACCGGTAAAGTGATCGAATTCAGTGATGCGCCGACTTTTTTCAAGGTAAGATCTCGGAAGATAGATAGAAAAGCGGAGTAAAACTAAATAAGGTCGGTGTTTTAATACCAGGTGATTATTTTACATGCTTTTAATTATTCAAAAAGTGAAATTGGTTGACTTAATTCACTTTTTTGTAAATTGTTTCATATCGTATTATGAAATCATTTCCAGTTGATGCAGTTTTATAATAAAATGCATCAGCAAACCTAAAGTGAATAGGTATTATTTCAATATTGTACTATAATTTATCAGAAACGTAGTAATTGTCTGGTTTGTTCCTGTTTATTATTTAATTTGTCAGGTACGACTTTCGTTTTATTTACAGTTATTTCACTCTTTTAGTAATTTAGTAAAATGACGAGAGTCGGATTTTTTAATTTAAACACTAACAAGAGTATTTTTTTAAATAATAATTTATTTATTTGTGCAAGGGAGGTGCAGGATTTGTAAGAAATTTTAAATAATAGATTTAGTATCAGGATAGGGCTTGATGTTCTTCAAATAAAATACTGTCTTCTTCAGCTAATCTCTTCTTTATAAATTTTAATACATATTTAATTGCATAGATTAATGTTACCATTTCTAAACTATTTTAATAAATAGTTTCTGATATTCTTTTTGGTTTAACCTACTTTTAATTAAAATAAATCCCACAATTCGGCTGTCCTGCTCGAGTCTGACCTCAGACTTAATTTTTTAAACTTACAACTTAAACATCTTCTAACAACATAATTACAATATGACAATATCATCAAAGATCCAATTCAGGGTGTTTGGTGTATGCACAAAAAATAAGTGTTCAAATGATCACCGGCGAGCTTTTCATATAATCTGCAGCAGAGTCCTTCAGCAACACTGTCAGCCTTTTCGACTTCATACCTGTCTTTTCCTAACCACTTAACAACTCTGTAAGATCCTAAATATTTTGCCTTTAACTTTAAAGTTTTACCAAATTGTGTTATCCTAATAGCTGCAAAATCTCCAAAACTTATATTTCACACTTTCATTCCTTCTTTCATTAAAACTCTTTCTATTTTCTTCCTGTACTCTTAGTATTTGAATTTAAGCGTCCTCTCTTAGATTTTCTCGCTCTTGAACAAATCCTTCCCTCTCTTCCTCTTGCAATATCTGTATATTAGTACGTGAAGAGAAATCTTTGTACCCCTTTTTAAGCATATTGCGTGCACAGAGGACGAGATTTGGCATAGTTAAAGTTTATATGGAGAAGGAGTGCAGAAAGTTAAAAATACGGTCGAATTTCGACCATTGGGCGACCACTAGTATCTATTTATCAATTTCACAACTTCTTTCAATTTCATCTTCATCCCAATTAACAACTCAAAAGGGGTTGTATTGTACCAATACTGCGCTGAAAAGTACTATTTATTGCCCTCTGCATCTGGGTTACATGTGGATACCCTTGCTTCTCATCTCCCAGGCACAACTTGATGAGTACTGAAATCAAGATGCGGTGTATCCTTTCCACCTGGCCATTACCCCGGGGAAGTCCTGTGGTTATAGTAATGTGCTGTACACCTTCTATCTGGCAATATTCTTCAAAATCTTGCTTGTAAACGCGACACCTTTATCTGTAATAATTCTAATTGGAATTCCGAAAACTTGCTGATGAACTTTAAGTTTGTTAATTGTTTCCAATGCATTCCTTGTTTTCGTAGGAAATAACCATACGAATTTTGTAAATGAATCTACGAGGGTTAAAATAAAATTACATTGTTTCTTCGTCTCTTATAATGGGCCAATGCGATCACAGTGTATAGTGCGCAATGGTATGCTCTCTTTCTCAATGCAATTCAGAAATCCCTCCTGCTTACGCTCTTTCTTCAGACCCAATAGACAGGGATGCAGCTGACAATTAACTCTTCGATTTTTCTAGATAGATCCTTTATATAGTAGTCTTAGTTTGAATCCGTTCTGTTCACAAAAAACCAAATATGGTTTTTGTTTTTAAATATCCAATATCGCATTTACTCCTTCATCCAACTGTTGAGCTCTTCTCACCAGCTGTTCATGCACTCTTCTGGTTACAATTTTCACACATGGACCACGACTAAGGGCGTCTACATGTCGCATTCGGGTGCCTGACTGATGTTCGACTGTAAAGTCATACATACTCCTGTAGTAATAACGCCCATCTGAGCACTCTATAGGCAGACCAAAGAGTGCTCTATTAAATTCGTACTGCCCTGTCTGTATTACAAACGATGATGTGTACTTGGTAATCTTCATTATTCTTTACATGGAAAATGCATCCTTGAGATCTAATTGATAAAAAATCTTAAAACCTGATAGCTTGTCTATAATGGTCATCAATCATTGGTAATGGAAATTCATCCTTGATCATCTTAGCAATAATTTTTCTATAGTCAACACACATGTGAATAGACTTATCTTTCTTTTTAAATAATACGAGCGGGCTGGAATACTCAGAGAAACTAGGTTTAATAATACCGTTCTTCAACCATTCACTTATAGTATTTTATTCTAGAATAAATAAATAAAAAATCCTTTGATAATACTACATAGAGTATTGGAAGTTTATAAGATTCTACATTCCAATTTCAACATTTTTGATGATAAATACTGATAAAACAAAGAAACACGTCTTTTTCTTACAAAAGAACACGTTTGTAATCATTTTGTGAATTCAAATTAACTCAAACAATTAAGAATATTTTCTCTGTCAGGTTAGATTCTTAGGTTAACAACGCAAAAAATCTAAATATTTCGTCCACTTGCAAGATGATTTTAATATAAAACTGCAACATTTACAATTACTCCGTCCGTATCTAAATTATTTGTTTACATATTTTATTGAAAAGTGAAATAACTACGAACTTTTTTTTAAATTATTTATTTAAGTGTCTTCATGATAAAAATGATGATATTTTATACGATAATTTACTAGTTTATTAGTTACGCTACCTATCCCTACTTCTGGAATTGACCTAAGCCATTTTTTAATTTTTTTATGATGCATTGAAGCCATAAACGTAAACATGCCAAACTTTGAATGCGTTTTCCCACAAAATAGAAATTTTGGGTTATTTCGCTTTTTGAATAAAGGTGCGATTAGATGAATTGCTCAATGTGGCCTTTTTAGGCCCCCTGGTGGGCCGTTTGCTTGTTTGCCACCTTATCGGTATAAAAAAAGACAACTCAGAATTTCTGAAACCTATGCAAATTCATAATCAGTTATTCTTTTTAGCACAATGTTTCCGAATCGCCCGAGACCTGGTGAACTCCAAGGATTGTCATCTAAAGGCGTCGGAGTATTACAAAAAGAATCGCGCATTTTTCCACGCTGCGAAGGCCCTGGAAAACGCCATTATCGTCAGCAAGGAAACTTCAACGCCCGATGAGGTGACTTTTTACTTGACTTATTAACACGCTTTTACAAGCTTCACCTGTAACTAACTATGTAAGAAAATCTTGGAAGTTAAATTTGATCCACTTCCCGGTTTCCGATTGAGCTGAAATTTTGCATACACGTTCAGTTTGGATGACTAAAGCGTGTTCTATAGTTAATTTATAAACTATAATATTTTATTATTTACTTACCCTTTTTTACTGTGACGGTATTTAAACGCGACTTGACAACTTTTTTATTTTTTAACCCCCAATAAAAATGTGGGGTCATATAAGTTTGTAGTGTGACATTAGAGTAGAATTGAAGGGTTGACGAATGTTGGCTATTTTGATGACTTCATTATAGTTAATAGGATGTTTTTTTTTTTTTTTTTTTTAACCTTGTCCCTCACTACGATTTCTCCTGTATCGAGGGTACAGCTTACAGACATACACACATACACTAACATACATCATTGATGATGATTTAATAGGATGAAGGGTGTGGACCGCACCATCAAACCGAACAACTTTCTCTATAGGACCATCATCAAAATCGCGAATAAATAATCAGCTGTCCCATACAAAACTTCAATACCTAATCGACCCAAACGTAACACAATGGCATTTTAAGGAATTTTTTACAAATTGGTTTCACTTGTATGATTTCTCTGAAAGCTTTTACTAAAGTAGAATAGAAACTTGTAAGGTTTTCATGTATTTGTAATTTCTTGTAAGTAGTTGAAGAGAAGCGTCGGAAAAATAGCGAAGCGCTTGTTTATGACGAAGCGTCTGCTTACAAATACTGTTAAAATTTTATATTCTGTATTATGCTAACGACATTTACAAACGGGATGATAATAGCTTATTCAGCGAGCAACGGGACAAACAAGTGAAGCCAAGCCAAGTTGTCGTACCTATTTATTATTATAAGTTTGTTACCAGTGTATGAAAAATCTTACTAACTGCAACCGCAGTACTAAAATTCACTCCAAAACAAAATAAAAAATTGTTTTTTTTTTTTTTTTTTTTTATAAGGCTTGCGCTTATAATTTATGCGTCATACTAAGTCGAATTTTCGTTCGGTTTTACAGTATATCCCTATACTGCGGTTGCATTTAGGAACTGAGACCGAATCACTCTACCAATTATGCGCTCTCGGCACTACATAATTTTATTTCCTGTATAAACTGTGCGTCTAATAAAGGTACAATAATTAAGAAAGAGAAAGCATCTTCTTCTTCTTCTTTTATTTTTATGGCTCCATCGTAATTCGATGATTTTGCCAACGTCAAGGTAGGAAATGACACGCGATCAGTTTAAAAAAAAAAAAAAGTGGTGAAATTGACCGCTATTTGTAGTGCTGAAAAAAGGACAAAACAGTGTGTTAATTGACATAAAGACATCAAAAATGTTATGGGATAAACATAAAACAGATGGAAAAGGGGTGTTAATATTAGCTATACTAATTAGGAAGGATAGATATAAAATAGATATAATAAACTACAAACGGAAAGAATAGAATAGAATAGAATATAATAATTTATTTGTGAAACATAGGTATAGGCATAAGCATATTATTTAGGTAATTAGGTAGTCCGCTATCTAGGAAAGCATCTAATGATTTATTTTAGGATGGAAGGCGCTTGCTTTTTTAATATATTTAATATTAGTCTAACTGTAAGCAGATCCATTGTAAACGGTAAAATAGAATAGAATAGATCTTTATTTCATGTAAACCAGATACAGGCACTTATGAAATGTCGAGACTCTAGGTGCACAGTTCCAAATAGTAGATCCTATGGAGAAGAACCGAAATTAATAAACTACTTCTTGCTGTATAAAAAATAATAAACTACTTCTTAATACTAGGGCTCACTCAGTGGTCAAAAATAGACCGTAATTTTATCTCTCTGCACTCCGCTGGCTTACAGAAAAATGTTTCTACAGCACTGGCTTACAGAAAAATGTTTCTACAGTATCAAAGAATTCATGTCTTAATTATAACAATGGAGTATTTTAAGGTGCATCTAACTGTAATTTTACAATTACCATGTCGTAATAAGTACATATTTTATTGTCAAAATCGTAGGTAGTTAAACTTTTTAATGTTCTATTTTTTTTTTATTTTTTTTTAAGTATACTATGTAATTTTAATTTTCTTTATTTAAATTTTTGCCAAAGTAATTTTATATACACTTTTTAATTTTCTTTTTTGTTAGTTTTATAATTTTCTATTTTTGTAAAGATTTAAGCAGGTACCTGTTTATTATAATCATAATATCTTATTATAATCCTAATTAGTAACCAGGTAAATCAGTTTTGCATGCCGTATATACGGCGAGATATGCTGTACAAATTACAACATAAATGTTAACACCGATGTAACCATATTTCATGCAAATAAATTATTCTTATTCTTATTCTTCTTCTTCCTTCTCCGAGCGGAAATCTCACACTCCTCCGTGAGCGCAATATGCTAAAAAGGGGTACAAAGTTTTCTCTTCACGTATTAATATAAAGATTGTTGTCCAGATATACACTTTGGCCATGGACTCTTCGAGCCTGTATCAACAGCACGGCTCTGGTGACAGCGGCGCAAGCGTCCTTGATAAGGCCGGCAAGATCATAGAGGAAAACTCCCCCGAGCTGGCCGTCAAACTGTTCTCACATGCCGCGGACGTGTCTTCTGTAAGTTAATCCATCATTGCAGTAGCAGGATCAAAGGTGGACCACCTTATACAGGATGTCCCGAAAATCAACGTCAAGCCGGAAACGGTTGATATGTCAGGTGGATACAGTTATTAGAAAAAATATTTGTCATATACTTTTAAAATTATAGATATTAAAAAATATCGAGAAAATTAATAGGTGGTAGTGGCTGCGGTGATTTTACAGAACGGTTATTCAGGTTATAATCAAAAAAGAAATGAAGAAAAGTAAATATTTACAGTCACAGTACCTGAAAGACCACAGGGTATCAATTTTCTCGATATTTTTTTGTCTATAATTTTTAAAGTATATGACTAAGACTAATTTTATTATTTTACTGATAACTGTCACCACCTAGCCTATCACCCGTTTCCGGCTTGACGTTGATTTTCGGGACACCCTGTATATTGCAGAGCGTCAGGCGCGGATACAGGATCTACCAGAAATTTCGTTCTAAACAGAAAAATTGATAAAGTTTTATTTGTTATTCATGAATACCTACTTGTATTTGACTAATGATGGAAACCAGATAACGTTCTATTACTTTTTGTCCTTGTACAGTAATTTCGAGTGAAACACACACATGTATTGATCGATCGATGTAATCTACATAATAAGGGAATGTAATTATATTACTAGCGGTATAATTACGGTTTACGGTTTAAGAAATTTATTTCGCTCAAAAAGAATACAATAATTCACTTCTATGAGGAAAAACACAATAATTAAGATAAGCGACGAATTCGCTTGTTAGAAAACTAAATAAAAACTTACTATTTATAATTTATACATTATTCAGATGGCGCTTTAATAGCCTTTTAAAAGTTGGAAGTGACTTCGATTCCTTAATAACTTTAGGTATAGAGTTATACAGTTTAGCCCCCTCATATACGACAGTCCTTTTACCGTAGTTTGTCCTCGGAGCTCTTAAAATTATATGGTAAGCCTGCCTCGTCATGCGCTTTTATTATTCTTTTTAATTGATAGATTATGAAATAAGTAAAGGCGTAATCAAGTTTTAACTGTAATTTAATAAATTAAATTAGCACACAACCAACATTATACAGGAGCACGGACAAGAGAGAGCGCACATCAAAAGAGCCACAGATAACTATCTATATATTGACATATTGCGTTTAACCTCGTTTTCAACATTTTCCAACACTGGCCCTTAAACCAATAGTCATGCTAAACATGAACTTGAAGATGACTCTTCTGCTTCTGTATCTGGAATATAGGTTTCATCCGCAGTATCATTTGAATAAAAGCTTTCCTCGCTATTAGAATCATGTACTGTTATCACACTATATCTCGGTTCAGGCTGATTTGAAGTTGTGTCATCAGAATGGACCTCATTAGAGATATTATCCCCAGAAGATGATTCTGTAGGAGGTTCAGTGTCATTTGACACAATCTCTTTTACATATTTATCTTCCAAAAAAGTAACATCGCAAGCCTTTATACAATCTTTCGGATTCTCAGGGTCTAATAATCGATAGCCCTTACTATTTTCGCAATATCCAACGAAAATGTACTTCTTTGCTTTGGGTTCTAGTTTAGTTCGACGATGTACATGTACATAGGCAATACAACCAAATATACGCAAATGTGAAATGGATACCTTATTGTTCGTCCACTTCTCCTCTGGAGTACACCCTCTGACGGCTAGAGTGGGGGAGCGATTCTTGAGATAGACAGCTGTATTTACAGCTTCAGCCCAATACTTCTGACTGAGGCCTGCTTCTTGAAGCATACAGCGTGTCTTCTCCATTATACTTCTATTGGCTCGTTCAGCAACTCCGTTTTGCTGAGGAGAGTATGGCACTGTTGTCTGGTGTATAATACCACACTCCTTCAGAAAAATCTGAAATTTTAAATTACAATATTCGGTTCCATTATCACTCCGTATAATTTTCAATTTCTTGTTTGTCTGATTTTCTACTAGAACTTTCCAAGCTTTAAATGTATCAAACACTTCATCTTTCCTTTTTAAAAAATAAACAAAAGTCTTTCTAGAGTAATCATCTATGAATGTCATAAAATATTTAGCTCCACTAAAAGATGTAGATGGTAACGGACCACACAGGTCACTGTGAACCAACTCTAGAATATCTTTAGCTCTGCTAAAAGAGCTTTTAGGAAAAGATTTACGAGTCTGCTTTCCCTCAATACATGGTACACATTTCTGAATAACACTGTTATTATACGAAATACCAGAAACCATACCTCGCCTTAATAACTCCATACTTTTATGATTGAGGTGTGCAAGACGACGATGCCATACCTGCTGAGAAGAACTCTCTTCCTTCTCTAAGGCATCAGGCATTGCTACAGGCTTTGAACTTTCTTTACTTACAGCTGGTTTGTCTTCAATACGTGTTTTCTCAGCACAACCAGTATCTGCAAGACTGAAGGAGACATTGCATTTAGACTTACAATTAAAGTTAGTCGATTCTACTGTATCTAGTTGATAGACACCATCGCACAACATTCCTGTAGCTATTACAGTTCTGGTGTCATAGATTTGACACCTGCAAGAACTAAATACAATCCTAAATCCTTTTCTAACCATAGCACTTACAGATAACAAGTTTACTGGCAAGTTAGGTACATAATAAACATTACTTATTGTCTTTATGTTACCATTTCTTAAATGAACACAGACAGAACCTCTCCCAGTAGTGTACATCTTATCACCATTAGCTATACTAACTTCTCTTGGTGACACACTCACAAAATCACGCATGACGCTTTTGTCCCCACACATGTGTTCTGTAGCACCACTATCTATGTACCACAAACCATGCTTGATGTTTGCTGACAGCGCAGTTAGTAGAACCTTAGATTTGTCCGTATTGGTCTCCTCAATCTTCTTATTTCCGGACTTGGGACAATCTTTAATAAAGTGTCCTACTTTCTTGCATCTGTAACATCTTGGTTGTTTCCGAACAATCAAGGCAGAGACAGCATCGGTATCACTCTTGTCACTTCTACGAATGTTTTCCTGTAACAACTTTCCCTTCACTATCTCGCTGGAAAGTTTTACATTGGAATTCTCCATTGCCATTATAAGCGGATCATAGTCAGGTGTCAACCCGCTTAACATAATCACAGCTACAAAATCATCCTCAAGCGGTGACTCAATTTCACATAGCTGTTGTGACATCTCAGTGATTTTGTTGATATAGCTCTCCATATTTTCGCTCTCACTCAACTTGGTTGCAAATAACGTCCTAAGAAGCCCTAACCTACGGCATAATCCCCTGTCTTCATAGGCTTTTGTTAGATTGCGCCAAGCTTCAGATGCCGTTTTTGCGTTGCGTATGTGTGGAATCACTGATGGCTGGACAGACAGTGCAATTCGTGCCAAAGCCTTCTTTTGTTTCTTTACATCATGTTCTTCGTTTTCCACACATTCCCATAGTTCTTCCTGTATTAAAATCATCTTCATCATAAATTTCCACGAATTGTAGTTATCAATTCCTTTGAGTTTTTCAATGGAGATAAAATTTGAAGATGTTGATGAGCTCGCCATGTTAAAACGAAAAAACAACACACCACCGTATTTTTTATAGGTTAGTTTTTCGCCGATTTACTTCACGTGAAATATATATATTTATATATCCACAACGCCCTGGGCCCATAACCTGATAGATTATAAAATAAGTAAAGGCGTAATCAAGTTTTAACTGTAATTTAATAAATTAAATTAGCACACAACCAACATTATACAGGAGCACGGACAAGAGAGAGCGCACATCAAAAGAGCCACAGATAACTATCTATATATTGACATATTGCGTTTAACCTCGTTTTCAACATTTTCCAACATTAATTATATCTATTTTACTGCGACATATACAGGGTTATTAGTAAAACACCGGCAATGCTTTAAGGGGTGAAACTACTCATCAATATGAACAACTTTTACTATGGGACAAACCATGAAATCGCGAAAAAAAAATCAAACTTTCATACAAAAGATTAACCTTGCTCCATCAAAATGTATGAAAAGTTTGAATTTTATTTCGCGATTTCATGGTTGGTCCCGTAGTAAAAGTTGTTCATATTGATGAGTAGTTTCACCCCTTAAAGCATTGCCGGTGTTTTACAAATAACCCTGTATATTTGTAATAATGGTGAGTTCTACAATAGTGCTTATTTTAACTTTTACCATTTTTCAGACTGAAAGTGGCCAACATCAGGGTTCGGAGTACATCAGCAAGGCATCCCGGATTCTAGTCCGACTGCAATGGTAAGATAAACTTCTTATTTATTTTATAATTTATTTAATAGAAGAGGTAAGGTATGAAGCCCCCTTTGTCACTGCGACCTGCGAAGATCTATTGTGACGCCTCTCGTTTCATTACAGCACTTTCTCTAGCCGTAAGTCAATGATGAAGTTGACTATGTTCTTGGGGTGGAGGGATTTAATCTCATCTGGTGAGATTAGGTGCCCTCCCAGGTGCTGGCTTCTAGTGTGGTGTACTACGTCACACTCGCATAGGATATGTATGGGCGTCTCATCCTTCTCGCGACAGAATCTGCAAATTGTGGAGTCACTAAGGCCTATTTTTTGTTTGATGCTTGTTTAGTTTGCAGTGCCCAGTGAGGGTTCTTGTCAAGATTCTAATTCGGCTCCTGTTCATGGAAAGCGCTTGTTCCGTAAACTTTCTATAAACTTATTATGTAACATGTAGGTACTAGCGACCCGTCCGCGGCTTCGCACGGGTGCAAATTTTCTGCCATCCTTACATTAACAGGTTCCCTGTCCCCATACAAAGGTGTCATTGAAAGGTTCTGCGCTCAGGTGTTCTTTTTAAGATTTTTTTTTTTGTCAAAACAAAAGTTGTAGTTAAACACTGGTATAAAAATATTTTTGTAAAAAAAAATACCTGTCCTGTCACGTCCCATACAAAAAGCAAAATTAGCTCACCACGTTCAGATATATATAATATATATAGATATACATAACATACATACAAACAAATAAATAAAATTGAAGTGTGTTTGTGATGTCAAAATAACAGCATTTTACTAATCCCTTCTTAGTGGGTACTTACTTCATCCCTTACCATGAGGTGACCGGTAAGGTCGTTGACCGCAATCTATAAGAAAAAAAGGAAAAGATACTCAGCCACCTCCTAATTTCAGGTACGATCAAGCCGTGGACAGTATCCGGCGCGAGATCGGCTTCCACCAGGAGGCTAACAACACCGGGGCTATCGGCAGGCTGACGGTCGCCATAGTGCTGGTGCAGCTCGCGAGAGGCGACGCCGTGGCCGCCGAGAAGGCCTACAAGGTAAGCAGACTTCACACAGGATTACAGGCATGTACACGGACCAGTGGACAGACATTTCTAACAGGGTAGGCAAAAACAACGTAGGGGCCGTTCATTCATCACGTGAGGCTTGAAAGGGGGTGGGGGTAAATATCACAAGGGGGGAGGGGGGTGTAGTAAGAAATCACGTGTATTATTTTTTTTCGCCGAACGTGGCTTGATGAAACCTGTATTTAAAGATAATATTCTAAAAAATTCAAGATTCTTTATAGGTAGGGTGACCAGGGGGCCTAAAAAGGCCACATTGAGCAATTCATCTAATGATCTGCTTAGTAGCTGTCAAACTGATGATTACTGAATATGAACCTTATGCGGATGACATTAAGAGTCGTCAATTAAGTAGATATTTTGACATTCGTAATATGAATCATATTATGATTCACCTAAAGCGGCCTTTTTGGCCCCCCAGTTCAACAGTTAATCGATGGTAAAGAAAAAAATCGACGTTATGTAGCAGTATGCGTACTGTTGCGTTTCGTTCGGTGGGTGTGGAGCGCCGGAGGCCCAATTCCTCCCTTAGTCCCCTTCTCCTTTCCCTCCCTTGTTCCTAACACCATCCTAAAAGGTCGGCAACGCATCGGTGACTCCTCTGGTGTTGCGGATGTTCATGGGCGGCGGTGATCACTTACCATCAGGGGAACTGCAAGCTCGTTTGCCACTAAGCAATAAAAAAAAAACTTTCTACTCTAAAACACTCATATTTACCCCCAAAAAGTAAAAACAAGCAAGCAAGCAAACAAGCTTATACTGCCGCCTAACTTTATGCTGAGCTGTGACCCTTTTGGCACTATGACAAATTTATGGATATTTAAATTATACACTTTTATTTTGTAATTGTAAATCGCATATTCTTTTATTGTAGTTGTTGATTTATATGGGTCATTTTTGGTGGCAAAATTTTTCCTCCAGTTTTTTGTGAAAATAAGAAGGAACCTGGTATAAAAAAAAAAGTTCACTTATTGGACTTTCTTTTCTCATACCAGGTTCTTATTTTCTTAAATAACTGAAGGAAAAATTTAGCCACCAAAATTGACAAAATTTTGCATTGACCCATATGTGCCAATAAACAAATTATCTTTTTCTTTCTTTCAAAATTCCAGGAATGGGGCAGCAACTGCGAGGTGGCGGAGATGCAGACGCTGGAGCAGATCCTGCAGGCTTACGACGAGGAAGACAGGGAGTCTGCCAAGCGCGCGCTGGCGAGTCCCTTCATCCGCAACATGGACGTGGAGTACGCCAGGCTGGCAGCCACCGTCCCGCTGCCCGAGGCCATGGAGCCAGCTCCCAGGGCTGCGGTCCGGGAGAACGCGGCCCCGTCGTATGTCAGCCCGAGTGCACAGTCCACCACCTCTGCGGTACGTGTTATTGCGTCAGACAGCTGAGTTTACTAACTGACCGCCTGATTACGGCATGATAAATATGACAGTTGCTGTCGCAAATATAGTGCCACAAACTTATCTGACCCGCGGGTCTACCGCGCAACTAAAACTGTAATGAACATCGACATCGGTATTAAACTTCAATACGATCGTGAGAGCCTAAACTTTGAGCTAACTTGTAAAAAAAATACCTATCATATACCTAGTTGGGACTCCTATCTTCATGATCGGTAAAAAAAATACAAGTTAGCTCAAAGTTTAGGCTCTCACGATCGTATTGAAGTTTAATACCGATGTCGATGTTCATTTCAATTTTAGTTACGCGGTAGACCCGCCGGTCAGGGCGTCGCTGCCGTCGCTTTTACCAATGTCATTTCCCTACAAAAATGACATTTTGATGTCATTTTTCCGCCAGAGGGCGAGAACCCGTAAGCGGTGGGTGTCGCGTCGCTATCGGCAAATACGTAATACCAAAGTGATGTTTGACAGCAGTTACCGTGCGATTTAAGCCTGTCGCAAACTGTAAATTGTGTGTACCCTAATAGCATGACTCTATCGTAATCGGAATTGATATAATTTTGACACAATGCTTATTAGTTATTACATTACTCTAGAGATTTTTTAAACGTGGTATAATGAACATATATTTTTTTAAATTCAATTTATTTGAAATTCGAGCGTGTTCGTATGATTTTTTTACGATAATTATGTTTATTTTATAGAAATACTACTATTTATAATATTTTGTTTTAGATTTTTTATTTATTTTAGGCTATTTATGTAAACTTGTTGCGATTGAGTTTTGCAGATTGTGTGAATGAAAATTTAAAATGATATGACTTTGCATAGGTGCAACAATTAATAGTAAAGACACCCACAATTCCACATACGTTGTGATTTACACGTAGATTATACGTTACGGGTGTTTACGGGACGTTTACGTTATGTACGTTCACCCGAACGTACATAACGTAAACATTGAACGACGACACACAATAACAGACCGTTTAATCGTTCGTTTTTTTTGGAACGTGTTTTTAATTTTTTACTTTTTTATTTGCGTCATAATTTGTGTAAAAATAAATTGCTTTTCTTTCTTTTTTAACCGACTTAAAAAAAAGGAGGTTCTCAATTCGACGCGTATGTTTTTTCAATACGCTCACTTCGTCTTGTGTTTGCAACGTAATCGGCTGGCTCTGAATGCGTTGTAAACACAGGTCATTCACCTCTCTGTAGGAGGGCGCCACCTGAAGTCGTCACCAAGTGCGTCGGCAGACCCCGCCGGGCCTCCCCCAGGTAACTGGGGGTCTCACCTAGCGGGGTACGGACCGCCTGGGTGACGTGAAACTCTTAGGGCGCCCCTACAGATACACTCGCAGACACTCGACTGTTCTTATTATTTCTTTTGTTTAATTATTTAATATTTACACATTTAAGTTAATAATATAAAAAATGCAACGGTTTCATAACAGTAGTTTATAAAACTATTGCATAATAGGGGAGTTATTAAACATGAATGGTTGTTTAAATACCAAACCGTAGGCGAATAATAGTATGAGAACAGTTGAATCATTAATTACATGCAGTTTTATACGCTACTTTATTTATACTCATGCGATAGATAGATAACACATTAATAAAGTAAACTGAAACAAACATAAAAATGGTGCCGAAATAGCCATAACGCGCGTCATACGCATTCTATAGACAATGTGCAACCGGTATACAAATTGAATTGAAATTTCTTTAGTCGATCCGAAATTTACCTAAAGACAATATTATTTTATAGAATTATTTTATTAACAAAACTAATATGCTATTCCATACATTTAATCGAATACCTAATATCAAATAATTTGTATGAAAGAGCTGTTTCTTTTATTTGTATGAAAGGGCTATTTCTTTTTCACAGTTTCAAGGTTGACTTCATTGTTAAAGTGGATGATGAAAACCATAAACCCCTTAAAGGGATCAGTATTAGAAAAATAAAACCTAAAGATATCGGAACTAGAAAGCTAAAACCTAAAGGGATCGGAACTAGAACCTTCCGTGCAGGAAGGAGTAAGTTAGAACCTGGCCCACACCTCTGACTTTTAGAAGTCATAAGAACAGAATTATCTATCGTGCAGGGTTCCCAACTTAGGGGTTTTCCCCCCAAATTTAGGGGGAAAATAAGTGGGATGGGATTTTTTTAGGGGTATTTTTAGGGTTTTTTTTACTCTTGACTTTTACTATGAAGTTTATAATGATTGTGACAGGATTGTGACGCAGCTGGCTGTCAACGTTTTAAAAATGTTTCAATTAATAAAAATTATTACAATTTATTTATTTTTACAGAGTATTTTTTTATTTTTGGGGGATTTTAAGGGTTTTTTACTTCAGCTTTGGGGATAAATATTTTTGAGAGTTGGTAACACTGCTATCGTGAGGAAACCTGAGAGCTTCATAAAGTTCTCGATGGTGTGTGTAGTCTGCCATCCCGCACCAGGCGACCTAAAAAGGTCGCTTTAAATTAATCATAATTCATAATTTACAAATGTCAAAATATTCACTTAATTGATGACTCTTACTGTCGTTCACGTAAGGATATTCAGCTGTCATCTGTTTGAGAGTTATTATATTGCCTTTTTACGCCCGCAGGCCAGCGTGATGGACTAAGACCTTACCCATATTCTAAGAGGCCCGTACCGAGCAGTGGTACAGTAATTGTTTAAATTTATTTATTCATATTATATAATATTTTCTGTTACAGCAAGTGGTGACCGGCACCGAGGAATCGGCGCAGGCGCCGGTGACGTACACCAAGAAATCTGACGATGAAGACGAATTGTGTTAAACTGAATAATCGTACAGTTTGTGTTTAGTTGCCCATCCGTGTTGTTGATGATAGCACGTCAGTGGCCCAGTTGGCTAATTCACGTAACAAAGAAGTGCAGTTGCCGCGCAGTTGCAGTAAAATTTTGATCAAAACAACACATTTGGTATTCTCTTAGCTTCAGTGAGATACGGTCGCGTCAAGTTCGAGCGTCACTGCAATATGATCGGCGCGTTATAAAATTACGTGAATTATTGGTCCTCTGATTCTGTCGCACATTGCACTAAACTAAATTTTAATTACACTATATCTGTTTCTTCTCTATACAGGATATTTTTTTAAATAGTGCGCAATATTTGGAGAATGATTCAGTCTCTGTTCCTAAATGCAACCGCAGTATTGGGATACACTTTAAAACAAAACGAAAATTCGACTTAGTATGGGGGACACGTAAAATTTAATAGCGCAAGCCATACAAAATCAATTTTTTTATTTTGTTTTGAAGTGAATTTGAGTACTGTGATTGCATTTGGGAACGGACACTGAATCACTCTGCAAATTTTGCGCGCTACATACAAAAATATACTGTATAGTAATAGTAATAGGCTGATAATAAATAATAATAATAATAGTATAGTTATGCTTATTAGCTTTTTAAATGTAACAGAATTGGTTTTTTTTAATATTTCCTGTTTCAAATATCGTGCTTTCATCAACAACAAATACTTTGTGTTAAGCTAAGTGGCTGTAGTCATTATTAGTGTATAAGTTCGCTATTTCACGCGGTTTTTAGACATGGTATGGCATTACAAAATTAAATAGCACTTTAGAAATCGCGATTTATTTACGTAAAGGAAGTAGATTTCGAGTAAAGTAAAAAAAAACACATTGATTTACGCGATTGTAAAATGGTACACATAAAAAAATATCCTGTATGAAATGGAGCATTGCGGGTACCACGCAATCGCGCATGCGTGATTAAATCCATATTTATGAACGCTCTAATATGAAAGCCTTAACTCGGTTTAAAATGGCGCCATATGTTACGTAAAACATATTTGATAATTGAGGAATAATTCTTCTAACAACATCGGTTTGACATTTTAATATGAATACATACAAGATTTGGATGAATCAGAGATTTGATTCAACATGGCAATTCTGTGAGAATATCATCGCATCTCGATTCGAATGTCATTCTTATATTTAGCGAATTTACATACTATAACTTAATAATGGAGCTGTCAACCAGGGTTGTTGCGAATATCAGCATCCGCGGAACTTCAGCATCATTTTCAACATCAGCATCAGCATCCGCATTGATCGATGCTGATTATTAATGCTGATGTTCAACTCGTGATATGACCGCAGAGGGGGCGGGGCTTACAGCACGTGTTGTTTTCACTTGCGAGTTTTGACCAACTACGACTTATTATTACTAAACTACTTAGTTTGATTCTATTTTTTATTAAAAGTCACAAAATTTATTTATTTTATTTCAATACCAAGGAAAACTGTGCAACTTTTAGGTATAAATTCAATTTGATCACTACTTATCCCTGCTTTTTTAAGAAAATAATAAATATAAGCATCCGCTGATGTGAAAAAAATATGCATCAGCATCAACCCTGCTGTGAACATGCTCTAGTCATGTTCACAACCTGTTATTGACTACGTTCAGTAATTCATTTTTCGGTGTGAAAGTCACTCGTGCGAATGTCGCTCGCTCATCGGGAATAATTGAACGGCTTCGGGCAACCCACAGCTGCGTTACGCGAGTGACCAATCGATCGACTTCAATATATCTGTTGGATCCTATGACTATAGTCATTGGTCGGTTGACAGTAGTGTGACTTTCACCCTACTATTTTAAGGGGTGACCGGTGCGATCGCCCGACGATGTCCGCTCAAATAACTGAACGGTTGAGTGTGATCACCCAGACGATAAGTGCGTCGTCGAGCGTCGTCCAGCGTAATAACAACACAGCCCAAAATTACATGTCAATTCGTCAAATCAACATACAATGAGAGAGATACGAATCGAGATGCGATGTTCTTACAGAATAACTCTCCTGATTACAAATCATAAGGCCTCTGAAATTGATGACTCTTAATATGAGCGGCGTAAGGTTCATATTCAGCTATTTATCCGATTGACAGTTACAATGGAGATTCGTTACTTAAATGAATAATTGTTCTTTGTGGCCTTTTTAAGTCCACAGGGCCTAATAGAATTGTTATTAAAAATGTCAAACTAGATACAAGATTCTACCATTCGAGTCCCGAAGGGGTTTTTCTCATAATTATGAACAACATTTACTACGGGAAAAACCCTGCAATCGCGAAAAAAAAAAAAAAACAGCTTTTCCATACAATTAATTCAATATAACTCGACGAAATCTATGGACAAGCAGATTTTTTTTCGCGATTTCTTTGTTTTGCCATAGTAAAAGTTGTTCATAATGATGACTACAATAATCTCTCGGGTTTGGGACTAGAAAGATAGGAGCTTATTAATTACTTGCGAAGTCGTATGCGCAGCAATATTAAATTATACTAATATGTATATGTCTGTAGGATTTCAAACGTTGAATTGTAATTATAAAATACAAGCGCGTACGGTGCAAATTCGGCATAGCAATACTAAATATAAAATTATTGGAAAGATGATTCTTGTCGCGAATATTTAATCGCATTTTAGTTTTAAGGAGAGCTGTCAGTCTCATCCTACCAATGTCACTTTAACACGTTGACTGTTCGGGCTATTCTGGATACATATAGTGCCACATACTTATCTGACCCGGTTGTGGCGTCGCTGCTGTCGCTTTTACCAATGTCATCTCCATACAAAAATGACGTTTTGATGTCAGTTTTGTTCCGTAACGATGTTAGTTCCAATTTTGGTCACTGGGTCAGATAAGTTTGTGGCACTATACCTGTGGGCCAAGCACGAATAGTTTGACGTATGGTAACGTAAACTTAAGCAAATTTTGATTATAAAATACTTTGAATCTATCGCATTTTTGTTCAATTTTATGCAACATACACACTTGTTTCATGTAAATGTAAAAACAAAAAAAAAACACGGTTTAAACGAGTATTTTTTTAAATCGCTTTTATTAGCTTCACTTGTAACTATGTAAAAAAATCTTGGAAGTTAAATTTGACCCACTTCCCGGTTTCCGATTGAGCTGAAATTTTGCATACACGTTTAGTTTGGATGACAAAAGCATTTTCATTAGTTTTTTTCAAAATCTATAATATTATTATTCAAAATTTGGTTACTTGTACGTTACGATACGTCAAAACATTCATGCGCGGCCCACTGTAGATAATTCATGTAACTAAAGTAAAATTTTGATCAGAACAACACATTTGGTATTCTCTTAACTTCAGTGACACTCGCGTCAAGTCCGACCATCTCTGTAATATGGTCTCCGCATCATAAAAATAACGAGAATGAACCATCTGGTACATTCAACGTGTTTTTATTATTTGATAAACCGGTTTTTTCTCAGATAGATTTATTAATGCGTAATTTTTGTCGAAGCTTGAATAAATGCCTGTCTCGGCTAATATGTAATGCACGAATTTCAAAGCCATATCGATAATGCATTACATGTAATGCATGGACACTGGACAGTCAACGTATTAACGTGGATAATAGCGACAGACTCAGTAAGCGGGCCTTAAAGTTAAAATGCTTTTGAGTAATCCTTGGTTATTGTATATAACATTCGCTAATAGTTTTTAAATCTCGATGTTCTTTACATTCCTGCTTGTACACTCGTGGTCAATTGTTTTAATTTAATCGTTATATGTATAATGTCGCAGGGATATTGTCAAACCAGTGAAATTATAATTGCAAGAAACTTTGTCAAATTATAATGTCACTGAAATGAGCCCGTGAAATTATGAGAAATGGAGGCGGTTGACAAAGATTCGTGCAATTATAATTTCACTAGTGAAATTATAATATCACTGGTTTGACAATATCCCTGCGATATATACAAGTAGGACATTATAGTCATAGAAAAAACACGGTATAGTGCCACAAACTTATCTGACCCGGTCGTGGCGTCGCTGCCGTCGCTTTTACTAATGTCATCTCCGTACAAAAATGACATTTCGATGTCATATTTGTTCCGTAGCGACGTTAGTTCCAATTTTGGTCACCGGGTCAGATAAGTTTGTGGCACTATATTGATATTTTTCAAATTTAGTTTTTTGACGTCTATCAACAAAAACCATCTTATTTCATCGACGAATAGAACTTTATTTCATTTCGTTTAACTACGTCCAATGAATAATTATGATTATTATATATTATGCTTAGTGTGGCCCGATGTAGTTTATTAGAGTATCATCAAGTCTGTCGATGATTCTAACCTATAAAAAGTGAGTTAATTATTATTTAGGATTAAATTTAAAAACCAGTCGTAGATTATATTTCACTTCTTTATGAGTTCTAAGCCTAAAATTACTTACAGAGAATAAGGCAGTATAAAAAAATTACAAAAAAATAATATTAATGATAAGTTTTAAATTATGTATATAGACGCTTGATAAGTTATTTGTACTAAGCGACATTCTTTTATGTATTTTTCGAAAAAATAAACATTTAATATTTTGCCTGTAACATAAAAAAAATGTCGCTTAGTACAATAGCCTGTCCACCGTCAATATGTTTTTTGTGTATTTATATTAAAATCATAATTTGAACTCTAAGGCTGACATTCAGAGACGACAGTAACGAGTCTAAGCGTGAACTTACAATGAACTTAAAATTTGTTCGTAAGTTTGACAGATGGAAGCGTAAGTTCACGCTTAGACTCGTTTCTGTCGTCTCTGAATGTCAGCCTGAGACATCTCATTTTATGTATGTTTTTATTTTCAATATTAGCGGCTTATAACTTTGAAATAAGCACGCATAAGCGTTAGTGGCGTTTTTATACAACGTAACTATTTGTATAAGAATCTGTTTTTTGAAGTGAAACTTCTATATAGACGGGTGGTATTAGGATTTACCTGTCACGAAAAAGAGCGTTATGGCCGCGTGGAGGGGGTACACGATATATCCGTTAAAGTTTCACTTCTACTATGTGTCCTAGCACACATTTTTTTATTTGGAACGTTAACCATGGTTCTTGACAATTTTATTTCGCATACATTTAGCCGTTTTTATCCAATAGGCATAGATGGTTAAGAATTGATTCAATTTTAGCGAAAAAAGGCGTTTTTATATGATTAAAGTATTCCAATATTGATATCAATTTAGGTAGGTATATATATGTTTTCCTTCTTTTTACAGTATCTATAACAGGTTTCTAAATCTCTTTGTAACACAATAATTGAATAGATGTTCTTAGGCTGAATAATAATCTTAACAAAATGACGGCTATAAGTATCGTTGCCAGATTCGAAAATCCAAGTATAAGGAAGTAATTGAAAAAAAAAAGATCGGACGAAAAATTAAAGCGTGGAAAAAATGGATAACAATGGTTACAATTCGTTATAATTCCAAATCAACTTCAATGAGATCAATAACACCTTAAGATTTACTCCTACCGTGTCAAATAGGGTAGTTGACAAAAACTACTATTAAAAATGGTCAAATATTGCATATTCCAGTATAGTAGGTAGGCAGATAAAGAACACCATAGTTGACAAAATAATTAAAATTCGTGAATAAATGCCGGAGTTATAAGCTTTAGAAATTTCTATATGAGACACTATCCATCCTTTTCCCGCAAAATGGAAAATGTATATGACATTACTAGTTTATGACGTCACAATTCAGTAGCGCCATCTCTGTCTATTAAGAATTTTAAAAAGTATTGCTTAAATTTTTCGGAAAAGCTTAATTTTTGTAGATTACAAAATTACAGTCAAATACACTACTATTGACTACTTACATGAAAAGGCGGGATTTTGGATGTCCTGCTCAGGGTGCTGTTGGGGGGGCTGAAAACGGGATGAAGTCCCGCCAAAAGTGGAACAACTAGCAATGCTAGCTATAACGCACGATTACAAAAATAAAATAGGTAGATATTTTTATGCCTGTGTATTTTCACATCAATAAATTAATAAGCTGGAAATAGGCCTCACCTCATAATATTACAAATAACGCACCCTATATTAGTCTTTATAATCCTTTCTAGTTTCTAGTCCCGATTCATTTAAGAGGTTCGCGAAAATCTGCTTGTCCATACATTTAATTGAGTAATATTTAATTATTTGTATGGAACAGCTGTTTATTCTCGCGCTTCTGTTTTGGTCCCATATTAAAAGTTGTTCGTAATGATGAGTACAATAACCCCCTTAAAGGGAACGGGTGTTGTCTAGTAAGGGCCTTGTATTTACATTATTTCAGCATAACTATTATTACCAAATTCCACTGCATACAATGACAATCAAGTTACGCACACATAATTATACAGTGTGTCTCTGGATAATGCACACAAACGAAAATGGGTGAAACAACACCATCAAAGGAAAAAAAGCATATATTTTAAAAAAAAACTGTTACAAAAAAATTGAATTATTTTAGAAGAGTAGTTTATTGAACAAAATTCACAAAATATATAATTTTTTTAACTTAATGACAGTTGTTTATGAATTGATTTTAATTATTATTTTCCATGAAACATCTAATCATAACTGTCACTATTGTTACCATAATACAGTGGGTCTTTAGTAGGCAATTTTATTGCGGTTATTTTATTTATTATATTATTAAATATTGCTTATTTTATTGGGGTTTATTTTATTTTATTGGGGTTTATTTTATTTTATTGGGTTTATTTTATTTTATTGGGGTTTATTTTTATTTTATTGGCGATTTTATTTTAGCTTTTTTTTTGTCGACTAACATTGATGTAGTTTCACCCATTTTTGTTTGTGCACATTATCCAGGGACACTCTGTTTAACCTAAGAGATGATAGGCACAATTGTTAAGAGGATATACTGCAGCTAATAAGAACATACCGCGAACACTAATCCATCGGCTTCTGACATTACTTTTTGTCAGCAACTGAACATGCGATGTTTGTTTAGTTAAGATGGTACAACCCTTACAATTTGGCCGCTGTGCTTATCAAAATTATGTGCTTTTATCGATGCAATATTATGTATCGTATAACTTATTGTTATATCAAATCAATGTAGTGAGATCTAGTGATTTAAGTGTTAGCGCATTTACGAATACGATTGAGTAGATGATGCGTTTGTTGGGCTAAGTTCGCTTTTTCGTTGTATAGGTTATATTTGTACAGTTTAATTGTATAATTTAATATATAAGACATTAAATTAATATTATGTTGAAATATAATTATTTTTATTTAATTTAAAAAGTATTGGAAAAGGCAATTTGATGCATGGTGGTAACAGTAATATATTGTTGAGGTTAATGTTTTGTAATGCACTGTCGATTAATTGCAAGTGTCGTGTGCGCTCAATTAGCTTGAATTAGGTAAGAAAATTGTCCATTGTATTTTTGTGATCACCATATTATTGTATTATTTTTTCTTGTGATTATGATTTTTACATATTTACTGAGTACTTAGGTATAGATTCATGTCGTCTGTTCATAATGGACTTTTAAGATTTATTAATCCTATATCCATTCATATTTATTCATAACTTATTTTTATATTAAAAAAGTATTTTTAATAATTAATTTAAAAATCGCTAGGAAGCCCTTTTGAAAAATCTCAATGATCTCGGAAATTCAATTATCAACTGTTTTATACAGTTTTGTACTTATAAAATAAAAATATAATTATATTATTATGATTCTGCTTGCTTGAGTTCTTTTAATCGACAGTGTATATAGGTTAAGATGACATCTGAATTCACCACGAAAATACAAGAATACTATTTTGGAGAACATTCCAAACTCGAGACTGAATTAATATATCCGATATATAACAGCGAGGGGATGACGGTAGTCCAGAATAGAATAATAAATGAATAGAATGTTATGCTGGCGCTTCAGATCGTGTGTTCGTACGAATATTCGCGTTATATGGCCAATGCAAAATCACATTTGTGTAGTTTACAAAAAGTTTCATTTTGCAATAGCCCTAAATGGCTAAAGAAATACTTGAAATATCGGGCTTCCAATTGTTACCTGTTTTCATAAATGGCGGCACTCTATTCTAAAATACTAAGAGACGCGGGAGGGATGATACGTATATTATTGGATGATCATGTTTCACTCGAAATGTGCCACTTGTGCACAACATGGAGAATTCATTTATTTTCACTATAGGAACACGACGGACTCTAATAAGTCAATTGATATACAAAATGAAATGTCTGCAGCTGAATAGGGGCTTTGTCGAATTCTAAAAACTGATAAATAAATTAAAATATCAATAGGTACATTGTACCAAATCAAGCAAATAAATGTGAACTATCAATTTTAACAGAACTTCCTATGCAATAAAAATATCACTAGGAACTTAATTATTTTGTTAAGAGAATAATTACTTTGCAATAAAAATATTAATTATTTTGTTATGAGAATAATATACCTTTTTTTATGGCGTACAAACTGCAACTTTAGGGTGGTAGACTTATTGTTTGGCCGACTGTACATTACTTATGTTCATAAACTTTTGTATATTTTGTATACTTTATAAATATACAGATACGGAGACCCCCTTAGAATAATAAGGAACGCATAGAAGCCTAGTAGGTACGCGGACACTGAGGCAAATCAAGCTTACTTACTTATCCAGCGTTAAAAATAAATAGTCTTATACTAAATAAATCGTAAAAACGTATTTAAGTGTGCGTGTCGGCAGCCATTTATGTCACTTCCACATCCATATTTACCTTTGTTGCCTCAGTTTCTACTGGGGAGCATGATCTTTCTAGGGGGTTACCCCACAGAAAGAAGTACCGTCTCTCTTCCGTGGGTTAGTTAAGCATTCAAAAATCCGTGATGAGCGACGTAGTAGTGTACACCGACCTAACACGCTCGGCAGTAGAATATCAATTCTTGTAGCGATATAACATTCGTGTATTGGCATTTTAACAATTTTTTTTTTTTTTTTTATCCTGGTAAAATCATCAAATGAGTCCTCCCACCCCGGGCAGGGCGGGAGTGACTGTCAGACTTGTACTGACTAAAATCCACGGTGTTCCTTCAATAGCCCTTTACGTTCCGGGGTCACGGTAATGAGATAATTCCCGCGACCGGCATTTTAACACTTGGATTAGAGTCAAAATTAGTTCCTCGTAATTTCGTGGTGTGTAGTTTTAAGAGAGACATTTCACTATCAGTTTATATAAAATTGTTTGGAAAGGAAATAAATAAATGTGAAGTTTAAATTAATAATTATGGAGTTTTATTACTTAGGTATATCCATTGTATAACAAAGAAATATAAATAAATATATAGCAAAGAAAATTCACTGCTGTTATCAGCTATCACCGTTCGTCGTGAATAGTAAAATTTTACTAATGCTCATGCAAATTAGTTTCATCAGTCGGTCAAGAAACAGTACAAAACCATTGAGGGTTCCACTTGTAAACTTTTGGAATCATATTTAATTGGTATAATATTACTGTATCTACACTGGTGCGCTTTCAATTTGCGTTAGACGCATGCGCTAGTTACCTAGACGTATGCCTGTGCGCATGCCTTATGTTCGTTGGCAATAGCGCATACCTTAAACGCTGTGGTGCACGCAGTAAACACTCAAAGGCTTTATAATTTTCTATAAACTTTAACATTTGCTCTTTAGTATCATTCGCCATATTGGATGACACGTAAACACATTACACCATAGACGATGGCCTTTGTACACTACACTGACGCAAGAATCTGCGTCCGTGTTAGTGCACATGTCGGCGCATGCGCAGACGCCTACGCTAACGCATGCGTTATTTCGACAGCGCACATGACGCATGCATCTACGCAAGTTGAAAGCACACCAGTTTAGTTATATCTAATAATGGCGAAAACTTCTTATCACCACCACCAAACTGTAAAATTAAAACTGACATAATAATAAGGTAGAAGGTGAAGAAAATTTTTTTTTGTTCTTTTATTATTATTTATAACTCTTGTCAGACTGTATGTAAAAGAACAAACAATAAGACGATGTTCTATAATGAAGTACCTACCTCACAAACCCTGAAGGGTACACACGGTTACATAACAAGCTATACATCTCCAGTATAAGCTGACTTCGCATTGTATAGGCTTTATGTACAATGAGAGGTCGGCTTATACTGAGACTGTATAGTTTGATATGTAGCTGGAAACATGGAAACTCACTTCACGAAGTATCGGTGCTACAACATTACTTGGCACAAGACATTTCAAGCTTACCTTAGATTAAAAAAGAACTTAACAAAAAAGTTTATTTGTTAATCTAAGCAAGCTACAAATAATAATTATCCATACACTGCAGTGGCGAAGGGTGACAGTTTTAAAAGGGGAAGCCATGTCAAAAATGCCCTCTAAAATTGCTGCAATTAATGCTGCAAGACAAAAATCCATACCGTCTCTTGTAATCTACATATTATAGTCATGTCTGGAAGAGGTCGACCTAACTGAATAATAATCCTTTTTTTGTCGGTTGGATGAGTAAATAATATAATATTACGTTGGTCTATGCTCTAATCAATTCCTAAAGGGAAGCCGATGGGAATCGGGTTGTATGGACTCTTCGCCACTGATACACTGTTTAATTGATGTATAGGATACTTATAAGTTAAATATTAATATTAGTCGAATGTAGTGACGCGTTCGCACCGATTATTAAAAGCACAAACTAAAATAGGTATACTTTTGTCTTTTTCTAAATGCTGAAATAAGAATGAGACAGAAGAAAATTACATTGACAAGTGAGTGGCGATGTGGTACTATTGGCACGTTTTAAAACGTCAATGAGCTAATGGTGTCGCTCTATTGCGTTTTGACAGTACTAAAGGGGTGTGTTCAGTTATTACAGCGGACGACGCTAGACGACGCGACGCACCGATTGTCCGGGTGAATTTAAGCGGGCGTCGTCGGGCGATCGCACCGGTCACCCCGTAAAATACCTAGTAGGTCAATCAACCTACCAATGACTATTAGTCATAGGATCCTAGATATTTTGAGGTAGTTCGATTGGTCACTCATTCAACGCAGCTGTGGGTTATCCGAAGCCGTTCAATTATTCCCGATGCGCGAGCGACATTCGTACGAGTGACTTTCACACCGAAAAATGAATTACTGAACGTAGCCATTGAGAGTAAGCTCACCTGTCACTTTCTTTTTCTATTGAAATAAAAGAGACAAACACCCTTAGTTTAGTCCTGTCAAAGTGTGCAGCAGAATCGACACCGTTGTCTATATTTAAGAAACTTGTAAAATCAAAGTTTTAAAACTATTGATACATTTTTTGTCTCTCACGCTTTGGCTGTTAGAGAAAGACGCAAATATTTTTATTTATTCAATCAGTGCTGTACAGTCACAGTCTTGGTGCGGAATAAAAAATTAATTCAGTATTACCTACATAATAATAATTTTATTGATAATATTTATACGTAAGAGCAAAACTATTCCGTGAAAGAAATAGCGTGTGTCTTGAATTACGTTACGCGTAGTTAACATCACTTTAGGGTTGAAGTTTGTCAGCACGGATCAGTCATCGCGCCCATACTAAAAGTGAACGCACCGCACGGCGCACCTAAAGCAAGAGGGTTTCGTGGCACGCAACTGACAGAATGCGGGCGCACCGGCCCCAAGCGTCGTCCGCATTGTCCGCGCCGAATCTGATGACGTCGTCCGAATTAGTCTGGGATTTTTCCTTCAGAATTTTTCCAGCGATTCGCCCGATTTGGATTGCTGAGCAAAGTTTATTAAGATTTCATGTATAGAATTCTAAATTTCGTTTCATTTCGTTCGATGCGTTCGGCGCGGAAAAATGTGTGTTCGGTGCGGAAAAACTGTGTTTTGTATGGCATCATCGGTGCTCTTCAGCATCAGCGGCATGGGCGTAGCTAGCAATTTTTTTTAGGGTGGGACAAGAGCTTATACATGTTCAATTGTTCAAGCAATTCTCAACGATTTAGAACGTTGTATACGTATGAAATGATGGTCCCATAACCAACTTGATATTCGTGAACCTCGACACACTTGACCCATGAAACTGTTGGCAGGGCTTCCGTGTTCAGCTGAGGAAATAGTTCGTAAGATCGTTTTTTTTTTGAAGTTGTCGTTGTTGGTTTGTGTTGAAAGAGATGGCGGGACGAACTATAGACACATTCAGCAAGGACTGGTCATCACTGGCACAGGATAGAACAGCATGAAAATCAAGGGGGGAGGCCTTTGCCCAGCAGTGGGATGATACAGGCTAACAGTAACAGTAAGTTGTCACATTAAGTGGCTTATGATTTTCTGGGGCATTAGACATTCTGAGCTGGGAATTGCCCCTCTGCTTCTACCTAGCTACGCTCATGGTCGGTGCCGTGCTTCTGTAGCCGTACAAAACACACGTCGAGTATAATGGGCGTGTTGCTGATCGGTACTGACAAGTGAGCTGCCATCGTAGCACACTCGATACTTTAAGCATCAGCCATCATCGACTAAGGGCCATTATCACCGACAAAACAGATGATTTAAATTGAAATCGACCGATTACCCATACAAAAATTTTAATTTAAACAGCTGATTTTACTCTAATCGTTTGTTATGTTGTCGGTGAGCTTGTTACTCGCTATTCGGAAGCTGGATACAGCTATAGAATCGCAAAAAACGCGTGATTTTGATACCACACTCAAACGCAGCGCAACCACGGTGCAATCACAAAATCACTAGTCGTGAATGGTAAAAGTATTGAATTTGCTTTGGCCCTAATACAATGGTGGTAGGTATGTCAACATTCGATGTACGGTTTCAGTACACACAATAATTATTAATACAAAAAATAGTGATTTACAACAATAGCTGTCAATTCAGACATTCATTTTTCAGTTACCTTTTGATCACCACAGTTTTTAGGTATTAGTGTTCTGCATTTTAATATTTAAGGATTTCCTTATTTTTAATCTATAGTCTAAAGTACAGGTAGTTTATTTAAGCGGCGTTCTCACGGTCAAGTAGTAGTTGTTCATGATAAAGTTAATAAACTTTAACTGAACGCGTGTTCTTATCATACGATTGTATCTATCTTATAATTGATTTGCTGTGATTGGTTGTGTTTCCATACTTGTTTGGTAAGTTATAATTTCAATTTGCTAAAATTAATTACAATTTTAATACCATTTGTGACATTTATGACATTGGTAGTAGATCGGAATGAGAGCCGAACTATATTTTGAACATTTTTAATTACGAGAATTGGGCCTCTGGTAGACGCGCGGTTCTGCCCTAAAAGCAGCTAGTGTGCCAATGCCCTAATGTACTCAAAAGTATGCTAGAGTTAATGTATTTTTTAAATGTAATTTAAACAATTCTAGATAGTGATGTTATTGTAATATTATTGTATCTATGATGTAGACATTAACTACGATAACAAGGCCCGCCCCTGCAATATTCAAAGTATTTACAAAGCGCCACCTGACTTACAACGCATGTGTGCGTACTGGGCGGCCGTCAAACAAAAATAAATCCAAGGATTTATTGCTCGGTAAGGATGTGACTACACCCATTGAAACAGTAATATGGCGGGGCGCGCCATGTATTCGTTGTTTATCTCTAATTTGAATGGTGTGTACACCTTCTAAGTGACATATTTGCAAAGCGTTGAAAAAGTATGATATTTTTAAACTAGTCTCTGTAAAGATGTTGTTGGTGTGTCCTAAATAAATAAATAATTTGATTAAGTAGTCTTTTCCTTTGATTTTGAGATAGGCTCTTGGTATGATGAAGGTGGAATGTTTGAACTTCGTCAACTGTGGCGGTCAATGGGTGAACCAAACATTTTGAAAGTCTAAGCTTAATTCATTCTATTTTTATCTTAATTTTATCATAATTATTATGAGATTTAAAACATAGCCTCAGATGAAACTTTACATTACTGTATTGAGGTGTGTTGCGTACGGCTTTCTATTTTCTGGTTATACGAGATGAGAAGAAAAACAACTACAATAGATTTTTTAATTAGATGCAGTTAATAGATGTAGCTACGTTATTACACTTTTTTAAAAGCCTGCGAGTATAGGATTTGTTGTTTCCAAAGATGAAAATTTATTATGAAAAATGTGCAACCAAGACATGCCAATTTACTCCATCTAATTAAAAAAAGCTTTCGGACGAGTCCAGAACCTTCTATCGAGGGTAAGTGCTGGATAAAATTCATAAGCCATGTCGCTATAGTGCGCCCAGTATACCTTCGCGCAAGGCGAAATAGAGAACCAACTGGGGGCCTAAAAAGGCCACATTTAGCAATTCATCTAATGATCTGCATAGTAACTGTGAAACAGATGATTACTGAATATGAACCTTATGCGGATGACAATAAGAGTCGTCAATTAAGTAGATATTTTGACATTCGTAATATGAATCATATTGTGATTCATCTAAAGCGGCCTTTTTAGCCCCCCTGAACCAAAATTCAACATTTTTAAGGTCAAGCTATATTGGGCGCACTATAGGCTACACACAACTTCCAAGTGACTATTATAATTACAAACAAGTGGTTTGTTTCCGAACAAAGTATACAACACGCGCCAATACTCATTAACATTTCAATATAAAGATAATAAGCTTCTGTCAATGGACCTAAAAACCATTGCTATAATAATTACAGTAAACTATACCACTATAAAAATACAAGCTGTGTAGTAACTTCTTACAAACGCATTCGGGTCGAGAAGCGCGGCGCCACCGCCATTGAAACTACTAAGGAGTCCAAATAGAGATCAATTAAAAAAAAACAAATCAGGGCTAGCCGCTGGGACACATAGTAGAAGTCAAGAACCTTATACAGTAGAAGTGAAACTTCAACGGACAATATATCGTAACCATAAAGTTATTATTAGTGGTAATAGAGGAACACAGTGTGCGAGTGAGAAACCGATCTTTACGAAAATCCTACGTGCGAGAAAGAGACACAATTAAATGTTCGTAGGACCGATTTGAAACAATGTATGAACTATTAGGTACCTGTCAAAATAAGATCTCGTATTATTTTATGATTTTCTTCACAATCGTTCTATATTTTATTGGATAAATATCAATAATCGAAAAGGTTTCGTGTCCTGTGTTAGACTGCAGTGTAACTTACAGCAATAATGCAAATAAAGAGACCTTTTACAGGTAAATACCGTACAGTGCAATATTACTTTCAGAGTGCATATTTCCATAGAAAATATTCCTAAAATTATTTAGTAATACGTTTATAACATGCAGTAAGCCCTCTATTTTCTAAATAATATATTATTTTAAATAAATATGTGTAAGATAAAAAAATATTGTGTTCGTGAAAATGTGAAAATTAAACCGTTTGGCATAGGTTGTGTGTAAAAAATCTATCGATATGTCGATATTTCCAAATTAATTTTTCGTACTACCTAGCTTCGTCCATTACATACTTAACTTGAGAGTTATTGTTAATCCTTGCTTATTTGTATATTGAAAGGTTGATTTAGTCCGGCCCCGCACATTGTCAGAAGATCATAGTCGGAATATTTCTGACGCGCCGGAGGGCACTCGACACTATTCACACCATGTTTGTACTATTACAACATTTTAATAGTACGTACATAGCCCATACCCGCATTTTGTACTAGCCCCACAGATGACAGAATTTTCCGAATCGTACGTCCGCTTCTACAAGAAGCAAACTTACGATTCCGAAGATTCTGATTCTGTCGCACATTAAAATGCATAAAATAGCGCTATTTCCAGACAAAGAGTAGCCTGGTGAAAAAAATAACTTCATTATATTGACTGGCTAACTTCATAACTTCCAGGTTTCCGGACCACATTTCTCGGCCTGTGTCAGTGTACAAATACAGGGACCTATCACCAGAACCTTCAACATCAAAACCGAAACGTCTGACGTCAAGAAATAATGAATATGATAATGAATGATAACATAATGTTTACAATAAATTTTCTTTTTCTTACCTATTCGTCACTTTCGTGACGTTAATAATTTTGCCATCCTAATATAAACCTCTATTACGTAACTTTTAATATTTTAAAATGACAGATTAAATATGTCAAATATGGTATTTTAGTATAAAGAACATTTGAAAGATTTAATTGGTAATTTTAAAAGATTATAAGTTAGGTACATAATTTAGCCTAGCAGATTCTAAATGATATTCCACTCCTTATTAGTATAGCCGATTTTGATATCGATATTGCAGGGATATTGTCAATTCAGTGATATTATAATTTCACAATAACACGGCCATATCGATAATGCGGAGACGTCAAAGTCACATCCCTAAACTTCACACACATGTCAAATGCGCTAACATACGTATTTCTTTTTTGGTCTCGCGATAATGAAGACAGTGTTCCTCTATTACCACTAGTAATAATAACTTTATGATCGTAACGCTTTTTCGTGACTGAAAAATCCTAATACCCCCGTCTATATAGATGTTTCACTTCAAAAACACATGTCATGAAATCTTCGATACAGAAGTATTCGAATGTTGATGAAGGTGTCAGAATTCATTACAAAGTATTCAATTTATGATAACAGATATGAAAAACAAACCTTATTTCGTTGAAATAAGTTATAAAATGTGTCAATATGACAAGTTTACCACGCAAAATGGATCTTTCGTCATGGGAATAAGGTTTATTTTTCCTACATGATATACTAACAATACTGAAATATTGAGATGAGTGAATAGCATGGATCTTCATTCTTGAACTTTTTAAAGTCTTTGGCTACTACGAGTATAACCGAGTTTTTGTAGTCTTTTATAGATTTTAATATCGCAGGACACATGAATTTACATGGACATGTAAAGAGAAGACCACCGGATTACGTAGGCCCTTACCTGGCAGGAGATCTCGAGGGAGACCTAAAACCAGGTGGATGGATGTAGTGCACAGAGATATGGCGACATGCAAAGTTTCCGACACGGATGTCAAAGACAGAGCGAAGTGGAAGCGAAATATAAAGAAGGCTGACCCCACCACCATGTGGGATTGACAGTCGGGAAGAGAGAGAGGACACATGAACTTACCATGAAAGTCTGGATAAATGTATTTATCCATGATCGAGATCGCGATAAAAGTACCGGTTTTTGTTTTTTGCTTGGCTATTTAAAGGGTCCGTTTTATGTCTACGCTACGGACATTTATCGTAACAAGTAATAACGAAATGCAGCTGTTTTTTATTCGGCATTTTTAGGGGTTCCGTACCCAAAGGGTAAACGGGACCCTATTAATAATACTCCGCTGTCTGTCTGTCAGTCTGTCACCAGACTGTATCTCATGAACCGTGATAGTTAGACAGTTGAAATTTTCACAGATTATGTATTTCTGTTGCTACTATAACAACAAATACTAAAAACAGAATAAAATAAATATTTAAGGGGGCTCCCGTGCAAAACGTGTTTTTTTGCCGTTTTTATAGATAATGGTACGGACCCCTTCGTGCGCGAGTCCGGCTCGCACTTGGCCGGTTTTTCATATTGAGAACGTCTAAAAAGGACAACATGTTCGAAAATAGCAATGTTTTTTACGTGCATCTCATCTATCTATCCGCCCATTAAATGCTAGGGACTTGTTGCTGTAGCAATTTCCATCTAGTCCTATTCAATGCTGAATCTTTTAATTCTTTATGGTTTTAAATTTCTTTTTTAACACGCTTTTATTAGCTTCACATGTAATTAACTAAGTAACTATGTAAGAAAATCTTGGAAGTTAAATTTGACCCACTTCCCGGTTTCTGATTGAGCTGAAATTTTGAATACACGTTCAGTTTGGATGACTAAAGCGTGTTCTATAGTTTTTTTTAAACTATAATATTTTTTTCTTTCAGATGATTAATGTAGTTTCTTCTTGGTATTCCTTTTTGCCTCTATTTGCCCTTCTATAATATTGGTAATGAACTTATCGTGTCTAATCAAGTGACCATGCTTCCTGTTATTTTATCTGTGTTTCAATATTTGTCTTTTCTCTTTTACCCTTCAGTATTTCGTGATTGGTAACTTTTTGGAACATGGACTCTCACTAAAAGATATCGCTAAAGGCTAGAAGCTTTTGGAACCGCGCACCTAGTCTCTGCATTCCATAAGTGCCTGTATCGTTTACAGGAAATAAATATTAATTCAATTCAAAAAAAGAAAACAAAAATGTATTGTTGGCGTCGAATGGAGAAAGTGCCCTATGGGCTAATTCACGTAACTAAAGAAGGGCAGATGCCGCGCAGCTGCAGTATTTTGATCAAAACAACAAATTTGGTATTCTCCACTTTTCTACTATTTCGAACCGCGCACGTGGATTCTTGACATAAATTCCTTAAGTGCCTGTATTTGGCTTACATGAAATAAAGAGTTATTCTATTGTATTCTCTTAGCTTCAGTGAGATACGCTTGTGTCTAGTTCGAGCTATGGCGTCTATGAAGTATCTTCTCCAGGACCAACTCACTTGGAACCGTGCACCTAGAATCACGACGTTTTGAAAGTGCCTGCAAAGGCCCAGTTGAAATAAAAACGTTTGACTTTGACTTTGAGCGTCACTGCAATGTGATCGGCGCGTCCTAAAAATTAAGTGAATTAGCTCTCTTGACGTGTATCTGCGATACCAAAATCTTGGTTTGTAAGAAGTTAATTCACTAACGGTCTACGATACTATACACCTACGAGCTAAAATTATAATCTATGATTGTATATTTTTGTGACTAAACATGGTGTGTATGTACGGGGGCACCATCGGTGGGACCGACGACGTCGATTCTGGAGGCTGCTCCTTCTCCTTGTTATTCTTCGTCTTTCTAAACTGGAAACCATTCTTCCTCAATATCTTCCTCAGCGTTTCCCTTGAACCTTTGAAGTTTATCTCTTCTTTTAATATTTGGAGGAGTTTGTTGATGGTAGGTACCTCTTTCTTGAAGGCGTAGAATTCGTGGATCTTTCTTCGGATCACCTGAAGATCATATTCGTCGACTTCTATCTTGCCTTTCGTTCTTACACGCTTTTTAGGCGTTTTCTTAAGTGTTTCTGGGTCCAGTAGACCTTGTTCCACGAGCCTTGCTTCCTTGACTATGTTTAGTACTGTCCGTTCGGATACACCTGGAAATAGACAACTTTCGTATTAATAAACAGACAGATGTGTGGGTTGCACCAAGGGACACGTTATTGTTACTGTCAAAGTTAACTTTAACAGTATCATTAACAATGAACATAGAATTTAACTATCTAATGTTGCACCGTCCATGTAAAATGTTAAAGTTAAAAGTTTGACAAGTGACATTACGTTTTATATACTCAAAACAAAAAAGTAAATCTGAAAATGACGTCTGATAGAGATGAATGGAAGGAAAAGACATTGCGCCGACCCCAAATAAAATGAAATATTATTTATATAATTTCTCCTGTATCGAGGGTACAGTTTACAAACATACAAGTCACATGCACACACCACCCAGACCCGAAACAACTATTTGTAGATCGTACAAATACTTGTTCCGTGCGGGGATCGAACAAATGTCGTTAAAATTTACTAAAGGTACAGAATCTTGAGGTGAAATTTTAACTAAACTTGCATTTAAAAATTTAATATAACATTCATTCGTTTTGCAGATTTTTTAATGTATAGAGAAAAATATGTCAACATTATTTAACTGGCGACAGAGTATAGGTAACCCAGCTTATGTCTAGTTGTGGACAGTGATAGGCTGAGTTGATATGGCTGATTGAGGTAATCCAGCCGCGAATTCGCAGTGCCCTCACACAAGTAACGTCTTTAGATATAAGAGAATCAAGAGAGTAGAGTCTCAGAAAACTTACGACAAAAACAATAAAATTAATAAATATTAAAATATCTAATCCAGCCGCGATGTGGCATAAGACATAATCTTCTAATAAAATCACATTAAAATCTAGACATGTCGTGAGGGCTAGTCGAAAATAACAAGAGATATTCGCCCCGCTATAGCGCACAGCATTTAATTAGCCTTTGTCTAGTTTTTAACCCCCAACAAAAACGAGGTGTTATAAATTTGTAGTGTGTATCTGTGTGTGAATCTGGAAATGACGTCTGATAGAGATGAATGGAAGAAAAAGACATATTGCGCCGACCCCAAATAAAATGGGATAAGGGCAGGAGAACGATGATGATGGTCGCAGTCAATCTGTTTAAGTAATATTTATTTATTTATTTATCAATCAACATTGGTAGTATTGTGTAGTAGTAGTAGTAGTATTGGTAGTATTGTGTAGTAGTAGTAGTAGTATTGGTAGTATTGTATTGTGGTACATAAGTATAATAAGGTCATTAAATATGAGAACGTAGTGCTGCTATGACCCGCCATAAAGACATACAAACACATACATTTAAATGCAGAATCCTGGTTTATATTCCATGCTTTAGAAATACAGACTTGACCCTGTTTGTCAATAAGATGTAAATATGTTCGGTCTCACTTCCCAGGACAAATATTCCTTTGTGAATTGAATTGTAAAATTGTAGTGACTGTGGTACAGTATTTTTATAATATTATGTGGATCGGACGGCTTGTGAACTTGATGCCCATTCTGACAAATTGGATTTGGTTTTATTTTGATTCTTATATGTTAAAATTGTCCATTGCAGTGTGCAGAGTAAAGTACTTTAGCTAGCCTATATAATATTGTGCGCACAGCTAGGTTTACTGTTTAGAATTATTATTACTATAAACATCGGTAATTATTTTGATTTTACACACATGAGCAGTTTAAATGGTAACAATCACAATTATTTTCTATTAATTCCGTGTTTGATTTACTTGTATTTGTTCTATCTGACGTAATAATTCAGACCATTACTGTACCGCGGGACACGGGCTTTAAGTCCATCACACTGGCCTGGTGTGGGTTGGCGGAAAACACACACCATGGAGAAGAAGAACTGTATAACACTCTCTCAAATGTGCTGGGGGGCTAAAAAGGCCGCTTTAGATGAATCACAATATGATTCATATTACGAATGTCAAAATATCTACTTTAATTGATAACTCTTAATGTCATCCGCATAAGGTCCATATTCAGTAATCATCTATTTGACAGTTACTATGCAGATCAGTAGATGAAATGCTCAATGTGGCCTTTTTAGGCCCCCAGGTTTCATTAAGTTGTCCTTCACCAAATTGTGATACATACATGAAACAAATACTGTACGAGCATGTCGCAGTAGTGCCAACATTTAAATAATAAAGCACTCGCATTTAGACTAATTACATAGTGCACAGCTTATCCAGCATATAAAATTTATACATATCTGTCACATCAACTAATTTAACTGTATCAATAAATAAGATAATGAGTTGGCGCACCAGCAAACGGTTTTTGGAGGTAAGGTCTGTATTAGTAGACTTAAATTAACTGATATTGCATACATATTAATGTTACAAACGTTAATATGTCGCACCTTTAAAATAAAACTGTTACTAAACGAAATTATAAAATTTACAAAAATGACAAATGTATCTTGCAGTTTACATGTATTTTAGATAGATTAGAATTTTCGTTTAGTAACGGTTTTACTTGAAGGGTGCGATGTGTACTTGTTACTTAATATTTTAAGGTAGGCAGTGTCTGTTTGACTTTATGGAGTGCACGCTACTGTAATTAACCTGATTGAAAATATTGCATTTGATTGCTGCTTGATTCAGCTACAATCTGACTTCTTTATGTTAGAGGAAGGCAAACTTGCTTGCGGTTTACCATGGTGAGGGATCACCACCACCCATGAATATTTATCTGCAACTGATCTTTTTCTGTTGAATCGGCACGAGCTTTCACATGGGAATTGCTTGCTCCAAGTGCAATTAAGCCAGTCAGCAGTGAAGGTATCCAGGTTGACCTGCCCAGGGACATGATCTCATGTTTCGTCATTTGTGGATACTCCTTCCTTACAACCTTGTGATTATGACCTATTCCTGTAGTCACACCTTGTACTCTCATAATGTGTGGCTGTGGCTGTGTATACTACCTTTCATCCGGAACATGACTATGCTTACACATATTTATTTTAATGGAATAGAATAGAATAAACATGGGTGTTGGCAGGACTGCAGTACCGCCCCAGTTGAGCTCTCATAGAACTCTACTACCACCTAAATAGGTACTAATAATTGACATACAATAATCATAAATTTACAACTAGTTTTGATAGCTATTTAATTTTCATTTATTTATACTCTAAGAAATAGCTGATATGGCAAAGTGTCTCTGGATATGTTTATTATCGTTGTAAAGTGGTTTTGATGTGACTGAAACGCTGATTGGAAATTACGACGCAAAGTTACTAGTACTAGGTATATTACAACATAGGCACAAAAGAATAACAATGTGTTTTATAAAAACCGCTAATAGAGTTAAAAACTAAGAAGAGTAAGATGACATTCCGACTAAAAGTTTTTATAAAATGCTAAATACTTATATTACTAGTATAAAACAATTATTTATAAAAAAAATCATGACTTAGTACGTACCTGTGGCAGCGGATACCCGGACGTAGACCTTACTTAGAGGTATTATTGGCACTTGCATACGTTTCTCTTCATCCATAAACTCTTTTACTTTCAATATAATCTCGCGCACTTCACTCGTGATGTTTTTCGGCATATTGTAACGTAAATTGTTGTTGCTACTCAAACAAAAACACACAGACCTCATAAATGGCCGCTTTTGTCAGCGTGACATTTCAGTAAAGATGGCGGACCGCAATGTTGCCACTTTCTCAGATCCAAGGAAGTTGAACTCGCCTTATATAAAAATAGCGTATATACCTAATATATTATGAATATATTAGGTATCCATCAATGACGTAAGAAGCCTCGTTTCCTAACGTCACTGGTATCCATAAACGTAGTAGTAAATATTATCATAAACTTAGTATTACTCGACGGTATTACTATTACTCGTGGACGGAGTACTAGATGTTTATGCCTAATACAATGACGTAAGAAGCCTCTCGCCTAATATCATTTAAATAATTAATTATTATCTCTATGCATAGTGATGCATAGTCTCTATGTAAGATTCTTGCTCTATGCATAATTATTCTCATAAGTTGTGTTGCTCTTACATAGACTTATTATCTAAGGGGAGCCCTAGGAACAAGCATACCAATGGAAGTAACATATTTTAGACGAAATTTTAACACCGGTTTGACTTCTCGCTCTAAGAGATTATGACATAAGAAAAAAAGAGATGAATATATTTCCTCCGGTTACATTTTAATACAAATGTGGCCAGTGTGATATATTTCCAATAGTTATTGTATTTAACCAAACTAGAGATGGGAATTTACTTATCGGTATTATGATTTTAAAATAGTGAGCAATTTGTTCAACATCTTAACCCAGATATTGCTGAAACCTCTGAATTGCTCCGATCTTTATGTAATTTATAATATGATTTATATTTCACCTATTGTAAATAGGAAAAATATTTTAAAAAATCTTACTCTTATGGGAAAGTCGGAAAATGGTGTTCTTTATAACAAACGCTAGCAAAATGCTCTACTATGAAGTGGTCCAACAATGTTGAATTTCAGTTGGATTTATGCTGGCAATTTATATAATTTTACAGGGTTGTTGTTACTTTATTGAAATATCTATAAATAAAACAAGAATATAGCTTTTGCATCGGAAATTTATTAGAGAAAACACTGAGTACACGGGAAATATGAAAGGAAAATATGTTGACAAGCCACATGTTTATATCAAATTATGATAAAGTTCAAAGCAATAATTAGGGTGAAGGGTAACATGTTACACAGATGATGATGATGGTGTACATGTTATGCAAAAAACATGCATTTTAGTGGCAGCTAGCACAGAGAAGTTGGTTAGATCTATGCTTCATATGTCCAATTATCATTACGAGGACTTTGAGTAGTGCCCATTCATGTCTTTTCAGGTTTCTTAACCATTTCTCCTTTAACTCTGGATCTTTTGGAAACCTAGAAATGAACAATATGTGTGTTAATAATTTTTATTTTGGTTAATAATTTAATTGTTTGACTGTAAGATACAGGAAAATTCTATTAAAGTCTCTTATACAGAATCTTTTTAAAATTATTTGGAGGGACCTGCGATTACATAAATGAGTTATTTCTGTAAGTTGTTTGAAAAAGTATAATAATTTAGTCGAAATATACCATTGATGCGTTCAAAAATATAATATAAATATTAAGAATTTTTGTTGCTAATCAAATATATCATCCAATGCTGAACATGAGCTTCTTCTTACAAATTAACAATTTGTATTTATTTGATTAAAACAAGGGTAAATCCATGTTTTAACAACAAATTTATAACCCGACAATACATCGATAAAATCGAACTATCGACAACAGTGTACGTAACTAGGTGCCATCAAAATAGTATATCAAATGTCATTTTCTCATAGGTTACTACGATTTAGGCGAATTATAAAAATATTATGATAATAATCTCTAAATGACTTTATCGAACCGTTATAATATTGTATTTACTTTATCCCTACAGCAAAATTGACAACAAACTACAAGTAAAAACTTAAATAATCAAATCAATACTTACCGATGGAAAGATGTCCTATTGTTGCTTTCACTTAATACGCCCATTCGGCCTTTGCAACCAAGGGCTACACAAGCCATGTTAAATTAGGAAATCGAATTTATATTATATTCCGCACAATAAAGCACTGAAACTTAGCAAATTGCAATTATCGTGAACCTGAAGTGGTAGCCGCGCGGATACCAAGCCGACTCAACAACTGACACTTTGTCTTTCAAGATGACGTTGAAGTTATGTTGCTGTCACTTTCTTTTACAGAGAAAATTGTCATAAGATAAAACGAAAAGTATGGCAGTTATTTCTTCGTTTTAAAAATAATACTTCCATTGGTATGCTTGTTCCTAGGGGGAGCCCTACTTATTATTTCTATGTGCTCTTATGCCTTCTCTGTCTACGCTCTTATCTAAGTTATCTGTGGTTTTGAGCGCTTTGTTTAGCGCGCCATCTTGAAAAGGCTTTTCCATGATTAGATTTTCTAATTTGAAAAATGTACCAACATCATGAATTCCAAGACTTTTCTTACTACAATCACAACTGTCTTATTGTACCCGAAAAAGATGTTTTGGAAACCGATATTGTTGGTAGTGGCTGTGTTACTCGCTTGAAGCGTTGGTGGAACGACTTGTTCCTGCTGTCTTGCACTGGTGCGAGATCTAGAGGTTTCTACCTAAGTTCCCATGCCATGGCAATTGAAAGGTTCAGACAGTTTCGTAAATATAGAAGTCGAATTCACCCGTTGAGCAAGTTCAGGTATTTATTACCTTTTTCTATATTGGTGGAAGAAGTGTTCTTCACTTCAGCCCGTAAACCTTCACAGCTAGACATAGACCTTTCTTTGTCCGCAACGATGTTCGGTTATTTAGTCAAGATCACGTTGATGATCGCAGTATGTATTAGCACACAAAAGGATGCTTCTGCCCACAGTTCTGTCCACAATATACTTAACTACCTATATAAGCTTCTGGTTAGAAGCGCACGTGTTTCCTCTTTGGGTATCCTACAATTACGATGCCCCACGGTTGTAAAGGAGAGGCCTACTCTGTGGTGAGAAGCAACGGCTGGAGAGCTTAAGATCATCCTGGTTGAGTCCGCAACTCCGTCCGCATGGAAGTTGGATATTCTGGTTAAAAAGTGATTGGAAAGCAATCCCAAACAACTCGTTATCAATGTAATTTTAAATGATAATACTTTATACGTAGTGGTTAATAAGATCCCGAAGAATTTATAATTTAAAAGAGTTGTAACAGTCGTAGCACGGGGCTTTTTGTAGTTTCTGCCATGGAAAAAGGCGGAATGGTTATGTATGTAGGTGACGAGTGATAAAAACGCTATGATATTATAACGTGTCACTTTGTCCCCTAGACGAAATTCTAGCTATCCTCATGGTAGTGTTCAAGTGCTAAACATCAGTCTGTTCAGTATAAGTGAATAGGTAGTTTACTGTCGAGTGCAATTAGGGTTTTATTACCTGAGGGGTAAAACCTAGGTGCATTCGCCTTGCCCCTGGACGAAATCCTAGCTATCCATAAGGTAATTCAAGTTTAAACATCTGTCCTGAGTAGAGAGTTTATAGTCGAGTGCAATTAAGGTTTTACCTGACGGGTAAAACTTAATTGCAGTCAACAAACTGTACCAAAGTGATCAGCACTGGCGGCGCGTGCCGCGTTTGTAAATAGGTAGGTTTGATAAATTACTGAAGGAAGAATTTTATTTCAGGATTTTCTGGGACTTATTAATACTGTATGTCATTATCATCAACAAAGTTATTTTCCGGTTCACATCCACGTTTATATTCGACAAAATACCGATGGCTGTGTATTACTTGGGAGCCCTTCTCGAGATAATTATTATCGCCGACTTATATGTTAACTTCAAATCAGGATTCATAAACTTTGAAGCCAGGCGGGTGATCCTGGATACCAAAAAGTCGTTGATAAACTTCTGCACTAAGAAACTGTTCATACACTTCGCCGCAGCCATCCCTCTACACTGGTTCATGTTCCTCAGATACGGAACAGATATAGCCTGCGGGTTGTGTAAGACTAACAGGTTTATCTGTATATTGAAGATTATCAGTCTCTTCAGTTTATTCAGGGTCTATGAAATGTCTGCCCATTGGATTAAAAAACGTCGTTCGGGAAATAGAAAATATTTCTTCAGGTTTCTTAGAATCTTGGCAGTAGGACTTGTCACGATGTGCCAGTTTTACGACTTGAGTGACGTCGTGTGCATGCTGGTATTTTTTAAAAATGGTTATGTGGTTCCATCTTCTGCTTTAGGCATCAGAGCGGTCTTAAAGTATGGTGCTTTGGAGTATCTAATTCCTAACTACATGTATGTGTGCTATGACATTTCCAGGATATTCAGATCTTTATTCCTGTTTAGCTTTGGAATAATAGGAAAGTTCTACTATTTGGATAAGATTACTTCATTGATTGCTTACTTAATTGCTAATGCGTTTTACGCTTGGAGTTTATTAGAATGTTATTGTCTATTAAATCGCATCATGTACCCGAGGGACCAATTATTGAGAAAAAGTTCTACTGCCTTGAATATGCTAACATGTCAACAGTTATCTGATGAGCTTAGAACCAAGGTACAGCAATATTTTGATTACAAACCGACAAAAGTGCATATAATAATGAGAGAGAATGAGCTGTTCAGGAGTTTGCCAGGAGTGTTGAAGAGAGAAGCTAAATCAAGTTGTTACATTCAACTAATAATGCGGATTCCTTTCTTCACTCAGTGGCCATTGCCGATACTAGATGATATTGTTCACATGCTGAACACAGAATTCTTTTTAAATAATGATGTAGTGGCTGAGGTACGTTTCTGACTTAGCCCTTTGCTAATATATTTTAATTAAATATTTCAATATAATAACACGTTACACAAAGTGAGAAAACTCCTATTCAATCATTGATAATGAAATAAGTAGGTGATACAGGCAGGCTGTTCAGTTCATATTATGAAAGGGACATTTTGTTTTTCTAAAGTATAGATTTTGAGCCAGGGCTGGCAAATTATATACATAAGCTGGTCCTTCATCTTAATATGGAAAGACCATCGAAAGTCACAGGCTTAGCCATTATCATCATCATGTCAGCTTGTAAAATTCATCTGTTGAACATGGCTTCTTAATGACCTTCAGAGTGAATAGACAATTGGCACTATGCTTGACAGATGTCTTGGTGATCGCAGTACGTTCTTATTAGGACACAGGAGGACGTTGACGGTGCACGGTAAAAATCTCCCAGGTGACAATGCCTAAAGGTTGCCGCGGACATATTGCCCCGGCTCAACTCAAGCGGTTCAGAATTTTTGGTGTTAATCTTCATACTGCTACGCACACTAATCAGTGTCGTAAAGGCATTGCCGTGCCTCGGCTCAAACAAGTGAACGGTCAGCGATGAGTGGGTAACTAGCTGACGCCACCGTGCGCTTACGCTTCACCGTCGCCGAGGGAAGCGCCACAGATGCTCCGCCTGTAGTCCCTGCACCTGCATCTCGCGGGGCGTCCCGCTTGTCACCGGATTGTCACCCAGCCGTCGCCACGCGGTCCTCCAGCCATAGCCGCGCCGATACCTCGGAGGTGCTGGGCCGCTACGGTGGTGTGCTTATGTTGCGTTGACAGCTGGACGACGGCGAGACGATGACGTGAGGCAATGTTATAGGTTATTCTAGTGCCGGGGTAATACGTGTGCGCCAATCTTAAGTATGATGCCTTCTTACATGATTATATTAAGAAAACTAAGGTTCTTTTCAGAGGCAGTCAGTAGAAAACGCCATCTAGATCAAAAAAACCTTGTAAAAGCTTCCTGTAAGGAATTATTTACAGAAAATAAATAATTTCATTATGTCTGGTACACCTTAAGCAATCAACTCTTTCATGGAACTTGTCAATTATGTGCAATTTCCATCTCTGAGCTCACACCGACATGATGGAAGGAAGGAACGAGGACGCTCCCGTCCGTTCTCTGCTCTTTACAACGCCCACGGGTATGGCCTTTTCCAGGTACTATATGGACAGGTTGTGTTATAATTGTCGTAATTTCCCAAATCCAGGCTTACGTATCTGGCAATGGCCTGATGATAGTAGACCGCGGGGTCCTCGCTGTTTACTCTCAATCCCACAAGGAGTCAGGCCACCTTATCGATGGAGATTACTTCGGGGAATTGTCTCTGGTCACCGATAAGGAACTCTGCATGTCTTTTGTGGTTTCCATCACCCCTTGCACCGTAAGTGATTCTGTAAACTGCTTTTTGTTTTTAGAGATTTTGTGTGATCCATTTTGTTTATCCTTTTGACCATGTTGGCGCGTAAAATACTATCACAATTAAGACCATCCATCTATGCATTATTTACCTACTAGGAATAGTGAGTGGATTCCTGGATCCCCCAGGGGGTTCAAACAGGTGGTCTAAGTAGAATGCTCGAACTGAAGGATGCTGCTCATAATGTTGTCCTTGTAGTTGGCTTCTGGGCCAGGACTACCCAGATTGCTATCAACTCGGTAAGAAGAATAAGCTTAGGACCCCGCGCACTACGCAGGCTGGCTGTGGCAGCCAATCCAACACTAATGGCTCATTGGAGCCCGCTCACTGCCCCGGCAAGAACTCTCCTGGCTGCGGCACCCATCAGAACACGCATGATTGTACGGCACCCAAGCATGATACGACTGCGCGCAGCCAAAGCGAGTTAAGGCGAATGCATGTGTCTGCCTGTAGTCTCCGCACACTTGTCGTACCTACCAGCCTGACACGGTACGGTGGCTGCCTAGTGCGCAGGAGTAAATATAGGCAATATTTTTAATTTAAGATTATAAGCTTAGCACTTAGCATTTAGGATTATAAGCTGGTAACTGATAATTATGGATACTACTCGTATATTCTTAGTATCCTATAACGTCAAATCAAAGATTATTTATAAAGAGGTTATTGAGACCGTCCGTATATCAATAATTATCGTCTAACGCAGTCGACTGTTGCACAAATGCCTGCATACACCAAATACTATCTCTCCTAATTAATTTCCTTTTTGTTCTTAGATCCTAATATTGAACAAGTTTGTCTTCCGAAAGTATATGAGGGCCTACCCCAAACTATTTTATGGTATGGAGGCGCAAATGAAGGAGAGATATAAAAATCCCCTCTCAACCCGCCGTAGATCGGCCGTTGCAAGGGAGAACTTCAACTAATTATTGTCCAAGAAAATGTCGGACGTATGTTTAGCAAATTGGGTACTCAGCTATTAATTTATTCGTAACTTAGATATAAAAAACTAAGTATCTTTGTTTTTAAGAGTTAAGCTATATTATTATTATGTGTGTGAGCAGTGATATCCTAGCGGTTGAATTCTTGCCTTCCATGCAAGGAGGGCTTGAGATCAAGCCTAGGCATGCACTTGATTTTTCGGAATCATGTGCAGATCTGAATTTGATTCTCTTACGATAGCGGTGAAGGAACACATTGTGAGGAAACGTGAATACCTCAGAGGCTCAGAGGGCTCTATTAAGTTCTTGAGTGTGCTGTGTAGTGTGTAGTCCGCCAACCTGCACCAGGCCCGTGTGATGAAGATCTAACTCTTCTCATTTTGAGAAGACGCTCGTACCCAACACTGGTATAGTGAAGGCCAGATTTTGTTTTTGTGTTTGACGTTTGTCGATAATTAAAATAATAGTAAAAAATCATTTTTAAAAACAAGCTTTTATTTAAATGTTAAATGGCGATTTTGAAAAGATTACAATATTAAGTATTGCATATTGCATTGTCATCAAAACTAAAGGTTTATGCAAAATTTTCTGCAAAATCGGATAAGAGGAAATGGTTCAAAATTCAGTTGCAAGATTTGACCTAAAGAATCAAACATAAATAAACATTGCAAGTTAAATAAAAGCTTGTAATAAAAAGTAGTGAAGTGTATTATATTAAAAGATGTAGCTGATTCCCTACATATTTGAAGGTTGTCTTATGTTTTTCAATGATAATTAAATAATACCATGTGCTTTTTTGCTTTTTATTTGGACATACTGACCGGAATTTCCTCACTTTTAGTGGTAGTAGAGACTAGGGGCGGTAGGTACCTATAATACTACAATCTACACAAAAGTGAAAGCATAGAACAAATCTAATCTGGCGAATCTGGGTAATAATGCTTTTAGAACTTCTTGTACAGACACTTTCTTGCCACAAACTTATCTGACCCGGTGACCAAAATTGGAACCATTTAGTTTAAGGAACCACTTCAAAATGTACTTTTTGAGATTTTTTGTATAGAGATGACATTGGTAAAAGCGACGGCTTGCGACGCCAATACCGGCGCCATGATTACGTAAGAAAAATCCATGAAGCCCGATGGAGCCCTACTTACTTATTATTTCTCTTTATTTCTATGGAAAAATCCGGAAAAATGGAAAAATCTAACAGCCACAGCGACCAACAAACAATGCATCCCTTTCACACCTAAGACGTTTTCATAAGAGGATATGGAATAGGACTTTTATTTGCGACAGCAACTAATTATTTATATGTACGTAAGAGAGGATTCTTTAGTCATTGGTAGTCAGATAAGTTTGTGGTGCTCGGTGCTCATGGAGAATTTCTGTGCCTACGCTTCAGACAGAGAACCCGCTTACGTCGACACGCTGACAGTAAAAGAATACCTATGTCTTGAAAACGTGAATTTTAATGATTTTAATATAATACTAGCTGTGCCCGCGACTTCGTTCGCGTCTTGTAGGGTGCTCGAGTTATGTTTTGAAAATACATGTTTCTAATAATATAATTTTTTATCAATTAGTATTAAATACAAAAAATAAAAACACGGGGACTGGATTTGAACCTGATATTTGTCGGCTTCTATTCTACTATTTACCGCTCCACTTAGCCAGTTACGATGGGTGTCGAAATAAACATTTTTACCGAAAATGTTAAATAAACTCGTTTAAATCACTTAACTATCGACCTCAGTAACCACGGATACATATCGAGCTATAAATTTTCAGTATAATAAGCTTACCTCTTATTGTAAGGGAAGCCTATACAATACGTGGTCAACTTTTACTGGAAATGTATAACTTGATAGTAGCCGTGTGTACACAAAAAAAGGAAAAGAAGAAGAAAAAGTTACACTGTTCAGTTCCTGTGAGCGTAGCGTAGCGTGATGATACAAATTTATGTTAAAAAGTCGACCCCTTAGTAGCGCTACTGTGAAAGTCCTATCGAAATTGTTAAATTCTTACGTTTCATCACCATCATACATTATACACAAAATATGTTACATTGCTCGACTCCTATGAGTGATAGTGCGATGAATACACAAAATATGTTACATTGCTCGACTCCTATGAGTGATAGTGCGATGAAATATGTTTACTAAAGTCCTCGATCCCTAATAAATTATACTACAGTGAAAGTCGCATCAAAGTAAGTCCAATACAACATTATTTTGTATAACCAATCAATCGTGACCTCTGCTTTGTATGGGACTGCTTACAATGGAGCGATCAAGCTGTATCTACGGATCTAGTCAACTGTTGCAAATGAAAGTTGTTAAGTTAGACTATTATCTACCTATACGAATACTGTAAAGTTTCATTGAAATATTTTTCGCTGTTTTTACCGAGATGGGGGTAACTTCTTTTTTTTTTGTTGGCTCTCAGACTTTCATCCCATAAATACAAAGTCGGTGATCTAGCGATCGATACCTTTATTTTGCCTACACTCTACTAACGACTAACAACGACAACGACGTAGTCGGTGAGAATTCGGAGACCGTTACTGCCCCTCGTAATGATTTTATCGTCTTGAATCTAACAATAGTAGCTATTTAAAATACTTGGAGAAAACATCCAAATTATAAACTTTACATTTTCGTAAACACATAAACCCAATTAAGAGAACAAATATTTCGATCCCAACGCTATCTAGGGAGACTAAAGACAAATTTAAAGAAACACAGTAATATTTAATTATCATGAAATGAAAAAATGAAATGTGCTGAAAATAAGAAAGAAATAGGTACCTAATAATTATATTATTCTTTTAACTGAGAAATTGGTAGCCGACAGATTATTCTAGTCATCCTCAAGTCAATGAATTTTCTGCTGCCGTGCATCAGGCAAAAGGCTATGTTGTAAAAAGAATGTTCTATGAACTTAATTTGCTGTTCTCCAGAATGCAAACGATGTTAGCCCTTATCAATTTGCAATGGTAGCAGTAAACAGCAAGCACACGTTATTATAATACTGCGAATAAGGCTTTGAAATTCCTAATTACCTATTCGATTTCAAAAAGCCCATCCTACAGGTTTCCGACAACTTCTATTGATAAAAAAATATCTACCCAATCCTAATAAAATCTTAATAATTATCTTATCTCTATATTTACTGGAAATACAAAATATCGGTCTTGGTTAAAAAGTCTATTAACGCCATCTAGTTTCAGAAAAATGTAATTAAAAGATAATTAAATCACAGTTACGTCGAAATATCTGGTAGCGCATTTAAAAAAGTAATTATCTCGTGATAAGGTATTATTGTCATAAGCTTTCATCACGCTTCACCTTTTGGAGCATAGCAGTCAGTGAAATACGTACCTTAAAGTAAGATGCCGAAGAAAGAACGTTTATCAGTAAAAAAAAAATACTGGGCAATACTAAATATACCATTTTACTAATTTAAGAACTGGATCAAGTGAGGAGTTAAAATGAAAACAGGAACTGTGAAACTAAAACGAAGATTAATTTTGCTTAGCCCCCTAGACGAATAGGGTGATGATTATTATTACATATTTTGACCGGACCTATGAATTATAATAATACAATATTTCATTAAGATTTGGCTCTTAATAATGAAGTGGTAGCTCATAATAGTACACGGGCATAATGCACTTTAGCTCACCCCCCATAGATAATAGCGTGATAATTTATAGCCTATATGTTGACCAGCCCTTTGACAGATATTACTGCAAAATTTCATGAAAGTCTGTTCAGCGGTTTGGCCGTGAAGCTCGGACAGACAAACAGACAAACAGACAAAAATTCTAAAAACTATATTTTTGGCATCAGTGTCGATTATAGATCACGTAGCAATTTTTTTTTTTTTTTTATCTTCAATGTACAGTTTTCGCTTCGTTACGATTTTATTATAAGTAGTATAGATAACATAAAATATTAATCATTAGATTACTACTATTTCGTGGTAATATCCAAGAAATAGTAGAATCCTCTCTATGCAAAGCAATAGAGGATTCTTTGGTCATTGATGCAAAGTGATGCTAACTTGATGCAAAGCCATATAAGCCACTAAGAGGAATTAATAAAAATAAAATTGATGTCAACTGTCAACACATCCCTCATTGATTGAGTGCGCCATTTTGAACGGTTCTTTCAACAGTAAAATAATAATTATAGTAGCTCAATATGCACGATAATCATGAATTTCATGAATCTTATTTTCAACATATCTGTCCGATTATACCTGAAAAGGATGTATTGGAGACCGACATCGAAGGCACTGGTTGTATTACTTACTTAAAAAGATGGTGGAATGATCTATTTCTACTATCTTATACGAGTGATAGATCTAAAGGCTTTTATACCAGTTCCCATGCCATGAGGATTGAAAGGTTCAGGCAGTTTCGTAAATACAGAAATCGCATCCATCCGATGAGCAAATTCAGGTATAAAATAGAATACAATAGATCTTTATATGTATACAACTTTTACGTGAAATCACAAAAAAAAAAACCTTTTTATACAAAATATCAACCTTGCTCGATCAAAATGTATGAAGCTTGGATTTCTTTCGCGATTTCCGTTTTGGTCCCGTAGTAAGAGTTGTTCATATTTATGAGAACATTCACCTCTTAAAGCATTGTCGGTGAATATCAAATAGCCCTGTATACTTATAAATCATCGCTGAAGTGGTTTCATTATCAGAAAATTCCACAAAAAACCTTTGCATTTATAAAAAAATGTCCAAAGTCGCTACGTGGATGGAAAAGGTGGTCAGAGCTTAGGCAGTTCTCACGAGGTAGGAGTAACATAACGTAGGCCTGTGTGTGGACCGCTTACAGCATAGTCGAAAGTCGCTTCATCGAATTACCTACTTACGTTTGAGGTACTGAACATTAGTTATTCGTCAACAACTTCATTCGCAGAAAATTTCTTTCGTGCTATTTATTTCACAGCGGATTAACATTTCGTCGAATGAATCGATGAAAGGTTTTGAAACCTCGTTTGGATAACTAAAGTTTATCTTATACTCGAAGTATAATTTACATTCAGTTGGCTTCCAGTTTTGTCAACCTTAACGTGGCCATACCTAACTTAATAAAAGTGGTCACGTACCTTTAAAAACCATTGAGCCAATTGCTGCTCGATTGCTGATTTGATAGAACTACGCTATCATTCAATTGAATAAAGAATCTTCAGCTATACCCACAAATTTACTCCATAGCTCAAAAGAAACATTTATATAATCAAAAACCATTTCAGATTCTACTGGGACTGCCTAATACTGCACGTTATCATCGCGAACAAACTTATTTTCCGATTCACATCGACTTTCATATTCGATAAATTACCGATGTGTTTGTTTTACTTCGGGGCCTTCTTCGAACTTATCATCATTGCCGACTTATATGTTAACATTAAAACAGGATTCATCAACTATGAAGCCAAACGGGTGATCCTGGATACCAAACAATCCTTAATCAACTTCTGCACTAAGAAACTGTTCATTCATTTCGCCGCAGCCATCCCTCTACACTGGTTCATGTTCCTCAGATACGGAACAAATGTTGATTGCGGTTTGTGTAAGACTAACAGCTTTATCTGTGCTCTGAAGATTCTCAGTATTTTCAGTTTATTCAGGGTTTTTGAAACATCAGTCTTCTGGATTCATTTAAGTAATCAGACAAACAGAATGCATTTCTTCAAGTTTATAAGGAATGCGGTATTAGGATTTGTTACAATGTGCCAATTTTACGATCTGAGTGATGCTCTGTGTATGCTAATATTTTTAAAGAACAGCTATGTAGATGAAATGGCCATGCTGGGCTTGAGGGCAGGCTTACGATATAGCCCTAGAGAACATCTAAGCCAGCCAAATATCATGTTCGTGGGCTTTGAATTTTCCAGGACTTTGAAAGGTTTGCTACTTTTTCCGTTTGGCTTTAAAGGAAAAGTTTATTACATGGATAAGGTAGCGTCATTGGCTGCTTACGTAGTTGGCAATTTATTCTACGGTTGGAATATACTAGAATGTTATTCTTTAATCAGTCATATCATGTATTCGTCGGACCAATTGATGAAACTCAAAAGAAGTGCGTTTAATTATTTGACATGTACGCAGTTGCCTGATAAGTTAAAGGTAAAAGTTGATAAGTATTTCGAGTTTAAATCGTCAAGGTTAAGGTTAACAGAAAGGAAAAACGGTCTGTTCAGAAGTATGCCACTCGTATTGATGAATGAAATCAAACTAACTTGTTACCTGAAGCTCTTAATGCGGATTCCTTTGTTCTGCGATTGGCCGTTACCGATTGTACAAGAAATGGTTTTATTGCTAAAGAAGGAGGTGTATTTAACCAACGATATTGTGGTTTTAGTAAGTATTATTTTTATTTGTATTACAAATGTATTTTCGGTAGTTAGCGGTAGCAAACTTTGAAGGTACGGGTTGCATAAATTCTAGGCTAACGAATTCCAGAAATATTATTGTAGGTACACGGCTAAATATCAAGGTACCTATCTAATTTAACAAGCCTTTCCGTAAAATGATAGGTCAGCTTATACTGATTATGATTAGCTTATTATGTAGCCGTGACTACCATTGACATAAAAAGAAACACCGAAGAATTTGTTAAACGGTTCAAGAACCCTATGTCCAACAGTGGCTTGCTAGAGACTGGTGATGAAATACTATCTGTACGCGAAGTTATGTTTTGGGTGTAAGGTATAGTCCGCGTGGAACTAGTTGGCCGCGCCTTAGGTGGGGACGGGGGTGAGGGCGGCGGGTTGCCTATTGTTGACGCCGCGCCGTACTGAGTAATGACAAAGCGCCCCGCTCCTCCGTCCCACCGCTCACATACCTAAGGCGCGGCCAAATAGTTCCGCATGGACTGTAGTAACAGCCAGGGAACTTAACCGATTACAAAGCAATCTTTATTGAATGTTTCATTACATCTAATTACGCACACGATATGAGCGTTTGATCGAACAGGAATATTCTATTGAATCAACAGAAATTTGATTCGATCGTTTTGACGCTGAACCATTCTTATTGTGCTACTGCCATTGTTGCAATATCTACACAAATCTTGCTGCATGTATTGAAGATTTGAATGATCGACGAAATGTTCGTAAATCGCACCTACCGACGCGACTTGTATTCGTTGTTTAAATCGGCGAATTCTCAATGTTCTGTGATAAAGAATGTTTAGATATAACATCACCTTTCATAGGCGGCGGAATTCGCAAAAAATTTATACCTAGTTGACCAGCCAATACGCTTGACTTTTTCTACAATGAAAAATCTTTTTTTGCTTGTAAAATCCAGGCTTGGGTCGAAGGCAGTGGTCTGAAGATCATAGACGATGGAGTCCTGGCCGTTTACTCTCAAGATCAGAAAGAAGTGGGCCATCTGATCGATGGAGACTACTTCGGTGAACTATCTCTGGTCACTGATAACGAACTCTGTAGATCTTATGTAGTTGCCACCACAAATTGCACCGTAAGTTACAGAAGCTATTTGTTTAAGTTTTTCCCATCATGGCAGAAACTGAACTGCCCAGTTTCAATTACTGCCCTGCTATTAACGCTCGTAGTAACCCTCTGGAGTTCTATTTGGTCCAACATAGAGACACATGCCCATGAAGCTTTTGTTTGTGCTTTTATTAGCTTCACCTGTAACTAACTATGTAAGAAAATCTTGGATGTTAAATTTGACCCACTTCCCGGTTTCCGATTAAGCTGAAATTTTGCATACACGTTCAGTTTGGATGACTAAAGCGTGTTCTATAGTTTTTTTTAAACTATAATATTTTATTTTATACCATTCTCTTCCTTCATGAGTTTCCTTTGTGTTAATTGTGTACGTTGTGTCTCATTTTGTTGTGCCAAATACTTGTTTATTCTGTTCTATTTTTCCTTCTAGATCCTGTCCCTCGGGAAGATGACCTTCAGAAAGTTTATGAAGCAGTATCCTAACCTATTCTATAACTTCAAAATGAAAATAAAGAAGCAAAAGAAATCCCCCGTCGTTTTTGAGCAGACTGAGATTACAGATGACTCTTAGCGACGACGTGGCGACGCTTAGACTTAGCAAACGTAGAATTAAACGTGATTCGATAATTTCAGATGTGCAACAGTATATTCTATACAGGGCTTGAATGGGTGTTTTAACCAGGAAAGGGGTTATTGTACTCATAACTATGAACAACTTTTACTATGGAACCAAATCTAAAATCATGAAAAAAAAGTGTCGAGTAATATTGAATTTTTTGTATCACAAAAAAAAAATATATTTTGTTTTTTTTTGTGAACAGCTTTTTTTCGAGATTTTAAGCTTGGTCCTATAGTAAAAATTATTCATAATGATGAGTGCAATAACACGCTTCAATATTAAAAGTAAAATACAGCTTAGAACGTGTTCACACGAGATTCAGTATCAGTGTTAGTACTAGCACTGATGCTCGGTGAAACTTAGTCGGCTCCAAAAAGGCCAGCGTGGTGGACTAAATCTTAAACCCTTCAGTTTACTTCCAAATTTTTTTTATACAGTTAGTTACAGGTGAAGCTAATAATATTATTAAAAAAAATTGTTTCAGGAGAAATAAAAAATATGTTGTTACAGGTTCAGGTAGCTTCACCTGTAACTATCTAACAAACTATGTAAAAAATAAGTAATTATAAAAAAAGCGTGTTCAAAACACTTTAAAATAATTGTTCATTTTGAGGTACTGTAGAGAAGAATTTATTACAATATTATTAAAAAAAGTAAGTTATTTTAGTTATTATTATTTAATTTAAGTTACATCTCAGATAATTATGTTTTCATACTGAAATTGGTAATATTAATATGTGATACTTAAATGTTATGTTTTTTAATAAAAAATACGTTTTCTCATCGATTTTATTTTAATTATTTGTCGTAAGTACCTAGTTTTTGTCAGATATTTGAACACCATGTTAAATTATACAAGTACTTTATGGGATAACATTTGGATACACAAATATCCAAGTGACAATAAGGTCTATTATATAGGTATAAGTAGATCATTCCATTATTGCAGTGCATCCTGGTGAAAAAATTACCTATTTGTACACTTATGATTTGTAAGAATTGCTAAATTGTTACTTGGATTATTTGAACCAACCCATTCTGTCTACAGGAGAAATCGAGAAAGTTAAAACTTAATAATCGAGATGAATAGCTATGCTGTTTTTTATTGAAGAATACTTAAATCTCATTATCATAAAACATAAGTTAATTAAAATACCTGTGTGATCTCCGCAGCCAGTTAACACGTTTGGCGCAGTGGCTAAGCGATTTCTGCGCTTCGTGCCGCGGGTTCGATCTCGAATACCACTGTACGGGTGCCGTCTGTCGGGACTGGCCAGCTTGTAACTGCCATGGCAATCTTATTCAGAGGCAAATGATTACTATCCTATTCTTATTTTTTATTCACATTAAATTACATTATTCTCGCAGCTCTATTATAGCAGCAGATTATAATCTAGTGTTTTAAAAGAGTTTCCGTGGAGTTTCTTGTACGTTCTTCTCCATAGGACCTACTATTTGGAACCCCGCACCAAGAGTCTCGACCATAGATATCCGTGGTCTCGACATTTCATAAGTACCGGTATTTATAATGAAGTAAAGATCTATTCTATTCTAGCACTTATTACAATATTACCAAATGCTTTTTTTATTCGGGTCTGACTGTGTCAAACTTTGCCCACGATACAGAAAAATCATAGTTGGGACAAAAAATCTATGTATAGAATACGTAATCGAATAATAAAACCAGCGATGATTCGAAATCGATTTCATCATGTGAATGAGCATAGAAACCGAAATAAAAGAAACCTAAGTATGACAGCGATAGATTGGACGATACATCAATATTCAGACTAAGTACGACGAACACGAAGACGTAAGGACGCAATAAAAATTTACACAATAGTACAAAATCAGGACACCCTATACGTTACAAATTGTGATGTTAAACTAATGTTGTAACCCGGTTTTATGCATTTTAATTTATTGTCAAAACCACGGATATCGAGGGATACGGCTTGTAGGCGTGGCACATATCGCCTCCATTTAGCTCGGATTGACCCTATATACGAGTGACAGCGATGAGCACCTATTAGTCATATGTTTGCATCCGAACGTGTAGTGTGATTTCTTATTTTTACAAAATGTACTTACAATTACATGAACTCGACGAGCGCGATCAACTCAACGGCATACCCTGCTTGCGGTCTATATAGTCTAATAAGGCAGTCTAAGGCGAGACGCGACGCATCGCGTACTTTTTTTGAGGACGACCAGACGCGACACCACGAACTACAAAATGGTTGAATCTGAAGCGTTGAAAAAATATTGTATTTGTTTTCTTTCTGTGTTTTTTACGATATTTTTTTTAAAGTCTGTACCTACTTTAAATATGAACTTTCAAGGAACATTGTACTGTACTTCTACATGATTCGAGAAGTAATGACCAAAATCACGTAGGACATTTGTCGCGAGTAGCATCGCGTCGCATTGCATCGTGTCGTGTCGCGTAGCGTCGAGTCGTATTCGTCGCTCACGCAGGACACCGCGTTACATAAAAACCCTACTTACAAGATTCCGTGACCACCTGTTATAGCGTATTACTACACGGTACGAGTTGGAATCGTATTTTCATCTAATTTCATTATCATGCGCGATTGCGCGCTTGCAACAGAGAAATGGTCACTTGCTGCCGGAACGTGATTGACCGTTTTGTAAACATCGAATGTCATGTGCAGTTTACGTAATCTTACATTATGGTCGAGCCTTCGAAGTAGGACTGAGGTCCTAGTATAAGCTTCTATTTGATCAACGTAATTTTTTTTTTTTAAACTGTTCACGTTTCATTTCCTATCTTGATGTTGGCAAAATCATCGAATTATGATGGAACCATAAACTAAAAGAAAAAGAAGAACCCCCTACAAAAAAGAGGGGTGTTATAAGTTTGTATTGTGTACCTGGTATCTGTGGACCTGTGTATCTGTCTGTGGCATCGTAGCTCCAAAACGGATGAACTGATTTCAATGCAGTTTTTTTAATTGAAAGCCAGTTTAATCGGGTGTCATCTTAGCTATGTTTCATGAAAATCTGTGCAGTCGTTCAAAAGTTACAGCTCTTTTTCTAGTCGGAGTCAGGTGATTTTGATGGTTAAGTTATAACAATCTTAATTTTACACTTCAACCGCATTCTGCGTGCCGATTCGTATCTCAATTCGTCAAATATCAGCCGACAATAAGAGTGAGTTACGAATCGAGATGCGAGATGTTCTTACAGAATAACTCTCTAGGGCAGGGGTCGGCAACCTTTTGTGTCGGAAGAGTCTAAAATTACAATTTACAAAATTTCAAAGTTCCAATGAGCCAAAAATTTTTTCTTGCCAGCAATAAATTGTACTGGCATAATTAATAAAGCTTTTTGATAAAAAAAACTGGATCTGTAGGCTAATTCACGTAACTAAAGTAGTGCAGTTGCCACGCAGTTGTAATAAAATATTGATCAAAATAACACATTTGGTAATCTTCTGCTTCTTCTTTCGTTATGGCAATTGAGCCGATGTCGACTATTCTGCCATTTGGTGTCCTCTGAGCTTCAGTGAGATACGCTCGCGTCAAGTTCCAGCGACACTGCAATACGATCGGCGCGTCTTAAAATTACGTGAATTAGCCCTCTGGTCCACTAGACGCCCGGCGGGAAAACTAGTCCGTTATTTGCCCGGCGGCGGGAAAATTATATTTATATTAAAAAATGTAAGTATGGTAATGCATTATATGTGCCTATTAATATATTTGCGTATGGAACTAGCCGCAGTTTCGCGTCCAAAGAGCCGCATGTGGCTCGCGAGCCGCAGGTTGCCGACCCCTGCTCTAGGGGGCCAATTCTCGATTCCTTCGAGATCATCTTCGAGCGCTTTTTAGACTATAAAATCTCGCAAATCGCAATTGTTTACTTGTATCTCGTATTACACTTAGGACTTGAAGTTTATTTAGATGAATGCTAACAATACGAAATTCAAGGATTGTGATTTGTGAGATTTTGTAGTCGAAAAAGCGCTCTAAGTGCAAAGTCGATTTCGAGATGATCACGCAGGTAACGAGAATTGGCCCCTTGATCCGAATAAGAATTCAAAAAGTCAGTAGATTCCAGTGGCGAAGAGTCCATACAACCCAACCCGATTCCCATCGGCTTCCGTTTAGGAATTGGTTAGTGCATAGACCAACGTAGTATTATATTATTTAATCATCCAACTGACAAAAAAGAGGCTTGTTATTCAGTTAGATCGAGCTCTTCCAGACATGACTATATATAGATTAAAAGAAACGGTATGGATTTTTGTCTTGCAGCATTAATTGCAGCAATTTTTAATGGGCATTTTTGGGACGGCTTCCCCTTTTAAAACTGTCATCCTTCGCCACTGGTAGATTCGAATACAGCATCCTACAGGCTGCAGGTAAGGTAAGCGTTCAATGGTTATAGTACCACAAACTTATCTGACCCGGTCGTGGCGTCGCTACCGTCGCTTTTATCAATGTCATCTCCCTACAAAAATGACATTTTGAAGTCATTATTGTTCCGTAGCGACGTTAGTTCCAATTTTGGTCACCGGATGACAAGTTTGTGGCACTATAGTGTCATCAAAAAGCCAAAGGCGTCATTTCACGCCAATTAAATAATGCTGAACACAATTTGTCGGATGCAAATTGACTCTATAATGTAAGGCGAGGTGTCAACTGCATCGATAAGTGTTAGAAATCTTTTTACCCGACTGGGGAGCCGAAATGACCATAAGTATTATGTACGCAGCTCTACATATCTATGGTTTTGAAATTCGTCTGGTAACGCCACAAAACATAAATATATTTTATAAATATATTTTATAAATATATTTGTAATATATTTTATATACAAATATATTTTACCTTGATAATATTAGCCTGTATTATTACTGTCTACTAGAAAGCTGAGTGATGATTTTTAGATGTTGATGACTACATGACAATGACAAAAAATATCGATGACGGGAACAATGACAAAATCATCAATGATTTTTCTCTAACTGTTAAGTACTGCATTCACGCGTTGCATGTTGTCATCTTGTCATTGTCATGTCACAGCCGAAGCCGAAGTTCACGTTCATTCAGTCATGGTCACTATCGAGTGATGATTTTAGGTATTGATGATTTCGTCGTTGTCACAGCATGACGGAAATGATGTTAAAATTTAATATCGATGATTTATACGTGTGACATGATATCGGACTCAACTCTACTGTCCACAACATGCGTACACGCATCTCCCTAAAATGAAAGCAATTGATTTCCAAAATCTCGATTTCAAGCTTACTTTCGATCGGAGCCCTACTTTTACTCCTCTGTCGCTCAAGAGTAAAAACATGTAATATTTCACCACAGCGTGCGTAAGATTGTACGCATCGTACGGAGAGCGCATGCGCCAACCTTGTTACTCTTGCGCAACACTGGTAGACTGTTTACAGTAACATCTAAATGTTATACTTTATAACTATCTTCACACTTCTGTTCACTTGTCGAGTAGGCAGAGCTCCTAGTAATACTCACACAGTCGTTTTATATATCACTGTACAAGATCATCATTAGCCAATTAAGGCGAATGAATCCCCAAAACTGCAAAATTAAGGCTTTTTTGAGGCTAAGTATTAGTTAATTTCTGTATGTTTACCCTATATGCAAATGCCTTGTAAGTTTTATAAATATTTTGTTCAAAGCGGGTGTCAAACCCACGACCAATAGCGCAGGAAACAATAATAACTATAATATTAATACGCGAAGAGAAACCTTTGTAGTCCTTTATAAGCATATTGCGCGCACGGAGGAGTGTGAGATTTGGCATAGTTAAAGTTTATATGGAGAAGAAGTACAGAAAGCTAAAATTAAATGTTAGGAACAGTTATAAACAAATACGAATTTATGTTGTAATTGTGTTTTTTCAACTGTTACTAACATAAAATTTTAAATTTCATAGGTATTGCAGGGAATTAAGGCAAACAACACACGCTAATGACGTATTTGAACATGATCGCAGTTGACGTAAAAGAAAAAAACAATGTTTATAGAGATCATATACACTCGGGAGCAAAGAATCCGGGTCACCAACATAATGAACCTTAATATCTCGGAAACTAAGAATGATAGCTCATTCAAATAAAGAGTATTTTTTAGACTATTTAGAACTACACAAGTTATATTACGCTTCGAGAGCTTGAAATTGCATTGATAGAGGTAATTGAGAATATTCCCCAACATCGCCTCAGACACTTTGTGCCGTATGAATCGCATGACATCTGTATTGACAACACACGGAGGTAATACAAAGTACTAAAAGTGAGAATATGATATAAGTTTCTATTAAAAGTGGGGATATAAAAAAAATGATATATTTATGCATTTTTAAATAATGTATTTTTAATAAGTAAAATAAATAATAACTAAGAAATTTTATTAATATTATTTAAGTAATAGATATTAAGTAGTCTATAAAATACTTTTAATTAGATTATGCTAACATTCTTAGTTTCCGAGATATTAAGATTTATTTGGTGACCCGGATTCATTGCTCTCGAGTGTACTTAGGATTTCGCATAAGAGGTATATTTTTTGACAAACGAACCTCAATAATATTCAAACTTAAATAAAATATGAAAGCGGTCGAATAACGACCACTGGGCGACCTCATAAATAAATCCAGCCCTTTACTGTCCCACTGCTGGGCACGGACCTCTTCTCAGAATGAGAAGGGTTAGGCCTTAGTCAACCACGGTGGCCTGGTGCGGGTTGGCGGGCTACACACACCATCGAGAACTTTATGAGGCCCTCTCCGGTGTGCACATGTGTGTGTTTTAGGTATGATAATATTAAAAAAAAACTATAATGAATTGCCGTTACGTTAAGTCGGTCAGTTGCGTTACTTAGATTGTGTTACTAGACCGTAATGATAATTATATCGAGAAAGGTAACATGTGTAGTGTGGACTGTGACGAAACTGTGGTCACCTGTGGTCACATATAATTTAGTGTCATACTCCATTGATTTCATGCATAGACATAGGACAACATTTCATGTAAACCAGATACCTACTACAGTAGAACGAACGAACGAACGAACTTATGAAATGTCAAGACTTTAGGTGCGCGGTTCTAAATAGTACGTCATAGGGAGAAGAACCGCCAAGAAACTCTTTTAAAATAATATATTACAATCTTGATTAGTACAATGTTGTGGTAAGAGCTGCGAGAATAATGTAATTTAATGTGAATAAAAAATAAGAATAGGATAATAATGATTTGCCTCTGAATAAGATTGCCATGGCAGTTACAAGCTGACCAGTCCCGACAGACGGCACCCGTTCACGAGCATGACGCATGCGTCAGCTTATCTGAGCTCAACCATAATGACAATTAAATAAATTACTACTCGTTGCTTGCTGCTAAAACTGCACTAAAATTTATTTCAGTTACGATACGCGGTTATTGTAGTGATTCAAATTCCAATATTATCGAACAGTTTACTGTGCATCATCCTGAAATAAAAATATTCCCAAAAAAAAATCTGCTGTTCCATACAAATATTTTAATATAAGTCGACTTGTACGAAATGTATGGAACAGCTAATTTTTTCGCGATTTCTTCTTTGGACCTATAGTAAAAGTTGAGTTGATGAGTAGGTACCTACAATACCCTCCTTCAATGTTGTCCTTGTTAAACCAGTCACCTTGTATACCTACGCCAGTTGCAGACGATTAAGAAGAACATCTTTTTTTGTGTTTGTGGGGCGGTCATTGATCCGTTTGCGGAATTTTACCGACAGAAATTAAAGTGTTAGCACATGTTTATAAGACTAAATCGTACCTGTGACCTTTACTCGTTAACGTTATGAAATGCTTGCATTTCTCTCGTTTCGACACATAACATTCATAATTTTTATGTTGCACCTAACAGAGATTTAACTGTTGGATAATGTTAATAGCTGAAGGTTAGTGAAACTACTGTAATTGCCAGTCATTTGATGTTTTTTCTAGACGTTTTGTTATATAATATTATGAAGGAATACTTAATTTTATAATGGACTTGTTTTCTGTATCTAGACTTGACATTTATCTTAGAATTTGTATTTATTTGTTAGGACTATAAATCGGTTTTGTTGGGTGCAATAATAAGTCTATTGTGGAGCTAATATTAACTACGTCGAGTTAGGAGCAATGAACATACTTAATATATTTTTTAATCGACGCTTTTCTATCCAATATCATAAGAAAACTGCTTTGGTTGGTAGAATAGAATAGAATAGATCTTTATTTCACGTAAACCAGATACAGGCACTTATGAAATGCCGAGACTCGGCGCGCGATGGTGTTTATGGAATCACATTTTAATAAAATGCTTATTGATGGTTGTTCCTAATCGATGTCGGACGATTGACCCTTAACATGACTCTTTGTAATGGGGTTACTACAAAGCTAATGGCGAACTAAATAGAAGACAGAGAGCCTTAAGGCGCTATTGATTTTCTACCATAGAATGACTTGACTACCTCGGATTTTCCCAGAAGGTTTATCTTAAGAATTATTTATTAACGGTAACAGTGTTAGAGGATGGAAGTGTGTGACGACAACGCCTTTGTCTAAGTTTATTTTATTTTATAGCGGATATTTAATGTATTAATGATGATCGGAATGTTGGGCCACAAAAGGGACGGATGAAAGGCAATTGTACGCAGCGGAGATGCGAATGTTTAGGGGGATGTGTGGTGTAACAAGATTGGACAGAATCAGAAATGAGTATATTATAGGATGTATGAAAGTCGCACCAGTTACAGAAAAGCTGCAAAGTAACCCGGTTGTCGTGGTATGGACATGTAATGCGGAGAGATGAGAATCATGTTATAAGAAGAGTTGTAAGTATGAATGTTGATGGCTATCAGAGAAGAGGCAGACCAAAAAAAAGAGCGATGGACTGTGTGAAACATGACATGAATGTGAAGGAAGTGAATCTGGAAATGACGTCTGATAGAGATGAATGGAAGAAAAAGACATATTGCGCTGACCACAATAAAATGGGATAAGGGGACTGAACCTGCGGCACGTAGCGTAGAAAGCTAATCGCTTAGCCACTGCGCCAACCGTGTCGTTGAAGTGTTTCGGTTCAGTGTGAAGAGCCCACTACGCGAAATTAACTTCGTGTAGTAAGATTAACATCATTCTTAGCTTCATAAATATGATGTATCTACTTCATCTTTACATCACGTATATAACACGAAATTATTTTAATCATCAATTATTCTGAAAGTAATTTAATTATTTCCGTGTGGATGATATATCTCATAATTTGTATGTTCGGCAGCCCTAGACGCATCGTTGAAATTTTCTTAAAATAAACAAGTGGTATGTAAAGAATATCTTGAGTTGGGAGCTTAGGTACTATGAACTCTTATAGCAGGGCAGAAATTGAACTGCCCAGATTTTTCCAGTATGAGCTGACCTCGCACTGTATAAGCTTTTCGTACGATGACAGGTCAGCTTATACTGGAAATGTCTGGGCAGTTCAATTTGTGGTCGTAGTAAGCCTGTGTGTTACAATTATTATGTACGAAGTCTTCAACGTGCTCTCGTATTTTGTTCTCTACCTGTATATAAATAAGTTTCATTTCAGGTTGAACTCGCTTCGCCTGTTCGTGCTCGTCCGGTTGTAATGTGAATAGTTATTAAGCGCCTTGCAAGTCCTAACAGAAAAATTCTATTAAATTACTATTTTAGAGTTCCCTTTATTATGCTGAAACACGAATAATAAATATACCTATTTAATAATACTTACTACTGGTCGTCCTTCTAAGTTTATGGGTCGTCCAGTGGTCGAAATTCGACCACATATACCTACACGGGCGTAGCCAGGGGGAGGGTTTGGGGGGTTCAAACCCCCCCCCGAAAAGTTAAGATATTAACATTAATAATATTAAAATAATGAGAGGCGAGCGGCATAACTTAGTAGGTACTAATAATTATTACAATATTTACACATTGTTGCAAATATTGGCTACCATACCTGTATCGACTGCTACCCAGAAAGAACTTTTTCAAGCCTGAGGAGACTTAAAAACTACTTGCGGAACACAGTGAGTGAAAACACACTGAATGGCTTGGCTCTCATGAATATTCACTATGGGATAGTAATTGATGCGAATATTGAGAATGAAGTAGTGGATATATTTAAAAAGAAAAATAGAATTTCATGCACTTTTAGTCTTTTTTTTAAACCCCCCCCCCCCGACACTAAAACCTGGCTACGCCCGTGTGTACCTATATAAATTTTAGAAATATAAACTTTGACTATGCCAAATCTAATACTCCTCCGTGCGCGCAATATGCTTAAAAAGGGAGGGGTACAAAGTTTTCTCTTCACGTATTAAGATAAAAAGTTGCTGTTCACCGGTATCGGGACAGGGTCCAAGCTACCGGGGTGGTCAAGACCGCAGAGAGAGGAACCTCCTAACAATAGGACAGTGAAACCACACGTAACGCTCATTACAGTTAGATTACGATCTACGAGGGTAATAAATTAAATTTATTTGAGTTTAACACAGTGAAATCATAACGAAACATTACTATACAGTAACATCTGAGTATTAATAAAAGTAGCGCTGAAGCCCATTCTCCAAAGTATTTACCTACTATAAGGGTTTTAAAATTCACTCTAAAATCAAGATTGACGACACGGTTGGCGCAGTGGCTAAGCGATTAGCCTTCTACGCTACGTGCCGCGGGTTCGATCCCCGCACGGAACAAGTATTTGTATGATCTACAGATAGTTGTTTCGGGTCTGGGTGGTGTGTGCATGTGACATGTAGGTATGTTTGTAAACTGTACCCTCGATACAGGAGAAATCCTAGAGAGGGGCAACGTTTTTAAAAAGTCGACTTTTCCATACATTGGACCCAGTTAGGTAATAAGGTATCACTCTTGTAAATAATCACAGACAGATACAGAGATACACACTACAAACTAATCTTTTTTGTAAGAGGTTAAAACTAGTATATTTCCTGAAATAGCTCATTCTGATTCGAGGAGTATTTACTTTGTTTAATGTTATAATATTAAGGACCTCATAACATTATGTATTAAACCAGTTATTCAGCCAGGTAAGACCACTGTGGGTCACTAGGAAGCGCATGCGCCGCTCTAAAACCGGTCCCATTTAATTCTGAACTTATGAAATTATTATATGGACGCCTCGAGTTATTTTCGAAACGCACTACTTAATCTATTTCGTTATATTTTCAAAACAAATGTAATTTATGCGTGGTATCTTTGCAATCTTTAGTTAGAAAAGATTACGCGAATGATAATGCAATGCGAAGCCTAGCTAATAATTATATACAATTATGTTGGCAATATCTTTGACACGAATGGAAGATATTCATCTCCATCGTTTTTTTTTTGCATGTGGTATAATTTTGCATTACTTTGCCTACAAATAAATTATTTTTCTTTCTTTCTTCGTTCTATATCTATCTTTACCGATATCTGTCTCTATCGATATCTGTCTCTATCGATATCTATCTCCTATTTATGTTCATTTATTCATTAGCCTTGTGGTAATAAGCGTGGCTGCCAACCCTTAGGTCCTTAATTTAGTCACACCCTTGAATATGACCACGCATTTCTGATACACGTTGGAATAATAATAATAATAAACCAAGAGTCTCGACCAACACCTCGAGAGGCTCTCGCTAGGTGGCTGGATCAAGGGCTTGATTCAGAAAGCAGTACTCCTTGACACTGCGCGCATTGTCAGGAGGTTTCTCTCTCTAGAGCCCTGACCACCGGTAGCTTGGACCCCGTTCCCGATGCCGGTGGCCTACTACTCTTTTATATTTTTAAATGTTTTTATAATCTTTTCTTTTATTATTTAATTGTAAAATTATTTAAAAATATATAAAAGTATGTTAAAAATTAAATAAAGGGAATAATAATAATATACATTATTATAAAGAATAAAGATGATCATAATAAGTTATTAAAATAGAAATAGAAATATCTTTATTGACACAGGCATGTTACATATACCTATATATGAATTCCCTGGCCCCTGAGGTAGTATAAACTGTATTATAGGAGCCAAGGAGTGTATTGGTCTAACAGTCACCACTGACATTTAAATCAGACGGTGCAGCCAGCTATCGAAAGGTCGTTGGTTCTACTCCGACCCACTGATCTATTGTAGCAAGCAACTGTATTATAAAAGATAAGAGCTCTAGCTGATCTAAATAATGGAGGATCAAACGTGAGGTGGCGAGTCTATTCTCATTATGATTCTCATTTCCTGGGCACAATTACAAACCCCCGCTGTTACTAAGAATTTTCCAAAAGTTTTTGTATTTTTTTTATAGTTTGAAGGCTGTGATTTCTTTTTCAAATTTTCAGTTTGACTAGTCAGTAGGGTCACCATATTTTTTCTGAGCATATAAAGTATATTTACTTTTGTAAGGTAAAAAATAAAGTTTTATTAATTCGACTATTTTTTGTCGCTTTTAGCAACATGGTCTAACGAATACTTAATAATGGTGAATCTTCACATTCTATGTTTAAGTTAAGATATACTATAGTTCGGACAGATTACGCGCAAAAAATCGCATCAGTATTACTTTTGTTCCTATTAGTAAAAATTTAAATAAAATCTTATAAATTCAAAATAGTTAAAATGAAGTATTTTTATGTAAGTTATTGCCCTCATCTGCATCTGCATCTATACTATCTACGAGTACATCATAAACTTATGCTAGATAAGTTTATGATCTACAATTCTACACTATATTATAAAGAGAAAAGATTTGTGTTTTTGTTTGTAATGAATATTACCTACTCAAAAACTACGGGACCGATATTAAAAATTCTTTCTCTAATAGAAACCTGTGGGCCGAGCACGAATGTTTTGACGTATAGTAACGTAAACGTAACCAAATTTAGACCCAAAAATACACGGTTAATCTATGATATTTTTTTAGAATACATGCAATATTTTTTCATTTTCATGAAACAAGTGTGTTTGTTGCATAAAATTGAACAAAAATGCGATAGATTCATCGTATTTTATAATCAAAATTTGCTTACGTTTACGTTACTATACGTCAAAACATTCGTGCTCGGCCCTCTGTACTATTCCTGAGAGACATACCTACCTAGGCTATATTTTATTGTGATAAAAAAACGCGCGTGTGGAAACCGCGGACAAAAGCTAGTAAAGTTTAAAGTAAGTTAATGGCTAAAATACAATACTTTATTTTAAATTACAGCTACCGCGCAGATCAGTCGATCAGCGAGGTTAAGCTGCGGTTGCCGCGGTCAGTCCCTGGATGGGTGACCATTTCTACGAACATCGAGACCCCTCCGTGCCTCGGATAGCACGTTAAGCAGTTGGTCCCGGTTGTCATACGAATACCTTTGACTGTCGTTACGGGAGTCAGCAACCCAAAAAAAGTCTGACAACTGGTCTAACCTTAGAGTATCAGTGTCTCCCAGTAATTGGGTGGCGGAGGTCAGATGGCAGTCGCTCTGTATAAAATACTGTTACTCAGCCGCATCTGGTTAGACTGGGAGCCGACCCCATCGTAGTTGGGATACAGGCCAGGTAGATGATTGCAACCGTAAATCAGTGAATCATACTTGCCAGAGAATGGCCTTATAAATAAATGCAGATTATTTTAATCAACCAAGCATTGTGGTTAATGAATAACGTATACAATGTACTACTACTACGCCAACTTGCCAGGTCAACTATGACGTCACAAACGGCCCCGTTACGTCTGTAGTAGTGGCACTACCCACGCCACGGTAACCAGACAGCCTCGAGTGCGATGACGTCAGAGTAGGAACTTCACATTCCAAGGCGTCAAGAGAAGTCAGTGATCGGACGGCTGATCATATTAGGTAAAGAAAGAAAGAGAAAGAAAGAAAAAGAAAGAAAGAAAAATTAAATATTTATTTGTCCCAGAGGCACGAGATCTTGAAAAGATTAAAAAAGAAAAAAAATATACAAATTTCAGAACATGCGTAGTTTGGTAGTATTTTTACATGGCGAGACTAAAATAATAAGCGATTGGCTTTCCGCACGGTTCGTGGGTTTGATTCCCGTTCAGATCAAATATTTGTATTTCCTACACATAGTTCCGGGTTTGGGTGTGTTGTGTAAGTGAAATTTACGTCAGTTATCTGTAGGTACTCGTACCTACCCACATCCAAGAAGTGTTGGAAGACCGGCAGCCAGATGGACAGATGACCTGCAAGGAATCGGGGGAAAGACCTGGATGCGATTAGCACAGACCAGGGAAACATGGCATGAAAAGGAGGAGGCCTATACTCAGCAGTGGGTAGAAATAGGCTGTCAATGATGGTGATCTGTACGGTTGGCGCAATGGCTAAGCAATTAGCTTTCTGCGCTACGTGCCGCGGGTTCGATCCCCGCACGGAACAAATATTTGTATGATCTACAGATAGTTGTTTCGGGTCTGGTCGTGTGTGCATGTGACATGTATGTTTGTAAACTGAACCCTCGATACAGATCGAGAAATCCTAATAAGGGGAAATGTTTTTAAAAGAAAAGAAAAAAAAAATGTATCATTAACAATGTCCGCTAGTACTCTAAAAAAACCTCTATGACAAAATGGAAAAGTAAAGTCGCATGATAAACCGAAAATAAGAGTAGGTACATGAAAAAGAAACACACCATCATTACACATTACTATAATGACAAAAAATACATTCGCATATGGCTCATCATTCGCATTGCATGATAAATGGTACAGTCATAGATATAATATATAGTACCTACTATTTCTATGGGCTACAGATAAGATGAGGAATTGACAAATATTGTAATAAAACCATAGAGATAATATTCATAGAAATAGTACAGTACTATTTCTATGAATAAAACACATTGATATACCAAACTGAACGTGTATGCAAAATTTCAGCTCAATCGGAAACCGGGAAGTGGGTCTAATTTAACTTCCAAGATTTTCTTACATAGTTAGTTACGGTAGATAGAGCGCATCTCGCCCTCAAACTTAAAAGTTTGACGAGTATATATAGATATAAACCAAAACATTGTAACATGGAATAAATAAATTAAAAAAACAAAAAATATCTAATGGTACAGTCGGCCAGAATATTTATACACTTATCAAAATTTTAAAGTGAAATATAGAGAAATAAATCATTGAAATCTTGTGTTTAACATTATAGTATTTGCGGACACAAAAGAATACATGGTACCTAGCTACTTTTATTTAAAAGATTTATACCACTTTTCATAAAATGCGTTTTAGTATTTTGATAAGTGTATACATGTTTTTGTCTCCGACTGTACTTAGTATCTACAATCTACATTTTAGTATTAATATACTATACTATAATATACTAATCTTTAAAGGAAATATAAAATAATAAATGAAACTTGTTTTATGCTTTATTGTGGTGGCCCTACAGAGGATTACCAAAGCTAATAAAGATGATTGTCTATGGAAACAAAGAGAAACAATAAAAAAGTAATGAGAGGGGAGATCGACTAACAATAAAGAAATAGCTTTTTTCCTGGATCCATTATGTTATCTAGTAAAGGAAGCAGAAAATGCGTTTTTTAAACGTCGGGAAAGGTTTAAAAAACTTTTCTCTAATAAATAAAATATATTATATTTAAAAAAAAACTATAGAACACGCTTTAGTCATCTAAACTGAACGTGTTTGCAAAATTTCAGCTCAATCAGAAACCGGGAAGTGGGTCAAATTTAACTTCCAAGATTTTCCTACATAGTTAGTTACAGGTGAAGCTAATAAAAGCGTGTTAAAAATAGTTTCATTGCAATGTTGGGAAGAAAAATTATGAATAAGTTCATTATAGAAATAAAATTACACAAACAGATTCTGATTAAACTCGAACACATAATTGGCTAATTATTTAAAGTATCTTCAATCTTACAGTTTGCAATTGGAATCTAATTAATTAAACAGATTATATAAATTACAAAACTGATTTAGAAATTTTTATTGGCAATATTTAAAGACGCTTACCAAACAAACATCGTGCGAATTGAAGGTAATAACAATGTCATAAGCTTAATGAGTTACCTACCTAGATTAATATAAATAAATAAAGCTAAAAAAATAATTAAAATACATGCTAAAATCTAAAATATAAACTAGAATTTTCAACAAAATTCCAAGTTAAAAAAAATATTTCTAAACCACTTTTTATTGACACACATAACCTCACTTTGTCACTCAAAATAGATAGAACTAAAGAAAAGTAACCGCCGGCCGCTCTCGATGTCTCACCCCACCTGAGAATACCCCACCAAATAGAATAGTCACCTTTCTACAACCATACTAGACGTGTGTGCCACCTTTCTAAATTGGTCGGGTAAATCGGGCTAGTAGGGATGGCTAAGGGGCTAGATTATGCAATTATTGGACTCGCTAACCGACGAGTATATAAGCTTGTGGACGGCTCAGAGGAGTAGAAAGTAAGCCAGTCTTGTCAGGCAAAGTGTAACACGGAATCAGTCCAGCTAACTTAGCAAGATGTACGCAAAACTCGCTGTGAGTTAAAAAAAAAACATTTACCGCCAAAAAAAATTAAAACTTTTTGGCGCCAATTTAGCTGTCAATATTTTTTTTCTAATTGTTGTTAGCGCGTTCGATTGAGTGTTTCGTTTTTTGAAATTTTATCTAAAATTATTTGTGATTTTTTGTGTGCCAGGTTTTGATTTTTAATATTTTTGCAGCTTATCTCCTTCGTGGTCGCTGTGGTCGTTGCCTCACCAACCCCCGGCGGTGGCGGACAGTAAGTTTATTAATTTTAATATTTTTATAAACCAGTGCAGTTACGGTCATTGTATAAATATTTTAGACTTTATTTGAAACATCGTATAAAATCGGAGCTTTTTGTACAACGACTTTCATACTAAAATGTTGTTTATTTTTCCAATTTCGTTATTCTGAATAGTACAAGCCAAAATATCTGAGTTTCAATTCGTTACTACATAAACTAGTTTTATTCACTAACTAACATTGCAAATAAAAATAAACGTGCACTTGGTACACATAATCTTCATAATACATAAAAACAAACAAAAAAAAACAATACGAGTAGTAAGAAACTAGTACAATAAAAGAACGATGCAACTGAATGAACTCAAGTTCAACAGCAATGCAATAAAAATAACGATCACTTATTTTTTGTTCTTTTTACAAAAACGTTCATTCATCATTCTTATAATAAAAATAGTTCAGTACCGTTATGTGTGTCATTCCGTTGTGTAATAGTCAAGGTCGAATATTAGTTTTATTATTGAATGAATATGCGAATAATAATGAATGGCGTATCTTGCGATAGATAACATTAACATAGTATCACATAACATTATTTGCATAAACTATATCAAAGTTCCTTATAAGTCCTTGCTAAATTAATTCGTAATTTTAAAAAAAAGATCCTGTAATCTTGACACACCGCATGTCAAATCAAAGTTACATAATCATAATTGATACTATTAATCTACGTGCATGTTATAACCATAAGATCGGGTCAGACGCATAGATTATCGATAATTTATTAAGCAATGGATATCAATACATAGATATTATTAATTTATTTAGCAATGGATATCAATATATGAATTTGAAATACTTTTTCGGTCGTCCTATTGACCAGCAGCCGCGTAATAATTGCTTTATGCGGCTGTACTGAATACGACAACGGAAAAAGAAGGTCTTAATCGCGAATTTAAAACGACGTTAATTTAAAATAAAATGGCGTTTCAATTTCATCTACAACATCATTAGTAGCAAAACTCCATTCGTTTGTTAACTACAATATCTAAAATAACCGTCAACTTCTATAGCAAAACCAGTAAATTACAAAAAAAGTAACACACATCTCGCAATTCATGTCAAGACTCAACAAAGAATCGATTCTTTTGCTCGCAACAACATTAAAGCATTAAAAAATCTCTTTCAATACAGAATAGGACTGTTCTCTATTCATACAAAAATTTCTCCATTGTGAATGGTATTATGAATGACTGCAAGACTTAATAAGTAAGTAGTAGGTAAGCGGTATATTTTCTCGACTAAGTTTTAAGTCACCGATCGGAACTTCAGCCCGTGTTCACAGAAAATATAACGGATGTTTAAACTAAAAACGGCCGTTACATATAAAACCCAGCCCTAAACCTTTGTCGTGCCAGCCAATAGTCCAAAATAATTTTCCGCCTAATTGCTTACTAGATTATTCTTCCACTGTATAGGTAGTTTAATAAATTACTTCATATCTTGTCTTTACGATGCATAATGAGCCATATAAGAAATTGTACACTTTCTTTATTACTTAAACGGTTCGCTTTCAGATTTACATATTTATTCTGTCTTATCTAAGGAATACTTATGAACTAGGATTTTCCGATATGCTGTTATGGTAACTTTAAGGTGACCGCACATTTGTCCGCGCCGAAATCAACGAACTTATCCGCTTCGCGTCGGAAGAATCGATCGCGCCGCGCCGAGCGAAAGAGCGTATACGTATACGTATCAATTGCGCACGCAACTAGCAGAATGCGGCCGTACGCTTCGGCTTCGTCCGCATTGTCGGCGCCGAATCTGGATGACGTCGTCCGAATTCGTCTGGGATTTACGGTACCACCTTCCAGTGATGGGCCGCTAGTATAAATAGGCTGAGTGATGATTTTTCGATATCAGTTGATTACTTACATGACAATGACAAAAAAATATCGATGACGGCTACAATGACAAAATCATCTATGATTATTTTTTGTCGACGCATTCTCGAATTGCATGTTGTCATCTTGTCATTGTCATGTTACAGCCGAAACCGAAGGTCACGTTCATTCCGTTCTGGCCAATATCGAGTGATGATTTTGTCGTTGTCACAAAATGATTATAAAATATCGATGATTTTTACATGTGATATTGAACTCATCTCTAGCCGTTAGATAATTTACTAAATAGGTATTCTACAGTACTACCAACTTATCTGTGAAGTGGCAGAAAATGGAACTACAACAAATTCATACGATTTGACAGTTGAAGTCTTGTCAAAAATGCTTTTTCTTAGCCAACAGCGCCATCACTCTGTTCACAGATAAGTTGGTAGTACTATAATGAAGGCCATTACGCAACCTATTACCTAGGTATCAATACATCTGTTGATTCGCTGATGACCGATAAATAATCTCATTCGTGTTATGATACGTAACTGGTCGCGTAATACTGTAGTTCATTGGGGAAGTGTAATTAGCTGATGGCTTCTCGATAATTTCCGGTCTGGAAGAACACAATCCGAGTACATAATAATATAATACACGCCCGTGTTGTACAATATGATTATTGTTTTTTTATTTAATTGCTTTTTGTTGGTTTTTTTTTCTATTCTCATTTGTTTTTATTGTTTAATTTGTGTATTGTGTCTCTTGCTGTCCGAATAATAAGTTTATTATTATTTATTATTATTAATAACGACCTTCCAGCGGTCGGTGGGACAATTGATTTCTATTATTAGTATATTTACGTTATGAGTGAGATTTGATCCATCAAAATTATAATTAACAAGGCCCAAGTTCACTGCTAACATAACAGACGATTATCAAATAATCTGTTGTTCCATATAAATAATTCAATATTACTTGATTAAGGGCCATGTTCACCAACAATGTAACAGATGTTTAAACTGAAATCAGCGGTTTAGTACAAAAATTCTCTGTATACGACCGATGTTGTGTTAATCTGGCTGCTATATTTTTACGATTATTAAGAGGTGGGAGCCTGGAGATCCGTCATACAGGCCTCGAACCTAGTGCAGACTCCAGCTCTCACAAAGGTTAAGTTTTAGCTGTATACCTTTATTATACTATCTGTAACCGCTGTACCTTTATTTATTTTTTATTTAATTAAAATGCTTCATGTACAATGTACAAAGGCGGTCTTAATGCCGTAGGCATTCTCTACCAGACAACCTTAGGGTGATGCAAAGACAATGAAGGTAGATGCACCAAAAAACAAACTTAAATGAGAGGGTAGGTATATTCTATTATATTTAAAAACAACTATAATTATATTTTATGAGAGAAATAAATAAATTTATTACTATTATTATAATCGTCTGTTATCTTGTCGGTGAAAATGGCACTAAATATACTGAACAGCTGATTTTCTTTTCTCGATTTCAAGGTTGGTCCCATAGTAAATGTTGTTCATAATGATGAGTACAATGCCGCAATGTTTTCCTCGTTCAACCAGTCACCCTGTATAATAGTTGTGCTGAACTAAAGCGGATATCTTCGTTGTATTAAGTTAATTTAAAACAACTTATTTAAAACAGGCTTTCACTTTGACATTCAAGTACAAGACCTTTTAAAACCGACTCAATTAAAGTAATGTACTTTTGTGGTATTTGCGTAATGTGAATGTAATTTTTGACCACAGCTAAAGAAGTTCCAAAAATAATTACGTAATCTTTACAATTATTATTTTTTACGTAAGTATTGTAGTACCTACTTAACATAAGTACTTAAGTGTTTATGTAACAATAATGTCGATTTATTAACCCGAATCACGTTTGCAAACGGTCTTAAGTTGGATTTTTTATCGACAAAAAATGCAATTGATTTTCGAATCGAAAATAGCAAGGAGATTTTCTATCTCTACTACTCCTCTTTCTAGCGTAATATTTGTACTCAGACAAAGTACCGTAGAACGTCCGCGTTGTACAGTCACGACCATAAATTATACAATGTGTAACATAATTCATGCAAGACATTATTATTATACACCACAATTAAAATATTGAGATAAAAACATAATACAATAAACAAAACTTAAGTTTTATAAAGCTAACTATGACTTATAAGAAATGAGTGTTGAGACTAGCATAACTTACTGCATTTAAAATCTAGTCTTATTGCCTTTGAATCAGATCTAATTTTCGCTCAATCGACTGCCTGTATGAGGAATTTCATTATTTTGGAAAAAAAAATGTCATGTCATATTAAAAATTATCTACTAAAATCGATTCAGTAGTCAATTATGAACAAACGGATTTCAGGACTTGCGTTTATTCGCGTTTTATGTATATATTTAACGACATCATCATAAAATAAATACTCGGCTTGTATTCAAAGATTTCAATATCAATACTTTTTAAATTAATTTGTTTTGAATGTCACTACATACAGTACATACACATATTTATTTTTGCTAGTGACTGTACAAAAGTCGATAAGATGGACCGGTTACCCGTTCACCATTACATAAGTTACTTATAGCTATAACTTAATGTTTGAAGCCTTATTCAATACATTACCTTTTGATTTCCTGAATTTCTTGATGATAAAATCCTCCTTTTACTTAACGAATTAGGTTTAAGTAAGTGTTTAAGTACTGACTTCAATTACAAAAGTTCGCTGGCCTGGCTGATGGAAGGATGGAATGGACTGGGTATAGGCATGAAAAAGATCTATTTTCAAGTGTCTGCTTAAGTTTGAGAATCATTAGTTAAATAAGTTTAGAGTCCATCAACATTATTATCGTCTATTAACGTTCTCACTGCTGGCAATCGGCTTCTTCTCTTTGCTATCAAGATAGGTATCCAAAATTGATCCCCAAGATAGCGAGCCGTCTGTCAGGACCCGGCAAATCAAAAGATTTGGTTTTTTCCTTGGAAGGCTAGACTTTGCTGTGCATTCTTCTCATATTCTCACCAAAGAAATGTCCAGATAAAGACAGCATTTTGTTTGTTTTGGGTTTTGCAGGTATTCAGTGGGAAAAACCGTTATAGATTTAAAATATTTAATTAAATACTGATTCTTCTTAGTGAGTCTATAGTTATAAATTTTGTTTAGTCCAGTATTCCGCCACACGAATAGTATTTTTAGTCTATTTACAGACATAAAAATCATTTCGGTGACATGTTCAAGTCTAAGACCATAGAATAGAATAGAATAGAATAGATCTTTATTTCATGTAAACCAGATACAGGCACTTATGAAATGTCGATACTCTAGGTGCACGGTTCCAAATAGTAGATCCTATGGAGAAGAACCGGCAAGAAACTCCATGGAAACTCTTTTCAAATAAATAATAGATCTTGACAATCTTTATCAGTACAATGTTGTGGTAAGATCTGCGAGAATAATGCAATTCAATGCGAATATAAATAAAACTAGGATAATAATGAATTGCCTCTGAATAAGATTGCCATGGCAGTTACGAGCTGACCAGTTCCATACATAGGTATATACATTCCAATTAGTCGAAACGTCGAGAAAATAATTCGTATAAAGAACGACGTGATTTAGACGAAATTGGTATAAATCAAACGCAGTAAAAGAGTAAAAGTAATGTATGCAATTCGACCGCCAAAAATGAAATCTGATTGATAAAAAATACGAGGTCGAAACAGCTAAGTAATATTTTTTCTATTGGAATATTACGTGTAGTAAAAGCAAAAGTAATTTTTTGTAACTGCCGAACATTCATCAATATTATGTTACATTCGATAAAAAAAATAGTTACGGATTTCTTAAATTTCAATTGAATAACACCGACCGACGGTAGCTGGTAAATCTCTGAGAGTCAATCAATTCTGATAGTAGCTCCACTGCTGGTAATAGGCTTCTCCCTTGTGATAATACAGGGTGTATATATAATAGGACGCCTACTTTATTCCTTATAGTACTCATTATTGTAGATATAGAATATGTATCTATAGTAGCAATATTTTCGTAAAAATAATTTAAACTGTTCGATTCGCAGGTCAGTGCGAACTAGCTAATGTCGACTCTGACTGAAACCAAGAAACCTTGCACCCTCCAATGGCATAGTTAAAAACAGTTGTTAGCTAAAATACAAATGTTCGTTTCAAAATAAGTACGGCTCAAAAATTTCGGTAGTGTTACCAACAGTACAGTGTTACCAACTTTCACAAATATTTATCCCCAAAGCTAAAGTTAAAAACCCCTAAAATCCCCCAAAAAAATAATACTCTGTAAAAATAATAAATAAATTATAATATTATACAATAATTGAAACATTTTCAAAAAGTTTAGAGCCAACTGCGTCACAATAATTATAAACTTCACAGTAAAAGTCAAGAATAAAAAAACCCTAAAAATACCCCAAAAAAATAAAACCCCTAAAAAAATCCCAGCCCACTTATTTACCCCCTAAAATTGGGGGGAAAACCCCTAAGTTGGGAACACTGGGTAGGTACTTCGGTATAAGTAATGTGTCTAGATTTCTACCAGCATTTTTTAAAGGTGAAATTGTGACAGTGCGATTAGGAAGAAAAGGCGAAAAAAAAATAAAAACGTCATTATGTTTTTTTTTTCTGCGATCTCCCGTGCTCTTTTGTATCCTAAATACCTTTTTAAAGTCATAATCCTTTCTGTATGGCTGCGAGCTGCCTACTGAGATAGCGCGATTTTTTACTTTTTAAAATTGATATGACACTTTTTACTTTAATTTTTTTGTTAATTACTGTTTCACGTTCACTTGAGCATAATTTGTTAATGAACAACACGACACAGATGACGTCACAGAGAGTTCAATTAATAGATTTTTTTAACAATTTATTTGTTCGATTGATTAATTATTTTAATTAATGCGACGTAGGTTGTTTGTTTTTCACTTTTCAACTAAAATGTCTGCTTAATTAAATTTGAAAGGGTATGAATTTTTCGCATTCATCTACCTTATTAATTAATCGTTAGATATTTTCGTAGTGTATTTATGTAGTGCGCATAATTTGTAGCGCGGTTCAGTCTCTGCTCCTAAATGCAAACGCAGTATTGGGATACACTTTAAAACAAAATGAAAATTCGATTTAGTATGGGGCACGCATTTACTAGCGCAAGCAATCAAATTATTATTTTGTTTTAGAATGAATTTTAGTACTGCGGTTGCATTTGAGAACGAACACTGAATCACTCTGCAAATTTTGCGTAATACATAAAAAAATATCCTGTAGGTACGAGTATATGAATTTATATCAGTTTGTAATCTCACTAGCGCCACATTTTGTTTAATTTTGATGGGATCAGCGGAAGTTACGTGACGATTAGCGCAGCAGCGATTGGCATTCTGCGCTACGTGCCTCAGTTTCTATCCCGCGGACAAATATTTATATGTCCTTCAGATAGTTGTTCCGGGTCTAGGTGTATGTGCATGTGAGATTTACGTTTGTAAACTGTAAACAAAATACAGCAGAAAAAAAAAGAGAGGGGTTTGTAAAAAAAAATACCGAACTAATATCACTTTAGAGAGCAACGGTACCCATCTGCATTTACATTGCGATAATCACCTGCATGCTTGACTGGTGGATTCTAAATTCATTGATCCATAAATATTTGTATGCTCAGATAGTCGCATCGCAGTAATTGGCTGCTCTCAACGATCACTACTATAATATAGTACTAGCTTTTCTCGCGACTCTATGCGCGGACTTGTGACGTTTGTATACTTAAAAGAATCTCATGAGTACAGCCTATCGTTGCCCACTGTTGGACTTGTCCGTTCCCAAATTGTGCTACGTGGTCCACAGACTGCGTCCAGTCCAGCGGGAAAATGCGGAAGCAGAAATCCGGGATAAGATGTACAATTTAGCATATGAGCATTCTTTTAGCTTATCATGATACTGCTGAGTATAGGCCTTCAAAGTCAAAGTTAAAGATTTTTATTTCAACTGGGCCTTTGCAGGCACTTTCAAAACGTCGTGATTCTAGGCGCACGGTACCAAGTGGGTTGGTCCTGGAGAAGATACCGGCAAGAAACTCCATGGATATACTCTTTTCATAAATCAAGCTTACTACACAACAAATGTGGGGCCGCGGGAGCGGCCCTTCGAGTCATCATGATTTAATGTTTTATCAATCTTAATTATTTATCTACAAATATTATTCTGTGGCCCAAACAAAGCATCTCAATACCAACTTCAGAAATTTTACTAAGTATTGGCTAGCGAAAAAAATGGGTCATTCGTTTATATTTATGGAAAAATCATGACGCAATTTTTTTAGGACTTTTCCAAGTTTTGTAAAGGTTGCTGTAGAACTTTAATATTTTATTGTAGTTTCGCATTTTTAAGTTTTCTTCCAACTCTTTTGACGTTTGCAAGGCTGTGGCTTTAAATATAATTATTATTTGTTTATGCGAATTTCGCAACCCTAGCGTCCATGAAAGTTTTATATTAAACTTTGCCTACTTACAATTACTATTTCTTTCGCGATTTCTGGATTGGTGAAGTTGTACATAACGATGAGTACAATAAACCCCTTCGACTTTGATTACCCTTTAGGAATAACCTTGTATAATAATAAAAAGTAGTTACATACTTTCTTCAGATATTAATAAACATTATAATTTATTCGACTCACATACAAATTATTCAATGCAACCGACTTTGAAATTATTACAGAAACAAATGTAATAATAATAATATGGCTATTAGGCTGATTTCTTAACCGTAACATAAGATGTAAGTATTATACGTTATGAAATAATGTATGTCGCTACAGTAAATATGTATGTCGTTGTTACGCTTTGTGGTTTTATTCTAAGCAATAATTCTGTGGCGCCAAGGAAAAAGGGGCTAAGTTAAAATATTAGAAAAAATAGATTTGACTTCACAACATCGAGTTGTGTTACGGTAATACGAAGTTACGAAGAGAATAGAATAGATCTTTATTTCGTGTTTAAACCAGATAGGTATAAGCATAAATACTCTAGGATTCTTATTAGACTCTAGGTGTGGTTCCAAATAGTAGGTCATATGGAGAAGAACCGACAAGAAACTCCGTGGAAACTATTATAAATTTTATTTTATGTTTACTACCTACACTCATATATACTATAAGCATTTTATTTTACCCTGTAGTAAAAATAATGTTTTTGTGACTTATACCCCTTTTCCTTGGTACCACAGAATTATTGTAAATTGCCATTAATTATTAATTAAACGAACTCAGTCAGAGTCTCAGAGACCAACGTCATAGGCTTATTTGGCGTAACCAAAGTTTAGTTGAGAAGATAGCAATGCTAAAGATATTGTCATGTTTGTCGGGAGATTTTATCTCGGAACCAACTTGTTTTGCCTTGATCTGTATAATATAATGAAGGGACTCCAATACAAACTTTCACCCCCTTTTTCACCCCTGGGGCTGAATTTTCAGAAATACCTTCTTATTACTTGCAAGTATGATGGTAAATGAGGATCAAAGTCAAAGTCAAAGATTTTTATTTCAACTGGGCCTTTGCAGGCACTTTCAAAACGATAACTGTATATACCTATTACAAATTAAAATATAAACATGAAAATAAATTGATAAAAGCTATAAAAAAGAAGTAGACAGGTCCTAAATACACATAAAGCGAGTTTATACTCTTCGGCCCACATTCCATGGCCACAGTCAATTTCATACATTTTCTACAAACAAACTTATTGCGAATCAAAATCTCATTAGTCTATTTGTATCATTCGCTTGCAATTACCAGGCGTCTCTCGATTACATTACTGGTAAACCCAGGTGTACATTTACATCATACACACAAAGTCGTCGCACCCCAATTACGGTTGCATCATACCTGAGAAATGGTGCGTTTCCCTCGAGTTATCCACTTTGCCACAAGTATAGGGAAAGTGAGTGATTTGTAAGCATAGGACATACGGCGCGCGTGCGATAGTTTAATCTGCCGCATAGTGAATTAATTTCTATGTTGCAACAACTTTTTTCCGCTAAAGTTTATGCGGCACGTGTGTTCGGGGTTTTACTTATATGGAATTTGTTTCCGGTATTTACGAGTATGTAGAACAAGGTTTACTATAGTAATATTAGGTACTCAGAAATTTGACAACATTGTATTATTTTAATCTCGTTTATATACATAATTTTTACCTTTTATAAATACATATTAAAAAACATAAAAAGTCCAAGCTACCGGTGACTAGGGCTCCAGAGAGAGGAATCTCCTCACAATGCGTGCCTATTATTTTAATTATTATTGTAGTTTTATTTCTTTGACGGGCAACGTTTTCCCAAAAAAAGATTTTTTAATTTTTTATCTTTCCTATCCCCTAACTTACCCTTATTGTCTTCCACAGCCACAAACACGTTACCATCCACGTGCCCTACAAGGTCCACACGATCCACCATCACCACGTCTCCAAAGTCCACGTTCCGGTACATGTGCCCGTAGTAAAAGAGGTGCAGGTGATCAAAGAAGTACCCATAATCAAACACGTACCTGTGCCCGTGTACAAACACATACCGGTACCAGTGGTGAAGCATGTGGAGGTGGAGAAGAAGGTGTACTTGCCGGTGCATGAGGAGCATCACGGATGGGAGAGCGAGTCGCTGTCTCACGGCTGGAACTGATCGGATTTACTTGTTTTAGGTTTAAGGTGGGTTGATTTTTTTTTTGGTCCTTTGGGTTGATTTTTTTTGGTCCTTTGGGTTGATTTCGGTTAATATTGCCTGGATTACCATTTCCTTATTTCTTTGACCAACATTGTCTTCTCGAATAAAATAAATAAATAAAAATATATCCAGCCCATTACTGTCTCACTGCTGGGCACGGGCCTCTTCTCAGAATGAGAACAGTTAGGCCAGTCCACCACCCTAACCTGGTGCGGGTTGGCGGACTACACACACCCTTGAGAACTTTATGAGGCCCTCTCAGGTGTGCAGGTTTCCTCACGATATTTTCCTTCACCGTTAATGCAAGTGATAATCAAATTGCCATCTGCACATAAATTCGAAAAGATAGAGGTGCGCGGATTCGAATTCAGATCCTCCTGCATAGAAGGCAAGTGTTCAACCGCTAGGCTTTCACTGCTTTTATGTTATATTAAACCTAATTTAATTTGTCCGCAGGATTGTTAGGCTAAGAACCACACATCGTTATAAAAACGAAGTCACAAGAAGCTACCACCAAGTTTACGAAGATTTCCGAAGTTTACCGAAGTTACCAATTAAAGTGCCTACTTTACATGATTTTGACGACTGATTCTGATGATCGACACTTGTGTCAGTTCGCTGCACATTTGTTCGAATTTTGGCAATGGCACGTGTCTAATGAAAAATCATGTTTGACAGCTAGAATTTAATTTTGGCGACTAGTTCTGTATAGAATTGGTGGCAATGACGTGGCGGATTTTAAGTATACTTTTGTGAAATCGCCAGCCAACGTTTCGTTTTAGTGGAAATTTTAGTCCATTTGAGTATTTTATAGACATTTGTCAATCAATCGATCAAAACTTTAAAATAACTGCACACAGTTAACGTTTTATAAATTAAAGCCACGTCATGCCGCGTTGCATAAAGCTGAGTATACACTAGAGCGTTTACTTGTAACATCCAGCCGAACCTAACATCGAGTACAATGCTGGACATTTTGTTACAACTTGATTTTACAAACGACAAGCTAATTTTTGTACAATTTCATTGTTCATTTCAAGTTGTTGCTTGTATTGTGCTGTTAGTAAGAAAGTTACATGACAAATGGAAATGCTCTGTTGTGTACCCACCTTAATGAAAGCTCAATATGTCACATGCTATTATACCATTCATGTATTTTAGGGGCTTATGTATTTTTTTGTAAAGTTTTTTTAATTAGAATAGAATTAAAATTGATATGTAAGTAAAGATGGAGGTGGGAAAGATGTTGTTGCTTACATAATAATATTATTTCTTGTAAATATTGTAAAAAAATATGTAGAAGTAAATCCCATAGATATTGTTTATAAAAAAAATAAGGCAAAATTAAATCGATATATTTTATCAGTCTGGATACAAAATGAAATCAATAATATAATTGATTAAAAAGTTACCATAGATGTAAACCATGTTATTTTGTAAGAACCAAAGAGAATAAATGATGTGTTTATAGTTTTTTTTACTACATGATTTGTTTTATTTTATTAATCAACCACCTTTTGTGAGAACAGCGTATTTTAAAATACGTGTCTAAAATGACCTAACCGTCAAAAAGCCCCGATTGCAACTAGAATTATACCCATTCATCAATTAGAAGAGGTGGTGATCATTAAACGGCTGAGCAGATTTTCTTGAAACATAGCTTAGAACACTTTTCAAACGAAAAAAACTGAATCAAAATCGGTTCATCCGTTCAGGTGCTATGATGCATCAGACAGACACACAGATACACATATGCGCTACAAACTTATAACACCCCTCTTTTTCGTCGGGAGATAACAAAGATAATAAACAAAATTGGAATTTCAAAAAATTTAATAAGTCCAATTATTATTATATTGACAACTAATTATTTACCGATACAATTTAGCGTAAAATATACTTACCATAAAACTTACATTTTGATGTTAACACGGAGCTTCAAATACCGATTTAAAAAACAAAAAAAATATTATGTCACAATAATACCCACACTGCCTAAAAGTTCTTAAACTAAGAAAAACTTAATTTTGAAGAAACTAAGTAATAATACAATGCGATAAAAAGCCTTAAAATGAACCAAACTGGTCACTGGACCTCAAAATTCAAAGACAAAAATGTTCGTTCTGTATCCAAAATAATTATTTGGCATCTAATTCTCTCATTGCATAACACATTAGTTCATAAGTCGTGAATGCGACAACACTAGTCATTTGCGCCTTATACACTGTCACTGTCCAGCCTCTAAACAGTCCCTTAACGCCCTCTTTCTTATACGCCAAGACTAAACACTCAATTAATTTCGTACACCTCAATAAATGGCGGACTTGACTCGGTACAACATATTTCTTGCTCATTCTGTGACTCTGAAAAAATAATATTTATTTTACTTACTAGCTTTTAATTGCTCGCTGTCACTCGCATCCTAGAGGAACTTGTCAGTCAAAAGAATTTTTTTATGTAGTGCGCATAATTTGTAGAGTGACTCAGTCTCTGTTCCTAAACGCAACCGCAGTATTGGGATACACTTTAAAACAAAACGAAAATTCGACTTATTATGGGGGACACGCATAATTTACTAGCGCAAGCCATACAGAATCAAATTTTTCTTTTGTTTTGGAGTGAATTTTTACTAAAATTCACTCCAAAACAAAATAAAAATTTAGTTGCATTTGGGAACAGACACTGAATCACTCTGCAAATTTTGCGTACTGCATAAAAATATATCCTGTATATTTAAAGAGGCCATGGTCTATCTGTAGATCAGCGAGATTTTATATAAATCCATTTGTATAGATGTTTATGCGTGATTCATTAATAGACATCCAAACATTTTTCCAAACTCACATTTTCAATAATAAGATTGATACATAGATACAGAACAATTCCAAAAGGAATGCCCTAAAATCCAAAACTAAATTATTTAGTATAAAAATACTATTATTTAAAATGGATACAAAATTTTAGTTATGTACCTACTTTTTGTACAGTGTACCTATAGGTAAAATTGGATCAAATTGTATGACTGTCATTTTCATACTGACGTACTAAATTATTTAAGGCTGGTACAGTGCAACAAACTTATTTGACCCGCGTGTCTACCGCGTAACTAAAATTGTAATGAACATCGACATTGGTATTAAACTTCAATACGATCGTGAGAGCCTAAACATTGAGCTAACTTGTAAAATAATTACCTATCATATAGTTGGGACTCCTATCTTCATGATCGGTAAAAAAAATACAAGTTAGCTCAAAATTTAGGCTCTCACGATCGTATTGAAGTTAAATACCAATGTCGATGTTCATTACAATTTTAGTTACGCGGTAGACCCGCCGGTCATGGCGTCGTTACTGTCGCATTTACCAATGTCATCTCCCTACAAAAATGATATTATGAAGTAATTTTTGTTCTGTAGCGACGTTAGTTCCAATTTTTGTCACCGGGTCAGATAAGTTTGTGGCATTATACAAGCTATTTCATGAACGTTTATCCTTTACCTAACCTAAAAATAAATCTGTGACGCCAAGGAAAAAAACATCGATAAATAATTATGTGTTACGGTAGGTAATAAGAAGATGAGTCAATACTATAGCACAGAATAAGAACATACGATAATATTAACTTATTTTCTCGTAACACATCGATATTGTAAAGTCTTATAGAAGAAAAATTCATTTAAAAAAAAACAATTGTTCCCTTTTCCCTTCCTTAAATTTTGTTTTAGTTAACTATGGATGTGACTTTGATTGTTTTTAATATAAGGTAAAATAGAGAAAAAAAAAATTGTTGACTTTCTTCTTACTTTTGAACACGAAAAATTCAGTGAAACAAAATCAAAGTAAAATGGCCTCCAAATACTAGTGGCTTCAAGTGTATAAACACCAGTACAACTATCACCTGGGCTGTACCACAGATAATATAGTACTATACTACCTGTGACTGTACAAAGCAGTGTTTATGACGAGGAAGTGCGGAAGCTATCTACGGTCGGTGGCAAATAAACACAATGTTTATATGTTGCCATTCATCACTGTGGACAACTAACTGGTTATATCACTTTCCTACTCCGGGAGAAAATATACAAGAATTCTGTAGCTGTAGGTAGGAAAAACAGTCGTCCGTCAACTTGTAAAAAGTTGTCTCGATTTCCTAGGTTCGGCGTCGAAGATACACTGCATTAATATGGGTGGAACATAGTTATGTCATGATTGTGTTGAGTTTATCCCATCATCGGACGAAAATCAGACATTAGGATTGTTCAAGGCCCAATGTGGCAGCTCTAGCTTAGCTCAGCTTAGCTCAGACTAGCTTTCTCTAGCTTAGCTCAGTCTAGCTTTTTTTTATTATTGAAATTATTATTTATTTATTTTTATTAAGCACACCAACAATATATACCAATAACTTACAATTCAGATAGAGATAACAATTAACAACAAAAATAGACATTCTAGCAATCACAAAAATTTATAACAGGTGTGCATGACATTGAACATGAAATCATTAATAGAGATCTAATAAAAAAATAACATAAAACTTTTAAAAAAGTAAAATCCGACTTCAAAAACTAAAAAATATAAAATCATTTTCTTAAAAAACTTAACAGCTTCTGAAGTCGGTGCCACTGCCAAGCTAGGTGCAATGAAGAATTAAAGACCCCGACTTCAGAAATACTCTATGTATTTCTATTCTATTCTAATCTCAAAGTAGGAAAGAGCTAGCATGATGATTGAACAACTTTTTCCAACATACCCCAATCTGCAGTCTTCGTTTAGCCAGGTCAAACGGATACGTTACAGTTTTGGCGATAAACCCAGACATGGAGCCAGCCACCGAGCTGGCTATCGCAAGGTTTTTTGGCTGGTGCGTGTTGCCCACGCCTCTGCCGCACTCCCCTGGCGGACAGGCAGCGAAGAAGCTCAAGATCAGGGGCTGAACAAAACTGAAGACAGCGAACGTAATGCCCACTTGTGGTCCCATCTGAAAGTAATAATAATAAATTCATTTATTTCAGACTCAGTCCATATGAATACATGTGAAATTAAATATATAAAATATTAGATACATTAAGAATTACAATTAGATAAACATTACAATAATCATCAATCAAAACATTATAATTTACAATTATTACAATAACAAAAAGATTAAAATACACTATATGCTTCATCTCAGTCTAAATTTAGGTTTGGATCCGGAATGCTCACCATGCAGAAAATAGGGAAAGAGACATGGGGACCTTCAAGAAAAGAGCCTACACTACCCTAAAAGGTCGGCAACGCATCGGTGACTCCTCTGGTGTTGCGGATGTTCATGGGCGGCGGTGATGACTTACCATCAGGTGAACCGCACAACCGGTTGCACCCAATACAATATATAATAGGTTCACAGTCTGCGCCACTTGCCTTCAGGTTTTTATTTTTATTTATATAAGCTCGTTCCTTTCTGATCCTGAACCCTTTAAAGGGTTACTGTACTCATCAATAAGAACAACATGAAATGAGCTGATCCATACAAATAAATAATTCAATATTACTCGACAAGATTTGTATGGACCAGCAGATATTTTTTCTCGCGCTTTCTGTTTTTGTCCCACTACTATTACTTTATATATTAATTTTGTCGAGTAATTTTGAATTACTTATTTGTATGGATCAGCTCAATTTTTTTTCGCGATTACGTTTTATTCCAATAGTAAAAGTTGTTCGTAATGATGGTCTTTGACTCATTTTATAAACGTAAGGAAATTATTATTGGTTATTGTTTATGTTCATAAATACCTGTAGCAACGAAGCACTGAGGCCTTCGTAGAACGCGAGGGGTCCGCCATACCGATACACTGCTCTTGCGCCGCTAATAATACTTTTGTACTGGTCCTTCACCAGAATCTGACGTACTCGGATCACTTCGAGAGGAATCACCAAGGCCGTGCAAACGCAACCAGCGGCAGTGCCACACACAAAGTTTTCGAAGTGACTGTAGAATAGAATAGAATATATCTTTATTATTTTCATGTAAACCAGATACAGGCACTTATGAAATGACGAGAATCTAGATGCGCGTCTTCAAATAGTATGAGGTCTTCATATGGAGAAGAACCGGCAAGAAACTCCATGGAAACTGTTTTAAAATTAACATTACAATCTTGATTAGTATTGTGGTAAGAGATGCGAGAATAAAGAAAATTTATTTGTACTTGTAAAACAAGATTTATAAAAATTAAACTATCCAGCAATTTCTATTATTGTCGTGTTGAAAATTGCTGGCATGTTACTTGATTACTTCGTTAGATTTCATTGCGTACCGAAAAGTACCGATTGATATACTGCTTTTTCAATAATGAAGCGGTTTCTGTACAAGCGAGAGAAAAATAATAATTATTCTTTTCGTGGCTCCGTAAGCGCCTTTGAAGATTATGAGAGCAATAAATCTCGCACCATCGTCACATTTTCAGATATTTCTGTGAATTTATCTTGCTCTCGTACCGTTTCTGTGCCGTATATTATATCTCACTGATATATAATATATCGCACACCTAGATCAACACTAAGACAACTATCTAGACAAAACAATCAAATACTTTTAATGTTAGCTAAGAAACCAAATCGAATTTAAGGATTTTTTGAATTGTCTTTGCTTTGATATAAGTACAGAAACAGCTCCCCAATACTAAAGTTGGTACTCCCTATTTATGGTCTTACCTTTCTTGACCCTCCCGATCCCTATAAAGGGTAATTGTACTCATCATTATGGACAACTTTTACTACGGGACCAAACATGAAATCGCGAAAAAAAAAACTGCTACTCCATACATTTAGTCGAGTAATTATTAAATTATTTACCGGTTTTATTTTCGGGATTTCAGATTTGGGTCCATAATAAAAGTTGTTCTTATTGATGAGTACAATATAACCCCTTAAAGGGATCGGGGCTAGAAAGGTAGGTACTTCTTAAACGACTATACTGTTCACAGAAAAAGTTCTCCCAAATACTCAAGTTCGTTTAAATATAGTTACGTTTAACGCACATTGTCTAAACAAATGCGTCTAAAAAGTTTATAGGATCAGGTGCATATTTACAATTTTACTAATAAATAAAATGATTATTATAGTTTAAAAAGAAACTAAAAAACACGCTTTTGTCGTCCAAAATATGCAAAATTTCAGCTGAATCGGAAACCGGGAAGTATGTCAAATTTAACTTCCAAGATTTTTTTGCATAGTTAGTTACGGGTTACAGGTGAAGCTATTATAAGCGTGTTAAAAATTAAACATAACCACTAAGTACTCTATTAACTGGTTTCTTATTTGAAATTGACTGTTATTAAATACCATAGATTCATAAAAGTATTTTTAACACGTAGGCCATCCAAATGAAGTCACGACCAGAAATTAATGATTCTTAAAAGTAAAGTAAAATAAGTAAGTAGTAGTAATTATAATAAATTAATAATAGTAAATTAATCACATTATCTCCGGGTGTTCTCGTTTAGCTAATGGAGAGTATTTGCATAGACACAACCTTGTAGCCAGGATTATCCATCAGCAAATTGCTCTAAAATACAACCTTGTGGAATCGGAAGTGCCGTACTACAGGTATGTGCCCGACCCAGTTCTTGAAAAAGGCCATATCACACTATACTGGGATCAATCCATCATCACTGACAGGACTATTGTAGCCAATAGACCTGATATAGTGGTGGTGGATCGATCAGAGCGGCGCGCAATGATTGTCGACATAACGGTCCCGCATGACGAGAACCTCGTGAAAGCCGAGAAAGATAAACAGATCAAATATCTTGATTTGGCTCGCGAGGTTGTCGACATGTGGGATGTGGATTCAGCGATCATTGTGCCGATAGTCGTTTCGGCCAATGGCTTAATTACCGAGAGTCTCGACCGACACCTTAGGAGGCTCTCGTTAGGCAGTTGGATCAAGGGCCTGATTCAGAGAGCAGTACTTCTTGACACGGCACGCATTGTCAGGAGATTCCTTTCTCTGGAGCCCTGACCGCCGGTAGCTTGGACCCTATTCTAGATACCGGTGGGCTACTATTTTTTCATATTTTTAAATGTTTTTTAATATAGTTTTGTAAAAATATTTAAAAATATAAATAATATGTATAAAAAATGAATAAAAGAATAATTTTAAGTAGTAAAAGTAAATTAAGTTGATTGTTAAAAGACTTACTGATATTCTTTAGGCAACGATAACTTGGCGGCATACTTTGTAGTTACTTCGTATACGTAGAACTGACTGCTAACAGCAAGGATTGAGTGCATCTAAAAAGAAATAGGTACCGTACTACACAGGATATTTTTTTTATGTAGTGCGCATAATTTGTTCAGTGATTCAGTCTCTGTTCCTAATTGCAACCACAGTATTGGGATACACTTTAAAACTAAACTAAGATTCGACTTAGTATGACACGCATAATTTACTACCGCAAGCCATTTATAATCTGGTTTTTATTTTGTTTTGGAGTGAATTTTAATACTACGGTTGTATTTGGGGACGGACGCTGAATCATTCTGCAAATTTTGCGCACTACATCAAAAATGATTCTGTAGGTTATCCAGAGACTAGGTACCCACTACGTGGAGATCAATGAAGTCAACCAAATCGTATCGAACCGGTTAAGTATTCGCGAAAGATAGTAATGTGAAACCAGATATTTTTCAGGTCGACTATCCTTAAGGCTAAAATCGTTTGCGCCCGGTGTCCAAACGCAGAGTGCGGTGACTTCGGTGTGTCCAAACGCAGAGTTCGGTGACTTCGGTGTGTCCAAACGCAGAGTTCGGTGACTTCGGTGTGTCCAAACGCAGAGTTCGATGACTTCGGTGTGTCCAAACGCAGAGTTCGGTGACTTCGGTGTGTCCAAACGCGAGTTCGGTGACTTCGGTGTGTCCAAACGCAGAGTTCGGTGACTTCGATGTCTCGGTGAAACGTGGGCGGCCCGTTGTTCTGGGTTCAGAGTGCCGGCCGCTGAGAGCTACTGAGCTAGAGCCTAGAGAGCTTTGTAGCGAATGAGTGAGTGAGCGAGAGCGACATCAATCAAAAAGAGCTAGCTCTTTTTAATCACTCGCTCAAGAGCTACCCAAGACTATTATCACATACCTGTCCCAAACAATGTCCGTGCCAAAATGCGGTGATTCCTTCCTCCCTAAAGATTCTCCTGGCGATCCTAAACAGCAAATTACTAGATTTTCGCTTCTTCAGTAACTGGCACCTGATCTTTATCACGTCCATAGGCTGGGTTATGAACCTAGTCGTGACTCCCGACACGCACCCAGCTATCAATTTCTGTGTTTGGGTCATTGAATCATTTTGCTGCCAGCCGACCATGTTATGTAGAACATGGTGACTGTGCCGGTCCTATTTTTGTTTGCTTTGGTGTAAATCATGCTTGAAGCTCCATATTTTGTGCATGTTATTCGTTCAAGGTTATGGTTTGACATTATTTTGACAGCTGCCAACTTGACGTTATTTGTCTTTTTGAAGTTGGAAGGAGTTGTGTTGCGATTTAAAAGGAGGCGGTGCTCTTGCGCTCTTGCGCCTTCCCATCTTCCTGGCTCGATAGGCTGTGCTGGCGCTGCAGCCGCAGAGACACTCAAACGGCGCAGACCTTATCAGTAGTATACTATATATATAATACATATATTTTAGCCGTTTGGTGTCGAAACGCTCGAGTCATGGGGACCGAATGCATGTCTCCTATTCAGAGACATTGCAAAACGGTTGGTCGACGCTACGCGTGATCCAAGGGCTGGCCTATTCTTTGGTCAAAGAATAAGCATTGCCATTCATCGTGGCAATGCTGCCAGTATTCTGGGCACGCTGCCAATTGACAGCGATGAGGAGGAGTATTTTGCCTACGTGCTCAGTTTTATATTTGTATTTATTTTATTATATTTTATGATTTATTTGTTTAACAATAATTAATGTACATATTTAAGTTTATATAATAACGTTGTAAATAGTTTGATGTTTTTTAGTAAATAAATATTTCACCCAAAGGAGGCGGTAAGATACTTTTTTGATGGTTTAGAAAAAGGAACGTTGGATGCCTTTTCTTATTCGGGTGCTTTATACCTATTTAACTGTATTTAACACTGAAATCTGAGCCTCGTTCTTGGCATTTATCCGAGAGACTCTCAAATGAAGAACCAGGGAGCTATACCAGCTCTTATAGGGCTGAAATTGAACTGACCAGAAATTACCAGTATAAGCTGACCTTTCACTGTACTAATAGCCTATACAGTGCGAGGTTAGCTCATACTGGAAATGTCTAGGCAGTTCAATTTCAGCTTCAGCCCTGCTTTATGAGTTCGTACTTCGTAGTAAGCTCCCAGTTTTTTATCTAAGGAGAGACTGGTGCAGACGGACGGAAAGAGTGAATAGGTTGTGGCTGATCATGGGTAGCGGTGTTGTATCTGGTGACACTAGTATTGCCAACATTTTTTCGGCTGATTATAGTATTTTTGAGAGTAAGTTATAAAAATATATCGTTGTTGGAGCGCCTGATGAATTAATGTTAGCAGCGACCGGTGATGCGTCCATAATTAGGTATCTATTAATTTTAAGGATTTTATTTTCTAAACTGTCATTGTGTCTACTGAAATAATCAGCTGCCCCATACGTTTGGGTCGAGGAGGTAGGTATTAAAGATTTATATGGGACAACTGATAATTTTTACGCGATTACGTTGTTGGTCCTATAGAGAAAGTTGTTCAGTTTGATTTTCTGATTCACACCCTTAAAATATATACCCAACCACGCATTTCGGATACAAATTGTATACTACGCAGACTCGAAATACAGTACCTATTTAGCAACTCTAGGTCACATGCAAAGTAGGTAGTTTTCTGTCATAAAAAGTCTTATATAGCCTCTTTATTGTGAATTTTAGTGATATTAAGGCCCAAATTCACCGACAATATAACAGACGTTTAAGACAAAATCATCCGTTTAACAGGAACTTTTTGTAAAGTAAACTGCCGTTTTCATTTTAAACATCCGTTATATTGTTGGTGAACATAGCCCTTACTGGTGTTGAAGGAATCATGTATATCAACAGACCTTGGACTGGTGATCAAATAATATAGTTCAATTAATAACAGTTCTGATTCCGTGAAGTTACGAGATACTTGACAGATTGATAAGTTATAACTTATCAATCAGTTTTCATGATAAAGTTATCAGTTGAATAGTAGGAATGTATTGCATCGAGCGCTTTAGGGCCATTTTCACGGACAATATAACAGATGTTTATAATTAAATCGGCCGATTACCCATACAACATTTTATGTCTAAAAACTGTCAAAACAAAACAAACAACAAAACAAACAAACAAAACTAAACAAACAACAAACCAAACAAAACAAACAAGTCAAAACTGTGTGTGCGTGTGTGTCTGTTGTGTGACTGAACTGTATCGGGGCGTGTGTGTGTGTTTTGTGTGTGCTGGGGTGTGTTTGTGTGTGTTGTGTGTGTGTTAAATGTGAAGATCTTTAATCTATTTACCATCTTTACCTGTACCACATTTCATGCAAATAAAATGATTTGATTTTTTCTAAACGACAGATATTGCTCTAATCGCCTGTTATGTTGTCGGTGAACTTGGACCTTAGTACCTGTTCATTATTAAAAAAAAAAACTTATATCGCGGGTACAGTTTACAAACATACATCTCACATGCACACACACCCAGACCCGGAACAATTATCTGCAGATCATACACATTTGCTCCGGGATCGAACCTGCGGCACGTAGCGCAAAAACCTAATCGCTTAGCCACTGCGCCAACCGTATCGTCAATGGTATTAGTTAATAATTATAATCAGGTCTTCATATGTTATCGTCAAACCACCGTATAAGTGCTTATGGCCACCATTATCTAGATATGTCACGGTCATATTATTAATTAAGTATTTTGCTAAATTGCTCTTATAAAAACAAATGACGTTCATTGGACAATAGACAGTTGAAATGTAAATATTATCTACCGTTCCTACACAAAATGGCGACTATTTCATATTCATATTCTTTATTTGCATTCCACAATGTATGTACATAAGGTGGTATAAATAAAATTTGGTAGGTTACAATCATGGACCCTGTAGGGCACAGCAAAATATAGGAGAGAGGAAGATAGTACTTATGTTTACTTATTGCTTTAATTTATTAATAAATATGGATAGCATATTATAATTTTTAATTTATTAATAATATTTCCTAATATGTATTTAGTTTATTATAAATTATTATTAACTAATAGTTATGGAATTTAATATGTTTTTATTTTATTTTTTATATCTATTCATTTATTTCGTTTTATTATTACTGTTGTAGTATTTGTCACTGCTACGGCCATCAATAGATTACAAATCATCTAATTATAGTGCCACAAACATATCTGACCCGGTAACCAAAATTGGAACTAACGTCGTTACGGAACAAAAATGACAGCAAAATGTCATTTTTGTATGGAGATGACATTGGTAAAAGCGACAGCAGCGACGCCATGACCGAGTCAGATAAGTATGTGGCACTATAATTGGGCAGCTCGTTGTTGGAATGAAGAGAAGGACATAAAGGTGTGTATTGCACGAATCATTGTATGTCACATAAGTTTGACATTTCGAGATTACAATAAAATATTAGACTTAGCACATGTAACAAATTAAAAACCCTGTTTCATTACTAAAAATCTTAAATTTACCCATATCTAAACTAACAATATAAAGAGAAAAGTTTTGATTTTTTGTATGTTTGTAAAACTCAAAAACTACCGGACCTATTTAAAAAATTCTTGCACCAGCAGAATTTTATATTATCACTGAGTGATATAGGCTATAATTTATAAAGATATCATGCGGACGAAGCCGCTGGCCATGATTAATTCAGACCATTACTGTCCCACTGCCGCATGCGGCACGGGCCTTTTCTCGGAATGAGAGGGGTTAGGCCTTAATCTGCCACGCAGGGTGACACTGGCCTAGTGCGGGTTGGCGGACTACACCACCGAGAACCTTATGAGGTCCTCCCAGGTTTCCTCACAATGTTTTCCTTCACCGTTAATGCAAGTGATAATCAAATTGCGATCTGCATATAAATTCGTAAAGTCAGAGGTGCGGGTCGGGTTCGAGCTCAGACTCTCCTGCATGGAAGGCAAGTGTTCAACCGCTAGGCTATCACTGCTTATATTTTATTAATATCGGAAATATTTCTGCAGGTCTTTTTCTACGGTTTCAATCGCCGCCGGTCTATTCAGAAGTACACTACAATGGTTTCACTTAAAACGAACTTTACAGACATTTTCAAAACTTCTTATTTCAAATACTTTCAACAACATTAGCAATAGCAGTTACGTTTCGGCTAACTAGCCATTCTATCTGGACAGTGTTCCATAGCGCACGCGTTTTATAATTGTACACTTGCCTTACATTTTAAATATGGAAGGTTCCGAAGATGGTGCGTCGAAGGAAACGGCTAAGGTATGACAGATAAATACTGGCTGATTTATCACAAGCTTATAATTAGAATGCACTTTTTTTTTGTGTGGGTCACATGCATACTGTTCAGTGTCCGTTACCAAATGCAACCACAGTACTAAAATTCAGAGTGGGCTTTCTGCACTCCTTCTCCATAATATATAAACTTTAACTTACATTATCATAAATGGGGTACAAAGTTTTCTCTCCACGTAATTTTACAGCGATGAACATACTCGTAAATAAATTTTTTTACAGGCAAAGAATTTTTGGTCCTACAATAATCTTTCTTGACACTTAACTTCATCAATCCGTGTGCCAACTTGAATGTCCATAATGTTTATAACCTCTACTTATGAATCAACTCAACCATTATTTTGTGTTCATACTTCCTCAAATTTAAGTAGGTATACAGGATAATTATTATTTATGTAGTGCGCAAAATTTGCAGAGTGATTCAGTGTCCGTTCCCAATTGCAACTCCAAGACTAAAATTCACACCAAAACAAAATAAAAATTTGATTTTGTATAGCTTGCGCTATTAAATTATACGTGTCCCCCATACTAAGTCGAATTTTCGTTTTGTTTTAAAGTGTATCCCGATACTGCGGTTGCATTTAGAAACAGAGACTGAATTAATCTACAAATTATGCGCATTACATGAAGAAATAACCTGTATTTATTAAAATATGCCTAAAAAGTAATTTATTATTATTATTTTTATATTTATTTAGTACCTGACATTGAACTCATTCAATCGTAATGACCTTCGATCAACGATATGGTGTCGTTTTGTTTATTATTTTGGCACAAGGGCAAGGCTATACATCAAGCTAAGCTAAATTTAATGGAATGGAAGTCTAAAAAGAGTAGGTATTAATAATTTTCTTATAAAACTTATTAGCTTCTGAAGTCGGTTTTTACTTCGTTTTAAAGTTTATTTTATTTTTCCATTTTGAGTGGCATAAACAATACATAAACATGCGATTACAGCAATCGCAAGTGATATTATGGAGTTATTCATTCAAGAGTTCCATTGTCTATCTCCGAAGATCTTCATCAGATGTTTATGAAATTTAAAAGGGACCATTTTGGAATAAACCCCTTTCCAACAAAAAAAATATTTTGCAAATCCGTCTATAAATGAAGGAGCCCGAACATACATAAAAAAAAACCATCCGAATTGAGAACCTCCTCCTTTTTGAAGACGGTTAAAAATGGTTTTCTATGCAGCTATCGAAATAATTATAATAAGAGGAAATGCGGTTGGCGTTTATACAATCGTTCCCCGAATTTCTCTCTGGATTTCGTTAATAGTGCATGGTTTTTTTTATATGATATAGATATCAACTACTAGCATGTCCCTACGTTTAGCCCCGACAAAAAAAGGGGTGTTATAAGTTTGTATTGTGTGTATCAGTGTATCTGCTGATATGTATATCTGTCTGTGGTGCCAAAACTGATGGACCGATTTCAATGCAGTTGTTTTTATTGAAAGCTAATTTAATCCGGTATCATTTTAGTTATATTTCATGAAAATCTGTTCAGCCGTTCAAAAGTTACAACTCTTTTTCTAGTTGGAGTAGGGGGTTTTGACGTTTAGGTTATTAATTTGTTAAGTATGTACTGCCTATAGGAGGTGTGACCCCCCAATTTTTTTCTATATCTGCAACATGTTTCGTGATATTTACAAACAAAATTAATATAGTAAAAATAAAATACAGTTAATGTAAAGTCGCGAAACGTTTCGATGTTGCCGGCAAGTCATCTTTTCGTTACACACCTACACATATTTTTAGATTTTTATCAAGTAAAACTTATAATCATTAGCAATAGTGTGTCTAGTGTGTCTTGTGTTTGTGGCAAATAAATGTTTTTACTTTCTTTCTTTCAATAATGTTATTAAGTAACTAACTAACTAAATAACTAACTATGTAAGAAAATCTTCGAAGTTAAATTTGACCCACTTCCCGGTTTCCGATTGAGCTGAAATTTTGCATACCTACACATTGAGTTTGGATGAGTAAAGCGTGTTCTATAGTTTTTTTAAACTATAATATTTTATTTTAATACTACACATTTCTCGCTCAGCTCCTTCCCCGCTCATCTATCTATATCACCGAACACTTTTCGATTACGTTACTGTGTTGGCCATGCTGACTTAATTACTTTAATCAAATTGGCCACCATTTTGGTCATGAAATGATTAAGGCTTATATAACAAAGGAGTTATGGTAGCTAATAGCTGTTTATATTGCCTCGCTATTAGGTAACCGGGAAGATGGGTCGAAGCGTTCGCCTTGTAATTTATGTTCGACCATTTTGGTTGACTGGGTTACAATTTTGGCGCATGCCGATTATTTTTGCATACAAACGTTGAAAGGTAAGTTTAATACAAGATATATTTTTATGTAGTGCGCAAAATTTGCAGAGTGATTCAGTGTTCGTACCCCAAATGCAACCGCAGTACTAAAATTCACTACAAAACAAAAAATTGATTTTTATGGCTTGCGAGTGCGCTTCGAGAATTCGATCCCGGCCGTAATTTCTAATCCCGGGATTTCGGGATTGTACACAGTCAATCTCGAGATCCCGGGATGTTAGATTGCAAACAAAAAATGTCGTAAAGTACATATAATATGAATATCTACTTTTTTATTAAAAAATTAAATTAATGTCCTGAATGTAATCAGATGGAAAAAGTGAACTTAAAATTCTACAAAAATCAACTAAAATCCCTTTTTAATCTCCGACAAAAAAGAGCGGTTTTATAAGTTTGTAGTGTGTATCTGTGTATCGGTCTGTGGCATCGTAGCTCCAAAACGGATGGACCGATTTCAATGCAGTTTTTAATTGAAAGCTAGTTTAATCGGGTATCATCGTAGCTATGTTTCATGAAAATCTGTTCAAAGTTACACCTCTTTTTCTAGTTGGAGTCGGGGGTTTTTGACGGTTAAGTTCACAGAACACAGAAAGAGGTTTCTCTCTCGTTACCTCTTTTCTGTGTTCTGTGGCTAGGTTATTTAAGTAAAAAAACAACTTTTACTTATGACTAGATGTCGCCTAGTGGTCGAAATTCGACCGTAATTTTAGCTTTTTGCACTTCTTCTCCATATAAACTTTAAATATGCCAAATCTCACACTCCTCCATGAGCGCAATAAGCTTAAAAAGGGGGACAAAGCTTTCCCTTCACGTATAGACAATTAAATGAACTTTAATCAAGTAACTTAAACATAAGAAGTGTAATATTAATAATAATTATAATAATAGTAATCGGTCACATTTCTTATATAGGTAGGTATCTACTCATAACTCTGTATAAAAAACAAATCAAACGATTATAGTAACATTTTCGTCAGTTCCGAAAATCCCAGGATTATGACGAAATTTTTGGGACTGGAATAGGTTCGGGATCCCGGGATCCCGAGTCCTTTGATGATTAGGTTTTTTTTTTCGCTAATCGTGTTAACTGCTATGTATCAAGCTATAAATTTCCAATATAAACTGACCTGGCATTTATTGGCTTTCTGTACAATGAGAGGTCAGCTTATTCCTACTAAAGATGAAGCCGTATTAGCCGTATTAAGATTATGCCCTAGAGTCTCGACATTTCATAAGTGCCTGTATCTGGTTAACATGAAATAAAGATCTATTCTATTCTATGTCTGTTTTTCAGTCGTCGTCGTCGAGATGCACTCAAGGAACGAAGGTGAGGACTACTGGTGGTCGCTCGCCGCGCCTGCTGCCTCCCATCAACCGAGACAACCCGAGCTGCTCAAGTACAAAACAAAATTAATAAGGAATCCTTATTCAGAGCATTATTAGGGTACATGCTAGATGACACGAATGGCGCAGTGGATTAGCACTATAGTTCGCGCCAGATAGATTAGCAATACAGTCCATTGACCCGTGCCTTGATTACGTAAGCAAAATCTGACAGGCACAGCGGCCAACAAACAATGCATCCCTTTCTCGCTTATAGATATTTTCATAAAACCGATTTCTTTCTTTTTTGTCGTTTTTATGTTCTTTGTTGTTCTTGTTAGGGGTGTCAACTGAAAATCAGCGCTGGGCTCTCCGCGCCCAGCAAATGCTGAGCTGGTTACCCTTTCGGCATGGCATGCTTGACAGCATACCTATATGTGCCTATTTAAAAAATATTTTATTTTTTATTTGTCATCTTCTGAAGTGTGTTATTATTAGTATGTTTTTTTATGATTTTTTTTTACATACTTTTTGACATTTTTAAATAGCTTTACAAAAAAAAAAAAAAAAAAGATTAAAACCATTAAAAAATATAAAAGGGTAGTAGGCCACCGGCATCGGGAACAGGGTCCAAGGTACCGCTGGTCAGGGCTCTAGAGAAGGAAATTATTATTATTGTTTTTTTATCTTTAATCTTCTCTCTCTTATGTTGTCAATATGTCTGTGCTGAATAAAATGTTTTCTTTCTTTCTTTCTAATAGGTCACATATCTACATTAAAATCCCCTACATCCGAAGAGAAAAGCTGGTCTCGGTTTCACAGTGGATGCAGCCAGACGCAGTCCATTTATCTGGACTGGACCTCTGAGAAGACGGAGAAGAAGGCACCAGGTAAGGGTCTAGAATCCAAAACCGTGAATAATATATGTAAATATCTAGACTCTAGATGTTGTAGATATTATACACGGCGGTTAGTCAGAAAGAGTATACAGGGTGGCGACATCGGTACCACATATTTTGGTAGATATCACGTTCTGAAGATGCGGGTCTATCGCGTAACTAAAATGGTAATGAACATCGACTCTGGTATTAAACTTCAATACGATCGTGAGAGGCTAAACTTTGAGCTACCTTGTATTTTTTTTACCGATCATGAAGATGGGAATCCTAAGTTTGGCCCTGTTAGTGACAGTTTTTTTTTATTTTGGTGTAATCGATTAATTTATGAAATTACAGTTTTTTTTATATTTCAGGAAAAATGACTAATCGTAGGATTACAAGGTCCATGTCGTCTTTTAAAGGTATGTTTCATCTGTGGTATCTTAACATCAATTGTTTTTACTCAAAATTATTGCACTTAAACAGAATGTAATAAAAATTGCTTATTAAGAACAACTTTAATTAAGGCACCAATAAAAAAGAAAAAAAAAAAGAAAAAAAAAATCATTCATTCATTCTCTTGTAATTTATTTCTTTATTGTTTGCATCGTACTATTTATATTGAAATATGTATTTTATATAATATCGATATTTATGTATATACAGGGTGGATTTACATAAATATCGGAGACGGGGCAGTAAGGACAGGTGCATTGAAAAATGATAGGCCCTGGCAATGGCACTAACTTTAGAAGCTGTTAAGTTTTTAGTGAAAATTATTTTAGACGGTTTACTTTTTTGAAGTCAGTTTTTACTTTTGAAGTGAAACTTCTATATAGACGGGGGGTATTAGCATTTCTCCGTTACGAAAATGAGCGTTATGGCCGCGTGGAGGGGGTAGAAGATATATTGTCCATTGAAGTTTCACTTCTACTATGTGTCCCAGCCATACATAATCTAAGGTCCCAGCCATAGAAATAGTACAAGTTATACTATCTCCATGGTCTCAGCACACATTTCGTTTTTTTTATGTGTAGTTGTCAATTCTACTGGACTTATAACACCGTAAAATATGGGTATGTATATAATACCATCGGAGAAAACAGACTTGGTACAGTACCGGGTACTTAGTATCCTCCAATGTATGTTATGTTTCACCAATACCTACGTACAGCAGTAATTGTTGAATTATTATACAATGTGTATGTGCTTGAACATATCGAAGCCTTCTCTATAGGTATTACTCTTCAAGGAAACCATTTAATCATAGTTATAATCTTGAATTTATTTGTATGTAAAACCGTACATTTTTATAGGTGACAGATGACAACACTACTTTTGTTAATATTACACGAAATTCAAATACAAGCATAGTCTAGGTACTATAGACAAACTAATAAGGTTTTCTACGGAACTCACAACCTTATTTATTTTAACACACCTCCTTGAGTTTTGTAGAAAAACATACTTTAACAATTAACTTAAAAATAACTTCATAGCTAACACAACACTAGTACACCTGCCTTAAGCTGTACCTAATATATTATAATTGTTCACATTATAATTCATATCATGAATTAATCACCTATCACAATTATTAACTAGACAATATCAATAATAAACCTATCACCTCCTTAACATTAACTTATCTATAAAATATTTAACAATCTTCTTAATTTCTGAAATTTTATTTTACCTAAAGCTTTCGTTAATATATCTGCCAACTGATCTCCTGTATTAATTTTTGTTACATTTATGATCCCTTTCTTTTGGTAATCATTTACAAAATGATAGCTTATGTCAATATGTTTGGAATTCTTACAAAATTTACCGTTTTTTGAAAGAGCTATGGCACCACTATTATCTTCATAAATTTTAACTGGTTCTTTAATATCATTATCTAAATCATTTAATACTCCTATCACTGGCATAACCTCTGCTACGCAATCCGCTAACGCGTAATATTCGGCATGCGTAGAAGCTCTAGACACAATTTTCTGCTTATGTGTCTTCCACATTACTGGGTTATTATATACTCTTAACAAAATTCCAGTTGTTGATTTCCTATCACTTTTATCTGCCGCCCAATCGGCATCTACAAAAGCATCTAAACAATCTTCGAATTTAGCATTATAGTTCAATATTAAATTTTTGGTATGATATAAATATTTTAAAACTTGTAACGCATATTTATAGTGTGTATCATTATAAGAATTTTGGAACCTACTTAAATAATTGACACTGTATGAAACATCTGGACGTGTTCCACTAGCTACATATAGAAGAGCTCCAATTAAATTTCTGTACTTCAGATCATCATTTTTAATTTCACTAGCTTCAATGGACAAATTTTGTTCCATCGGCGTTTCGTATTTCTTAGAGTCATTGACCTTATATTTTTCTGCTAGAGTTTCTATGTATTTACTTTGACTCAAAGTCATTTGCTTCAATTCTACTTTGTAATCAATGTCGATTCCCAAGTATTGCTTAACTTTTCCTAAGTCTTTCATACGAAAACGATCATTCAGCATTTGTTTGACTACCTTTATGGTCTCTTCAATTTCTGAGCAGATCAAAATATCATCCACGTACAGACATAAATACACCTTTACATTATTCACACACCCTGTGTACAAGCAATAATCATAGTCTGATCTTTTGAAGTTAATGCTCAACATAAATTCATTAAAGCATTCATACCAATCTCTTGGACTCTCTCTTAGTCCATACAAAGCTTTCCGTAGCTTACAGACTTTGTTTTCTTCGACTTCATATCCATCAGGTGGATAAATATAAACTTCTGATTTAATAATTCCATTTAAAAAAGCTGTTTCTACATCCATACTTTCTATGTGCCAGCCTCTGACACACGCAGTTGACATTAGAGCTTTCATTGTTATCATTCTGGCAACAGGTGAATATATTTCCTCGTTTTCGTCATACACTTGTTGAAAACCTCTTGCTACTACACGTGCTTTATATCTTCCATTTGATTTTATTCTAAAAATCCATTTCACTTCTATTATCTTTTTATTTATTGGTTGATCAACAATTTCCCATGTTTTATTTTGTTCTAAGCTATTAATCTCATCATCCATTGCATCCTTCCACTTTTTCGCTTCTAAACTCTGTACTGCTTCATCGTAAGTATCTGGTACTCCGGCATCACAAACATTCACATAAACAACATGATCATTAAACTTTTCAGGCATCCTTCTTTCTCTTCTCGGACGACTTGGTACGCTCAACTCCTCAACTTCAGGTTTCTTTCTTTCATCTTCTATAGTGTCATAAAATTCATCATTTTCAACTGTTTCCGTTCTTTTAGATGAATCATTTTCATTAGTACTATTTTCCGTAGATGTTATTTCATCATTTGTTTCTATATTTCTAAAACTGATTACGTCTGCTTCTGGATCTATGAAAATAACGTGGCGACTTATAACAATTTTATTATTTATTAAAACTCTGTATCCGGTATCTGTGTAACCAACTAAGATTCCTTTCATACCTTTTGGGTTTAATTTTGAAGTTCGTGTTTCTTCGGGAACTCTAACAAAACATTTACTTCCATAGAGTTTCAAATTTCTTATATTAGGTTTCCTGCCATGAAATATTTCATATGGACTTTTTCTTTCCGCAGTATTTGTAACTAACCTATTTCCGATATAAGCCGCTGTTAAAACACATTCTGGCCAGTAACATTTATTCATCTTAGCTTCTGCCATTAAACATCTCGCACGATCCAATATCGTTCTATTAAATCTTTCAGCCACTCCATTTAATTGATGTGTGTATGCTGGACCTGGTTTCAAATATATTCCCTGTCGGTTAGCGAAATCATAAAATTCTCTATTTATATATTCACGACCATTATCACATCTTATTTCTTTTACACGCTTACCTGTTTGGTTCTGCATTGTATTCACATATGTTTTAAAACATTCAAAAACCTCACTTTTGTTTTTAATAACACAGACTGCTGCTAGTCTACTATAGTCGTCTATAAAGGATACAAAATATCTTTGACCGTTACTTCCTATGGGAGTCAATGGACCATTAACGTCAGTATGTATTATACCTAATATCTCTGTTGCCCTACGTCTATTATTTTCAAATGGTAGATTAGTCATTTTATTCTGCAGGCAAATTTCGCACTGCACGTAACTGTCTTCAAGCGTTTCGGGTAAACCGTCTAATACTTTATGCCTACACATTTCTTTCAGCTTTGAAAAATTTGCATGACCTAAAATTCTGTGCCATTTCTCTTTCACTGACATTATTCTTTCACTTGTATATGTAGTATTTACATTTTCATCATTAGCTAACTTACCTTCTAATTCATATAACTTGTTCTTTTTCCTAGCTACAGCAACTAATCTGTGCTGAGCACTGTAAATGTTTGCAGTTTCATTCTGAAATTTAATCATATTACCTTTATTTACTATACATGAGACGCTTAGTAGGTTTCTTTTCATGTTTGGGACATAGTATACGTTGTCAATATCTATTTGATGTACTTTTCCACCTACGTAACTGTACATGGTTACGTTTCCTTTTATTTCTGACTTAAGTCCAAAACCATCTCCTACTTTAATATTTACAGGAGTATTTAATTTTTGAAACTTACAAAATAACGTATCGTCATTCACAATGTGGTCGCTGCATCCGCTATCGACAAGCCAATTTATCGATTTTGAGTTTGTTCCAGCTGTCATAACTTCTACATTAAATCCAACGGGATAATTTTCATCTGTAGATTGACCATAAGAGTTGTTACCTCCTCCTCTATTGCCTCTGTAGCTTCCTCTATTGCCTCTGAAACTACCTCTATTGCCTCTGTAACTACCTCTACGTCCGCTGTACCTTCGGCGACTTCCACCTCGTCCACCATGATGATACGACGTTCTGTGTTGGTAACTGGTGCTAGCAAAGGTTTGTTCTACATGTTCAGTTTCATTCTTCTTATGTTCCAAAATAAGCTTGGACTTTACGTACTCAACAGTTTGTTCCTTTTTTGGCATAGCATCCACAATATTCACGATGTATGAAAATTTTTCTGGTAATGACAATAATAAATAATTTAATCTGTCTTCTTCAGTTACTGTCTCACCTGCACTTTTGAGCTCATTTATCTGCCTTTCAAATATTTGCAAAGATTCAATGGGATTTTCTTCTTTAAATTTCGTATCTAATATTTTCCTTTTTATCAATAATTTATTTGCACATCCTCTTATAAGATACATATCATCAAGTTTTTTAATCATTTTGTATGCATTTTCTTCAGATATGATAATATCTAGTTGTGTATTGCTGATACTATTAACTATGTAATTCTTTGCTTTTATTTCTATATTCTTCCATTCACTCTCAGTTGTACTTTCTGGTTTTATCTCATTTTCTATGGCCTCAATACAGTTTTTCATTTGAAAGAAGAGTTTCAAACGAAATTTCCATTTGTCGTAATTTGTACCATTAAATATAGGTAAGCGAAATTCTTCCTTACCTTCCATCACGTAAAGAAAATATTTTTCTTCTTCTTGCAAGAATTTTCTTTCAAACAAAATAATGTTCAAGCTTTACAACCACGCTCTGCTACCATGTTGAATTATTATACAATGTGTATGTGCTTGAACATATCGAAGCCTTCTCTATAGGTATTTTTATATTATTTTCTTTATATATTATTCTCTTCAAGGAAACCATTTAATCATAGTTATAATCTTGAATTTATTTGTATGTAAAACCGTACATTTTTATAGGTGACAGATGACAACACTACTTTTGTTAATATTACACGAAATTCAAATACAAGCATAGTCTAGACTATAGACAAACTAATAAGGTTTTCTACGGAACTCACAACCTTATTTATTTTAACAGTAATATATTTTTTTGTCATTTTTAGGAGTCGGATTTAGGTGAACTTTGTGATTTTTTATAAAATAAACTGCTTGCCATATCAATGCCGGAGTTTTACTCTCGTGCTCAAAATGATTACAACTATCGATTTTTACAATAAAATCGAGATGCAATAAAAATGGGGTTTATAATACACTGTGCAACATACAATTCTTCTTTATGGCCGCTCAGGGGGCCGAACACGAATGTTTTTAACGTATCGTTAAAAATTACGTTAACGTTACGGATACGTCAAAAATATTCGTGCTCGACCTACAGTTGCCCGCTCGCTCCCTTACAATGTACTATCTGTCCCATTCATACGAGTTCTGCGTATCACTACGCGGCTAAGTTCAGAGCGGCCATAAAGATTGGCGCGAACTGTTCCTACCTAATGTTATCTAACAGAGACCGAGCAACAAGAAGTGGCGAATTATTTAGACAAAAACAAGGAATTTCTGGACGCTTACGTATCTAAGCGAGTTCCTGCCGAGGTCCTGGAGAATTGGCTGAAGAACAAGAAAACGAATGACGTAAGTAGCTTCGGCTAATTTTGTCATCAGACGTTATTAATACTCTTGTATTTAATTGTCATCAAAATTATACTTGTAACTTAATGTAACAATAAGAGCCACGAACACGGCAACCCTAAAAAAAAAAAAAAAAAAAGATGGTCGATAAGCGGATATGCTGGTCCGTGTAGAGTTGTAGACCTATTATACTGTACAAGGTCTTGGCCGGGGCGTCATACATCGTCTAAACGTCTCCTTTATAGGAATGCAATGTATCGATCGGAATTCGTAGTCCGACTCGCACTTGGCCGATTTTTGGGTGGCCGTGATTACAACCTATTTTGAGGGCTAAATCCGCGCCTGCATCAACAGACAGTTGACATTCAAAATTCTATATGCTTGGCTTATTTGGAGCAATAAGTTAAATTATCCAATAATTGTGGATTTCTTACAGATTGCCACATCTTCAGGTAAACAGTTGACGGCATCCAAGTTCCCAGATAAGTGCTTTAAGCAGCAGATTTTTACGGTAAGCACTGAACCAAGTCTTTTGAGTTCTAATATCTCCCAAGAGCACCGTTCACAGAACTCTTTGCTTAACCTCATTATCATGTCAATAAATCCTTCAGAAATATAGCTATTATAAGAGAGGCAGGGCATAGCGATACTTTCCCTCCAAATTGGAACTCCCCGACTGGGGAAGTACCTCCCCCTTCCAGAATACCGTTAAATAACACTGCTCTGCAGCAGTGTTGTGTTCTTAATGATAAGCAAGGTCGCCAGTGCGCCTTGGGGATGCGTCGCCCTACTGCCAACACGACGGTAGTAGTGGGGTCGGCAACCCGCGACTGATGCCTCTGGTGTTGCAAGCGTCCATAGGTTACGGTCACAGCTTACCATCAGGCGGGCTGTATGAAAGATTGCGTTAGTGATTTAAAAAAGAGAAATAGATTATCAGCTCCTCCGCTTTAGAATAGAAGAAGAATAATTAAATAACCATTTATTTGGACATAACATACAGAGTTAACCCATAAATAAAATACAATAAGGAATAAAATGCCATAAAATTAAATAAAAAGTTCATGGGTTTGAGACCCATGGGAGTTAGACCAAATAGATCTCCAGATCAGTGCTGTTTTTGTCAAAGTCCAATGTTTGCTTCAACCACACGAAGCATTGCGATCTCAGAACATTTCCAATAGGGTATTTAATAATTTAATACCCAAAATATTTTCAATTTCAAACGGGTGCCGTCTGCCGGAACTTGTCAGCTTGTAACTGCCATGGCAATCTTATTCAGAAGCAATTCATTATTATCCTAGTCTTATTTGTATTCGCATTGAATTGCATTATTCCCGCAGCTCTTACCACAACATTGTACTGATAAAGATTGTAATCTATTATTTATTTGAAAAGAGTTACCATGGAGTTTCTTGCCGGTTCTTCTCCATAGGATCTACTATTTGGAACCGTGCACCTAGAGTCTCGACATTTCATAAGTGCCTGTATCTGGTTTACATGAAATAAAGATCTATTCTATTCAAATAAAAAAAAGTTGTTTCTTGTAGAATGTTTGTAAGACTCTTGAATTTCGTCGTTCCAGGAACTCCTGATAGTATTACAGGACGACCCCGACGAGCACTCAGTCATGTGGGAGCTGGCTAACTACATCACCAACTCGGTTGGGGTAGATGCCCACAGGGTCTACAAGCTGTTTCCAGATCATCCTTGCTTCGTGCAGTACTTTATGGTCGATTACCAGGTTTTGACTTTTGTTTTACTTGACAAACCGAATTAATAAGATTTGTGTGCACATCAAAAAAAAACTTAAATAATATGAGTAATGAATTAAAGATAACCCAATAGAATTAAGCCCTAACATAATAACATTAATCCTTAGAATGTGTAACTACTCGTATGTAATCAAAAAAATACATTAATTCTTCAATTACATAAAAGTCACTACATATAAGTATAAAACAAAGTGTGCAGTCAAAATTTGATTACGTTTACGTTACCATACGTCAAAACATTCGTGCTCGGCCCTCAGACCATCAAACTGAAAAAATACGTTTTGGGTCGAGTAGGTGTTGATGTTTTGTATAGGACAGCTGAATTTTTTTTCGAGATTACGATATTGGCGTCATAGCGAAAGTTGTTCAGTTTGATGGTCCGAACCAATACCTTCAATATGAGTGCATTTCTGATGCATTTGTACAACTGTCCGCCAGGCAATATCACCTCGCCTGGTTGTTGGATCCTCTCCTTTCAATGGAGTTACACCAAAATTGTTCCTCCCCTCTTGTATCGAAATTTTTATGGGTTTCAATATTTTCAGGCACCATATGACGAATGTGTAAAGAGCTTGGTCCGTGCGGATCTCAACCAGGTGGGCTTGGTGCTCGAAGTGGCGAAGAACGGAACATGTCGGCGCTTCTCCAGAGCTGATGACCGAATGTGTTTCCCAAAGACACCCACCACACTGTTCAAATCATTGAGGAAGAACATAGTAAGTGCTGATCAGTGTGAAGTTCAAGTACGACTGCCCGATCAGACCAACGCTGGGACATTCTCAAAATTTCGCTGCAATATGCTGAGACAGGGTCCAATTTGGTCTCGTGTAGGTTGTCCTTTGTATTTTTCTGATCTTTTTTTATCATGACATGTGTCTTGTTCCCTTGTTCCTGTCTGATTCCAAACAATGAGTGAAATGTCATTGTAAGAATTTAATTGACTCCTTAGAGTTAGGATCTTACCAAAGTAATTACTCTAAGGATTGACTCTATCAAAGCAAATAATAATACCATAAATAGCAATAATAGTTTAACCTTCAAACAAAACGTTCCTGAAATATGATGCTTTTTTAAAAGTCGGTGCTAATTCCCCATATAATATATGTTTAGTTAATTAGTTCATTATTTTATAGAAGCAAGCTAACTACGTGATGTACCAGCCGATCCTGACGAAACAGGGGAAGACAGCGTACGTGATAGAGATGTGGAGGATCCGAGAGGCGTTCAAAGATATTGACGAGGAGATTAGCTCCAACTTTTTGGTGCTCGGCAGTCTGGCGTTGCATTACTGTAACCTGTACTTAGATAAGAAGAGAGAGCGGAATATGTCAGATTTTCTTCTGGACGTTGTGAAGTAAGTAACAATTTCATTAAAAAAAAGTGTAGCAGTAGCTTAATAAGTAAACGAAACGCTTATCTATTTATTTTTATAACGGTGAATACTTGAGTAGGCTGAGATAGTATGAACATTTATAGGAAAGACCACCTGAACACAACAAAACAGTGTGCGCGCGTTTTCGATGAAAGTTAACTCAAATGCACGCGCCCGTTGTTTTCATACATTTTTGGCTTGACGGTAACTACAGTCAAGGTCGAGAAAAACTCGGTATTGGGGTACTGGCAACAATAGCAGTGCAGCAGATTATCTGGTTATTGATTTCAATGCCGCAACTGACAACTTAGGATCATGAAGAAAAAAAAAACTGTCGTTCATAGAACTTCCTCCATTTTTGTAGTCAGTTTAAAATAAATACTACATGTGATTTTTTTAGTAACTAGTAATAAGTTAAAATCTTTTGATAGTGATACCAATTGCCCCATCGGAAAGATTACTTGGGCGTTTGACACCGTGGTTCCAAAGAGCCTATTCAAAAAGAGGAATTGGGTGATCGACACCGCGGTCTCAACCTAGCGTGGTGTCAAACGCATAAAGACTCATTTGTTAAGACTCACCGATCCCATAGTCAAACCGATTATACAATTTTGTGGGACTACCTATACCAACTCAATGTACAATATGTGTATTTTTAAATAAGTAAACAATAAAACAAAATCCCACCTGGTTTTTTACAAAACAAGATTAGATATCTTCGTTGAATAACGCGCGTTTCTAGAGCATGGATATAATAGTCTGGCAACTGAACCCCGTTAAGTTTGGGAGTAGCGGAAGATAAAATCTGTTAAAATTACGTAATAATATGAAAGTAGATTTTTTATTTTATTTAATTTGTAAAATTGACGATGATTTGCAAGTTGCCACAGTTGCCAGACTATTTGCGTCTTCTTAAGCTAGTGCCAGACAGAATCTTCCTTACTACAAAACAAAACGAATATAATATTTTCAGAGCGATATTCGAAGAAATGGTTTCCCTGGACCAGCTTATAAAGAGGATCCTAGAATTCGCCCAGCGTTTAGTCAACGCTGATCGTGCCTCCCTTTTTCTGGTGGACTACAGGAACTTCGAACTAGTCTCCACAGTCTTCGACCTGAAGTTCGAGCCAGGACATGACAGAGATATGGAGAAGAAGGAGATCAGGATGCCTATAAATCGGGGAATAGCTGGCCATGTGGCTCTGTCTGGCGAGACTATGAATATCCCTGATGCGTATTCAGATTACAGATTCAATCGGTAAGTACAGGGATTATTTAATAGCCTAGAGCTTGTATTAGGTTTTGTAAAACAGGGTGTAGCATTCATTTCAAATATCACATTAAAGCTGCAGTAGATTCATAAATTATGGAGGTATTATGATCGGGCGGCGCGGCGACGCGATGCGTGTGTGTGTCAGAGTAGCCGAGCCCGCCAGGTTATGTCGTCGAGTTCATTACCCTAAGGTAACCCTTAAACCTTAAACCAAACCTTAAACCTTACCGTTACCTTACCGTAAACCTTATTATATACTTATACTCTTTATAATCCTCAGAGAAGTAGACGAGGCTACCGGCTACAAGACCGTGAGCATTCTCTGCATGCCAGTCAAAGTGGAAGGCAGGGTCATCGGTGTCGTCCAGATGGTCAACAAGCGAAATGACGACAACTTCGGCCACGAAGACGAAGTCGCCTTCGAAATCTTCTCCAGTTTCTTCGGCTTAGCCCTCCACAACGCCAGGCTGTACGATAGAATTATGCGGAAAGAACAAAAGTACAGAGTGGCTTTAGAAGTCTTAAGCTACCATAACACTTGTCGGGAGAACGAAGTGATGGCAATGCTATCCGATAAAGAGCCCATCAGTATAGATCTAAACGATTTCTACCTTGATCCTTACAAATTCGATGAGTTGGAGAAGTGTAAATGCGTGATCCAGATGTTTAGCCATCTCTTTGACATGGCCACGTTCGATATAAGTACGCTGACCAGATTCGTTTTGACAGTCAAAAAGAACTATAGAACTGTACCGTATCACAATTTTGATCATGGATGGACCGTTGCTCATTCAATGTATGTAATACTGATGAATGATACTCGCAGGCGATTCAATTTTAAAATGGTAAGTTTTTTGTACATCTTTATGTTTTATATTGGAAACGCATACGCACTGAAGGAGAAAGTTCAGGGGTCGCTGTAACTCGGTTGGCAAGGGCGGCTAGTGTACTGAACAAGAAGGTCGCCGGTTTAAGTATTTCTCACGGTCTAATTTTTCTTTGCATTAAAAATTGTTTGCCTTTGTAGTTTTGCTTCTATCAGAGCTCAGTTTACTGATTGTCCAGTGCCACAAACTTATATGACCCGGTGACCAAAATTGGAAATAACGTCGCTACGGAACAAAATGACTACAAAAATGCTTCAAAATGTAATTTTTCTAGGGAGATGACATTGATAGCAGCGACGCGGCGACGCCATGACCGGGTCAGATAAGTTTGTGGCACTATATCACATGCTGCTAGTGAAGCCAGTGGTTGGCTTGGATGACTGCTATTTTTAGTCGTATTTTTGCAGAAATTAATTATTTTTCATTTCTTTCTTCTTTTGAAAGTCTATAATTTTAGTAGTTTTTGTAATCTGGGCCAGGTTTGTACGAGAGTCAGACCATAAGCGGATTTCTCACTGAAGCTTCATAAATACATAAGCTTAGACATAAAGTCTATTATAGTGTAAAAGTCCATAAACGTTCTCGATACTAGGTTCTCGTGGTTGACTAAGGCTTTATCCGTTTTCATACTGAGAAGAGGCCTGTCCCCAGTATTGGGACTGTAATGGACTGAATTATTTTGTTTTTTAATAATATCTTCAGATAGATAAGAGGGGCAGGGTATAGCGGGACTTTCTGCTCAAAATTGGAGCTGCCCTGACTGGGGAAGTACCTCCACCTTGCAGAATATCGTAGCAGTGTTGTTTCTAACGGTGACCAAGGTCACCAGTGCTCTTTGGGAGCACGACGCTTGTATTTGTTACAAGCGTCCTTAAGTCAGGGTAACCATTTACCATCAGTCGGGCCGAAAGCTTGTTTGTCACTTAAGAAGTATAAAAAAGGTGGGTATTGAACTACTTCTACATATTTACTAATAGACCTAAATTTTCCAGCGCTTAGCTCTCTTTGTGGCGTGTCTCTGCCACGACCTGGACCACCGTGGCTACACTAACAAGTACATGAGCGAGACAGCGTCCCCCCTCGCTGCTATGTACACCACCTCGACTCTCGAACACCACCACTTCAACATCACCGTCACCATACTGCAACAGGTAATCATCATCATCGACAGGGGCGGTAGGTGCGACAGTGATAACTTGAGTGAGAAATCAGTAAGCGGCAATATTTTTTTAAAATACAGAATAAAGGTATGTTTCATAATACCAGCGTTTATTTCCCAGGATGGTCACAACATTTTCTCTCATATATCGAGCGAGGATTATAAGGAGATCTTAGGCTACATCCGGCACTGCATCCTGGCCACAGACCTCGCTGTATTCTTCCCGAACCTGAAGAAGATAAACCAACTCCATGAAGGAGAATCTCCTCAATTTGATTGGGATTTACCCAGTCACAGGTAGGAAGACATTACTTTTTTTTTTCTGATAGATTTCCTCTATGGCAACAAATATTACTGAAAGATTTTACACCTGAGCGGTAGCGAAGGCAGGTCTGTGATTTTACAAAATGTCTGTAAAATAAAAACAATAACTTTGTTTTTTTGCTTTTTGCGAATTTCTATTTCCCTGTTATTATAATATTTTGCATTGCAACCTGTTTTGTATTATTACCGAACTTAACTTAGCGAATAATTTTAGCACTGCGAATCTTTTGCGAATCACCTACCCATAGAGATAGTATACATATATATACCTATACTACTTCTCTATCAATATTTATGTTATAAGGTTATAACACATTATAACATTAGATCACAACCTTGACATTGGCGAAACAAAAACATTAGATCATTTTCACACGCCTACACACGCATAGCTTGTTTACACACAATTCTACAGATCAAGTCAAGATCAAGTACAGGTCAAGTGTAGTTTGATTTATCTTTTAGTAATTCCTCAATGGGCGGGGTTAAAATTATTTATGAAGAAGTATATTATATTAATGAACCTATTGCCACCTCTTTCCCACCCATTGAAAATATAGGCAATGGCTGCTATGAATGAAATAATTATGATGGTCGAGGATTTTTCTCTTCCACAGAGATCTAGCGATGGCGATTAGCATGACAGCCGCCGACCTGTCAGCGTCCGCTAAACCCTGGGACATCCAGATCAAGACTGTGAAGGTAATCTTCGAGGAGTTCTACGACCAAGGCGACAAGGAGAGAGCTGCGGGAATAGAGCCAATACCGATGATGGATAGGAATAAGCCAGAGCAACAACCCTCCAGCCAGGTAGCTATAAAACATACTCCTTTTATCCGCATAGCTCAATAATCCGTACTAGAAAATATTTCTCTTGCAATTCGTTTTGCGGCAAAATTATATTTCCCGAAATCTTTAAATGAGAGACTTAGCTTGCAAGCTTTGCAAGCATAATCCTCTCATATAACCATATAAAACTTAAACGAATATTTTGCGAGATTGGGATTAAAAATGAAATGGCATTTGAAACGGAAAACGATTCAATCAGCACACTTAACACAAAAAATACAAATAAAGTCTGTCAATAGTAAGGTCAATAGGAAAATATTTTAAGTCTATGGGTCAATAGAGTCACTCTCAAAATCCAAAAACCATAAATGTATAATTCTTATTTTTATTTGTTTTTTTTTAGATTTAAAATTGTTTCAAATTTAATTTAATTTTGTTAGATGAGCTGGTAATTTAATTGTGCATGCTGTAGTCTCCTAAAAGTAGGAGGAGGATACTTACACAATACGTAATGTATAGGTACTAAAATAATTTGTGAATGTGAGTGTATATCTTGTGTTGGAAACCCTAAATAAATAAGTAAATAAAATAAACAGACATTCCCAGTACCAAAAACAAATTAAAGAAAAAATAAATAAGATTTGAGGGAGCTAAACTTCATAATAATAAATAAATAAATAAATAAATAAATAATAGTTTACCTGAACATGGTAAAAATTTTAGGTCAATAAACTAGAAATGTTTCTTACAGTATAACATTTTGATTTTAAATAATCTTCTAGCACCTAAATATTCACAACGTTATCTTATAATTCAAGTGTTTTAACTAGTAATAATAACTTTATGGTTTTAACATGATTTTTAACTACATTTAAGTTTTTTTTTTTTTTTTTTATATATTATAATATTATGAGTATCTTCTCTTATAAGTGAACATGTAAACGTTCTATTAGACAAATAAATTCTTGATATCGAATTACTATATTATCTTGCATTTTATTTCAGGTCGGTTTTCTCAGCCAAATATGTATAGCTTGCTACAGCATGCTGTACAGAATACTTCCAAACACGAGACAAATGTATGCCATGGCCATGAAGAACCTGGATCGATGGAAATCTAGAGCTGACAAGATTGAACTCAATTCTGAATTCTCAGCTGACAGCAAAGATGACGAAGTGAACGAAAACTGTGAAGTCAGTGGAGAACTAGAAATCATAAATAAAAATATGGCTAAACTTAAAATTGAAGATGTACCAGTTTCAGTTGCTGATGTGGTGCACGAATCTGTTTCTTGGGAGGAATATGAGGAAGACATTAACGACAAAGAGATCACTAGAGGCGGAATCTGGAAGGACTTAGATAGCGCCACATGGATTGATGACGAAGGAGTTGTAGTTGGTGCAAGTTCATTACGAACCAATGCTGGCACCTAAACGAGCGGTTACCACAAAATAAATAAATAAATCCAGCCCATTACGAGCCATTACTGTCCCACTGCTGAACACAGGCCTCTTCTCAGAATGAGAACGATTAGGCCTTAGTCCACCACGCTAGCCTGGTGCGGGTTGGCGAACTACACACACCATCGAGAAATTTATGAGGCCATCACAGATGCGCAGGTTTCCTCACGATATTTTCCTTCACTAATAATTCAAATGATAATCAAATTCTGCGGGCCGGGTTAGGTGTCAGACCCCTCCTGCATGGAAGGCAAGCGTTCAACCGCGAAGCTATCACTGCTTTTAGTATTATTAGCCTAGTAAAAATGTATATTTAAAAAAATACTTCGTAGGGAAGTCGTGGATGTTTTATAATATAAAGACGGCATTCATCAAGAATCCTAATTTTGCTATTAGAATGGATGATCGCCAAGGTCACCATCTTGATAATATAAATTGTGACAAGCTGTTTTCTGGAAATGTCTCGGATTCGCTTCATCTGTTCAATACCAAGATTTAATGTTCTTGTTTATTCATAAAATTTATTACATTTATCAAGTAAAGATAACAAAGCTGCCTCTCAGTACCTAGTTAGTTAATAGGTTTTTAAGTAAATTATTTTAATTATAAGTTATTCATTTTGGTAAGAGGAGGAATAGTGCAAGCGCGTGAATGGAGATTTTTTATAGTTGCGTTGTCGTGCTACCCAGTACCTATTATATTATAAAGTCAATTAAGGGCGATAGTCAATTTCGTTTAGTTTATTAAATTTTAGTGTAATTCAATGCCTAAGTGCAAAGAACTAGGGGGGCCAGAGGCGCGACAATTCTGTGAAAAACTTTCGTCACGCCTCATCGAAGCCACAGCCAACGAATTGGTTTAGCGATCCAACGAGGTAACGCTGCCAGCCTCCTAGACACTATGCCGCGCAGTGGTGCGCTGGAAGAGGCTTTTTACTTGTAGATATACCTAATATTTTAATTTGTTTAGAAATTTAAGTATTTGTAGTTTTAATATCTATATAATAATACGTGCAGAGAATACTCTGTACCCTGTTTTAGCATATTGCGCACATGGAGGAGTGAGATTTGGCACAGTTAAAGTTTGTATGGGGAAGGAGTACAGAAAGCTAAAATTACGACCACACTGGGCCACCGCTAGGTTACTTAATTAGAATAAGAATAAGAATAAGAATAATTTATTTGCAGGAATATGAGTAAGTATAATAAGTTGACACTGTTAGCAATAAGTTCCGTCATACTCTACCAGATGACTGGTGTGCAAAATATTTAAGTTCACATTATATATATTATATTATATATTATTATCTCAATAGGCATTTGATTCAATTACTAATAATAATTTAATTTTCAATACAAATTCAATGTCAATTCAGTTCAACTAATTTAATAAATTAGTGATACGTTATTATATAAGTGCAAAGGTTATTATTCATTTATAGATTCATTCTGAAATGTTTGAATGGAAAATATTATGTGCAATTGGATTTTTTTTACGAAAACAGTGGAATTTATAGATTAGTAATTGCATGTCAGTCACAAAAAGTTCACAATGTTTTACTGCCTGATATGAAATTAATTAGTAAAACACAATGTGTATAGTAAAAAATAATGTTAAGAACTTTCTTAATAAAGTAAAATGGAAATAAACAGACTATTTAAAATCTACCTTTAATTAATACCTAAGGCCTACTTGCGTTTTCTTTTTAACCACCGACAAAAAAGAGGAGTGTTATAAGTTTGTATTCTGTATATGTATCTATGTATCCGTGTATCTGTCTGTGGTATTGTAGCTCCAAAACGGATGGGCCGATTTCAATGCAGTTTTTTTTATAAAAAGTACTTGAAGATAGTATAAATATTCTGGATATTCTGAAGATATGTAACGGCGGTTTATATCATGTGCCTGATCCGCCGTCTGATTAGGTTTAATAAATATGACAGTTTATCCTCTTTTTTATACACCTTTGTACACAGTTTCTGCAATAAATGTCTTTGTCTTTTGTCTTTATGATAACTTCTCTAAGCCAGAAAGGAATACATTATGTTATTGCGTCATACTGGGCGTAAAAATAAAAACATTTTCTTTCTTTCTATTATTTGTTGGTCGCTGCGGGTGTCAGATATTTCTTACGTAATCAAGGCGCCGATCACAGTATTCATATCACTGTATCATTCGTCGTATCGTAGGTAATAATCTCCGGATCTTGTGGACGTCTCGGTTTTCTCTGATCATTGGTCAGACCAAAATCGGTTCGAGATGGAACGGGCCCTTTCAGAGCGGGCGTATCAAGACCGCGTATCATGATTCTAAGAGAGGATTCTTTGGTCATTGATCATGATGCGTATCACCAATCGTCTGCTCTATAACAAAGGAAAGGAAATAAACTAAAAGATCGAAAAAGATGCTGTTTTATGACATTTATTTACGTTTAAAAATCTGTCACCTAGCCGCGACTATGTCGTGCTGGTCACATTTTGGTTTGTCTTCTATACTCGTTCTATACATGACGTAGACGGAGAAACCAAACATGACTATGGCCGGATTGTTTTTAACTGGGCTTTAATTACGTCATAGGTAACGAAAAAATCATAGCGATAAATAATGTTTTATTAAACTTACAAATAACAATTATTTAAAAACAAACAAGCATAATCCTAACAGAACAAAGTAGACGACTTTATAGTATTAATACATTAACAGAATTGTGTACCCCACCTTAGTCTGTGCCTGCACCTGGCATACAGACCGGCCCAACGAACGCCAATGAACAAACCGCATTCAGCTGAATGGTTTGATTCCTTTGATGCTACCGCCACACTAGTGATGGGCTGAGTGATGATTTTTCGATATCGATGATTAGGTACATGACAATAACAAAAAAATATCAATGACGGGAATAATGACAAAATCATCAATGATTTTTACTTGAGTATGAAGATCACGCCACGTCATATAAGTGCGCGTCATTTAAATTACTTATAACTAATCTAATAGTTAGGCTAGATCATCTGTCTCTGCCGAATCTAGCTAGATTACTGTATTTTGTTTCACTCCCTCACGCACAAAATGTTGCCATGAGTAGGGCACGTGCGCCACTACATCCGCCATTAATTTCATCGAATATCTCTATATCTATAACCGTATTCATGCATTGCATTGGTTATCCAGCGTTTTCTATTGTATGATTTATTTATGTTGGTGTGCAATAAAGAATATGTCTATTCTATTCTATTTCTATCAAGGCGGCGCCCTGCCGAAGCCGAAGTTCGCATTCATTCAGTCATTATCGAGTGATGATTTTGTCGTTGTCATTGCATGACGAAAATATTTTAAAATATCGATGATTTTTACACATGACATGATATCGGTCTCAACTCTACGCCCCACTGCGAATTGCCGGCGAACGCCAACAAACGATCTTTGGCTTTCACTAAACTGTCCAGACAGGACGAACGAACGTCAGGGAGACCCATTTTGTTCGTGTTCATTGAGCCTGTGTGTAACTGTGTATATGCACCATTTGAGGTACCTAAACCAATAATGGAATTGTAAAAAATAAAACATTTTACAGGACTAGGTACTAAAGAAGAGTTGTAAGTATGAATGTGGATGGCTATCAGAGTAGGGGCAGACCAAAGAAAAGATGGATGGACTGTGTGAAACGTGACATGAATGAGAAGGAAGTAAATCTGGAAATGACGTCTGATAGAGATGAAGGGAAGAAAAAGACATATTGCGCCGAACCCAAATAAAATGGGATAAGGGCAGGAGAATGAATGACAGGATTACTAAAACATACTACATAATTCACAACCAAACGAGTGAAATAGGAGAAGAGCTCCAATCTTAAAAAATACAGAAATATGTGATACTTAATACATTCTTAAATAGTTCATGACAACTAAATCTAAGACGCTGTGTTCGAAGCACCCAGCGAGTGGAGCCAGGAACATTATGTGTCAGTCCACATGCAAGTGTTTGCGCGAAAGTTTTGAATTAATGTTTAAAGTAATTGACATTGTAACGAAAGCTGATCCCATTGATTCAGTACATGATTCTGGAGCACACAGTGAAAGAAATATGCGAGTACCTAGTTTAAAAAAAAATTACGAATTTACCGTGTTCGAAACACTACACTGCGCTCCAAAACACAAATTACTGACGTAGCTCATAAGGCTGCAAAGTTGAAGTGGAATTGGGCTGGCCATGTCTGCCGGATGCCCGATGAGCTGTGGGCCAAGGTAACCACTAAGGGGAGCCCTGACATGACGAGAAGGCGACGCAGCAGACCACTAAAGAGATGGCGGGTCGAACTTGATAACACGAACAACGAATGGTTCACACTGGCTCTAGACCGAAAAGCCTGGAAATCATGGGGCGAGGCCTTTGCCCAGCAGTGGGATGATGTAGGCTAACAGTAACAGTAACGAATTTATCCGCTGTTTTTTTTAACTAAAAAGTCTGGGAAGGAATGGTATTTTTTTTGATAAAGTCGACGCAACATTTTTCTACTATTCCAGAATCATGTATTGAATCCATGGTATACGTTTCCGTTACGATGTTACTTCCACCTTGTATGTGTTATCTTCGCCCTGAGCGATGCCCATAACAGTTCCTTGGATTTAAGCCATAGTTATTCCTCCTTTAGCGATGTCTTGACTCTGCAAATCGTAGAATGATAGGAAGAAGCTGAAACAGAAATATTTTTTTAACAGACTTCAAAAATGGAGAATGTTCTCAATGCGACTGTATATTTATAAGTAAGTTTGTTATAAGATAAGTGCGCCAATAGAAGACCGATTTTGAAAATATTTTTTTTGTTTGAAAGGGTATACTCTCGAGGTGGTTCCATTTAAATTTGGTGAAGATCAGATGAAGACCTTCGGAGATATACAATGGATCGCTTGAATGAATAGCATATCACTTGTGATTGCTATAATCGCATGATTAAGCCACTCAAATAGAAAAATTTATTACACTTTAAAAAATGTATAAACCGACTTTAAAATACTAAAAAGTATAAAATAATTTTCTTAAAAAATTTAACAGTGTCTGTAGTCGGGACATTTAATTCTTCAATGCACCTTGCTTGGCAGTGACATCGACCAGCTGTTAAGTTTTTTAAGAAAATTATTTTATACTTTGTTTATTGACGTCGTCGGTCTTATAAGCTCAGAAAACTTTCGACGTGTTATGGCTATAAATTCCAAATAATTCCAAATAAAATTATAAGCTAAGCATATAAATAAGCTTAGCAAAGTATAAGTAAAGTCTGAGCTAAGTCAAAATACGGACTATTAGGGCTCAATAATTATGAAGACGCGGAGCGTCGCGCGGCGCGCACAGCGGCGTGTCACTCTCTCGCTCGCTCTCCATGAACGGACATACGCGCCTTTCTCCGCGTTGCGCGCCTCTTTGCTCTCCGCGCGACTTTCCGCCTCTCCTTAATAGAGCCTTTAGCTCAAGTTAAAAGTTTCGTACGTTTCGTAGTAATTAATTAACTCACTTATCCGGCGCAATCCCAAGTTCCTTTTCCACAAAAGCAGTGACTTCTTTAGCGATCACTCTATTCTCTTTCAATCCTAAATTTCCTATGGACTCCAGAGTTGCCACAGCGCCGAAAACACTCTTTTTGTCGCCAAAAGATATAGCGCAGTCGCATGACACTACACATATGAAATTCTGTAAAAATAAAATATTTTTGTAGGCACTGAACAGACGACAGATTTTTTGCCCAGCGCGGAAGAATGACCTTGGTTCGTAGTTTCTGCCAAAGAGTTCTAATGACAAGTACAGTTTATTGCAAAGTGCGTTTCGTATTTATTTTACAAAGGAGGAGTTAAAAAAATATATTTCTATGTTCGACTGTATGCATATTTTAAAATATTTTTTCATCTATTACTCCGTCAATTGCGGACCGATTTTGTAAATCCTTTATTGTTTAAAAGGGCTCTCAGGGTTGTCTTATTTAAATTTGGAGATCTTCGGAGATAGACTATAGAACTCTTCAATGGATAACAGCAAATCACTCGCGAATGCTGTGATCGCATTTTGTACTGTTTATGCCAATCAAAATAGAAAAATAAAATAAACTTAAAAAGTAAAATCCCATTGTGAAGTCGGTGCCACTGCCAAGCAAAAGTGCATTGAAGAAATAAAGGCCCCGAATTCAGAAGTTATTTAAGAAAATTCTTTTATCATTTTTAGATTTTTGAAGTCGGTTTTTACTTTTTTTAAAGTTTATTTTATTTGAATAAAATGAAAGAGTACTTACATCGGCCGGCTTATTAACAACTTTAGACAACAACGGTATAATTTTATGAACAAAATCATTAGGTATGGTGCTTTTCGGCAAATTAGTTAATATTTTTAAACAAGGCATGGCAAACAAGTTTATACAATGCTTCTCAGGAGGTTACTGATATGAACGGCTGATGATAAGCGCAATTATTGTTATCAATGTTATTTGAAGTGCACAGTTTATCAGTTTATTTTTATTCACGTTTCGTTTAGATATCAGTAGCTATAATAAATAATGAAGGAAATTATGTAAGTACTTTTGGGTGGATGATATTTGTTTCAGGGAGTTTTATGGGTTTTTAAGCAAACGTTATTCCTCCTCGGGACGTATCTCGAGCTTGTATATCGTAGAATGACAGAAAGAAACTGAAACAGAATAAAACATTTATTTACAATAAGTATATATTCGTACATTTTTTGTAATTATTGAAACAGAAAGAGACAACAAGCTCTTATTATTGTTTAATCCTGTCAAAATGTGCAACAGAATTGACATAAAGATCAACATTTAAAATAATCCAATAATTATTAATAATAATTCAATTTACGAATAAATACACAAGATATTTTTTTAGATATGTAGTGCGCATAATTTATGTGTGGTTCAGTCTCTGTTCCTAAATGCAACCGCCGTATTGGGATACACTTTACAACAAAAAGAAAATTTGACGGGCACACGCATAATTTACTAGCGCTAGCCATTCAAAATCAAATATTTATTTTATTTTGGAGTGAATTTTAGTCCTTCTGTTGCATAATTAAGAACGGAGAGAATCAATCTGCAAATTTAGCGCACTACATAAAAAAAACTGTATTAAACTTACTTCTCCGGTGCAATTTTAAGTTCCATTTCCATAAAAGCGGAAACTTCTTTAGCGATGACTCTATTCTCGTTCAACCCTAGATTTCCTATGGACTCTAGGGTTGCCACAGCGCCGAAAGCACTCTTTCGGCGGCCGCCGAACGCTAACAAACAGTCGCCTGCCATTATACAGATGAATTTCTGAGAAAAAAAACTTATGACGATTTTTTTGCAATCATGCGCATATCCGAATCCCTTTTGCGTCGTACGCGTGACAGTGTCAACCGTCTCTTGAGCATTGTCACCAGCAATACTGAGGAACCCTTGATGCCCTTGTGTAGAAAACATTTACCTCCTTAATCTTAAACAATAATTAAAAGTTGTTTATCTAAACTAGCCCTTAAGTCTATTACCTATTATAGCCATATGTGGCTCCCAAGATACAGGCCTAGTTTGGGGGCCGCTGCTCAACAATATCACAGACAGCAATAAGACAAAAGATTTTAGATTTTTAATTTTCTGTACACCTAAAATTCAGACCCCATATTTCTCTACTCTCTAACGCAACTCTACTCACCTATACTAAACTTAACTCAACACTGCTCAACTCTGCTAAACTCTACTCAACTCTGCTCTACTCTCCTCGACCTTGCTCAACTCTACTAAACTCTGCTCAACTTTGCTCAACTCTACTCAACTCATGTAAGAAGAAGGACACTTACATCGGCAGGCTTCCTTACAACTTGGGACAGCAACGGTATAATTTTAGTAGTGAAATCATTAGGAATATTATGCCTTGGCAAATTAGTTAGTATTTTTAAACAAGGCATTGTTTACAAACTGATGTTCGTCGTAGTGCCTTTCAATACAACGTGTATCAGAAATGCGTGGTCATATTTTAGGTTGTGGATCAGACCATTAAACTGAACAACGTTCTCTATGGGACCAACATCGTAATCGCGAAAAAATTATCAGCTGTTCCATACAAAACTTCAATGCCTACTCGACCCAAACGTATGCAACAGCTGATTATTTTTTCGCGTTAACGATGTTGGTCCTATTGAGAAAGTTGTTCAGTTTGGTTATCTGATCCACAATGAACATGCTTGTGACTTCTAGATGAAAGAAACCGATTCTTCTTAGAATGATCGATCTCACAATAAATAACACTAGTGACCCACCAATTGGCAAACAATTACAAACTATATTAATGGAAAAACCTTTCTCATTAAAACATTAGATTTGTTACAACTTTTTAACAGTCTATAGAACTTACGATAGAACTATAGAAGTCTAAATTTAAAAAATGACATCTGTCAATATTTACAGTTATCTATGGTCATAGTGCTATGCTCTTTGATTATAGAAAGACTTAGGTGGACAATGCAAGAAGTATAATTATGATGTCAGTGGTGCTACGCTTTAGTTTTTATCAATGACGTAAGAAGCCTCTCTTGTTTTTATTAATGTTTTGGGGCCATCTTATGGAGTCGTGTGGAAACAGGTTTTTAGAGGCATTATCGTGTCTTGTTATGACGAAAGCTTTTGTTGCGGTGCGCATGTTAGACAATCTACCAATCACTGACGATCATCCTATGATAGCAAACTACAAACGAGTATAAGATCGCGCTCGTAGAAGATAATCGTCTGATCACGGCCAATTGTGGAGAGGAACCATTTCGTTTGTCGAGAACAGAATCGAGTTGTCAGTGACTTAAGTGATAGTGGTACCGGACCCGAGCGCACAAAACGTAACAGGAGGGTAGACCGTTTTGTCTGCCAATAAACATCCACTCGCAAATACTTTTAGTTTATCCGCGCTTACAACCATAGACTAATATATAATACTGGAGATAGACTGGCAACTCTAAATTTTTTCATTTCTTATCGTTGAGCGACATCTGAACGCCAAGCAAGACGAAATATTTATACCTATAGATAGGTCTTTATGATTAGTTCACGAAACATGAAATGTACTGATTCGACCGATTTGTTTATGGAATTAATTACTTTATTTTCTGTAATTAAGTAAATAATTCCATATACAAATCGGTCGAATCAGTACATTTCATATTTCGAGAACACAAATAAAAAGTAGGTTTATTTAGTTAGGAATAAAGTTAAATAATACAAAATTATGATAATTAATGAATTTATTTTCAATTTTTTGAAATGTACAATAACACTACACTTCACACTTCACAGATATATGGTCCAAACTACTTACGGAAGCCTATCTATATGTATGGCACAAACACACAAAGAAAACAGTCAATGCTGGAGTTTTGGTATTCCTGAAGGTAATACGGAGAAACTCAAGTTCAAATCAACGTAAATATCAGTAAAATATCAAAAATTACAAGAAAAATGCGCGCGAGCATGTAATCACACCGGCAGAAAAAAATCTTGTGACGTTTAGTACGAGTGTTGCTATGATTTGCTAACAGTAAACTACTCGATCATCTTAAAACTATTTATAACATACTGAAAATTGTTTATATAAAATTGAATCATAAATTACACTAAGTTTATAAGGCATAATTTATTCATCAATTGTACATTTATATGAGAAAAATAGCAAAAATGTCAGTTTGTGTAAATTACCAAATATATCATGCGAAGAAGTGGTAACCCTGAAGAAAAAAGTTCCATGCGTGCGGGATAGATGGTGCGATTCACAAGAAAATATCTTTGTTCTAAGTTGCCAGGGCATGCTTACAACAGTGCCGAAATATCGGGAACTCAAAACAAGATATGAACATGGTAAATACCCCGTTTTGAACTTTAATACTAAAGAACCATTTGTATGTAGAAACGTACAACTTGTAAAATGATTATTTTTTATGATCACAATATTAACCTAGCTACAACATAAGCACTTTGACTAATAATTTTAATGATGAGACATGAGCACCATACTGTAACATGGTTAACTTCCATTCAGTTCTAGTAATCCGATTTTTAATTATCTACCATCATTCACAATCCTCCCTAGCAAAATTATTTTTGAAAGCCCTCAACAAAAATTTAAGCTTTGGACAGAGTGCATCGCGAACTATTCCAACTATTTGTATTGTCAGGTACTTTCAATCACATTCCCCATAGGACTTTTGATACAGCGAGCACGTACGGACTCAATTAAGCCGCCCTAAATGAAGAGTGTCCTAGCAATGCCCTAAACTCTTATTCACTTTTTGTTGTAGTATGCGAGTGGGTGCAGGTGGGTGCACGCGTCATGATCCGGTTATCAATTATACGGATATTTTGCCTAACTAATTGGAAATTTTATTTGAAGGATCTTAATTAATTGTTTTGATAAGTAAGACATAACGTCGGTGATACTGCAATACAGCGTAAGTAACAACAGACAATACCGCGTACCTTATGCGAACTTTACAGTAGGGCAAAAAAAGCTAGGTAAATATCTCCTCTTCTACTTATCTTAGACGTGTCTGAACTTTAAGGTATTTAGAAATGTGCTTTGTTTAACTTTTATGATAATATCTAATTCAATCCAACTAATCAATTCAATCAGCGTCATGATCTCATAGCCGCGACGTCTCTTTGCTACTTTTGCACTTCCGCGGTATCATCCACTGTTGGTTCCGCGGTATTGCAGTATCACCGACGATAACACAAACACTGTTTATCGCAGTGGCGTGCACTCCACAAAGACAAAAATACACTGCCTACCTTAATAAATTTAAGTATTAAGTAATACAAACGTTAATATGTCTGTAATATCAATTAAAGTCTTAGAGTGGGGTGGCCAATCACAAACATCATTTAACTTGACAATACAACAATCAAATTAAAAATTAATTATTTCAATCTATTTCAAAGTTACGAAAAGCTTATCTGATTATCCCTAGGTACATTATGTCGCTAACAGCCTGTACTTGTACTGGAGACAAACAGTACCTAAGTGTCTCTAATATAATTATGTCTCATAATTATGAGCGGGTTGAAATCAATTTTGACGTTGTATATTAATTGCAAATGCAAAATTTAATTACAGTTTGAAAATTTCCTCTTGACGTTCACTGTGAATTTGTATCAGGTACATTAATTGAGGGCTCAAATACATAATTTTAAGTCGAGTGCAGTATGAGTGCAGTATCAATGCAGTAGGTAATAATGCGATGATTTGGATGTGGTATTAGATTTTTTGTCCTTCGCATGAATCTACCATCGTATCGCATCGTTTGTAGTAGTAAAATGGTGAATATAGAAAAATCTATTGTCAATTTTGAGATTTCGTTAAGTACCCTCCTTTTGAGCCTTGCCGCAGTCGGGTAAAAATTACAATGTGCACAGCATAAAAGATCCTTCTCAAATGTTGTCCGCTCATCTTCGGCGGTGCACCCTGCTGCGATTGCTGCGAACTTCGCTGTCTCAGTAATTTTTCCAAAGATTCTCATGTCATATAGGTGCTTAAAGCGTGGTTTTACGGAAATGCTGCAAAAATAATATGAATAGGAGATGTTCTAGCGTAATATTGGACACTACGCCGAATACTGAAGCGCAACTTTATTTTAAGACGCTCTTAAAACTCATTCTGTCGCTACTGTCCACTTTAAAACGACAGGGACAGCACTAGATTTAACGGCAACTTAAACTTGAGATGTGTTTGAGTATTCGGGGGTAGGTATAGGTACTATATTATGGATTTAAATTTTTCAAATAGTTGCAGGTGTCATACTGCGAGTTGCTAATTAAAATTGGTATTCTGTGTCACATGTGTGACACAGTCTGACACGTCAATTCCGCAATTCAAAAGAAATGCTCGTGGACGGAGAAAGGATTCTCTGTCTACGGAAATGCTTGAATCGTGGCTTGAATGGAGCTCCCCTAGTGGGCGGGGCTTAAGCTGATACTTCACCCGTTCACCCCCTCAAAAGTACGAAATCCGTGAATGAAGCCTTAAAAAGCATTTTCACCTAGTCTCTAATATCATAAAATTAAACTAGTTCCCTAATTATTACAGATATTTTGAGGACGAACAGACAAAATAACACGCAATAATACACAATCTTACACATTCAGCTATAGGTAACTATTTGGTAGTACCTAATTAGTAGCAGATATACATGTTTTCCTAATTGATGAGTAAAATTTAATTCCAATTCATGATCTGTTCCCCCCTTGTAGGGGTGACGGAGTTACAGCGCCGCAGGTAGGGTGTCTCATCGCAAAAGACGCGTAGTAAATTAATATCGGGGGGCGGGCCACTCGAAGCCCTTTGACATTGGCGTGTCGACAAGGTCAAGATCACTAGACGCACTTTTTCAAGGTTATTAAGTTTAAGTTCAAGCGTTTTGGTCCGCAATCAAATTGTGGAGGAAGAGATTTTTCGCTTTTATTGTATGTATGAATAACAATTACTGTATCAATCATTTTTAGAATGATTCGTCTGTCTGTCTGTCTATTCGTTACCTTATCACGGGAAAATGGCTGAACAGATTTCTATGAAAAATTACAGCTGTATTGGTATTAGTCTAATTTAGCAACTGAGGTATCTTGCTACTCAATCGGTTGAGTAGATCTTAAGATACATCTTGTTCTTTATATTATAATCAGTTCCGTACAAAATAGGTCACAATTGATTGGCTACTTAAAATAATGTTCTATTTATTTATTTATGCACTGTGTACAGAGGCGGATTTAATGCCTTAGGCATTTTCTACCAGTCAACCTTAGGTGACGCAGAGAAAAAATTGTAAGCATAGTCAGTTGTATTTGACCCGATTTTGATGGGACTTTCACTGTAGGGTAACATAGGGGTCGAGGACTTATAGTAAATATTATGTGTCCTCATGCTATCGCTCATAGGAACTGAACGGTACTACATATTAAAAAAATACATTCGAGCACCAGAACTCCACGCAGATGAAGTCGCGGGCACAGCTAGTAAATAAATAAAATAATCGGGTCGGGTCTGTCAAACCAAATCCGGCTGAATACCATGATAAAGGAAATTTTAATAACGTTGTGAGCACACCGAACTACCGCATCCATCGTAAAACATTCGACAGGTGTTTTAAAATCATTACACTAGATACTCAAAGCATAATAGGTATTTAATGGGCAACATGAACATGGAGTTAAAAGCTGGGGGATGCGCTGTCAAGTTAATTAAGTTAAATAAGTAATACATTGTTGTACCAGCTTCACGCTTCTTGTTAATAGTTACGGCGATTAGCAGTGCAACTAAGACTTTTTATAGACGCTACTTTGCAAGTTCATAGGTTGATTGACAGCTGCACCATACAAAACTTCAATAACAATTTTTTTCGCAACTACCATGTTTGTCCCCTAGAGGAAGTTGTTCAGTTTTATGGTCTGATCTACACCCTTAAATATGACCACGCATTTCTGATACACGTTGTATATGAGTGGGGTATTTAAAATTCTTACTTCCTGGGGATTATTCATTCCCTATATCGTCCATTACAAGTTCCCAATTTAAACGATTTGAATGGTGCTTCACAGTGATTTAAATGATAATTATTCCCAGGTATTTGTTTGAATGATAGCCCGGGCATTGGGGTGGACGCATTATATTAATTTGTGTTTACTTTTCGATGGGATGGGGGATGAAACCTCCCCAAACGTCAAATTCAATGTGAGTGGTGCGCACTGCCGATCACCCCGGCGAAATTCCAATCTCTATAATTTGAAATACTTATTCCTATTACAAAACATGGCGCAATAGTTATTTATGTACGTATTGCTATGTATTTTTTGAATGGCGTTGTAATTGGTTGCTATTTCGTATATAACTCAGACTAGCAGCCCGTCCCAGCTTCGTACGGGTAGACATTTATTTATAATTATATTAAACACTATCGTCAATAGTTTTCGCATTGCACGCAATGTAAGGAATTTTATTGGTCATTGTTTTACAACTTGTATTACATTATTGGAGCTTTCGTAGGGATCCGTAATTTTTTGAAAATAAAATATAGCCTATTATTTCGCAGTGATACTATCTATCAGTCCAGGTAGTTTTTGAGTTTATTCATTAGCTAGTACAAACATAAATACAAATGTTTTCTCTTTTTATTATTAATAATAGTGTCGATTGTGTTGGTAATAGTATGTTATGAGTTATGGAAGAAGGGTTGACTTCATTATTTTATACTTAGATACGTTTAAGGTTTTTGAACTCGGTTTTTACTTTTTTTAATGATCATTTAATCAAATGCAAAATCACACAGGAAGCAAAATCATTGCTGTTTTATTTATTTAGGAGTACAATTAAACGGGTAGGTTTCTATTATCTGTTTATTAGAACCATTCGATTAACATGAATTTGTTCCAGTAATTAATATTTCTCTGAATCGATTTGTGATTATATAATGTACTATCTGCTTATAGAATCATTTATTGTGTGCGAGTAGCACATAAATTTGATCTAGTATGTAATTTATATTTTTCTGAATCTTTTTGAGATTTTGAGAACACAAAGGAATTAAAAATGCGAGGGATCCTCGATACGAGCTATAAAGCGAGATATGCGCGTAGTTCCTCTGAGAAATACGATTCTTATTCTGTTCTGAGATGATCCAGTAAAGTACCGACTGCAATGAAAATAGTTTGCAGAAATGATCTTAGCTGAAGTGGCAGTGAGCTGCTAGACTAAAATGAGAAAATGAGATCAGATAAAAAGGAGCAATGAACATAATAGTTACAATATTTAATTAACGTTTACAATTGAAGTGAACTTAAATATTATGTCGTGATTGTAATGTATCTATATTATCTTAAATTAGCTAACTAGCCACATTTTTTTTTGAATTGTATGAATGATTAATGCTTATGACGTGTAATGGAAATTACCAATAAATTGATTTATGATTTATTTATTTATGAGCGCCGCGAGAACATTTTGCTGTCAAGCCGAGACGAGATAATGCCGGATAATGGGATGACAAAATTATATTGCACAGCGTCATGATAGCCCGGCAGGTAATATGGAAGGACTGTTTTGACGGAGACCGGTGTGTACCAGATGGACCAAAGTCAAAGTCTAAGATTTTTATTTCAACTGGGCCTTTGCAGGCACTTTCAAAACGTCGTGATTCTAGGTGCACGGTTCCAAGTGGGTTGGTCCTGGAGAAGATACCGGCAAGAAACTCCATGGATACTCTTTTCAAATAACACTAACCTAACTGTCAAAAACCCCGACTCCAACTAGGAAAAAGACCTTTTGAACGGCTGAACAGATTTTCATACAACATAGCTAAGAACACCCGGGATAAAATTATCTATGACACAAACAAACTAAACGAAAATCGGTTCAACCGTTTGGGAGCTTACGATACCACGGACAGATACACAGATACACAGACAGACCCCTCTTTTTGCGTCGGGGGTTAAAACCAATAATATCTGGGCCGCAGTTTCACTTTAGGGATTTCAGATTAGTTTCTGAATGATCCGATGGCGTATCCAGGTCGTGAGGTTAAGTATCTACCACGGCGACTAAGTAGACAGATCTTCAGATAAAAATACTTAGTATTAATTACATCTAAGCACACGCCTAACTTTTAACAATATATTACCAGCTGTCAACTAAAAAATTACCCAAGTACTAGACAAACAGACAATTTTTATCTTAAAAGAAATCACAAAATTTTACGAGAGAACAATGGGTAGTGATAACAGTTTTAATTGCTTAAGTATTAAAGATGATGTGTGGTTATTTTTAGGTAAAATACGCAGACTGGTCGCTGTCTTCCTATTGTATTAAAAAAAAAAAAAACATTCAATTTAGGTTATAACTATAACCCATATCAACAAGAAAAAATTAATAATAATAAAACACAAAATAAAACAAATACAATAAAAATAACATGAAAAGTAAAACAGCAGCCACACAACATGCTAACCAGCATTATAGGCAACATGTCTGCCACAGCACCGCCGTATGTAAAGGCAATCTAATCTGCCAGCGATCATCGCCAGGACGGTATTGGAGCTGGCCCGCACCCTGCGCACTAAGGACGCACTCCGCTTGTGCATGGTGCTGTATTGTTAGGATTTATTTTGTTTTATGGCAAACTCACACGATCCTGGTAGCCTAGCGGTTGAACGCTTGCCTTCTATGCAGGAGGGTCTGAGTTCGCACCCGGCCGACACCTCAGACTTTTCTAAGTCATGCGCGGATCAGAACTTGATTAACACTTGCGTTAACGGTGAAGGAAAAAGATCGTGAGGAAAACTCTCGAAACTTCTCAATGAGTATTGTCGACCAACCCGCAGGCCAGCGTGGTGGACTAAAGCCTAACCCTTCTCATTCTGAGAAGACGCCCGTGCCCTGGTGGGACAGTAATGGGCTGAATTATTATGACAATCTAGCTTACGCGTGTTACTACGTCCGCGTTATAATAGGTCATGTACCTGTGTTTATTGCCACAAACTTATCTGACCCGGTGACCAAAATTGGAACTAACGTCGCTAGAGAACAATTTTGCCTTCAAAATGACATTTTTGTAGGGAGATGACATTGGTAAAACCGACGGCAGCGGCGCCACGAGCGGGTCAGATAAGTTTGTGGCACTGTACAGCGCATAAGTTGGGCATCATTATGTCAGTTAGTAAATCAATATTATTGCAAAAGAAAAAAATACTGACAATTAAATTACAAATTCTTCTTTATACTTCCTGAATAAGTTCCTACAAGTAATCCTGTTGCAATAATACTAATACCCATAGACTTAGCATATTTTACATCTATGATAATACCTATCTGTCTATTGTATATTCGTAAAATTTTGCGCACCTAGGTAAATTTCTGGAATTGATGGTCCTTGAAGTGAAATTTTTATTTCATGCAAACCAAATACAGGCACTTATAAAATGTCGAGACTCTAGGTGCGCAGTTCCAAATAGTAGGTCCTATGGACATGAACCGGCAAAAAACTCCACGGAAACTCTTTTAAAATAATAGATTACAATCTTAATTAGAACAATGTTGTGGTGAGAGCTTCGAGAATAATTTAATTTAATGTGAATAAAACGTTGCTTCTTACCTAAGTTATTTTAGTTTCCCAAGATCGGAAGGATATTTTTTTTTTTTTCTATAAAAGCATCGCCCCTCACTAGGATTTCTCCTGTATCGAGGGTACAGTTTACAAACATACAAGTCACACGCACACACAACCAGACCCGAAACAACTATCTGTAGATCATACAAATATTTGTTCAGTGCGGGGATCGAACCCGCGGCACGTAGCGCAGAAAGCTAATCGCTTAGCCACTGCGCCAACCGTGTCGTCAACTCTTCATCGTCCCAAAAATGAAGTGCAGCACGAAGTTAAAGTATCGCTTGACCGCTCCACCTCTTGCTTTGAATTCACCCAGTCTTAAAGTAAATTTAACAGAAGCAAATGAACATACGCCGAAGTTAACGTCAGTGGCTCTCGAGGTCCCAACTGGTTAGATTTTATGGCAGTAAACTTGTTCAGCTCGATAGTGGAGACAGCTGTTGTTTGTATAACTATCGGAGTAGTCTGGTTTGGTTGAGTGGGGAAGAACTTGATGACATTTACGAAGGTAAAATTTCAAGTCTTGCATCTATTGAACGTCACGTAAGCCTAGGGCTGCCATTTGTCTGGGTTTCCCCGGATTTGTCCTAGTTTGGGAAGGCATTCGGAGGGTTCTCAAAAAGTGTTCGGGGAAAACCCGGACACTCGTCACGTTGGCAGTGCACGGCACACACTGCACGCACATAGGTATACGGTTGCATTTAGGAAGAGAGACTGAATCACTCTACAAATTATGCGCACTAAATAAAAATATATCCTGTATAAAAAATAAAATTTCATATAATTTTCAGGGGTGTCCGGGGAAAAATCCCTGTGTTGACCAAATGTCCGGGGATTTTGAAATCTTTGTCCGGTGTCAATTTACGTCATGGCAGCCCTACGTCAGCGCAATTTGTTTGTGCCCGAATAATATCGCGTGATCAATAATTAATTTTCAAAATACCTACTAAACAGAGAATGCCTGGACTGCACCCTTCTATCTGCTCCATGCTATTGAAGGGGTTTAATTAAGAACTGATTGAAACTGACGCTGTATATTTCGCATTTCTGTTTGAATGCCATCCCGTTTTATAAACCCGCTTTGGCGTGTGTATCAAAATTGCGTACCTTTATAAGCGACAGCAGTACGACGAAATTGCTTTTAAAGGTAGCGAGGCGAGGGAGTCTATTGAAAACTGTATAATAATTAAATATAACTCGACAAAATTTAGACAACAGCAGATGTTTTTTAAGAAGATACTGGAAGGCGAGATTGATGGCAAAAGGAGCAGGGGAACAAGGAAATTGGCCTGGATTGATAATATCAAAAGCTGGACCAACATCAATGACGCTGTCAGTCTGTGCAGACTGGCACAAGATCGAGACGAGTTCTGTGTGGTGGTCGCCGACATCCACTGAGGATATAGATGCTGCTTTGCACGAATGTGAAAAACAAATAACGAAACGAACGAAAGTGACAAATATGGCGTGATAAATCAACCAATCACATAACGACATTTTTGCGCGCCACTACGCCGGAAATACGATGAAACTACGGTGAAATAAGGATTATTTTGCATTTGGCTGTGTTATAAACCAGTATTTTCATAATTTTGGTTTGTGCGGGTATTCATGCAAAGCAGCGATGGCACAATGTCATGAAGAAGAAGATTTTTTTTCGCGATTTCATGGTTGGTCCCGTAGTAAAAGTTTTTCGTTGGAACTATATCTACTATATAATATCGGGACTATAGGATCGGGATCGGGTAGGAACGACTGTTCCTACTTCACAGACATGATATCAATTGCAATTATATGCTGAGTTGGTAACCTTTTCAGTACGGGCATGCTCGACGGCAAGTTTTCATTTTTTATTTATTATTAGTAGTGTACCAATTTCTTTTTTTTTCGTGTTTCGTCAATTGTGAATGTCGTCATTATCCCGTACGGAATAAAATTATTTTTCTTTCTTTCATTCAATTCTTCACAAAATCTTGATATTATGATAAGTATTTGTTGGTAAGGAAGAAATTTTTTATGAGACCTCTGAACTTGGCTACTTCTTTATTCTGTAAGTTTTTTTTTTTTTTTTTTTTTTTATTTAAACACTTTACATTACATTACATGTAGTAGTTATATTCTTAATTCTTTTTTGTAAACGAAATGAGTTAGAAACAAATACAATTGAGATGGTATATCAGTCGCGAAGGGTGACAGCACAGAACGACAGTTTTAACAGGGGAAGCCGTGCCAAAAATGCCCTCTAAAAATTGCTGCAATTAATGCTGCAAGACAAAAATCCATACCGTCTCTTGTAATCTGTATATAGTCATGTCTGGAAGAGCTCGACCTAACTGAATAACAACCCTTTTTTTGTCAGTTGGATGAGTAAGTAATATAATATTAAGTTGGTCTATGCTCTGACCAATTCGTAAAGGGAAGCCGATGGGAATCGGGTTGTATGGACTCTTCGCCTCTATGGTATGTACATACATACAGGTTATTTCTTTTATTTATTTTTTATACTTTCACTAGGATTTCTCCTGCATCGAGGGTACAGTTTCCAAACATACATGTCACATGCACACACTCCACCCGACCCGGATCAACTATCTATATATAGAAATAATTGCTTCGTGCGGGGATCGAACCCGCGATACGTAGCGCAGAAAGCTAATCACTTAGCCACTGCGCCAACTGTGTCGTCGAAGAGCTATTTATAGGCCATTCAAATAGGTAGATATTAATTTCAAAGTCAAAGTCAAAGCTTTTTATTTCAACTGGGACTTTGCAGGCATTTTCAAAACGTCGTGATTCTAGGTGCACGGTTCCAAGTGGGTTGGTCCTGGAGAAGATACCGGCAAGAAACTCCATGGATACTCTTTTTATAAAAAACAATACATTATTATCTGGGAGGAGGAGGCCGCCGGAGCGGCCCCGCCTAAAATTCGACCTGAATTTACACAATAATACAAAAAATTAAAAGAACAGCAAACAATACAGGTAAGTACCTACATAACATATTATAACACTCTAACCACCCAATTATGAAATCAAGGGATTTGTTCGACATCCGGGAATCGAACCCGCACTACGTAGCACAGCAGTCGATCGTTGACTGAGCATGATGATAAAGTAAAGAAAAGAGACAAAATTAAAAATAATGAAAACATACAAATAAAAAATCTTGTCCTAGCCATAGATACAAGAGAGAATACAAAGACGACTAGTGAGTGACGTGTGAGTATGCTTATTTGAATTATTTCCATAATGCAGCCATGCAAATATTGCATTAAAATAAATAGTCGCATTAGTTCACATAACCCGCAGAATCTAGAAAACTGCTCGTCCGATTTCGATGGAACTTTCACTTCAAGATTACTCCTTCCTGGTTAGCATCACGCTTGATTATAAGGGGGTCAACTGTTGTGTAAAAGCAGGATTTCCTGTGGAAACCAGTCAGTAAGACGTCTAGGTTGGCCTATGACCTAAGTTTATGTGAAAGGTGGGATTTATGGAGGTTAGAATTGTTCACCCCGTGAGATAAGAAGCTTATGTTGGCATAATGTTGTTATTTCCGCAGCGGGTACCAAGTAGAAGGTATAGGTATATTTGCTTAGATTAATTGAAAATGATGTAACAAGAAGAGTTTTAAGTATGTATGTGGATGGATGTAAGAGAAGAGGTAGACCCAAGAAAAGATGGATGGATTGTGTGAAATTTGACATGGATTATAAGAACGTAAACTCTAAGATGACGTCTAATAGAGATGAATGGAAGAAGAAGACTTATTGCGCCACACCACACCACCACCGATAAAATAAAAAACCACAAATAAAATGGGATAAGGGCAGGAGAATGATTGATGATTGAGAAGGTTTTTGACGACACTGTTCGCGCAGTCGCTAAGCGATTAGCTTTCTGCGCTACGTGCCGTGGGTTCGATCCCCGCACAGAACAAATATTAATTGTATGATCTACAGGTAGTTGTTTCGGGTCTGAGTGTGTGTGCATGTGAGATGTTTCTAAACTGTACCCTCGATACAGAAGAAATCCTAGTGAGGGGCAACGTTATTGATATAAAAAAATGAAAAAAGTTTTTTTCGTATACCTACACATAGTCTAGTAATAATTAATTCAGAGAAGTAATTAATCATAACATTAAATTATAAACATCGTTAAAACATAGAATTGCATTAATAAAGTATTAATTGATTCTTATTAATATAAAATTAAAATAATGTCACAAAAATAACAATAGGTATTACGTATAGGTACTACAATTATTATTTAAAAAAATACCGACCATAAAGTTAGGACTCCCATCTTCATGATAAAATAAAATAAATAAATAAATGATCTGTAAAAAAATTACAAGTTAGCTCAAAGTTTAGTCTCTCACGATCGTATTGAAGTTTATTACCAGAGTCGATGTTAATTTATTCCACCTAGGACAACACAACAGTCACAAGAAATTAATAACACAAAAGTAATATTTTACATTGATAAATATACCTAAATGTGCTGTCGAGCATGCCCATGTAGAAAAGGTGACCAACTCAGCATGTGCTGGGCGTGGGACACCCAGCGCTGATTTTCAGTTGGCACCCCTGCAGTGACACACGGACGAAGGCAATTAAATAAACACATAAAACAGGATAATAAAAGATACATCGCTAGTAAAAATAAAATATGTGAATAAATATGGAATAAGAATATTCAGTAGATTACTAAGATAAATAACAAAAAATTGTTAAATTAAAAGATTAGCAACAGCCAATCACCATCCAGCATATTATCCTGTTTCGGTTTCAAGATTAGCTACTTATATCTATACTAATATTCAAAAGAGACTGACTTCTCATTTTCAATATTTATGTACTGCTCACAATTTAAATCTTCGCTCCACCCATAATCGTCTTCTACAATGTCCCTCTCACCGCACTGATTTCATACACTCGTCCTTTTCTGTCCAGTCTATCCTTCTTTGGAATGCGCTCCCGCTGAACATCAGGATGGCAACCAGTCGGCTTTCTTTTAAAGTGAAGGCGCGTGATCGCATTCGTGGGAAGTTGGCAGAATTGGCCCAGCGATGACTTGCTGGATTCGTTTTTCACTATTTCGTATTTTTGTGTATTTTGACGCAGTATATCAATATGTATGTTTTCTTTTATGGTTTATAATAATATATGTATGTATCTATGTATTTATTACTTGATCTTGAATTTTATTATTCTTTCCAATTTTCGTTTATTTTACGTTGCACCCACCATGTTTGTCTCTGCATCACCCTAAGGTAGACTGGCAGACAATGCCTATGGCATTAAGTCCGCCTTTGTGCAGTGTTATTTTTACCTGTGCATAAAGCATTAAGGGGGTCCTTTACAGAAATGCCGCAAAAACCGATTTGTATTTACAATTTTTTGTATAGAAATTCTTATTTTTTTGCCCCGAAAAAAATATATATCAAACTTGAAAATGTAACACGGATTTTTCGGTCGTCCGATACATGATTGGACAAAGTTGGCTCGATAAAAAAAATTCGCAAAGTTACCCCTTTTAAAAATATTTTTACAAGATTATTTCTAAAATATTATATTATTTCAAATAATTTTTACATCACAATATTGGTCGCAAGTATACCAAGGCAAGTCGGTCGTTATTTTTTCATAATATTACGTATATTGGTCACAATTTGAGAAAAACCACAAAATTCGTGATTTCTGTCATCTCCGCCATCAATCAGTCGCGTTTCGGCGCGCATCGAGGTCGGACCTGTGCTAATTTTTTGAAGTTCCTGCGCTTACCCTTTATTAAAAACCAAAAGAAAGAATGACAGTATAATTATTAAAAAATATATTAAAAAGAAATAGGAAGTATAAGTAACTTGCCTTTTATTCAGAAAATCTAAGTATTTCGTTTATAAAATCAATATGATAAAATAATTTCTTGACATCTCCGTCAAGAATTCATTTTATAGGATATAGTATAGAAAAATCAGTATGACAATTTGAAGTGTTGAGAAGAAAGAGTATGAAGTTTTATTTATATTCTATTTACTTATAGAACAATATTATCCAGTTTAAATAAAAATAGCGATGGAACTCCGACAAATATTCCCGCTACTAATGAACGTATATTTATCAACTTTTGTAAACCTCGTAATTGACTTGTCTACCGAGAGAACCAGTTGAATTGGATTTTTTTCTATACTATAACATATATTATTTATTAGTCATACAATTTTTTTATACAGACTAATGAAAAATACATAAATAAAATTTAATAAACTATAACCATTTGTTAGGTTTTTCCATGCACCGTTGGTCCGTCGATGGTCCATTACTAGTTGTAATTGTAGACTAATACATTAATTGTAGTAGGTAGCTGAATTCCGGATATTTTATTAAGATTAGATGATTGGACTTTAAGTATTGTTTGTTACGCAATGCAACGCTGCCATTACTGAGTTATATGTGTTACGAGTATGTTAATTGTTTGAGACTCAGTAAATGATTATAAGGCATTCTGAGTTGCTTTTATGAGAATATAAGCTATGCCATGTGTCAGGTGATAGACTAAGTTAGATACCCCTGTGTGTTGTGAGGAAAGATTACTGGATTTTTCATTAAATGGCCAAACTTTCATGGCCAATGTAGTAAAGCCCAAGAAACTATGTTATTTGATTTTGAGTCCATAGCCAATAAGAAAGTTCTTATTTATTTTAAATACAACAAATCGGGATGGTTCTTAAAATCTGTTCAGCCGTTCAAAATTTACACCTCTTTTTCTAGTTGGAGTCGGGGGTTTTTGACGGTTAGGTTATTGTTATCATTATTTGAATTTTTTGTGTGTTTATGTAATTTATTTATACTTTAGGGACTATGTACAAAGGCGGACTTAATGCCTTAGGCATTTCGTGTGCGAGTCTGAAATAAATATTTTTTCTTTCTTTCTTTCAATTTTGAAGCTCTTCACCTGCATACATAGCGAGGAATCTGAACTAGGAATATGGTTTTGAATACTATGAATATGCAATTTCTTTTTTGGTAAAAAAGCAATCCTGTGAACGAACTTAAGTAGGTATGACTATGACTTCGGAAACGGACGACGCCTACAGGTGTGGGTGAGGGTAGGTTATTGTCTCAAGGCATGGATTTGAGTTGGCTTATTCTTCTAACATTACACACACATTGGCAGTGTCATCAGCTTTGTCTTGCCGATATATCGGTTTCGTTACGGCATTATCGGCTTAATGTGAAAATGCCCAATGTTGGTCGAGACAATTATATGCACTTGCATAAACTCATACACAATAGGTATGACCAATAGTTTATAAGTAGATAGATAAATGGGCATAAAATCTACAAATACAAAACGGACTAACAGATGTTCCATCGTAATATAGGACACTGGGTATACGATATTATGGATTTATATTTTTCAAGTATTTGCTGGTGTCATACTGCATGTTGCTTATTAATATTGGTATTCTGTGACACGTGTGTCACACAGTCTGATACGTCAATTGCGCAATACAAACGATATGCGTGAACGGAGCTCCCCTAGTGGGCGGGGCTTAGGCTGATACTTCACCCCCTCAAAAGTAAGAAATCGTCGTAAAATACAACCATAAAAGAGAAAGAATATATTTTTGTATGTTTGTTTGTGCACGCGGGCGAAGCTGCTGGCGAATGCTAGTATTTACAATTTTATCAATTAAAAATATTTAATCGAATCAATAATAATAGTAATCCAGTGAAAGTTACACAAAAATCATTTCGCGAGTTACGAGAATGCATATTATTCGATTGACTGTTAATTGGTTTGAAAGTCGGTTAAAATAATATTTTTTGCATACGGTATCCATTTTTGCAAATCTAATTTCTGTTATATGGACATTTTTAATCATAATTATTATCTAATATATAGTATAAATGTCTATGGTGGCAAATAAGCCTACGGCCCGCCTGCTGGTAAGCGGTTACCGCAACTTATGGACGCTTGCAACACCAGGGGCATTACTCGCGCGTTGCCGAAAAAAGAGAAAAAGAAATAAGGTTTATTGGTCAACACAATACATGTTTAAATCACACCATATACAATACAGAAACAAAATAGCTGGGAGTGACACAGCAGTAATTTCACATTGCAGCAGGCTCACTTGTGCAGATAAATGTAAGCTATGACCACGGATATCGTGCTATGACATTAAATTAGGCTCGGTGTGGTATTGCGTGACCAAAAGGCCTCAGCTCAGCATATGCTGCAGTAACACTACAGCGCTGATTTTCAGCTGAAACCTAAGGTGGCTGACAGAACAAGTTTCCATGGAATTGTGTAGCAGGTAATAATTATATAATAAAAAGGGATATTTAAATAATCAATCTGTGAGTAGTCATAGTAATACATAAAATAAAATCCAAGATAACATTCCATTTTTAAAACGCTTTTATTAGCTTCACCTGTAACTAACTAACTACCTATGTAAAAAAATCTTGGAAGTTAAAGTTGACCCACTTCCCGGTTTCCGATTGAGCTGAAATGTTGCATAGACGTTTAGTTTGGATGACATAAGCGTTTTCTTTAGTTTTTTTTTTAAACTATAATATTTATTAATCATATCTCAATAAATAAACTAGAGAAGATGTCAAAATTAGGCGATAGTGAGGCAATAATCAAAAATAATAATTGATGTGTCGGGAGACTGGTAGTAAAAGCTGTGACTGAAGAAATAGATTTATTATAAGTATGTAGGATTGTAGGTACAAGGAGCACTGGTGACCTTGCTTACCGATAGGAATACAACACTGCAAAAGAGCAGTGTTATTTGACCACGATATTCTGCAAGGTGGAAGCTGTTCTCCGGTCTAAATCTCGATAGGAGTTAGTCAAATGTTTCAAAGACTTTTGTTAGAGTAATTGCACCTCCAAAACATGGAGTGTGTAGTCCGCCAACCCGCACCAGTTCAGGGGTCAGGCTCAGTTGAAAATCAGCCCCGAGCATTGATGTCTGGCATACGTTATGCTAAGCCTGTTGTGATGACCACACAATTATGGTATCATTATAAAATATATAAAGTACGTAGGTAAAGTCATTACTTACCTATACTCCGTTCGAAATAACATTAGAAATTTAAATAACTCCATTTACACTTTATTCAACCGATTTTGACTTCTATTACGTTGGTGACATGACAAATTACAGCTGCAGTAAACATTTGTTATCGTATATACGGTTTCGCTTTTAATGCCATCCTTATGCGTACGGAATAGAAGTCAAAATCGGTTGAATACACTGTAAAAGGGTTTGTTAAACGTGTCTAATCTTATTTCAAACGGAGTATAAATACTTTAAAATACGGTACGGTGTTTATACGGTTGGCACAGTGGCTAAGCGATTAGCTTTCTACGCTACGTGCCGCGGGTTCGAACCCCGCATGGAGCAATTTTTTTTATGACCTACAGATAGTTGTTTCGGGTCGGGGTGTGTGTGCATGTGACATGTATGTTTGTAAACTGTACCCTCGATACAGGAGAAATCATAGTGAGGAGCAAATATAAAAAAAAAGGTTTTTTTTGCAATTTTGCAACCAAATAAATTATGTTTCTTTCTATAATTCACTAGGCCAGTTTGGTGGACTCAGGCTTACCTAACCCTCGTCATTCTGAGGATTGGGATTCTAATGGTCTAAATTATTAACATACCTGAAATTAACACATTTTTTTTTATTTTTTTATTTACTTTTTGTTTAATTTACCTTGCTGTGAAGGAGCGGAGCCTCCTAATACAGGCACTCTTTGCTTACAAGGAGGCTCCAATCACTAACGTATCATTTTCAATTAAAATATCGCAACTTGATTGAGTGTATTAATTACTTGTTCTGAAATATATTATTACTAGGACCACGGTTTTATTTTTGTGTTGTTTCAACAAACTTTTTTTCTTGCTTTTTTCAGTGCCTTTTATGATAATAGAGACAGGTACGGTTTATATTAGAACTCTATAAACAAAGTCAAAGTTAAAGATTTTTATTTTAACTGGATCTTTGCAGTCACTTTCAAAACGTTGTGATTCTAGGTGAACGGTTCCAAGTGGGTTGGTCCTGGCTAGAAACTCCATGGATACTCTTTTTATAAAACAAAACAATATTATCTGGGGCCGTAGGAGCGGCCGCGGCTAAAATCGAACGAAACACAGCCATGATGCTCGACCTAGTCTATTGGACATAGACCTCAGATAATGACGTCAGGTGACCTCGGTTGACTCATCGAATTATAAATCTAAGTAAAAGTCAACGAAGAAGTGTTTGAAAGCTAGTTAATTACGTTGTGAAAGCGTTTGTCATGACATGTTGTCATTGCTCCATCGCCACTGAGTAATGATTTGCATTGAGGAGTAGGTATTACGTATTTGCAAGGACATTGTCCTTACGACAACCACTGTTCAAATGTATTTCTAAGGCTATCCGTCTTGTAAATAAACAACTCAACCGGCCCAACTTCCAAACTCCAAATTTTATTGGTAACTAGCGATCCGTCCCCGGCTTCGCTCGGATGCAGTTTCTCTACTATCCTTACATTAAATATGAAAGTATTATACATATAAACCTTCCTCTTGAATCACTCTATAAAGCTCTATCTATAAAAAAAACCGCATCAAAATCCGTTGCGTAGTTTTAAAGATTCAAGCATACATAGGGACAGACAGACAGCGGGAAGCATATTACACGCACGGAGGAGTGTGAGATTTAGTATAGTTAAAGTTTATATGGAGAAGGAGTGCAGAAAGCTAAAATTACGGTCGAATTTCGACCTGTGGGTGACCTTTTTTTTTTTTTTAGCCTGGTAAAATCATCAAATGAGTCCTCCCACCCCGGGCAGGGCGGGAGGGACTGTCAGATTTGTACTGACTAAAATCCACGGTGTTCCTTCAATAGCCCTTTACGTTCCGGGGTCACGGTAATGAGATAAGTCCCGCGACCTGTGGGTGACCCTAGTACAAATAATTGCTCCGTGCGGGGATCGAACGCCGCGGCACGTAGCGTAGGAAGCTAATCGCTTAGCCACTGCGCCAACCGTGTCGTCATATTACTCACAAATTGTATAATCTGTTGACTGATATTTATAATACTATCTGTTTCTGATGAAATATTTCTTATATCATAACATATTATATCGAAAATGGCAGTCACACGTAATATTTTCATTTAACATACTCAATTTATGATAGTAATGATATTTATAAAAACTTATCACCTTTTAACTGCAAATTGGGATCATTAAAATTTTCAAGATCCGGCGAATTTATTGATCCGCGGCGCCATGGTTGGGTAACTGCTTTTTTTAACGCGTAAGAGAAGTAACTTGTCCTCGAAAACCCAATAACAATAACCAGTTATATCATAACTTATGAAAACGAAAATTACTCTAAGTAAACCTACTAATATTATATTATATTGTATACTAATGAAAATTCAGCTGAATGGAATTACATAAGCCTGCCGATTACGAGCGTAACCGTAATCACTATTTAAATAAGAATATTCTATTTACAGATACATTCCTTGCCTTAACTTTACAATTCTTTTTATTAATTACATCAACAGGGTAAAGTTTACTAAATACCACGAGAATTTTAGTAATTACGAGATTTTTTCTTTGTCAGCAGCCGCAGGCCAATTCTCGTGTCCTGCAAGATCATCTCGAAATCGAGTTTGCACTGCGACCGCTTTTTCTACTACAAAATCTCGCAAATCCCAAAAGTTTACTTGAATCTCGAATTCTTAGCATTAATCTAAATTAACTTCAAGTGCTAAGTGTAATACGAGATTCGAGTAAACAATTGCGATTTGCTAGATTTTATAGTCCAAAAAGCGCTCGAAGGGTTTCGAGATGATCTCGAAGGAAACGAGAATTGGCCTCCTGAATCGACACCCGTTTTCTCGATAATATTTATAATTCCATAGCCGATTATCGCCACCCACTATTACAAATAGGATTTCATTAGGGCCTTTCTAGACGGAAATAAAATTCGATTTGTTCCCACCCGTTACTAAGTGGACCGCCACATCCACCAACTTGTACCTATTGATAGCTTCATACTCCTATCATCAATCTCGTTGACAGGCGTAATAATGCCGTTATGTTCCGTATACTAACATTACCCAAGTACCTACAGAGTGTATTATGTCACAAAAATCTAAAAGCTTTAGAATAAAATAGATCTTTATTTCATGTAAACCAGACACAGGCACTTATGAAATGTCGAGACTCTAGATGCGCGACCAAATAGTAGGTCCTATGGAGAAGAACCGGCAAGAAACTCCATGGAAACTCTTTTTAACTCTTTTTTTTTCTAAATTTGAAGTGTGTATCTGTGTATCTGTGGATTTATGTATCTGTCTGTGGCATCGTAGCTCCAAAATGGATGGACTGATTTCAATGCAGTTTTTTTTTAAATTGAAAGCTAGTTTAATCGGATATCATCTCAGCTATGTTTCATTAAAATTAGTTAAGCCGTTCAAAAGTTACAGCTCTATTTCTGGTTGAAGTCAGGGGTTTTTGACCGTTAGGTTCATAAAGTTATTATTACTAGTGGTAAGTTAGGTTATAAAATAATAGATTACAATCTCGATCAGTACAATGTCGTGATAAGAGCTGCGAGAGTAATGTAATATAATGTCAATAAAAAATAAGAATAGGATAATAATGATTTGCCTCTGAATAAGATTGCCATGGCCACAAGCTGACCAGTTCCGACAGATGGTACCCGTTAACGAGCATGACGCATGCGTCAGCATAGTTATGCTCAACCATAATGAAGGGCAGTCAACGACACTTTGAAGAGGATATAGGATGTACGAGTATGATACTACATTCTGTAAACATCAACAAGTCAAAAACCCCCGACTCCAACTAGAAAAAGAGCTGTAATTTTTTTTACAGTTGAACAGATTTTCTTGAAACTAAAATGCTAAGATGATACCCGATTAAACTAGCTTTCAATTAAAAAAACTGCATTGAAATCGTTCATCCGTTTTAGAGCTACGATGCTACAGACAGATACAAAGATACATATATCCACAGATACACACTACAAACTTTTATCATCCGTCTTTTTTGTCGGGGGTTAAAAAATGACATAATTGGAAGTAGTTTTACGAAAAGGATATTTCATTTTAAAGTTGATATTGTAATTCTTAATTGATGGCTGTAAAGTTGGTTTTATTGGAATTGAAGGGTAAACTGTTGAGTTCCCTTCATTGTGGTCGAGCTTCGCGATACTGACGCATGCGTCATGCTCGTGAACGGATGCCGTCTGTCGGAACTGGTCAGCTTGTAACTGCCATGGCAATCTTATTCAGAGGTAAATCATTATTATCCTAGTCTTATTTTTATTCACATTATTCTCGCAGCTCATACCACAACATTGTACTGATAAAGATTGTAATCTATTATTTATTTGAAAAGAGTTACCATGGAGTTTCTTGCCGGTTCTTCTCCATAGGGAAGAAACTATTTGACGTTGTGTCGACATTTCTTAAGTGCCTGTATCTGGTTTACATGAATTATAGATCTATTCTATTCTACAGTAGTTAGTAGGATATCCGAGCATTTCAGGGTTGTAATAGTTGTTCATAATTATGAGTACAAAAACTTCCCTTTAGGCTTATATATCCTGCCCGACTAACCGTCTAAATATTTTTTTATTAGGTGTTGTAATAATATTGTCATCGGCAAAAGTATTTTTACCTGTATTTAACTATTGTTTTGATCATTAAACAGCTCGATCATGGACTGTTTAATAGTGTGTAGATTATTATGAGCAGTAAATTGTTTCATATTTTATTTGATACATTTTTGGTGCCCAAGTGGCACTAATTTATGATCGGTCTGAAACTGTAGTTTAAAAAAAAGTGTATTTTGTGATTTCTAGTTTCTACAGTCTAAAGTAGAATTAGGTAAAATAAAATGAAACTCATGTTTAATTAATAACTCGTGTAATACTAAAACTTAAAACACAACAAACTTGTACTTTACATCAGCCAGGACACGAACTCGCGCCCCGACGGTCTTCCACTTTTAGCCGAATGAGCTAACATTTAAAGTCTTGAAAAAAATTGATAAAATTTTTGGTAATACTTATGTCGTTTCAAAAAATATTTTTATAAATATTTTCTTGTTATTTTAGAAAAAAAGACTGTTAAATGTTAGCCCAACGTTTTACTTTCCAACTCATAAAATTGCACAATAAAAAATGTATTTGGAAATATTTATCTTTTTGGTTTTTTTTAAAAAAAAATCGTGCAAATAATAATTTATGCACAATTTTACTCATCAGAAAAGTAACACAAATTAAAACACAAAATGTCTTTCAACAGACACATTATTATCAACAAATAAAATATAGCCTCTTTTACCACTACCGAAAAAATATAAACGCAAAAAAAAATCGCACGAAAAAGTCGGAACATCTTTAAGTCCGTTTATATTGTTTCGAGAGTGTTAAACTTAGATGAATATACCTACATTAGTGGATTGGCCATGGGATCAGACCCATTGTCGGTACACAAACAATGGACTGAAGACGGAAGTGAACTGAGCTAAAATGAATGAAACTATTACGTAAAAATCACTTCCTACGGCGCACGCAAAGTAAACACATTTCGCATTAGCAATTTTGAAAAAAAACACATTTTTGGACACTCGCTTAGGAAAAGTATTCACCTTCGCGTACGCCTGCCTCTTATCAACATAAAAATATTTACAATAATTGGTATATGTCGGTAACAAATAGTTAACAATGACTAAAAAATATGTACAAGGAAGGTGTTTACCTAATCTTAGTCCCAACCGTGGTGTTCGTGGTGGACTGGTACCCACACTTTCTGCCAGACTGGTTTCCATACCTTCTTCCATGCTGGCACTTCTATGGACTTCCATACAGGTACCTGAATTTGCTTCCATTTCTCTACCCAGATCTTCTTCTGGACCGGCACCCAGATTTCTTTCTTAATCGTCTTCCAGATCTGAACTTTCTCTTCTACCCAATCTTGCTTCTTCTCCGTCACCCACGCTTGTTTCTTCTCTGTTCTCCAGATCTGCTTCCATTCTTCTTTCCATTCAAGTTTCTTCTCGGTCACCCACTCTTGTTTGTGCTCAGTCTTCCAGATTTTCTTCCATACTGGCTTCCAAATCATCTTCTTCCTCCACAGATCGTGGCTGGTGTACTCCCATCCGTGGGGATCCTTGCCGAGGTATTTCTCTCCGGGTACTCCTTCCTTAACCCATGCGGGGACGTAAGATTGTTTCCAAGCAGGTACCTGTACTTCTTTAGTGTGTGGGACTTGGATTTCCTTCCAAACTGGTTTCCATACTTTTTTCCAGTCCGGAACCTGAACTTCTTTCCAGATGGGCACCTGCACTTCCTTCCAGATTGGTTTCTGTACTACTTTCCATGCAGGCACTTGTTCCTCTTTCCATTGTTGTACTTTCTCCGTTTTCCATGCTGGAACTTTTTCTTTTTTCCATTCAGTTTTCCAGACCAGTTTCTTTTCTGTTTTCCAAATTTGTTTCCAGTCTTCCTTCCAAACGAGTTTCTTCTTCCACACTCCTTCCGGTGGTGGGGAATGCCAACCTCCAGGGGAGCGTTTTTCGCGAGATAACTCTGTGTCCTTGGCCGTCTCCTGGAGAGGCACGGCCAATGATGCAGCGCATGCCAACACCCATATCTGGAACAAACAAGACAGTTGTAATTTCCACAACAATGTTTTACTTTCCAACAATTAAGATTAAAGACGCGTAAACGCTCAGTGTAAAAAAAAGAATTTCACTTTTACGGAATTAATTTAAATTGTTTATTGTGTTGCACATCATTTATGGAACGGAACTAAGAATAAGCATTATTATGCATTCATTAATTATAATTCACGTCAGGCACTAGCATATAAAAATAAGAATTAATGCAAATCCTCATTTATAAAATTTTGTTAACACAAAGAATAATATTTTAATAGATTTTGTATGCTAATGTTGTTTTTATGCATGTTATCGGTAACTTTAGAAATCGGTATTGAGCTTTCATAAGTAGAAGTTGCGTTTGCGCAGCGAACATGAATAATAGGCTGTTACGTGTGTACGTAAATGCCAATTATCGAGGCCCGGGTCAATTATTCGGATTGTTTAAATTACGATTATTATCAGATCACACGTTTTTGGAAAACCGTTTTTAATTGTTTGATATATTTTCTTGACTTAATTTTTGGATATCGATCACTTAAAAAATTTTGTTTGTTTATTTTTCGATCGATACATTTACAACGAAAGTTCCGATAAGAAAAAAATATGTCAGGATCATCAAGGTTCGAAATCACTGATTTTGCAAAAAACTCGATGTGATTTTAGGTTTATTTTTCCGAATTTTTAATCGAAGCCTAATTCTTCAAACACTTTTAACAAAAATTATTAACACTTTTTTTTTTAAATTACACGAAAATGGTCACTTCACACACTGCACCCACCGTTAAAGTCAGCGTCCTCATTTTGGTATGATGCCCGCCGCGACTGACGATGCTGCGTCCGCGCAGGTTTTTATTAACAGGCCCCTCTCTTGCTCCTCCTCGCGACCATGATGCCGTGATGTTAAGTGTCGAAGGGGAGGGTTCGTTTTCTAACGCAGGTCGCAGCATGCGCGCGAGTTATTTTTGTTTTGAATTTGTTTCCTTGCGAATATGGCTATTGCGAATTTTGTTTTTTTTTCTGTGTTTATTTAAGCTTTCGTTTTGATCAACAGTTATAGATATTACTTTGCTGTGAACAGTTATCGGTTCTCTATTTTTTTTGTTATTAATTAATTTTATTCTAAAGTTATAAGTATTCTACTTTCTTGGGGAGAAAGGACATAATTATTATGTTCTACCTACAAGTTTTCGTAGGTACCTACCAAGCAGCCTAACTTATTATTAGCCTGCTTGAAATAATTTAAAAATCAAAGTAAAGTATAATTTTGAAACTTTAAAATTAAGTTTAACAAAAATAAATATAAATATTATGATAAAAAACAAATGAAAAAAAAAGGACACCAAAAAATAAGAACATTTTATAGAAAATAAAAAATAATATCTAATGAATTATTTATGTATTATAATAATACTAATTATTCGTGTACTAAATTATCCTCGATTATAATATTCGTTTATCTGTAATAGATTGTAAACATCAGTGGTTAAAAATAATATATTTAGATTACAAAGATTTTTAGTATAAAAATACAGTGTATACAAACATACAAGTCTGTGTTTAGTTTATGCTGTCTACGTGTGAATGAGTATCTATTTAACACTTTGCTGGCTTTGGTCTATATCTTGACCTATTTTAGGCTCAGAACTCTTTCGTTCGATAGAAAAATGTGTTGCGGACCGTGCGGGGGCGTCTGCGGCGGATGCTGTTGCCCTTGCATCACAATCTACACTTGCTGCACCAAGATTTGCGAGTGGCACCGAGTGGCACCTATCACGCAGACAAGCCATGGTGTCTGTGATGAATAGGTGCACCGACGCCTTCGATGCTTTTGTCTTCGAAGGTCACTCAGTGCCGTTGTGTGGACATAAACTACTACTACTATAACTACTATCTATTCTATTCTTTTTAATTTTCGGACCCCGAAATGTGGAATGGAAAAGCCTCTCTCCACCCAGGATACATTTTACGCAAATAAGTTTGGTGATGCAGTGTGGTTGCATTATAAATAACTAAATATCCAAACGTTGTGAATATTTGTGAAGTGATATACAATACCAGTGAGATAAGTTTTAAGTTAAAATAGTTTTTTTCCATGGCTCCTTGATTCTTCAGATTCCTTAGAAAAATCCGTCACACCGAAAAAAATTCGTTGTAATTACTAAAATTCTCGTGCTATATGTGACAACAAGAAGCATTTAGTAAACTTTACCTTGTAGTTGTATTTTTTTTTTAAACTCTTTTTTTAACTTCACTTGTAACTAACTATGTAAAAAAATATTGGAAGTTAAATTTGACCCACTTCCCGGTTTCCGATTGGGCTGAAATTTTGCATACACGTTTAGTTTGTATGACAAAAGCGTTTTCTTTAAATTTTTTTAAGCTATAATATTTATTTGTAAAGTTATGGCCAGTAATTTGTTTATAAATCTAATAGTACTAACGTTTAATTGATCTGCAACTAATTAAGCGTTCTGGTAGTCTTGATAATACAATTTTTTTCTCCGTGTATGCAGACGCGTTTGACAGTAACTGGACGTAGTTAAACGACAAGGATCCAGGATCCAACTTTCGTAGCTAAGCTTGTTTTGAGATATATATTTTTTTATTATAAAAAAGTGAAACCAAACTTAGTTAGGGGTGCCAACTAAAAATCAGCGTTGGGCTCTCCGCACCCAGCAAATGCTGAGCTGGCTGCCCTTTTGGCATGAGCATACTTGACCACATAATACAAATATAATGACTATTTTACTTTTATTTTATATTTTAATTTTGTTCTCTTGTGTCTGTATTTTTTTTTTTTTTTTTTTCTTTCGTTCTTTTTCACTGTCCGTGCTGAATAAATGTATTACCTTTCTTTCTTCTTTTTAATTAGACATTCAAAAGCTGTTTTTGTTTTAGCGATTTCAACTTTGGTCCCATAGTAAAAGTTGTTCATAATGATGAGTACCCTCCTTCAATGTTGCCCACGTTCAACCAGTCACCCTGTAATAAAGAAAAAGATGAATAGGATGGTTGTTAACTAATTAGTTTCCTGCACTGCGTGTCGCGAGATCGATTCTAATACGGAAAAAATATAGAATAGAATAGATCTTTATTTCATGTAAACTAAATACAGGCACTTATGAAATGTCCAGACTCTAAGTGCGCGGTTCCAAATAGTAGGTCCTATGAAGAAGAACCGGCAAGAAACTCCATGGAAACTCTTTTAAAATAATAGTATCAATCTAGATTAGTACAATGTTGTGGTAAGAGCTACGAGAATAATGTAATTTAATGTGAATAAAAATAAATCAGAATAGGATATGATCTACAGTTTTATGTCCAGTACATATAAATAAATGCCCAATGTTCCGCCTGTTCTACGCAATCAAAGTACCAAAATAGCTTCATGAAGGAACCAAGTTACAAGAATCCCTATAAAGAGTTTGACTTTGCATAACTTTTCAAGGTTTGGGTCTCTGAGACCCTAGATTGAGACTAGGTAACGTTTAGTGTAAGAGGTTATGTCATAACACGATTGCGACAATAAATATACAGGATCATTTTTATGTAGTGCGATAAATTGGCAGAGTAATTCAGTGTCCGTTCCCAAATGCAACCGCAGGAAAAAATTCACTCGAAAACAAAATAAAAATTTGATTTTGTATGGCTTGCGCTTGTAAATTATGCGTGTCCCCCATACCACGGTAATATTATCTATAGATATATATATAATATTATCTATATTTGTCTCCATTTTCAGTCTCCCCTTTTTTGCAGAGCCCTGCTGAGCAGAGAGCAAGAGAAAGACATAAAATAACCTAACCGTCAAAAACCCCCGACTCCACCTAGATAAAGAGCTGTAACTTTTGAACAACTTAACAGATTCTCATGAAACATAGCTAAGATGATTCCCGATTAAACTAGCTTTCAACTAAAAAACTGCATTTCAATCGGTCCATCCATGTTGGAGCTACGATGTCACAGACCGATATACAGATACACACTACAAACTCCCCTCTTTTTTCTTGGGGATTAAAATAAAGTACCGCTTTCCTGAAATCAGGAACTTACTTTTTAATACATATTTAATTTTTTTGCGGGTCGTGCTTCTTCCTATTTTATAATCCGGCTTCAACATAGATAATACAATCTACCTAGATGCAAAGGGGTCAGCAGTAAGCTAATCTAGCTGCATTGTGTTGAGATCAAAGATCAGACATTGTGGTGCTTCGTTAATGTATTATTCAGGAGGATATGGTAGCTGGTTTATTTAATTCGTACAATTGGATTCCTTATGCGAATGGATGATATAAATTATGTTTGCGGATGATTATGTTAAGAGGATGACTAGCATCATCCGCCAATGAGCTTACAACGCGTTCTACTGCGTTCACTTTTTTTTTATACGGGGTAATTTGGCCAACCAGCATACAGCCCGCCTGATGGTAAGCGGTTACCGTAACGTATAGACGCTTGCAACACCAGGGGCATCACTCGCGCGTTACTGACCCTACTCCTCCAATACTGCCAACAACAACACTGCAAAAGAGCAGTGTTATTTGAATACAATATTCTGCAACGTGGGGGCACTTCCCCAGTCGGGCAGCACCTATTTGAAGCGAAGAGTCTTACTAGTACCTCTCATAAGATCAAATCTGTTTGCCAAGTGGAAAAAGTAAGTCGCGGGACTTATCTCATTACCGTGACCCCGGAACGTAAAGGGCTATTGAAGGAACACCGTGGATTTTAGTCAGTACAAGTCTGACAGTCCCTCCCGCCCTGCCCGGGGTGGGAGGACATATTTGATGATTTTACCAAGCTAAAAAAAAAAAAAAAAAAAAAAAGTTCGTATTGTTATGTATAATCCGCGTGCAATATCCGAGGAATCGGCGTCTGAGGAAATAGGTGGTACTGTGCGATGCGCCCGATCGTCGCTCATACCCTGCACTCACCCAGTACCATCAGTACCCCGAGACAATGGTACTGGGAGAGTGCGCGGTATGACGAAGGTCAATTTTTTTTTGTTTTTTATTTGTTTGTTGGTCGGTATATTCATTGTTGAGGCCGAAGCCAAAGCCGATGCCGAAGCAGAGGCCGAAGCCGAAGCTGAAGCCGAAGCCGAGGCCGAAGCTGAGGCTGAAGCCGAAGCCGACGCAGAAACCGAAGCAGAGGCCGAAGCCGAAGATGGATACTGCTTTTTGTAATGTATGTGTGTCGTGTTTTTGCAGAAATAAATTATTTTTCTTTCTTTCTTTCTTTTTTCTCGGAGCTTGCACGGGGACAGTGCTTATACAACCTGTTTTTTTTTAAGAATCTCTCCATAGAGCGGCCCTCGGCTAAGCTCACCGTTAGAGATACAAGGATTTGTTCTTAGAATCCGTGTAAAGATTTATCAAATGCAATACAAATAAATACAGGGATTTAAAAAAATATCTTCTCTGTAAGAAAACGAAAATATGATTTATTTTTTCTTTTTAGAATAAGCCCTTCATTGTAAATATTTCAATAAAATAAATCTAGCCCATTACTGTCTCACTGCTGGGCATGGGCCTCTTCTCATTCTGAGAAGGAGTAGGCCTTAGTCCACCACGCTGGCCTGGTGCGGGTTGGCGGACTACACACACCATAGAGAACTTCATGAGGCCCTTTCAGATGTATAGGTTTCCTCACGATGTTTTCGTTCACCGTTATCGCAAGTGATAATCAAACTCTAATCCGCACATGAATCCGAAAAGTCAGAGGTGCGGGCCGGGTTCGAACTCAAACCCTCCTGTATGGAAGGCAAGCGTTCTACTGCTGGGCAATTACTGCTATATAAATATTATATTTATGTTATGTAATTTCAATTTCGAAGTACCTGCTAATGTTTCAGGCCCAAGTTCACCGACAATATAACAGACGTTTAAGACAAAATCATCCGTTTATCAAATTTTTTTGTTTTCATTTTATACATCCGTTATATTGATGGTGAATATGGCCCTAAGTTGTGTTGGTAATCGTGTATTATTATTTACTAAGTAAACGGCTTGAAAGGTTTAATTAACACCTCTGACTCGAACCTTTTGTTTGCGGACATGTACAACTGAGTACCTTCATGGGTTCATTTAAAAAACCGGACATGTGCGAGGAGGACACGCACTCTTCTTGTCTTCTTCTTCGTATCGATAAAGAATAAATTAGACAGTATTATTTTATAGAATAGAATAGATCTTTATTTCATGTAAACCAAATACAGGCACTTATGAATATCGAGACTCTAGGTGCACGGTTCCAAATAGTAGATCCTATGGAGAAGAACCGGCAAGAAACTCCATGGTATAATTATTAATATTAGAAACTCAACTGTTACCTGTTACTCTTTGTTGCTGGTTGCATAGTACTCGCAAATCTTTATGAGTCCTGAGCTCTGAACTCTCTCTCTCTCTCCCTCTAGCACCATAGCCGTACTATCCATTTCCTTATGGCGTTTTTATATTATTTTTACCAAACAAATGCTGCATCTTCCTCGCAAAGTGTTCCCATCTTTAGATAATTAATTCAAAACCATAAAATGGTATTTTACATAAATCGTATAATTATATAAATTAGTAAGAGAGTAAGAAACCATTATATCTACGAAAGTAATGAGTCACTTATGTAATTATATCTCATCAATTTCATAATTAAAATTCATGCTATACCTATGTATTATTGTAATATATTCATGGAAATATGGAAGTAATTTACAATGATTAATACATTTTGTGCATTGATATCTTAGCTGTACGCTTGCCTTTCATGTAGGTGGGTCTGAGTTCGAACCCGCAGGGTAATCACGATACACACTCGCAATCGGAATCGATTCAATTTTGACAGTCCAACAAACTCCATTGCGCGGTATGCTTTTAAAACTACTACGCCCTACAATTTGAGCAACGCAATGAACACTGTTGTTGTGTCAAAATTGAGTCGATTCCGATTACGAGCGTGCATCGTGATTAAGTAGCCGGCCCGCACCTCTGACTTATCGAATCAAGTGCGGATCAGAATTTGATTTACCTGCTCACCTGAGAATGCTGTATAAAGTTCTCGATGGTATGTGTAGTCCACCAACCCGCACCAAGCCAGCGTGGTGGACTAAGGCCTAACCCTTCTCATTCTGAGAAGAGGCCCGTACCCAGCAGTGGAACAATAATGGGCTCAAGTTATTAGATTTTAGTCAAAATGCATGCGGAATATTTGCGACATAGCTCTATACTATTTTCTCTACGTGTATCTACGTAGATACACGTAGAGAAAATAGCGGACACAGACAATGATATAAAAAAAAACAGGTGAGCTCGTTAAATAGCTGATTAAAGGTCAGAGAAATTTGAAAAGAAAAATATTTATTTTACACATCACACTAAACAATAAAAAATAAAACAAAATAGTAAAAAAAAAAAAATCTCTTTTATAATATTATTTGTACGTCGCAGTCATGTTAAAAAGGCTTTTTGCTGCGCTGGTTTTCAGCGGGAGCCACATTGAGGAGAAAGTGTTAAGTATGTGTTCAGAAAAAAAAAATCTTCTGTGTATTGTCGTGTTTTTGTAATACGAATCTTTGTTTAATTTTGCACTATTTGACTTTGCCAAATCTAAACATGTACAATATGAAAGTCGGACACTCCAATTTATCATAGTACAAAACGTTTGTATTACCGAACCTTCTATTGTATAAGTTATAAAACAATTAAATAATTTCATACATTTCACCATTGACACATGGGGCCCAAGGCAACCGTGACTGTTACTTAAAAATGAATAATTCAAGTCAAGTGTGCGGCATCTCTTAGTTCTAAATAGTCGTATTACAAAACAATATAATTTGATTTGGATGCTCGACATCCGTCGGTTTGAACTTGGCCTACTTGTACAGCACGTGGTCAAATGTGGTGTTTGGCATTTTTAATCAGGTTGCGATTTTTCCTTTGGGGTTATGTTCAAATGAAGCAGTGGGATCCTTAACGAAACAAGGTACTACAACGATAACTTCTTGTTTAAAAAAAAATACTACCTGTGTCCGACACGCACTTGGCAATTCTTTTCCATTTTACTTATTCTTTTTTATCGAATTAGTTAATTTCATCTGTAATTCATGACTGTGTCCAATCAAAAATCAATTACTTAATTATCTATATTACCTTTTACCTACTAAAAAAAACAATCCAAAAGACTCATGTCATTCATTTTACAATAACAAAAAAAGTAAAAACTGACTTCGAAAAACCAAAAACGAGTAACTTTCATAAAAAACTTAAAAGCTTCTGAAGTCGGTGCCAAGCTAAAGTGCATTGAAGAATATAGGCTTCAGAAGCTGTTAAGTTTTTTATGAAAATGATTTTATCCGTTTTTAGTTTGTTGTAGTCAGTTTTTTTCTTTCTAATACGCTTTTATTAGCTGTAACTACCTGTAACTAACTAACTGTGTAAAAAAAACTTGGAAGTTTTTGACCCACTTCCCGGTTTCCGATAGAGTTGAAATTTTGCATACACGTTTAGTTTGCAATGGATGACAAAAGCGTATCTATGTTTTCGTTTTATTTATTTGTCCATTTTTTGTGGAATAAACAATTTTACAATCCCAAGATGATAGAAAAATGCTTGTCGTGTTTTTTTTACTGTTATCTGTTGAAGAGTATTCCTCCATCTTCTACTCGATGATCAGATCTTAACCAATTGATAGCCAGGCAATATCACCTCGCCTGGTCGGAGAATCCTCCCTTTTCAATGGAGGAACACCATACCTAGTTCCTCCACACATAAACCCACCTTTTTTTAAGTCAGTTTAACACTTTAACTGTCCCAAGCATATTTCCGTGCCGATCACCAAATGTCCAATAATTATATTACATTTCAAGTTAATACGAGGTCACGTAATACATTTTAGGTAAGCGAAATTTCGTCTATAGACTCCTAGGTGGCTATCAGTTTTTTTTTAAATGCATTAAATGTAATGCACGGACGTCTGAGCACGGACTACCTAACAAATAGTGTTGTTCAAAAACGGTGAAACACTCGAGAAATCATGGTCAATTCACGCTAATGTTTTTTATATTTTGAGGTTCTTATCTCAATAAATTATTATTATTGTTCCGTTTATTAAATTTCTTTACATACTTTTTGACATTTTTAAATAGTTTTACAATAAAATAAAAATAAAAACATTTAAAAATATAAAAGAGTAGTAAGTAAGTAGGCCACCGGGATCGGCAACAGAGTCCAAGCTACCGGTGGTCAGGGCTCTAGAGAGAGAAACCATTATTATTGTTATTTATTATTAATTTTATTTAAGTTTTTATGTCTTCGATGTGCGGGCTCCGTACTTCACGGGACTTAGTATCGATTTGATAAAAACAGACACCAATGAACAACACTAGTCGTACATAACACTAGTCCATTGTATGTAATGCACGGACGTATCAAGCAAGGGTTTCAGTGCATTACATGTAATGCATGGACAGTTAAAGTGTTAAAATATTATGTTCTCTTATTGAAGGGCCAATTAACTTCGCATAATCATGAAGCTCTGCCAATTAGTGTTATGCACTGCACATGATCAAATCGAATTTATCGTATTGCATTCCTTAATGTCAAGAGGATATTATCCCCCCTGTCTGGCACCATGGCAACACCTATGTTCTGTGGCAACACCCAGACAACTTTATTACCTGTGATTTGATATTGATTCCATACGAATTCCACAGACCTTTAATAGATTATGAGCATGGAAATGATATGAGGTATTAAGATTTTAAAGTACAATTTTTTTTTTTAATTTAATTGCTACTTTAATTTTTATTTATTTGTTATTATTTCCTTTATTCATTTTACATATATCACGGATATCTATGACATATATATTTTTTACATTTTTAAATATATATTTTAAAATTTACAAAATACACATTAAAAAAATAGGAACCAACCGGCATCGGGAACAGGGTCCAAGCCACTGGCGGCTAGGGCTCCAGAGAAAGGAACCTCCTCACAATGTGTGCCGTGTCGAGGAGTACCGCGTTCTGTATCAAGCCCTTGATCTAGCCTGCTAAAGAGAGTCTCATAAGATGTTGGTCGAGGCTTTGGCCGTCACAACTATCACTAACTATATTATTATTAAGATTAAAAAACCTCCCCCTCTTTTCTCCTCTTTTCCCGATCTCGTGCTGTATCGGGCCAGACTTTATGGAAGGCACCCAATTCGTATCTCCATCTCGTTCGTGGTTGGCCCCAATCCAGAATGTTTACCAGAAAAAAAATGGGCATTCCAAAATGAAAGTTGGGAAAACGGAAGACCAGATTTAAAAAAATATGGTATTTTTAAATAGCAGTGATAGCCTAGCGGATGAATGCATGCTTCGATGCAGGACGCTCTGAGATCGAACCCGGCCCGCACCTCTAAGGAAAAACATCGTGAGGAAACCTACCTGCACATCTGAGAGGGCCTCATAAAGTCCTGAATGGTGTGTGTAGTCCGCCAACCCGCACTAGGCCTGCGTGGTGGACTACAGCCTAACCTTTCTCAATCCGAGAAGATGCCCAGCACTGGGACAGTAATAGACTGGATATTTTTTAAATTTTGGTTTTTTATTGCCGTACCCCGAAAAGTATAAAAAACTAAATGTGTGCTGGGACACATAGTAGAAGTGAAACTTTAACGGATATATCGTCTACCCCCTCCACGCGGCCGTAACGCTCTTTTTCGTGACGGAAAAATGCTAATATATAGAAATTTCACTTCAAAAATATTGTCCCATGTTTTGTCATGGTATTTCAGTCAGAACAAATAAACAAAAGCTGCCATTTTGATAAACTTTTGTTGCTTACGTCACTCACGACCAGCTGATTTGATTCGCAACCGAGACCAACTGAATGGCAATTAGCGTATCATATTGTTAATAGCCTTAAATAATGGCTGGTATCAAAACAAGTACAACAACATTCACATAATATAACGCATGTCAAACAATGGGATGAGCAGTGTAAGAGAAAGTAAGTAATTGTGATCATTTTGACAGCAGGTTAAGAAACTGGTGTTATTTAATAGAAGTTACATGATTTTTAATTTGTGTTCTGATTGGAAGAAAGTAGGAAATATTATAATTATACCCAGTTATTGAATTGATTATAAAAAGTACTTTTTCGTAAATTGATAATTATGACCTCTCTCACATATGAGATGCCATGTGCATTGTGCTATCAGCAAGAATCGTAACAAAGTTAGGTATAGTCACTGGCCGGGTTAAAATAAACTCCGCGATATAACTAATTAGGCCTCGGATTAGGGGTCATTCATAAATCCATTTTCCGAAATACATTTTTTGACCCCTCGGCCGTCCCTGTCACAGTTGATCACATTTGTGAGACCTCCCTAGTGTGACGTCACATATTTTGCAATTTTACATCTAGAAATTATTAAATTAAAACATCAGTTCCGAAATAAGTTTTATTTCCATTTAAATTATTTTTTACCCGACTACGGAGAGACGAGAGACGTTACGAAACTTACAACCCCTCCACCCCTTGTCACATAATGTCACAACTCCGTCGACCCCCTCCCCCCCTTAACGTGTGACGTTTATGGTGGTATGGATGGTAGAAATAAAATAACACGTTGACAAGACAAGAGAGAAGATTTACGATAGACATTAGAACACAGTAATTTCACACTATTTAACATACATTTATCTATGTGTAGGAACATAAATGATTAAATCAATAAAATATATAGTTTCGCTGTCAAGCATGCCATTGCCCATGCCGAAATAGCCAGCGTGTTTGCCGCGTAACTAATCTTAGTTTATAAGTTCATGACACTGGTAATAAACTTCAATACTATCGTGAGAGATTAAACTTCGAGCTAATTACAATAAATTGATGTCGTTTGATTTTATTTAAAGTTTATTTTCTTCTTTTAAAAGCATTTAAAAAAAGCTTGTTTTTAAAAATGGTTTTTTTTTTTTTTTTAAATACATTTCTCCGTCACCTCGAAGGGTTGAACGCTGACGTCAGTTTATTCGTATTCTTCTCAGCAAACCCTTTAATTTGATGCCCTTATTATAATCATGGGAGTGCACAAACTAGTCCGCCATTTTGGGTCGTCCGCCATATTGGATTTAGAATGACGTCACTTAGCTAACCATGCAGTGTTATCCAAACTAAACGTGTATGCAAAATTTCATCTCAATTGGTTGAGGATTCAGTTGTAAAATTTGATCCGAACATACAAACATTGTAAGTTAAATAAAAGCTTATACAAACATCACAGCCTTCCCCATAATGCACGGATTATTTCTCAACAATGCAAGGTGAAGTTTTCCAACGACAATTTACCTAATCAAGAATAAACCGGAGCGACCACGCTGTAGGTAGAGAAATGACTTTTCTTTGCTTATTTGTACACCCTCTATTGTTCGCTTTCTATCGAAAAATAATTAAATTTTTCTGTTTTCAGTCCACGGAAAAACATAAAATAAAATAAAAAATACTTGGGAGCTTTTGAAAGTCGAGAATAAAGAGCGTACTGTAAATAATAATGACGTAGCACGCGACAAGTGGATAGAAAGAGCTTTCCCGAGGGAATAATAGGAACTTACGTACCTAATTTAATAAGGATAAGCTTCTTCGAGGGCAATTATTAGCATCTACCTACATTTATTATAATATCACAAATCTCTTTTAGCTAAGTTCGTATGTTTCACCTATTGTTTGCCTAGCCTGTTTTTACTTATGTAATGTATACCTAATTGCAATTTCGATCGGTGTCCGGTGTTGATTGAAACATGCTTTTTTAGTGTTAATTGAAACAGTTATACAATGTGGTTTACACGAAGAATAATTACCGACATCCGAATATACTACCCATAAAGTGCGCATAAAGAATGGGAATAAAAATGGCGTCGCCTCTATTCACCTCTCGCTTGCACACTGACGCCGTCTATACTCACACACGCTGTTAGCGTCCACAAAAAAAAGGGTTATTCACGCGTTGCGATAACAGTTTTTTGAGTTATAACTTCAGTCATACATAGTATTATAATTATGTAGTCTGAAGTCCGTGCACTAATCTGTGCGAGAAATGCATTCTGAGGTTCTGAGAGATTCTCGTGTTATTGATTGATAGTTATTGTTGAAGTTATTTGTTGGTTTGTTATTGTTGATAAACTAACATAACGTTTTAATATCGTTATTTCTTCTGATATAACGTTATGTGTGTCGTTGTCGCTGTAAGTACCGTGTATGCTGACAGTACAGGTTAGATGAGCCATTTCTAATCCCATTCTTCATCTGCACGGATAGTAGGTAATCTTATTTGTAATGGACATGACTGACGGCACGGTTACGGGTTAAAAAATTAGTTTCTTCAGCTCTTATAATAAGATTATTTGAAGTGTTATTCAGCTTTCCAATTATAGATTTTATTTTGACAAAATAATAATAATTTTCTAGATTTATGCATTTCGTTATCACAATGGCGTCCGACGCGACGTTTCGGTATCGTGTTACTCTGTGGTGAACTATAGATGGTATAATTGTTGCGTACATGGACGTACAAGTGGGTATATTCCTATACTCACGGAAAACACTTACAGGCTATCTTGCCGCCATGCACTCACGCCATCAGCAGTAACGATTGCACAATAACATTATGCACTTGTCAGTTTCTACTAGCGACGCTGTTTGCACACACATTACCTGTTGTTGTGAATTGCAGCCAACTAAACGTACAGATCGTAGATTTAATTTGAATAAGCTAAGTAGGAAGTGTTTATTAGAGAGAAACGGGCAAGACAAAAAATAAATGGATTTGCACTTTTTATTAGCTAGCTATGTTTGTAAGTTTGGGTGGTCATCTGCGAACCTAAATAGAGCTTCTATCAGTTGTCCCAATGACTTGACCCCTTTTTAAGCATATTGCGCACACGGAGGAGTTTGAGATTTGGCATAGTTAAAGTTTATATGGAGAAGGAGTGCAGAAAGCTAAAATTACGGTCGAATTTCGACCACAGGGCGACCACTGGTAATTATTAATGCCTGAAGTGAGAACTTTGTATCCCTTTTTAAGCATATTGCGCGCACGGAGCAGTGTGTTTGGCATAGTTAAAGTTTAATATGGAGAAGGAGTGCAGAAAGATAAAATTTATATTTTATTTATAGCTATGATCATAGACTTTGGCAAAAGAATCAAAATTTTTTAATAAAAACGGTCAAATTTCTACTACTGGCCGACCATTAGTATTCATTGTTATGTTTTTTATATCCCATTTCCATGCTACAGTTCTAAGGGCCATTTTCCTGCGACTTTTTTTTCGGGCGGATTAGCACCCGCGTGCTTGTCTAATAATAAGTACCTACATACAGCTCTACACATACTAAAACCACCCAGTTATGAAAAGAAGGGAAAAGTCATTAAGATTAGCTTGTGAAGACGAAGCAGCGGGTCACCAGGGAAGTCGCATGTGCAGACGATAATTAGCTCCATACGTCTCTATCGTCAACATAGTCTTTGATCTACTAGGCTTTAGATAAATAATTATAATATAAATAAATTACATTAGATAATAGAATGATATGAAAAATCACTTTATACCTCAATCATACAACGGCACTGTTAGCGCTGCAGGTAAGCTATTAGCTTTCTGCGCTACATGCCGCGGGTTCGATCCCCGCACGGCATAAATATATTTTTGTATGTTCTGCAGATAATTGTTCCGGGTCTGTATGTTTGTGCATGTAAAGATTTTTGTGTTTGTAAAACCCACGATACAGGAATAATTACTAGTGTGGGGAAAGATTTAAAAATAAAACAAAAAGGAATCAATGTAATGTAAATATTGTACATTTGAAATAAAATTAAAATTTCAATTACCTACAAAAAAAAATATCTATTAAATAACATAAATTATTATTAATCAAAATTAAAATTAAAATCAATAAAGTGCTAGAACAGCATATCATCCTACGAAGGTTGTGAGTTCAACGCCCACAGAATTTATGGTGACATGTTGGTACCACATTAAAATTAAGTACCACTACATTATTGATTACGTAGGTAGGTTACAACTTCCGATCGACAAATGACGTCATCATTAATTTTAATGTTGCATCGGTCACCATTTTTACTATTTTTATTTATTTATTATATATTTTACACAAGCTGTGGGAAAACCTTATCAAGTAAATAAATAAATTAAATAGGTCAGGAAGAACAATAAAATAAAATAAATATAAACTTAAATTATGAAGTATAATGGATATTTAATTATACTTACAGTCTGTCAATAAAGTCATGAAAAGGATTTTGAAGGAACTAAAATTCTTCTTCGCTCGCAACCCTAAATAAGTACCGTAGGTGTCAGTTTGGGTACAACGATGTGTTTATTTTACTATTCTGTGTAGATTTTTTGTGAAAAAAAAAATGTTTTCGGCATTAATATATTAAAAATAAACAAGACAATATACAAGTGGCGCCCTCAATCCTTTTCATGACTTTCTTGACAGACTACAGTATATTGCTATATAATGTACACAACTAACTGCCCCATAATTTAATCATTTCACTCTTGTCCATCCAGAGGTTGGAAGAAATCGTAGCGTGAAATAAGGCCACCCATTGTGCAATTTATTATGTTCGTGCAAGTATTATTTATAGGTATATTTGTTTTACTGGTGTACAATAAAGAATATATAAATAAATAAATATTTAATTTAGGTGCATTTATTTCTAAGCTGTCCTTAGATTTTCTCTTCTGGAAGTATCACTTCGAAATAATTATGCGAATTAATTTTAGGTACTACTTCTCAATTAAGTATATTTTTTGGTGCATCTACTTTCATTATCTCTGCATCACCCTAAGGTTGTCTGGTAGAGAATATCTACGGTATTAATATCGCCTTTGTACATTGTATTGTAACACAAGTTTTTGTGTTTTAAATTCCATGCTAACAAAGCTGTCTACCAACTTGAAGATTAGTAAGTAAGGAACTTAATATCGACCAACACAACGAGGTCACCTATAAACTCCCACGTTATAATGCATCGCTCACGCTTTTCCCTTAAACGGATAAGCAGGCACCCAAATGTTGTTGTAGGCATAAATGAGACTGATAATTTTTGATAATGTCATATAATAATATATTGATATCGTAATAATTGGTAAGTTGTGACTACTAGCGGGTCCCTAAGCGTGGTTTGTATACAATTTTTGTAGTACAACGTATAACTTACACAGATCTCGAAAATATATAATATACATTTACAACATAAAAAAAATAAGTTCATCAACGAAAACCCGACTACGCAATATTTTTTTTGCTTTTTTAATGCTGACCTATTGCTGTATTACTCCGGGAGCTCTATCTGCATAACCGGGCTTTGGTGGGACCAGAAGGGTCTCTCACCGTGAAGTTGCTCAGCTAAGGGCGCCTCATAGTGGAGCTCGGACCTAGGCTTAGGGCGCTACTGAGTGCAGAACAAGAAGGGACTTGCTGAATCTGTATATCATTATCTGGCAATCTTATTCAGAGGTAAATCATTATCCTAGTCTTATTTGTATTCACATTGAATTGCATTATTCTCGCAGCTCTTACCACAACATTGTACTGATCAAGATTGTAATCTATTTTTTGTTTTTTTTTTTTTTTAATGCTTTTCATACAAATATGTACAAAGGCGGTCTTAATGCCAAAGGCATTCTCTGCCAGACAACCTTAGGGTGATGCAGAGACAAAAAAAATGGTAGATGCACTAGTCATTATTATTAGGTGAGGATAATAATATACCTACTTATGTAGAACCTAAGCAATACAATACACATATACCTACTTACATTACAATATATAATTACCTACATTATTAGATACATCACGTACCTACATACTACCTACTATCTATTATTTATTTTAAAGGAGTTACCATGGAGTTTCTTGCCGGTTCTTCTCCATAGGATCTACTATTTGGAACCGTGCACCTAGAGTCTCGACATTTCATAAGTGCCTGTATCTGGTTTACATGAAATAAAGATCTATTTTATTATTATTAAGGGACTTGTTTTGATATAATTGCACTGCGCGGGCTGGCGGGGACAAGGGCCGGGGGGTGGGTATGCTACCCGCGTAAGTACTCGCCGTCGAGTACGGTAAGACGGGCGTCCGTATTGTGTAATGTTGCCAGTTTTTGCGGCTAACTTTAAGCTCTCTTGGTGGAGAGTGATATCATCAACTTTGTCTATTAAAAAAGTATGAAACAAGAAAATATTAATACCTATTCATAGTGATGTTCAGAGGACAGCCGTGGTCGTATGCCACTTTGCCCTAAAGCTTATGACCACTTGCTACTGTTAGAAAGTATTGTTTTGTTAGAGTAGCTGTAGGTGGCATACTAGCTATCCTACTTATACATGGTTTTGTCCGATTTTTTGTAAAACGACATGTTTCACGTGATACGGGATGTACCTTTTAGAAGAATACGAACAAGAACTTTAAACCATTCAAATAGGTTATGCTTCCAAGAAATCGGTGAACTTGCATAAAAATAACACTTCCTCTTTTTTTGAAGTCGGTTAAAAATGCCGATTATTCCACATTATATACCTATCGAATTATTAATTTTGATATATTTTAACTACTGGGCGGTTCCAATTCAAAACAATAATATTTAGGGGTGGATATAATGGATTCGTTAGGGGCGGTCCCTATCTCATTCAGTCAATGAACACGCCCATTTCTGCGTGCCCTCCCTTTCCCCCAGGGGTAGAATGTACTCCAGGCTTTGTTAAAAATCATGGGCTCCAAGGGGTGATCAGAGATATCATACTCGTATAGATGCGTTAATGAAGCGTAGCCGAGTGGCCTATGTCCTTAAATAGGAACAGTTATCAGATAGGCTTTACACTTATAACAAAAACCTGAAGCCCAATTCTCGTAATTTAAAATGTTTAAAATATAGTTCCGATCTCGTTCCAACCTAATATCCATGTCTTATATGTCACAAAAGATATTCTCTAAGACCAAAAAATTAATAACGTCAAACGTGAAATTATATTGTATAGTGCCACAAACTTATCTGACTGGTGACCAAAATTGGAACTAACGTCGCTACAGAACTACACATAGGAACTACAGAACAAAAATGACATCGAAATGTCATTTTTGTATGGAGATGACATTAGTAAAAGCGACGGCAGCGACGCCACGACCGGCTACCTAATCACGATGCACGCTCGCAATCGGAATCGACTCAATTTTGACACTACAACAGCGTTCATTGCGTTGCTCAAATTGTAGGGCGTAGTGGTTTTAAAAGCATACCGCGCAATGTAATTTGTTGGACTGTCAAAATTGAATCGATTCCGATTGCGAGTGTGTATCGTGATTACCCTGCCGGTCAGATAAGTTATATAATGAGGTTGAAAGTTGATTGAAGCCAAATCGGTATTCTGCTAACATTTTAAACCGACACAGATAATAAAATTGTTATTCTTGTCCATACATAAACATAAAAAATGAGATTGGAGAGTCTGTTAGAAGATTGAATTCAAATCATACTGAAATCGGACTGGGCTTTAAGAGGAGTAGAATACCGACTTTTTGTCAATTCAGAATCTCAGTTCGGTCAACACCATAGAGATAATATATAGTACCTATACTATTTCTATGGTCAACACTCAGTCATATTGTAAATTAATTACGAGAATTGGACTTCTGATTTACCAAAGGATTTCGGGTCAAACGGCAGACTCTCCGAAAATAGAAAGAAAGAAAACATTTTTATTCTGGACTCGCCAGGAACGAATAAAAGTATAAAAGGTACAAAAATAAAACAACAAATAAAACATAAAAAATAACAATAGAAAAACAATAATCAAAGCAACCTGAACGAGACCAAAAAGGGCCCCCATCTCAGCATAATGCTGTGGCATTTAGAAATAGAAAATGTCACAGCGCTGGTATTCTGATGGGACCGTTAAATATAAAAATATAAAATCGCTAATATTATGATTATTAGTGTCTTGGTAAAGAAAGGACGACCAGACATCCATGTTTGACGAAGTTAATAGAGGCGCTTATCCAAGCAAGTTAGTTTCTCAATGTTGTAGACGATTTTGTATTTATTTGAACTAGTGGTCGCCCAGTGGTTGAAATTCGACCGTAATTTTAGCTTCCTGCACTCCTTCTCCATATAAACTTTCAAAGTCAAAGTCAAAGTCAAAAGTTTTTATTTCAACTGGGCCTTTGCAGGCACTTTCAAAACGTCGTGATTCTTAGTGCACGGTTCCAAGTGGGTTGGTCCTGGAGAAGATACCGGCAAGAAACTCCATGGATACTCTTTTCATAAATCAAAATAATTATCTAACAATAACATATGGAGCCGCGGGAGCGGCCCTAGATAAAATTCGACCAGAATTTACACAATATTACAAAAAAAAAGGAACAGCAAAGATCTTATTAAGTACTACTACAATTTAAACAGTACAAGTACATAGTTGCATACTTAACACTCAAGCCACCCAGTTTTCCTTTAAGTATACCTATGCCAAATCTCACACTCCTCCGTGCGCGAAATATGCTTAAAAAGGGGTACAAAGTTTTCTGTTCACGTATTACTAGATATAATAGGTAAAGGGCGCTAAATGATCTAATAGCATTTACCTACACTATAAAATAATTCAGTACCTAAAACCGAATTAAAAATCTCAAGAAAAGCCACTTCCCATGAGAAAACCGGAAAAGTGAAACTAAAAAAAAGTTGATAATAATAAATAGTTGTATCACCGCCTACCGACATTAACGATGTACCACACTATCATTACTGCTGACCCCACAAACGCGGTCGTGATCATAAAGGCGTTTTTTGATTTACTATCGACAGCGCACTTTCTCTGATCTAATCCGTTACAAAATAATACGTGTGTATTGAATGAAGTTGTATTTTTGTAGAACTTATAGAGGGCTTGTAGCTACTAGATGTGTGCGCCGATGCCCGCGGCGGCGTCATCGGCGTCATCAGCGTGGACGGTGAAAATATTTAAAACAAAATATTGCAGACTTATTCGCCAAATGACTGTGAGGGACGAAGTTATCGATAAAACGCGCTATTTAAATTATGGTCATATAAAAATGGCATTTTATTGAATTGCGTAAACAAATACGTCGAAATAAACCTATAAGCATATATTTAGACATTTCTAGTATTTAGTTTACTAGTATATATCTGCATTGTGTCTATAACAACTGTATCCGTCCGACCATTCACGCCGATGACGCCGAAGCCCGCCGATTTTACGTCTTTTTATAAAGGTCTGGATTCTAAACTATTAGACAATTTGAGGTCACGGTAACAAATTATCTATCAATTTTCACTTGAATTGTAAGCGTGTCGGACACTACGGTTTTATTGTCCGGTGTGAACATGTTAAGCGATTGTTGTATGGGGTAGTTGTCTTCGTGACCTGGATTTTTACAGATGATAGATTTTGTCTTACTTATAGCCGATTTATTCTCGTATAGGCCGCGTGGCCTATGACGTCATTTACAACTCATATAGATTATAGTTTAAATTTTTTTTTTTTTTTTTTTATCCACTTATTGTATAAAACCCCTTATTAAATACCCCCCCCCCTTACCCCCCCTTTAACCCCTTTATTAAATTTTTAACATAATTTTATATATTTTTAAATAATTTTACAATTAATTTAAAAAAAAGATTATAAAAACATTTAAAAATATAAAAGAGTAGTAGGCCACCGGCATCGGGAACAGGGTCCAAGCTACCGGTGGTCAGGGCTCTAGAGAGAGAAACCTCCTGACAATGCGCGCAGTGTCAAGGAGTACTGCTTTCTGAATCAAGCCCTTGATCCAGCCACCTAGCGAGAGCCTCTCGAGGTGTTGGTCGAGACTCTTGGCAATTAAACCATTCGCCGTTACGACTATCGGCACAATGATTGCTGATTCCACGTCCCACATATCGACAACCTCGCGAGCCAAGTCCAGATATTTGATTTGTTTGTCTTTTTCGGCTTTTACGAGGTTCTCATCATGTGGGACGGTAATGTCAACAATCACTGTACGTGTAATTATTGTATTTATTATTAAGCCTCCCGCCATAATGCATTTTTTTAAATCATCCGATTCGGCTATAATTTGATTTTAGCGCGGGCCTACGGGCCTAAAAGTTAAGTTCCACTAATTGGGTATTTGTTGCCTCTGTCTTGGCTTAGTAGTTAAAAAGAACGCGGATAGATTACAAGTTACTATTTGTCGAGATATGGTTCAAATAAGATGAAGGTTGGAATTAGTGGACTTAGTTCATCTTTAATTTATTAAATTATGTTGTCATCTTGTATATGCACTTGTTTTGTATGTACACACACATGTTTATGCAAATAAAGCTTATCTTATCTTATCTTATCTTTATCTTCTTTACATAATATAAAATAAAGTCGCTTACTACGTCTGTCTGTCTGTCTGTATATCTGCTAACTCCTCCTAAACCACGCAACGGATTTTGACACGGTTTTCACTATTATTTGGAGCATTTCTTCTGGAAGGTTTATATGTATAATACTTTAATATTTCATGTAAGGATAGTAGAGAAATTGCACTCGTGCGAAACCGGGGACGGTTCGCTATAGTTTATAAGCTAAGAATAAAGCATACTTAAGGTCATTTAAGACATTGACCCAGGTTCAAATCAAATTCTGTGAAAAATTATGGTCTTGCACAACTTTCATAAAATAGTAAAAGTGTCAAAACAAGCAAAATCGGTTTACTACAATATTCGCGTAAATATGTAAAGATGTATTTATGGCGTAGAACACACTTTCTGATTTCGTCAATTTCACTCACAAATAATAATTAACGTTTATATGTATATAAAAATACGGACAATTTTATCAAATTGTCGGTCCGTACCGCTGGGTCAAAGGTAATTTGTAGAACACTAGCTGACGCATGCGTCGATGCCTGTGATTTATGGTACAAAACTTTTACTTTCATTGAAGCGAGTTTTGCTGGCATGATAACCTAACCGTCAAAAACCCCCGACTTCAATTACAAAAAGAGCTGTAACTTTTGAATGGCTAAACTGATTTCCATGAAACATAGCTAAGATGATACCCGATTAAACTAGCTTTCAAATAAAAAAAACTGCATTGAAATTGGTCCATTCGTTTTGGAGCTACGATGCCACAGACATATACACAGATCCACAGATACACAGTTTTTTTTTTTGCACAGATACACATATATACATATACACACTACAGACTTATAACACCCCTAGTTTTTGTCCGGGGCTAAAAATCCCATCCATGAAATGACCGCGGCAAGCAAACTAATCGGCGTAGTACCCCACACTACAAGCCTTTCCGGTATACTTAACGCGCACAGTTGGCGCAAGACGACACGGTTGGCACAGTGGCTAAGCGATTAGCTTTCTACGCTACGTGCCGCGGGTTCGATCTCCGCACGGAACAAGTATTTGTATGATCTACAGATAGTTGTTTCGGGTCTGGTTTGTGCATGTGACATGTATGTTTGTAAACTGTACCCTCGTACAGGAGAAATCCTAGTGAGGGGCTTAAAAATAAAAATATTAACAATTAACAATCCGACAAACAGACTGATACACATATAAATATTATGTAACCAAAACAAAGTGAACTATGAGCCGGCCACGGTTTAATTATAGAACTAAGTTTGGCACGGTTATGTAATGGAGTTTTACGTGATGTTAGATGTTGCTACCATGGTTTCTATCACGCATCTATAAAATTATTATTATCTATGCCATATTCTAAGTTCGCATGTTCTGTATGTGTGTCATGCGTATTATTTAATATCTAATGTTTCTATACATTGACCTATTACTACTCAGGGGTGCCAACTAAATATAGTGGTGCCAACTAAAAATAGGGGTGCCAACTAAAAATAGTGGTGCCAACTAAAAATAGGGGTGCCAACTAAAAATCAGCGTTGGGTTCTCCGCGCCCAGCAAGTGCTGAGCTGGCTACCCTTTCGGCATGGCATGTTTGACAGTATACCTTTATATTTAAAAATTATTTTATTTCTTATTTGTTAACTTTTGTAGTGTGTTATTTTTTGTCTTTAATCTTCTCTCTCTTGTGTTGTCTATGTGTGCATGCTATATAAATGTTTTTCTTTCTTTCTTTCTTCTTCTACAAAGGACAGCGGGTCTAGAAAAATGTGTCCTGACTCCTGAGTTAAGGGGTCATATATAAAGTAGGTACGTCACACTAATTTCGTGATTTTTTGACCCTTCCCCCGTCCTTCTCACAGTTGATTACATTGTTGAGACCCCCCCCTCCCTAGTGTGACGTCACATATTTTGCAATTTTACATCTAGAAATCATAAAATTAAAACAGCAATTCTGAAATTAGCTTTATTTCCATTTAAATTATTTTTACATTCAAAGAAATATAAAAAACTATAACATCCTAAATAATTCAAACCGTATTCATTAGTAAACAGCTTAATTTTACTTGCGACAATTTATCAGCCTATTCAACGTTTGCACTGACGTGTATTATGTCGGTTTATAAAACAAAGACTGGCGCGCGATTGGAACTCTTTTTTCGTTTTGGAATTCTTTTGGTTCGGACACTTTTGAGCGCGTCCATTGTAGTAGGTCAATGTTTCTGTACAATTATTTGAATTATCTATGACATTGTTTGCTCGAGTTTGCCTCTAAACTTTTCAATAATAATAATTAATCTTTTCTTTGTGGATAAGAGTGCTGGGGGTCTACCGCGTAACAAAATGGTAATGAACATCAGACTCTAGTAATTAACTTCAATACGATCGTGAGAGCCCAAACTTCAAGCTACCGTGTACAAAATTACTAATAAAGTGACCTGATTAGGTACGTGCTAATTATAAATCTTTACAAAAATAGAAAATTATAAAGTTTACTTTCAAAAATAGAATTTTAAAAAGTGTAGGTATATAAAATTAGTTTGGCAAAAAAAAAACAGTTTACTTACAAAAATAGAAAACTATAATAATTAATATAAAATATTATGTAGAATATGACGCCCTTAATTTTATGGTAATAAAAAATTTAGGTCTATAGAAACCATCTTCCCTATTTTAGTCACCCAGCGCAACTACGGAAATATGCCTCACAAACTTACAGTGCTATAGTGTACAATGTAATTGACCGCCTGCGTGCGCGAGCGCAGGTACAGTTATCTGTGTCAACGAAATTATATTGTGTAGAAGAAACGTAAGCTGTGACGTATTCGTTCCGAGGCAGGACCGGTAATGATTCGAACCCGATATTATGTGGGCGTGTGTGAACGTTAACTCCATATAAGAAATCGAAATCACTTGAGGTCAGTAAGGTTTATACTGTTGGCGCCTGTATAGAGCTGGATTCTCCAAAAACCTTCATCATTCATCGTCATAAATCATGCCAGCCTTCCTTCCTTGGGTTATAATTATCACATTTATGTTTCAATTGTGATTATTCATATATAATATATGTGCAGTAACTTAGTTCGGTTTGTCATAAAACCAATATGTGATTTAAACTAATTCTGCATTGTTAACTTCGAGGTGAGTTTAATGATGTAGTTAATTGATTTTTTTGGATATTATCAGCTGTCTCATACAAACCTTCAATACTTGATAATTTTTGCGATTAACTTGTTGGTCCCATAGAGAAAGTTGTTCAGTTTGATGGTCTGATCCACACCCTTAAATATGACCATGTATTTCTGGTACCTACCCATAGTACATACCAGCCTTAGAGTGCGCTAAAGTTATGTGGCGTTTGAGTATACTTACGGTGTTTCGAACGTTAGTATGATACACTTACCTCCAATTACTTAACTGTTAGTATTTCCTCGAGTTTCTCTTCGCGAGAGTCCCATCCATATCTGTCATGTCATACACTTGGCGCATACAAACTGACCGAATTATTTTAGGCTACGGTTTCTCTTCTCTATTTCAATTTATGCTTGTTTTGGTAATAGTTACATACTCGTATAGATTAAACACTTCGACGTTGAATTGAAGGATGTATTTTTGAGGATTTGGTACTTTTGAGGGGGTAAAGCGCCCACTTTACACTGAACCCGAGCTTCGTTCAGGCATATCGTTGTCAAACTCTGTCACACACGTGTCACAGAATAGTAACATTCCACCACTCCATTTGCTTAAGCGGAACGAGTTCGTTATTAACTATTTTTACTCGTTCAGTCCTCTCCGCTAGACTCTTTGTTGGAGGAAGCGCTTCTACGAAGTTTCCGTACGTAGCCGCTCTGCTGCCACTGAAAGCTCGGTTTTACAATTTTGCGTCGGTCGTTCCTGATTAAAGAAAGAAAGACACAAAAAGGCAAACAAAAAGAAAAATTATCAAAAAGATAAAAAAAATATGAAATGAAATGGTGTTTAGTGATGGTTTTGATGTATGAAATATGGCACACAGTTAACCTTGTCCTCGATATACGATACCATTTTATCCGGGTACATTGAGTGGTTCTTCTAGGATGCGAGTGAAGCAGTTGGCAATAGCTTAATAATTTTTATGTTTGTAAATATGTATTTTGTCATTGACCTTCGGCAACTTAGCATTTATTACGCTGTTCGCGAGTCAAAAGTGCTAACAGTCATAGTACAAGTGGCATGTTTGAAATTTCTTAGTCAAAATATACACTGCAATAATGCCGATTTCGCGTTTTGTATAATAATAGCATTGTAGAAAGATATTTTTAAAAACAGACAAAACAGAGGGGTGTTGAAAAAAATAGATAAAAAAGAAGGATGTTATAAAAAAAGATAATAAAGAGAGGTGCTATAAAAAAGGCAAAAAAAGTGATATTTTTAATAAAAAAAGACATAAAGAGGGGTTTTATAAAAAAAAAATGACAAAAAGGTGTGGTAAAGTGTTTTTTTTTTCTATAGCAAAAGTTGTTTCCACGCTCCGTAAGCATGACTTGTACGGTCGAAGTGTTAATTTGTGTGTATGATGAAGCAACATGTCAACATTTAACGGTTCTCGTGAATCAAAAAAATTCTTACTTAATTGCTGTAGGTATACAATTCGGTCAAGTACTAAATATTAAGAAAAACATTCAATAGCACCATAATGTGACTTTTTCTTCTTCTTTGCATAGTATTAAATAAAGTCGTTTTCCGCGTCTGTCTGTCTGTATATCCGCTAACTTCTCCTAAACCACGCAACGGATTTTGATGCGGATGCACCATCATTTTGAGTATTTCTTCCGGAATATGTAATCATAAAGATTGTAATCTATTATTTTAAAAGAGTACCTACATCAGTACAATGTTGTGGTAAGAGCTGCGAGAATAAATTCAATGTGAATACAAATAAGACTAGGGTGATAATGATTTGCCTCTGAATAAGATTGCCATGGCAGTTACAAGCTGACCAGCTCCGACAGACGGCACCCGTTCACGAGCATGACGCATGCGTCAGCATCGCCAAGCTCAACCACAATGAATGGAACTCAGATGCTGTAATTTAATAACCAATATTGTTACCAATCATTTTTTTTTATTACTGTGACAAGTGACAGCTGTGTATATATTCTAGTTTAGTCCTATCAAAATGCTCAAAAGAATCAACGCCATTGGGTGTGTTTAGTTTGGTACTTATTTGGTTCGAAAGCACATTAATCAGGCGTACCATATCAATCTTTGTCTTTCGATTCACGACCATAAGTACGTATGCCTATGTTCCATCAATACAAAAATCTTGACTGGCGTTCTGGTCACCTCATAGCAAATTACGGAAAAAACGCGTATTCGCGTAAATTACATGGAATTGTCTTTACGCAATATTTAAAAAGATTCTACACACTTGAGCAACGCACTCGATGAATCAGCTTAGAATATCATTGCGCATAGCGTGATTACCTCGGAATCTGCTCTCTCACGACAGATTGGGCGAGCGTTATAATTTCTAAAGGTTATCATGTAAATTAACGATTATCAACCGGTAACATTTTTGCAAGATAGCTCAAAGTTTAAGTCTCTCACGATCGTATATAGATCTTTATTTCATGTAAACCAGATACAGGCACTTATGAAATGTCGAGACTCTAGGTGCACGGTTCCAAATAGTAGACCCTATGGAGAAGAACCGGCAAGAAACTCCATGGTAACTCTTTTCAAAAAATAGATTATAATCTTTATCAGTACAATGTTGTGGTAAGAGCTGCGAGAATAATATAGTTTAATGTGAATAAAAATAAGACTTGGATAATAATGATTTGCCTGTGAATAAGATTGCCATGGCAGTTACAAGCTGACCAGTTCCTATTGAAGTTTATGACCAGAGTCTGATGTTCATTTACCATTTTAGTTACTCGGTAGACCTGCTGATCTATTGGTATTGAGAAAAGGCTTCGAACAATGAGACGACGATGGCCCATATCTAAAGTTAAGTCTATTGGTCTGTGACAACTAGTCGGACCAGCTGACGTAACTTTGTAGGTATTAAAACATTGTAATTTGAAGACACTAATACATCAACGTTATTAGAATTTCGTTTGTTCGGTGACTACTGTTTCGTAATTCCGAATAGACAAATAATGTCCAAAAAAAATTCTGTAAAACTGAGTTTATATTTTTGCATATTGGGTCCAAACAGCCGAAAATGGCATCGCGGCAGGCCCAGAAGAGGATGGTCGGACGAGTTAGACTAGCTAAAGGATTAGCCCCTAACAGCAGCAGACAGGGAAATATGGAAACAGGGGAGGGAGGCTTTTGCCTTGAAGTGGGACACCGTAGGCTAATAATAATATTGGGTCCATTTATGTAATTATTCACTAGTAAAAATAGAGAATTTATACGTGAGTAACCATATCTACCAAATCTGCTGGATCTTATCCAAGTTTCCAGGATGTTATATGCAATAGCAATTAGACAGAATGAAATGATGACATGCGACGTAATCAAGTCAGATTTCTTACACCGAGAAAAAATTCTCGTGTTATATGTGACAATAAAAAGCGTTTAGTAAACTTAACCTTGTTGTTGTAATTAATAAGATATTTTTTGTTAAGTTAAATAGAATATTCATTATGGAGTAAGTACTAACGTTCAGATGATGCAATTTACAAAGCGTTCTGCTAATCTTGTTATCACAATATTTATCTCCGTTTATCCATTTTAGATTCTATACTCATATACTGTCAAATGTCTTGGAGTAGTTCAAAGTCAAAGTCAACGTTTTTTATTTCAACTTTGTTTGCAGGCACTTTCAAAACGTTACGTTATGCTAAGTAACAAGTAAATACCAAATATATGTCTAGTATCAATCATTTATGTTAACAATCAATCTATCAGTCACAGATGTCCCGATTGATACCGTCTCGTTTGACTTATGATGCCGGTTTCAATCAAGATTCCAGATCATCGTTATGGTGGTCACTATCGGTCTTCATATCGACACAGGAAAAGTAAAATGACTAAATTGCCAATATGTAAACGTTACAGGAAGAGAATTTGAAAGTTTTTTTATGAACATATTCATATAAAATCTAATGGGTAATTTTCTGTACACCGTATAATATATTCTAATATTATATTATTATGATTTAGGTACTAGACTATAAGATAAACAGAAAATTTAAAAAGTCTTTAAAATGTGACCATAGGTTCTTACTACGAGCTCTTATAGTGGGGCAGAAATTGAACTGCCCAGACATTTCCAATATAAGCTGACCTTTCATTGTACGAAAAGCCTATACAGTGCGAGGTTAGCTTATACTGGAAATATCTGGGCAGTTCAATTTCTGCCAGAGTATTATTATTAAATAGTCTATAAAATACTTTTTATTTGAATAAGCTATCATTATTAGTTTTCGAGATATTAAGGATTATTATTTTGGTGATGCGCATTCATTCAATTTATTGCCCCTGAGTGTAGTTTATACATAATTTTAATTTTCCGCTGCTTGCAGGATCTGCTTGCGGCAGCAATATTTACTAAAGACCCAAACGACGCATTCCTTTATCGATGAGATTGTAAATTACGTATGCAATCTATGCCGTGAAGCAACCACTTCTGACCTTCATTACAATTATGTAAAAATGAATCCCTGTTTCTCTTGGTCACGCCATCACGCGTGAACGGCTGGACCAATTTCGCTAATTCTTTTTTTGTTGTGTTTGTTATAATTGTAACTAGAAGATAGGTATGGTAGGTAGGGTAGGTAGTAGGGTAGGTAGGTAGTGTAGGTAGGTAGGGTAGGTAGGTAGGGTAGGTAGGTAGGTAGGTAGGTAGGTAGGGTAGGTAGGTAGGGTAGGTAGGTAGGGTAGGTAGGTAGGGTAGGTAGGTAGGGTAGGTAGGTAGGGTAGGTAGGTAGGGTAGGTAGGTAGGGTAGGTAGGTAGGGTAGGTAGGTAGGTAGGGTAGGTAGGTAGGTAGGGTAGGTAGGTAGGTTAGGTAGGTAGGGTAGGTAGGTAGGTAGGGTAGGTAGGTAGGTAGGGTAGGTAGGTAGGGTAGGTAGGTAGGGTAGTTTGGTAGGGTAGGTAGGTAGGGTAGGTAGGTAGGGTAGGTAGGTAGGGGGTAGGGTAGGTAGGTAGGGGGTAGGGTAGGTAGGTAGGTAGGGTAGGTAGGTAGGGTAGGTAGGTAGGGTAGTTTGGTAGGGTAGGTAGGTAGGTGCAAAGTTCTTTTATTGGCGGTACGTAGTTCGCCAGGTCAGCTAGTTACAATTAAAAAAACAGATTTTCCAAAAAGATGCGCACAAAACATAGCGAAGTTATTATACTAGGAATTCATAACTTAAAAGGTACTTCGACGACCAATATTTTGCAACGAAACCATCTTCGAGTACGGGGCATCTTTGAGAGTGATTACGTAATACACGCCGTTTATATTTGATAACACTCTTGTTATTCCAAAGACTTGCAGGTACTTGTCGTTACTTCATGTGAAGCAACAACTTATTGGTCAAAAGTTCTAAGACCATGTTTGCATAACATGGTAACTTTTAGGCCTATGTTAGTTGAGATATTTATGGCAGCCTTTGTTGGGTTCTGTACCATGTATGGCTCAATGTGGCTCAATTTATTTTTATGGTTCAAAGTTCTTTGACGTAGGTTGCATTCACTTTTTATTTGAAGTACACGGTACAGTGAACATGATAATAAAGTTTAAAAAAGTAAAAAACTAGAGCATAAAATTAAAACGTATAATTTTTTTTTTATAAAAATCTTAACAGATTCTGAAGTCTGTGCCACTGCTAAGATAAGTGGATTGAAGAATTAAAGGCTCTGACTCGGGTCTCGGGAGAATAATTTTTCAATAAAAAAATAAGCATTAAAATCGGTTCACAAGGCGGAGATATAGATGAACAAAAATAAAAAAATAACGGCCAAGTGTGAGTCGGACTCGCGCACCGGACTTACCTACAAAATTGTATATAAATAGTTCGTCATGGGAACGAGGAAAAGACAAACTTAAATTTGCCGTTAGAAAACTGTTGTCCGCATACATCGACATAGGTCGCAGTCAGTTTACCAACTGCAAATAAGTTTATATTCGCAAAAAAACATTTTTTTTTTGTGATGTAACTAATAATTTAGTGTTTTCGGATTTTTCCGTTTACTTGTGCTATAAGATATTGCTTCTTGCAAAATTTCATGATTCTAGGTCAACGGGAAGTATAGCCTATAGGTTTTAATTCCCTTGCGAGTGTCAAAATATGCGGCATAAACGGCCGTATCTTTTAATTGCGTTGACAGAAGTTTAATTTTTTCACAGCTGCAAGGGATTGTAGATTTAATAATAATTTTTTTTTTTTTTTTTTCTTTAAAAGGAATACACATTGCACTGTATACATTGAGGTTGAATTATTTTTTAGGTTAAAACATGGTTAAAACATTAGCACAATAGTTAAGAATCTATCCCTTAAACTAGGTCTAGGAATTTGAGTGTTTGATATTAGTTTCAACTTGATACCTCGACGCGTTCCTGAGAAAAAGGGTCTTGATAGACAGATGGACACCGAAGTTATAGAATATAAGGGTTCATTTTTTCCTTTTGAGCTACGTAACCCTAAAATCATATATTCGAATTGAGAACTTACTCCTTTTCTTAAGTCGGTGAAAAATAAGTGATGATCAATTGAATTTCAAAGTTGATGAACTAATTAAACACATGATTTACCAGTTTTGATAGTTTTGTTTTAAAGTGTATCCCAATACTGCGGTTGCATTTAGGAACAGAGACTGAATCACTCTACAAATTATGTGCAGTACATAAAAAAAATCCTGTATATGCGGAACAACTAGGTATCTGAAGGCAATACTTTACTAAATATTTTTCCATGCGGCGATCGAACCCACGACACGTAGAGCATAAAACTAATCACATAACCACTGCGCTAATTTTCTCCCCAGCTACACATCGTCAATTTAATTTTTAAAGGCCGATACTAATTTAATTGTAATACTTAATTAATTACTTCATTCAACATGGAACCCTAAATACTTGAGTGATACAATCAGAAAGCCATTATGTCACTTTAAATACCCATATCCTTCATATTTGCGCATGCGCCTATGATGTAATAAAAAATGTAGCAACACCGAAATTGTTCTCAAAATCCGGCTTAAGGCTGCGCATGCCGGTAATTTTTCCATACAAACGTAGAAAGGTTAATACCTACACCATTAAACGGTGAAGTTTTTACCTTTCTACGATAAATTAAAAAATAAATTCAATGATCAAATTTTGATAATAAGCGCCCAAAACTATTGTTATCGATTTGTCTCGTCATTATCTAGAATCTATACTTATAATAAAATCGTAACGAGGCTAAATTTTTAGTAAAAGGCGAAACATTTTTACGTTTTGAAGGGATTCCAGAGTGACTGAGTGACAAAACAAATTAGTTCAAACAGACCCAACTAAACTGCGGAAAATCTTAACACCGCCATTCAGAAAGACGCCATGAATGTACAGTGACATCTATTGAATAAAAGCAGTCTTCAATATAGTACCTCTAAATGTATACTCGTCAAAACAAAATAAGGGCCACTTGCAAATTTCGACATTATGGGTGATTTAATGACCATTAACTATATCCATGTGGTAAATTGTACAGCGTTGTATTATCTTAAGTGTTTGCGAACACTTTAACAGCATTCCGCTTGAAAAACCGTTAAAATGGGTAGATTTTATAAAAAAAATTGAAACGAATTAATTTTACCCTGTTTTTAACGTGAACTTTAGGCTCATTTAACATTTGTATTGTACTGAGAACAGTTAAGTGTGTCGAGTTAATGCCTACATCGGCATTTTAAGAACGTAATTCCACAGGTTCGACTTCAAATAGACTTGACTACAACGACCAGGACCATAACACTCATCCAAGAAGGCTATTCGTAGCGATCTGTAGTTTTACAGCCGAGATTTTCGCAGCGAGCGATTCAGAATGCCTGGAATTGCTTTTATGAGATCCAAAATTTTGTCAAAAGTCAGGAATTAGGCAGAGCCAGAGGAACCACTGCTCAGGAAGACCGCTACATAGACTTACATGCACGCAGAGAGAGCACCGTCACTTCCCGCTCTTTGCAAACCCGCTTGTGCCTGACCACAAGCACGTGACTTAGTGACCAAACAATTAGAAACCAGTTTTATGAAGACCAGCAATTGTCCAGGAGTCAAGTGGTGTGAATTCCATAGACCAGTATTCATCATGCAAATCAATAAACATCCGCAAGGCAACAATTGGACTGTAGCGTAAGTGACTGAAGCACATTGCTTTTTACAGATGAGAGCAAAGTAAAAGTTTTTAGTGTTGACCGTTGCATAAGGGTGTGGAGATGAAAAAGGAGCAATTTGCAGAAGCCTGCATCCACAACAGTGATCGATTTGGGGGGCCCAAAATTATGGTGTGGGGAGGCATAAGCCAAACTGGAAGAACTGAGCCTATAATTCAGAACCAGGGTACAGTAACAACTTAACGATACATCCAGGAGGTCATAAGACTCTATGTGGTGGCATTTGCATAGCAAGTGGGTGCAGGTTTCAAGCTGTTGCACGGCAATGCACGCGCTTATACAGTTAGAGCCACCAGAGAGACACTAGAAGAGGCTTGTATACAAGTGTTGCTGAGGCCAGCGAACAGTTCGGGCTTGAACACAATTGAACACATGTGGGATCTGTTGAAAAGAAGAGTATGAGACACAGATTGATCACTGGACAATGAAAGACAGCCCTTCAACGTCCTAAAATCGAGCTAGGAACAAATCTCTCAAGAAACAATGCGCCATCTGATAGAAAATGCCCTCTAGGCTTCAAGAATATGTTCAGAAAAGAGGAAGGTACACCAGATATTGATTCAAAAAGGAAGAAGAATAAACGCCCTGGAATTTCATTTTTAATTGCATTTTTAGTCCAAGTGTACTTTTTGCTGAAATTGCACTTTTTCTCGAAAATGTTGTAAAATTGATTTTCTTTCCTGTGGATTGTGTAAAATTTAAGCCCATTTCATTAAAAACAAATCATTGCAATGAATTTTACAACTTAGAAACCTAGGAACCTCATAATTTGCCCAGAAGATCAAAAATATAAGGTGGCCCTTATTTTGTTTTGACGAGTATATATAAAATCGTAACGAGGCTAAATCTGTACATTGAATATAAAAAAAAGTAAGTGCTACGTATCTATACTTATAATAAAATCGTAACGAGGCTAAATTTTTAGTAAAAGGCGAAACATTTTTACGTTTTGAAGGGATTCCAGAGTGACAAAACAAATTAGTTCAAACAGACCCAACTAAACTGCGGAAAATCTTAACACCGCCATTCAGAAAGACGCCATGAATGTACAGTGACATCTATTGAATAAAAGCAGTCTTCAATATAGTACCTCTAAATGTATATAAAATCGTAACGAGGCTAAATCTGTACATTGAATATAAAAAAAAGTAAGTGCTACGTATACTGGGAACGATACAGAAAAGTGCTACGTATACTAGGAACGATACAGAAACCGAAACATACATTTTTAAATTTTTGTCAGTTTGTCGGTTGGGCGGTTTGTTTGACTGAAGATAAAAAAAAAAAAACTGCTACGTGATCTATAATCGACATTGATGCCAAAAATATAGTTTTTAGAATTTTTGTCTGTTTGTCTGTTTGTCTGTTTGTCTGTTTGTCTGTATCTCTGTCCGAGCTTCACGGCCAAACCGCCGAACAGATCGTCATGAAATTTAAAAGTAAAATCCGTTAATGGCCTGGTCAACATATAGGGTACAAATTATTACGCTATTGTCAAAGGGGGGTGAGCAATAAACCAATATGTCTGTGTACAATTATTATTCGCTACCTATATGACGAATCCATTTGAAATATTGGATGATTGTAGTTAATAGATCCGATTAACATTTTATATACAATAGAAATCATTTCGCATTTTTTTAAACGTACTTTTTCATTTATTCTTTAGCCTTATTTATTTTAATTCGTCTGTTTATACCTAGATGGCATTAGTAGTAATTTATAGGCGAGTTTTTAATTTCCAATATTTTTATAAGCGATTTTTTTATTGATACGGCATCCAAACTCCTGTAGGCCGAGTTCTATATAATAATTTAATTTGTAACGTTCAAATATCTATACTTATAATAAAATCTATACTACTTATAATAAAATCGTAACGAGGCGAAAACTATACATTGAATATTTTTCAAAAAAAATGATTGCTGCGTATACTAGGAACGATACTGAAGCCAAATCAGATGTTTTTAGAATTTTTGTCTGTTTGTCTGTATATCCGTTTGTCTGTTTATATTATGTCCGAGCTTCACGCCTATACTACTGGACAAATTTAGTTTAAATTTTGCAGTAATATCTGTCAAAGGGCTGGTCAACATACTATTATCTAAGGGGGGTGAGCTAAAGTGCATTATGCCTGTGTACTATTTATGAGCAACCACTTCATCATTAAGAGCCGAATCTTAATGAAATATTGTCTTATTATAATTCATAGGTCCGGTCAAAATATATAATATAAATCATCACCCTATTCGTCTAGGGGGCTAAGCAAAATTAATCTTCGTTTTAGTTTCACAGTTCCTGTGTTCATTTTAACTCCTCACTTGATCCCGTTCTTAAATTAGTAATTTGGTATATTTAGTAATGCCCAGTATTTTTTTTTACTGATAAACGTTCTTTCTTTGGCATCTTACTTTAAGGTACGTATTTCACTGACTGCTATGTTCCAAAAGGTGAAGCGTGATGAAAGCATACGACATAATACCTTACCCACGAGATAATTACTTTTTTAAATGCTCTACCAGATATTTCGACGTAACTTTGATTTCATTATTATTTTATTACATTTTTCTGAAACTAGATGGCGTTAATAGACTTTTTAACTAAGACCAAGATTTTGTATTTCCAGGAAGTATTTTGATAAAATCATTATTAAGACTTTATTAGGATTGGGTAGAATTTTTTTTTATCCATAGAAGTTATCGGAAACCTGTAGGATGGGCTTTTCGGAATCTAATAGGTAATTATGAATTTCAAAGCCTTATTGGCAGTACTATAATGACGTGTGCTTGCTGTTTACTGCTACCATTTCAAATTGATAAGGGCTAACATCGTTTGCATTCTGGAGAACAGCAAATTAAGTTCATAGAACATTCTTTTTATAACATAGCCTTTTGCCTGATGCACGGCAGCTGAAAATTCATTGACTTGAGGATGACTAGAATGATCGGTCGGCTACCAATTTCTCACTGAAAATAATAAAATAATTATTACCTTATGTTTCTTTAAATTTGTCTTCAGTCTCCCTAGATAGCGTTGGGATCGAAATATTTGTTCTTTTAATTGGGTTTATGTGTTTACGAAAATGTAAAGTTTATAATTTGGATGTTTTCTCCAAGTATTTTAAATAGCTACTATTGTTAGATTCAAGACGATAAAATCATTACGAGGGGCAGTAACGGTTACCGAATTTTCACCGACTACATCGTTGTCGTTGTTAGTCGTTAGTAGAGTGTAGGCAAAATAAAGGTATCGCTAGATCACCTGCTTTGTATTTATGGGATGAAAGTCTGAGAGCCAACAAAAAAAAAAGAAGTTACTCCACCTCGGGAAAACAGCGAAAAATATTTCAATGAAACTTTACGGTAATTGTATAGATAATAGTCTAACTTAACAACTTTTATTTGCAACAGTAATTGACTAGATCCTTAGATACAGCTTGATCGTTCTATTGTAAGCAGTCCCGTACAAAGCAGAGGTCACGATTGATTAGTTATACAAAATAATGTTGTATTGGACCTACTTTGATGCGACTTTCACTGTAGTATAATTTATAAGGGATCGAGGACTTATAGTAAACATATTTCATCGCACTATCACTCATAGGAGTCGAGCAATGTAACATATTTTGTGTATAATGTATGATGGTTATGAAATGTAAGAATTTAACAATTTCGATAGGACTTTCACAGTACTAGCGCTACTAAGGGGTCGACTTTTTAACATAAATATGTATCATCACGCTACGCTACGCTCACAGGAACTGAACAGTGTAACATTTTTTTTTTGTACACACGGCTACTATCAAGCTATACATTTCCAGTAAAAGCTGACCACGTATTGTATAGGCTTCCCTTACAATAAGAGGTCAGCTTATTATACTGAAAATTTATAGCTCAATATGTATCCGTGGGTACTAAGGTCGATAGTTAAGAAATTTGTGATTTAAACGAGTTTATTTATTAACATTTTCGGTAAAAAACCATCACGGAAAATTACTATACATATGAAGGAAACTAGGTATTTTTTCAACATTAGAAATGTTTATTTCGATACCCATCGTAACTAGCTAAGTGGAACGGTAAATAGTAGAATAGAAGCCGACAAATATCAGGTTCAAATCCGGTCCCCGCGTTGTAACTGTTTTTATTTAATACTAATTGATACAATTTTATATTATTAGAAACATGTATTTTCAAAACATAATTCGAGCACCCCTACACCACGCGAACGAAGTCGCGGGCACAGCTAGTTATTGATAAACAGTAAAAACAAAAATTGATTTGAAAGTTACGAGTTTCGAATCATATTTCAACACTTTTAACGCAACTTTGGGCGTAAATAAATAACATTAGAAGTATGAAAACTCCAAAGTAATATAGCAATAGGCATACTTTATTTATTCGAAAGTTCAAATAACTTTGTTACAAAACTAAATGTAAAATGTACTAGCTATGTACTAAATGTAAATGTACTAGCTATGTACTAAATGTACTATCTATGTACTGAATTTAATGAAATGTAAATGTAATAACTATGTACTAGTTTTTTCTAAGAAAGCATTTCCCAAAGGTCTGTTAAAAAACCTTCGCGTACTCGTTTTTACAATACGGGAGTGTGTGCGCGTGGGTCTACTAGATTCTGACTACTCATAATTACTCATTACTGAGTCTATCCCTTTCCCACAAAGCGCTTGGAGAAATAGCAAGCATTTTGTCCGCTCCCAACGGCGAATTCGTCTTTATGGCATGCGAATTTAAGTTACAATTTTTAAAATACGAAATTAAATCCCAAACGATTTCTTTTCACGGTGTGTGGACTCTAGTATATTAATTTTGTTAGCAGATTGGCGATTATTATCCGCAACGATTTAAATTCGTGGTGCGCGCTTAGCCTTAAGGTTAATAATGGTAAAACGGTAACAGTAGGTAAGTTGATCTGTATGCCACTTTCTCTGAAATGGGTGATATAATGGTGTACGTAAGTAGCTTGTTATATTATAATGTGTGTGTGAGTGATGTGTTACACTATGTCTATGTCGATATGGGTGTGTCAAGTTACTTGTCATTTATAAGTGACAAGTAGCTTGACTTGTATAAATACAACATGTATCAGAAATGCGTGGATATATTTTAAGGTTATGGATCAGACCATCAATCAAACTGAACAGCTTTCGTTATGGGACCAATTTATCGTAATTGCGAAAAAAAAATGTAATAAATAAAATATAGTATCTATATAATAGTGAATATGGTATGGTATGGTATGGTATATAGTGTGTTATTTATAGTGAATAGTATATATTTATTTTATAATAGTAATTAATAATTATAATTTAATGAGATATCTTTAGAAATAAGTAGTACCTACCTTGGTACTTTAAGCGCCTACTTCATATTTCTCATGTATTTATGTGAACATGGTTAAATAAATAATAAAAATAATCAGCTGTCCTATCATTTGTCAGTTCGGAAGTCATCGGTTTTACGAAGTTTGACGATGCGACTTCTAGTTGTCGTACTATACTTACATAGAAAATTCCCCTCGCGAGCTTCTCACCGAGTGCCCTTCAAAAGCAAAGACGCATTGGTTCGCAGTACGCTGTTAATAGGCACACAGAAGACGTAATGTCGTCACCTATAGATGACAAACAGCAGTATAAAGAGAAGGTATTTGTATGACAATATTTGAGTTAAAAGTGACACTTTACCGCTAAACGGTTGCCGATAAACATTCATAATAATATTGGTTAATATAGTTATTTGCTAATAAATACTAGGTAATGTGTTATTTTTTATTATTCAATGAAAGATAGTTGACTGTATTGGTGGTGGTAAAGGGATACGAGAAGTGGACTCCAGTACCCAGTACAGGGTTCTGGGGGGCTAAAAAGGCCGCTTTAGATGAATCCTAATATGATTCATATTACGAATGTCAAAATATCTACTTAATTGACGACTCTTAATGTCATCCGCATAAGGTTCATATTCAGTAATCATCTGTTTGACAGTTACTAAGCAGATCATTAGATGAATTGCTCAATGTGGCCTTTTTAGGCTCCCTGCTCGACCTTGAGGTCGCCATAGACATACAGGATGATGTGTAATTCACTGAAAGTGCTTTATAGGTGGAAGTAAGTATTCAAAAAAAAGATATCGCGAAATAAAATTCATACATTTTGATCGAGCGAGGTTGATCTTTTGTATGAAAAGTTAGGTTTTTCTTTGCGATTCCAGCGTTGGTCCCATTGTAAAAGTTGCATCTTCCAAAACTTCCACCTCCGAAATTACTTTCACTGAATTATAAATTACCCTGTAAGTAATATTTACTCGGATCGTAGTAATCGACAAGCCAAAAAGTACATATGTAAAAAATTTGTGCGCGCGTTTTCGATACAAGTTAGTTCATTGAGCGACGCGTGCGCACTCAGTTTTTATAGGTACATTTTTGGCTTGACGGTAACTAAGGTCAAGGTCGAGAAAATCTTCTTCTTCCTCGCGGAAATACTAGGAAACAGTGAAGGGCTGGCATAGGGGTGCTGTCAAAAAGTAATAGAATTACCAAGTCTATTTTGAATAATCGTAGTTCTATTTTATTAAAAGGCAATTTATTCAATGACGATATGGAATTCCCAAAAAAAATGAGAAGTTTATCGCATTAACAAAATAAATAAAATTGCTAAGTCTATTTCGAATGATGACGGGGACCCTGTAGAGGGCCGAAGCCTGCCGGGGTCGCGGGACTTATCTCATTACCGTGACCCCGGAACGTAAAGGGCTATTGAAGGAACACCGTGGATTTTAGTCAGTACAAGTCTGACAGTCCCTCCCGCCCTGCCCGGGGTGGGAGGACTCATTTGATGATATTACCACGCTAAAAAAAAAAAAAATGTCTATTTTGAATAACAGAATTTCTGTTTTATTCAATGTCGATATGGAATTCCCAGAAACAATGAGAAGTTTATCGTAAAACATTAAAAAAACATCGTCTTATTATTATTTGAAGCACAGACCATCGAATTCCACCCAAAAAACTTTTGTTGAAAGGTGTTTAACCATCAATTTAACGCTAGCCCACACTAACAAAACCAACCCACTGTTTACCTACATCTGCCTACACGACATTATTGACAAAACGCAGTTATAGACATTATTGACATGGGCCCTTATTCACAAACGACGTGAGTTTTTAGGGTTCCGTACCTCAGAAGGATAAAGGAACGCGTATAAGATCACTTTGTTGTCCGTCTATCTATCTGTCTGTCAATACCCTTTTTCTCAGGAACGCGAGGAGGTATCAAGTTGAAATTAGAGAAAAATCCGAAAACCGTAAATTTGTACTACTTGAATATTTTATTCTACAAGTTTGTACCGAACCCTTGGTGCGCGAGCCCGACTCGCACGTGGCCGGTTTTTTTTTTCTGTTTGTCATATCTCTATCTCGAAGGCGGTCATCACCGTGACTTGTGTAAAAGGTGTCAAGGTTGCAATGGTTTTCACTGGTTTTACATGCCAATACATAAATTATGAAGATTTGATGTTGTCTGTATGTTTGGTTAGGTTTTTTTATTTATTCTGCAATTCTTGGATGCTGATTGAAGGATAAGAAATTGAGAAAAAGAAAATAAGTAAACTACTTATGTTTTTTTTTTAACCTTTGCCTTCATTTATATTTCTCCCGTATCACGCATTCAAAACTGGTATTCCATAAGGGTTAAAAGCATTAAGTCCGCCCCTGTACATAGTGCATAAAGTACCTATAAATAAATAAATCATTCTGTATATGTGAATGAGCACACGACAACTCAAATTTCCAAAGTTTTTGATTACGACTAAACCTTTGAAAACTAAACTGTCGTGTGGGCGATCAGTCGGCCATCTGCTGCATCAGCACCAATTTTGGGAATTGGTGCTGACGCTGACGCTACGGGAATGTTTGACAAAACCAAGATCATAAACTAAACAATCAAATGAAACTGCGTTCAAAACTGGTATTCCATAAAGGTTAAAAAACATGTCAAATATTTGTCTGTCAAACATTTGCTGACGCTACCGTAAGTAAACTGTGTGTCTATTGTGGATCCGTTACACGTCGTGGAGGCCAGTACCCTATGTAGCTTACTTGATTTTGCGCTATATTTCTATGTTCACTATAGCCAATGTGGAATGAACATTGGCCACCATAACCTTATGTCATGAGTTCATACTGTTAATATTTTGGTAACCTTACTCTTAGATGCCTTTGATTATTTTACTATTACAGGATTACTTTTTATGTAGTGCGCATAATTTGTAGAGTGATTCAGTCTCTGTCCCTAAATGCAACTGCAGTATTGGAATACACTGTAAAACAAAACGAAAATTCGACTTAGTATGGACACGCATAATTTACCAGCGCAAGCCATACAAAATCATATTTTTATTTTGTTATGGAGTAAATTTTTGTACTGCGGTTGCATTTGGGAACGGACACTGAATCACTCTGCAAATTTTATTTTGCGCACTACATAACATACAGACCGCGTCCTTACTAACTAGATTACGTAGCAGTTCCAATGGCATCCTGAGGGGTAATTCACGTAATTTTAAGACGCGCCGATCGTATTGCAGTGAAGCTCGAACTTGACGCGAGCGTATCTCACTGAAGCTCAGAGGATACCAAATGGCAGAAGAGTCGACATCGGCTCAATTGCCATAACGAAAGAAGAAGAAAAAGATTACCAAATGTGTTGTTTTGATCAATATTTTATTGCAACTGTGCGGCAACTGCACTTCTTTAGTTACGTCAATTAGAAGCATTAGCTGATCAGCATGATGCTCCAATGTTGGGGCATTTTGTCAGTTTTGGTGCGACAAGGGAAACCTTGTCGTTCATAAGTTAGGTTTTTAAAATTGTTATTACTTACACGTAGTTCTTAAGTTTTACTAACAAGGCCTTTGTAGTCACAATTTATAAATAAAATGAAAAAAAAAAAACCTGTTTATCGCAAATGTCTAACACTAGGAACTAGGCATTACATGGACAGTGACGTAACGCGATAAGAAGCTACGTTACACAGCGTTGGGTAACCTCATATAAATACCATTATATTATTACCTATGTAAGTAAGTAAGTAAATGTTTATTTTCTCATCATCACATTATAGATACAGTCACAGTAAATAACATTTAAATAGAGACTGGTGTCTGTGATAGGTAAAACCTGTGTTACAGATCACCAGGCTACCCTCTGAAGAGACTAATTTATTGCACCTACTGAGATTCTCGATGTTTCAATTATCCTTCAGTATAGAATATAAAAATAAAAATAAGAGCAAAATTTATGACAAAACAAAGAAGCTTAATAGATAAGTATAAAACACATTTAGAAGTTTTGGACATAATCGTTAGTGCGAGTGTGTATGAGTGTGAGTAATTAGGTAATGTAATTGTTAGTGAGTGTATGATTGTGAGGGTTGTGAGTGTACATAATAATGAATGTATCTAGGTGGTAGGGTGTGTATATCATGCTAATAGCTACAACACAATTGTTTACGACAGTGGTTTCAGTAATGATTCCGTAGCAGTGTAGTCCAGGCTCTGTGGTCTGTGACCAGTTGGAAATTTGTATTATGTTGTCGCTTTCTATAATGTAGTAATGAAATACTTGAATGATTTATTTTCTGTAATTCCTTACAGCATTTACGAGTCTTTTTCAGATCTAGATAGATTGGTATTAATATTATAGTAGATTAATGTCCTTGACGGCTGTGTACCTACTATTGAATGGACGAGGCAGAGTCGAGCCCTTCCGAAGTGATTTTAAAAGCAAGAGGCGCTAGTTGAGTCCTTTTTAACCAAGCGAGGTCATTAATTGCTATTTCGGCCGAGACTTGTATAGCAGATAATTTTCTATAATTTGCGTGGAAACAATAAACAAATTAATTTATGAAACTTAAAAAATACATCCACAATATTCAATTCAATTCATTTCATAACAATTTAACATTGTGTTGAAACTATATAAATATAAACATTCAAATTACATTTTAAATTAAACATTAAATACACACATATCAATTAACTATAACATAACAGGCATAGGCATAATAAAAACAGTCAAAACAAAAACCCATAATACATGTCAAAAATCAATAAGAATTCATAATAATATGTCAAAATCAATAAGAATTCATAATAATATGTCAACATCAATTAGATGTCAATTATACAAATTAGGTATATCAGAATTTATTCGAATTATATTAATTAATAGATAGGAAGGACCACACTCATAAATTTAATAATGGTATATTACCTAGTTTTCGTTTGCGCCAATTCGATCGAGTTCAGTTTTGTTTTAAAACTTGAAAAGAAATGCGCATTCAGACTTAAAATAATAAATCGTGTAACTAAAAACACCTAATTTATATTTTTACCTCACCTATTTGGAACCGCGCTCACAGTCTCAACATTTCTTAAGTGCCTGTATCTGGGCATGCGGACAGCGAGTAAAGGGCAACTCGCTGTCCGACCATGGACCATGCCCGGGTCGACGGCGCGTTGTGTTCCACGCGCGCCTCAAAGAACGTCAGCAAGATGACGGGGTCCCCCCTGTAGAGGGCCGAAGCCTGCCGGGGTCGCGGGACTTATCTCATTACCGTGACCCCGGAACGTAAAGGGCTATTGAAGGAACACCGTGGATTTTAGTCAGTACAAGTCTGACAGTCCCTCCCGCCCTGCCCGGGGTGGGAGGACTCATTTGATGATTTTACCATGCTAAAAAAAAAAAAAAAGTGCCTGTATCTGGTTTACATGAAATATAATAAAGATAATATATTCTATCACTTGCGTTAACGGTGAAGGAAAACATCGCGAGGAAATCGGCATACCTGAGAGGGCCTCATAAAGTACTCGATGGTGTGTGTAGTCCGCCAACCCGCACCAGGCCAGCGTGGTGGACTAAGGCCTACTCCTTCTCAGAATGAGAAGAGGCCCGTGCCCAGTAGTAGGACAGTAATGGGCTGGATTTATTTTTATTTATTCATTCTATTCTATTCTAAATAAACGTATATATTCTACTCCATGACTAATAAAAGCCGTACAAAGTTTTGTCAAGCTTATACGTCAAATAATGTAACATTAAAATGCCGTTATTCAAGAGACAATTTTAAGCAACGTTTATTAGTGAGCGGCATGAAATTATGTTTTTATTAATAGATAATCAAGACACAATTGGCCGAAGATAAGCGAAAAGGATCCAACCCACATTCACCCAGTTTTGAGATATTAAAATATAAAGGATAAGGGCAGGAGATTGATCAATCTTTTCTCTTCTCTTCTCTCTTTTCCATTTGCTACTGGCATACCGACAGCACATTTTTTTTAATAATTGTTACTAAATATAAATAAAAGCTCAATGTAGATTGGATCTTTTTCGTATAACTACGTCCAATTATAATAATCAAACGTAATAATAACAGCACTAAACAAACCAATCTTTAGCATAATTTAATGTCATTTGATATTCTCATATGCATAAGTAATGGTCATTTAATATTAAGTAATAAATTCCTTAGGTCGACCCAAACGAGTCGTGTAGGAGGATTATTGTCTAATAAAACCTCCGGCTTCTTTCGTCAGGTCAATACAAATATTTGTATGTAAACTTGGCACGGCGTTGTATAAGACGACAATGACTACGTTCAGAAATTCATTTTTCGGTGTGAAAGTCACTCGTGCGAATGTCGCTCGCTCACAAACAGAAACAAGTCTAAGCGTGAACTTACGCTTCCATCTGTCAAAATTTGTTCGTAACATTTGACATATGGAAGCGTAAGTTCACGCTTAGACTCGCTTCTGTCGTCTCTGAATGTAAGCCCTAGAGTCTCGACATTTCATACCTGTATTTGGTTTACATGAAATAAAGATCATATATAATTATTATAATCTATGCAGATAGAATAGATCTTTATTTCATGTAAACCAAATTATGAAATTTAAGAAAGTGCGTTGATGTCTTTTGAGTGTGCATGATTTCTACGCATTGTCTTGAACTAATAAATAAACACAATAAGCCGGGAATTATCTCTTGAACAAGTCATGCATGTAACAGCGAGTTTCCGGTATTATAGAGGCGTCTGACCTCCATGACCCATGGGGAATCAAGATTATAAACACTCCGAAAGACCATCTCGGACGATCTGTGGGCAACGATTTATAAAAATACCCCTAAAATATATTTGTTTAATTAGCCTACTGAATTTTGTGGTATGGGCGAGGCTTTGCAAGTCGCTGCGTTTATAAACTGTTCTAGCAGATCCTAGATGTCTTTTGCGAGGGCGGCGAAGACCATCCCAGCGTTGGGTGGACGACATAACACGACACGAAGATTATGACTAGGGGTCATTCATAAAGTACGTCACACTAATCTCCCCCGTCCTTGTCACAGTTGATCACATTTGTGAGACTCCCTAGTGTGACGTCACATATTTAGCAATTTTAAATCTAGAAATTATTAAATTAAAACAGCAGCTCCGATTTTTTTTATTTCCATTATAATTATTTTTTATTATGATTTTGAAATGTGACGTTAGAAGTAAACTTTAATATTTAAAAAAATGTCGTTTAGTACAAATAGTCTTTGATGTATTGATAGTGAATTTGCTTACAGTACGACACAACTTAAAAGCAACATCGATGTACCTGTACCTCTACCATGAGTTTTCCGTGCCGTCTAACGTTCACGTTCACATGCAATATTTGTATAGTAACTTTAGTTCACTATTTATACCGCTAGAGGCGCTGAAAAAATTCCCATACAAATATTGCATGTGAACGTGAACGTTAGACGGCACGGAAAACTCATGGTAGAGGTAAAGATCGAACAACCAATGAAAGTCACTCGCTTAGATAATTTTAAAATTTATTGCATCAGCGTAAAGATCATGTTTTACTGCAGTACTAATAAACATTCATGGTCTTGAAGACACACTCAGTTCGGAAGTGATCGGGTTTACGAAGTTTGCCGATGCGATTTCTTAGTTGTGTGGTACTATAGATAATTAAGACCCAAGTTCACCGACAACATAATAGACGATTAGAGCATAATCAGCCGTTTAAAAATGAATTTTTGTATGAGTAATCGGCCGATTTAATTTTGAACATCTGTTATTTTCTCGGTGCAAATGGCCCTAAGTAGGTATGCCATATGAAGATTCCAATCCACGACCTTCTAATACCACCTATTGTTGCGTCCGCGCAAAACAATTAATTTAGCATAACGTTCAAGAAAACTACTTTCACGGCGCACGTGATCTCAAGAATCCGGCGCACCCAAACAACAACAGTTTAGTAAGAAGATTATACTACTAATATTCATAGTTTGTATATAATTTGAATATAAAATTTTCTACACGTAATATCCATTTGTAATGTGGCGCCAAGTTTTAATATTATGTGTGAGGTCGGACCTCCGAACTTTGCGCGATATAACTATATTTATTTAAAAATTTATGTACAGACAGAAGGTAGATTAATAACAATTAAATAGCAAAGATGACGCAAAGGTACCGCTTATTTCTCAAGAAATCTCTTCCAGCAGACCTGCGAGAGGAGAGTCGAGAAACAAAAAATGTAGACTTTAGTGTGAATTAAATAGGATACCTAAATATATGTATGTCTATATATTGTAATTGGCATATAAAAAAATATATGCGATCATTGTTGTGGATCTGAAGGTGAGTGTAACATATTATATATACGTGAAGAGAAAACTTTGTACCCCTTTTTAAGAATATTGCGCGCACGGAGGAGTGTGAGATTTGGTATAGTTAAAGTTTACATGGAGAAGGAATGCAGAAAGCTAAAATTACGGTCGATTTTCGACCAATAGTAAATTATTAATGTGTCAAGAAATTAAAGAAAGAATCAAGGAAAGAAAGAAGGAAAGAAAGGTCAGTTTATTTGTCAAAATATAGTCTCTTGTATTCTACCATTTCTGGTAGAGAAATATTTCCATTTCATTCCATTAATATTAATTGTGAAAGTAATATACACAGTTAGTTGGAAAAGGTACTTATAGCCAAAAGGGTTACTGTACTCATCATTAAGAACAACTTTTACTACGGGACCAACCCTGAAATCGCGAAAAACAATCAGCTGTTTCATACATTTGGTCGAGTAATATTGTATTATTTGAATCGAACGCCTTCCGAGGCACGGTTACCCATCCAAGGATTGACCGCGACAAGGGCTGCTTAACATCGCTTATCGACTCGTCTGCGTGGTAGCTATGGAGCTAGGAGCCCCTCAGTGGCAGTACTAAAATGACTACTAACAATGTGTCAATCCTCTGATGGAAATGAAGGTGTTATCAAAATTGAATCTGCACTTGGGAGCAATAAATCTGGGTCACCAACATAATAAATCTTAATATCTCGGAAACTAAGAATGATAACTAATTCAAATAAAGAGTATTTTATAGAACATTTAATACTACTCAAATAATACAGTTCGGGAGCTGAAAATTACATCGATAGAGGATTGTAAGAATATTCTCCAACATCGTCTCATTAACTTTGTGCCGTATGCCGAATCGCATAACATCTGTATTCACATCACACGCAGGTAATATAAAGTACTAAAATGTGAGAAAATAAAAAATCTGCACAAACTAGGGATACTTAAAAAAAATAAAAAATATATGTATTTTTAATAAGTAAAACAAATAATAGCTAAAAAGTTTTATTAATTTTGAAGGAGTAGTATTAAATATTCTTTAAAATACTTTTTATTTAAATAAGCTAACATTCTTAGTTTCCGGGTTTTCGAGATATTAAGGTTTATTGGGTGACCCGGATTCATTGTTCCCGAGTGTACTTTGAAGTTAATAGCGGAAGCGAGTGAAGGAACCGTGGTAGGATCGTTAACGTGCGCTTAGGTCTCTGTGACGACCCCGAAAGTTATGAGCGTGAATGAAACGATTTACACGTTGTGTAAACATCTGTTGAGATGAATATATAGTCCTCCTCATCGGTTTCGATGACGGCGACCCTGCTATAAATTATTTTCTAGCGTGAGCCCTAATATGGCTCGCTAGACCAAACTTAGTTTTAAAAACCCGATCACAAGACAGGCAATATAGTTGGCCCGCAGAGTTATAGGTGTATGTATAGGAGGGCTTAGGTCTCTCCTTGAGTGTTTTGTGTCTATCGTCAAGAGCCACGAGACGACTTTCCTCGAACGTCTTTACCTTTTTGTAGATGGTAGAACGCCAAGACGACCTTTGCGAAGCGAGCTCCTCCCAGCATGTAGGGTCAATAGCGCAAGCGTTTAGGTGTCTCCAGAACACATCCACACACACGAGATGGATAAGGTGTCATCAAATCAGTGACTTACTAACAATGGACATATGGGTTCCGCGCTCAAAAGTGTCCGAACCAAACGAGTTCCAAAATCAAAAAGGTCGTACAATTGTTTGCCAGTTAGAGTTGAAAACTGCGGAAAGTTTCCGAAATTTAGAAGTTTTACGGAAGTTTACCGGAAATATTCCCGAAAACGTCGGAAGTTCTGGAAGTTTTCAGAAATGATTTTTTACATATAAAGACAGCAATTGGGGATACTGTGAACTAATATTATAATAAGATTTTCTAGATTTTAGATATTCGAACACAGCGAGCACAAGACGAGATGACGGGTAGGGTACAGGTTCAAAAATTAATATTTCCAAAACTTCCGTCATACCGCTCGGTGTTTAAATTATGCCCGTTGCCTTCCTATGATTTAAGCCGATTGAATAGAAAACATGATTTCATCAATTTGCAATAATAGGTACCATATAAATAATTTAAAAAAATAGAACTAAATTTAAGGATTATTGTCATTTGACGTTTCTGATTCTGAGTATTCCCAAAGTAACGATTTTGTTGATTTTATAAAATAATAGAAAGTTAATAATTGAAAACTTCCAAACCAAACTCTAGTGCCAGTCTTTTTTTCTGTCAACCGACATAATACACGTCAAAAATGCCGTACTTTATTGTGAAAAAGTTGAATAGGCTGATAAATTTTGGCAAGTAAAATTAAGCTGCTTACTGACAATACGGTTTGATTTAGCATGATAAAGTATTTTTATGATTTTTTAAATGTACCCACGCGCAAATAGGTTGACTTGGGACACATTTTTCGCGAATTGTGTTTTAATAGACTTCAATACGATTGTGAGAGACTAAACTCCGAGTTACCTTGTAAAAAAATTACCAATCATGAAGTTGGGAATCCTATCTTCATGATTGGTAAAAAAATTACAAGCTAACTCAAAGCTTAGTCTCTCACGATTGTATTGAAGTTTATTACCAGTGTCGATGTTCATTACCATTTTAGTTACGCGGTAGACCCGCTGGACTAGAAAAGTAGGACCTTCTTATCACGGCAAATCACCTCAAGTATCTAGTTAAAGAGGTCAAACTCTCGTCAAAACACACAGCCACAATTCAAATCGCAACTCAAGTTACGATGTTTTGCTGATTGCCAAAAACGCTTATGTTCAAGTTGTGACTATATGTATATTTTCCTTCATACATTCTATAGCTATATTGAAAGAAAGAAAGAAAGAAAGAAACAAAAGACATATTGACAACATAAGAGAGAGAGGATAAAAAATAAATAAAAAATTAAATTAAAATAACACACATCAAAAGTTGACAAATATGAAATAAAACGTAATAAAATATTTTTAAATAGGTATATGCTGTCAAGCATGCCATGCCGAAAGGGTAGCCAGCTCAGCATTTGCTGGGCGCGGAGAGCACAACGCTGATTTTCATTTGGCACCCCTGCAGGCTGCAGTGACGCACGGACGAAGGCAAAGAAATAGAAACAAAAAAGGGGAAATAGAAAAACAAAATATATAACATCATACAATTAAATATAAATGTTCAAATATTAACATACTCGTAAAATAGGATAAAAATCTCATATTGTGTGTGTGTACCATGATTGGCGGAGTGGCTAAGAGATCACATACGTATCGCAGGTTCGATGACCTTAGGAAACATAATATTTTTTTGGCCTAATGGTTGTTCCGGGTGTGTATGTAATTGAGATGTACTTATGTAAACTGCATCCACGATACAGAAGATATCAGAGGGTGAGGCAATCATTAGTTTAGTTAAAAAAATAAACTGAGCAATAGATTGGCAACGAATTCAATGACTGCCCAAGGATTATGAAGTAATCTGTGTATTATGTATTTGCTAATAAATTACAAACATCAGGTACATGAGATCATGAACAACCTAAGTAATGTGTACACTATTGAGAGTGAAGTTAGAACTTTTCAATTTGTTTTTCATAATTATATTGTTACATGACAATGCATAACATACATACATACTATAACATAACATCGCTACCAATTGACAGCGATGAGGAGGACTTTGACGCTTAGGTGCTCAGTGGGTGCCGTCTGTCGGAACTGGTCAGCTTGTAGCTGCCATGGCAATCTTATTCACAGGCAAATCATTATTATCCTAGTCTTATTTTTATTCACATTAAATTACATTATTCTCGCAGCTCTTACCACAACATTGTACTGATAAAGATTATAATCTATTTTTTTAAAAGAGTTACCATGGAGTTTCTTGCCGGTTCTTCTCCATAGGGTCTACTATTTGGAACCGTGCACCTAGAGTCTCGACATTTCATAAGTGCCTGTATCTGGTTTACATGAAATAAAGATCTATTCTATTCTATTCTATTCAGTTTTATATTTGTATTTATTTTATTTTATGATTTATTTATTTAACAATAATTAAGGTACATTATTTAAGTTTATATCCGAGTATATTATGGTTGTAAATAGTTTGATTCTTCTTATTATTCTGATTTCTTAATAAATAAATATTATTTTTACAACATAACATACCTTAACAAAACATAACATGGTATCATGCCTGTATTCTCCGAAGAGTTAGGTATTTTCGTTTAGAAAAACCCATAACACTATTCAAACCGACCGGTGGGTTTTGTTTGATAACATTACAAAATCTACATTTATATAAATATGTGTGAGCAGGCGTGTAAGTGGTGTCCACATCGTAATGTGATAAGAGCCGTGTAGCAATGCCTTATTAGCTTTAGATAATGTAATTAGTAAGTTAGTAATTTAAGTTTAGTAATATTTTCATTTCATAGGATACACGGTTGGCTCAGTGGCTAAGCGATTAGCTTTCTACGCTACGTGCCGCGGGTTCGATCCCCGCACGGAACAAGTATTTGTATGATATACAGATAGTTGTTTCGGGTTTGGTTATGTGTGTGTCACACCCAGAAGAATAGAAATAGACATAGTTCGCAATAGAAGTCAAAATAGGTTAAACGATACTGCAAAAACCAGCGATTACGAGATCATTTTGACACGATTAAAATAGCAGAAATTAGCAGACTTGGGGCCCAGGTATAGTACGCGCAAATCTTTATGAGCCCTCTCTCTTTCTCCCTCTCTCCCTCTAGCACCTATAATAGTACGCTTATTATAGGTGCTAGAGAGAGAGAGAGAGAGAGAGAATTCAGAGCTCAGTTCAGGGCTCATAAAGATTTGCGAGTACTATTGATGCCAGGATTTGTATGAACTCTGGTCCCACCCTCCAATAGCTACGTGTCATACATACATCGTTGGATAGGTATTTTTGCGCTGAACAAAAGTTACTATGGCGCCAAGTTTCAAGTCGTAGTCCGTTCAGAGTTATGCATTATTAAACATGTCAGTTTAACAATGGTTAAACATAATGCTTTTCCCTAATACAATACAGTTTATGAATTAATACTAGTATTATACACCTATTTACAGTTATCATCAGAGTCGTAAGGACGAGTGAGGACGAGTGAGGTGTGAGGCGAGGAGGACCGTTTCCTCAGGTGCTGATTCCTCAGAGCTCGTGCGCGGACTATACCTTACCATTGTGTTTTATTTCTAAAAAACCCTCCTTACGACTCTGATGATAACGGTAGATGGGTATCTAATACTAGTAGGTATTAATTCAAAAACTGTATTATATTAGGGGAAAGCATTATGCTTGACTATTGTTAAACTGACATGTTTAATAATGCATAACTCTAAACGGACTAACATTTGAATCTTGGCGCCATAGTAACTTTTATTCAGCTACAAAATACCTATCCAACAATGTATGACACGTCGCTATTGGAGGGTGGGACCAAAATTGGCATCATCCTTTCATAAACATAACATTAACTTTTAGATAACCCACATATACATACAATGAGGGTAACAATAAAAATTAATACGAGATATAAATAATTCAGTAAGAATTCGAAATTTTATGTTAACATAATAATATTAAAATCACTGTATTAGTTTGAAAGTTCTTGATTTATAACCACACAAGACTAGACCTTAACCCCAACAAAATAAAGTTAACTCTACTTTAACATAAAATTACAAAACTTCCTTGTCCATCGCAAATAATTTTCAACCTATTGTAACAGAAAATAAAGTTTATTTTCTTTAATATAAAAGTTTAGTCAAGATTTCCATAATTTTTAATGGCGCTATAAAAATTTGTTTAATAATTATTATTGTATAAGATTATAAAGTTAATCGCCGATAGTGATACGAAAATAGAAAACAAAGTGTTAATTACAACTATCTAGGTTATCGTTTGCTGGCAAAGAAACTGCCGTCTCCTTTCTTTCCATGGGTGACGTCAGCCGTGACTAGGGTTGCCATCTCTAAAATTTGGCAACCAGGACAAGACGCGTGAAAACCCCGGATTTTAGAGCCCGGAACCTGGACATGTCAACAGGTTTTTTTAAACATAGTCAGGCTGGGGGACGGTTAATTTAGCGAGTCGGTTCGTCGGTTGATCACGGCGTGCGGGCACAGTGAGAGTCGCGGGCAGCCCAAGACTTTAAATTTTTAAACCCGGACTACAAATGAAGCCCCGCCCGGACGCTCCCCCGATGCCCTCTTAACTCGGACAAATCCGGGGAAACCCGGCTGGATGGCAACTCTAGACGTGAGAGACAACGAAGAATTACCAAGAGGATGGTCCCAGAGGCGTATTTATAGATTTGGCGCCCCGGGCCAATTAGCTTTGCCGCCCCTAAATGACGATAAAGTATTTCATTTAAGAAAAAAAAAACTTGCAATTGGTACCTATGTGGTGTGAAATAATATGTGAAAAAAAAAACCTAAAATGAACCATTTATTCACTAGGTAAATATTTTAATTTAAATGTTAATTCAGATGTAAAACATAATAAAAATATTGTAGGTAAGCTTGACGATAAAAGGCGCCCCTCGCAGCCTGCCGCCCCGGGCCATGGCCCCCTTGGCCCTATGGTAAATACGCCCCTGGATGGTCCGCATTCTCATCTAGTCTAATTATACAAGGCCCTTCCTTTCTAGTCCCGCCCCCTATTTACCCATGTGCCAGACAGTTTGCGACAGGCGTAACTCGCGCGGTAGCTGCTGTCAAACATCACTTTGGTATTACGTAATTGACGATAGCGACGCGACAGCCACCGCTTACGGGTTCGCCCTCTGGCGGATAATAAACGAACCAAGAAGTGCATACTTGGGTGCTGCAAAGGCGACAAGTAGCCATAGGCGGGCGAATGCCGTACATAATACGAATTTGTTTGACAGTTCGCGACCAATCGCGCTCCGTTTGCTGTCACGTGGCTGTCGGGTCGCGGTACTCATAATTACGCACAACTGGGTGTGTTCAGTTATTACGCCGGACGACGCTCGACGACGCGGGCGATCACACTAAACCGTTCAGTTATTTGAGCGAGCGTCGTCGGATCATCGCTCCGGTCACTCCGTGAAATAGTAGGGTGAAAGTCGCACTCGGTCGAACTGCTATCAACCGACCAATGACTGTAGTCATGGTTATAGCAGATAATTTGAGGTCGTTCGATTGGTCACTCGCGTAACGCAGTTGTGGATTGCTCGAAGCCGTTCAATTATTCCCGATGAGCGAGCGACATTCGCACGAGTGACTATCGCACCGAAAACTGAATTACTGAACGTAGCCAATATGATAGATACTGTCAAAATTTTCATTTTTCTAACCCCAGCTGCCGTTTGATACGAAACTCGTGTAACTTGAATTACACTAATTTCGCTTAAAAGGTCTTAATCGTCTATTCTGTGTTTGTTTAATAAGACAAATAAAAAAAATCTATTAAATCAATCAGTGATTCTGTCAGTCAGGACAAAATCTTTTTATATATATATAACTAGTGACCCTATTATGTTTATCTAGCGAAGTAGCGATCCGCCCTCGGCTTCGCATGGGTACACTTTCTGTACACCTTAGGTACATTAAATATGAATGTATTATACATATAAACCTTCCGGGAAAAATTATCTAACTGATGGTGAAAACCGCATCAAAATCCGTTGCACAGTTTAGGAGAGTTAGCGGATATACAGACAGACAGACGCGGAAAGCTACTTGATTTTATACTATGTAAAGAAGATTCAATATTCCAAACTTACAGGTACTTCATCAAAGCCCGGAACACACCAGAGTACATAGCGGAACACATAAATAAAAAAATGGGAGAACAATAGTTCATAATGCATGCGGCCTTGCATGACTCATTAAAGGTAGGTATTGTTTTAAGCGATCGCTTGAACAAAACATTTTACATTTTGAACCAAATTGAATAATAATATTATAGGTTAAAAAAACTATAGAACACGCTTTAGTCATCTATACTTATATTAAAATTGCGTTTTGAAGGGAATCCAGAGTGACAAAACAAATTAGTTCAAACAGACCCAACTAAACTGCGGAAAATCTTAACACCGCCATTCAGAAAGACGCCATGAATGTACAGTGACATCTATTGAATAAAAGCAGTCTTCAATATAGTACCTCTAAATGTATATAAAATCGTAACGAGGCTAAATCTGTACATTGAATATAAAAAAAAGTAAGTGCTACGTATACTGGGAACGATACAGAAAAGTGCTACGTATACTAGGAACGATACAGAAACCGAAACATACATTTTTAGAATTTTTGTCAGTTTGTCGGTTGGGCGGTTTGTTTGATTGAAGATAAAAAAAAAAAACTGCTACGTGATCTATAATCGACATTGATGCCAAAAATATAGTTTTTAGAATTTTTGTCTGTTTGTCTGTTTGTCTGTTTGTCTGTATCTCTGTCCGAGCTTCACGGCCAAACCGCCGAACAGATCGTCATGAAATTTAAAAGTAAAATCCGTTAATGGCCTGGTCAACATATAGGGTACAAATTATTACGCTATTGTCAAAGGGGGGTGAGCAATAAACCAATATGTCTGTGTACAATTATTATTCGCTACCTATATGACGAATCCATTTGAAATATTGGATGATTGTAGTTAATAGATCCGATTAACATTTTATATACAATAGAAATCATTTCGCATTTTTTTAAACGTACTTTTTCATTTATTCTTTAGCCTTATATATTTTAATTCGTCTGTTTATACCTAGATGGCATTAGTAGTAATTTATAGGCGAGTTTTTAATCTATACTTATAATAAAATCGTAACGAAGCGAAAACTGTACATTGAATTAAAAAAAAAAAAAAAAACCTCTACGTGATCTATAATCGACACTGATGCCGAAAATATAGTTTTTAGAATTTTTGTCTGTTTGTCTGTTTATCTGTTTGTCTGTTTGTCTGTTTGTCTGTTTGTCTGTTTGTCTGTCCGAGCTTCACGGCCAAACCGCTGAACAGACTTTCATGAAATTTTGCAGTAATATCTGTCAAAGGGCTGGTCAACATATAGGCTATAAATTATCACGCTATTATCTATGGGGGGTGAGCTAAAGTGCATTATGCCTGTGTACTATTATGAGCTACCACCAGTGGCGGTACCTCCATACAAGCCCAAAAGCCCGGCATGCCCTAATAAGAAACAAACATAATCATTCGCGTAATAAAATAACATTTTAAATTTTGCGCGCCAAATGTCGCGACTCACCAACAAAATATTCACCCGCTAAGAATATTTCGAACAAAAAGAGTACAGACAGTCATGCATCACGCTCGCACTACGCCTTTATTAGTCTATGAAGCCGGGCTTTGGCTGACGTCATTTTTCCCTACCGTCCCGCTCTAACGCAGAACAAAATTTATGACATATACTTATATAGCTATGTCGCAATTTGTACTGGAACGCATGCCTGCATGCCTGTGAACGTAGCTATAAATGCGCAGGAATTATTTGGCTTGACGTTTTGTTGCATACTTCAGATGTATTTTTGTTTTGAACGAAATATTGATGTTGCAATTTCATATCGTTATTTTTGTGTAGTATTTGCCGTGATTTAGAGATATAACATTTATGTTGTGATGAAGAAAATGACTGCGGAAACAAACGTATTAATTGTTTGTTCTTTGTGATGGTTTATAAAGTGTTCAGCTGTTGCTCTTATTAGTAGATTACATTTTCACCGTGATTTTAAGAGAAATAACCCGCTGTGTTTAACAATATAATAATCCCAAAGATGTGTGTATAGTTGTCATTCAAATGCTTAAATTTAACCGGGTTCTATAAGTGAGGTTAAAGTTAAATCATTGACGCAGTCGGAAAGGTAGAAACTTTAAAAGTGAACTGGGTAGGTGCCTTTTCTATTTGTTATGAATTCGGTTTCAACTAAATATCTTTATTTATATTTTTATAATGATTTAATTAGATGGCGTAAATGTATGAGGAATTATACTGCCATCTATTATCAATTCATGTAAACTAGGTACAACAAATCTATAAAACCGTAGTAGTCGCTAGATGTCGTTAAATTGAGTGAAATAAACTGACTATGAAAGGAACTCATATTTTAAGACACGCACACATAATATATTATAGTCCGGTAGGTTTGTCGGGCATGCCCTATAGTCAACCCCTAGGCACGCCACTGGCTACCACTTCATTATTAAGAGCCAAATCTTAATGAAATATTGTATTATTATAATTCATAGGTCCGGTCAAAATATGTAATAATAATCATCACCCTATTCGTCTAGGGGGCTAAGCAAAATTAATCTTCGTTTTAGTTTCACAGTTCCTGTTTTCATTATAACTCCTCGCTTGATCCAGTTCTTAAATTAGTAAAATGGTATATTTAGTAATGCCCAGTATTTTTTTTTTACTGATAAACGTTCTTTCTTCGGCATCTTAATTTAAGGTACGTATTTCACTGACTGCTATGCTCCAAAAGGTGAAACGTGATGATAGCATACGACATAATACCTTACTCACGAGATAATTACTTTTTTAAATGCGCTACCAGATATTTCCACGTAACTGTGATTTCATTATTTTTTTATTACATTTTTCTGAAACTAGATGGCGATAATAGACTTTTTAACCAAGACCGAGATTTTTTATTTCCAGTAAATATTGAGATAAGATAATTATTAAGATTTTATTAGGATTAGGTAGATTTTTTTTTATCAATAGAAGTTGTCGGAATCCTGTAGGATGGGCTTTTTGGAATCGAATAGGTAATTAGGAATTTCAAAGCCTTATTGGCAGTATTATAACAACGTGTGCTTGCTGTTTACTGCTACCATTGCAAATTGATAAGGGCTAACATCGTTTGCATTCTGGAGAACAGCAAATTAAGTTTATAGAACATTCTTTTTACAACATAGCCTTTTGCCTGATGCACGGCAGCTGAAAATTCATTGACTTGAGGATGACTAGAATAATCTGTCGGCTACCAATTTCTCAGTGAAAAGAATAATATAATTATTACCATTATTATATTATTATTATTATTACATTGCAAAACGGTTGGTCGACGCTACGCGTGACCCGAGGGCTGGCCTATTCTTTGGTCAAAGAATAAGCATTGCCATTCAACGTGGCAATGCTGCCAGTCTTCTGGGCACGTTGCCAATTGACAGCGAGGAGGAGGAGTACTTTGACGCCTAGGTACTCAGTTTTATATTTATTTTATTTTATGATTTATTTATTTAACAATAATTATTAGTGTACATATTTAAGTTTAATTTTATGATTGTATATAATTATTAGTTAGTTTTATTATTATTATTAAAATTATGTCATAATATAAATCTTCAAAAGAAAAAAAAAAAAAAAAAAAAAAAAAAAATTATTACCTATTTCTTTATTATTTTCAGCACATTTCATTCTTCCATGTTTTCATTTTCATTTCATATTAAATTAATTAAATATTAAATCAGTCTCCCTAGATAGCGTTGGGATCGAAATATTTGTTCTTTTAATTGGGTTTATGTGCTTACGAAAATGTAAAGTGTATAATTTGGATGTTTAGCTACTATTGTTAGATTCAAGGCGATAAAATCATTACGAGGGGCAGTAACGGTCACCGAATTCTCACCGACTGCATCGTTGTCGTTGTTAGTCGTTAGTAGAGTGTAGGCAAAATAAAGGTATCGCTAGATCACCTACTTTGTATTTATGGGATGAAAGTTTGAGAGCTAACAAAAAAATAGAAGTTACCCCATCTCGGGAAAACACCGAAAAATATTTCAATGAAACTTTACAGTAATCGTATAGATAATAGTCTAACTTAACAACTTTCATTTGCAACAGTTGACTAGATCCGTAGATACAGCTTGATCGCTCTATTGTAAGCAGTCCCATACAAAGCAGAGGTCACGATTGATTGGTTATACAAAATAATGTTGTATTGGACCTACTTTGATGCGACTTTCACTGTAGTATAATTTATTAGGGATCGAGGACTTATAGTAAACATATTTCATCGCACTATCACTCATTGGAGTCGAGCAATGTAACATATTTTGTGTATAATGTATGATGGTGATGAAACGTAAGAATTTAACAATTTCAATAGGACTTTCACAGTAGCGCTACTAAGGGGTCGACTTTTTAACATAAATTTGTATCATCACGCTACGCTACGTCCACAGGAACTGAACAGTGTAACATTTTTTTTTGTATAGGTACACACGGCTACTATCATCATCAAGCTATACAATTCCAGTAAAAGCTGACCACGTATTGTATAGGCTTCCCTTATTCGGGTCAGCTTATTATACTGAAAATTTATAGTTAAATTAACGTTATAGCTCGATATGTATCCGTGGGTACTAAGGTCGATAGTTAAGAAATTTGTGATTTAAACGAGTTTATTTTACATTTTCGGTAAAAAACCATCACGGCAAATTACTATACATATGAAGGAAACTAGATAGTTTTTCAACATTAGATATGTTTATTTCGACACCCATCGTAACTAGCTAAGTGGAGCGGTAAATAGTAGAATAGAAGCCGACAAATATCAGGTTCAAATCCGGTCCCCGTGTTTTTATTTTTTGTATTTAATACTAATTGACAAAATTTTATATTATTAGAAACATGTATTTTCAAAACATAATTCGAGCACCCCTACAGCACGCGAACGAAGTCGCGGGCACAGCTAGTTTCCAATATTTTTATAAGCGATTTTTTTATTGATACGGCATCCAAACTCCTGTAGGCCGAGTTCTATATAATAATTTAATTTGTAACGTTCAAATATCTATACTTATAATAAAATCTATACTACTTATAATAAAATCGTAACGAGGCGAAAACTGTACATTGAATATTTTTCAAAAAAAATGATTGCTGCGTATACTAGGAACGATACTGAAGCCAAATCAGATGTTTTTAGAATTTTTGTCTGTTTGTCTGTATATCCGTTTGTCTGTTTATATTATGTCCGAGCTTCACGCCTATACTACTGGACAAATTTAGTTTAAATTTTACAGTAATATCTGTCAAAGAGCTGGTCAACATACTATTATCTAAGGGGGGTGAGCTAAAGTGCATTATGCCTGTGTACTATTATGAGCAACCACTTCATTATTAAGAGCCGAATCTTAATGAAATATTGTCTTATTATAATTCATAGGTCCGGTCAAAATATATAATATAAATCATCACCCTATTCGTCTAGGGGGCTAAGCAAAATTAATCTTCGTTTTAGTTTCACAGTTCCTGTGTTCATTTTAACTCCTCACTTGATCCCGTTCTTAAATTAGTAATTTGGTATATTTAGTAATGCCCAGTATTTTTTTTTACTGATAAACGTTCTTTCTTTGGCATCTTACTTTAAGGTACGTATTTCACTGACTGCTATGTTCCAAAAGGTGAAGCGTGATGAAAGCATACGACATAATACCTTACCCACGAGATAATTACTTTTTTAAATGCTCTACCAGATATTTCGACGTAACTTTGATTTCATTATTATTTTATTACATTTTTCTGAAACTAGATGGCGTTAATAGACTTTTTAACTAAGACCAAGATTTTGTATTTCCAGGAAGTATTTTGATAAGATCATTATTAAGACTTTATTAGGATTGGGTAGAATTTTTTTTTATCCATAGAAGTTACCGGAAACCTGTAGGATGGGCTTTTCGGAATCTAATAGGTAATTATGAATTTCAAAGCCTTTAATTGGCAGTACTATAATGACGTGTGCTTGCTGTTTACTGCTACCATTTCAAATTGATAAGGGCTAACATCGTTTGCATTCTGGAGAACAGCAAATTAAGTTCATAGAACATTCTTTTTATAACATAGCCTTTTGCCTGATGCACGGCAGCTGAAAATTCATTGACTTGAGGATGACTAGAATGATCGGTCGGCTACCAATTTCTCACTGAAAATAATAAAATAATTATTACCTTATGTTTCTTTAAATTTGTCTTCAGTCTCCCTAGATAGCGTTGGGATCGAAATATTTGTTCTTTTAATTGGGTTTATGTGTTTACGAAAATGTAAAGTTTATAATTTGGATGTTTTCTCCAAGTATTTTAAATAGCTACTATTGTTAGATTCAAGACGATAAAATCATTACGAGGGGCAGTAACGGTTACCGAATTTTCACCGACTACATCGTTGTCGTTGTTAGTCGTTAGTAGAGTGTAGGCAAAATAAAGGTATCGCTAGATCACCTGCTTTGTATTTATGGGATGAAAGTCTGAGAGCCAACAAAAAAAAAAGAAGTTACTCCACCTCGGGAAAACAGCGAAAAATATTTCAATGAAACTTTACGGTAATTGTATAGATAATAGTCTAACTCAACAACTTTTATTTGCAACAGTAATTGACTAGATCCTTAGATACAGCTTGATCGTTCTATTGTAAGCAGTCCCGTACAAAGCAGAGGTCACGATTGATTAGTTATACAAAATAATGTTGTATTGGACCTACTTTGATGCGACTTTCACTGTAGTATAATTTATAAGGGATCGAGGACTTATAGTAAACATATTTCATCGCACTATCACTCATAGGAGTCGAGCAATGTAACATATTTTGTGTATAATGTATGATGGTTATGAAATGTAAGAATTTAATAATTTCGATAGGACTTTCACAGTTGCGCTACTAAGGGGTCGACTTTTTAACATAAATATGTATCATCACGCTACGCTACGCTCACAGGAACTGAACAGTGTAACATTTTTTTTTTGTACACACGGCTACTATCAAGCTATACATTTCCAGTAAAAGCTGACCACGTATTGTATAGGCTTCCCTTACAATAAGAGGTCAGCTTATTATACTGAAAAGTTATAGCTCAATATGTATCCGTGGGTACTAAGGTCGATAGTTAAGAAATTTGTGATTTAAACGAGTTTATTTATTAACATTTTCGGTAAAAAACCATCACGGAAAATTACTATACATATGAAGGAAACTAGGTATTTTTTCAACATTAGAAATGTTTATTTCGATACCCATCGTAACTAGCTAAGTGGAACGGTAAATAGTAGAATAGAAGCCGACAAATATCAGGTTCAAATCCGGTCCCCGCGTTGTAACTGTTTTTATTTAATATTATTTGATACAATTTTATATTATTAGAAACATGTATTTTCAAAACATAATTCGAGCACCCCTACACCACGCGAACGAAGTCGCGGGCACAGCTAGTCCTAACTAAACGTGTACCTATGCAAAATTTCAGCTCAATCGGAAACCGGGAAGTGGGTCAAATTTAATTTCCTAGATTTTTAGGTGAAGCTAATAAAAGCGTGTTAAAAAAGGAAGGGGTTCTATGTTCGACTGTATGATTTCTTTTTGTATGTTCCCGGATTTCTCATTCAATTGCGGACCGATAAGGACTTCTGGAAACTTAAAAGTATAATATTATTTTTTAAGACAAAATATCAGCTTTTAAAGTCAGGTCTTTAATTTTTCAATGCACCTTAGCTTGACAGTGGCACCGACTTACTTAATAATAATATTATTTATTCACAAATTAATAAAATCATTTTCCCAAGCACGACTGTACCGCATAGTGCCCAGGGGGCTGGCAGCGTTACCTCCTTGGATTGCTAGCCCAATGCAGTGGCTGAGGTAGCTACCAGCTCTCTGGTCCGCTGAGCCTCATTAAGTAGTTTGAAGTCAATCACAGAAGCCCAAAAATCTCTCCAGTAAAAAAAAGTATTACGTAGTAAAAAACAGTAAAAAAAAATCTGTAAGTATTATTATGTAATAAAAAACAGTAAAAAAGTATATGTGAGCCATATTTTTTTGCGTATACTCTTTCTCAAACCATCTAGTTTGACCTCGCCTCTAAATTTTATAAATAAAAAATCACTACTGGCTATATATCTTATAAATGTGACGACATATTTACAGACGGTCGACAGAAACATTAAGCTTCGAATTAATTTTCAATCCGTCATCTTTAAATTAATTTAAACGTAACCTACAAGATAATCGTTAGGGAGATTAATCTTATGATTAGGCTGAATAATTAATAAACGGATTCATCTCACAGTTGGAGGTTTTTAGATATGTTTGTCAACGATGCGCATCGATATCAAAGATATCCGATATCAGCAGCGGTGTTTTTGGCATCGAAGCCTATATTAATGTTCGTACCGTCAACTGCCTCGTTGTCAATATGCGTCAAACCAAAACCTACGTAATCTACTGGTGATTCTCTAAAAAATCAATTCAGTACGTCATTCCCGTCACCTCAAAGTTAAAAATGCAGAAATTTACATCACATAATGTTTTTATAACTTTTTAATAACTATAACAATATTTATAAAAATATAGATAATAATAATATAAACAAAACTTGCCTCTGGTGTCCTCCAATTATCGCCAAGATGCGTTCCTGTGGCGAGCGAGCAATACCATTAATAAAAGATGTAAACAGTTTAAGTTTGACATTTTTGATTCAAGTCTGCAATCGGTGAGACGTGCACTTAGTCTGGAGTTCTTCTCCAGGTATTAATTAAGAGTTGCAATTATTGTTCAACATTTTGGTCTAGCATTGTATCCATGTTCATTACTGTATTCAGTTTTTTATTCGTGGAGACCTGTTATTGGCTGGTTGCAACAAATCTTGTCATTTATATTATTGTTATTTGCTGTTGGTCTCCCTAATACTAAATAAATAAATAAATAAACAACAATTATTTATTTACGAAACGTCATATAATCATTTATAGTATAAAAACACTTCTCACTATTAAACCACTTTTTAAGGAACTACTTGAAATTGTGTAAGTGGTGCAGATGAAGTCAAACAAATTATTGTACTATAAAAGTTTCCGCGTAAAAGAACCAGTGGCTTAGTACGTACTTACAGCAGACAGTTAGCATGTCGATTGTACGATACAACTGGGGGCCTAAAAAGGCCACATTGAGCAATTCATCTAATATTCATCATCTGCACAGTAACTGTCAAACAGATAATTACTGAATATGAACCTTAAGCGGATGACATTAAGAGTTGTCAATTAAGTAGATATTTTGACATTCGTAATATGAATCATATTGTGATTCATCTAAAGCGGCCTTTTTAGCCCCCCAGATAATGTCGGATTAGCGGAAACCATACAGAATGGAGATGTAAAATAGTTTGTGTAAAGCCTTCAATTATAACTGATATTTTAAACCCTAATATAGCGTCATCTACGGTCATCGTCCTGAGATATCTTGGACGGACATAAAGAGAAGTCGGTCTCTCAAAAATGTCTCGATAGACAACTAGATAGGTATAGTACTCACAAGTCTTTATGAGCCCTGACAGTACTCTCTCTCTCTCTCTCTCCCTCTAGCACCTATAATAAGCGTACTATTATTATAGGTGCTAGAGGGAGAGAGGGAGAGAGTTCAGAGCGCTCATAAAGATTTGCGCGTACTATACCTACGTTGTGCGTTTAAAAACATATTATAAAAAAAACGTAATTCTTCATTTGGTTTTTATTTATGAAGTTTTACTACTAAAATTATCTTGTCTTTTTAAAGTGATTTCAAACTTTTTTGATGTGTGTCGATCGTGATCCAGATCGTGATCGTGTTCAGCGATCGTGATCTAAGTGAAAATATGGTATCCAAGTGAGTCTGGTTAGATAAGATAGAAACTGCAGATAAACTTAACATATTATACTTAGGAAAAGTCAGTATCATGATTGTACCTACATCGTCTTTATTCGTGACTCAGAAACCGAAGCTACCCTGATCACAGATTAATAAATAGTTACTGCGTAACAGACCCTTCAGTCCCTTGAGCGAACTACGCTATTTTGAGCTCAATTGCTGTGCCCATATAGTGCATATTGCTTCGCTCGCTACCGGCGAGTCTGCTAGATCTAACGTACCCGCGCCCACCAACCACACTTTTTAAGCTCAGTCTGGAGATTACAATGCTGTATTTAGAAAATCCAACTAGGTACGTGTATGGGTAAAACATAAAAACCAAAATATAGAAAAAAAATCTTTTTTGTGAACTATGTATGGTAGCGATTTACAAGAAAATTCATAATATGGATGCTACAAAGAATTAAAAGAAGGCGAATTTAAAAAAAGTACAGTGGACACCTGAGATCATTGTTCATTACCTAAACTCGTCATTATTACAAGAACAAGCAATGCCATTCAACGTGGCAATGCTGCCAGTTTTTTGGGCACGCTACCAATTGACAGCGATGAGGAGGAGTACTGTGACGCCTACGTGCTCAGTTTTATATTTGTATTTTTTCTATTTTATGTTTGTATTATTTATTTAACAATAATTAGTGTACATATTAAAGTTTATATATTATGGTTGTAGATATTTGATAGTCCAATTAAATAGTTTGATTGGAAGCGAGTGATTACAGTGAAAACGACTATACTTTCCCATTTTTAATAAAGTTACTTACATTAACATAAATATTTCCTGTTATTTCAAATATCCGTGTCATACTTCTTCTTTAAAAGAACCAATGCTATTCAAGCATAATTTAAAAAAATGTTGGACATAATTTTAATTTTTTATATATATATTATTATCAGCTTGTATAATTTACGAAATTTACAATCTAATTTTACCTAAATACCGTTGTGCTTAGGACATGAGAGTAGTATGTTATGTAGTCACGTGGTAGTCACGACCGTATTGCTCAATTACGGAGGTCAAAAGGAGTGTACTGTGTTTTTGCAGATAATGATTTGCATAAGTCGTGGGTGCAGCAAATATAATAGCGAATATTTGAACAAATCAAATCAAATCAAAATAATTTATTTGTTAAACATAGATATTTTAGTTAAGATCTAAAACAAAAATCTAAATAGGTGCGCTATGGGTTGCCATTCAGGCACACAAATATGAGATTTAAACTAAAGTAATAGGTATTATATTACCTAATATTAAAAGTAATAGGTATTATATTACCTAATATTAAAGTAATAGGTATTATATTACCTAATATTTTTTTAATACATTTCTAAGATACTTAATTCGGTAATCCTAGTGATAACAGAAATTAAAATAGCCTAGATTAGTAATTAATATTAGTTTATGTTAGTTGTAGGTATAGGTATATATAATTATGGTAATTTGTCATTTATTTATTTATTTTCAAAAACGTCTACTATTACAGGTCGGTAAACCTAATGCGATAGTGCTCTAGACATAACTTATGAAATAATAATAATCAATTAAATTACTAAATAACATTTACACAAACAAAATAAATGACTTAAGTACTATAAACTACTATAACAAATAACATATAAAAGAATCCTTGCGAATTCACTCAAGTTACAACTAAAAATATCAATTTATGAATTCATGTATTGTATAACTAGCTGTGCCCGCGACTTCGTTCGCGTGCTGTAGGGGTGCTCGAATTATGTTTTGAAAATACATGTTTCTAATAATATAAAATTTTGTCAATTAGTATTAAATACAAAAAATAAAAACACGGGGACCGGATTTGAACCTGATATTTGTCGGCTTCTATTCTACTATTTACCGCTCCACTTAGCTAGTTACGATGGGTGTCGAAATAAACATATCTAATGTTGAAAAACTATCTAGTTTCCTTCATATGTATAGTAATTTGCCGTGATGGTTTTTTACCGAAAATGTAAAATAAACTCGTTTAAATCACAAATTTCTTAACTATCGACCTTAGTACCCACGGATACATATCGAGCTATAACGTTAATTTAACTATAAATTTTCAGTATAATAAGCTGACCCGAATAAGGGAAGCCTATACAATACGTGGTCAGCTTTTACTGGAATTGTATAGCTTGATGATGATAGTAGCCGTGTGTACCTATACAAAAAAAAATGTTACACTGTTCAGTTCCTGTGGACGTAGCGTAGCGTGATGATACAAATTTATGTTAAAAAGTCGACCCCTTAGTAGCGCTACTGTGAAAGTCCTATTGAAATTGTTAAATTCTTACGTTTCATCACCATCATACATTATACACAAAATATGTTACATTGCTCGACTCCAATGAGTGATAGTGCGATGAAATATGTTTACTATAAGTCCTCGATCCCTAATAAATTATACTACAGTGAAAGTCGCATCAAAGTAGGTCCAATACAACATTATTTTGTATAACCAATCAATCGTGACCTCTGCTTTGTATGGGACTGCTTACAATAGAGCGATCAAGCTGTATCTACGGATCTAGTCAACTGTTGCAAATGAAAGTTGTTAAGTTAGACTATTATCTATACGATTACTGTAAAGTTTCATTGAAATATTTTTCGGTGTTTTCCCGAGATGGGGTAACTTCTATTTTTTTGTTAGCTCTCAAACTTTCATCCCATAAATACAAAGTAGGTGATCTAGCGATACCTTTATTTTGCCTACACTCTACTAACGACTAACAACGACAACGATGCAGTCGGTGAGAATTCGGTGACCGTTACTGCCCCTCGTAATGATTTTATCGCCTTGAATCTAACAATAGTAGCTAAACATCCAAATTATACACTTTACATTTTCGTAAGCACATAAACCCAATTAAAAGAACAAATATTTCGATCCCAACGCTATCTAGGGAGACTGATTTAATATTTAATTAATTTAATATGAAATGAAAATGAAAACATGGAAGAATGAAATGTGCTGAAAATAATAAAGAAATAGGTAATAATTTTTTTTTTTTTTTTTTTTTTTTTTCTTTTGAAGATTTATATTATGACATAATTTTAATAATAATAATAAAACTAACTAATAATTATATACAATCATAAAATTAAACTTAAATATGTACACTAATAATTATTGTTAAATAAATAAATCATAAAATAAAATAAATATAAAACTGAGTACCTAGGCGTCAAAGTACTCCTCCTCCTCGCTGTCAATTGGCAACGTGCCCAGAAGACTGGCAGCATTGCCACGTTGAATGGCAATGCTTATTCTTTGACCAAAGAATAGGCCAGCCCTCGGGTCACGCGTAGCGTCGACCAACCGTTTTGCAATGTAATAATAATAATAATATAATAATGGTAATAATTATATTATTCTTTTCACTGAGAAATTGGTAGCCGACAGATTATTCTAGTCATCCTCAAGTCAATGAATTTTCAGCTGCCGTGCATCAGGCAAAAGGCTATGTTGTAAAAAGAATGTTCTATAAACTTAATTTGCTGTTCTCCAGAATGCAAACGATGTTAGCCCTTATCAATTTGCAATGGTAGCAGTAAACAGCAAGCACACGTTGTTATAATACTGCCAATAAGGCTTTGAAATTCCTAATTACCTATTCGATTCCAAAAAGCCCATCCTACAGGATTCCGACAACTTCTATTGATAAAAAAAAATCTACCTAATCCTAATAAAATCTTAATAATTATCTTATCTCAATATTTACTGGAAATAAAAAATCTCGGTCTTGGTTAAAAAGTCTATTATCGCCATCTAGTTTCAGAAAAATGTAATAAAAAAATAATGAAATCACAGTTACGTGGAAATATCTGGTAGCGCATTTAAAAAAGTAATTATCTCGTGAGTAAGGTATTATGTCGTATGCTATCATCACGTTTCACCTTTTGGAGCATAGCAGTCAGTGAAATACGTACCTTAAATTAAGATGCCGAAGAAAGAACGTTTATCAGTAAAAAAAAAATACTGGGCATTACTAAATATACCATTTTACTAATTTAAGAACTGGATCAAGCGAGGAGTTATAATGAAAACAGGAACTGTGAAACTAAAACGAAGATTAATTTTGCTTAGCCCCCTAGACGAATAGGGTGATGATTATTATTACATATTTTGACCGGACCTATGAATTATAATAATACAATATTTCATTAAGATTTGGCTCTTAATAATGAAGTGGTAGCTCATAATAGTACACAGGCATAATGCACTTTAGCTCACCCCCCATAGATAATAGCGTGATAATTTATAGCCTATATGTTGACCAGCCCTTTGACAGATATTACTGCAAAATTTCATGAAAGTCTGTTCAGCGGTTTGGCCGTGAAGCTCGGACAGACAAACAGACAAACAGACAAACAGACAAACAGACAAACAGACAAACAGACAAAAATTCTAAAAACTATATTTTCGGCATCAGTGTCGATTATAGATCACGTAGAGGTTTTTTTTTTTTTTTTTAATTCAATGTACAGTTTTCGCTTCGTTACGATTTTATTATAAGTATAGATAACATTTCTCAATTAATAACATCGAAAGCTGTTTTATTGGTGTGTTTGCAAGATCGATAGATTTTGAATTTTTTTGTTCGATGGCTCATGATGTTATGGTTACCTACTTGACCGACGATTTGTGTTCCAAGGTATTGGCGACGTACTATTGTTAGGTATCTGTAGCTTGCCCATTTGTGGGTCTTAATTCCATCATCAACGGATTGGGGGAGTATTAGCTAACTATACTTCAGCCTATTATTTCTCTAAATTGAAAGCTTAACATAATAATGTCTATAGAAAAGAAATATTATTAGAAAGTACAAGACTAAAAATAAAATTACACAATAAATAAATAGTTTACATTTTAACGACACAGTTGGCGCAGTGGCTAAGCGATTAGCTTTCTGCGCTACGTGCCACGGGTTCGAACCCCGCACGGAACAAATATGTGCATATGACATGTATGTTTGTAAACTGTATAGTACTCGCAAATCTTTATGAGCCCAGAGCTGAGCTCTGAACTCTCTCTCTCTCTCCCTCTAGCACCTATAATAAGCGTACTATTATAGGTGCTAGAGCAGTGGTTCTTAACCTTTTAGTGATGAAGGACCATTTGACAAAATTTCTGCCTTGCCACGGACCACCAACTGTAATCTATACTTATAATAAAATCGTAACGAAGCGAAAACTGTACATTGAATTAAAAAAAAAAAAAAAAACCTCTACGTGATCTATAATCGACACTGATGCCGAAAATATAGTTTTTAGAATTTTTGTCTGTTTGTCTGTTTGTCTGTTTGTCTGTTTGTCTGTTTGTCTGTTTGTCTGTCCGAGCTTCACGGCCAAACCGCTGAACAGACTTTCATGAAATTTTGCAGTAATATCTGTCAAAGGGCTGGTCAACATATAGGCTATAAATTATCACGCTATTATCTATGGGGGGTGAGCTAAAGTGCATTATGCCTGTGTACTATTATGAGCTACCACTTCATTATTAAGAGCCAAATCTTAATGAAATATTGTATTATTATAATTCATAGGTCCGGTCAAAATATGTAATAATAATCATCACCCTATTCGTCTAGGGGGCTAAGCAAAATTAATCTTCGTTTTAGTTTCACAGTTCCTGTTTTCATTATAACTCCTCGCTTGATCCAGTTCTTAAATTAGTAAAATGGTATATTTAGTAATGCCCAGTATTTTTTTTTTTACTGATAAACGTTCTTTCTTCGGCATCTTAATTTAAGGTACGTATTTCACTGACTGCTATGCTCCAAAAGGTGAAACGTGATGATAGCATACGACATAATACCTTACTCACGAGATAATTACTTTTTTAAATGCGCTACCAGATATTTCCACGTAACTGTGATTTCATTATTTTTTTATTACATTTTTCTGAAACTAGATGGCGATAATAGACTTTTTAACCAAGACCGAGATTTTTTATTTCCAGTAAATATTGAGATAAGATAATTATTAAGATTTTATTAGGATTAGGTAGATTTTTTTTTATCAATAGAAGTTGTCGGAATCCTGTAGGATGGGCTTTTTGGAATCGAATAGGTAATTAGGAATTTCAAAGCCTTATTGGCAGTATTATAACAACGTGTGCTTGCTGTTTACTGCTACCATTGCAAATTGATAAGGGCTAACATCGTTTGCATTCTGGAGAACAGCAAATTAAGTTTATAGAACATTCTTTTTACAACATAGCCTTTTGCCTGATGCACGGCAGCTGAAAATTCATTGACTTGAGGATGACTAGAATAATCTGTCGGCTACCAATTTCTCAGTGAAAAGAATAATATAATTATTACCATTATTATATTATTATTATTATTACATTGCAAAACGGTTGGTCGACGCTACGCGTGACCCGAGGGCTGGCCTATTCTTTGGTCAAAGAATAAGCATTGCCATTCAACGTGGCAATGCTGCCAGTCTTCTGGGCACGTTGCCAATTGACAGCGAGGAGGAGGAGTACTTTGACGCCTAGGTACTCAGTTTTATATTTATTTTATTTTATGATTTATTTATTTAACAATAATTATTAGTGTACATATTTAAGTTTAATTTTATGATTGTATATAATTATTAGTTAGTTTTATTATTATTATTAAAATTATGTCATAATATAAATCTTCAAAAGAAAAAAAAAAAAAAAAAAAAAAAAAAATTATTACCTATTTCTTTATTATTTTCAGCACATTTCATTCTTCCATGTTTTCATTTTCATTTCATATTAAATTAATTAAATATTAAATCAGTCTCCCTAGATAGCGTTGGGATCGAAATATTTGTTCTTTTAATTGGGTTTATGTGCTTACGAAAATGTAAAGTGTATAATTTGGATGTTTAGCTACTATTGTTAGATTCAAGGCGATAAAATCATTACGAGGGGCAGTAACGGTCACCGAATTCTCACCGACTGCATCGTTGTCGTTGTTAGTCGTTAGTAGAGTGTAGGCAAAATAAAGGTATCGCTAGATCACCTACTTTGTATTTATGGGATGAAAGTTTGAGAGCTAACAAAAAAATAGAAGTTACCCCATCTCGGGAAAACACCGAAAAATATTTCAATGAAACTTTACAGTAATCGTATAGATAATAGTCTAACTTAACAACTTTCATTTGCAACAGTTGACTAGATCCGTAGATACAGCTTGATCGCTCTATTGTAAGCAGTCCCATACAAAGCAGAGGTCACGATTGATTGGTTATACAAAATAATGTTGTATTGGACCTACTTTGATGCGACTTTCACTGTAGTATAATTTATTAGGGATCGAGGACTTATAGTAAACATATTTCATCGCACTATCACTCATTGGAGTCGAGCAATGTAACATATTTTGTGTATAATGTATGATGGTGATGAAACGTAAGAATTTAACAATTTCAATAGGACTTTCACAGTAGCGCTACTAAGGGGTCGACTTTTTAACATAAATTTGTATCATCACGCTACGCTACGTCCACAGGAACTGAACAGTGTAACATTTTTTTTTGTATAGGTACACACGGCTACTATCATCATCAAGCTATACAATTCCAGTAAAAGCTGACCACGTATTGTATAGGCTTCCCTTATTCGGGTCAGCTTATTATACTGAAAATTTATAGTTAAATTAACGTTATAGCTCGATATGTATCCGTGGGTACTAAGGTCGATAGTTAAGAAATTTGTGATTTAAACGAGTTTATTTTACATTTTCGGTAAAAAACCATCACGGCAAATTACTATACATATGAAGGAAACTAGATAGTTTTTCAACATTAGATATGTTTATTTCGACACCCATCGTAACTAGCTAAGTGGAGCGGTAAATAGTAGAATAGAAGCCGACAAATATCAGGTTCAAATCCGGTCCCCGTGTTTTTATTTTTTGTATTTAATACTAATTGACAAAATTTTATATTATTAGAAACATGTATTTTCAAAACATAATTCGAGCACCCCTACAGCACGCGAACGAAGTCGCGGGCACAGCTAGTTATGACTATGGAGGTAATATACATAATAAATTTATTGTCGTTGTCAGTTATTCAATATTTTGAGGATGGCTTCGCGGACCACTTCGGGTGCTTCCAGGGACCACCAGTGGTCCGCGGACCTCCGGTTAAGAACCACTGTGCTAGAGGGAGAGAGATCAGAGGGCTCATAAACATTTGCGCGTACTGTACCCACGATACAGGAGAAATAAAAGAGAGGAGCAACGTTTAAAAAAATATACCTTAATGTGCTGTCGAACATGCAGAAGTGATTTTAATTTTATGAACATGACATGAGTTTAAAAAAGAAAAGAGAAACAGATCTATTGTACTTGAAAAAAAAAAAAAAATGAGACGGATTTGCTATCTTGATCCAAACAAACAATTCTTACAAATCATGACTACGATTCAATAGCATTTTAATGGTGAAATTATGGGGAATACCTTTACGGTGTGACCGCGACAGTCTTCATTGACATTCAGAACAAGGACCCATGATTGTGTATTGAAAACATACTTCATAGAGTACGTACGCTGTCAGAATTTGAGTGCTCAGTGCGATGTTTAGCATAAAGACTACTTACATTATTTTGTAACCAGTCAATACGGCGGTAAGGAACAAAAGGTAAAGGGTAAAAGATAGAAGATAGTAGAAAAATGTTTCTACTCAGTTTCGGAATACTTAGGAACCTAAATATAAGCTAAAAAAATAAAATAAATAAATAAAATGTAAGCTAAGCCATTTCCATTTTCCAATTTTTATTATTATATATCTATTCACAACTATTTGTTACGTTACTGAGACGATATACTTCTATATTAAATACTTATAAACTAAAATGTTATGTTGCAAATGTTAATGTTAAGTTATTTTTCAACACACTTGCTCATAAAATGGCTCTAATTTCACCGCAATTAGGCACATAATGACACCTGTAATCAAACTGTGACTTTTTCTTTACTATTATTCACAAGTGAGTTATAGGTTTTCTTTTTAAAATTGGTTGAGTTGCTTTGTTTTTAAAAAAGTTTCGAAACAAAAAAGATCGTGTTCACAGTTAATTATAATTTTACCAACTGCACATTTACTAATTGTTTCTCATAATAAACTTTTTACTCACTAAATAAAATGGCTTTTTAGTATTATTTTCTTCACAAGTGTGTTGAAAAATGTCGTATGATACACGTGTGTATTGATGATTACCGTCCTCGGCTCTCTTAAGACCCTCACCTAACGGCTCGGGTCTCAATGGCGCCTCAGCGGTAATCACCAACATTACACACAGTTACCTAATAATGTTAATAATCTAATCTAGTAAGAATGTACAATGCAAAATGAATATTCCAATTGTGATTTTTGACATACATAAATATTTAATAATGTAATATAATAAAAATAATCACATACCTAGCTCAATTGTAATAATAACAATATACTTTACGATAATTATAATAGAAATATAGCCCTCAATATTGCAATGCTTGTAAAAGGCCACTAAGTTATAAGTTCCAAAACAAAATGTAACATCAATGTATACACTTAGTAAGCAATAAATCTTTGAATCTTTAGATTAAATGTATGGTACACCGACAACTACCCTTTTTCTAAAGCTTTCGAGTCATGTCCATCCAAAGGTTGTCTGGAAGTCATCGCATTTAGCGATAAGGAGATTGTACATGTTAATATTTTTAGTAATGTAACTTTTGTATTTCTGTTGTACAATAAAAGTATAGTGTATTGTATTGCTAATAGCTGTTTATTTTTCGAGTTCCGTTTTGATCCCATAGTTTTTTTTTTTTTTTTTTTTCATATTGATGTGTACTGTAAACCTTTATAAGGACTTCCGCTAATAAATTAGGATCATTATATGTAAAGCGATCTCATTTCCTTCAATAAAATTCGATGACATTTATTCTATTAGCAGCACAAATTAATTTCTTGTTTATTTAATTAATGTGTAACTACAATCAATTTTTAATAAAAAAATATTACATCCAAACCCAATACTCTATTTGCCAACTAAACTTAACTATGCCATACAGCCTAATTATTTAAAACATAATAATAAAACTGAGCACTTCGTCAAAGTGCTTCTCCTCATCGCTGTCAATTGGTAGCGTGCCAGGAGACTGGCAGCATTGCAACATCATCATTTGCCTAGCCTTAATCCCAATTATCATCATAATCATCATCATCATCTGCCTAGCCCAATAACGTTGGGGTCGGGTCTCAGTCTAACTAGTTACGACTGAATATCAGTATTTTTATACGGAGCGACTGCCATCTGACCTCCGCCACCCAATAATAATAATTAATTATTTTTTCTTTTGTCTTTAAAAACTAGGAATTAATTATCGTGGGTGTGTTTACAAACACAAATCTTCACATGCACAAACATCCAGACCCGGAACAACTATCTGCAGATCATACAAATATTTGATCCGTGGATACAACCCACAGCACATAGCACAGAAAGCTAATCGCTTAACTACAGCGCCAAGCGTATATTAATAAACAATATAATAATTATAATATATTATGTTTAGTGTTTAGGTTCGCACTGGCCTTTAAAGACAAAGAAATTTTACAAAGATTTTTTTTAATAGACCTTAAGGCCGTATATGCACTACCTACATGGAATTTATAGTGCTAACTTTCACAGTACTAACAGCCTAAGGAATGTATGTTACCAATACAATGACCATAAAACCTAAGGCCAATTGTGGCTTCGTCCCTCAAGTCTCATTGCATATTCGGACACCATGAAATAGCCATAAAATGTTACTACAAAGTGTTGCAAGCTTGAACTATGTACTTGTAAGTAGGTACATTTAAATAGGCTCGAGTGGACCTATGATGCAAGGTGTTATGTTGGCTTCCTGTTGGGACGGGTGACATAAAGATTTCATTAAGCTATGGTTTGATGGCACAGGTTGAGGTCAAATGGCTTCTATAAAATTGAGTTCTGGTATAGCCTAATAATTAAATGTTACTTTTTGGTCTTGTGGTAGGAGTGAGCGTTGCATAGACGAACCGTTTTTATGGACTGTTTTCTGTACTGCGACGATATAACTGTTTTTAGTTCCTTGTCAAAGTAATCTTCGTTGCGCGAACCAGTCTTCGAATTATGTGATGCGAATTTTTACTTTATAGTTTAGATAATACAGTCGAGAATACATTAATCAATCGTTACGCTCGTCGCGAATCTTCGTTCCGTTCGTTCACAAAACAGTTGCAACAGCTAAAATTGAACTTTATATCAACTAGATATGTTACCATTAAAACCAGTTGTCAACGCGATACGACGTGGAGACGGTTAAAATCGTGCAACCTTATTGCTATTCGTATTGCGTTTCCGTTCGATACGTTTCGTCCTTTCAGCCGTTTTCAAACCAGTTGCAACGACAATCGTTTCTGCGACTAGTTTACGTCTTTAGAAAAAAGGGCTGCTTTTTGGCTTTAAAAAGTTCGACAACGCTAGTCTTGTGTTTATAGCCTAACTGTCACGTGATGTTGAGTTGGAAGACTGAGTACAAACTTAAAGTACTTTTAAGATTATTAAGGAAATCGTCAACATATTTCTGTCGTTATAAAAGAGGTAAGTAACTAAGGAATTTTTACTCAAAATTGGAGCTGCCTGACCGGGGAAGTAACTCCTTGCAGAATACCGTAGCCAAATATCACTGCTCTTTTGCAGTGTTGTGTTCCTAACGGTCAGCAAGGTCGCCCTGCTCCTTAGGAAATCGTCATGTACTTGGCAGTAAGAATCTCCCATACTGCCAACAAAACGCTGGTGGTAGGGTCGGCAACACACGAGAGATGCTCCTGGTGTTGCAAGCGTCTATACGTTTATATTATTTTTATTTATTTTATTTCATTTATTTAGACAACAAAGATCCAATTTGTTAGTTAACACGCACTTATGAACTATGTTAGTGCTATAAAAGTATAAAAAACTAAAGTAAAATTAAAAAATACGTCGGCCGTGCAAATAAAATCACTTCTGTCTCACCAATACCTGCATGAAGTGATTCAGTATTGGTGCATCAAATTTGTCGACTAACATCCTCAGAATGCTATTAGGACTTGACCGCATTCTCTCCAAAAGTGACGCCGTCTTTCTCCTCACTATGGCGTATTAAGTTCCTAAAGTTTTATTAAAAAAAATTCTAGAGGTGAGACCGATATCATGTCACATGTTTGTATAAATCATCGATATTTTAAACTAGTTTCGTCATGCAGTGACAACTGCAAAATCATCACTCGATAATGACCATGACTGAATGAACATGAACTTCGACTTCGGCTGTGACATGACAGTGACAAGATGACAACATGCAATGCGTGAATGCGGTGACAGTTAGAGAAAAATCATTGATGATTTTGTCATTGTTCCCGTCATCGATATTTTTTTGTCATTGTCATGTAGTCATTGATAGAAAAATCATCACTCATCCCATCTCATTTGTTCATCTACAGTACCACAAACTTATCTGACCCGGTAATGGCGTCGCTGCCGTCGCTTTTACCAATGTCACCTCTATACAAAAAATACATTTTGAAGAAGTTTTGAAGTCACTTTTGTTCTGTAGCGACGTTAGTTCCAACTTTGGTCACCGGGTCAGATAAGTTTGTGGCTCTATATATTAGTTTGCGGAACCCTAACGAGAAGGCAATTATAGAAATCGCGTGTGTCATTCAATTTATTGAAACTCAATCAAAACATGTTTAGGTACACAAACGAAGCGAATACTTTTACAAAATTTATAATTAGTGTTACTCAATAATTTTGAGTCGACCTCGAGCAGCTGCGTTCTTTCACGCGATGGGATGAAGTTTGACATGAGAGAGATTTATAGCGAGAATGTCAGTGGAAATGCCGGGAAACAAACTGGATCAACATACTGGCCTAATTAGCGATATCCTTTCTACCAATCAGGTAGTAGATACTTGCAACCAGTATGCATGTGTGAAAAAATGCAAGGTATGGAATCAACACTAAAAAAGTAAAAATCGACTTCAAAAAACGTAAGAGTTTATAATAATGTTCTTTAAAAACTCTACAGCTTCTGAAGTAAGTACCAGTGCTAAGCTAAGTACCTACATTGAAAAATTAAAGGCCCATGACTACAGAAGCTGTTGAGTTTCATAAGAAAATTATTTTATAATTTTTAGTTTTCTGAAGTCAGTTTTTTTTTAAAGATTTTTTTAAAAGAGAAGTCACATTGAATGTCTAAGTTTTTTATTTCAACTGGGCCTTTGCAGGCACTTTCAAAACGTCGTGATTCTAGGCGCACAGTTCCAAGTGGGTTGGTCCTGGAGAAGATACCGGCAAGACAATAAGTACACAAGTAATAACAAGTCACTAAGTAATTTGTCATTGTCCCTTCGACCTCACGTGCGGTTTACTAAAGATAATATTTTAATAATGATGCCCCTTTGTTGACGACGGCAGCATTTGTCAAACTTTCCCTAAAATAACACTGGCCGTTTCGTTTATCTGATTTCCGCGACTTGAATGCTGATAATGAGAGTAATAAGTAACTATATCAGTAAAAACATCTACATTAATAGTAAATGCACGCACAATATTGTATGTCTCAATCTACAAACAAGTATTGTCAACATGGCACCCTTGTCATTACCAACCGATTTTAAAACTAATAGCGGCCTTGACAAAAAAATATTTTCCATATTTTTTATTTTAACCTAACCGTCAAAAACCCCTGACTTCAAATAGAAAAAGAGCTGTAACTTTTGAACGGCTGAACAGATTTTCATGAAACATAGCTAAGATGATACCCGGTTATACTATCTTTTAATTAAAAAATACCACATTGAAATCGGTCCATCCGTTTTGGAGCTACGATGCACACAGATAGATAAACAGATACACATTACAAACTTATAATATCCCTCTTTTTGTCGGGGGTTAAAAATACATGAAAATGTCAAATATGTTTAACAAACGACTGAAACGACACACTTTATCTATATGCGTTCAGTAGGCTAATTCACGTAACTAAAGAAGTGCAGTTGCCGCGCAGTTGCAATAATATATTGATCAAAACAACACATTTGGTAATCTTCTTCTTCTTCTTTCGTTATGGCAATTGGGCGGATGTCGACTAATCTGCTATTTGGTATTCTCTTAGCTTCAGTGAGATACGCTCGCGTCAAGTTCGAGCGTCACTGCAATACGATCGGCGCGTCTTAAAATTATATGAATTAGCCCTCAGCTGTTATTGTGTGATTATGTAGATAACAATAATTATTTACAGTCACATTTATAATTATAAGTATTCTGATGAGGGTAAAATGGAACCACAAAGACTGAATTTAAAAAAAGCAGACGTAAATGAATAAAATGACTACCAAAGAGGTGATTTTTTTAAATATGCTTCCAAGTACTTCAAAGCTCGTGCTTAAGTATTGCATTCAATCAATACATAGGTATGCCACTTACAATAATGAGACTTTAGTCAGCTGAAGTGAATAAAGAATACAAACTCGAATGAAATTAATAAAGATTTATTACTTTAAAGATAGTGCACACTTAAAGCTAAGCTTATGACTAGCGAGTAGCGACAAAGCGACAAACGAAATATAATTTAAAGACAAAAAAAAAATCCTAACAAATAATAGTTACTCGTTTATTTCTAGACAGTGGCATGCACAGACATTAATTACGGGCAATCTTTATTTCATGTAAACCAAATACAGGCATTTATGAAATGTCGAGACTCTAGGTGCGCGGTCCCAAATAGTAGGTCCTATGGAGAAGAACTGGCAAGAAACTTCACGGAAACTCTTATAAAATTATAGATACGATCTTGATTAGTTGGTTAGTGCAATGTTGTGGTAAGAGCTGCGAGAATAATGTAATTTAATGTGAATAAAAAATAAGAATAGGATAATAATGATTTGCCTCTAAATAAGATTGCCATGGCAGTTACAAGCTGACCAATCCCGACAGACGGCACCCGCTCACGAGCATGACGCAAGCATGATAGTATCTTTACAACTTACCTTTTACTGTACTGCGATCTTTATCTAACCATCATGTCAGTAGTTACGTGAACTGACCACAAGAATTCGGTGGTTAACCGCAAAACATTTTTGTCCTCCATTGTCGGGGTTAATGATGCTTAAGTATGACACTTTAGCACAGAAAAACATATTATTTAATTTCTTCGCGATTAGTTCGTTGCAAAGACATGAGAATTACAATACTATAAGCTGTAAAATATACAGGGTGTGGCAGATGTTACCACATCAAATGGAATCACGTAGTTAGTATCAAGTCCTGTGATCGTAAAAAAAATAATCAAATCCAGTCAGCAGTTTAGCCACAGGAACTAATTTAAAATTTCATAATTTTACTCATATCACAATCTCTAGGCAAAGTTAGAAAAGTCTCCAATGTATTTAACATATAACAAATATTGGTTCCGTGTGGGGATCGAACCAGTGGCACGTAGCGCAGAAAGCCAATCGCTTAGGCACTGCGCCATAGTGCCGTCAAAAGGCACTCGTGGGTTGCAACTTGCAGCTGAAAACCAGCGTCAGGTGGCCAGTATCACTGCCTCCTGACATTAAGCTGCGCTGCCGCCCCTTTGGTACTATAACTCATTTTATTAATGTTTTCTTTGTTTTTCATTTTATTTTTTGTTGTGCTAAAAATCACTTTTTTTTCTCTATTTAACAGTGTTAATAAAATATTCGCTACATAATCTTTATATTTTTTATGCAACATAATATTTAATCTTTGATCTTTATAATGATTACATAAGTAGAAATAACATAAGCATACGAGTAATACATTCGTGTCTTATAACAGATTGCAGTGTTGTCATATCGGTAACGTAGACTAACCGCAAAAAATTGACGGTTGACCGCAAAATATTTGTATGTGTGTTTGTTGTTGTGTATAATGACACAAGTGTTACGTTATTATAACACTATTTAGTTTTCAATATGTTGTAAATATAATCTTCTGTGGATCGAGCACGATTGTTTTAACATATCCGTAACGTGTCTTATGCAAATTAAGAATAAAAAATACACATTAAATCCATGACATTTTCATGAAAACGGGTTTGTACACAGAAAAATTGGGGACAGTATTTATTTATTTATTACTTAACTATGGATGAATTACAGCTAAAACAAACAGAATTAAAAATAGTATGTGAGACTGACCGCCAATTAAAAGTCTTCTCTTCTAAAACAGATTGGATAGAAAGAGTGTGAACAGCATAACACACATACCTACCAAAAAAAGAGGAAAAAAAAAAAACAGTATAACATTCAAGCTAAACCTAAATTGAAATTTCATATTCAATTCAATACAAGAATAAAAACCTGAACTTACAAAATCTTAATTAAAAATGCTAAGGCTCAGGCACTTTCTGGCCGACGACACACTTGTTATGAAAGGATAAAAATATAATAATTTATATATCCTTATCGTTCTTTCTCTCGATTTTCTGTCACGGAGACAAAGGGAGGAGAAAACGGATGGAGAAAACAATTTTCACACAAAAAAATTGGGGAGAATTTATCTCTTTATTTATTATTTATGTACACACAACAAAAAGAAAAAATACATAGAATAAGAACCACTTAAGTACAAAGGTACTGCTTATTCTAGAAAGGATCAAAATATAATATCTCTTTACTATTTTGAAAGAAAGAAAGAAAGAAAAATCATTTATTTGGACTAGACATCAGATAACAGTGCACAAACATAAAAATGTAAAAAAAAAAAACAAAAAAGTAATAATAAAAACAATGTGCTGTCGGTATGCCAGTACCAAATGGGTTGCCAACTCAGCATTTGCTGGGCATACGAACAACCAGCGCTGATTTTCAGTTGGCACCCCTGCAGTGACACACGGACGATTTTCTCACTCGATTTTTCGTTTTGTTTTCTGTCACGGAGACCAAGGGAGGAGAAAACAGGTAGGTACGCCAGCCACTCTAGCCTCTGAGCTACCACAATCCCTGCTAGCAGTATCCAATTATCATTCCACCTTTTAATCATCACTGTACCAGAAGCTCGCAAGATCAAGTACTGCTCGCGATCGATTCTTCATTCCACAACTGTTGACTTTAAAAACTTAGATTCCGGGCGATCCGTGTTACATAAGAACACGTGATGGCACGTACACTGATATACGTCGCACGCGCACGTCTGTTCACATCCTCATCATACTAAACGGTGTTAAGAGTTTTGTTTGTATGCTACGGAGTGCAGCAGAAGCGGCATCTAATATGACACGTAATTTTTACTACCTACTGCCTTAAGGGCCAAATTCGTAAACGCTTCTTAAGGCGACGCAGTGGTCAACAATCGTTTCATATCTACAAAAACACATCCAAGCTAGCTTGTACGTATTGCGTCAAAGCAGTACCTATTTTTAAAACCCCAAAAAGAGGGGTGTTATAAGTTTGTAATGTGTAGCTCCAAAAAAGATAGACCGATTTCAATTATTTTTTTTAGTCAAATCTAGTTTAATCAGGTATCATCTTAGCTATGTTTCATGAAAATCTGTTCAGCCGTTCAAAAGTTATAGCTCTTTTTATAGTTGGAGTCGGGGGTTTCTGATGCTTAGGTTGTAAGTTAACAAAAACAAGACAAGATCTTAATCAACAAATAAACATGTTAAACACATCTTAGACAAAACAAATGAACGTTTTATTTAACTAAAAAAACAAAGCATCTTATTGTCTATGCGATCTGTTGCGCGTTACATAAGCGTACGCGCAGGAACTTATCTGTGATGAAACTCTCGCTACTCCGTATACCAGTCGTTAATTGGGGGCCAACAATGTTGATATAATGGTACCATTAACACAATTCTTCTGTTTAGGATTCTGTGAGACTTTACGTACTTGCATACTGATCTTGTACAGTCAGTTGCAGAGGTTAAGACAGTTATGAAAATATTACTTTTATTTATAAAGATGAATATGGGCATTCGAAAAAAAAAAAAAAAAAAATTTGGTACATAATTATCTTCAGGATATTTTTTTATGTAGTGCGCATAATTTGTAGAGTGATTCAGTGTCCGTTCCCAAATGCAACCGCAGTACTAAAATTCACTCTAAAATAAAAAATAAATTGATTTTATATGGCTTGCGCTAGTAAATTATGCGTGTCCCCCATATTAAGTCGAATTTTCGTTTTGTTTTAATGTGTGTCGCATTACTGCGGTTGCATTTAGGAACAGTGACTGAATCAATCTACAAATTATGCGCACTACATAAAAATTATCCTGATTATTAGGTACTAGTCGATGTTCATTACCATTTTATTTACGCGGTAGACCCGCTGGTCAGAAGGGTCACGTGCACTGATTTTTACAACATCAACTTGGTTATTTCTTGAAAGAAAGATAAATAATTTATTTCTACACCAAAAATTCCTTCGTAATTTTTCTTTAATTTCGCGTTACTTTATATTTCTTTGTATTAATCAACATCTACAATATAGACGTGTGCGCCGATGCGGGCTTTGGCGTCATTGGTGTCATCGGCGTGGATGGTCGGACGGATACGGTTGTTTTAGATACAATGCAGACTTAAACTAGTAAACTAAACACTAGAAATGTCTAATTATATGCTTGTTGGTTTATTTCGACGTATTTATTTACGCAAATTCAATAAAATACCATTTTTATATGACCATAATTTAAATAGCGCGTTTTGTCGATAACTTCGTCCGTCACAGTCATTTGGCGAATAAGTCTGCCATGTTTTGTTTTTAATAAGATTTTCACCATCCACGCCGATGACGCCGATGATGCCGAAGCCGGCATCGCAGCTACAAAAAACCTCTTACACTTACAATTTTGCCTACTCCACATTTCTACCTAGCGTAAAGATACAAAGATACAATACACGATGTAAATAGGGCCAACGGATGTAGGTACCCGATAACCCGCGAGATCACCTCAATCCACGACCCGGCCATCGAACCCACGACCTTTGCAAAGAAAGTCGTTTTATGTAACCAGTGCGAAGCGCACGCGCATGACTTGTTATGATCATTATACGTTTGTAATTTATGAACCATAACTCTTGAACTAGTAAACAGATTTAAATGTGGTTTTTTAGTAGAAATAGCTTAGTTTTTTAAGTATACATCAGTCCTTGTCACATTAAAATCGGTGTGGTATTTTAGGAGATATGATAATATTTTTGGGTGCATAATAATATTGTATTGCACTGAGCAAAAATGAGTCCGTGGCATCAGGTTTTTTTATTATAATTTGTCTGTCTGATTGTCTGACATATTGATGACATAATAGTCTCCAATTTGAAATAAATTTCGCGGCTTTTGGATTCCGTAAGAAGATTGCAAAATATATAATAATATTTTGCCATAGACAGCCGACATTTTTTTTTGAAGATGCCTTTTGTCTATCTTTTACATAGACTTATTAAGGGGAGCCCTACTTATTATTTCTATGATCTTATAAAGTATCTTTTCGTTTACGAAAAAGCGGAGTGTTATAAGTTTGTACTGTGTAGGTATCTGTGCTGTCTGAGGCATTGTAACTCCAAAACGGATGGACCGATATCAATGTTTTTTTTAAATTGGAAGCTATTTTAATAAGGATGGTTCTTAGCTATGTTTCATGAAAATCTGTTCAGCCGTTCAAAAGTTACAGCTCTTTTTCTAGTTGGAGTCGGGGGGATTTGACGGTTATGTTATTTATCATTAATATCAGTATGTAGTAGATACGATAGAACGTTTGGTTGTCCCCATCGGATCGCGCGATTGCTTGTTGCATCTGATATCGGAGAAACTTCCCATTAGTTAATGCAACTTATTAAGTATTCTGATAGTCTTGTTATCACAATGTTTTTCTCCGTATAGTTAGGAAAATGCTAAGGCAGGTAATGATGCTGAATTGCTGACGTAATCAGAACCTGGTGTACAATAAATCAAAGACACGATTGCTCGGGGCAACGAAGATGCACCTCTCTCCTTGTTAAAAAGTTAAAGCTGTTTAGCACACTATACTTTACTAGACTAGTGACCCGCTCCTGGCTTCGCTCGGGTGAAATTTCTCTACTATCCTTAAATTCAATATGAAAGTTATATACATATAAACCTTCCGAGAAAAATTATCTATGGGTTGCAGCTGAAAACCAGCGTCAGGTGGCCAGTATAGTGATACTGGCCACCTGACGCTGGTTTTCCTCCTGACATTATGCTGAGCTGCGGCCTTTTGGCACAATAACTAATTTTATTTTATATTATTTGTTTTCTTTGTTATTGGTTTTATTTATTTTTTGTTATGCTAATAAAGTATTTTTCTTTCTTTATCTAAATTTTACTAACTCTCATCACAAACCTCGATGACGTCTAAATATTTTTATGTTACTTGTTTTCTTTTGTTTAATTTTTAGACTTGTAAAATTAACACAACACTCGTTTGTATGTCGCAACCGTAGCTGATATGCTATGGCATCTATCACCTGAAGGTGCTTAAGATACAGGCCTAGCCTAGTTTGGGACCAATAGAAAGTATTTATAGTAAAAATATTTCATGGGAATAAACGATTTTGAATTTGATGGTGAAAACCGCATCAAAATCCGTTGTGTGGATTAAGAGGAGTTCGCGAATATACAGCGAATATGCATCGAACTAACGCCTCGATTCTCGGCGAACTGGAAATCACCACCATGGCAGGCTCTTCACAACATGTTTCCGCAGGGTGCTCGAATTCTTCGGGCACATTGCAAGGAAACGTGGTGATAATTTGGAGAAGATGCTCATGACGGGCAAGGTTGAAGGGAAAAGACCCAGGGGGCGGAGCCCAATGCGTTGGACTGACCAGATCCGCTCGACACTCGACTCCAGTGTGAGCGACGCCATTCATGCTGCAGGGAACAGGGCAAAATGGCGGAGTATAGTCCAGAAGAAGGTGATCATAGTCACGACCCTCATCAGTGAAGAAAACGACTCATAGAGGAGGAGCGAATATACAGGCAGACGCGGAAAGCGACTTTATTTTATACTAGCTGTACCCGCGGCTTTGCCCACGTGACAATATTCGATGAAACTATGATAGTCACTTGAAATTAAAGAAAAGGAAAGATAACAACAACTTACGACAACTTAAGAGAACAAAAACTTAAATAATATGAAATCTGTGCAATAAAATGCCTTGTCTTCCGCACGTATGGGAGTGAAAACAATCTACACGTTACTTGGATGGGTGATCGTTCGTTACTTGAGACCCCTGAAAGAGCACGGCAGGTCACATTCACGACTATTTTAAACGAATAATCTATGATAGTTGTAATGGTTAGGCACTCAAAAAGACAAAACCGTGCCTTCAGCTTTATGGTTTAAATATAAACAGTTTTTTCTGCCACCGTGCACCGTTAAGACTACGCTTTCTCGCTATTTTGTGGGTTGTCGGATATTCATCCCATACAAAGATAATAATCTAGGAACACGTTAGTTTTGCATACACTGCATTTTATTGTTATTAAAGTTTACGAAACCTGATTCTCCGCTAAGAAACAAAAGGAAAAATTAATTTAAAGTTTAATCATTTAAATCTATTGTATGAATATTGTCTACGAAATGGGTAATAAGCGCAGAGTCTGATGCCCACCGTCATAACAACGCCTTGATTACTTCAACAATCTCATCTGATTGTAATTCTGTCCGGCGCTTCTTGGGCAGTGAGCTGTTATGAAAATTGCTGACTCATCTATCCACTACATCATGAGCGAATTCAATATGAACACTCATGGCGAGGCGACAGAAGAAGATTCAGCTGTTCTCCGGATTGCAAATGACTTTAGTCCTTCTTTTTTGTGTCGATGGTACTGCGTCCCTAGGTTTGTATAATCTGCAAATTTTGCCACCTCTGATGTTATTATTGGCAAAATAGAGGTAGCTCAATGTGCAGGTATTGGGGCATATTGAGCAACACAGTAGCTGTGACATCGTTTGAGGGACAATACCACATATCCACCCTACCGCTGTTTCCTCGATGTAGCCCCACTTGCTCATTTGCTCATACTGCACTTGCATCTGCCTAATTGGGTCCAGAGTCGGTTAAATAACTTTCATGTGATCCAAGAGATGATCGTTCGATCGGATCGTATCTGGCAGAAAATTACTCACCGTGGACTTGATTATTGATGAAGAAAGTTTCTCCAACCACAATGTATTTGCAATAGGCATCGGCTGGACCACCCGATAGTGCCTCTCTAGTGTTCTAAGGAAACTGAGCCGACTTTTTAAAGGCTGTGCTGGTAATTAAGCACTGAATAGTGGATGTCTGGTATCGGACTCCTTTTTGTGTTTTTGTACGCAACGTCTCTGCGAATTTGTAGAAGTGCTATGCTCACCGTAGGATACTGTATACCCATATTGAGAGTGATCGGTTTAAGTCAGCCGGTGATAGTTCAACATGTGTCATTTAGCTGACCAAAACTTTTAGGTACCTAGTTCTTTTTATTTGATTTTCATATAATGGTTTTTTCAAGTTAACGGTCTGTCCAGGGTGACTCCCAAGGATATTGCTGTGATTAATTTCGAACCCTACGGTGATTTCAGCCCTGATCCCACTCGAAAACTTAACGTCGACAAACTCTTCTTCGACAGACGCTGTTCCAACACTCCGAAATTACGCTACTCCTGAACCATGAGCAATAAAATCGGAAAAAAGTAAAAGAAAGAAAAAGAGTTTATAGCACAACATAAAATAAACGGAAAAGCAAAGAAAACATATAAAATAAGTTGAGTTATTGTACTAAAGCATATAAAGCATAATGTCAGGAGGCAGTGATAACTGACTGACGCTGATTTTCAGTTGCAACCCACGAGTGCCATACCAGCAGTCGTCATTAATATGCCTTACGCCTATAAGTATTTTAAAAACCCTTAAATACTTAAATTTATTGTGAATATTTGAACATTACCAATTAAATTATTATATAGAACTCTGACTACAGGAGTCTGGATGCCGTAACAATAAAAAAATCGCTTTTAAAAATATTGGAAATTAAAAACTCGCCTATAAATTACTACTAATGCCATCTAGATATAAACAGACGAATTAAAATATATAAGGATAAAGAATAAATGAAAAAATACGTTTAAAAAAATGCGAAATGATTTCTATTGTATATAAAATGTTAATCGGATCTATTTACTACAATCATCCAATATTTCAAATGGATTCGTCATATAGGTAGCGACTAATAATTGTACACAGACATATTGGTTTATTGCTCACCCCCCTTTGACAATAGCGTAATAATTTGTACCCTATATGTTGACCAGGCTATTAACGGATTTTACTTTTAAATTTCATAACGATCTGTTCGGCGGTTTGGCCGTGAAGCTCGGACAGACAAACAGACAAACAGACAAACAGACAAAAATTCTAAAAATTATATTTTTGGCATCAGTGTCGATTATAGATCACGTGCCTTTTTTTTTTTCAAGAAATATTTAATGTACAGTTTTCGCTTCGTTACGATTTTATTATAAGTATAGATTATGTAGAGATTTAAAAAGATCAAAACTGGCCTTGAGGCGTCGATCTTGCGTTATTGATGATACATACTCTTTCTTGGACGTAGATTTGTTAATTATATTGACGTGCGTGATTCGAAAATTGCTTGGCAGATTGAGATGGAGTTTTTCGAGAATTATGTAATATAATTATGTGGACTTGGATGCTGTTTTCAAGTAAAGGTGATATACAATTAATGTAGTTTTTTGAGATATAATTCTATTTATAAATACATCCTTTGCGTTATCTGTACAATTTTTTGTTTTTATTAGTTCCAACATTAAGGTAGTGTTACTACCATAAGGTTATATTTTAAATACTAAATTCTTCTTGTCACATAGAGGATATTTTTTATGTAGTGCGCATAATTTGTAGAGAGTTTTTTTTTAATACTTTGCACCTCACTAGGATTTCTCCTGTATCGAGGGCACAGTTTATAAACATACATCTCACATACAACCAAACCCGAAACATGTAGATCATACAAATATTTGTTCCGTGCGGAGATCGAACCCGCGGCATGTAGCGCAGAAAGTTAATCGCTTAGCCACTGCGCCAATCGTGTCGCCAATTTTGAATGGATGGATGCTAATTTAAATGCCTTTGTGTTGTTGACATTTGACCAACCATAATTATAAATTATTCTAACGCATTATTTTTATTTAACTTTGATTGTCATTGATAAATTATCTGTAAATTTTAATGTATTTTGCATGCCAAGTGGTAAAATATGGAGTTACCCATCTGAACATTTATTTTTCTACCCACATCTGCAAATAAATGATTATGAATTATGACTTTTAAAGGCCAAAATCTCTAAAGAGGACAATTTTTCACATCTGACATCACTAAATAATTTCTCTTAATTTGACACACAAAACCAATGCGTTGCCAAATAAATTCCGCAATAACACTGACCGTTTGTTTTCGATTACAAATAAATCGATTACATATCTCGGTATAATCTCGTTTTTTAATCGATTAGAAATCTTCGCTCGGTCACTCATCACTCGCTTCCTGCATCGCTATATTCCCACAATTATCTTGAGAACATAGATTAAAAGTTAATTAATACAGACACGTCACATAAATCAAGAAGTATGAATTGTTAGGGCAGTGGCTAAGCGATTAATTTTCTGCGCTACGGGTCGCGGGTTCCATTCCCGCATGGAACATTGATATTTGTATGATCTTATAGATGGTTGTTCTGTGTCTGCGTGCAAGGGCTTATGAGATTAAGTTCTGTATACGCACTCATGATACAGTGAATGAATGCTACAGAAATAATAGTGCCCACAAAAAAATCCGGATTAATACGGCATCTTCAATCGCGTCGTAATGGCTTGCCAATAATAAGCTGAATTTATTTATTTATCTTGATAAATAAATAAATTTAAACCTATTACCGTCCCACTGTTCGGCATGGGCCTCTTCTCAAAATGAGAAGGATTAGGCCTTAGTCCACCACGCTGGCCTAGTGCGGGTAGGCGGACTATACACACCATCGAGAACTTTATGAGGCCCTCCCAGATGTTTAGATTTCCTTAAGATTTTTTTTTCAAGTGATCATCAAATTCTGATCCATACATAAATTCGAAAAGTCATAGGTGCGGGCCGGTTTTGAACTCAGACCCTCCTGCATGGAAGGCCAGCGTTCAACCGATATGCTATCACTCTCGTTGGAAATATATCTCACATAAAATTATTCGTACTGGCATGGAACCGTTATATTCACCAATATCCGTCACGGGACCGACAAAGGTCTCCCGTATGAATTTAGGTAGGTATCTATCGTCACTTGAATAGATTCATATTGCAACCCAATATTTTAAGGAAAAGTTTTTTTTTTAATGATAGCAGTTTTCCAGGTTGCTTTATTGTTGTTGTAAACCTTATAAAAACCGGAAGGCAATCAAAAGTTCTGGGAAGCACTATAATAGATACCGAGCAAAACTTAGGTAGTGGAGAAATGCAATCGTGCTAAAAATAATAGACTCAAAATAGAAAAAGAGCTATAACTTTTGAACGGCAGAACAGATTTATAAAAAAAAATAAGTTCGAAAACTAAAACCCAACTACTGAAAAGGTATGAAACAAGAAAATATTAACACATATTCATAGTGATGTTCAGAGGATAGCCGTGGTCGTGTAAAAAACGAAATCTATTCATTGAAAGATCAACCTTAATTGATCAAAATAATAATAATAAAAAAATACATCATTCATTTGTATGAAAAGTTAGATATTTTTTTTCGCGATTTCTGGTATGTGGGTTTTACAATATATAAGGGACATAAGGGTATAAGGGGCAAGTCTATTACCATCTACCAGGCACATTTACAAACTCCAACCAAGCCATCCAACCTGCTATTGAGAATTTTCAAACAGAAAAAAATCCTTATCACCCTTTTTATCCAACTTCAAAAAAAAGGAGGAGGTTCTCAATTGGACGCTTATGTTTTTTTTTTTGTTACCTCATATCTCTCGACTGCGTGAACCGATTTTGATGATTCTTTTCTTGTTTGAAAGGGTATACTTCCGAAATTGTTCCCGTTTAAATTTGGTGAGGATCTGATGAAGATCTTCGGAGATAGACAATGGAACTCTTGAATGAATAACAGCACATCACTCGCGATTGCTGTAATCTCATGTTTATGTATTGTTTATGCCACTCAAAATTGAAAAATAAAATAAACTTTAAAAAAAAGTAAAAACCGACTTCAAAAAAAAAACTAAAAAGTATAAAATAATTTTCTTAAAAAATTTAACAGCTTCGATTTTTTTTTTATTCCTTTCAGTTTTTTTTTTGAAGTCGGTTTTTACTTTTTTTTAATTCGACCTAGGTATCGAATCCAACACATCAAGTTCAGCAGCCCAAGACCAATGGAAAAAAATATAGATCCAAAATTGTATAAAGTCAATTATTGTCTTTTTGGGTATTACATATATTATATGAACAGCAGTTCTGCATAATTTAGCTAATCTTTGACTCCTGCGTGGGAACAAAACGTACTTGAACTTACTTTTGATTGTCAATCTGCCGACAATGATGGGAAACTGTAACTGCCATCCTATGTACCATTGTTAGCAGTGTAGTGATTTGCCGAGTACCAAAGTACCGGTTTAGTGAAACTGGTGGTTAGAGATAGTGTTTTAGTGGTTTATTTACGTCATAATATACCTACCAGCAGTGATAGACAATTTATTTTTATTTTTATTATCGTGTTGCCCTTAATAGGGCTGTCCTCCAACTGGTGGGTTAGGGGGGTGTACCGGACTCCTACCGGCTAAACTCACACGGTGGTCCACTTCAGCACCTACAGGTGGGCTTCGGTTACTCTTAGAAGACCGCGCCGAAGCCCACCTCGGTGCCACGCCTGTTAGAGCACTTCTAGGGGAGGGAGGTAAAGAGGTCCCCGTCACAGGCACGTCCCAGGGAAGACTGTAAAACGGTCCCCCCGGTACCCTCGCTGCGCGGTAAACGGTGCGCAGGATTGACCTGTGCGTGTGTCTTGTCGGGGGTCGCTTCGGTGAGTGCGCAATAAAGTCCCCACTCTGTGCGCTCGCGACCCCGAGCAGTGATAGTCTACTGGTTAAACGCTCGCCTTCCATACAGGACCATGCAGAATTATAAAAGCAATTATACGAAACATTACATTGAGTCAGAATAATTTAAGACAATAAATAGTATGCTGAAAAATATTATACGACATACGATGATACGACATGGGGACCTTCAAGAAAAGAGCCTACACCATCCTAAAAGGTTCGCAACGCATCGGTGACTTCTTTGGTGTTGCGGATGTTCATGGGCGGCGGTGATCACTTACCATCAGGTGAACCCCACGCTCGATTGCCCCCTATACAATAAAAAAAAAGAAATTGATTGAGTTCAATCAAATAATGGTTCAATATTGGATTGATTACCAGAATTCCTTTTACAAAAATAAATACCATTTACCATTGCAAAGATTTTGTTTGCACAGTTTGATGAACAAATATCCAATGTTTATTAAATTCAACTATAAACAGGATGTTGATTAAAATCATAGATATTTATTATTATAGAATTTTTTCATGCATTTCTATTTACTACGTCGAAATCAGGAAAAGAGATTATCCAAAGAAAAACAATGTGTCCACGATATAGCCTACACGGGGTTGCCATGTTACCCGAGGACCAAGAGCCATTGTAGCAAACGAGGTCTTGAATGAAGATCGCAAATTGGCAAACGTAACTTATGACGCCTTCGTCAAGATTCACAACAACCTAAAGAAGAAAGATGCAGTAGACTTGATACGGAAGGTGCTGAACCGAGTGTGGCGCAGCTTGAAAGAGGCTTATGTCCAGCAGTCGATAGAAAAGAAAGAAAGAAAGAAAGTAATTTTATTTTAACAAAATCAACGACGCACATCACTAAAAAGAAAATTATTATTATTATTATAAGGGACTTTACTCATGACGCGACGCGACGCGACCGATATCGCATCGATTGTCGACCCAAATTGCATGTACGTCCTGATGGAGCGACGCGATGCGATTCGACTGATTTGTGTCGCTCACCAACTATATAACTGACTTCAAAAAAGGAGGAGGTTCTATGTTCGACCGTATGTACTTTTTTTTTAATGTATGTTCACCAATATCTCCGCCAATTGCGAACCGATTTTGAAAATTCTTTTTTTGTTTGAAAGGGTATACTCTCGAAGTAGTCTCATTTAGATTTTATGAAGACCTTCGGAGATAGACAATTAATTTATTTATTTATTTATATATTCTTTACTAGCTGTGCCCGCGACTTCGTTCGCGTGCTGTAGGGGTGCTCGAATTATGTTTTGAAAATACATGTTTCTAATAATATAAAATTTTGTCAATTTGTTTACGCTGATTTAGTTCCTGTCATACCAAGTTTAATTTCGGTTCGCCTAACTAGATGGCGTTGTGCTAATGACGTAGATTTTCTAGACGTCGGTGTTAAGATTCTCCGGCAATTAGCTATAAGGTGTGACAAATTGTTATTATATTGAGAAAAGAGAAGAGATCATCCCTGAGTTCAGTTCAATATAGTTCAAGGTCTCATAACAGGTGTTTTATTAAGTTTCCTAGTGCTACCCTGTTCGAGATCCTGGATCAGCCCTCGACCCCTAGGTCTTAAACATGGTCCTTCGAGCCGGATCGGATTGCAGTGTGGTGACTGAGTCTGGAAGACCAGTCGTGGAGTACGCGTCGACGCAGTAGTGGATCGCTACTGATGGCGCTGGGTGCTGGTGAGGCACCAGGGTGGAGCAGTCCAGTTCAAGAAGAGGCTGGAGTCACGGCGGATCCAGAAGCGGAAGTGGAATCCTGAGCATCGGCAGAACTGCGGTCACGTCGCGAGCGAGGTCAAGAGTGGCAGCAGACTGTACAAGCTGAAGCGACTTCAGGGACTTAGCACAGCGAGTGTTACAGTGTGAGTTCAGTGGACTAATGTGAGTACATTCAATTTGTTTAAATAACTTAGAAAATTCGAAGAATTCAAGAGACAGTCAGTCAGTCATTTGGACTTAGAAAAATTAATGAAAAATTTTAGACTTAGAATTTTTCAGGCAAAAGTGTACAAACGGGGAACCTATGCCCGATTTTTTCTAAGTGTCTTTTAGTTCCAAACACTTAGAAAATTTTCAAGTGTTTTTAGTCTTGGAACATTTTATGTGGTTGTAACTTTTATAATTCTCAATTTCTTCTGTGACAATTTTCTAAACACTTAGAATAATTTAAATTAATTTTCTATTGATCAATTATTTGTTTGTGTTAGAGAATCTTTCTATACTTCGTGATTTTGGTATTTTCGTACTTGGGTAATAGGTTACTTAGTAGGTGTTATTAATTAGTTAAAAATGGAGTCACTTGTAAAGTTGCAAATAGATACTAGAAAGAGCATTGAAAGGGGGAGGTCAAATTTTAAGAAATCACCTAGGGAAAGATTAACACAGGGATACGTAGAAACAAGATTAGAGACATTAGAAGAACAGTGGAAAGAGTTTAATGATACACATAAGAGAATTATTGAAAGGGCCACAGCAGATGATATAAAAGGTACATATTTCACTTCAGAGTTGTATGATAAAACTGAAGACACATATATCATGTACAAATCAGAACTGAAAGACTGTAATTTAAAGGTTGTCACGAAAGATTCCTGTGAACATCACATACAGGCATCTCCTAGTGGTAATAAAACGTTCAATGTTAGGTTACCAAAGATCAATATTCCAACTTTTTCTGGAAAATACGTCGAGTGGACCAGTTTTCGTGACCTATTCATGTCACTAGTGCATAATAACAGTAGTTTAGATGATGTTCAAAAAATGCATTATTTAAAGGGGTCTTTATCGGGAGAAGCTGAGCAATTGCTTCGACAAATACCCATTACTGCGTCCAATTATAATGTATGTTGGACTCAATTAGAACATAGATACAATAATAAGTGACATTTAGCTAATTGTATTTTACAACGTCTGTTCAGTCAGAAACGTGTAGGTGTGGAGTCAGCAGTCACGTTAAAACATTTGCTGGACACCACTACTGACTGTATGAGTGCATTAGGCAACTTGGGAATTAATGTGACCACCTGGGATATAATAGTCATTCACATAGTCGCGTTCAAACTTGATCAGGAAACCCGTAAGCAGTGGGAGTTGAAGGTTGCCTCGGATCCTTCAACTGAATTACCTACCTTAGCTCAATTTAAAGTTTTCATAGAGAGTAGGTACAGAGCACTTGAATTCATTGAACCTCAGAAGGCGACAGGACAGGCTAATTTCAACCAATCAGTTAGTCATAAGGTTCATCTAGCGACGCATAAAGCAGATGGAGCTTCCAATTTACGTTGTGAGCTATGCTCAGGAGATCACAAATTGTGCTTTTGTAAGAAGTTCATAAATTTGGATTTAGATCAGAAAAGGCAATTTGTATCTAAAAACAAAGTATGTTTTAATTGTCTTGGTGGTAACCATATGGTGAATCAGTGTAAAAAGGTTACACCTTGCCATGTATGTAAAAGGAGACATCATACTCTTTTACATGCAGATAGTACAAGTACAACTGTGCCAAAAGTTCGGGAGGACAAACCAGGTACTTCTTCTGAAGACTCTAAAGTTTCAGGCGACAGTGTTCCACTAGTTTCGTGTCTCTCCACAAAGAAAATCGCAAGCCCAGGTCAAGTTTTACTAGCCACAGCGCTGGTAAAGGCCCAGACTGCGACTCACAATTTTCTTATTGTACGGGCCTTGTTGGATCAAGGATCACAGGCTTCCTTTATAACGGAAGCAGCAGCACAGTTTTTACGTTTAAAAAAGAGTCCAATTAGGGGTATAGTTTCTAGTCTTGGCAATGACAAGAAGATTGTGGCCAACTTCATGGTGACATTGGTGTTACAATCTTTGTCAGAGTCCGGTTTCGAAATAAAAGTTCAGGCTTATGTTCTAAAGAACATAACTTCTTATCTTCCAGAGAGGCAGATAGAACCAATCAGATGGCCAGATCTAGAACATCTGGTATTAGCAGATCCACACTTCAGTAAGCCTAACAAGATAGATATCTTGTTGGGTGCTGATGTGTACAGTACGGTTTTGAGGGATGGTGTGAAGAAGGCTCCAAACGGGTCTTTTGTAGCACAATGCACCAGTTTAGGTTGGATCCTTTCTGGGGTGGCCTATCCAGAAGATCAGGTCAATAGTACAAAAAGGGTTAGCAGTACAAATAAGATCACGGCAATGCATGTGCAGATTGATCCCAATGAGTTTCTGAAAAAGTTCTGGAAAGTTGAGGATCAGTTGCCAAATGCTGAAAAAATACTTACAGATCAAGAGCAAAGGTGCGAAGAGGTTTTTGCATCTACAACTAAGAGGGGTACAGATGGTAGATATATTGTAAGGTTGCCATTCAAGGATGAAAACCGGTTATGTGTTGGTGGCAACAGTAGACAAATAGCTCTGAAAAGATTTATTTATTTAAGGAAGACGAACGATAGACAGAAATATCTACAAAAGACAGAATTAGAAGAAGCATTAAGGTGTTGTATAAGACACAGTCAGACAAAGGAATTTAAAGAAGAGTACACACAGTTAAAAAACAAGATGTCTATAAAGTTAAAGGGAAGTAAAATTAGTTCATTATGTCCATTTATAGACAAGGATGATATAGTCAGAGTTGGTGGTAGATTGCATGAAGCTCCCCTGTCAGATCTGGCAAAACATCCAATTATCTTGCCTCATCATGCGCATCGTACAAGGTTGTTAGTAGCAGATGCTCATGAACGTACATTACACGGGGGTCCTCAGCTTATGATTAACTATTTAAGATCTGCGTATTGGATTATTGGAGTGAAGAATTTAGTTAAACAATACGTGCGCAAATGTGTGACATGTGTAAAACATAAAGCTAAGGCAAACACTCAACTTATGGGATCACTGCCCACAGCGAGATGTAGTCCCACAAGACCATTCCTTCACACAGGGTTGGATTATGCAGGTCCGATCAATATTCGGACAACTAAAGGTCGAGGTCATCGCTCATATAAGGGTTACATTTGTGTGTTCATCTGTATGGCTACACGCGCCATACATCTTGAAGTCGTGAGCGATATGAGTACACAAGGGTTTTTAGCAGCATTTAGGCGGTTTGTCTCTAGACGTGGACACTGTGCTCAAATATGGAGCGATAATGGGTCCAATTTTATTGGAGCTGCTAGAGAACTTAAGGAGCTGTCTGATATACAGCAGAATATTGCTGAGAGTTTGGAGACTCACGGCACAGTTTGGCACTTCATACCTCCTCATGCCCCAAATTTTGGTGGGTTATGGGAGGCGGCCGTGAAGTCCACTAAATTTCATTTAAAGAGAGTCATAGGAGAGTCAACTCTCACTTACGAGGAGATGAGTACATTACTCAGTCAAGTCGAAGCCTGTCTGAACTCCAGACCCATGACGGTTATTAACGGCGAAGATCTTGATGAACCAATGCCATTGACTCCGGGTCACTTTCTGGTTGGTGAACCATTAGTCACTGTTCCTGACGCCAACTATGAAGGTGCTTTTATTAGTCCTTTGAATCGATGGCAACTCTTGCAAAAAATGTTGCAGAACTTTTGGCGGCGTTGGTCTGCCGAATATTTAACGAATTTAGTTCATAGGTATAAATGGTCTTTTCAAACACCAGAACCAGACATCGGTGATGTAGTGCTTGTCAAGGAATCTGACCTTCCACCTGCTCGTTGGTTGCTTGGTCGAATCGTTGAAAAACATCCCGGTCCTGATAATATCACTCGCGTGGTCACATTACGTACCAAAGGATCTGTTTTGAAGCGACCAACCTCTAAATTATGTGTCTTGCCAGTCAATGATAGCTCAAATGTATAATGTTTACAACTGTTATTAGTTGTTAAGTTCGGTTTTAATTATATTTCGTTATTATTATACAATGTTTGTTAAGCTGTTGAGTTCTTTTTGAGGATAGTACGTTTGTAATCTTAAACTATTCTTGTTTAATTACCTACTGTTAAGTTTGTTTATGTTAGTTGTTTTAATTTATACAACTATTGTTTAGTCTATAAGTTCTGATTGAGGGTTAGTACATTCAGCGTTATAAGACTGTTTTAGTTCATAAGTTTTTGTTAGTACCACTCATCAATGACATTATTCTAGTGTAGAACTTGGGTAGTTTGTTTTACTACATAATTTATTATTAAGGACATGTTCGTCAATAATGTCCATGGTGGGCGGTATGTTTACGCTGATTTAGTTCCTGTCATACCAAGTTTAATTTCGGTTCGCCTAACTAGATGGCGTTGTGCTAATGACGTAGATTTTCTAGACGTCGGTGTTAAGATTCTCCGGCAATTAGCTATAAGGTGTGACAAATTGTTATTATATTGAGAAAAGAGAAGAGATCATCCCTGAGTTCAGTTCAATATAGTTCAAGGTCTCATAACAGGTGTTTTATTAAGTTTCCTAGTGCTACCCTGTTCGAGATCCTGGATCAGCCCTCGACCCCTAGGTCTTAAACACAATTAGTATTAAATACAAAAAATAAAAACACGGGGACCGGATTTGAACCTGATATTTGTCGGCTTCTATTCTACTATTTACCGCTCCACTTAGCTAGTTACGATGGGTGTCGAAATAAACATATCTAATGTTGAAAAACTATCTAGTTTCCTTCATATGTATAGTAATTTGCCGTGATGGTTTTTTACCGAAAATGTAAAATAAACTCGTTTAAATCACAAATTTCTTAACTATCGACCTTAGTACCCACGGATACATATCGAGCTATAACGTTAATTTAACTATAAATTTTCAGTATAATAAGCTGACCCGAATAAGGGAAGCCTATACAATACGTGGTCAGCTTTTACTGGAATTGTATAGCTTGATGATGATAGTAGCCGTGTGTACCTATACAAAAAAAAATGTTACACTGTTCAGTTCCTGTGGACGTAGCGTAGCGTGATGATACAAATTTATGTTAAAAAGTCGACCCCTTAGTAGCGCTACTGTGAAAGTCCTATTGAAATTGTTAAATTCTTACGTTTCATCACCATCATACATTATACACAAAATATGTTACATTGCTCGACTCCAATGAGTGATAGTGCGATGAAATATGTTTACTATAAGTCCTCGATCCCTAATAAATTATACTACAGTGAAAGTCGCATCAAAGTAGGTCCAATACAACATTATTTTGTATAACCAATCAATCGTGACCTCTGCTTTGTATGGGACTGCTTACAATAGAGCGATCAAGCTGTATCTACGGATCTAGTCAACTGTTGCAAATGTTGTTAAGTTAGACTATTATCTATACGATTACTGTAAAGTTTCATTGAAATATTTTTCGGTGTTTTCCCGAGATGGGGTAACTTCTATTTTTTTGTTAGCTCTCAAACTTTCATCCCATAAATACAAAGTAGGTGATCTAGCGATACCTTTATTTTGCCTACACTCTACTAACGACTAACAACGACAACGATGCAGTCGGTGAGAATTCGGTGACCGTTACTGCCCCTCGTAATGATTTTATCGCCTTGAATCTAACAATAGTAGCTAAACATCCAAATTATACACTTTACATTTTCGTAAGCACATAAACCCAATTAAAAGAACAAATATTTCGATCCCAACGCTATCTAGGGAGACTGATTTAATATTTAATTAATTTAATATGAAATGAAAATGAAAACATGGAAGAATGAAATGTGCTGAAAATAATAAAGAAATAGGTAATAATTTTTTTTTTTTTTTTTTTTTTTTTTTTCTTTTGAAGATTTATATTATGACATAATTTTAATAATAATAATAAAACTAACTAATAATTATATACAATCATAAAATTAAACTTAAATATGTACACTAATAATTATTGTTAAATAAATAAATCATAAAATAAAATAAATATAAAACTGAGTACCTAGGCGTCAAAGTACTCCTCCTCCTCGCTGTCAATTGGCAACGTGCCCAGAAGACTGGCAGCATTGCCACGTTGAATGGCAATGCTTATTCTTTGACCAAAGAATAGGCCAGCCCTCGGGTCACGCGTAGCGTCGACCAACCGTTTTGCAATGTAATAATAATAATAATATAATAATGGTAATAATTATATTATTCTTTTCACTGAGAAATTGGTAGCCGACAGATTATTCTAGTCATCCTCAAGTCAATGAATTTTCAGCTGCCGTGCATCAGGCAAAAGGCTATGTTGTAAAAAGAATGTTCTATAAACTTAATTTGCTGTTCTCCAGAATGCAAACGATGTTAGCCCTTATCAATTTGCAATGGTAGCAGTAAACAGCAAGCACACGTTGTTATAATACTGCCAATAAGGCTTTGAAATTCCTAATTACCTATTCGATTCCAAAAAGCCCATCCTACAGGATTCCGACAACTTCTATTGATAAAAAAAAATCTACCTAATCCTAATAAAATCTTAATAATTATCTTATCTCAATATTTACTGGAAATAAAAAATCTCGGTCTTGGTTAAAAAGTCTATTATCGCCATCTAGTTTCAGAAAAATGTAATAAAAAAATAATGAAATCACAGTTACGTGGAAATATCTGGTAGCGCATTTAAAAAAGTAATTATCTCGTGAGTAAGGTATTATGTCGTATGCTATCATCACGTTTCACCTTTTGGAGCATAGCAGTCAGTGAAATACGTACCTTAAATTAAGATGCCGAAGAAAGAACGTTTATCAGTAAAAAAAAAATACTGGGCATTACTAAATATACCATTTTACTAATTTAAGAACTGGATCAAGCGAGGAGTTATAATGAAAACAGGAACTGTGAAACTAAAACGAAGATTAATTTTGCTTAGCCCCCTAGACGAATAGGGTGATGATTATTATTACATATTTTGACCGGACCTATGAATTATAATAATACAATATTTCATTAAGATTTGGCTCTTAATAATGAAGTGGTAGCTCATAATAGTACACAGGCATAATGCACTTTAGCTCACCCCCCATAGATAATAGCGTGATAATTTATAGCCTATATGTTGACCAGCCCTTTGACAGATATTACTGCAAAATTTCATGAAAGTCTGTTCAGCGGTTTGGCCGTGAAGCTCGGACAGACAAACAGACAAACAGACAAACAGACAAACAGACAAACAGACAAACAGACAAACAGACAAAAATTCTAAAAACTATATTTTCGGCATCAGTGTCGATTATAGATCACGTAGAGGTTTTTTTTTTTTTTTTTAATTCAATGTACAGTTTTCGCTTCGTTACGATTTTATTATAAGTATAGATAATAAAACTAACTAATAATTATATACAATCATAAAATTAAACTTAAATATGTACACTAATAATTATTGTTAAATAAATAAATCATAAAATAAAATAAATATAAAACTGAGTACCTAGGCGTCAAAGTACTCCTCCTCCTCGCTGTCAATTGGCAACGTGCCCAGAAGACTGGCAGCATTGCCACGTTGAATGGCAATGCTTATTCTTTGACCAAAGAATAGGCCAGCCCTCGGGTCACGCGTAGCGTCGACCAACCGTTTTGCAATGTAATAATAATAATAATATAATAATGGTAATAATTATATTATTCTTTTCACTGAGAAATTGGTAGCCGACAGATTATTCTAGTCATCCTCAAGTCAATGAATTTTCAGCTGCCGTGCATCAGGCAAAAGGCTATGTTGTAAAAAGAATGTTCTATAAACTTAATTTGCTGTTCTCCAGAATGCAAACGATGTTAGCCCTTATCAATTTGCAATGGTAGCAGTAAACAGCAAGCACACGTTGTTATAATACTGCCAATAAGGCTTTGAAATTCCTAATTACCTATTCGATTCCAAAAAGCCCATCCTACAGGATTCCGACAACTTCTATTGATAAAAAAAAATCTACCTAATCCTAATAAAATCTTAATAATTATCTTATCTCAATATTTACTGGAAATAAAAAATCTCGGTCTTGGTTAAAAAGTCTATTATCGCCATCTAGTTTCAGAAAAATGTAATAAAAAAATAATGAAATCACAGTTACGTGGAAATATCTGGTAGCGCATTTAAAAAAGTAATTATCTCGTGAGTAAGGTATTATGTCGTATGCTATCATCACGTTTCACCTTTTGGAGCATAGCAGTCAGTGAAATACGTACCTTAAATTAAGATGCCGAAGAAAGAACGTTTATCAGTAAAAAAAAAATACTGGGCATTACTAAATATACCATTTTACTAATTTAAGAACTGGATCAAGCGAGGAGTTATAATGAAAACAGGAACTGTGAAACTAAAACGAAGATTAATTTTGCTTAGCCCCCTAGACGAATAGGGTGATGATTATTATTACATATTTTGACCGGACCTATGAATTATAATAATACAATATTTCATTAAGATTTGGCTCTTAATAATGAAGTGGTAGCTCATAATAGTACACAGGCATAATGCACTTTAGCTCACCCCCCATAGATAATAGCGTGATAATTTATAGCCTATATGTTGACCAGCCCTTTGACAGATATTACTGCAAAATTTCATGAAAGTCTGTTCAGCGGTTTGGCCGTGAAGCTCGGACAGACAAACAGACAAACAGACAAACAGACAAACAGACAAACAGACAAACAGACAAAAATTCTAAAAACTATATTTTCGGCATCAGTGTCGATTATAGATCAAGTAGAGGTTTTTTTTTTTTTTTTTAATTCAATGTACAGTTTTCGCTTCGTTACGATTTTATTATAAGTATAGATTGTACAACAGTAAAAAAAAATTATACACATATAACAATGGAACTCTTCAATGGATAACAGCAAATCATTCGCGATTGCTGTGATCGCATGTTTATGTGTTATCTTAGATGCCACTCCAAATAGAAAAATATCATAAACTTTTAATAAAAGTAAAAACCGACTTCAAAAATCTATAAAGTATAAAATAATTTACTTAAAAAACTTAACAGCTTCTGAAGTCGGGATCTTTATTTCTTCAATGCACCTTAGCTTGGCAGTGGTACTTTGACATCCCTTCCGTGGACATAGCGTCGTAATTTCGACATTCTTTCCACATCGTTCGCCGTTCTAATGACGCTTCCCTTGTGTTCTTATGGGTGACGTGAGTGTTAAGTAGGTACCTACTAGTATTGATTAAATTGAAAAAATGATAAATTTAATTGGAAGATTAAATAAATGATCATTGCTGCTCTTTTTTTTTTATATTTTGTAAATTCAGTACGAATTTAAGCCGGGGCCGCTACCGCGGCCCCATTTATTATTGTAGATTTGGTTTGTGAAAAGAGTATCCATGGAGTTTCTTGCGGGTATCTTCTCCAAGACCAACCCACTTGGAACCGTGCACCTAGAATCACGACGTTTTGAAAGTGCCTGCAAAGGCCCAGTTGAAATAAAAATCTTTGACTTTGACTTTTTTCGACGGCAGCAAGGGATGTTAAAGAAGGTATGCCGTCAACCTAGTTAAAATAAGACGTCAAATGTTGTAAATAAAAAATTGTAGGTTCACACGGCTACATATCAAGCTATACATTTCCAGTATAAGCTGACCTCGCATTGTATAGGCTTTCCGTACAATGACAGCTCAGCTTATGCTAAAAATGTATAGCTTGATATGTAGCCATGCGTTTACCAGTATTGCTTTTTCTAGCAACAGTGTTCCATGCTAATTTTGTTGCATGGCGCTGTTAATATTGTGGTAGGGTGTGGTTATACCTCCTACCTTTTTAATTCCGCTCCCATTAAGGGGTTATTGCACCTACTCATCATTATGAACAACTTTTACTATGTGGCCGAGACTGAAATAGCGAAAAGAACAAGAGCGGTTCCATGCCTGTTCCATATCTATCAATAGTTCAATAAAATGAATGGGTTGGTCCCATAGTAAAAGTTATTCACAAAGATAAATACAATAACCTCATAAAGGGATCGGGATTAAAAAGGTAGGATGTTAGGTATTTCAAGACATTTTAATTAAAGTCGATACTTAGCTATGTATGCGCCTCACGTTTTATTATAGTATACAGTCCACTGTTTTACCCACTATCTTAGTTGCAAATAAATGCTCATTGTCAACACACGTTCGTCTAATTTCACTCACACTTCCCGTACAATATTGAACCTTAACCACATCATCAAGACCTTGTATAGACAGGGATGATTTTCAATTTCTTGTAGGTACAAACTGAATAGAATTTTACTCAGTATTTTTTTTATTGAATTAATTTATTATTGATACTAGCTGTGCCCGCGACTTCGTTCGCGTGCTGTAGGGGTGCTCGAATTATGTTTTGAAAATACATGTTTCTAATAATATAAAATTTTGTCAATTAGTATTAAATACAAAAAATAAAAACACGGGGACCGGATTTGAACCTGATATTTGTCGGCTTCTATTCTACTATTTACCGCTCCACTTAGCTAGTTACGATGGGTGTCGAAATAAACATATCTAATGTTGAAAAACTATCTAGTTTCCTTCATATGTATAGTAATTTGCCGTGATGGTTTTTTACCGAAAATGTAAAATAAACTCGTTTAAATCACAAATTTCTTAACTATCGACCTTAGTACCCACGGATACATATCGAGCTATAACGTTAATTTAACTATAAATTTTCAGTATAATAAGCTGACCCGAATAAGGGAAGCCTATACAATACGTGGTCAGCTTTTACTGGAATTGTATAGCTTGATGATGATAGTAGCCGTGTGTACCTATACAAAAAAAAATGTTACACTGTTCAGTTCCTGTGGACGTAGCGTAGCGTGATGATACAAATTTATGTTAAAAAGTCGACCCCTTAGTAGCGCTACTGTGAAAGTCCTATTGAAATTGTTAAATTCTTACGTTTCATCACCATCATACATTATACACAAAATATGTTACATTGCTCGACTCCAATGAGTGATAGTGCGATGAAATATGTTTACTATAAGTCCTCGATCCCTAATAAATTATACTACAGTGAAAGTCGCATCAAAGTAGGTCCAATACAACATTATTTTGTATAACCAATCAATCGTGACCTCTGCTTTGTATGGGACTGCTTACAATAGAGCGATCAAGCTGTATCTACGGATCTAGTCAACTGTTGCAAATGAAAGTTGTTAAGTTAGACTATTATCTATACGATTACTGTAAAGTTTCATTGAAATATTTTTCGGTGTTTTCCCGAGATGGGGTAACTTCTATTTTTTTGTTAGCTCTCAAACTTTCATCCCATAAATACAAAGTAGGTGATCTAGCGATACCTTTATTTTGCCTACACTCTACTAACGACTAACAACGACAACGATGCAGTCGGTGAGAATTCGGTGACCGTTACTGCCCCTCGTAATGATTTTATCGCCTTGAATCTAACAATAGTAGCTAAACATCCAAATTATACACTTTACATTTTCGTAAGCACATAAACCCAATTAAAAGAACAAATATTTCGATCCCAACGCTATCTAGGGAGACTGATTTAATATTTAATTAATTTAATATGAAATGAAAATGAAAACATGGAAGAATGAAATGTGCTGAAAATAATAAAGAAATAGGTAATAATTTTTTTTTTTTTTTTTTTTTTTTTTTTCTTTTGAAGATTTATATTATGACATAATTTTAATAATAATAATAAAACTAACTAATAATTATATACAATCATAAAATTAAACTTAAATATGTACACTAATAATTATTGTTAAATAAATAAATCATAAAATAAAATAAATATAAAACTGAGTACCTAGGCGTCAAAGTACTCCTCCTCCTCGCTGTCAATTGGCAACGTGCCCAGAAGACTGGCAGCATTGCCACGTTGAATGGCAATGCTTATTCTTTGACCAAAGAATAGGCCAGCCCTCGGGTCACGCGTAGCGTCGACCAACCGTTTTGCAATGTAATAATAATAATAATATAATAATGGTAATAATTATATTATTCTTTTCACTGAGAAATTGGTAGCCGACAGATTATTCTAGTCATCCTCAAGTCAATGAATTTTCAGCTGCCGTGCATCAGGCAAAAGGCTATGTTGTAAAAAGAATGTTCTATAAACTTAATTTGCTGTTCTCCAGAATGCAAACGATGTTAGCCCTTATCAATTTGCAATGGTAGCAGTAAACAGCAAGCACACGTTGTTATAATACTGCCAATAAGGCTTTGAAATTCCTAATTACCTATTCGATTCCAAAAAGCCCATCCTACAGGATTCCGACAACTTCTATTGATAAAAAAAAATCTACCTAATCCTAATAAAATCTTAATAATTATCTTATCTCAATATTTACTGGAAATAAAAAATCTCGGTCTTGGTTAAAAAGTCTATTATCGCCATCTAGTTTCAGAAAAATGTAATAAAAAAATAATGAAATCACAGTTACGTGGAAATATCTGGTAGCGCATTTAAAAAAGTAATTATCTCGTGAGTAAGGTATTATGTCGTATGCTATCATCACGTTTCACCTTTTGGAGCATAGCAGTCAGTGAAATACGTACCTTAAATTAAGATGCCGAAGAAAGAACGTTTATCAGTAAAAAAAAAATACTGGGCATTACTAAATATACCATTTTACTAATTTAAGAACTGGATCAAGCGAGGAGTTATAATGAAAACAGGAACTGTGAAACTAAAACGAAGATTAATTTTGCTTAGCCCCCTAGACGAATAGGGTGATGATTATTATTACATATTTTGACCGGACCTATGAATTATAATAATACAATATTTCATTAAGATTTGGCTCTTAATAATGAAGTGGTAGCTCATAATAGTACACAGGCATAATGCACTTTAGCTCACCCCCCATAGATAATAGCGTGATAATTTATAGCCTATATGTTGACCAGCCCTTTGACAGATATTACTGCAAAATTTCATGAAAGTCTGTTCAGCGGTTTGGCCGTGAAGCTCGGACAGACAAACAGACAAACAGACAAACAGACAAACAGACAAACAGACAAACAGACAAACAGACAAACAGACAAAAATTCTAAAAACTATATTTTCGGCATCAGTGTCGATTATAGATCACGTAGAGGTTTTTTTTTTTTTTTAATTCAATGTACAGTTTTCGCTTCGTTACGATTTTATTATAAGTATAGACAAGTACCTACCTAGTTGCGCAACTGAAATCGCTCATCGACATACCAAACAAGAAATCGCCTGCAGGTCGCAAAGGAGTCGAGCGGTCGCGCGCCCACGTACATTTGATGTGATATCGCACGCCATGAGGACGTACAAGCGACTCGACGTCGATCAGACCTGTGAGCGATATCGCCATATCGTACGATTTGGTCAGTAAACATGTGCGACCGTCCATACATTTTCTATGGGTCGCAAGGTTACGCGATATCTGACCGATGTCGACAATCGATGCGATATCGCGTCGCGTCGCGCCATGAGTAAACACGCTAACTCTTTTCTGTGTTCTGTGATTATAAATAAGCCTGTAATGTCCCACTGCAGGGCAAAGGCCTCCCTCCCCTCTTTCCATTTCTCCCGGTCCATTGCTATCTGGGGCCAATCCTTTATATAAATGTCCAGCTCATCCCGCCATCTTCTTTTGGGCCTGCAGCGCTGTCGTTTTCTGCCGTTCCGGACCCACTCTGTGGTTATTTTAGACCATAGCTCCTCCGACATGTGGCAGATGTGACGAGCTCAATTCCATTTCAATTTGGCAGCTGAACGAAGCATCGAGTTTGTTATGCGGTCCGTAAGTTTGACTCCCAGGATGCTTCGTTCCATAGCTCGTTGGCAAACTCCGAGTGCGGGCATCTGACGGAGCGTTAGTGACCATGTCTGCGCTCCATAAGTAAGGGTGGGGAGAATGCACATGTCCATGAGTGTCTTTTAAGTGAAAGAGGTAAAGGTCCTTTCAAAACAATCATATTTAAATAAAAATACATTTTATTTTGACACAGTTAAATACAGGGTGTATCGTGTAAGTGACATCGTAAAGAAAACTGACCTAGAAAAGCCGCGCCTTAGGTATGTGAGCGGTGGGACAGAGGGGCGGGGCGCTTTGTCATTACTCAGTACGGCGCGCCGTCCACAATAGGCAACCCGCCGCCTTCACCCCCGTCCCCACCTAAGGCGCGGCCAACTAGATCCGTGCGGACTTTGATGACACTTGTGTTACGTTAATAATGATTCATTAAGTACCACGCTATTTTCCCACCACGGAAATCATTTAAATGATTTGTTGATATAAAATAATGTATTTTAATTACAAATTACACACAATAAGAGGAAGCTTGTAACGACATATTTAAAATGTTAATTTAACCCGTGAGACAATGAAGTTGACGTACCTATATTTTACGAGTATATCTGAATTGTGTATCTTCCTGATTGTTGAAAAAATCTAGTTTACCTTCGATGTTTCTAGAAAAAATAAGAATGCATCAGAATGCTGACGTCATCAACCTTACGAGTATTCCCACTGCAGCTATGCACTTCTGATATTATTGTAAAGTTATATGAAAAGATTTTCTTGCCGGTATCTTCTCCAGGACGAACCCACTTGGAACCGTGCACCTAGAATCACGACATTTGGAAAGTGCCTGCAAAGGCCCAGTTGAAATAAAAACCTTTGACTTTGACTTTGACAAAAAAGGAAAGAGAGAAAATCGGAGACAAAACCATTTCTTTACCGTTATTTCTCTCCAGTTTTAGTTTTTTCTCCTGTCAAGGAACCAAAGGGAGTAGAAAACTGGTTTGTCTCCCCGCCGAGCAAGCGCTCCCGCTACACTCCTCACTTCAATACACCCCACGTGTTTATCAAACAAAGGGGAGGATTTTAAAACCAATTTTTTAATTAAAAAAAAAAAACTGATACTGATCTGTTAATTCTTTCAAAATAATTATCAGTCTAAAAAATCTATGAAGATAACTTAAATACCTCGTCGAATTAACTTGTTTACACTTCTTGCAAAATTACCTAGAATGCCGTGTAAGTTTATTTTCTCACCGCTCGGGAAGTAGTAAGAGCGGAGAAAACAACTTGTTTGAGATAATAATCTGCGGTAATTACTTGCTTATTACTACAGTTGAGAAGTCACGTTAACTTCTATACGTACACAAGTAAGTGGAAGATAAATCTCACCGTCAAAAACCCCCGACTCCAACTAGAAAAAGAGCTGTAACTTTTGAACGGCTGAACAGATTCTCATGAAACATAGCTAAGATGATACCCGATTAAACTAGCTTTCATTTTTTTAAAACTGCAATGCTCTCGGTTCATCCGTTTTGGAGCTACGATGCCACAGACAGATACACACTACAAACTTAAAACACTCCTCTTTTTGTCGGTGGTTAAAAAGTAAAGTTCGACGGCACGGTTGGCGCAGTGGATAAGCGATTGGCTTTCTGCGCTACGTGCCGCGGGTTCGATCCCCGCACGGAACAAATATTTGTATGATCTACAGATACTGGTTCCGGGTCTGGGTGTGTGTGCATGTGACATGTATGTTTGTAAACTGTACCCACGATACAGGAGAAATCCAAGTGCGGGGCAAAGATTATATAAAAAAAAATGAAAAACCTGGCTATCGGTCTAACCGTGTCCCGGAGTAGGTATCTCCTTCTACGTTCCTCGGCTAGCCCTCTGGAAGAAGGACTCACGGAAATAATTTTGAAAGTAGCTCAGAGAAAGTTATAACATAGCCCCACGACAGAACGTGTTTATTTAACAATTTGCTTTAGTACTTTACAATATTAATCTTGACCATACTAAAACTGTATAAAAATTCTTCAATAGTACAATATGATTTTAACATTATTTAATTTGTATCCCGCATTTTCCTGACCTAGTTCTTCTTAGGGTTAATTTTCTCTCTTGCGCCTAGAAATAAGGTAGTTTATTAAATTTATATAAAGCTTTGTGTGTCGTGTCAGTCACCCCTGAGGACGAAATGGGGCGTCTACCGCGCAACTAAAATGGTAATGGACATCGACTCTGGTAATAAACTTTAATACGATCGTGAGAGATTAAACATCGAGCTACCTTGTACAAAACAGTAGGCTAATTCACGTAACTAAAGTAGTGCAGTTGCCGCGCAGTTGTAATAAAATATTGATCAAAACAACGGTTTGTTCCCACTAGTTCTACTAAACAGTCCTACGGTAGAACACATTTGGTAATCTTTTTCTTCTTCTTTCGTTATGGCAATTGAGCCGATGTCGACTCTTCTGCCATTTGGTATCCTCTGAGCTTCAGTGAGATACGCTCGCGTCAAGTTCGAGCTTCACTGCAATACGATCGGCGCGTCTTAAAATTACGTGAACCCAATATATATACTCCTCAGACCAACTAACCATGAAGTAGGGACTAGAAAAATAGGTGCAAAATTAAGTGGGCTGAAAGAACAGCTAATGCAGAAGTTAGTTTGTTTCATCATCTGCCTGGCCTGTATCCCAACTACGTTGGGGTCGGCTCCCAGTCTAACCAGATGCGGCTGAGTAACAGTATTTTATACAGAGGGACTGCCATCTGACCTCCGCCACCCAATTACTGGGAGACACTGATACCCTAAGGTTAGACCGGTCGTCAGACTTTTTGGGTTGCTGACTCCCGTAACGAATGTCATAGTTATTTGTATGACAACCGGGACCAACGGTGCTATCCGAGGCACGGAGGGGTCTCGATGTTTGAAGAAATGGTCACCCATCCAGGGACTGACCGCGGCAACCGCAGCTTAACCTCGCTGATCGACTGATCTGCGCGGCAGCTATGTAGCTACGAGCCCCTCCGATCAAGAGAATCAGAGAAGTTAGTTTGTTTACTGTTTACAAACAGTTTTACGGTTTTTTAAGGTAGGTATTTTATGATTTAAATGTAAACTTTGTTTTCACGCCCGTAATAACTATTAACTTATTAAACTGTAATAACAAACATTGACAGCTATACTTCGGACCTAACTCGACAGTGGCGCAAACTGGTGAGCACAAAAACGGTAGCCCTCACTAAATGTAGGTATGATTCATGTATGTATTGCATTACAAACAAACATGTTGTAATGATGTAACGTTCTGGTAAAATTGGTAGAAACTAAGAAATCAATCACGAATATTTCCATCGTACATAATATTGACGAGATAATCTTTCAAACTGGTCACATCGCGCGGCTTTGTTCCGAAATTTTTGTTAATTTTTTTTAGTTTAAGAAAGAAAAGAAAGAAAAATTATTTATTTGGACTAGACATAAGACAACACAGTGCACAAACATAAAAAAGTAAAAATAAAAAAGCAAAAGGTAACAATAAAAACAAAAAGTTAGTTTCCAACCCACTTGGAACCGTGCGCCTAGAATAACGACGTTTTGAAAGTGAAAAAAAAAAAGGCCCAGTTGAAATAAAAATCTTTGACTTTGACTAGGTTTAGATTTTTTTTTATTCTTTAAAAGCCTTTCCCCTCTCTAGCATTTCTCCTGTATCGATGGTACAGTTTACAAACATACATATCACATGCACACACAGCCAGAAAACAACTATGTAGATTAGACAAATACTTGTTCCGTGCGGAGATCGAACCTGCGGCACGTAGCGTAGAAAGCTAATCGCTTAGCCACTGCGCCAACCGTGTCGTCCTACTGTACTCCACACTAGAATTTATTCTGGGGGCTAATACGAGCTCTTATAATAGGGCAGAAATTGAACTGCCCAGACAGTTCCAGTACCTATAAGCTGACCTTTCACTGTACGAAAAGTCTATACAGTGCGAGGTCAGCTCATACTGGAAATGTCTTCAAGGCAATCGTGGTGCGTGTACCAAACAGTTGTCTGCCCCTCGTCATGGAAGAAGACTTTTGGCCGCAGGGCGTGGTGTACCAGCAAGAAAATCCATAAGAACTGCATGGGCGCAGAAATACCGATATTTTTTAATAAACAAACAGACACATCAACCAATTAACAATTCACTAAAAACGTAGGTACAAATCTGACGTAACATTGGAATGCAGTAATCAAACATCAAACACCGTTTTATTTTGCCCATCAAACTTTTGGAAACCACATCCATCGCTGTATTAGTACCTAAGATGTTAATGAAATTAGTAAGAAACCCAACTATGGATATTGTCCATTGGTGAACGACGCCTTCGTATTTGTGGACTGGGGGGAATGGTACTCAGAGAAAGTCATGTGTTAAATCGATTCAAATTATTTAATGGTGTGTATTGTAATGTTTTTGTTAGCATTGATCGATTGTGGGAATTTTATTGGTATGTTTATTAATAGATATTTTTATAGACAATCTATGATAATTGTTTTGTTGTGTGAATGTCTGCAGACCAGTTGGAATTGGTGAATCGTGCGCATATAGTATTAGCAAGGATTCTCAAACCAAATAATAAGTAGAATCAAATACATTTTGTAATATTATTATTAATAATTTTCTATGTAGTGCGCAAAGCAGAGTTATTCAGTGTCCGTTTTCAAATATAACCGCAGTACTAAAATTCACTCCAAAACAAAATAAAAAATTGATTTTGTATGGCTTGCACTAGTAAATTATTCGTGTCCGCCATATTACGTCGAATTTTCCTTTTTTTTAAATTATATCCCTATACTGCGGTTGTATTTAGGAAAAGAAACTGAATCACTCTTCAAATTATGCGCACTACATAAAAAAATAATTATCCTGTACTTATAGTTGGTGTTAAATTGGACATAGATAAGAATCGTAAGAAGCTTATAACCCCCTCCTCCGCACCCCCCCCCTACCTTGCTCGAGCCAGCTCGCACTGAGCTATTAGTCTAAAAACGAGTCTCAACCAGATCCAGCAAATCCCCTTTAGTGGTCCACCGGCAACGCCGTAAGCTCACATGGGGTACCCTTAGGCTTGTTGGAGACTCTTATTTCTCGTTGCACACTATCAAAATATTGCGTGCATTCCTCAAATCCCGCAGAAACACCGATAATATCGAGAGGCTATTTGTGACAGGCAGAATAGAAGGCAAGAGACCGAGAGGACGCAGCCCGAAGAGGTGGTCAAGCCAGGTGTTGGAAGAACTGGAAGTACCGGTGAACGTGGCACTCCATCAAGCCACAGACCGCAGCAAATGGAGATCAAGCATCAGAAAAATCATGGCAAGGAGTCACGATCCTCAACATTGAGGTACCGATATTGGAGGAGGATTTCTCACATGTAAACAAGCTTTTTGTCCATTATTCTGTATCAGGTTAGCGGAGGTCAGATGGCAGTCGCTCTGTTTGATACTGGTTGGACTGGGAGCCGATCGCAACGCAGTTGGGAAAAGGCTAGGCGGATCAAGATTCTCCAATAAGTTTAACCAAAATCTTTGAAGCCATGTCCCTACAAATATATTTATTAGTAAATTAAAAAGTTTTCTGCTAACAAAATGCCTTACACAATAAAGGAATACTTCGACGACAAATAAATTATAAAATAAAAGTTAAAAATTTCAGAAAGTAACACTAACATAGAAACATAATTTATGTAGATACCATAAAATTATTATTAATAGAATAATAACTTTATGGTAGATACAGGATGGATTTTTGAGATGGGGCAGTAAGGGGTACCTTAACCGTTATAGCTATCATAAAAACGTTCTTACGTTGACCTGCATCCACAGATTTTGGAAACAGAATTCAGTCAGCAAGAAAATGGGCAATTTACACAATAGGTACCTTTTTTTGGTGCCGTTTTAAAAGCGCCCACAAAAGCCTGTTTATTATAAAAAAAACTATGACTAACAGCATCCATCCAGGTTATTCCCGTAACAAAAAACTACAGGAAACCGATTCTCACCCACACTCACACTCGTGACCTCTCATCCCAGGTCATCCAGTAAGGGAAGACGTCCACTTGTCGGAAGCAAGAGGTCGCGATGACGTAACACCGAGATCATATCGCCAGTACACGTAAACACATAACTGTTAGATCATAAGTACGTGGTTTAAAGAACACGTTATGCCGTTTGCGGTTGGAATGCGAATATTTATGACACTTTATGCTGAGCTGGACACCCATTTGCTACAGCTCGGGACACACCGAATAGTCAAAAGGCAAAGTGATGCTCAGTCGGTGCAGTATACCCACATAATTTTTATTTATTCAAATTATTGTTTTTTAACACGCTTTTATTAGCTTCACCTGTAACTAACTAACTAACTATGTAAGAAAATCTTGGAAGTTAAATTTGACCCACTTCCCGGTGTCCGATTGAGCTGAAATTTTGCATACACGTTTAGTTTGGATTACAAAAGCGTTTTCTTTAGTTTCCTTTAAACTATAATATTTTTCTTGTTTATGCTTCTGTACGAGTTTTCTGTTTCTGTTCTAAGATAGGAAGGAATTTTTAATTATTTTTATTAATTTTGATTTGTAGTTTTTTTTCTCTTATAATGTGAGGGCTAGTAACCTTTTTTTTTTTTTTTTTTTTTTTTTACACTTTGCCCCTCACTAGGATTTCTTTATATATAATTAGTTTATTATTATTTCCTTAACTTTATAAATGGTATGGAGTATTGAAATCAGCTTGGAATTGTATATCAGTCCCGTTCATTTCATTTCATTTCGGCAACACGTTTGATGAAGCAGAATATTTTTGGGATCGCGAATAGATGACCTGATTTACTTTCCGTTTTAGGCCTTGTTTTATTGAAATTTACTTATTTATGATTTTAGTGACGACGGCTATCAAAATCAGGTCATTTCGTAGACAGAGTTACAAGATAATTCTTTATGTAGTGCGCATAATTTGTAGAGTGATTCAGTCTGATCATAAATGCAACCGCAGTATTGGGATACACTTTAAAACAAAACGAATATTCGACTTAGTATGGGGGACACGTAGGTAAATTTTACTAGCGCAAGCCGTATAAAATCAAATTTTTATTTGTTTTCGAGTGAATTTTACTGCAGTTGCATTTGGTAACGGACACTGGATCATTCTGCAAATTTTGCGCACTACATAAAAGGTTGTAAGATTTTACTAACACAATAATATAATATGTAATTTAATTAATAAATTTTAAAATTATTGAAAGTTTGTAATTATGGATTTAATATCTGAAATAAATGAATAATAATAATAATAAAAAATTGCCTGCATAATTTTATAATAAAAATTAGTCATAACACTGGTGTTAATAACTGTACCGTCTGTAATCTAAACACCGTCGATGAGGAGAAATTGTGCGAACGTCGTGAATGGAATCAACATTACATGCAGTTGTTGCTGAGCGAAGCGAGCGATGAGAGCGAGCGGGAAGTGAAGCGGGAATGGGACGACACGGTCGGCGCAATGGCTAAGCGATTAGCCTTCTGCGCTACGTGCTGCGGGTTCGATCCCCGCCCGGAACAAATATTTGTATGGTCTACAGATAGTTTTTTGGGTCTGGTTGTGTTTGCATGTGACATGTATGTTTGTAAACTGTACCCTCGACACAGGAGAAATCCTAGTGAGGGGCAATGTTAAAAAAAAAAAAAAAAAAAATAATCTACAAACATTTGTAAAAGAAATATGTACTTTTATTACCACAAAACCGCTACATCTTATAGCTTACACTGTAATATATATTCCTTGATGCGTACTTACGCAACGCATTCAAGACTACATTGCGTTTGCGCAATTGGACAGCGCACGCGTCTTAATACGAACTTTGATAGACCGGTAGATCAGCATTGTTGACATACAGTAGTATTTATGTTATGTAAAGTGCTTTCTAGCGGTGAGGCGTATTATATACATAATAACAGATATTTAAAGATAACAGATAACAATTGTTCTTGCCAATGCCAATTATCTGTTATAAAAAATAAAAGACACTTTCATTCACAGCAAACCTTGCTTGTTCTTTTGTTAAATAACAGTTTTGCTCTCATTCTTACTTACTGGATTGACGCTTGCTAGAAAGAGAGATACTTAGTATTTTATACATAAACAGGTATAAGTACTTAGAAGGTAGGTAGGGGTCTGGTAGTATGAAAATAACACGCTGTTATTTAGTAATATCTGTTATTTAAGTAAGACTGTATTTTTTGGTTTATTTTTGTTATATGAATTTATTGAATAAATTATTTGATTTGATTTGATTAAAAAAAAAGCCAAAGCCAATATATACTCGTCAAAACAAAATAAGGGCCACTTGCAAATTTCTACATTATGGGTGATTTAATGATCATTAACTATATCCATGTGGTAAATTGTACAGCGTTGTATTACTTTAAGTGTTTGCGAACACTTTAACAGCATTCCGCTTGAAAAACCGTTAAAATGGGTAGATTTTATCAATTTTTTGAAACCAATTAATTTTACCCTGTTTGTAACGTGAACTTTAAGCTCATTTAACATTTGTATTGTACTGAGAACAGTTTATTGTGTCGAGTTAGTGCGTACATCGGCATTTTAAGAACGTAATTCCACAGGTTCGACTACAAATAGACTTGACTACAACGACCAGGACCATAAAACTCATCCAAGAAGGCTATTCGTAGCGATCTGTAGTTTTACAGCCGAGATTTTCGCAGCGAGCGATTCAGAATGCCTGGAATTGCTTTTATGAGATCCAAAATTTTGTCAGAAGTCAGGAATTAGGCAGAGCCAGGGGAATTACCGCTCAGGAAGACCACTACATAGACTTACATGCACGCAGAGAGAGCACCGTCACTTCCCACTCTTTGCAAACCCGCTTGTGCCTGGCCACAGGCACGTGACTTAGTGACCAAACAATTAGAAACCAGTTTTATGAAGACCAGAAGTTGTCCAGGAGTCAAGTGGTGCGAATTCCATAGACCAGTATTCATAATGCAAATCAATAAACATCCGCAAGGCAACAATTGGACTGTAGCGTAAGGGACTGAAGCACATTGCTTTTTACAGATGAGATCAAAGTAAAAGTTTTTAGTGTTGACCGTTGCATAAGAGTGTGGAGATGAAAAGTGAGCAATTTGCAGATGCCTGCATTGAACAGTGATCGATTTGGGGGGCCCAATGTTATGGTGTGGGGAGGCATAAGCCAAACTGGAAGAACTGAGCTAATAATTCAGAACCAGGGTACAGTAACAACCTAACGATACATCCAGAAGGTCATAAGACTCTATGTGGTGCCATTTGCATAGCAAGTGGGTGCAGGTTTCAAGCTGTTGCACGGCAATGCACGCGCTTATTCTGTTAAAGCTACCAGAGAGACACTAGAAGAGGCTTGTATACAAGTATTGCCGAGGCCAGCGAACAGTTCGGGCTTGAACACAATTGAACACATGTGGGATCTGTTGAAAAGAAGAGTATGAGACACAAATTGATCACTGGACAATGAAAGACAGCCCTTAAACGTCCTAAAATCGAGCTAGGAACAAATCTCTCAAGAAACAATGCTGCAACTGGTAGAATATGCCCTCTAGGCTTCAAGAATATGTTCCGAAAAGAGGAGGTTACACCAGATATTGATTCAAAAAGGAAGAAGACTAAACGCCGTGGAATTTCATTTTTAATTGCATTTTTATTCCAAATGTACTTTTTGCTGAAATTGCACTTTTCTCGAAAATGTTGTAAAATTGTTTTTCTTTCCCGTGGATTGTGTAAAATTTAAGCCCATTTCATTAAAAACAAATCATTCCAATGAATTTTACAACTTAGAAACCTAGGAACCTCATAATTTGCCCAAAAGATCAAAAAGGTGGCCCTTATTTTGTTTTGACGAGTATATATTTCATTCTGTTATTTTTGTGTAACAATAACAGAGATAACAGGTAACACAATTGGCTGTTATAACCCATCGCTAGTGCTTTCCGGAGAGGAGAGCCGTCCTCTCCGTTACTGTGGGTATAATAGTACGCGCAAATCTTCATGAACCCTCAGAATTCTCTCCCTCTAGCACCTATAATAGTACGCTTATTATAGGTGCTAGAGGGAGAGAGAGAGAGAGTTCAAAGCTCAGTTCAGGGCTCATAAAGATTTGCGAGAATTATAACGTCAAATCACATCGACGATTGTTCAAAGGTAGTTGACGACTATTAAAAATTGACATATATGGCATATTCCCATAAAGTAGGCAGATAAAGAACACAGTTGACAAAATAATTAAAGTCGGTGAATAAATGCCGGATTAAAAGCTTTAGAAGTTTTTATATGAGGTACTGTCCACCTTTCTTCTTTTTTTTTTTTTTTTTTTTTTAAACGTTTCCCCTGTATCTAGGGTACAGTTTACAAACATACATATCACATGCACACACACCCAGACCCGAAACAACTATCTGTAGATCATACAAATATTTGGTTCGTGCGGGGATCGAACCCGCGGCACGTAGCGCAGAAAGCTAATCGATTAGCCACTGCGCCAACCGTGTCGTCCTTTAACAGTGGTACATAGCAAGCTAAAAAACTTTCGCATTATAATTAGTAAGGATGATAAATTATAATTCAATTATTTAGATATATGTTTATCGTAAGGATGGAGCACATTAGCTACGTTTCAGGTTTGTTGCCTGCCTTTTGCTTACAAAAAGTGATTATCAAATGTGAATCACACGATTCTGCTACCCCGTACATGCCAGATTCTAGACGCCAAAAGTGATTAGTGCCAGCGGCGGCAGACTCAGCAAAAATTACGACCGGAAGTAACTTTTGGTTTGCGAAAAAATGCCGAAAAAATAAATAATTATTTTTTTTATAAATGAGCTCCGTATTTATGGAATCTTTTAAGCCATACACGAGGCGAATCGGTCCGGTAGTTTTTATGCTATAAAGAATGTAAGGCGACGCGCCGGCCGCGGCAGCCGGCGACGGTGGCAGCCGGCGTTTCATGGCACTCCCACCAAATTCGGCAATCCCGGCGGCTGCCGACTGGCACGCCGCTAGCTACAGAAAATAGCTAGTATGTATAGCATAAATATCATAAGATATCAAACATAAACCCGTTCCTCGCCGTATCTTTTATGTCATCCTTTATAAATCGATGCAGTTCTTATAAAAGGCTGCTAGGGGGCAGCATGGTACACGTTCCACCTTTGACCTCATACAACCTCTCCTGCCGCCCACGGAGTACTAAGCTATTCACTAATTGGCTTAAAAAAGAAAAAACACTTCTCGTGCCACTCGTTTTATGCCAATTAGTCTATATTTATTGGAAAATATATAATTCTCTTTAGAACATCTTCATGGAACAGACGTTGTTTGTATTCAGGATTAGGTAGGTACCTGTTGTTTATTCATAAACATATTATTGTTTACCACTGCAATTATTGCTAGACATTACCATAATCGTGGTGTGTCTTACAATCACACATGGCAGCAAAAGTAGTGCTAGTAAAACTAAATAGAATAGAATAGAATAGAATAGATCTTTATTTCATGTAAACCAGATACAGGCACTTATAAAATGTCGAGACTCTAGGTGCACGGTTCCAAATAGTAGATCCTATGGAGAAGAACCGGCAAGAAACTCCATGGAAACTCTTTTCAAATAAATAATAGATCTTGACAATCTTTATCAGTACAATGTTGTGGTAAGATCTTCTTCGTCTTTAAATAAATAAATCTTCTTCGTCTTTAAATAGTATAAAATAAAGAAAAAAAATATATACTACTTACTGTACTTCTGGTAACAGAATGATGCTACCGGCTATCTGTAGAATCCTGTAATCATCACTTTTGTTCAGTTTCATATTCGCGGCTTAGGGATGGTTCAAGGGCCACCCCAGCCGCACGCACAGACCTAGTATGCCAGAATTCATGTGTATTTTGATTTTTTTATTACTTTTATGTTTTATTCTAGCAAAGAGCTGGTTTTATGAACTTAACCGTATGCTTGGTCGTTAGTCTGCAGATTACCTAGGAAGTCTGCAGAAATCAAAAAAAAAATTCTACTTTAACGGACTCAACCAAACAATTTGCACTCTAACTGATTTACTCTCATTAGCGGTGATAGATAGACACTAATTACTTATGAGTGCACACGCACACTACGATGAACAGACTAATCAGTAATCACGAGAGAGCGGTACGGCATAATACGAGTATACCTATACATACAGTGCGTCGCATATGTTATCATAAATGAAAATGCGTATTCAGTATCACGTTCTGTGACCGTATACAAATAATCAATCAAATCCAGTCTGCAGTTTAACCCTGTTCCACGTAATAATAATAATTAATAATGGAGTCAGCAATCATTGTGCCGATAGTCGTAACGGCTAATGGCTTAATTACCGAGAGTCTCGACCGACACCTCAGGAGGCTCTCGTTGGGCAGTTGGATCAAGGGCCTGATTCAGAGAGCAGTACTTCTTGACACGGCACGCATTGTGAGGAGGTTCCTGTCTCTGGAGCCCTAGCCGCCGGTAGCTTGGACCCTGTTCCCGATGCCGGTTGGTTCCTATTTTTTATGTTTTTAAATGTATATTTTATTTTATTTTATAATATGTATTTAAAAATGTCAAAAATATGTTTAATGATGAATAAAGGAAATAATAATTAATCATTTATTATTATTATTTATTATAACCCTAAAACATTTATTATTTCCTTTGTTCTTTTCTTTATAGTAACATTTTCTTTTTGCTCAGACCCTAATACGCAACTATGCATCACCCACACCGTAGGTAGGTACTAGGTAAATTGGTACAGACTCTACTTAAAATTATTGAATAAGACGTGTGTAAAATTCCTAAAGCAGGGGACCGTGATCAGATGGGCCAATGTTTAATTAATTTTGGAGATGCAACGGATCGCGCGATCTGATGGGACAATATTTAATTATTTTTGGAGTTGCATCTGATCGCGCGATCCGATGGGAACAACCCTCAGGAACTACATCAAAATTTCAAAATTTTACACTTATCACGATCTTTAGGCAAAGTTTGTAAAGTCTCCAACCTATTCTAACCAAAATTATTTTTATTTACACGTGTAGAACAGATAAATGGGCTATAAATTACTACTTCGATATTCCTTCACCTAGTCGAATGACAGAGTGATATATGATGCAAAAAAACTTGCGTAAAAATCGCTGATTTTTTGAGCCCTACTTATTATTTCTATGGAATGTAAACTCTGAGATGACGTCTAGTAGAGGTGAATGGAAGAAGACATATTGTGGCGACCACAAATAAAATGGGATAAGGACAGGAAAATGATGATATTATGTTTTACTTAAATGTATTTCTTTTCGTTCAAAAAGATTAACCAAACAAACTGATATTACAAATATTTCACAAGGCGTATCTGTCACAACAAGCGATGCCCATCTTGGCCATCTACAATGGATTGCATAACGTATTACGAAAGGGCAGTGGGTTCGATACTCGAGCGAAACAATGTATGGGATTATGGCTCCCACGTGTTGCGTATGAACTTGTTATCCATATGGCTTAAATGTGTATAAACTACTTTTATATATTTTTACTTTTCCCCTCTCTAGGATTTCTCCTGTATCGAGGGTACAGTTTACAAACATATATCTCACATGCACACACACCCCGACCCGAAATAATTATCTGCAGATCGTACAAATATTTGCTCCGTACGGGCATCGAACCCGCTTAGCCACAGCCACAACCACAACCGTGTCGTCAAACGAAGCTGTGCCACGTGGTTTTACTCGCCGTACATTTTGCTCGGCTCCTGATTTCTCCTCTTGATGTTCAATAGCCTATACTATAAACCTTCCTCTTGAATTTTGCTAACAAAAGCAAAAATAACTTCAAACGCGTTCAAACAAACAAACTCTTCAGTTTTATTGTAGTAAAGATATACGCATTATACAACGTGTAGCAGAAATGCGTGGTCATATTTAAGGGTGTGGATCACACCAGCAAACTGAACAACTTTCTCGATGGGACCAACATCGTAATCGCGAAAAAATTATCAGCTAGATATCCTATACGTTTGGGTCGATTGAAGTTTAGTATAATAAATATTGATAGTTTTGTAGTTAGTTAAAAAAACCTGCGAAATCTAAAAAAAAATTAAAAGATCGATGCAATTTTCAATCTCTGAGCGGTCCAGAATTAAGTATTACGGTACTGATTTAAGAATTAAAATGCGCTAAAGTCGCCATTTAATTATTTTGTTTAGCAGAACAATGATTAAATTTTAGTTATAAGTGGTCTTGGTGTAAGGTTTTAATAAAGTTTCGTGCGTCATACTAGGCGTAAAAATAAATACTTTTTCATTATTTTTCTTTCTGTAGTTGAACCCACGGATTTCTGTAGATATCTCGGAATCGCTTCAGCTCTCAGTAAACAACAGATTATAGGTCCCAATTAAAATGTTGGAAATAATACGATGTTCTTAAAGCTCGCTATTTTTAGAAATAAAGGTGTGTGCAGATTTTGCTTTCGTATATTTACGATGTTATGTACCTACCTATCTTTTGATATTAATGTTCACAGTGAGTGTTTCTAGTGATCTAACAAAAAGTTAGGAAAATTGATCACGCGTGATATTTAATTTACAGTAATGCTTTGTGTGTATTTCATAATTATAAATAATTTGATATTATAAAATTAATTTTAATGTATTTATTATACGAGTATAATTTATTTTTTATTGGATTATGTTCTTGACATTGTTGTTATGTTTTTGTCTTATGTTCTATTTATTATGTTAATGATGATTGGGTTTAAATGTTAGTGTATGGATTTTGATTATCTGAAATAATTTTTTTTTTTTTTTTTTTTTTTTTTTTTAACTTATATAAGGGAAAGTAGAAAAATAAAAGTAATTGTCTCTCTTTTTGTTTGTTAGAAAAATACGAAATTATTTTTAAATTCATTTTAGGTCTGTCCACACGATGCGATGCGACATCGCAACGACGTTGCTACGGCGCCGCAGGCGTACTCTTCCCGCCTCATCTCGCTGGTTGTAAGTCCGATGAGCGTACAACGCAATGCCGCAGTAAACATGTATGCGGCGCCGCAGCAAAAAAATATAATAATGCAATATTTTATGATGACTACTTTACTTTTATTTTTTATTTTAGTTTTGTTCTCATAAGTGTCTGATTTTTTTTTTTTTTATTCTTTAAAGGTTTTTGTTAACTTTTAATTTATTTTTCTCTCGTGTGTTGTCACTGTCCGTGCTGAATGTATTCTCTTTCCTTCTTTTTTCTTTCACACCGTATGGCAAACCATGGATAATTCTATGTCGGACGCCGCAGCTATATCGCTCAGGCACTGCGCCGACGCCGCACCGCATCGTATGGACAGACGCTTAATTAGTGCTTTAAGGAATTGCTGAATATATTGTCAAACAAGGCAAAACCTTCATAGTCTGTCCAGCTTCATCCAGTCATCCTCCAAAGACTTGTCATTAGCTCTCAATTCTATAGGAAGCTACATTTGCCTTTGATCTTGACATCAAAGAGCTATATTGTATCGCCATTATAATGAACGCCCAACTGACGTTTCAATTACTTAGGTAGTACATAGGTACAGCAGCGCAGGAGTGTGGATCGAATAATTTTCATAAGAATGAGATATTATGTGTGGGTTGAACCAAAGGCTACTTACCGAATGTTAATGTTTAAAATTAATTTTATTGTAAAAAATATATATTAACTTAATACATTTTGCTGTGCCCTACAGGGTCCATGATTGTGCCTAGCTTTGAGCCAAATGTTTAACATCTTTTATACATACATTGTGGAACGCAAATAAATAATATGAATATGAATATGAAGGCTAGGTAATTGTTTTTGGCAAAGTTAACTTTAACACAATGACCATAGAATTTAACTATCTACTGTTGCACCGTCATGTAAAAGTTAAAGTTAAAAGATTGACAAGTGACGAGACGTTTTATGATAGTTAACATTAACCAACGAAGCGTGGGCAGTTAACGGTTACAGTTAAAATTATGACGTTAGCTAACAATAGTCAAATGATGTAACTATTTTTTTTGCTTAAACCGTCACTTTAAATGAAGATTCGATGTTTGTTATAGTTAAAGTAAGATGGTGCAACCCACCCTTATTATAATTTTGACGGCACGGTTGGCGCAGTGGCTAAGCGGTTGGCTTTTAGCGCTACGTACCGCGGGTTCGATCCCCGCACGGTACAAATATTTGTATGATCTATAGATAGTTGTTCCGGGTCTAAGTCTTTGTGCATGTGAAATGTGTATATTTGTAAACTATATTCACGACAATTTATAAGCTTATAACTTATAAAGAATAATATAAGATAGCAATAAAACCAAATAACCGACTTCAAAGAAGTAAAAACCGACTCCAAGAAAGTAAAACGGGTAAAATAGTTTTATTAATAACATTATAGTTTAAAAAAAAAAAACTAAAGAAAACGCTTTTGTCATCCAAACTAAACGTGTATGCAAAATTTCAGCTCAATCGGAAACCGGAAAGTGGGTCAAATTTAACTTCCAAGATTTTTTTACATAGTTAATTAGTTACAGGTGAAGCTAATAAAAGCGTTTTAAGAACTTAACAACGTCAAACTTACGTCAAAACATTCGTGCTCGGCCCGAGCACGAATGTTTTGACGTATAGTAACGTAAACGTAAGCAAATTTTGATTGTAATATACGATGAATCTATCGCATTTTTGTTCAATTTTATGCAACAAACGCACTTGTTTCATGAAAATATAAAAATGTTGCATGTATTTCCAAAAAAATATCATGGATTAAACGGGTATTTTTGGTTCAAAATTTGCTTACGTTTACGTTACTATACGTCAAAACATTCGTGCTCGACCCACAGATTCTGTAGTCGGTACCAAGCTAATGTGCACTGAAGAATTAAAGGAGTGTTAAGTTTTTACCCCATCATCTAATTCGGTGCTCGCACGACGAAAGCACATTGCTATTCGTTCATTTTTTTTTTTATATTATTTATGTTTGTGCATTGTCTTGTCTGATGGTCTAGTCAGAGTAAATTTTTTTTTTCTTTCTTTCTTCATGAAGAATTTTTTTATTATTTTTTTTTTTTTGAGGGACAGAATTTTTATTAAGGAACATCAGACTATTTACAAATATAATAAATTTTATAAGGATTTTTAAATTAGTTTTTTGAAGTCGGTTCTTATTTTTTTTTAAAGTTTGTTTTTCTTTTGTACCATTCGTAATTTGAATTCGCGATTCTAAAAATTGGCTGTCTTCTTGGCGTCGTACTTAATAATTTGTTAAGAGGGTCTTGGCTCCTGGTGTATCACTTTGTGTCCGATACTAATCTGTACATAAAGCCAAGCTTCCAATCTTAACTAATATCTCGCCGTCCCCGCCTATTGGAATACGACGCAAATAATTGGAGTCCGCCGTCATCTATCCAATGATACCTCATTAAACTTTGTCGAATTATGATAAGTAGTTCAGAAGTTATGAGAGAACAGATGAACATACACACATTCATACCGGTCAAACATATAACCCTCTCCGTAGTCGGGTAAAAATGAATCCCTATTTCCCTTGGTCACGTCAACACGCGTGAACGGCTGGACCAATTTCGCTAATTCTTTTTTTGTTGTTTGTTATAATTGTAAGGAAAAGGTAGGTATAGTAGATAGGTAGGGTAGGTATGGTAGATAGGGTAGGTATAGAAGATAAGGTAGGTAGGTAGGGTAGGTATGGTAGATAGGGTAGGTATAGAAGATAAGGTAGGTAGGGTAGGTATGGTAGATAGGGTAGGTATAGAAGATAAGGTAGGTAGGTAGGGTAGGTATGGTAGATAGGGTAGGTATAGAAGATAAGGTAGGTAGGGTAGGTATGGTAGATAGGGTAGGTATAGAAGATAAGGTAGGTAGGTAGGGTAGGTATAGTAGATAGGGTAGGTATAGAAGATAAGGTAGGTAGGGTAGGTATGGTAGATAGGGTAGGTATAGAAGATAAGGTAGGTAGGTAGGGTAGGTATGATAGATAGGGTAGGTATAGAAGATAAGGTAGGTAGGGTAGGTATAGTAGATAGGGTAGGTATAGTAGATAGGGTAGGTAGTAGAGTAGGTATGGTAGATAGGCTAGGGTAGGTAGGTACGTAGGTAGGTGCACAGTTCTTTTATTGGCGGTATGAAGTTCGCCAGGTCAGCTAGTTGGCAATAACAATCCTAACCAAACCTACACAAAAGGAGATAATATTTAATGCTTTGTGACATCTCATTGCTATTATATTATTATTTTCTTTTTTTAAAAACGTTGCCCCTCACTAGGATTTGTCCTGTATCGAGGGTACAGTTTACAAACATACATGTCACATGCACACACCACCCAGACCCGATACAACTATCTGTAGATCATACAAATACTTGTTCCGTGCGGGGATCGAACCCGCGGCACGTAGCGTAGAAGGCTAATCGCTTAGCCACTGCGCCAACCGTGTCGTCGTAGGGTAGATAGCCTAGGGTAGGTACCTACCTAAAAAAAAAACAATAAAAGACTGTGCACAGATCTTTTATTGGCGATATGAAGTTCGCCGGGTCAGGTAGTTGGTAATAACAATCCTTTGATGTCTAACCAAACCTACACAAAAGCAGATAATATTTAATGCTTTGTGACATCTCATTGCTATTAAATATATATAGGCGCCACCCGCCACCACAGGGCGCCTCCCATTCATTTGTTGATTTCAGGCCAGCGTTTAATTACTTTAGGCACAGGATATTTTCATCGCAAAGAGAAGACAATTAACTTAATTAAAATCTATGTGGTCAGACTCTAGCGTGCCGAGAAATTTACATGTGTAGTTGCAAATAAAATTATGACCGCTTTCAATCATAGTTAGCTGAAATAGAATAAGAAATGTTTGCAGCAAATATGTTACAAACTATGTCATTTTTAAAGCACTTCGTCCGCGTGAGATTAAATATATTTTTTTCTTTAAATTTAAAGTAAAAGGCCTAAGTTACATTAAATTACTCCATATAACATCGGGTATCTGCCAGTGAAAATCCCGCCAAAATCGGTCCAGCCGTTTCGAAGATTAGCCGAAATAAACATAGGGATAGACAGACAAAAAAAAATATAAATTGTTATTTTTCTAAACCATAAGTTTCATATGCATTTAGTAAAATCTATTATTTAGACATTACAAACAGACACTTCAATTTTATTTATTTGTACAGATTTGATTAGTAGATAATCTTATTTATTATCTAGTGGTTTTGTATTAGATGTAGATTTAAAAATGACTGTCTTCTTAAACCATCTCGGCGGTTATAGTAAGTAGGTACTTTATTGATAGATAAATAAATACCTCAAATGACGAACTTAGTTCTTTATCTAAGTTAGTGGCCAGCTTCGCACGGGTGGATATTTATTTCTAATAAACATTACGTACACTTTCAGTTACATTATTGGAGATATCGTAGGGGGGTCCTTTAAAAAATATATATTTATAAACTACGTTTCTCAATGATAATATAGCATTCTACTGGTGAAAGAATTTTTAAAATCGGTCCAGTAGTTTTTGAGTTTATTCATTCCAAACAAAAACACAAATCTTTTCTGTTTTTAAATTAGTGTCGAATAATATTATACCTAGTTTAAAAAAAACCTAAAGAAAACGCTTTTGTCATCTAAACTAAACGTGTATGCAAAATTTCAGCTTAATCGGAAACCGGGAAGTGGGTCAAATTTAACTTCCAATATTTTTTACATAGTTAGTTAGCTAGTTAGAGGTGAAGCTAATAAAAGCGTTTTAAAAAATACCCATTATTTATCCTACTTAATGGTGCATAGCATTTTGTCCCACCGGGCGTCATTGCAGCGCAATACTGAAAGGCGTTTTGCGTCGCACTATAATTATTGTGTTTACGAGGTTTACGACGAACGCGGTTTGATTTAATTAGGACCTAGTCTCAGCCAACATAATAATATTTACCTTGTTCTGGCTAGTACCAAGATATGAACGTAGTTATGAACATTGACATAGAAATACATGGACCAGGGATCTACTATTTTATAAAATTGGCGAAACAAGTGTCCCTAATACCTATACACAGGATGTAAAAATGACATCTTAACAAAAACTGATACCGTGGAATCAATATATGAATCTAAACATCTACCAACAAACCAATTTAAATCCTACGTCGTCAACACAGTGCCTAGTTTAGCTTGCAACCATTTTTACTGCCTAATGAGATTGCACGGCAGCCCAAGCAGTGACAGCCTAGCGATTGAACACTTGCCTTCCATGCAGGAGGGTCTAAGCTCGAACCTGGCCCGCACCTCTGACTTGCGCTTGCACTTGCGTTAACGGTAAAGAGATCAATAGTAAGGAAACCTTCACACCTAAGAGAGAGCCTCATAAAGATTGGTGTGTGTAGTGCGCCAACTCGCACTAGGCCAGCGTGGTGGACTAAGGCCTAACCCTACTCACTCTGAGAAGAGGCCCGTGCTCAGCAGTGAGGCAGTAATGGGCTGGATTTATTTATTTTTAATGTGATTGTACGGTTGTATTATACTCCTTCTTCTACTGGAGAGCGCGTTGTATTGTCGCATAATTGCGGCGCAATTTAAATAGGCGCTTTGCGTTGCACTTAGATATATTTCTCAAACACCATGCGCACGCGGCGACTGCTACTTTATTATATTTTGATTAATTTAGGCTTCAAAATATGTGTTCAAATCAGTTCAAATACTTGAACGTCTCTGGGAGCGGCTTCAATATAATTGAGGAAGCTGCTTCCCATCTTTTAGTCATAAATAAGGTCCTTATATTAATTAAATGAATTTTCTTTAATTTTCTTTCTTTATATGCTTACACAAAATATTTTAACAGGTTACGACATTTATAGGTGGTTAAGATGCCAATTTTTTTTTTTATATAACTATGTAATGATATGGCGAGAAGGTGACGCGGCAGACCACGAAACAGATGGAGGGACGAACTTGATTAAACTAATAATGAATGGGTTCATACTGACTCTAGACCGAAAAGCCTGGAAATCATGGGGGAAGGCCTTTGCCCAGCAGTGGGATGATGCGGGCTAACAGTACAGTAATGCATACAATTGTTTCTAAATTAATTTAAAATGCTACAAAATTTCTCTTACGCTATTAATATACCTATAGATACTTATTCAAATACCAGGTGAACAAAAACATTATTATCATAGCTACGATAAAATAATTAATGTATTTATAACACATATTAAATATAAATTTTAGCTTTCTGCATTCCTTCTCCATATTATAAACTTTAACTATGCCAAATCACACATACCTCCGCGTGCGCAATATGCTTAAAAAGGGGTACAAAGTTTTCTCTTCACGTATTATTATATTAAAGATTCCTTGAAATTTTATTGCCTAACCTCATCTCACCAAGCAATTTTGCTAAACAATTTATGGTCTTAAAATATGTTTAATGACATCACATTACCGTGAACGCAGCGCAGGCGCAATATTCAATCACTGAAGCCTGCAAGTTTCACAACCCTGCCGTCGCAGATAAATTCGTTTAGGAACTCCACGAAGCAGGATATTGAGAGGAGCGTGACAACATTTTAGAGTTTATTCATTATTTATTGGTTCAACAACAGAAGATGCACAATTATCTACATGTAAGAAAAAAATCAGGTAGGTATCTCTTTGAGTGACAAAGTCCGGAAATTCGACGCAGGACTCAAGTCTGGCAGGGTCAAGACGTCGTACAACGTACCTATAAGGGCTCTGAAATGGCGATGGGCAGGACACTTAGCAAGATATGACGGTAGGTGGAGTAGAGCCTTAACAGAATGGCTACCGATAGACGGTAGAAGTGTTGGAAGACCGGCAGCCAGATGGACAGATGACCTGCAAAGAATCGCGGGAAAGACCTGGATGCGATTGGCACAGACCAGGGAAACATGGCATGAAGGAGGAGGCGTATACTCAGCAGGGGTAGAAACAGGCTGTCAATGAATTAATGAAAGAAAACAACCACAAGGACAATACAAAGTGTGCCCTTCCGACTACAGGGATGACATCATTCGGAATAGATTGTATTTTAATGACTTCTGACACATCCTAACTTTGTCATTTGATTAGATAGAACCACGGCGGTTAGATAGAAAAATATCACAAACTCAATTTACCTAAAAACGTGAGTTAGTTAATTTTCGCTCTACGAGCTTAGGACACCTGTGGGCCGAGCACGAATGTTTTGACGTATCGTAATGTAAACGTAACCAAATTTTGAATAAAAAATACTCGTTTAATCCATGATATTTTTGAAAATACATGCAGTTTTTTTACATTTTCATGAAAAAAGTGTGTATGTTGCAAAAAAATTAACAAAAATGCGATTGATTCATTGTATTTTATAATCAACATTTGCTTATATTACGTTTACGTTACCAATTACCATACGTCAAACTATTCATGCTCGGCCCACTGTTATAATTATCGAACAATGTCGGTTGATGATGCTACGCGGCTACGCTGTGCGTAGACAAATCGTAGCCAAGTCGTAACCACAGCGTAGATCGCCGTTCTAATACTTTTCTATCACAATTTTTTTAAGGGTAAACATACACTTTTTGTAAAACTTTCTTCTAAACTAAGATGGAAATCTGAAAGGCAATGTTGCCAGACCTTGTACTATCATATTTTAACCAAGGATTGCAACATGTTGGGCTCGTAGCTATATAGCTACTGCGCTGATTAGTCGATCAGCGAGGTTAAACTGCGGATACCGCTGTCAGTCCCTGGATGGGTGACCGTTTTTTCGAACATCAAGACCCCTCCGTGCCTCAGATAGCACGTCAAGCAGTTCGTCCCGGTTGTCATAGATCACAGATTAGTTATGCTTAGTTAGTTAGCTATGTGTGTGTTAGACTTTTTGGGTCCCAAAAAGTCTGACAACCGGTCTAACCTTAGGGTATCAGTGTCTCCCAGTAATTGTGTAGCGGAGGTCAGATGGCCGTCGCTCTCAGTGTAGAATAACCAGGTAAAGTGCAGATAGCCTGCTACTTTACGTAAAATTTCGCCCGATAATCTGCAGATTATCTAGTCAATGCGCACATTATCATTATCCGCATTCTAACGGTAACACATATATAAAATTCAAAAATATCAATATCTACTTGCATTACCTAACGTCAAAAACCCCCAACTCCAACTAGAAAAAGAGCTCTAACTTTTGAACAGCTAAACAGATTTTCATGAAACATAGCTAAGATGATACCTGATTAAACTAGCTTTCAATTAAAAAAACTGCATTGAAATCGGTCCATCCGCTTTGGAGCTACGATGCCACAGACAGATATACACACTAGAAACTTATAACACCCATCTTTTTTGTCGGGAGATAATAGTTATTTGTTATACAAGAGTGCAAAGTTGCTTTTTAACCGCGTGTTCAATTTTGATGACCGAGCAAGCGAAGGATTCTAAAATTGAATCACGAGCGCAGCGAGTGATTCAAAATTAGAATCCTGAGCGTTAGCGAGGGAATCAAAAGAGCACGAGGTGAAAAATCTTTGCACTCGAGTGCAACACGTAACTTTTCATTCCACCTTAGCGAGGAAATGACTAAATGCAAAAAAAAACGTTTAATTCACAAACTTAGTGCACACGATGTTCTAAATTCAATTTACTTTATCCTCTAGAGAATAAAAACGGCTTTTCCACTCAGATATTGAAGATTAAAAATACTCTTTCCGAGATGGTGGGATGAAAAAATTATTAATGAGCGGAACGCGTCTTGTTTCCCGCTGGAAGGCGAATATAAAAGATAGACAAATTCTTTACCCGTCTGATATTAAACCACAAGGTAAGTCTGAGAGGAATCGATATTCATTAGCAGCTATCGGTAATTAGCAGAAGTTTAGCTCTATTGAAACTTGGCGATTATTATAAGTTACGACAATGCTGCGTTCAAAGTGAACGCCTCTTTGCATGCAAGCGAACTTTTGTTATAACTTCAGAAATATGTTGTGTTGGAAAGTTATGTTTGTCAGGTTTTAATTAAAAGTATATTTAAGAGGAACTGTGTGTTGTCTTTTCTCCATAGAAACGATATAGACTGTTTTCTTTGTGGTTTATGACTTCAAAGCATAGAAATAATAAGTAGGGCTCCCCTACATCTTCAAAGCAACGATTTTTTATTTTTTGAAAGCTTCAAAAAATGCTCAATGTTGCCTATGTCGACGGCTGTCAACAGAGGCCTATTGTCGAAATTTGACAACTATAAATTAAAAATAAAAACATAGGGACACAGTATACAGTACATAGCAGTGGCGAAGGGTGACAATTTTAAAAGGGGAAGCCGTCCCAAAAATGCCCTATAAAAATAGCTGCAATTAATGCTGCAAAACAAAAATCCATACCTTCTATTGTAATCTATAATAGTCATGTCTGGAAGAGCTCGACCTAACTGAATAACAAGCCATATTACGTTGGTCTTTGCACTAACCAATTCCTAAAGGGAAGCCGATGGGAATCGGGTTGTATGGACTCTTCGCCACTGGTACATAGTATATACAAGGTATATAGTATATAAATCAGTAAATAGTGTAATAAATCAGGATCAGCCATATCTTACCTGTTGGCATGCAAAATATTAGGTTAGGTACATGTGTCAGTTAAACAAAAATAAATTAAAAATAAAATTGATAACATTCCATTATACATTTCATTCATAGAAATAGCCACACGGAAATATATAAAAAAAAATTGTCTAATAAAAGTACTAGACCTCCTAACAATGTCCCATATACGCCCTTGCGCTTTATAACTTATGAATTATGATATATGTATTTGTTTAAGTGCATATTTCAATGCATCAGACAGTACGGTCCGAGACGTCGTCGCGAGAAGAGGGCTCGATTGAAACGACGCGGGGATTCCCGGGAAAGCATGTGAGTGAAACAATCATACATACACCTACACACATACAAAATCTAGACAACGCTACCATGACATCAGCGTTATCTATTGTTAGATGGATCAATTGGCGCAATGTTAGCGCTCAACGTTCAGCACCTTTTTTGTTTTTTTTTTAAACTCTTCCCCTCACTATTAATTATTTCTGTATCGTGTGTGCGTTTACAAATACAAATCTTCACATACGCAAACATACAGACCGGCAGCCTGATTACGGACGCAGCTGACAGTTTGCGACAGGCGTAAATAAAACAATTGCTGCTGTCAAACATAATTTTTTGTATTGTACGTAATACCAAAATGATGTTTGACAGCAAAAATTGTACAATTTACGCCTGTCGCAAACTGTCAGCCGCGTCCGTAATCAGGCTGCCGGAACAACTATCTGCAGATCATACAAATATTTGTTCGCGCACGTAGCGCAGAAAGCCAATCGGTTAACTACAGCGCCAACCGTGCTGTCAGTGCCGTTATGGGATGCGGGTTCGAATCCCGATTTCTAAAGCTTACAGTATCGGGATTGATCCGATTCCGGGATTGGATGCTTATGCATGCGTGATACTCGTACCTATGTGTTTGTAAACTATTTTCCTGTCACATTCATTGCGTAACAATTTGCAAAAAGATTTTTTGAATGCGTAGGAATATAAAACAATTTGATGATACTTAATTACGTTATACCAATAGAGTACTGAGCTCCAATTCAGAGAAATCTATTAAATTCGCAATTTAATCGGACATCGAGCTGAGAGGTCACGTAAGTCTAGTGCTCGCACAGTGGTCGAAATTCGACCTTATTATAATACAGGCTGACTGGTTGAACGAGGGAAATATTGAAGGAGAATATTGAACAGTTTTTTACTATGGGACCAACCCTGAAATCGCGAAAAAGTTGTTGATAATTATGAGTACAATTATACCCTCCTTCAATATTTGTCTCGTGGAACCTGTCACCCTGTATACCTATTAATTATAGCTTTTTGCTCTCCTTCTCCATATAAACTTTAACTATGCCAAACCTCGCACTTATCCGTGCGCGCAATATGCTTAAAAAGGCGTACAAAGATTTCTCTTCACGTATCAATATACAGGATATTATTTTTATGTAGTGCGCATAATTTGTAGAGTGATTCAGTCTCTGTTCCTAAATGCAACCGCAGTATTGGGATACACTTTAAAACAAAACAAAAATTCGATTTAGTATGGGAGACACGTATAATTTACTAGCGCAAGCCATACAAAATTATTTTTTTTATTTTGTTTTGGAGTGAATTTTAGCACTGCGGTTGCTTTTGAGAACGGACACTGAATCACTGTGAAAATGTTGCGCACTACTTAAAAAAATATCCTGTATAGATTATATTATCATTCATTCCTAATGTCTAAAAATAATATGAGATATCATGACGTGTTCATGTTTGTAATCTGTAGCATCGCGTCACAGGGAAATCCAAACGCCCGGCCCGCGCCGTATTGTGACATCAGTCTTCTCATTGATGAAATAATATGAAAAAAAAAGATACAAAGCGATGAATTATATCAAAAGCAACGAACTTATTAAAGGCATGTTGGCTATTTAACTCTTGATTTTTTCTCAAAGTAACGTATGCATTTGATTGACTTATAACTTTTACTTAAATTAAATACTTGTATTTTTAGCGATGAAAAGAATATAATACTCTTACTTTCATGCGATTGTAGTAATACCCTTTTGTATTCCATAACTCTGATTTTTTGTACTATATAAACTCTTACATCAGGTATAAACTTAACTTGCTAAGACTATATATAGTTATTGTAAACACCATCACTTACCTACGCAGTTTACTATATGTGAAAATCTGTTATTGGCTTTCTGTTTATATCCACTACCGCTACAACTGTATGGTTAGCTGTAGATTTTTCTTCAAATAAATAAATTTCTATATTTATCACAACAAAACTCTTTAGTAAACTAAATTAATTGTACTCTAGTAATTCTGCACCAATATTCTGTGTCCATAGATATTGTTTAAAAAAGTAAAAAGCATTGTCTATGCTCTCTCTCTCCGGCCGCGCTGCGCAAGCACATGCGTTTTACAATAAATAGTTTGTTACAGTTCACTGTAATAATGAAAGTATTCTTTTTTTTTTTCAGGATAATGTTATATTATGGTTCAATAATCCACGTCGTAATATACGTCAGAAATTGACGTAATATACGTCAATTTCTATTTTTGTCAATTTTTCGTAATTTTGAATTCAAAATACACGTTTAATCCATGTTCTTTTTTTTTAAAATACATTTATTATTTTTACATTTTCATGAAACAAGCGTGTGTATTTCATATAATTGAACAAAAATGCAATAGATTCATTGTATTTTGTAATCAAAATTTGCTTACGTTACGTTATTAAAATTATATTATTATATCCTTACGTTACCATACATCAAAACATTCGTGCTCGGCCCTCAGTTCGACAAGTTTCAGTTCCTCAATCCTTTACAAAATATATACAGGAATAGAACTTTTTTTTACAGTTGTAGGCAAAGTTTTTTTTTTTATATACGTGTCATCCTTGTGAGTGGATACAGTCGTTGAGACAGATCAGCTGGAATAATTTCTTCTTAATTTTGTAATCAGGGTTATTTAATTTAGACTTGGTCCTAATTTTGTAATCAGGGGTTTTTAGTTTAGACTTGGTCCTACATTTCCCTCACATAACTTTTCTAGAACTAGAATGTACTTTCATAAAATATTAAGACGTTCTCAATTTAAACGTATGCCCATGGAGATTACTTGTTCTTCTCAATTCAATAATTATTTTTCTTAAAAAATCGTATTCATTCATTCAGAGGTATTGTTTATGATGTCACTTCTTCGTGTTTCCTTGATAACAGTATGAACGAGCGATGCAATTATTCATGCTTAACTTTATCTGGCTAGTGGCTACAGTATAGGCACCACAAAATAAACCCTGAGTCCTATAAATCGATAGGGAGTAATGCTCTTGGACTAGGTCACCGAAGAGCATCCAACACACCGTAATTTATTATACGTGACGACAAAGATGCTTACTAGGAACTGACTGGAGGAAGACGCCACGGTTGGTGCAGTGGCTAAGCGATTAGCTTTCTGCGCTACGTGCCGCGAGTTCGATCCCCGCACGTAACGAAGCTTTCTACAATATTCCTTCTCCTTATAAATTTTAACTATGCCAAATCTCACACTCCTCCGTGCGCGCAATATGCTTAAAAAGGGGACAAAAATTTCTTCTTTTTACAAGGCTAGGTTGTAATAAGAATAGGTATATATGAAATGGAATACCTATATAAATATTTTAATGATAACATAAAAATATTTTATATCAGAAATAATTTTTGAAGATAATTAATCGCATTACTGAGTAAGCTCTTTCGACAAATAAGAATAAACACCCACGACGTCTGGCCGCCCACTTTTGTGTCTCACCTTGACAATATCGCTGGAAACGTGAAAAACATGGAAAATTTAAAAGAATTAAGTTCATTGTAAAAAAATGAGTAGTAGCAAGTAAAGTAGCCGTCAAGAGACACGTTGGTCGCAGGAAGAAGTCGTGGCTGAGGAACCTTCGGGAGTGGACTGGAGTCTCGAGTGCTGCACAACTGTTTCGCCTCGCAAGAGACAGAAAGAAATATGCAGAGCTGACTGCCAACCTTCGCTAGTCGGAGAGGCACTCCAAGAAGAAGAAGAAAAAAATGAGAATCGACTTCATGGATAACTTTATTTTTATCGTGACGTTCGGTCTTATAAGTGTGAATTTTTTTTGTTTATACCCTATTAATTCAAGTCAAATCAAAATAATTTATACCACTCCACTTTATTTATTCACTGTACGAAAAGCCTATAAAGTGCGAGGTCAGGTTATACTGGAAACATCTGGACAGTTCAATTTATGCCCTGCCATAAGTTGGTAGTAAGCCCCTTAAGGTTAAATGAGTATCGCCAATTTACAAATGAAGAAAACAAAACCTTGGGTTCCATAAACAACTGAAATGAAATGAAATGTAAACAGATTTCATTTTCATTTCATTTTCATAACCAACTCATAATTTTAACAAGATATTTCCTCCCTTATCTGAGGCTCAACCTTTAATGATCAATTTGATCATTTCAGATCTATACATGCATACAATCAAGCATAGAGAGACCAATTAACAATATTGTTTCTGAAAAGAGGATTACTCTTTTTAAATGTTGTGTATTTTTAATCTACTGAAACCCACTTGATATTAATTGATATTGGTAGTACACATTCTAAAAGTGAAACGAAATATTTTTCATGAAGAACAAAGTTTCAGTTAATAAAATTAAAGATATAGCTAAGACGGAACGGTTGGCGCTGTAGTTAAACCATTGGCTTTGTACGCTACGTGTCGCGGGTTCGATCCCCGTATGGAACAAATACTTGTATGATCTACAGATAATTGTTCCAGGTCTGGATGTGTGTGCATCTGAAGATTTTTAAACGTACTTACGATACATGGTTAAATAATAGAGGGGGGCAAAGCTTAAAAAAAACTTACTTACTAACTACAGTAAAGATAAAATCAAACTTGCATAGATATTCAAATATTCAAATATTGGGTGTTGAACACTCAGCAATTTGGTGGCATCAAGGTTGACTGCCCAGGGTGCATCATGACCCGCGGGTCTACCGCGTAACTAAAATTGTAATGAACATCGACATCGGTATTAAACTTCAATACGATCGTGAGAGCCTAAACTTTGACCTAACTTGTATTTTTTACCGATAATGATGATAGGAGTCCCAACTATATGATAGGTAATTTTTTTACAAGTTAGATCAAAGTGTAGGCTCTCACGATCGTATTGAATTTTAATACCGATGTCGATGTTCATTACAATTTTAGTTACGCGGTAGACCCGCAGACGATATCATTTTGGTCATTCGTGGAGACTGTTTCCTTGCGCACTCACACACTGAAAACAAGAGATACGCTTTGAAAAAATAGGCCCTGCAGCGACATCTATACTAACAATACGTTACAACAAGGTCACACTTGGTCTCTATAGTAATTTTAAATGCTGTGTGTAAAATGAGTGTTAGATTATGTCCACCAGAGGCCGCTGTTACAACGGCAATAGTTTCACACAAATCATGCGATGCAATGTATTGATAGTAACTAACCATTGATCAAAACCTGCTTCGCTTTGTTCTCGAATGGGAAAAAACAATCCCTTTTCTTCCCATGAGATCTAATAACAAGTTAAGCGTAAGACGAACGGATGACTGAATGAAACTGATGAAACTGATGAATCACAAAACATACGATTAATAATTTGCTTCATGATTTTAGAATAGAATAGAAAGAAAGAAAAAGTAAGAAAAATAATTTATTTCGATAAAAAATTGAGGCACCACATGCAAAAATTAAAATGAAATCACAAAAATTTAAAAATAACAAAAATCATGATAGATAATCACTTAGATGATAAATAAAGTAATCATAAAAATTAGAATAGAATAGATCTTTTTTCATGTAAACCAAATACAAGCACTTATGAAATGTCGAGACTCTGGGAGCGCGGCTCCAAATAGTAGGTCCTATGAAGAAGAACCGGCAAGAAACTCCACGGAAACTCTTTTGAAATAATAGATTACAATCTTGATTAGTACCATGTCGTGGTAAGAGCTGCGAGAATAATCTAATCCAATGTGAATAAAAATAAATTAGAATAGGATTATAATAATGATTTGCCTTTAAATAAGAATGCCATGGCAGTGCATGGCGGAGTATAGTTCCAAAAAAGGTGTTACATAAAGATCACGACCCTCAAAAATGAGGAGAGCATGGAGGAAGAACAAGCCACAAATTGCGGACCAAACATGAAATCGCGAAAAAAAAAACTGCTGTTCCGTACAGTCGAGTAATATTGAATTATTTATATGAAACAGCTGATTTTACGCTATTTCAGATTTGGTCCCATAGTAAAAGTTGATGAAGGAAAGAAAAGAAAGAAAAAGAATTTTTTAGCACAACATAAAATAAACGGAAAAGCAAAAAAAACATACGGAGGTTTTTTTTTTTTTTTTCATCGATATTTTCCCCAATTGTGAACCGATTTAAAAAAATCTATTTTAGTTCGAAAGAGTATACTTCCGAGGTGCTCCCACTTAAATTTGGTGAAGATTTGACGAAGACATACAATGGAACTCTTGAATGAATAACAGCAAATCATTCGCGATTGCTGTAATCTCATGTTTATGCCACTCAAAATAGAAAAATAAAATAAACTTTAAAAAGACTCAAAACCGACTTCAAAAAAGTTAAAAAATATAAAATAATTTTCTTAAAAAGCTTCTCAGTTTCTGAAGTCGGGGCCTTTAATTCTTCAATGCACCTAGCTTGGCAGTGGTAACGACTACTATTATTAAACTATTATTAACTACTACTATTATTACTACTACTACTATTATTACTACTACTACTATTATTACTACTACTACTATTATTACTACTACTACTATTATTACTACTACTACTATTATTACTACTACTATTATTACTACTACTACTATTATTACTACTACTACTATTATTACTACTACTACTATTATTACTACTACTACTATTTTACTCAGTGATAATATAGCATTCTGCTGGTGAAATATTTTTTTTAATCGGTCCAGTAGTTTTTGCGTTTATCCATTACAAATAGCCAAAAAAACGTACAAATAATCAAATCTTTTCTTTTTTATAATATCTATTATTATAAGTGTAAGTATAGACCAGTATAGATATAGATTATTTTCACATTTAACTTGTACAAATAACTGCACTTGTGTTGTACGAGTATGCGATTTATCGATAAAAGATAAGATTTACTATCTAGAAGTACCTATCGGTACTTGATGTAGGTATTAACATCCTACTAATCTAGGCCAAGACCATGCATTTATCTACTAATAAAAATAAAAAATAGTACCTGATATTAAAATTAAAAATACATAACTATAACCTAACCGTCAAAAACCCCCGACTCCAACTAGAAAAAAAGCTGTAACTTTTGAACTTTTCATGAATAAGATGATACCCGATTAAAATAGCTTTCAATTTAAAAAAACTTTTGAGAGCTACGATGCCACAGACAGACATACAGATACACAGATACACACTACAGACATGCAACCTCTTTTTTGACGGAGGTTAAAAACGAAGTAATGTTTGTATGGACCGATAGTCTACGGCAAATATTTAAAGCTAAAAGATCTAAGAAAGGCTCAGAATTTGCTCTTCCTAAAACGACGATATAAAAACAGTTGGTGCAGTGGCTAAGCTTTCGTGCTAAGTGCTGCGGGTTCGATCCCCGTAATATTTGTATGATCACACACACCCAGACCCGAAACAACTATCTGTAGATAGTTATTTCGGGTCTGGGTGTGTGTGCATGTGGCATGTATGATTGTAAACCGTACCCTCGATTCTGGAGACAAAATAGTGAAGGGCAAGGTTTAAAAAAAAAGAAAAAAAGATTTTCCAATAATTTCAAATAATGTTTGTCTGAAAGAAAAGAATAATAAATAGATGTTCCTGCAAAATGTTACCGTTCGACGGCGCCGGCGCATCAGATTTTCAATTATTGTCAGTTTCGAGATTATCTACTAATTTTTTTTTTTTTTTATGAATTTTATATTTAATTTCTTATTTGTATAATTATAATTAAAACAGGAACTATTATTGGGAAGCTAAGAACTAAGGTATTTACATACATAGACTAAATATTTACAAATAAATTAAAAATTAAAGATAAATAAAAACAAAGAGAGAACACTTAGGCGGCGTCAAAGTACTCCTCCGCATCGCTGTCATCCGGGAACGTGCCCAGAAGACTGGCAGCATTGCCACGTTGAATGGCAATGCTAATTCTTTACTAAAATTAAATTAAATTATCTACTTATAACTTTTATAAGATTGAATACAATATTGTCCTTTTACCTACTAAGGAAAGAAATTGGAATTGAATTTTAATGTCGAATGTCTAAACATATTTTTTTTTTATTAACATTTCAAAGTATTACATTATTAAAGTAAAAAATTAGCAAATATAACATTTTGTATATTTCCTACCTTCCGTTAAACAAATTCTTAACTTAAAGTGGTGTAAGCCACAATTTGGCAATTTGTGGCTTACATAGTTAGCAGTGGCGAAGGGTGACAGTTTTAAAAGTGGAAGCCGTCCCAAAAATGCCCTCTAAAAATTGCTGCAAGACAAAAATCCATACAGTCTCTTGTAATCTATATACATATTATAGTCATGTCTCGAAGAGGTCAACCTAACTGAATAACAAGCCTTTTTTTTTGTCAGTTGGATGAGTAAATAATATAATATTACGTTGGTCTATGCACTAACCAATTCCTAAAGGGAAGCCGATGGGAATCGGGTTGTATGGACTCTTCGCCACTGATAGTTAGGTACACTACTTTTGAGCTGATAGCCTCAAATAATTTCCGTGACACTCTTGATTTAAAAATACAAAAGAGTAGGATACTCCTACTCAAGCACAATTTTAGATTACTGCGCCGTCTCTTTTACTAAGCGAAAACAACTTGTGAAATCAGAATTCTTATAAATGTTTCGTCCATAAATAAAATTTTCCTTACTTTCAAAAAGTATCGTAGGTAACATGGGAATTGCAAAGAAACCTTGCCAACCTCTCCTTGCAAATTGAAAAGCTACATCACTTCGGGCAACTGCGGCGGAATTTCAGAGGAAACTTGCTAAGGCTTCTATTTCAACAGAAACACATGCAACAAGTCGCTTGCCTCTAACGAAAAGGACGAAATTCAATTTCACAATCGTATTGTTTGGCTTTATTCTTACAACTCGATACGTCTTGTGTTCCTCTATGCTAGTATGGCTTAGTAGTATCGGAAAATCTATTGTTGATATTTTATCGTAATAGTTTGCCAGTCATATCATGACGTCACGTACGTCCATTCTCGTCGGCAGTTCGGGCGTCTCTGGCTCTTCGCCCCACTACCGGCTGATTTGTGCGAGACAGTACTTCAATTTATCAGTTTGTTTATGTGTGGTGCTGTAAAATTTATTTTTCCGACCAGTTGCCGCTCGATCGACTCACTTTCAAGTGCCGCTGCACCTGGTGCATTCAGGTTAGTAGATTAACTACAGGTTTTCAAATTATCTTTGTTTGTTAAATGTATTAAATTAATGTAAAAAACACAATTAGCACAATTAAGTATTTTTGAAATTGTTTTTTTTCCGATTTTTGTTAACGATAATCATTTGACATATAAAAATAACAGTTTATACTTCGGATTTATTTATTTATGAATTTATAGTTTAGTTCACTTAAAGCATACGTATGTCAATTTTCTTCATCCACCGTGTGTAATTTTTTTTAATAATTGCTGAGCGAACGTCGTAAAAACATGAAAAAAAAAATATTTTTTTTCAATTTTTATTAGATATATTTTATTGGTTGTTTACCTGATAATTTATCTTTTTCATCTAATATCATATCGATAAAAGTTCGGTTCGTAACACATCAGTTATAAAGACAATAAATTATGTGTTTTGGGGAAAAAGACTACGAACTCATGGAAAATCCTAAGAAAATCAAAATATATTATAATACATACGAGTATTATTATTATGGAATATCGTTAAGAGTATATTTATTTAATGACTATCAAACTTTTTATAACTTCTCAAAAAGTTACCGTCGTGTTTCATATGAAAATCGTTTCCGAAATATATTTATTTGTACTTTAATAAAAATGTTTAGACCATAACACAAGCTTTGTAATATTATTTTGAGCGGAATTCCCTGTAAGGGGGTGATCCCACACCCGCCGCTCCCCCGACCCCTCCTCCGACTCCCCGACCGCTCCTCACGAGGACCCGCCTCTAATAGGATCAGCCCAGGCTTTCCCTATACACCATCTCGCAATTCTAAGAAACAAGGGCAATTTTACAATAATACATTTTAAGAAAAAATATCTCTTGTTTTTTTATAGCGTGTACAGTGGCAGTACTATTATTGTCAGCTTCGAAAACATATAATAAATACATTTTGTGATTATATTAAACTTCAATTTGCAACAACATAATTATTTTGCCTGGATTTTCGCAGTGAATGGGCGCGAATAAAGGGGGGGGAGCTCGGGTTGTCATTGAGCAAAATCTCCCTGAATCACTGTAATTTAAATTTTCCCGGTATTATGATAAACTGAAAAAGATGTTACATGTTTGATAGTGCGCGAGTGAAGCCTCGGTGTTGCAAACATCCATAGGTTATGGTAACGGCTTACCATCAGATGGGCCGTATCTTTGTGTGCCACCATAGAGGAACAAAAAATTTAAAAAACGTACAAAAAATGTCGAACCAATTGAGGTTTTAAATGGAGCATTAAAATAAGAGTACCATTGTGGGTACAAATTTCTGTAATTATAAATAATTTGATATAGTAAAATTAATTTTATTGTATTTATTATATAATTAATTTTATTATTGGATTATGTTCTTGACATTGTTGTTATATTTTTGTCTTTTGTACTATTTATTATGATAATGATGATTGGGTTTAAATGTTAGTGTATGGATTTTGATTATCTGAAACAAATAAATAATAATTATTATGACCATGATATTTAAAAATAAAATACATTTAAATAAAAACATTTAAAAGAGTAGTAGGCCACCGGTATCGGGAATAGCGTCCAAGCTACCGGTGGTCAGGGCTCTAGAGAGAGAAACCTCCTAACAATGCGCGCAGTGTCAAGGATTACTGCTTTCTGAATCAGGCCCTTGATCCAGCCACCTAGCGAGAGTCTCTGGAGGTGTTGGTCGAGACTCTTGGCAATTAAGACTATCGTTATGACTATTATTATTATTATTATTTCGTGGAGAATAGGTATATAAATCTAGACGGACGAACTATTTTGGATGACATTTTAATAATTCTTAGTCTTTGAACTGTTTCAAGAAATTTCCAATCATGACTACTTTAAAAAATAAATTCGTAATAGTTATAAGGGTTTATTAGAAAATAGTTCTTCTTCTTTGTCGTTTCGCTCTTGACCGAGCGGTCATGGTCGTCATGTACCATTGTCAGGGCAGATGTGACTCGCCTCACGACATCTCACCATCGGTTTCTGTTGGCACACATTCTGCACCGCTCATGCAAGGACCCGACCACACAGGATTTGATTTGGTCGGTCCATCGCATGGGAGACCTTCCGCGTGGTCTGGTGCAATCCACCTGCACGACAAGACGCTCTATCGAGTCGTATTCCCGTCTTGAGACGTGCCCAAAGAATTTCAAAATGCGTGTTTGGACTGCGTTCTTGAAGTATTGAGACATTGGTACGGAACTCCACGATATCCCAAGCATTGTTCTTCATAATGGTTTTTACAGAGCTGAAAAGGTCCTTAATAGTAGTTAGACTTGATAATAGTTACCCAGATTACACTTCACAATACACTTCTTTTTTTGCACAATTAAGTAAAAACGGGGAAAATTGTAAAATTAAATTTGGGAAATTTTAATCATTGGTACGTCTCTACCCGATGCACCCCTTCCATAGAACCGACCCTTCCAACTGCGCATGCGCGGTGTTCCCCACAGTCCACCCCCTGGGTATAAAAGTTTGTCCCGAACAAGGTAGTACCCACAGAATTCGCAGTTTTTGAAGTAGCAACATCGTGTAAAGCCACGGTCGGCCAAGCAGTAATCGCCTGTCCCTCGGGGTGACTAGTCGCGTCGCGTTTCTTTCCACAAATCGCTAGTTCTTTTCTGTCAAAATAAATATTTAACCTCTTTTCAAATTATTAATTGTAACTTCCTAAACTAAATTAGCTACATTTCGCGTTAAATATGTGATTCATGTTGGGTGCTACGAGATTTCGGTAAGTTACTGTATTTTTTTGTTTATTTATTTTTTCCCTTGTATTTTGTTTTCGTTTCAGTAATGTTTGGTTATGTTAAGGTTATAAGTTTTCCTATTTTCGGGAAATTAAAGTCCGTTTCTTTGTTAATTTAATTTACAATTTATATAATTATTACTCAATTGTATTCATTTTTGGGGTTGTACCTATTCTTATTTGATTTTCCTCCATTTTTTGGTTTTTCTTTTTATATTTGTTTATTTTTTACTGTAGTAAGTACCTACTGTTTTTTCTTATGTTATTTTATTTTTGTAAATCTATTTATTATTTGATTGATGTGTAACTTTCGGAAGCTGTGACATTGAATTTGGGCTACGCGTGAATTCTCCTTATGGTATAAGTCTATTTTGGTCGGGACTGTTATCGCCTTCCGCAAGAGCGCGTATTAATTTTAATCTATTCCTATTAAAACTTTTAAAGCTGTGCTCACAATTAACGTCGCGGTAAATAACATTATTCTTGTACTAATTAAAAAAATGCTCGCTCAGCTTTCTACGATTTTATTTGCTCGCGTTTATTGACAGCTTCGCGTTTACTAATTTTTCTTGTATATAAAATTAATAATAATTATATTCGCATCTGCAAATTATATTTAAAGCTGGCAAAATGTTAGAATAAATATCGGATTTTAAGTTTTATCGTCACTTACGAGAATAAAAATAATTATACAGCTCGCGTAACATAACAAAGTCCCACTTTCTTTTTAATTAAAATTTCCCCTAACTTTTTTCCCGTCAGACGATTTTTTTAGTTATAAAAAAATTCAGGCTTTTTTATTTATAGCATAAATCGAAAAAAATACAGAATATTGAAATACGCGTTTATCTTTTCTTCGTAAAAAGAAAATTAAGAGTTCATCACTTTCCGAAACTTACATTTAAATTGTATGTTTTACAGGTTCTAAAGGGAAATTATATTATTTGCTGGCGATTGCTAGCGACGATATTTTCACATACATGTGAAAAAGGGGACTTCAGGCGAAATTATATTTTTCAAAAAAATTCTTACTTGGAATTCCGAAGATTATTGTAGTCCTGAAAATAAAATAAACAAGATATACATTAAGACACAAAAATAGATTGAATTTACCAACATCCCGACTTAAAATACACTCGTCTAGTCCCTTAGCTATGTCTATTAAAATCTATAACAAATTACCAAAAGACATTATTGAGGAAAATAAAACAAACATATTTATTAGCAAACTGAAACGTTTTCTACTGACAAAATGCTATTACACAATAAAGGAATATTCTGATGACAAAAAAATTTAAAATAAAAAATAAAATTACACTCACAACTTACTTACAAATAATAATTACAACTTACTTACAAATACACTTAAATATTATAATATAATTCTATACATAAATAGGTAATCAAATTTTGCAACGCAGCCCTCTTCCTCTCTCCTAATTTTTGCTGTGCCCGACAGGGTCCATAATGATCAATTTTATACTTTATAGTCCACCTTTGTAACACATTATGGAATGCAATAAAATTTTGAGCTTGAGTTTGAGTTTGAAAATTTTCACAACTACAAAATAAAATGAAACAAAAATCAAGTTCAAATCTTATTTTTTCAATCCAATACTTTAAAATAAAAAGGAATGAAGAGCCTTGTTCGATTTTTAAATATTAGATACTTTTATTCTGAACTTAGCAGTTCTTTAAATGACAAATCTGTAATTTTTATCTTTCTAAATACTTATAGCGAAATTAATGACATTTGGCTAAGATGTAAAATTAAATTCATGGAATAAGTACCTAATTGTCCGGGATTCAAAAATAGGTATTGTAGAGGTTAAATAAAAGAACTACCTATCTAGATTGTTCCGTATTTTTTTTTTTTTACAAAAGACACTTGTAAAAACAGTGAAATTAAGCAAAATAAACTGCTCTTTCAATTGATTGCAAAATTTGTCCTTTACTGTTTATCGGTCATGAGTTCGAATTATCACTAGGTATAGGTATTATTTTCACTTTAAATCCACAGTTAAAACGGTATAGTTCGACTAGAGATTGAATTTCCTTAGGAGGAAAATTATGAGCAAACATAATTGTTAAATACTATTTCCTTCCTCTTCAGCAATAATTTATAATTACCAATTAATTCATTTACCGGTAGCAATAATCGGGTTTTCTATATTCCTGCTAATGAGGTTATGGTATAAATAATTTAATTCAAGGAATTCAAATAATTTAAGGAACGAATTCGAAATCATCATCTGCCTGGCCTTTATTCCAACTACGTTGGGGTCGGCTCCCAGTCTAACCAGATGCGGCTGAGTAACAGTATTTTATACCGAGCGACTGCCATCTGACCTCCACCACCCAATTACTGGGACACTCTGATACCCTGGGTACCCTGAATAGGTGAACGAATTCGAAATCATCGGAGAATTTTATAGATTTCAACGAAAATTTTACAATAGGATAGAATAGTTATTTATTTTATGCCACAGGTAAATACAGATGGTAATAAAACATTACAAGTGCTTCACTGTGACAGACCCGGTATTAATTAACACATTATGAACAATACAGGTACATTCGATTATTATTGTACATTACAAAAGAATACAAAATTAAAATAAACATTGAAATTAATCGTTTTACATCATTGGGAGTACACTTTTTTTTTTTAAACATTGCCCCTCACTAGGATTTCTCCTGTATCGAGGGTAGTTTACAAACATACATGTCACATGCACACACAACCAGACCCGAAACAACTATCTGTAGATCATACAAATATTTGTTCCGTGCCGGGATCGAACCCGCGGCACGTAGCGCGGAAAGGTAATCGCTTAGCCACTGCGCCGACCGTGTCGTCAGTTTATTAAATTATTTAGGTGTCTACTAGAAAGTCGGATAAACCAGAAAGAACGGAAGAAAAAAACATTTATTCAGTACGGACATATTGACAACACAAGAGATTAAAGATAAAAAGTTCAGAAATAAAAAATATTAAAAAAAAAAAAAAAACTTTCGCGTCGAATTGAGAACCTCCTCCTTTTTTTGAAGTCGGTTAAAAATAACACACTACAAAAGTTGACAAAAGAAATAAAATATTTTTAAAATATATAGTTATACTGCCAAGTATGCCATGCCGGAAGGGTAGCCAGCCCAGCAGTTGCTGAGCGCGGAGATACCAACGCCGATTATCAGCTGGCACCCCTACTAAGTATGATAACATCTGTCTGCTTAGTAATATTTAAGCTTTTTTTAATTAAAAGATTAATTTGTAGTTCCTTCATCGATTTAGAAATCTTATTATAAATTATTGGCGCCATGCAGAAAAGACTTTTATGTAGGTAGTAGAACTGTATATACCTACTGCCGAAACAACTATGCAATTATTTCGGCCAGAGATTGAACCTGCGTCACGTAATGCAGAATGTTTGCGCTAAGAACGTCCAACCCGGCATAATTCCCATACAAACGCCCGTAGGTGATTACGGCGCTATAACAATTTTTCCTCTAGATATTTTGAATACATAGGTATCGTGTGGTCTATATCTAGGTTTCTATGTAAGGCAAATAATAATTTTTTGAGAAACAAATTCAGTAAAGACATCTGAAAATCAGCTTTTTTGGATAAATTTTATCTAAACTTTGAGCGTTCATAATGTACTTATAAATTGAAAGATTTCAGAAAACATTTGCATACAAACCTAACACATGTAATGGAGATTCTAAATAACAAACATTTTTTCCAAAAACTTGTTAGGCTTTTTCAAAAACACCTATTTCTTGGAACCTGTTTTGTAAAATCTTCGAGCGCCAATTTTCATTAAATGATCGCCTTCTCACTTGCTTTTAGCCAACGGTGGTATGAAGTACGCGGGAGTAGAGTCGTGTGGGGTAGGTATGAGACGGCCGTTTCAAAAATTGCCTTGGATTAAACACCAAGATTTTCGATCATGCTCGCGTTGATGATAGGCGGACCGGGAAGGGCCCTCTTAACAGCGGTATACGTACGGTCAATTTACATTGATTAATTAAAATGAACTGACCAATCGAAGTGCCTACATATGCAGACACTGAGTCTGTAAGGTACTTGAACAAAATTGATAAATCAAGTCGAGTACCTACTCTTAGGAATAAAAACCGGTCCATAGAACAGGAACATCTTCAAATAATAATATTTCTTAAAAAGTCATAATAACCTAACCGTCAAAATCCCCTGACCCCAACTAGAAAAAAGAGCTGTTACTTTTGAACGGCTGAACAGAACAAACAAAGCTAAGACATAGCTAAGATGATACCCGATTAAACTAGCTTTCGTTTAAAAAAACTGCATTGAAATCAGTCCATCCGACGATGCCACAGACAGATATACAGATACAAATATCCATAGATACACACATATAATACCCCTTTTTTTCGAAAAAATCCAATAAAGACCAAATGCTTACAAAATTTCGGAATCTTGAGAATCTTCCACAATTAAAGATTATAGTTTCCAACGAAATAGCGTGCGAAAAACATTATCTAAAACACAACGAATTTTTTTTTCTTAATAACTTGGTCTCGTATAGTTTGCTTATTATTATTATTTTTATGATTTTTCTATTATTCTTGTGTTATTTCCTGTGCGAATCGAATTTAAAACTGTTTTCTTTCTTTCGTACTTGATCATCATCATCAGCCCCTATTCGTCCACTACTGGATTAAAGCCTCTCCCAACTGAACCCGAAACTTCGGCTTTCTGCATTCACTTTCTGCCACTTTCCACATGACCCACATTACGTCTGCTTACTCGCGGTCTTCACTCGGGAACTCGGCAACCCCAACGGCATTGGTCTTTCTTTAAATACTTTTTTTTTCTCCTGGCCCTGTCTGACTTGATTTTTATTTTTATTTTCAGCCTGGGTTGTCCCACTGCAGGGCAAAGGCCTCCCTCTCCTTTTTCCACTCACTTCTGGTTTTAGCTAGTACGGACCAGTTTTTTCGGTAGGAGTCAAGCTCGTCCCGCCATCTTCGCCTCGGTCTGCCGCGATGCCGTTTTATATTTACTGGGATCCATTCAGTTGTTCTTTTGGCCCATAGCTCGTCGGACATGCGACAGACGTGTCCAGCCCAATCCCACTTGAGCTTGGCAGCTTTTTGGGTAACGTCTGTGATCTTAGTTTTGGAGCGCAGTATTGTGTTCCTTACACGGTCTGTAAGCCGAATTCCTAAAATACTGCGCTCCATGGCTCGCTGGCAAACCTCGAGCGTGGACCTCTGCTGAAGAGTCAAAGACCAAGTTTGAGCACCGTATGTAAGTATGGGGAGAATGCACATGTCCATAATTTTTCTTTTGTGGCATATTGGGAGGTCTCCCTTCAATAAGTCCTTCATTGACCAGTAGCTCCTCCAGGCGCTTTCGGTGCGTCGAGCAACTTCTTTATCTTGTCGCGCCTGGAAGGAAACTATTTGACCCAAGTAAACATAATCCTGGACATATGCAATCTCCACATCCTCCATATACAGTTTTCTCTTGGTGCTATTGGTCATGAGTTTGGTCTTCGACATATTCATTTTAAGTCCAATCTCGAGGCTCGCCCTGTTTAAATCTTCGAGCATCTTACCCAATTCTGCCGCTGATGACGAAAATAGGACGATGTCATCGGCGAATCGCAGGTTTGTTAACCTCTTTTCACCGATGACTACGCCTTTGTCTGCCCAGTTGTGTGTCAAGGTCCTAAAGACCTCTTCGAGAGTGGCAGTGAAAAGCTTTGGGGATAGCGGGTCTCCTTGCTTGACTCCTCTTTGTATTGGAAATATTGATCCTGCGGAATTTATTTTAATGGATGCGGTACTATTGCTATATATGGTCTTTAGTAGGTTGATGTAGGTGGTTTCTATATTTTGGTTAGAGAGGGCATCAAAGAGCGAATCGTGATTTATGCTATCGAAAGCTTTTGCGTAATCGATAAATGCTAGGTATAGAGGGATTTTGAATTCGGTGCATTTTTCGATTAATTGGTTCAGAGAGTGGAGATGGTCGGTAGTGGAGAGGCCTCTACGGAATCCTGCTTGTTCAGGAGGTTGGTGAGAGTCAAGTTGTTGGGAGATACGGTTTTCGATGACTTTCACGAACGCTTTATATAAATGAGACACAAGGCTGATGGGACGATAGTTATTTATATCGGATTTGTCACCCTTTTCATGTAGTAGAATGACTGTGGAATGGCAGAATTTAGTGGGAACTATGCCGGTGTGTAGTATAGAGTTAAATAGATTGGTGATGTACGGAAGTAGTTCCGGCTCTCCAATTCTGAGAGCTTCTGTAGAAATGCCATCTTCACCGGGGCTTTTTGTGTATTTCATACAGCGTAGCGCGCAGTGAACTTCGAAACCTGTGATTGGTGGTACTGATACTGATAAATTATCAGACTGAATGTTACTGATTGTTTCCGAAGAAGATGGATGGTCAGAAGCAGAATATAGGTTCTTATAAAAATCGGTACATATACTTAAAATTTTGTCTCTCCCTCCGTGTGTGTCTGACTTGATACTTCAAAGATATGCCGAAGTAAGGCAGAATTATGTAATCATCAGTCACTGGTGTCTCTTACTCACTTCAGACCGATTAGCCTATTTTCAGCTAATACCACATGGACATAATATATTAAAATATTCGGTCCTAAAACCATACACCACATTATACCTAGGCAATCATAAATTAACAAACATACCTTGCCCTAGTTGAATTCCCTCGGGAAATTATAAAAAACTAACCACAGACGTAATAATTAAATTAAAATAATGAACAAAGGGACAGTGGGACACACAAACCCCCGACTCCAACTAGAAAAAGAGCTGTAACTTTTGAACGGCTAAACAGATTTTCATGAAACATAGCTAAGATGATTCCTGATCAATCTAGTTTTCAATTAAAAAGAACTGCATTAAATCGGTCCATCTGTTTTGGAGTTACAATGCCACAGACAGACACCCCAAAAAATACACACTACTAACTTATAGCCCTCTTTTTTGTCGGGGGTTATAAATGTATCAAAAATACTTTAGTACAGTAAGACCGAGTTTGAATAGGGATTTGAATAAGAATAGACAATCCATGGACAATTATTAAAGGCGCTCTTGGACAGGGATCTCAGTTCGTTAATTAGAGTAAGTAGGAAGTAGGCAAAATTAATAAATATACAAGGTGCCTGGTTGAACGAGGGAAACATTGAAGGAGGGTATTGGACTCATCATTATGAACAACTTTTACTATGGGACCAAACCTGAAATCGCGAAAAAAAATTCAGCTGTTCCGTACATTAAATGGAGTAATATTTTTAATTATTTATAGGAAAAGCAGATTTTTTTTTTTTGCTATTTCATGGTTGATGTCATAGTAAAAGTTGTTCATAATTATGAGTACAATACCCTCTTTCAATGTTTGCTTCGTTCTACAAGTCAGGACTGGCAGATCGGAAAATATTAAAATTTGTGAAATCGTTAATTTGATTTTTTTTTTTTTTTTTATAACGTTGCCCCTCACTAGGATTTCTCCTGTATCGAGGGTACAGTTTACAAACATACATGTCACATGCACACACCACCCAGACCCGAAACAACTATCTGTAGATCATACAAATACTTGTTCCGTGCGGGGATCGAACCCGCGGCACGTAGCGTAGAAGGCTAATCGCTTAGCCACTGCGCCAACCGTGTCGTCAAATTACCTATACTATTACCACAACATTGTACTGATAAAGATTATAATCTATTTTTTGAAAAGAGTTACCATGGAGTTTCTTGCCGGTTCTTCTCCATAGGGTCTACTATTTGGAACCGTGCACCTAGAGTCTCAACATTTCATAAGTGCCTGTATCTGGTTTACATGAAATAAAGATCTATTCTTGAACATTCTATTGCTTATACCTAATAAGCAATAGTATAGGTAATTAGCGATACAATGGAATACGGGTAGGTATTAGATACATAATACAAATTTGAAAAAAAAAAAAAAAAAAAAAACTACTTGCCACCAGTGTTCACGACAAATACCTACATGAAAGATGAAGCTTATCCTTTTTTTAAATCTAGTTATAGCAGATTTTAAAAACGGTTCAATTCCCGAATACCTTATAATTATCAAGAAATTACATTCCATCTGATAACAAACCGCAGAAAATAATGTATTGGTACAACGTTGTCCTAAATGCAATATTAAAAAACATAATTTAAAAAATGCCACCCGTCTGTCAACTTCCGCGACGGATTTAAAATACCTTCGATAGTAAATGCTAGTCTTGAAGCGATTTTTTTTCTTAATTAATTATAGAATAGAATAGAATAGAAAATATTTATTCGATAAAGGACACATCGTCAGTACAGAAATAAAATAAAATAAAATTTAAACACAGAGATCAGAAAGAAACAAAAATAATAATAAGAAATAATAATACACAAACACGGATAAATAATATAATAAAGTTGATTTTACTGCACCGACGAGCACGCGCATATCGAAAGGGTTGCCAGCTCAGCATTTGCTGGAGGTGGAACACCCAGCGCTGGTTTTCAGTTGGCACCCTGCAGTGAGTCACGAATTAGGCTTTTCTATTGACATACTAAAAGTGACAATCATAGCATGGGTATAAACTTAGACACTTTTTTTTATTAGGAACGAAACAGATGTCAATTTCCATTGCAAATAGTTATGGATTTGTTTACAGTATTTTGTTTGTTATCGTATGGATGTCACGAGTCAACAAATCGATACCAATTAGTGTTCACGTGTGAGTATTTCGTGTTATAGATCAATCATAGATGTCTACTTATACCATTTGGTTCATGTTTAGAAATTGCCGGATTCAAATGCCGTGAGTAGGTAATTTTTTCAATTATATAAGTAATAAAATCATCAATAATCAAGCAAATTACAGCTATACATAAGAAATAATTTATAAATGTAACAACAAAAATAAAATTAATGTCGAAGTCATTGTTATTAATAAATACATGTCAGCTAATATAAAAATGAGATAAATAATGCACAAAGGGATGAAATGTCAGACTATTCCAGTAATTAAAAAATAAAATTAAAATCAATCATACTAATGAATAAATAGGTAAATAATAAAACTACATTATTCAATAATAATAAAATCAAGCGGTTGGATATTACCGTAGTGAGAAGCCATTATTAATATTATCTCTGCGACACTTGTACTGCGATATGTCTATCGCAGCAGTGCCTAATAATATGGCAGTTCAAGCTTCTCGTGATCATCGCCAGGATTATAGAAATGGGATTATAGAGCTCTAGTATAATTAACAGGAAGACAAAACACGGTAAACGCGGTTCTTGTAAACAAGTTCCATACTAAAGAATGCACAAACAATAACATACCTACCTCCTGCTCTGGACTTACTTTGACTGGCTTACTTTCTTAGAATAGTAAAAGAATAGAAATATTTTCCGCAACACATCATTCAATGATGTAATTCTATTCAATTTAATGCTTAACATTTTAAAATTCCTTTACAATTTCTCTCTGATAAAATATGCATATAAATAGATCAAGTGCCTTCGACCCAAAATTTCTAGAGTAGAGCAGTATCTAAACTCTTTATTCAGCTAGTCTAGCGAAAATAAAATACGTATCTATATATGCAGTATAAAAATTGAACACAAGCAACTCAAAAAAAAAACATGTTTGAAAGCTAATTAGAACATCATCGATATAGCAAACATTTTGGCTGATTGTTTATACTCTGTCTTACTTTATGCAACTGTGCACACGTGCTCGCACTTATAAAGTATCGGCTTCGAAGGAAACTCATCCTCCTAGTTCACGCTTTGTTTTCCTCAGTCGGACACGAGGAAATTGATAACAATTTACATTTGCCAATACTTCTTTTACTCGTTCATTAGACGCATTACGACTAGCGATAATTGAAACAGGAAAACTAGTTGAAAAAGGCAATAACTGTTAATGGTAAGTCATATTATTAAGTCGTTTATTTTAAATATTGTTTCAATTATAAGTTTGTATGATAATAATATGGTTGTTTTCTGGTATATCAACAGTGTCAATGTTTTAAAAATAATTAGACTGAAGCACAATCGACTCATCTCTGTTATCAATTTGAAAACAAACTGTAGGCGTCGACCGCCGACATCATAAATATGAAGCAGTTTAATGCATCGTATTTGCACGCCTTCAGTGTCATTATCATTGATCAATAAGCCAAACAGTTTTATACGCGATTTATTTTTATGAAATTCTTGAAATTTATCATAAATACATAAAACAAATCCTCAGCTGTCTCTTAACTCAGTTGCTATTATGAATTATGTAACTAACTGGTTACATAATTCATATTAGCAACTGAGTTAAGTTTTCTGAGAAATTTAAGATTTCATGAATTTCTTTCTTGAACTTTCAATTTACGATTACTTTCTTTCCCACGAGTTTCCAGTTGTCGAGGTTTACAAATAGCAGTACCTCCCTAAGTGACGTCTTACCACTCTTTGTTGTTTCATGTTTGTAAGATAGGAAAAGAAATCTGGTGACAAAAGATAAAATGAAGACAGTTCATTATGTTGACTTACTTTAACATCATATTTGGATAATCATTTCCAACTCATGTTGTCATCAGTCTTTTTAATTTGATTATCAAATTATATAGAATAAATACCAAAAAGGGGATGAGTCGATACGAAAGCCGGAATACTGTTACCAACTTATCAGCTCTTACCACAACATTGTATTAATCAAGATTGTAATCTATTATTTTATATGAGTTTCCGTGGAGTTTCTTGCCCGTTCTTCTCCATAGTAGGTAGTGTAGGTACCTACTATTAGGAACCGCGTACCCACGCTACCTAGAGTCTCGACAATTCATACCTGCCTGTGCCTGTATTTGGTTTACATGAAATAAAGATCTATTCTATTAAACTAATGAGAAACTTTTGACTACCCCTATACCGAGTAATTCTTGACCTCGACCGTAGTAACCGTCAAGCCAAAAATTTATGAAAAAATGTGCGCACGTTTTCGATGAAAGTTCAGTCTAATGCACGCGCGCGTTATTTTCATACATTCTTGGCTTGACAGTAACTATGCCCTATGGTGTAGGTCGAGAAAGTCTCGGATACAGAAATAGACTGCGTTAGGCTGATATGGTAATATATAATTCCAATCTCCTGCTTTGAGCCCTATAACAACATTCGAGACATGCGATAGATCATTACGTCAGTCCATTGTTACAAAATGCAGGTGTCTACGCATTGTTTAAATTGATCACTTGCTTAACGCGTTACCTGTTTAAGATAATATCACCACGCGGCTTAATAGCAGCCCAGGCAGTCAGTATTTCCAAAGAGTAATCACAGTATACTGAAAATATTAAATCAATAACGTCAAAATACTGTGGAGATAATTTTAAAACACTAAGAATATCTGGGCTGCTAGTAAATGTATCTCCAATTAAACGTTATTCATTTTCAGATAAAACATTTCCATAACGGACATCAATTTAAATCTGCAAAACGTACAGACTAATTTTCACCGTTCATAAATCGATAAAATTAATATGACACGAAAGTGAAAAGAACGCGGGATTTCAATAACTGGGCCTGTCCGCTTTGATGTGGATAATCAAACATATGGAACCTATATTCCTGTTAGAGCCACCCCATGGACTACGGGAAGTGGGAACTTCGTTGCACTAAAACAGATTGGGTATGTATGATTAGATAGAAAGGAGAAAGAAAGAAAGAAAAATGTATTTATTTGATAGTAGAGTAGATAGTAGGTGATAACAAAACGTTTTACCAACTCGACCATGGTTGAACGATTACTTATTTAAATAACAGAAAGCTTTTATTGTTCATAATGATGTAATAAAGATAACAAAATATAACAGATCCTTTCTTTATAAATATCATACTTTATGAAAATTCACAGAACCTAACGGTTTAATGTGATCTCTATCTATAATTACATAAATAATAGTTGAATTATATTATGTTTATTAGGTGGATTCAAATTGACAAGACACACACGATAGTTCATGCTGAACAAATATGAATAGTCTAACTCTAGTCTAGACTAACAAATAATGGCAAATAATGCTGAGTGCAGATTAATTTAGTTTTTAAACTATAAGGTTTTCCATACTCAATAAAGCGGTAACTATATTTAGGTAACTCCTAAATCGAATCGTCAAAGATAAAGATCAGAGGTATTCGTTGAATACCAAAGTGCAATTAGTTAAGCCAATTGATGGGAAATAAATAATAGTGGTTTTAAGAAGTGATTCAGTACTAATTGATACAATAAGTAAATCTATTAGGAATAAACAAGGGATGTTAAGTATTGAGCCTGAAGAAACGGTAACAAAAAGGAAAAAGGGGTGTGCCGGACTCCTACCGGTTAAACTCACCACGGTGGTCCACTTCGGCACCTACAGGTGGGCTTCGGGTACTCTTAAAAGACCGCACCGAAGCCCACCTCGGTGCCACGCCTGTTAGGGCACTTCTCCACGTCTTTTCCTGACGCAAACAGCTTTCCAAACATTACTTGTTAGAAATAAATAAGATTAACTGCTGAAGTTTGATTCTTCGTCATAAGCACTTAGATTTGTAACCATAGCTTGAATGGAAAAGATCAAACGTTCGTAGGATAATACGAGATTATAGGAAAACGGGGCCATCTATTCTTAGACAATATTATGTTTAAAATACACCCATTACCAATCTTGTCTTTAGTAGTTCACTTCAGGGGATAGACGTTCTTTAATTAGTAGTGCACAGTGTACATGGTTAGTTGGTAACGGTCCTTATCTTAAGGGTATTTAATAAAAAGCCGGAACTGGGTTATTATAATCATCATTATGAACAACTTTTACTTAAGGACACACCCTGAAATGGGAAAAAAAATTCTGCTGTTCTATACCTAAAAGTAATTCAATATTACTCAACTAAATGACTTGTCGAGTTTTCAGCGTCTGCAGTGGTATGATATAGTCTCACAGTAACAGTAAATGTTATGACATGTTTTGACACATTAGTAAATGACATTGTATGGAATAGCTGATTAAATTTTTGGAATTTCAGCGTTGGTCTCTTAGTAAAATTTGTTCATAATGATGAGTACAATAAACTCTTGCAGTTTTATAAACGTTTTCCAACTAAACGTGCTTGAATTTACTGCATCAAAATTATCATGTCGACAAGGGAGCAATGAGTGGAAAGTATTGTAGAAATGTGGAGCTCCATTTGGGTTTTGTTAGCTCTCAGATGCAGTATCAAGGGAATTATAAGCCTCAAATGTAGATAATTGCACATTATATCGCTATCGAAGTATGAGTCTGACAGGTGACAGGGTGGCGAATAAAAACGCTTAAAGGGAGCATACTTGATACTTTTACAATCAGAATCGAGCATTTTCGCGTTCGTTGGCTGCCTTTTGCTTACAAAAAGTGAATAACGAACGTGAAAACGCGTGATTCTACTGAAGAAAGTATCTATTGTGCTATGGACCAAAAGATAATACATGTGTTATAAAAACTTGGATGGATGAAGATGGAATATTATTTTACTTCTGTACAAACTAATTTATTACTCAACCTAAGGTATATTTATAAACTCAAGGGAATCAAATGCAAACAATGATCATGTTTACGAAAGAAACCTAAGTCTTCTCAATAAATCTGCCAAATAATATTGCGTCTTATATTCGTATAGAAAAGCACTGATTTCTAAGCTATCCAGATTTTATCGCATTCTTTAAAAGCGCTATTAAGATGCCATGCTCTTAAGTCACCTTGTAATAAGCAGAAAATGAGTAATAAATGATCATAATAGGTTGTAAAAATCCAATTATAGATTCTAAACATAATTTCGTATATGCAGCGCTGCGTACGTGAGGTTGCCAATAGGCAAGTCTTGATTTGCGACAGTGCTGCATCAGTCGATTTCTAAGCAATAGGATTTTAAATGACCGTATCATGCGGGTACAATAAATAAAATACTTAATTATAAGTCAAGTTATTTCAAAATAATTAAGTTTTAGGTTCACTAGTTATATTTCAATAAGACCCTGACGTAAAGAATAACATTTTATTAAACTGTCATATGCACACTTGGTCGCGATGTCCAAACAAATTTAAATCATAAAATTGTGAAATCTCCAGTTTCTTTCTGTTAATCCTCACTTATTTTAATGTATATAAAAATAGCTCGAACATTAAAGCTTCGCTAACCACCGTAACACGAATATTCGATATGACACCTCTGTTTCAGTGAACTTTTCCACTGTGTTTACCTTCCTTTGAGTACGTTATAATAAAGTTGTGGGATGCAACATGTTCCACTCTGCTAATATTTACACTGTGTTTACCATAAAGTTATTAGAAACTCGAGTTTAACGTGCTTTGACGTCGTTTTTCATCATAGTAATGAGACAGTACGGATATTGTAGCAATATTATATATTGTAGATCTTTGTTAGGCGTTCCACCAGTTCCCTTTGGATTGCAAGAATTATTGGGTGACAGTAATTGTGTGGTCTGATTCAGCCAATGTGACGATCATAGATGTTATGAGGACATTGGACATGGCTTGGTAACTTAAGTATTATAGTTACTATATAACCCACATTGCAACTGGAACATGTACATGATAAAGAAAACACCTCGATGATATTTTCATCCTTTCCATTGACTAAATAATATTTTTAGAGAAGGATTTTAAACATGTGACATTTGGACCGGCATACATATTAGTATGTATAGCAGTAATGTGGGCCGATTTCATACATATACATATATAACAGTAAAATTCTACCTCTAAAATAAAGAATACTTCATAACGTTTGCTAGAAATGAATACACTCGCGCCAACAATAAACTAATGACTGGCTGTCAATTTCATATTAACATAACGTGTAGTTAAATTATACGACAAAAATGACGAGTTTGACAAGCGACACAGAACAGACAGCGCATTGACAATTAATTGTAAGGAGATAACTCTTAAGAGCTTATCTACAAGTATCATAATTATTTTCATAATAATTGATGAAAGAAAAGAAACGTTTATTGGACACGATAAAAGCAACACTGGAAAATAATAATAAAAAATATAAGAAGGTTAAAACAAAGAACTCATACGTACACAAAAAATGAATGCGCACATTTACGTTTCAGCAAGTTTTTGTTTTGTTTTAATTTGCGAAATCAAACTTGGTGCTACTACTCGTATGTTTACCGAAGAGACCTCAACTCAGCACAAAGCTGCAGCTAGCAGTAGCACTGATTTTCAACTGAAGCCTCAGGATAGTATAACATTAATAAATATCTTCGGTCTTAGATGAGGCATTCTCCAACATCTCCAAGATTATAGAATGGAATTTATTTCGAAAATTAATTTGTTGAAAAGTATTTAAACCTCGGTTTTGTTTTAGTTATTTTTTTACTATTATGATGCCGGTAATCACCTCCAACCTTTGAGTATCTAGTCTAGATACTCAAAGCCTCCAACCACCATCCCACCAACTGGAACCTACAGTGCATTGGGCAGAATTTCAAAATTAAAACCTTATTATTCTGATGTGAAAGCGATAGGAAATCATAAAAAAATCATTATAAGTCAATCGTGGAAGTTGGCAATAAAATTTATGTTGCCAACAGCTAACTTTTATATGAAACTTCATGCATCTATGGTAAATACAATTTAATTGCGTAGATTTGAATGGAAACGACTGTAACATACCTACAGTTATTTCCTTGAAGTCGTTGGGGAAGGTTCTTGCATTTTCCTAATACTTAGTGCGCTTTTCTGTCCAGTACATACCTACAGAACTGCTAGGAGTGATTTAGGAAAGAGAAACATTTTTGGCGAAATACATCGATTGCTTTTTCGTCAAGAGTGTGTTTAAAAAAGCCATTAACAATGTTATTTGAAGAGCTTATGGTATTTCTATTGCTATTTTTAATAGCAATTGGATATAATCATAACGCTATTTATGTGTTTTATTGATTTTGTATCTTAAATGGTTAGTTAGGTTACTCTGAATCGTGATAACATAACAAAGTGTGAACATTAAGACTAAAGAACATTCTGTGCATACAACATTCTTCAAAAATGTGTATTCTAATACAGTTAGCAATTTTAAAACGGTGCTTCGGAGTTCTCTGGCGAAGACGGTAAGGGGTTTTTTCAATGAAAATCTTTTAAATTTCCTCGCACTTCCGTAAATGCCACATTTTGTTTGCGGAAATGACGTTAGTCGCATAGTAAGAAAATTACTCTTATTCAGCTGCAATTTAGGCCGATTTTGATCAGGATATATTTTTAATACTTTGATGCCAATCATTGTTACCGTATGCTACTTAACTTTTACGCTTGTCACTAACTGACCTCTACCCCCCTTACCCCAAATGTCACACGTCTATTATTTATTCGCAAAATGAGGACGCGGTGGATAATTTTATTTAGAAATCGAATCTAGAACAGCTAATACAAAAGTCGGAACCCTTCCTTTTTAACCGACTTCAAAAAAAAGGAGGAGGTTCTCAATTCGACGCGTATGTTTTTTGTCATTTGACTCTCAAAACGTTTTTTGAAATATATTATTTTAAGTTTCATGGTCATCGTTGAATACTTTTTTTGGTTTTTGCTTGCATTTGGGAACAGACACTGAATCACTCTGCAAATTCTGCGCACTACATAAAAAACTATCCTGTGTTGTTATCGCCTTGAAATATAATTGATTTTTTATCTCAGAGTTCCTTTATAAATGTTAATATTATACTGACGTAAGTTTATTGTCTGAGACATTAGTCTAGCCTTTGGTAAAATATTATTGGTTTTAGTCCATACGTTATTGTATATGATTGTATAATGAAAGGACATTCTTCTCATATTACCTCACAAGACATGAGTGACATGAACCTCACTTTATTGTAGCGATTTATTATTGTTAAGAATTTTCTTTTAACCCCTTTTGTTTGCCATTTTGTGAAAATAATCTATTATGTAACTAGCGATCCGTCCCCGGCTTCGCTCGGATGCAGTTTCTCTACTATCCTTACATTAAATATGAAAGTATTATACATATAAACCTTCCGTGAAAAATTATCTAACTTTTTTTTTTTTTTTTTTTTAAAACATTGCCCCTCACTAGGATTTCTCCTGTATCGAGGGTACAGTTTACAAATATACATGTCACATGCACACACAACCAGACCCGAAACAACTATCTGTAGATCATACAAATATTTGTTCCGTGCGGGGATCGAACCCGCGGCACGTAGCGCAGAAAGCTAATCGCTTAGCCACTGCGCCAACCGTGTCGTCAACTGTCGGTGAAAACCACTTCAAAATGCGTTGCGCGGTTTAGGAGGAGTTAGCCGATATAGAGACGGACGGATGCTGAATGCGATTTTATTACCCGACTACGGAGAGGTTTATTTTTATACTATGTAGAGATAAACTTAATTGACCTAAAAGAATCTCCTGAAATTTATATAACCATGTCTTTGCATTTTTGGATGCCTATTTAGTTGAATCCTGGACTTGAAGCATATAAATCCTAAAACCCTTTGAGTCAGGTCTTATTAATAATTATTATAATAAATTCCTACCTTTCTAGTTCCGATCCCTTTAAAAGGGTTATTGTATTCATCATTATGAACAACTTTTACTACGGAATCAACCCGGAAATCGCGAGAAATAATCAGCTGTTCCGTACATCAAGTCGAGTAATATTGAATGATTTGTATGGCACAGCAGTTTTATTTGCGATTTTAGGTTTGGTGCCATAGTAAAGGTTGTTCATAATGATGAGTATAATAACCCCTTAAAGGGATCGGGACTTGAAAGGTAGGACCTTTTATTGTATTTTATTTATTAACGCCCGAAAAATAAGAGGGTTGTTATCTATCTGTGGCATCGTAGCTCTAAAACGGATAGACAGATTTCAATGCAGTTTTTTTTAATCGAAAGTTAATTTATTCGTGTATCATCTTAGCTTTGTTTGATGGAAATGTGTTCAGCCGTTCAAAAGTTACAGCTCTTTTTCTAGTTGGAGTCGGGGATTTCCATTTAACCCCACAATAACCAGCTCTGCGTTTTCGATATCCTGTTTACATCCACTGCCTTCTTTGGGTCTTCAGCCTATCACCCTTAAGTTAAATTAACCGTTTAAGGCTCTTTATGCGATGTGAATGATTCCTAGTATCTTGCGACTTATATATCTATCCAGCCATCCGAAAATTTTCTCCCAAAACAAATTCTCTAACAATTGCTTTTTCTTTTTCTTTTGCAGCCTTAGAATGCCCCATTCACCTACCACCATGGGCCGCGCGATCGGAGGCTTGGTGCTCGCTCCGAGGAAGAGAATCGCTGCCTGTCTTCTTGTGCTATTGTTTGTTGTCTTCACAATTGTTGTCTTTACTTCTGCTAACGGTAAGTCTTACCGCCAAATACTGAAAACACAACTCAATTTTAAGACGCTCTTAAAAGTCGTTCTGTCGCTACTGTCCACCTTAAAATGACAGTGACAGCACGAGAGTTAACGGCAACTTAAACTTGAGATGTGTTGGAGTATTTGGAGATCGTCTAACTTACGAAGCCCTTTTGCTATTTTAGATAACAGTAGGGTAATTCACGTAACTAAAGGAGTGCAGTTGCCGCGCAGTTGCAGTAAAATTTTGATCAAAACAACACATTTGGTATTCTCTTAGCTTCACTGAGATATGCTCGCGTCAAGTTGGAGCGTCACTGCAATATGATCGGCGCGTCACAAAATTACGTAAATTAGTCTTCTGTGGGCCGAGCACAAATGTTTTGGCGTATCGTAACGTAAACGTAACCAAATTTAGAATAAAAAATACACGTTTAATCTATGATATTTTTTTGGAAATACATGCAATATTTTTTTATTTTCATGAAACAAGTTTGTTTGTTGCATAAAATTGAACAAAAATGCGATAGATTCATCGTATTTTATAATCAAAATTTGCTTACGTTTACGTTACCATACGTCAAAAGATTCATGCTAGATACTCAGTTCGTAATGTATGTGTAATAATGTGTATGTTACCTTGACAATGCACTCCCAAATTCCTAAATATTCGTAATATCGATTTCTTAGAAAGGATTACTTTTCATTACTCGCACTGTTTTCCTAATATTTTGCGAATTCTTTTGATGTAATGAACGTAGCCAGTGGGTCCTTGAGTGATCCTGGAACAAAATTATGTTATATAGGTGAAAAATAACTAACAATGCTTGCATCGAGATAATAGCTGGCTACGTTCAATGTATTTACCTTTTATTTTAGAACATGCAGTAATTTTATGCCTCGTCCAATTTTTTTGCTTCGCGCTCATTACTATATCGCTACGAATTACAGTACCTATATATAATAAAATGACGTCACTATTGATACCTGTATCTCGTTATACATGATATTTTTTTATGTAGTACGCAAAATTTGCAGAGTGATTCAGTGTCCGTTACTAAATGCAACCGTAGTACGAAAATTCACTCCAAAACAAAATAAAAATTTGATTCTGCATGGCTTGCGCTAGTAAATTGTAAGTGTCCCCCATACTAAGTCGAATTTACGTTTTGTTTTAAAGTGTATCCCAATACTGCGGTTGCATTTAGGAACAGAGACTGAATCACTCTACAAATTATGCGCACTACATAAAAAAATATCCTGTATAGATGTTTGGTTATTGCCGCTTCAATTATCGGGTGTCATATCAATCTGCGACGCATCGCGAACATGCATTCAATCTGAACTACGATGGCGTGATATTTTAATAATGCAAGTTCGCGTCGTGTAAAGTTTGCATGTTGCCTTTACATTTTTCGTTCCGAAGATTTTTGTTAAACTTTGGAAAAGTAAAATTTAGAAATAGATAGTGTAGTTACAGTAGTAGAGTCTTATAAAACTATTTATTTATTTAAAACTATAGCTTTATTCTTTTATTTCCATTTATTCATTTCATTATGATTCATTTGATTTATTCTCATTACCTACATGATAAAAAAATCCTTTTTATGTTTTTAAGTTATTGACATAGAAACATTATTAAGTATTTATTTTATTTGTAAGCTGTACCCTAGATACAGGAAAAATCCTAGTAAAGGGCAAATTTTTATAAAAAAAATAGGGAGGGACATTTACATACATACATGATACATCAATGTACTTAGTACTTCATCAGCAAAAAATCTCCCAAAAAGACAATGGCCATGCCGATTTAAAAAGTTCTTACCGGTATGTGGATGGTCGAAAAATTTAGGGTAAATTATAATAAGTAAATTAAGAAAAATCAAGACGACTCATTAAAAGTTCCGGAAGGGTTTGAGGGGGGAGGGGGGGGCTAAATATACGTTTTGGGGGTTGGACATTGGTTTTTTACGATTTGTGGCATGCATCCTGTATACAAAGACAAAGTTTAGTCTTCGGATAGCAGTGTACACTTCATTTCAGTTTCATTAGGTATAAATTTTAAGATTGTAGCTTCTTCAATAATCGAATTAAAGTTGACTTTCTTTATTTCATCGTTAGTCGATATTATTGCCAAAGTTAAATAATTATATTCACTTAGACACTGCAAGCCGAACACTGCTTCCATCCCTTTTAAACTCATCATAAGCTTCCATCAAAACATTAAACTTACAGTTTTCTAATAAACGTTCCTTCTTTCTTATTAAGAAAATTGTCGTGTATTTAACTACCGTTACAGACGCGGAATAAATATTCAAATATTTTCATACTAACGATATAAATTAGATAGTACGTAAGTCTCTGTCTGTCTGGGTGTATCTCTGTCTAATATGTAACCTTTTCACGGCTTAACGGCTGAACTGATCTTGATGAAATTTGTCAAGGAAATAGTGCATCATGAAGCCTTCAAAATCCAATCTTCCGTTTCTATAATAACATCATCCGAATTCGCGGGTCGCGCTAGTATATTTATAAAACAATCATTTATACCTATGAATGAATGCTAGCAAACAATAATTTATTTCTAGGAAAAATAAATATTCTTGCATTTGAGTGCTACCTATAATTTTTATTTTTAATGGATACATAAATCGATAGTCGCGGCAGAATGTCAGCTCCCATTACTCATGCATAGACAATACGTATCTATGAATTGCTTCTATAAACAAGTAGGTACTTATGCATCCGCTGAAGCAATATTTTTTGTTTCATTTGACATAAGTGTGTGTGAAGAAGTAAAAACTATCGCGTATTCTTTAGAACCGTCTGTTCGTTACGTTGGTGTTATAATCTCTTAGTCAATCGCCAAATTGGTATTTTAATCTATATATTAATACGATATATACGTATATATATACGATATATATATTATATACGATTACAGATAATTATATGTTATAGATTAAAAAATGTGTTTATTTTCAGTACATAAAATCTTTTATGTTCTTTTGTGTTTTTTTTTTTTTCATTTCATTTCATTTCATTTCATTTTTACAAAATAAAATGACATAATAATTATGTTAGCTGTTATGTACGTATGTATGTTTATTAGAATATTGTTTTTGCATTTATAACTTCTTATTTTTCTGGTTTTTATTTACTCGTAACTTTATCGTTTAGTATTCAGAGATACTTAACTTACATCCAATGCTTTCGAAATAGGTCTGTGGGGAAGTGGGGAAGGGTGACAGTTTTAAAAGGGGAAGCCGTCCCAAAAATCCCTCTAAAAATTGCTGCAAGACAAAAATCCATACCGTCTCTTGTAATCTATATATAGTCATGTCTAGAAGAGCTCGACCTGACTGAATAACCAGCCTTTTTTTGTCAGTTATATGAGTAAATATAATACTACGTTGGTATATGCACTAACCAATTCCTAAAGGGAAGCCAATGGGAATTGGATTGTATGGACTCTTCGCCACTGCTCTATACTATAAAGAGAACTTATCGCCACCTGGCACAGTTCCAATACCAAGATAGGTACCGCTGAAAATCGGACACTGAAACCCGACGATACCCTTTTCAACTCGGGACAAAATTATAAGACCTAGATTTTTATATGTATTAATAATCAATCTGGTCTTTGGAACCCAAATTAAAACTAGCACTATAGATTTGAAGTCACCTCTTCAGAATTAACTTTTTAACCCCGACAAAAAAGAGAGGTTTTATATATTATGGTTGTAGTGTGTATCTGTGTATCTGTCTGTGGCATCGTAGCTTCAAAACGGATGGACTGATTTGAATTCAGTTTTTTTAATCAAAAGCTAATTTAATCGGGTATCCTCTTAGCTATGTTTCATGAAAATCTGTTCAGCCGTTCAAAAGTTACAGCTCTTTACCTAGTTGGAGTTGGGGGTTTTTGACGGTTAGGTTGTCTTAATAGTGTCTCAGAATTTGTAATTTTTCACCTTAGCTACACTGACAAGACGTAACAGCTAGAAATAAACAAGTTACTATTTACAACCAAGTACTTGATTCGGATGAAGCCTGCAAAGTTGTCGTATCTACACTGAAATAACCTAAAGGCTAGAACTAAACAAGTTATTACTATTTACAACTGAGTAACTTGGTTCGGATGGAGCCTGCGAAGTCTACTATTTCCTATCGCAAAATATCTCGTCGTTATTAATTCGCTTGCTATAATTGACAACAAGAAGCATTTAGTTTTTTGGTGTAGTTATTAATATATTTTTTGTAAAGTTATTACAAAGGTTTTATTTACTGTTACATTACATAACTTTAACGATTTCAACATGGTGGTTTACGTCCAAAATCTTCGTAGTAGTCTAAACATTTACGAGTTGTGTCTGGTAGACGTCTCGATTGTGATGACGTCACACGACTAGTGGGTAACGAAACGTCACCTGACTGACTGAAGCGTTACCAATGGTTAAAAATAAACAATCATTACACCAGCTCACACTAGGAGCAATGAAAAACGTTGTGTTATTTTCTGAAAATCTTTTTACATGTAAACCAACTCCTTCGTTTGAGGATGATTTTGCAATTGACATGATTGACATTTACGGTCTCATTACAAAAGATGTGTTAAACCTGAGTTTAGGCCAGGTCTAACAAGACCAGGTGTCAAATTAAGACCTTGGTTTAAATCTTACAATACAAATCTGAGGAAAAACTCAGGTTTAGGCTCTGGTTTTAGAAAATTGTTATTACAAAACAAAGTTTAACGAAAAAACTCAGTTTTATCTCGGGTCTAAGATAAACCAGGCCTCCCCCTGGTTTTGCCGTGGTTTAAGTGACATTATCCCGGTCCGAATTACGATAAAAGTGATAATATCGCGAATACGACCAAATTTAATAGTCACAAATAAGGGCTATTGAATAATATTATTAATTGTGACTTTGGTCGGATTCGCGATATTATCACTTTTAGCGCAATTCGGACTGCAGGGTATCACTCCTTTACTTTTGGCTTTCCATTTTATGTAAAAAGACAATTATCTAAAAGCCCCGCAATTTTTTTATGATTTTTTTTTAAACTGAATTTGAGATGCGGCTTCGACCTACTACTAGGTTTGATGTAGAATTTATAAAAAAAAAAATTACTTAAACGATTTTCTGCATTTCATGAACACAATAGAGATGACGAAAAAACCATAAATATAATAAAAAATATATCGACCGTATGCTGACAATACCTTCTAACTAACATTTTTATCCAAATATTTATTTTAGCGCCATCTGTTAGCACGTATTATAAATATTCAGATGGCGCGGCGTTCTAAACAATATTTCGATAAAAATGTTAGGAAGGTATTGTCAGCATACTGTCGATATATTATAATATTCTTTTGGTACCGTAACATAATATATTGTAAGTTTAAATCGCCATACATAAAATAATGTCGGATTTAAACCAACGTCTTAGTTTGATACCTGGTCTAAACTCAAGTTCATTACAAAATATGTGTTAAACCTGAGTTTAGGCCAGGTCTAACAAGACCAGGTGTCAAATTAAGACCTTGGTTTAAATCCGACTTTATTACAAAATCAGTTTTTTCCGAGGTCTACTAAAACCATAGTTTAGACCGAGCTCGGACCAATCAACGTCGAGTATTAGTTTATCATTCACTCATTCACTCCAAAATGCCACAGATAAATATTCCGAAGTCACATCCTCGTAGAAATGTTTCGTTTCGTGCAGATTTTATAAGGATGACTTTAAATAAATTGTACCTTACAAGATTTGGATCATTAGATTATGATAAAAGTAAATAATTAAGATAATATTAAGTATGTTTTGACTACAAAGAGTGCGATTTAAAAGCTTTTAGAAGTGTTACGATACCAAAAAGAATATTTATTATAATCACTAGGATTTTTAGGCATATAATGTATTCAAGAAAACGAAACGTAGGTAGATCACGTCACTTAAACCACGGCAAAACTAGGGGGAGGCCTGGTTTAGCTTAGACCAGAGATAAAACTGAGATTTTTCGTTAAACTATGTTTTGTAATAACAATTTTCTAAAACCAGAGCCTAAACCAGAGTTTTACCTTAGACTTGGTTTAAACCTTGTTCTGTAATAAGACCGTTATAGTCTCAATACAGTGTCACAAACTTATAGTGCCACAAACTTATCTGACCCGGTCATGGCGTCGCTTTTACCAATGTCATCTCCCTACAAAAATGACGATAAGATGTCATTTTTGTTCCGTAGCAACGTTAGTTCCAATTTTGGTCACCGGGTCAGATAAGTTTGTGGTAGGTACTACAGTAGATATTTTTTACTACAGGGAATTTAATTGTCCAATAGCGGTATTACCGGGAGCGTATTTGCATTGCCCTTTGAGAATATGAAAAAAAGGATTGGATCTGTGTTTTTGTATGCCTTTTCCGGAGGTATCCCATTTTCAATTTTTTCCCATTTTCAAGATTTTAATGTTATTTAATTTTCTAAGAACATTTAATATTATAAAATTAATTATTAAACATATAAAAGTATTTAAGACAAGGCGTTCAAGCTACATAGATTTAAAATAAGTATAGAATCCATTGTAATAGAAACATTATTTTTCCCTTTTTCCCAAAATAAATTCGAGTACCTATTTTATTATGAAATTATTTCTATGGATCAGGAGATTTTTTTTCGCGATTTCAATGTTTGTTGGTCCCGTAGTAAAAGTTCTACATAATGATGACTACAATATGCCTATAAAGGGGCTAGAAAAATTAGAACTTTTATAAATTGTTTGCAAATCCTTGAATTAATAAAAAAATAATCTTTTTTTATAAATTGGGTATGGACTTGGAAACTTTGTCATTCTCAGGTAATTTATTGTTTATAACTGGATATCTCACTTGCCACATTAAATTGAAACCATTGGTACCTAGGTACTTCAAAAATATTATTTTTGTTTCGAATGACTTTACCTATGTTTATGAATTTTCTGTTTAAATGATAATTGTTTTGTTAGTATTTTCCGAATAGTCTAGCATGTGTGATATGTATATATATTGAGGGTTAATTTTCAGAATATTGCATTAACGACAGTTGACAGTTTTTGTCGATCCTTTGTTTTGAAATATTTAAGGCATTTCTGTTATGATGTAAACGGTTTAAGTAGATAGTTTTGTTTGTGTTGTTTAGATGTCTTGTAAGTAGAATGCTCGGAAGCTTTGTATCTTACTGATTAAAGATCGTAAACTACGAATTATTTATCTCCATGATATTTTAACCCCTTGTTTCCAGTTAAGCTTGGTTGAATAATTTTAAATCAACCGGGCGCTATGTCTCCATTTCATCACATAATGAAGTAATTTGGTTCTTGTGTTGGTACAAAGAGCACCCATCTCATTGAAATTATTATATCGTGAATGAGGTGGACCTCTTTGTATCAATATATTTAACCACAAAGCACCAAAACTTGAAGATCATCAGCTGGGCACGTCGACTTATCCTATCTAGCTGTTTCTTCTAATAGTCGCCACATCGAGCCATCTCAACTTAGCAGTAGCTTATTTTAAATCATCATAAAAGAATAAATCTAATGGAGAAGTACCACACGTGACTTGAAATCTAGCGTCATTGCGTGTGGCCACTAGACTAGGGACGTTCCGATACAAGTAAATACTCGATACTTTTCTTTCGATACCAAGTAATTTTAGCATCGAATCAATTTTGCGATACTCACATCACATGGTATCGAAACGAAAGTATCTACTTGCATCGAATCGAATCATGAATTTCTAAAAAAAAGGTCCTTCCGTGATACTAGTAAATGTTGTAGCCGGAGCAACGATTCATCAAACAATATGAAATGAGTTTGAATGTATAAAAAAAGGCTCCCAAGAATATTTTCCTAAATAGTATATCAGTCTCATAAAATAAATCTAAAAATTATCGATATGATACTATCGATGTACTATTGATACTTTAGGGGTACTCTGAGTAGTATCGAAAACTGATTTGAGTAGGTACTACGTATGTGACTAGGTATCGATACCTTACGGGTATCGGAACATCCCTACACTAGACTTGTCGCTAATGGCGGTCTTAGTTCACAATTATTTTTCAAATCTAGGGTCTCGTTGACCTGCACGCAACGATAAGGATTTCTTAATTAGTATTAATGCAGGAGAACAATGCATTTGCAATGCGTTTTTAGAATAGGATTCAATAGAAAAGTTATTATATTACATAATCCAAATATTAAGCCTTTTTGACACGTGAAAGACTCTAGGTGTACAGTTCCAATAAATGTTGGTCTCGGTATTGGAATATTGTTGGGTTGTATTGAGGAGAAGAACTTGCATAAACTCCATGGATACTCTTTTAAAATAAAGTTGTAACTATTTTGTATATAGTAGGCACATTAACGTAACATTAACGTACACTGATCGCAATATGAGAGAAAAATGTAGGGTGGCATAATTGGAAAGAAAGAAAGAAAGAAAAATGACATTTATTCAGCACAGACATATTGACAACATAAGACAGCGAAGATTAAATATAAAAAAAATATAAAAAATAACACATTTCACAAAAGTAACAAATAAACAAGTAAGGTTTCTTTTTATATTTATATAGGTATACTGTTTAATTTGACTGAATATAGAAAATCATTGAAAAGATCTCATGCGCCATTTTTACATCTGCACCTTCATAACATTAATTTTAGCATCATTTTGTTTTTGCTTTTCAACCCCCGACAAAAACCAGTGTCGCAAGCTTGTATAGTGCCACAAACTTATCTGACCCGGTGACCAAAATTGGAACTAACATCGCTACGGAACAAAACTGACAACAAAATGTCATTTTTGTATAAAGATGACATTGGCAAAAGCGACAGCAGCGACGCCCTGACCGGGTCAGATAAGTTTGTGGCACTATAGAAAGATTTTTTGTTATGTAAGGCTATGTATGGGAGACAGATACAAGGAAACCGTTGAATAACGACAGCTAATTATATATAGTTTTCAATATTTAATATGCGATTCCCCATGGAGTTGGCATAGACACCTAGAGCGACTGAAGCCCCGTAAAAAATAAGTTTAAAAAAAACAAAAAATATACGGGTGCTATAAGTTTGTAGTGTATCTGTGTCTCTGTCTGTGGCATCGTAGCTCCAAAACGGATGAACCGATTTTAATGCAGTTTTTTTAATTGAAAGCTAATTTAATCGGGTATCATCTTAGCTTTGTTTAATGAAAAGCTGTTTAGCTGTTCAAAAGTTACAACACTTTTTTTAGTTGGGAGTCGGGGGTTTTTGACGGTTGGTGTATAGCGAAAGAAGAAAAAGATTTCGCATAGAATTAAAATTACGCTTACGCTTCCATACAAACGACAAAATTGACATACTATTTTAATTGAAAATAAAGTGAAAATTTACGAAAGTTTGTGATTGTGCAATTATTTGAAAATTATACGATGGCCCAAATTGCATGACAATTAGATAATCAGATAGACAATTTAATCTAGATTATGAAACAAGAACTTGTTCTTATAGGTTTCATAGTAAAATAGCGAGATATCATAGTTTTAACGCACAGGGGTAGCGGCGTGCCGTGTGGCAGCTTTTGACGCTCGGCGCTCAACTTAGTTTCGCTAAATCGCGGCGCGGCGCCTGAGGGGTATTTTCTTTTAGTAAAATCATCATACAATGATCGTTACATTTATTTATTTATTACACACTTATGCCTACGTCGTAGTAATAACAGTGCCAGCTACCAGTTATTAAGGTGTTGTGTAGTTCAGAAGGTACAAACATACCAATAAAATGTTAGTTTTTTTTTTTAAACAATACTCTTAAAAACATAAACAATTACAATATTAACAAATCGGAGAACGTGGCTGATATGACCAGAGGGCTATTTACATGTAATTTTATAATGTTCCAATAATATTGCAGTGACGCTCGAACTTGACGCGAGCGTATCTCACTGAAGCTTAGAGAATACCAAATGTTTTGATCAAAATTTTACTGCAACTGCGCGGTAACTGCACTACTTTAGTTACGTGAATTAGCCTACAGTAGGCTAATTATGATTGGCGTGTCACAAAATTACGTGAATTAACCCTCTGAACACCAGTGCAGAAAGCTTTAAAATTAAATATCTCAGCTATTGAGCTGAGAGCTTTTTTGTGTAGCTAATAGATGTGTGCGCCGATGCCCGCGTCGGCGTCATTGGCGTGGATGTTGAAAATTTTATTAAAAACAAAATCTTTCAGACTTATTCGCCAAATTACTACTGACGGACGGAGTCATCGGCAAAACGCGCTATTTAAATTATTGCCATATAAAAATGGAAATTTTATTGATTTTGCGTAAACCAATAAGCATATATTTAGACATTTCTAGTGTTTAGTTTACTAGTATATGTCTGTATTGTATCTAAAACAACCGCATCCATCCGACCATCCACGCCGATGACGCCGATGACGCCGAAGCCGGCATCGGCGCACACGTCTAGTAGCTACGTCCAATTATGTGTATTTTAACTATGATATTTTATGTATAATTTTAAGGATGTCACTTTAGTTTTAAGTAACACGGTATTTACTAACTTTCAGGGGCTTACCACAAGCTCTTAAAACAGGTCTGAAATTGAATTGCCCAGAAATTTCCAGAATAAGCTGACCTTTCATTGTACGAAAAGCCTATATAGTGCGAGGTCAGCTAATACTGGAAATGTCTGGGCAGTTCAGTTTTAGCTCTGCTATAAGAGTTCGTAATTTTGTGAGGCATGCATTGCGATTTAAAACAGCTTAATTAAAGCACTTTTTTGACTTCATTCATTACATAATTATTATTTTTACTGAAGTTAAAAAATCAATTATTTAACTTCAGTAAATATACTAATAATTGTTATGTATAAAGTAAAAAAAAAATAGATTTAGAGAATCGTAAAAATATTATGGATTTATTCATAAAAATCAAAATATTTACGATTCTTAAAAATTTATTTTTAAATCTGGAAGTTATTGTAAGAAGGGTTGGAAAATAATTCGTGTTTGTAATAGTTTATCGCAATCTGTGCCAATTATTAACCAATTCCTTTCTCAATCCTCTTTCAGTTCTATACTCCGTTCGAAATAAATAACTCCATTTACACTTTATTCAACCGATTTTGACTTCTATTACGTTGGTGACATGACAAATTACAGCTGCAGTAAACATTTGTTATCGTAAATACGTTTTTGCTTTTAATGCCATCCTTATGCGTACGGAATAGAAGTCAAAATCGGTTGAATACACTGTAAAAGGGTTTGTTAAACGTGTCTAATCTTATTTCAAACGGAGTATAGTAATAATAATGTATAATAATATTCACAATTTTGTACATAAAAAGTCGTTCTAACAATACTTTTTTAATGTATTTCTATTTACTAACCATCTTTTCAGGAAAATGTAACAACTCCCGCACCTTTTTGGCTATGGTGACCGACTAAATATTATAAATTGTCCGATTTGTTGATACATTCCGACAATTCATTATTTAGTTAGTTGTCGTAGAATTAACACTGACTGACCTCAAGACTCCTCAAGAATCCTTATTGAGTATAATTGAACAATTTTTTTTTCTTGGACTAATATTGTTATTATTAATATCACAATCAGTTTCTATAAGGGCCATAGCACATTAGCTCATATCTGCAGCAGAAACGCTACGAACATTCGAACGCGAAATCGTTCGTTATTCGCATTTTTACCCGACTTCAAAAAAAAGGAGGAGGTTCTCAATTCGACGCGTATGTTCTTTTTTTTCAAAAGTCAAAGTCAAAGTCAAAGATTTTTATTTCAACTGGGCCTTTGCAGGCACTTTCAAAACGTCGTGATTCTAGGCGCACGGTTTTATGTTTGTTACCTCATATCTCTCGACTGCGTGAACCGATTTTGATGATTCTTTTTTTATTTGAAAGCTGGTGCTTCCCGATTGGTCCAGTTCTGACAATGGGATCCATGAGAAAACCATATTAAGTATTTAAATAAAAAAAAATAAGAATGTGCGCGACTTTTTATGTTTGTTATGTAAGCAAAAGTCGTATATGAGGGGGCTGAACTCTATAACTCTATACCTAAAGTTATTAAAGAATCGAAATCACTTCCAACTTTGGAAGGCTATTATAGCACCACCTGAATAATGTAGCTATAAATTGTAAGTTTTTACCATTTTTAAAACTTAATTTTAGTTTACTACCAAGCGAAATCGTCGCTTATCTTAATTATTATATTTTTCCCCATAGGAGTGAATAATTGTATTCTTTTTGAGCAAAATAAACTTCTTCTTAAACCGTAAAAGGCGGCCACCTAACGCGTAACCGCGCGATGTTGCTGCAAAAAATAGTTAGTGTACTATGGCCCTAACTTTTTACCTTCAGTGCATTCATCCACTTCTCCCTCTATCTATTCTCTTCCCTATTTTAGATTTCAGCCATATTATGCACATATTAATATTAATATAGTTATCTTGCGACTTTAAATTTTGCTACAGCGTGTTGTTTTGTTTTCATATACCTACGAACGGGTTCCAAAATGTATTTATTTTGCAGCCCGCCTTCAACGCGAGGACCAGATGGATGTGATGATAGCCGGCATGCAATCACACCTGCAATTCCTGGAGTCACAGTACAGAGGGAGACAGGAAGATGTCATCTCTATACAGGTACTTAATTATTTATCAGAAATGCGTGGTCATATGTAAGGATGTGGATCAGACCATCAAATTGAACAACTTTCTCTATGGTACCAACATCTTAATCACAAAAATTATCAGGTATTGATGTTTTGTGTGGGATAGCTGATTATTTTTTCGCATTAACGATGTTGGTCCCATAGAGAAAGCTGTTCAATTTGATGGTCTGATCCACACACTTAAATATGACCACGCATTTCTGATAGACGTTGTGTAATAGATAGTAGCTAGTTGCATTGAACAAACCAGAATGGCGCGATTGGTGCAGTGGCCAAATATGTGTATATTTATATGTATATTATAGGTTCGTGTGTGTATTGTGCAGTTTATGACTGTAAACTGTGATCCCGATAGAGGATAAATCCTTTTATATTTTAACTTGTTTTATTCTGGGTAATTAAAATTATTTCAAGGAAGCCAAAGAGAGTTCTGGTATCCTTCTCAAATTAAAGCAAAAGAGACACGCCAGTCTAATTCACCTTTATTTTCAGACGGTTTTTTTTTATATAACATCCGTTTTAAACTTCAAGTTGGAGCAAAATTTCTAACTAATTATATTCTTTTCTTAGGCGAAATTGCTAACTGACCGTGGCACTGATACAACAAATCATGTGACTGACCAGTCATTCACCACTGTGACTCCAGAGATTCACGCTCTTCTGAGGAATATATCCGGTGAGTTATAGAAACATTTCTATTATCAAGAAATTCTAGACAAGCAGCGCTCGACAAAATTTCTTGCAGGAAACAGCAAACCTGGAAAATGTAATAAAATTACGATATAATCTGTAAAACCTGTCAATTCCAAAATCAATATATTTGTTAAGAGCATCACCACCTGAGCGACAGAATTAAAACAAATACATATTGTATACTAACATGCAGATGTGAATTTGTATATTTAATTAGGTACCTTCATCAGTTTTTTACATCCTGAAAAGCTGTAAGAGCTTTCACATAAAAGCCCGTAAGCCATGAAATAACCTATTACTGAATGGGATTCGTCATAGGTTTTCCCCAACACATATAACACTGGAGTGACGCTATCTAAATTGTTGTGGATTTTTACTTTGATAAAATCTAGTCCTACATCCTATAATTGAATCATCTATATAAACGAATGATGACTTCAAAATTAACTATTATCTTCACCATTGTGTGAAGAATAACTTCCATTTACTTATAAGATCTTATTATAATATTTGTTCTTCTTCTTTCCTCAGTAAAGTTAATTTTGCAAAGGCAGTATTTTGATTTGATCATAAGCTGTGGCTGAGGCGATATCTAACTTTTTTTTTTTTTTTTTTTCTTTTTTTTTTTAAAACGTTGCCCCTCACTAGCTAAAACTAACTAACTAAACTAACTAACTAACTAGCTAACTATCTTATAGATTTCTCATCCTTAATCAAACTCTTGTAACTATGCTATGCGTTTCACAAATGTGATTAACAAGAAAATTATGCAACTGAAGCTTGAACTTGAAACTGAAAACTAGTAATTTATTTACGAATAGTGTTTAGCTTTGGTTAAGATTGGTTATAGCTATTCGTTACCTTTTTGGTACATCCTTGAGGCCCACACATTATAATATAATAAAATACCTGTGTTTTTTTATAAGCGGAGCGGTATTTAGTTGGAGCGGCAGCGGAGATCAATCAATAATCTAAGGATGCATATTACAAACATGTGTTTCAGCATTGAAACTTCGGTTTCATTGCCATTTGCGTCGCTAATGAACCGATCACGCGCTTCTTATGCTAATTAAATTATCTTGCCTTTGCAAACAAGTTGTAACAAAATCAAATCCTTTGATAATAATACAAATTACCTACACTAACACATTTTTTTTTGGATAAAAGCCTCGAATAAAATAAAAGATTAAAAAAAAAAAAAAAAAAAACACAAATTTTTAATTTTTGTATAACTAGCTATCTATCCACAAGGTCTGAGTTCAATGCCTAGGTCGAGTCAAATTTTAAGGAGGATGGAGGATGGATTGTTAGAAAAGGAAATATTTCTGATTTGAATATAATAACCATTACAAAATAATAAACATTTTATCTTCTCAATGTGGTTCAAATAAAAGGCAGATTTTATTTTTGCAATGCATTTTTTATTTTTTTTTATTTATCATTAGCCTCTAACGGCTATAGCTAATATACCTACAATAGTTTTAAATCCGATTGAAGCATAAACTTCTGTGAAGTTTAAAGAATCAGTCAAGCAATCCGAAATTCTCACTTAAAAAAATAAAGAAGAATTCTACTATAAAAGTAGATTGCAAATGGTGTTACAGATTATTTCGCAAAACCGTTGTTTCATCCTAATGTAGCACATACATAAGCTAATAGCAATAGCAATCCTGCGTTCATTGGAAAACGAGCAAGCATCATTTTGATTGCTTCTTAGTTTGAGATCATAAAAAATATTAGAATCTCATTGTCGATTACTTAAATGCTTCTAAATTTTAATTCTTAAGTGGATGATATGTCTCATGCTGTCACTGACACTTTAAGATACAGTACAATACAATTCAGGAGTAACATCGATGAACTTGATCAAACAACCAATGGCAGTCGCACGTTTAAATAATTGTAAAACTTACTGCATCAGTGTAAAGATCATGTTTTATTAATAAACATACGTGGTTTTGAAGATGCGCGCAGTTTGGAACTGACCGGTTTTACGTAGATTGCCTAAGCGACTTCTTAGTTGTGTCGTACTATGGTAGCGACAGAATGACATTTAAGAACGCCTTAAAGTTAAGTTGCTTTTGAGTATGCGGTGGTTAGAGTCCCAAGTACAGTAATGGATTTTTACAAGCTGAAACTTTGTTGCAAAACTGTCCTATATAAAAATGTGACAGCAAACGACCTGGTTACCTGGTGATAAGCGATCACCTCTGCAGAACATTCGCAACCTAGATTTTGGCTGCATTATCGATCTAAGTCTAAATTTGAATTGCCTTGAGTTCCATTTGATTTACTGGCTATTCATATCCATCACTTGGATCACAACAACGCCTATACATAGTTGTTATGACAAGTAAAAGAGACATTACTTCTACCGTCTCACTCAAGCTTGTAGCATAGAAGTCTGCTCCATGGAACACCACTAAAGCCAACTAGGCCCTACTTAATTCTGCTATTTCAATCGTGTCTCAATCACGTCAGAATGGTATCGTAATTGTTCAACCTTGTTGTTGTTGTGTGTAATTGTGTCGTTCAACCTATTTTGACTTCTATTGCGTAGGTAATAGAAGTAAAAGTCGGTTTTTTTCCAGTTATTAAGTGTCGTCCTATAGCTTTTGACTACTATTACCTACGCCATAGAAGTTAAAATCGGTTGACCGACATTGTAAAAACCAACAATTACGAGAAAATTCTGACACCATTGAAATAGCCGAATTAGAACCCTGATAATAATATGATGAGGACATAAAATGTTTTGTAGTTAATAGATAGATAACTTCTGCCATTGATCCATGTCCTGTCCATGGGACTTAGGCTGATGTGATTGTCTCTATCTTCAGGATCTAGAACTGCAGCCGGCATGCAGACCAAGAACCTGCAACAACTGAGAACTCCCTTCGTGTACCAACTCCTTCCACACCTCATGAATGACCCGCATAGTTTGAAACCAGCTTACCATATGAGGGGAGGCAAGTCATTCGCGGAACTTGTAGTGGGTGTGCCCACAGTCAAGCGAGACAAGGAGAGTTACTTAATGGTGACGCTGACAGTGAGTTTAGTTTGACTTTATTTATAACCTCCGACCAAAATGAGGGGTGTTATTATTATTATTAAATTTCTTTATTCAAGTAACTAGGACTCATAATGTGTTAGTAAATACATTAGCACTTAATAACTATTGTTAGATACATTGTACTTAAAATCTAGGATTTGACTGGAGTTCTAAAATCTATTCAATTATAATAATTCAATTCATTCAATTAAATTCAATTATAATAATTCAATTCATTCAATTAAATTCAATTATAAGTTTGTAATGTGTATCTGTGTATCAGTGTATCTGTCTGTGGCATCGTATTTCAATGCAGTCTTTTTTAACCAACAGCTAATTTAATCGGGTATCATTTTTAGCTATGTTTCATGAATATTTGTTCTGCCGTTCAAAAAATACAGCTCTTTTTCTAGTTGGAGTCGGGTTTTTGACGGTTAGGTCATTTTCTTTGCTTCTGTACCGACATCTAGTGCTACATGAAATAACTACGTGGGAACTTAGCAAACTGACCACAGTGGGCGTATACAATACGAATTCGACCAATCAGATTACGAAGCCTGAATCACGCACGTAAAAAGATAATCGTATCTAACACATATACAACATTCCGACATCAATCGTCGGGCTTCAGCCCGCCAGGCAATATGACCTCGCCTTGTCGGAGGATCCTCCCTTTTCCATGGAGGAACATCATACCTTGTTCCTCCACACTTTCATAAACTAGCTCATAGCTCCAATGGTCGTAAGCGTAGATGATGACCGTGAAGCCAACTCGCTAAATTAACTAAGATCCAATTGAGACAACTGTAAGATAAAAGTGATCTGGAATCACCAAAAAATCTTTTTTTTTAACGTATGAAGCTAAATTGTTTAGTATCTAGAGGTATATAAAAATAAAATTACCTCAATAAAAGGATTATTACCTAAATTCCACAGCACCTGCTCAATGGATTGTCATCAGCTGAAGAAAATAGCACGCTAATCGTAGTCATGATTGGGGAAACGGATCTTGAATACGTCGTCACCACAGCCAGACAGATAGAAACTCAGTAAGTAATAATTATAAAGTGGGGATTGTACAATACCGCGTAGCTATCAGTAAATACCGCGTAACTAGCAGTAAATACCGCGTAAATTAAAAATTAGCCAAATTGCGATTTGGCTCCAGTACACGGCTGAAGCTGAAAGGCAGCCGTTGAATGTCTCTCTCTGAAAAAAATGGTATTTGACTCTTATGCGGTATTAACCAATGGTAGTTACGCTGTATTCTACTATCCCCGGTGGTATGTATAATTATACTAACTTCACAGAAATTTCCGTTGGCATAGGTTTTAAAGGGATTCAATAAAATGCTTGAATATCTTTTATCAATCATCAAAGTAATCATTCATTATATAAATTTTCTACTTCCGTTTTAAACTATACAAGATCCAATAAAAAATTCTATAGCAAACTGTAATGATTGTTTCCAATATTTTCCAAAAAAAAGTAAAAACCGTCTTAATAAAACTAAAAAGTATAAAATAATTTTCATAAAAAACTTAACAGCTTCAGAAGTCGCGGCCTTTAATTCTTCAATGCACCTAGCTTGGCAGTGGCACCGCCTTCAGAAGCTGTTAAGATTTTTAAGAAAATTTTATTTTATTCTTTTTCGTTTTCTGTAGTTGGTTATTATTTTTTATCAAAGTTTATTTTGTCAATAGAGAAACATCATAGTCGCTGCTTTGCATGAATACCCACAAAAACCAATTTTTTTAAAATACTGGTTTATAACACAGCCAAATGCAAAATAGTCCTTATTTCACCGTAGTTTCATCGTATTTCCGTCGTAGTGGTGCGCAAAAATGTCGTTATGTGATTGGTTGATTTATCACGCCATATGTGTGCAACAGTCGACGAACGCCAGCTAGGTACCCTCTAGATGAGTGTTTTTTGGATTGTGTGGGTATTCGTGCAAAGCAGCGATTACCTTCTTCTTCCACATATGTTAGGTATATCAAAGGCTCTAGCAAAGTCAAAGTCACCTGTTGCGTTGGAATACATTTCCTGTCGCGGAAACAAACAGCGGGTATACAGGCGATGCTTCCCCTTTCTGAGCCGTGAGCTCGATTTCCGCTTCAAAACAAGATCTGCAATGGCAACATAATTATATTTGCTTCAAGTCTAGACAAATTGCGTTTGTCTATGTTTTATTGCCACTTGATATTGTGGGAAGCTGTCTAGCCCCGACCGGATTTGAAGACATATTGCAGTGTAATTGGAAAAATATTACGTCGCAAAGAATATTGTGTTTACATGTAACAGAAATAACATTACACAAATTATAAATTGAACATTATGTATAACAATAATTCATTTTGGGAAGTAGCTGTAAAAGGAATTGATAAAAACAATATTTATTGACGTATTGACTGAGCCGGATAAAATTTACGTGGTTTCTTGAAAATTTCTTCAATTCAATTCAATGTGACAATTTCGAAATGTCACAGCATTATGCTGAGATATTTTTGATCTCGTCCATATCTTTCGTTGTTTATTTTCGTACTTTCATTTGTTATTTCCTGACGACTCCAGAATAAAACTGATTTCTTTCTTTTTTCTTTTAATTTCCATATTTTTACTAACAGATTTCCGAGGCAAGTCGAAGAAGGCCTTATAGAAGTAATAGCACCATCTCCAGCTTATTATCCTGACTTCGATACCATACCAGTTACCTTGGGAGACTCCCATAAACGCGTCAAATGGAGGACCAAACAGAACCTGGACACTATCTACCTCATGGCCTACGCACAATCTAAAGGCACCTTCTATTTGATGCTAGAAGATGACGTCATCGCTAAGAAGAACTACATCCAGGTAAGATTTATTTTACTGATTGTGAAATGGGATTTGTAAGAAACAACGCTAAGATTAAGTTTATGAGAAATTAAATTTTATTTCTAATTCCGTACATAGAAAAATCATTGGTTATTTTAGAAAGCAATGCAGTCGCAGTTGGGTAGCAGTTTTTAGAGTAAATACAGATGTTTCCATCTTTAAGGTTGATAGTAGATACACTGGCGGAGAGGCTGGTTAGCGCAGCTGCTGACACAGTCTGTGTGAATAATTTTTATTTATGTATAGGTATTTACGAAGCAGCCTTAGTACTTACTTTATTACTTTATTTATTTTTAATTGTTCGGCTACTGCCAGCCTAAATAGTTAAAAATTTGCTCCTACATGTCCATATATTAGATAAGTGTGCTTGGTTTTTATCGTATGTTACAAACATATCTTCCATTGATATTGGAAAATACTTATGTACGTTCTTATTACTTGGCTCTGAATTCCAATTATGCTGCGAAAAAATTAATTTCATTTCTGGCTATCTTTACTCTTTTAACTCTACAGGAATATAATATAGCACTTATTAATATTCACTCTTCATAACACCCTCTTTAATCTCGTTTCAGGAAATCAAGCAGTTTACCGCATCTACCACCGTGTCCAACCCTCGCTGGTTCTTCATCGAGTATTGCCATGTCGGAGGCATTGGCAAGCTGTTCCGTTCTGCGGACTTAATCCATTTCATCACCTACGTTCAGTTGTTCTATAACAGCATGCCTATCGACTGGCTCCTCGAGAGCTACCTAGCAGACCGCGTCTGCGGCCTTGATAAGACTACTGTAAGTATTTTTTTATTTACCTTTATAATATTATTTTAATGATTAATTATTTGTGCCTTGGAGTACATGAATTAAAGAGGCAGACGGCGTATGTATTATTTAATTTTAAGACTCAGTTTTTTTTTTTTTTTTTTTTTCATTTTATACAGATATTTAATAGGAAACCAGTCGTCTCTTATTCTAAAAATGCTCAAAGATGAACATAACCGTACAAAATGAACCTACCTAGCTGAACATTAGCGATGGTAAGAGCACGTACGGTAGATCACAATTCCACTTACAACTCCTACACAAAATATTTTTTTGCTGTAGAGAACATGTGGAAGACATTTATTTATATAATTATATATATACATAATAATATAATAATAATACATATGTATATATAATAAATTTTAATTTAAAAATGTTATACTTACCTAAAACATCTATTTTTTTAATCCTATTTTTTTTAATGTTTCGCTTTTTGCTTTATCCTACTGGTAGGCATAATAAAGTACAAAAATAATATATTGATTAAAAAGTAACATTTTGTAATCTGTATAAAATTGCTTGTAAATAAATTCTTATTTGTCCAATATTATTTCTAAGTTCGGAAATAAAGCATCTGGGGGCACGGCAGTGCCCCAGCCAAGTCTCTATAATATTTACTTGCTTATATTTTATACATCGGCTTTTTCAGAAATTGTGCGCCGGAGCTAAAGAGAAGATACGGCCAAAATTTAAATCGTCTTTATTCCAGCACATTGGGTTATATTCGTCTTTGAAAGGAAAAATTCAGAAAGTCAAGGTATGATTTTAAAAATGTATGTAAAAAAATATGTAAAAAACACAAATTGCTGATGCAGGCCACACAGCTGCCAAATTAAAATGGAACTGGGCAGGTCACATCTGCCGCATGCCGGAGGAGCTTTGGGCGAAAACAACCACATAGGGCTATTAATAAATAATAATAATAAATGTAAAAAAGCCAGGTTAACAAAAATAGAGAAAATATTGTTTTTCCACGCTGGCAATTATTTGGTTTATTAATTGGTTCTTTTCGACTTAGCGATTGAACGCTTGCCTTCCATGTTATCTTTTCGAATCCCTTCTTATTCTGAGAAGAGGCCTGCCTAGCAATGTGACATTAAAGGCTGATTGATTGGTGAAAACGTATTCTCAAAAAAATTCTTACCGAATCCCATCAGCATTTATTTATTTATATGTATGGGATGGGTGGGTGGACTGTATGAGAAGAAAAAATCTTTATGTTTAACGGTTTATTTTCATAGAAAATATTAATAATAATTATTATCAATTTACCAAACAAAAAACGAAATTTAAAATAAGGCAAGGAGTTTGCAATGTTTTTCTAAAATCAAGTGACAATAGCTGACATTAGGCTTATCAGTCTCGATCTTTGAGGGGACTTGATGAAAGGCCAAGTTCATCGAAAATATAACAGATGTTTAAAATTAATCGATCGATTACCAGTACAAGAATTCATGTTTAAACTGCAGATTTTTCTCTAATCGCCTGTTATGTTGTTGGTGAAGTTGGGCCTAAAATTTAACGTTTATCGAGTATTATTATTGACGAACGATTTAGTTTTATTGTGAGAGATAAAAAACGCAAAAATCACAGTTTGATTTTTAAAGAAATTATAACCTATTCTAAAGTTTAACTAGTAGAACCATAAATAAGGTTTCTTATTCTCGTACAAACGGGTGTGTAACATTAAAATTTGGTTATAACAAAGCTTTTGTACGTACATAAAATTGTCACTGTATCCTCTACAAAATTTAAGATTATTTTGTGGTTCAGAAAGTGGCAGACATATAAATAAAAGAAAAGTGTTCTGCTCAAAATTGGAGCTTCCCGACTGGGGCAGTACCTCCACCTTGCAGAATATCGTAGTCAAATAACACTGCTCCTTTGCAATATTGTGTTCTTAACGGTGAGCAAGGTTGCCAGTGCTATTTAGGGAAGCGTCGCTCCTACTGCGAAAGCGACGCTAGTAGTAGGGTCGGCAACGCGCGAGTGATGCCTAAAGTGACCATTTATTTTTTGGTTCAAAACGGGACATCGGCCTTGTTCCAGCAATATGTATGTAATTCATACCTTGGGATGACATTAAGTGTGAACAAAAATAAATTCTTGGTAGGTACGTTTTTTGTATATTCACCTCGATTATCAGTGTTGCCATAAGAACTGAGACCTGTAAGTTTTTTCACGTGTCCAAAATGCATCAAAGAAAAAAGCCGAAAAAAGCCCATTCTACTAGTGCATTTGTGCCAGGCAGATATAAATAATTTATTCAATTAAATTATCATCAATACGTCTGAGTAGCAAAACTTCCAGATAATCAAAATGTATATGTCTAATTAGTAAAATGTCTGTATAGCAAAACGTCAGACTATCGAAATGTCTATGTAGCAGAACGTCCAATGAGCAAATGGTCTATTTCTCAAGAACCACATTTTTTCCAGGACTCCCAATTCGGTGCTGTGCCTACTTTCTACCCTCACACGAGCAACCCACCGTTACAGTCGCTTAAGACTGACATCCAGGAACACTTGGATCATACTCTGAAGAGAGCTTATGCGGGACATTCGTACTTTTGGGGCGTAAAGCCCAAGCAGGGGAATATCATTGAGTTTTTGTTTGAGAAGCCTGTCATCATTTCTCGGTAAGTGTTGAATTGAATTGATACGGATAGAGTTTTGGGCTTAGATTATTGATTGGTATCCACCGCCGCTCTAACCAGATACCCGCTCCACCTAAGAAAAACTTCTCCTTGAATGCGGCCACTCAATATCTAAGTGTGTATACTGTGTATTGACAATAATAATAAATCATTTATTTCGAACAAACATCAGTCCATAGAATTACATTTACACACATAAAGAAAAGTTATTTAATTGAGACGAGCATGGCTGCTGGCTTTTGCACAGTCAGCCAGTGTCTCATAACAACACTCTCGAAATCCTGGGCCACAATAGCCAGAAGACTATTGGAACTACCCCGCACCCGATGCATCAGGGATGCAATCCTTTCAATGACAATTAATTGACAATGATATTGAGCATTTTTGCAATTTTTTTTAGTATTTATTGTTTTTGCATAGTTTTTACCACGCTACTACTTTACTCAAACCGGCATTTTACTATTATGAGTGAAGTTTAATGAAGTTTAAAAGAGCAAGCGACACGTCAACGTCCTCTGACTGACTCACTCTAGTACGCCGACTTCGGCGTAGTATTTTTTGCCGCATATTACTAGTACACCGGTATCTAGTTGGACCGGTAGCAGAGACCAATCAATAGTCTAAGGTTTTGGATACCTATATCAATCATCGTTTTCTTGTTATGAACGATTTACCAATAAAACAGACAATTTTTTTAATTTTATTTCACTTTTTAAATTACAGTTTACACCAAAGCACTAACGTGTGTTGATATCGGTATTGATCACCTAAAACTGTCAAGTAGTTAAGAAAAAGGATTTAATGATGAACTTTTGCTGACTGACGCAAACGATAGGTTCAGAAGACAATGCCCACCAATATGATGTATTGTCCAAAACTGCGCTGAATCCCATTTTGGACAATACCAAAAACATGTATCCTATATCGAGACTATAGTTTTAAAACCGGTTTCAGCTACACATTCCGCAGTGGAAACGCAGAACATATATCAGACAAGTTTTATGACACCAGCGTGGAGGTTCTGCCGGCTCATCGCGAAGTAAACTACACTGTTGTGGGCAGTTTCGACGAATTCGGCCTTGCTGAAGGACATTTGAAAATGGGACCCATTTCGGCCATCCGACTTAAGGTTAATAAGAACAGCAGATTCTGGGTCATTCTCAGTGAGGTAAGACATTTTTAATTAACTAGTGGTCGCCCAGTGGTCGAAATTCGACCATAAATTTACATAAATTGTAATATAAATAATTGGGCATTGGGCTATAATGTAATAGTGTGGTTATTTTACCACAGCAAAGTATGAATGTGTGCTCCACTATATAAAATTAAAATAATATAATGAGTTTCGGACGCCAGGAGCTAATACATAAATTTTAGCTGTCACTCCATCTTCATATAAACTTTAACTATGCCAAATCTCACACTGCTCTGTGCGCGCAATATGCTTGAAAAGGGATACAAAGTTTTCTCTTCATATATTATGAAATTATCTCAGGGCCTTCCAAATCGCGGCGAATCTGAAAATGTTTTACAAGTTTTCCTTGCTAAATGATATTAAGACTTTTTTATGCAACTAGATCGCCAGATTTTTCCCAGCAATCCGCCGAGTATTATTTTAGTTATTAATATTTATATATATATATTCCCTTTATTTAATTTTTAACATACTTTTATATATTTTTAAATAATTTTACAATTAAATAAAAAAAAAGATTATAAAAACATTTAAAAATATAAAAGAGTAGTAGGCCACCGGCATCGGGAACAGGGTCCAAGCTACCGGTGGTTAGGGCTCTAGAGAGAGAAACCTCCTGACAATGCGCGCAGTGTCAAGGAGTACTGCTTTCTGAATCAAGCCCTTGATCCAGAAAGCAGTTTATTATTAAGTTAGTTCATGTGTGGCAGAAGTCTCGGTTTCAATTTGCACAGGAATAGTATCAAATGAAATTCATCACAAGCCTCTGGATATCACTATTAGTATTGATACACCATACACAACCATATCCTCAAACAAAATGAGTACTCATCACGTAAATGACCTTGGTTTAACACCGGACCGCAATTTTCGGAGGGCTGATTTTCTACTATTATACTCTGAACTCACAAGTATAGACTGGGAACCAGTATATTCATGCAAGAATGTTAATGATGCTGTTAGCAATTTCTATAAGTTAATTAACAATACCATTGCGCATACTGTTCCTATGAAAAGGCCCAAGGCTACGAATAAGAGTTACCCTAAATGGTGTTCTCCTAACACTATTAAGTTAAACAACATTAAAAATAACTATCACAGGCTTTATAAACAGACTAATAATAATCAATTATATTATGCATTCTTTACCTATTACAGAAGATTAGTAAAAAAGAGTAGTGAAGCAGTTTTTCAACCTTCACTAAACGTATTCAATCAAATATTAAGCACGATCCAAAAACGTTTTGGACTTTCGTTGGAAGTAATAGAGAAAACAATGAAGAAGCTACCTTTGGTGACTTGTCAGCTACACAAGTAGCAGCCGCGCTCTCGAAGCATTTCAATAGCGTTTTCCTACCAAATATACCATCTTTGAACGGAGATAGCGCATGTATCACTGCGAATATGTGTCCCAATAATACGTCTCATCATGTACATATAGATTATATTCACGAACAAGACGTTCGTAGAGCCATAACACGACTTGCACCAAAAACCACTCAGGGTCCAGACTGTATTCCCCAGTACATAGTTAGGGATGGCTATGTAGTTTTTGCAAAGCCCCTACAATTTATTTTTAATCTTTCCATCGAAACAAGCATATATCCTGCAGAATGGAAGATTGGTTAATATTGGTTATTGGTGAATGGTTACATATCAAAGTCTAGAAGTTAGGAGAAATCTCATGCTTGTTAAATAGTTTATCCGCCTCATTCGTGGTTCCCTATCCAATTCATCACTCTTGCAGTTTATATCCCTCAGCGTGCCACCACCTATCAGGCATACACTTCGCCCTCGCCAGCGTCCCCTATTTGCAGTACCTAAAACAAGTACCATAACTCTCACCACCAGTCCGTTGTATTTAGCCCTAACACACATCAATAATATTTTGTCGCATGACGCATGCCTGGATGTGTTAATGACTACAGAACCGAGATTTCTGACTGCAGCTTGTCGTTACCTCGAGTCTACAGCCACTCCCAGCACAATCTGCGAGTGAAATTTACTTACAAATTATATTTTTAATTGTTTAATTTCTAAATAAATGTCGCCCTTACTACCTATGTTAATTGTCTAGTTATATTCTATTTCTATTTCAAAATTATGTCGTCCTTCTCGTTCATAAGATTACCTGTATAATTAATGTTATGTACCTATAACTTATATATGTAGATATTCTGTTAATATAAGTTGGTAACTAAATAAATAAATAAATTTTAGGGTGTCTAAAATTAATATTAATTGTGTATTACATTTATAATAATAAACTAATAATGAAAAAAATATGTTTTCAGATCGAGTTAAAACAGGATCAATTGCCAGAATCAAGGTGACAGATGACGAAGACACCCTGGGACAAGATTCTACGAAACCTCATTAGAGCAACCTGGACCTGAACACGGTACAAGGTTTGGATGTGGCTAGCCGTAGTTAGACTAAGATATATTATCTAAATTATAAGGCACAATCAATGGCATACCTTTGCTTCCCATACTATCGATTCTCATAATATCACGTCTCATAACACGTTATCCATACTCTGTAATGATGGAGTCAAAAAATTTTGTTCACATAAAAGTTGTATCTAATTATTTTCCACATAAAATTGCTAAATAAAACATAATAATCAGAATACATAAAATTAATTTTCATAAATATTTTAACTAGAAAACACTTCACATAAAATGTTACTAATAAAGTTATTGATTATTATTCATACCATAGGTTCAATATGGAAAGCGGGAGCGAGCGAAGCAAGCTCGGGAATTCAGAGCACCCACTGGGGCCCTTTAGGATCGAAGGGTATGACCAAGACCTCTGCCATACCCTCCGAGCCTTCATGTAGGTTTTCTTGTGATCAATCGGCGCGCGACGGCGAGCGAAGTCAGCATGCCATGGCAACGGCCGCCGAACGCCTGTGCCGAAATTATTTTGTATCCAAGTAGGTAGCTCCAACTGAACCAGGTATAGCCATTATATTTAGAAAAAATTATGATTAATAATAATAAAATACAACTTTATGTATTTTAATTGTATGATTTTTAATTAGTATGTTTTATTAAATTATGTGGAGAAAAAATTGAGGCAGTAAATTTATGGTACTCATAAATTTGAACAAGAGAAACGATGAGTATGAATGAAAATAGTATGAGTGTAAAAATTATGAAAATAGTTATTATGAGAACCGATAGAGAATCATAAATTATTTCATAGAACGATATTCAAATAATTAGATAATGTTCTTTATTTTTAAACGAATGTATATTATCATAATATAGCCGTTCGATGCGTATAAAATATAATGAACTGATTTTGAATCATGACATTTTAATGGTCACATGTCTTCCATGGCCGTAGGCGTAGCTAGCTTGCTGCGCGTACGGGGAGTAGATTTTAGTTTGATAACCCGTCGGTATAAGACCTTCTCCTGACTACAAGTAGTGCTATAATATTCTGTAGTTCTTCTTCCCTTGGAGCACTGACCTTTCAAGGAATCCATTTTCTTTAACTATCTTTCACATTTTTTATTTTACATTCCTTCATAAATTTTCATCTCAACAGCTTCGAAAGAAAACGGTTATTTCGGTCAGAAGTTTTGTAAGCGTATTTATAATAATTATTATTCCCTTTATTTAATTTTGAACATACTTTTATATATATATATATATAAATATATATTTATTATTATTTATTATTACTAGATACTTCAGTATACTCTTTGCCCTAATAATTAAATTTGAATAGACATAATCATTCCACATTGTATAATGTATACTTATATTAAAAATAAATAATTACAATATATAAAAGAGTAAACGGTATAAAGCTCCTGGCATTTAGCGCAATTCGCCTAAATCGTGGTATCTGTACATATGTATATTACCTATATATTTATCGATACAGTTCTTACGGGCATACTAGTATTGAATTTTCGCCTTTTACATAAGACTTATTTATCTCATTCCATTTTTCACAAACATACAATTGCCTTTTATTTATAATAATATGTACTTACCAAAGAATTCCACAGATTTAAAATATATATACATATTTTTTGATTTTTTTTTATCATGGTAAAATCATCAAATGAGACCTCCCACCCCGGGCAGGGCGGGAGGGACTGTCAGACTTGTACTTACTAAAATCCACGGTGTTCCTTCGATAGCCCTTTACGTTCCGGGGTCACGGTAATGAGATTAGTCCCGCGACCAGATTTAAAATAATAGCAAAAAATTAAGTTAGCAATTTTAAAAATATAAAAAATATATAGAATCAAATTCTCCAAAACAAACATAAAATGAAAAATTCTATGAAAAATGTTCGTTTTTTTTATCCTACGGTGCGTAACTCCGATTTAGTATTTACTATCGATCAGTCAGGTGAAACGATTGGAAAAAAAACGAAAAAAAATATATTAACATTACAAGACGAAGATTTAATGTTAAATTTTTGAATTTGACCTGGTTAATTAACGAACCATAAGGGTAGTTCATGACTCTACGTGTTCTAATGTAAGTAAATTTATCTTTTTGAGTTTTTTTAAACCTGTCATATCGAATGTACGTCTTAAATGGAATTAAAATACCGTTGGGTAAAAAGGGTCACATTTTCCCGGTGCTATAAATGTATTTTCAATTCGTGTTTGTGTGGAAGTTTTTTTTTTTTTTTTTTCCTTTTTTTTTTGCTCTTTCTATATAAAGGCATAAAATATATATCAAGGTAATAATATATTATTATTAATATTCACTGCAGCAGTCTTATAACATGACATTTATGTGGCTCCGGACAATAATGACACAGTGCGTTTTTGGGCTAGCAATGTGAAAGGTAGATCAAAGTATTTGTAAGTGTAAAGTGAGATACTCGTAGGTATAGAGTAAATAGCTGCTGTACCCAGCACCAGGGCCGCGCCGACCCCCACAGCGCCTGTGTGAGTAACCTATGAAGCGCCTCTTTTTTTCACGAATCTTCAAATTTCAACTTTTTTTTTATTATTTGTTTATTTTTACCGAAATAAATGTTCTCCAGTTTTATATAAGTAAGTAAGTGTAACAAAAATAATTTCGATGGCGGCGCCCCTATTGTCTTGGCGCCTGTGTGCGCCGCACACTTCGCACACAGGGGCGGCGCGGCGCGGCCCAGCACAAATTCAAAAGAGTTATTATATGCGGTGGGATTTATATAAACAATCACTTCTTTTTTCGTGTTCACAAGTAAACAGCGGCCTTATTACCGATGTAGCAGACAGTTTGCAACAGGAAAAAATCATGTCAATATTGTATCGCTATATTAATGTCAACCCTGTTGGTCAGCAACACCATAGTGCTTTGCTAATGTTTTGCGACAGGCGTAAATATTGCGGTCGATGCTGTCAAGTAAAAAATGTTAATATTATATATATGACAAACAATAAATAATTATTCTATTCTATTCTATTCAATATTGTATAAATTATTATTGTATATATTATATTGTATATAAATGTAAAAAATGTTTTGGTATGATTTCTCACCAAAATCATTGGTATTGTGGTTTTAGTTCAACTTATTGCTATGTCGGACGATAGTATTGGACTTATGTGCGGTAGCAACAAGTAGCCGGCAAGCGGAGGTATGCCATACGTAATATGATTATTTTTGAAGTTTCACGACACGGTCTTTCAGCGTTTGCGCGTCAGATGCTGTCGCATGGCTGTCGCTGTTTTTAGAGCCGATGCACACGGCATATATTTTTGACGCACGTTAAATTCAGGTTCTAAAATTTGGTCATCTACAGCGCCGCGAGCGCGCGCTTGCAAACCGTGCGTAATCGGCGCGTCAAGAATACGCCATGTGCATAGGCCCTTAGGTAATTTGGTAAGCTGCCTGTTATCTTATTAGCAACCTTTGTATCGACGCCTTGCCCAAGGTACAGTTGAACCACTCGGAGAAGCTTAGTATACCAATTAGTTCTAGACGTTATCTACCCACGGGCGTAGCCAGGGGGAGGGTTTGGGGGGTTCAAACCCCCCCCCCCCCCCCCGAAAAGTTAAGATACCTTAGGAGACTTAAAAACTACTTGCGGAACACAGTGAGTGAAAACAGACTGAATGGCTTGCTTGGCTCTCATGAATATTCACTATGGGAAAGAAATTGATGCGAATGAAGTAGAGGATATATTTAAAAAGAAAAACAGAAGATTAGTTCTGTAATGCGTATAATAAAATGAACCTGCTGTTTTTTTACATCTTTCATGTTATTTTTCCATTATTACGGTTTATTTCATGCACTTTTAGTCGTTTTATTTTCTTGAACCCCCTCCGACACTAAAACCTGGCTACGCCCGTGTATCTACCTATTATTTTATAAGCTTTTATATTTTTGTACATAAAGTATAATCCAAATAAGTAATTATTATCAAATCCAGTTTAAAATAATATTAAATCTGGTAACATAAGGAAAGCCTTTTATGATCTAAGACTATAAGTCGACGATAGAGATATTGTGTGGAGCCGATTATCTTATGAACATGTGGTTTTCCTGATAATCTGTGGTTTCCTGTCTTCACATGCTAATTGATAACACTTCCCTTTGCATTTTTTTTTTTTTTTTTACCTATAAAAACACAAATAGCATGTATTGTATATATTTTTTCATCACATTGTATAAATACAGATATTATTGTAAATGTATTAGTTGTATAGTATAGTATAGTATTCATGGTATTTCTTGCCGGTATCTTCTCCATAGAACCAACTCATTTGGAACAGCGGACGTAGAATCACGACGTACAAAATTGTCTGTTTGTCATTTATTGTATAAGAGTGACCTTACGAGGCTGGCATAGTCACCACGGTGAACTGAAGCCTCAATAAAAATTTGAATAAAAAAAAAAAAAAATGCCCAGTTGAAATAAAAACATTGACTTTGAAACAAGTCATTTCAATTCGAATTATTCATATTTTTGAATGTACATACTTTGAATGAACTAGGGTCTATTTTTTTGCTATATTTAAATAGAATACATGAAATAATTACCAAAACGTGTTCAACTGTAGTATAATAGTAACAGCTCCCCCCCCCCATCTCGCAGGCACTCATATTAATAAGACAAACGTACCGATTTACAATTTTTTTTTTTATAAAAAATATAATATTACTTATATCAGGTTGCGGATAAAGTAAAAGTCTCAGGAGTTACTTACGATCAAAACAAAAAAGTCTAAAAAAATATATGACATTAATTAATATTCGCAAGTAGCATACATAGATAACGTAAACAGGCGAGGCAGCAAGATTTTTTTTTGAAAAAATTACATATTACAATATAATTATTATACCTATACGGAGGAGAAATAAAACAATACTAACAAAACATGAAGTAGAACCATAAACATAGAATATTTTCGCTTTTAGGAGTAGAACTGTACAAAAAAGGTCCACATTACCTACACGTTAAAGTAGAAAATGTACAAAAAAGTCCGCATTACCTAAACTCTAATAAAAATCTATAATAAAATTCTGAAGATATAAAAATAAATTCGTCTTGATTAAGCTTCCATACAAAACTTAAACAACTATAATACAAAGATATATTATTAAACTAAACTAGTTTACATAAATATCATTAAACCCGCACTTTAAAGAAGAATTGAATTGGATTCAAAATATAATAAAACGTTGATTAAATTAGAAAACAGAACCTAAAAATAAAAAAAAATACATAAATTAGGATTATTACGCAAAATATACGAAAAAATCGTTCAAAATTTCGAGGTTTTCGACCATGAAAATATTTCTACGAAATTACATATTATTATACCCATGATAGTCGGGAACAAAGTATGCAATATGAAGCTTCGGATTTTAGTCGGTTCGATTCCCGGGTGTGGCAAGCGTATTTTCAAAAATCTTTAAATGCAGTTTTGTTTCTTTTTAAAAATAAAGGAATGTTTCCTTTGAGTAAAATTTGCTGTCTTCAGTATTTAGAGTACTTTTCCTCCAGGTACGCTTCGAAAATTCCACCCTGTATATAGTAAATAGGATACCAACCTATTATACAGCGTGTATCAAAAACGCGTGGTCATATTTAACACGTTCTGGGACACTTGAGTATTTGCTAATGTCATGACATGACACTTCAAAATCCCATACACTTTATCATACCGTATACAGCCGTAATACCATATTACATATTATTAATTTTAAATTTTTTGATACAACAAATACTTACGCTACGGCCACAGACGCTTAGCGTGCAGACGCTTAGCGTGCAGATGCTTGTATAGCTCAGTGTACGCCTGTCGGCGGTGTGAATGTGTTGTTTTGGTGCTTCAGCACTACGTATGTGTGTGTTGAAAAATTACACGAAAAGAGTTTTCTGTGACACCTACGAACGAATCACTTTCAAGCAATAACACCTCCAATACAACGGGTAACAGAAATGCGTGTACATTTATTTAAGGGTGTGGATCAGACCATCATTTATTAAACAACTTTCTTGAGATCAACATCGTAATCGCGAAAAAATATGCTGTCCCATACGTAAGTACTCAACCCAAATGTAAGCTTAACTTGCCTAAAATAATATAATCTTTCGTTACTTTTGTTGTATTGCTTTTTTTATAATTTATTCGATTTATATAAAAGAATAATTATAATTAGAATAGAATAATATACATTCCAATTATAATTTATACAGGGCTGTATTAAGTTAAATAAATATTCACTTAAATAAACACGTAAACTTCGTGTATAAATAGTTTAATCATGATTTAAATAGATACCTTCTGGAACAAGATTTTGATAGCGAGGTAATCTACATTTTATTATAGTATTTATTAGTGAGTCAAATAAAAACTAAAAAAAATTCACACTTAGACAAGTTGAGACTAGAACTACGATAATATTTAAAAAAACAAAAAAAAATTGTTCAATTAAAACTAAAAAAACATATACATATACTATTAAAAAATTGTTGCCATTTATATACGCTCTTTTTTAACGAGGGACATATACTTTACCTTTTTACATAAATCTTGACCATCGTTCAATCACATCGCCCAACCCACAGAGTAACGCGGCAAAAAACGGGAGCGAGTAAAAACGGGGACGAAACCATTTCTTTACCGTTTAATCTCTCGATTTTTCGTTTTGTCTTCTGTCAAGGAGACAACGGGAGGAGAAAATAGGTTAATCCACCCGCCGGCTAACCTTTCTGAGCTACATAACAATACATTTTAGTATCAACAATCAATCGTATTGCTAAAATATCTAATTATTAATATATTATGACCTTCGTTCAAAAATCATCCTGTATATGGAAATTATGTGTTTTGTTTTAATTTTAGTTTAAATTACTTTGTCTTGGCTTTTGTTGAAAAAAATATACAATTAGTTTTTAGTTGTATGCCTGCTACAACCCCATTATAATATGCTGTATAAGATGTAAAATTGTACATACTATGATAAATACATAGAACTTTATTCCAATTTTAATTACAGTTTGTATCGAATTGATTGACAAGGATTTTTTATTGCATATATATTTTATTCCGCCTTATTTAATAACAATTAATCATGTTTATAATTTATATTAATATATTTTCGTATCATAAGACATTTTTACGTTTCACATTGAATGACAGGACGAATGTTACTCTATGGTTGTCGTCAATATAGGTAGGTAGAAGCACAAGTAGATGTCTAAGTATGATAATGTAAAAAAAATTTTTTTTTTTTTTTTTATCTATCCAAACTGTCATTACAGACTGTTTCCCAATGCGGAGTGATCATTAATTTTATTATCGTATATTATTACAAAATTTCGGCTTATTCACACGGTTACTCGGATAGGGAATATGTCGCAGGGATATTGTATAACAGTGACATTATAATTATACTAGGGAAATTATAATTGCACGAAACTTTGTCAACCGCTACCATTTGTTACAATTTGACGGGCTCATTTCAGTGACATTATAATTCGCAGTGATATTGCAAGTGATATTTTGACAATTTTACTGTATGTGTAAGGCCGTTAAATTGTGAGACGGTCAATGAATATTTTCACTAGTGAAATTATAATATCACTGGTTTGACAATATCCCTGCGACATATAATTATAAAGCGATGGAAGTAACATGAGGGCGTGGCTAGCATACGAGCAATCAATCTTGTGGGCAAAGTATACAACTAGCAAAGTCTTACATTGTACATACGTTTAAGCTGACCTTAAATTTTATCACAAATACATATGACAAAAAGTCTGCTGTAGGTATAAATGTAATTCGTCAAAGCATTAGGCCGAGCACGAAAGTTTTGACGTATCGTAACGGTAAGAAAATTTTGAACAAAAAATACTCGTTTAATCCATGGTAATTTTTGAATATACATGCAGTATTTTTACATTTACACGAAACAAGTGTGTATGTTGCATAAAATTTAACGAAAATGGGATAGATTCATTGTATTTTATAATCAAAATTTGCTTACGTTTACGTTACCATACGTCAAACTATTCGTGCTTGGCCCACTGATTCAGTATTTTTTAAATACATATTTAAATTTCTTTTTGATGTTTCGTCAATGTAGGTACTGCCCTTATCGTGACCGAACCATTTCGTGTCGTGTGATTAAGAAAAATGTCTTTAATTTCTGTGCAATATCAATAAGACCTACTAAATAATTATTATAAGTAGAAATAACAGTATAGCCACAGTAAATATATATAGTACATATAGTATAGCCGTCGTCTACGGATAAAAACCACCATTCGCGCCATGACTAAACGTAGTTGAGATAGTTGCAGCATCCTGAGCCGCATAATCTAAGGTATTTATATAATCTGAGAGGCCTAGATTTAAAACCGTGTACAGTGTAAATGCACAATTTTCTAAAAAGCGACGATTTCTGCCCCACATAATATAACACAATGTTTTTTAAGTATTTATTTTCCCCGACACGGTTTATTTCCGTTCGATGTTCGTTTACGTATCTACGTATTTTTCGATGATTTAAATATCATATATATTTATCAATATAAATAATTTAGTAAGTAAATAAAAATTAAAAAATTATGTGAGAAGCGCATTTTATATTTATTTTATTTATATAAAATAAATAGCGAGGTCCCAGCTTCGCACGGGTGGTCAGACATATCGTAGGAATCCCATTTAAAAAAAAAAAAAAAAAATATATATTTTAAAAAATATTTAAAACTATATTTTTCAGTGACAGCATTCTTCAAGTGAAATCCATTTAAAACGGTCCCGTTGTTTTTGAATTTAATCACTACAAACAAAAATATAAAAAACAAACCTTTTCCTTTTTTATTATTAGTGCAGTTGTAGATGACGTAGATGTGATGCATCGTGGCGTAAGTTTAAGCTTGGTTTAAGCATATAATACACAAGAACGTCATGAAAAGGATTTTGAAGGAACTAAAATTCTTCTTCGCTCGCAACCCTAAATAAGTACCGTGTCCGTAGGTGTCAGTTTGGGTACAACGATGTGTTTATTTTACTATTCTGTGTAGATTTTTTGTGATAAAAAAATGTTTTCGGCATTAATATATTAAAAATAAACAAGAGAATATACAAGTGGCGCCCTCAATCCTTTTCATGACTTTCTTGACAGACTATACATTATGTGACATTTGTGATCATATTATTATTATGGCTTAACTGTGAGGCTGCCTTTAAATAAGGCATTTAACACATTAATATTCTTAAATTATTGTACGTATCTTTATCTTTCCAGGGCTACCTCGCCATAATAATGTTATTTTTAAGATAATGTACATAGGTACGACACAACTAAAAAGCTACATCGATGTACCTGATAACTTAGATAATTTTAAAATTTATTGCGTCAGTGTAAATATAATTTTTGACTGCAATATTAATAAAAAGTCGTGGTTTAGTCGCACTTAGTTCGGAAGTGATCGGATTTACGAAGTTTGCCGATGCGACTTCTTAGTTGTGTCGTAATATGATAGTAATATTTTTAAGGAATCACATTGACTATGATCTTCTGCAACCGCAACATTGTCAATCTGCTTATGTATTAAATATATTATCTAGTGTATTAAATATATTAGATCATTCTAGCCTTTCTTCGAGTGCATCAGCATACTTCTATTTTTTTGGCCAGGTGACACAGTTTCACTTCTCATCGAGATATTGTCAGTTTTTTTTTTTTTTTTTTTTTATTCAAATTTTTATTGAGGCTTCTGTTCACCGTGGTGACTATCAGTTTAAAAAGTATACGTAAGATATTGTCATATTTGGTGACATTGTGCCCTTGGAGCAGAGCTTTACTTAGATATTTTAGTGGGCTCAAGATTTTCTCGTGAAGCCAAAAATATATTATATAAAAAAGTGTTATTGAAGTTCACTCAAAAGCGCGTTGTTTTCTTAATTTTTGGCTTGAAGGTTAATACAATCGAAGTCGAGAAAAACTACTAGGTAAGTGAATTTTTGATTTAGAGGGACAGAAAATAGCAGTGCTTTAGGTAATGCTATCGAAAATTTTAACTGCAAGCCCGATGTCTTGATTAACATTAATTTATAAGATAAGTCCACAACGAAACCAATGTAATAACCAAATATTATTATGTAGTGATTTTATAATTAATTTTCATAACATAATTATATTTTTTTACATTTATTTTTTTTGTTTTATTTGTTTCTTATTTTATTTTTAAGTGTTTATTAATATGTTATAGGTAGATATTTATTAGTGTTTTTCATATTATTATTTCATAATTATTCACCATTTAATCTATACCTACATAAAATAAAATCGTAAAACTCTAAGTACATAGTTTTTTTTTTTTTAAGTAATTGCTACCTATATATTATTATGTCCGACACTGCTGACAGAAACATAGTTTTTAGAACTTTTGTCTGTTTGTCTGTATCTCAGTCCGAGCTTCACAGAAAAACTGTTGAACGGATATTCATGAAAATTTCAAGTAATAGATGTAAAATAAAGCGGTGAAGGATCAGCGATTCGGGGATGCTGACTTATGTTGACATCAAAGAGTACTAAAGCTAGTTTAGCTCGAATAAACGCTTTTGAAGACCCAACGAACGGTCAGATTGTTCGCGAGAGCGTCGAGCGTAGTATGTATGAGCGAAAGGTGCAAGGAGAAAGCAAAATCCATGTAGTTTTTCCAAGCTAACCTCACTTGCGCGCGATTCACCCCGCCCTGACTGACGGCTGGTAGACGGTGGTATATCCATCCAGCATATCATCTCAAATACTCCTGGTCGGTACGAGAAGTCTGGTTCTCATCACGACCAGACCAGTTTCGGAGATCAAGCTTCGATGGTAGCTTTGTTATCGTCATAACCGGGCTACCATCGAAGCTTGATCCCCGAAACGGCTGGGATAAAACATATTCTCGAAAGTTTTTTTAATATCCGCCGGTGACGGGCAGCAGTCATAACCGGGCTACCATCGAAGCTTGATCCCCGAAACGGCTGGGATAAAACATCTTCTCGAAAGTTTTTTTTAGTTTTTTTTAATATCCGCCGGTGACGGGCAGCAGCGTCACCGGCGCGGGTGTGGGGGGGGGGGGGGTAGTTCTGCTGATCACGAAGCAATTTTGTTTTATTGAAGCTTGGTGAGTTTTATTTTCATTTATCTTATTCTTTTAATGTCCCTAATTGTTTATTAATTTCAAATTGTTCATTAATTATATTGTAAAATTATCTTTGAATAATTATGAAGCTTAAAATTAAAAGCTTAAAAGCTGGTTGATTTTCTTTTTTCTTTTTTAATTATTCTTCTCTGAATTCACAGATTTTATTACATGCAAATTGTCAGTTACTCATTTTAATCAATAATATAAAATATATTTTAATTATTAAAAAATATGTTTTAATAAATAAAGAAAAAAATATATTTTAATAATTAAATAAAAATTAAAAAAAAACTATTTTTTTTTTTCGTTTTATCTTTATGTTTCAATTGTTAAAACAGTGAAGTTGCTACACTAACATAAGGGGTATTTTATTTGTGATTTTCTAGAAGTCCAGGAACCGTTTACAGTAATCTGGTCATTTTGTAGCGGTGTTAGTTATACCAGATTAATAGGATACTGGTAAGGACGGACAGACCATTTTTTATTATATTTTATCCAAAACTACTGAATATTATTATTTCCTTGTTTTTGGCTCTTTCTAAAGAGTTAGTCATACACAAAACGAGATTTGGAAACACCTCAGTGTGCAACACCTTTCCGTTTTGTCGAAGTCTTTATGTGGACTGACATGTTTGGTGTTTGCGTGGACCGATATGTTTGGTCTGTACGTAGAATAACATGTTTGGTCTTTACGTGGACTAACATATTTGGTCCTTATGTGCACTGACATGTTTGGTCTTTACGTAGACTGACATATTTGGTCTTTGCGTGGACTGATATGTTTGGTCTTTACGTGGACTAACATTTTTGGTCTTTTCGTGGAGTGACATATTTGGTCTTTGCGTGGAGTGATATGTTTGGTCTTTACGTGGACAAACATGTTTGGTCTTTTCGTGGAGTGACATATTTGGTCTTTGCGTGGAGTGATATGTTTGGTCTTTACGTGGACTAACATGTTTGGTCTTTACGTGGACTGACATTTTTGACAAGGCGTAGCACATATCTGGGTTTCATTTCCGTGTAACCTATTCTAACTTTGGCTGCACGGCGGTCTTGCGACCATTCCTTTTCCACAGCGAATGTCTCCAGACAAAAGGAGCTAACAGGTGAATGGATAAAAACACTTGTTTCTGATAACATCTCATTCCCGAACGAAGTACAATGGATTATCTTCATTTGTTGCGTCGATGTATGGGAAGGATATTGTTCAGCAATGGACAAGGACTTATTGCCAAGATCTCAGTCAAAGTAGCTTGGTGATAATCATGGCTTAGTTTGCCATCATCTGTGACTCCTGTATCACAGAATACAGACTATTTTTACAGGTTTCTATATATACCTTCCAAGCTAACAACGTTGGAAGCGAAGTAAATCGAGTCAGGAGATGGTACGCGAAGTCAAGCTGATTCACTTTGATGATTTTACTTATCCAAATGATAAGTGTTTTTGAATACTATCAAAATAACATATTGTAAAGTAGCTTTTAGTTCATGTAGCAGGTGTCTCTCTCCGTCAAAGCCTAGCAATTTAAATACTTGGTCAGATGTTTGGGAAGGTTCATCGTCAACAATGGAAATTTTAGCAATTAAGAATTGCTCATCACTACACTACACACTATCATGAAAAGCATGGTGATGTTTAAAGTGGAAGCCTGCGAGTAAGCCGACTTTGTTGGTCTTGAAGTCTTCACTCAAAAGAAGTTTGGCGACTAACAATCATGCTAAGGCTACTTTTGTCCTTTGCGTTTAGCAAAAGCCATCTTTGATGTCCGCCCCTGTTACACAATAGTCTTCATACGAACGCATCCGGCGCGCGCGCAACATCCGCCGGTGAGTGTCAAAGTCGACCCCACGTTTGGCAGTTCCCGTTGGTGACCAAATGGCAGCCAAACAGAGTGGAAGATGAAAGTCATTGGTGAGTCGACCCTGGGACTGGCCAGCCGATGCCACGGCATCGTTCACTTCGCTCGCTCACCTCATGCGTTGTGTGATCACAGTTCAGAGCAGTTCAGTCAGGACGAACTATCACTTGGGAATCGCTCAAGCCGAGGCTGACTACCCAGGATCTCATGTCTCGTCAATCATGGAGGCTATTTCCTTGCACCTTGTTTAAACTAAAAATTACATGTCATAATACATATTTCAAGATGTTCTTAATTAAAAGCTTTGTGCAAACACTAAGTATCATGTTTGTTTGTCAATATTTCTCAGCATCCGGTGAATTTGAGTCGGTGACGGGCAGCAGCGTCATCGGGGTAGTATCGACGGCTGGTACTGCTGATCACCAAGCAAACTTTCCTTTCTTTCAAGCTTGATGAGATTTTTTGTTTGTTTTTAATTGTGATTTATATTTTCTTTAAATTATTCTGTTCAGTTCTTCTCATATCCTTCCGCTCTCGCTTTTATCTGTTAATTTGTTCTTCTGTCTCCGAATTCTTACCCAGTTATGATCTTATCTTGTTTCGATCTTTTCCTTTGTTCGATTCCACTTACTTACTATAGTCTGTTTTTCTTATGTACTTTTATTCCCTTCTCATCTCTTTACTTTCAAACTTGCCTTTCCTAACATTGAGGCCGGTGGCGGGCAGCAGCATCACCGGCGCGGGAAGGTTAGTACTGCTGATCACCAAGCCCCTATCCTTGGTGATTCTTTTGATTTTGTTTTTTGTTCTCTTGTTCTTTAATTTGTCCGTTATTCTCTTATTTTAAATCTTCTTCTATTCTCATTTCTTATTATCTTGTTTCTTAATAATCTACTCCTACCTCTCTCTTCTCAACTGTCCATACCACATTGTAGTAGATCATCCTTTGTTATCTTTCTCCGTTTAATTTACAAACGTTATTATGTCGTTTTATATTTATTTAAATACATTATTCTCTTCTATTTTAATTTTTTTCTCCTATTCTTTTCTCTTTTTATTTCTTTCTGTTAATTATATCATCTTCACTGCATCATTCATACATATTTATTCAAAATAGACTTAAGTGTAACCCGATTAAAATCTTGATCTGTTACGATTGGATCTCATTGTCAACGTTTAGGTTTATTCAAAAGCATTGGTTATTAAGAATTCTGTAGAGCGGAAGTCATACCAGGAAGGTAGTTTAGAGGTTAGGAACATGAGAGGAGCAAGTCTGACTACAGCGTTGACTCACCGTAAGGTTGACCGTAACCTAGCAGGACATAACCAAGCAGGAGCAGTTGTGAAAAGGTTGAATGTTAAGGCTTTGAATGTAATAACATCTATAGAACAATGTTATGAGGTAAAATAGAATGTTAAACGTGAAACATACCTGGAAGATATTCCACAATTCCTTTTTCTTAAATTAATGCATTTAAATAGATAATTTGCAGCCAACAATACGAGTAGTACCATCTTAGAAGCAGGTGGGGTTCAAATATGGTACGACCGTTGGCTGGAAATTTTAACATTCCAGGGCCTTATAAGGTCTCTGACAAACCAGATAATAGATGGTTCTCTCGAAGAATCTCCAGACATGTGGTAGCCATGAGATTTTTAAAGAAACCTTCATTATTTGGTATGGACAGGCAGGATTTAAATCGGCCATTATTGGATCTAGTATTAGTATCATTTAGGCTAAGTACGACCGACTTTGTGGAAACAATTTTTTTATTTTACACATAACCTTAAGAAGTTATGCCGATTTCATATATTTAAGTTGTTTAAATTGGTCTTTTGGCCAGTTATTATTATTTATTAAGTAAAAACGGTATTTTGGCTATTATTTTTAAGTTAATTCTGAGTTCTTTACACAAGACACATCCAAATTGTTAACATAGAATAGACTGCTGGACGTACGTTGGTTTGGGGGCCCATTAGCTGTGTCTGCCATCACATGGGTGATATGGGTGCCGATTCTGTTGCACATCGCGCTAAACTAATAACTAACTAAAACTAAACTAATAATTTGAATCACAAGTCATTGAAAAAAGACATAAGATATTTAGAACTGTAAAGAAAGATACAAGAAAATTGTCGCGATCTATAATGATGGCGACTAAATTCACGTTGATATGCAAGTGTACTCATTTGACAGGATTCAATGTCTATCCTTTTCTCATGTTTTTGTTAGAAAGAGAAATGGGTTGACTAAATTAGTTTAGTTTGTTATCAATGGAATTAGCACCATCGTCTGCAGCAACCACAAGTAGACGAAGAGACTGTGTTTTAGTTGTTTGTTTCTCATCCGGTTGAACCAGATGCAGTTACAGTGAACGGTCAGATAGCAGAGAACGAGTTGACTTTGTCAGTAATCGGTCTAAATTGTAGTCATTGCATCGTCTTTGTTACCAGTTTTGGTGCACCACAATTTTAACAATTACTGCCAAAATAATTTGACAGGCTGTTAAATATTGTTGTTGAAGTTTTAAGGAAACCTAATTGTTATTGTTAAATAGGCTCAAGTAGATATGTAATCGATTGGAGATCTGCTTTTACGGAAAAATAGTGTGAAGCCAATTTGTAGAAGAGTTTTTGGCTACACTTTACGTTTCCGTTTTGGGCATCGAGCTCGCCATGCAGTCATTAAATTTCATATTACAATAGAATTTCAATAGTCGGTCGTAAAATTAGAATACAACTTACCAACAGCAGATCGTTGCAGTTATCACACTGCAAGCTCACAGCATTCCAACCGCGCTTTTGCATTTGGCTTACAGTCGAAATGCAGTCATCTGTCTGCTCTTCTATAATCGCATTTAATCAATTAATATAAGTCGTAGAGTCAGCAAATTTTCAGCAATATTATGTAAATAACACTAACTTGCTGCTCGTGAACCAATGCGTCCATTGTTAAAGGGTCGAGTGTTTGTATACGATGATAAACGCAATGAACCGCAAACAAAAACTGGTGAAAGAAACGAAGACTTTTGTGTTTGAGGTCCATTGTGTTTTGAAAATGAAGTGTGATTGTTAATTGATGTTGGGATGGCGTAAGGTATTGTCATCAATGAGTTAGTGTTGGCTGTAAGTTTAGTCTACTCATTCGATGTATTTAACTTATGAATCTTTAGCTTGTAATTCATTAATAAATCATCAACTTCATCCCATAAATGCTATGCTTTATTTAACCTCTGTAACCTATATTCTGAATTGAATTGGAGTCCCATCTTGGAGTAAGTATTCATTTAAAAATAACTTGATCTGAGCAAATATGATATAGTATTGTCCCACTGCTGGACACGGGCCTCTTCTAATAATGAGATGAGTCAGGCCTTAGTCCACCACGCTGGCCTTGTACAGGTTGGCGGACTACACACACCATCGAGAACTTCATGAGGCCTTCTCAGATGTGCAGGTTTCCTCACGATGTTTTCCTCCATCATTAACGAAAGTGACAATGGAATCCTGATCCAAAAAATCCGAGGAGTGGTTGCGAGCCGGGGTTCAAACTCAGACTCCCCTACATGGAAGGCTAGCATTCAACCATTAGTATTACTGCACTTTTTGAGCAAATAAATATGATCTTCAACTATGCTCATGCTTCATGCTCGTGTGGCATGGGCAGATGTATATAATGGTAATGTATTTACTTACTGCTCTATTATATTCACTGTATAAAAAGTATCCGGAATGTATAATTAAAAAGAGGCGCGAGAAAGATGCCAGTCTTCTGAGCATGCTGCCAATTGACAGCAATGAGAAGAAGTACTTTGACGCTTAAAGTGCTCAGTTTTATATTTTTATTTTTTAGATAATTAGGCTGCATACCTACATTGATACAACCTTAATTGGCAAAGAAATAATTAGATCCAGTGCATATACTAATCTTCTCATTAAAACGGTCACTCCACCATTACCTGATTTAAATAAAGGTTTATAGTCAAAGGTAATAAATTGAAAAACATTATAGAATATCAGAATACTCTTTATTGTACACCGATACATTTTTGACACCAATTATGCTTATAGCTAAATTATTTTATTTATTTAAAGATGAACGCGCACCTACTCGCGACGAACAAGCCTCATGTGCCGAAAGAACAGTGTTGTCCAAAACGCAGAATATTTGGAGCAGTATTCGGATGACAACATCAGCATAGCTATTCTGTAAGAACTTATCGCATCTCGATTCAAATCTCACACTCCATTCAAGCGTTGATTTTGCGTGTCAGTTGCTATTGACGAATTGTCATACGATTACATAATAACGGAGCTGTTAACACGCTTATCACGTAAGCTTAGTATGCGGAAGCTATTGAAGAAGATGCTCTCAGTAAATCTCGTTGACATCATAATTGCGTAAAGTCGCGACACGAGGCATTAACTGTACTGAGTAAGCGAAATGTAGAACAATCATCTTAATTGCGCAAAGTCGAGACACGAGGCATTAACTGTACTGAGTAAGCAAAATGCAGAACAATCATCCTATTTACGTAAAGTCTCGACACAAGGCAATTGTGTTGTGGTGAGTAAGCGAATTGCAGATAAATCATCATAATTGCGTAAAGTCGAGATACGAGGCATTTCTACTGAGCAAGCAAGATATAGAGAAAGTATCGCGCAATAAGTATACTGCAATTTAGATGGAGATCAGATACTTGGATTCCAATAATTAACATTAAATTTAGGGAGCCTGCTCATAATGTGGCGCGTGCGGCGCTCTCGGCGCGTGTAGTTGTGCGTTCACCTAAACACCGAGTCACAAAATAACCAAATGGTTTACGACGGACGAATATCCAGAATCTTGTTTGGATTATTTGAAATAGAGCAAGAGGATTCTGGGTTCGATTCTCGGATCAAACAAAGTATTCTAGGATTTTTCTTTCAGAAAAATCTTATTCGGGTTATTTGAAATGGAGTGAGAGGATTCTGGGTTCAATTCTCGGATCAAGCAAAGTATTCTAGGGTGTTTCTTACAGAAAAATCTTATCCAGGGTATTTGAAATGGAGCAGGAGGATTCTGGGTTCAATTCTAGGATAAAGCAAAGTATTCTAGGGCTTTTCTTTGTATATACTAATATAATACTGTTCAATACAATTCCAAAAATACTCTTCAATACAATTCCAAAAATACTTGACCTTTTCAGGATTCTCTTAAAAAGTATGCCTTCTATATGCATTCATAACCTCTTTCTAAAAAGTAAAGCACAGACTTAAGCCGGGCTTCCATTGCGAAACGGTAATGAGCAAGTAATAGCTAGACGGAACGGACCCCAACTAGCTAAAAAGATTTTACCTTCCATTAAGAAAGAGTTTTGACAATTGCCTTCCACTGCAAAAGAGAAATGAGGAATGAGTTTGTTATTAACAATTTTTCTAATTCAGTCCTCTCCGCTATACTCTTTGTTGGTAAAGTGCTTCCACCTTGCTCATTACCCGTTCGCATGGTAGGTACCTATAAAATTATGTCTAGCATTTTTTTATTACAAGAAAAAAATTAAAGACTTTCTCTGTTAATTATTCTACACATCTTTTGTTATGGGACCAACTCTAATTTCCAGAAAAAAATCGGCTGTTCCATACAAAAAAGGATAAGCAGATAACCGGGTAAAATTTATGGAGCTGTCCAATTTTTTATCACGATTTCAGATTTGGTCCTATAGTAAAAGTTGTTGAGAATTATGAGCAAAGGATGCCATTAATTTTTTTTCTGGTAATTATTAAGTGGTGTATAAGGAGATGATATGAAAATATAGATGACAATATGGATCTCAATAAATTTCTCAGTAATTAGTAATTACTATATACATTCTGAACTGATATATAAATGCTCCATAAATTAAAATCGTTTTTTATGTAAATTTAATGCCATTATAATAACGTAGATATTTATTTACTGGTTGCCTCTCGGATTTCCATACGGACAGCGCCTTCATTCATCTTTTACCATTCCATGCAAGCCTCGACAAAAATAGGAAGAAAAAATAAACAAAAACAGATACCTAGATATTAAAGGCGGAGTTCAAAATTAGAAAAAGAAATACCTACGTAACTTAAAAGAAATGATTTTAGTTAATACAATTTTTTGATCAAAATGACGTACAACATCTAATTATTATAAGGAGCAACTGCCTATTCTTATTCTACGATCTATACACCAAGTAAAACCTAATATATGTATATATAAATATATATTTATATTTTAAATCCTACACACTACACATCAAGAAGTTAATATTATGGAATGTCAGAAACTGTCACTATGAAAGTGAATGACGAAATGACCGTGTAATAACAGTGAATAAAAATGAATATACTCATAAAAGAAGTCTATAATCTCATAAAATTGACTTTATAAACAGCGTTGCCAGGATCTAACTTTTGTTAAACTAACGTTAAAGCATTTTGAGTTTTTGAGTCATGTACGAGTAACATGGAAATGTTACATGACTCAAAATGTTATTTCTATGTTATTTTACGTAATAGAATAAGTAGTGTCTCTTGGGTCTGTGGTCGGAAAAAAGTAAAACAAAATAAATTTTGTGAAACGGAAAGCATTCAACGAAGGAGTGAAAGGCACAAAATTTGGTTTTAAAAAAAATCTCTCTCTTTCATTGGTACGAGAGATTAATTTCATGAAAAATGCAAGTCCACCACAGAACCCTTGTTAGTAAAGCTGGATTTTACACGAACATTTTTAACAATAATATCAATTATTTACTTCGATTTATATTTCTTTTAAAATATAACATTTTACTTTTTTCTAAGAAATGATACATTTTAGGCACATGAATTTTTTTATTAGCGCGCACTGGCAACGCTTCTTATAAACTACAATATGGTTCAAACCTTAAACTTATATTATACTTTTATGGTTCAAATCGAAATCCTAAGTCTATGGTTCAATCTATTTCAATCCTACACAGCAAGAAATAAATACTTATGGAATGTCAAAATATCGCTATATTATTTGAACTATTAGACCAAAAAGTCACCCTGTCCTCGGTACCACTAAAGCTTTAAAAGGAGCAGCCGATGGTGTAGCGCCATCTACATGATCTAAAGATGGCAGAGGCTCTTCAGGAGCTGGCAGGAAAGAAAACTTCTGGAGCATTGTCGTGGTAAATACAAAGATGTTACATTTGGCTAGAACGTCACCCATGCATCTATGCTTGGCTAAACCAAAGGGAAAGTAATGGTCCGGTAAACTGATTCTCCCATCCGAGAGAAAGCGTTCCGGCTTGAAGGTGTAAGGCTCAGGGTACATGTCTTCGTCCATCAGGATGTTCGTGAAATTGCTCAGTACCATCGTGTCCTGGAAAAAGAAGCCGTTGTTGAAATACCCACAACGTACAACAAATGCGTGGTCATATTTAAGGGTGTTGATCAGTCCATTCAACTGAACAACTTTCTCTATGGTTCCAACATCGTTATCGCGAAACAAGTAATCAGCTATCCTATTCGTTTGGGTCGACTCGGTATTGAAGGTTTGTATGGGACAGCTGATGGTTTTGCGAAGTTGGTCCCATAGAGAAAATTGTTCAGTTTAATGGTCTGATCCAATAATCTAGTAAATACGTATTAAGCTAAGTCTTGGAGGCGAATAAGATTTTATTGCCCACAAAATAACCCGGCTAAGCCTACATAGTATCTTTACCGCGGTGGCTGTTGTGTCCAGAATGGCATTACTAGCATACTCACAAGAGGTGAGATATTGGGCAAAAGCAAGCTGCCAACAATTAAATTATTATTATACTTAAAAACACAGGATTAAAATGAAATTACACATGAAAAGAAAATACATCTATCTCAACAAAAAAATGACGACCACACTTCCCATTCAAGATTCGAACACAGAAAAATAACCAAGTTGTTACTCTATGAAGTTGGTTCATCAATTATAGCTGAAATGAAATGAAATGAATTTATTTGCATAAATGTGGGTACAAATTGTGTTAGAAAGATGTGTTAGAAAGAATACATAATATTATCTAATTAATGTTAATTGAACAATGATGAAGAGTATGTATCTTCACCACGGTTTTACAGATTGGATCAAATATAATGTCAAAGTAATAATTAATAATCAATAAATCATCAATGAGAACAAAGAACTAGATAGATACGCAAATTCATTCAGTCATTAATTCTCCTGCACTTATTTCATTTTATTTGGGGTTGGCGCAATGTATTTTTCTTCCATTCATCTATATTACCTCTGGCACATAATATCCGGCTAGCGTGGTATCTCTTAGGGCCCGGTGAGGGACACCAAAAGTTCGCCCCATGAAATGCCGTACACATTCGTGGACGATGGCTTCGTTGTACGGCATACTGGAATGAGATGATGAAATTGTTACTGAAATAATACAAATAAGAGAGATTGCTGTTAAGTATATTAAGAAACCAGCCGTTAATTACTGAGTAAACATGGAAGAAGGCAGCAAACAAAATATTCTAGTAATATCTGATAAGAAAGTAAACTCTGATGAATGATAGAAAAAGACTATCGCTGAACACAAATATAAACTGTTTAAGAGCGGGACAATACTGTTAGATAAAACAAGTATATTACTTAGAAACTATGAAATGAGTGAAGACAAACTTACTTAGGACGATCATCCAAACTAGGCGTTCGCTCTTTACCGACAATTCTATCAATCTCCTCTTGAGCCTTCTTCTGAATTTCCTGTTCCCTTACTAAGTAACTGAAGCAGAAGCTCATACTTTTGCTCGTAGTCTCCGTACCAGCCATGAACATGTCCATACACATGGCCACAAGTTGACCTTCAGAATATGTATCCACTTCTCCTCTCTCCGTCAAAACTCTTATGTACACATCCATAAAGTCCCTGTCTTCTTGGCAAGGATTGAATCTCTCTTTATGTGTCGCCAACTCCTCTCGAAGAAACTTCCAAATTCTTTTGTGAGTTCTAATGAAATCTTTGTAGCCAGATAGCGTGGGGGTCACGATGCTGAGAATAGGAAAGTGACTGAAGACAGTTCCAACCATGTCGACTGCAGCGAATAAGTCAAAAAGAAGGGTTTGAAGTATTTTCATTTGTGGATCAGTAGGTTTATACCTGATCCCTGCCATCATAGTCCAAAGAGTATTCAGTATGTAAACGTTAAAGAAGTTATGCATCTGAATTGCAGCGGGTTTACCGTCATTGCCATCAACAATCTCTAAAACATCATTAACCATATGCCCGGCTTCTGAACGAGCAGTTTCATCCATGCCTCGTCTTCCAAAGCCAAATTCCTTCAAATGTCGTATAAGGAACCTTCTCTGCTCTTTCCAAAGCTCTCCATCAGTTAGTAGCACTCCACGCCTTTCTCCCCAAGTCCTGGTTTGATAGAAAATACCTTTCGGTCTTCCATCAATGTCTTCATTGAAAAGCATTTCTTTATTAGCCTCTAAGCTGTTAACCATTACTATTCTGTCTTTCCCGATCCTAAGACCAAGAAGTGAGGCATCTTTTGAGTATGCTAAGGAGAGTTCCTTAACGGCTTTGTACAAGTAGCCAGTTTTTTCTCGTAGTTTGTAGACTTCACTCGCGCATCCGAGGATTGGGACCCATTTTGGGCCAGGTGGGAACTTTTTGGGCTTAATAGTATCAAAGTAGAGGTACAAGCAGACCGCTAGCACGATTGTTAGCGCTGCCAACCACATCTGAAATAGAGGGAAATGAGCGTTTAGAAATTTAAAAGGAGGAATTCTATTTCCCATAAATGTAGAGTAAGCTAGAACATTGGACATTCGCTTAGCATGATAATATAATAAATTGTGATGTAATGGTGCTAACATTGAGTGATTTTTCATTCCCAGATATTTATAAAAATGCTTAATTTGAGAGAGATTTATATAAAAAGAACTTATCGAAATTTGATAAAGCATCCTTTCAGCGTCTCTCATATTTAGCAAGATTGAAAAAAAAATCTTAATTATTTTCCCCGAAACGGGGTAATGCCTAAACAATGCCATTTACAAGCAACGAATCATGGGTCAACTCTCTTAAAAATAACACTTTTAGAACGATTTTTTCTTAACGAGCTCAACATTTTTTCAGTTTAAATATGATGGAATATTTTGAATAGAATTGAAACTAGTATAAAGTATATCCAATTCCATAGCTACTGCATAGGGTGCTGTGGACATTCATTCAGGCTTACTGGTCACGGAAGCCGAGACCTAAATCCAGTCAATACATTTGCCAGGCGCAATGCAATACGTAATGTGGCCAGCCAGGCATATCCGACAACCAGTGCGTAACATGTTACGATCTTGTTATGTGCGCATGCGTGACAAGAAAAAGCAATACACAGCTGTAGTTAAAGAAAAGGAAGAGCGCACAGCAGGATTGTTTTCCCTAACCGTCAAAAACCCCTGACTCCAACTATAAAAAGAGCTGTAACCTTTGAACAGATTTTCATGGAACATAGCTAAGACGATACCCGATTAAACTAGCTTTCAACTTAAAAAAACTGCATTGAAACCGATCCATCCACTTTAGAGCTACGATTCCACAGACAGATACACAGAACCACAGATACACACTACAAACTTACAACACTCTCTCTCTCTTTTTGGGGGTTAAAAATACAATTTCCTCTTCTGGAATGACTGCCAAATCAATCTAATATCACGCGCAAGTACGATATTGAGACACACACTGAAAATACGTAACAGCTAGAAATAAACAAGTTATTGATATTTATAACCGAGTACTTGGTTCGGATTGAGCCCGCAAAGTTAACTTATCTACACTGAAATAACTTATCTATATACTTACTTGTCGATAAGTTATTTATCGATAAATAACATGCTTCGGATGGTACAAAGTCGTATTTAACGTGATTTTTTTAATGAATCTATGAGCTCTCATTACTGAGTTTTAACCTTTCTTTTTCTTAGCCGGGCTTTCACTAATAGTGGACCGAGCTCCGTACGGACTCCGTTTAACTCGTAACAGTAAACTTCATAGAAGTGCTTCGAGTAAAAATAGTTAATAACGAACTCGTTCTTCATTTCTCTTTTGCAGTGGCAGGCACCTTAATGGAAGGTAAAACCTACTTTAGCTAGTTGGAGTCCGTTCCGTCCAACTATTACCTTTTCGCAGTGGAAGCCTGACTTTAGAACAGGCCTGTGCCTAACAGTGGGACAGTAATGACTGGGGTAATCAGCTGAATGATTTTAAAGCTCTCATTTCAAAATATTGATAGGTTTATCTATGTACTGATGTCGCGGACTGTACCTTACATTGCCTAATATTTATTACAGTGCCATCTGTCATCTGCCTCTTGAACTGCGAACTACGTAACCTGTTTAAGGCTTTACCGTTTTACATTTTAAAATACTAGATGGCAGCGGTGGCGGTTCTTTGAAAATTTTAGTTTGCTGTTATAACAAATAGATGGCGCTGTTATTTTATTCCTGTTACGGAAAACCGGGAATTGGAAGAATGTTCTGTGGGCAACAATCGATAATTTGCGTGACCTGTATGAGCAAAAGCGTGCATTTATTTGACCCAATGTACGTACATCATTTGAAAACTAACATTTAACGGCCTGAAGGCAGGATTTTCTTATAATAACACGCTTTTATTAGTTCACCTGTAACTAACTATGTAAGAAAATCTTGGAAGTTAAATTTGACCCACTTCCCGGTTTCCGATTGAGCTGAAATTTTGCATACACGTTCAGTTTGGATGACTAAAGCGTGTTCTATAGTTTTTTTTTTGTTGGGGGTTAAAAAGACGTTGTGTAAGGTTCGAATCTATTCTAATAGGTATAGTATACCTACCGTGTAGGTAAGTAGGTAGACTCGTGTACCTCATCCAACTAGACTTTCCCTTAGGTTTGCAATAACAAGGTATAGCTAGATACAAGATAGGTAACGTTGGTTGAAAAGGTCACGATGAACCAGATGGAATCTGATGGAATGGACCCGAAAGGGTTAATATATATATACTCATCATTATGAACAGCTTTTATTAAAAGAAAAGAAAGAAAGAATAATCATTTATTTGCCACAAAAACAAGACACACTAGAATGATAGACATAGGTGTTATGAAGAGGACAAGTGCATAGACAGAGAATACATTTTTCTTAGGATGGCAACAGTGTAAAATTGAGTAGAAAAAATAATCATTTAAAAGAATAAGAAATATGTGGGTATACTGCACTGACTGCGCATCACCTATTCAGTGTGTGTCCCGAGCTGTAGCAAATACAAGAACAACACTAAAATCGTGAAAAAAATAATCCGCTGTCCCATACAAATAATTCAATGTATACAGAAAGATTTACTGATCAAAATTTGCAGAGTGATTCAGGGTTTCGAATTGCAACCGCAGTACTAAAATTCACTCCAAAACAAAATACAAATTTGATTTTGTATGGCTTAGGTACATTACGTGGTCTCCATACTAAGTCGAATTTTTGTTTTGTTTATAAGTGTATCCCAACCCAATTCCCAATACTGCGGTTGCATTTAGGAACAAAGACTGAATCATTCTAGAAATTATGTGGACGACATAAAAAAATATCCTGTTTAATAAATAATACCTTCCCCTTTTTTACCCGACTGCGCGATGCAAAGGACGGTAATGTGTTTATCACCCTATATATGTATTTATGTATGTTTGTTCCTTTGTGGCACTTTAAAGACCAAACGCATAAGCCGATTTTGGTGATTGTTACTCAAAATGGTGTTGATCAAAATTCAATATGGCGACAACAGTACCTAGACTATTGTGAAGTGACGAATTATGTTAAGTGGGGTATCATTGAATAGAATTTGAAAATCATCCTTAGGTTTCTCTTATCATTTTTCATTCCGAATGACCATTTAGGACCTATTACTATTTAAAGTTGGTTAGCAACCACAGTCATGTTCGATCATCAATTCATCACCGATCCTGAGATTCGTTTTAAAAACGTAAATGACACAGGCCATATGGATTTTGAAAAAACCAACATGGCGGATTAGTTAAATGTCTAAAAAGTTTAAAATAAAACAAATTAATAGAAAAGTTAATTTTAAAAGTTAAAAGTTACTTTTCTGAACACAGAGGAGTGTGAGATTTGGCATAGTTATAGTTTATATGGAGAAGGAGAGCAGAAAGCGTAGTGAAGTTAGTATTTTCAATGCACCTTAGCTTGGCAGTCGCACCGACTTCAGAAGTTGTTAAGTTTTTTAGAAAATTATTTTATACTTTTTAGGTCTTTTTTTTCTTTTTTTCGTGTTTATTTTGTCGAATTTTGTTTGTGAAATCGAAGTAAGTATCACGTACACTATTCTTAATTATAAACGATGATTAAACAGTATTAAACTGAGGTAGCGGTTAAATAAATTTTATTATATATACCTTTGGATGCATATATAGTCAAACAGCTAATTAGTTTTACAGCGATCTAGTCATATCGAGATTAAGTCCTATAGCGAACTAGTCATATCTGCTATTTAGTCTTAGCGTCTTAGCTTAATATCATGACTAGTGACACTAAATTAGCTAATCATTCATTAAGGAAATAATAATAAAAATATTAATTTGTATAGCATACGCAAATAGATAATCACCATGGAATACCCATAAATCTAAAAGCATCGCAAAATTCTCACAATTTTCCAAAGACAGTCCCTCACAAATGAAAACACGGTAAATGCATTTCGCGTTGCACTAAAGTATTATGTAAAGTTATTTACCTTGTGCGTCGGTCGGTGTGCAAGCTTTCACTACGACGTGTCCGGCACTGGATTGAGTATAAGCACACCCCGCCAACTGCGCGAGTGCAGTGGATGCATTTACACCGATACGTAATTACTAATAAATTTTTCTCTAACATAAATAATACACGGTGAAATACGAATGATTGGATTTATGGTAATGAAAAACACAGCATTTGTTTTTTGTTCCTGTCTTTCTTTTGTACCTATGTCTATCTTGTTTTTGTGATTTGAGAAGGTTACCAAATACCATAGATACTTAAAAGGTTTATCGTGTTTACTTACAGTAAAATATTTCCTGAGGAATTTTGTATCATTTTCATTTAATTAGCGGTTCAGAAATAAAATAATAAATAAATAAAATATTGTTGAACGATTGCCTTCTATAGCAAAGCAGAGGGTCAAAGTTAGAAAGCGGCCCGCAATTTTGACATTGTGCTTTTATGCGGTTCAGAAATTTATTATCACTTGCGTTAATAGTAAAGGTAAGCATCCTGAGGAAATCTACACACCTGAGAGGGCTCCATACAGTTCTCGATAGTATGTTGTGTAGTCTGCCAAACCGCACACGCCAGCGTGGTGGACTAAAAACTAACACATCTCAATTTTCATTCTGAGAAGAGGTTCGTGCCTAGCATTTAATATTAGTGACAGTTTTTTTTTTATCCTTTTTTTAATTTTTACCTTTTTTATGTGTCGTAATTTGTGTAAAATAAATTGCTTTTCTTTCTTTCTTTCAGTGGAACAGTAATGGGCTGAATCAATAATTAAATCACTTAAAATCTTTTAGACAACTCACAATAATAGATAATATCATCGGTATTTATCATCTCAACCCATAAAATGCATCGATGCATAAAAACTAAGAGCGTAAAAAGCTCAAAAGAACAAAAAAACCAATTTACGTGTCAATGTACAGCTCTTGTCAGTTGTCAATGTTCTGAATGTCGCCGCGTACCGATGCGCAGAATTTACAGAACGCGTATGAACGAAACGGACGTATGTTTTAGAGCGGCCGATAAGTGGCTATAAATTCAGACCGGCCATAAAGATTGACGCGACGTCTTTCGCGACCCTCGCTCGCCCCAGCCCGTGCTGAGTCGATAGAATATAATGTCCCTAACAATAATAATATAACAAAGACAGAACAAGCCCTTCCTTGTTGCCCCATCAGCGCCTTCCTAAGCTGAGGCCTATGTCCCACTAGGGGACGCCCTTAGCTGCGTCACGCTTTTAATTCACTTTATTTTAGTAGATCAATGAGCCACCTGAGAAAAACATGAAAATAAAAGATTTAGGCGATCTGTAACACCGTTCACTTTCATGTTGCAGGTCGGTGTAAACGCAGCCCAGTACCGGTAGGACGTGGCTACCCAATACTGCAGTTTGCTGGTATCAGCGTCATCGGCAGTGAAGGGTCTTAGGTTCAATTCTCCGGTATAGTCCGGAGCTAGATGTTGAATAGATAGCAGAAGTAAGATTTCTCTGTTGTTTTCTGTATTTGCGAAGAAAGTGGTGTTTCCATTTTGTTCACATGTTGCGATGTAACGACACTGGGGGGCAATTCTCGTGCAATCGAAGCAGTCTCGAGTTCGAGAAAGAGTTGATATTCGAAATTTTCTCGAGTGGTAACAAAGTTGAACTATTCTGTAAATGTTGAGCTCCACATTTTTCGAAGAAAAGCCACTCGAATTGCTTCGACTGGTCCGTACCGTTCGAGACGTACATTTCGAATTCGAACCATTAAGGCCCAAGTTCACCGACGACATAACGGACGATTAAAGCAAAATCTGCCGTTTGAACATTTATTTTTATATGGGTAATCGGCCGATTTCATTTTAAACATCTGTTATGTTGTTGGTGAACTTGGCCCTAAAAACGTCAATAACCTATACGTCAAAAACCCCGACTCCAACTAGAAAAAGAGCTGTAACTTTTGAACGGCTGACCAGATTTTCATGAAACATAGCTGAAATGATATCAGATAAAAATAACTTTCAATTTAAAAAAAATTGCATTGAAATCGCTACTAACACCCCTATTTTTGTCCGGGTAAAAAGAGCTCGATGTGTAAACTCGAATCCGAGATGATTTCGCAGCAAACGAGAATTGCCTCTAGGTCGCATGCTTCAGAGAACACCTTCGCGATTGTCTAACGAATATCTAGGACAGCTGTGATCGAGCAACTAATGGCAATACAACTGGCCAGAATTTAGCTATAGATAACAGATACTATGCTGCCCTCTTAGACGAGATGACAATCTCCCATCGATAGATAACAGAAACGCTAGCTATAGCTAGCTATAGGTACTATGGTCGCGGGACTTATCTCATTACCGTGACCCCGGAACGTAAAGGGCTATCGAAGGAACACCGTGGATTTTAGTCAGTACAAGTCTGACAGTCCCTCCCGCCCTGCCCGGGGTGGGAGGACTCATATGATGATTTTAACAAGATAAAAAAAAAAAAAAAAAAACAAGCTTTTGGTACTATAGGCCAACCGGTACGTTTATATCTATGTACAAACATCGAGCGTGCGAGACACGTGCCGTGGCAGACAACAACTTTGTTCTAAGGTGCATTACACCCCAAACAAACAAAGTTTTGACGACACGGTTGGCGCAGTGGCTAAGCGATTAGCTTTCTGCGCTACGTGCCGCGGGATCGATCCCCGCACGGAACAAATATTTGTATGATATACAGATAGTTGTTTCGGGTCTGGTTGTGTGTGCATGTTACATGTATGTTTGTAAACTGTACCCTCGATACAGGAGAAATACTAGTGAGGGGCAATGTTTAAAAAAGAAAAAAAAAAAAGGTTTTAGTTACCAGTATAGCCAATGTTTTTAATTTAGTTTAAGAAATAATGAAAGCAAAAATGTTTAATCTCGCACTAAAAAACATAATTATAATAATGATCTAACCGTCAAAAACCCCCGACTCCAACTAGAAAAAGAGCTGTAACTTTTGAACGGCCGAACAGATTTTTATGAAACATAGTTATGACGATATCCGATTCAAATAACATTCGATTTAAAAAAAAAAATTGAAATCGGTCCATCCGTTTTCGAGCTACGATGCCCCAGACAGATACACACTACAAGCAGCTTATAACACCCCTTTTTTGTACAAGAAATTTGCAAGAGGCCAAAAACGGCCTCTATCTTATATTTGGAGTATATAATTTATAAGGGCTTTGATTTTTGGAGGATTTTGTATTGTATCTGTGTCGTTTATGCTGCAGAATTAATAATAGTTATTTGTTATACAAGAGTGCAAAGTTGCTTTTTAACCGCGTGTTCAATTTTGATGACCGAGCAAGCGAAGGATTCTAAAATTTCAATCAATAAAAAAAAAAATCAATAAAAGATTCAAAATTAGAATCCTGAGCGTTAGCGAGGGAATCAAAAGAGCACGAGGTGAAAAATCTTTGCACTCGAGTGCAACACGTAACTTTTCATTCCACCTCAGCGAGGAAATGACTAAATGCAAAAAAAAAACGTTTAATTCACAAACTTAGTGCACACGATGTTCTAAATTCAATTTACTTTATCCTCTAGAGAATAAAAACGGCTTTTCCACTCGGCTATTGAAGATTAAAAATACTCTTTCCGAGATGGTGGGATGAAAATTTACTTTATCCTCTAGAGAATAAAAACGGCTTTTCCACTCAGATATTGAAGATTAAAAATACTCTTTCCGAGATAGTGGGATGAAAAATATTTTTCTTTCTTTCCTTTAGAATTAAACTTGGACCGATAAACAGCCATCATCGGCCATCCTGAACCATCGTGTACACAAGCCATCACACATTTTCCTTACACTTTAACACACCGAGAATAATTGGAAGATTCGATACGGAAACTTATTTTCCATGGTAACCATTTGACCCCATTTCCTGAGTCCTATAACACTTATCAGAAATTATTATGGTTTGTGATTAGATAAAGAACAGTCGACTCGTAACACTGTGTACCCATTTTAAGTTAAACTTTGTCGTCTTGAAAAATAAAGGAGAATAGGGTTTATGTTATATTGGATTCCAGTAAACAAGACTTGTTATGTGTTTGTAAAATATGTTACGGCTTTAATTCGTTGTCGTAGGTTAGTTTTCTTTGTATTGTGTGTAGTTTAATACATTTCTTTAACTAAAGAAAATGGTGCTTAAAATTATGTCAAAATAAAACAATTTCCCTATAATAAAAGGTCTTAAAATATTTTAAAGCTAAACTCTATAAATGGCATCATTTTAAATATGAAATTAAAGCTGCAGTAGATTCAAAACTTATGTAAGTATTAAGACCGGGCGGCGGCGACGCGATTCGTGTGTGTGTCAGAGTAGTCGAGCCCGTCAGGTCATGTGGTCGAGTTCATGACCTTATTGCCATTCAACTATTGAACAATTTTTGCTAATAATGACAATAAGGATCTATAACATGATACCTCAAACTATTATTTTTAAGAATAATAGTTTGGACCCTAGCATTATATCCTGCATTTAAAATTGAGTCTTATTCTCTTAGCATAAGATTTAATTTACTTTGGCTCAATCAAGCGAACTGCCGAATTTCCTTTAAAAAAAAAAGTCTATTAAAAGTTACTGAAATCGCTTCAGTAATCAATTATGAAGAACCTATAAACAGGTTTTTCATATAACAATTACACCATGTATAAAAAAATATATATTAGATACAATTGGATCCAATGCTTTTTAACAGGTACAAACAGAATAATAAGTTATACGCCCTCAAATCATTTAAGAGTCAGACATACTTGACACAGCCGATGCTACGCTTGCTCATCAGCTGCTTATCAAAATGTAACCCGACGCGAAGGAATGTAATAATCGACCAATCGGCAATGGGCTCGCGTGGTTTATTGTATCGTATTGTATTACAGTTTACAGCCCAGTCTCTAAGAGATAAGGCTAGTGTCCCAGCAGAACAATAGTATGTTGCTGGAATAATACATATCCAATAGGAGGTTAGTTGGAAAAAAAGGATATTTTTTTATGTAGTGCGAAAAATTTGCAGAGTTTTTCGTGGATGAATCACTCCAATACAAAATTAAAATTTGATTTTGTATGGCTTGTGCTAATAAATTATACACTATAAATTATGCCCACTATATAAAAAATATCCTGTACCTATACAGAACGAGTTCTTTTTTTTTGGGTTTTTTATGGCAGCTTTGGTAACCGCTACAGATAGGAAAATTATTTGTTCTTAGAAATCCATCTAGAGTTATTGAAAGGCATTAAAACCGCATTAAAGGATTTTAGAAAATATAGATTTTTCAGTCCAAAAATGGAAAAACTACAAGAAACTTAAATATAAACTCCTGTTTATAACGAAAAAAAAGTTGTATGGACACATTTTTCTAAAGCCAAAAATCATGATTACCTTCGATTTTTTATACATTAAAAAGAGAAATGGAACATGGAAAAAACAATCGCATTTAAAAAAATAATTTAGCGGTACAAGCGGTGCAAGCCTGCAAGGTGCAAGATGATATTGTTTCCTTATTTGTATGGAACAGCTGATAATTTTTTCGCGATTTCAGGCTTGGTCCTATAGTAAAAGTTGTTCATAGTGATAAGTACAATAACCCCCTTCCGGGGTTAAACAACCTTTATGACTCACCATGTATAATGAAATCATTATGTCACATCGCGTCGCATGACGTGTAACAAGTGTGTTCCTGTCCTTATACAAATGATGGGTGGACTTCACAGAACGATGTTTTTTTTATATAACTTAGGTGGCAAACCTGCTTACGGTTCACCTGATGGTAAGTGATCACCGCCGCCCATGAACATCCGCAACACCAGAGGAGTCACCGATGCGTTGCCGACCTTTTAGGATGGTGTTAGAAACAAGGGAGGGAAAGGAGAAGGAAGGGGACACACTCACCGAACGAAACGCAACAGTATGGAGGGTAGTACTTCCCCGGTCACCCATTCATGCTGGCATGCCAGCGAGACAATATTACCACCAAAAATACCGCATAATATGGCACAGTTCATTAACCTATTCTGAAACTTGATTTGTTTATAATAATAGACGATTAAATATTCTAGCATATTTCATTTTACGCGCTATAAGTATTACACAATGATTTTAATAATGTTGTAAATAGTCACACTCGCAAACTAAAATAAATTGGTTTCTTGTTTCTATGACGTAATTTTAGCAATATTTACTAATGCTAGATCTCTATGAGTTAGCAATGAAAGGTCTATAGAATCACTATGAAACAAATGCTTGGAATTTTTATGATACGTTTCATTCAGGAGCATTAGTTAGAAGGCCTATGTTCAGCATTCGTAATTCTCGAGCTGATGTGAAGATAATGTTGGTCCAAATACAACGTGTAGCAAAAATGCGTGGTCATGTTTTAAGGGTGTGGATTAGACCATCAAACTGAACAACTTTCTCTATTGGACCGACATCGTAATCGCGAAAAAATTATCAGCTGTCCCATACAAAACGTATAAAAATGTTTAACGTTTAAAATTGTTAAATAGTATTCGTGGAATGTATGTAAAAGCCGACAAAAGTACTACTAGTGACTATACATAATTCTTAGAATTTTGAAGATATTTAAAGATTAAAAAGTAACATAAAAAAAAAAAAAAAGATTAAATAAATAAATAAAAAATTATTATGTTTTACACAACTAACGGGTTTATCCGTGACCATGGCGTTTGCAACAGTGCCGAAATATCGGGAACTCAAAACAACATATTAAACATGGTAAATACCCCGTTTCGAACTCTAATACTAATGTTAGTGACCATGACAGTTTAAAAACTTATAACTATGAATTTGCCTGGCAGTTAGAAGACGGCACCCGTTCACGAGCATGACTCATGTCATGTGTCAGCATCGCTAAACTCAAGAAACTTAATATAGCAAGCAAAAATAACCCAAAATAGCAAAAATCTGGAAAAGTAATTGAATTTCCCGCCACAAGCTGTTATGGATAATATGTTCTCATTCTTAAAGCCGGTGCTTATGTCAATATTTCACAAGGAAGAGTTAGCAGGCCATTAAAAAAAACTGGTAAAAAAACATGACAGTTTTAAAACAATCACTATAGGTACTATATATTATCTCTATGATCACGATAGTTTATTTGTAAAGCTGCCTATTCACCGTCAGATTATTCTTAACGACCGACTATTTATTATGGATAATCTATCAATTTTTTCATTAAAATAAAATACAGTCATTATGAACAACTTTTACTACAGAACCAAGACTGAAATCCCGAAAAAATTATCAGCTGTTCCATTAAAATAACATTTTCTATATTTTTTTCTGTAAATAAGTTTCGATAAAATATTGTACTTCATATAAATTAAAGCTTGTATTGAGTAGGTTTTTAATAATAAAATTAATAATATTCAAATCAAGTTCTTACACTGTTATAAATTAGCGAAACTATTTAAATCAATAACATTCTCTTCAACGCACAAATACAATGAAACTTCCTTCATCAATCGCTTATCGAATCGCTTCTCGCATAGCCGGTTTTATTTAGAAAAAGTTATGCAAAATACCGAACCGGGCGGCCTTGACGCTTTTTTGTCAAAATAACGAATTTCGAGTTCAAACTTTAGTACGGATTTGTTTGATCTATAAATATGTATATTGTATAGAGTCGGGCTTTGTTTTTTTCTTGAAATGTTTGTCGCATGGCTCGTGGATGGATGGAAAGAAAGAAAGAAAAAGGATAAATAATTAATTTGGTTGCAGAATTGAGGCACCATATGCTATATATTATAATATATATTTTCTAAACTAAAAACAACGAGAAAAAATAAAATAAAAACAATTTAAATTAATCAAATAGATGGATACACGATATTTTTTTATGTAGTGCGCAAAATTTTCGAGACTGATTCGGTGTCCTTTCCCCAATGCAACCTAGTCCTGAAGATTAATAGAAATAAGGTTTATTGTAAGTTAGTATTAAGCACCAATTCTGAAAAAAGAAAAAAAAATATAACATAATTTTTTCAAAGGTTTTTTATTTTTATATTGTAAGCTTTTCATGTAATGTGTATTTTATGACGTAATTATTTTTTGACGATAAGTGTATTTCTTTTTGGAGATAAATAAATAATTGAAATCGGGTATGCATGCGAACTGCATTCAATTGCTAACATAAAATGTTAAATATGTCTGTCAAGAAAGTCATGAAAAGGATTGAGGGCGCCACTTGTATATTCTCTTGTTTATTTTTAATATATTAATGCCGAAAACATTTTTTTATTACAAAAAATCTACACAGAATAGTAAAATAAACACATCGTTGTACCCAAACTGACACCTACGGTACTTATTTAGGGTTGCGAGCGAAGAAGAATTTTAGTTTTCAAAATCCTTTTCATGCTTAGATTATGTAAACCTTACATAATCTAAGTTTTCATGACTTTCTTGACAGACTGTACGTTCCCGTATTTCCATTTATTTTCACCTCTACTTAGCAAAACGAAAATTAAATACATCTACAAAATTCTTAATTGAATTCTACGCTCATTTTCATAATAATTTCCAGTTTTAGCTGAAAATTTAGTGCGAATATAATATTATTTAATACAAAAATTACTTTGACGTGCTCATTGCAGTACTCACAGCAAAATGAACGGTGAACGCACAATTTTGATTTACAAGACTCATAAAAAGTAACAAAAACGGTTATAACTAAATTACATTTCCATTTTTTTTTTTTTTTTTTTATGCAGTTTCTAGAACTGGAACACCCTGGATGACGCGTGTACGATGGAGGCGGATGTTACGGATACTTGATTACTATTACTGTGACTGATAGCCTGCATCATCCCACTGCTGGGCAAAGGCCTCGCCCATAATTTCCAGGCTTTTCAGTGTGAACTATTCGTTATTATAAGTTTCATCAAGTTCGTCCCGCCATCTCTTTCGTGGTCTGCCGCGTCACCTTCTTGCCATATCAGGGCTCTACTTAGTGGTTAGGTACCTACTTTGATTGTTTAGTTTTTTTTCATCTGTAGGTTATGTGTGTAATTTGTTTTTTTTTTATTGTGCTTTTGTATTTCTTTAAACTTGTTTAAATATTTATATTGATTATTTATAATTGTGTGTGTGTTGTTGTGGTAAATAAATGTAATTATTTTCTTTCTTTCTTTTGCAGTCATTTCATAATGGCTAACGCGAATGTACCTCTCAATTATGTAAATTTTTTGGCGCGTTTACCTTCGTTGTCTCTGCATCACTGTATTCATCTGTCTGGTAGAAAACTCTTACGGCAATACTTTCTTCAATATTAAACATTCCCATTGTTATGGCAAGGGTGCAAATTCTAGGGTGTGCAGCCTACCAAAACCGGTGAAATTAACTCAAGGACATCTTAAGGAAAAGCTTTGACTGGCCGAAATTGGGGACGTGATATAATATTGAGTTACTGAGTAGTGAGTCGTGTGTGTGCGGGAGTTTTGTAACGACTAATCGATAACGATAAGATTGGTTTACACGGTGGCAGTGCCTGGACCCAGTGATTCGGAATTTCGGGACCAGTCACTGGGATCGTGTAGACATGATCCGTCAGTTTGCTGTCGATTTTTGACAGTGACCCGTGACTGTTTGTGTACCACAAACGGAGACGCACAATGTTCGTCGCACTGGACTGACTTGAGCGGCGTGCTGGGGGTAGCTACTGCCCGAATAATAAAACGTCGGGCTAGCCAGTTGGACTGACTTGCGGGCGCTGGATTGGGTCGAAATTAGTGTCTACACGAGCCAAGTATAAAGTGACCATCCGTCCCGTTTTGAACGGGACCGTCCCTTTTTCCGATACTCCGTCCCGGTGTCCCCTAAGAAAGCTTCGGGACGCAAATTTGTTCCGTTTTCCAGCCAGCGTCGTCGTTTTTGATTTATCGCGACACAAAACTGCGCGAAATATAAAATTCGTTACTATAGTAATTTAATTGAATAAATTATTTATATCTGCCTGGCACAAATGTACTAGTAGAATGGGATTTTTTCTTTGATGCATTTTGGTCAGGTGAAAAAACTTAGTTACAGCCTTACAGGTCTCAGTTCTTATGGCAACATTGATAATCGAGGTCAATATACAAAAAACGTAACAAGATTTTTTTTGTTCACACTTAAAATCATCCCAAGGTATGAATTAAATATTGCTGGAACAAGGCCGATGTCCCGTTTTGAACCAAAAAATAAATGGTCACTTTAGCCAAGTATCAAGTCAGTGCTGGGTCGAAACTAGTGTCCACACGAGCTCAGTAGCAAGTCAGCACTGGATCGCGTTGCTGTACTGCCACGCTATTGTATTAAACCATTCATGACAGTAAAAAGGCGCGCTTTGGTAAAAAGATTGACTGTTTTTTTCAATAATCTAGGTAGTTTTCTACCGTTTGCAAAACCTATACTGATCCGTCGTGATCGGAACTATAATTTGTTTCTGCAAACGCACCTGACGATCCATGACAAAAAGAATTGCTGGGGGCAAAAAAACTGATTATTTTGATTTTCACGTCACCAAATAGAATATTATCCTTATTTTATGTAAACCAGGTACAGGCACTTATGAAATGTCGAGACTAGGTACACGGTTCCAAATAGTAGGTCCTATGGAGAAGAACCGGCCAGAAACTCCATGGAAACTCTTTTAAAATAGTAGATTACAATGTTGTGCTAAGAGCTACGAGAATCATGTAATTTAATGTGTTTTTGTTCATATTTGTATGGCCAGGGGGAATACATTACTAATACGTTATGACCCACATAGTCATGAATTTACCCTAATTATCTAGATGCCGCCAAAAAGTCAACAATAACAAAAACATAGTAAAATAAAGGACAATAATAATAATCCCACACTGCTGACTGCGGAAGCGTAGCACGCGTAACGATACGGCATGAATGGACGGAGCGGGTAACGGTCGCATGGCGTTCGTGCACAGTGTAGTGTGCATCACAGAGAATGCATGGGTAGATTGGTGCGCTTCGTAAATCGTAGGTCACGAGTTCAATTCCCGCATGAATTTTTTTTATATATAAAAAGTATTTATTTGACACAGCACAAAAAACAAAAACGATTTTAAATATTTATAGGTACCTAAAATAGAAAAAAAAACCATGTAAAACAAAAAATAAAGATTTCATATTTAAAATGGATTTTTACGTCGCAGCTGTGACCAAAAGGCTTCCGCTCAGAATATGCTGCCGCGCTGCGAACAACCTGAGAGCGCTGATTTTCAGCGGGAGCCGCATCGCGTGACTCTATGCCTGTCTGTGTGCCTACGTGTACAGAAAACACGACTACACTACTACAACTAAGTACTACGACTAGACTAGTGAGAAAACGGTATATAGTTATAATGGCGGTAGGTCACGGAAACAATATGTGACACCTGTATCCCTTAAATTAAATATCCCCAGACTGAACTGATCAGGGTTTTAGAGGGCGGGTTGGAGAGTTTGATAATTTTTTGTACCATATTTTTTATAATCGTACCTCTTTAGGATTTCTCTTGTATCGAGGGTACAATTTACAAACATGTATGTAAGAGTGTCAGGATTCATAATTGAAATAATGCCAATTTCTTCACAATTTCTATTTAATCAAACCTCACTGCACAACAGTTTGTAATCGAACGATCCAATTATGAGCTTGACAACCGCTTTTATAGTCTACCCACTACAGTTACGATTAGTCAATACAACAACTCATATTTGCAGAGACCGGAAATGAATTACAATAATAAAATATAAAAATTGATCAAACATAATAATAAATAATCACACAATAATTAATAAATGATATTTAAAATTGCTATAACGATTAATTATTTGCTATAAATGATAAATGACAATCACCTAAACATAAACTATTTCAAAAAGTAACATCTTCTAAAAGTTATGAAATGAACGTAAGAAAGGTAATGAAAATATACAATCTAATAATTATTAATTTTCAACACCTGATAAACTAATAAATTATAATCAGCGACAAGTAAAAGTAACGGCGCTATCATGTATGCCAATATGGGCTGGTCATGTGGCGCGACTTGAAGATAACAGGTGGACAATAAGAGCAACTACATGGAAAGGCCCGACAGGCAAACGTCGCAAGGGTAGACCTTACACACGTTGGGAGGATGACATAAACAAGATCGCTGGACCACACTGGATGGAGTCAGCTAGAAATAGAGAAAAATGGATATCTTTGGAGGAGGCCTTCACCTGAGAGGGGTCCGTGCAAGGCACCAATAACTAAAATCATTAATATGTCAATTATAAGTAATAATAAACACGAATAATAAGGAAATAATAATAATAATATCTAATAATATAATGAAAATAATAGTACTTTTTTAAAAAGTTGAATGAAAAGAATAATAAAACATATTATATAAATTGCAATAAATAACTAAAAATAAAAGAACATGCTAATAAAGAACTATGTATAATAATCAGATTTATATTTATATTAACTAAATACTAACAATAATTTTATTACTGTTGATTTAATTTAACTTGTAAGCATGGAATAAGAGGCTTTTTTTTATTTTTATTTTTATTTTATTTATTTATTTATGCCAATATGCACAATTGTACACACACCCCGACCCGAAACAACTATCTGTAGATCATACAAATAAATATAATGTATAAGAGTTGTATGTATGAATGTGGATGGCTATCAGAGTAGGGGCAGACCAAAGAAAAGATGGATGGACTGTGTGAAACATGACATGAATGTGAAGGAAGTAACTCTGGAAATGACGTCTGATAGAGATGAATGGAAGAAAAAGACATATTGCACCGACCACAAATAAAATGGGATAAGGGCAGGAGAATGATGTATAACTGTGTTTTGTAGTTTCTTCTTTTATCTATATACTTATCATAAAATCGTAACGAGGCGAAAACTGTACATTGAATATATATTTTTTAAAGTAATTGATACGTGTACTATAATCGACACTGATGCCAAAAATATAATTTTTATAATTTTTGTCTGTTTGTCCGTTTGTCTGTATCTATGTCCGAGCTTCACAGCAAAACCGCTGAACAGAATTTCATGAAAATTTATAATAATGTTCGTTATAAAGCTGGTCAACATATAGGCTACAAATATCTGTCAATAACAAAATACAACTAAGGGGGTGGGGGAAGGGGTGTAGCCTAAAACCTCACGACGTATCATTAAGTGTCGAAGGGGTAAAAAGTTACTTAATAACGTCACGTGATTAAAGGATGACTCCTAACTAGCATGTATGTGCCAATAAACTATATTTCTTTCTTTCTAACTAGAAAGCTTTGGGCAAACATTTGAATAACTGATTGACCCGACAGGGTCCATAATTGATCCATAGATATTTTTTTTTAAAACATTGCCCTTCACTAGGATTTCTCCTGTGTCGAGGGTACAGTTTACAAACATACATGTCACATGCACACACAACCAGACCCGAAACAACTATCTGTAGATCATACAAATATTTGTGCCGTCCGGGGATCGAACCCGCGGCACGTAGCGCAGAAAGCTAATCGCTTAGCCACTGCGCCAACCGTGTCGTCGCAGATTAAGCCTACCATCTGTTTTAACTTTACATTATGGAATGCAATAAAGATTTGATTTGATTTGATTTGATTTGAAGTTAGTTTTCAAATGGGCAACACGCAAACTGCGTTTACAGTATCATTATTTGGAGTAGTTTTACAACAATATTTCATCCGAAAATATGAGAACTTTCATTACCATTATTTAAAATTAAATTGGCCAATTTTTTAATTCCAATTATGACCTTAGAAATAACAAACAAGAATTATATTATTTGCATGCCTACTAAACGCTGATGTCGGGAATCTGGTAAATGTAATATAAATACCACAATTCCTCTTTAAAAATCTCTTTAGAGTTTTTTTTTTTTTGTGTGCATCTCCTTTCTCCCGCTCTGGCGTGCTTTGGTATCATGGCAACCCACGTACCGTTGCTTTTTATATGACGCCTATATTCCCATAATAATAAATCCAGCCCATTATTGTCCCACTGCTGGGACCTTATTCCACCACGCTGGCCTGATGCGGGTCAGTGGACCACTCACCATCGAGATCTTTATAAGGCCCTCTCATGTGTGCGGGTTTCCTTACAATGTTTCTTTCACCAATTAAATTATGATTCACACATATTTTCGAAAAGTCACAGGTGCGGGCTGGTTTCGGACTCAGTCCCCCCTGCATGAAATGCAAGCATTCAACCTCTAGACCAGGGATCCCCAAACTATTTTGGACAAGTGACCCCTGTTCCAAAATGAACTGTTACCTCAGACCCCCATGGCCAAATTACCTACTTTTAAGATCAACCCCCTTATTCATAATGGTCCGCTAACTTAAAACAGCTGCTACAGAGTGTTATTTTTCATTCTGACTTAGGTCAATAGAAGAAGGCAGAGTGAGAATTAGCAATGCTTTAAGTTAGCAGACTATTATGAATAAGGGGGCCTATCTTTAGTTCATGTTATGTATATATTATGTAGTTCATGAATTCGTTCGTGTTAAATCGCGTAAGCGTCAAATAGAGAGCAAGTCAAAACGCGCCTGAAAGATGTACGCTCGAACTCATTATCTTGCATAAACTTGTCCACACTGACTTGCCGAGTTTTTCATCTTGTACAAACTTGAGACTTTACATTACTACAACAATGCTATTTCCTACAAAAATATTAATTATTCTTAGTACACGTAACACAACATAAACAATACAGTACCTACCTACCTATCTTGAAAGTTTTAAATAAGAACTTGTGTTAATTTAATAGGGGTCGATTTTTAGACCTCGTCGACCCCCAAAATCAGTTTTCGTTTATGTCGACCACTTTGGGATTCCCTGCTCTAGACGATCATAGCTTTTTACATACTGACAATAACTTATACCTATCTAATTAAATTAATTGAGTGCCGTAACGCAAGTGCAAGTGTAAACATGCATTTATATTTTCTTCGCACACGTATATGCCTGGCAGGTGTACCACTTTTAGGTTATTAGCTAACTGTTAACTAGCGAGTTTGTTTGCTGAAACTTTGCCGCCCACTGCGAGTAACCAGGAAATGTACAGTTTTGCATAAGCTCTTAAGTCGAGCATGAAGCCTCACCCTTTTATGGTTCACAAATGAAACAAGTGACCGAAGGACCATTTTTTTCAAGCTTAGAAAAGAATGGTCCTTCGGTACCTGATGCATTGATACTGTCACAACTAGGCAAAGGTCTTCTGTATGTGTGTTCTGTGTGTTCCACAACTCTTGCAGTATTGCTTTCTCCGGCCAATTCATAGTAAAGGCATTATTCTTAATGCCCAGCATTTTCTAGGCCTCCTTCGACGGTACAGCCCATCCTCGGGCACCCACTGCCTGATTACTGACAAATATAGCCCTCGAGTTACATTATTTTATAGAATGCATTAGGACAGATCCTAAATTAATATATATTTTAATAATAAATATAAATTTATATTGTATATTATTCTCGCAGCTCTTACCACAATTTTGTACTGATCATGATTGTATTAAGATGTAAAACTATTTTTTTAAAGAGTTTCCATGGATGTTCTTGCCGATACTTCTCCATAGGACCTACTTTTTGGAACCGCGTACCTAAAGTCTCGAAATGTCATAAGTGCCTGAATCTTGATTACATGAAGTAAATATATTTTATTCTATTCTAAACCCGTTAAAAATTGTTAGGTATATCTGATATTTCCTCGAATTTAATGTGCAAGACTCTAAAATATTATTTTTTATAGTAGATCTGACTTTATATTAGACCGTGATGAATGAGATTTCTGTATAATGTAGATTCTATCTATTCTAAACTGCTAACTACGTTTCTATTGTCCAGAATTTGCCAACTGTCGGCAATAGGCAATTGTGTGAAGTTGTGACTAGTTTGGGAGCTGCGATGGATGGCACAATGTAAACTTACCATCCTTTAACATAAGTAATTGTTTAGTAATACCTATAATACAGAGTGGTACTAAGTAAGTTCTTATAGGTATGCAAGCAGTGGCGCGCACAGACATTTCTCACAGGATGGCAGAAATGACTTAGTTTTTAAAACGTTTTTATTAGCTTCACCTGTAACTAACTAACTATGTAAAAAATCTTGGAAGTTAAATTTGACCCACTTCCCGGTTTCCGATTGAGCTGAAATTTTGATGACAAAAGCGTTTTATTTAGTTTTTTTTTTAAATATAATATTTATGTATTGTCAAGTTAAATGATGTTTGGGATTGGCCACCTCACCCTAAGACTTAAATTAACTGATATTACAGACAGATTAACTTTTGTATTACTGACTTCCATCATAATTTATAAGGGTAGGCAGTGTCTTTTCTTAACTCCCGACGGAAAAAAGAGGTATTATAAGTTTGTAGTGTGTATTTGTGTATCTGTATGTCTGTCTGTCGCATCGGAAGGACCGATATCAATGCAGATTTTTTTAATTGAAAGCAAGTTTCATCGGGAATTACCTTAGCTATATTTCATTAAATTACCTTAGCTATGTTTCATTAAATTACCTTAGCTATGTTTCATTAAATTACCTTAGCTTTGTTTCATTAATTACCTTAGCTATATAAGAATAAGAATAAAACTTTTATTTCGGACGTAGGTAGTCCATACACTGTTAGTAATACAAAAACCTTACAAAACTATTGTTAGTATACATACACAAAAATAAATTAAAAGTGGCACCGGCTATGTTTCATTAAATTACCTTAGCTATGTTTCATTAAATTACCTTAGCTATGTTTCATTAAATTACCTTAGCTATGTTTCATTAAATTACCTTAGCTATGTTTCATTAAATTACCTTAGCTATGTTTCATTAAATTACCTTAGCTATGTTTCATTAAATCCTGTTCAGGCGTTCAGAAGATACAGCTCTTTTTCAAGTTGGACTCGGGGTTTTTAACGGTTAAGTTTCCACTCACTTCAGGTTTAGACCAAATAATTAAATAAAATAATTAATAAAGTTATGTAGAAGATAATTTATGTAAGTTATGATAAGCTATAAATTTTTAAATAATTTTAATTTTGATGTTAATTGTGTCGGTGTCTCTTGTTGCACCGAATAAATATTATTCTATTCTATTCTATTCTGAATACCATGTAATAGAGGGCTCTTCGATTCATGCTCTGTGAATTACCACCTAAGATATTGCAATCTCCAAATACACTCGGAAGCTAACCCGGGTCACCAATCTCGGAAATTAAGAATTAAGAATCTCCAAATACACTCGGAAGCTAACCCGGGTCACCAGTCTCGGAAATTAAGAATTATTTCTTATTCAAATAAAAAGTATTTTATAGACCTATTTAATAGGTACTATTCAAATAATACGCTTCGAGAGCAAACATTGCATTGGTAGTGGAATTCGAGAATATTTCCGTACATCGCCTCAGAATCAATATAAAAAATAAAATAAAAACATATTAAATTCCATAACTATTAGTTAATAATAATTTATAATAAACTAAATACATATTAGGAAATATTATTAATAAATTAAAGCAATAAGTAAACATACGAGTAAGTACCATCTTCCTCTCTCCTATATTTTGCTGTGCCCTACAGGGTCCATGATTGTAACCTACCAAATTTTATTTTTACCACCTTATGTACATTGTGGAATGCAAATAAAGAATATGAATATGAATGAATATCTTTGTGCCGTATGATGAATTGTAAAGGGGGTATTTTACAGGAATGCCGCAAAAACCGATTTGTATTTACAATTTTTTGAATAGAAATTCTTATTTCTTTGTCCCGAAAAAAATATATATCAAACTTGAAGATGTGACAATCTTTACACGGTTGTCCGATACATGATTGGACGAAGTTAACATGATATTATTTAAAATAATTTTTACATCACAATATTGGTCGCAAATATACCAACGAAAATCGGTTGTAATTTTTTCATAATATTACGTATATTGGTCACAATTTGATAAAAACCACAAAATTCGTGATTTCTGTCATCTCTGCCATCAATCAGTCGCGTTTCGGCGCGCATCGAGGTCGGACCATAAAGTTATTATTAGTCGTAACTTTATGGGTCGGACCTGTGCAAATTTTTTTAACGTTCCTGCGCTTACACTTTATTAGAAACCAAAAGAAAGAATGACAGTATAATCATTAAAAAAAAAAAAAAGAAACAGGAAGTAACTTGCCTTTTATTCAGAAAATCTAAGTATTTCGTTTATAAAATCAATATGCTAAAATAATTTCTTGACATTTTTTGAATACTATAATATATTATATTATTTATTACTCATACAATTTTTTTATACAGACTAATAAAAAATACATAAATAAAATTTAATAAACTATAACCATTTGTTAGGTTTTTCCATGCACCGTTGGTCTGTCGACAGTCCATTACGCAAAATGTGATCGAACACAACGAATCATGTAAATCAAAAGACTATACTCAAGTAATTTTTGTTGAAGATAGTTAAAAATTGCCGCCTTTCTTTGTCGTTGTTTTTTTATGTGTGTGTCAATGTTGTTCTATGGTTCACTACTCTCTACTCTATGAATCACGAACGTGTTGTTTTATTTTAAATAATAAAAGTTCAGTTTTACTTCATAAAATTCGTATAATTATAACAATTTTATATTTTATTATTATTCAACATAACTACTGGCACATACCTAATATTTATATTTTCTTGTATATATATATTTGATTTTAGTATTAGAGTTCAAAACGGGGTATTTACCATGTTCATATCTTGTTTTGAGTTCCCGATATTTCGGCACTGTTGCAAGCACAAGGTCACGGATAAAAAAAATATTTGATTGGTATCAAAATGAAAACTTTACGATATCTACACTGATATCGTAACGCTGACATTTTAACATAGGCCCGATAGGTACCGATTTGCCGGTGGCCCAACCTAATTTTACTTCTTTTAATTTTATTTCTTTATGTGTTTTGCAGTCCACTAAAAAAATGATTCACCAATTTAAATTATAATCTTTACCTTTATTTATGTAGGTATTATGGGTTATCGTGGTTGTCCGTGGCATCACCACGGTCCTATCCGAAAACCAGCGCTGCGGTATTTATTTAATCTGTCGCAGGATATGCTGAGATAAGGACTTTTTTTGGCCTCTTGCAGGACTTTTTTAACCCCCGACAAAATAGAGGGGTGTTATAAGTTTATAATGTGTATCTATGTATCTGTGTGTCTGTCTGTGGCATCGAAGCTCCAAAGCGGATGGACCGATTTCAATGCAGTTTTTTTAATTGAAAGCTAGTTTAAAAAAAAAAGGGCTGGTTCTTAAAATCTGTTCAGCTGTTCAAAAGTTACACCTCTTTTTCTAGTTAGAGTCGGGGGTTTTAGACAGTTAGGTTATTGTTATCATTATTTGAATTTTTTGTGTGTTTATGTAATTTCGTGTGCGAGTCCGATTTAAGTAAATGTGTTTTCTTTCTTTCTTTCAATTTTGAAGCTCTTCACCTGCATACATAGCGAGGAATCTGAACTAGGAATATGGTTTTGATCTATGAATATGCAATTTCTTTTTTGGTAAAATAGCAACCCTGTGAACGAACTTAAGTAGGTATGACTACGGAAACGGACGACGCCGACGCCTACAGGTGTGGGTGAGAGTAGGTTATTATCTCAAGGCATGGATTTGAGTTGGCTTATTCTTCTAACATTACACACACATTGGCAGTGTCATCAGGTTTGTCATGCCGATATATCGGTTTCGTTACGGCATTATCGGCTTAATGTGAAAATGCCCAATGTTGGTCCAGACAATTATGTGCACTTGCATAAACTCACACACAATAGGTATGACCGATAGTTTATAAGTAGATAGTTAAATAGGTATAAAATCTACAAATACAAAACGGACGAACAGATGTTCTAGCGTAATATAGGAAACTGGGTTATGCATGCAGTATGCATATAGTAGGTACAGCCCAACAGTACGTGAATATTTATAAAATAATTGGTTTTAAAATACTTATACACGAAGAAAATATTATTGATCACTATGCTATTTTACCTATCAGTCAATTATAGTCAGAAGACGCGCGAGAGGCCCGCAATAAGGATTACAAAAAGTTCAGACTTCGTAATTCTATACTCCATTTACTATAGCATTAGAAAAAAGAGGCTCGTAGGAGCAGTAGTGCAAAACATTTTATTTCAAAGTTAAGTTATAACTTTGTTGAATAAATCTGAGACTACTAACGGGATCACCCACAACGCAACAAAACGTAACGTTTTGTATAAAACAACCAAATAACGATAACAAAAGAAAAACAGTAACAAATAACAACTAAATCACGAAAATTCAACAATATCAAAATCACAACATTTACGTCAATTTCACAGACAGACGACATAAACCGGTAAAATTAGAAAAACCCGGCTGTCACAGCTTATGAAGGGATTAGGTGACATTTTAGATTTGGTAGAATTATAGTGAAACGAAAAACGTTCTCGATATTGTTCACTCCTGCTTCTTTTAGGTTTTTAGCATTGACACTTTAATTTTAAGTTGGAATGAAATAATATATCTAAATAAAAGCCACTTAATTTCATAAGATAAATAGTTCAAATGATTACAATGAAGTGTGACAGCTGGTATATAAATAGACAATAATACATTTGGCGTTAATCGTAACTGTAACAAGTTTAATGTACTTTTGTTACAAAGTGTACATTAAAAAGAACCTTTTTTAACTTCTGTCTAATGCTATTGTAAACGGAGTATAGAAAGTGTTCAAGAGCGGCTTCCAATGAAGACGTGTTCCATGCCTTGTTATATGCTTCTGATCCATATATAATATATCAAGTTTGAGAACCCCTTCAGAAACAATGTCTAAGGAACTGTTTGAAGAAGCCACGGCCCTTTTTCCTATGAACGAAAGTCTGTAGAAACTTGCTGAATTTTGTATTTTTTGTGTAATTTAGGTTTACTATGGTGTTACTTTTTAGTCCAATTTACGTAAATTATTTAAAAAATTTACTCGAAATTAAATATTTTCACTTAAATTTCATGAATTTTTTTTTAAAGTAAATAATTTTATTAAATTTTTTAATTAAAATTATTTTAATAAAACCTTATATATCCAAGTGTTATGCAAAATTAGAGCTCATTTAATTGTAAAACCACTGAGATATGGAGTTTTGAGACGAAACATACGTGATTTTCCCATTGTACGGCGGGAGGACAAACCCGTTTTCTCCTCTTTTTGTCTTCTTGACAGAAGAGGAAACGAAAAATCGAGAGACAAAATGGTAATGACATGGCTTTCCGATTTTTCTGTGGACAAGTTTTCTCCTCTCTTTGTCTCTTTAAGAGAAGACAAAACAAAAAGTCGAGACAGAATATAATAGATCTTTATTTCATATAAACCAAATACAGGCACCTAAGAAATATCGTAACTCTAGGTGCGCGGTAGAGAAAACGGTAATCAGATATTTTGTACCCGATTTTACTCCCTCCCTTTTGAGCCGTACTAGCTCTGCTGTCCTTTATGTAACAGAATATGCTGCTTGAAGTATTTTCTATTTTCTTTTCCTCTGGATAATCTTAGCAAACTTTATTTTTCTTAGTTGCTTAGAGTGCTTGAGCAAAGCCGTATAAACGACCTATCTTGTTCAGGCACCGGATTGAGATGATGGAATTACTTTGCAGTAGTTTTAAAGTCTTAGCTTCCTTAGGAAGGTGATTCTTAAGTTCTGAGTCTGGATTTTTTATGAACCGATTTTCCTGGCGCTGTAGTAACTTAGGAAAGATTCAAAAGCCTGATATTATGATTGTAATGATTTTAGGGTACATAGTATTTCTTATACTCGTAAAAGAAGAATGCCATCGAAATTATCAAAGAAAAAAAACAAGATTTTGAACTCTTGGACAGGGTGGGATTAAGATGAAAATTACAAACAGAGGTAGGTTTAATCTTGAAGTAGCTTACAAAGTGTAGTGTTTTTAACCCCCAACGAAAAAGAGGGGTGTTATAAGTTTGGAGTATCTTTGTATCTGTCTGCGGCATCATGAACCGATTTTGATTAAGTAATTTTTTCGTTTGAAAGTTGTCTTATTCGAGTGTTCTTAGCTATGTTTCAAGAAAATGCTCAGCCGTTTGAAGATCATCACCTCTTTTCTAGTTTATGAAGAGATATAATTCTAGTTGGAGTCGGGGGTTTTTGACGATTGGTTTTATATGGGCAATCTCAGTTGTGGATCATATTGACCACCGAATTTGCGGGTAGAATAGAATAGAATAGATCTTTATTTCATGTAAATCAAATACAGGCACTTATTAAATGTCGAGACTCTAGGTGCGCGTTTCCAAATAGTAGGTCCTATGGAGAAGCAGGAAGGTTTTATAATGGAAAAGGCACTATCGCAGAGCGGAATTTTTTAAATTTGATTTTTATTTTACAGGATAACAAGGCGGATTTATTCCTCGTTTTCCTGTATAGATTAGTCTAAACACACATTTCAATATGGTGACTGGATTATAAATAATAAGCAACAATAGTCTTTATTTTATAAGAAAATTGTGTTTTGATGCAATACACACAAAGTAGCTCGCTCGCGTTTTTGTATGCAGCCGATTTGAGATTTAACCAATTAAAAGTTTAAAAGTTTTTGTAGGAAGCCGGTGCAGACTGCTGCAGAGTAGGCATCCTAGACAGGAACTTTTTGATTCGTTACCTATTTTGATAAAATGTTGATTTTATGATGGTTTAGGGCCAGAATAGTATTAATAGAGATTATAAGAATCCAAGAATTATTTACGAACGATATTTATTTTATTATTTATTTCTCTCGCATACAGTTCAGCGGCCATTTAACTGAAGACAGAGAATACGAGTGATAACCAAAAAAAAAATGGATTCGTGTAAGAATTACTATTATAAAAATTAAATTAAATATATCTACACTATTATGTAGGTATGTACGGCTTATGTCTGTCACACAAAAATTGGCCAGATAACTGTAAATTTTACCCGGGATTTGTCTTACATTACAAATCCCCATTGATCACGACCAGGATAAAGGACGTAAGAAAGAGAAAGATATATCTATGAGGTGTCGTCTCTGTTCTCGCGGTTGCTCTGTGCGCGGTACGCGGGGGTCGCGGGACGAGGGAGAGCATTCTGTTCAGTCAGTCGCGAGCCACGGCACGGGCACGTCGCGCCGCGTTTTAAAAACAGTTCGATCGACATCACATGTAAGCGCGATGGACGTACTGCCGAGTGGCAACTTATTCCGTGAGTTGCAGGACGTTACCGACACCGGCTACTTCGAGTGGAAGCTGTCTCTGGAAGACTACTGGCAACAGGTGAGGGCTGAGCGTGTCCAAGTCACCGGGCTATATGCTTAGCGAGCGATCTAGCTGAGCGCAATAATAATTGTTTAACAATTCTTAAGTGACAGCATAAAATGGTACGCGCCTGCGTGAAGCCTGCGGTCGATTTTCAATTTAACCTAAAATCTTCGTAAAGTTTTAAGGCTCTGCGGATATAAATGGTTTTGGGTATTTAAATTCCTTGAGCGGTTACGCCATGACTAAAAATAAAGTATGGATAACTTTTATATGATAGTGTACGCTTCCCGGAGCGCGTTTCAAACTTGTGTGTGAGTTTCAAATAAGTTTTTGTAGTTTGTAGGTGTTTCGCAGTCGTGCTATCAAGAAGTTGTCAGTTTGAATGTTGTTGTGATATCAAAAGGGAGTACGTTCACTCTCAACGGGAATTAATCAATAATATTCGGTTTCACTTTCCGTCTACTGTATTTTATTCATCGCTGCATTCCTTGCCGGCTATTTATAGTTTGTTTACGTTTTTAACTTGTGTTTTTGTTTTATTTACTTTTTGTGTTGATAACTGTGTTTTTTATCTGAGTTGTGGTTTATATCGTTGCTCTGTTGCTTTTCGATGCAACGCGATGTATTTAAAAACTTTTTGAAACTTTGTTTTATTTGTGATGTAGTTACATCATGATTTTTGGTGTGTTTGTTTTTTGTTTTTACTTTTTATTGTTATGTTTTCAGTCAAGCAAGATGTTTGACATTAGCCAAATAAATGCCGGCGTCCATGAGTGGTCGTTATCTTATCTAGCCGAAGTCTAGTTGATTATTAAATTGGATCTCTTAAGACCCATGACCAACGGCACTTTTCAGAGCCACTTGCTAAGCCAGCCCTGAAAGATAACTCAATTAATATTGAAGGATTTTTTGACATCAAATCTACTTTTCTTTCAGAGCTTGGCCAATCGATACAATGTGACATCTGTGTCCAAGAAACATACCGTGATACCGAACGCCTAAGGCATGATGGCAAGGCACATCCCTGGAATGACACTAACTTGTATTGGAGACACCTAATGCTCTTTAAGACAGCACTATGTTTGTTAAACCTATAATAGAATATAATAGACCTTTATTTCATGTAAACCAAATCCAGGCACTTATGAAATGTCGAGACTAGGTGTAATGACGTCACTATTAGTACTATCTGCAACCTCGTATAATCTAAACTCCATAAAAGTGTTTACAATAGACATAGGCGTCTGCAAAACCACTTCAATTTATAAGCCTCTTAATCAACTCTTTGAGTTCTGTAAAATACCTAAGTTTGACAATCAAGGTGAAAAAATAGTCTTAGGAATTTTTAATAGCCGTAGCTTAATATATCTTGGGAATACCGTGAAACAAATGTCAAAAGCAAATGCTGTTGAGGAATGGCCAGAGCCGAGATGCAGAGGCATAAGGTTTATATATATATATAAACCCGCATCATTTAACAGCCGACGGTGGCTAGCATAACCCAGATTGAACTTTTGCTAGCAACAATATCCAAACTCAACCAATATTGTCTGTGCACCAATAAAAGACAAACAACATAAACCCATAGCGTGGGAATTACGAGCTGCTGTTAAACCATACCCTTTAAACGCCGATTTAAGTTCACAAAAACAAACCAGAGACATGTTGTATGTTGACGCATCCCTGCATCGAACCCTCACTCGCCAATTACAATAACTTTATTACTATTTGAACTGCATCACTCAAATTTATACCTAGAGACTGCAGATCCTCATTATTATAGTCCAGTCCTTGACCCAGAGTCATCAAAATTCTTACAAGCGTATGAAGATTTATACAAAACTGACGCGTTCTTCGACGAAACATGACAGACTGGAGAAGACTTAATGAATATTGTTGCCGAACATCGCAAACAAAAGTGGATGTTGGTGACTTGTAGTCACCAACACCGACATGACCCATAAAAGTAAAAAAGCTAGGTCAACAATTCAAAAACTCATTGGAGACCAACCAGAAACGGCAGACCATAGTCAAATGACGGCTAATCAGATAGCCCATCATCTATTAGTTAACCGCAAACCATCGCAAGACTCCCTGAGAGAGCCCAAACTGACAGCACACCCGACAATTATTCAAGCAAATAGAGACTCAAGAGTCTTTTATGTTGACCTCTCAGCAACTTACGACACCATTAATATAAGAAGACTGCTTGTTAAAGTGCAAGACCTAACAAAAAAACCAAGGTTTCTTCTACATACTGAGTGAACTCTTTTGTACAACCACCGCTTTCAAGTACACTTCTTATCTACTAAGAGTAGATGGCGTTTTTAAAAGAATGGTCTGCCCTAGGGAAGCATGCTGGGACCGATGCTTTTTAATATTTAAACAAACGATCAGCCTCACACCTATCACACTGAACGTATCCTCTATGTGGATGATTTTGCTGTAGCAACAACCTTTGAGGACGTGGAAAAGAAGCTGACGATAGCACTTGATGCTCTAGGAATATATAACGATAAGGAATGGTCTTAGGCCCAACCTATCAAAAACTCAAACATGCGCATTCCACCTACACAACAAAGTATCAAATAGACCACTTTACATGGAGAATTACTACTACCAAGCATTCCACCCATCCTAATCTAGGCGTCACACTCAATAGGTCCTTGACCTACGACACTACGAGAAAACCAAGCAGAAGGTCAGAACGCGAAATGACTTGCTCCAACGCTAACTATCCACCAATTGAACAGCTTCTGAAGTTTTTTGTACAACTGGCATGTTTCTATGCTATTCCTCTGGCGAATTCGCTTGCCCACAGGCCACCGGTCTTCGGTTTTCCTAACCTACGGCCATCAGAATCTTAAAATAAGTATTGTGTAATATTAAACTGCCTAGAATCGTTTTAAACTGTTTAATCAAGGATATGGGTACCTATTCACAGTTACCAAGTTTATTCATTTGTACTAACCGACTTTAGTAGCCTTCGAAGTTCTAAATGGGACGCATCGGTTACTTCCAATCAAAACACTGCAATGGAACGTTGCAATTTCCAGAGATTTATTACTTTTAAACAATGTTAATAGGTACAATCTTGAGTAAAATGAAACTATATTTTATTAAATCAAATTCATTGTAAATAGTTTCCTACGATTCCTTTAAAATAAGGTCTTATTGTTTGATAAATTCTCGTAATAACCTAACCGTCAAAAACCCCCGACTCCAACTAGAAAAAGATCAGTAACTTTTGAACGGTTGAACAGATTTTCATGAAACATAGCTAAGATGATACCCGATTAAACTAGCTTTCAATTCAAGAACGGCATTGAAATTTATCTATCCGTTTTGGAGCTACGCTGCCAGAGACAGAGATACAGAAACACACTACAAACTTACCCCTCGATTTTGTCGTGGGGTAAAATTACTTGCACGGTACGTATGAACGAGATATTTTTTACAATTATGAATTAATTATGAATGTAATTAAAGCAGATATAGGTAATAAACATCAACTTGACAGTTCAAATTCATAATCTAAAACCAAGTTTGCAATTGCAAATAATCGCTTAGCAAAGATAGTCGGAGAAACTGACTGTTATGTACCACGAAGCTGTGGATTCAACTACCATCAGCGGTTTTCCCGAACATATACGACATGAGGACCTTCAAGAAAAGAGCGTATACCATCCTTAAAGGTCGGCAACGCATCGGTGACTCCTCTGGTGTTGCGGATGTTCATGGGCGGCGGTGATCACTTACCATCAGGTGAAATGCACGCTTGATGGATCCCTAAAATATATATAAAAAAGAAACTTTAAGATGATCTTGAGATGATGACGTCATTCTCTTAACATTTAAAACAAGTTGTGGTGGTAGGCTAAATATTTATACAATATTCTTTTAAAGTTGCGTTTTATTGCACATCTTTTAGGCGTCAAGGCGAGATTTCGTCCTCCAGTTTTCATGTAAAAAGGAAAAATAAAACACTAAAAAATACCACAAAGAAAAAAGAAATCCACCTCTCTCCCCTTCCCACTCTCCCCTATCTCCTATCCTCTCTCTCGGTCTTTAAAAAGTCACTATTGAAAATACAGTGTATGTACAATATCGATCTGATCTTTTCTTGTACTGTTTCGTGATGTCATGTCGTCTTTAACTTAAAGGTTATTAGCATTATCAAAATATAGAATAGAATAGAATATATCTTTATTTCATGTAAACTAAAAATACAAGCACTTATGAGAAGTCGACACTCTAGGTGCGCGGTTCCAAATAGTAGGTCCTATGTAGAAGAACCTGCAAGAAACTCCATGGAAACTTTTTTAAAATAATAGATTACAATCTTGATTAATACAATGTTGTGGTAATATGTTTTCAGTATGCAGGTGTATGCTGTTGACCTCACTATCTGGTTTAATACTGTCGTCACCTTTTACGGCACACGAGGGTAAGGGAGAGTGGGGTGCCCTAATTATAGACTGGAATCACGATACACCGAGCAATACTCTCGCCATACAAAAATACGAGTACGTGTATCAAAAATGCCATGGTTATATTATTAAGGATGTGGATCGGACCATTAAACTGAACAACTTTCTCTATGGCACCAACATCGTAATAACAAAAAGTAATCAGCTGTCCCATACAAAACTCCAATACCTACTCGACCAAAACGGATGGGACAGCTTTTTTGCGAACGATGTTGGTCCCATAGAGAAAGATGTTCAGTTTGATGGTTTGCTCCACAGTTCCACACCCATTGACCTACTACTATGTACAATAGACGGCGGGTTTAGAACGAAATACACGAAGATTGTGTCTCGAGTTAACCTAGCTTAGGTACATTTAAAAAGCTACAACATCCTAATTCAAACCATATCGTCAATAGCAAACAGAATAATTTTACTTGCGACAATTTACCAGCCTATTCAACTTTTTTCACAATACAGTACGGCATTTTTGACGTGTATAATGTCGGTTGACAAAACAGACAGGCGCGCGATTGGAACTCTTTTTTTGTTTTGGTACTCTTTTGAGCGCGGAGCCAGTTGGTCATTGTCCACACCCTTAAATATGACCGCGCATTTCTCATACACGTTGTATAGCTGAGCCTTAGTCTCAAGGAATACTTAGGCTGACATTCAGAGACATGACCTTAAGACGGGTCCGCTCAAGACCGCTCTAAGCAAAGTCGTCGCTAAGCGCATTTTCAAAATTCGTATTCAGAGTCGCAGTGTAAGCTTAGCTAAGACTCTCTTCTCTATGGCCATTTTTAATAGCAAAATGTTTATCGGTAACTTACGGTTTTTATGAAAATGTGTAAGCAGGCGTATATAAAAATTAAAACAGGTTAGCAATATATACAAAATGCAATTGGAGTGACCGAAACAAAATATCTGAGACATAAACCTATTTATTTAAGTCATAAAGTTAGTCAGACTTGAAAATCTCAAATTGTCGATATTAACTCCACCTGAGCCCACTTGGCGGCGCTAGTGTCGTCATAGGTAGTCAATATTCACTACTTGGCTTATCTTAGTTTACGTTAAGTTTAAGTCGTGTTCCGAACGTCTCTGAATACAAATATGAGCGCAAGCTGTTGATTTTGACAGATGGAAGCGTAAGTTCACGCTCAGACTCGTTTCTGTCGTCTCTGAATCAGCCTTAGTACCACTACTAACACTTAAGTTTTTGTACATTATCATCACGGCCTTAAATAGGTCGATAGCTATGACAACATAATAATTTCCTTGAATTACTTAATACGTACTGATAACTGATAATTTATCTTTATTATACTATTGCTCATCTTATCGCGTGTACGTAATTGACTACATTTTTAAGTGCATAAATCAATAAATATTGAGTACTTGCTGTCCGAGAATCGCATTCGCATACTTCGATGATATGATTCATGTATGCATTTTCAAACCTATTCATCATTATGTTTTTTTTTTACTATTGAAGTAAACATATCGCGAAAAAAAAAGCTGTTGTTCTATACATAAGGGTTCAAGTTCACCGACAGCATAACAATCGATTAGAGCAAAATCAGCCGTTTAAACATGAATTTTTGTGTGGGTAATCGGCCAGTTTCATTTGAAACATTATTGTCGGTCGAGTAAAAAGGGTACAAGGTGTTCCCTTCACGTATTTAATAAATACTAGTGGTCGTCCAGTGGTCGAAATTCGACCGTAATTTTAGCTTTCTGCACTCCTTCTCCCTATAAACTTTAACTGTGCTAAATCTCACACTCCTCCGTGCGCGCAATATGCTTATGGGTACAATTTTTTCTCTTCACGTATTAATGTATAGATTATGTCTACAGTTAGATACGAGGCAAGCGGGGGGGGGGGGGGGGCATAGTAATAATAGCCCAATTCGCACCAAATTTATATTTTGAACTACAAACAAACTATCCCAGTTTAGTTGACTATGCACCGTGGATACCGACACTTTGCTTAGCGCCGGAAACTGGTTGTAAACATAGTTATTTTTAAACTGTTTATAGGTAAATAGTAATTGTACGGTGTAGAAATTGAGTTAGTTGCGGTGTTCACGGTTGAGACAGAGTGGGACAGCAGATATCCAAGATCTGAGGTGTCGGTACTTGTTGAAGATACTTTAGTCTTTTGGTATCTTTTGTAAATTAAGATAATGACAAAGCTAAAGATAATTTATTTGTCAAACATGCGTGTTTGACAAATAAATTATCTTTATCTTTATCTACAAATTAAGCATGCTAGATGTAAATTTAAAAAAAAGGCCCTTCTCTGAATGAGAAGGGTTAGGCCTTAGTCCACCACGCTGGCCTAGTGCGGGTTGGCGGACTACACACACCATCAAGAACTTTATGAGGCCCTCTCAGATGTGCAGGTTTCTTCACGATGTTTTCCTTCACCATTATCGCAAGTGATAAGCAAATTGTAATCCGCACATGAATCCGAAAAGTCAGAGGTGCGGGTCGGGTTCGAACTCAGACCCTCCTGTATGGAAGGCAAGCGTTCTACCGCTTGGCTATCACTGCACATAGGTAAATACATGCAAAATGATATATGATGTAATATTTTGTACGCCACGAAGGCCAAACATGACTGCTCTTTTTATATTTTTGTATATCTTGCATGCAAAATTCATGTAAACTCATGTTTCCACAAATAAAGAATCTTATCTTATCTAAGTTGGTTTTGTCTAACCTGTAATAAATGTCTGTGTACCAGTCACCCTGTATTATAATGAAACAACAACTCTTCCTGTAGGCATTGAATACGGTGGTCTAGTTACGCCCTCCATCCCGCACGCTCGCTCTCATCGCAGATACGGGAGCACTAATCGAACTAGTCTATGCAAAAAATAAAATCGAGCTATGTAAATGAACCAATCAAAATTCACTCGACCGCTAAGAGAGCTGCAAATATTGGTCAGTCTAGTGTAAATGTAGACATAACCCGGGGCTTCCCCGTTTCATTTCGTGGAAAATACGCCATTTTTATTGAAATCGACTTTATAGCGTACTCGGAATATCATTTTGTCGTCGTATCTATCCACCGGGGGCTTTGAACTTTGTAAACATTGGATTCTGCTTATTTGCTACAGCTTTTTGAACATTTTGCAAACAATAATTTTTTTCCTAGTCGTTCACTCTTGCCAGTATGGTCGTGGTCTTCAGGGGGCTTACTATGAGCTCTTATAGCAGGGGATAAATGGAACTGCCATTACCCATTTCCAGTATAAGCTGACCTTTCGGACACTGCTTGCATTACTAAATTTTATTATTTATTGTATAATTAAATAACCTATGTTATTTCACTCACTAAACATATTTACATTAAACTGTCTATATTAAATTACTAAGTGTAAAATTTCTTTATTTTGAAGTATAAATTATTTTTTGTTTTGTTTGTATTAATAATTGTTTTTGTTTTGTTACTTTTATTTGTTTTTGGCGAGTCCAAAACAAAACTGTTTTCTTTCTTTCTTTCTAGAGTGCATGGCGTAACATGTCGTTTTTTAAGGGCAAAAGGAAATTTTAATTTTACCCATCGGTCTGAGGGTATTTTCCCACATACTCATACAAAAAATTCATCCTCTGTGATCTCTGTAATACAATAATTTTCTTCTATATATTAAATGCGTGAAGAGAAAACTTTGTACCCCTTTTTAAGCATATTGCGCGCACGGAGGAGTGTTAGATTTGGCATAGTTAAAGTTTATATGCAGAAGGAGTGCAGAGAGCCAAATTTATACTATGTGGTCAAATTTCGACCACTAAACGACCACATAAATACGCGTTCTAAATTCAAACTGACCATCCCAATTGTCACAATGACGTCGTATGGTCGGTACACCTCTAAAATCGCTCCTCTAGCACTAATTGTGACAATTAACTTTAATCGGTGCCGGACGGTTATCTCGCTGGTATGCTATGGACGTTAAGGATAACGATGTTTTCTTTGTTAACGTGTTGCAGCGTTTACACATTATCGGATGCGATATCGGTATCCGGCAACGGCGTGGTACAAAATGTAGGTAATTATCGGCTTACATAATCGTATCGGATAATATGTAATCGTTCTTAGTAATAGTAATAGTAGTAAAAGAAATTTTTATTTTATTAGTAGGTACTTACAGATACCATTTACTACATCATATTTTTATTAGTATTATTAACTATTATATAAATTAAAGAGACACTTATTATAATGTGTGTAAGAAAAATGTCCGAGCCAAAAGAGTTCCAAAACGAAATTACCTAACCGTCAAAAACCCTCGACTCCAACTACAAAAAGGGCTGTAACATTTGAACGGCTGAAAAGGTTTTCATGAAACATAGTTAAGATGATACCTGATTTAAACTAGCTTCCAAATTAAAAAACCGCATTGAAATCGGTTAATTCATGAAGGAGTACAGAAAGCAAAAATTAGGGTCCTTTAGGGTCCTTTAAAAATTAGGAATATCGACCACTGGGTGACCACTAGTATTTAAAATTATGAGAAAGGACATGGCAATTTATTTAAATGAAATTTTTCGTGCACCCGACTTCTACGCTGAATAAAAACTCGCGGGTAATTCACAAAGCTTTTACAAACAATCCATCAAATAAAAAGCCATCAGAAGCCTCGAATATGCATCGCTTTGATTTCACTGAATCGCTCATTGCCTCTAAAATTCAATGTGCATACCACGATTGGCAAAATCGAGTGTGGAATATTAATAGCGGTTACTAACAATGGGAATATATTTTCGGTTTCGATAATAAAACCGTCAATAAACTTAAAAAAATTATGAACAACTGTTACTATGGACCAACCTTGAAAATGCGGAAAATGTCAGCTGTTCCTTACATCTACTCGGGTAATATTTATTTATTTGTATGGAACAGCTGATTTGTTTTTTCGCGATTTCATCTTTGGTCCAATTGTTCAGAATGATAAAATAGACATAATGAACTATAAGCAAAAACTAAAATCGACTTCAAACATAACCGCAAGATCGTTTCCTCCATAAACTTTAAAAAAAGTAAAAACCGACTTCAAAAACTAAAAAGTGTAAAATAATTTTCTTAAAAAACTTAACAGCTTCTGAAGTCGGTGCCACTGCCAAGCTAGGTGCATTGAAGTTATTATAGGCTCCGACTTCAGAAGCTGATAAGTTATTTATGAAAATTATTTTACACTTTTTAGTTTTTAAAGTCGGTTTTTACTTTTTTTAAAGTTTATGGAGGAAACGAGCTTGCGGTTATGTTTGAAGTCGATTTTAGTTTTTGCTTATAGTTTATTATGTCTATTTTATCATACTGAACAACTTTTACTATTGGACCAAAGATGAAATCGCGAAAAAACAAATCAGCTGTTCCTTACAAATAAATAAATATTACCCGAGTAGATGTAAGGAACAGCTGAAATATTCCGCATTTTCAAGGTTGGTCCATAGTAACAGTTGTTCATAATGATGCGTACAATAAACCCCTTCCAGATCGGAAAGGGATTTCATTACATCCTGTATAAACAGGAATTTAATTTCAAGTTCTCTATTGCGATGCAGATTAAAAAGTAAAGGAATACTCTTGAGCACTGCAGACTCCGCCTTATCTGGTGGAAATAAGGACTAAATTAAAAAGGCTCTGTTGAAATCTGAGAAAAAAGGTCTGTTTCCCGTTTGTGAGATAACTACGCGACCGTATCTACGAATCGTGAAATCTAACAGACTGCAATCAAAACCAGGATTTTGCTTAGATTTAGTTAAACATACTTAATTACTTATACAGAATAATACAGGTTATTTTTATGTAGTGCGAAAAATTTGCAGATTGATTCCGTGTCCATTCCCAAATGCAACCGCAGTACAAAAATTCACTCCAAAAGAAAATCAAAATTTGATTTTGTATGCCTTGCGCTTGTAAATCATGGGTGTCATAACTAAGTCGAATTTTCGTTTTGTTTTAAAGTGTATCCCAATACTGCGGTTGCATTTAGGAACAGAGACTGAATCACTCTACAAATTATCCGCACTACATAAAAAAATATCCTGTATAATAGACGGCCCGAACAATACGAAAGCCAAACATTGATGCAACCTCATAGTGTTGACGTCATAATACTAGGGGGCCTACCACCATCTCTTAAAGCAGTATTGTTTGAACCTTACATCGAAATTTCGTATTATAACGTCCATAAAGTAAGATTACTTTAAAATTGTATTTCTAAGAAGTTTTGTGACGTCATCGTAAATCATTCCGTCTCGTTTCTTCTTAGAGCAAGGAATATACATTCGAACATTCGAATTCTTGAAATGTCATTGTACGAATTTGATTGATATTACTTTGAACTTGAAACAAAACTATCTAACTATCAACTACATAACTACTGAAATATGATGATTTTATAAATTATGGTAGTAGGCCCCCTGCCGGAACAAATAGTAGGCCCCCCGTCCGGAACAAACGAATTACGTGTATCACGAATGAATATTGATCCTTTTCGGGGTTGAAATTCCCGACGGATTAAGGTAATTAAGTTTTAATTAGGTATTATTAAACGCTCGAAAACGCGTGTTAACAATGCTATTGTGTAATAACCGCCAAGTGCGAGTCGGACTCGCGAACCGAGTTCCGTACAAAATTTTAGATATGTAAATAGTTCGTCCATCCACTATGAAAACCAACTATAAATTACATTATTCTCGCAACTCTTACTGCAACATTGTATGAATCACGAATGTAATAACTAATATTTTAAAAGGGTTTCCGTGGAGTTTCTTGCCGGTTCTTCTCCATAGGACCTAGTTTTTGGAACCGCGCACCTAACGTCTCGACATTTCATAAGTGCCTGTATGTGATTTACATCCAATAAAGATAAATATTACCTATTATATTCTATTCTAATTTTCTAAAGGTTTCTTGGTAAAATCAACAGAAGGTATTGTCTTGACGCAGAGTTTAGTTGAATCAATAATCTCTACAAAGAATAAATTAAACTCGCTTTCTGCGTCTGTCTGTCTGTCTGTATATCCGCTAACTCCGCCTAAACCACGCAACGGATTTTGATACGGTTTTCACCATCAATTAGATAATTTGTCACGGAAGGTTTATATGCATAATACTTTCATATTTAATGTAAGGATATTAGAGAAATTGCATTCGTGTGAAGTCGGGGACGCGCGGACGTGTCGCTAGTGTTCTATAATTACTGTTGCCTGCAAATTGAATTGAAGTGGTATAACTGATATAGCATCACCTAATTGATTGTCTGTAGTCATGGAATCAATATCATTACCTCTATTTACATACAGAAAACCTTCAGCTAAACTACAGTTGAGTAAAACTAAAAATACGTTACAAACAAACTCGAATTTACGATTTTTATAAACACCACGAGATGCTCGTTCCTCGGCGCTTGCAACTAAAATTAGATTCTAAATAAACCATTAGCTGATTAGTCTAGACAAAATTGTAAATACTGTGGTAGCGTTGCGATACACGTGTAAGATAAAATTTATGTTACAAAAATTTATGTATTAAGAACTAGCTTCCGCTAGCGGCTCCGCTCGCGATTTCTTTATAAATTATAGCTTATATTATTCAGTGATAATATAGCAGACTGTGGGTGAAATAATTTTTAAAATCGGTCAAGTAATTTTTGTGTTTATCCATTACAAACAAACATACTAAAAAACAATTCTTCCGAGGGCTGGCCTATTCATTGGTAAAAAAAATAAGCATTGCCATTCAACGTGGCAATGCTGCCAGTCTTCTGGGCACGCTACTAATTGACAGCGATGAGGAGGAGTACTTTGACGCCTAAGTGCTGTTTTATATTTATATTTTTCATTTTATTTATATTACAATAATTAGTGTACATATTAGTGTTTTTAATATGGTTGTAGATATCTATGCAAAATAAAATTAAACATTCATCGTCAAGTAAAAATTGTACTTTAAATAAATCAAAGGAAAAAGGTTCCTACACGTAATTATTAAATAGAGGCGGGAGTGGCGTCCAGAAACTGAGTGCTATTATATTAACTTATAAACTTATACCCAACCATAATACCAATTAGGGTTTCCACTACATTGAGTGCAGTTTTAACTGAATTATCTCATAGAAAGGGTTTACCCTAACCAGCAGACTGATGAGTTTGTAAAGTTGTTTCTACAACGTGCAGTTTACAAAATTGATGTTAAATGTTATCATTTTAACCGACTCAAAAAATGGGGGAGGTTCTCAATTCGATAGTTTCTTTTTTTGTATGTTTGTTCAGCGATATCTATGCTTATTGTGAACTGATTTTCATGATTTTATGTTTAGTATTCTCTCGAGGTGGTCCCATGAAAATTTGGTGAAAATCTGATGAACACCTTCGAAGATAAACAATGGAAATCTTTAATGGATAACAGCACATATTATCACTCACGATTGCTGTAATCGCATGATTATGTATTGTTTATTCCATTCAAAATAAAATATATCAATAAAAGTAAAAACCGACTTCAATAAACTAAAAGGTTTATTATAATTTTCGTACAAAACTTATCAGCTTGTGAAGCTAGGACCTTTAATTCTTCAATACACCTTAGCTAAGTAGTACCGACTTCAGAAGCTGTTAAATTTCTAATAAAAATTATTTTATACATTTTAGTATTTTTAATTTGGTTTTTACTTTTTTAAAGTTTATTATTTAAAACGAGCTCAATTAGGGCGACCATGCTACCCATTTCGCTTGTCATAACTCTACCAGGAGGCTTACTATGATCTTTTATGGCCAGAAATTGACCTGCCCAGAAATTTCCAGTATGAGCTGATCTCGCACTGTATAGGCTTTTCGCACAATGAAAGGTCAGCTACTAGAAATGTGTGGGCAGTTCAATATCTGCCCTGTTATAAGAGCTAGTAATAAGCCCCCTGTAGACTTGTGGGTAGCTCAGTACCACGTGGGCGGTTATTTCGTTCTCCATGCATGCTCGGAACAAAGGACTGTCTGTAACTCCAAGAACAGAGAGATGTTTGCTAAAAAGAAACATGGCCAGTGTGGGCTACTACCATCTTAGCAGCTGCGTTGTGAATGATGCGGCCGTCGATGGATGGTTCGCTGTAATACAAGAGTGAATAACGGAATCGGCGAAATATGTAAACACGGCTACATAATTATAGTACTCGCAAATCTTTATGAAAGAAAGAAAGAAAGAAAATACATTTATTTGCCACAAATACAAGACACACTAGAATGATAGACATAGGTAATAAGAAGACGACAGGTGCATATGACGACACGGTTGGCGCAGTGGCTAAGCAATTAGCTTTCTGCGCTACGTGCCGCGGGTTCGATTCCCGCACGGAACAAATATTTGTATGATCTACAGATAGTTGTTTCGGGTCTGGTTGTGTGTGCATGTGACATGTATGTTTGTAAACTGTACCCTCGATACAGGAGAAATACTAGTGAGGGACAAGGTTTAAAAAAAAAAAAATATACAGAAGACATTTTTCTTAGGATGGCAACAGTGTAAAATTATGTACAAAACAAATGGGTATACTGCACCAACTGAGCATTACCTTGCCTTTTGACTGTTTGGCGTGTGTCCCGAGCTGTAACAAATGGGTGTCCAGCTCAGCATGTGCCAGGCTATGACACCTGACGCTGAAATTCTGCTGGATCCAGGGGGCCTACCACCAACTCATAAAGCAATATTATTTTATACTTCAGTGTGGGAAAGAGATGAAGCTCTACAGGACGTATAGCTCCATCTCTTTCAAACACTGAAGTAATCTATACTTATAATAAAATCGTAACGAAGCGAAAACTGTACATTAAATATTTCTTGAAAAAAAAAAAAGGCACGTGATCTATAATCGACACTGATGCCAAAAATATAATTTTTAGAATTTTTGTCTGTTTGTCTGTTTGTCTGTCCGAGCTTCACGGCCAAACCGCCGAACAGATCGTTATGAAATTTAAAAGTAAAATCCGTTAATAGCCTGGTCAACATATAGGGTACAAATTATTACGCTATTGTCAAAGGGGGGTGAGCAATAAACCAATATGTCTGTGTACAATTATTAGTCGCTACCTATATGACGAATCCATTTGAAATATTGGATGATTGGAGTAAATAGATCCGATTAACATTTTATATACAATAGAAATCATTTCGCATTTTTTTAAACGTATTTTTTCATTTATTCTTTATCCTTATATATTTTAATTCGTCTGTTTATATCTAGATGGCATTAGTAGTAATTTATAGGCGAGTTTTTAATTTCCAATATTTTTAAAAGCGATTTTTTTATTGTTACGGCATCCAGACTCCTGTAGGCAGAGTTCTATATAATAATTTAATTGGTAATGTTCAAATATTCACAATAAATTTAAGTATTTAAGGGTTTTTAAAATACTTATAGGCGTAAGGCATATTAATGACGACTGCTGGTATGGCACTCGTGGGTTGCAACTGAAAATCAGCGTCAGTCAGTTAACACTGCCTCCTGACATTATGCTTTATATGCTTTAGTACAATAACTCAACTTATTTTATATGTTTTCTTTGCTTTTCCGTTTATTTTATGTTGTGCTATAAACTCTTTTTCTTTCTTTTACTTTTTTCCGATTTTATTGCTCATGGTTCAGGAGTAGCGTAATTTCGGAGTGTTGGAACAGCGTCTGTCGAAGAAGAGTTTGTCGACGTTAAGTTTTCGAGTGGGATCAGGGCTGAAATCACCGTAGGGTTCGAAATTAATCACAGCAATATCCTTGGGAGTCACCCTGGACAGACCGTTAACTTGAAAAAACCATTATATGAAAATCAAATAAAAAGAACTAGGTACCTAAAAGTTTTGGTCAGCTAAATGACACATGTTGAACTATCACCGGCTGACTTAAACCGATCACTCTCAATATGGGTATACATTATCCTACGGTGAGCATAGCACTTCTACAAATTCGCAGAGACGTTGCGTACAAAAACACAAAAAGGAGTCCGATACCAGACATCCACTATTCAGTGGTCAATTCAGTGCTTAATTACCAGCACAGCCTTTAAAAAGTCGGCTCAGTTTCCTTAGAACACTAGAGAGGCACTATCGGGTGGTTCAGCCGATGCCTATTGCAAATACATTGTGGTTGGAGAAACTTTCTTCATCAATAATCAAGTCCACGGTGAGTAATTTTCTGCCAGATACGATCCGATCGAACGATCATCTCTTGGATCACATGAAAGTTATTTAACCGACTCTGGACCCAATTAGGCAGATGCAAGTGCAGTATGAGCAAATGAGCAAGTGGGGCTACATCGAGGAAACAGCGGTAGGGTGGAGATGTGGTATTGTCCCTCAAACGATGTCACAGCTACTGTGTTGCTCAATATGCCCCAATACCTGCACATTGAGCACCTCTATTTTGCCAATAATAACATCATAGAGGTGGCAAAATTTGCAGATTATACAAACCTAGGGACGCAGTACCTTCGACACAAAAAAGAAGGACTAAAGTCATTTGCAATCCGGAGAACAGCTGAATCTTCTTCTGTCGCCTCGTCATGAGTGTTCATATTGAATTCGCTCATGATGTAGTGGATAGATGAATCAGCAATTTTCATAACAGCTCACTGCCCAAGAAGCGCCGGACAGAATTACAATCAGATGAGATTGTTGAAGTAATCAAGGCGTTGTTATGACGGTGGGCATCAGACTCTGCACTTATTACCCATTTCGTAGACAATATTCATACAATAGATTTAAATAATTAAACTTTAAATTAATTTTTCCTTTTGTTTCTTAGCGGAGAATCAGGTTTCGTAAATAACAATAAAATGCAGTGTATGCAAAACTAACGTGTTCCTAGATTATTATCTTTGTATGGGATGAATATCCGACAACCCACAACATAGCGAGAAAGCGTAGTCTTAACGGTGCACGGTGGCAGAAAAAACTGTTTATATTTAAACCATAAAGCTGAAGGCACGGTTTTGTCTTTTTGAGTGCCTAACCATTACAACTATCATAGATTATTCGTTTAAAATAGTCGTGAATGTGACCTACCGTGCTCTTTCGGGGGTCTCAAGTAACGAACGATCACCCATCCAAGTAACGTGTAGATTGTTTTCACTCCTATACGTGCGGAAGACAAGGCATTTTATTGCACAGATTTCATATTATTTAAGTTTTTGTTCTCTTAAGTTGTCGTAAGTTGTTGTTATCTTTCCTTTTCTTTAATTTCAAGTGACTATCATAGTTTAGTCGAATATTGTCACGTGGGCAAAGCCGCGGGTACAGCTAGTATTAAAATAATACTGCTTTTGAACTAGTGGTAGGCCCCCAGGTTATGATTATCCCGGTTATAGTTTATGTTGTTATGTCCACTTTATTCTGGCGTATACTCCACTGTTATGATCTAAAATAACGAGAAGCAGCATATCAGTTTGTCAATGCAATCAGCTGATTACTCCATACCGTATCTCTCTGATAACAGATGATACCGTTTAACTAATATTTTTCATGGCGCCGATAAGTGTTTATGTTTGCAATGCATGTTGATATTGAAATTACTATAGTAGTAAGTTATTTGATATAAAATAATATACCTACATAACATATCCAACACATTGCTGTCCCACTGCTGGGCACGGGCCTCTTCTCGGAATGAGAAGGGTTAGGCCTTAGTCCAGCATGCTGGCTTACGGGTATACCACGTAACTAAAATGGTAATGAACATCGACACTGGTAACAAGCTTCAATTCAGTCCTGAGAGACTAAACTTTGAGGTACCCTATAACAAAATTACCGCTCACGAAGTTAGGACTCCCATCTTCATGGTCGGTAAAAAAATTACAAAATTTCTCAAAGTTTGGCCTCTCACTATTGTATTGAAGTTTATTACCAGTGCCAATGGTCATTACCATTGTCGTTACGCTGTAGACCCGCTGGTGCGGGTTGGCGGACTACACACACCATCGAGAACTTCATGAAACCATCTCAGATGTGCAGGTTTCCTCACGATGTTTTCCTTCACCGTTATCGCAAGTGATGACCAAAATATGAATTCACATTTTTTTTCGCTTTCTTTATTCGCTTTATGTAAACAAACGGCAGCTAACAAACGCGAAACGGGCCCGTACACACGAGCTACTTTTAGCATCGGCGACTAGCGACTTTGCGATATCATCGATGCTGCATTGCGTGTTAGCGACTCGCTGCGTCCGATCGCGGTTGCTAAATCGCGGGATTTAGCGACTGCATCGATGCTGCATCGCGATTTGGCGAATCACTGTGTCCGATCGCGGTTGCTAAAAGTATCACGTGTGAACGGGGTAGCGACCAATCGCTGCATCTAGCTTCCGATCGCTAGTCGCCGATGCTAAAAGTATCGCGTGTGAACGGGCCTCCGAGTCGCTAGTCGCCGATGCTAAACGTATCGCGTGTGAACGGGGTAGCGATGGATCGCTGCATCTAGCTTCCGAAAAGCGACTGAATCGCTAGTCGGCGATGCTAAGAGTAGCTTGAGTGAACGGGCCCAAACGCCCGATTCTGCTACAAAAGGTCGCTAGTGTGTCCTCAATAAATTTTTCGTTTATTATTTACTTATTCTCTTTCAATATTTAATGTTTGCGAGCGATTATTGAAAATGTCGGCTTTCATTCAATTACTGAGCTCAAAATTTGCAGAATTGTTTTTAAATGGAAGTGTTTATAAAGTGGAACATAATGTAATTATGAGTTTAAAGTCACTGTTATTTAATTTAAATTGCTTTTATATTGAGTAATGGCATTTTCTGATACTATAAAATAGCGGCCATTTTTTACTTTCGAGGGCTGTCAACTCGCCAAAGAACACTTAAAATCTGTTATAATAAGAGGGTAGGTAGAGGTACATGCGAGAACCATTTTACTCATTGCAGTGGGACGGACAGCGTCAAACGTAACTTTTTTAACCGACTTCCAAAAACGAGGAGGTTCTATGTTCGTCGCGTATGTTTTTTTTTGTGGTTGTAAGAGTATCTTCTTTTTGGTATAATCATTTTTAGGGTTCCGTACCCAAATGGTAAAACGGAACCCATTACTAAGACTCCGCTGTCCGTCCGTTTGTCTGTCTGTCCGTCTGTCACCAGGCTGTATCTCATGAACCGAGATAGTTAGACAGTTGAAATTTTCACAGAATGATGTATTTCTATTGCCGCTATAACAACAATTACTAAAAAATAGAATAAAATAAATATTTAAGGGGCTCCCATACAACAAACGTGATTTTTTTGCCGTTTTTATAGATAATGGTACGGAACCCTTCGTGCGCGAGTCCGACTCGCACTTGGCCGGTTTTTCTTTCTGTCTTTTTTTTCTCATAAAAAAATTACAGCTTCTGAAGATGCACTAGCTTGGCGGTGACAATTATTTTACAGGTTTTAGTTTTGTGAACTCGCGAATCTCAATAATATTATTTATTTTTATATTCGTGTGTTTTGATGACGCGTGCGATATCAAGCGAAGCTTTAGGAATAGTACTTAAGTTACAAAAATAAAAGGAATTTAAAAATCCAGTTACTGTATAGAACTCGCTATAAAAATATCTATTTACCAGTGGCGAAGAGTCCATACAACCCGATTCCCATCGGCTTCCCTTTAGGAATTGGTTAGTGCATAGACCAACATAATATTACATTATTTGCTTATCCAACCGACAAAAAAAGGCTTGTTATTCGGTTAGGTCGACCTCTTCTAGACATGACTATATATAGATTACAAGAGACTGTATGGATTTTTGTCTTGCAGCATTAATTACAGCAATTTTTAGTAGGCATTTTTGGGACGACTTCCCTTTTTAAAACTGTCACCCTTTGCCACTGATATCCATCCATCCAAAATTTAAGTGCTAAGCACTTGTCGGTGTAGCAATTTCCATTCGGCCCTATCTAATGCCAAATCTTTTAAATCTTTATATGTTTCTATATTCGCTTTTTCTTTCAGCTGATCAATGTAGTTTCTTCTTGGTCTTCCTCTTTTTCTTTTCTTTTTTTTTTTGCCACATCTATCGACTTGTAACTATTAGTCAAGTCACAAGTGATCAATAGCCTTGTTGGTAGCGGCTGTTTTTTAGCCCCAAAGCTAAAAAAAAACAATTATTATCTCCACTATTAAATTACAAAGTGGTATACTAGGTACATACAATATAACAGAGATACTACGTTCTTTCATTGAATTCAAACACATTGTGCATTAAAAACAAACTATACTTGCGCATGATTCAGTACTGTAACAGTGACACTGATTCACTGTGCATGCGCAAGTCATACTCATAAGATAAACATTCGACGTTTATGTCCTGTCCAATGTTATATAAAGAATAAGCACGTATTTCATACTGTGTTTGCTACATATTAGTACCAAACATTTAATGTGAAATATTATTATTAACACAGATATTTTTGTAAATTTGTTATTTGAAAACAGTATCCATGGAGTTTCTTGCCGGTATCTTCTCCAGGACCAACCTACTTGGAACCGTGCACCTAAAATAACGACGTTTTGAAAGTGCCTGCAAAGGCCCAGTTGAAATAAAAAACATTGACTTTAGACTTTGACTGTGGCTTTGAAATTATTACACAATTAATATTTTAATATTCTTTGGTAAATAAACAATATCATTTTTAACACGCTTTTATTAGCTTCACCTGTAACTAACTAAATAATAATAATATAATAAAATTATTATAGTTAAAAAAAACTATAGAACACGCTTTAGTCATCCAAACTGAACGTGTATGCAAAATTTCAGCTCAATCGGAAACCGGGAAGTGGGTCAAATTTAACTTCCAAGATTTTCTTACATAGTTACAGGTGAAGCTAATAAAAGCTTGTTAAAAAAGAAAAAAAAAACAGTTCTGCTTATGGCAGAGTAATCGCGTATCAAAAAAAAATCGAATTAAGAACCTCTTCCTTTTTTGAAACCGGTTAAAAAGGAGAGGGATGTCTTTGTTCTACAGTGGGATGATACAGGCTGATAATAAATATTAATAGCTACGCGGTGCTGGACTATTACGATGAAAGCATTCTATCAAAAAGCGACCAACTATAAAAGGCGACCAACTTTAAAAAGCGACCAACTTTAAAATGCGACCATCCTTAAAAAGCGACTATCATCTCAGTTTGTCTCGGATTATTATTATCTACTAATATCACCAACAATACACACAATTTAAAGTTGTAGAAGTACGCAGATCTCAGTGGAAGTTCCAAGTAATCCGACGTCAATCGTCTATCGTCGAATTAACCTATTTCTCCTAGCGTTATTACTACACCGAGAATAGATCACATAATAAGTAAGACAGAAGGTACACTCTGTCAAGAAATATTAAAGAAATAATTGAGGGCACATCTTGTGAATTATGAGATTCATAATATCATAATATCAGAATGCTGTTGGGGTTGCCGTGGCATTGCAGTGCGTCACTAATGTTTGCGAATGCGCGCGTTGACGGCTTTCATGCCGTAATGGGTAAGAGAGTGGCGTCACTGTTCCAGAGCGCGGTAGCAGCAACAGCATTTTGCAAATGATTGCAGCCCGTAATGATTGTCCCATACAGGCACACTGGGTGGGAATCGTTACGGGGAAATTGTAATTTATAATGTTATTATTTTTGGAATTATTGTGAATATATTATTACTAACATAGACCTTAAGAAAATTGTTACTAACACTTATGGATTTATGTCCGAAATAAATGGTTTTATTATTATTATTATTATATGCAATTTTCTTTTTAACCCCCGACAAAAAGAGAGGTGTTATAAATTTGTAGTGTGTATCTGTGGATCTGTGTATTTATCTGTGGCTTCGTAGCTCCGAAACAGATAGACCGATTTCATTTTTTTACACTTTTTTTTCATTTAAAGCTATTTTAATTGGGTATCGTCTTAGCTATGTTTCATGAAAATCTGTTCAGTCGTTCATAAGTTGTAGCACTTGTAGCTCTTTTTCTTGTTGGGGTCGGGGGTTTTTGACGGTTAGGTTATCATTTCTATCAGATTCGTATAACGGGTGTAAAAAAAGACGTATTCTTCTCTTCATCATGAAGATTTTTGTATCGGGCCATACCTAGGAATAGACTGGTTATGGAGATAATATAGTCACATATTTTTCCGTTTTTTAAAACCTTTGTTGATATAATAAGTTATTATATCAACAAAGACGACGACCGCCGCTGCTGTGGGTGCCGCCCGCTCGCACCAACCTGCTGCAGCACGCGCCGCTGACGCGCGCTCTGCATGCACTCAATATGGTGTCACAACAGATTGACTGCTTCAATTGTAGTCTGAGCGAATTCACACAGGCCACATTTTTAAAAATTACCCTTATTATGTAATATAAGTAACCTCAAAACTATAACTATTGTATGAGGGAAACCTGTAATGATAGTTGTATGTGTTTTAAATAAATAAAATAAATAAATTAGGTACATACTAAATTTTCTTACCTACGCCCCTACACTCCCACACCCCATCCACGTTCTACACACCCATTAGTACAGTGTGTTGCGCGCGTTACATTGCGAGCTACAAAAAATTGCCTTTTTTAATCATTACCGAAAAATATAATCAAATTACTCGACATACACGATATGTTTTTATGTAGAGCGCATAATTTGTGGAGTGATTCAATCTCTGTTCCTAAATGCAACCTCAGTATGAACGAAAATTCGACTTAGTAGGGTAGGGACACGCATAATAATTTACAAGCGCAATTTTTTTTTTGTTTTGGAGTGAATTTTCTTACTGCGGTTGCATTTGGGAACGGACACTGAATCACTCTGCAAATTATGCGCACTAGATAAAAAAAAAACCTGTAAGGTATGTATGGAACAGTAGATTGTTTATTTCGCGATTTCAGTGTTGGTTCTATAGTAAAAGTTGTTCATAATGATGAGATCCTCCTTTATTAGCGGAGGTCCTTTTAAGGGATTATAGTAAATCCCTTAAAAGGACCTCCGCTAATAAAGGAGGACCTTTTTAAAACGCTTTTATTAGCTTCACCTGTACTATGTAAAAAAATCTCGGAAGTTAAATTTGACCCACTTCCCGGTTTCCAATTGAGCTGAAATTTTGCATACACGTTTAGTTTGGATGACAAAAGCGTTTTCATTAGTTTTTTTTTTAAACTATAATATTTGTATAAATTACATAGATTCATCATTATCATCTGCCTGGCCTTTATCCCAGCTACGTTGGGGTCGGCTCCCAGTCTAACCAGATGCGGCGGAGTAACAGTATTTTATACGCAGCGACTGCCATCTGACCTCCACCACCCAATTACTGGGAGACACTGATACTCTAAGGTTAGACCGGTTGTCAGACTTTTTGGGTATGACTACTACGTATATTAAAAAAAATTGGAATGGATTCTTCAACGCTATACGGTGCCATGGCTATAAAAAGGATTTCAATTTATATACCTACATAATATATGTTAAATTTTCATAAATTAGTTATTGCGGCGTTGCGTTATAAATCTTAACCCCAGTAATGCTTGTACATTTACTATTTAGTTAGTTAGTCGATGTTTCGCCATAGTCAATTTCAGCGCGTTTCTAGTTGCCATCCAAGGAGCAGGGTGGCGAGAAAAAAAAAAGAAAAGTTCGTATATATTCGTATCACAACCAGGACCAACTGCTTAACGTGCTATCCGAGGCACGGATTAGGCGTCAATAATCGATAGTGTGCAGTGAATTTGTAGGAGCGGGTGTAATAGATCTTCTGTTCTGTTTATGTTGTGGTAAGATGATAAACAGCTGGCTCGTTTTATATTCTCCTATTCAATAGCGTTGGTTTGTTTATTCTTTACAAATATAGTTTTTAAAAACATGCTTGAATACAGCTAGATAGTACACACAGTTTTGTAAACGATTATAATAATTGTAATTTTGTTATATTTTATATTGTTTCATAAAATTCCATTCAATTCAATAGAATAGATCTTTATTTCATGTAAACCAGATACACTCAACAATCTGCCCCATAACTTGTTGGTGTCACTGTATCTAAAGGTTGCCTGGAAGAAATTGCTTTATGCGAATAATTTCTTTTACGTACAAACTTTATATATTCAGGTGTACAATAAAGTATAAAAAAATGCATTTTTTTATCGATAATAATGTTTTTATTATTAACTCCATCACTAGAAGCTATCGCACCGTAAATAGTGAATGAGGAAGAAAAAATAAAATTCGATTTTTTGTTCCTCGTTGAGCGCCAATCTAATATACGGATTGGTGTTCAACGAGGAAATGGTACATTAGCTGCTCTAACCACGGGTGCTCAAAGAGGAATACTTCCATCAGCGACTGCCATGTTTATTTATTTATTTACAATCCAAACATAGTTACATCTATTTTTATTACAAGTAGAAAACCTAATGCGATAGAAAATCTAAACACAATAAAAATTAAACAACTAGATAATATTCAAAAAGAAATTACAACTGCATTATCCGTAACATGACACCCAATAAGTAGCCCTTGTGAATCCGTTCCCATAACCTATATTTATTTATTTAATCAACTTTACATGTACAACATTAAAATAAATACCAATACGTTGCACAGTTAAAAACAAAAATAACGTAATTATGTAATAAAAAAGGTAGAAACAAAAAATAACGAGAATTACAGTTAACAATAGGAATATACAATACAAAAATTGAACAGATATCACCATTTAGATAGGCACCTACTCTACTCATCTCTCATCCATCTCCTCACAGAATCTCAAACATTCACGACACACATCTATCCATCCCATCGCAAACAAATGACAATCTGGCGATGATGTCAGAAGGGCATTCAGCATTGTAAGTGCATATTATGTTGAGATACTAAGTTACGCGTGCGCAAGGCTCGCGTCAGAGGCGCCCGCTCGCGCTGTAGCAAGTTCTAAGCTCGTGCCGATTTGAATGAAGAAGAACATCAAAGAAAATATTAGAAATATTAGAAAATATTATTATAGTGAAGAAAGAAAGAAAACACATTTATTCAGTAAGGACATGGACAACACACGAGAGAGAAAAAAAAAACAGTAAAAAATTAAAACAGACACTGAGAACAAAGTAAAAATATAAAATTAAAGATTAACATTAATATCATCACGAATTACATTACTCCCAACGGTATTACCCCATCAAGTCTACACTTATAAGAACTCCATAGCCATTGTACCAGAGTGTCCGTAATGCGGGCGGTGACGTCATAATTATGGGGATCGCCGAGCCCTAAATTGTGTCATCTAATAGACTCGGATTGAACGGAAATGCCGAAACTAAATATAGCTATGCAATACAATAAATAGAAGAGAGATTACAAAGGAAAAGAAAGAAAGAAAGAAATATAATTTATTCCATTAAATGTCAAAGTTTTATACATATAAACCTTCCGTTAAAATTAACTGATAGAGAAATTTTGTTTGAAAGGGTATACTTCCGAAGTGTTCCCATTTAAATTTAGTGAGGATCTGATGAAGATCTTCGGAGACAGACAATGGAACTCTTGAATGAATAACAGCACATCACTCGCGATTGCTGTAATGTCATGTTCATGTATTGTTTATGCCACTCAAAATTGAAAAATAAAAAAAAACTTAAAAAAAAACGTAAAAACCGACTTCAAAAAACTAAAAAGTATAAAATAATTTTCTTAAAAAACTTAACATCTTCATAAGAAAATTATTTTATACTTTTTAGTTGTTTGAAGTCGGTTTTTACTTTTTTTTTATAGTTTATCAAGCATATTGTGCACACGGAGGAGTGTGAGATTTGGCATAGATTAAGTTTATATGGAGGAGTCCAGAAAGCTAATTTATTTATTTATTATGTGGTCGAATTTCGACCACTGGGCGACCACACTCATATTCCTCATGAACTGCAACATTGCTAGAGAGACCAAGATACCAAATAATATAATTATGATCTTTATAAACCCCGACAAAAAGGGGGGGTAGGTATATCTGTCTGAAATCGTAGCTCCAAAACGGATGGAACGATTTCAATAATATTTTCTTGCACACGAGGGACACACACTTCCATGCTTTATTTTTCATTGTTTTTATTTTATGTAATTTTCTGTTTTTTTTTTTTATATTTTGTTTTGTGTGCATGCTCGGTGCCCTGTGTCCAAAAAATAAATTGATTTTCTTTCTTCTTCTTTCTTTCTTTAATACATTTTTTAATTGAAAGCTAGTTTAATCGTGTATCATCTTAGCTATGTTTCATGAAAATCTGTTCAGCCGTTCAAAAGTTACAGCTCTTTTTCTAGTTGGAGTCAGGGGTTTTTGACGATTAGGTTATGTTTCGCAGCAATTTATGTTTGTGAACATTTTGCCGTTCTCTTGTATAAAAGCCATTTCGATACGGGGAGTGTTAAGCGTCTCATTTATTTGCACTTGACACGCGACACGCCGAAGTGTAGGCGTGTTAAACATGCATGTTCATTGCAATATCATCCCTGACCCGCTTTCGTTTTTTCAGGCTATCTTGAAATGACTTTCGTGTCATAAAGTGAATAAAATCGTTACGTTTTCTATTTTATACGAGCGATTGAATTTTTAGTTTTCTAGTGATTTGTGTGACCTAAATCGGCTTATATATTGTACAGTCCGCGCGCGAGCTGCGTGGAATCGGGGGTTAAGGAAGCGTGTGCGCTCCGCCCTACCGTCGCTCATACCCCGCACTCTCCCTGTGTATCGGGGTATCAAGTTAAAAACAAAAAAAAAACAACCGTCGACTGAAACAAGTTTATTGTTGAAAGGTCATGGTAATAATTTAAGTAATATTACGACAAAACGGTTCTGAAACACCATGGATTTTTTTTTTCTTTTTTTTAGCGTGGTAAAATCATCAAATGAGTCTGAGGGACTGTCAGACTTGTACTGACTAAAATCCACGGTGTTACTTCAATAGCCCTTTAAGTTCCGGGGTCACGGTAATGAGATAAGTCCCGCGACCAAACACTATGGTTTAATAAAATATGGTGATACGCCCCTGTTCACTTATGGAGAGGTGGCAAGTCGCGCGGAGCACAAAGCGGCGCGCAACGCGGAGAGAGGCGCGTATCTCCGTTCCTGGAGAGCGAGCGAGAGAGCGACACGCCGCATTGCGCGCCGCGCGACTTTCCTCCTCTCCATAATTGAGCCCTTACAGATATTATACTATAGAGTATAGCTACGTTGAATGTGTTGCAAAATTTACTAAAATTTCTGATGATCCATCCAAATAAATGTATTGTGTTCTCCACAAAGATCCATCTCACGTTTCCGACAGTGGGACGTAGTTTTACCTCGATTGGTTGGTTCAAACCGATTAATTAACTATGTTTGTATGTGTTTTTATAGGTAAGGCATCCGCAGACTCTTCTGAGGGTAAGCGACAACTTCGTATACATGCATGTTTGCATAAAGATTATTAAAAAAAAAACATAAATTATTAAATAAATAAATAAAACCAATAACTGTTTAAACAATGTGCAGTCTAAAAATAACCTAATGAGTAAACATTCCAATTTTCTATCACTCTCATTCCGATGCCATGGATGCCACATCTAGTTACATTTCTCACTTAAGTCCGTGTTTGCTTGATTGGTGATGCATTACTAGTTTTTTATTATTGCTTACCCTCTTTGTTTTATATAAAATAACTTTTGACACAGTTTCTATACGCTCGTTACAATAATGTTTATTTGTAAACATAGTTTCTCAGTAAGTGAATTATTGTTAATTCTTAATGAGAAATAATAAAGATCTTAAACCATAAACCATAATAATTTATTTAAAAAAAAATAGTCTAAACAAAAAAAAATGGTCTTAGAGTACTATAAAAAAATGTCATAAAAATTAATATGTGATCTTCGTAGTGATTTTTTTTAACATCCTAATTGTATAATAATTATTTTACACCCATTTAATGCAGTTGCTGCGTGTGCAGCACGTTGATGATGCAGCAGGCAGGAGTTACAATACCTGTAATTGCATACCACACAGTGCGGTTACAGCAACACGCGGGCATTTGTCGTGAGATAGTCTATGTCTTAATACCATAGAATTAATAAGTACTTCTCGAAGTACTTATTATTTATATGCATATTACTGATTGATGCAGTACTGCTATGTAATCTTATATTAATACGAAAAATTATATCTATATATTTTATTATAGTGCCACAAACTTATCTGACCCGGTCGTGGCGTCGCTGCCGTCGCTTTTACCAGCTTTTACCAATGTCATCTCCGTAGCGACGTTAGTTCCAATTTTGATCACGGGGTCAGATAAGTTTGTGGCACTATACCTCACTATACATATTTTAAGAAAAAATTACATTAGGAAAATGTGGCACCAGCGACCTGAAGCTGAATCTTGTATTTTAAAAGTCTAGTTAGTTGAAAGTTGCATCACATTAAAGTGTTTTAATTATAAATTTTCCATTGGATATTCTAAAACGTAATCATGACCTAACAAAATCTAGAAAAGATAAGATTATTATCAAAGAAAATCACAACGCAGATAAATTCGCTGAATATAAATATTCTGTAAATAAAACTAGAATACCAATCGCCTTCATAATAAAAATCGGTAAGCCGTCGAGAATGACATCAACCAAAAAGATTGTAACCCAATCTTAAAAATGAGTACACCCAATGCATTCTGGCAGGGACACTTTATCTCTCAAATAATTTTGAGTCTTAATTCATTTCGATTATAGTCGAAGTTTGCTTGACTAGTCTGACAGATAAAGAGTACCTGATGAATGCATTTTTTAAAAAGTTGGCATAGTGCTGCGCTGACCTTGTCGATTCGTCATGCAGTTTTGATAGTAAGAACGGTTTGTGACTCACAGATGACCATGGAACACTTCTTGTTTTAAGTTACGTCTTTCTGTTACCCGCAGTGCAATAAACATCGCGATGTTATTTACAGATGTAAACTGTTTGTGTCGAGTAATTAACCCATTTAAAGAAGAAAGAAAAGAAAAATGCATTTATTTGACACATCACAAAAACTCACTAAAATATAAAATATCTTAAATAAAATGGACTGTACGTCGCAGCTGTGTCAAAAATGCTGCTGCGCTGCGAGCAACCCGACAGCGCTGGTGTTCTGATTTGCTAGTTTTGGATCTTGTGTAACTATTGATTTTACTTTGATCATTATATATAATTCTGAGTGTGTATCTAAATTAGGCACTGGAATAATTTAAAGTTATTAAATATATAACGTCAATGTATTCGATAAGATTATCCAACGGCTTATCTAAAAGATACGATTATGAATTTTAAACTAGCGGTAATGAGATGAATTTATAATTAAGGATTCACTTTCAGACCTATTTGCTTTTGAGCTTAAACGGAGTCCGGTAACTTTAACTAAATATTTACCGTTATATAATGTAAATTCGATAGTAATCTATAAAATAATACTCATTGCTTTCAGCAAGACGTAGCAGAACAAACGCAAAAATAAATAGTTTTATTACAAAAACAAGAGTAAAAAAATCAATAATACTCCAAAACACTATAGTGTCCGGCATCTAAATATCCAGAAAATAACAGATGCTTCACGTTTCTCCCTCGGCCGTAATCAATGGTTTTTGGGCAACTGTCCCTGTGAATTTTGAAGGTATATTCTGGGTAGAGCTCGCTGACGCAGTGCAGTTCCACATGACCTGCGTACTCTCCATCACTCGACATTAAGGCTTGGTAGTCACTAGCGCTGTGCATATGGAACCCATACGATCGATCCCCGATAATAAAGTCCTTATATCGATGCCAATTTTGCACCACTCGTTCGACTACCCTCAATCGAATCTCTCGATGTCGGTCTTGGCACCCATAGATACAAAAAGAAACAGAACGGAATAAACAATTACCGTCCCCCCGGATAGGTATCACTCTTCTAGCCATCCTCTTCTTCTTTTTCTTAGCCGAATTTCTTCTCGATTTTCGTCGATCGATCCTTCGGTATCGACTCATTGGTTTTCTTGCACATCACTAGTGGTGCTTGACAAATATGGCGGATGAAATTACTTTTTAGCCACAATGGCTTCTTTTAGGTCGCGATAAATAACGACACGATGGCGATTCAACTACTTTATTTTAAAGTGAGTTAAAAAATTTAAAATTGGAAATAATACTATAATACGAGTTTAATTTCGCGGCCATATTAAAATCGTAACGCGGATTTTCTCATTTTGACAGCTTTACTTTTTTCTTTAATTTTAGATGCCGTTATTTTTACGGACAGTCCACGGAAATGATTAATTATGTCATGGAACACTGATTCACAATATCCGTCATAGTTTAAAAATGTGAACGGAAACCGCATCAACCATAAACACGAAAGAGGAAAATGTCAAAACAAATTATTTGTTAGTTCTAAATAAATACTATCGATTTACTCAACAGAATATACATTTCCGATGTTACAAAAATACCTACTCTGTTCAAGTTTTTAAAATTTAATATGTCGGTCTGTCGGTCTGTCAATGCCACTAACGCAAAAATCTGTATTTTTAATCATATACAGGGTGGTGACGACGTTACGAAATTAAATGAAACCACGTATTTGGTATCACGTTCTGTGGCAGTACACAAAAATTCAATCAAATCCAATCAGTAAGTAAAGCCACAGGAACTAATTTAAATCATCTTTAATTTTACACATAATATATTATTACGATCTCTAGGCGAAATTTGAAAAGTCTCTAACCAGTTCCTTCTAAAATAATTGTTTTTTACACGTATAAAACAGATAGATATGGCATAAGTTTCTAATTTGATGTCCCTTTACCTAGACGAATGAGAGTAGAGTGAAATATTATGCAAAAAATAACATGCACTAGGGAGGGAGTCTCACAAATGTGACCAACTGTGACAAGGACGGGGGGAGGGGTCACAATATCATGAAGTTAGTGTGACGTACTTTATGGATGACCCCTTAAAAGAGAAACAAAATGTAAAAGATTTACCCTAATGGTAATAAATTGAAGAGGAGTAGGTATTTCATATGACGCAGGCAATATAAAAACAACGTTTATTTTGATTACATACAATTTGATTCAGATTCACATGTCGATCGGAGAGAACATAAAATATTAAAATGGTCTTCTTTATGATAACTACTAACTATTAAAACCGAAGTTTCTTTTTAGGGTTCCGTACCCGAAGGGTAAAACGGGACCCTTTTACTAAGACTCCGCTGTCCGTCCGTCCGTCTGTCTGTCTGTCCGTCTGTCACCAGGCTGTATCTTATGAACTGTGATAGTTAGACAGTTGAAATTTTCACAGATAATGTATTTCTGTTGCCGCTATAACAACAAATACTATTAATAAATATTATAGTTTAAAAAAAAAAACTAAAGAAAATGCTTTTGTCAACCAAACTAAACGTGTATGCAAAATTTCAGCTCAATCGGAAACCGGGAAGTGGGTCAAATTTAACTTCCAAGATTTGTTTTACATACCTAGTTAGTTAGTTAGTTACCTACAAGTGAAGCTAATAAAAGCGTTTTAAAAAACAGAATAAAATAAATATTTAAGGGGGCTCCCATACAACAAACGTGATTTCAGAAAGAAAAGTTCATATTCAACGGCATTGTTTCTTGTAATTTTAATGTTTTTTGTCGGTACACTCCATATAAAATTCTCGATGACAGAAACCATTTTGAACCGATACCCATTGTGCGAGACACATCGCGACCTTTTCTATACAATAATGGGACATAACTCCATTAATAAACGGCCATGACTATCATCAGACTGTGCGTGTGAATGAACTATACACTATACCGTCAATGTCACTCGCAAAACTGGTCGATACGATTGACAATGACCCACCGAAGAGCGATAGTGCCTTCGGATTACTTCGGTAGTGTTCGGCGAGAATGCCGAATGGGCCAAACGCTTACACTGCAGGATAGTAGGATAGTTTACGTTCTGGCTGCGTGTTCGTGTTCGGGGAGGATCGGGGACCCGAATCTGCCCGAATCGATTACAAGTTAATTGTTTAGTTAGGTAATTGAAGATGCTATGATTTTGAAAAAAAAAATATAAATGTGGGTTTGCTTGTGAGAAAATGTTGATTTTAAGATACTAATAGAGTTTAAGTTAACTAAAAAATTTACAGCATCTGTAAATAAACTAAATATGTTGTTAACTCACTAAATTGTAATTATTTAAATTAACTTTCGTTTTCGATATGTACACATGTCTTAATACCTACTAGATATGATAAAATTAGATACTTTTTATCAAGGTCAAGATGTTTAGGTAATTTAATTTTTGAATCTCATTCTAAACCATTTTAAATAATTATTTTTTTCTCAACTTTGTTCTATTGATGTCCATGTTACAAGCCCGACTGGGGTTACTCCAAAGTACAAACAGTCTTTCATTCGTCATAATAAATCTATATTTGATACGAAACAACTAAAAAGACGCATCGGCAAACTTCGTAAAACCGATCAGTTCCGAACGCGTCTGTGTTAACTTATAACCCCTTATATATTAACCCCTTATAGGGATCGGGAATAGTATACTCCGCTCCAAAACTAAGATCCCGATATGGGTCAGAAAGACGGTGGCGGCAAGCCTTAAATGGAAATGGGCTGGTCACAGGTGTAGGCAAAATTCACCACAATAGAGTGCACTCAACGTTAGATGACGTCATGGCAGGCCTAGAAGGAGATGGGTTGAGTTGGACACCTCTCAGAAGGATAGCTCTCAGAAATCCTTAGAGCCATAACACTAGCTACTTTCTGCAGCAGGGCTAGAATGGTATATAACCTAACCGTCAAAAACCCCCGACTCCAACTAGAAAAAGAGCTGTAACTTTTGAACGGCTTAACAGATTTTCGTGAAACATTGCTAGGATGATACCCGATTAAACTAGCTTTCGATTAAAAAACACTGAATTGAATTCGGTCCATCCGTTTTGGAGCTACAATGCCACAGATAGATACAAAGATACACACTTGACTAAAACTAAAAACAACCCACTTTTTTGTCCGGGGTTAAAAAGGGGAGAGAGAAAATTGGATACAATACCGATTACCGTTTTCTCTCCCGATTTTTCGTTTTATCTTCTCTCAAGGAGACAAAGAATAGAGAAATCGGGTTTGTCCAGAGAAACATTCTGGAGAAAACCATCGCATTGCCGTTTTTCTCTCGATATTCCGTTTTGTCTTCTGTTATGGAGACAAACGATGGCGAAACGGGTTTCTCCACCCACCGTGCTAGCCCTCCAGCAGAATCGCGCGATTTCGCTTTCCTTATCTACTTTTTGTAAACAGAAAAGGCAATCAATGAACGCGAAAACGCATGATTTTGCTGCAAAAAGTTAATAGTGTGCTATCGTACTTAAACTAAGAGGAGTGGAAGGAGAGAAGAGAGTGCTTTGCCTAAAAAGGGAGGCGATTAATCAGTGAACGAAAAATATCGAAATCGCTTCCGCTTATGCCTTGTGTTGTGGATAATTTTATTTATTTCTTCGCTATGAATAAATTTAATTATAGATACCATCTGAATAGTTATATAGCTTTTCGTTATTATGAGAATGTTTTGAATAGTTATTATTGTATTAATTTTTAAACAATGTTTATTCTGCTAACTTGCAAGCGAAGTAAGCATATTAGAAAGTGTCAAGCTGTTAATATGAAAGATTTTCTTTAATATGTTTGATAAAGCTGGTACAATACGACACAATTTATATGGCTTACCGATGTACCCACGATGTACCTGTGCAGCGGGACATCGATCAACCAATCAGAAAGCATCGTCGCTGCGCTATCGACATCGACATGTCACGTGGCTTCAGTGAGCGAATTAAAATAGACGGCACGGCAATCAATTTTTATACCTTATGAGCATTGCATAAGGTTGATTATAAATTGATTTAGCTTCGGGTGCTGTCCGCGATCGGTTATAAGTTTGTAGTGTATATCTGTCTATGGCATCTTAGCTCCATAACGGATTGATGGATTACAATGCAGTTTTTTTAATTGAAAGCTAGTTTAATCGGGTATCATCTTAGCTATGTTTCATGAAATTTTGTTCAGCCGTTCAAAAGTTACAGCTCTTTTTCTAGTTGGAGTCTTTGTCGGTCTTTGTCGATAGTATGCAGCCGATTTGAAATTTGTTTACCACTGTACGTGAAGAGAAAACTTTGTACCCCTTTTAAAGCATATTGCGCGCACGGAGGAGTGTGAGATTTGGCATAGTTAAAGTTTATATGGAGAAGGAGTGCAGTAAGATAAAATTAGAAAGAAAAGAAAGAAAGAAAGAAAATATTTTTATTCTGGACTCGCCAGGAACGAATAAAAGTAAAAGGTACAAAAATAAAACAACAAATAAAACATAACAATTAACAATAGTAAAACAATAGTCAAAGCCACCTGACCGAGACCAAAAATGGCTCCTATCTCAGCATAATGCTGTGGCATTTAGAAATTAAAAATAAATAAATAAATAAAATAAAACATAAATTACGGTCGTATTTCGACCAATGGACGGCCACTAGCAAGTATCAATAAAAAAGCAACAAATCTCGCGGGGCGAACCTAGCTAACATTATCGTACAGAATACGCTGACCAAAAATAATGATGAGATATGCCTATAGTCCCCAAACCGGTACGCATCTCCTATCTCTTTCTGCCTCACTCCAACAGAAAGGGATGGACTGCCAGTCCTACGCTCGACGATGAGGTAATCTCTGGTAATATTTACCAGTCGCTCCCAGATCGTTTGTGGTCTTTACTCTGTTTTTAAAGTGGGGTAAGTAGAATTCTAGGTCAATTATGACGGTCGATGTAAACATAGCAACAGTGGGCCGAGCACGAATATTTTGACGTCTGGTAACACAGACGAAAGAAGAAGGTCTGGTAAAGTAAACGTAAGCAAATTTTGAATAAAAAATACTCGTTTAATCCATGATATTTTTTGAAAATACATGCAGTATTTTTACATTTTCATGAAACAAGCGTGTGTGTTGCATAAAATTCAACAAAATGCGATAGATTCATTGTATTTTATAATCAAAATTTGCTTACGTTTACGTTACTATAAGTCAAACTATTCGTGCTTGGCCCTCAGTTCTAAATTCAATTCAATTCAGTTTTATTTGTTCTCACAGGTTTAACATAAGTTACAAAGAAAGGTATTAATATCAAAGAGACCACTGTGATAATATATACCCACATGGGTGTACAAATGTTGTTAGCGGGGCATTAGATTATTAAATTACAATTATTATTATTTAAAAAATATAGCATTAAAATATAAATTATACAAACAAAGAAAGAAAACAGTATTTATTTGACACAGCACAAAAACAATTTTAAAGATAAAGTAACAAAAAATAAAAGAATAAAATATGAAAAAAAAAAAAAATGTCTAAAATAACAAATGGGTTGTACGTCGCAGCTGTGTCAAAAAGGCTTCCGCTTAGCCTAAGCTGACGCGCTGCAAGCAGCCCGACAGCGCTGGTTTTCAGCGGGAGCCACATCGACAATTATTAATAATTAAACAATCAATAATTAAGAGATTCAATGTAATTAATTAAATACCTAATTTGATTGTTATATATTGTTGTCATTTAAATAATCTGTAACACTATAATAAGTTTTATCTATAAGTAGATTATAAAGTCTTTTCTTAAATACCATAATATTACATTCATCGCGTAAAATTTGTGGCAATTTATTATAAATCTTAGGCGCCATACAAAATACACTCTTATGGAGCATTGTAAATATATGTAGATGTTACGCTTCTTTTACCTGGAGAGGTTGGTAGAAGTGGGGGCTGGGATCTGTAGTGCGTTCTTAGACTTTGGCTTACATTCAGAGACGACAGAAACGAGTCTAAGCGTGGACTTACGCTTCCATCTGTCAAACTTACGAACAAATTTTGACAGATGGAAGCGTAAGTTCACGCTTAGACTCGTTTCTGTCGTCTCTGAATGTAAGCCATAGTTCGCTGCTGTCAGTTACATGTTTAAGAACAATGTTGGTATGTTTAGATTATTATTATTTTTACTAACACTTAGGTACCTACCTATAAGAAAATTGTTATTAACCGTATGAGCCTTGTTCTCGAATTAAAGATTTTCTATTCTATTCTAATACATTATGAGCGAAGTACGATGATAACACACACGGTGAAGGCATTCCACAGTGAGTGACTCATCGCTATTAAATATTTATATATTTCGGCCGTTGGGACTTGTTTGTTGATAAAAAGTGTAGGTACGATTTCGGTGCAAAAAAAACTTGGGTTCTTATCATCGACTGTTTTATATTTAAATTCAAGTTGCTTACTACTGATAAGGAATGAGATAGTTATATTGCTTTTGCTACAAATATAGAGTCAGCGGGTCTACCGCGTAACCAAAATTGTAATGAACATCTTCAATACGTACGTGAGAGACAAAACTTTTACTACCTTATAAAAAATTACCGATCATGAAGATGGGAGTTAATATGATAGAAAACCAAAATCGCCTAAATTTTGTAGAAAATCAGAAAAATTAAAAACATAAATACTGCTGACGTAATCACCATCCAGACCCCCCCCACCCTATGTCTTAATAAATAAGCAAAGCAAAGACCTCCCCGCCCCCCTGTAGTGCTTACATAATACTTGAATGGTTTAGCTTAGCAAATAGTAGGGGTGTGTCGCCCCCACCCCCGTACCACGAAACCACCTCAAATCCAGACATTGGCCTGTGAGTTCGGTCGTACTATTAATAGTTACGGCTATTCAATCAATGGACCAATATCTCACTGTTTGGGTGGTGAATATATGACCGATTTACCAGACCGTGCAAATACAAGGACATCTGTAAGTAAATGCATCTCACGCAATATAGCGGTGAGGCGTATTTATCGTCACAGTTAAAAATAACAGGTATTTAAAGATAACAGATAACAATTGCACCTAGAGTCTCGAAATTTCATAAGTGCCTGTATCTGGTTTACATGAAATAAAGATCTATTCTATTCTAATTGTTCCTGCCAATGCCAAGTATCTGTTATAACAAATAACAGAGACTTTAATTCACAGCGAATCTTGCTTGTTATTTTGTCAAATAACAGTTTAAATTTTGCTCTTATTCTTACTAACTGGATTAGCGCTTGCTAGAAAGAGAGACACCTAGTATTTATTACATAAACAGATATATGTACTTAGTTGGTGGGTTTTAATCTGGTAGTATGAAAATACCAGACTGTTATTTAGTAACAGATATTTCATCCTGTTATTTTTGTGTAACAGTAACAGAGATAACAGGTAACACAATTGACTGTTATAACCCTTCGTTAACGCAATATTGCTTACGTTATCTCGTGCCATTTCACAGTTAATCATTTATCTCTAATATTCATCTAATCAGCTAAATTGTTGGACTAAAGCGTTTTGATTGATTGTCTTTGATTGAAGCGTTCAGGCGGTTGAGAGAGTACTACATAACAGAACAGCGGGTCTACCGCGTAACTAAAATTGTAATGAACATCGACATCGGTATTAAACTTCAATACGATCGTGAGAGCCTAAACTTTGAGCTAACTTGTAAAAAAATTACCTATCATATAGTTGGGACTCCTATCTTCATGATCGGTAAAAAAAAATACAAGTTAGGTCAAAGTTTAGGCTCTCACGATCGTATTGAAGTTTAATACCGATGTCGATGTTCAATACAATTTTAGTTACGCGGTAGACCCGCGGAATCGATTATACACCCAGTCACCCACTGGGTGAACGAGGGAAACCTTGAAGGAACATTGTACTTATCATTATGAACAACTTTTACTATGGGACCAAGCATAAAATCGCGAAAAAATATCAGCGGTTCCATTTAAATAATTAAATATTACTCAACTAAATGTACGGAGCAGTTTCTTTTTTTTGCGATTTCAAGTTTAGTCACGTAGGAATTAGGTGGTCTCATTTAAATTTGGTGAAGATCTGATGAAGAATTTCGGAGATAGACAATTAAACTTTTGAATGAATAACAGCATATCACTCGCGATTGCTGTAATCGCATGTTTATATAATGTTTATGCCACTCAAAATAGAAAAATATACATAATAAACTTTAAAAAAAAGTAAAAATCGACTTCAAAAAAACTAAAAAGTATAAAATAATTTTCTTAAAAAACAACAGCTTTTGAAGTCGGTAGGAATTAACTTTTTAAAATTTTTATTCAATTTTAATTTCAAATTCTTTTACTCAAACTGGACTATAAATAGTGCTTATTGAACGCCAATAATATATTTTTTAAAGACATCTCATCGCCTGCCCTTGACCCCTTCCTAAGGGTCTTAGGCCCAAGTTCACCGACACCGACAAAATCTGCCGTTTAAACATGAATTTTTGGATGGATAATCGACCGATTTCGTGTTAAACATCTGTTATAATGTGGTTGAACATGGCCCTTTAGTCACAGAACACAAAAGAGGTTTCTTTGTTTCTATGTTCTGTGGTCTTAGCCCACTAAACACTGCTGCTTATCCGGTTTTCATAATCCCTAAGTCTCTATTAACAACAGCCACTGGTGAAGAGGCCTAATGTTTTGCTTAGTAACCTGCTTAAACATAAGACCTGTTTTATTTTGCCTGACCTTGAAATCTCTACATCGTATAAAATAAAGTGGCTTCCGCGTCTGTCTGTATATCCACTAACTCCTTCCTAACCACGCAACGGATTTTGTTGCGGTTTTCACTATAATTTTAAGCATTTATTCAGGAATTTTTATATGCATAATACTTTGCGTTATCGTTACGATAAATCAAAAACATTCATAAATAAATCATAAATCAATTTACTGGTCATTTTCATTACACGTCAAAACCATTATAATAATATTTAATACAATTCAAAATAGTGGCTAGTTAGCTAATATAAGATACTAAAAACACCTTATATTATGTCGTAATCGACATAATATTTAAGTTCACTTCAATTGTAAACGTCAAACGTAATTCAATTCAATATTGTTTAATTATTATAATTTATTATCTACAATTCCCTAGTAAGACCTATTTATCTTCATCTTCCCCATAAACAAGGAAATATCTTAAAATATTTAGAAATTTACGACCAAAAAATTTTACTATAGAAACTTAAATCTATTAAAAATATATATATATACATATATATATATAATCTACAAATAAAAAATCTCTTCTATCGCACCACTGCAGCATATCTAGTGTGTTCAATGCTCCTTTTACTCTAATTCGTGGTAGGCCCCCAGAATACGGACGTATGTCGCTAGCATCTACGAGAAGTGAAAGTGTTGTCATAATCGCCGGCATCATCGCCATCTATCGTTTGAAGGTCAATGTCTTTATGTAATCGTATGCTGTCACGCGTTAAAGTGTGTGTGGTGTTATGTTATCATTTAAGTGTTATATAATTGAAGTTCACTGTCTGTTTTGTTCAGGAGCTAGTCTCTGAGAGTCCGATTTCATTGTTTTTTTTTTCTGTAATATAACACGAGTTCACCCAGCTAGCTAGATCGATGACCTGTAAGGGCCATTGTACACTAGCTTCTGTTAAACCCCGACAAAAAAGGAAGGGTGTGATAAGTTTGTAGTGTGTATCTGTGTATCTGTTTGTGGCGTCGTAGCTCCAAAACGGATGGACCGATTTAAATGCAGTTTTTTTTAATTGGAAGCTAGTTTAATCGGGTATCATCTTAGCTATGTTTTATGAAAATCTGTTTAGCTGTTCAAAAGTTACAGCTCTTTTTCTAGTTGTAGTCGGGGATTTTTGACGGTTAGATTATATAATCTAACCGTCAAAAATGCCAAAAGATGTCAAAAATGTAGGTATATTTTATCTTTATTAGGTGCCTTTATTAGGTATATTTTGTTTGGTTTATTTTGAACCTACAGCAGTCTACATACATTGAACAACCTACATACTTAATCTTCTTCCTGAAAAATTTTCTTTAGTTTCTTCATGATCACCTCGCAAGGCAAACGTTTTGGTAACAGCAGAATTTGCTGCTAAATAATAATCTATATATTAATACGTGAAGAGAAAACTTTGTACCCCTTTTAAAGCATATTGCGCGCACGGAGGAGTGTGAGATTTGGTATACTTACAGTTTATATCGAGAAGGAGTGCTGAAAGCTAAAATTACGGTCGAATTTCGACCACTAGACGACCACAAATAATAATAAACCCTTCGCAATCGCGCCCCTAACACCCACGGGACGAAAACGGGTGGTCCATTTTTTGGCAAAAAACACGGCCACATAGACATGACGTAAGCTTCAGGTATGTAGGTTGAATAGATTGATGTTCTGCCATAAAGTCACGGATTTTGACGAGTTCATTGACCTATGCCTGCGGTTATGGTGGTAGCGGTGAGCGTTGAGAGGCAAATATGTGATACGGGTTACACCAAGGGTTGCCATCCGTCAGGGTTTCCCCGGATTTGTCCTAGTTAAGAGGACATCCGGGGAGCGTCCGGGCCGGCTTCATTTGTAGTCCGGGTTAAAAAAATTAATGTCTTGGGCTGCCCGCGACACGCACTGTGCCCGCACGCCGTGATCAACCGACGAACCGGCTTCAAACGACTCGCTAAATTAAACGTCCCCCCCGCCTGACTATGTTTAAAAAAACCTGTTGACATGTCCGGGTTCTGGGCTCTAAAATCCGGGGTTTCACGCGTCTTGTCCTGGTTGCCAAATTTTAGAGATGGCAACCCTAGTTACCCCACAACATCTATAGAAAGAAATAAAGAAAATAAATTTATTACGATATCTTCTCTTCTTCTCTACATAGTATAAAATAAAGTCGCTTTCCGCGTCTGTCTGTCTGAATATCCGCTACCTGCTCCCAAACCACGCAACGGATGTTGATGCGGTTTTCACCTTCAGTTAGGGCCCATCCATACTCGATACTGCAGAATAGCGCGTATTCGCGTTCGTTAGCTGCCTATTGCTTACAAAAACTGAATAACGAATACGAAAACACGCTATTCCGCTGCTAAAAGTATCGAGTGTGGATGGGCCCTTAATGCTTTGATTACTGTCAGTTTGAATACCGATTCATGTTCATGACTGTAAAGTGTAGGCACACTGACATTTCGATACTTATAATCAACACAGCTGTAATGCGTCAGTGGAGATTCCGCCTGACTGAATCCATGGTGATGTATAATAGTACTATAAAAGACTAAAGTTAGTCTAAGGGTTAAGTATAAGTATAGCTAAGACTTCAAATTATTATTTTTATCATTTTCATAACTACAATTACAATGGGTGTGTTCAGTTATTACGGCGGACGATGCTCGACGACGCATTATCGTCCGGGTGATCACACTAACTAAACCGTTCAGTTATTTGAGCGAGCGTCGTCGGACGATCGCTCCGGTCACTCCGTGAAATAGTAGGATGAAAGTCGCACTCGGTCGCACTGCTATCAACCGACCAATGACTGTAGTCACAGGATACAGCAGATAATTTGAGGTCGTTCGATTGGTCACTCGCGTAACGCAGTTGTGGATTGCTCGAAGCCGTTCAATTATTCCCGATGAGCGAGCGACATTCGCACGAGTGACTTTCGCACCGAAAAATGAATTACTGAACGTAGCCAGTTTCATACAAATAGCGTGGAAAAACACACAAAGGCAGACAGCACGCCAGACAGAAAAAGAGATTCGTAGGCATTTTACGCTTGCATATTTCTGGGTACCTACTCATTGTCATTTATACCCGGATAACACGTCATTTTCGTGGAAACTGTTGTAGCATTGCTTCATAGTATTTTTCTCCTAAATTTTACATTATAAAAGTATTATGTATATTTTATAATTAGGATTTCAAAACCAATCAAAATGTAGTTTTTTACTATTCAATTATATTGTATTTAGATATAAACAGAGACTTCTAATAGGAACCTAAAAAACCCCATAAGTTTAAGTGGTCTAAATAAGTTTTTTTTGTCATTTTTACATACTGTGTCTACGTGTCTATCAACCATATTATTTCCAGTCGTGGGATTACCTACTACCTACTGGAAGAAATTTCATTAGAAATAAGTAGGTAGTTCCATTGTGCTCATATGTCTGTAACATTTTTATTACCATGTTTCCTTGTGTGTACATAAATAAATAAAATACATAAATAAATAAATAAACCTATAAATAAAGCAAAATTTAAATTAAAAGTAATGTAAGTACGGTAAGTATCCCGTCAACTTAAAAAATATTTTAACTGAGACATCCTAGTACGAATAAGCGGAACTATTCAATCCAGCCCTTAAACATAACTGCAATAAGAGGCGCTGGTAGGCCGCCAGATAGGTAATCGAATAACCCTTTCGATGATGACAGTACCTACAATTTCAATTTCAAAATGGCGTGCGGTAAATTTACTCATTGAAATTCCACTAACTTTACGCCAATGTCGTTGTAATATTGCGATTGCATAGTAGTATAAAATCAATACAAAATTAAGTCGTATTGAAAAGTAATTACGAGAAGTTTCCCACAACCGACTGAGCAGAAATTTGTATTCACCTTTGGTTCTGTAGACAGTACCTACAATAGTATACAGGAATCAGGATATTTTTTTATGTAGTGGGCATAATTTGTAGAGTGATTCAGTCTGTTCCTAAATGCAAACGCAGTATTGGGATACACTTAAAAAAAACGAAAATTCGACATAATATCGACATAAAGGACACCCATATTTATTAGCGCAAGCCATACAAAATCAATTTTTTATTTTGTTTTGAATGAGTTTTAGTGCTGCGGTTGCTTTTGGGAACAGACACTGAATCAAACTACAAATTTTGCGCACTACTTAAAAAAATATTCTGTATATTATTATGCAATACACACTACAATAAAAATATATGTACACTCAATATTGTACGTAATATTAAGTTCAAAATGGTATCAAATTAAAGGGTGTGATCAGCAGAATAATTTCATGGTCTCCTCATTAGATGGCTAGAATAGATAGTATATATTAAATAGAATATATATATAGAATAGATACTAGATAGTATATATAGAATAGATACTAGATAGTATATATATATACTAGATAGCTCGAAACTCACTACTAACTAAAAAGCACAAAATAAAATAATAAATTTAAAACCTTTTAAAAATAAGCTATGTATTAAAACGGATAAAATAAGAATTACTTATTATGATAAAAATATCCCACGAATCGTAAAAAAATAAATAGGTACATAGGTACTTCAGCAAGTAGGTACTTACTTACCAACCAATCACTGTCCAATACTTTTATGAACAATTCGCACGAAAGGATTTTTCCCGTATCTGTCAATAATGTGTCTCATTAGTCAATATCGTGTCACCAACTCACCATATCGCATCCCTCATAATAGGATTAAAGTCCATTTCAATAAATCAGTTCATTAGCCCTGCTAATAAATGAACTTTATCTCTATAACGAACCTGTATCCGACCCTAATCCCTCCAATAGTCCAATATTCCACAGAATTTTTAGGGTTATAAATTATTATGGATCATCAGAATATTATCAATACATGACATTCTGGCAAGTTGGCAGAAATTATCGCGAAGTTTCGAATAAACATTAAAATGAAAAACCTTTTTAATTGGAGGAGGGATTGCAATTCCGTGCACGGGGTTTTTGTTGCATGTCGTGCGTAATCGTGTTACCCGTATTGGGGGGCGCTGGGGACCTCCCCGCGGCGCACCCCATCCACCCCACTTTATTGGCACTTTCAACATTTTATATCGTGCAAATCGATTTTAGTAGACATACTCGTACGTACATACGTAGGTATCTTTGTATTAGTTTGGTTGTAATTTGGGTTTTAGTTTTTAGCAAAAAAGAAAGGTTTTAATTATGTTCGTAGTATGTATCTGTGTTTGTCTGTGTCATCATAGCTTCTGAACGGATGACATGAACCGATTTTGATTTGAAAAGTGTTTTAATCGAGTGTTCTTAGTTGTTTTAAGAAAATCTGCTCAGCCGTTTGAAGATCAACACCTCTTTTCTAGTTGATATAATTCTAGTTGGAGTCGGGGGTTTTTGACGGTTAAGTTATTGTAGCTAACTTTGAGGTTATTTCGAGTATTAATAAATAACATAAATTTTTAAGTAAAATCACTCAATTACGCGTTTGAAAGCGCGGTTGTGGTCGCGGCTATTTTGCATGCGTTCGCGCGATTCAATACTAATTGGGGAAATTAATATCGTAGCGCCTACGCTCTGCCGCACCCGTATTGTCACTATGGCTTTCGCGTTTAGTAAATAAACAAGGAACGATATCCGTTTCCGAAATTTCTGTTTTATGCTATTTACTGTTTACTTTTATATCGTATCTAATTTCTCAGTAAATAGGACAAAGTGTATCAAACTCACACAAGGTTCAGCGAAGGTATTGGAATACCGATCTACTATAATAATAATAAAATATTATAGTTAAAAAAAAACTAAAGAAAACGCTTTTGTCATCCAAACTAAACGTGTATGCAAAATTTCAGCTCAATCGGAAACCGGGAAGTGGGTCAAAAACTTCTAAGATTTTTTTACATAGTTAATTACAAGTGAAGCTAATAAAAGCGTTTTAAAAAAACTCCCGATTCCAACTAGAACAAGAGCTGTAACTTTTGAACGGCTGAACAGATTTTCATGAAATATACCTAAGATTATTCCCGTTTAATCAAGCTTTCAATTATATAAAACCACATTGAAATCGGTCCATCCGTTTTGGAGCTACGATGCCACAGACAGACACCCAGATACACACTACAAACTTATGACATATTTTTTGTTGGGGGTTAAAAATCTTTTGAGAATCCATCATCTTTCTCTTGTCGGTGAAATATTGTTAGCCATAATGGCTTCACTTACATGTCCTGAATCGGGGACATAATTATATCGATTACACTTGCTTTGCTTTGATCATGCACAGTATGTATATATTAATACGTGAAGAGAAAACTTTGTACCCCTTTTAAGCATATTGCGCGCACGAAGGAGTGGGAGATGTGGTATAGTTAAAGTTTATATGTAGAAGGACTGCAGAAAGCAAAAATTATGGTCGAATTTCGACCAGTGGGTAACTAATTAACAGATAGTAACATAGTATGGTAATCTAAGTGTTCATGATAGGATAACGACTAACTATTGATATTGCCTCTCCAAGCAAGTCCTCAGGCATTGATCAATACGTACGGCGTAACCGATATTGAACAATTAATACCGAATATATCCAATCTATCTCGTCTCTGACAGTCTGTCACACAAAGGATGTGTCACATCAATGAACTGCAATTGAAGTTTATCTACTCTAGTTAGCAGTGGTTAATCGTCTGTAGTAGTCTATATTGATATCGACAAGAATCGTACACGATAGAAATAAAAATACGAGAATAGTCCAATAGCATTAGTTGGAAAGAAAGGAGACAAAAAAACACATTTAGTCAGCACGAACACAGCGAAAAAACAAGATTTTTTTTTTGTACATAAAATAAATTTTACACAACAAAGCTGATGCTGAGATAGGGGCCATTTTTGACCTCGTATTAGTTTTTTGTAATTATTTTAATGTTTTCTTTTTGTATGTAATTTTCTGTGCGGGTCCGAAATAAATCATTTTTCTTTCTTTCTTTCTTTCTAACAAAAAAAGACAAATAAACGAAATAAAAAATATAGAAAGGTGAGAGGAAAGGGAGAGAAAAACAGAGGAGAGGTTAGAGAATGAAAAGTCGTAAGGAATCCACGGATTGCAGTATTTCAGTATTTAACTGAATGTTAACGTGTATTCCATTAAGTAGTATTTAGTGTAACTATCAATTCAGTCCAATTTACAGTTCAAAATAGGAACACAATTTAAACCCGAAAAGTTCGATGCAGTTGGATAGTAGGACACCGGTACTGCGCGAGACATAAATTGGCACAGTAAACGTGTCGCTCGAGGGTTGCCATAGTGACAACACAATTAACTTGGCACTCCATGTCTCGTTATGCTATAGGCGAACACTATCCAATTATCGGAAAATTTAGTATATTTGAGTGAATATCGGGGAATAATTTACACTCAAAGCTCACGATTGGTTGTGACAATTCAATTTAAATTTGATACTGCAATGATTATTCGTGTGAGAGAACTGACAGATCAAATTAAGTATCTCAATTTGAGTGTCTGTTCATAATATTTGGACTTGTTTTTAAACTTTGGTGTTATAAATTTATAGTATAATATAAATTAATAGTAGGCTTCTCCCAAGCTTCAGCTCTCATAAACCGATGACACTTAAGTCTCAACTGTAGAATACCTTAGCCTAACAGAAGCGTATAAAACCTGACCTACACTGATCTCCGAAGGAACTATTACAAATACATAATTAAGAAAGACTCAGTTATGTTCAAAAATCAAGTAATACCATCATCTCTTAATTCCGGCTTTAAATCATTTGCCCGCATCAATCCATCGCGTGGCAAGACCACCGTTAAACAGCAGAAAATTAGACAACACTATTGCAATCTCGCACAGTCCACTAGACGTCAAAGATATACAGACCGAGTCCTTAGATGTGGCACAAAGGCTATTGGACGTTGTGGTACAAAGGCCTATTGGACGTTGTGGCACAAAGGCCTATTGGACGTTGTGGCACAATGGTCTATTAATTGGACTAAGGATTAGGCTGGTGGTCTAAACCTTTAGATTGGAGGGTAGGAACTGGCCGTCTGATTGGCTCTGATATGAAGATGGTTTGTGTTATTAATAATCAATACTACACGTCAGAGGGAATTTCCATCTAAATTATAATAAGAAATTACGTAAAACAATCAATAATGAAACTTGTGAAAAGTGCTGAAAGATTTATTAAAAAAAATCTTTATTATAAATTACGTGAAACGGAACGTTATTTCAAACACCACTATCGGGTTTATGACGTCATTCCTTCGTGTTTCGTTGGTAACAATATTAAAACGCTATGAGCGATCGATGCAATGTCGTCATGACAAGTGACTCTGTGTTTTGGTGCAAATATTTGTGATATCTTCAATATATTAAAAAACTTTGTACCCCTTTTTGAGCATATTGTGCGCACGGAGGACTATGAAATTTGGGATGGTTAAAGTTTATATGGAAAAGGAATGCAGAAGGCTAAAATTACGGTTGAATTTCGACCACTGGGCGACCACTAGTTTTAATTATTCGTGCATATTTTTTATGTTTACTTTCCTTCAATCTTTATGATTAATTAAAATAAAACAGATTATCTTGAGCCTATTTTGCAGTTTTTGCCTATACTGAAAACCAATAAGCCAATAATTTCCATTGACCTCTTAACTGCTATTAAATGACAACACACTGTACCCGAGATTTCTATAAAAGGCGGTCTTTTATTGGCAATTTTGGTACAGTCAGTAGCGTGACTGATGCATGCGGGCCCGGCCACCTTAATTGAATGATGACTGAAGCTGTTTCACTTTCGTTATAATTAAAGAAGTTCGTTATCTCGACTCTCGACCTCGTCTGTCGCTCCTTTGATGTGATTTTATCATTAACATGCATGGTCTTTGTTGTTTGGTCCTATATCCGCGGGTCTACCGCGTAACTAACTTCGTAATGAACATCGACTCTGGTAATAAACTTCAATACGATCGTGAGAGACTAAACTTTGAGCTACCTTGTAAAAAAATTACCAGTCATGAAGATGGGAGACCCAATTTTATGATCCGTAGATTGGTGGTAATATAGCTCGAAGTTTTGCCTCTCAAAATCGTATTGAAGTTAATTACCAGAGTCGATGTTCATTACTATTATAGATACGCGGTAGCCCCGCGGGTATTAGGACCAAACAACAATGAACATTTTAGTTCCTTAGTAAAAGTTGTTTATAATAATGTAACACCATGAAGGGATCGGGATTAGAAAGTTAGGACGTTATAACATTAAGAATAGTAAAACCTTAATCAAAAACCACACTAAGTAGGTATAGTACGTGCAAATCTTTATGAGCCCTCTGAACTCTCTCCCTCTAGCACCTATAATAGTATGCTTATTATAGGTGCCAGAGGGAGAGAGAGAGAGTTCAGAGCTCAGTTCAGTACTACTACTACTATACCTACTACACTGTTGTACCAACCCAGTACATGACTGGTGATTTTAATTGTAATGGGAATAAAGCCATGAAAGACGAAGCAAAAGCTACTAGATATTATTATGTAATTAGACAAAAATTTACGTATATTTTGCAGTTTTTTTTAGTCTTAAAGCAAATGGGTACACTTCCTTCGAATTAGTGATTGGAGCCTCCTTTTAAGCAAATAAAACCTGTGTTAGGAGACTCCTCTCTTCCATACCTTATAATGTTTGTAAAACTTGTCTTAAATAAATATAAAAGTAAGATTAAAATTTTATAAGGTGAAAAATTAATAGAATTTAAGTTATCTGTGTGTGAGTCAATGTATGATTGTGAGTTTATGCACGCGTCGCAGCTCCGATCAAAACAAATGTCACTGAACTTGGGAATTTCGGAGCTACACCGCATAATGCAGCGCTGATTTTCAGCGGTGCAGACCCGATTTTATAATTGACATTATCCTCTGACGGACGATGTAACGGCAGTCGGTGCAAGAGCAATGGCCTTGTTGAATTGGCTAACCTCACTCACATTAGGTATAATGCAAAAGTTTGGCTGTCTGGATGTCTTTTAATATCACAATTCCGCTAAAGGATGAACCGTAGCGAATGAATTTATTCCACAAAGCTAAGAAAACATGCAGGCAGATCCACGGCCATTCAAGGATTGGAGCCTCAGGTTACCCGACTAATAAGGTAAATACTGTCTAAGCAAAAATGTGTTTTTTAGAAGATATAGCATGCCCATATTTGGTATTAATGTTGTCCTCTAGTCTTCTTTGAATTAATGGTTAAATGTCGGCACCATTTAATAACGAGTAATGATGATCTTGAGATCAAAGGTCACGATAACACTTTAGTGATGAGTAATCTTGGGCCCTTTGCGGCCCCGGCTAAGATTCGACCTGAATTTACACAATATTACAAAAAAACAAAAAGAACAGCAAAGATCATAAGTACCACTATAATTTAAACAATACTAGTACTTAACACTCAAGTCACCCAATTATTAATAATGGGAAGCGTCATTAAAATTAGTTTGTGAAGACAGGAAGCAGCGGGTCACCAGGGAAGCCGCATGTGGAGAAGATAATCACTTCCATACGTCTCCATCGTCAAAAAGTTAAATAATATTTTTCTTAGATCTAAATTCAATACTCACTGATTTTAATGCAAACTTTCATCGCCTATAATCGTCTTTCAGTTATGAGGTGTGACTCATTAGCTTATGAGCCGATATCTGTCGTCGAGAACAATATGTTTGCATTCCATCACTCAATTAATTAATTATCCAATCATTGGGAATAGCGAATCGGAAATGCATTGAGTGAACACGGTTAGTCGAATACACGGTGTTATTGAATAAATGCGAAACCTGAATATAGTTTGTTCATAGTCGAGAACCGAATCGATTTCAGGAACATTTCAGTATTTTTTTTAAATCTATATTTCACTATACCGACGCTCGATTGAGCCAAAGAAAATTAAATCTTATCTCAATAGAATAAGTATCAATATGCAGTAAGTATTAGTAATGCTAGGCTCAAAACTATTTTCTCAAAAACAATAGTTAACTTTAAAAAGTCAAGTTTTGGTTATTGCATTGCGTTTAACTTAGTTACCTATTCTAATTGGGGTGTTTGAGGTTATGCGTTAATTAAATTAAACGTTGTATAAAGTCGAAAGGATTGTACTCATCATTATGAACAACTTTTACCCTTGGCACAAACCTGAAATCGCAAATAATAAATCTGCTTTTCCATACAAATAATTAAAAATTTCGCGATTTCTTTTTTCTAATTTTATTTCGCGATTTGAGTGTTGGCCCCATAGTAAAAGTTGTTCATAATGCTGAGTTCGAGTTCATAAATACCCTTTCCGAATAACCGTTTAAGATAGTCACAAAATAATTAATAGAGAAAAAGAAATTCTTAAGTACTTCGTCGGTTTTCGAAGTAGGTAGCATTATTGCCATATTTTCATTATTTAACTTTTTTTTAAATCTTTATTTTTCATTTACATTATTTAACTTCAAGACATGGACTGTGAGTGTGACACTTAATAATAAAGAAACAAGACATTTTGTTCCATTTGAGTCCAGAAGATTGTCACGAAAAAAATAATCTGATTAACCTCAGCATTGGGGCTCAATTTTCGTGGGGGTACCAATTAGTGGGGCTCGGAGCGAGTTAGCGACAATCGTGGTAGGTCGCGACCCCTCAAGTGACTCATTGATATGATCATACGATGTCTTGAGGAAAGTTCTTGAATATAAAGTGGATAAATATTCGACGCGAGGTTAAGATTTTATTAAAATTTACTTCTGTGTCTTCAAAGACGTAAAATACTTGTAGGTATGAGGTATGTCGTGTGGAAAATACAGAAAAAAATATTATTTTATATTAATAGAGAGAGCTGCATCGGCTACACCGAAAAGAGAAAAGCTCGAAGAAGATTAAGTAAAAATTCAGATTATTCCGGATTACTGGGGCATAATTTTACCAGTAAACTCTGAAGCCTATTCATCTGTATTATATGAAATCCAAGTAAAAAAACACCGCCTATTTTTAGTAAGGGGACCACAAAGCTCTCTACTGATGAGACTATCGGCCGCACCTTGGCGCGGTCAAGTGTAAGAGGTCAATGTTGATAGTATTGTTGTTAAACAAAATAATATTATCTAGATCTGGGGGTCTACCAGCGTCAAATAGGTATCAAACGTTTCATTTTCAAGGCATTTCGTTTATAAATCGTATCCACTTCGTACCAGGACGTCTCTAAATGATGTGTGATTTAATCTGCTAAACGACAGGAGACACTTCAAATAAAAGCTTGTTCGATGTCGATTGTAACGTCATGGTACGAATATGAGTGAACGAAATTTGTTAGCAGCGCTTTTGCAGCTTCTATTCCATCAACTTAAATAAATAACCTTTAACTGAGAAATCCTGGTACGAACAAGTAGAACGATTTATTTCAAGTCTTAACATAACTGCAACAAGAGACGCTATTAGGCCCCCTGGGTATGAAAAATAACATTTCGTGTCATCTTTTTTTTAACTGTGGGTGAATAACAACTGACAGACACAACTGATAGTCCTTGTGGTATAAGGTATATGTATACATTTTTCTGACCTGGGTATCGATTGAAGCACGACAATGCAAAAACAAGATGAAAAAAAAAATGGTCCTTAGTTCCGCGGTGGTAGGTATTACAAAGAATTCGTGATTTACTCACATTTTAGATTAACCTAAAACTATTGATTGACTTTAAAATTAAATCATCGTATATCTCTGGTACGTTTCAACGTTTTTGTTTAATGTATTTCAATTTACCACTAGTAATAATAACTTTATGATTTCAATACTTGGTGGTAACTGGTAAGTGTAACCTATATTTCTCCATTGAGTATCAATTTCCATTCATATCAATGTTTGACCGAAATTTTTCGATGCTTTTTTTTTACAAGTGTCGTGTTATGATTATACGACCGTATCGTAATACTATAATCTTAGCAAAGATAATGACAGCTTGTAAAGATAACGGGAGTAAACAATGTTGGTAAGGTTTTAACGCCATGTCAAAGCAACGACATTAATGTACTAAGTCAAAGGCACGTAAAACCGAAAAAATACATTAAAAAACTATCTCACGATAGAAATAAAAGAAAAATCTCGTTCCCGATACGGAATAGTAAATACGATACGTTTGAAATGCTCGCTCAAAGGTATAAGTCTGCTCAAAGAATATCGACCGCTGTGTCACGTATAGTACCAATCTTCTTGACGGTTCTGAATGTAGCCGCGTACTGATGCGCAGAACCCGTATGAGCGGGACGGACGTACGTTGCAGAAGAGCGAGCGGGGATTAAACGGCTAAATTCAACAGGGCTAGCTCGGCAAAAAGAGGAGAGAGAAAGATCTTGGACAAATATCTCTAACGTTTTCTGTCTCGTTTTTTCGTTTTGTCTTCAACAATGCGAATACCATAAATGAAAACCATATATAAAAAAATGGGGACGGGTTACAACCATACATGTCACGTGCACACACAGCCAGACCCGGAACAACTATCTGTTAGACGTATAAATATTTGTTCCCTGCGGGGTTCGAACCTGCGGCACGTTGCGCAGAAATCCAATGACTTAGTTACTGTACTAGTGCTATTTATTTTTCATTTTGTTTTATAATCTCTGCGATGTGTTGTTGTTTCTTAAAAATTGTCAACATTTTTGTGAATTAATAAAAAACATATCATTTCATGAAATTATAAATTGTAGTCAACAAATTAACATTATTTTTTGATAAAAATAGTTAGTTTATTAATTTTTAATATTAGGCTGTTTGGAGACTTCGTCAGTGCCTCTCCTTTTACCTGCGCGCGCATAGCTAACTCAACCAAAGGCCCGACGCGACATTTTTCACAAACCACTTCTAAAAGTTTATGTATTTTTTTCCTCGCTAGTTTGTTGAAAATCATACGAAACGAATTAGCAATTATCATTGATAATTACACTCTCGGCTCCATTACGTCCTCGCCTTCGGCTCGGGTTGCCTTTATCTAGCCTCGAGTGTAGTGACCAACTTAACTCACTTGTATCATCATAATGATGTACATCTGACTGACGCGATGACCGGAAGTCTAACTTAGGTTATTAAGTAGTACATAAAATAGAAACAAATGCAACTCACCGAAAGCATCTTATCCGTTGAGACACGCCAAGTCGTTGATAACCATTTTGAAGTGACGAAACACGAGCGCGCGTAGATTTGAACTGAAGAAATTGACGAAACTGAAGAAACTGATGCACTGAACTGAAGCGAGAATCTTACATTTGTTTGTATTTACGTTTATTACGGACATAATCCACGTAATTTCTGATGATTTGTCGAAGGTTGGAACGCTTTTCATAACGCACATAGTGCTTAGCTGCTTTCTGTTTCTTCGACGATTCTGATTTGCTTTTCACTCCTTTCCACGTATCGATGAAGTAATCAACCATCTTCCTGAAACGGTTGGTATCTTTCTCAGTTTGTTCGTCTTCATCCTCAGACAAGAGATTAATAGTATCGTCTTCCATTTTGAATATTTTTCCTTAGGTCCTTTGATCCGAGCCCTGGGGATAAAAAAATTTGGTTAATTATCTATACAAGTTATAATAAAATAAGGTTAATAATAAGTTCAATTTTTTAATTTTAATTTAGTCTTGTGGTAATGGTGAGAAACTGATGAATATCATAGGATCAGGAGTGGAGTTAAATACTGATCACATCTTTCTTTGATTATGATTTGTAAGGAACGGCTCAAGTTTTTAAGTCCTTTACAGATTACCTTTTTAAAAAAATACGTGTGAAATATTCAGATAAACAAAACAAAAACCCGATACCTACCTATCGTCAACTAAATTTAACTATGTACAGTTGTACACTGCCTATTTATCTAAAACATAAAATACAAATATATAACTAAGCACTTAGGCGTCAAAGTACTCCTCCTCATCGCTGTCAAATGGCAGTGTGCTCAGAAGACTGGCAGCATTGCCACGTTGAATCGTATCTAATGCTTATTCTGTGGCCAAAGAATAGGCCAGTCCTCAGCGTCGACCAACCGTTTTTTACAATGTCTCTAAAAAGGAGAAGTGCATTCGGACCCTAAGACCAGCGTTTCGACTCCATACGGCTCAAGTACCTATGTAAATGCTGATAAGGTATTATTAAGTGATATTTGATAGTGAAACAGCAGTAGCCTAGCTTCGAGATAGCGCTAGCGGTAGAATGCTCGCCTTCCATGCAGGAGGGTCTCGACTTCAAAACTGGCCCGCACCTCTGATTTTTCGAATTCATGTTCATGGATCAGAATTTGATGAAGGGTGAAGAAAAACATCGTCAGGGAACCTGCACACCTGAGAGGGCCTCATCAAGTCCTCGATGGTGTGTGTAGTCCTCCAACCCGCACCAAGCCAGCGTGGTAAACTAAGGCCTAACCCTTCTCATTCTGAGAAGAGGTCTGTGCACAGCAGCGGGACAGTAATTGGCTGGATTTACTTAGTGATATTTGCGCCGTTTGAGTGTATGCGGCTGCAGCGCCAGCGCCAGCACAGCCCGCCGAGCCGGGGAGATTGTCAGAAATTTCAAATAAACTCCATAAAATTCAAAATAGACACTAAAGTGAAATATAGTTTTATTGCCACTAAAAACAACATGTGACGCTATGGCACTTGAATTGAGACATTAAAAGTGACAATAAAAACGTATTAGCGATGGAATGCTCGGATTGTACATGCTGATCATGTTTTAGGGTGTTTTTATAGACATTTTCTTGGGTTCAAACCCATCTTGTAGCAGGGTGATGGCATAATCTATGAATAATAACGACACCGTATAGATGGTTGGTAATTTTTTTTATACAACTAAGATGGTAAAATAACATACGGCAATCCTAATAGTAAGCGGTTACCTTAATCCAGTGTATTTCAAAGCTTTCCAAAAATAAATAAATTTGCAAACTTTCATTCATAAAAGAACTCAAAAAGCTTTGTAATTTTTATTAAAATCAGCTGGCTTACTACGAACTCTTATAGCTGGTCTGAAACTGAACTGCCCAGACATTTCCAGTATGAGCTGACCTCACACTGTATAGGCTTTTCGTAAAATGAAAGGTCAGCTTATTCTGGAAATTTCGGGCCAATTCATTTAAGGTACCAGTGTTCGAAATTCGCCCGTAATATTATACATAGGTAGCTTTCTGCACGCCTTCTCCACAAACTTTATCTATACCAAATCTCACGCACCCCCGTGCGCGCAATATGCTTAAAAAGAGGTACAAAGTTTTCTCTTCTCGTATTAATATATAGATTAAAGATAAAAAGCAAGATTTAATACAGATAAAAATGTTTATACGTGGAAACTAAATGTACCCTACTTTTCTCGCGTTCAATTTCAACGCATAACACAATACTTGAATGCTTGCGTTATATGCATGCAATTTCTAGCGCAAGGAAATAGCTTGGATCCACCGGCACTTGCATTTCTTGCCGCATCTGCACTAAATAAGAACTCAATGTACAGTGCGAACTAGAGATGTTATATTAGGGTTATTTTTAAATAGGAATATCTAAAAATAACCCTAATATAACATCGCTAGTTCCCACTGAGTACCTAATAAATATTATTCGTATATTACTATATATTCGTTGAGTCGTATTGAGTAATATATTCCCTAAATCATACGATGATACCATATACCTATTACTGGGTATTAGTCAAATAATAGTGTACCGATTCAATATTCGCTATCAACCTAATTGAATCTAATATTTACGAATACCTATAACCGAGTCTCGACATTTCTTAAGTGCCTGTATTTGGTTTACAAGAAATAAAGATCTGTTCTACAGATATTATTGAACAGTTAACTATTTGTGATGGATGATTTTTATCCATTATCCTACTAATCCTTCAGAATATTAATGTGAAAGTTTAGAATTTGTGCGTTTGTGGCTTTGTTTGTCAATCAATCATGTCTTAATGGCTGAACGGATTTCAACGAGCCATACAACGTAAATACAACCCGAGTGACATAAGATACTTTTTATTCCGGAAAATAACTCAGATTTCCAAGAAAATCCACGAGGATGGCGGGCGTCGCCGCGTCGTGGGCTGAAGTTTGTAGTAAAAGTGTAATTTTATAAATCTGTTTGTAACTCAATTACGCATACACATACACACATACATATTATTGTATGATGTATATCAGTGGCGAAGGATGTCAGTTTTAAAAGAGGAAGCCGTCCCAAAAATGCCCTGTCAAAATTGCTGCAATTAATGCTGCAAGACAAAAATCCATACCGTCTCTTGTAATCTATACATAGTCATATCTGGAAGAGCTCGACCTAACCGAATAACAAGCCTTTTTTTGTCAGTTGGATGAGTAAATAATATAATATTAGGTACGTTGGTCTATGCACTAACCAATTCCTAAAGGGAAGCCGGTGGAAATCGGGTTGTATGGACTCTTCGCCACTGATGTATATATATTTTGTTTTTCTGTTTCCCCTTTTTTGTTTCTATTTCTTTGCCTTCGTCCGTGCGTCACTGCAGGGGTGCCAAATGAAAATCAGCGTTGGGCTCTCCGCGCCCAGCAAATGCTGAGCTGGCTACCCTTTCGGCATGGCATGCTTGACAGCATATACCTATTTAAAAATATTTAATTTCGTTTTATTTCTTATTTGTCAACTTTGATGTTTTTTTTTTTATCTTCTCTCTCTTTTGTTGTCAATATGTCTGTGCCGAATAAATGTTCTTTTCTTTCTTTCTTTGCATAAACAACTAAACGGATTTAGATGAAATTTGGAAAATAGATAGACCATTTGTTGGATTAACACATTGAATATATTTTTCTGAGTACCTACATGAAATGGAGCGCTCAATCGGTGCCAATATTTAACTTACCAATATTTTACTGGTAAACAAACACTATTTGTCATTGTAATGTGCCTCTTCAGACTTCATTATCATAATGTATGTATCAACTATTTTACATACTTTTAGATATTTTTAAATAATTTTACAAATCATTTAAAAATATAATAAAGTCATTTAAATATATGAAAGCATAGTAGGCCACCGGCATCGGGAACAGGGTCCAACCGTTTTACAATCTTAAAATGATACTTACTGTTACTTTTAGCCTGTATTATCCCACTGCTGGGCAAAGGCCATTAAGTTAATTAATACGTGACGAGAAAACTTTGTACCCCTTTTTAAGCGTTTTACGCGCACGGCGGAGTGTGAGATTTAGTATAGTTAAAGTTTATATGGAGAAGGAGTGATGAAAGCTACAATTACGGTTGAATTTCGACCAATGGGCAACTTGAGGGGTCTCAAGTAAAGAACGATCACCCATCCAAGTAACGTGTAGATAGTTGTCACTCCCATAAGACAGCTCATTTTATTGTACAGATCTCATTGTTGTAAGTTTTTATCAATATAAATTCTGAAGGCTATGGTTTCTTTTTGTTAATTGCAAGTGACTAATAAAGTTTAATCGAATATTGTCACGTGGGCAAAGCCGCGGGTACAGCTAGTTTAATATAAGATGGGTTGCTAGTGCAATATAAAGGAAGATTAACCCTCTAATTGGTAAAAAAAGCTTGTTGTTCTCCATAAGACCAACAAAGCAAACACTGGCGTCACCTTACCAATTTGCAAGTCTCCGATTTTTTCCCTGCTCCCCTAATTGAATTGCATGACTTGTTTTTCCCTTATTTTGCAAGCACCAGGTAAACACAACAAGGATACACTGTTACATATTACATTACGAGTCACGCTTGTGATTTCAAACGGGGTAGGCAGGGCATCGAGTTCTTTAACGATACTATTAAATCGGTTCGGTTATAGCTATTTTGAATGAAAGAAAGAAAAATATTTTATTTCTGCAGCAAAAACGACACACATACAATACAAAATAGCAGCATCTAAACCAAACATTTTCTGGACAACACTCCGATCAAAACTGACTAAACTGGGAAATGGGACTCCGGAGGCTGTAGGTGTGTTATTTTGCTAAATCACTAGGGACTTACCTAAGCCACCGCTGTTTTTTCACTGAAATATTTATGTTTATCTGTACCACAGGGTTTTCCTACTACAGACACCATTCTCTATCTAGTATGAACATGGTTATGTAATATGATGATGACAGAAATAATGATTTATGATGATGATTATTATAATTATTTATGACCTATAAAGGCCCTACCTTTCTAATCCCGATACCTATAAGGAGTTATTGTACTCATCATTTTGAACAACTTTTACTATAACCAACCCTGAAATTGTCCAAAAGAAATCATCTGTTGCATACCATATTCGTCTAAACAGTCCGCGCGCGAGTTCCGAAGAATCGGGGGCTGAGGAAGCGGGAACTGTGCGCTGCGCTTGCCCGTCGCTCATACCTCCCCTGTCTCCCAGCATCAGTGTATCAGGGTCGGGGTACCACTGGTACTGGGAGTGTGAGTATAAGCGACGGTCTAGCGCAGCGCTCAGTGCCCGCTTCCTCAGCCCCCGATTCCTCGGAACTCGTGCGCGGACTGTATTTAGATATAGTACGTAATTGTATGTTTGACATCATCCTCTAATACACGTGTAGTTTACAGCTTTTTCCTTATTAGCACAGTATTCTTAGTTTCTATCGTATAACTTTAGCTTGTACATTAACAAACCGGAAATGCATAGAATATATTAAAAAATATGATTAATAAAAAAAAAACTAGCAAGACAGTTAGCAGGAAAATCCATGTTAATAATAATTATATTTTATATTTCATGTATCTATTTAAAAATGTAAAAAATATGTATATGAATGAATAAAGGAGATAATATTTTTATATATTTTTTTATTTATTTTTTATTGTAAAATTATTAAAAAATATATAAAAGTATGTTAAAAATTAAATAAAGGAAATAATAACATCAACATCTTATGAGTCTCTCGTTGGGGGGTTGGATCAAGGGCTTCATACAGAAGGCGGTACTCCTCGACACGGCACGCATTGTGAGGAGGTTCCTCTCTCTGGAGCCCTAGCCACCGGTAGCTTGGACCCTGTTCCCGATGGCGGTTGGTTCCTAGTTTTTATGTTTTTAAATGTATATTTTATTAAATTTTATGATATGTATTTATTAATGTAAAAAATATGTATATACTAGCGACCCGTCCCCGGTTTCGCACGGATGCTATTTCAATACTATCCTTACATTAAAATATGAAAGTATTATACATATAACCTTCCTCTTGAAACACTCTATCTATTAAAAAAAACCGCATCAAAATCCGTTGCGTAGTTTTAAATAAGGAAATACAGCGGGAAGCGACTTTGTTTTATATTATGTAGTGATTTATTATTAAGCCCCCCGCCATTATTTGCATTTTTTAAAATCATCCGATTCGGCTGTAATTTGTTTTTAGCGCCATCCGACGGGCCTAACGGTTAATTCATATCTTCGTTGAGTCGGTAGCACAGAACACAGAAAAGAGGTCCTCTTTATGTGTTCTGTGGTCGGTAGAGATTGTGGTAGAGAATACGCTTCCATACGTCCCATTCGTTCGTACCTTTGTGGTTGTACTGAATGAATTGTCTGGATGCAAGGTTTTGATCAGAGTTTCCACTCTGTCGTGATGTTTTTATCGTTGGACGAATATCGCTGTCATATTTGTTTCCACTATTTCGAAAATCTGTGGTCACTGTTTTTAATATCCAACAAAAAGAGAGATGCTATAAGTTTCATTATGTATCTGTGTGTCTGTGGATCAGTGTATCTATCTATGGCGTCTTAGTTCCAAAACGGATGGACTGATTTCAATGCAGTTTTTCTTAATTGAAAGCTAGTATAATCGGTTAAAGAAAGTATATTATGGTTGCAAACTATTATATCGAATTATAGAGGTCGGTAGGGGCGGTAAAATTTGAATAGCCTACTGGCGGCGAATGTGTAAATCCGCCACTGCGTAAACCTCGATACTAAGGTATATAATATAATTCCAGAAAACCGAGTGCTAAATCGTGTAGTCACGCAGTTGGTACTACAAGCACTTAGCATTTTCACATTCAATATTGATCCAAAATAAAGACAGCAAGAGAGAAGCGGTGTTCATACTGAGAAAGCGGTGTTCATACTGAGAAAGCAGTGTTCATACTGAGAAAGCAGTGTTCATACTGAGAAAGCAGTGTTCATACTGAGAAAGCGGTGTTCATCCTGAGAAAGCAGTGTTCATACTGAGAAAGCGGTGTTCATACTGAGAAAGTAGTGTTCATACTGAGAAAAAAGCAAAATAACCTAACCGTCAAAATCCCCCGACTCCAACTAGAAAAAGAGTTGTAACTTTTAAACTGCTGAATAGATTTTGATGAAACATGAGCTAAAATTATACCCGATTAAACGAGCTTTCAATTTATAAAACTGCATTAAAATAGGTCTACCCGTTTTGGAGCTAACATGCCACAGATACACACTACAAATTTATAACACCCCTCTTTTTTGTCAGGGGTTAAAAATAAAGCGGCGTTCATACTCAGAAACCAGAAAATAAAATGGAACATTTAATTAAAAACCAACAATTTAATTAAAATAATTAAGACTAACGTACAAAGAAAATGAAAATACACAGATGGGATTGTTCGTCGAAGCGGCGAGTGTCCGGTCGTGTTCAGTGGTAATGTTAATTATTAATTAACGTCATATCGGCTCGATAGTGAAATATGGTAAGCGATGGACATGTTGGTGTTATAGTGGCACTTCACTTGGCGTATTTGTACAAATATTGGCCTTATATGGCCAATGCAAAAGATACCTTTTGTGAACTACACAAATCTGATTTTGTTTTGGCCAAATAACGGGAATATATTTGTACAAATACGTAAAGTGGAGAGCCGCCATTACATAATTATATTTGAGCGCAAATTACCCCATTACGAGTAGTCGTATTGAATCGAATCGGAATCGATTCCGAGGCTAAGATAAAGTCGAGCAGTTCAAGCACTCGCGCCCGCCGCGCGGCGCCCTCATTTACTGGTAATAAAGTATATTTGTATTTGTATTCACCTCAATTCACTGCACTATAATATTTATTTATTTATTTAATAGGCAATAAATTACAACAGGTAATAATCGATCATTATGAACTTAATTCTAAGTAGGTTTAGTACAGATTGAGAGTGAGACCCTAGTACGTGTTGGCAATTGACTTAGTTACTATAAAATATTCAAAATAATTTAAATGGAAATAAAACTAATTTCGGAACTGCTGTTTTAATTTAATAATTTCTAGATGTAATATTGCAAAATATGTGACGTCACACTAGGGAGGGTCTCAGAAATGTGATCAACTGTGACAAGGACGGGGGAGTGGTCAAAAAATCACGAAATTAGTGTGACTTACTTTATGGATGACCCCTAAGAGCGCGTTAAGTCCCGTCTTATAATACGCTCAGAAAATGAACTTCACGCGGAGATCAGATGGCCCTTTAGGTACCTACTTTAAATGTGGAATTATGTACAGTGTGCGAATCTCATCGTCTCGCCAGACACAAGGGTAATATTGTTCCCAGGGACGGTCAACAGCCCCGTCTAGTTGAATGTATTGTATTGATCTGGTACATTGTAGGATAAGAATATTGTTATCTATGCTAAAGAATAGAAAGGATACGGAGAATGTGTTTATAGATTTTCATGAAACATAGCCAAGATGATGCACGAATAGACTAGATATCAATTTTAAAAAATCGGTCGACCCGTTTTGGAGCTACGATGCCACAGATAGATACACAGCTACACCGATACACAGATACACACTACAAACTTATACCACCCCTCTTTTTTGTCAGGGGTTTAAAATAGTTTTCTTTTTTATTATTTTATCAACATTGTTTATATATAACAAACAACAAGAACTCACAATCACAACTGTTATGCAATTGATAACACGTTCTTATCAGCGATTACACTATCTCGATGACGTCTTACGAGACTTGGAGTGTGAAAGTATTATATAATATTTACTACTTTTTAAAGAAAGAAAGAAAGAAAAATCGTTTATTGCGTTTATTTGCCTCAAAAACAAATTTAAAGTAAATTATATCATTGAAGATGTCCCAACTTTATGATCGGTAATTTTTTTTAAGATAGCTCGAAGTTTATTCTCTCACGATCGTATTGAAGTTTATCACCAGAGTCTGATCTGAATATCAGACTCGCTGCTCCCGCTTCACTATTAGATATAATTTACTCCTTAAAGTCCAAGTGACAGATTGTTCGGCCAGACGTTATCACAACAAGGCATTCCGTTCGTTTGCTAGCAACGCGCCATTTCGAGTAGAAACACTTGAGTGCGCGTATGAGTCAGACATTCCTTCGATATGATAACAGTTCTGTTGAAAGAATCTATCAACTCGGCTAATCACAGTCCACTAGTGGTAGATATTATCAGTTTTATGAGAGGTAGATGCTGCTAGACTGGGAAAGTACCTCCACCTTGGAGAATATTGTAGCTAATAACAGTGCTCTTTTGTAGTAAAACTAAATTACAGGAACTTCAAAGAATACAAAAGAAAATCATAAAAATACTTTTTCGTTATCCGTACCTAACACAAACTTATAAAATCTTTAAAGAAATAAAACTTATGAACATTTAACAACTATATATATATAATACTTGCATTATAATTAGGAAAATTCTCGATAAAACCATACTTATCTACTAACTTATCTTTTGTAAAAATATCACAAATTTGTAAACGCAGTCTTTATTTATTTATTTCTTGGTTCACCAACAATTGCTTACACTGGTATCATGACAAAGGTAACATGTTAAATATAAGACAAAAGTGTAACAATCACTTACAGGTAAACTCTGCATGCATTAGTATAAAGAGTTTTACAGAAAAAAAAGACTAACGTTGACATCAATTTAAAGAAAAATAAAATAAAAATAAATACAATATTTATTTGAATAGAATACAGGTGTTACCAGATGTAATATTGGTGGTTTATGTGCAATACTACATTCTGCCTGTTTAAGGCAAGCCAATTTATTTATTAAAATTATTATGGAAATTATTTTTATTCATCATAAATTTATATTATATACATTACATTACAATTGTTACTTATTATTTACACATGTCAGCTATAAGTTGCATGAATTCTTCTAAACTATTAGGTTTTGATAAAAAATAACGTCACTTCAATTTCGATCTGAAACAAGACAGAAATTTTATAATACGCTACGTAGCCGACTATCATAAAACTTTGCAACACCTATTTACCTAACAGTGTAGTAAATAGATTCCTGGTATGAATCCATTTGCTTCATTCCGCTGCCGGTTCATTGGATGGGAAATAGACAGGGAAGTCGGGAGCGCCACGGGTTCAAGCCGCGTCCGTCTCGTGACGCCGTATCCGTGACGCGTATATTACTTCCTATTGCTCTATTAAACTCTATTTGAAGGTATTTTCTATATGGGAAATTGAAATCTGTTGCTAGCACAGCTTACTTAGATATTTATGTTTATGTAAGTACTTATCATCAGCAGTGATAGCCTAGCGGTTGAACGCTTGCCTTCCATGCAGGAGGGTCTGAGTTCAAAACCAGCCCGCTGCACCTCTGACTTTTAGAATGTATGTGCATATCGCAATTTTTTAAAAATACCGTAAAGAAAAACACCGTAAGGAAACCTGCAGACCTCAGAGAGCCTCATAAAATTCTCGATGGTGTGTGTAGTCCGCCAACCCGCACTAGGCCAGCGTGGTGGACTATAAAAGCCTAATCCTTCTTATTCTGAGAAGAAGCCCGTGCCCAGCAGTGGGACAGTGGCTGGATTTATTTATTTAATTAGGTTTAGTTATTATTATCTATCAATGTTCCGTATTCTTTCCCTCTTAGATCTTAGTATTACACGCTGTGTCTACGTTTTCTTCTGTACCCTCTCCAGTCTCAAAGAACGTCAGCAAGATGACGGGGCCCCCCCTGTAGAGGGCCGAAGCCTGCCGGGGTCGCGGGACTTATCTCATTACCGTGACCCCGGAACGTAAAGGGCTATTGAAGGAACACCGTGGATTTTAGTCAGTACAAGTCAGACAGTCCCTCCCGCCCTGCCCGGGGTGGGAGGACTCATTTGAAGAATTTAACAAGATAAAAAAAAAAAAAAAAAAAAAAACCCTCTCCAGTCGCAGGTCTGCTGGCAGAAATTTCTTTTGAAATAAGCAGTACCTTTGTACTTAAGTGTTCCTGAATCTATGTATTTTTCTTCTTGTTGTGTGTACATAATAAATAATAATATCTATAAATAAAGCGTCGTATTTATTTTATTTTATGATTTATTTATCTAACAATAATAATAATTAGTGTACATATTTAGGTTTATATATTATATTTATTATAGAAGCTGAGATAGGGGCCATTTTTGGCCTCGTGCAGGAATTTTTAATTAGGTTTTTGTTATTATTTTATTTTTTTCTTTTTGTATGTAATTTTCTGTGCGAGTCCGAAATAAATCATTTTTCTTTCTTTCTTTCTTTGTAAATAGTTTAATGTTCCTAAATAAAAGTAATTAATTCTCAATAAAAATAAAAATAAAGCGTTTTGTTACATGTTTATCTGTGATGGGAATTTTGTAACACGTGTTTTTCGTTTGTTTTAGGTAATATAGAAGTTTGAACTGGATTTCAATTGGTTAAAATGGAATGAGAACAGTCTTGAAGAAACAGAAGCTAGGTCTGCGGAGAAGCATCCCAAAGGTAAATAAGTAGGTAAGTAGAAACACAAAATATTGTCTAAGTAGTAGGTACTGAAGACGTATCACATGAGAAGCTGGCATACAGAACCGGAGTAGTCCACTATAAATTTAAAAGCATATTTTTCTCGAATGATGTAAGTAATAATGTTATAGATATATTTACTAAATACCTACCTACATGTTGTCTGGTACTATGAGTCTGTCATGCTCACTAAAATGTCTCGCTGATGGTGGCGTTGTGTGTTGGGTCGTTGAGTTCCCTTCATTGTGGTCGAGCTTGGCGAGGCTGACACATGCGTCATGCTCGTGAACGGGTGCCGTCTGTCGGAACTGGTCAGCTCGTAACTGCCATGGCAATCTTATTCAGAGGCAATTCATTATTATCCTAGTTTTATTTATATTCGCATTGAATTGCATTATTCTCGCAGATCTTTCCACAACATTGTACTGATAAAGATTGTCAAGATCTATTATTTATTTGAAAAGAGTTTCCATGGAGTTTCTTGCCGGTTCTTCTCCATAGGATCTACTATTTGGAACCGTGCACCTAGAGTCTCGACATTTCATAAGTGCCTGTATCTGGTTTACATGAAATAAAGATCTATTCTATCTATCTAGAATCGTGATGTACGGGTCTTGGACATCACGATTCGAAAAAGAAATGCTTTTGAATTTATAGTGGACTACTCCGGTTCACTTCGCCAGCTCCTCCACATGTGCATGGTTTAAGGCCCATCCACACTCGATACCTAACAGCAGATTCGCGGGTTTTCGCGTTTATTGACTTTTTGTAAGCAAAAGACAGCTAACGAACGCGAAAACGCGCCATTCTGCTGCTAAAAGTATCGAGTGCGAACGAACATGTAAATCGCTTATGCGTGTGACTTCGCACTGTGGTTTCCGGATTTTTTCCATACAAACATAAAAAAAAAAAAAAAAAGTTTTTATTTTTACGCCCAGCATGACATACGACATAGAAACCTTCAAGTTTAAGAAACTGTTGCTTAATAGATATTAAAACGAGAGTATATATTATGTACAGTTTCATACACTACTTTATCTATAATACTGGATCCTGCTTTTTCGAGGACTCGGATCCAGTATGCAGTGACAAAACTGAATAGCAAAACTTGACCGGATCGGTTTATTGCTGGTTCGTGCAAACGGGATACTTGTGTTAACAATTTGTATTAAAACCCGTTCGTGGCTTTATACTCATGCAATAGGTACCTAGTTAGAAAGAAAGAAGAAGAAAGAAAGAAAAAGTATTTATTTGACACAGCACAAAAACAATTTTAAAGATAACATAACAAAAATAAAAGAATAATACATGTAAATAAAAAAAAAATAACAAAAAATGGATTGTACGTCGCAGCTGTGTCAAAAAGGCTTCCGCTCATTTAGTTCATTAATAATTTAAATAAACAAAAATGGCACTGAAACTCAGCATTGTTAACGCGCATGCTCTCTAACGCGCCGCGCATGCACTCTAGCCGCGCCACCATAGACAATGTGCGGCTGCTATAAAAATTGAATTGAAAACTCCTTGATGGATCCTAAGTGTACTAATAGAAAAATTGTTATTTTATAGCATTGTTTTGATAAGGAAACTGTATCGTAATAAAATACTCAGATCAGATATCAATACTTAGTTGGTGGTTTTTAATCCGGTAGTATGAAAATAACAGGCTGTTATTTAGTAACAGATATTTTATCCTGTTATTTTTGTGTAACAGTAACAGAGATAACGGGTTACACAATTGACTGTTATAACCCATCGCTAGTTAGGGTCGGCTCCCAGTCATGTTTTTTAATAGTACGAATCTGTCGAGACATGTATGATAAAGGGTGGGAGTACAACGGCATTTTAATTAATGGTTTGAGTGCTATCTGCATAAATCCGACTACATACCATAGGTCGTGGGAGTGTTTATTCAGAGCAATTATGACTCAATTAATGCAAATGTCACGGGCAGTAGCGCAGATAAAGTGACATTCGAGTTGGCTTGTACAGATTTTAATTAGTATCGAGTGTTTTTATTTTTACCCCCACAAAAAAGACGGGTTGTTATAAAGTAGTGTGTATCTTGTGTTTGTCTGTGGTATCGTAGCTCCAAAACGGGTGGATGGAATTCAATACAGTTCTTTTTAATTGAAAGCTTGTTTATTCGGGTTTAATCTCTGCTATGTTTCATGAAAATCTGTTAAGCCGTTCAAAAGTTACAGCTCTTTTTCTAGTTGGAGTCGGTTGGGTTATACGTGGTCATACACCGCAGGTTTTTTAGTCGGTAAGAGTCCGACAGACCCCTCCGCTTTTCCCCAGGGCGGAGGACATCCATGAGGATTTTTCCTGCGAGAAAAAAAAAAATACATGGTCATAAAACACTTATGTTTTAGGCCGATAGTTTGGTCGGCCAATCACTTTGCCTCCACTCCTCTAACCTAAGTAATTTTTTTATCTATAATCTCCTCTCTCTTATGTTCTCAATGTGTTTGTGCTGAATAAATGATTTTTCTTTTTTTCTTAGTTAAATTGAGTTAAAAAATGTCTGAAAAACCACCCATACTTTGAGAGCGCAAAAGTTATTTGCGAAGGTATGGGCCATTAGCGTATAAATTCCGCGAACCGCGGGAGTTATTAAAAGTTCTAAATTATACAATAGGTATATAATATGGAGTCAGTAAATTGGCTAATATGGAGTCCATATTAGCCAATTTACTGACTTATGTAAAGGGCCGTTTAAATCTTCTCAATTAAGGCCCAAGTTCATACATACATAACAAACGGTAGGAGCAAAATCAGCCGTTTAAACATGAATTTTTGTATGGGTTACCGGCCGATTTAATTTTAATCATCTGTTTTATTGTCGGTGTACATGGCCTTAAATGAGGCAGCTACTCTCCTAACAAGCGGAAGTGAGACCGACTAACTTACATAATACTTCAATTTTCCAATACGTTCATTCGCTTTGCCAAACAACGTATAACTTTTAGTGCTAACATAAAACAAATTGAAAACAAAAATCAGCCATCAAATATGAGCAGTATATTATATTTGTACCTGAGAAAATGCTCGTGTTATTGTTGTTTTGTGAGTTTCAGACACATACAGGATAATTTTTTTATGTAGTGCGCATAATTTGTAGAATGTTTCAGTCTCTGTTCCTAAATGCAACCGCAGTATTGGGATACACTTTAAAACAAAACGAAAATTCGACTTAGTATGGGGGACACGCTTTTACAAGCGCAAGGCATACAAAATCAAATTTTTATTTAGTTTTCGAGTGAATTTGTGTATTGCGGTTGCAATTGGGAATGGACACTGAATGACGTAACAAATTTTGCGCAATACATAAAAACATATCATATCATAGTTAAAGTTTATAATTATTAATATGGAGTGCAGAAAGCTAAAATTACGGTCGAATTTCGACCATTAGGTGACCACTAGTGATAAAAAAAATAAAAAAAGTATTCGCTATGTGAAAATTTTTGGGCAACATATCGTGAGCAACATGAAGAGTTCGAAATTTTGATAAAATTGTGTCTTTCACGATAAAATTATAGTAAGCCTATATCTCAGGGAAAATTCATATTGCCCGATATTTGTCGCCAGCTAAAATATGGCTTATCGCAGTTAAATGATAAGTCATTAATTCGGGGTGGTGAACTAATATAAGGGTACCAAGAGAATTTTACAAGGGTTTGAATTGATACATTTAGAATTTGTAATACTCCGAAATTTCCATCTTCCGTTATCGATTGAAGTGCGGTTAGATTGCAAGTTCATTAACATTGTTGACTCTGGATCATTCGAAGCGGATATCGAGTAGTTTGTTAGTTTAATTTGCTAGCCCGGAATGATCCCCATACCACAATCTTGCGCGCTACTGCATAGTAATTAATATCGCACTGTTGGGTTTGATTCTAGCCAATCTCTTCCCGGAGTGATATGAACTTAAAATCATTATCATATCATATAGATACTACATTTTATTCATTGTGTTTGTTTTATGAATCTATCGATACAAATTAATCCTTGACATAATAAGGTTATTCCTACCAGAGGTTATACTTCACCACACACATTGATTCCTATTTCCGATACAGATACACTTTGCGGTGCTGCTGGGCGAGCGAACGCGAATTCCATCTACTTCGATGGTACACCTTTCCAAATACAAGTACCACTAAATCTACCGAATTCCTCAGAAACTGAAGATATCAGTCAATCTAACGACACTGTTTTATTTGACACATTTGTTAGCGTTTTAATAGAAGTGACGACCGAACAGCTAAAGAACGTAAAGGCCAATGTAATGAATAATTATAATTTGTATCGTGCTGATGTTTCGGACATCAAAAAAGCATTCAACAATATAGAGGAAAAGTATACGGAGATAATGCAGACTAAACTGAGGAATGTTATGGAAACGAAACCCTTTAATGTAACAGATCATTTTATGATCGATTTTATGGATGTCTCAAATTATATATTGGAAAAGGTTTTGAAGCACCACGTTAAAAATGTGAAAGGGAAAATGTTGACGCAAACGAAATGGTACCGGCAGACGTTGAAGGAGAAAATTTTAAGGCAGCAAACAAAAATTTCGTTTAATTTTATAGAAAACAAAATTTGTGATACTTTACAGATTTGCAGAGATAGATATTATTACAGTGATTATTTGATAGATTGGATAAGGAGCTTAATGAATATAGGATGCCGAGATTTGAAGCGATTTTTCGTTCCCGTTCCAGAGATTTTGGAAAAACACAAGCATTTTATTAAATCCAATATAAAGTTTCGTCAAACCATTAAATACATTATCAATTCAGAAGGTATAGTAAAAAGAGATACGTTGGACTTCATAGATGAAGTGTTGACGAATCCTGATAAAGTTTTAAAGTTATCTCCAAATGCTTTGAAGCCAAGTGTGATGCTTCTGCGTGAATTATTTAATCTTCTTGATGGTGTTTATGACGTCAACGACGAGAATATAGAACATTTAGAGAATATAAGTGAAATGTTAAGAGATTGGATCGAAGGAAAATCTTTTGATATCCATAAAGTTTTGAATGCGATAGTTGAGAACATGAAGTTAAATTTAAAAATATGGCCTTTGGATGTCCAAAATAAAATTTATTACGTATGGGCTGAAATTATAGTTTTGTAAATAAATATTTATGTAGGTTTTTTATGTGATGCTGTATAATTTTTTAATAAACATAAAATTGAAAGGTGATTGATTGTATTTGTTGTCGTTTTCTGATACAGAGTGGGTGAAACTCCTGCGCCTGCATTTAGAAAGAAGCTGGAAAATACATTTATTCAACACGGATAGTGACAGTACACGAGAGAAAAATTTAATAAAAGATAACATAAAGCTTTAAACAAAAAAAAAACAGTACAACATTTCTAATGGCTAGGTAAATATTTAAATATTATCGAATTTTAGATTTCTTAGTAGGTGATTCATTAAGTAATTATGGTTTTCTTAATGAAGAGAATAATAAAAGTGTTTTGTTTTAACCAGAAGTATTAATCTCAAAAGTTTTCCTAGATGCGAATGAAATGAAATTCAGTGAATCTGGATACAGTTAACAACCTGACATTTCTGCTTACAGCTTATTAAAAAATCACTAACGTAATATTAATGAATCGTCGCAAGAGTTATTGCTGTGTTCATAATATAATGATTATTATCTCCTTTGCACACACACACGAACTTTGTTTTTGCCTTTTCATTTGGCCTGTCTTTGTGGCCAATGCAAAGAAATCCTTTTGTAAACCAAACAAATTAATGTGATTTTGTTTTGGCCAAATAATCCGAATATTTTTAGAATATTACAGTTTAAAAAAGCTATAGAACACGCTTTAGTCATCCAAACTGAACCTGCATGCAAATTCCCATTAGTTCTACCGTAGGACTGTTTAGTAGAACTAGTGGGATTAAACCAAAATTTCAGCTCAATCGGAAACCGGGAAGTAGGTCAAACTTAACTTCCAAGATTTTTTTACATAGTTAGTTAGTTACAGGTGAAGCTAATAAAAGCGTGTTAAAAATGCCAAGTGAAGTGCATCCGTAAGAGATTAACTTTCAGTGTAACGTGTCGCGGGTTCGGTTCCTGGACGAATCAAATATTTGTATGGCCTATAGGTAGTTGTACCAGCTCACGAACGTGCATGTGAGAATGATTTCTGTAAATTGTTCCCACGATACAGTAGTAATTCTAGTCTGAGGCAACGTTACTTTAACTAACAATAAAAACAAATAACTATTAGGTACTACCATCCTATAGTCACCTTATACGACACGCCAAGATCGTAATAAGGCCCACAATAATAATCCTAAAATAATGTCTTCTCTGTCTATGCACCTGTCCTCTTATTACTACCTGTGTCTGTCATTCTAGTGTGTCTTGTTTTTGTGGCAAATAAATGATTTTTCTTTCTTTCACAAAAAATAAATTTATTTTCTTTCTTTCTTTCTTTCTTTCTTCTTTCACAGCACACTAGCTCCAATTTGCGGTAGAATCGCGCATTTTCGCGTTCTTCATTTACTTTTTGTAAGCAAAATGCAGCTGACTAACGCGAAATAACGCAATTCTGCTGTAAGCGGCAGCTAGTGTACTATGGCCCTAATTCAAACAAACCTTTTATATATTTATTCATAGGAAAACATTCAGTATTAATATTACAGTGAACCAAGTTATTTTACACTGTTGCTATCCTAAGAAAAATGTCTTCTGTCTATGCACCTGTCCTCTTCTTATTACCTATGTCTATCATTTTAGTGTTTATTTATTTATTTAGTATTAGGGAGACCAACAGCAAATGACAAGATTTGTTGCAACCAGCCAATAACAGTAGGCTAATTCACGTAACTAAAGTAGTGCAGTTGCCGCGCAGTTGTAATAAAATATTGATCAAAATAACACATTTGGTAATCTTCTGCTTCTTCTTACGTTATGGCAATTGAGCCGATGTCGACTATTCTGCCATTTGGTAACCTCTGAGCTTCAGTGAGATACGCTCGCGTCAAGTTCCAGCGTCACTGCAATACGATCGGCGCGTCTTAAAATTACGTGAATTAGCCCTCAGGTCTCCACGAATAAGACAACTGAATACAGTAATGTACATGGATACAATGGTAGAAAAAACGTTAAACGATATTTGCAAAACTTAACTAATACCTAGAGAAGAACTCCGTGTAGCTTGTCTTTGTGACAAATAATAGTACATTATGGTACAAGTGTGGTCTTAAGAGAGCCGAGGACGGTAATCATCAATACACACGTGTATCATACGACGTTTTTCAACACACTTGTGAAGAAAATAATACTAAAAAGCCATTTTATTTAGTGAGTAAAAAGTTTATTTAGAGAAACAATTAGTAAATGTGCAGTTGGTAAAATTATAATTAACTGTGAACACGATCTTTTTTGTTTCGAAACTTTTTTAAAAACAAAGCAACTCAACCAATTTTTAAAAAAAATCCTATAACTCACTTGTGAATAATATTAAAGAAAAAGTCACAGTTTGATTACAGGTGTCATTATGTGCCTAATTGCGGTGAATCTTTTTTGTTTCGATTTTTTTTTAAAAACAAAGCATCTCAACCAATTTAAAAAAAAAACCTATAACTCACTTGTGAACATAGAAATAGTACAGGTACTATTTATTATCTCTATGCTTGTGAATAATAGTAAAGAAAAAGTCACAGTTTGATTACAGGTGTCATTATGTGCCTAATTGCGGTGAAATTAGAGCCATTTTATGAGCAAGTGTGTTGAAAATGATTTTTCTTTCTATATACTGTGACGAATAAAGCCAATAAAGTATTTTCACTATATATAAACATCGAGTCCACATTATACAGGATGCCGCAGATGTTATACAGGGTGTCGCAGATGTTATACAGGGTGCAGCAGATGTTATACAGGGTGCCGCAGATGTTATACAGGGTGCCGCAGATGTTATACAGGGTGCCGCATATGTTATCACATTAAATGGAACAACGTATTTAGTATCACGTTCTGTGACCGTACACAAAAAATCAATCAAATCCAATCTGTAGTTTAGCCACAGGAACTACATAATAAAAACCTTAATTTTACACGTACAACGATCTTTAGGCAAAGTTTGTAGTCTCTAACCTATTTTAACCAAAATATTTTTTATTTACACGTGTAGAACAGATAAAGGTGACATAAATTTATATTTCCATGCCCCTTCAGACAAATTATAGAGTGAAAATTATTGCAAAAAAAAAACTTGCGTAAAAATCACAGATTTTTTTTATACTTCCGTACTGTATATTATTATTATACTAGACACGTATTTCCTACATTATTCAAGAACTACTAACTGCAGAGATGAATCCGCGATTGCTTTAACAGAGTTAATCGGGACGTATATAAGGGATAAAAACACTCAAGTTATTCTCACCGCTATAAATAGCAGCATTTTCCCATAATATAATGGGAAACAATGGGAAACAATGGGTGATCTCACCACATAAGTTTTCAGTGTTATCCAACACAGCGTTTCCTTGTAGCGAACAGTTAACGACGTTGACGTTAAACAGAGTATGTTATTCCACATATAATAGTTAAGGTACGCTTCTGAACAAAGAGGGTAGCTAGAATAACATTTGACGGTACGCTTGGGGTAGTAGGTAAGAAAGAAAGAAAGAAAAGGAATTTATTTTACACAAAAAAAAGTAAAATTTTAAAACACTTTTCCAAAAAAAAATATAAAAGTAACAATGACTAAATGAATAGGATTTTATATCATTATGCGTCGCATTCGTGCAAAAAATAAGTCATTTAAACGATTGGCAATGTGCGCTACGAGCCGCGGATGCATCAGGGGATGTTCGAAGAGAATAAAAAAAAAACATAAAATGATAAAAAAATAGTCATCATAAATTAATATTACATTATGTTGTCATGAATGCCGAAAGGGTAGCCAGCTCAGCATTTGCTGGGCGCGGAGAGCCCAGCGCTGACTTCGTGTCCCGGGATCGATTCCTACACGGAACAAATATTTGTATGACCTACAGATAGTGGTTCCGGGTCTGGGTTTGTGTGATTTGTAAACTGTACCCATGACACAGGAGAAATCACAGTGTGGAGAAATGTTGAAAAAAAACTTTATGTTGACCTCAAAGTCAAATATTTTTATTTACACTTTCAAAACGGTCGTGATTCTAGGTGCACGGTTCCAAGTGGGTTGGTCCCGGAGAAGATACCGGCAAGAAACTCTATGGATACTCTTTTATCATATAATTAAGTAATTTTTATTTCGGTAACCGGTATTTATACTTAAATAAATATTACCTCTATCTTAGACCTGTCGTCGACATAAATCAAAGGGCGGGCAGCGCTTGTGTGTGTAAGTATATATATAATACTAGAGGTCGCGCGGGTGCGCGGGCCGCATGCGGCCCGCGAGGGCTTTTTAGGTGGTGCTTGTAACATGACTTAAAAAAAAATATGATTTTTGATTTTGTATGGCAGCCATGTTTTTTGTATGGAAACCATCTTTTTTTTCACCGGCTCGTCTAACGGCCCAGGGTCCTTGACATTTTTAGTTCCGGCGGTATAGGTTTGCGACTTGTAATTTTCGAGATCCGTAGGGCAGTTCCGGTCAGTGTTCCACTTTCAGGTCATTTCGGACTTTTCCTAAACTCACAGGACTCCCTTCTATACGACTCCCATACATCCCTTTTACCCCCTACGGCTCCTTCTGGGAGAACAATTGGGTGAAAATCCAAAATGAACACTTGTATGGCGGCCATCTTGAAAAATGGCGGAACGAAAAATTTGATCCCGGATTATGAATCGGTGCCCCCGACAGCCCCCGGATGCCAATTTTCAGCCGGCTCGGACCATTTTTTTTTTTGGCCGCCATTTTGAATCCGCCATCTTGGATTTTTATGGCCCCCACCGGAAAGCCCCCGTCGTCCTCTATGACATTTGGTCGAGCACCCTCCCGCTACCTCCAACAGTTTCGGAACGGTGAGCGTTTCAATTTTGTATGGCCGCCATCTTTTTTTGTATGGACGCCATCTTTTTTTCACCGGCTCGTCAAACGGCCCAGGGTCCTCGACATTTTTAGTTCCGGCGGTATAGCTTTGTGACTTTTCATTTTCGAGATCCGTAGGGCAGTTCCGGTCAGGGTTCCACTTTCAGGTCATTTCGGATTTTTCCCGGACTCACTGGACCTCAAGGTTTACGACTCCCATACATCACTTTAACCCCCCACGGCTCCTTCTGGGAGAACAATTGTGTCAATCAGTCAGTGAGTCAGTGAGTCAGTCAGTGGTAATCGAGCTTTATATATATAGTCAATATATATTTGTATATCGCCGGTTATTTTTAGGTTACCGGTATTAAAATGGTTACCATGTTATAGAGGTAACATGTTTATTTATCTTGGTTACCCAGATAGCGGTAACCGTATTCTTAGAAATAATCATAATTCTTCGATACCTGGGGGCCTACTACAAACGTTTTAGACGTATCGTAACGATAACGTCAGCTTAAGAATGAATAATACAATAATTATATCGCATTTTTGTTTAATTTTACGCAACAAACACGATTGTTTCTTGAAAATCTAAAATTACTGCATGTATTTCCAAAAAATATCACGGATTTAACGTACACATATAATTATTTGATTCAAAGTTCGATAAGTCAAAAACATTCATGGATTTAACGTATACAATATTTGATTCAAAGTTTGCTTACGTTAACGTTACGAGAAGTCAAAAACACTCATGGATTTAACGTATATATTTGATTACAAGTTTGCTTACGTTAACGTTACGAGAAGTCAAAAACACTCATGGATTTAACGTCTATATTTGATTCAAAGTTTGCTTACGTTAACGTTACGATGAGTCAAAAACATTCGTGGTAGGCCCTCACTATCCTAATTTAAAACGGTTTTTGGTCCAAGCGTTTAAGCGCCAAGCTATCACTGCGACAGATTATCCTTGATACTAAAAACATTTTCCAATAGGCCGCCATTCCTGCCTATTATACAAACTCCAAAACACTTGCTTTTTCGACGTACCAACAAACTTCGTCATTGAAAACTAAAATAGATACTATTCATACAAAATTATAGGCAGCCCTTTAACGTAACAAAAGAATTTCAACTGTAGCTCAACCGTTTAGAGTTTAAATTGGCATGTACGTTTATCCCTAGTCAAATCACGTTCGGAGCATACAATAGCAACCATTTGTATGTATGTACTTGTATGGAATGTGTTCCATACATCTATTGTATGATATGATGATTCAAGCTGCTTATTCGTAACTGCTATCATTATGATCCATGAAGTTGAGTCGATGCCCTTTGGATGATAATGGACGAGCCGAACATATCTAAGCATGGTAATGAACATGGACTCTGGTAATAAACTTCATTATTATCTTGAGAGATTAAACTTCGAACTACTTTGTAAAAAAAATATCGATCATGAACATAATAGAATAGAATAGAATAGATCTTTATTTCATGTAAACCAGATACAGGCACTTATGAAATGTCGAGACTCTAGGTGCACGATTCCAAATAGTAGTTCCTATGGAGAAGAACCGGCAACAAAATTACATGGAAACTCTTAAAATAATAAATTACAATCGTGATTAGTACAGGTGTTGTAAGAGTTGCGAGAATAATGTAATTTAAAGTGAATAAAAAATAAGAATAAGATAATAATGATTTGCCTCTGAATAAGATTGCCATGGCAGTTACAAGGTAACCAGTCCCGACAGATGGCACCCGTTCACGAGCATATCGTATACGTCAGCATCGCCAAGCTCAACCATAATGCAGGGAACTCAACGACCCGACACAACGCCATCAGCCAGACAGACTCATGACCCACTGGGCCGAGCACGAATGTTTTGACGTATCCTAACGTAAACGTAACCAAATTTTGAACCAAAAATACACGGTTAACCTATGATTTTTTTTGGAAATACATACAATATTTTTTCATTTTCATGAAACAAGTGTGTTTGTTGTATAAAATTTAACAAAAATGCGATAGATTCATCGTATTTTTATAAACAAAATTTGCTTACGTGTACGTTACCATACGTCAAAACATTCGTGCTTGGCCCTCTGTTGTTTCTTATATCGAAAAACAAACCTTAAAAAAATATTTTTTTACTGCATTCAGAGTATAATAATTATGAATTTTCCATACTTTTATTACTGTAGGTACTTGCGTACCTATTAAAAAAAGTATAACCGGTCATATTTTCCAGTATATTTTCTAGTAATCTAGAGTTCAAATCCTAATGGTAACATTTTCCATCCTTTTCTTTTAGAAAAGCTTTTAAAACGTTTGAATTTTTTTATCCAATTGGAAAATGTTCGGTGATATCAGCGGCTGTACTAGACTTGGATGTTTATTTTCAATACTCGAATGAAATAGACAAAGTATTTAAAAAAAAATTGTTAGTTGAGTCTGTTTTTCTTGGAAAAGATCTGTAAAATAAATTTATTTGAACTGGACTAAGTTATTAACATAGATTTACGTCACAACAGCATGTAAGCATCACTCGCTGCAAGTATTTTGACTTCATCACGAATAATAAATATTATAGTTTAAAAACAATCTATAGAAAACGCTTTTGTCATCCAAACTAAACGTGTATGCATTTCAGCTCAATCGGAAACCGGGAAGTGGGTAAAAACTTCCAAGATTTTTTTACATAGTTACAAGTGAAGCTAATAAAAGCGTTTTAAAAAGTCCGCTAATTTCAGAAGTGCCAAGAAGCGCGAGCGGCATTGGCAAAATCGGTTTGAATATAACTGGTTATAGTTATATAAGTGCAAGTGACACCATTGTGCACAAAAAATACGTTTCACAAATACCTATGTATTTTTCCATTCATAATGAATAGCGAAACATCTGGTCCTGCCAACATAAAAAATAGGCTATTTGAAAACTATGTCTAAATAAGGCAATATTGTATTATAATAAAATTTTAATCTATAGACAAAATTATCATTCTGTTTTTGCATTCAAACTTGAATCGCTACATTCCTATATGCCGCGGTTACGTCACCGGACACTGGTAAGGCTGTTTGTACACTAGCGATTAACGCAGTTTGGCAGCGTAAATAGTAGTGGTGTGCATAGACAATTTTTACAGGGTAGGCAAAAACAACTTGGTGTTGTATTATCAAGGTTTTGTTTTTACAATATAAAATAAAAAAAAACAAGTTAAATGATGTTTGTGATTGGCCACCTCACCTTAAGACTTAAATTAACTTTTACTACACACATATTCTTGTTGGTTGGACCGATTTCAATGCAGTTTTTTAAGTAATTAAAAGCTAGTTTAATCGGAAATCAACTAAGCTATGTTTCATGAAAATCTGTTCAGCTGTTCAAAAGTTACAGCTCTTTTTCTAGTTGGAGTCGGGGGTTTTCGACGGTTAGGTTATTGAAGAAAGTCTATTTTTACAATTTAAATGCAATTACTGCAATCGGTGTAAGACTAACCGGCATTCTGCGAACAGCCTTATTCGTTTGTACTATGAAATATTTGGAGTATATTGTACAACAATTTGGTTTCTTGTCGAATAAATTGTGGCGCTTTGATAAAGTAGCATGCCTAAGATTCCACGTCGCTCTAGTCTAAGAGTTAAAGGGATTCCATGTAGGAGCTGAACGCTGAACGTGTGGAAAGCTTTGGTGTATAATTACGGGTTACAGCTCCAATTGGAGTATCTAAGGTAGTTTTAGATTAGATATAGGTATCTAAGTTTAGTGCACACTGTTCGAGACACATTTTTGAGGTAGGTATTAGAACATTGACTCGATTCTTAACGCCCTTAAAAATAATTATTAATAATGGTCATCGAAAAATTAATGCTAGCTTAAGAAACAGAGGTCGCGGGACTTATCTCATTGCCGTGACCCCGGAACGTAAAGGGCTATTGAAGGAACACCGTGGATTTTAGTCAGTACAAGTCTGACAGTCCCTCCCGCCCTGCCCAGGGTGGGAGGACACATTTGATGACTTTACCACGCTAAAAAAAAAAAAAAAAGCATATGAAACAGAACTGCAAGGCTAGTTAGTAATAAGTAGTAGGTAGGGGATTAACCCTCTCCCACTCATCAAACCTCAGACAGTGAAATTATATCGTGATGGGTCAATCCAGAGGCGTTTTAAAAATAATAATAAACAATTTTAAATAAGTTTGGTCGAATCGCCTTTCTTGTTCAGGGTTATAATTCTTCAATGCACCTTAGCTGGCAGTGGCACCGACTTCAGAACCTGTTAAGATTTTTAAGAAAAAATTATATTATACTTTTTAGTTTTTATTGAAGTCGGTTTTAACTTTTTTTTAAAGTTTATTTTTAATCTTTAATGTTCCGTTTTTGGGGAATAGGATGCAATTGTGTTTTCAAACTTGGCTCTATATATTGGAACAAGCTTAAAATAATGGCCGTGAATAAATCCTCGCGACATGATAACAGACATTATGACTAAGGAAATTTAAATGCGAATACATTCGTAGACGCTATAATGTCTAATCTAAATACATAAAAGGAAAAGATGATACATTATACATTAATACACGTCATGTCTATGAATTGATCCATATTTGGTGTCTATTATAATAACCTAACCGGCAAAACCCCCCGACTCCAACTAGAAAAAGAGCTGTAACTTTTGAACGGTTGAACAGATTTTCATGAAACATAGCTAAGATGATACCCGATTAAACTAGCTTCCAATTTAAAAAACTGTATTGTAAATCGGTCCATCCGTTTTGGAGTTATTTTTTTATTTTATTTCTCTCTCGTGTGTTGTCACTGTCCGTGCTGAATAAATTTATTTTCTTTCCTATATAGTATATTTATAAAGATAAAGTTTATATAATTCTATTCTATTCTGTCTTCCGGACGAAAAGATAATTATGTTAAATAACTAGTAGCGTAGAAGTCCTTCATTACTACTCAGCGTGAATTTACGTTTGTTTATAAAAACAAAACAAGCATGTAGGTAGGTATACAGTACTGTATTGTGTCGCATTGTGTTGCCATTTGTGTACGCCACATGCAAATCTCAGACGATGACTCACCAATCTAGGTTTTAAGTCCACGGCCGATGCAATTTTGTATTTTTTACACATACCTCCTGATTATTATTTTTTATGGCAACAATCGTATATGGTAATACTCGCTACAAATGTCACTGGCTGCCCACCACTTGTCTTTACATCAAGTTTATCGTGGAGTTGCGTCGAAAGTGGTGACGCATCGCACTGCGTTTTAATTCTGCTTGACAAGAAATATATCCGGACGTCTGGCTTCGCATTGATCGTCATTTATTTATAATAGTGGTCGCCCAGTGGTCGAAATTCGACCGTAATATGATATATAAATTTTAGCCTTCCGCACTCCTTCTCCATATAAACTTTAACTATGCCAAATCTCACACTCCATGCGCGCAATATGCTTAAATAGGGGTACAAACTTTTCTCTTCACGTATTAATATAATAATAAAAAGTTGGTATAATGACATAACTATAATAGTAACAGTTTTATATTAGTTTCAGAGTAATCCTAACAATACAACAATTATTAATACTAACTAATAATTATATACAATCATAAAATATAAACTTAAATATGTACACTAATAATTATTGTTAAATAAATAAATCATAAAATAAAATAAATATAAAACTGAGTACCTAGGCGTCAAAGTACCTACCTACTCCTCCTCGCTGTCAATTGGCAGCGTGCCCAGAAGACTGGCAGCATTGCCACGTTGAATGGCAATGCTTATTCTTTGACCAAAGAATAGGCCAGCCCTCGGGTCACGCGTAGCGTCGACCAACCGTTTTGCAATGTCTCTGAAGAGGAGACATGCATTAGACTTTAATAGTTGGACATAATGATATCGGAATCTTTTTGTAGATATAAATGAGTTCTCTAATCTTGTAATACTTTGTACTGTTATCAATAGTTTTCGCAGCGCACGCGATGTAAGGATTTTTATACGTATACCTTGGGTTACGTTATTGGAATTTTCGTAGAGATCGCTAGTTCATAGAAAATAAAATGTAGCCTATATTTTTCAGTGATAATATAGCATTCTACTGGTGAAAGAATTTTTAAAATCGGTGCAGTAGTTTTTAAGTTTATTCATTGCAGAGAAAAGAAAAGATTTTGATTTTTGTTAAATCAAAATCTTTTCTCTTCTTAATATTAGTGTTGTTACGTGTGATTCGGACCACAGTGTGAATCACCACTCAAGTCCTATTTTTCAATTGGGCTATTCGGACCAACTAAATATCAAAAGTTTAAAAAATCGAATGTTCTGAATGTTTTTCTTTTTTGTACAGAGACGGTAGAAAAACGGTTTCAATAAACGAGACATATTTAAGGTCTTACCTTTCTAAATGTCCCTTTAAGGGGTTATAATACTCATCATTATGAACAACTTTTACTATGGGACCAAACCTGAAATCAGGAAAAAAATCTGTTGTACCATACATTTAGTCGACCAATATTGAATTATTTGTTTACTGATATTTCACTTGCCTGTAAACGTAAAAATAATGTAGTGTAATTTCTTAGTTCTTTACAAATTCGAACATCTATTACACCCGTGATTACACCCATGCTTTACGTAATAAATTATATATTTAAATTTGAACGTTTCATGTAATTCCTAGTATTTATGTCAATAAACATTAATTGAAATTCCTAATAGAGATGGGAAATCATGTAAAATCAATCATTGATTATGTCCGTTACCGTTTAAATATAAATTATTATGACCTGCCAGACTCGATGCAATATTGAAATTCTCCAAAATGCTCATTATACAGCGGTGTAGTTTAATTAAAATCAATTAACTGTTAATTACTGTTGGAAGTGCTGATGATAATTTCGGTGGTGTTTATAAACATTTTGCTAATAGAAATGTAAGTACCAGTATTATTACAGGATTTTTTTTATGTAGTGCGCATTTGCATCCTGATTCAGTGTCCGTTCCCAAATGCAAACGAAGTACGAAAATTCCCTACAAAACAAAATAAAAATTTGATTTTGTATGGCTTGCGCTAGTAAATTATGCGTCCCCCCATACTAATCATATATAACATATACTATTCATACCCCATACTATTCATATATATTCAAATATATTGTATATATATGTCATATATAATGGAACATAGCGACTTTAACAGTCAGACTCAGGACCCATTATAAATTGAGACCAGCTCAAATCTTCCCAATAATAGGTCCTGTCTTGTTTTTTTTGTTTTCAGTTTTTATTCAAAGTGATTTTTATGTAGAGTTTACTTTCTAAGCATTCGGGTTTTTTGATTTTTTTAATTAACTTTTTATAATCTTTGTCCGAATGAATCATACTGACATGACACTTTGACAACAATATGACGTAGAGTTATGCAATTGATGTTTAGCTAGCGAGCTGAACGCATCTAATCCAATTATTTCTACGCCATCTGTATTTTATTGAAGCAAATCTACACTGTCCCTTCACACGCGTGTTTACGTGGCAATATTACCTTACGCACGAAGTGGCAGATTTACAAATTTGCGGCCAGTAGACAATTAAAATTTTGCCGCCCCTACCAACCTCTACAATTCGATACCCTATTCCGAATCACATTAATTACAATTTTTTTGTCAATGAAATTGTAACTTAATGATCTTACGCTGCCCCTCACTAGGATTTCTCCTGTATCGAGGGTACAGTTTACAAACATACATGTCACATGCACACACAACCAGACCCGAAACAACTATTTGTAGATCATACAAATATTTGTTCCGTGCGGGGATCGAACCCGCGGCACGTAGCGCAGAAAGCTAATCGCTTAACCACTGCGCCAACCGTGTCGTCTGTGCACTATCGTCCTAAATACACCACTTTTTCCGTAATTAGTATGATTGTAAACTACGGGATCGATGTGTCAGTTCCTAGAATAATTTTACAACCCAACGATTCAGTTATGATTTCACAAGAAATAGTTTTTGGGAATAATTCCGAGCTAATAAAAGCTTAATCCTGTACTACTAATAAGGTGGGGTAAGGTGTGCCTAAATGGACCCTTTGCCGCCCTAGGTAACTATTAGAGGTTTTATATCAGCATGTTAAAAAGATGTTTAAATCTGACATCTGAATTTTTACTATTTTTTTGACGTCTTCGGAGTAAATTTTATTTCCCATATAATTCCGTTCTTTTTCTTTACCTATTTTCCATACTGCTAAACATCCACCCCTCAAAAGGAGGCTACAAAGAAAGTCGAAGTTCTGCTGTAGGAAAGCGCGCTAGGCGTATGTTCAAAGATCTGGAGGAAGGAGGCAATATCTGTCGATTGAAAAGATCTTTGTACGGTTTGAAGCAAGCAGGTCGGCAATGGTATCTAAAGTTGGATGAAAAACTGAAGATGTTTGGTTTGAAACGAACTATAAATGAGCCATGTATGTATCACATGAAGAGAGAAGATGGTGCAATGCTCTTAGTGACCATATATGTCGATGACATATTAGTGGCAAGTCAGGATAGAACGTGGATAGACACTTTTAAAAAGGATCTAGCTAATAAATTTGAGTTAAAAAATTCAGGTACGAGCCTTACTTATAAAAATTCTGGAGGAAGACATGTCAAGGCGACAGTTGAGTACAAGCACGACAGAGGTACAAGGTGCGATGTACGTAAAACGAAGTGGACCTAAGAGAAAATCGAAAACAAACCCGAATACGACGATTTCCAACCAAAGTTTCAAGTATAAATGTTACAAATGTCATAATGTCGGACATAAGACTTCTGAATGTCACTTAAAGACAAGAAACCAGGAGACAAGGTGTGCAACTGAAATAGAAGAACCAACAAGTGAATGTTTAGATGTATTTAATTGTTTAAATGTTTCAGATGTGATTAATAAGCAATCATGGGTTCTTGACAGCGGCTGTACATCCCATCTCTGTAACGACAAAGGCATGTTTAATGATACATTGTTACCTTATGGAGGAAAGTTGAACCTTGCTTGTGATCTGTCAACAAATGTTAACGGTAAGGGTAGCGTTAGATTATGCACTGCGAATACGAATAATACGCGACATATTGAGCTTCGTGACACCTTATATGTTCCTGATCTTAGGAGCAATCTAATATCAGTAGCTAAAATCACGGATAAGGGGCATGTAGTCACTTTTGACAAAGATGCTGCTTATGTAACTGATGCTAATGGCACTGTGAAAATGACTGCTGAAAGGATAGGAAATTTATATTATGTGAGAAAAGTAAATGATGTGATGATGAATGCTAGGAATGTAGATTTACGTTTATGGCATGAGCGTATGGGGCATTTGAATGCAAGAGATCTAATGAAGCTACTGAATAGTAGTGGTGTTGACGTAAGGGAAGAAGATCTAAAAGAAGTATATAATTGTGGTGTTTGTGTGAAAGGTAAAATGAGTGTATTACCATTTTTGAGGTCTAACGGTCCATGTAATGAGTTATTAAGATTGATACATTCCGATGTAGTTGGTCCAATGAAAAATACATCTCTTGGCGGAGCAAAATACTTTGTCACTTTTATTGATGACAGTACACGTTGGTGTGAAGTGTACCTTTTAAGCAAGAAAAGTGAAGTATTAAACACGTTTAAGACTTACAAGAGTTATGTCGAGAAACAGACTGGTAGAAAGATTAAATCTCTACAAAGTGATAATGGTGGAGAGTATTGTAATAAAGAATTTGAACAATTCTTAAAGGAAGAAGGTATTCAGCAAAGACTTACTGTACCTCACACTCCACAAATGAACGGGGTGAGTGAGCGTATGAATCGCACATTGGTGGAAATGGCGAGATGCATGTTGTTATCATCTGGCTTGTCTACAGGTTTTTGGGCTGATGCAGTAGCGACCGCTTGTTATGTAAGAAACCGATGTCCTACTAGCAGCTTGAATGGCGATACACCGTATCAAAGATGGTATGGAAAACCAGCGAAACTAGAAGACCTTCGTAGCTTCGGAACAAAAGCGTTTGTTTTAGACAAGACACCAGGAAAAGATAAATTTTATGCTCGTGCTCGAGAAGGAGTAATGATTGGATACCCAAAGACTTCGAAAGGTTACAGAATCTGGGTACCGGCTGAAAATAAAGTTGTTATTGCCAGAGACGTAAAATTTCATGAAAATTCTTCAAATATTAAGGTAAGGAACGATTCTAAAGTTTTATTAGAAGTGACCAAAGAAAAAGATGAATTGAAAGAAGTGGAAAATTATAGAGAATTTGATATACCTAAACAAATAAAATTGTCAAATATTGACGAAGAAATACAGTCTAATGCCAATAATAGGATTGATATTGGTGATCATGAACAAGTTGATCAAGGATTAGATATCAATTCAAGCCAGAAATTGACAGATAGGTTCACTGTGGATAGTGATGAGATACCTAATGAGAGTAATATAAATCCTATTAGTGAAGGTGGGACACCGAGACTTAAACGTGGTCCTGGAAGACCAAAGCTGTTGAAAGGTCAATGTGGAAGACCGAAAAAGGTTTATCATATGCAACCAGATACAAGTGAAGAGGCAAATATAGAACCAAATCAACAGGATGATGAGATGGAATACTTTTCAGCGGCAGCAGAAATTTCACTTGATGAAGTATTGAAAAGTGATGAACGCAATGGCTGGGAGGAAGCTATTCTATCTGAAATTAAAAGTCTTGTGAAGAATGATACTTGGGATATAGTAAAAAAACCGATGGATCGTCGAGTCGTAGGTTGTCGATACGTTTTAACTATAAAACAAAACATCGATGGAACGGAGAAAAAGAAGGCACGACTAGTAGCAAAGGGCTATAGTCAGAAGTATGGTGTTGACTACCATAGAACCTTCGCTCCAGTGGCTAGACTTCAAACGATCAGATTGCTATGTGCTCTTGCTGCTGAAAAAAATCTAGAAATACATCAAATGGACATAAATACGGCATACTTGAACGGATCCCTGGAAGAAGAAGTTTACATGCAAGTTCCTGAGCTTTTTAAGGATAGTCTTCGTAAACTGATGAAGGAAGAAAGTCGAAGTTCTGCTGTAGGAAAGCGCTCTAGGCGTATGTTCAAAGATCTGGAGGAAGGAGGCAATATCTGTCGATTGAAAAGATCTTTGTACGGTTTGAAGCAAGCAGGTCGGCAATGGTATCTAAAGTTGGATGAAAAACTGAAGATGTTTGGTTTGAAACGAACTATAAATGAGCCATGTATGTATCACATGAAGAGAGAAGATGGTGCAATGCTCTTAGTGACCATATATGTCGATGACATATTAGTGGCAAGTCAGGATAGAACGTGGATAGACACTTTTAAAAAGGATCTAGCTAATAAATTTGAGTTAAAAGATTTTGGTACTGCCAAATACTGTTTGGGTATTAAGATTGAGAAAAAGGATAATGTAATTTCTTTGTCGCAAAAGCAGTATATTAATGACCTTCTTAAGAAATACAACATGGATAAATGCAATCCTGTTTCGACGCCATTGGAAATAGGACAAAAGTTTGAAATTAATAAGGAAGACACGAACGAAGTGTGGCCTTATCGTGAACTGATAGGTGGTCTTATGTATTTGAGTGTAGGAACGAGGCCTGACATATCTCATGCTGTTTCTAAGCTTGCTCAGTTTACTACATGTCCTAAGAAATGTCATTGGATTGCGGCGAAACGTATTCTTCGTTATTTGAAGAAAACAATTAATTATTGTCTTGTTTATAAAAAGACTAGTAAAAGTTTGCAAGGTTTTGCGGATGCGGATTGGGGTAACTGTTTGATGGATAGATGTTCATATTCAGGTTACGCATTCATACTAGGTGGTGCGGCCATTTCGTGGAAATCTCAGAAGCAGAGAACAGTAGCTACTTCATCCACTGAGGCCGAGTATGTAAGTTTGAGTGAAGCCATGAAGGAAGCAGTATACTTGAATAGCTTACTTAGCGAACTTAATTTATGTAATATGTCACATGTGTCAATGTACGTAGACAATCAAGGAGCCATTTGTCTAGCAAGAGATCCTGTGTTTCATAGTCGTAGTAAGCACATTGACATAAGATGTCATTATATCAGGGACGTACTCAGGGACAAACCAGTGGTTCTTAAATATTTGTCGACCGATCACATGTTGGCAGATATTCTAACAAAAGCCTTGCCTGTTTGTAAGCATATTAAGTGCGTAACAGAGTTGGGAGTACATGCTGATTAAGGGGGCGTATTAGAGGTTTTATATCAGCATGTTAAAAAGATGTTTAAATCTGACATCTGAATTTTTACTGTTCTATTTGACGTCTTCGGAGTAAATTTTATTTCTCATATAATTCCGTTCTTTTTCTTTACCTATTTTCCATACTGCTAAACATCCACCCCTCAAAAGTAACTCAATCAGCCTACTCAACCGGCTGGTAAATCCACCACTGTAATGATCACTACCTATTTTGAACATAAATTTGAATAATCCACACTCAACTCGTACATTATCTTCTTACCCAATAGAATCAATAAACTAAAAAAAAAAATAAGTTCAAAAACAAAAAACCTGACTACTGAAAAGGTATGAAACAAGAAAATATTAACACATATTCATAGTGATGTTCAGAGGATAGCCGTGGTCGTATGACACCTACAGCTACCCTATCAAAACAATACAGTTTAGGGCAAAGTAGACAGGTTTTATTTCTTGAACTTAATTTTTTTTTCGGAGCCGCCAGCAACTGCCGTCAATATATATATTTTTAAAATGTGCTAATTAAGCCCTTTCATTTGAAACCCAACACGCAAACATCAAACAAAAAAAATTTTTAGTTCGTTACTTTATGTCTTCTAGAGGGCGCCATATTAACTTTAATGTGACGTCACATAGCCTATAACCAGCGGACCATTAAAACGCTTCCAACGATACCTCATTTGTCGAATTATGATAAGTAGCTTAGAAGTTATGAGGGAACAGATGAACATACATACATACATACCGGTCAAACATGTAACCCTCTCCGTAGTCGGGTAATAAAAATTGAATGAACCGTCAATAATCGCAGGTACATTCAGCGTCAAACTGCACATGTCATTTGCATGTCATTCGTGAATACGTGACATGTGTTCATTAATGAATGGCATTCCTGGCGTGGTTGCACACTCTTCACACAATTGATAATAAATCGCCGGTGTGTGTTTTGAGTTTTTTTTGAAGTGTAATATGCGGGTCTACCGCGTAACTAAAATTGTAATGAACATCGACTCTGGTAATAAACTTCATTACGATCGTGAGAGATTTGACGACACGGTTGGCGCAGTGGCTAAGCGATTAGCCTTCTACGCTACGTGCCGCGGGTTCGATCCCCGCACGGAACAAGTATTTGTATGATTACAGTTAGTTGTTTCGGGTCTGGGTGGTGTGTGCATGTGACATGTATGTTTGTAAACTGTACCCTCGATACAGGAGAAATCCTAGAGACGGGCAACGTTTCTAAAAAAAAAAGAAAAAAAAAAAAGATAAAACTTTGAGCTACCTTGTAAACATTTTACCGGTCATTAAGATAGAAGTCTGAACTTCATGTAGTGTGTTATTTTTAAAACGCTTTTATTAGCTTCACTTGTAACTTGTAACTCGAATCAAGAACTGCGGAACACATGTTCATTATTACTCACCCTCCCCTTACCCTCAGCCCGCGCTGGTCGATCAGAGTACAGTGCTACTTTTTATTTCTGATTCGTGGAACAGAGTCGGTCCAGTTGACCGATAAAGCGACTGTGTGAAGTTTATATCAATAAAGGTTATTTTGCTACAGAAAAAAAATGCTTGTTACAAAGCCGTGTTATACTATTTTTAACACCCGAAAAAATAGAGTTGTTTTTAATTTGTAGTGTGTATTTGTGTATTTTTCTGTGGCATCATAGCTCCTGAACGGATGACATGAACCGATTTTGATTTGAAAGGTGTCTTAGCTGTTTCAAGAAAATCTGCTCAGCCGTTTGAAGATCATCACCGCTTTTGAAATTGATGAAGTTTGAGTCGTATCGTAGCTCCAAAATGGATGGACCGTATTCAATTTAGTATTTTTTAACTGAAAGCTAGTTTAATCGGGTATCGTCCTAGCTATGTTTCATGAAAATCTGTTCAGCCGTTCAAAAGTTACAGCTCTTTTTCTAGTTGCAGTCAGGGTCTTTTAACGGTTATGTTTTTTGAATAATAATGAATTTTTATTTTTATAAAACAATCAGTTTATAACAATAAAACTTCCACGGGTTGATAACTCTATATTTATCTATGACAAAACAACATTATTTACAAAATTATCCTGAAATAAATATATAATTTCCGTGATTTTCCTCAACAATGAGTAGGAACTCGTGGCTTCCGATTATCCTCGTTAACAAACAATACACGATTCTTTGAAATAATTATTCTTACTAGTGGTCGTCCAGTGGTCGAAATTCTACCGTAATTTTAGCTTTCTGCACTCCTTCTCCATATAAACTTTAACTATGCCAAATCTCACACTCCTCCGTGCGCGCAATATGCATGAAAATCAGCAGATTACAGCAGCGCGGACGTCGGTCATCGATGAAAACCAGCGTCATTGGTGTTGCCAATGACAAGCTGATCGATGCCCATTTTCTTGTACATGAGGGACACACACTTCCATGCTTTATTTTTCATTGTTTTTATTTTATGTAATTTTCTGGTTTTTTTTATTTTTTATGTTTGTTATGTGTGCATGCTCGGTGTCCTGTGTGCAAAAAATAAATTGATTTTCTTTCTTTCTGATTTTCTTTCAGATTTGTACCATGAAAATCAATCGCATGATTTTGACTCCCGTGTCTCATGCATTTCTAATAGGCCACTATGAGCGGGAAGTATTCAGTGGGAACAAATCGACCAATTAATCATCTTTGAACACAATATAATATAATATTTGGTACAGTAAACTGTATTCCAATAAAAAATCAAGCCCCAACAAAGCTGAAACCTGAGCGAAAAAGTACTACAAAAAAATAACTGACAAAACGTATGTCAGATCACGTTCGAAATTTAAACTCGGTGCTAAAGTTCTGCATTGAATGGGTTCTGTAGCATTGAAAGGGGTGTCCCACCCTATGACACGAAGTCACCCAAAAAAAAGCCTCGAACGTTTAGCTATCGGATTCAGGGTGGAGGAATGCAGGCATGCCGATTAAACAAAAAAACTGACAAACGCAATCGATTGAATTCGTTACTGGGCAAAATGTTTGTTCATTTTATTCACTCGAATTCTTGTCTATCGGTTCGGTACAAATTCGGTGCAATGAATTTTAAACTAACTTCCCGATGAGCTAGAGGCTTTAAACTTTAAACATAGCTCAGAACTGGAGGAAATAAAATAAATAGTAAATAAAAACCAAAAAAAAAAAATTAAAACAATCTTATTAGGTAATTAATATACCACCTTCTTAATAGTGACTAAAAAGTGTAAAATAATTACTCTTATGAAAATACTTGTAAGGGCTTGTAAGATTTAAAATGAAAAATATGGGGCACATGCAGTAAATAGTAAGGAGTGTAGGGACTGTAGGGAGTAGCTGTCGTTGTGAAAAAGTCTACAGGAAAAAGTCGAACAACAATTACAAATTGTTTTAAACTTTCAAGTAAAACTCATACAATAATTACAAACCACTACATAGTATAAAACAAAGTCGCTTCCCGCTGTCTGTCTGTCCCTATGTATGCTTAGATCTTTAAAACTACGCAACGGATTTATAATATGTATAATACTTTCATATTTAATGTAAGTATAATATAGAAATTGTACCCGGGCGTAGCCGGGGACGGCTCGCTGGTTAAGTATATTTTAAAGTTTAACACAATAACTACAAATTTTAAATTATTATGTTAGTTTTCTCTACGAAAGCTACGATCCCTACCCTCCTTACTATTATGTACCTACCTACTGCATGCGCCCCACGATTTTTATTTTAAATCTTACAAATCTTAAAATGAAGTCGGTGTCCGCGTCTTTCTGACTGTATATCCGCTAAGTCCTAAACCACGCAACGGATTTCGATGCGGTTTTCACCATCAGTTAGATAATTATTCACGGAAGGTTTATATGTATAATACTTTGATATTTAATGTAAGGATAGTAGAGAAATTGCACCCGTGCGAAGCCACGGGTCGCTAGTATTTTTATAAGAGAAATAATTTTATACTTTTAAGTCCGATTTAAAAAGGTGGTGGAAAGGCGGAAATGGAACAGTTGAAAAGCATTACAATGAGAAAAATGGCTTCAGCGATTTTTCAGTAGCTGGATAAAACTTATTTATTCGTGTGATAAGTCCATACAAAAACTGTTCCAATTTCCACTTTTACTTCCATAATCATAGAAAATAAATAAAATCTTTATCTGACGAGCTATGGGCCAAAAGAACAACTGAATGGATCCCAGTAAATATTAAACGGCATCGCGGCAGACCGAGGCGAAGATGGCGGGACGAGCTTGACTCCTACCGAAAAAACTGGTCCGTACTAGCAAAAACCAGAAGTGAGTGGAAAAAGGAGAGGGAGGATTTTGCCCTGCAGAGGGACAACACAGGCTGAAAATAAAATAAAATAATAAAATTTATGAATTATCTATAAAAAAATAAATACAACAGAAAATCATTTTAGTTATTGAGGTTTATAACACAATTATAAGGGGTATATCTTTAAAAGTGAGGTCCATGAGTCATTCACTTAAATAAATATGTCAGGCAAATTAACAACCTAATTTTGTGAACTCACCTAAAAAATATACAGGTGATCATTATCAGCCCCTCGCCCCTAGCATAACATTGACCTATTTCCCGCACCCCTAAATTCACAGCTCCGTGTCCTGTATATCTAAACCAACGCGATCAATAACTTTTTTAAATATGCGAGCAACAACAGTATGACAATGTTTTTTTAACACGCTTTTATTAGCTTCACCTGTAACTAACTAACTATGTAAGAAAATCTTGGAAGTTTTTGACCCACTTCCCGGTTTCCGATTGAGCTGAAATTTTGCATACACGTTCAGTTTGGATGACTAAAGCGTGTTCTATAGTTTTTTTTTAAACTATAATATTTTATTTACTTACTGTCGTGAGCACTAAGTATGTCGCTTGAATGGGTGAATATTTCTAAAATAAAGTCGCTTTCTGCGACTGTCTGTCCTTGTATAGCCGCTAACTCCTAAACCACGCAACGGATTATGATGCGGTTTTCACCATCAGTTAGATAATTTTTCATGGGAGGTTTTTATGATATACTTTGATATTTTTTATGTAAGGATAGAAGAGAAATTATACCCGTGCGAAGCCGGGGACGGCTTACTAGCAGTGGCGAAGAGTCCATACAACCCGATTCCCATCGGCTTCCCTTTAAGAATTGGTTAGTGCATAGACCAGCATAATATGGTTTATTATTCAGTTAGGTCGATCTCTTCCAGACATGACTATATTATATCCTATATAATATATAGATTACAAGAGACGGTATGGATTTTTGTCTTGCAGCATTAATTGCAGCAATTTTTAGAGGGCCTTTTTGAGGACGGCTTCCCCTTTTAAAACTGTCACTCTTCGCCACTGCTTGCTAGTATTATGTAAGACCAAAATTACCTTAAATATACACCATAAATTATGTTTTTTTAGTGTTACGGTGTATCGGCAATTAAGCAACCTTTTTATATATTGACTACTTAAAACACTGCGTATTATACAAGGGTCCTCCCCTTCTAGACCCGATCCCTTTTAGGGGTTATATTACTCATTGTTTATGACCTAAATCATACATAAGGTTATAATATTAATTTAAGTAACTAAACGCAGTTTTTTATTGCTACAATAAATAATGACATAGAGGTTTAAGAAATGGCAACCCAGAAAAACTGTAATAGAAGAGAAAAGAGATGGTGTAAGCTGTAGGTCTATAAACCGCAATTATTATTAAATTAAACGTGATACTGTATCCGTAAGTTTTTTCTATGTTCCTCAAAACCCACCAGCGGCTCAATAACTGTGTGGAACATTCATCATCATGAACAACTTTTACTATGAGATCAACCCTTAACACGTTCACTGTCCCGACAGCAGACACAATAGTTAAACAATCGACATGTACCACATGTGGTTCATGGGACTGGAAAAGGGTTAAATCACGAAAAAAACAGCTAATCCATACAAATACGACGACACGGTTGGCGCAGTGGCTAAGCAATTAGCTTTCTGCGCTACGTGCCGCGGGTTAGATCCCCGCACGGAACAAATATTAGTATGATCTACAGATAGTTGTTTCGGGTCTGGTTGTGTGTGCATGTGACATGTATGTTTGTAAACTGTACCCTCGATACAGGAGAAATTCTAGTGAGGGGCAATGTTTAAAAAAAAAAAAAAAAAACAATATTACTTGACTAAATATACCCCAACAGGTGATAATTTTTCGCAGGATCAGGGTTGGTTCCTTAGTAATTGTTCATAATAATGATGAGCTGCGACGTACAACCCATTTGTTATTTAAGATAAATATTTTTTTCTTTTACATGTTTTATTCTTTTATTTTTTGTTACTTTATCTTTAAAATTGTTTTTGTGCTGTGTCAAATAAATACTTTTTTTCTTTTCTTTTCTTTTCTATGAGTGCAAAATATCTAAAAACTATTTGCACGCACCAAAATCCGAGTCATCAAATCTCAATTATTATGAGTTGATTTAGGAGACTGTAAATCGATGATTATTACTAACAATCATCAATTAAATACGGAACAGCAACTTTATTATACAGGGTGACTGGTAGAACGAGGGAATCATTGAAGGAGGGTATGGTACTCATCATTATGAACAACTTTTACTATGGGACCAAAGCGGAAATCGCGAAAAAAAATCAGCTGTTCCATACATTTTGTCGATTAATATTGAATTATTTGTATGGAACAGCTGATTTTATTTTCGCGATTTCAGTTTCGGTCCCATAGTAAAAGTTGTTTATAATGATGAGTAGAACACCCTCCTTCAACGATTCCCTCGATTTACCAGTCACCCTGTATAATAGCGGCTAAATACCTAACCAACAGCATTTCATTGGAAATATGCCTTTCAAAATCCAACATCAACACGTTGATAACATTTAGTAGCAACACTAACTCAGTCTGGCTAAATTGTTCGTTACCCAATTCACAGATGAAATATGTTTGCGTTGCATTGTTGAGATACCTCTTGTCAGTCAATTTGGCAAACTGACATTTGTTACGCTGTGGCATCGATCGATGCGCTGTGGGCGCTGTGGCTATGTTGAAGAATTATTTGGGACAATTTTGTGACCTCTTAATATTTTATTATCACGTTTTTATTCACTCGCATTCTTGTCTATCGGTTCGGTACAAATTTTGCAATGAATTTTCAACTAACTTCCCGATGAGCTAGAGACTTCAAACTTTAAACATAACTCAGAACTGGATGACATAATATAAATATTAAATAAAAACCGAAAAATAATAATATTTAACTCTTCTACTTTGCTATGTGTGATAATAGTAATGTGTTCGTAATTTTTAAGTTTACGAGAAGATAAATCTTTGTATCCCTTTTTAAAGTTTATATGGAGAAGGATGAAAAATGCTAAAATTAGGGTCTAATATCGACCACAGGGCGAAAGTAAAAGGTGTAGGTTACCTACACAACATTCGGCCATCAAAGATGACACTTCAACGCACATAATTATTATAGTGCCACAAACTTATCTGACCCGGTGACCAAAATTGGAACTAACGTCGCTACAGAACAAAATTGACTTCGAAACGCTTCGAAATGTCATTTTTGTAGGGAGATGACATTGGTAAAAGCGACGGCAGCGACGCCACGACCGGGTCAGATAAGTTTGTGGCAGTGTATTTTAAAGTAATATTACGCTATATTATATGACACGTAGAAGAAGGCATTATCGGGAGCATTTCTGGTTATTTTGGGGCACATAATCAAGCGCTCGGTACCTACACAAGACGCTTCCGTTGACCGGCCGATACAATAATAAATAATAAAAATAAAAATAAAAATTCTTTATTTCGGATAAGTGACATCCATAGTGGGTTAGTAACAATAGAGAAAACAAACTTATGAAAACTATGTTATACCTACCATATACTACCACCTACCTACCTATCTATACCTATTTAGCCACAAGGTGTGTGTCTGTGATGCACCTACAGACAATCACTTTTAAAATAAGGGAGTCGTACCTCCTTGCTATGGTTTTCAGGATGGAGTTGGAGCTGCCCCGCACTCTACAGAGCAACGAGGCAGATTTTTTTCTGAATACCGCATGAAACAAATAATGAGTATAGACGGCTTACAACAGGGCAGGGCAGGGCGATCTTATAGCAGGACAGAAATTGAACTGCCCAGACATTTCCAGTATAAGCTGACCTTTCATTGTACGAAAAGCCTATACAGTGCGAGGTCAGCTCATACTGGAAATGTCTGGGCAGTTCGTTTTCTGCCCTGCTATGAGAGCTTGTATGCTTACTACACCTGTGCCTGGTGAGCTAATTAGCTTAGTTTTACTACACCTGTGCCTGGTGAGCTAATTAGCTTAGTTTTAACGTGCCACTCGAGGAGTGCTTTTACTTATTTACTTTGATAAAATATCAATTGTAATATAGATTGTTTTGTATGGAACACCTATTTTTTTTCGCGCTTTGAGTTTTGGTCCCATTGTAAAGTTTGATCATAATTATGAGTATAATAACTCCTTAAGGGGATTGGGGCTAGAAAGGTTGAACCTTGTACTATAATCTTTTTAGGGTTCCGTACCCAAAGGGTAAAACGGGACCCTATTACTAAGACTCCGCAGTCCGTCCGTCCATCCGTCTGTCTGTCCGTCTGTCACCAGGCTGTATCTCATGAACCGTGATAGTTAGATAGTTTAAATTTTCACAAAAAATGATGTATTTCTGTTGCCGCTAATAAGCAAAAAAAAATTGCCGTTTTTATAGATAATGGTACGGAACCCTTCATGCGTGAGTACGACTCGCATTTGGCCGGTTTTTTTTAATATCTGCGTATTGGCTTCGAATTACTTTCTTAAGATAATTTTATGGACTCCTCTGTATCAAAAAAAAAGACAAAAAGGTAGTACAAATTAAAAGAAAAATTAAAAAAAAAACTGACTTAGGTACCCATACTTGAGACTGATGTGTGACAAAAGTAATAAAATATTATAGTTTAAAAAAAAACTATAGAACACGCTTTAGTCATCCAAACTAAACGTGTATGCAAAATTTCAGCTCAATCGGAAACCGGGAAGTGGGTCTTTAACTTCCTAGATTTTCTTACATAGTTAGTTAGTTAGTTAATTACAGGTGAGGCTAATAAAAGCGTGTTAAAAATAATAAAAATAGATAAAAATTTCCTCTTACTACATTTATCTCGTGGGGTAAACCAATGAGTAATGACGCTTTGGTTTATCAAAATGAGTTCAGTAATTATAGATTTTAAGAATGCAAACAATTCTGGTTACCTATTGTAACTGAGACTGGAATTTGGATACCAGCATAGATAAGGCTATCTTTTGTCTTTCCTTGGAAATTAGGTTTATTTATTTAATGCTTTATGCACAGGTAAAAAAAACACTGCACAAAGGCGGACTTAATGCCATAGGCATTTTCTGCCAGTCTACCTTAGGGTGATGCAGAGACAAACATGGTGGGTGCAACGTAAAATAAACGAAAATAAATCACATTGTCACAGATGGTTATTAATGAAGCAATCATTGGTTTCTGGGATTCAATTATAGAGTTTGCGGTACATCCATTTCATTGTTTACATTATATTACGGCATTTTTATGTATAGATATACCTATTTATTACTATAAAAATTGTGTTCTATTCAACGCATGACTGGCTTGGACAGAATATCAGCAGTTGAGCATGGCTCGCGCTGCCAGCTATTATGCTGAGTCCAAGACCTTTTTGTCTTTTACCTTCTTGTATGATGTATCTCTTTGCTACCTATGTAATTTGAAAGACAAATAAAAATCTTCTATTCTATTCTATTCTAAAATTGGAAAGAAAAATAAAATAAAATTCAAGATCAAGTAATAAATACATAGATACATACATATATTATTATAAACCATAAAAGAAAACATACATATTGATATACTGCGTCAATATACACAAAAATACGAAATAGTGAAAAACGAATCCAGCAAGGGCCGCAAGTAATCACCGCTGGGCCAATTCTGCCAACGAAAGAGGCAGAAAAACGGAAAGGGATAGGTTAGGAGATGAAGAAGAGAGAGATGGGATGCTGTATATACAGGGTGTCGCAGATGTTATCACATCAAATGGAATCACGTATTTAGTATCACGTTCTGTGACCGTACACAAAAATACAATCAAATCCAATCTGTAGTTTAGCCACAGGAACTAATTTAAAATTTTATATTTTTTTACTTTCACGGTCTCTAGACAGTTTGTATAGTCTCCAACCTATTCTAATTAAAATTATATTTATTTACACGTGTAGAACAGATAAAGGTGATATAAATTTCTACTTCGATGTCCCTTCAACTAGACCAGGGGTCGGCAACCTGCGGCTCGCGAGCCACATGCGGCTCTTTGGATGTGAAGCTGCGGCTCTTTAGTTCCATACGCAAATCACTAGGTGGTCCTGGCATTATTTGCCAAATAGACGAAAATATGTGGAAAATTTAAAAAAAAAATTGTGGCTCTTTAAAAACTTTTAATTTTGTAAATTGTAATTTTGACTCTTCCGACTCAAAAGGTTGCCGACCCCTGAACTAGACGAATGATAGCAGAGTGAAAATTGCAAAAAAAAATTCGTAATAATCGCAGGTTTTTTGATTACGGCTTCAGAACATAATACCAAATAGGTGATTTCATTTAATGTCAAAATTTTCTCTTCACGTATTAAATATATCGACGATTGAAGGCTACATGTAAAACGCGTTTTTTTTTTAGTTTTTTTTTTTTTCTAAAGTCTAGTGTTTACATATTGAAGTTTCCTTTCAACCGTTGATATTCTGTAGTATTGAATTATTTGTAGGGGACATCAGATATTTTCGCAATTTTTTATTCGATTTTTTCGATTGTTTATTCATAATGATGAGTGTAATAACCCCTAAAAGGTATCGGGATTAGAAAAATAGGACTTTTTATAACAAACTGAACAAACACGTCTTTGTCAGTAAAATCGGTCAACCAAAATCGGGATAAATAATTCAATCGGCCATTACCCGGTTAATCCGGTTCGTTGGCTTATGAAGTGTTGTTCCGAAATAATCAGAATATTTAGGTCATGTCGAGTGTCCAAAACAATGCAAATCCCATCGCTTTGCCCGAATTGTCCGAATTGTGTCCGAAACAGACAGCTGGTTGTGGTTTCAAGCAGTGCAATTTCTGTAGATTACTGTGTGAAACAATTCTGGTACCTACAAATACATAAAATATATAACTATGGATATTAAAGAATATAACTATATTTATAGAATATTTTTTTATTTAGAGCGCAAAATTTGTTGAGTTGTTCAGTCTCCGTTCCTAAATGCAACCACAGTATTGGAATACACTTTAAAACAAAACGAAAATTCGACTTATTATGGGACATAATTAACTAGCGCAAGAATCAAATTGTTATTTTGTTTTAAAGTGAATTTTAGTACTGCGGTTGCATTTGGAAATGGACAGCGAATGACACTGGAAATTTTGCGCTACATAAAAAATTATCCTGTATAGGATTAATATAAATTATCCTGTAGAAATATCAGTGTATTTTGGTATGTACGGCTGCAGAAATTAAGCTTTACATTTACAGTATAAGCCGACCTCTCATTGTACAGAAAGCGTATACAATGCGAGGTCAGCTTATACTGGAAATATATAACTTGGTATGTAACCGTGTACCTACACTTCATGTCAATAAAGTAGGTACTAATACTGTAATACGAACAATACAGGATGACGAGTTTTCTGAAACAATTTTTTTAATAACAATATTAACATTGTGCTAACATAATAGGTAATAACAAAGTTATCATGTTACTTCCACATAACATTATGAACAAATTTTATTCTGTTTTTAATTTAATTTCATAAAATAATTTTGATTTGATAAATAACAAAACACAACAGATAATGACAGATGTGATTAGATAACTTATAATATTATATTATATTAATATAGTAATACCTATATATATTATATTATATATATTACTTATAATATTTTGTTTTATTTGACTGACCAAGGGGTCTAAAAATGCCACATTTAACAAATGACCATGGTCACTGTCAAACAGTTGATTGCTGAATATGAACCTTACGTGTATGACATTAAGGCTTACATTCAGAGACGACAGAAACGAGTCTAAGCGTGAACTTACGCTTCCATATGTCAATTTTACGAACAAATTTTGACAGATGGAAGCGTAAGTTCATGCTTAGACTCGTTTCTGTCGTCTCTGAATGTAAGCCTAAGAGTCATCAAATAAGTGGATATTTTGACATTTGTAATATGAATCATAATAATTATTATGTTTAATTATAGCGACCTTTTTATACACCAAAGGCTAGATGTGTGCGTCGATGCCCGCAGCGGTGTCAATGGTGAAAATCTTATCAAAAACAAAATATTGCAGACTTATTCGCCAAATGACTGTGACGGACGAAGTTATCGACAAAACGCGCTATTTAAATTATGGTCATATAAAAATGGTATTTTATTGAATTTGCGTAAACAAATACGTCGAAATAAACCAATAAGCATATACATATTTAGACATTTCTAGTGTTTAGTTTACTAGTATATGTCTGCACTCTATCTAAAACAACCGTATCCGTCCGACCGTCCACGCTGATGACGCCGAAGCCGGCATCGGCGCACACGTCTACCAAGGGCTACGTTCAGTAATCCATTTTGCGGTATGAAAGTCACTCTTGCGAATGTCGCTCGCTCATCGGGAATAATTGAACGGCTTCGGGCTTCGGGCAACCCACAACTGCGTTAAGCGAGCGACCAATCGAACGCTCTCAAAATATCTGTCGGATCCTATTACTATATAGTCATTGGTCGGTTGACAGCTGTGCGATTTTCACCCTACTATTTTACCAGGAGCGCTCGCCAGACGACGTCCGCTCAAATAACTAAAATGAACATCGATACTGGTATTAAACTTCAATACGATCGTGAGAGCCTAAACTTTGAGCTAACTTGTATTTTTTTACCGATCATGAAGATAGGAGTCCCAACTATATGATAGGTAATTTTTTTACAAGTTAGCTCAAAGTTTAGGCTCTCACGATCGTATTGAAGTTTAATACCAGTGTCGATTTTCATTACAATTTTAGTTACGCGGTAGACCCGCGGGTTAGTGTGATCACCCGGACGATCAGTGCGTCGTCTAGCGTCGTCCGACGTAATAACTGAATCCAAGGTTTCGCGGTCCAAAACCATGTAAAATGGCCCCAAAGAGGCGATCCGCTCCACGGATGTCAAACCACTTACTGCGGCAACGTAACGTCAAAACACTATTGTAACTCATCGAACCGAGGTCTGACGTCACGACCCCTTTGAAATCCTTCATTGTTTGAACGCATACCACAGGCCTATTACCGTAGTAAACTAACAATTATCACCAGTACTGAGGTCCATTGTAATGCCTCGCTATCTACTGTTTTAATGAGCGCGCCCAGAGGATGTACAGACAACACCAAAACTTTTTTTAAAGTGGAGTTTTGAATATCAATATTTATAAATATTCGGTGCCACTGCCAAGCTCGGTGCATTGAAGAGTCATAGGCCCCGACTTCAGAAGGTGTTAAGTTTTTTAATACAATTATTTTATACTTTTTAGTTTTTTGAAGTCGGTTTTTTTTTAAGTTTAGTTTATTTTTCTATTTTGAGTGGCATAAACAATACATAAACAAGCGATAACAGCAATCGCGAGTGATATACTGTTATTCATTCAAGAGTTCCATTGTATATCTTCGAAGGTCTTCATCAGATCTTTACCAAATTTAAATGGGGCAACCTCGAGAGCCTATCATACAAAATACATACAGTTGAATTGAGAACATTCTCCTTTTTTGGACGTCGTCGGTTAAGAATAAGAACACCGAAAGCTGCACTTTGACTCAAAAATAATCACCGCACAAATTAATATTTTTACTGCATTTAACTGGGTATACTTATATACGAACATAGATAATTATTTTGTCCTACATTGTCCTAACATTATTTTTGTTCGAGATCAATGTATGTCTATCTATAATATCTTCTCCAGGACCAATCCACTTGAAACCGTGCACCTAGATCACGACGTTTTGAAAGTGCCGGCAAAATGACCGGTTGAAATAAAAAACTGACTTTGATTTTGAATTTGGAAATTAACATTTTGGAACGAGGCAAGTAGACTCTGACTATTCTTAAGTACTTGTATTGGTTTACATGAATGAGAATATACTTTGGTTGATTGATTGAAAGTGGAACAAGGGAATGGGAGGTCTCTGCCATGCTGTGGGATGTTACAGGCTTATAACATAAAACCACAAAAAAAGAAATCGCGTCGTATTTAATAAATAGTTCTGTGCTTAAAAATAAACAGGTCATAATTTCCTATTGCTCTATGCTTTTTAAACAATAGATCTTCATTTGTTCTCGTTCTATTATTTAAATATGCCAGCCCTGCACGTAAAATACTGTATACATTTTTACGCATGCTTGTATACGTATCTACCTATATTTAGATGTGTATATTTTATTTGCCGATGAGTAACTCGTGAAGCCGTGACTCATAGATGGTAGAGTAAACATTGTAATGATTTGTTTTGTTTGTTTATGCCTAACACTGGCGGCCTCTGTGAGGGCTAGAGTATTGTATGTTTATTTACGCGGAGGTTCACGGAATTCGTATAAATTGGAAAACAATTTTACTGTACAAATAAAATACTCCTCTCTCCTTGGGTAGTATGTGGCCCTCGGTCTTTGGGTAGAGGAAAAGAGAAAAAATATACTGCTGCATGCATAACTAGTTCAAGTTACTGTTGGAATGTTTTAGTTGGTGGAGAACAGCGGATGAAATGGCGCCCCAAACTCCGATCACGGGAGAGCACGGTTATAATGATTTTTTTTTTTTTTGGCTCTGATTATAGCTGCCTTTTTGCCAAGAAGACTTTTAGTTCCAGGGGCCATAGAAGCGGGCCGGTCAAAGTTCGAAGACGATGCCGCCACCGCTGCCGAACTATCCTTTACAAGAGATATTTCGAGCAATTTTGAACATTCCCTTTTGTCAATACCTTACTAAAAAAGAAAAAGAAATAAATTAAGTACCTATGTGTGACACAATGTCATTTTTAAAAAAAGTGCAGTTTTATTTTGATGATACCTATATGTTTTAATTTTTTACACTGATATTCTAAATCCTCACCATGTGCGAGACTTTAACACCGAACTAAATTTACTTTTGTATCGAACACAAATACCATAATATCTCACAAATTATAGGCATTTAGTGTACTTGTACAAAGAGATTATGCAAAACAGCCAAGTTCCAAGGCTACACTGCTTTTGAATTTCGAATTAGAACTTGGGGAATTTTCTTTTTACTTTTTTATGGCTATCGAACTTGGCCATTACATAACTAGATGTTCTTCTTGTAACGGTCATCTATCAACTACATATTATTATGATTATTTCGAAGATAGCATTATTAATTTAGATTATTATGTCAATTAGTGTGTTTTACTAAATTTTATATTTTATTTGTTACAGGTAATAACGATTTTCCCTAGAGGAATATAGAAACGCTGAGCGGAATATGATTATGTGAGCATAAAAACTTTGCTGGGCGGTATTATTTTACAGGTAAGTACTTATGGTGCGACCATTTAATTAAACCTAATTATAATGCATACTCAAACGACGCAAATAGGTATAATAACCTTATCTATCAGCTGTTATATATTTGAGCCGTTTGGCGTCGAAACGCTCGGGTTATGGTGTCCGAATGCATGTCTCCTTTATAGAGTATTGCAAAACGGTTGGTCGACGCTACGCGTGACCCGAGGGCTGGCCTATTCTTTGGTCAAAGAATATGCATTGCCATTCAACGTGGCAATGCTGCCAGTCTTCTGGGCACGCTGCCAATTGACAGCGATGAGGAGGAGTACTTTGACGCCTAGATGCTCAGTTAAAATTTTTATTTTTATTTTATGTTTTAAATAATAAGGCTGTGTATTATATTTAGTTGGTAAATAAAATTATAATTGTTTTACAAGTCCGGTAGGACTTTTAGAAACAAGCAATCGAAATAGAAACAATACTTAATTTATAAGTATGGTTACAGCCTACATGTATAGTATTGAATTGATGTGACTACGAATTGTGAAGGAAATATAATGTAGGAAATGTTTTTGTATTTTTTGCATAACGTTTTGACGTATTCCTAAGGGACCATCCATAAAGTACGTCACACTTTAAGGGAGGAGAGGGGGTCGCGAAGTGTGACATTATGTGACAAGGGGTGGGAAGGGTCCTAAGTTTCGTGACGTCACATTTCAAAATCATATTAAAAAATAATTTTAATGGAAATAAAACTAATTTCGGAACTGCTGTTTTAATTTAATAATTTCTAGATGTAAAATCGCAAAATATGTTACGTCACACTAGGGAGCGGGATCTCACAAATGTGATCAACTGGGATAAGGATGGGGGAGGGGTCAAAAAAGCACGAAATTAGTGTGACGTACTTTATGGATGACCTCTAGTGTGCTGTGTATAAATATTTGTATACCAGACTACGCGGAACATGTAGTTCGAGTTGTAGGTACCAGTGGCGAAGAGTCCATCAACCCGATTCCCATCGGCTTCCCTTTAGGAATTGGTTAGTGCATAGACCAACGTAATATGGCTTGTTATTCAGTTAGGTCGAGCTCTTCCAGACATGACTATATACACTTTTTGCCTCGCAGCAATTTTTGAGAGAATTTTTGGGACGGCTTCCCCTTTTAAAACTGTTACCCTTCGCCACTGGTAGGTATCATGTTTTTATGCAAATTAATATTATTGTATTCTATTCAAAAACGATATTCTTTCATGACGAAACAAAACAGTTTTGAAAATATTTCTGCGTTGATTGTCACCGTCATTTATCCTTGTTTCAATCCTTTCAGAACGGCAGTTTAAAGCGAACCGATCGAAAATGATTCATTTAGACCGCTCCATTGAGTACAATAATATCTCGGAAAACGACTCATGCTTACTGCGTCAGCTGATTGGAGGAAGTTATGAAACTATATTTATTTTTATTAAATGTTTTAGTTATATCGAGCTACCAGCTATTATTATACCCGTGGCTTTGCTCACGTGGAACAGACAGAATTTATAAATCCTATTTAAAACGTCTTTTTAACACGCTTTTATTAGCTTCACTTGTAACTAACTATGTAAGAAAATCTTGGAAGTTAAATTTGACCCACTTCCCGGTTTCCGATTGAGCTGAAATTTTGCATACACGTTCAGTTTGGATGACTAAAGCGTTTTCTATAGTTTTTTTTATAACTATAATATTTTATTACTTGTCAAACTTTTAACTTTGACTTTTACATTTTACATGACGGTGCAACAGTAAATAGTTAAATTCTATTATAAAGTTAACTTTGACAGTAACAATAACGTGGCCCTTGGTGCAACCCACACTAAGTAATGCAAATTTTTACTCACCCGATTATTTGAAGGAGTAAAATCTGTGAATAAAAAATACTATTAATGACTAAACTTTTAAAAACAGCTTGTGCCTTTGATGTACACGTCACACAGGTAAGTAGTTACCTACATATTTACACAACATGCGATGACACAGCAGAAGCGAATACTTTGTCTCAAAAAAAAAAACCGGGAATTATTGTAAGTCATATAAGTATGACGTTTAGCGTGTCATCGGATAGTTTAGTGCCACAAACTTATCTGACCCGGTGACCAAAATTGGAACTAATGTCGCTACAGAACAAAACTGACTTCAAAACTTAGATTATGTACATAGAACGTGTTTGTCGACACGGTTGGCGCAGTGGCTAAGCAATTGGATTTCTGCGCTACGTGCCGCGGGTTCGATCCCCGCACGGAACAAATATTTGTATGATCTACAGATAGTTGTTTCGGGTCTGGTTGTGTGTGCATGTGACATGTATGTTTGTAAACTGTACCCTCGATACAGGAGAAATCCTAGTGAGGGGCAATGTTTTTTCAAAAAAAAGAAAGAAAAAAAGAAAAGAACTAATTAATCTAAGTATGCTTAAAACTTATATATTTTTTGTACATATAAGTAGATGATATTTATATAAACTAAAAAAGTATGAAATAATTTTCTTAAAAAAAAAATTACAGCTTCTGAAGTCCGGGCCTTTAATTCTTCGATGCAACTAGCTTGGCAGTGGCACCGACTTCATAAGCGGTTTTTTTTAAGAAAATTATTTTATACTTTTTAGTTTTTTGAAGTCGGTATTTAGGTACCTTTTTTTAAAGTTTATTTTATTTTCTGTTTTGAGTGGCATAAACAATACAGAAACATGCGATTACAGCAATCGCGAGTGATATGCTGTTATTCATTCAGGAGTTCCATTGTCTATATCCGACAGTCTTCAACAAATCTTCACGAAATTTAAATGAGACCACACAGGAATAAAAAAAGATGAACAAAATCGGTTCTGTGTGAAAGTTCTGAGGAAACAAACATAAAAAATACAGTCGAATTGAGAACCTCCTCCTTTTTTGAAGTCGGTTAAAAAGCGCTCGAAGTGCAAACTCGATTCCGAGATGATCTCGCAGGAAACGAGAATTGCCCTCCAGGGCTTGGGACGGCACACAAAGAATCACGTAGAAACGTAGGTAGACGTTCCTTAGAGATGAAAAGAAATATATTGACTGTCAGACAGACAGAAGAATTTCTTTAATAGAATGTAGAGACAGACAGTATTTTTTTTTTTATAATCCTAATAACAATAAATAAGCTTATTTTATACAGTTTTTTAACCCCTGACAAAACAGAGGGGTGATATAATTTTTTAGTGTGATGATGCATCTGTCTGTGGCATCGTAGCTCCAAAACGGATAGACCGATTTCAACGCAGGTTTTTTTAATCGATAGCTAGTTTAATCGGATATCATCTTAGCGCTGTTTCACGAAAATCTGCTCATCCGTTTAAAAGTTACAGCTCTTTTTCTAGTTGGAGTCGGGGGTTTTTGACGGGTAGGTTATAGTTTGTCGTTTCGCTCTTGACGGCGCGTTAGTGGTTATGTAGTACCATTATCAGGGGCAGATGTGACTCACGATATCTCACCATCGGTTTCTGTTGGCACACAGTCTGCTGCACTCATGCAAGCACCCGCCCACACAGGATTTGATTTGGTCGGTCCATCGCATGGGTGACCTTCCGCGCCGTCAGTGCCTACGCTCAATCGAGTCATATACCTGCATCATCATACCTACTATAAATTCGCTTCATAATAATATATCCGGTAGGTATTACAAGTACGAAGTACTAATGTTTATTTAACACAAATAACACAAAAATGTTCGTATTTGTTTATCTAAATTACAAAAGTAGTTATGTGTTTCAAAGAATTCGAATTGTCAGCAAGAGTAGGTAATTACTCCGGAATGAACATTCCGTAATGAGCTTTTACTCCATGGTACTAAGTTTTTAAACACACTATGAATTACCTACATAACATTAATTTTGTATGTAAGTGTAAGTGCAATATATATTTTATATATAGTATATATATGGTACACCGCAAACTGCCCTTTTATATTACTTCCGAGTCATGTCCATCCAAAGGTTGTCTGGAAGACATCGCTTTAATATAAGACTATATTTATTATAATAAGAGATATATAAGACCGCCCATTGTACATGTTTATATTTATAAATATTGTATCTTTTGTATATCTGGTGTACAATAAAGTTTTATGTATTGTTTAATATGGAATAGTAAAATAATTACCAGTTAATAACTTTAGTTTGAGAAGATGAGAAGAGAAGAGTTGCAAAGGACAGAAAACAATGGAAATCGTTAGAGGAGGCCTTTGCCAAGAGGCACACTGAATTCAGAGAAATATTATAAACAAAAAAAAAAAAAAACAGGAAACGAGTCTCAGGAAAAAGGGGCTATTGTATTGTATTGTATAACTTTAGTCAACTTTATGTTACTTTTGAATATGGTTGGAAAAACGGGACGCAAGAAATCACGAAATGAAGTCGTGTAATGTTGAATCCCATCAAAAACATAAATGTGAAAATGAGAGCCAAGTTCAATATCAATATGCGTGGCAAAAGAATTGAGATCTAAATGGTTGCCAATTCCTGTAGATAATCCTGATTTATAAGAACATACAACATTCTAAAATAAATTTAAAACACAATTTCTTGTTTTTTCTGGTACTACAATGGATGCTACATTTTTTTGGCGAAGCCCTTTCCACTAGATGGTGCGGACGCTCTAATAGCAGCATTACTAACTTTATTTACTTCATTTTTTAAATAGGTCAGAGGCTCTGCATACCTCACCGAAAGTCCGGTCAAACAGTAAAACCTCGATGAGCCAAATGTGAGAGAAAAATGTCAAAAAGAAGCAGAAAATCACAAGAGCCTTTTAAGCATTTGTAAATGTCAGAACAGAATACGAAAGAAGTTCCTGTTGTATAAATAACAACTGTGATGAAATATTAAATTAAACGAGTTGTAAAAGTGAAGGTTAAACTATAATTACGGTTTACAGCTAGTGAAGGATCATTACCTGACCAGAGATGTACAGAATACCTCATAAAAATATCTGGAATACAAGTTACAAAATACTTATAAGGATACTTGGATATTTTTGGAAATGGTATTTGAAATACTAGTTATAAAATACGTATTTAATAAATACTTTTTGAAATAAAACATATTATTTTTACATACATTATCTACATAATTTAACTTTAGCAATTTGACACACATGAAAATAAATATGGCGCGGCGTAGGTAGCGCAGCGACAACGGCCGACAAAAGTAACAGCTAGACCATAGATAGACCATACCTATTAAAGTCTTTTGATAGGTTGAAATTTCAATTTTAAGGGTTCGTTTATCTTTTGTCTATGTGATGGGATGCCGTTATGAAGAAGTTGCGCGGTGCGAGAGAGGTGTGACGCGAGATGTCAGTCACAGGCCCATGATACGTACCATAAAGCTAAGCTTAGCCAATAGTAGGCGTGTGTCACACTCCTACCCATACCGCGAAACTATCTCAAATTCAGGTACTATAGCGTCGATCACGAGGCTTCCCCAAGGAGCACTGGTGACCTTACTCACCGTTAGGAATGCAACACTAAAAGAGCAATGTTATTTGGCTACGATATTCAGCAAGGTGGAGGTACTTCCCCAGTCAAGCAGCTCCAATTTTTGGGTGGAAAGTCCCGCTATACCCTACCCAACTGAAACTTTCTTGACTAAAAATTGTAATGACTACGAATGTTCCCATCTGTATCATATTCTTTGACGCGTTTAACATAATAAGCCAGGCAGCGGTCAGATAAAGTTTAAATGCATATTTGTTGCATGACTCACAGATGAGTAATACCTACGCAATTAATTCATAAATTATGTCGATTAGAATACCTATTATAAGTTCAACGACCAAAACTTCAGATTTTTAACGTTAACTATTTTTTTATAAAAAAAAATGTTTGGCTTTGTAAATCTTAGTGCATTTAAAATCGAGTCTTATTACTTTGAAATAACATATCATTTTCTTAGGCTCAATCGAGAGTAGGTATAGTTTTTTTTTTTTGAAAAATTACTTAAAAGCTACTTATTATTATCGACCGACGGCACCGATCCAAATTTTGGTTTGGTGCACTTCGTGGTTTGGTCTTTTACGTTCCACGACGAGCACCAAACCAAAAATTGGATCGGTGCCGTTCGTGGAATAGCTTTGGTGCTATTCGTTTCAGAGCTGTTAAAATCAGTGCTCTTCATGGAATACCTCATGTAAACTTTAACTAAGCGAATTAAATGCAGTGCTCCCTATAAAATAATATACAGAGTACACTGGATATTATAAACGAGATTCCTTCCGTTGAGGTAATTTTAAAACATTAACTAGAAGTCAACGAGTTACTATGATTTCATTGTTTCCAGATGGATTTGTCCTTACATCAATACAAAGTAATTGCAAACATATACCTACATAAGTATTGTAATATAGGTTAGGTGGTGAGCTGGCATGGTCATAGTATAGTTTCCTATAAAAATAATTTATTGGTTAACGTGACAGAGAGCGTATCACTAACTATTGACGCATTTACACACACACATAATTCACGAGTGCGAATCCCTTTGTACTGATTCCACACGTTTCATTTTAATTATTTTTTTTAAAACGTCGCCTCTCTAGGATTTCTCCTGTATCGAGGGTACAGTTAACAAACATATATGTCACATGCACACACACCCAGACCCGAAACAACTATCTGTAGATCATACAAATAATTGCTCCGTGCAGGGATCGAACCCGCGGCACGTAGCGTAGAAAGCTAATCGCTTAGCCACTGCGCCAACCGTGTCGTCAGTTTAGTTTAGTTGATTAGTTCGACCAGCAGTCTTCGCAATACAAATTAGAGCTTGAAATTAGGACTATTTTTCAGCTGAACTTCGTTTCAATACTTAGCGTTCCAACTCCGGACTTCCAGAGTTTCGAAGCTTCATTGAAATAATAAAAAATAACAAAAATCCCGACTGCAAAAAAACGAACTAAAAAGAAGGAAACAAGATGAAATGAAAATCGAGTCCATTACCAAAAATGAAAATCGAGTCCTTTACCAAAAATGAAAATCGAGTCCATTACCAAAAATTAAAACATGCAGTCGGAGGCATGTTTTCCGGCGTTTCGTTGCATCCTAGATACATACCTAACCTACATACATAGACTGATAAACATATTACCCTCCTTTACGTCGCGCAGTCGGGTAAAAAATTAGGCTGTGATCTCATGGCCACATTGCCGATGAAAAGGTAGATTTTTCTTAAATTCCGAAAATAGAAATTCCTGTTATGTTAATATTTTTCTTTTATCTATGGTTTGAGTTGTAATAATATTATTAGTACCGAATAGACTTCTGCCTCTCACACAAGAAAACAAGCTTGAAGATACACTAGATTCAGTTATCAATACATTCATAATAACAATTAATACAAATATTTCAAACAAAGTCAATGTGCTTTACCAAGGTCGGTTTTCCTCAACCTATATCTATTTCGTTCTATCTCATTGTAAATGTATATCTATCCTGTTCCCTCCTGTCGTCAATAGGCAAGTTTAATTGGATTTAAGGGGTCATTACTTTAAACTAGCTTTTTCCCGTTGAGCCGATTTCATGAATCTGGGAACTTATTTTTTTTGCTAATAGCTGTACTGTGACCATAACACACTTGATACTTTTAGCATCGGCGATTAGCGATTCAGTCTAGCGATGGGTTATAACAGCTAATTGTGTTACCTGTTAACTCTGTTATTGTTACACAAAAATAACAAAATGAAATATCTGTTACTAAATAACAGCCAGTTATTTTCATCTTTCATTTTCACCGACAAAATAACACATGTTTAAAATGAAATCAGCCGATTACTCATACAAAAAATCATGTTTAAACGGTTGATTAAGCTCTAAAGTTTTCTCTTCAATTATTAATATATAAGTATATATTAAATTGTCATAATTATATCAAATTATTAACCTCTCAAGGGCCCTCGCGTGCAAAATACCGATTCGCAAATGAGTGCAAGGCCCCTTCGTCCCCCTTCTCAAAAAATGTATTTTAGGAAATTAGGAAAGGGTAAAAGGGCCCCGTGAGTTGCCTTGCCTAGGGGCCCCGACATGGTGAATCCAGCCCTGAGATTATCACTAAGGAACTGAAAGTAGAAAAATATTTCTAAGTCTTTTTAATCCCGGGATTACTGAGGATAAACACCGAACGCGGCAGGATAGAAATGCAGATAAGAATTCAGAGGGCCTGATTGCGCAATTGTTTGTCAACCTCCCGGGAACAGGGGGATGGTAATCGGATTCCCGTTATTCAGCGGGACCTTTTCAATTTATTGTCGCGTCATTGTGCGGATGAGAGATTAAGGGCCATGTTCATTGACAATATAACAGATGGTTAGAAATAAAACGGCGTTTACCCTTTTAGTCACCGACAAAATAACAGATGTTTGAAATGAAATCAGCCGATTACTCACACAAAAATTTTGGTTTAAGAGGCTGATTAAGCTTTAACCGTCTGTTATAGTATTGTCGGTGAACTTGAACCTTATTTTGTTTAGTCCATTCTATCGATTTTCTTATATTGTTTTTGTGGTGCACTACTTTATTTCTGTTTCGGATACGTAGATGTAAGCGCTGATACATATCGTCGGACATTTTTTTTTAAATTCTTTTAATACTTTTTCGAAGAAATAAAAAAAGCAAAAAAAACTTTTCTCTTAGTACAAATTGCCTTTCAACCGTCAATATAAGGACCTGCCTTTCTAATCACGAGCCCTTAAAGGGGGTAATGTACTCATAATTATGTATAAAATCGCGTAAATAAAGTTTTTAATTTAAAAAAACATACAATCCGAAAGTGCAAGAAAAAGATTTTTCCTAAAAAGCTATGCTAGAAAATGAATTGGTTACTTAAATAAAGTTATTTAATAAACCAGCTTCTACAAAAACATCTGTATCCACCGATTACGAATCGCGGATTAGATTTACCTATTTAAGGTGAGTGCGCACCTATAATAACACGCGTCGAAGGCGCCGCGCGTTCCGCAGCTTTCGAATTACCTGATGGTCCTATCCGCTGCACCTATCCGTAATTCCGCACCAAACGTACCGAACGATCAGTCTTGTCCGAATCACAGAACTGTTGAGGCAGAATGTGCCTGACGTTAACAGAGTCAAGTCGCCCGCACCGCCCGCCCCGATGACGTCATCCACAAATGCGGGTGTAATCGGTATACCTATATATATCTATATATAGGTATACCGATATATATGTATACCCGGCAGTTCAATAAAATGCTAGGCTGTACCTACAGCATTTTATTGAACTGCGGTGCAGAGCGGTTTCGTGCGCGAGTTTGAAGGAAAGAAAAACAATTTGTTATCACACAAATTATGACACTAAACATAGCTTGCATATAATTTCATACAAAGAATACTAAAATTCGATTCCGGGAGCGCGTGCGGCGCGTTTTGCGTGTGTAGATGTGCTTTCACCTTTATTAGAACCTGTCAAACATACTATTTTACCCCGAAATAATCTACGTATTGTGTCTAGCCGTTTGGTTAAAAGGAGGCCCAGACAGGGCACGACCCACATGCCATATTAACTGATATTAGGACCAATTATCGTCTGGGTATTTTTGGAACATTTTTAACTGAGAATGGCTGATATCGCGATCTTTGGTCAAAGATAAAAACAATTTTAAAGTAGATATGTTTTAAATCTTGGTATCCTTGAAAGAGAAGATTTTTTTTTGTATTCTTGATTTAAATGTTAATATTTATTTAGGGTGACATATACAAATAGATGGTATACCATAGTACTTATACTAAATATTATGATAATTATTAATAACTATCTTCCGCCAGCGGCTTCCCCCGCGTGAAATCTTTATAAATTATAGCATACCTATGTTACTCACTGTTAATGTAGCATTCTGCTGGTGAATATTTTTTTTAAATCGGTCTATTAGTTTTTGATTTTATCCATTACAAACAAACATACAAAAAATCAAATCTTTTCCCTTTATTTTTAGATACCTATCTAATATGTAGAAAAATAAATAAGGTAAGTATATGAACATTCTGATGTATTATTTAGATAAGTAATCAATAACAATAATATAATATTACTAAAATAATATTTGGTTTTCTTAATCAATAACATCATAATGTTCAAGCTAAAACCTTTCCTTCCTCCGTTTAAAAATAATATTTACGCATGGTTCAACTAAATCGTATGCTTGGCCCCGTTTCGCCCGTATTCGTGCAATAAACTCTGTAACCCAGTCAGTACCGCCGTATTTTTAGATCGGACGTTATGCCCGAAAGCGAATCGTGTCGGCACAGCGATATATAAGGGTTGGATACGGCAATACGAAAATTTATTATAATAATTTTCTCCTTACATCATGAAGAAAGATACAGGATATTTTTTTATGTAGTGCGCAAAATTTGCTGAGTGATTCAGTGTCCATTCCTAATGCAACCGCAGTACAAAACAACAGTATTCAACAGTATTCACTCTAAAACAAAATAAAAGGACAATGGGCAAATTGGCCCAAAGTGCCCACAGGGTTGACACATAGTACATTCGAAAGAGCACGCTTAGCTGATAATTTTTTATTATGGGAGTAAAAAAATCGGTCCTACAGGAAAAGATATTTTGAGAAATAAAGACATTTTTAAGTTTGAACCTAAATATATGAACTTTATGAAAGTTAGCAAATAAAAGTTATATATTCTGGTAGATTACACTATTCCTAACATGTTTTATTCAGAAACTGAAGCGCTACGTGCACCATACAAAATATTATTGATTTTGAAAAAATATGTAATTATTGTTGTGGTTGATTATTAAAGGTGTCCCTAGAGTAGACATATAGTGTATTTAAAAGAACACATTGGACACGTTATTTTTTATTATGGCAGCTCAAAAATCGGTCCTACCGGAAAAGATATTTTGAGACATAAAGACATTTTTAAGTTTGAACCTAAACATATGAACTTTATGAAAGTTAGCAAATAAAAGTTATATATTTTGGTAGATTACACTATTCCTAACATGTTTTATTCAGAAACTGAAGCGCTACGTGCACCGTACAAATTATTTTTGAGTTTCAAAAAATATGTAATTATTGTTGTGGTTGATTATTAAAGGTGTCCCTAGAGTAGACACCTAGTGCATTTAAAAGAGCACACTGAACATTTATTTTTTTATTATGGGAGTAAAATAATCGGTCCTGCAGTAAAAGATATTTTGAGACATAAATACATTTTTAAGTTTGAACCTAAATATATGAACTTTATGAAAGTTAGCAAATAAAAGTTATATATTCTGGTAGATTACACTATTCCTAACATGTTTTATTATGAAACTGAAGCGCTATGTGTACCATACAAAATATTTTTGAGTTTCCAAAAATATGTAATTATTGTTGTGGTTGATTTTATTAAAGGTGTCCCTAGAGTAGACACCTAGTGCATTTAAAAGAGCACACTGAACATTTTTATTTTATTATGGGAGTAAAATAATCGGTCCTGTAGGAAAAGATATTTTGAGACATAAAGACATTTTTAAGTTTAAACCAAAACTTATGAACTTTATGAAAGTTAGCAAATAAAAATTATATATTCTGGTAGATTAAACTATTATACCTAACATGTTTTACTAGGAAACTGAAGCGCTAAGTATATTCCACAAAATATTTTGAAGTTTGAAAAAATATGTAATTATAGTTGTAGTGGATTATTAAAGGTGTCCCTAGAGTAGACATATAGTGTATTTAAAAGAACACATTGGACACGTTATTTTTTATTATGGCAGCTCAAAAATCGGTCCTACAGGAAAAGATATTTTGAGACATAAAGACATTTTTAAGTTTGAACCTAAACATATGAACTTTATGAAAGTTAGCAAATAAAAGTTATATATTCTGGTAGATTACACTATTCCTAACATGTTTTATTCAGAAACTGAAGCGCTACGTGCACCATACAAAATATTTTTGAGATTCAAAAAATATGTAATGTCCGAGAATTGAACCCGCTACCCCTATGTACGAGCAGCACCGTAGATAGACTTACGTTTAACCAGTTTGCCAATCGTGCACCAAAAAGAATCTAAAATATTAAATTATAATGTAATTAAGTTGCTGGGAAAATTCGTAATACTAATTGATTATAACTCTGGAACGGCAGGATGAAAATAAAAATAAATGAGAATATAGAGTAACACTGATGTCCTTCATCGATTAGCACCGGTGTCAACCGTAGGGGCAAGCTTTTTAATTTGGACCAGCGTCCATAGGAATTTGCCCATCCTCCTTTGATGTTGTATGGCTTTTGCTAGTAAATTATGCGTGTACAGTCGCGGACTAAAAATGTTTACCACCTTAAGGTCTATAATGGCTTGCACATTTTTGTTTCATAAGGCTGACTTCAATAAAGATGACAATTATCATAGACGTAGGACTTCGCTTACGCTCAGACTGGCTCAGACTGTTACTGTTATTGATCTATTGATAAGCGTAGATAGTGTGGGTTGTTCTATGTCTATGGTGGATTGTATTTGACATGAAAAAAGAAAAAACATCTAAAGAGGTGAAATATAAGCTTTTATTGTAGGAAAAACTCTGAAGTAAGATATAAAAGAGGAGCTCTCCAATACCTAACTGAAACCGACCTTGACCACTCAAAGGTGTATCTGTCTCTTTCTATGCCCAATTACGTTGAAAGAGATAGATACACCTTTGAAACCGACCTTTAGGCACAGTGAATATGTGCTTTAGGTTTCAGTTAGGTATTAAGGAGTGATAGCTACACTTTATATTTAATTTCGTGGAGAAATTCAATAATATATTCGGTCCTTAGATTATTGATTTGTTTCCGCAGCGGAGACCAATCAATAATCTAAGATTCAGTCCATAAAAAAATACACTGGACATAAAAAAAAAAACTTCTGTATCTATTTATTCTCATATTCTTTACAATTTAAATAATTCTATATAAAAACAAAAACGTTTAAAATATATGTCTATTAATAAAAACAAATAATTTTAAAATCTGGTGTAGACTCCATCAGCAGCTATGACGGCACGTAATTTATCGGGCATGGAGGCGACAAAACGCACACACAGTGCACAAAGTCCCTCTGATGTCTTCCCATACTCGAGCACAATGTGAGAAAAGAACTTGAGGGTTTCTTTCCTTTTGGGAGTCCCAACGCTGAACCATTAAGCCACATAGATTTTTTGTTACATTCAAATTAGAAGAACGGGCAGGCCACTGAATCAGCCGCATGTTACGATGCAGTTGAACCTCTCCTTCGTCTCCATGTCGCTGGATCCTTTTACGGTGAATCGAGATATATTGAGTTCTCTTGATATAGCACTAATATTCCACCCGTCTTCATGCAAATACATATTATTTCTGCCTTTTGCTGCAAGGGTTACTTGCACAGAGCGTTAGCGAAGTCAGGTCTGTGGTTACTTGTCATTATTTTATTGAAATTTATTAAACTTTTATATTTCTGTTGGCTTACAACTACTTGACAAATGTCAAAATAATATAATTAAAAAATATATGAGTTTACGTCATTATTTAATCAAAAAGTCATTGACCGCCTTTTTGCTATGCCAAATACTTCATAATTTTAAAATGTAATATGTTTTTTGATATACTATCTTAGACCTTATTGCGCACAGTTTGAGATAGAATCCAATTTGAAATCTGATAAACATTTTCAGTCCGCGACTGTACCTACATACTAAGCCGAATTTTCGTTTTGTTTTAAAGTGTATCCCAATACTGCGGTTGCAATTAGGAAAAAAATAAATTTCAATTTAAGTGCTAGACACTTGTCGGTGTAGCAATTTCCATCCAGTCCTATCCAATGCCAAATCTTTATGTTTCTATGTTCGCTTTTTCTTTCAGCTGATCAATGTAGTTTCTTCTTGGTCGTCCTCTTTTTCTTTTTGCCTCTATTTTTCCTTCTATAATGTTGGTAATGAACTTATCGTGCCTAATCAAGTGACCAATCATGTTTCCTCTTCTTTTTTATGTGTTTCAATATTTGTTTTTTCTCATTTACTCTTCTTAGTATCTCTGTAATCATTATGTTAATTGCTTCTTTTTATCAGGTGTTTCTATTCTTAAAAACATCATCTTAATTCACCGTTGCGAACACAAAAAGTAAACAATCGATTTTTTTGTTCACTGTCTGTCGGAAAGGAAATCCTCAAGATTGTAATTACAGTAGCCATACAATGGTCACCTTAAAGGGTCAAGTCGTGGGTTCAATTCGGAATGAGTCCCATAGGAGAGGGCCTCTCGATTCCGGGAACAAATGTCAAATAGGATAACAATGATTACTCCGGATAAAGGATGCAGTCCTCTGACCTCGAAGTCACTAATACAGATTATATTCTTAATAATGATACTACTTTACTTACTACTACACAACTACTTACTTACTTACTTTTACTTTACTTTATCAATTTACAACCCACCGAAATCCATGTCAAATTTAATTTAACCGCCGAATCCGTGGCTTTGCTTAACCCCTCGTTCATTATTAACTTGATTATAATATACATATGGATGTAAGCTTTGATAAAGTCCCATGTTAATCTGCATACAAATTAAAAATCAGGCGATTCCTCCCTCATAGGAGGAATACATAATTGCTTGATCAAAAGTGCAACACAAAATGTGGTTGGAATCAATATGCTACAGTAGAAAGTATTGTTTTTTTTAAATAGATAAACAGATAAGGATTTTGCAGAACTCTCAGGCAGGAGTAGAATAGAATTTTGAAGAAACTAAATTACTTCTAGGTCTGAAATATTGTGTAAATTCAGGTTGAATTTTAGCCGGAGCCGCTTCCGCGCTCCCACATATTTTTGTAACCTTGATTTATGAAAAGAGTATCCATGGAGTTTCTTGCCGGTATCTTCTCCAGGACCAACCCACTTGGAACCGTGCACCTAGAATCACGACGTTTTGAAAGTGCCTGCAAAGGCCCAGTTGAAATAAAAATCTTAGACTTTGACTTTGCACCCTAAAAAATGTATCATAGCTGTCAGTTTGAACCAGTGCAGTGTTGTTGAAGTATTCCTCTTTGAGCACCTAGCGTATTCCTCACTGAGCATCTAACGTATTCCTCACTGAGCACCTACGGTGCGGTAGCTTCTAGTGATGGAGTTAACAATAACAATACGATACATATCGATAATATTAAACAATTCATATAATAAACTGATATAATCAATATGCATATTTTTATCGATATGTTTTCATTTAACTCCATCACTAGAAACTGCCGCATTGTAGGTACTCAATGAGGAATACCTTAGTGTCTAGACAGACGGACCGCATTTCAACTGTAATCCATGCAGTTTGAATGCAGTTGACACGACTGCAATAGAACTGCAATAGAAATCCAACCGCAAATTGCAGTTGCGGTTGTATTGCAGTTGAAATGCGGTCCGTCTGTCTAGAGCCTAAGGGACTCAAAAATTTGGTGCTCAAAGAGGAATAGGCATTTGGGTTTGTTGTGATAAAAGAAAGTCTGTTCCCAATCGTCGTCTACAATTTTTTGAAATATGAGTTAGCCTACATTTTCAGTATAAGCTGACCTCTCATTGTACAGAAACCTATATTATACGAGGTCAGCATAATTATACTGAAAATGTATCGCTTGATGTTATGTCAATCAGCTACATTTACTATAAGTACCTACCTTAGGGGTTTTTTTACCCCTCCCCCGTCCCTGTCACAGTCAGACCCCCCCTCCTTAGTGTGATGTCACATATTTTGCAATTTTACATCTAGAAATGATTAAATTAAAACAGCAGTTCCGAAAATAGTTTTATTTCCATTTTTTTTTTTTTATATGAGTTTGAAATGTGACGTCACGAAACTTAGGACCCCTCCCACCCCTTGTCACATAATGTCACACTTCGTCGACCCCCTCTCCTCCCTTAACGTGTGACGTTCTTCATGGATGTACTTACGTCAAAACGTTATGGAAAAAATACAAAAACATTTATAAAAAAAATACCTTCTCCAGATATTTCCTTCACAATTCGTAGTCACATCAATTCAAACGCTGTAATCCGATTTACTTACCCTTGATAGACACTTTTGAACGGTTGGTAGGGCCCGTCCATTTTAAAGTAGGTACATACTAATACTATTTGTGCGTTCGAGTGGAACGGTTCGGGCAAGTTCGGGTATTTACGGTTGTGCAATTATTGAGAAGCTGCCAATAAAAAATATTGATTGATTTTGTAAAGAGTGTACGTATTACAGTAATCTAGCGAAAGTTCTCATTGTAGGAGCTACAGATAAAGGCATTTCACAATTTTAATATATCTATGTTTTATATGGACCAGCGGGTCTACCACGTAACTAAAATTGTAATGAACATCGACATTGGTATTAAACTTCAATACGATCGTGAGAGCCTAAACTTTGAGCTAATTTGTATTTTTTTTACCGATCATGAAGATAGGAGTCCCAATCCCAACTACCTATATGATAGGTATTTTTTTTACAAGTTAGCTCAAGGTTTAGGCTCTCACGATCGTATTGAAGTTTAATACCAATGTCGATGTTCATTACAATTTTAGTTACGCGGTAGACCCGCAGGCCAGTGTGGTGAACTAAGGCCTAACTGAATCTGAGAAGAGGCCAGTGCTTATCAGTGGGACTATAATGGACTAAAACTATTTTATTCATTTAAATAAAAATTTATAACCTTGCTAATTCCTGAAACATTAATCCACTTTTCGCAGCAGAAGCCTAGTAAAACTAGAAGTTGTAACTTCAAAGTTAAAATCCTTGGTAACAAACTAAAAGATTAAATATAACGTTTACTGTTGCAGTTAACTTATCGCAAACAAGTACGTCATTAACCTATTTCCCTCCGCCAACTCTTATACTAGCTACGATTATAAACGAGGCTGAGAAACCTACGTATAGTACAGGAGCTTAGGTCTATTTATAATAAAAGGCATCTTTTTCTTTCTTTTATCTAATGTTCTTACTAGAAAACAAACTAGCGATAAGCTTGGCAGCAAACGACTCGAGCTATATTTAAAATTAAAAATTAAAACCTCTCGTTTAAAAAAGCAGTGATAGCCTAGCGGTTGAACGCTTGCCTTCCATGCAGGAGGGTCCGAGTTCAAACCGACCCGCACCTCAGACATTTCGAATTTAAGTGCGAATTACAATTTGATTATCACTTGCGATAACGGTGAAGGAAAACATCGTGAGGAAACCTGCACATCTGAGAGGGCCTCATAAAGTTCTCGATGATGTGTGTAGTTCGCCAACCCGCATCAGGCCAGCGTGGTGGACTAAGATCTAACCCTACTCACTCCGAGAAGTGGCCCGTGCCCAACAGTGGGGTAGTAGTGGGCTGGACTTATTTTATCTTCATCTGCACTAATTATTATAAAGAGAAAAGATTTGTATTATTGTTTTGTAATTAATAAACCACAGGATATTACTTATGTAGTGCGCAAAATTTTCAGAGTGATTCAGTGTCCGTTCCCAAATGCAACTGCAGTACTAAAATTCAATCCAAAACAAAATAAAAATTTGATTTTGTTTTAAAGTGTATCCCAACTGCGGTTGCATTTAGGAACAGAGTTTGAATCACTTACTTAAAAATATATCCTCTATATATTATGTTTTTTCATGCACAAAAATAATAAAACACAAACACACATCATAGAAATATTACAAGTACCACCAAATATACCAACAAAAGACAGCTGACAGCTGTTTACAGCTGAAGCCCAATTCTCGTAATTCATTTATAATATGACTGAAAGTTGACCGAACTGAGATTATATTATGAATTGACAAAAAGTAATGTATTCTACTCCTCTTAAAGTTCAGTCCGATTCCAGTATGATTTGGATTCAATCTTCTTACAAACTCATTTCAATCTCATTTTTGACGTTTGTGTATAGACGAGAGCTCAGAATAATGACTCGCAATGACTAGACGAGAGTGTCAATTTTATTATCTGTGTCAGTTCAAAATGTTAGCAGAATACCGATTTGCCTTTTATTCAACTTCCGATATCATTACAATATAATGTCACGTTTGACGTTGTTTGTTAGGGTAGGAGAATACCATTTATGACATTGGTAGTAGATCGGAATGAGATCCGAACTATATTTTGAACATTCTTAATTACGAGAATTGGGCCTCTGTTTACAACACAATATACGATAACTTATATAAAGCAATTTCAAAGTAACTAAATAGTATATTAATAGACAGACACTATCCTCCTTATTCTTTCTTTCTTTCTATATTTTTAATATCACGTTTTCCATCTCCTCCTTCAGTTCCTACTTTAACTTAAATTACTAAGTCCAGGCGCAACTGAGACCGAGCATAACAAAGTATGATAAATTAAGACTCCTTGGTTCCATCACAAAAAAGATGCAAAAGTTTCACTTCAATCTAGGGATCACGGAATCACTTTATACAATAATCTATACTAGTGACCGCCCAGTGGTCGAAATTCGACCGTAATTTTAGCTTTCTGCACTCCTTCTCCATGGATAAACTGAATCTGACATTCCTACCTGCGCGCAATCTACTTAAAATGGGTTACAAAGTTGATACTATACGTGAAGAGAATAAAATCTTTTCTGTGCTCTCCAAGAATTCCATTAAATTAAATAAATATAGAACTTCTGTACCTCTTTCTTATGTCGTACTACCTTTTAAGATGTTCTGCTTGCTGTAAGCTCTTTATGGGGCTCTTCGTCACGCGCAGCGACATCCAAGAGGCGTGACCAGGAGCGCACAAAATGTTTCAGAGGGGTATCAACAATGAAAAAACAAGGGTTTAGTTCTGCAAGAACTTAAAACATTTTATATTGACCTCGTAGAAAGATTTTTCATTCAAACTTTAGAATACAATAGATTTTTATTTCATGTAAACAAAATTCACGCACTTATGAAATGTCGAGACTCTAGGTGCGCGGTTCCAAATAGTAGAATTCCATTTCTTCATTTCATTTCATTTTTCAACTGATGTACTTTTAATGAAGGGAGCCTATCACTAAAACGATAATCTAACCGTCAAAAACCCCCGACTTGAACAGGAAAAAAGCTGTAACTTTTGAACGGCTGAACAGATTTTAATGAAACATAGATTATGATGATACCCGATAAAACTAGCTTTCAATTAAAAAAAACAGCATTAAAATCAGTCCATCCGTTTTGAAGCTACGATGCCACAGGCAGACACAGATACACACTACAGACTTATATATAACACCCCTCTTTTTGTCGGGGGTTAAAAATTAATGGACATGTGCATTCTCCCCATTCTCCCCATCCTCACCTATGGCGCGCAGACGTGGTCACTAACTTTACGTAAAAATTCCGCACTAGGGGTCCACTAAAGAGCAATGGATCTATATCGTTGTATATTCTGTGACAAGTCTTTAATTATAATGTAACACAATACTGTCGGCATCAAATGCGAGTACTCAGTGGTGGCCCTAATGGGAAACGTTGTAACAATAGTGAAATCACAATGCGGTGTAACAATACTCCTTAATAGTCGGTGTTTATCTGGAAATTCTCATGTTCTATGCGATAGAACGAAGATAATATACATGGTGTAACAAAAATCGTGTCGCATCACCTCGCATCTTGATTCGAACCTCACTCTTAATGCAAATCATTTATTAATATACTATTCTAATTTATTGTTATTCACATTAAATTACATTATTCTCGCAGCTCATACCACAAAAAAAACATGTGTCGAATTGAGAACCTCCTCCTTTTTTTGAAGTCGGTTAGAAATAGTATTAACGAAGATAGTAATCTAATAAAAGAGATAATAAGAGAATCCGGTTCTTCTCCATAGGACCTACTATTTGGAACCGCGCACGTACAGTTTTTTTTTTAAATTCAATTTTTTATTGAGGCTTCAGTTCACCGTGGTGACTATGAAATTAGAATAGGATAGGTATTAAAGTTAAAACCTTTTACTCCTGCAGCAAGGCTATCGCGGTGGGTGGACAAACCCGTATTCTCCTCCCTTTGTCTCCTTGACAGAAGACAAAACGCAAAATCGAGAAGCGAAAAAGGTAAAGAGATGGTTTTGTCTCCGATTTTCTCTCTTCCTTTTTGTGACGTGCGAGTCATTATCATTGCGGCCCATGTTGTACCCAATTTTGGGTGTAGGCCTCTTCCAAATTCCTCCACTCCTGGCGGTCTTGAGCCCTTGCCATCCAATCCGGACCTGCGTGTCGCTGAATGTCATCCACCCATAGTTTAGTTGGTCGTCCTCGCGGTCTAGTGTGCTGACGTGGTCGCCATTCTAATAGTCTCCGCGTCCATCGTTCCTTTTCCATTCGAGCAATGTGTCCCGACCACCATTTGCCTCTGGCTATAATAGATGCAACGTTGACGTGCTATTACTGGGTTTTAAAAATGACACCGTTGAATTTATTATACTCTCAACCGCGTTTATCCAAATTAAACTTAATTTTTTTCGCCGCGAAATGCAGTCACGGCCTTGAAGCGTCGGTCGTCGCGGCGTTCGTAAGTGACGATTAGTTGTTAGGGAGACGACAGACTAGCCGCCGAAACGCAGCGTCAGATGACGCTGTTTATTTTATATCTCGATCTGAAATGGTGTCATTGTCTCAAGAGCTACTTGAACGGTTACTAGTTTTTCCCCAGATTTGATGTTTATTATCATTTTAGTTACGCGGAAGACCCCTAGATCCGTCTGAATATTTATATGTGATGATGTTAAAGTTCATTTTTTTATTCAATTTTTTATTGAGGCTTCAGTTCACCGTAGTGACTATGCCAGCCTCGTAAGGTCACTAAGACGCAAACCGCCTATACCTATAGGATATTAAATTTGCAGAGTGGTTCAGTGTCCGTCCCAAATATAACCGCAGGACTAAAATTCACTCCAAAATAAAATTAATTTTGATTTTGTATGGTTAGCGCTAGTAAATTAAGCGTGTCCCCTATACTTAGTCGAATTTTCGTTTTGTTTTAAAGTGTATCCCAATATTCCCAATACTGCGGTTGCATTTAGGAACAGAGACTAAATCACTCAGCAAATTTTGAGCACTACCTACTTAAAAAATTATCATGTATACATTTATACAATCGCTGCGATTTTGTAGGCCAGTGGGTACTCCATACGGTTGAAGCGCGTGTGAATGGCGTAGTGGCGCAAATATTTTCGTCCTGTCTCACTAAGTGTGACCTCCGAATGTTAAGGGTTGTCACAACTTTAGCAATGTCCTTTGTCTAAAGGAATAAAAATAAATTAAAATGTGAAATTTTACCGTGACCTACTGTTTTATAGAAATTGTCGCAGAATAATAATTGGACTGATCGGATTGTTGCGAAAATCCTAGCATCTCGCAACCAACATATTCTGTTATACATGTAAGCATAGTTATTTAATAACATATCTCGAAAATGAAATCAGCTGTTCCATACAAGTAATTCAATATTACACGACTAAGGCCCAAGTTCATCGACAGCAAAACAGACGATTACAGTAAAATCAGCTGTTTAAACTTGAACTTTTGTATGGGTAATCGGCCAATTTCATTTTAAACATCTGTTATTCCGTTGGTGTAAATGGCCTTAAATGTATGGTACAGCTGATTTTAATTATAAGATTTCATGTTTGGTCCGATAGTAAAAGTTCTTCATAATGACAATGACATGAGGTACAATTTAATAGTCTTTTAAAGGGATCGGGATCAGAAAGATAGGCTCTTGAATATAATTAATAATAATATTATTGAGATATTCGACAACCCTAAAATGATCACGCCGCCATGATGCGTGAGTCACCGTCAGAAATACACGATAACAACGCGTCCTGATTGAGTGCATTTTAGATATTTTTTTCAACGTTTATAGACTGGGAATGCTCAGTTGTTATTTTGTTATGAAATCTGAGGTTATTTTTAGTAAGAGAGAGACATAATTAAGTTTGAAAAGTTAAGTTGAAAACCCGGAAAGTGTCAGTGTATTTTAAATCCACACCACAATGCGCAAGCGCGCCGCCTCACTTGTGGGCCTTGTTAGGGCCAGCCCCAACAGGGTCCTGAACATGATAGCTGACAGAGTGGATTGTCCATACATAGTTCACTGCTGTCAGTTACATGTATAAAAACAATGTATGTTTTAGATAATTATTATTTTTACTAACACGTATAAGAAAATTGTTACTAACCCTATGAGCCTTGTTCTCGAAATAAAGTTTTTCTATTCTATTCTATTCTAAATACAGGATTACTAGTTAAAAAGGGATTTTAAACAACCTCTCCCACCTCGGTTAGTTAAAACGGTTGCTTGAGACTGTCTAATCGATCGGTTAACTTTGGTGAACACGATAATTCATGTTAAACGCCCGTTATCAATTTATTGGTTTGTTATCTTGTCAGCGAATGTGACCCTACATACGATACTTTGGTAACGAATAGGGTACCTAAGTAAAGAAAATTTTGATTTAAAAAAAGTAACCTGTCATCATAATTAATTAAATATTATAGTTTAAATAAAACTATAGAACACGCTTTAGTCATCCAAACTGAACGTGTGTGCAAAATTTCAGCTCAATCGGAAACCGGGAAGTGGGTCAAATTTAAATTCCAAGATTTTCTTACATAGTTAGTTACAGGTGAAGCTAATAAAAGCGTGTTAAAAATAAAGAAATTGACGAATCACAGTCAATGAAGCCCATTTATTTATTAGCTTGTTGATTTTTTTTCTTGTTCATTCAGTCCGTTTGACTCACGGTACCCTCGAGGGAGAAATGTTATTTTTTTGTCATTGTTTGGTGTGTGAGTGGTTCCCTCACACACCAAACAATGACATTTACGGGGGACAAAGTGAACTAATCCCCATTACGTACATTTTATTTTTAATAATTTTATTGTACACCATTAAAAATGTACACACTTAAAACTTTAAACTTTTTTAAACATAGATTAATGAATGAATCATAAAGTAAACAAACAACTCTATGGTTTAAAATTATCTATAGTCAGAAATACCTACTCATATCCATCGCTATGACATATATTATGAATCATCGATATATAAATAGATACTGATAATACCGTCCTCACAGATGGATGATAAATAATAATAGAACAGTCACGACCACGACACGGCTATCAGAGTAAAAGAGAGGAGATAAATAATCGGGAGCAAAACCGTCCATTTAGCGTTTTCTCTCTCTCCGCTCCTGCGACCCCAGATATAGTTTTTTTTTTTTTTTTTAACTTTGTTCCTCACTAGGATTTCTCCTGTATCGAGGGTACAGTTTACAAACATACATGTCATATGCACACACAACCAGACCCGAAACAACTATCTGTAGATCATACAAATAATTGTTTCGTGCGGGGATCGAACCCGCGGCACGTAGCGCAGAAGGCTAATCGCTTAGCCACTGCGCCAACCGTGTCGTCAAAACCAACGTTTTATGAAAAGAGTGTCCATGCAATTTTTTGCTGGTATCTTCTCCAGGACCAACTCACTTGGAACCGTGTACCAGAACCACGACGTTTTGAAACTGCCTGCAAAGGCCGAGTTGAAATAAAAATTTGACTTTGACTTCTCAATGGTTTTATTTAATTTTCTGTCTACGAGACAAAGGGAGGAGAAAACTATATGTCCGCGTAAAAGTCGGAGACAAAACCATCTCATTACCGTTTTAATTCTCGATTGTTTTGTTTTTTCTTCTGTGTAGGAGACAATGGGTGGAGAAAATGGTTTGTCCACAGAAAAGTCGGCGACAAAACCATCTCATTACCGTTTTCATTCCCGATTGTTTTGTTTCCTCTTCTATCAAGGAGACAAAGGGAGGAGAAAATGTGTTTGTCATTGTCTACCCGCCGAACTAGCGTTGTTGATGCTCACAAGGGTAGACAGAGATGTCTAAATATATTACCTATCTATACTTATTATTGTAAAGTGGTTGTAAACTTGTCTGTATGGGATAATCTTTGGGGATAATCTCTGGGACTACTGAACCGATTCTAAAAATTCTGTCACTAATACAAAGCTGCACTATCCCTGAGTAATATAAGCTATATTTACTTTAGATAAACGTGCGGGAAACCACAGCTAGTGTCTAATCAGAAACACACGACCATCTTTCTGTACCGCGTCAGATAAAACGTGACAGTCGCCAGTTCGAGACATAGTAATCTGCACATAGAAGTTTGTATACGTCAAAATTATATTTAAAGTCATCTGATACGTCAGAAGCCTCGCAAGTCTTTAAAATTGCTGACGCCTCGCAAAGGGCTTTAAAATTGCTTAGTGTTAATGCAAAACAGGTGAGGCATTGTTGGGATGTGACTTCAGGGTCACATGGGGCCATTCAATTCAAGTATGACATACGCAGAATTTTGGTAATTTTTGACCCCCCCCGGTCCACTTGCCAGCAAAAGTAGGCAAGGCTCTTACTCCCCCCTCCTATGCTTACGTAAACATAGGCACAATTTTTTTTTGTTTTTTCTGAATTCTTTATTGTTATTCATGGGCAGCAGTAAATGAGATTTTAAATAAGGAATTTATGGACTATCAAGGAATTAATGCACATTAATATTTATTCAAGCTAACTATTAACATTAGTGCACATGTTCTGAATACCATTTAATGTCTGGTAAATCAGGTGTACTGAAGTAATCACCATCCAGACCCGGCGGCGTCCCCCATGTTATCAAAAAATAAGTAAAGCAAAGAACCCCCCATTTGGTGCTTACGTACTTAATACTTGTATGGCCCCCGTGACACATAACAGGGAATGTGTGACATGGGACTGTGGAGTCGCATATTACTGATATTACAAGAGATGGTTGAAAACTAGTCTATTAAAACCCAGGTTTTAAATATATCCGTCACTTTCTAACGCAATATAAAAAAACGGACAAAAATTACAAAAACAAAGAAACGAGAACGAGAATGAGTGTAAAAGAGACGGGGCTATCTTAAAACCTGGGTTTTATAAGACTTTTTTTAGCCCATATTTTGTAATAAAACATTTTGGGTTTCGTCGGAAAATGTCTCAAATGAAAAATTCTGTAAAAATATTCCCACACATTATAAGGCTACTTTTACGGTTAGGTAGTACTTAAATGTTACTTCAAATAACATGATTTTCATACTAAACATTGTTTGCCCTTACAATGAACAGTAAAATTATCGCCAATTACCGCACTGCTACAGAAACGGTTTCTAAACTCATGACCTCTTTCTGCAAAATCGGTTAAACGCCTGTGAAATCGATTTTCAGTAATTTGCTGAAAAAATTATGAGTTTTTGTCCACTAAAGTATTGTGACTCGAACATAATGGAATCTTTTGTCTGTGACTATAATGATAGACACAGTGGTTCAAAATTGTAAAGATGTGGAAAAATAATTAGAGCATTATTTTGTTTTTGTTTGTTAGTTTTTATTGTTTCACTAACCAGGTTAATTGTTTATTTTTGGCTACCGTTAACACTGAATGAATAATAGTACTTCGTCGTGACTAACGCGAATGGCATCAAATTTAATGGCAGTGCGGCACTATTCATGGCTGAGTGTCCGCCTTCTCTGCAGAATGTATTCAATACCCACAGAACCATGTAGTCCCAATACATGGTTCTGTGCAGAAATCCAATACGCTTGGCCATTAACTCGAGCGTGTTAGATTTCTGTGTATTAAAAAACATAGGTACTTAGTTTTAAGCAATTTTTTTGTCTGGGGTTAAAAATTATTTTTATTTTTAACCCCCGACCAAAAAGACGGGTGTTACAAGTTTGTAGTGTGTATGTGTATCTGTATATCTGTGCATTTGTGTATCTGTTTGTGGCCTTGTAACTCCAAAATGGATGATCCGATTTCAATGCAGTTTTTTTTATCGAAAGATAGTTTAATCGGGTACCATCTTAGCTATGTTTCATGAAAATCTGTTTAGCCGTTCAAAAGTTACAGCTCTTTTCTAGTTTGAGTCGGGGTTTTTTGACGGTTAGGTTATAGTTTACAAGTTTATCTCAAGAAAACTACGGTGCTTGAACTCTAATACTGAGAGAAAACTTGGGCGCGATCAATTTGGACTGATTTGATTGAAACGCACATAGATCAACAGGTTGACAGCTAAGAACTGGTGGTCAAAGATGTTAGATCCTGAACGCTTGAGCGATTTTATCTAGGACATTACATTGTTACATTAGTCAAGTCTTAACAAACTTAGTCTCGATTTTAGATTTTAGAGTCGATGTTCATTACCATTTTAGTTACGTGGTAGACGCACTGGTTGATGTTCCTAACCTTGGAATTTACTCTTAAGAAAATTATTCAATACTTAATTATTTTGACCGCAATCAAAATGGTCAAGGCTCACTGGGTATTGATCCGCATTTTTGCACTAATTGGGAACTGAACTGGCTACCGCAACTGATTGATTAGTTAGTCCAGCATGAGAAAATTTACCAGTAGAGATTGTATGGAGGTGTATGCTGTAAATATGCAATCAAGATAATTTTAGTGTAAATACATATTTTTTATAATTTTTTAAATAAAAACACCTAGTTCACAAAATCGGTAGTTTGTATAATAAAAATGACCCTGGCAGTAATAAGTGACTCACAGTGCTAAATTAAGCATATTAATTAGACAAAATATGATTAATATTTTTGTGTTTATATTCAAACTCAAACTCAAACTCAAACTCTTTATTGCTTTCATGTGTGTTCTTTATTTGTCGTAGGTATTATATTTTAATTTGTAATAGGTAGATAATATAAATATATTATAGTTGTGCACTTGACTGTACCCTCATTTACCATCATACTTTTCCTATCACTCGAAGGTTTGCTGGTAGAAAACTCAAAGGGTTACGCTCGCTACATACCATCTCAATAAAATTTATTTTATTAACTCATTCCGTGTACATTAAAGAATAAAGAATTTCATCGGGTTCCAATTCTGTTGCCGTGCATAAAATTAGCACAGTGATACAATTCACATAACATTTCTCTAGAGCGTGGAAACACGAGAAACTGAGAAAAGCGGTTGTGAAAGTCACTCATGCGCAGCGGAAAGACGTCGCTATGTAGTGTGGCCAGGTTCTCGGTAAACGGAAAACTTGTTAGAAATTTTAGCACCTAGATTCTAGAGGCTTATCTACAAGTGCTGTGCTGTTAAATTTAATTTTAGTTCCTACACTGAAATGTATCATGTTTTCCTGTGAATAATTACAGCCCGAAAGAATAATTGAACGCTGAATTGAACCTTTTTGGTGCAGCCGTGCGGCACACACGATTATGGTATAACCATAGAGATAATATATAGTTACTATTTCTATGGGTATAACCTACATATTTTATATAATTATCTATTTATTTATTTATGTACACACAAGGAAACATGGTAATAAAAATGTTACAGACAAATGAGCACAATTCACAATTTATGTGATTATTTTAAGATCTGATTTTTAATGATTTAAAATTTTTGTTTTTTTTTTTGTATGATTGCATGTGGTGGTAATTTTGCCACCAAATTTTTATTTTTCTTACTTACTAATTTAATTTACTCGTTATATACGAGTTTTAACTATAATTTCCTGTGCGAAGATATTTATAAATTTTCTTGCTATTATAAAATACTAGCTCTTGTCCGTGACTTCGTTCGTGTAAATTTATATTAACATTGATTGCTAATTTCCACATACAAACTTCAATAGTAGAAAAATAATTATAAAGACCAATTCTCCACTAAGCGGATAGTCGCGGGCGCCTGGATGCGCGCGTTCCGAACTTTTACCAGTCGCCTACTCGAGTATGTAGATATGTAGCGCACGCGGCTACCAGTTGCGAGTTCTCTTGCAGTTGCAGCGATTTTACCGCGCCATTTGGTGTGGTATATGACTTAGGGCAGATTCTTCAATCGCCAGTTTGACAGCTTCCCTATACACATTCTGACAAGCGTCAAATTTAATGGAAGGACAGAACATTATTTGGCGATTGAAAAAAATCGCGCACGGCCAGCCGATTAGTGGAAAATAAGTCTTAGTGCAAATGCGACATGCATCGTTTAAACCAACAATAACATGCACTTTCATGTTTTAACTTCATCGGTTAAGGCTGTGCGTTGTATATTATCATGTAATTGTGTTATATTTTATAATAGTTATAGATTTTGTCTGCAACAGCATAGCAGTGGCGAAGAGTCCATACAACCCGATTCCCATCGGCTTCCGTTTAGGAATTGGTTAATGCATAGACCAACGTAATGTTATATTATTTACTCATACAACTGACAAAAAAAGGCTTGTTATTCAGTTAGGTCGAGCTCTTCCAGACATGACTATATAAATTACAAGAGACGGTATGGATTTTTGTCTTGAAGCATTAATTGCAGCAATTTTTAGAGGGCGTTTTTGAGACGGCTTCCCCTTTTAAAACTGTCACCCTTCGCCACTGCAGCTTAGCTACAGCAATTTCTTTATAGAAATAAAAATACTGGCGAAATTTTAGGTATACTAATATTTTGCGAATTTTGTTTATACATTTAATTTTTTTTTGCATATGCATTGTATAATTATTTTCTTTTTCTTTTTCATTAATTATTATGTATGTTGCCGTTGATTTATGTATTAATTTTGCTCGCGTCGATTATTAATAATATATAATATTTAGGTACTGTTACTGTTAGCCTGCATCATCCCACTGCTGGGCAAAGGCTTCCCCATTATTTCTAGGCTTTTCAGTCTAGAACAGTGTAAACAATTCATTATTTGTTTTATCAAGTTCGTCCCGCCATTTCATTCGCGGTCTATCTCTTTGTATTAATAAGAATAATAATTAATAATAAAGTCAAACAGTAGCTACCAGCAGGATGGTAAACGGAGGTTTTGGGTAAATAAGTCAAAAGCAAAAATGTTTCTAAAAAACCATCATTTTAAACAATATCAAAATTAATATTCTTTATTTGACGCAAACAGGTAAGAACGTAATGAGTACTGTGTTACTCGGACGAGGGTACCTACAAATATTTTAAAACAATAGCATTCATAACGAAACAAAAATTCATAAATATTAAATTATATCGTAATTACAATACCCATCCTACTGCCTGGTCACCACAAACCGCATTTGTATGACAGTGCTGCCCCCTACATTTTCCCGCCACTTCCCCCTATACATTACACATGCGTAGTTGCGTACCGATGCGCGTGAGTCGGTCTGCACAATGGACGTGCGAACGTTGAAGATTACCGATAAATTATACAGGGTGCCGCAGAAATTATCAAATTAAATGAAATTTAGTATAACGTTCTATGATCGTACACAAAAAATCAATCAAATCCAGTCTGCAGTTTAGCCACAGGAACTACATAAAAAATTCATAATTTTACACTTATCACGATCAAAGGCAAAGTTTGTAAAGTCTCCAACCTATTCTAACCAAAATTATTTTTATTTACACGTGTAGAACAGACAAAATAAATAAATTTCTACTTCGATGTTCCTTCACCTAGTCAGATAGCAGAGTGAAATATGATGCAAAAAAAACTTGCGTAATAATCGCAGTTTTTTGTGAACGGCTTTAAAGCATGATACTAAATACGTGGTTTTATTTAATGTGATAACGTCTGCGGAGTGCGTCATCCTGTATAAGTACATTAAAGCGTACTTCCCGGCAGCGTGTCGTATCCTGCGCATAAAGTATTGCAACTCCTGGCCACTGGTTGATGACCGTAGCAACCTCTTCTCTAGACTATTCGTTTCGTTTTCTTCATTCACGTAGTATTCTCGTCATTTTTATCTTAAGAGGCCGGCGGAGGATGCGTTTCCCATACAAATGCAATACCAAAATCATTTATAATTCGAGCATATTTTCACCATACTATGATATTATTCAGATTCGGATGGTATTTATCTAAGTTCCTAGGCCTTTTTTGTTTAAAAAATGTAAGTGAATTGCATTTTGCATGTTTGTACGGAGGCCGTAAATGACATGTTTTGTTCTTATTTGTTTTGTATTAAAAACATCAATATTTATAAAATGGTTTATACAGACTGCTTATATTGTCGAACTATGGATTATCAAATATCAAATATTTCATTCATTACTCTTGGTATTACTGAACACGATCATAACAAATTCTGAACGGCTCTACTGCTATCTCATCACCGCTTCCCGCGCGCGCCTAATGTCAAACAAGATAGAAATATACAGGCAAATTTTTGCACTCGCTTCGCATCGTAGTTGCCGCCGGACTCTTAAGACGAGACTTTACGGAAAGTCGCTAAAACCGTTTAATAGAAGTGTCATTGTGATCACGTCTATAGCCGTTCAGTCTCGGAAGCGATTTACACATAATACTAAGAAAAAAACTGCGATGTCAATACTAATGAACTACCTACTTTGTTGTTTTCTGTGGACATAACAGAGAAATAATGTTTACTTTATTCATAAATAAGTCATAACTTAACGTATGTTGTCCGAGGAATTAAGCAACATGTGACAGAACACTAAATTTTACACTAGGTACTACTAAAAAATAAATAAATTATGTTGGCATAATGTGGGATAGAATAGAAATAGATCATTATTTCATGTAAACCAGATACTGGCACTTATGAAATATCGAGACATAATGTCCAAATAGTAGGTCCCATGGAGAAGAACACGAAAGAAACATCATGGAAACTTAAAAAAATTACAATCTTGATTAGTTAGTACACTGTTGTGGTAAGAGCTGCGAGAATAATGTAATTTAATATGAATAAAAATAAGAATAGGATAAATTTCCTATTTTGTATTGTATGTGTGTCGTTTTTGCTGCAGAAATAAAATATTTTTCTGCTTTCTTTTCTTCTAATAATGATTTGTCTCTGAATAAGATTGCCATGGCAGTTACAAGCTGACTCCCGACAGACGGCACCCATTCACGAGCATGACTTTATGGTACCTACTAGATGTGTGCGCCGATGCCGGCTTCGGCGTCATCGGCGTCATCGGCGTGGATGTTCGGACGGATACGGTTGTTTTAGATACAATGCAGACATGTACTAGTAAACTAAACACTAGAAATGTCTAAATATATGCTTATTGGTTTATTTCAACGTGTTCATTTACGCAAATTCAATAAAATACTATATTTATATGACCATAATTTAAACAGCGCTTTTTGCCCATAACTTCGTCCGTCACAGTCATTTGGCGAATAAGTCTGCCATATTTTGTTTTTAATAAGATTTTCATCATCCACGCCGATGACGCCGATGACGCCGAAGCTGGAATCGGCGCACACATCTAGTACCTATCTACTATAATAAATTGAATCCTACTATACCTAGTATTATTAATTCCTAGCACTCCTTCTGTTTACGCAAAAAGAAAAACAAACATAACACGTGCGTACTCTCGATATTGTCAATTCCCGTGCGGAATGGAGAGTTTTCCCACAATTGTGTATCGTAATAACGGTCCAATGGTAACCGAAATAAATGAAGTCTGCTTAGCTTACTTTCACGAGACTGAGCATCGACTTAGGCAAATTAATTATACATTAGGTTTTCCTGCCTGACTAACAGTTTCTCAAAGATGAACAAGCCGTCAATTTCATGTGAACAATGGTCGGCGAACAAAAGTAATCTGATCATTGATCGACGTGTTACAAGGTTATATACAGGATAATTTTTTATGTAGTGCGCAAAAGCAGAGTGATTCAGTGTCCGTTACCAAATGCAACCGCAGTACCAAAATTCACTCCAAAACAAAATAAAAATTTGATTTTGTATGACTTGCGCTAGTAAATTATTCGTGTCCCCCATACTAAGTCAAATTTTAGTAGCCTCGTTTAGTAATAACCCAACCGTCAAAAACCCGACTCCAACTAGAAAAAGAGCTGTAACTTTTGAACGGCTGAACTGATTTTCTTGAAACATAGCTAAGATGATATCCGATTAAACAAGCTATCAATTAAAAAAACTGCATTGAAATCTGTCCATTCTTTTTGGAGCTACGATGTCACAGACAGGTACACAGACCCACAGATCCATAGATACACAGATACACACTATAAAATTATAACACCCCTCTTAAAGGAAACGGCTGGCACCTTGTCTTTATAAAATTCCTTCTAACTTCGAAGTAGATACTTGGCTTCGTCTATTATAAATGAATAAATTCAGCCCATTACTGTCCCACTGCTGAGCACGGGCCTCTTCTCGGAATGAGAAGGGTTGGGCCGTAGTCCACCACGCTGGCCTAGTGCGGGTTGGCGGACTACACACACCATCGAGACTTTATGACGCCCTCTCAGGTGTGCAGGTTTCCTCACGATGTTTTTCCTTCACCGTTAACGCAAGTGATGATCAAATTGCGATCCGCATATAAATTCTAAAAGTCAGAGGTGTGGGCTGGCTTCGAATTGAGACCCTCGTGGATGGAAGGCAAGCGTTCAACCGCTAGGCTGTCATGTCACTGCTTCGTCTATTACTATTGATTATCATTATTATGACCTTTATTCAAATTTTTATACATTCTTTTATATTTTTAAATAATTTTACAAGTAAATAAAAAAAATTAAAAAAACAACATTTAAAAATATAAAAGAGTAGTAGGCCACCGGCATCGGGAACAGGGTCCAAGCCACCGGTGGCTAGGGCTGCAGAGAAAGGAACCTCCTCACAATGCATGCCGTGTCGAGGAGTACCGCTTTCTGTATCAAGCCCTTCATCCAACCTCCCAACGAGAGCCTCATAAGATGTTGGTCGAGGCTCTTGGCTATTAAGCCATTGGCCATTATTATTATTATTATTTCAAAATTATGAAATATTCATCTACGTATGTCGCTGACTATACTAGTAAAATATACAAAATGCAAATTGATTTATTTGACATGAAAATCCTCACAAAGCCTCTAAAAAAGCAGACTTCAAATCGAAAACAATTGACTATCAAATATCAATCATCATATAAACCAGACAGTGAACGATTCCATCGCATTTTTTAACCAACAATATGGACTAATCCAACCAAATTCTTTCACGCCCTTTCATTGCGTGCCAAGCGATATTCAACCATATAAACCCGTAATAAGGTTGAAGGTTATATTCTTGTAGGCAAATGTAACTTGGTATTTAAGTTATACCGTTAGCCGAGGCTCGTACTAGTACTTAGTAACCTTGGTGAGGGCAATGAACCTTTTTATAGTAACGTAGGTTCATACTATAATAAAGGGCTTTATGTAAGTTACATAGAATTGGGTAAAATGATCTACAGATAGTTGTTTCGGGTCGGGGTGTGTGTGCATGTGACATGTATGTTTGTAAACTGTACCCTCGATACAGGAGAAATCCAAAAAAAAAAACTCTGCCTTACTAGCCTCGTAGGGGGCGGACTACGTACTACTCATAATTATAAATAACTTTTACTATGAAACAAAACAAGAAATCATGAAAATTAAATCTGCTGTTCCATACATTAAAGTCAAGTAGTACCTATTGAATTATTTGTACATAACAGCAGTTTTTAATTTTTGCGTTTTCGAGGTTGGTCCCATATATCTATTGGTTATGGCTTAAGCCCTGAATAGATGACGGAGTTTTAGTCCGGTGGACTGCCGCGGACAAGAACAACCGTAGTTGGTAGTTATTGCACGGAAAAAATATTGTGATAACAAGACATAACTAATTACTGAACGAGACAGTTGCCTAGGTCAACGATGATATAATGATTAATCTATTTATAAATACATCCTTTGCATTAGCTTTACAAAAAATATAAGTACCTACATATTATTAATTTTTAATTTTTATTCAAATTTTTATTGAGGCTTCAGTTCACCGTGGTGACTATGCCAGCCGCGTAAGGTCACTCTTAAACAATAAATGACAAAACTTAACATAGGTAACAACAGCAATTATTTATCAATGTAGGTAACCCATTTGTATATAATAATGTATATGTGTATTGAATTACTTAGATTCTACTTAAGTACTTATATTAACCTCACCTAATAATAATGACTAGTGCATCTACCATGTTTTTGTCTCTGCATCACCCTAAGGTTGTCTGGCAGAGAATGCCTTAAGACCGCCTTTGTACATATTTGTATGAAAACCAAAACAAGGTAAACTTTACTAAATGCTTCTTGTTATCACATAAAAAAACATAATTTTTGTTATTACAACGAGATTATTTTCTCGGTGTGCACGCAATGACATTTTACAAATAGACGCGTTGCCCGCGCTCTATATTGGCAAGATAAATGCCCTGCACCGACTGAGAGAATGAGCATGCAGCAGCTAATGCCACGTAACTAAACGTCTTTATTCATCTTTTTCTAACAACCGACATGGCGTATGGTGGCTTTCATTTTCTTTCCCTTTCTTCGCGCACTGTATAATTATATGTACTGCTATGTAGCTATAGTAAAGATTATAATGCAGCAATGGACAAGGAATGATGGACAAACAGTGACCCACCATAACAACATCCAAAACCTGACGATTTCCTCTCTTCCAGACATGCTACGAAATGGAGAGGTACCTCCGAGAGGAGCCCCGCAAGCGCCGCGACCCTCCGGAAGAAGAGGAGTGGGCGCGATCCTCCTGCACCCCCCCGTCACCCCCTGCTTCACCACCGTCGCCGGAGCCGGCGTTCACCTTCATCGCAGTTAAGAGTGAACCGCCGAGTGATTCGGATGATCTCAGAGGTATGATCAGAAGGTGTTATTCACCATTAAATAACGTCAAGGTCTTAAGGATTAGGTACTTCTGTAGTCATGTTTTTATAACCCCTCAAAAAAGAGGGGTGTTAGTTTGTAGTGTGTATCTCTGTTTTTGTTTGTGGCTTCGTACCTCCAAAACAGATTGACCGATTTCAATGCAGTTTTTTATAATTGAAAGCTAGTTTAATCGGGTATCATCTTAGCTATGTTTCATGAAAATCTGTTCAACCGATCAAAAGTTACAGCTCTTTTTCTAGTTGGAGTCGAGGGTTTTTGACGCTTAGGAGCTTAAAAGCTGGATCACACAACCGCGTATAGTCAGACAGATAAAGTAAAAAGTAAACGGATTTGTTCACAAAAAAATCGGGGCAAAACCATCTCTTTGTTGTTTCTTGCCGGTATCTTCTCCAGGACCAACCCACTTGGAGCCGTGCGCCTAGAATCACGACGTTTTGAAAGTGCCTGCAAAGGCCCAGTTGAAATAAAAAACTTTGACTTTGACTTTGAACTACACGTCCCGCCGCTCGCATACCTAAGGCGCGGCCAACTAGTTCCGCGCGGCCTATAGTAGTAGATAGTAGGTAGGTAGGTACTATGTTGTTTGTATATACCTAATGTTACAATTTTGGTGTTCTGTGCAGAATTTTATTTCTAAATCTGCCCCAACCTAACCTAACTAACAACCGTTCCAGACGAGCCCCCCAGTCCGACTCCGGTGCCACCACGCCGCGTACACGCGCCACGTCACCATGCGCACCCGCACGCCACCGACCCGCGGCGCCGTGTACACCGCTGCGAGTTCCCCGCCTGCGATAAAGTGTACACCAAGAGCTCGCATCTCAAGGCGCACAAGAGAACCCACACCGGTTAGTGTCGTCATATTCGTCACACAAACTCGTACCCACGGGTACTTATCAACATTTTCAGTATAAGCTGCCCCTCACATTGAACTAAAATCCTATGTAATGCGAGGTCAGCTTATAATGGAAATATTTATGGTAACTGTGTGTATAATTTTTAGAAGAAAGTACGTTTTTTATTATGATTATGCGATTGTCTTCCGGTGTCACGAAACAGAAAACCCAACATGTTTTTATTTTTTGTGCTTTTACTTCGAATCCTCCTCATCACTGGCACATGATAGAACAGCATGGACATCAAGGGGGGAGGTCTTTGCCCAGCAGTGGGATGATACCTACAGGCTAACAGTAACAGTAACTCCCATCGAATACTAGTCGCCTCATAGATTTTCAAAATCAACTGAGTTCTGGATATTACAGAATTTTATTGACCTCTCCAAATACCCGAGCCCCTAGGATGCGAGTGCAACCACAGGCAAGAGCCTATAGATATTTTATACAGGATGGTGGAATGCTACGAGTACATGCGATGACTCACGAAAACCTAGTCATTCAATAAAAAATAATAAAATAGTTTTTTAAACAAAACAACAATTATAATTAAATAATAATAATAATCCCCTTACGTTTTTATTAGTATGTTTTCTTTTATATTTTGTCCTTGTTTTATGTCGCGCAACATTACACTCCTGTTTTAAGGAAGAGCGTTTAAAAATAATACATTTTTTTTTCTTTCTAACAAAAAACATGCTGTAGAAGAATAGACAATGTAGGCTAATTATAAATTAATAAAAAAAAAGTATTATTGCACTAGCGCCGCAATTTGATAATAGTGCCATCTATCAAAAATAAACGTAAATGGCTGGAACAATTATTTTCGTGGCAATGCAACTTTGAGAATCACGCCATCTATCAAACTTTATGTGAACTAACTGTGTGTACAGTGTACTATATATTTTCAATAATGTTCAAGAGATGGCGCGGTAGATAGCGAACTAGATCAGAATGCGTTTTCATCAAATTGCAATCTAGTGCGCTGTTATTAACGGTCCGAAAACTACCCCACCATTAGCACTACCAAGTGGACAAAATTTGAACTACAGAGCAACTTTACCATCTCAGTTTCAAGAGCGAACTTGGTTATTCTCTGTTGCGATAGATGGCGCTACCATAAAAACGCATTCTGATCTAGTTCGCTAAAAAAATCGGGCAGGCACGTTCCGCCACTGGCACTACCAAGTGGTCAAAATTTGAACTACAGATCAACTTGACCACCTCTGTTTCGAACGTGGTTATTCTCTTTTACGATAGATGGCGCTATTACAAAAAAATACATCCTTTAATTTGCTAGAAAAATCGTGTAGGCGCGAGTATTTACCTTATAAAAATGAATGCCGTAAAGAAAATATGCTAAGTTAATTCAAGTCAATAATGAACATTAGGAAAAATTACAAAAATCTGGTATCGAAACATGGGCTACATAAATTAATATTATGTAACCTTGCATTCTGCGTAGCAATTTCATCGCTTCTACTACGCGCGTAGATGCGTGCGGTTACGTGCGTAGCAGTAGCAAACTCGCGGCACTACGCTACGCTTTCGTAGCATGTTTTCAAGAACGTTGTAAACGAGTGCTTGCGGACTGGAAACGTATATATTTTCACACGAAAAATATAAGCCTTAACAAAAAATTTGTTAAAAATTCAAATGATATAAATATTATTTAAATCTAGTCCGGCCACCGTACCACTCTCTCACGGAATACCAGCTTATAGTAGCATCATTGTGCATTGTTGCTTTCATTTAGAGTAAAATAAATTCAATAGCGTTTCTAGTAATCTGCAATAGCATTATAAGCATTCAGTTTTAACATAGCGTCGGCCATAAATATGCTTATCGGACCAATATGCGCGTTATTCTTTTACATATGTCTGGCCGCTAGGTATAGGACTGAATTTTTTTATTTTTTTTATTTTTTTTTATTATATTTATTTGGCGACGATAGGCTACATTTCGTTCCAAAAATCGAACCCAGGGGTGGAAGTGAAAAATTCAGAATCCAAGTGAATGAAGTCGCGGGATAAAGCTGTTATTAAATATATTTTATGTTAATTTAATTTAATAATAATTTATATTTTATGTGTTACTATGACTACTCACTGATTGAACTTGTTCTGTCAGCCACCTTAGGTTTCAGCTGAAAATCAGCGCTGTAGTGTTACTGTAGCATATGCTGAGCTGAAGCCTTTTGGTCACACAATACCACACCTAGCCTAATTTAATGACATAGCATAAATTTATGTGACAAAGTAAGCCTGCTGCAATGTGCAATTAAAATCGACTGAAAACCCCCGGACGCCAATTTTCAGCCGGATCGAGACAAAAAAAAGTTAGCCGCCATTTTGAATCCGCCATCTTGGATTTTTATGACCACCATCGGAAAGCTCCCTTCATCTTCTATGACATTAGTTCGACCACCCCCCCGCTATCTATAACGGTTTCGGAACGGTGAGCGTTTCTATTTTGTATGGCGGCCATGTTTTTTCGTTTCTGTATTGTATATGGTGTATTATATATATTTTTTTTTAATTTATTTATTAAACATTTATAGTTACATTTTTGTTTTCTAATCTAAGACTGCTAATGGAAACCGATGTGGTTTATCTTTAGCAGCCGGGTAGTTAACATTCTTATTATGATCCAATCCTTAACCTATTATTACATAAATAGTGCTTTTTAAGTACATGTTTATATTTCTCACTATTCATGTACACATTTCTAATTTTTGGGCTGAGTTGGTTGACAATGTTCGGCAGAATATATTGCCATTTGCGAGAACCATACACGTTATTGTAATTAGCTACTTCGTACTCAGGTAGGTAATCAAGGGTACGTAATCTACTAGGTCTTATGTTCTTCTTGATTGAATATTTATTAGAATTTTCATCATTCAGAATGTTTAGTTTAATTTTATCTATAATATTTATTATTTTACAAAATTTAAAGAGGCCATTTTCATTTTCATTATACATATTTTTTATTTTCTTCGGAACAATGGTTTTTAGTAAGCACACTTGCAGTCTATATATTCTATTTATATATGTTTTATATGTTCTTCCATAACTACCCAACCCATACCCGATGACTGAGTCGGCCATGGCTAGGTAGATTAATCTCAAGATATTATACGGTATCTTATATTTTAAAATCATCATTTTACTCTGTACCGCTCTTAGTCTTTCACAAACATGATCGATGTGTTTACTCCAGTTAAATCTCTCATCGATAATTAGTCCTAGGTACTTGTGATGCGAAACCAGTTCTATTGGTTCGCATTTACAATTTTTATAATTATTATGTAAGCAGTCATGTTCGTGGGACACGATGTGTGGTATAATCGTTTGTTTGTTATGTGCTGATCTTATATGCACAATCTTTGTTTTATTTTGATTGAGTGTTAACCCAACGTCGTGTGCCCACTTACATGTCAAATTAAAGTTATCTTGCATCATTTGTTGTGCTTGCTGTATATCGTTGTGTGCAGTAATCAAGCAGGTGTCATCGGCAAACTGGTATACAGAACCCGTCGTTATGATGTTGCACATATCATTTACATAAAGTAGGTATTCCAGGGGGGCTAGGATTGATCCCTGAGCGGAGCCCTCCTCTGTTTTTATCTTGTTGCTTAGATGATTTGCAATTTTAACCATCGTATATCTATTTGTATGATAGTCTTTGAACCACTCTAATGTCGGGCCCCGTATACCATTTTGCTCAAGTTTACTATATAGTGTGTTATATCTAATTGTATCGAAAGCTTTACTAAAGTCTATAAACAGTGCTAATACATGTTTTTTTTCATCAAGATGTCCGTTTATTTCATTACAAAATTTTGACAAAAGCTGGGAGGTACTTCGGTTTTTTTGAAAGCCAAATTGATTTTTGTTTATAATATTATTTTTTTGTAGGTACTTATTAATTTCATTCCCGAAGTACCTCTCAACTATTTTATCTATACATGAAAGAATAGTGATAGGTCGATAGTTGTTTACATCATCATGGCGTCCACTTTTGTATATAGGTCTAATTATTCCAATTTTAATACGATCGGGGTATAATTGTGTCGTTATACATTGGTTAATAAGGTGGGTAACAACGGGTACGAATTTAGACGATATGTACTTAATATCACATACTCGTATTCCGTCTAGGCCAGGGCTTTTTTTATCGTCCAGGTTTTTTATAATTGTTTCACATATTTCATTGGTACATTTTTTTATTCTCATGCAGTGATCAGTTATATTCATATACATTGTGTTGCTTAGTAAAGGTATTTTGCAATCTAGGCAAATTTTTTTCACATTATCCCTGAATCCTACAGAAAATTTATTTGTTATAATATCAGTCTTTAGTTTAAAGACCTTACAAATGGTCTCATCAATTGATTTGACGATTTTCCCACATAATCTATTAACGATCTGCCAGATAATCTTTGTATTATTGAAATGTTTACAAATTTCTGTCTTAGTGTTTTTATTCTTAATATAATTTGTGTACTTGATCGTTTTATTTCTGTATTTATTGTAGATCAATCTATTGTGTGCGTTACTTTGGTCTTTTTTCCATTCGTTGTATAGTTCATCCCGTTTTTTACACATATTTATAAGATTTTTATTCACCCATTCGCACTGCTTTCGCTTACTAGGTTTGTTTATTTTAATTTTGTTTGTACTATAATTATACGCGAGTGAAAACTGATCCAAAATGAAATTGACAATGTCATTGGGATTGTCCATATTTAATGCGTTTTCCCATCTAATATTATTCAGTTCTTTTTGCAACTTTGCCCGGTCTAACGTTGAGACAATTTTACTTGGGATAAAATGTGAACTCGGATCGACAGAATTGTCTGTTATCGTACAACCGGTTATGCAGTGATCGGCCGGTGCGATGTTAATTACAGCTGTGTTAACCTCGCAGTTACCTACATTGCGAATAAATAAATGATCAATGCATGATTTTGTTATCATATTACCTTTTTTCTCAATCCTAGTATATTGTGAAATTCCACAGTCCAAGCCGGTTTCGCTTAATGAGTCCAAATAATTATGAACTATGTTATTGTGTTGTTTTATATTAATGTTTATATCTCCTATAATTAGATAGTTATTTTTATCACAATAGCTTTTATTAAGTATTTTTAGCTCTTTTATGAAATTAGTTTTATTTTTTTCCGGTGGTCTGTAGACAGCACATATACCTATTTTATAATTGTAATTAGTTACTATCTCGCCCATTATACATTCGAAGTTGTATGTACATGTATTTATTTGAAAAAAGTCGACACTTTTGTGTGTGTACACAACTATACCGCCGCCTTTTTTATTTTTCCTTAATTTTGTACACATGTTATAATCACCCAATTGGAATAATTCTTTACATTCTTCATTTATATTGGCCTCCGTTATGACTATGACATGGATAGTATTTTTACATTCTGAGATCATGTATTCTAATTGATTAAAATACTTTATCATTGATCTTATGTTTACATGCATTATTATTAAAGTGTAGGGTAAATTTGATGAGTTGACAAATAAGTCCAATGTATTATAATTAAACTCAGATATCTCGTCACTTTTACTAGCCATTTTATTTATATAAGAAGGTTACAAACACTTAACTTACTTTTATTTTTATTTTTGTTGTACACATGGAGATATTTCCGAAAGCCGTTTCACATCGTTATTTGATCTGATATATTGGTGCTTGTCACCGTCGCATTTACGGGCCATTATGACTCCGTTCTTTATCCATACATATTTATATAGATTGGTGTCCTTGAGTTCTGTTTTAGCTTTCCACAATAATGTAGCTGTGAACGGAGTAATTGATTCTCTTAGGTATATCTTGCCGTCATCCTCCATTCCAACGTCCTTGATACATATGGTGGTATCTTTTGCTTTCTGAATCCATTCGTCACGACGTCCTTCACGTAATATAACGGTGATCGCTGTCGGATACATCTTGCTGGTACCTTTCGGATTCTTTTCTTTTTTTCTGTACACTTTTATTATGTCTTCCTTCTTCCCTTCTATTATATGGCATATTTTTGTAGTGATATCCATAATGTTCTCATTTTTAGCTTCTTTAACTCCGCATATTTCTAGATGGTTTGCTATTCCAGATTGTTCCAGCATACCAACACGGTATTCCAAAGCGTCATTTTTAAGGCCGAGGTTTCGGCAGGTGTTCCTTATATCATTATTAATATTTTGTAGTACCTTCATTTCGGTTTCGTATTTGTGTATCTTTTCTTCATATTCATCAATTTTTTCGGAGAAAAAGGACAATGAATGTTGCAGTTCCAATCTGATTGATTCCCGAACCTCTCTTCGTATATCGGCAAGTATCTGTTTGTGGGGTTCCGTGCCAATATCTTGTTGGGTAGGTTCGGTGTCGGTTGCCTCTTCGTCTTCGGCATCCGGTGTGATGCACGATAGACGTTTGGGACGTCCATATCCGTTACAAGACCGGCACTTCCAATCGATGGATTCCGTAGTGGACAATGTATTTAGCTGGTCATTTGACAGCCCAGCACACTGAGCATGTAGCCACTTTGAACATTTACTGCATTGTAGCCCGGGAGTTTTTTTATTCACAAGTTTACTGCACTTATTACATTTCGCCATTGTGAGATCAATTTGGGGTAGGTAAGGAATTATTTATTTAAGACGTCAACTACGCCCATGCGACCGTACGAGTTCGATGCGCGCAGCGGACTGTGATTTAACAATGTATTGTGTTGACCAATAAACCTTATTTCTTTCTTTCTTTCTTTCAAATAACTGACATAACTCTCTTGTTGATTGCAGGCGAGAAGCCGTACAAATGCTCGTGGGAAGGCTGCGAGTGGCGGTTCGCGCGCTCGGACGAGCTGACGCGGCACTATCGCAAGCACACGGGGGCCAAGCCGTTCCGCTGCCGCCACTGCGAGCGCTGCTTCTCTCGGTCCGACCACCTGGCGCTGCACGCCAAGCGGCACGCGTAGCCCGCGGCCCTCCCCGCGGCCCCCGCCGCCCGCGCGCCGCAGCGCAAACGCAAATAAATCGCGCGCGCACCGTTTATTTTAACGTTAAGTGATTTCGTTTATAGGTTGTCGTGAGTTGTGAAAACGGAATTGATAGTGATGAGAGGGCGCTGCTCCTAAGAGCGACAAGCCAAAGAAAGCCGCTACATCGTAGCCGAGTCAACAACACTCATTGCACCTAATGCTTTAAAGTTATTTTTTTTAAGTTTTACGAGTTTTTTTATTTGGGAAAAATCTCTTGATGTGTCGGCAATCATCGTTACGTTCTTTGTTGCTAAGAGTTCGATTTATAGCCGTTGTGTATTATGTAATTTTGTGAGCTTCGTGTATTTTGGCGCTGTCGCGTAGCGATGGCGTGTGTGTGCCATGAGTGGGGGATCCCCCACATGCATTTCAATCGCGGTCATATTATTTACTGGGAAGTTCGGCTTATCATCCCACCGACGCCGAGCACGACCTTTATACTTTTAGGCTTAGGGCGTCGCGTTACCTGATGTTTCGTCGATGTCGCGAATCAGTCGACGGCAATGTTCCCACTGTTTGATGTAACGTCGTACTAAAACGTCCATGTATATCAACAGTGTCATTTCAATCGACTGATTCGCATCTCGGCGCAGATTCGTATGTTTATTTTGTATAATTGTTTATAATTGTATTTTATTCGGTAATTTAAGCTTTCTCTTTACTCCTTCATTCCGATATTGTGCGGTTAACTGGACTTTATTTCGTTAGTTTTAAGGTTTATTATTGTCTGCACTATTGATGTCGCGCCGTTACACACATAGCGTAAAAAATAAACTTTTAGCCTACAGGGAGGGCATCCATCTATAATAGTACATAATTTTTTTGTATTTTTGTATTGTGAGACGCTAAGTGTGTAGAGGCCCAAGGTTGATTCTGGGAGCTGGCGACAGCGACCAGTCGATGGCGTCTTACGCGTGTTCAGTCTTGATCTCAATAATATACAAGAACAGCACTATTTCTAATGTAACGTCACGTAACGTCTCTGATTGTTATCGATGTCGCTTGTCTCAACACAGTCGCTGTTTTTCGTTACTTGAAATTCTAAGGTCGGTTACACACGTTGCGTTCTGACCGCTGCGGTTCGCATGTAGCCGGCCTGGTTACGTAACGCCACTAACTTTCGTACCGGGAATAGGCATGGATATTATTGCTACTTTTAATTCATTTTAAATTATGAATATTTTATTTTTAATATTGATTTCATAGGCATTGATTTTTCATGCGCAATGCTAAAGTCACACTTGCTATTGTCTGGTAATTAAAATGAAGTATAAATTATATAGCGTTGCTGTATGTATTGGAATAGAGATCGTATTTAGGTGCTACTTAAATGTGCTATGTAAGTATATATTTTCAATAAATGAACTTTCCCTTAACAACCGAACGATATGAGATTAAGAGTGTTTCCGTTTTTAAACTGCATTTTTAACCCACGAGCTAAAACGAATAATAATAATTCCGTTTTGAACCCTCTGCTTAAACTGATTCCGTTTTGAACCCGGGGTAATTGGTTACGTAATGGCACAGAAAAATAAAAGTTAATTTTTGATTTTGTAAAAAAAATACGTTCAATTTTTTTTAAAGTAGTACTAGTAGAATTTAGAAGAAAACGTATTTTTTTTTTACAAAATCATTTACATTTTGTTTTCTGTCTGTACAAAAACAATGATATATTGCTATGGGATAAAACTGGAATATATTTTAACGGCATTCTACGAAAAATATACTATATTTATTCTTGTGGGTTCAATACAGTATAAGTATTGGGTTTAAAATGGAATAAAATATTTGTGGGTTCAAAACGGAATCACTCATAACTAACAGCGTGGATTTATAACATACTTCGTGAAAGAAGGTAGCATGTGCGACAATTAAGAAAATGCATTTTATATGATTTTTCATATGCTACTAATGAAATATTCCATGACTAATCACCAAGCGATAGGTTTACAAAAATAATTTTATTTAAAACATAGGCGTAATTCTTGTAAAATGCAACGTTTCCGCTAATATTCTTTGGCTTTACAGCCAATGCACATCACAATTTATATTAAGTTTCTAAAAGCATAGCTTTCTGTTATCGACGACACTGCTTAACAGCAACTCACGCGCAACTGCAAAGCTTCCTACGCAAGTTGTGGCAGTTACGGAACAGCTTAACTAAACGGTTTAGGTACGAGTAATCTAGTTAAATTTAACTAGATAATAAGTATGAACAACGACTGCAAACAATAATTAACTGCCATAATTATATTGAAACGCACAGTGTTGAGTCTTCAGTAACTGTATATTTTACTTACCTCCCGGGGCCAATAATTTAGTCTTCCCATTTGATACGTTCTACAAATTACGATGTAATATGTTGTGTATTTGCAGAAGTATCACACGCCCTCTACAACATTGTCAGCAAAATACAATAATAATTTTAAGATAATACAAATTTTGATATGGTCAAATTCTAAAAATAATTTGGACTGATTAAAATTTGAAAAATAATAATTATTTTGATTGAAAGAGAATGATTCAATTTTTTTAATGATTGCTCGCTTGTGTTTGGGAAATTATGACGCTTATAATTGCGAACAAAAATAGTTTAGGATAAGTGAATTGCCTTATTTTACAGTTTTTATAAATTTAATTAAGATACGACAATGAGTAGTTATGGCGTGTGAAACTTCTGCAACTTAGTAGCCTAACACAAAATAACTGCATTTGCACCAACATTCAGTAATTTATTATAATATTACGTCGATCTTAGATAGGTACCTATTTAAAAAGATTTTATTATACTTTAATTATTATTTGACCACCATTTTATTAATTTATATTTTTACACCAATATATTTTATTATAATTATGTTATTGATTTTTATAAATTTACAAATAATTTAACGCACGTTAGGCGTTTTTTGAAAATTTTATTTGGAATTTCTCAGTTCTTTTGTATGTTTTTCTTTTGTATTTTGTTGTCAACTGTCAAAATGGTTATTATTATAAATATTACTGTTTTCTTTTGACAGTAGACAATAATCAAATTACGTGTTCAATAGCGATTATTAGGATAGAACTTGCAATTTATATGAATTTGAAGTAGATACTTTTGCGCATATTATTTTTCACGTAGAAAATTCAAAAAGTATTTTATAAAATTTAATTGACTGTCGAACACTAAAATCAATATAAAATTTATGATTAATTAATTTATAATTCTATGTTATTTTTACTATATTGTGATTTCTACATTACATGTGAAGTATTTGAAATCGTAATTCGTGACTTGATTAATAATTATATTTGAATTACTTTGGTCAAACCAAAATCTGCACTTTCCAAGAAAGTGAAAAATCTGTTAACAAATAAATCCCCTTATTACAAAACATGGTTTAAAGCAAGTCTAGTAAAACCCAGGTTTTAATACAACCCCGTCTCTTTTTTGTTAAAAGACGTTAGAACGTGACGGATATATTTAAAACCTGGGTTACACTATACTTCCTTTAAACCATATATCTGTAATAAGGTATAGGTCAATTGTTTGAAAAATTGCTATTGAGTACACGTAATAGAACTCCACGGGCATATACAGGGGGTTTTATAATCATTTTAGCTCACGCTTATTTCACGGCGGGGTAAACAGGAATGCAGTTCAATGCGAATATAATTTATGCGGCTTTATGCATAATATCCGAAGCGTGGGGGCGTTTTAGTAGCTCGGATTTAGGACCTGTATAAGCCCTTAGCTAGCTTCCACATCCAGCTAGAAAGGCTGTGTTTCTTAATACACATTATTGATAATATACGTAAAATGAAATACTAGCTGTACGAAGTTAGCTTGTAATCATTCATACCTACATACTAAAATAAAAATAAAACATTTTTTCTAGATCGATGTATAAGTGTAACGACAGTGGAATCGTAGAGGTAAGATGCAGAAAATATAAAAAAAAATAATGTGATTCATAAGTTTATTATATTAAAATGATAACATGATAGAAATAAATGTTTTTTAGGTGTATTTGTATGTCTGGTGTGAATATTGCTTAATGAATGGTCTGTGTCTTAGGTATATATGCATGACGGCTGGATAATGCATATACTTACTGTGTAGTTTATAGATAAATATTGATTAACTTGTAATGTGTTACCCGCTGCCATCAATTTTATATTCTTCATTTACTACTTGTATAGTCAGTGTCAAATATATATGAATTTATATGGAATTTTCAATCAAAGATATAAAAAAAAAAAAAACATCATAAAGTTACAAAAGAATCTATAATTGGATAGTTTTCTTGTATAAAGCTCTGTTGAAACTTGATAATAATAATTATTATTTATTTAATTCAGGCATCATTGATCTAAATGGTAGTAATAATTTAACTCAATATTTAAAATAATTAATTTTTAAATATATTGAGTTAAATTAAATTAAAACAACAGTTTAATATAAAATAAAAATTCAAAGAACTGAATTTAAATAATAACATTTGATTCAATAACTATCTACTACAAAATTCAATAAATAATTGTAACAAATTAAATTAATTATAGGTACATAATTTTATACATATTCAGCTACATTTGCCGCTGACTATACATGAATCTAGTTTTTGAATCAATTCTGTAAATCAAAGTTGTAAAATCAGGCTAATGGCTACTGTCTTCTTACAGATAGAATATTATAAACTTCCTCTATTTTCTTGAAAAAAAGACTGAGCTTCTAAGGAATGTCTAGTGTCTATTACCTTCATTGGTCATAAAATATTTACACAAGTGATTCAAACATTAACTACAAGTCTTTTCCAGCGGGTAAACACACCCGATGCAATGACTACTTCGTAGAAACGTACTAGGTACATAAATATTTGTCTAATAATATATTTAACACAAACTATAATAAAAATAGTGAACTTTTCGTCATTCAAGATACGCGGCTGTGTTAGAATCAACCCTTTGTCGTAGTTTTTCGACTCCACCGATTCGGGAAACGGTTTTCGTCAAAATAGAATAAGAAACAAGTTTTGCAATAAGCTAAGAATAATAATTTAAGGCCGATTTTATATGATTTAGGTTACTCTAAAGTTGTTTCAGGTACGGGCAGAAATTGACTTTGTATAAATGATAGAAAAAATCTTATGATCCTGCTTCTTGACCTTTTGAGGTAATAAACTTCGTAAGCCAAGAAGAAGTAAGGCGAATTTATTAAAAAATAAAATCACTTACATTACTGTCCCACTTTCGGCACGGAGTTCTTAGAGTGAGAAGATGTTAGAAAAAAAAAATACACAATTATTATAGAAAAAACATATAACAAAGAAAGGGTTAACTTCCTAATGAATTTCTATTTATGTCCCCACAAAAAAGAATACCCCTAAAATTACCATCTAGCATAATTCCCGCCTGATGGTAAGCGGATACCATAACCTATGAACGCTTGTAACACCATAGATATCACTGCAAAAGAGCAGTGTTATTTGGCTATGATATTCTGCAAGGAGGTACTTCCCCAGTCGAGCTCCAATTTTGTACGGAAACTCCCGCTATGTACTACCTCATCTTGTAATATTAATTTATATGAAGACAATTTGTTGCCTGTACTTGTATATTTCAGCGGCAATAACAAAGCAAATATTATAATAGTTGTTAAAAACATGAATGTTAAATTTGATAAGGATTAGCTGTCATACCAATCTTTTAACTACTATGTTCTAAAATTCAACAGATAATGGTGTGAATTTTGTTGCGAATTTTGACAGCACTACTAGACAACGCATCTGTCACTTACTTTTTCTATTGAAACAGAAAGAGACGGACGCCCTTAGTTTACTTTAATCCTGCCAAAGTGCTCAACAGAATTGACACTACTATCAGTCTGAGTTTTATAGTCCATTAGTCATAATTTACTTCCACCTACGTAGTCTTCCATCCAGGGACCGAAAGCCACTATAAATTAGGGTACAGGTATCGAAGAATTATGGTTATTTCTAACAATAGGGTTACTGCTATCTGGGTAACCAAGATAAATAAACATGTTACCTCTAAATTTAGGTAACCATTTTAATACCGGTAACCTAAAAATGACCGGCGATATACATACACATACACAGGCGCTGCCCGCCCTATGTCTTTATGCCGGCGGCACGTGTAAGATCGAAGTAATTTTTATTTCTGTAACCGGTAATAATACCGGTTGTATTCAATTTGATGGGACTACCTTAAAAATTAAGGTTACTTTTAAAAATACCTGTAAAAATAATAAAGGTTGTAACCGAGAAATACAGGTATTGGTCATACCGGTTTCGGTCTCTGCTTCCATCTAGACATGTTTTTGGATATTTTTATCATAGATGTAACTACAACAATACATAATATACCAATGTTCATACCCACAACCGATACCAACGATATCTACTACGAAACTAGACGTCACCAGTATCCGTTTTAAACATGAAATGGCATCCGTTTCCAACATGACACGGCATCCTGTTCCAACATGACACGGCATCCTTTTCCAACATGACACGGCATCCTTTTCCAACATGACACGGCATCCTTTTCCAATATGACACGGCATCCGTTTCTAACAAGACACGGCATCCGTTTCCAACATAATACGGCATCCGATATCGATATGTAAGTGGCATCAATGCCTGACATTGTTATTTTAATAATCTCTACTTCCGTCTATCCGTCAAGAAAAAGTTGAAATTCGTAATCTTGAAGTGTTTAAAACGGAAATTATAGAAATCTCTCCAAAAGTATTGCTAAATTAAAATTATGGTTCTTAAATTATTATCATAAAATAAAATTTATGTCTTGAAAATGTCGTTGGTATTACACTAAAATCACTCATTTATCCACCAAAATTATAATAATTATAAATTATTATAATTATTTATCCACGAACGGACGTTGATTACGAATACAAAACTATCGTTCACTATTCACAGCTGTAAATATTATGCTGCGATGCTGCGAATAGTTAACACGGGCTAGGTGTTCTGTAGGAAAATCTCGCATCTCGATTCAAACCTTTACTAACTTAAGAACAGAGCTGTGAATGACTAGAGCATGTCACAGCTCCGTTATTAGGATATTATATGTCAATTCGTCAAATTTTAACCGACGTTAAGACTGGGATTCGAATCGATAAGCGATACACTCTCACAGAATAGCTTTACATATTATAGCATATATACTTATATATACAGTGTATAAGTATATATATAAATATACATATAAAAGGATTCATCCCACGATTTAAAACATATATTGTTTAGGTTTTTTTTTAGGTTTTAGTGTGTTCGAGCCATTGATGGTTCAAGCATGCTAAAGGCCATGTTCACGGACCATATAACTTATATTTAAACGCTTAATTTTGCTCTAATTATTGGTTATGTTGTCAGTGAAATTAGGCCTAAAACCAAGCCCCATTCTGCGCAAAGCCACCTTTCAAAAACAGGGCGAGAATGGAGCCCCTTAGCTTCGTTATTTAAAAAAAAAAGAGCAATACATTTGACTTTGCATTTGTTGTGTTTGTAACGTCGCTTTGTTAATTCGGTTGCTGAGTTTGTAACATAGTGTGACAGCTTCTTGTTAATACGGCGTGTTGTTGATATTTGGAGGTATTGCCGCGTATATTTCTAAGTTATTTAATTTCCTAACACGGTGCCTTACGTTTATGATTGCGTATTATAGTTTGTTTGTGAAACTATAAATAATTGTATTTATACTGCGTTAGTACATTCCAGTGAGTTCCCGAATCGGATGGATATTTTGAATATATCATATATTTATTGTAAGGACGATTTTGGGACTTGTAACCGGCTGGTGGTTTACTTATTTTCAAGTTAAGACTGTCTACAAACTGTGATGTGTGGTGTATTTTTTAAAGTATGGTACAATTATGTATTTTGTATGAGAATATTTTGAATCCATCATCAGCCTATAATGTCTTTGCAAGTTTGCTCCGAGACAAGGATTTTGAAGGATCTTTAAGCACAATTTACCTACCATTAATTGCTTTCATGTTATCATTTAGTTACAGTTCAGTGTTTCTTCAAGCTTTTTAACAATTAAGATGAAACATCAGCAATTATTAGATTTAATAGCATTTTTAATCTTTAAAAATATTGTACCCTATTAAAGTATTTAAGTATCTAATTCTAGTATTTGTAACAATGGTTGTCTGTATTTCTATAATAAAATAACACTGAATAGTTAGGTTATAAAGGTTGTACTAGCTAGAGAATGCGATTCAAAATTAGAAAGAATTCATCTTTAAACAACGAGTTAGGAGGTGTTTACATGGGATTGTTAAAAAGCTTCTAGAAACAAAAAGAATTAATATTTTTTCTTGAAACGTACAAATAGGTACTCACCTTTTATTCAGTACTAAGTTTAAACTACTGTTTATGTACCTAGAACAAAAGAAAAATTATAATCCACAGTCGGTTATAGGCAATATTTTACAAAAAATGACTTTAGTCATTAATCATTGCGATGACGTCACTTATTATTACGTCATTAAATTGCCAAATAGCGTCATCGTTCTGATATTGACTTCAGTAAAGCTGCGCCATTTTTAATATCATGGTGGACTATCCAGATATTTGTGATATTGGGATATTCCCGGCCAGAATTATAATCGTGGGCTCAAACTATTTCTAATGAAAACACTGATTTATAAAAGAATTGTTAAGAAAGTTATACATCACAAATTGTTACCTTTTAGCTTATTACTTTGTTAGCTTTAAAAGTGAATTCTTGAACATTTTTGTTCCGTTATTTTGCATTTAATGTGACTGGACATTGGGCAGTTAACAAACTAACTTCTTTAACCTTTTGAACGCCAGAGTATAAACGTATCGCCGTACCCCTGACGCCAGGCCACTTTTTCTGTCAAATGATTTTGTCATATATTTGTGACGTTGCGGTTCAGGGTAAGATTTCGTTTGTCACATATATGTGACAATGGCGTTCAGAAGGTTAAGGCTAGATAAGCTAGACTTATTAGCTTTGAATTCCTTCCGTGATTAAAGGCCCGATGACTTCATAACATTGTGTGAGTCAGTATGAATCTTTTATATTGTCTAATTCTAAATAATAATAAATTATGTTTGTTTGGTAAGATTATTATCAAAAAAATAATCGTTTAGCATGCTTGAAAGCGGTTTTTATCGTTATTAATGTCTGATTTGTAAGTCGTTATTATGTGTGAATTCGTAATCAAATTTTATAAAAATGTGAATTAATTTTAAACTGAATAAAATTGCTTTTAATAAATACGTTGTAATCTGGATAGTCAATGATTTTAAATATTTAAATCGAATTATGATATAAAAAATGGCGAAGCATAGATAAAATATATGTTATCTTATAGTTTTTAATAACCGTAACGGCGTTTATATTTCCAATGACCCGTGACATGTATATAAACATTAATATAGTTACTAATCATAAATATTTACAAAATTAAAATACGAATAATAATAATAATATTGTAATTATTATTATTTATTTTCATTTCCTTTCTGATGTATGTCCGGTAAGTCCCAACTGCAAGGGACAGATGACGTAGCATACACATTTTATATCATTAAATTTTTCTTATATGTGGAATTTTAATAGTTTCATTTAATTATCATAAACTCATAAGAATTGTATACAAAATATTGAGTGAAGTGATAAAGTTTACTGTTTTTTTTTTTTTTTTCTTGTATTTTTACTGAACATTACCTATTTACATCTGACACTAACAATACACTATTTACATCTGACGATGTAAATAGATAATTAATATTCACAAACAACAAAAAAAAAAAAAAAAAACTAAACTTTATCACTTCACTCAATATTTTGTATACAATTCTCATTATTGTTACATTAGAAGTTCAAATGTCACTACGACATTTCCGGTCATTAACATAATCACAACAACCTTTGAGTTGTTTACTTTCAAGCTAACAGGTGGATTTCATCACATCCCTGATGCGAAATTTAGTTACATTTGCAATCCCGGACAGAGGTACAGCGATTCTATTTATAGATATGACCTTGGACATATTGATTTGGAAACTGCATATCACATTTCATGAATACCTGTTGAAGCTGAAATCTGCTATCACTCCGTCCAAAACACAAACTGAATCGTCCAAATGTTTGTTTTTATGTAAATATCACCAATTGCGTCGTATTTAAATCTTCGCAAGAAATATTGCACTCAGTAATAACGTTACGTACCTACGTTTTTTTTTAACCTAATGTCAGTTATGTTTTTCATAGTAGGAAGTAACCTGAAGCCTATTATAGGAGGTCTAGATACGGTGCTTTTGACAGATGGGACCATCGAATCCCGATAGATGTGAACGCAGCTTATAAAGCCTATTTTACATGCAATGAGTAAAGTTTGGCGATTTTGAAATATATGGTAGCTTAATATTTTTGTATAAGTGAATAAAGTGAATACTATTTTTTATAATATTGACAGATTGTTTAGTTTTTTTTCTTTTGTTCAGTGGTCTTGTTTTGCTAAATAAAGCACTCAAAGATTTTATTTATTTAAAATTAAAATAATATTAAAAACATGTTCGTCACCAACAGTCCGCTTTTTTGGTTTCCCATCTCTTTCACTCAAATATGATATATAAGTTATTCGCGCAATTTTTTTTTGCGCATCGATATTTTATTTTGTATGTTGAATAAGTTGAAACCTCAGAAAACAAGTAAGTAAATTTTTTGGAAAGCTCTTACCTTTTAGTGTCCCACAACTCGCCAACTTAGAAATCATCCAAACAGTTAATTACAGTAAGTGCGAGCGGAATTTTTCGCGTAGAAAATTCCGCTTTTGTCGAAGTATATCTAGTAAAATTCATCTATATATATTTATAGCTACGTGAAGAGAAAACTTTGTACCCCTTTCAAGCATATTGCGCGCACGGAGTAGTGTGAGATTTGGCATACTTAAAGTTTATATGGAGAAGGAGTGCAGAAAGCTAAAATTACGGTCGAATTTCGACGATTACGACCACTAGTTCATGGGTCGTAACACCATACCATTTACACACTGACCAATCGGGAAGTGTCAGGGACGTGAAGTTTGACTGCTAGGTCCCTTAATAGAGCATGCGTTAAGTTTTTACCTGTATAATATAATCTATTTTTAAATACCCCCGACAAAAAAGAGGAGTGTTATAAGTTTGTACTGTGTATCTGTCTATGGCATGGTAGCTCCAAAACGGATGGACCGATTTCAATGCAGTTTCTAACCGTCAAAAACCCCCGACTCCAACTAGAAAAAAAAATGTGACTTTTGAACGACTGAACAGATTTTCATGAAACATAGCAAGATGATTTCCGACTAAACTAGCTGTCTATTAAAAAAACTGCATTGAAATCGGTCCATCCGTTTTGGAGCTACGATGCAACAGACACATACAGATACACACTACATACTTATAACACCCCCTATTTTGTCGGGGGTTGGACCGTTCCTACTTTGATAATGTTCGCAGTATCGGCTAAGTTGTATTCACGATACAGTGTAAATCAACCTATAACCACATGTGTAGTTCAATACGTTACTTTTAATAAAATCATAAAATAAGAGTGAAAAAAAAAATAAAAAAAAAAAACTATTGTACATATTTTACCTGAGAGATCCGTCTCTGCCAGGCAAAATAAATATCAAACAGTATCAAACATTATTTATTGAGAGCGAGGCGTCTTAAATTTAGTGACTCTGGCGTGTATTTACGTAACTTGTCCATAGCTCATCTTACGGTGAATATCCGAAAGTAAAGACGTAACGACAAATTAATTTATCAATCATAAATTATTTGCGTTAACATACGACAATTTGAAATTATTACTTATTGAATTAAATGACAGAATATTCTGTGGTCCGATTCATAATAATTGGACTCTGTTAAGCAGAAAAGATCCAACCAACGTTTTATACTTTTGAGTAAAGGCAGTTTAACGTTAGGCAAAGAATAGAAAAATCGTATGATACAGTACCTACTTGAAAGTTCGTAGTGTAAGTCATAACATAATAATATACATTAAGAAAATCTCTTGTGCATAATTATATGAAATTTGATGAGTATTATTATGGATACGTAGATAACTCGATATTACAAAAAATGTTGGTTGGATCTTTAATTAACGATTGATAATTAATTTGTCCTAAAATTTCGCTTTTGTATTATTTATTTTAGTTTCACGTATGTTTAGGGATTAAGAATTATAATAAAGCATCTCCGTAATTAAAAGAACATTGTTTTGTAAGTATGAATCGCTTTGAGGAGGAAATCTTAGTACATGGTCTGCTGGAGCCGCGAGCTTGTGGAATGTTATAGCTCACAGGAAGATAAGCATGAAAGATTGAAGAAATTGTTTTTAGTAAGTAAACAATGGTGTTATTTTTCTCTTAAATTGTGACAAAGGTACTTCAAGATAATTAAAAAGAACAATTAATTATAAAAGAATACCATAACAGTGAAAATAGAAGGTTTTTTTTATCGGCCGTGGTCAGTCGTAAAAGTCAGTTGAGTCGGAAAGCTAGTAACCTTATCTTAATCAAGCTAAAATTAGGGTTTTGGAGTTGATTATTATTTTATATTCACTATTAAAATTAATAAGAGCAAAATTAAAAAATAAGTTCACGTGTCCATTTCATTAAACTATAACAATATCCGTTAACTGAATAAATAATAGTTCCATATCAGCCCAAATTGATTAAGAATAGAAAGAGAAAAAACATGTAAAGCTATTGGACAATGTACTATCAAAATGCGTCACTGGGTCGTTGCCTTTATTGTGCAATCAACCCTTTTTATTGCTACGTTCCGCTAGAGGCGCTACCGTCGATACGCACCCTTTTTCCAATTGGTCATACAACCTCAAAAATATCAAGAAATAATCTATTCGTCTATAATAAAATAGTTACTGTTACTGTTAGCCTGTATCATCCCACTGCTGGGCAAAGGCCTCCCCCCTTGATTTCCATGCTGTTCTATCCTGTGCCAGTGATGACCAGTCCTTGCTGAATGTGTCTAGTTCGTCCCGCCATCTCTTTCGCGGTCTTTTAATAAAATAGTGCGTAATAAAAAACAAAAGAAAAATTAGGAAGAATCGATCAGTTGAATTTGGAATCGATTAATTAACCTTTTGTATTCGATTAGTGGTTTATTTATTTTTTATCGTATTCTCGGGTTGAATCCGATCGATGTAGACGGAAGCTTAAAGTTCACCGAGGTTGCGAGAATATCCTTCCGGTTTATCGATATTTAATTCAGTTTAAGTTACAAAGAACTTGAAAATAAAAATAAATACTAGGTATTTTATTTACAAAGTTTATGCGTTTTTATATTATTCTAAAACTAGGTTTCAGTATCAAAGTCCTTTTTATAAAATGTTCGGACACTTTCATCAGACCTATCCTTGTAAATGCTTCCATCCTTGAAGGCTTCGCTCAGGCTGGACTGACATAGTGGGGATTTCAGAGCACCCGTGTAAAGGCTCTACATAGCTTCCGCGCAATTTGAACATACAGGATATTTTTTTATGTAGTGCGCATAATTTGCAGTGTTTCAGTGCCTGTTCCTAAATACACCCGCAGTATTGGGACTCATTTTGAAACACGAAAATTGGTCTTAGTATGGAGGACTCGTATAATTTATTAACGCAAGCCATACATTTTTTTTTTGTTTTGGTGTGGGTTTTAGTACTTCGGTTGCATTTGCATTTTACAATGGTAATATTTAGTAATAAGTGGTCTTGATGTAAGGGTAAAATTAAGTTTCGTGCGTCATTACTGGGCGTAAAAATAAAAACTTTTGCTTTCTTTCTTTTTCTTTATTTGGGAACGGACACTAAATCATTCTGAAAACTATGCGCAGTATATTAAAAAATATCCTTTATACAACGTGTAATTTTAATAACGTAAAACCTCACACACCACAATTAGAATATTAATACGTGAAGGGAAATCTTTGTACCCCTTTTTAAGCATATTGCGCGCACGGAGGAGTGTGATATTTGGCGTAGTTAAAGTTTATATGGAGAAGGAGTGCAGAAAGCTAAAATCGCGGTCGAATTTCGACCACTTGACGACCACTAGTCTAGCTAAAATCGCGGTCGAATTTCGACCACTTGGCGACCACTAGTCTAGCTAAAATCGCGGTCTAATTTCGACCACTTGGCGACCACTAGTCTAGCTAAAATCGCGGTCTAATTTCGACCACTTGGCGACCACTAGTCTAGTTAAAACCTTAATGCAATAATCAAAACTTAAGTTTTTAAAGTTATCTATTATTATTTATAAGAAAATAGTTTTGTGCCTAGCATTATATTATATTAGCGACCCGTCCCCGGCTTCGCACGGGTTAATTTCTCTACTATCCTTACATTAAATATGAAAGTGTTATATAAAAGCCTTACCTTCAGGAAGAAATGCTCAAAATTATGCTGAAAACCGCATCATAATCCGTTGCGTGGTTTAGGAGGAGTTAGCGGATATACAGACAGACTGACAGACAGATAGACAGACAGACGCGGAAAGCGACTTTATTTTATACTATGTAAAGATAAAGATAAAGATTATGAGGTCCACCACGCTTTTGCTAATGGCCTGCCGTCTGATTACGTAGATAAAATATGACAGTTGCTGTCGCAAGGAAACGTCCTATTCCGTATCCTCTTATGAAAACGTCTATAAGCGAGAAAGGGATGCATCGTTTGTTGGTCACTGTGGTCAGATTTTTCTTCCGTAATCAAGGCGGCGTCAGCTAACTGATTCTCATCTGGATGATGTTTTGGGGGCAGCATGTAGCAGTCAAAAGCTGGATATAAACGCAATTGTTACATGCTCTTGTTACTGAGCCTAACGATGAGGTCGTTGATATACAAATTAAAAAGCTTTGGTGACGTTGTCCCCCTGTCTTACCCCACATTCCAAACCATACGACACGGAGAGCTTACCGTCCCATCTCACACTGTTCATGATCTCAGAATGGAGTAGATTGGAGGACTAACTATTCATCACCATACCTATAGGTACAGGGTGTCGTAGAAATGGATGTCCTAAAAATCGAACCCAGGAACTTATAACCAGTATATTAACAATCAATTGTAGGTACATGTTGTACTAAGCATAAAAATGGTACTATGTATTGTTTTTAAAACGTAAACGTATGTACGGTTACGGAACGTAACGTAAATAAATGGACTTTATACATAATTATGTACAATTCTACACTAATATAAAGAGAAAAAGATTTGTATTTTTGTTTGTAATTCTTAAAATCAAAAACTACTGGACCGATTTTAAAAATTCTTTCACCAATAGAATGCTATATTATCACTAAGAAACGTAAGTTATATACATTATTATATTTAAAAAATTAGGCATCCCTACGATATCTCCAATTATGTCACCCAAAATGACCTATAAAATGTTTATTATAAACAAATGTCCACTCTTGCGAAGCTAGTCTATTAATTAACATATCAATGGCTTTTTTACTATTTTTTAAATCTAATTTTTATGAAAAAGATATACGATTAAAAAAAAAAAAAAAAAAACAAGTTGTCGCTTAGTACAAATTGCCTTTCGACTGACGATGTCAAGTTCTAAAATATTGTACTTATATTACAGCCGGACAAAAAAGTTAGTAGATAATATTATTACCTAATAACTTTTTAGTCTAACTGTACTTCAGTACCTAGTGCATCAAAGCGCATGTGCAGACTGCACCTGTATTGATTTATGACCCCCTGATTTTACTTCGTGCGGTGTCTGTCTATCTAGCACGGCCGCAGTCGTCTAGGGCGTGAGCCAGCGGACAGCAGCTCAAATCGTTATGGCTCTCAACGCGGGTGAACTGTAATTCAGTTGATAAAAATTAAAAAGCTGACCCGACAGGACGCGTGAATCTGTGGCAGTAAGGAACTGTATCCTTTATTTAATTTATTTATTTAACAATTTATGTACACACAGATAAAGAATAATTACAATTAAATAGGAAATATGACACAAAGGTACTGCTTATTTCTCAAGAAATCTCTTCCAGCATACTTGCGAGAGGAGAGTCGGGAAAAAAGAAATGTAGACTTTAGTGTGGAATTAAATATTAATTTAAAAGAATACCTAAATTAAACTGATGACATTATAGTACATCCTAATAAAAGATATACAAACATACCTACATAAATACACACAAACTCATACAAATACATACTTACTTAAATATATAAATAAATATAGAATAAATATATAAATGCAAACTATTTCGTTATGGAATGGAAGTGTAGGTACTTTTAGTCGCTTTTTAGTTAAAGAGATGGTATCAGTCTCTAATTTCAGATTTCCTTTATAATATTATAAATGCTAGGGGAACTGTGGTCTACTTAGCCACATCCCTCCAAGAAGACGGCGCGCACTGGTCGGCCCTGCGCGCCGCAGTGCATCGCACAGCGAGGGTACCGGGAGCACCTCTTTACAGTCCCCCCCCCGAGAAGTGACCTAACGGGCGTGGCACCATGGTGGGCTTCGACGCAGTCTTCTAAGGCTGACATTCAGAGACGACACTAAACGAGTCTAAGCGTGAACTTACGCTTCCATCTGTCAAAATTTGTTCGTAAGTTTGACAGATGGAAGCGTAAGTTCACGCTTAGACTCGTTTCTATCGTCTCTGAATGTCAGCCTAAGAGTGCCCGAAGCCGAAGCGGACCACCGGTACACTCCTCCATCCCCCACAGGCGAAGGACAGCCCAAGGGGGAACCCCCTATTAAAAATAAAGATGGTCTACTTGCGTGCCAAACATCCACATCCGTTCAGCTGATAAGGCGTGATTGATTAACAACATTTATTTATTTAATAATTTATCTACACATTTGCAAAAGACAAAGAAAACATTAAATAGGAGAACAAAGTACAAAGGTATTGATTATTTCAGAAAAGAAATCTCTTCCAGCAGACCTGCGAGGGGAGAATTCATCATCCAAATTTACAAACTCACAATTCTTGCTACCTTTATGAAACTGGTGATATGTTTTTTTTGCCCCACCCCTGGGTTTCTCCTGTATCCAGGGTACAGCTTACAAACATACATGTCACATGCACACACACCTAGACCCGAAACAACTATCTGTACGGACAAATATTTGTTTCGTGCGGGGATCGAAGCCGCGGTAGGTACCTAGCGAACAAAGCCAATCGCTTGGCCAGGCCAACCGTGGCATCAACCTGATCTAGCAACATCATAATGATACTAGAACTTGTTTCTGGTCTTCAGGTGGGCAGCTCCTAGCGAAGGAAGTTCAGGAACAGCATATCAAGCCCGAAGATATCTATCAGTTTGGATGTGGTCTTTTAATCATGTATAGACAGTAGCACAGGTTCACATCTGTAGATGGTTAGAAGACCTCGTCCATACAGTTTACCGACCATGGAAGATGGAGATTACGAAGCGAACAATGCATCAGGCATCATAAGGGGTCATCCATAAAGTACCTACGTCACACTAATTTCGTGATTTTTGACCCCTCCCCCGTCCTTATCACAGTTGATCACATTTGTGAGACCCCCCTCCGTAGTATGACGTCACATATTTTGCAATTAGAAATTATTAAACTAAAACAGCAGTTCCGGAATTAGTTTTATTTCCATTTAAATTATTTTGAAATGTGACGTCACGAAACTTAGGACCCCTCCCACCCCTTGTCACATAATGTCACACTTCGTCGACCTCCCTCCTTAACGTGTGACGTACTTTATGGATGGTCGCTAATAGGGTATTAGAGTGTAATTTTTTTATCTGCAAAAATGAAGCTTTTCAGAAAAACTTAAGCAATAGTGTAAAAACAAATTAAATATTTGTAAATATGCCTAAGTTATAATCCTTTTAAATTTTTTATTAGACAGATGGCGCTACTGAATTGTTACGTCATAAATTAGTAACGTCATTATAGTAAATTGTGACAGTGTCGTACATATTCCGAATCCGGATCGGTGGGAAATGTGTATAATTAGACTGACCGACTCAGAGCACCCCGACTCAGAGCACTAAAACTCCACGTGGTCAGACTTGGTCCTACCCCTAGAGTGTTTCTTATAAATCGCGGAGCCAGAAGCTCTTGAAGGAGGTCCTGAGTGGAACGAGTACATGAGGCAGGTACATAGCGAGTGGGGGAAGGTGGCGAGCGAAGCGACCCGCCGACCTCCCGAGTGGAGTGCCAGTCGAATGTGCGAGTTGCGTGTGGGGAGCTGGGCCATCTAGGACCAGGAAGAAAATATGACAGTTGGGCTTGGGCCACAGGAGAGGGCAGTTGGTTTTGGGCCACAATAGGGGACGGTCGTCAGAGCCAACATTAGTCTATGTTACTCTGGTATAGCATAAGGCTAGTTTAATTATAATTATGTAAGTGACTTCTTGACTTTTTGAATTGTCGTTTGTGTGTATTGGGTAAGTGATTCATCTTATTCATCTCGTGTAATAATATTACCCATATTATATTATATTATATTAATTCTATCATATGACTTGTTCGAGGTATCTTTAGCCTGCGTTTATTATTATTATGTACTTATATTAGTACATAATAAGAATAGTACCCACTTGTATTGTTTAAATTTTATTACGATCTTTGCTGTTCTTTTGTTTTGTAATATTGAGTAAATTCTGATCGAATTTTGGCCGGGGCCGCCCCTATGGCCCCAGAGATAATTGTTACCTAGTTTATTTTATGAAAAGAGTATCCATGGAGTTTCTTGCCGGTATCTTCTCCAGGACCAACCCATTTGGAACCGTGCACCTAGAATCACGACGTTTTGAAAGTGCCTGCAAAGGCTCAGTTGAAATTAAAACCTTTGACTTTGACAATGCCGACTATTAATTTCTTATATTTTAATAATCAATCGAACGCATGTGACAGTTACTTCCTAATGGGTGACTTATTCAGCCAGACTGACTGACCACGGCAATTACCTTTCGCTCTGTGCCTGTTGTACGTACACATCCAGGAGTGGGGGTAGGGGTTTACCAAGTCTATGTTCTGTGCTTTAAACCAATTGATAGTTATCCTGAAGGATTGTTTAGGGACCGTGTCTCGCTAAGTCCCAACCCGGGCGCTACGGCGGCCATTTACTGGTACATAAATATAAATATTTTGCGAAATACGATGATTATGCAATTCCGCCCAAAGGGGCCGTACCGCACGAACTGGGGGTATTTATGGAAGTGTGCAGTGACGATGTAACCACTCGGACGTATACCAGGCGCAGTGTATGATTCTTGCACCCGACTGACCGTACTGTGCGCTTGTGTTAGCTTAGCTTAGTGAAGGATTTTCAGGTGCTTAATATCAATTTATGATCGTTCACGATTACTGGAAAACATGTCTCGTTAAATAGCAGTTGCCCTTCGTAGGACACTGTTTTAGGATTGAGTAAGACATGAGAGCTTAGGGAGTGTACCGTAAATCGCAGCAGGTTTCTCAGAGTGCCTATGCCCTAGACTTTAGCGGACACGTGAGACGCGACGGCGACGACATAGCTGCCTCACGTCACGACTTGGGGTTCAATTGTTAATGAATAAATTAATAACACAAGCGCTACGTATCATTTATTAGGTCTCTTTTATCTCCCTCTTTGTCTCTTTTGGATTTTGCTATTGGTAACAACCTTAAGTTGTTATAATGAACAGGTATTATATAAATTCGTCCTCCAACCGGTGGGAGAGCGCCCAGTCAGGGACGAACTCTACAGGGCCGTACGGGTGAGGGGTACGACCCCTCCCCAATAAACAAATAATTGTTGCTTGTTTGTTGGGGAGCCGTATAGACAACCAAATACTCCCAACTATTGAGAGAACGATATTTTTGTCAGCCTCGGGTGGCTAGGAACAGTTACAGGATGTTAGACGATTTATATCTTCATCAACTAAGAAGTCACATCGGCAAACTTCGTAAAACCGATCAGTTCCGAACTGCGTGCATCTTCAAGACCACGAATGTTTATTAGTACTGCAATAAAACATGATCTTTACGCTGATGCAGTAAGTTGTACAATTAACTAAGCGAGCGACAGCCATTGGTTGTTCGATGTTACTTCTTAGTTGTGTCCTACTATATCAAGAGCGTCCCAGTGACGTGTCCACTATCTCAAGCAGCCAACCATGCAATATCTTTTACAGAGTGATGTAAAACATATTGCGCGGTTGGATGCGAGAGCAGCGAACCAGGCACCTTGGAGATGCATCGAGGATCTCAAGGCGGAAGAGATAATTACCATCAGTCTGGATGGAGCCCCTTAACTGCGTGGAGATCTGTGCACATTCATTTCCGAACACAGTTAAAAGACTTCGTCCAGACTGTTTTCATCATTGAAGGAAAATGACAACACAAGATGGAGATGACAATGCCATCGTCGTGTGATATCACAAAAGATTTATTGATAATTTAAAACCTTCTTATGGAGCGCCTTAATTGTGTAGAGATTTGTGCTAATTCTTTAAAATTTCAGGTGTTACAGTACAAACACATGTCTATTTTTTTCGTTCAGAAGCTAGAGCTTCCCCGAATATTACGCTAGCAACAAACCAAGATCATCCCAGCGGGATGTTCAAAGAACTATGCACATATGAGTTGGCTGATCCAACTTCCCAATTTACATCGCTAAAGATGTAAACTGGGCGGTTGTAATGGTCAAGTTCCCGCAGCGAACCAGGCACCTCGGTCATAGTGACCTGAGCTACTAACAAGTTCGAAGATTATTACCATCAGTCTGGATGGAGCCCCTTAACTGCGTAGAGATCTGTGCATATTCATTTCCGTACACAGTTTAAATGACTCCGTCCTGGCTGTTTTCATCCCTGGATGCTGAAAGAGTTCCTCGCAAATTTATAGCAATATTATGTAGTGTATCTTAATTTTACGAAAATAGCCTTCCAGTGACGTGACCAATATCTCAAGCAGCCAACCATGCAATATCTTTTACAGAATAATGCAAAATACATATTGCACAGTTGGATGCGAGAGCAGCGAACCAGGCACCTAGGAGATGGATCGAAGATCTCAAGGCGGCAGAGATAATTACCATCAGTCTGGATGGAGAGATCTGTGCATATTCACTTCCGTACACAGTTAAAAGACTTCGTCCAGAATTTTTTCATCGCATTGAAACAAAATAACGACGCAAGATGGAGATGAGAATACCATCGTCGAGTGATATCACACTGGATTGCTTGGTCATCTATCCTAGTCCCACACTGTTACAGTTGGATTTCTTAACGCTCGCGAGGTCAGCTATGAATTATGTATTAGCAAAATACAATTTACTGAAGTTCATTCGCGAATCCCTACAACATGCAGCATTCTGAACATGGGCATTCTTTTGAAAAGTTGGCAAGCCATGTCAAATCTTCTATAATTAAATAGTTAGTCATTGGATGGGTTTTTTGTGCTGTGTCAAAACACTTTTTTGTTTCTTTGTTTTTTTTCTTCCATAAACTTATTATTACTAGTGGTAAAGTATAATAAGTTTACGCTTTCTTCATCCTTCATTTGATGCCTTGTCTTGAAAATTGGTTGCTTGGCTATGGAAGAGATGCAGTTGTTCTGCAAGAGCTATTGAGCATTATGTGTAATCTAAATCCGTTTAACCTTTCTCGTTGCCAATGTGTTCCAGGCGGTGTATCTGAAGACATAACGCCAGCAGCAGCTGAGTTCTGGTCAGAACTACAAGTGCGCATCTTCACGACGCTTCGTCTGCGCTGCTCAGTCCCAGCCAGCATTCATTATGTCATCGACTGAGAATAATGGTAGGTATGACTCTTCATTTGTCTAATTTGATTTTTTGCACTGTGTGCATCTGTGGCGCGCACTCATATAAGCCCTCTTTGAAGAAACAGTACTCCCAAAAGGCAAATTTACTATTGAGACGTAAGCAACAGCTATTATTTATTTATTTGTTTAATGCTTTTCATACAAATATGTACAGAGGGCATTTTCTGCCAGATAACCTTAGGGTGATGCAGAGACAAAAACATGGTAGATGCACTAGTCATTATTATTAGGTGAGGATAATATACTTAAGTAGAACTTAAGTAATTCAATACACATATACTTTCATAGGTATCATGTTGTCCATTTAACACACAGAATATAAAACACAAAAGGAAGTAGGCGGAGCGAGTGTCCCATAATTATGCGGAGTTACGAAAACTTCATAATAGGTAGTCTGCTTTTTTTCACGTTATTCCATTTTTATTTTTTAGTGTGACTGAGAAGCAGAGTAGTGGATGGAATGCGTGAAAAATAAAATTCAATGACACATCGATCATGCATAATATATTATCTTAGCGTGAATAATTAATAATATGGTAGAAATCAGAAATCAGAAATCAAAACGTTTATTGCTTCATGTGGTATACATTGGTGTTTTATACTACGAGTGTTTCCAGAACATGAACCCTGTTAGGGCACAGCAATTTTTACAATTGTAGGTTTTTCAAAAAAAATTTTACACACTAATACGTTTATCAGTTTAGATATCAATAACTTGACAACAAACTATATAATTTCAGGATTTGCCACAATACAATTGGCGGCCAGGCAGGGTTGAGAACAGAGAAAACACTGAACCTGGTATGAAGTAAGTACTCATTGTGTCTATGCACCATTTTTTTTTATTGAAACATTCTTCTTTTTTCAAATAAGGGCCTTGAGAGATATGAATGTGTAGGAGTTGAGAGTGTATGGCTTTAGCGACACCGGTACTCGTGAATTCGACCCATCAGATTACGAACCTGCATCACGCGATGAAAAAGATTATCGTATCTAACAGAACACAACTGTCCGATATCAAAAGTCGGGTTTCGGCCTCCAGACAATATCACCTCGCCTGGTTGGAGGATCCTCTCTATTCAATGGAGGAACACCATACCTTATTTCTCCACAGTACCTACACAAAAATATAATGTTTGTTTAATCTGTTCAGTTCCTATGAGCGATAGAGTGATGATAAATATTTAGGTACTTTATTTCCTCGACCCCTAAGTTACGCTACAATGAAAGTCGCATCAAAATCGGGTCAATACAACATCTGTGACCCAAGACGGATGGAAAGACTATCATTATTTAATTATTTTAAGTCATGATCAAAACCTCGATTTAGAATTAAATTCCTTTATTCATCATTAAACATATTTTTTACATTTTTAAATACATATTATAAAATAAAATAAAATATACATTTAAAAACATAAAAAATAGGAACCAACCGGCATCGGGAACAGGGTCCAAGCTACCGGCGGCTAGGGCTCCAGAGAGAGGAACCTCCTCACAATGCGTTCCGTGTCAAGAAGTACTGCTCTCTGAATCAGGCCCTTGGTCCAACTGCCTAACGAGAGCCTCCTGAGGTGTCGGTCGAGACTCTCGGTAATTAAGCCATTGGCCGAAACGACTATCGGTACAATGATCGCTGAATCCACATCCCACATGTCGACAACCTCGCGGGCCAAATCAAGATATTTGATCTGTTTATCTTTCTCGGCTTTCACGAGGTTCTCGTCATGCGGGACCGTTATGTCGACAATCATTGGGCGCCGCTCTGATCGATCCACCACCACTATATCAGGTCTATTGGCTACAATAGTCCTGTCAGTGATGATGGATTGATCGCAGTACAGTGTGACATGGCCTTTTTCAAGAGAACATGTTATTATTATTTATCGATGCCAATCCATACTTTTATAAATGATCGAAAAGCTAATGTATCATTTCTGCTTCTTTACAGTACAAGCAGAGCTTCAGGCTAGGCAACAATCGACCGTGGCGCCCAACGTGGGGCACAACTGTTACTTGGATGGTACGATACGGCCGATACACAGGTCTATTGGTTTACTTGAGGGAAATTGTTTTATTTAATGTATCGATGTCTTTAATCCACATTTTTGTTCCAAATTAAAAGTTAGGAAATAGTATATTTAACTATTGACAGCATTATGTATCTACGAAGTTAGTAAAGGATAGAATTTTAAAACGTTTTGCTTTGTGACAAAGAAGCAAGAAATAGCAATCTAACAAATAAACACAAAGGTAATTGGACTGTTGTGTTCTTAAAATGTAAAACAAACGCTGCAGTGTATAGACTCACTATTTAATTTCTTATTTATGTGTTAATAATAATTATAATCAGTAATAAAATTAATTATTACAGATAAAACAAATGCCTTATTAAATTATGTTTGTTTCAATTTACCTACCTTGATTCCAAAAAATACGCTGTAAGGATTACTCCCTGTGTATGAAATATAAATCCAGCCCATTACTGTCCCACTATTGGGCACGGGCCTTCTCTCAGAATGAGAAGGATTAGACATTAGTCCACCACGCTGGCTTAGTGTGGGTTGTGAACGGAGAAAAACATTGTCGTAAAAAGATTACAGAATGCTTAGGAAGTTGCACCAACTAAACTTTAGTACTCCATACTGGACATTCTATTTATAAATACATCCTTTGCATTAACTTTACAAAAAATATAATTATTATTATTTAGTCCCACACGTTTGCCGATTCGGGGTCTCCACTCAAGAACTTGTCTGCTATAACAGCTATTGGTCTGTACTGACATCTATCGCCACATAGAAAAACTACTTAGCAAGACAGCAAGCTAACTACAGTGGCGCGTAAGTATGAATTCGACAAATCAGATTACGAGACCTGCATCGCGCAAGGAATAAGAATATCGTATCTAACACATATACAACTGTCTGACATCAACCGTCGGGCTTCGGCCCGCCAGGCAATATCACGTCACCTGGTCGGAGGATTCTCCCTTTTCAATGGAGGAAGACCATACCTCGTTCCTCCACATGTCCTTCGACAAACATGGCCAGCCTACTGCCACTTCAAATTGCTAATTCTGGAAGCAATGTCACTGATTCCGGTTCTTCTCCGGATTATCTCATTTTGGATCTTATCTTTCAAAGAGACTCCATACATAGCTCGCTCTATAGCTCGCTGAAGGACATTTTTATGGACTAGTCCAATTAGAGATAGATTTATTATCGAATTTATATTATACTAGTGGTCGCTCATTGGTCAAAATTCCACCGTAATATGATTATATAAATTTTAGCTTTCTGCAATCCTCCGTATAAACTTTAATTATACCAAATCTCACACTCCTACGTGCGCGCAATATGTTTAAAAAGAGGTACAAAGTTTTCTCTTCACGTAACATTAATATAATATAGGTATAGATTAGTGTGGATCAAACATCACTCGACCCATAGCACAGCTAGTAAACAAAATTGCATCGTAAATCTTAACGACTTGAGAAATTCGGTTACATAAAAATGAAAACAATAATATTTTTTAAATTTTGTGCATGATCGTGAATAACACACACATTTTTAATTTTAAACATTTCATACGCCAGCATGTTCATACTGCCAATATTTTGCTTGTTGTCCGTATCAAGCGCCAAAATCACGCGTGCCAGTAATACAGTCTTCAAAAATCCGCACATGAAGGCTTCGCATTTAAGGATCTTAGGTGGACATAACTTGGAAGAAGGCGATTATTCATTTGCAATCCTGTTGGTAGTCTATGACAACATTCATGCAACCAGGGTATGCTCGGCCTCAATGTTAACTGAAATCTGGGGAATTACAGCCGGGCACTGCGCAGGCAAGAGGAAATTAACCGCTTGGTACACCAACTTTACTGTGTCGCCTCAAATAACGAAATTTTATTCGGACGTATTGGAAATGTTCATCCATCCTTCTTATCGAGCCCTGACCACAAATAATGGCAGAGACGATTTGCTCGTTAATAACGATATCTGCTTGTTTCGAGTGGGTTCAAAGATTGACTTAAAGAGTTATGGAAAACTTTCAGCCGTCGACTTTAAGACGATGATAGGGCTACCTGTGACGTACGTGGGCGGTGGATGGACTGAGAAGAATGGAGTAGAAGGTGACAGGTACAGACCGATGCAGGTTGGTGAAGGCGCGATCGTCACGTGCCATATGAAAATGAGCAGTATATCTAAATATATAATATGTGTTACACCAAAGTGTACTGAGAAATTGCATAGGCCGTGGTATGGGGACTCTGGCGGACCATTGATCTATGATGGAAAGATTATCGGAGTGTGTTCCTATGGGATTGAAAGCGATGTTATGACACTGGTCGGCTATGCCCCAATAAGTCCGTACATAGAATGGATATATGATGTAATGAATTCCAAAAAATAATACGAAATTCAATTGTGAAGTAGGAAAACAATTTTTACACCAGAAATTTAAAGTTCTGTTAATATTATAAAACTCTTGAGAAAACAATCTATTGGCAATTTGCCTGACGTGGACAAATCTGGGACCATACACTAAGAAGCTAATAAAAACTCATGCGACTGCAAAAAGCGATTGTGAACGTCGGTGCACATAAATTCAATATATTTATTCCCTCGTGTATAAAGCTGTCACATGTAAATGACTATATGTCGTGGTGAAATTAGTGGCCGATCAATAAGGCAGATAAAAAAATGTCTCAATTCAATACAATACTAACTCCACTCAAATGTTATCAACCGACGAAATCTAGTCAAAATAAAAACAAATGCCACTAGACCATAAAATGAAAAAAAAATAATTGTTAAATTTTTACGAGTCATGCAAATTGATTTTCACAGCATTGAGAACAAAGAATTTATTTATATTTTCATCCGAAAAGATGTTTATAATATTATTATACACAGTAATTTACAGTGTTTCGATTACAAACGCGATGGAGGCGAATATGCAAATAGAAGACATGTACCACAGAGTTCTTGAAGGGCGTGATGCAACACCCGGAGAATATTCATATGTAGTCCAACTGTTCTATATCAAAGACAACACGTCTAGTGCACACAGAATGTGCACAGGCGCCATGTTAACGGATCAGTGGACTTTGACAGCTGCACACTGCGTTGTTTTTCTAAATAAGGTTATTTTTATTTGGTATAGCAACTTTACGATTTCACCTCTAGAAACGAAATTGTATTCTAAAGTACTAAAAATATTTATACATCCGGCTTATCGTGATTATATTATGGAATTCACTTTAGAAAATGACATAAGCTTGTTACGAGTTGAGGCGATAAACATGAAGAGATATGGAAGAATATCATCTGTTGACCACAAGACATTGGTAGGACTTCCTGTGACCTACGTTGGTGGTGGCAAAACCTTGAAAAACAAAGAAGAGGATCATTTAAGACCGCTGCAGGTCGGAGAAGGTGCGATCATCACATGTGCTGCGGATATGAAACGATATTCTAAATATATAATATGTATTACTCCTAAGTGCTCTATGAAACTGCACAGGCCTTCGTATGGTGACTCTGGTGGCCCACTGCTATGTGATGGTAACATCGTCGGAGTATGTTCTTTTGGAATCAACAACAATGTGATGGTACTACAAGGATACACTCCAGTTAGTCCATACATAGAATGGATCTATGATGTAATACAATTGAAAGAATAAAGTTAAAACACAGAAACAGTATAATTGTAAACATCCGACTCGAAGGACCAATTTGTAGCGGACTGTATGTGCTCTTCAATGAGGTGGTTGGTTACAATTATACTATTTATTACGTAGGTATACATAGTGAAAATCAAGACGAAGTGCACGGGTACAATATTATTAATATAGTGGTCGCTTGTCGTTCATCCATGCTATAAAGCGGCTAGAGCGGGCGCCTCGTACCCCGCGTTCCGCCATGCCGCCGCAGGCACCGCATTCATTTCAAAAGGTTCTGAATAGTTAGATTCTGTAACAAAATACCAACTAGTATTACGGACTTACCAGATATAAAGTTTAGAGTATTTACTAAGCCATTTTTAATGTCCAAAGCCATCATAATCAGTACATAGAAGATAAAGATGTCTGGCGTACGATTCCGAGCTGCACACTGCAACCCTCTGGCACTGTCTGAAATTTTGTATGTAGGTATTTACTTAATTAAAATGCTATCAATATCATTATTACAACATAGTAATTTATTATATTAGTGATTAATTTGAGTTTTTAACTGGTTGACATACAAAAAAGTAACTTTAGGTAGAATATCTAAGAGTTTGTTTCTTATTAATCAATACAAAACAAATTCCACTCAAATGTTATCAAGACCTCCGACATCTAGTCAAAATAATAAAAAATGCCACTTGACTAAAATAATAAATCAAAATAAAATTGATAAGTTTTACGACTCGTGCAAATCGATTTCCACAGCACTGAGAACAAAGAATTTATATTTTCATCCGTAAAGATGTTCATATTATTAATATACACAGTAATTGTTTCTATTTCAAACGCTATGGTGGTGACCATGCGCGTACAAGACATGCACCACAGAGTTCTTGATGGGCGTGATGCAGCACCCGGAGAATATCCATACGTGGTCCAACTGGTCCAAATCGATGACGACACGAATAGTGCACATAGAATATGCACAGGGGCCATGTTAACGGATCAGTGGAGTTTGACGGCTGCACACTGCGTTGTTATTCTAAATAATATGGTTAGTTTTATTTGGTATAGCAACTTTACGATTTCACCTCTAGAAACGAAATTGTATTCTAAAGTACTAAAAATGATCATACATCCGGCTTATCGTTCTTATAACCTGGAATTCACTTTAGAAAACGACATAAGCTTGTTACGCGTTGAGAAGATAAACATGAAGAACTTTGGAAGAATATCATCTGTTGACCACAAGACATTGGTAGGGCTTCCTGTGACCTACGTCGGTGGTGGCAAAACATTGAAAAACATAGAAGAGGATCATTTAAGACCGCTGCAGGTCGGTGAAGGTGCGGTCATCACATGTGCGGAGAATATGAAACGATATTCTAAATATATAATATGTATTACTCCTAAGTGCTCTATGAAACTGCACAGGCCTTCGTATGGTGACTCTGGTGGCCCACTGCTATGTGATGGTAACATCGTCGGAGTATGTTCTTTTGGAATTGATAACTATATGATGGTACTAGAAGGATACACTCCAGTTAGTCCATACATAGAATGGATCTATGACGTAATACAAATGAAAGAATAAAGTTAAGTTCGCTCCCTGCGTATAAATAAAATGTGCCTGTAATATTATACTTAGTAAAACCAGCAAGTCATTTATGGAACCAGTAAAATAATTGTAACCATCCGGCTCGAAGGACCAAGTTGTTGGGAACTGTATGTGCTCTTCAATGAGGCGAGTGGTTACAATAATTATACTGTTTTTATTACGTAGGTATACATGGTGAGAATCAAAACGAAGTGCACGGGAACAATATTATTAATATAGCGGTCGCTTGTCGTTTGCTACATAATATATGTCGTCCATGTAAGTCTGCTATAAAGCAGCTAGCGCAGGCGCCACGTTCCCCTTGACCCACCAGGCAGTCGCAGACACCGCCTCCTTCCAAAAGGTTCCGAACAGCTATGTTCTTTTTCAAAATTCCAACTATGTAGTATTACTGACTTACCAGATATAAAGTTTAAAGTATTTATTATGACATTTTTAATGTCCAAAGACTATTACACCATAAATCTGTCTGGCGTACCATTCCTTACTGCACACTGCGACCCTCTGGCACGTATGTAGGAATTCACACAAATAAAATCCTATCAATCGCATCTAACTTTATTAATGTTACAACATATCTATTATTAGTTTTTTTTTTTTTTTTTTTTTTACTTAATGTATAATATCTAAAAATTATGTCTCGCTGATGGTGACGTTGTGTGTCGGGTCATTGAGTTCCTTACATTATGGTTGAGCTTGGCGATGCTGACGCACGCGTCATGCTCGTGAACGGGTGCCGTCTGTCGAGACTGGTCAGCTTGTCATTGCCATGGCAATCTTATTCAGAGGTAAATCATTATTATCCTGTACCTCTACTGCCTCTACCATGAGTTTTCCGTGCCGTCTAACGTTCACGTTCACATGCAATATTTGTAAGGGAATTTTTTCAGCGCCTCTAGCGGTATAAATAGTGAACTAAAGTCACTATACAAATATTGCATGTGAACGTGAACGTTAGACGGCACGGAAAACTCATGGTAGAGGTTCTGGTCTTATTTTTTATTCACATTAAATTACTATTCGCACAACACTTACCACAACATTTTATATTAATCAAGATTGTAATAGGTAATAATAATTACTTTAAATGAGTTTTCAACGTGGCAATGCTGCCAGTCTTCTGGGCACACTGCCAATTGACATCGATGAGGAGTACTTTGACGCCTATTGCTCATTTTTATCATTGTAGGTATTTTTAATATTTATGTTTTAAATAATTAGGCTGTGATAAGATAAGATGGATTATTTAAATAAACATTTTTAACAATTAAAAAAGAATAACTCATTTATTTCGAAATAGTTAAAAATAGGTAAGTAATTTACATGTTTCTTTTCTCTAAGAAATGTTACTTATCAGGCACATGCCGGTTACTTTTGACTAGAGACCACTGGCAACACTGCTAAAAAGTCTGAAAATCATAACCTTTTCACAGCAGTGGAATGAGACAGGCTAACAGTGACATACGAATACAACAAATGAAACGTTAATTCTTGGAGTGCATCATTTCATAAATCCAATCCAGGTAGGGGCTGACTGGAACATAGCCGGCGCGTGCGATAATTTTGCTTTCAATTCCATACGAACACACTCCGATAATATTTCCATCATAGATTAACGGGCCGCCAGAGTCCCCGTACCACGGCCTTTGCAATCTCTTAGTGCACTTCGGCGTAATACATATTACATATTTCGATTTGCTGCTCATTTCCATATCACACGGGATGACCGCAGCGTCACCGATTTGCAGCGGTCTGAATTTGTCAGTTCTCGAGGGCTTCATCTTCGTGCTGCCGCCACCTACGTACCTCACAGAAAGTCCTATCATTGTCCCGCGGTCAACGGCTGACAGCCTCCCGTAACTTTGTATGTCAATTTTTCTACCCACGCGAAACAAGCATATATCATTATTAACGAACAAATCCTCTCTGCCCCCATCTGTGGACAACCAGCGGTAGGAAGGATGTGTAATCATTTCCAACACATCTGTGTACATTTGGGTTGCTACAGGCGATTGGGTAAAGTTGCCATACCAAGCATAGAATTTGTTATGTAATTTCTTGCAATGTGCCGCTGTGAGGCCCCAATCCTCGGTTATCATGGAGCCCGTGCACAATCGGAACACGTTTCCAAAAAAAATGGCTACCAGCATGATGACAAAAGGATACTCGCCAGCCTCAATGTCATACCCGCCTTGAATTCTTAGAACTGTATCTTTTACTTGTGTTTTTCTTATGAAAGCATGGCTACTTCTAGCACTAAGGATGAATCCCAAGCAAAATAATGTATACATGGTAGATATGGTCTTCAATAAATCAATGAAATCAATCCTGCAGTCCACTGACGCCGTGTAAAATCAAATCATATCAAAAATAAATTTATAGTGCAAAGTTACGCAAGTCGTAAACTTTTCAATGTTATGACTGTACTTTACTGTTTTAGGGTTTCGTACCAAAAACATCATAACAGAATACTTAGCGAGTTCAGCCAGGTCTGTATGTTAAAAAATATATTTTGCCTCGCACATAAAGCCAATTACCGGTAAAACCATCTAACTTTGCCTAGACTCCTAACTTTGCCTAGTACAATTTTTTTTAAATTTATTTAACACTATATCAACACTAAAATTACAGGGCTTCCCAATTGATTAGCATGGTCCTTAACTATTACTACTAACTACGACAATTCGACAATATTTGCAATGTGATAAGAGCCCGATTTATCCTTGTTTCCAACATCGGTAAATCTGCGCGCCTGAGCTAGGTGCCTTGTACTTACATGCAACATTCTGGACTAAGTGTTGCCATTATTAGAGCTAAGTAATTGAAGGCATTATATCTCAGGCAAAGTTAGCAGTATAGGCAAAGTTAGGCAGTTTTACGTTATGTTTATAATTAATTATCTTTACATAATTAGCAAATGTTTCAATTTATATCGAATAGAGTAGACAGCAGTGATAGCCTAGTGGTTGAACGCTTGCCTTCCATGCGGGAGGGTCTGACTTCAAAACCGACCCGCACCTCTGTCTTTTAGAATTTATGCGCGGATCTCAATTTGATTATCACTCAGCTTACGGTGAAGGAAAACATCGTGAGGAAACCGGATCAACTGAGAGCGTATTATAAAGTTCTTGATGGTGTGTGTAGTCCGCCAACCCGCACCAGGCCAGCGTGGTGGACTAGACATAACTCTTCTCATTCAGAGAAGAGGCCCGTGCTTAACAGTGGGACAGTAAAGGGCTGTAATTATTTATTTAGAGCCCTCTGGTAGAGGGTAACTGAATTATTATCTTCTTGTATATCCTCTACCCCCCACTAGATGTCACTAAAAACAAAAACCGGAATGCGTGGTGGTAATTCTGAAACTGAAAGTAATCATCAGAATTTTTTCGAATGGCTTGACTAATTTAATGAATGCATATCATAATAGTAGTTAACAGTTAGTTGACGACACGGTTGGCACAGTGGCTAAGCAATTAGCTTTCTGCGCTACGTGCCGCGGGTTCGATCCCCGCACGGAACAAATATTTGTATGATCTACAAATAGATGTTTCGGGTCTGGTTGTGTGTGCATGTGACATGTACGTTTGTAAACTGTACCCTCGATACAGGAGAAATCCTAGTGAGGGGCAATGTTTCTAAAAAAGAAAGAAAGAAAGAAGAAGAAAGTAGTTTTGTTTAATTATAATGTCAAATAGTCCAGTCCGATATCATCTCACATGCATAAATTATCGATATTTTAAAAGCATTTCGTCATACAGTGACAACGACAAAATCGTCAATACCTAAAATCATCACTCAATAATGATCATGACTGAATGAACGTGAACTTCAGCTTCGGCTGTGACATGACAATGACAATATGACAACATGCAATGTGTGAATGCGGTGACAGTTAGAGAAAAATCATTGATGATTTTACGTGATTTTGTCATTGTTCCCGTCATAGACTTTTTTTGTCATTGTCGTGAAGTCATTGATGTTGATAAATCATCATTGATGTCAAACCTGTAGCTGCGCTATGCACCGCTGGAAGCGCTGTTCAATTGGCGGCGTCTTAAATGGTATTACATGAATAAATAATCTTTTTCAGTGGTACATAACACGTTGTCAGCTGAAAAACTGAAATGTTATGTTTTGTAAAGAATTCTGAAGCCCGCCAGCAGTGCAAAGGCAAAGCGAACGGGCTCTACAAAAATTATGATTAAAGTTAGACATAAATGACCTTCGTAACTGAGAAATCAGAATTTTCTACTTATCCTTTCCGTGGGAACGAAACCATAGCGCCATTTAACCGGAGGAAGCACACCATCTATCGAGCTCGATGGTCAACTTTCCGATTTTGTTTTTTATAATTCTTTGCCTGGTGGGGATATATTTGTTGGAATTACTCCATTAAACTGATAAGTTACGAAGTTCTACTTTTCAGAACCATATTTTTAATAGCTAAAATGTCAATTGTTTAGCACCTTTAGTTACGCTATGTGCCGCTGGAGGCGCTGTTCCTGTTGATAGCTTTTAGCGTGTATATGTTATAGTTTTCCATGAGTTAGGGCAGATTTTTCAATCACCAGAAAACTTTATTCGTGGGAATAAATTTGAATTTATGACAGCTTTCCAAATACAAAATCTGTCAGGCGTCAAATTTATTCGTCGAATAAAACATTATCTGGCGATTTAAAAATCAGCCATAAATAATCATTACCATTATTTTCTTTCTTATCTTTCTTTCATATTAAACATTTTCAGTTTTAACTGATATAATGATTGTTTTGTAAAGAATTCTGAAGCCCGCAAGCAGTGCATAGGCAAAGCGAATGGGCTTTACATTTTACAAAAATTGATTAAAAACTAGACTAACAAGAGCTTGATAACTAAGAAATTTCCGAATTTTCCGTGGGAACAAAACCATAGCGCCATTTAACCGGACGAAGCACGCCATCTATCCAGCTTGATGGTCAACTCTCCTTTTGCCTTGTAGCGATAGAAGCGCCCCGGCAGGGTGTCGCTCCTCACGCTTTAATTTCGAATATTCGTAATAATCAGTTATTGCTTTTTTAGATTTTAATTTAACATGTAACAAGTAAATGTTTACAGATTATTCACAACTTAAAACTTGTGTTAATTTGATGTTGTACTAAGTCCTTAATTGTGCTGTAAAATAATTCTGGAGGGCCTGCTTAGCCTGGTAAAGTGACGCTATGAAAGTTCAACACAAATATTTTGTAAAATGTACCTATATTTTATAGTTGTCTAAAAATTATTAAGTGTTCCCTCTTTGTTTTTATTTATCTTTAATTTTTAATTTTTAATTTATTTGTAAATATTTAGTCTATGTATGTAAATATCTTCATTTTAAAATTATTGAATAAAGGCTTTTTTAAAATGAAATGAAAATGAATGATGGGTACTTACTTGGTTTGCCTAATTCCTTGTTTGACAGGAATATATTTGTTTAGTGTGTTCTTGTATTGTTACACATGGTTCTAGAATATCATCATGGTTCATGATGAATTGAAAAAATTAACTTTTTTTTTTTTTTTTTTTTCGTCGTATTATATATCTTTATTCCATCTAAACCAGATAAAGGCACTTATGAAGTGTCGAGACTGTAGGTTCCAAATAGTAGTACCGAGAAGTAACGGCAAGAAACTCCATGGAATCTCTTTTAAAATAAGATTATAATCTTGATTATTACAATGTTGTGGTAAGAGCTGATAGAATAATGTAATTTAATGTGAATAAAAAATAAGAATAGGATAATAATGATTTGCCTCTGAATAAGATTGCTATGGCAGTTGCAAGCTGGCCAGACTGATGTCGGATGACCTTCCGTTATACATGTCATAATTAAGATGTTAACAGATTTTCACTTTATCCCATTGATAATACGCTTTATAAAGATATACCTACCAAGCAATTCAATTCATATTTTATTGTGTGTCACAGGTAAAAATACAAATAATAATTGTCATAAACACGTTTTGATGGCTGAACGAATTTAGATGAGATCATGACGGAATTAGGACGTAGGATAGGTACTTTTTATTCGGTTAAATGAAGTAGTTCGCCTAGGATGCGAGTAAATCCGTGGATAACAGCTAGTTTAAGATTAAAACGAACGTCAAAATTCCCGCGTACTTCCAAAACGCAAGCAGAATTATCCGCACCTGTACCAGGGATACAGAGTCTAAAAGAGGTATCGGAACTACATTTCCAAAGATCATTTCATATGAGGATTTTGAACATTATAAACTGAAACACAAAAGCTATATTTGAATGAATCGCTTTTCTTCCTCTCTCAATTCCGAAACAGTACTTTCCTTTCGCACTAGCTTTTCACAGTCGACGGTTCCACGTAATCATCTGTCCTTGTCCCTCTATAGTAATGATGTATTTGCGTCAGTAGTGCACACGATTTCAGCCTGTTTGCCTTCTACGAGTTCTGGTACTACAACCAGGCAACGAAGATATCCCCGAACAGGCAACTTTCACAGCTAAGTACTAGGAATACATGATAACCAAGGAGGATTATTTGCAAAATTGTAATACGTAAGTACAATAATGATAATTATACTAAATGGAAAGGCATCGGAACACGGTCGTAAATGTTTTTTTAATGTCCCGTCTCTTCGTAGTACCTTCACTGTATTCTAAGGGCCAGTTTTACGGACAAACTAACAGATGTTTCAAATGAAATCGACCGATTACTAATACAAAAATTCATGTTTAAACCATAAACATACTATACTAGTATAATAAGTATTAGGTTTAAACGGCTGATTTTGCTCTAATCAAAAATCAAGTTTTGTTTTTTTTTTACAATTACAAAGTCATTTATTGCGGAAACTGTGTACAAAGGTGTTTTTATAAATAAAGGTATCAACAACTAACCTACCCATTTGTATGTTGCCTTTGAGTATACTCAAAGGGTGTTGCAATAGTATTTAGAGAAAAGCTAACACTACAAGTACCTATGGGTTAGCCTAAAAATAATTTACATTACAATCACTTTTTGGTAAAAAATTCTTGTATATTATAAAATAGATTTTGAATTAACCATTTTTTTAAAACTCTCTTTAATAATTTTCCATGGGAAAATTTTGTATTGGGAATACAACAAACGTGATTTTTTTGCCGTTTTTATAGATAATGGTACGGAACCCTTCGTGCGAGTCCGACTCGCACTTGGCCGATTTTTTTTTGTACTTTTATTTGTTTTCTTTTTTCTTCTTATCACTAGTCAGTGCATGGTATTTAAAAGGTCCTACCTTTTTAGTCCTGATCTATTTAAGGGGTCATTGTACCCATCATTATCAACAACTCTTACAACTGGACCAACCCTGAAATTGCGAAAAAATATGCTTTTCCATACATTTACTTAAGTACCTATTGAGTTATTTGTATGGAAAGCAGATATTTTTTCCCATAAAAGATATTCATGATGAGTTCAATGACTGGTAGGGCGGGACTTTGTATGTAAATCTACCATGTAACTTGTGCAATTTTATATTACCTATTATTAATATTAATTACAACGTTATCATTAAATCATTCTCATGAAATATAGGCATTACAAATAGCACACATAAAATAAAATCGTAAACTTTTGCGATTTATGAAACTAGATTTCCACAAAAATTCAAACACTGATAAAGTTTTATATAACATTTATGTTTTTCACGTTATGTTCAAATTCACAATAAAATTTTGTTTATTAACAAGTATAATCGCTAAACGAACTGACAAACATAAAAACTTTAGAGTGATTGACGGACGTGATGCTGAATCAGGCGAATATCCGTTCGTGGTCGTAGGGTTTCTCAAACATGAACATGAAGACGAATTTTACAGAGAGTTTACAGGTTCAATAATAACCAAAGATTGGGTACTAACATGCGCACACTGCGTAGAAGATATAGCTATTCATAGCCTCTACGTTTGGTACGGAAACTTCACCGTAACACCCAGAATAACTTCATTTTATTCAAAAGTTTTAGAAATTGTCATACATCCAGGATATCGAGCAGATGTAAATGTTTGGTTCACAGATAATGATATCAGTTTGTGTCGTATGCGTGAGGTAAATATGCCGAATTATGGAAGGTTATCAGCTGTTGACCACGCGACACTGGTTGGGTTACCTGTAACGTTCGTCGGGGGTGGAGACACGAACAAACCAGGTCACGACGGCTTGAGACCAGTTCAAGTAGGTGAAGGTGCTATTGTCACATGTCATAAAGAGTTCAGGTCTTTAGCGAGACATTTGATATGTGTTACTCCTAAATGTTCTAATAGACAGCACAGAACAGATGGTGGAGACTCGGGCGGACCCTTGTTATGTGATGGCCAAATTATCGGAGTGTTGTCTTACGGAGACCTTAATGAGTTTAATGTGCGGGAAGGCTATACGCCTGTCAGTCCCTACATAGACTGGATTGATGATATAGTCAATTCATATCTTCCTAGGAGCAAGATCTACAATATGGAAAGATCTCCAGATCCAGTGCCGCATTACAACGCGCGCATCTGTAGTGAAAATAATATGAGATTTTTGTGTAAATAACAAGCCGCGTAGGTGTATTAAAGTGCCTCTCTGTGCCACCAAAGAGTTGTGAGAATTTTCAGGCACAGCTTGGACTTTCTCATACTGGGTCACGTGGAGAGCGAGAGGTTGGACCGTCAGATGAAACAACGCAGTTAAGACAGCGGTCGGCGGCAACATACAACTAGCCGTGTGCTCTACGTCAGACAAATCTAAATGGACACGATTTTGTGTTCCTGATCCTCAGTATTGAGGGACCGAGGAAGAAGACGAAGAACCAGCAGGGAGAAGCTTCGCTTGGTGCCATACTTGGTGAGTAGCGCAGCTCAAACTGTGCAGTATGGCTTGCTGAACAAGATGCTAGGTGTCAGCATTATCTTGTTATACAACTCGTATCAGAAATTCGTGGTCATATTTAAGGGTGTAGATCAGACCATCAAACAGAACAACTTTCACTATGGGACCAATATCGTAATCGTGATAAAATTATCACCTGTCCCATACGTTTGGGTCGAGTAGGTATTGAAGTCTTGTATGGGACAGGTACTACTCGATATTGTAAGTACGAAAGTAATGTGTCTCTCTGTCTGTTTGTTAAGTTTTCACGACTAAACCGATTTAATGAAATACTGACAAATAAATAAGAATACAGAATGTTATAGCTATTTTCATTTTATTCATAAATAAATCATCATAATTATTATAAATATTACAATTAAAAAATATATTACTTACGATGTTACTTAGAAGCAAAGAAGTGGAAAGGTCTCGGTACCAGATAAAATATTTAAAAAATATATTTTTGTCACTTTCACACGCAGCCAGTCTATTGGATTAGTACTATATTGACAAGACGTAGCGGCTACGCGTTTCCGTAGCGGCGTAGCATTGGTTTACGCGTAGCAATGTGCGGCTGTTTATTAAAAATCGTCAGTCAGCGTCAGTATTTGACTGAAATCATAGCCAATATCATTAATTGTATTATTGAGTTCAGTCATAGATATTATGTATACATAAATTAAAACTGAGCTCAGTGACTTATTTAGATTTAAAAAAATATAAATTTTATTGTCCGACCTGTTTTGTCCGACATGTGAAAATATATGTAATTATAATTTTTACTGTGCGCGTTTACTTCATTAAGTCCTCAATCCGCCCCCCACTCTCAGTAGTTAAAAAAGTCGGTATTATAACACAAGGGTATCACCGTCAATAGGTTTGGTAGTATTACGCGCCGGTACCAAGGCAGCAGTCACCCGAGAAGCTGTTTTTATCCAACCAACGTTTTACTAAACGTTTCTCGAATATAACCCTTATTACGAAGCTGTAGGGTTCAATTTTAATAATTAAAACTATAAACATTTAGTTCCAAATATTTAGGTTTGTATAGTATGTAAATTTTCAATATTGCCTTCTCAGCAATCCGTAGTTGTTAAGCTTAAGTTACATGATACAAAATATGACGTATTTTAAGTACGTACTTCGCTGGCTTTGACCCAGAGAGACATCTGACACCATGACCATATCTTGTTGAATTTTCTTTCTAAATGTTAAATAGGTAATTAATTAAACATGATTAATAATAATTGTTTATGGAAAGGAAAATTCGACAGCGATGACTCGAACCTGTGACCTTCTGGATCAGTACACCAGCCTCTCTTGCCAAACGATATAGCGCCTGCGTCCAGATTAAAATATCTCCTTCATATTTACCGTCTCATGATGACGGCGGTGATGGTGATGGTTTATTTAAAAAAAAAGAAAAAAAAAAGAATTGAAAATGTTTTTGTGAATATAATGAAATAGTACCTAGTTAAGTAACTCATTACGAAAAAGATTTCATGATGAGTTATATATAATTTGAAAAAAAAAAACTAGCTTTAGCAGAATCAATTGTTTTTTAAACTCGCTTAAATTTAAAGTACTTAAATACTTTCGTGACAAGACGTCGGCAGATTCATCTCGACTCAGATTTTTCCGGATTGTATATTATATTTATTATTTCTGTATGTGTAATAAGTTTAATTAGCATATAATACAGATGTTTATTTCATTAATTATGTTGGTAATGTTTATGTAAGTTTACGTAGTAGTTTTTAAGTACCTATACCTTTAATTTAAGTTTGTTTTTTTGGTGCGTCTATCTTTCATTGTCTCTGCATCACCCTAAGGTTGTCTGGTAGAGAATGCCTACGGCATTAAGACCGCCTTTCTTCATTGTATATGAAGCATTTTAAATATATACATTTTCGCGTAGTGTGGTGTGACCTAATCTTTTTATTGTATTGCTAAATAATCGGTCAGTACGCTTTACCAAGCTCGCAACAACGTCAAAAGCAACAGGTTGTTATTGCACATAGGCTACCAGGGTAACAGAAATATTAAGGATGTTTGGAACAGTGTAGGCAGTACCTAGTGTTCAGTTTGTAAGCTGAAAGGGAGATATTATGTGAAACGGAGATATTAGGGGCGGGACTTGTATAGACCAAGAGGTAGTTGAAAGTATTAAATATTATCAATACATGGCTTGGTACAGGAGTCCATTAATTTTAGCTAACATGTTGGGCTAATAAATAAATATAAGTACCTAGTAATGGCATGGTAGACCAAATTAATTCGCTATAATTTTTACAAAGACATAAAAATATAATTTCTATGTTTTATGATATTCGAGTTCGAAAAATTATTTCAGTTTTGTTTTAATTGTTTATTAGTATTGTTATTTTGTGCTATACTTATGACTAACGCATGCGTAGATGAGGCATTAGCGGCAGTTATAAGCCAACCCTAGTAGCGTATACGATAATCTTGCCACCATGGCACCAGCTCTCACATGGGAAAGAGCGCTTCTCCAGTGGTTGTACTGTTTAAATTGTAGTGGTACTTAATATGATCCCTGCTGTTCTTTTTAATTTTTTGTAATATTGTGTAAATTCAGGTCGAATTTTAGCCGGGGCCGCTCCCGCGGCTCCACAGATTATTGATAACTTGATTAATGAAAGAGTATCCATGGAGTTTCTTGCCGGTATCTTCTCCAGAACCAACCCACTTGGAACCGTGCACCTAGAATCACGACGTTTTGAAAGTGCCTGCAAAGGCCCAGTTGAAATAAAAACTTTTGACTTTGACTTTGTGACCTGTGCCAGAAAGCACGTGGTTGTTATTCATGGTACTATTTTAGTCAATAAAACCCAATTTTATCTCGATAATGCATCAAGAATTGGCTATTGATTTAGTCGATCCAATATCTGCGTTCCTACATGGCATGTAGCCAATACCGCCTGGCTGGTAACGGTCCATGGCTCTTGGCAACGGAAGGCGTGATTATCGTGCAGATTATAAAGTGGTGAGCTGGTTTCCGCATCATTGACTGAATCTTCATCCATATACTCTCGTGGATGAACTTACATTATTTATTTTAGTTATTTTTTTACATGCTGTACTGTCCATCCAAAGGTTGTCCTCCCCAATTACCAGTCCTGAAGTTGGGACTACTATCTTTATGATCGGTAACAAGGTAGCTCAAAGTTTAGTCTCTCACGATCGTATTGAAGTTTATTACCAGAGTCGATGTTCATTACCATTTTAGTTACGCAGTATGGATTTGGGAAGTTTTTAGGGCCTCTCAGATGTTTTTCTTCGTCGTTAAGAATAGAATAGAATAGACATTTATTTCATGTAAACCAAATACAGGTACTTATGAAACGTCGAGACTCTAGGTGCGCGGTTCCAAATAGTAGGTCCTATGGAGAAGAACCGGCGAAAAACTCCATGTAAACTCTTTTAAAATAATAGATTACAATCTTGATTAGTACAATGTTGTGGTGAGTGCTGCGAGAATAATGTAATTTAATGTGAATAAAAATATAATTAGAATAGGATATTAATAATGATTTGCCTGTCATGGCAGTTATAACAGACGGCACCCGTTCACGAGCATGATTCACTTTTGTTTTAGTATTACCTACATCAAATCGGACGAACTTGAGTCCAAATTAATTAATTATTCCACTATGTTCACCTGGGTAGACAAAGTGGAATTAAAAGTTTCTTTTGATCACCTCTGAATAAAATCACCTAAATAATGTGATTGGCGTGAACAAAGTGGAAATAATAAGTGCTCTTTGTTCACTTTGGAATAAAATTGTTAAGTTGGACAGTGGCAACATGAAGTGTAGTAAGGAGAATGCCAAAAGCGAAGAGGGTTGATGCAATGCCATCTATTATGCTCGTTTGTACAACACAGACCGACCGTAAAACAAGGTATTATCAATATATTAATACGTGAAGAGAAAATTATGAACCCTTTTTTAATCATAGATTTGGCATAGTTAAACTTTATATGGAAAAGGAATGCAGAAAGCTAAAATTTAGATAAATAATTATATGTTACAAGTACATTAATTATTTTAACATAGCTATGCTAATGTTCCCCTGGTATTTGTATATCAGTATTCATAAAAGGACCGTCATCATTTTTAGGTCTTCAAATAACTGAAATTTTGGTATCTGAGAGTATGTTTTCGGAAATCTTTGAACCCCTTTATAAGTTTGAATTACGTTCAAATTTCGACCACTGGGCCATTCCATATTAGTTGCATAGAAATTTAGACTTAATGCATTTATATGATTATTGATCGCTTATGAACAAGTTAAAGTGAATTTTTCTGTATTTCCAGGGACTGTATTTATTCCTCCCGGTTTTTTTCGTGGACTCGATAGATGGGGTTGTTCGGAAAGAGGGCGCTTTCTGAATGGCGCTATGGTTTCGTTACCAGCGGTGATATACACCCAGGACCAATTACAACATTGGTTATTATTGTTTGGCATTTATCCACAATGTGATGAATGAATATTTTTGTGAAGCCTTCCTCCCTATACAAGGACGGCTTTTAAAATACGATCCAATTGGATAATAATTATTACTTGTATGTTAGTCTAAGAGTAATAATTGTTTAACGATCAGCGCCTCTAGCGGATGCTGCAAGAAAATCGTTACTGTGTGACAAATTGAATCCTATTAAAGAAATGACGAGTGTGTTGTGAGTATTATATATGTCAATGGTTGTGAGTTATCTACTTCGTTTGTTATTAGTTTTGTGCGTTTTTTCTTTTCTATGTAGAATAGAATAGATCTTTATTTTATGTAAACCAAATACAGGTACTTATGAAATGTCGAGACTTCTGCGCGGTTCCAAATAGAAGGTCCTATGGAGAAGAACAGCCAAGAAACTCCATGGAAACTATTTTAAAATAACATTTATAAAATTTACAAAATTCCAATTAAAAACATAAAACATAGGAACCAACCGGCATCGGGAACAGGGTCCAAGCTACCGGTGGCTAGGGCTCCAGAGAGAGGAACCTCCTCACAATGTGTGCCGTGTCGAGGAGTACCGCCTTCTGTATCAAGCCCTTGATCCAGCCCTCAACGAGAGCCTCATAAGATGTTGGTCGAGGCTCTTGGCAATTAAGTCATTGGTCGTCACAACTATCGGCACTATGACTGCTGAGTCCACATCCCACATGTCGACAACCTCGTGTGTAAAGTCAAGATATTTAAATTGTTTATCTAGTAGTATTATTTATTATTATATTTATTTATTAGTATTAGTAGTGAAGTTCTAAATGAAGCTCTAAATGAAACGGATTATTACTGGCTGTCTAAAGCCGACCCCGGTACGAATGCTGTACCCGCTGACTGGTATTGCGCCCCCGGAAGTCCGCAGAACCGTAACAAGTCGTACCGCGAGAGCAAAGGCGGAAGATGACCCATGTCACCCAATGCACAATTACTCCACAGTGCCCCAAAGGCTACGAAGTCGCAAGAACTTCCTAAAGCGCGTGGATCCCGCTGATATCGATGCCTCTAAAGCTAGATGCAATCTCTGGCGAGAAAAATTCGATCCACCTGCATACTTTCTCCAGCCATCGGAAACCATTTCACCTGGACATAAACTACCATGGCCGACTAGGAAATCTCTTAATAGACTACGATCCCAAGTCGGCCGAAGTAAAGACAATCTTCACAGGTGGAATTTCACAGATGGATTAGACCTGCAGCATTTCTACGCCAAAACACACACACGCACGCATTTCTAGATATCCTTTGGGGATCGTTATTAATCACCTAATATGACACCCATGCTTCTCGTGGTTGTAAGAAATGCCTCCTACTCTGTATGGTAATTCATTCTTCAGTCGACCTCACAATAACTTAGACAATAAACCAAGTTACGAGACAGGTTAACTTAGGAATAACTTAGTACGTATACTTGATTGTTAAGGCCCAGACTAAGTTTATATTAGGAAACTTACTTCAAACTTAGACGAGCAGCTTTAATCTGTTGCCGTGATTTATAATGACTGATGCCTTATCTATTGTTTTTATACAATACAATACAATACACTTTATTGCACACCAGTAATAGAAGAAAAGATACAGTAATTAGAAAAAGAAATGTACAAAGGGCGGTCTTATCGCACGTGGCGATTTCTACCAGACAACCTTAGGATGGACAGATTTGCAGGTTAAAAGAGGTTTTGTTTATGACTCGCTTGCGCCAGCGGCTTCGCCCGCGTGATATCTATATAAATTATAGCTTATGTTACTCACTGATAATGTAGCATTCTGCTAGTGAAAGAATTTTTAAAATCGGTCCAGTAGGTTTTGAGTTTATCCATTACAAACAAACACAAAAAATCAAATCTTTTCTGTTTATAATATTAGTTTAGAAAATGATGCAAGAAATAATTATTCATCATACAACAAAAGCAGGATTTTTAATTCGAGCGTATGGCACGTGGGCGTTCGAGCGTATGGCACGTGGGTTGCAGCTGAAAATCAGCGTCAGGTGGTGCACCTAGTGTTGCCATCTGACATTATGCCATAAACATACTTTTTTCTATTATATGTGATGTGTTTTAATTTTAATTGTGCCAATAAACGCAATTTTCTTTTTTCTTTTTCTCTTTCTTGGGCAGACTCTTTTCACATACCCCACTGGGTACATGAAAAGAGTCCGCCAAAGTGACAAATCCTTGTCACTCGTCACACTCCTGCGCGCCCTGAGCAGTCATTTCTATTACATAAGTTTATCAGCTAATCTTTCCACCACCAAATGAGCAGTACCATGAGAATTGTAATATTTCATTGTCGATACAACAGAAGAAATATTTTTTAACTTAAAGCTCAAAATCTTAGGCGGAATAATAATTATCGTTGGACGAAACATCGAGGACTTTTTCAGGTCCAAATTTTTGCAGATGTATCTAGAATTTGTATTTACGCAGATCAAGGTTTTCATAAGGCAGGTGTATTTACCTCATAGAGTACCTAAGATGTATTGAAATATTTAGCTTATTCAATATACACTTTATTTAGAGTTTCAATAAGTGTTATGTAGTACAAGTTCTTCCTGATAAAGAATACAATCATGAACAAAGTGTCTTCGCCTTAACAAAGACAATAAGAAAAGTGTTATTGGACAAATCTTAGTACAATTTAATTTCATAGTTTAAGTTATAATTAAATTACTTATTAGTCTAATTACAAGGCTAGTTTGTAACAATTTTTTTTTTTTTTTTTTGGATTAGATTGTAGGTATCCTTCAATGGACAAGGAAAAAAAATACACTTCTTAAAAAAAACTAATTAATTAAGATGATCAAAAACATGATAAAATCTTGTTTTTATATCACAAAGTAATAATATTTTATAAAGGTTGGCTGGTACCACCCCTTAACTGATAAGTAAAATTAATCACAGTCAGAGCCCAGTGAGTTACTTCCACTGGGTAACAGACGATTAATCTTGTGCCAATCGGACTGTCAAGCCGACGTTAACTAGGGATTCTTGCGGTGCCTACGACGTCTTGTGTAATTGAGCGGTCTTGATCGCTAGAGATTTTCTATTTCTTAATGGAACTGCGAATCCGTTCTGAAAAGAAAGAAAGAAAGAAAGAAAAATCATTTATTTGCCACAAAAACAAGACACACTGGAATGACAGACACAGGTAATAAGAAGAGGACAGGTGCATAGACAGAGAAGACATTATTTTAGGATGGCAACAATGTAAAATTGAGTAGAAAAAATAATAATTTAATATAATAAAAAATATGTGGGTATCTGCGACTGCGCATCACCTAATCAGTGTGTGTCCCGAGCTGTAGCAAATGGGTGGGTTCTGGAAGATATAATATATATATATATACACACGGACACAATTGAAATGGCAGACTTGGGGCCCTATATATATATAAAGTTTATTATATTTCAGAGACTAAAATCTGAATTGAGAAATGGTGCAAATTGAGCAATACGGCTGCCCCATATCAAAACCCAGTAAGTGCAAGTAAAATTACCAGAAGATCGCAAAAGCATATATAATATAAAAACATAGGCAAAGGTTTTTGAATGGTCAAAGCGATTTACTAGGTTTTTAACTGAGTAAGATAATAACTGGTACACTTACTAGGTTTGGAGGTGTCAAGATCTACTCGTATATCGGTTATTAGCGAGATTTTAATGCAGGTGTTTTTGTTTTTCGATGAGACACTATGAAAGTATTAACACGATTTTTGAGAAAATGTCCCTTACTGGGTTTTGATATGGGGCAGGCGAATGGTCGCGGATTAAAATCCAGTTTTATATAAATATATATACACTCGAGAGCAATGAATCCGGGTCACCAAATAAATCTTAATATCTCGGAAACTAAGAATGTTAGCATAATCTAATTAAAAGTATTTTATAGACTACTTAATATCTATTACTTAAATAAAATTAATAAAATTTCTTAGTTATTATTTATTTTACTTATTAAAAATACATTATTTAAAAATGCATAAATATTTCATTTTTTTTTATATCCCCACTTTTAATAGAAACTTATATCATATTCTCACTTTTAGTACTTTGTATTACCTCCGTGTGTTGTCAATACAGATGTCATGCGATTCAAACGGCACAAAGTGTTTGAGGCGATGTTGGGGAATATTCTCACTTACCTCTATCAATGCAATTTCAAGCTCTCGAAGCGTATTATAACTTGTGTAGTATTAAATAGTCTAAAAAATACTCTTTATTTGAATGAGCTATCATTCTTAGTTTCCGAGATATTAAGGTTCATTATGTTGGTGACCCGGATTCTTTGCTCCCGAGTGTATATATACACAGGATATTTTTTTATCTAGTGCGCAATATTTGCAGAATTATTCAGTGTCCGTTCCCAAATGCAACCGCAGTATTGGGATAACTAACCTAACCGTCAAAAACCCCCGACTCTAACTAAAAAAAGAGCTGTAACTTTTGAACGACTGAACGGATTTTCATAAAACATAGCTAAGATGATACCTGATTAAACTAGCTTTTGATATAAAAAAACTGCATTGAAATCCGACCACCAGTTTTGGAGCTACGATGCCACAGACAGATACATAGACACACAGATACACACTACAAACTAATAACACCTCTTTTTTCGGTCGGCGGTTAAAAAGCTAATTCAAAAGCAATAGTAGATGACCTAACTTTCTCATGAACGAAGGGAAACGTGTAAAAGTGCTTGTCATGTACATCATTACTGTTTTTGTAAGGGTATTGCAAAAGGGCCACAAGGTTTCTCGCTACATTGAACCGAGAAATAAGGAACAAACGCCTCTTAAAAAAAAAAAAAAACTGCTCATTAATGTCCTACTGCCGGGCACGGAACTCTTTTCTTAATGAGAAGGATTAGGTTAGGCTTTAGTCCACCACGCTCGCCTGATGTGGGTTGACGGACTACACATACCATTGAGAACTTTGTGAGGCCCTCTCAGATGTGCAGGTTTCCTCACGATGTTTTCCTTCACCGTTAACGCAGATGATAGTCAAATTCTGATCCGCACATATATTTGAAAAGTCAGAGGTGCGGGCTGGGTTCGAACTCAGACCCTACTTCATGGAAGGCGAACGTTCAACCACTAAGCTATTACTGAAAGAAAGAAAGTAAAATCATTTATTTGCCATAAAAACAAGACACACTAGAATTATAGACATAGGTAATAAGAAGAGGACAGGTGCATAGACAGAGAATACATTTTTTTAGGATGGCAACAGTGTAAAATTTTGTAGAAAAAATAATAATTTTAAAAGAATAAAAAAATATGTCGGTATACTGAACCGACTGCGCATCACCTATACTGCTACGCCTTACGCCTTTTATAGCTTTTCATCATTAACCACGTTCTCCACGGCTTTGTCTAAGATGAAGGTGTCATCATGGGTCATTCCTTGTGGACCACCGACATCTGCCCAGCCTTTTTCCTTGCCTGTTCCTAATTGGAACTTTACGATATGAGTCATCATCTGCCCGGCCTTTATCCCAACTACGTTGGGGTCGGCTCCCAGTCTAACCAGATGCGGCTGAGTAACAGTATTTTATACAGAGCGACTACCATCTGACCTCCGCCACCCAATTACTGCGAGACACTGATACCCTAAGGTTAGACCGGTTGTCAGACTTTTTTTGGGTTGCTGAGTCCCGTAACGACTGTCAAAGGTATTCGTATGACTACCGAGACCGCTTAACGTGCTATCCGTGGCACGGAGGGGTCTCGATGTTCGAAGAAATGGTCACCCATCCAGGGACTGACCGCGGCAACCGCAGCTTAACCTCGCTGATCGACTGATCTGCGCGGTAGCTATGTTACGAGCCTTTACGATATGAGTGTAGATAAAAATTATAAAGGAACATTATAATACTAATAAAATAACAACTAATAGAACGATTTAGCAAAAATAGCACCCAATATTTCAAACACCTTAACAGCAAAGTAAGGTCAATGGGTCTTAAATCCTTCACGGGGTCAAAAGTAAGATCAGATAAGTAGACCCTCTCCAGATTAATTCCCTCTTTCTGTGCGATAAGAATTTCCAACTTTATTTCGGGTTCCCGGCGAAAATAGAACTTTTAACATGATGGAATAAGCGATATAGAATAGAATAGATCTTTATTTCATGTAAACCAGTTACAGGAACTTATGAAATGTCGGGACTCTAGGTGCACGATTCCAAATAGATCTTATGGAGAAGAATCGGCAAGAAACTCCATGGAAACTCTTTTATAATAATACGAATAGGTACATACTATATTAATAGACGTAAGTATATCTTTGATACCTGTGTCAAACGAATTTTTAGGTAAAATATGTTCATATAGTATGAACATTTATGAACAACATATTCACGTTATGAACATTTAATTAGACTGGATTATGGTATATAATTTATGTCATGCAGTTATCAAACTTCGATACTGTCGAACATCGGACTCCCTGTACTGTAGTCGTATCGTACTTCGACAGTAAGGGAGACGTACCAAATACCGGATACTTTTTGAAAACTAAAAATTAAACTAGTATAATGATTACGAAATCTCTATTAATGGTAGTCACAATCATTGTGCATCATAACACTTTACATTAGAAACAGAAAAAAACATATAACTCTAATCATAATCTCTATTTATTACTTTTCTTTAAAAATTGCAAAAATCTGCAGTCAAATCTTGTGTACCCCAGTATTGGATACTTAGTATTCTGAATATTGGATATCCAATATTGAGTACACAATACTCTCAACTGATATCCAGTATAGGGTACACAAATAGGGGCTAATAATTATTTGTGAGACACATGTCACAGACATAGTCCACTGCCTCTGGGTCTACTCCAGCACAAGATTCATGAGCCGATCGATAACAATTGATACATCTGATCCACCTTTCTCCCGAATTATCATTAGAAAAAGCATAACGTGGCAATGCTGCCAGTCTTCTGGGCACGGTACTAATTGACAGCGATGAAGAGGAGTACTTTGACGCTTATGTGCTCAGTTTTATTTTTATTTTTTGTTTTAAATAATTAGGCTGTGTATTAATAATATTTAAGATATGAAATATTATTGAATACCCAATACTGGGTATCCAGTATTGGGAATAGCTAGGTATCTAGTATTGAGGTAACTACCTGCTTTTACGAAAATTGTTCATGAACATTTTACCTACTTCATTTATCGAGATAATGCATTAAATATATCTTATTAACCATGTGTCCAGCTAAAACGTATCACTACAATAAAAAATAACATAACTTACAATAGTTTAATAGTCTTTTAAACACATCATCTCAATAAATCGACGAACGAAAATATAAACTTTCATTTTTGACAGCCAATTGAAGGCAAATATGGCGCTGTTGTCGATGAAACTGCCAAGAACTAACATTGACGAAATCGGTTTACATTTTAAAAATAGATGGCGTTTGTTAAATTTCTATAAATCGCAGTATCCAGTATTGCGCACGTATCCAGTATTTGGTTCGGCTCCCCTATGATATTATAGCAAAATACTAAACTTCGAATATTTACCAGTGCGACGAACGCAAAGGGAGCGATAGATATTGTCATAGCATTTTCAGTAATTGACACTGCCATTACAATATCGATCATAGAATTATTAGGTATAGCTAATGAAATACTACACTAATAAAGTTACTCAACGAGTCACGCGTCGAGCTAGTTTTCTCGTACTGCCCAAGATACGAACAAACTATGGCAAGAAAATGTTTACTTATGCGCGCAGCTTTATAATAAAATACCCTCAGCTATAAAAAACGCAAAATCATTTCGTGTATTCAAATTAAAACTTGCTCAACATGTTATTGAAAACTATTGAATTGTTGCATGAATCTTTGAATTTGTAAATGTGAATTAGTATCGAGCTAAGTAAATGTGTATACTGTGTACATTAATGAACGACTATGCAAATTATTACTATGTGTTGTTCTCATGTAAGTGACTGTTTTTCGTCTTTTTATGAGAATAAATATATCTTTAAACCTAAATACAACAAAACTTTCATTTTCGAAATTAATTTCATTAAGTTGTTTTCCTAGGCGAATGTCATGGTGAGAATCTGTTCTGCGTAGGTATCGTCACAGATAATATAATACTATACGTATTAGACTGGACTGTATCGTGTATTAAAATGCAATTTTATTAATTTATTTTTTATTTTTATGACTGTGTTTTATCTTTATTACGTGATGGATCACTATTACCTTTAAATAAATAATAATCTATATATTAATACCTGAAGAGAAAACTTTCTACCCCTTTTTAAGCATATTGCGCGCACGGAGGAGTTTAAGATTTGGTATAGTTAAAGTTTATACAGAGAAGGAGTGCAGAAAGCTAAAATTACGGTCGAATTTCGACCACTGGGAGACCACTAGTATAGTATTATAGAGCTAAGTAGAGGCGAAAGATGAGGAACGCTGACCCCACCGCCATGTGAGTTTGAGGGTTGGAAAGAGAGAGAAAGAGATGGACCTATACAAACGGCGTATTTTTAACACGCCGACGACGCACGAACGCGCGCTCACGACGCCGTAGATGACCAAATTTTAGAACCCGAATTTCTTATAAAGCGCGTTAGAAATACGTCGTGTGCATAGGCTCTTAGTGACATTTTATCGTACATACACAAATTCTCGCTTAAGATCCTAGAGGGGCTTAATCACAACCACAATTGGAGCCAAAACGCGGCTTGATACCATGTAAGCTTGCATGGAAAGGCTCCTTGCCAGCGAGATGTTATACCAACGAAATATGCACGTGAGGAAGGAATTCTACCATTATTAAATATTATTATTATAATTAGTGTGTGACGTATGACACGTATTGTTTAATCAGATGTAGGTTAGATTAGGTACATACAGGATATTTTTTATGTAGTGCGCATAATTTGTAGTGGTTCAGTCTCTGTTCCTAAATGCAACCGCAGTATTGGGAAAATTCGACTTAGTATGGGGGACACGCATAATTTATTAGCGCAAGCCATACAAAATCAAATTTTCATTTTGTTTTGGAGTGAATTTTTATTTGAGAACGAACACTGAATAATTTTCAAATTTTGCGCACTATATGTATAAAAAATCATCATAATATATATTTATTATTTGTTTGTAGAGGTAGGGTACTAAGCCCCATATGATCATATATAGATCATATATGACGCATATGATCATATATAGATACGTAGATATAATCTATGTTAATTCAACACAAAATATATTCACATTTCAAAATAACATTACTGAAATACTGACCTTACGGTGCCATTCAGCTCAGCGAAGTTTGGCAACAAGCCAGCAAAATGTAAGAAAGAAAAGTCGCTAACTTAAGCCATAAGTTACACTTGAAAAATTGAAGAGTACACAATACTACGGCAAATTAGATGCGATGCAGTTAAGTATTCAATTTGGTCGTGTAACACGCCAGCGCCAGGAAAAATATGTCTTTAGTATACTTACAACGTATACTTACTTACGTAAATGTTGACGGGATATAATACTATCATTCATTGTTTGTTCATTGTTTGGTATTTTTAATTTAATTTTAATGTATTGTAATTTAAGCATTTAAAATAACGGACTATGTATTTAACTTTTGTATTTTGTATGCTACAATAGTGGCAGAATATAGAGGCACTCACAATATTTTACCTTACTGTACCTACAACTCACCTATATTCACAAAATAAACATTTTTGACTTTGACTTTTGACTTTGACTTTACATACGACTTTGAAGTCGCAGCGGAAACTGACTCAATTCTTAGCTTGGGTTGCAGCATCTTACTTTAACTATAACAAACATCGAGTTAAAGTAACTTCAGTTAATGTACCGATTTAAACAAAAAAATTGTTGCACCATTTGACAATTGTTAGCTAACGTCATAATTTTAACTGTTACCATAACCGCCCCCGCTACACTGGTTCTTGTTATTGTTAATGTTAACTATCTGTATACTGTCAGACGCGTCGAATATAATCTATATAAAACGTCTTGTCACTTGTCAAACTTTTAACTTTAACTTTTACAATTTACATGACGGTGCAACGGTAGATAGTTAAATTCTATAGTCATTGTTAATGTTACTGTTAAAGTAAACTTTAACAATAACATTAACGTAGCCCTTACTGCAACCCACACATATAATAACAATACAATATTAATTATTAAGAGGAAATGCGGGTGATCTTTTCTCCATAGAAACACTCTCGTCTGTTTTCTTTATTTTTTACAGTAAAATAAATATTAACTACTGTATGTCTATGATTTCCTTTTTGATAATACATTATTTTTATAAGCACAAACAATGCTCAAAAGCAGAGACTTAGTGTACAAATTTGACAATTATTATTGAAAAAGCAAAACATAGGGACACTTATGAGGACACAGTATTTATAAATGATCCTTCTTATTCAGAAACCTCGTCACGCGTTTTAAAAAGAAATATACACAGCTCTAAGATGCGTCTAACGACATCTATTGATGATACTGGGAACATAAGAATTACATTTACACTGCACAATTTTTTTCAACAGACAATTTTTATCTTTTCCTAAAAAAAATACATTGTATACAATCCCGAGGTTTTCACTGACAATTGACTGACTTTCGACGACACAGTCGACGCAGTGGCTAAGCGATTAGCTTTCTACGCTACGTGCCGCGGGTTCGATCCCCGCACGGAACAAATTTGCTCTATAGATAGTTGTTTCGGGTTGTGTGTGCATGAGACATGTATGATAAATCCTAGTGAGGGGCAAAGATTTTAAAAAGAACAGATTTTTTTCTTCTTTGCAATTGCGATGTTTATACTGGACAGCGACGATAATAATTTTGTGGATTTTCTATCGGCCCAAAAGCTGCGTCTCCATTCATAATATCGTTACGTATACACCCAAAAGCTGTAATAAAATAATACAAAGTTAACTTGAACTTAACTTCTTTCCAGTACTTTGTGACGGGACAACACTGTGGTATTGTGGGTAATGTTCAAAGTTTTTGTTTATTTTGAAGGAAAGTTGTGGAAAGCGTAATCAGTAGGTACAGTCAAAGAGACTCATGTATTGTTGAGTTTGAGGACAAATAATATGGGCTTAGAATAAATTACACGAGGATTTTCGTTATACCAATAACAAAGAAAATAAATTTATTTTTTGCACACTGCATGCAGAAAACTCAATAGCATGCATACACAAAACAAACATAAAATGCCAGAAAATTACTTAATAATAAAACAAAGAAGAAAAAAATATAATAAAAAAAATAGCAATGCATGGAAGTGTGTGTCCTTCATGTGCAATGGGCATCGATCAGCTTGTTGTCATTGGTAACACCAATGACGCTGATTTTCATCGACGACCAACGTCCGTGGGTGGTATGACGTAATTCACGTAATGTGTCCACCTTCTGGCGATATACAATAAAAACTACCTTTACATACATAACAAACTTAAATAGCCAGAAAATTACTTTATAATAAAACAATTAAAAAATAAATTAAAAAAACAATGCAGAGAGGAAAGGTGTATTAGGTATTTTATAAACCTTTTTCTGTCAAGTTATACGAACTATCTGTTCTGTTATATTCTCAGTGAACATGGCTCATAATCAGTTCACAATTTACCATAACTCGCAAATGGTGTAGTTTATAAGCTGTCGGTCACTAAGGTAATAAAATAAACTTAAAAAAAAGTGAAAATTGGTTTAAACTTATTTTTTAAAGTTTACATTATTTTTCACATTATTTTTACATTATTTTGAGTGGCATAAACTATACATAAACATGCGATTACAGCAATCGCGAGTGATGTGCTGTTAATCATTCAAGAGCTCCATTGTACATCTCCGAAGGTCTTCATCAGATATTCACCAAATGTAAATGGACCATCTCGGAAGTATACCCTTTCGAACAAAAAAGAATTTTGCAAATCCGTCTATATGTAATATGATGGAGTTATGACCGAACAAATACGTATTATGAATAGAGAACCTCCATTTTTGAAGTCGGTTAATAATATACAGACTTCTTGATATATTACTTGAAATGCCAAGCGGCAACCTACGCTAGATTAACCACATCTGCATAATCTGCAAGGATAATTTTTCAGATCCTCTTGCGGCAAGTATTTTCCTTTTTATGTGGTTCTACAAAAGCTTAGAGCAAAGATAAAAGTAAAAGATACACCAATTTTCTCGGTATTTTAATGATTTGTGATGTTTTCTTGTAGAGTAGATTCCTGACCGAATAGTGGCTTACTGTAACGGATAGCGACAACACACATAACATTAACATTTATAACAGTCAATTGTATTACTTGTTATCTCTGTTACTGTTACAGAAAAATAACAGGATGAAATATCTGTTACTAAATAACAGCCTGTTATTTTCATATTACCAGACTAAAACCCACCAACTTTACCTAGTTATTTATGACGACACGGTTGGCTCAGTAGCTAAGCGATTAGCTTTCTGTGCTACGTGCCGCGGGTTCGATCCCCGCACGGAACAAATATTTGTATGATCTACAGATAATTGTTTCGGGTCTGGTTGTGTGTGCATGTGACATGTATGTTTGTAAACTGTACCTCGATACAGGAGAAATCCTAGTGAGGGGCAATGTTTTTTTGAAGAAGAAAGAAGAAGAAATTTGTTATGCAAGGCTGCAAATTTGTTATTTGGTTCGAGTGCCTAAAAAGAATAGGGACATTAAAAACTCAATATCCACTGTTTGTAAATCTTCAGAAATACCTAGAGTAGTGTCCATGCTATAAATAGTGAAGAACTCTAACCACTCTGTAGAGACTGGCAAATAAAACGTGAATTCGAACAGTCAGGCATAGCTGGCATCAATCTTTGCTGTATTTTTCAGTGCATTGGCTAGTCAATAGTCATGCTCCATAGAACGGCAATGTGTTGGTTCAATACACACATTTCACAGCAGTATCGCGTTTAGAAGTTGCATCGGAGAATCTATTCATGAATGACAAACTTATGAGGGGTGTTATAAGTTTGCAGTGTAGCTCCAAAACACGTAGGTATTGCCATTAAGTGGTCATATAGGTATAAGGGTGTGGATCAGACCATCAAACTGAACAACTTTCTCGGGACCAACATCGTAATCACGAAAAAATAATCAGCTGTCCCATACAAAACTTCATACCTACTCAACCCAAACATATTATGCTTAAGAGTATTTGGAGGTACAGCCCCAGTCGGCAGCAACAGAGTGACAGACAAAACGTTTTTATTTAGAACGTAAATCTATGGCGAAGCACAATATGCGTCATCGAATCGTATCCGTATCCCGGTCCAGTCGAATAGGTATTAGATATAATAATTAATGATCAATTAATGTTTGACTGCGAATTGCCATTAATCGACTTACCGTATTAGCAGAACAAACGAATACTTACCGTATTCAACCAATTGACTTTCATGTGTTGAAATATTAACGATTATAATTGCTCGTTCAATAAGTTAAACTGTATAGTGTATACAGAAGTAGAAACTATTCTGTGGATTTGTAATAAGGTCAAAGAGTTTACGATCCCTACCCCTTTAGTTAAGATTTATGGCTTGGCGTCCTATTAATAGGATATCAACATAAACAAAATGTTGACAAAAATCATTTCACATTTAAATAACTTTTAAACTAAGTATTTTGAAATAATTTACAGTAATGAAATTGAATGAAAAACGTATATCTTTAATCGTAGCATTGTACATATCGACGATTAACATAATTATGACAATAACTTCTATCTGCCAAAACTCAATTTTACAGGCAACGAAAAAGACGTATCTTTCAAACATAATCTATGAATGAAAAAAGGAAACTGCTATTTATATTACTCGCAAAAAATAGGAAATAAAGTTATCAGGTTCTTACCAGGTTATAAAGGCCAAAATGTCAGTTACGAGTTCTTGACACTTCATTATCAATATCTATGGTCGATGTGTGTACAACTGTACACATTGAGTAGGTTGCTTATTAAGAATGGCATAAATACGCCTAAGAAAAGAAAGGAAAGGCAAATATAAAAGTCGCCAGTAATAAAATTTATGAAATAAAATTTCTTTCACCCAAAGGTTTGCTGGAAGAAAACTCATTGTGAGTTAAGCTCGCCTTTGTGCATATCTTTAAACAGTTTTTTTGTATAATTATTCTATATTTTGTGTACAATAAAGAATCTGAAATCTTATAATATTGTATTATAGTAAAATTGCTGTGCCCTAACAGGGTTTCATATTGATACGCACCAAACTTTTTGTCAACCAATGAACATATGAACGCAATAAAGATTTTGAGTTTGAGTTTGAGAATAAGTCATGCGCTGTTATTAAGTAAATGTAGTACTTCTATGTAAGTATAACGACCGCTTTAAAACTGTAATACCAGCGGTGCATGTAAGATGAAATTTAAATTTAGCGCAAGTTCCCGTTTCATACTTTAGCATTCTAATATGAAATTGAATTTATGAACCGAATGAAATAGCTCTATTACATTTTATACTGACTCTAACTGCTTCATTTCTCTGGGATAATATTCCTATCGCTCACAGGTTTATATCTACGGCAAGAAGAATCCTGATCCCTTGGTTTTCTATCCAACCCAAAGAAGCCTTTTTAACCCCCGACAAAAAACAGGAGTGTTATAAGTTTGTAGTGTGTATCCGTGGATCTGTGTATCTGTCTGTGGCATCGTAGCTCCGAGTTTTTTTAACTGAAAGCTAGTTTAATCGGGTATCATCTTAGCTATGTTACATGAAAATATGTTGAGTAGTTAGTAGTTGAATTTTATTCGCAACTAAATCGATCCGTTCTCGTTGCGATATCGTTACCGAGAAAGCTCGTATTGATTCCCTTTTGAGTGTAATTCATCCTAGCAACTACGTATAGTACGACACAACTAAGAAGTAACTTCGATGTGCCTGATAGAACAACCAAACACTCGCTCACTTAAATAATTACCATTTTATAAGATCTGACTCAACACTTAGGTATTCCTAGCAAGGTTCAAAGTACTTCAATCTAATATATAAGATAAGATAAGATAAGATTTTTATTTGTTAGAACATGAGTATACAGTACAAATTTAAAACTTGTAATGTAAGGTGTTACATTTTGTAGGATCTACATGTTCTGCCACATAGTATGGCGTACAAAATAAGGGAGAATGTTCGTTATACAAAATCAAAGCAAATATTGCACTAATTATCATGACTTACAATGCACAAATAAACTAATCAAATAAAATATAACACACAAAATTAAACAAAATGTTATAGAAAACATTACGGTTATGTACATCTAATCTAACATCTTAATAATAACATTTACAACAGCCAGAAATTACAGCACAGAGAACAAAATATCACAATATTAGTTATTAATATAATGTCATTGATGTGTGTTAATGTTGATGTACTTACATGTTGGCAAATAAATAATTTTACAATATATCGCGTCGGCGTAAAGATCATGTTTTACTGCAGTACCTACTAATACTATAAATCGGTTTTAGTTGAAAATCAGCGCCGGGCTATGTCTGGCATACGATGAACTGAACCTTTTTGAATTTTGATCTTCTTGTTGTTTTTTGTTTCGTTTTTTATTTTTTGGTTTTTGCATGTGGTGCCAATTAATTTTGCATCCAAATAAATTATTTGTCTTTCTTTCTTTCTAATAAACATTCGTGGTCTTGAAGTCACACTCAGTTCGGAAGTGATCGGTTTTACGAGATTTGCCGATGCGACTTATTAGTTGTCTCGTGCTATACCGAAATCGGAAGGATATGAATCGAGCCTAATTAACTCACTCTGACTGAAGCACGATTGTTGGAATCATGAGATGAATACCAAGTAACCAAGGAGTTAGTGCCGTATACACTCAGTTTCTTAGAAGGCTCAAGTAAGATACGTTATTCTAAGTATTCACTTACATCTATCCTCTTTTTAGCACGCTTTTATTAGCTTCACCTGTAACTAACTATGTAAGAAAATCTTGGAAGTTAAATTTGATTCACTTCCCGGTTTCCGAATGAGCAGAAATTTTGCATACACATTCAGTTTGGATGACTAAAAAAACGAAACAGTTTTATTATGACAGTAATTGTAGGAAATTCTCAATGATGCCCTCCAAAGTATGTCCTATGAAAATAAAGAGAAGTTATGAATTCTGTTAAAGTAGGTAAATATTGTTTGTATCTTATTTATTTATAGTAATTAGAGAAGGTATAAAACTAAAATATCTATATTTTAATATGATAACACTTTGTACCCCTTTTTAAGCATATTGCGAGCACGGACGAGTGTGAGATTTGGCGTAGTTAAAGTTTATATGGAGAAGGAGTGCAGAATGCTAAATATTACATATTCATGTTCAGAGGTGAGGACCAGCGGGTCTGCCGCTTAACTAAAATGGCAATGAACATCGACTCTGGTAATAAACTTCAATACGATCGCGAGAGACTAAACTTTGAGCTACCTTATAAAAAATTACCAATCATGAATTTGGGAATCCTATCTTTATGGTCGGAAGTAGTTTTTTTTTGCTCGTTTATTCTCTCACGATCGGATTGAACTTTATTACCAGAGTCTAATGTTCAGTACCATTTTGTTATGCGGTAGACCCGCTGGTTCGAACTCGAACCCTCCTGCATGGAAGGCAAGGGTCGACCTGCTAGGTTGTCAGTGCTCGCTCTGATGATCGATATTTGTATTCAAAGTTTTATTACCTTATACAATTTTGAACGTAACTTCTATATTGTAAAGGATAAGTACTCTAACCAACTAAAATCCATTTCGGATGTAAATAAACGTTCCTTTTTTCGAGTTCCAAGTCAATAATTGATGAGCGAGAGAGAATCCATGGAGCCGATTGGCTGCACGCAATCAGTTTACGTCAGTTGTCAGGCACAGACTGAGATAGACAGCCTATATCGTTTTTACAAAAGCCGATGACGATATCGGCACAACAGAGACGACCGACATGGTAGACGCGCAAAGTAGACAGGGTGATTGGTAAAACGAGGGAATCATTGAAGAAGGGTATTGAACTCATCATTATGAACAACTTTTACTATGGGACCAAACATGAAATAGCAAAAAAAAAAATGCTGTTCCTTAATTGAATAATTCAATATTATTCGACTAAATAATGTACGGAACAGCAGATTTTTTTTTTCGATATTAGGCTGAACATTTGGGTTTAAAATCCGAAACATTCCTTTTTTAAAGCCGGACATACTTTTTAAGCTGGGAGTTGGAACATAACCTTTTAATAAAAACTCGGTAACGTATTTTTTTTATTAAGTACTTATGTAACACTCGTTCTTTAGGCGCTGTTCGCGACAGCGTTGCACTGACAAAAAGCCTAACAAAAGCCGGACAGGCTCAACACGTAAATATTTGGCCGGACACGACCATAAAAAGCCAAACATGTCCGGCTAAAGCCGTACACTTGGCAACCGTATTTACAGGCTCTTTTTACACTTCGAGACTATATATGAACTCTAGTGTATAAGTGTATATCCAATGATATATCACATCGGTGTCGTGTCGGTGGCGTATAATGAAACAGTGCCGCTATATCTACGGAAAAGCCAGACGACTGATGCTGCCGCTATTTGTTCAAAGTCAGTTTAGATTTTTAATCTACTTGGAAATAAATTTATTGCATTTATAGTCCAGTAGAATATAATAAAATAGATCTTTATTTCATGTAAACCAGATACAGGCACTAATGAAATTTCGAGACTCTAGGTGCGCGGTCCCAAATAGTAGGTCCTATGGAGAAGAACCGGCAAGAAACTCCATGGAAATTCTTTTTTAATAATAGATTACAATCTTGATTAGTACAATGTTGTGGTAAGAGTTGCGAGAATAATGTTATTTAATGCGAATAAGAATAGGATAATAATAATTAGCCTCCGAATAAGATTGCCATGGCAGTTACAAGCTGACCAGTTCCGACAGACGGCACCCGTTCACGCAAGTGCTCATCGAATTCTGATTCCCACATAAATTGCAGGTTGGGAAGGAACTCCTGCATAGAAGATAACCGTGCAACCTGTGTGCTATCGCTTATAGAACAATCATAGACAGTATCTAGAAAGTTGGGTTTTCGTTACGAATTCTGTCAGCGCGATCATTTTATCTACGAAAGTACATAAACGAAGATTCAGTCAATGATGCAGAAGCCAGCTCGCGACCATAGTCTATAGTAGCTAGTCCTCAGGCACACCTGAAGAGTGAACATATATCATCATTTCATCATTCTCCTGCCCCTATCCCATTTTATTTGTGGTCTGCGCAATATGTCTTCTTCTTCCATTCATCTCTATTAGACGTCATCTCAGAGTTTACGTTCTTATAATCCATGTCAAATTTCACACAATCCATCCATCTTTTCTTGGGTCTGCCTCTTCTCTTACATCCATCCACATACATACATAAAAGTCTTCTCGTTACATGATTTTCATCCCTCCTCATTACATGCCCATACCACGACAAACGGTTACTTTTCAACTTTTCTGTCACCGGTGCCACTTTCATACATTGAACACATATCAATATACGTAAAAAGTATAGAGTAGATATTTTTCTGTGTGTTAATGCGTTTTGTGCTGCTAGGAAATCTCCACAACCCTCGCTCGCGCCAGTCTGTGCTGAGTCGATAGATTTACTATTAAATTACCTAATAATAATAATATGTATGTCCGATAATGACGAGGTTATCATGACGAATAACTACCGGAAGTATATTGTGAACATCATAATTTCTAATACAGGGTGGTTACGGGACACCCGGTATCCTACTGTGGTACAAATCTGATCCACTGATGTGCGTCCATCTGGATTCAAACTTCTGAGCCACCGCGAACACTTACATTTATGAAACACAGATATTCACTTGTTTCCGCTCGTTTTGTAGCCGCCACACACCTCGTGAGAACTCATTACACCTCTTTGTCAGTGTCGGTTGCAGCTCATTCCTGACCTAAGCTTGACATATTGGCTCGGACTATAAAACAGAAGGAGTATAACTTTATATTACTCTAGCCCCCCCCCTCCCACCACCCTCAGCTTTACTCGAGGCTTTCGGAAGCAAAGTAAGGGAAAGATATGTTGAAAATAAACGAAAGTATTTTTTCGTATAAATCTAGATAATCCTAGGAATAACAATGATCAGCAGGGTAATTACGATACACACTCGCAATCGGAATCGATTCAATTTTGACAGTTCAACAAACTACATTGCGCGGTAAGCTTTTAAAACCACTACGCCCTACAATTTGAGCAACGCAATAAACACTGTTGTAGTGTCAAAATTAAGTCGATTCCGATTACGAGCGTGCATCGTGATTAGGTAGCAAGTATCCTAACTATAACTAACTCTACTTCTGACTATAATTTTTTTTATATCGTCGGAGTTAGATATATTATTTCTCAATCAATTAATCAATTATTTGATCAATAGAATAGGATAGATCTGTATTTCATGTGAACCAGATTCAGGCACTTTGCACTTAAATAATGCGGCGTGACCTTCATACTCAAATAAAGATCATCGATGATTTTGTCATTATTCCCGTCATCGATAATTATTTGTCATTGTCATGTAGTCATTGTGGCTGCCGCTGAAAACCAGCGCTGTCGGATTGCTCGCAGCGCGGCAGCAGAGCAGAAGCCTTTTTGACACAGCTACGACGTACATCCATTTTAATTTAAGAAAAATAGTATTTTTTTTCCTGTTAGCTTTAAAATCGTTTTTGTGCTGCGTCTAATAAATATTTTTTTTTTCTTTCTTTCTTTCATTGATATAGAAAAATCATCAGTCAGCCCATCTCTACCCTGTATTTAGAAATTCACAGGCACAGTTTTTACGACCTTAAAAGTAACAGCTAGACGAAGTTGTACCAACTTTTTCATGCTCCCTTCCCCGAACGAAACGACAGACCTTATATTACAGCCTGTTACGAATAAAAGAACTACTATTCTGCCTTATAACTACACATAAATGAAGAAGCAAGGAAATTCCAACGTTATGCCTTAAATAATAAAGATAATTTTAAGTTAAATACATCAGCTGTGTTTATGACAATTTTATGTTAATCAAACCGTAACTATGATTATGATGATAAACGCTATTTTATGCTATGCTGAGTTATAGCCTGCTGCGTGTACCGAACCATATTGTTTATTTTCAAGATTTTTCAGTGAATCTTCAAGAGAAGGAATGGAAAACAATTTTCTCGTGAAAATGTATCTAGAAGGTCGTCCCGATTTCTCAATGGCCAAATAAAATATATCTAGTACGTTATTTTGAAATTGGAATTGTTTTGTACCCGACTGCGGCGAAGCACAAAAGGAGAGTAATGTTTTTGGTTAGTATATATGGCTGTATCTATGTTCCCTACTAGAGTGTTTACTACTAAAATCCCTACTGCAAAAACGAATATCCTTTGCCAAAAATTATAACATGCAGTCGGAGGCATATAGAATGTAACGAACGCCGTAAAACATCTACGAGTGCACCTAGATTCTCGACATTTCATAAGTGCCTGTATCTGGTATACATGAAATAAAGATCTATTCTATTCATGCCTCCGACTGCATGTTATAATTTTTAGTAAAGGATATTCATTTTTCATCGAGTTCGTTTTTTGAATGATGAAATGCGCCGTCAACTGCCGAAATCTCAAATGTAGCGACAGAATGTCGAATACTTTCAAAAGCATCTTACAGTTGAGTGCCCTTTGTGAGAGAGTAAGTACCTTATCAGAAACTTATAATATCAGAACTCAAGACACCACTTTTCCATACAAAACCACCACCACCACTGTTTGCCTCCTTACCACACAGTCACGAGATAAAATCTAAAGACTCCCTCAACGAGCGCACGAAATTTATTACAAAAAAACAGAGTTTCTCAACATTTTACTTACTTCGAAAGTTTGGTCTTTTTCAAACATATTTTCACATCTCCGTATTGGTCGAATTCCTGTACGGAAAATATTGAGGATCGGCGAAAAAGTTCTACTGCCGAAGTTTTTATGTTTCACGCAAAACATTGGATTTGTTTAAGAGAGAATTGATGGATGGGTTTGCTCGATTCTCAGAAGTAATGGTGTATAATTTTTGTTTACCATTTTTTATGCGAGCGGTTTACTTTTTTGCAGCTGATCTGAACTTAGGATATTGGGTGGTTCTCAAGTTAGCCTGGAGATGTTACTCGATAGTTTGACTGTCATTATAACCGGGCTGGGCAAGCAGATAGATGGCCCCCAGACATCTCGCTGTAGTGTATCTTCGTTTACCTAAAGTCTTTAACCATAATTTCAACTAAAAAGGAACACACGTCAAATAATTCACAAAATCAACAAAGACAAGCCGCCAAAATACTGTCAGTCTTTATCCTTTCAAAAGTGTGTAATATGTATTTGGTTCATTTGAGATAAAAAAAAATATTGTACTCAAATTATTGGCTTTTATAATAATAGAGTAAGTATTTATTTCAGATAAAATTTATATATTTATTTATTAACCTTTACATTGCCTTTACAGTACATAACAAATACGACAGTGTAAGTATTCTTAACTACTAATACATTTAAGTGCAGTATCCGTGAATTTCATCAAAGAACATGTGAAAATGTCGAGATCTTCATCTTCGCAAATTTTATTTAAAATACGAAGAGCCCTTGTAATTGGCGCTTGCTGTAGCATATTAGTCCTAGCGGCCGGCACCGCAAACAAAGAGTGTCGCCGCGCACGGACATAGTTATCAGGTACGTACAACTAGGATTATTTAAGAGGCCGCGTAAAATGGTGGTCACCTGCCATTTATCAGTGCCTTATTCAATTCATGCTAACAATTATGAACTATCTATTTATACTAATATTTAGGGACTGATTCCTGAGATTTAGTTTTAAACTAGTTCAAGAGACAGATCCTTTGTTTTGTGACATATTTGGTTGCAAATAAACTTTTTTTTTGTCTTTATTAAATTAGCTCATTCTTATTTCTCACCTAAGTTTGAGAGCCACTGTTCTCAGCGTCAACAAGTCTACAGAATCTGTATACATAACGTAGGACAATCGACTCAGTATTCAGACGTCGATACATAGGAAATTTGATTTTGTAAGATCGACAGTGACATTGTGAAAGGCTATTGTGTATCGCATGTCGACTTGTCGGGACAAGTACATAATAGTTCTTCAAACAATCGTCTCCTTCAATGTCCCACTCATCGCTCTGACTTTATTCATTCCACCTTCTTCGTTCAGTCTATTCTACTATGGAATACACTCCCCCTTGAAATCAGTATGGCTAACAATAAGCCCTCGCTTAAATTTAAAGTACGTAAATACTTTCGTGACAAGACGTTGGCAGATTCATCTCGATAACTTTTCCGAATTGTAAATATTTATAATTTATATATGTGTTTTTTAAATATAATTTAATATACCTCTCATTTAAGTTAATTTTTTGGTGCATCTAACTTCATTGTCTCTGCATCACCCTAAGGTGGTCTGGTAGAGAATGCCTACGGCATTAAAACCGCCTTTATACATTGTACATGAAGCATTTTAAATAAATAAATAATAGGTAACATTTAACATGAGCCTTTTAGTTAGAGCTTAGAGGGGCTCGAGGTTAAGCTGCGGTTGTCGCGGTCAGTCCCTGGATGGGTGACCATTTCTTCGAACATCGAGACCCCTGCGTGCCTCGGATAGCACGTTAAGCAGTTGGTCCCGGTTGTCATACAAATACCTTTGACAGTCGTTACGGGAATCAGCAACCCAAAAAGTCTGACAACCGGTCTAACCTTAGGGTATCAGTGTCTCCCAGTAATTGGGTGGCGGAGGTCAGATGGCAGTCGCTCTGTATAAAATACTGTTACTCAGCCGCATCTGGTTAGACTGGGAGCCGACCCCAACGTAGTTGGGATACAAGCCAGGCAGATGATGACATACACCTTCTATTCTACTCTGATGAAAAATTATCAAGGATTGATTAATGAATACCTCGCAAGACAAATCGTCAATGTACCCTCAATTCGTCGCAGGATTAGGGTAGAACCACCCCTTCCCACCCTTATTTAATCATCGTTTCAGTAGCTGTATGAATTTTGATAGCAAACGCCTCAGATCTTAGAAGAAAATGCGATATGGTGGTACGCACGGCAACATAACAAGTTATACATTTTCAGTGGCTGACTGTCATTGTATGAATACCTTTATGGCGAGCTCGCGACTTCAGTGGGCCAAGCACGAATGTTTTGACGTATCGTAACGTAAACGTAACCAAATTTAGAACCAAAAATACACGTTTAATGTGTGATATTTTTTTGGAAATATATGCAATATTTTTTCTTTTTCATAAAGATAAAGATAAAGAGATAAATTTATTCAAAAAATTACTTATGGTAAAAAACACAATATAAATCATAATTATAACATAGGTATCATACTGATAGGTGCCTGCACTAGGATAAACCTGTGCCACACGCGGCAGAAGTGCTTACAATAATGTACTTAAGAGGAACAAAGTTTTTAACAATATTTATCATTAGCAATCTTAAAATGTAATACAAAATAAATTAATTTCTAATAATAGACCTAATTAACCTAATTTACTTATTTCACAATGGTTATCAGATCTTCCGTTTGATCATAGGTCAAAGATTGTAAATACTTATACAGAGTTAACTTAGAACTAGAATAATTGCGGTCATATATGGATAGTTTTTTATTAAGCTTATTGTAAAGGAAAGGGCCTAAGAATGTGTAAAACCTGTTTCATGAAACAAGTTTATTTATTTTGAAGGCGTGATGATTTATATAAGTTACGACTACAACTTCTATTGCACATTTTCGTAAGTCTAATTAGATTTTACAATTTACGAATATTTTTAATATCTTCCTTACGTAAATACAACCCCCGACTCCAACTAGAAAAAGAGCTGTAACTTTAGAACGGCTGAACAGATTTTCATGAAACATAGCTAAGATTATACTCGATTAAAATAGCTTTCGATAAAAAAAACTGCATTGAAATCGGTCCATCTGTTATGGAGCTACGATGCCACAGATAGATACACAGATACAGAGATATATACTACAAACTTAAAACACCACACTTTTTTTTCGGGGTTATAAAATACTAACCTTCTCACAAACTATATTTGTAAATTACTTCCGCTTCAATATCTTGTCTTTCATCTATGTGTCTGGTATATTCAGGGGTATAACGAAGGTATAGTACTCACAAATCTTTATGAGCCCTGGACTGAGCTCTGAAATCTCTCTCTCTCCCTCTAGCACCTACAATAAGCGTACTATTATAGGTGCTAGAGGGAGAGAGTTCAAGGGCTCATAAAGATTTGCGCGTACTATATATAATATACTACATTTGATAATGTAACCTGGCACTAACAATAGGACCGAGTCGGTGCAGACTGTATTTGGACTGCAAGCCCGCTCCAAAAGCAGACAAAGAAGAAACATAGTCCGAGGAACACAAAATACACGGCCTCGAAACAATGTATAGACCACTGAAATTGGTTTCGATTCTAAAATAGAACCCGGACGAAACAAAAGACGGACGGTCAATTCAGGCCGTCAAAACCATCTGTTCGATAGGTTAAAATTGAGCAAAGTATTCCAAAAATACCAGCTTCGTATTTATAAGTGTATCAGAAATATGATCGTATTTAAGCGTGTGGATCAGACCATCAAACTGAACAACTTTCTTTATGGGACCAACATCGTAATCGCAAACCAATTGGTTATTTTCTGTCCCATAAGTTTGGGTCAGGTAGGCAACTATTAAAGTTTTGTATGGCTATGTTCTGTGTATGGGACAACTGATAATTTTTTCGCGATTACGATGTTGGTCCCATAGAGAAAGTTGTTCAGTTTGACGGTCTGGTCCAAACCCATAAATATGACCATACACTCAGTGATTTTTAAATAGATAATATACTTTTCGTTAGCAAAAAATGGAAACATTATTAAGTTTTCATTTTTTGCTTAATATGGTTTTTTACATTATTATCTAAGTTTTAAATTTTTGCTTATCTTTGTTTTTTTTTCCTCTCTGTTTGTGTATTGTGTTGTCTAGTCCAAATAAATGTTTTTATTTATTCTCCTTTTTTCTTCATAAAAATATTCAACCTTCAAGTATCAACTTCATTTGCATCCTGGGGGCTTACTACAAACCCTTATAGCAGGCCTGAAATTGAACAACCCAGAAACCAGAATAAGCTGACCTTTCACTGTACTAAAATCCTATACAGTGCGAGGTCAGCTTATACTGGAAAAGTCTAAGCAGTTCAATTTCAGCTCTGCTATTAGAGTTCGTAGTATAATAGTGCCGCGTCTTCTTGTCTTAATATTTCTTACATCTGCGTCATACACGCGCTAAGTGTAATTTCGCAGAGCGATCTGTGAAAGTGTATCGCTGCGCGCTTTTTAAGGGGTAAGTAGTAATTGAAGCGGAGTGTGTCAGTTACCCTCAAGGTCTAGGTGCTATGAGGAAAACTTGGGAGTATTTTATGCTAATGCTGATTTTGAGATGGAAGTTACGTGTGGAGTCGTTCGGGACTCGTTTTGGAAGCTTTTGGAGCTAGGATGTTGTAGTTTTTATATTTCTTTAAATGTATCTACGCTTATACAGGGTGGTGACGACATTACGACGATAAATTAAACTACGTATTTGGTATTACGTTCTGAAGCACAAAAAATCAACGATTTTCACGCATATAATTTTTGCATAATACTCGTATTTCACTCTACTCTCATTCGTCTAGTTGAAGGGACATCTAAGTAAAAACTTATGTCATCTTTATCTATTGTTTTCGTGTAAATAAAGCTTATTTTGGTAAGAACAAGTCGGAGACTTGTCAAAATTATGTGTAAAATTAAGAAAATTTAAATTAGTTCCTGTGGCTAAACTATTGATTGGATTTGATAGATATTTTGTGTACGGTCATAGAACATGATACCAAATACGTGGTTTCGTTTCAAATCAAATCAAATCAAATATCTTTATTTGTCATAACGTTGTCACCACCCTGTATAGGTTGACTCGGGACACATTTTTCGTGATTTTTTCTGGACCTGCCGTCCAACTACCAATTTCGTTTCCCAATAATTCGCTTAACACATATTAAAATCTGCCGCGCAAACAAAACCGCAGGGAAAGTCTAGTTCATAACAATGTGACATTATCACACAACACGTCATTTGCAGAAACTGACGTCATTCACAGAGGATCCCACGGGAGAATTTATCGGGTTTAAAATACAATACGCCACATGATTGGTGGTAAAATTTAATCTGCGTGATAGAATAGAAACGCTGTCATGGTTTTAGAATAGAATAGAAGTAGGTACTAAGAAGTAGGTTTATTGTACACCTGATAAAAGAGGAGCAATAAACATAATAATTACAATTAACATTTTAAGATTGTACAATGGGCGGTCTTATCGCAATCGGCGATTTCTTACAGACAACCTTTGGATGGACAGTACAGCATGTAAAAAATAACGAGGGTAGCTCGCGGTGTAGCATAAACTATGCTCCGATTTTTTTTTGCTATTAGGCCTGTCAGTTTCATAATGCGAAGCTTCTATGAACACAGATAACTAAGAAGTCGCATCATATATTTTTAAGACGATCTGATTAGAATTAATTATGGAATTAATTAGTTAAATACAAATTAATTCTAATTAGATCTTCTTTGTCTTTTTATTTAATTAAATAAAGTAGTTTGTCGTAGTCATTATTAATTTAAGTACCTATATGTTAAGTTTTGTCTTTTATTGTTTAAGAGTGACCTTACGAGGCTGGCATAGTCACTACGGTGAACTAAAGCCTCAATAATGAATAAAAAAATAAAATAAAAAAAGAAGTCGCATCGTCAAACTTCGTAAAACCGATCAGTTCCGAACTGCGCGCGGCTTCAAGACCACGAACGTTTATTAGTACTGCAGTAAAACATGATCTTTACGCTGATGCAATAAGTTGTACAATTATTTAAACGAGCGACTGCCATTGGTTGTTAGATCAGCTATATTGATGTACTTTTCAGTGCTGTCGTACTGTACAGGGCTAAAACAATCGATATTAAACCTAACCATCAAAAACCCCCGACTCCAACTAGAAAAAGAGCTGTAACTTTTGAATGACTGAACAGATTTTCAAGAAACATAGCTAAGATGATACCCGATTAAAGTAGCTTTAAAATAAAAAAAACCGCATTGAAATCAGTCCACCCGTTTTGGAGCTACGACGCCACAGACGGATACACTGATCCACAGATACACAGATATGCACTACAAACTTATAACACTCTTTTTTGTCGGAGGTTAAAACGAATGCGTGGTAACGAAGCCCAGTGAAGCCGAGTCGGGTAATTGGTGGCGAAAAAGACCCTTAAACTTCTCTCTTCTCTTCGATCCCTTGGGCAAGGAGGGTGCAGATGCGTAATTAAATGAATTAATGAACAAATTGGAGCTTTTAACAAGTAATCCAATTAAAACGCCTTTCACAAAATATTTTGAATTAATATTTTAGTGTTTATTAGGTATTTTTTGGAATGTTTCAATGGCATAGCCTTGACCCCGACTCAAGTCATACTACTAGTTTTTTTTTTGTTTAAAGGTGGGCGCGCACTTGTGTGACAGAACTGATGTAATCATGGAATCACTACAACATAATAAATACGTGAAGAGAAAAACTGCATATTGCGCGCACGGAGAAGTTTGAGATTTGGCATAGTTAAAGTTTAAATTGAGAAGGAGTGCATAAAAACAAAATTTATTTATTTATTTATTTAATGCTTTATGCACAGGTAAAAAAAACACTGCACAAAGGCGGATTTAATGCCATAGGCAATTTCCGCCAGTCTACCTTAGGGTGATGCAGAGACAAAATTTATACGAGTACATACATATTTGGTCGACTTTCGACTACTGGGCGACCACTACTAATTAGTATTATAAGATGTGATCTATAGCAGTTATTAGAAGGCCTATGGACAGCTAAAGAATTATTCTTTGTTTTTAATTTCTAGTTATTTGTTCCTAAACAATGTTCGTTGCAGATACGTTTTTATAACTAATTACACTGGCTCACTTTACATCAAGCATCACCAGCCTTCGAGCTAACCAGGCTCATTATGTCCCTCCCAGACTTCTCTTATAATGGCAGGGCCACACCACCCTACCCAACTGACAGCTGTTAAGTCAAGCTAGAGCTGTCCGTACTACTTGTGTATGTGAAACAATGTCATTAAATTATCTATAAATTAGTACAGATATACAAACACTACAGTAGCTTAAGTGAGACATTCGAAAATAAAAAATGAAACACTATATGTGGGCCTTACAGCTGCACCAAATGGATTCAGTTTAGCGTAATGCTAGACATCAATTCATGGTTCTTCTCTGTCCGTCAGCAAAATCCTTGTGCGTGTTATCTCTGGTTCAAAACGTCTCAGGTTTAGATGAAGAACCCGTTTACGGTCACAGGCTACGGGGAACTCTAAATTCCATTTTATTCTACAAAGCGTTGCGTATATTATATCTACTGTGGTTGCCGCGTACTGTTCGAACTTCAAATCCTTCAAATCTGTTGTTGACGTTTGAAACAATGTCAATAAAAATGTCAAAGCATCACAGCGGTGAATCCAATTTCAAACTGTTCCAAACATTTTTTTAAATTGTTTTATTCTTTACGGCCAGTGTGGTGAAAAACCGTGCAGGTTGGAATTACCTACTGACAATGTAAACTTTGTTTTTAAATCTATTGTGATTGTCGTGATCACAGACTTTGACTTACCTTCGCTAACGCTCGGTTGTGATGAATAAATTTATTTTTACCCACTTACTCGAAATTTTTAGGTTAGAATTTATAAATACACAGTGGACGGCAATAGGCTCCTATTATATGGAACCAACAGCATCAGCGAAATGTGGATTTTAACGATCTCTGCCTAAACCTTAGAGTTTATAAAAACTCTAAGTAAAAAACAAAAACAAACATTTCAAGCATAAAGTGTATTGGGATAGAAAGAAAGAAAGAAAGAAAGAAAGAAAAAATATTTTATTTCTGTAGCAAATACGACACACATACAATACAAATAGCAGCATCCATACCACTATACATACACTTTATGCTTTAAAGTGTATCCCAATACTGCGGTTGCATTTAGGAACAGAGACTGAATCATTCTACAAATTAAGCGCACTTCATAAAAAAATATCCTGTTTAAGAGTTAGATAGAGATGAACTATTCTACATCCATATTTCATCTCTATTTCCGGCAGCCTTATAAAAGGTCAACTGAAATCGCGAATTAAAACAGCTGTTCCATACCAATAATTCAATATTAGGTACTCGACTAGTTGTACGGAACAGCTGATTATTTTCCGCGATTTCACTTTTGGTCACATAGTAAAAGTTGTTCATAATGATGAGTACAATAACCCCTTAAAGGGATCAAGGGGCCTAAAAAGGCCACATTGAGCAATTCATCTAATGATCTGCTTAGCAACTGTCAAACAGATGATTACTGAATATGAACCTTATGCGGATGACATTAAGAGTCGTCAATTAAGTAGATATTTTGACATTCGTAATATGAATCATATTATGATTCATCTAAAGCGGCCTTTTTAGCCCCCCAGGATTCGAAAGGTACCATATATACAGCGTGATTTAAAAACCACAACCAAAGAAAGGGAGGAAAATTGCGAGACTAACTTAATCTTTTGAAAAGATCAAGTTATTTAGTATTCATAGTTCGTTCGCCTATTTTATAATGTCTAAGTTTCAGTCTAAGGTTGAGTCAAGTATAACAAGCTACGTTTTAACTTGAAGTGAAAAAAAGGTTGAAGTTTATCAAATATTTAAGTTGCGTGGTTTGAATTAACTACGAGATGTTGTGGTTAAAATGTTCGTGAGTCTGACAGATAGGCGATGAAAAGACGAACCTAACCATACCTCATTATTGTTAAAAAAAAGTAAAATTACAGCTACAGAGCGAGACAAAAAATAGAACCATACAGTCGAAAAACATTACCATCCTCTCGGGTGGTCGGGTAAAAATCAAACACTTAATGCACTACTTCTTACCAACCACTAAGGCAGATTTTTTTGTTTTTGTTTTTATATACTTAATTTACTTTGTATTCCCAATAATCTCAGTTTATTTTTGTAGTGTTAGTTAGTTATTGGGTTCACGTCAAAATGCAATAGGTGGGGTTCAAACTGAGACTCTCGCTTCATAGTCCGACCCCTAAGCCATAAGGCTATTACTATGTTTTTTTTTTTTTTTTTTTTATGTTGCACCATTCGTTTTTTTACTTAGGTACCTATAATTATTCGGTATCAAATCCTTTTCGTAAGTATATTGCGGTCGGCTTCCAATCTAACTATGCAGAATTTATGATCTTATTAAGTACTCCAATGGCGCTCTTAACTGAGCAAGACACTGAAGTCTAAAGTGGAGCCAACGTGGGCCATTGTGTAAAGACGCCATTAGCCAAACTAGATTAAAATGTACACTTCAGTTGACCTGTGACTGGCGCGTTACGATAATCGCGCAGTATATAAAATTTTTGCCACCAATTACCTTAAACATATAAAAAAAAAATCTAATTAAAAATAAAAAATATATTTTAGAGAATATAACACTTTATTTTCACTATATTTTCTAAAAGAAATAAAATAAAAATGATGATGATGATGAGTATTAATTAAGGCCACAAAAAAAAATACAATTTAAATAGTGTCACTATTAAAAAAATTACCAGAACCAAAAAATAAACCGCACAAAAATCCGCGCGTGAAACTTAGGTGTACCATTTAAAACAACCGAGCCCAGATAAGGCCATCCAGCCTAATTTGAGCCATCATTGTTTTCTAAGTGCCCTCTTTGCGTCTAGGCTCTGTGAGGTGCGGGGGGTTGGGTGGTTCTTTAAGAATTGGCGGCATACGCACGTGTACAGTTAACCTGCGCACAAGTTGCAGAATCAATCAACGTGGTTATTTTGCTGGGCAATCGTTGGGGGCACCTTCTGCGCATGCGTTCTCCAGTAGTGTTGTTAAACTCGATGTTTTTGTGCGTGGAACTTCGGATATCGAATTTTCGGGCGTCTTGAAGATTGGGCGGGACGCGCCGTGAGCTCGATTTTTGTGATATGTTTTTTGGGAATTAAATAAAAAATTGCAAAAGTATCTGGATAATTTTCTTTTAAATTATTATCTAGCTGTTGCTATTCATGTATAATATTCATCTAAGATAATAATATTAATTTGTTATTTTAACATAACGGACTATAGATATACACAATAAACGAAGAAAACAAAATGATTTACATATTTTGTAAATAATCGCAATAACAACAAAATTAGACGCAGATAAGCTTATCGATAGGCCATGCGGTCAAGTTAGTCGATAGTCGCCTCCCTCGCACCATGAGAATCCCGCCGAAACCAGCCAGTTCAAGCAGTTGACAGTTTCCGCGCGCAACCGGTGTGCGATAGACGTCCTCATGCCACAGGCGAAGAATAGCCGTCGCGATCAAGGTACGTCACTAAAAACTTCTTAATTCAAATTTTTTTTTTTTCAAAAATCGACAGTATTCTCCTTTTAAAATGTGTAGCCTAATTTCCGTGTAAAGAATTACGAATTCGATTTTTAATTATATTCGTAATTCGAACGAATGTCTTAGGACGGGGGACAAGTGACAGCCAAATTGTTTACAGAACAATTTTCCGGGTGTTTCAAGCGGATTATTTCGGGTATGTCAGTTTTTTGTGTGTGTTTTAAATATTTATAAGTGCGAGTGAAAGTATAACTTTGGGAAAACTTTTTACGCGGCATTTTTGAAGGTACTTTTTACAAAAATAGTGATTTTTATTAATCATCCTAATTTACTGTTATGAAAAAATGTGTTTACTTTTGATTGGAGACTCGATTTCATAATATTATTCGAGTGTGTTTAAATAACTCACGCGTTAGGAGATGTTTTACAATTGAGTAATCCTCGTCGAAAAACGTCTTTTCTTTTATGTGTTTTCAGACGAAATTATAATTCATTAAGATTAATTAATTACGGTCTTAAAGGAGCTTTGTTTGTACACATCGCAGTGTTGTCTTCTCCAAACTACGTTGCTTCAATTTATCTTCGTTGCGTGTTGTGTTCTTTTACGAACAAAAACGTTATTTATGTGTCTAAAACAATGTTTTTAAGTCATATACTATATAATATTTGTTTTTCACAGGACTAGATTTCAAAGGTCAGCCAAATTTTAAAATTAGAATTAGAGATCAAGCCGACTGTGTGTTTTAGAGAATGTGTTTTTTTTTATACAATAATTTTAAAATACCCGAAATAATTCTTATCTTCTAAACACGCAAATCAATGCACGTTACGGATTTGTGGTTGTGTGCGTGCGTTGCTAAATTTATGTACGTATGTATTAAGGCTGTTAAACTAAATCGTGTTATTGTAATATCAAAACGTTTTGCTGTTTAGTGGCTGAAAGGAAAAATCCCTCTAATGTTTTTTTTGTTTTTATTTCATAAATCGTAAATATTATCGATTTTGAACCGTCTCTGAACATTTGACCGGATAATGAAAACTAACCTTGTATGACATGTTTATAAATTACCATTTACATGTCAGATGACTTTGAATACCTATCACCTTTGAGTATCTAGATACTCAAAGCCTATCACACACCTATCATTGCTATTTTGTAAACATTCTTCATAGGTTTGAGTTTCTAATCCAGTAGAACATTATCTACATACAGAAATGTAGATCAGATTTTTTTTTATATTTTTCTTCATCTAAAATTTTATTGGTAACTAGCGATCCGAGTTTCTCTACTATCCTTACATTAAATATGAAAGTATTATACATATAAACCTTCCTCTTGAATCACTCAAAATCCGTTGCGTAGTTTTAAAGATCTAAGCATACATAGGGACAGACAGAGGGAAGCGACTTTGTTTTATACTATGTAGTGATAATAAACAGACTACTCATGAAGTTATAAAAATTATTGTTATCAATCACCACTGTTATAGTAATATAATGTTTTACGTCCGTAGTCCGTTTGTTTTATCATTATTAGGACTATAAATTAGAGTCGATGTTTTTTTTTTTTTTTTTCTTTAAAAACATTGTCCCTCAGATTTCTCCTGTATCGAGGGTACAGTTTACAAACATACATGACCATACAAATATTTGTTCCGTGCGGGAATCGAACCCGCGGCACGTAGCGCAGAAAGCTAATCGCTTAGCCACTGCGCCAACCGTGTCGTCAATTATAATTTATGTTTACACTAGGTATGCATAAAGGAACTGGTCAGCTTGCAATCTTATTCAGAGGCAAATAATTATTATCTTATTCACGTGAAATTACATTATTCTCTCAGCTCTTACCACAACATTGTACTGATCAAGATTGTAATCTATTACTCTATTACATAATTTTAAAAGAGATTCCTTGGAGTTTCTCGCCGGTTCTTCTCCATAGGGTCTACTATTTGGAACCGCGCACCTAGAGTCTCGACATTTCATAAGTGCCTGTATCTGGTTTACATGAAATAACGATCTATTCTATACTACCGGCAATGCCGCCTAAAATAAAAATTCATAATCTCTATCCTAAAACCAAATTCATGTTACCTACATGAATTGGCCGGTTGTCGCTCCAAATTAAAATTCATGTACATTTAGCCTGGAGCTAAATTTATCTACGTAACAAAATGGTTTGGAATAAAAATTCATAATTATCTAGGTTTACCTAACAAAACATTTGTGTCATAAATATTGGACTGCATTATAATTTTAGGAAATATTTTATACGTGATGGATATTTTGTTCCTTTGTTTACTTAAATCTAAGCGTTCGTTCACAGAATTGCTTGTATTTGCGTTCGTTGGCTGCCTTTTGCTTACAAAAAGTGAATAAAGAACACGAATCTCCTCGAAATGAAACGAAACTTCCACTTAAACTCTTCAAAAGAAGACTATATGGTGGCTAGTAGACAGATGTTTTTACAAGGTAAAGGAATTTCTAGAACCTAAAAGTTGACATCTGGGTTGTATTTTGACAGGTATGGTTGGGGTTTTAATATAGAAAATATGTAGGAATATTGATTTTTATAATATGGGATATTAATGTGATTGTCATAGGATTATTCGTATTTATTCAATTTAATCGTATTCTTATTATTTTGATGAAATGACAGCTTAAATTATTATTAGAGAATTTATTATTAATTGAAATCGGTGATTGTTATTATATTATAGTCTTAATTTAATTATTACTCTAGGCAAATTTGCAACCTATTTTTGCATGCCGTTCTTCGGCGACACATGATGTACTTATACGACATTTGTAACATCCTGTAGCCATGTTTCCTGTGAATATAAATATTTCTATTTCTAAAGAAAACGCCCGATTCTGTTGCTAAAAGTATCGAGTGTGGATGGGCCCTAATCTGTGTAATGATATACAGAGTAAAATCCAGTGCGTCGTGTTTTTATTATACCGCGGATATTTTGCGGATAATATTCGGTTACCTCTTTTGGCTAGAGGTGAAGTTATAATGAGATGGGTCGTCCTCTGCATAGGTATGATTTATTAAAAAACTTTGTGACTTTGAAGCTATTATTATAAAGTTTGTATTATCATAAATATAATAATATTTTCACATCTGAACGAAATACCCAAATAACTACGTTTAACTTTCAGATAGTTTAATTTGAGTTTCATGGATGACAAAGTAATATTTTGTTTATTGTTTTAGTACTCTATCATTCTGGCGAGATATATAGGAATAATAAATAAATAAATCCAGCCCATTACTGTCCCACTGCTGGGCACAGGCGTCTTCTCAGAATGAGAAGGGTTAGGCTTGGCCTGGTGCGGGTGGACTATACACACCATCGAGGACTATATGAGGCCCTCTCAGATGTGCAGGTTTCCTCACGATTTTTTTTCTTCATCGTTAACGCAATTGTCAATTTCTGATCCGCACATAAATTCAAAAACTCAGAGATGCGGGCTGATTTCGAACCCAGACCCTCCTGCATGGAAGGCAAGTGTTCAAAAACTAGTTCAGAATACATGTCGCAGTCAAGTAAGGTAAGCATGCAAGGCGGCAGCAAACATGTGTCCTGAACAAGACAGTAAGCTAATATACACTCGGAGCCCATAAATCCGGGTCATTAATAATCCTTAATATCTCAGAAACTAAGAATGTTAGCGTATTCAAACAATAAGTATTTTATAGACTATTTAATACTACTCAAATAAAGTTAATAATACTTCTTAGTTATGTTTGTTTTACTTATTAAAAACACATAAATCCACAAAACTGACTGCCCCATAACTTATTAATTTTACTCTTGTCCATCCAAAGGTTGCCTGGAAGAAATCGCCGTTTGCGATAAGGCCGCCCATTGTACAATTTACCCATGTTTATGCAAGTTTTATGTGTATATTTGTTTTACTGATGTAAAATAAAGAATATATAAATAAATAAATAGTAAATAAATAAAAAATGCGTAAATTTTATCCATCCAAAATTTAAGTGCTAGGCCCTTGTCGGTGTAGCAATTTCCATCCAGTCCTATCCAATGCCAAATCTTTTAAATTTAGCTTTTTCTTTCAGCTGATCAATGTAGTTTCCTCTTGGTCTTCCTCTTTTTTTTTAATAAATTATAATTGTAAATTTTATAGCAAGATTTTTTAAATTTCCGTTTTTTTCACTTTCTAATACTTTGTAATCCCTCCGCGTATTGTTAATACAGATGTCATGCGATTCGGTGTACGGTACAAAGTTTCTGAGCCGATGTTGGGGAATATTCTCTCATTCCTCTATCAATATCAGCTTTCGAAGCGTATTAGTAGTAGTAGTATTAAACAGTCTATAAAATACTTTTTATTCGAATAAACTATCATTTTTAGTTTCCGAGATACTAAGGTTTATTATGTTGGTGACCCGTATTCATTGTTCCCGAGTGTATTTGATGCTGACATGCAGTGCAATGACGACACGGTTGGCGCAGTGGCTAAGCGATTAGCCTTCTGCGCTACGTGCCGCGGGTTCGATCCCCGCACGGAACAAATATTTGTATGATCTACAGATAGTTGTTTCGGGTCTGGTTGTGTGGGCATGTGACATGTATGTTTGTAAACTGTACCCTCGACACAGGAGAAATCCTAGTGAGGGGCAATGTTTAAAAAAAACTTCATTTAACATTACAATAGCTGCCGTCTCTGCATTCTGTCTGTTCGAGTGTAATCTCATGAATTCATTTCAGCTGTAACTACACCACTGTAGGTACTTGCAGAGTAGCTATGCGTGAAGCATTGCTTGCTGCTAGTTGCAAATTACATTTATACCACGTAAAGGTTTATTCGAATTACTATATAGAAGATCTCCTAGCCGAAGTGTCTACGTGCGTTTAATTTATTCGTTGTGGTGATAATGCTTTGATTAATTCCTTAAATTGAGACTCCAAGACGAATTGTCAAGATCTATTATTTATTTGAAAAGAGTTTCCATGGAGTTTCTTGCCGGTTCTTCTCCATAGGATCTACTATTTGGAACCGTGCACCTAGAGTCTCGACATTTCATAAGTGCCTGTATCTGGTTTACATGAAATAAAGATCTATTCTATTCTATTCTAATATTGCGCGCACGGAGGAGTGTGAGATTTGACATAGTTAAAGTTTATATGGAGAAGGAGTGCAGAAAGATAAAATTTATGTACAAGTGACAGGTAGAACGAGGGAATCATTGAAGGAGGGTATTGTACTCATAATTATGAACAATTTTTACTATGGGACCAAACCTGAAAATGCGAAAAAAACTATTAACCGTGTCTAAGTACCTATAACTTAAACCTCTGAGAATACACGTGTATAATAATAAAATGTGCTACTTATAGCTAATAATTATTTCAGTTAACCTTCCCAATTACCAAGGATTTGAGGTCTGTCATAGTTCAACCCGGGTTTTGAACTTGCGACCTTTCGGCCACAACTACCTTATAGCCAGTAAGATGATCCTTCAATAATAGGGCTACTAAATTATAAGATATTAGTCATAGTATTAGGTCTTATTTTAGTAATCCAAAATATTTAAAAGCTATCGCTTTATAAATGGTATAAAATTCATTTCAAATATCAAATTAAAAAATATATTAATAAATATTATAGTTTAAATAAAAAAACTAAAGAAAATGCTTTTGTCATCCAAATTAAACGTGTATGCAAAATTTCAGCTCACTCGGAAACCGGGAAGTGGGTCAAATTAAACTTCCAAGATTTTTTACATAGTTAGTTAGTTACAAGTGAAGCTAATAAAAGCGTTTTAAAAAGAATATTGAATGAAAAACCCGAAGAATGGGTTGGTTGTTTTTTTTTTTTTTTTTTATTCTTCTTTACATAGTAAATAATATAAAATATTATAGTTAAAAAAACTACAGAACACGCTTGAGTCATCCAAATTGAACGTGTATGCACAGCTCAATCGGAAACCGGGTTTTCTTACATAGTTAGTTAGTTACAAGTGAAGCTAATAAAAGCGTTTTAAAAAGAAGAGTAAGCATGACCAAGTCACTTGATTAGGCACAATACGTTCATTACCAACATTATAGAAGGGAGAATAGAGGCAAAAAGAAAAAGAGGAAGACCAAGAAGAAACTACATTGATCAGCTGAAAGAAAAAGCGAACATAGAAACATAAAGATTTGGCATTGGATAGGACTGGATGGAAATTGCTACACCGACAAGTGCCTAGCACTTAAATTTTGGATGGATGGATGGATCATATTAAAGCTACTACATAGATTCAAAATTTATGTAATGCGTGTGTGTGTCAGAATAGCTGAGCCCACGAGGTCAGATGGTCAGGTTCATGACCTTATTGCCATTCATAATCATAGAGGAATAAATATATATTATATACAAATACATAGATGCTAACGTACGGCGATTTCAAACCAACGTAACGAACGTTTCTTTGACTAGAGTTAAGATTTCCGTACGTACGCGTCTACAGGGTGCCGCAAATGTATCACATTAAACGTTTAACACGTTATTTAAGAAATATATTTTATACATTTTAGTTTTTTGAAGTCGGTTTTTATATTTGTCTTATCCTTTGTATAAATGTTTTATTTTATTTTCGTGTTTGTTGGTTTTTGAGCCGTATATAAAACTCACTAAAACATTTTTAGCGCTGGCAACTTTGCATATTACCTACCTACATAAATCTAAAAAACTAATAGCACAATTTTCATAAGCTACCGCTATAAATAAGGTTTGGTTACGTAATGGTGCCAAAGGGGATTCATGCTAATTATTAAAGGCCCCCATACCTCCATCATCGACATACGTATTACGTATTATAATTACGCCATAACTAAGGCGGGTAGACAGCGGTAAGTGGAGGCTGTGAAATTGCCGTGTATTTTTGCGGTACGCTAAAACGATTCATGATTTTATTAAACTTGTTTCTGTAATAATTAATCCTGACCGTCAAAAACCCCCGACTCCAACTAGAAATAGAGCTGTAACTTCTGAACAGATTTTCATGAAACATAGCTAAGATGATACCCGATTAAACTAGCTTTCAAGTAAAAAAAAACTATTGAAATCGGTCTATCCGTTTTGGAGCTACGATGCCACAGGCAGATACACAGATCCACAGATACATAGATACACAGATACACACTACAAACTTATAACACCACTCTTTTTTGTCGGTGGTTTAAAATATTGATGTTCTGATTCATTTGTCTTAATTATAAGTTACATGTATCTATCCCACCATATTAATGAATAGTTCAAGATTCAGGGGTCAATTCTCGTTTTCCGCGAGTACTCAAAGTCAAAGTTTTTTATTTCAACTGGACCTTTGCAGGCACTTTCATAACGTCGTGATTCTAGGTGCACGGTTCCAAGTGGGTTGGTCCTGGAGAAGATACCGGTAAGAAACTCAATAAATACTCTTTTCATAAAACAAATCTACAATAATATCTAGGGCCGCCTTAGCGACCCCGGCTAAAATTCGACCTGAATTTACACAATAATTACAAAAAATAAATAAAAAGTACAGCAAAGATCATATTAAGTACCACTATAATTTAAACAATACAAGTAGGTACATATTTAACACTCAAGCCACCCAGTTTTGATAACAAGGGAAGCGTTATTAAAATTAGCTTGTGAAGACAGGAAGCAGCCGGTCACCAGGGAAGCCGCATGTGCAGAAGATAGTCACTTCCATACGTCTCCATCGTCAACATAGTCTTTGATCTTGTAATAGGCTTTCTTTATGAGGACAAGTTTAACGCGAGTTCTAAACTTTTTATCAGTAAGAAAGAAAGATAGAAAAAAGTATTTATTTGACACAACACAAAAACAATTTTAAAGATAATATAACAAAAATAAAAGAATAAAAAATGTAAAACAAAAAAAAATGAAAAATATTTATCTAAAATAAAAAAAGGATTGTACGTCGCAGCTGTGTCAAAAAGGCTTCCGCTCGGCTTAAGCTATCGCGCTGCGTGCAGCCCGACAGTAAGATCGGTAATACTTTTTGGCAGTTAGTAACAGGACTAGAACCGTCTTTCGGTTATGCGTATACTAAAAATAAAGTTGTAGACATAACAGAATATTAATTCGTTCGTCTGCGCTACCTTTAACATAGTAAAACAAAAGAAAATCTAATTTATAAACCTAAGGGAGATGCCACACGGTGCGTCGACGCGACGCAGCGCAGAAAATTTTCATACAAAAGTCATTGACATGACACACGGTGCCCTGCGTCGACGTAGCGCAGACCAACGCATGCAGCAAACTAGCTAAGCTCCGCTTAGTTTAGCTTACCGCTTGGTTTAGCTAAGCTCCGCTTAGCTTTGGGTGTCACAGCAGAGCGGTGTTGCCAACCCTATCGATTTTTTGGTATTTCTAGCAATATGAAATAGGTACTGACTAGTTAGGAACAGATTTATTTATCAAACCAAATCAAATCAAATCTTTATTGCTGAACACAGGTACAATTTAGTACATTGCAAGAAGGGTGAATGCGCAGTTCACTATGTTCTACCAGTTTAGGCATGCAACATTAAATGGGGTACACAATTATAAAATATGCTACACTACTTGCTCACTATTATGCTACATTAACTGCCCATCGACTGCCGGGAAATATCGTAAGTATAAAATTACACTTTGATACATTATTTACCTGAGGAGATAAGTAAGTAACGTACGTGTAACGTACTTGTCGGTCAACAATTACATTTTTCCGAGCAGCTGGAAGAGAAAGAAGTAAATGCACTCTTCCATTAAAAAAATACATCTAGTTAGGATAAGTAGTTGAAAAATGATTATAATTTTTATTATTTTTGACCGTTATCAGTATTTTTTTATGACAACATCGATAGTCAGCTATCCATAGACTAATAGTCTATGCAGCTATCATAATGATATGTCAATATGTCATGCCAACGTATAATTTTTAATATTCTTACTGGCTTGGTAACAGTGTCCTTTAGCAATGATTTGATTAATCTGCCTGCTGTCCTGCTACTGCTGGATAGACTGCAGCTGAATAATACCTATCTTTTATAAAACTAGATCAGAATACGCCGATTAACTTAGTATTTCCGAAATCCTAAATGTATAAGTATTACTAATTAATACCTTAGAGCAAGGACCTCCTTCCTCTGAGACTAATACTAAGTTTATGGTAATAGTATGTATCTCAGAACAATGAGGTATGTATATTACGATTACGTCTATGGTGGTCACAACATAGATTACAAAAATCTGCTGTTCCATACGTTTTAGTCGAAGGTTTTAGTCGAGTAATATTGAATTATTTGTGTGAAACAGCAGATTTTTATTTCGCGTCTTCGCGGTTGGTACCATAGTAAAAGTTGTTCATATTTATTACTACATTATCACCTTCAAGTGATCGGGACTAGAAACGTAGGACCTTGTATATTGTTTTTTATGTAATTGATAAAAAAAAACATTTTGATTTTCATATCAAAAAGTAGCTCTGCCATATAGATATCCAAGAAAAATTCACCTGTATATTTTGAAGAATGCATATGGAAATATCACTGGGAAATATGGATTAGTGGAAGGAGGATAGTGATTGATCACAAATCCAGCAACAATCAATTTAGTATACTATTTATAATTCTTTAGTCTGAGAGATTACTGCAGTCACAGACCTAGCACTAGTGAAATCTTTAGTCTATGACTACAGTCACGGTAACCATGGTAACCGTCAAGGCATTTGCTCTGACAGGCTCTGACTTTATGAAATTATCCACTAAGATAAGACTAGATCCACTACGTTATAATAAATTATTGATTGCTAAAAGAGGAAAGATTATAATTAATATTGTTCAGTGGTTTAAAGAAGTCCCTCAGAACAATTACTAAAAAGTCCTATCAAGCGACGTAAAGTAGACTCAATGGAAAATCTATTGTATGCGGGTAATAGCAACCGTTTGCAGCTGAACTAATAGATTATTATCACACATGAATCGCACAATGAAGCATTGGATCTTAGAGAAGAATGAATTTTTGTCCCGAAAACTTTTTACAATATCTAATTAGATCTAATTATTATTATTCTCTTCAATAACAATGTTTAAGTCCAGTAGGTATCTGGTTGTTTATGTAACATAATTTGAAATCAATAAAAGTTATCTGCATTATTATGTATTCATTTTGAAGAAAATATAAATATATAGGTCAATATAGGTATCTACTATGTATTTCACAAAAAATCACCACTACATTTTGCTTATGACCTGAAATCAAAATATAGGACAAGTGAATTTTTTATACCTACCTAACGTGTTTGTAAACTTAAGCTTGGCGAATAGTTAAAGATAGATCTATAATTGAAAACAGAAAAGTTGTGTGAATTTTGCTTTTGCACTGTCAGAGCGGTATTTATGTGTGAAAAAATAAAGCCCATACTGTTAATGCTCATTAAAGTGTAAGAGCTCAATCAAAAAGAAAGTCTCGTGTATGGTTTTTTATTGAGATATACATACAAAGTAAGAAGCCGGATAGTCGGCGCTCTTTGCCGAATAGTCGCCGAATAGTCGCCGACTAGTCGGAACATCTCTAAAAATAACAAACGCAAAAATCCGCTTCCGCAGAAGGGTGCAAACGGTACCAAGATGTACCTACGTTTAAGACGTGTTTGACGACACGGTTGGCGCAGTGGCTAAGCGATTAGCCTTCTGCGCTACGTGCCGCGGGTTCGATCCCCGCACGGAACAAATATTTGTATGATCTACAGATAGTTGTTTCGGGTCTGGTTGTGTGTGCATGTGACATGTATGTTTGTAAACTGTACCCTCGATACGGAGAGATCCTAGAGAGGGGCAAGGTTTTATTAAAAAAAGAAAAAAAGAATTCTAATATCTCGACATATTTGCAATTCTTACGCACTGGAGACAGCAAAGAGGATCTTTTAGGTAAACAGCGGTATCAGTGATCAAAGGGTCCCTTTGAGGATTTAATCTTTGTTTTGAACTCAGTTTTTCTTTAATGTGACTTTGATTCGGGTGTCCTCGACTTTTGTTTTGGAAGTTGTTGACTGTTTTTGTTATTTAGAATTCAAAAAGATGATAGAAGAATATTCCGTGTGTTCTTATAATAAAGTACAATTTCATTAGTGGAGGTAATTTTAATTCTAATATTATGTTATTTTTATGAAACAGCAGATTTTTTGTTTCGCTATTTCTGTGTTGGTTCTATAGTAAAAGTTGTTCAAAATGATGAGTACTATAAGCCCTTAAAAGGAGGTCCTCTAATAAGGTAAAACCTTATACAGGATGTTTTTATGTAGTACGCATAATTTGTAGAGTGGTTCAGTCTCTGTTCCTAAATGCAACCGCAGTATTGGGATACACTTTAAAACAAAACGAAAATTGGACTTAGTATGGGGGCAGGGGGACACGCATAATTAACTAACGCAAACCATAATTTTTTATAATTTTTTTGTGGTGAATTTTAGTGTGTATCTGTGTATCCGTCTGTGGCGTCGTAGCTCCAAAACGGATAGACCGATTTCAATGCAGTTTTTTTAATTAAAAGCTATTTAAATCGGGTATCATCTTAACTATGTTTCATGAAAATCTATTCAAAAGTTACAGCTCTTTTTCTAGTTGGTATCGGGGGTTTTTGACGATTAGGTTATTACATCCAGTGGTAGTAATAAGCCTCTCAATTTCACTAAAAACATAAATACACAAGTATTAGGGAAACAAAGACTAATTCCCAGCGTGCCCTGAATTACTGCTGTAATTGGGACCCTTTCTGTTTGCCTATACACTTGACCCAAACGGTGGCAGGAAATTGTATTTCCTTCGCCTTCCTCCTGATTAAATTTGTTGTGGATCCTAAAAAAACTCTCTTCACGGATCAGTCAAAATAATTCTTTGGAGATAGGATATTTTGTTATGTTAATGCTTGTTTTGTTAAACGAAGATTACAATTGAACCTTTTTGATGCAGCCGTGAGGTTCACACGATTGTGGTATATCCTACAGATTTTTTGTATGTTTGTTTGTTTGTAATGGATAAACTCAAAAACTACTGGACCGATAAAAAAATTATTTCACCAGTAGAATGCTATATTATCGCCGAGAAGTAAAGGCAATATTTTATTATAAAAATAATTGGGATCCCTTCTAAAACTCCAATAATGTAACCCAAGATATAAAAAAATTACCTATAACATTCCTTACATCGCGTGCGCTGCGAAAATTATTGATGTTAGAACAAAATTATGTACTACAGGTTTGGGAAAAAACATTAATACAAAAAAAGACTACTTATTTGAAACGCCGGTAGAAACTAGACCACGTTATCCGTACCTTTGTATTAATTCCTATCTAAATAAACCACTTCGTATTCAAGGCTGTTTCAGCACCTGTATATTACTTTTTGAATTATTCAAATCGGACATTCCAAACAAAAGATATCACGAATTTAAAAGTGTTATCAAGTATAGTACTCGCAAATTTTTATGCCCTGAACTGAGCTCTGAACTCTCTCTCTCCCTCTAGCACCTATAATAAACGTACTATTATAGGTGATAGAGGGAGAGAGGAGAGAGTTCGAGGGCTCATAAAGATTTGCGCGTACTATACCATAGCGCTGTATGTTACTCGAACGGTTTCCCCTACGCACTATTATTCTCACCTTTATCTTACACTTATTGTCACCGGTATTAATAATATTAGGTACACAAATGATAGAAAGAATTCTACTATTATAGAATGCCAGAGTTTGTATGTATCACTACACAGAAAATATTGAATCCGATTTTTAGCATACCTAAAGATAACTTTACGCCTGGATACATTTTTATCACAAAATTTAATATAAATAAATATCCACCCGCACGAAGCCCAGATGGGGCCGCTAGTTTTTATAAAGTAGGAGAGGTCGATACCAAATTTTTATCGCCTGCCAGATATGCTAGTCAAGTTGATATTTTGTATGAAAAATCACCTACGGCTTGCGACCATGAAAGTTGGTACCCCTTCGAAAAACAGCCCACATACATATAATACCAGTAGCAGACCAAACATGAATCTATTAGATGGGTAGGATTCTTTATCCCTTTTGTACTAAGTCAGTGACACAGCCATTAAGGTAATATAAAGAGTAACTTAGCAGAGGTTCTGTTTACACCTAACGAGTAACTAGAGACAAGTTTCCCGAAGCATAATGCCTTTGTGCACATAATGAGCCCTTTTAAAAGTCACTTAAGTGCCACCATCGGTGCTTGTAACACGAACGAAACCTTTTTGTTTAAAACTGTATTCTCTAAACATGGGTATCGTGTTATGAATATTCCATGAAACACTTCGCATATTTATAATTTCACAACGCCTGAAAAATTTGGGAATGTTTAATGAAACAAAACGCATTAGGGTATATACACAATCATACATCTACGACACGCGTTGATTGCACGATTTTATACAACGTGTATAAAACGTAAATAAATCAGCTGTCCCATACGTTTGGGTCGAGCAAGTATTGAAGTTTTGCAATACAGCTGATATTTTTTTAACCCCAAACGAAAAATAGGGGTGTTATAATAAGTTTATAGTGTGTATCTGTGTGTCTATCTGTGGCATCGTAGCTTCAAAACGGATGGACTGATTTCAATGCAGTGTTTTTTTTATTGAAAGCCAGTTTAATCGGAATGGTACTTAGCTATGTTTCATGAAAATCTGTTCAGCCGTTCAAAAGTTACAGCTCTTTTTCTAGTTGGAGTCGGGGGTTTTTTACGATTAGGTTATTGCTACGGAGTGTTGTTATAACACACTTAAATAAATCCATCCCTCCTGTATGGAAGACAAGCAAGAAAAAGAAAGATAGAAAAAACGTTTATTAGTCATCACATTGTAACCGACACCGAAGTAATAACCATAGATGTATTGAGGGAAGCGAAAATATTCTAAGTCTATGGTAATAACATAACATGAAAAATATAAAAAAATATCATAAAAGATAAAAAAACAAAAATTAAAATTAATAATAATAGTAAAACTATTTATTTACTCTTAGAAAGAAAGAAAGAAAAACGATTTATTTTATACACAAATTACGACACACAAAAAGTAAAAAAAAATCAAATTAAAACAAATAAAAAAAGAAGTAACAAATGAAGACAAAAAATAAAAAGTAAAAAATTAAAAACACGAACAAAAAAAAAAAAAAATATATATCTCTTCTTATTTTCTTCTTTTCTTGGATGATACTAAAACAACAAAACAACGACATTTTCATTCTTCAGTTCGTATCCCAGTTGAAGGTTACCGAGTTAGACGACTAGGCAGCAAACAGGCTGACTCGGTTCCAGAATGAATATCACCGAGCCAGTTAACTGGAAACTGTGGGCAGGCTGCCAAGTCGACGAGATTTTTTACCAATTACATTTTGCTCCCGACTCTAATTTCTTAATGTAGAGGTGATTTTTATTTCTAGCTGTTCAGGTGTGAATTTAGGAAAATTATTTTATAGATTTCGTGAGAATTTTCTTTTGTTTAGTTAAATTTCGTAATTTTTTTTGCGTGGCACTATACAGGTTATTTTTTTATGAATTTCGCATAATGCGGTTCAGTCGGACTTCAGAAGCTATTAAGTTTTTTAAGAAAATTATTCTAAAGTTTTTGGTGTTTTGAAGTCAGTTTTGCTTCTTTTTAAAGTTTATTTCATATTATGACCATACAGAAAAAGCCCAAAAACGCTACGCCCTGTCTGAAAATCCCGGTTTCTCAATCTCGGCAGCGCATCTTAAGACTAGAGGGAAGCAATATTATCCTGAGATAGTACTACTGATGTAGGTTTAATATCAAACTCGACGAGCGAATCTCTAGCGCAGATATAGTAGCAGATACTCGTATTACATTTCCAGACATCGAACGTGTGACATCGAGATATTGCGTTCCATTTCGACACACAAAGCTATCACATTTCATCTCTGATAAAATCATGGCACGTTTTCGTTTTCGATTTGTGTAAACATAGCCTAGGTTTTAAAACTTGAACGTATAGAAATAAAGGCACAATCAGACTGGACTTATCTTATGTGACGTCACGCCATCGCAATGTTGTATGATGTTTGAAAGTGTCAGCGACTTCGATTAAGATAAGGCTGTTTCTAAATGTGTTATTTTGTATATTATACTCGAAAACTGACGGTTTCTGATAGATAAAATGTGTATGATGTACCTATCTATATAATTAATACGTGAAGAGAAAATTTAGTACCCCTGTTTAAGCATATTGCGCGCACTTAGGATTGTGAGAATTGGCATAGCCAAAGTTTATATGGAGAAGGAGTGCAGAAAGCTAAAATTTATCAATATGTGGTCAAATTTCGACCACTGGGCAACCACTAGTGATAATATATCAGTATTGTATCGGCACTCGATCTATTATTTATTTAACTCTCCATACACCTTCTTGAAGTCGGCTAAGATAATCAACCGCAGGGTAATATTTAATATAATCACCACACCACAGTTCTTCATATCTAAAAAAATCCTTTTGACAGCTGTCAGATTATATTGGAGAAGCGTAAATTCTTATCACGTTTGCTAGTTTTTTTAAATAACATCACGTTTTAACGTCACATAAGACCAATTTGTTTTAAATTCGCCTCACCCGCGCGTCTCTATAAACACTTTCATACATTTCTATCAAGCCATCTACACGAATTCGCTCGCGTACCGCAGCGCGGGCGGCACGCGGATTATTCACGCCAATACATGCAATGTGAGCGCAACTTAATTTTAAGGTTGATTATTTTTTCTCCCACCGAGCACAAGCCCAAATTTTAGATTATTACTGCAAACCAACAAAAAATACTTCACTCAGAGAAACAGTGCTTCACAGCCATGCTACCGATCACTACAATACAGGGTGGTAAGTGACACCGTAACGAAAACTCATACCATGGGTTCAGTACATGATACTGAAAGACTAAGCGAAAGAACTTTGCGTCGTTCTTTTCAAAAATTTTAGGATTTTGTTCGCAGTTTTTATACCTAACTAAAAAATCTGTGAACAAAATCGTAAAATTTTTGATAAGACTGACGCAAAATTCTAACGCTGAATGATCCAGTATCATGTACTGAAACCATGGTATGAGTTTTCGTTACGATGTCACTTACACCCTGTATAATAGTGATTCTGTTTCATCCGAAATCCATTTACAATTAATATTGGCATTCATAAATAAATATTAAACATTTTCCAGCAGAATACAATTGATCACAATGCAATCTGATAATGGTCCTCGTGAGAACAATATCCATCAGCCGATAGCGGGCGGAAAGTGTTCAATAATCCCTCCTTTTGTTCCAACTCCTATTGAAATGAACTGGAATAGATGAAGAAATTGAATGCAGTTTTGAATAGTATAATGCAAAGTGTTTTCTATCGTAAAAATGTAAATAACTCTCTCATTTTTGCACAGATTCGAGGCAACTAGTTTTTAACCGACTTCCAAAAAGGAGGAGGTTCTAAATTCGACTGTATGTTTTTTTTTGTAGGTATATTTGTTACGTGTTTAGTCCGCCAATTGCAGACTGATTTTGAAAATTATTTTTGTGTTTGAAAGGCTATACTCTCGAGGTGGTTCCATTTAAATTTGGTGAAGATCTGACGTAGACCTTCGGAAATAGACAATAGAACTCTGGAATGAATAACAGCATAGAACTCACGGTTGCTGTAATCGCATGTTTCTGTATTGTTTATGCCACTCAAAATAGGAAAATAAACTAAACCTATCGGTTTTTATCGCAAGTGATAATCAAATTCGTCCGCACATGAATTAGAAAAGTCAGAGGTGCGGGCCGGGTTCGAACTCAGACCATCCTGCATGGAAGGCGAGCGTTCAACCGCTAGGCTATCATTACTATTTAAAACTGTAAAAGTTACCCAACCACAAATATAATAAACTAAAATTATTCACACAATGAGTCTTAAAATATTTCTTTAAAATTCTTCAACAAGTTCGCCATTAAAATACGTGAATTTACAAAAAAGTTCCAACATAATGTGGACGGCAACTGATTCCTACGTCATCATTAAGCGCAGCGGCTCCGAATAGATGACGTCACAAAACCGCGCACCCAAATTACCATTGCAATTAAAACGACCAGCCGACTTTACCTACATCGACAAACTTCGTAAAACCGATCACTTCCGAACTGAATGCAACTTCAAGACCACGAATGTTTACGCTGATGCAATAAGTTGTAAAATTATCTAAGGGCGGGTTGCACCAAGGGCTACGTTATTTTTACTGTCAAAGTTAACTTTAACAGTAACATTATCAATGATCAATGTATATAACAATCTACTGTTGCACCGTCGTGTAAAATGTAAAAGTTAAAGTTAAAAGTTTGGCAAGTGACAAGACGTTTTAAATAGGTTATATTCGACGCGTCTGACAGTAGTTAACCTTAACAATAACAATAACCAGCGAAGCGTGGGCGGATAACGGTTACAGATAAAATTATGACGTTAGCTGACAATTGTCAAATGGTGCAACTCATTTTTTGCTTAAAACTGTACTTTAACTGAAGATTCAATGTTTGTTATAGTTAAAGTAAGATGGTGCAACCCATCCTAAGCTTTAAACAAAACGTTCCTGACTCAAATTTGTGTTCAAAGTGGAGATTTCCGCTGAGTGTCATTCCCGTGGTCATTCCAGAAATCGGACTGTATTTTAGAATGGCGCTCAGCAGTGCTCTTCGTCAGCAGCGCCATTTACACAAACTTATTAAGGCGAGGCGAGACGTGGATAAAAGTTCGTCCATTTCTTGTCCCTTCCATGTCTTTTTTTCAACGGCACTGTTTTTGCTCTGGCTTAGTAATTGCCTAAGTTACGAGTCATGGGTTCCATTCCCGTATGTAATAAATATTGTAAGGCCTACAGATTGTTGTTGAAAGAAAGAAGGAAAGATAAATAATTTTCAGTACCAACACATTCACAATACAAGAGAGAGAAGACTACAGAAAGAGACACAGAGACTGTTACCGTTTATTTATTTATTTGAAGGAAAATCTACAGCTAACCATACAGTTGTAGCGGTAGTGGATATAAACAGAAAGCCAATAACAGATTTTCACATATAGTAAATTGCGTTGGTAATTGATGGTGTTTACAATAACTGTATGGTGATGATGGTAATGCTGGTGATGTTTTATATTAATTAGAGTCCAGATTAACTGTCCGAGTCCGTTTAAGTGCGAGAAATTGATTGGATTTTCTGATAAACTAGGTAATCCGCAGATTCCCCAGGTAATATGCAGACTAACTATCAAGCATTCATTAATGTGATGAGAATAGGTTTCTAGCGACATCTATCGCCACATAGAATAACTACTAGCAAGACAGCAAGCTGACATCAGTAGTGGCGCGAAAATATGAATTCGACCAATCAGATAGCGAAGACTGCATCGCGAATAACACAATGTATTACAACCCTACAACATATTATCACAGTATATATATACCTACATATATTTAAACTGTGATATTATGTACGGATGCAACAAAGACATAGTTGCGCAAACCTGTCAACAAATCATGGGGGCTAAAAAGGCCGCTTTAGATGAATCACAATATGATTCATATTACAAATGTCAAAATGTCTACTTAATTGACAACTCTTAATGTCATCCGCATAAGGTTCGTATTCAGTAATCATCTGTTAGACAGTTAGTATGCAGATCAGTAGATGAATTGTTCAATGTGGCCTTTTTAGGCCCCCATGTCATTTCCATGTCACCTGTCGCGTCCACTCCGTGGACTGCGCTTCACACACAGGCGTGCCTGTTTATCATTTAACCCTAAACGATTACCTGACGGTAACTCACGCTTCAAGTGTCAAAGGGCGAACACACGCGTGAAAAACGAGGGAACTGTAGTCTTCCTGGCAATTGTGGCCATTGTTAATTTAGTTTCAGACGGTAATATTGTTTTTGTCCTTTTTCCGTTCTTGGCTTTCATCAGTATCTTGGGAGCCAGAGTTACGATGTTCATTTGTAATTTACGTAAATAGTTAATACATGATACAAGCTATTCATATATAGACATGATAACGTAAAACTTATGTTGTTTCTCATCGAATGTCCCGCAGTGTTAAAAGGAAAATAAGATTAAAATTAAAGTTGTGTGTGTGCACGGTTGTAAGCATGGTATGCTGAGTGGAGGGTTTAATTGAGCTAATCATTTTAAAATGGAGACTGACCACATTGGTGACTACCGCATGCTGCGATTATGTAGTCTTGAAATGAGTATTTTTCACAGCTAAGTACATTACATTTTAAAATATCTTTATTTAGTATCAATATAATTACAAATGCACTTAATCCTAAGCTACATTATCAACCATGTAGGGTATCTAATACTTTATGAGCCTAAAGAAGCACCTTTGAAAGCTGAGAAAGATATAGGATATTACCAGTGATCTACGGGATGATAGCGACATAGAGCGCGAGCGCAGGGCGTTGGCGGTGAGGAGCAATATGCTCGCCCGCAGGTTCGCTCGCTGTACGACAGACGTCAAAGTAAGTTTATTCAAGGCGTTCTGTCAGTCTTTTTACTCGAGCGGTCTGTGGGTGTCATATACGGGCCGAGCCTACAACGTCCTGCGCGTACAATACAATAACGCCTTCAGGATGCTGTTGCGGCTGCCGTGGCGCTGTAGTGCATCAGGCATGTTTGCTGAAGCTCGTACGGATGGCTTTCACGCCATCATGCGTAAGAAAGCGGCTTCCTTACTGCAGCGCTTGCGTGACACTCGGAACAGCATCCTGAAAATGATTGTTGATAGACCGGACTGTCCCATCCAAAGACACTGGGTGGAGACAGCCATAGGTATACGCAGGTGAATGTCCAGTAATATAAGTACTAATAACACTAACATAGCATATAAGCACAATTTGTTACTAACCCATCACTAACAACTTATGGGCTTCAATGCCTGAAATAAAGGAATTTTATTTATTTTATTTATTTATTATTACATCGTGAACTTAAAGTGTATTTCGACGCAAACATATTGTATATTTCACAGCTAAGTAATTTTTTCTTTGTGTATGTTTTTTTATATAACTAATGTGGCTAACGTGAACGGGTGTCGTCTGTCGGAACTGGTCAGCTTGTAACTGCCATGCCAACCTTATTCAGACACTAATCATTATTATCCCATTCTTATTTCTATTCACATTAAATTACATTATTCTCGCACCTCTTACCACAACATTGTACTGATCAAGATCGTAATCTTTATAAAAAGTATTCATGGAATTTCTTGCCAGTTCTTCTTCATAGGATCTACTCGTATTATTTGGAACCGTGCACCTATAGTCTCGACATTTCATAAGTGCCTGTATCTGGTTTACATGAAATAGCAAATGCTGAGCTGGCTACCCTTTCGGCATGGGCATGCTTGACAACACTAAACAATAGGATGACTATTTTACTTTAATTTTATAATTTTACTTTGATCTCAGTGTCTGTTTTATTTTTTATTTTTTACTGTTTAAAGGTTAACTTAATTTTTATTTTATTTCTTTCTCGTGTGTTGTCAATGTCCGTGCTGAATAAATGTATTTTCTTTCTGTCTTCTTTCTTTCTCAAATAAAGATCTATTCTATTCTAAACAATCTTACGGGTTGCCTGACTGATTCAACATGCTCTACAATGTCAGCTATCGGTTCTCCTCAACATCTCTCCTTATTTGAGTTCCTCCTTGCCCAGGCGCACTCTCAAACTCTTTCACACAACAATCTAGTATGTTTACAATACCGACACGAAATGTAAGACGTCCGCCGACCATTGTCTGGAGGAACAAAGGCTAATATTTATATACATAGCACCTATGGCAATAATTGCCGTCTGTATGGCCATTTTTGCCAACATAACATGAAAAGTGTGTTATTTTCGGTAGTACCTACCATTTGTTATGAACTCGTGTCATTTCGAGTGAATCTCGATCGCAATGACTATCATTTCGTTATAATAAATATTTTTTTACACTAGCTCGGAAGAAAAAGCTTGGCACTTTTCTATTCGCAACGAAATGTAATGAAATAATACGCCAGCAATTTTCAACACGACAATAATTGACATTGCTGGACAGTTTTATATAAATTCTTTGTATATCAAAATCTATTTCTAGACTTTTTTTCCAGTCGCGGTACTTTCCAATATTATTATAATTAATTCAGTGCAGTTTATTAAATAAACCAATTAGATTCCAATAGGACATCTATTATGGATTCTAATTTCTCAAAAATATTTTTTTGTTTTTTATTGTTTATTTACTCAATGTTTACATAAGCCCACTGCTATTTTTATTTCGGAAAATCGCGAGAGCCAGCGGAGGCAGAAAAAAAATATTCGCGACTAAAGGATATATTTTAAGGAAAAAGACTGCGCGTTCTAATTGGCGCGAATGAAAATTTATTACGGTATTGTGTATATTTTTTATATTTCTTGAATTCATTTGTTCATTATTTTCGAATGGGAGAAAAAAACTATACCTACAAGTCTCGGCCAAAATAGCAATAGCGGCATAGTTCAACCATACTGGAGTTATAATGGTAGTTGTTTGTATAACAATTTTATATCTCTATCAGAGAGATATGTTGTTGGCACCCTGCCTTAATGATGTCATCAATAAACTTAGTAAAAAGGTAAAAACCGGCTTCAAAAAACTAAAAAGAATATAATAATTTTCTTATAAAACTTAACAGCTTCTGAAGTTGGTGCCACTGCCAAGCTGAGGTGCACTGAAGAATTAAAGGCCCCGACTTCAGAAGCTGTTAGTTTTTTAAGAAAATTATTTTATACCTTTTAGTTTTTTGAAGTCAGTTTTTACTTTTTTTTAATGTTTACTTTGTTTTTTTCTTTTTTGAGTGGCATAAACAATTCCTACATAAATACGCAACTACAGCGATCGGGAGTGATTTGCTGTTATCCATTGAAGAGTTCCATCATCTATCTCCAAAGGTCTTTATCAGATCTTAAAAAAAAAACGAGCCACATTGAAAAAAAAAAAAGAATCGTACTGTCGAACATAGAACCTTATCCCTTTGAAATCGGTTAAACAGAACTAACATTTCTAGTCTTTTGAATACATTATTTTAAGTTCTTAATGTCACATAGTTTCATGGTAGGTGCCCTAGTTAACACGGTCGTAAATAACGCATAACCCGAGCATTTGCGAACAAAGGGTTGGCACGACCCGCTGTTTTAAAAAGAACATTTTAGCTCTAACCTCATGTAGTATGTTCAAGGTTTTTAGTGTGATTGACTGGGTTAGAAAGTTCGTAGCAGCCTTTTTACGTCCTCTGCTGGCTGTTGAGACCTATGTCCAGCAGTGGACTTGAAGGATAGAAACGTTACTAAAGGTAATATTTTGATGGCACAGAAGGATCACCATAATTTAATGGTAATGGCATTGCCATGGACAGTTATTGAGGTTAGGGGGGCTAAAAAGGCCGCTTTAGATGAATCACAATATATGACTCATATTACGAATGTCAAAATATCTATTTAATTGACGACTCTTAATATCATCCGCATAAGGTTCATATTCAGTAATCATCTGTTTGACAGTTACCATGCAGATCAATGTTTTATTGTTAGAATAAAAAACTAGTACAACATTGGTTGCTTATTATTATCTTCGAATTGTGACACTACGAAGTTTTGTCGAAGAATAATCTTTTTTGTAATAATGTCACTACGAAGTTTTGTCAAAGAACAATCTTTTTTGTAATAATGTCATTACGAAGTTTTGTCAAAGAATAATCTTGTTTGTCATAATGACACTTTTATTTGAAGAGGTAGGGTATTAAGCCCCTTTGTCACTGCGAAGATCTATTGTAACGCCATAATGACACTACGAAGTTTCTTCAAAGAATAATCTTGTTCGTATTAATCTTAGTCGATCGATTTTTATAAGAAAGTGGACACCATAAAATTTAAAAGACGCGGGCGGCCTACCTGTTTTATTTTTATTTCATATATTTTTTATATCTTTTGTGAATTGCGTGATCTGAGTCTAAGCAGTACTATCCGCTTCAATTAGGTACTCACGTAAAAGTATTTCACGAACATAATCTCACTAAAATCATTTCTGTATTTCCTTCCTTCCATTTCTATTTGTACATCAGGAACAAAATACGGTATTACTGCACTTATTCACAAAGTACCCTCTTAAATTGATACTCCACGTGGGATTGCCGTGAGTAGTCCAAATAAACACATCTTACAACTCTTACGACCTGAACCAAGATAAAATGAGGTGATTCTGCACCTTATTGTATCCCGGAAACAATGAAAAAGAGAGTTTACAAGTAAATATTGAATGAAAGACCCGAATGAGTTGGTTGTTTATTTTATTTTATTTTATTATCTTCTATAAGTAAAAAATAATAATACACGCTACACGCTTTAGTCATCCAAACTGAACGTGTATGCAAAATTTCAGCTCAATCGGAAACCGGGAAGTGGGTCAAAGACTTCCAAGATTTTCTTACATTAGTTAGTTACAGGTGAAGCTAATAAAAGCGTGTTAAAAATAAAGTCACTTTCTGCGTCTGTCTGTCTGTATATCCGCTAACTCCTCCTAAACCACGCAATGGATTTTAATGCGATTTTCACCATAATTTAGAACATTTCTTCCGGAAGAAAGGAGGTTAATATGTATAACACTTTCATATTTAATGTAAGGATAGTAGAGAAATTGCATCCGTGCGAAGCCGGGGACGGGTCGCTAGTATAGAATAAATGAAAGTAAAAATATATAATTTATTATAATATATGGGACAGCACAACAGTTACAAGATTACACAAAACTCATTTTTTTTTTTGCGATTAATAATTATAGCTACTAATAGATAGTTTACAAATAAACATTGAATGGAAGACCCGAAGAATTTGTTGGTTGTTTATTTTATTTTATTACGATAATAAAATAAAAGAAAGAAAAATGATATAATTTATTCTATAAGAGTCAGAAAGTCACAATAAAATAACACAAAAAATAAACACTTTATTACGATTGATTTTAATAGTAAAATCAACATCGTATGTCTATTGTTGTTAAATAATGTTATGTTTTTTTACAGGTAAGGATAACTGACAGTTCTGACGCGCACACATACAGGCATATGGCCATATTGGCCATACAGGTCTATGGCCCTTCATTGAAGTAAGTGTTACGGCCAGGCACGGCGCGCTGCCGCTCCATTGGCCAATTTAGTAATTAGGTATGTAATTTTGCGAGGCTATTCACCGTACTGCAGCGCACCACTCTATGTAGCATGGTCACAGATGAAAAAGAGTATGCGAACAAGCAAATGTTCCAAAATAAATTCATTTATCATATTCGGGAACGTCCGTTTTAAACCTTCATTGTACACTAAGGGCTCAATTATGGAGAGAAGGAAAGTCGTGCGGCGCGCATAGCGGCGTGTCGGTCTCTCGCTCACTCTCCATGAACGGCGACGCGCGCCTTTCTCCGCGTTGCTTGTCCCTTAAGAGCAAATGTGGGCGGCGTATTGTCGATACAAAGGTATTCCTCGATTTTTTCTCAGGATTTCGTTACTATAGTGCTATAGACTATAGTGTAACCGCGATCGCTGTACCGCTCAAGTAGTAGCGTGGCAAAACGCGAGAGGGAAGTAACTCACTCTACTCTCAACCTTCTCAGCCTTCAACGACGTTCGCGGCGGTAACACGCGCTATTTGTACCGAAATGTGTAGCCATATGCACAGGAGATGTTTTTTTTATCTCATGTGTATAAGCCTGTAAAAGAAGTAATTTTCTGTTTTTAGACCGTAAAATCGATCGTAACATTTTGCCAAACAACACTAAGCGGCTGGCCGCTTCATTGTTTATAAACAAAGTCAAACACATGTTCAACAGTCGACGTAAAAAACTGTCCTTCTGGTATATCTTTTATCAACATATTTTTATGTACTATACCAACATCATCAGGATCAGAATTTGATTATCTAATTCCAGGATAAGCGTATGTTACATGTTGAAGGTACCTATTATGTCAAAGCGCGCCCATCTGCTTAGAGCTGTCCACAACGTTGAGGGGGACATAATAATATTTTATTCACGATATACACTCAAGTTCCATCGTAAAACCCTTGATGTTTATCTAACGAAGCCTTAACGGAAAACTTTAATAGAGTTACATAAAGTTGAGGCCATAAATTGTGATGTTTTTTAATAAATATGTGGATCAACGTGGTTTGAGACTAAAAGAAAGTCGTCAAAGTATACAAGGTTGAACGAGGGAAACATTGAAGGAGGGTATTGTATTCATTATTATGAACAACTTTTACTATGGGATCAACCAAGAAATCGCAAAAAACATAATAATATCTCCTGAGAAAATTGGTATTTGATACTTACGCGGTATCTACCGATGCTACTTACGCGGTATCGAACTATCCCCGACGATATAATAATAATAATTATGGCTCTCGTTACGGGGTTGGATCAAGGGCTTGATACAGAAGGCGGTACTCCTCGACACGGCACGCATTGTGAGGAGGTTCCTCTCTCTGGAGCCCTAGCCACCGGTAGCTTGGACCCTGTTCCCGATGCCGGTTGGTTCCTATATTTTGTTTTTAAATGTGTATTTTATAAAATTTTATAACATGTATTTAAAAATGTAAAAATGTGAATATAAAATGAATAAAGGAGCTCGTACATAATATTAATTTTTCAAAAATCCATATTATTGTCTGAGTTGCCACAATTGGAATTTTTCCTCATCGGGATTAAATAGGTAGGTATACGGAAATTTTGGTCTCCCCATACCTTTCCACGCGCAGCCGAGTCGGTTGGATGTAAGCCGATCGCGTTAGCGAACACTACTCACTCTAAGCCGATTCTCTCGGCTCGACCGCTGAAAGCACTGTTCGGTACCGATCATCCATCGCGACGGTAGGATATTTAGGCCTCCATATAAACGAGAAATGTTTCGAGCCGTAAGAAGATAAACTTCAATAAAGACAACATAGTTGGACACTGCTATAGAAAGAAAGAAGAAAGAAAGCACCACTATGCAACAATAAAAAAAGCAAAGCAACAAGAAAAACGAAAAATATATTCGAAAGTTAAAATAATCATAACATAGGCGTAATATAAAGAATGTGGGGTGTTTGGGCTATCTCTGAAAAACAACCCTCATAGTAACAGTCAGTGGCTAATACAGGGACAGGAAGGGGGGAGGTTAAAGGGCTGGAGCACGCCTCCAAATCTTAAGTACTAAAAGATTAGAGATTTCCCATTCATACCAAGTTATCAAAGAAATCCTGAAAGAACTCGATGAAAACGAGTTCGTTAAATTCTGGATTCGGCACTGGCAAACGACAGCAAATTCTTATGTCTCAGTCAGTGTGGTGTGCAGTGGTAGTGGTACTCTTCCGCTGGACAGCACGGATACGACGAATTACGAAGACTCACTAGTAGCATTGCGAGCGCAGCTCGATCAGCGTGAAGTCAGTTCAGCTCACTACTTCGGTACGTAACTTTAAGTTCGAAGCTAGTTGGGTATACTTTTAAATTCTCATTATAAACAAAGTCAGTATTTCTTGTTTTGATAAGAACACACATCTGTATTATTTAATGTCTTAAGAGAGGTAGGGCATAATTGTAGCTGTACGAGACTGGGGAAGTACCTCCACCTTGCAGAATATCGTAGCCAAATAATACTGCTCTTATGCAGTGTTCTATTCCTAACGCTGAGCAAGGTCACCACTGCTCCTTAGGGAAGCGTCGTGTTGCTAATACGACAGTAGTATCTGATAGGATCGGATACGCGCGAGTGATGCCCCTGGTGCAAGCGTCCATAGGTTACAGTCACCGCTAAATTTTCATGTTGTTTTCTTGAAATTCGTCACATTGTATTATTCTTTCGACTGTATTACTGCGTAAATCCAATCTATATATGGACTGACAGGCGTATAACCTTCCATTACTAGCAATTCTTCGTTTTCTCCGTAAGACAACACTCCGATAATTTGACCATCACATAACAAGGGTCCGCCCGAGTCTCCACCCTCTGTTCTGTGCTGTCTATTAGAACATTTAGGAGTAACACATATCAAATGTCTCGTCAAATCCCTGAACTCCGTGTCACATGTGATGATAGCAGCTTCACCAACTTGGAGTGGTCTAAATGCGTCGTTACCTGGTTTATTGGTTCTGCCGCCACCCACGAAGGTCACCGGCAGTCCGATCAACGTCTTGTGGTCCACAGATGATATTCTTCCGTAACTTTCTATGTTTATCTCATGCACACGCATCAAACTTATATCATTATCTACTACGAATGTTTCCAAATTATCAGCTTCAAATATCCGATAGGCTGGATGCATGAATATTTTCAATACTTTGGAATATAATTTAGTTTCTAAAGGTGACACGGTATAGTTTCCATACCAAATGTATAATTCTTTATTAAGAAGGTAGTCAACACAATGAGCGGCAGATAATGCCCAGGTTTTTGTTATCATGGAGCCGGTGCAACCTCTACGTATACCAGGTTCTTCGGTTTTATCGATTTGTATCAATACGACCACAAATGAATACTCGCCATGTGTAGCGTCTTGTCCGTCTATGACCCTTAAATTATCCTTATGTTGTATATTATGATCACTTCTGACCAAATATTTTTTACCATCAGATCTTCTAGCGAATATAGTTGGAAAAAAACAAAATGCCATAACCAGTTTGAACATGGTTGGCGCGGTGACTGCGAGATTATAACACGAGAATTTATTTTTTAAATTTAGCAGAAAAATATCGAGTTTCATAAATTGAAAAATTTACGACTTTATTTTATGATTTCTGTAATATAATTTTATGAGAATAATTTTAATGATGACGTGATTTATTTTGTACCAGGGATCGGCAGCCTGATTACGGACGCAATTGACAGTTTGCGACAGGCGTAAATTGTACAATTTTTGCTGTCAAACATCATTTTGGTATTACGTACAATACAAAAAATGATGTTTGACAGCAGTAATTGTGCAATTTACGCCTGTCGCAAACTGTCAGCTGCGTCCGTAATCAGGCTGCGGGTGTCGGCCGCGTGAATTTTGTGAACTGATTTTCAAAATTTACAAAATGCAGGCACGGCGCGGCCTAGCCAAGACCGGATGCAACTCACTGCGCTAGTTTTTGTGTTAGTGATGAACACAGAACACAGAAAGAGGTAGAGAGAAAACAACTCATTTGTGTGTTCTGTGGTGATGAAGCATATAATTAAGGTAGTCGTGTCAGCATTTTTCAATAAACTAATAACAGGGTATCGATTAAACTAGCTTCCAATTAAAGAAAACTGCATTGAAATCGATATAATATTTATAATCGAATACGATGCCACAGACAGATACATAGATACACACTACAAACTTATAACACTCCTCTTTTTTGTCGGGGGTTAAAATGAGGCATATCATTATCATTATAAAGCTTTACAGATAGGACACATACATACGCTGTTGTTTTAGAGTGACAAAACTTTCAGTGAAATGGAAAATCAAAAACCCGTGCTTACAAGTCAGCGCGCACATATTTTCAAGCAATTACTCAAGGTTCGCGGGCTTAAATCATTAATTTTCCTGTCACCTTCCTTTTAGACAATCTCATCTACGAAATTCAACTTTACGCACCCACATTTAGAGCACAATTTAGAATAACACATATTTTTCAAGGCTGTACACGTCACGTCAATGGAAAACCAACCATAAACATTTAAAATAACGACGCGTTTACAACAACAAGTATCTTACATCAATCAACATGCTAAAGGAGGGAATCTAACCTTATCTAATCAGATTAGAGTTGCATTTCGCGTGACATCAAAGTTGTAACCATAAAACCACAACATTACACTGCAGTGCGAAACAAGTGGTTGTTTTGACTACACACGCCGCGTCGTAATCAAACAGTGGCAGCCGCGATCACACACCTTTGTTTGTTACTCCATCATCCGTTGCGTGTTTACACATCAGATATATTTTCATAATTGTGTGATACGAAGCGAGCAGAGGCAGCAAAATGAACTGTATCCAAGTATTGACTGCTACCTTTGCCCGTCTGTGTCGATTCAAGGCCGCGGCGCAGAGCGTCTAAGGTTGCGACAGCGTCTCCACTTGTGCTGCCTTGGGTTTAGGCAGCGTCTCCACTTGTGCTGCCTTCGTCTGAAATAGCGTCTCCACTTGTGCTGCCTTGGGTTCAGACAGCGTCTCCACTTGTGCTGCCTTGGGTTCAGACAGCATCTTCACTTGACCTGCCTTGGGTTAAGACATCGTCTCGACTTTTGCTGCCTTGGGTTCAGACAGCGTCTCCACTTGTGCTTCCTTGGGTTGAGGTAGCGTCTCCACTTAAGCTGTCTTGGGTTAAGGCAGCGTCTCCACTTGAGCTGCCTTGGGTTGCAGCAGCGTTTCCACTTGAACTATCTTGGGCTGAGTAAGCGTCTCCACTTGAGCTGCCTTGGGTTGAGGCAGCGGCGGTGTTTTGACCCAAGGCTGCCTCAAGTGAAAACTTCATTTCAATTTTCCCACACACATCCGTTATAGTCATAATTCTTTGTTTCAACAATCAGATGTTACTGTCAATTTGTCATGAATTTGGCTCAGCTGGAAAATAAAAGCGGTGTGCCAATTTTGGCAGCGGACACTGCACTAGGATTCTCTGTGTTGCGGTTGCCATTACAAATATAAACCAGACGTACAATTGTAACAAACATTCAGTCACAAATCACAGCAGTAGGCTAGTAGGCTAATTCACGTAACTAAAGTAGTGCAGTTGCCGCGCAGTTGTAATAAAATATTGATCAAAATAACACATTTGGTAATCTTCTGCTTCGTCTTACGTTATGGCAATTGAGCCGATGTCGACTATTCTGCCATTTAGTAACCTCTGAGCTTCAGTGAGATACGCTCGCGTCAAGTTCAGCGTCCAGCGTCACTGCAATACGATCGGCGCGTCTTAAAATTACGTGAATTAGCCCTCAGGTCAGCATTTTGTTCCAAGTATGGATATTTTAATTTTTATTAATTCATTATTTTTCATTATGTTAAGTTCACTTAGTTACTAATAAAATACTTTGAATATTATTATTTTTTAAATTCCTAGAAATTTACTTGTGGTCGGCACCCTCAGTTATGTCTTTTTCTTCCATTCATCTCTCTCAGAGGTCATTTCCAGATTCACTTCCTTGACATGTCATGTTTCACACAGTTCGTCCATCTTTTCTTTGGTCTGCCTCTTTTCTGATAGCCATCAAAATTCATACTTACAACTCTTCTTATAACATGATTCTCATCTCTCCGCTTTACATGTCCATACCACCACAACCGGTTACTTTGCAGCTTTTCTCTAAGGTGCCACTTTCATACTTCATTTTGCCAATTACTACATTAAAAATTATCCTACCTTATTGTCCATTTATTACATAATAGGAGCTTGTTGCGCCATTTCTGCTTCCACTAATAGGAACCGGAAACCGTATAGAGGCTGTTGTCTTAATTCAACGTCAAAACTAACTAAGATTACTTGTCTATTTCAATCAAATGCTATTAATACTCTATTCTGTTGTTTTCTAAGGTAATCAGGAATCGTGAAACGCACAACAACAAACATTCAGAAACAAACAAAGGAACAAATTGTTTAAATAAACAAGAGAGTTTATCATAAATCGCTTGAACACACTGTACGTAAGGAGGGGTGTTCAAAAATTAATTTCATAATATATGTGCCTTAACGAACCGGGTTCTACGGGCGTATGGTAATTGAACCCCTACTTTTTGTTTCAAAGTTTGAAACGGCTTATTGTTAGAAACGAGATGTGATCGAGAATGGAAAATTAATCGCGATTATTTAAGTTACCTTTTTTTTTAGACTTTCCTTTAAAATCAGAATATTATCTTCCCCTTTTTTTGGATATCTTCTGTATCCTGTGTATATTTTATAAATATTTTAAATGCTCGCACACCTTGACCTGGAAGAACAGTCGTACAAATATCTCGTTCCGAGCGGGATTCAAACCACGACACGTACCCCGAAAGCCAATCGATTACCCACTATACCAATCAACTGCAATTTACTGTTATTTTATCGTGTGTGTATATTCAAATACAATTGTAAATTGTTTGTGAATAAATAAATAAATGAAATTAAAATAAATCAAAAACGTTTTGATTTTGAATATTGAGTTAGTAAAAAAATTGAAATAGTAAAAAAGTGGCCATATTATAGGCCCCCCGACAGCATGCTTTACTATCAGCTACTAGCAAAAGTAGTCGATAAAAGCATTTTTTTTTAATTAAAAAAAGAGAGACAGAAATTTCTCAGGCACACACACAAACCTAAAACAAATATCTGTAGGCCTAACAAATATTTGTTCCGTATCCAACACGTTACACGTCTTCCGTTCTGAAATCTACGCCGAAAGAATAAATTAAGAAAACTCTCAATCTTTTAAAGCAGCTAATCATTGACTATTGTTTTTTATTGCAGGATTTTTTGTGGTCTATGATACTGACGCTCTAAGATAAATCTGTTTAATGTAAATACTTTCAATCTTGGGTTTTGTAAGAGGATTCTGATATGAAAGCTCTCTTAACATTTACTTGTCAAAAATAATTCACTAGCTGTGCCCTCGTTAGGGGAATAGAAAAAGGTATGAAAAAACATCTATGTCTTTCCTCATGATGCATACTATTACCTTATCAAAATTTATCATGATCGATTCAGCCGTTTAGTCATGATAACGTATCAAACAGACAGACAGAGGAACAGTTACTTTCATATTTATAATATTATGTATGGCATTTTTTACCACAAATTGTCTCCACGACATACTTTGAAAACAGCTTTTTTCTTCATTTTAATGAAGTGTGAATACCTTTTATTCGAGGCACTAAATAAATCAAATCCAAAAAAAATCGATCGTAACAAATGGTAGGGATATTGTAATCACTAATTACTGAGCTAAACGACTCCATTGTTTAAAATATTTCCCCTTGCTTAAATTTCTATATGTTACTATCTATACATCGTCTCATTCGTTTACTGTTAACAAGTACTTTTTTATACTCATATAGAATCTCGTATCTATATCATATTATTTGGATCGTAATGTTCTACATTTGCTGCTACATTTTTACGATTATTAAGGGGTGGGAGCCTGGAGATCCGTCATACAGGTCTCGAACCTAGTGCAGACTCCAGCTCTCACAAAGGTTAAGTTTCAGCTGTATACATTTATTATACTATCTGTAACCACTTTATTATGAGAGAAATAAATAAATAAATCTAAAATCTAAAAAGAAATGTATCCTTCATTATGGTTGAGGTTAGCGATGCTGACGCATGCGTCATGCTCGTGTACGGGTGCCGTCTGTCGGGCCTAGGTCAGCTTGTAACTGCCATGGCATCATTATATTATCATTACCCTATTCTAATTTATTTTTATTCACATTAAATTACATCATTCTCGCAGCTCCTACCACAACATTGTACTAATGAAGATTGTAATTTATTATTTTAAAAGAGTTTCCATGTTTATAGCCTACTATTAGAAACCGTGCAACTAGAGTCGAGAGATGAATAATTTTTACTATAGATCTAACACAGGAATCGCGGGAAAAAATCAGCTGTTCCTTTTTATTAGAATAGATCTTTATGTCATGTAAACCAGATACAGGCACTTATAACATGAAATGTCGAGACTCTAAGTGCGCGGTTCGTAATAGTAGGTCTTATGGAGAAGAACCGGCAAGAAACTCCACGGAAATTACAATGAATTACGGTTGAATTTCGACCACCAGGCGATCAAAAGTTTTCTTTTATTTCTTTTTAAAAACATTGCCCTTCACTAGGATTTCTCCTGTATCGAGGGTGGAGTTTACAAACATACATGTCACATGCACACACAACCAGACCCGAAACAACTATCTGTAGATCATACAAATATTTGATCCGTGCGGGGATCGAACCCGCGGCACGTAGCGTAGAAAGCTAATCGCTTAGCCACTGCGCCAACCGTGTCGTCAATTAATAGGCAGTTTACTGTGCATAGATAAGGGTAGATTATTGGATACATAAGTTTAGTATAGTAAGTTGTATTATAATTAAATATTATATAAATAAACGTATATAAAAAACAATACTGCGCTCCAAAACTAAGATCACAGACGTTACCCAAAAAGCTGCCAAGCCCAAGTGAGATTGGGCTGGACACAGTGGACACGTCTGTCGCGTGTCCGACGAGCTATGGGCCAAAAGAACAACTGAATGGATCCCAGTAAATATTAAACGGCATCGCGGCAGACCGAGGCGAAGATGGCGGGACGAGCTTGACTCCAACCGAAAACACTGGTCCGTACTAGCAAAAACTAGAAGTGAGTGGAAAAAGGAGAGGGAGGCCTTTGCCACAGTTTAAATATATAGTAAACAGTTGGTAAGCTACGTACTTACGTTCCGAATTCAAACACACACAGAGACGTGTGTTCTACAGGGATTTCTTGGTTAGGTTCGGTTAGGTAACAGCGAAATATTCAAAGGTTGTCAGTCGGTGTTACTTCGAGACAAAGTCGGTCACGATTTGTGTTGCTCCCATATTTTGCGATATTAATTATATTGATAGGACTATATTGTAGTGTTTACGGCTGCTTGAACTCCTCAATATAAAATCAGCAGTTAGCTTTTTTTAAATTTCCCGCTGATATCGAAAGGTATAATGAATAAACTATTTCTCTACGAATTTGTTGTCAATATTGACCGATTGCTTTGAAAATGCGTGTCTTCTCTGAAATCGTAATTATGGTCAGAAATAAAAAAAATGGCGGCCATTTTGATCTTTTTTATTACTGGACCGATTATGTACAAAATCGATATCTGAGAGTTCGTATAGTCCATATATAAAGTCGGAATTTAAAAAATGGCCGCCAATTTGGCCTTCTTAGTTACTGGACCAATTGCTTTCAAAATCGATATCTGAGAGTCCTTATGGCCTCTGAATACTTATTTATAGTTAGAATTTTAAAAAGTTGCCGCATTTTGATCTTTTTAGTTACTGGACCAATTGCTTTCAAAATCGATATCTGAAGGTCCGCGTAAAGTGGGATAGTTGATAGTGATGACATTATCTTTTTCAGCCGGTCCAAATTGCTTCGTTTGATTTTCCGAGATGATTCAGTAAAGAAACCGGCACTGAATTATCGTGTTTCTGAAGAATACTTTAACGCTTAGGATATTTTACCAGAAACAAATCGCAATTATTAAAAAATATGCATTCCCATCTTTTTTTTTAAGAATCATCACATGTTTTTAATTCCTGTTTAAATATCGTCATATAGTTTACATACTACTTACGTACTTACGAGCGAAGCCCTGGGCCAATACTAGTATTAATTTATGTTTGCAGTAGGTAAATGTAACTAAATAAAATAAAAACCATTTTCCAAAAATATTAGTGACATCCCTAGCGCTCCGCTTGTCGATGTCACAAAAACGTCTTAGCTGAGTTACTGTATGTAGTTTATATATACTGTGCCTTTGCCCTGCAGTGGGACAACACAGGCTGAAAATAATAAAAATAATAAATAAACGTAAACATTGTTCTGTTTTAAATCTTTTAACAAAAACGGTGATTCCCAGCTCGAGCCCACAAATGTAAATAAAATCGGACCCTGGCGTTATTTATTCAACGCCGATTGTTTTCATTCGCTCCCTTTTGTTAAGTCAATAAATATTTTGCGAATCCTTACAAAATTTGGTTGTAGGTATTTGGGAATACCGCCTGGCGAATCGACACTTCACCGAAGTGAGTTTTCGATCCCGTTTAATTTGTTTGATTATACCGATAACGATGAGATTACTTATTCTGTGGTGTTTGGTATTTACTATAGGTCCATGTTATATCCAAAATTGGTCACATAATAAACACGGTTTTTTGTTCTGGTTTTTTTGGGTTCCGTACCCATAGGGTAAAACGGGACCCTATTACTAAGACTCCGCTGTCCGTCCATCTGTCTGTCTGTCTGTCCGTCTCTCACCAGGCTGTATCTCATGAACCGTGATTGTTAGACAGTAAAACGGGACCCTATTACTAAGACTCCGTCCTGTCCATCCGTCTGTCTGTCTGTCAGTCTGTCTGTCTGTCTGACTGTCTGTCTGTCTGAATGTCTGTCTGTCTGTCCGTCTGTCACCACGCTGTATCTCATGAACCGTGATAGTTCGACGGTTGAAATTTTTACAGATGATGTATTTCTGCTGCCATTATAACAAAAAATACTAAAAAACAGAATAAAATAAATATTTAAGGAGGCTTCCATACAACAAACGTGATTTTTTTGCCGTTTTTGTAGATAATGGTAGGGAACCCTTCGTGCGTGAGTCCGACTCGCACTTGGCCGGTTTTTTTTACTTTAGTAGTGTCTCGCTGTGTTGCCAGCATGAAGGTGTCGGCACGACCGGGGAAGTACTACCCTCCCACAGAATACGGTTGCGTGTCGTTCGGTGAGTGTGGAGCGCTAGAGGCCCAATTCCTCCCTTAGTCCCCTTCCTTCTCCTTTCCCTCCCTTGTTCCTAACACCATCCTAAAAGGTTGGCAACGCATCGGTGACTTCTCTGGTGTAGCGGATGTTCATGGGCGGCGGTGATCACTTACCATCAGGTGAACTGCAAGATCGTTTGCCCCTGTATACTAAAAAAGGACAGTAAATAATATAAAAATCATGTTTTATTAAAATAATGTTTATTCCGATTTGTAACAAAAAAAAATAATTCTCTTTCTTATATTTAGGTTTTTGAACTTAATATTATGTATTATAACCACCTTACTAATTAGAATTCAAAACTAACAAAATATGAGATTTGTGCAATCAAAACCCCCGACTCCAACTAGAAAAAGAGCTGTAACTTTTGAACAGCCGATCAGATTTTCATTAAACATAGCTAAGATGATACCCGATTAAACCAGCTTTCAATTAAAAAACATTGCATTGTAATCGGTCCATCCGTTTTAGAGCTACAATGCCACAGACAGATACACACTACAAACTTACCTATAACATCCCTCTTTTTTGTTGGGGGTTAAAATCCATCCGATATAATAACGTGGAATTTTCCTATGGAGATAATTACGCTTTCCTTAACTAAAATCCATTATAATCTACCTTTCATCGTGGCAGTTAATTATTCCGTCAAGTACCTACCTACACTTTCATGTGGATAATTATAACCCAAGTCAATTCTGTAACTTAACATATCAATGACGTCATATTATAAAACCCAATCTTACGTCAGAACCATAGATATTTGAGGGAAATAAACATTACACAAGAGTTCAGTATAAAGGTAAGTTTATATCTACAGACATTGAGCGTGCCAGACACGTGCCGTGGCAGACACCGACAGACACCATTTATTTACCAGAAGTGTGCCGTGTCAGACATCGACAGACACCAATAGGCACACACAATCGGCAAAAAGAAAACAACTCGTCAGCACGGTCTCGATACTCTATTCACACTGCCCGGCAAGTAGCCACAGACACGTACAGACATGAACCGCGCATACAAAATATTCTTTCCGGGAATACCGGCCGGGCACGACCCGTCTGTCGGTGTCTGCGCGACCGCGTTACGATAGTGATTTAGAATAATATTATTTTGTCTGTCACGGCACGTGTCTGGCACGCTCGATGTCTGTAGATATAAACGTATCTTTAAATGTCAAAGAGAAAATTAATTTGATGCTTGCCTTTTGTAATTATACCGGAGGTTAATTAACTGAGAATTTATTTAGGATGGAACTGTAGGTTTGTGTGCCAGAATTGAGGTTCAGGAGACAAATTAATTACGCAAGGAACTCACTTATATCCTTAAGTTGCTACATTTGTTCGCAGAAGTCATAAAATTGGCGGCCCTCATATCGTACCAAAAATGGGCACTTACCTCTTCTTAAAATCAGAAGCGTTGAGACCTTACTTTTACGCCATTCTTGGGTTCTTTCACGTGAATATTGTTCTGTACCTCTACCATGAGTTTTCCGTGTCGTCTAACGTTCACGTTCACATGCAATATTTGTATAGTGACTTTAGTTCACTATTTATACCGCTAGAGGCGCTGAAAAAATTCCCATACAAATATTGCATGTAGACGTAAACGTTAGACGGCACGGAAAACTCATGGTACAGGTACTGGTCTTTTCGAATATCTTTATTTCATGTAAACCAGATACAGGCACTTATAAAATGTCGAGACTCTAGGTGCACGGTTTCAAATAGTAGATCCTATTTGGAACCGTGCACCTAGAGTCTATAGAGAAGAACCGGCAAGAAACTCCATGGAAACTCTTTTAAAATAATAGATTACAATCTTGATCAGTACAATGTTGTGGTAATCAAATAATAATATATAAATTATCCTAAGGTTGTCTGGCAGAGAATGCCTTAGGCATTAAGACCGCCTTTGTACATATTTGTATGAAAAGCATTAAATAAATAAATACCTAATGATTTGCCTCTAAGATTGCCGTGGCAGTTACAAGCTGACCAGTTCCGCCAGACGGCACCCGTTCACGAGCATGACGCATGCATCAGCATCGCCAAGCTTAACCACAATGAAGGGAACTCAACGACCCGACACAACGCCACCATCAGCGAGACATTTTAGTGAGCAAGACAGACTCAATAGTACCAGACATAGATATGATAAACCTAGAAGAGTAGCTATTAATTGAACTTTTCAAATGTAGTGGTACTATTTTATCAAATACACGCGTTTAAGAGATTAAAAGAGACAGCTAGCTGTAATCGACTTGTCATTTAACTCCAAATGAAACCGGTTTTTGAAATTTCATAACTAAAGGACTTAGCGATTTTCCTAAGGAATTGGTGACCAGACTGGTGACCTATATCGTAATACGGCTACATAATGATTCTATTTGACGAGTGCCGAGATTATATATATTATATCTGTCTCTTTTTAACTCATTACGCTGCATATTAGATAGAAAAGTCACACTAGCGCGTTACAGTTGAATTATGTGTCAAAAAATTATTGTTACTCTTCTAGGCTTGTAATATTTCTATGGTACCAGATAACATGTAGGTATTTAGTAAATATCTATAACATTATTACTTATACTTTATACCAATATAAACAAGCATATGGCTTTAGTCTAGTCCAACACGCTGGCCTGGCCCAGGTTGGCGGACTACACACACCGTCGAGATCTTTTCGAAGCTCTCAGACGTGCAGGTTTCGTCATGATGTTTACGCATGTGATAATCAAATTCTCATCCTCACATGAATTATAATAGGAAACAGTAATAGGGTGCGGGAAATTGAACTCGGTAGCCTTGATAAGACATGTCAAACTAAATACATAATATTATGTGGGAGTCTGTATATTAAAATGTAAAAATTACGAGTGAATGGGTAGTCCCATAGAGATAATACATAGTACCTATGGTAGTCCTTATTGTCAATGATTATTATCTATGGAACTTTAAAAAGTATAGATTGAAGATTGAGTTTATAATAGCCATAGAGATAATACATAGATAATAGCTAAGAGCAATAATACTATAGAGTCCTTCTATCGAGTATAAACAGAAAACCTATAGACATTTCTCTTTACATAAACAAAACGTCATAAGAGTAATAGAGATAGATATATTCTATCTGTTACCGCTCAGCGAAGTAATGCGGCCATTTGTACTATAGAAACATTTATCTATATACTGAAAATGAAAAGATATTTTTTGACAGTTTTCAGTCAAAACACCCATCCGGCTGTTGCAGCCGGTAGCTGCACACAGTATTGTCATTATTGTATGTGCACAAATAGTTAAAATCACCACACACTTGATTTTTTCAAAGATAATCTCACAAAACACTTGACGCATCGAGCCCTCCAGCTGGATGAAAACAGCTCGACTGATGGCACGCAGCGTTTCAAGATGACGTAGATACTCTATCGCTATCTCACTTTGCTTATAGAGCTAATACATTAGTGAGAGTAGGGCCATATATACGTCTCCTGCTCTTACTTGATATAGGATCTATAGTATTTGCTCTTAGTATAATAGTTTATTAGAAGCATAGACTTGTTGTTCTATGTCTATGATTAGAAGCCGCCAGGCTTCTAATCATAGACATAGAACAACAAGTCATTCATATTTCCGCACCCCGATCCTTCATTTATACCTATAACATAATAAACGCAAATCCTGACATTAGTTTGTTTCAGTAATTTCACGACGTTTTTTTATTCAAACATTATGAAGTACCCCAAATTTACTGTCGATTGAGTCAAAGAAAATTAAATCTTATTCTAAAGCAATAGGACTCAATTTTAAATGCATTACATAGAATATTCTGTTTTTGTCATTTATTGTAGAAGAGTGACCTTACGAGGCTGGCATAGTCACCATGGTGAACTGAAGCCTCAACAAAAATGTGAATAAAAAAAATAAAAAAGAGGTCTTGCGTTGATTAAGTTACACATTGTATATTATAAACGTTCCAATTTTTCATTCAAACAAAGAAATGTAAGTAAAGTTAAATTGGTACTATAGTACCGGTTTCGTCACCTGTTCGGCCGCGGCGGCACCAATTAATTATAGTTATGAAACGGTAACGCGAGTTTTGTTAACTTTAGTTTTGCGGGTAGTTCCGCCAGTGGGGAGTTAACAGGGATTTATATATTATGTAGGTATCGTCGTTACATGTCGTAAGATCGATATAAACCAGGGGATCTATTCTGTAAGAAGTTAAGAACACCTCACATCTGAATTCGAATCTCACTCCTATTCAATTTCAATTAATTTCCATAAATATTTACAATAAAATACTTTCCATTGATCCCAAACTATGATAGGTCTGTATCTTGGGCGTCTTTCCAGGTAGTTGGCGAAACATTCTTATCATATTAAATTAAAATATACAAAACTAGCGAACCGTCCCCGGCTTCGCACGGATGCAATTTCTCTACTATCCTTACATTAAATATGAAAGTATTATACATATATACCTTCCTCTTGAATCACTCTATCTATTAAAAAAAACCGCATCGTAATCCGTTGCGTAGTTTTAAAGATTTAAGCATACATAGGGACAGACAGCGGGAAGCGACTTTGTTTTATACTATGTAGTTGTTGTGTTAGCAAATAAGGCTTAGTAGGACTAGAGGGGTTTGCCATGTTATCGTAGTTTATCTCTACGATAAATATAAATATCGACTATCCATTTTTTTAATTAATTTCGTACCTATTCAGACCGTCTTACTTAGTAAAACTTACCTGCAATATAAATCACGTCTGCGCTGCCCTGGGATCAAGTTGCAAACTTAGATAGAAGTAGTTATAAGTGGTTGGTAATAAGAACTTGGTAAATTACTCGTTAGTTAGCTAACAGTACCGTATTAATAGAGGCCTTAGAGCTATGTTCACTAGCGATGGGTTATAACAGCCAATTGTGTTACCTGTTATCTCTGTTATTGTTACACAAAAATAAAAGAATGAAATATCTGTTACTAAATAACAGCCTGATATTTTCATACTACCACACTATAACCAACCAACTAAGCACTTAGACCTATTTATGTATGAAATACTAAGTGTCTCTCTTTCTAGCAAGCATCAGTCCAGTTAGTAAGAATGAGAGCAATACTGTTTCAAGCAAGGTTTGCTGTGAATAAAAGTGTCTGTTATTTTTTATAACAGATACATTGGGAGTAACAATTGTTACCTGTTATCTTTAAATATCTGTTATTTTTATCTGTGACGATAAATACGTCTCACCGCTAATATTCACCAACAATATAACAGATGGCTAAACAAAATCAGCCGTTTAACACGATCTTTTCTTTTTCTACTTAATTTTACACTGTTGCTATCCTAAGAAAAATGTCTTCTCTGTCTATGCACCTGTCCTCTTCTTATTACCTATGTCTATCATTCTAGTGTGTCTTGTTTTTTGTGGCAAATGAATGATTTTTCTTTCTTTGCTTTATCTTTTGTAAGGATAAACGGAATATATATATAATAAGGATATAATAAAAAGAACAGCAAAGATCATCAGTTAGACCCGGATGCAGAAAGGCATTTTACGTAAAGAAAGTCAAGCAACAGGGCATTACTTACATCCTAAAAAAACTACGTGAGGACAAAACTCTGTACCCCTTTTAAGCATATTGCGCGCACGAAGGTGTGTGAAATTTGGCATAGATAAAGTTTATATAGAGAAGGAGTGCAGAAAGCTAAAATTACTGTCGAATTTCGACCACTGGACGACCACTATTAAGAATAAATCTGTCAATTCTTTTCTCAAACGTTTAATAAAACTGATTACGACAGACCGGACGCAGTCCCGGACGTTTCTAGTTTAATCTCGGCCACGAGTCCGGACACACCGCCCAAACACGGCTATATCCGGTCCGTAATAGTTTCCCGATGCTGTATCAAATGGAACATTTTCGCCATCTTCTTCATCGCTATTGTTAGTCGGTCAGTGAAATTTGACGGGCGTTAATCACTTCTAACTTATATCAGATACCTAAGTTCGTTTTCGCAACATCAACATCATGAAATAAGTAATATTTATTTGCATAGAATACAGGTGTTACAAGATATAACATTGGTGGTTTATGTACAATACTACATTCCGCCTGAAATGCTTTCATTTCAAATGGTAGTATATGTGAATCAATGATTATATTATTTAAGACCTCAATGTACCATATACTGAGAAATAAATGTTATTCTATTCTATTCTATTCTGTATAAGCATCAAATTTAGGCAAATTATTAATTAAAATTATTATTATACAGGGTGACTTGTTGAACGACGGAAACATTAAAGGAGGGTATTGTAGTCATCATTATAAACAACCTTTACTTTGAGACGTAACAAGAAATCGCGAAAAAAAATCTGCTGTTCCGTATAAATGATTCAATATTACTCGACTAAATGTATTCTCTTTCTTGATTTCAGGATTGGTCTTTTAGTAAAAGTTGTCATAATGATGAGTATAATACCCTCCTTCAATATTTACGTCGTTCTACCAGTCACCCTGTATAGTGAGTTGTACCTAAATTATGTAAAAATCTATAAAATTCTAGACTTGAAACAGGATCTTGATCTAATTTTGTTTATTAATTTTATGAACAAAATACTTTTGTAGAACCCGTTTGAAAAGAAATGCCCTTTGAAAGAGATATTGCGTTTCCGGTTCGCGAGGCATGGACAATAGAAAATTCGGATTTCGTCGTTCGTTCCCCCCGAGCCGAAGCCGAGAATAGCAAATGAACTGACTTACCAATCGCCCTCCTTGTCCAGGACAAAGAAACAGAATGCGACGAGAACAGTTTTTAAAGTTTATATGACTAAGGGTCGGTACATAAATAAACAAATAAATCCAGCCCATTACTGTCCCACTGCTGAACCCGGGCTTCTTCTCAGAATGAGAAGGGTTAGGCCTTAGTCCACCACGCTGGCCTAGTGCGGGTTGGCGGACTACACACACCATCGAGGACTTTATGAAGCCCTCTCAGATGTACCTGCACATCTGAGAGGGCTTCATAAAGTCCTCGATGGTGATCGCCAGATGTGCAGGTTTCCTCACGATGTTTTCCTTCACCGTTATCGCAAGTGGTAATCAAATTCTAATCCGCACTTGAATCCGAAAAGACAGAGGTGCGGGCCGGGTTCGAACTTAGACTCTCCTGTATGGAAGGCGAGCGTTAAACCGCTAGGCTAGCATATGAAGCGAAAATATTATAAGTCTATGAGCGGAAACAAGGCGCCTAGTTCCTCAGGTAGACATGAAAATGACATGAGGATATAGCTGAAAATAGACTAGGAGTGGAGGCGCTTGGTACATAATAACAGAATAATATCATAATCTCTTTTTTATTCATTAAATTCTCTTACCACAACATTGTACTAGTCTTAATACTAATATTTACTAAATACCTACATGTTGTCTGGTACTATTGAGTCTGTCATGCTCACTAAAATGTCTCGCTGATGGTGGCGTTGTGTCGGGTCGTTGAGTTCCCTTCATTATGGTTGAGCTTGGCGATGCTGACGCATGCGTCATGCTCGTGAACGGGTGCCGTCTGTCGGAACTGGTCAGCTTGTAACCACGGCAATCTCATTCAGAGGCAATTAATTATTATCCTAGTCTTATTTTTATTCACATTAAATTACATTATTCTCGCAGCTCTTATCACAACATTGTACTGATCAAGACTGTAATCTATTATTTTAGAAGAGTTTCAGTGGAGTTTCTTGCCGGTTCTTCTACATAGGATCTACAATTTGCACCTAGAGTCTCGACATTTCATTAGTGCCTGTATCTGGTTTACATGAAATAAAGATCTATTCTAACAGAGGAGGAGTAAACTCGATGTGAAGAGAAATCTTGTCAAAAATAGGGCGCCTGCCAATATCCAATATAATAATAAATATTCCCTATAAGTATTGATTTAATCATACTTCGAATCGAACCCTCCACCTGTCAAGTACCATTTCCGTCGACATAACTGTCTGCTTGATGTCGAATCGAAGCATAAGGTGGAAGATAACATCCGGTTGGGAAATTCAATATTTTTCCAGATTTTTGCATTTTTATTAAATTTAACATATTTAGTTATGAGATATTATTTTAATGTTTGGAACTATTATATTAATACGTGAGGAGTGTGATTTCTCATCACAGATATATCTGTGTTTGGCATACCTAAAGTTTTTACGGAGAAGGAGTGCAGAAAGCTAAAATTTATGCATAATATGTGGTCTAATTTCGACCACTAAGCGACTACTAATTTATACAAATTTATTGAAATGATTGTTTACCTATAAATAACATTTTTAACTTAGATTTATGATTGGTTTCCGCAGTGGAGCGGCAGTGGAAACCAATCATTATTATAAGAGTTTTAAATAGTACCTATTCGTGGAATGTATATTTTGTAAAATTCGTAAAGAATACAACTAGGTATATACACCATTGTTTTTTAGATATATTATATTGTCGGTTGATATTTGACAAATGAATAACAATAATAATCGTGTAACTTAATAACAGGAGCTGTGAATATAAATAGAAGATGTTATTTATTTATTATACGGCTTCAGAACATGATCCCAAATATAATATAAATATAATATCATTTAACATTACAATATCTGCGTCACACAGGATAGCAGTCGCGCAGTCGGTTAATTTTGTTACCAGTAAGTAAATATAAGACAAGTTTTTTTTTTTTTGTGAGATTTTTGGTTTTTTTTTAAGATTTTTTTGTTTTTTTTTGTTTTACTTGTTTTATTCTTTTATTTTTGTTATATTATCTTGAAAATCGTTTTTGTGCTGTGTCAATTAAATACTTTTATTTCATAAGTTCTTAAAAATAGTCTATAAGTATACCTACTAGGTTTTAAAACCACCTGCTCCATCCAGACATCCGGCATTTTCCGGCATTTAGCAAAATATAGAAACTCTTTCCGGCTAAACGTATCGGACCCAGGGGACTCAAATCCGTTCCACGCCAGAGAAACGGCGGGATAGAGTTGGTATTTTTATATTTTAAAATCATGTATTCTCGTTTATACTGGCTAGGAGTTAATCAGGGTATGGTGGGCCGAGGCGAGGCTATGAAGGAGGAGCTAATTTGTAATTTATATAGGAAATATTCCAAATTATTTCATGCTTGGTAGCTAAAACAACGGCAATCGAAGAAGAGAAGAATAAGAATCCTGGTCATTGACTCCATAGGCATTTATTATTAGTAACTGTTATTTTATACATACCTATTTTTTTTTGGAACGTGTTTTTAATTTTTTACTTTTGTTTTTGTCTTAATTTTTTACTTATTTTTTTGTTTTATTGTTTACTTTTTTATTTAATTTGTGTAAAAATAAATTCTTTTTCTTTCTTTCTTTCTTTCTAATCGCTATCTGTACACGATTGATATTTATTCCAATCTACTCTCTTCTTTATGGTCAATATTCATTTCTCTTATCCTTCATGTGTAGTCTCAGGTAGAAAGCCATATTAAATAATATAATACATATTTTAAAATATAATAAATTGCTTGTCATTTTCTCCCGTTCCGCCCGGGGGCGTTCTCATTCCGTAAAAGAATTCCCCTTTATATGAAAATTTGCCTGGATGGAACTTATTATGTTCCTATATTACTTTTATAAAAATAAACAACGAATAGGTATAGTTTAATATTTTGTTCTATAACGGTGAGGCGTATTTATTATCACAGTTTAAAATAACAGATATTTAAAGATAACAGATAATAATTACAGTTTTGCTCTCATTCTTACTAACTAGATTAACGCTTGCTTGAAAGAGAGACACCTAGTATTTTACACATAAACAGATATAAGTACTTAGTTGGCGGGTTTTAATCTGGTAGTATAAAAATAACAGGCTGTTATTGAGTAACAGATATTTCATCTTGTTATTTTTATGTAACTGTAACAGAGATAACAGATAACACAACTGACCGTTATAACCACAGCGATAATCTATGCAATGACTAATTGTGCTCAGGACTATTAAGATAAATCAGTAAAGTCTGAAACCATAAGATATAGAGAAAGTTCCTAGGAGGTTGTCGATAAGTTAGTAGAAACAGTATTTAATGATTTTCAAAATATCTCTATATGTACCGGGAATCGAAGCCGGTCATTTTCTAAACGCATGTACCTATGTAATTTTTTACTCTTACTACGGAATCACGTGTGTACAATTAAAAAGAATACTAGTTTTTATTTTATACATTTAGTACCTACGGGACTTTCGTTATCAGTTCGTACTGGACACAAAAAAATGGATATTACTTGGACTTGGTCCCTTTTTGGAACCGCGCGCCTGGAGTCTCGATATTTGTACCTGAATCTCATATACATGAAATAAAAATATACTAGTTGTTGCCAAGTGGTTGAAATTCGACCGCAATATACATACTCGTAAATATAACTCCGGCATTTATTCACCGATTTAAATTATTTTGTCAACTATGGTGTTCTTTAACTGCCTACTATAAGGGAATATAAAATATTTGTAGTATATAGTAGGCAACTACACCTCTATCCATATTATGTCAGTTTTGATTTTGTATCGTGCTGTTGTCCGATACCGATATCGATACCAGATACCGGTATCGGATAGTGTGTAAACGGTCTTATTGTAATAAAGGCACGACAATCGATCGTGTTCTCGGCCCCAGCTGCCTAAAACTTTACAAACAAACACAATCACGCATTTTAATCGTAATAAGTTAATTTCTAAATTAAAACACATAAAATATTCCAAACGGTTTTATTACTCTCATAACCAGTAAGCAATTAAAATAACATTCCGTCGAGTTATCGCGAAATTAATTCGTAAATTGACTCAGACCCTTGTCAAAGTTGGACCTCTGCGGTTGCAAATGTAATTTTTGTAATTCTAATTGAATCTTTGTTTTTTGACCTAAGCTAATACCTACTGATAACATAATATTTAATTTAATTTGTGTTGAAACTATGTACACTCGCAGGCAATGAATCCTGGTCAATAATTTTCGGAAACTTATAATGTTAGCTTCAAATAAAAAGTATGTTATTCAAATAAAATTAATAAACTTTTTTGTTATGTATCCATGTTTTAAATCGACTCTGGTAATAAACTTCAATACGATCGTGAGAGACTGAACATTGAACTGACTTGTAATTTTCTTACTGATCATGAATATGGCAGTCCCAACTAGATGATAGGTAAATTTATTACAAGGTAGCTCGAAGTCTCTCTCACAATCGTATTGAAGTTCATAACCAGAATCGATGTTCATTACCATTTTAGTTGTGCGATAGACCCGCCGGAGAAACTATCTGTTTGCCATACAAATATTTGTTCCGTGCGGGGATCGATCCCGCGACACAAAGCGCAGAAAGCCAATCAATTAATTAGCTACAGCGGTAATGGTGCTGTCTTATATCGTGACAGATAGACAGATTACGAGTGTATGTTCAATTGTACATGTAGGCAAATGAATACGTAATAAAAATTCATTGGCTTTGACGATTTAAAAATCTCGCTGAAAATACAAATACAGTTGGCTAGAGACAGGCTTGAACATAAAAACCGTTACTGCTGAGCCCTTTGTAAGGGAATGGGCATCAGATAAAGGCTCCGGAACGAATCCCACGCTCCCCAAAGGATTCTACTCGTACTACTGAGAAATACGTAAAGATTTATTTACTAGACAATATATTTTGTAGTGTTAAAAAGTATGTGGAAGTATGTATGTTTGTTGGCGTTTTTATATGTACTCCCTTAGGAATACACGGATATGGTCTAGTATCATTTATCCGCAATAAAAGGTTGCCGCCGGCTTCGGCGTCATCGGCGTGGATGGTCGGGCGGATACAGTTGTTTTAAACACAATGCAGACATATTATACTGGTAAACTAAACACTAAAAATGTCTAAATATATGTTTATTGTTTTATTTCAACGTATTAGTTTACGTAAATTCAATAAAATACAATTTTTATATGACCATAACTTAAATAGCGCATTTTGCCGATAACTTCGTCCGTCACAGTCATTTGGCGAATAAAGTCTGCAATATTTTGTTTTTAATAAGATCTTCATCATCCACGCCGATGACGCCGATAACGCCGCCGCGGGTATCGGCGCACACATCTAGTAGGTACCTATTATATTATGTTCCATGTCTCTCCTTTACACAATTAATAAAAATTTGGAAAAAAAGTACCTAAATCTATGAGTTCATCACTTATTCGATTACGGAACTCTAAAAATGAAACGCACCTCATATTTTTTCAACTGTAAATCATAACGTCGTATCCTACGGGGGTCGTTTATCATGGGGAATCTGCAAAATATTATCATTTATTTTAACACTGCCAACTTCCTTGGACTATCGATCTTTACGACTCATTTAGCACGCCGTGATGTTACGGGGAGACGACTAGAGAGATGTGGAATACTTACCACATATTTCATATAAGAGGAAACAAGGATAGTTTAGAATTAATGTTGCCTATTCGATGCCGATTGACATCGAACATGCAACCTTTTCATCAAGTTGTAGCGCAAAAAATACTTTTTTTTTTTGTTTTTTTTTTTTGCCATCTATTATTATACATATATTACGTAAAGAGAAAAGTTTAGAACAGATCTTTATTTCATATAAAGTGCCTATCACACAGGACTTGAAAAAAATATAGGTACCTAGATATTGCTTAGAACGACTGTGCATACTGCATGGGCTCCATGATAGCCGAGAACTGTTTACTAACTGACCTGCATGCTTTATTCTCTGACCAAGGTGTCATAAAAATGCTACCTTTTTACGATTTAGTGTCAAAATCGTTATAACAAAATGCTGTTATGAATCTTTCTAGGTTAGCGTCTGAGATTTATGTGAATTTCAAAATGTTTTCAGTGCAGTATAAATCAAATCGTATGTCGTAAAACCTTACAATTTTATTTCACAGTTTTGTAATTTTGTATTATTTAAATTGAATTTTGAGAATTCAATTTACAAACAGTATTAAATAATCCGTGTAATCAGAAGAAGTATATCGGGACGTCCTTTAAAAAGTCTAAAAATTAAATTTAAATAATTGATATAGTCGTTAACCTCATGAAAATATATGAATTCGAAACTCTATTTGCAACTTTTATCACTTTAAATATTTGTTAACCTAACATGTTTAATTTATTAGCAGCATTCTGCTTTATATCAAATTTCATTACTAGCACTTCGTTAGTTAACAATGAATTGGTGAGAAATATGAAATCAAAATTTAATTTAGGGAACTGGCACGACCATGATGTCGCAGATGGAGAATATCGCTTCGTGGTTTCCCTAGCCCTCATTGAACAGCAGATAGTGACTAGACATTGCTCAGGGTCCATGATAACCCCGGTTTGGATACTGTCTTCCTCACACTGTTTCTACGACTTGCCTCATAAGAAATTCTTTGTTTGGTACGGTAACTATACCACTTCGCCTTTAAAAACTTCACTGTATACTAGGGTACACAAAATTTTCATTCATCCAAGCTACCAAACGACAGAATTTACTCGGCCTGGCTATTTTTTCGGCGATAACGACATTAGCTTGCTGCGTACGCTAAGATCGATAGAGATGCCCAATTTTGGAAGATTGTCATCTATCGACCACACGAAGATGTACGGACTACCAGTGACTTACATTGGTGGTATCGCGAAAAACAAAGAACGAGGTGTTGATCAATTTAAGCCGCTACAATTCGCTGAAGGCACAGTCATCCAATGTGGCATGGCGTTAACAATGTGGTCGAAATATGTGATATGTGTTTACCCAAAGTGCTCGGAGAAATTGCATCAGCCAATACACGGTGATACTGGAGGACCGTTTATATATGAAGGGAAAATTGTCGGCGTGATGTCCTTGAGTTTCCAAATACCCAAGACCACAATATTTTCGAATGGATTAACACCTATTAGTCCCTATAAAGATTGGATAAGGCATGTAATATATGCAAGAGAAAATATCATAAGCTAAGCATTGTGCAAGCAAAGTGTTAATACAAATTAGTGATAAATGCAAATAGCTTAATTGCAATTTTAAAAAGAATTTGATTGCTACTGAATGTTGAAATGAGTTTGAGTGAAATGGAAAATACGATTACCTTATTAAATTGATACTGTGAAGCTTTTTATTTTCTATTTTCTTTAATTCCAAATGTTAATGATGTTTGCCGAAAGAAGAGATTCTAATAATAATAAGTAGGTATGTCTGTTTATGCATACTCCAGCGAAACATAAACTTTCCACATAGACCGATGAGATGAACGATCAACGAGGGACCAGAACCCACTTGGATTTCTTGTCTTCCTACTTCAGAATGAAATATTGTGTCTAACTTAGAAGTACTTCGAATAGGACTTCACACTACAAAAATGACCCATGAAGAAGAAATAGGCATGAAAATTCCGTGTAATAAAAAAACTGCATACATGAGTTACAATACTTGATAAGTAGTCTTCGTCAAATAAATAGAAATAATTCAAATTTAAAAATCCTATACCTTATGTCTTAGATTATGTTAACGATAAATATAGTACGAATTAAAAATTAAAAATTAAAAATGATAATCGAAGTTTTTTATTTCAATCATAAAATCCTAAAAAGTTTATTTAAAAAATAAAATAAAAAAAATTGTTTATTTAGAAAAAAAAATCAATACAATTAACAATAGGTACATTAACATAAATCACAGTTGCTTAAATATTAACAGACAGGCTCTGTTAATTAAATCTATTGACACTGGACTATGCAAGTGGTATCAGCTTAGAAACTGATAACAACGATCATGTAGAAACTGATCGATAACGTTAATCATGAATATCCACCAGACCATATTTACCTGTAATAGACGATAGATGGCTCTATCAACTATTACAATGAAGTAGGGCCAGTCATGCTACATCAATATTTATTATTTTATAGATTTCAGCTGCTAGTGTGCTCAAATTATTTACAGCATTTGGCTAGATTACAACAATTTTAGTTGCCAAAAGGCCGCATTTTAAGAATACCTTGGTCAGAGATACAGTTAGTCAGGTCAGTTAGTACCCAGTGCTCGGCTTTCATGGAGTCCGTGCACAGTCTGACTACTCGATATGTATGGTTTTTGTCGATGTCTGACAATGCTACTACGAATGAATACTGTCCATTGTGTATCGTCGTACCCGTAGATAATTTTTAGACACTGTGAATTTCGTGATCCAGGATTTAAAAATATACTGCATAATAAGCCAAAAAGTAATGACAAATTTATTTCAACTACAGCCAATAAGGCAGTTGGTTGTTCGTCGTCGATGGAGGCCATGCAGCTGTATTTCTCTGGAGTCCTTTGTAAAATACACCTTTGTCAGAAATACTCAGTTCAGAAATTGCGTCTAAGAATTACTGTTATAAACGGACACGACGATACACATGGAGAGTATTCATTCGTAGTCGCATTGTCAGACATCGATAAAAACTATAACATATCGAGTTATCAGACTGTGCACGGGCTCCATGATAGCCGAGTACTGGGTACTAACTGACCTGCCTACCGTATCTCTGACCAAGGTATTTTTAACATACAATATTTTGGCTTCTGTAATTATTATTTAATAAAATAATGAGAATAGTGTGAACAAGCTAGCGTCTAAAATCTATATGAAATTGTAAAATGTTTTCAGTATTGAATTCAGTTTCGTAAGTCGTAAATTACTTTCAATTTTATTCTTGTTTATAGTTTGTAATTTTATTTTATTGGTATTTTATCTGGGTACGTGGCAAAATGGCTTCCGCGCAGATTGACTGATTTATGAGGTTATTCTGCGCTTGCCGCGTTTTATAGCCGTTCTTCTCTACATAGTATAAAAAAAATAAGTTCAGAAACTAAAACCCAACTACTGTTGTGTATGATATTCTGATTTTTTAAACAAGACACGATTGTTGTAGCTATTCTATCTGACGTTGACGACATGCTCGCACAAAAGAATCGCTCCATTACGAACATAAGGGTCGTTGGAACGTAAAGCATGCGAGTAGCTTTGACACAAACGACCAAAAATATAACTATTATGTTTGGTCCTTGTCACACCATCGCATAACATACCACAATAAAAGCACACTCCAAATTTTCTACTCGAGTTGAACCAATATTATTAATAGCTAATAAAAAAATAAGCAAATCAGAATAGAACAAAATAGGTTTTCCTATTTATTACCAACAATTAAAAAAAAAATGGACAGATTTTTCCGAAAATATTAATACCAAAATACCACCAAAAAATAAAAAAAACTACCTAAGCGAATGAGAATAGAATAGATTACTCTATTTCTTTTTTATGAGTTTTCTACAAAATATGAAATAAAAAATATAATGTATAATTAAAATATAGTATGTAATGTTTAAAGATATTTTTTCATTCATAGACGCTTCATATCGATGTCAGGAAAATGATGTATAGTGCCACAAACTTATCTGACCGTGACCAAAGTGTCATTTTTGTACGGAGATGACATTGCTAAAAGCGACGGCAGCGGGTCAGATAAGTTTGTGGCACTATATGGGAAATATATGTATGTAATGTGTGTGTGTTAGTATATAATGTAAATGTAAATTAACAAAGTTTTAATAATAAAATATTAATTAATAATAAAAGATATGACATACAAATATGTACGAAGGCGACCTGCCAGATAACCTTAGACATATTTTATGTACCTAGTATGTATTTGGATAGGTTGAGTGTAAGAGATATTTTAGTATGAAGGCCATTTTAGATGTAACTTAGCAATATTTTTTATTGAATCCAAATAGAGGAAACGTGTTTTACAAGTATTTAGAAATAGGATTATTTTTTTCTCTTTTAACATTTTCCCGTTTGTCAAAACTTACACTTCGGTGTGACACCACTACAAAGTTTCCGTGTTGTTGACGCCATTAAATTCTTACACATCAATTATTTTGAGTTCACATAACATCTTTTATTCCAGACTTTGTTGAGTGGAAATGCATGTTGAGCTAAGAGATTGTTAGAATAGAATAGAAATCATTTATTGTTATCACACGTACACAGTGTCATATTTAAAGATCATGGTCATATTTCAGACCATCAAACTGAACTTTCTCTATGAGACCAACATCGTAATCGCGAAAAATAATGAGCTATTTATTCTATACATAACTTCAATACCTATTCGACCTAAACGTATATAATGGGACAGCTGATAATTTTTTCGCGATTACGATGTTGGTCCCATAGAGAAAGTTCAGTTTGATGGTCTGATCCACACCCTTAAAATATGACCACTCATTTCTGATACTCTTATACAATTAATGGGAGTACACTGGCTCCTGTAATACAATTTATACTAGCTCAGGGGCCAGGGCATTCATATATATGTATATGTAACATGCAAAATAAAAAATAAAATAAAAAATAAATTGCCTGTGTCAAAAAAGATATTTCTATTTCTACTCTTTGTAGATCTCTGTGATATATCGTACTAGGCAGTGTACAATATTGATTAATACTAGTGGTCGACAATGGTCGAAATTCGACCAAATTTTAGCTTTCTGCACTCCTTACTTTTTTGTTTGATTGATTGCTTTTAATAGTTATTTGTTATACAAGAGTGCAAAGTTGCTTTTTAACCGCGTGTTCAATTTTGATGACCGAGCAAGCGAAGGATTCTAAAATTGAATCACGAGCGCAGCGAGTGATTCAAAATTAGAATCCTGAGCGTTAGCGAGGGAATCAAAAGAGCACGAGGTGAAAAATCTTTGCACTCGAGTGCAACACGTAACTTTTCATTCCACCTCAGCGAGGAAATGACTAAATGCAAAAAAAAAACGTTTAATTCACAAACTTAGTGCACACGATGTTCTAAATTCAATTTACTTTATCCTCTAGAGAATAAAAACGGCTTTTCCACTCAGATATTGAAGATTAAAAATACTCTTTCCGAGATGGTGGGATGAAAAACGCTTTTATTATCTTCACTTGTAACTAACTATGTAAAAAAATCTTTGACCCACTTCCCGGTTTCCGATTGAGCTGAAATTTTGCATACACGTTTAGTTTGGATGACAAAAGCGTTTTCTTAAGTTTTTTTTTTAAACTACAATAATATTATTTTGATTTTTTTCTTTTGTGTATTTTGTTTATTTTGGTGTTTTGTTATAGTGTTTTTGTTTTATTTTTTGTACTCTGTTTATTTATTTATTCCTTATTGCATATTTGTAATTGTGTGTGTGTGTGTGTTGTTGTGAATAATAAATGTAGTTCCTTTATTTATTTTCTTCTCCATATAAACTTTAACCATGCCAAATCTCACACTGCTCCGTGCGCGCAATATGCTTAAAAAGGGGTACCTACAAAGTTTTCTCTTCTCGTATTAATATAATAGATAAAGATGGCATCGATTCATGTAGACATCAATGATTGATAAACTAATTCATTTTAGTTCACCTCCACTCCCCCTTTGTACCTGCTAACCTGTCTGCCCCAAGGTTGTCTGGCAGAAAACGCCGAGTTTAATAACCTTTAGCCATCGCTTTTAATTATTTGTGTTGTCCTGTTTTATTTCTGGAGTGCAATAAAATATCTATATGTACTGTATTGTGCATATTTTGGTATACTTAGTACTTACATTACTATTAAATATTAATTATTATATTAGATAGTATTATATTTTGTAATTATTCTTCTTTCTGTGTGTACATAAATTGTTAAATAAAATAAATAAATAAATTACTTGGCTGTCAAGACTAAAGTTATAAATAACTAGTGGCCCATCCCCGGCTTCGCACGGGTTCTCTACTAACATAACACTAAATATGACAGTATTATACATATAAACCATCCTAAAGAAATGCTCAAAATGCCAGTGAAAACTGCATCAAAATCCGTTGCGTGGTTTAGGAAGAATTAGCGGATATACAGACACACTGACGAGGAAAGCGACTTTATTTTATACTATGTAGAGATTATTGCTATGTTTAGGCCGTTTATAAGTAGGCAGAATGAGGTAGGTAATGTTTATATTGCTTGTTTTAATAAACGCACAAGTGACAATATAATGCCTCTGTCCTTTACGCACTTGTGCGAACTTCCTATTCTTGTCTCTCTTTTCCTTCCTGCATCTCGCCATCCTTGCCTTTTAATGGGCTAAAGGTCAGTGCTAATAACACGGTTGTCAACACCGCGCGTGCGCAATTTAAATAATTATTTTTCGTGAAGAATATAGACTGGACCGTTCTCAAAAGTGTCACTAGCTATAAGTGAATCATAAAAGGGGGTCAACAGGGAGACCTCCCGAATCCAAGATCTGTAAGGCTTCTGACCCAGGTGAGATCCAATTCCAATTCCAAATCCACACACCAGCCACCCACCACCCACAACACAACAACAAACAACAATCCACCCACGGACGTCGGTCGTCGATGAAAATCAGCGTCATTGGTGTTGCCAATGACAACAAGCTGATCGATGCCCATTTTTTGCACATGAGGGACACACACTTCCATGCATTGTTATTTTTTTTTTTCTTTGTTTTTTTAGAAAATAAACGTTAAATTACATTATTCTCGCAGTTCTTACGACAAGATTGTAATGTATTATTTTAAAACAATTTCCATAGAGATTTTTGCCGTTTCTTCTGAATAGGATCTACTATTTGGAACCGCGCACCTAGGGTCTCGACATTTCATACGTGACTGTATCTGGTTTACATGAAATAAAGATCTATTCTATTCTACGTATTCATACAGGGGGCCCATATTATCGGCAACACTTTATGACGTTGTTAGGTCCTTCCGCTGTAATACAATGCCATATCTAGACTTCGAAGAGCTTAGGGAGAGAAATAGGCTTCACATAACAAAAACACTATAAAAAATACAACATAATATATGCTTAATAAATCATTTGAGGAAATCTTGTTATGAATCCAAACAGTACATAAGATGGAAGTACTAGGAACATATAAAAGTTTACGGCTCTAACTTCGAGTCAGCATTCACTGCGCACTATGAAAGCAAACAATAGAAACACGAGGGAACATTTAACGCAATGGATGCAAAATGTTTGAGAACAATTGCGAATACACTTGAGTTTAATAAAAATAGATTGAAATGTTAGGGTACGAGGGTCATTGTCCCCGGATTGGTAGACACAGGTTGTCATGGAATTTTTATTGTGTCCACAGATTATAGTTTTTCTGATTCCGGATTTTTCCATACAAACTTTAACACCCCATTGCATCCTTAACAACAACATCTTTTTCTTATTTTTTTTAAATAAATTACTTTGTCTCTAGGATTTCTCCTGTATCGAAGGTACAGTTTACAAAGATACATTCTCTCCTCCCTACGCTGATGTCGGTCACGTACCGCTATGTCTCATAGGCAATCTTAGCGTATACATAAGCGTCGCAGTGTCGTGCTGTATCATGGAGATAGTATATACAGGGTGTAAGTGACATTATAACGAAAACTGATACCATGGATTCAGCACATGAATCTGAACAACAGAGCATAAGAATTTTGAGTCGGTCTTTTCAAAAAATTTACGATTTTGTTCGCAGTTTTTATACCTACCTAAAAAATCTGTGAACAAAATCGTAAAAATTTTGAAAAGACCGACGCAAAATTCTTATGCTCAGGTGTTCAGATTCATGTACTGAATCCATGGTATCAGTTTTCGTTACGATGTCCCTTACACCCTGTATACCTATGCATAGAACACAATGTGTATTCGTACGCGCGACCGACTTCAGCGTGTGACGAAGTCCTATTTTATCACCTCATTTACCATTTATTACTGGCAATTATCTTATAACTGGCCACCTAAACCTTCCAAATTTAAATTCAAAATTAAAACATTGCGCCTCATATTTTTCAGACTCACTCTCACTCGGCACTCTGCTCTCTGCTATAAACGAAGACACAGCTGTTGTCCAATATTTTACTTGTTATAAAATTTTACAAGTTACCTTAAATCTTAACAAATCATGTTTAACAGTTTTCTTGTCTATTAATTATTTCTATCGATTATATTATAACCGAACCATAATGAAATGTAAAACTACAAATCACAAATATAAACGTACTGTTCTCCTGCGTATTCCTGATTTATTTCCTGTTACACTTCTCAACGTTGTTCCGTGAGTCCTCCCTCCCAGAGACTGAACATAACCGAGGCACATAAAGGGAAGGACTCCGGGACACTGGCGCCCAACGTGGGGAATTCAGGCCTTAGGGAAGCCTCCACTGCCACCACGACGCTAGTAGTAGGGTCAACAACGCACGAGTGGTTCCCCAGAATGGCCAATCACAATTATTTTTGACGTATCATAACTTTAACTTAAGCTAATTTTGAATCAAAGATATACGTTTAATCATGAATCATGAAACGTAACTAAGATAATACCCGATTAAACTAGCATTGAAATCGGTCCATCCGTTTTGGAACTACGATGCCACAGATAGATACCCAGATACAGAAATACACACTACAATCTGAAAATCAGTGCTGCAGTTACATGCAGCAATATGCTGAACTGAGGCCTATCTATGGCGGAGTATGATGAGCTTAACAAATATAATAACTTATTTTATAAACATCCAAAACATCCATAACATTCCAACATCCAAACATCCATACATCTTCCTAAACTTTCGCATTTAAAATACAATATGTATGATAAATGAAACTTTTAACTGTATTCAATAGTAGTTCAGTATTCATTACTAACTACCAAAGTACTTACCCAATCCCTTTTAGACACTCATTACCACACCGAGCCTGCCACGCAGCGCACAAACTATCGGTGGCCTGATACCGTCGATTATTGTTGTTGTACTTCTTTGTTGTTTATGTCATAACCTTTCTGTGTGTGTAGCAATTTTTATTGATTTTATTTTATTGTGTGTTGGTTTCTGTGATATTTAATAAATTTATTTTCTTTATTTCTTTCTTTCTACAAACTTATAACACCCCTATTTTTGTCGGGGGTTAAAAAGGTGGATATAATTATTACATTTTTGATACAAACCATCTATGCAACATAAATAGATGCAGTTCTTAAAATATTTCACGTATGAATAAAAAGACCATTAGCTTCTACTATGTAACTGATGTGTAATTATTGCAGTTTGTGTATCAAGTGATGCCAAATAGGTTACTGTAGTGGACGATCTGTGCCAGCAACCTAAATGTGCCTCTTCAGACAACTGGCATAATATGAACATTGAACATACCTACTTTAAATAAATGTGGTTGCCCAGAAGCCCAATTCTCGTAATTAATTTACACTATGACTGATAGTTGTCCATATGAAGATTGACAAAAAATCCGTATTCTACCACTCTTATTGTTCAGTCCAATTTCAGTATGATTTGAATTCAATCTTCTTACAGACTCATTTGTATCTTATTTTTGACATTTATGTATGGACGAGAATATCAATTTCATTATCTGTGTCGGTTCAAAAGAACTGTGCACCTACCTACCTACCTACCTACCCTACCCTACCTACCTACCTAACTACCTACCCTACCTACCTACCTACCCTACCTACCCTACCTACCCTACCTACCCTACCTACCCTACCTACTTACCTACCCTACCTACCTACCTACCCTACCTACCTACCTACCCTACCCTACCTACCTACCTACCCTACCTACCCTACCTACCTACCTACCCTACCTACCCTACCTACCTACCTACCCTACCTACCTACCTACCTACCTACCTACCCTACCTACTATACCTACCCTGCCCTACCCTACTCTACCTTCTCCTTACAAATAAAACAAACACAATAAAAAAAGAATTAGCGAAATTGGTCCAGCCGGTCACGCGTGATGGCGTGACCAAGGAAAATAGGGATTAATTTTTATATTTTTTGATTTATTCTTATTCTTTCTTGTACACATAAACACAAATAAAATACATTAAAGGAAAATACATGTACATAGGCGAGCATAACTCAAAATTGAGATTTCTTACTGCAAACGGAGTAAAAAAAAAATAGAATAGGTTATAGGATAGACTCAAGTGCACAACCAAAGATAAACATAATTTCAAACAATATTAATATACTATAACTAAAATATATATAAAAGAAATACTTACACGACATACCTACAAAATATCTATTAAAATAATATATTAATCTATATAATTACTTCGCGAAGAGAAAACTTTGTACCCCTTTTTAAGCATATTGCGCGCACGGAGGAGTGTGAGATTTGGCATAGTTAAAGTATATGGTGAAGGAGTGCAGAAAGCTAAAATTTCGATCGAATTTCGACCACTGGGGGACCACTATTAATATAAATAAATAAATAAAAGATACATTGCTCACAATGAAAGGAAATGTTCCTGTGAATTGATGAATGAATGAATGAATTGTTTCTTCTTTTGAAAACAACCAAAGAGCCGCCGAGTCACGTAGAAACTGTAGAAGAGAATAAATTTATTTTAATTTTACATGTTTTATATATCTTATTTAATCTTAAAGTCTCTTTACAGACCCCTTTTTTTTTTTTTGGAGACCTTTTTGTTTTCTTTTTTCTTTTTTGTTTTCTTTAAGTGTCTTTAGTTGGTTTTTTGGAACGTTGATTTTTTTTTTTGTATTAATTAAGCTTAGATATTTTTATGTTTTGTGCGTCATACTGGGCGTAGAAATAAAAACTTTTTCTTTCTTTCTTTTCTTTCTTTTCTCTTTTGTTGTGTCAAATAAATACTTTTTAACCACCGACAAAAAAGAGGGGCGTTATAAGTTTAACGTGTCTGTCTGTGTATCTGTATGTGGTATCGTAGCTCCCAAACGGATGAACCGATTTTACTTTAATTTTTTTCTGTCGTAGATAATTTTATCCCGAGTGTTCTTAGCCATGTTTCATGAAAATCTGTTCAGCAGAAGTTACAGCTCTTTTTCTAGTTGGAGTCGGGGGTTTTTGACAATTAGGTTATTAGTTTTAGATATAATCCACAGATAAAGTACTCCAACCGATGTCCAAAAATGTGTCCAACATTTTTTGTCCATTCCCGTTTACTGGCCACTTCATATTGAAACCTTGCTAAGTGAAGCCTGAACCCCACAGCCGTGCTTTCTTGGCTCCGAGCCACGCCATAACACGGGAGTTAAATTCCTTGATATTTTTAAAGTTTAAAGTTAAATTAGAAGTTTTATTTTAATCTCCCGCTTTAATTAAGAGCTTAGAGTTACACCTTCAGTTTGCTGGTTTTTGCAAAGAAACTGAATTCAGACTTCACTTATATAAATATAAATTATATAAATACTTAATAAAATATTATGTAAAAGTATTTAAAAGATAAATGAAATGTTACTACAATAATCCCATAAAGGGTTCAGGATTAGAAAGGTAGGTTCTTTAATTGCTGTCCCTAGTTTTCCATACAAATTATCAACAGTTTTCGACCAGCGGGTCTATCGCGTAATTAAAATGGTAATGAACATCGATACTGGTAATAAACTTCAATACGATCGTGAGAGACTAAACTTTGAGCTACCTTGTGAAATTTTACCGATTATGAAGATAGGAGTCCCAACTTCATGATTTATAATTTTTTACAAGGTAGCTGGAAGTTTAGTATCACAAGATCGTATTGAAATTTATTACCAGAGTCGATGTTCATTACCATTTTAGTTACGCGGTAGACCCCCAGTTTCAAATTGATAATTAAAAAATAATTAAGGATTATTAAAAAAAAAACTACTGGTTCTAAAACTCAGAAATATATTTTCACATTAATTCCTTTGATTTAATTTTCATATTAAAATTTCCCTAGAGATCTGAACGAACGAAAACATATCGGGAGATAAAGTCCCCGAATGAAATTAGCTACGTTTCCCTTTGTGTTTACTCCCGATTCGGCATCTGATGACGTTAAATTACCGCAGTTATTACCGCCATTACCATAGCATTATCGGTTAATGTGATCCTCATCATTACACCCCGAAGCTAAATAAAAACAGTAATTTAAAACGCTACATGGACACTGGACACGGCCTATCTATATATACAAATAAATAAAATTGAAGTGTTTGTCTGTAATGTCAAAATAACAGCTTTTTACTAAATGAATATGAAAGTATATACGGTACTACGAGTATACTCCGTTCGAAATAACATTAGAAATTTTAATAACTCCATTTACACTTTATTCAACCGATTTTGACTTCTATTACGTTGGTGACATGACAAATTACAGCTGCAGTAAACATTTGTTATCATAAATACGTTTTTGCTTTTAATGCCATCCTTATGCGTACGGAATAGAAGTCAAAATCGGTTGAATACACTGTAAAAGGGTTTGTTAAACGTGTCTAATCTTATTTCAAACAGAGTATTTTTTTTTTTTAAATTTCTCTTTCTCTTTTTGTTCCGGTTATTCTCCGAAATAGTTTGACGGGACTTTCACTAGTAGATAGCTGGTTCAGGAGTAATCATAGAAATAATAAGTAGGGCTCGTTAATAAGTATAAGGAAGTAACTTAGGCTACTTTTATTTTAGAAAAAGAAAAAAGAAATAGGATTCCGCGAAAAGAATATTCACCACGTGTAATGAGAATGACATCGACATATAAACAGCAGTAGCTAAATCTCCGAAACGGCCGGACCGATATTGACGGGACTTTCACTGGCAGATAACTGATGTTATAAGGAGTAACTTAGGCTACATTTGCGTGGTTTAGGAGGAGTTAGCGCATATGCAGACAGAAAGACGCGGAAAGTGACTTTATTTTATACTGTGTAGAGATTTCTTAATTGTACTTTTGCAGTGTTATTTTTATTTTCAATCTTCTCTCATTTCCTTTCCTACATTTTTTTTTTTTTTGTAACTCTGGTTGGAATGAAGCTAGATAAATAGCAATAGGCTCCCCCAGCCGCGTGGGACTGAATTCCATCACCATACAGTAAGTTCGGCATAATATGTGCCTCTGCGAAGCCCTAGGGGATGCAGGCTTACGTTTGTATTACGATGCTAACAACCCTCAAAGTGAAATCGCGTTTTATTCGTCGCATGATATTTTGTTTATATAAGCTCTTCACCGCCGCAATATGTATTCAAGCACTCGTTATGATTTTTTTATTTATAACGTTCAATCGTAATTATAAACCTTCTACATGGTAGAGTAAAGACATGAGATTTTCATAATTTTCAGCGCATAAAATTACGAAAATTACAAGAGAAAAACCGAAAACAATTATAACAAATATTGACTAATTTCGTTGGTATTTAACCCATTTTTTAACATGGTGGCTGAGCTCGATCGTATCGTTTATTTATTTTATGACTTGAAAGAAAAAAAAGAAAGAAAATACATTTATTCAGCACGGACAGTGATAACACACAAGAGAGAAATAAAATAAAAATTAACGTAAACCTCTAAACAATAAAAAATAAAAAACAGACACTGAGAACAAAATAAAAAATTAAAGTAAAATAGTCATCCTATTGCATTATGTTGTCAAGTATGTGTGGGTACTGTGTGTGACTTCTCTTCATCATCATAGTACATATTAAAGTCGCTTTCTGCGTCTGTCTGTCTGTATATCCGCTAACTCCTAAACCACGCTACGGATTTTGATGCGGTTTTCATCATCATTTTAAGCATTTCTTTCGGAAAGTTTATATGTATAATACTTTCATATTTAATTTTTATTTATATTTATTTCTAAGACACTTTACACAATTTACATTCTGGTTTTAGCCTCACAACGAAAACCTCTCAGGGTTTATCTGTGTGCGGCGAGCCGTTCAAATAATTTTTACAAAAATGTTACATACTGCAATGAAAATAATTTTAAGATGATAATAATAATTTGTGGGTACATTATTAGTAATGTGAGTAATGTGAGGATAATAGAGAAATTGCACCCGGACGTAGCGGGGGACGGGTCGCTAGCAGGTATATTATAATTACCTATTAACTTGTTATTTTTTATTAGGTATATTATAATGTGTTATCTTAAGTATAATGTGTTATTTTATCCATCGTAGCATATGTTGGGATATTTTTGGCTGCGCGGGATTTTTATTTTTGTTTTAATTTTTTTTCTCTGTGTTTTTGTAATGTCCCGTGCGAGTCCGAAATATTTTTTATTTCTTTTCTTCCTTTATTTCGGCTTCTATACCCTTTCTGACTAGATGTGTCTATTTTCTAGTGAAATACACAAGAACGCTCCAGGTAATACGTAAAGTGTTCTAGTGTCACATTCCCCTAGTGTTCCAGAGAAGACAGTTTTCTACATAAAAAGACTATACTTAAGTGCGAACACTCAAGTTTTTATCTCTTTTTTGCTACTTTCCTGTATATTTAAAATAAATAGCAAGCTTTTTCCGTCGGAAAAAGCGGTAACTAGGACTAAGGACGAGTACAGATAATTATGCGCGTTCTAATGATGCGTTAGGATTATTATAATGATTATTTTACTTTTAGTTTGTTCTCTTTAGTGTCCCTTTTTTTTTAAAAAAAATCATGTAAAAAAAAAAACTCGTGTTTTGTCACTATCCGTGCCGAATAAATGTATTTCCTTCCTTTTTACCTTCTTTGTATACAAAAAACACGAGATGTATACATTTATAAGTATACAAAATATAAAACTAGGTATCTCTCTAGACTTTCGAATTTTGACTATATCGTGGGTAAATTACAACTATGACTGGACAACTATCTGTAGAACATACAAATCCTACCAAAAACATTTTCATGTAAAATTTTGCCAAGACGAGCCCATTTATGACTCGCACTGTCAAAAAGTTATCAGATCTTCATGTAGAGCCAAGCTTCTAACTCTACAAGGCCTAACTTCACAAACTCTATACCTTAGTCAATATATTTGGCTTGGCCGTTTATGACTGAGAAACATAGGCTGTATTTTATTTTCGAACAAAATTAGGTACTTACTTAATTATCTAGCAATGGCACACAATATCAAAAAAAGAAAGAAAGAAAGAAAAAGTTTTTATTTTTACGCCTACTATGATGCACGAAACTTAACTAAAACCTTACACCAACTAAATCATTATTCTGGTAAACAAAACATAATTAAATTAATTATGTGGCAATACTGAGTGACCGAGCAAAAAGAAATTAAAAATTATACCACACACACATAATTATCACAGTTCGTGTTGCATTTTGTATGACGTATGCTCTATACATAATGGTGTCAGTTCCTATATACAGTCGGCCAAAAAAAGGATCTATCAATTTTAAGTAACAGAACTCCCTATCAAATGAAAATATCACTAAAATTGAAACTTCATTATTTCGACAAGAGAATAACACTTTTTTGTATAATGGACCAACAAACAATTTGCAACCATACGATAGAACAATTTGGCCGACTGTACCTATGTCAATAATTGAATTTACCGTAACATCTTCAGAAAAAACGCTACATCATATTTCGTGAGAATCGATTATGAGATAGCAATATATTTGCCGTCTCGGCAATAAAATGACAATACGTAAATCGAACACTCTCTTGAAACAAAAGATCCCCAATGCCATTATAACATTATAATTGTCCTGTCCTTCTCTTCGCTAGCACTATACATAGATGCTACAGCTGCAAATAAGCGTTTTATCTGGAGACACTTGTCGTTAAGGGTTGGAGAAGAACGTTGCGGAGAAATATGTTATTTGACAAAGGGACGTGATCTTCGCTGCCCCCGGGGATTGAACTAGTGAGGACAGTGCGTGTCTTAGGTAAATGTTAACGTAAGGGCTTAGTACATAAGTCTGCGGCTTTTATTTCTTGGTAAGAAACGTAAAAGATTCTATTCTATTATTTCTGATAAGAAATACGAAATACGAATACGAAAACCAGCGCTGTGATATTTATTTTATCTGTCGCAGCTTATGCTGAGATTAGCATTTTTGGCCTCGTGCAGGATTTTTTATTTGTCTTTTTTATTATTATTTTAATGTTTTCTCTATGTATATTTATGTAATTTCCTGTGCGAGTCTGAAATTAATGGTTTTTTTTTCTTTTTAATTTTAGAATAGATCTATTATAGAACGATTGTCATGAAAGAAAGTATTTTTTTTTCATATAATATATAGGTTATATTTTATGTAGCCGTTGAATTGGAACGAAATCAATATTATTTATGGTATTATTCAAAGGAATATTTAATAACCTGGAGTTTATCAAGCAATTGAGAAAACGATAGAAATTAATAATGTTTGGAAAACAATAAAAACAAAATAGATATTCAAAAATCAACTATTTCATAACTCGGCTAGATCAGTTTTAGGGATGATTTTTCAATCGCCAAATAATGTTCTATGCATCGAATAGATTTGACGCTTAACTGAATTTGTATAGGAAAGCTGTCAAAAATTAAAATTTATTCCCTCGGATAAAGTCTTAGATAAAAAGCGATTGAAAAATCAGCCCTAAGCTAAAGTAAAGTGAAGGACCAATAATAAGATATTGGTCCTTTATCATTCCAACCTTTTTCTCAGACAAAGCCAGAATTCTCAACAAAATATTTAAGAAAATATAAATAGAATAACCCGACACGCGATCGGCGTCAAAAATCAGAGCGGCGCGTGTATTGGGGCACTGAGGGACCGAACAATTCAATAAACGACTCCACGCCTTTCCTTATTCCGCTCACGTATAAGCACAGACTAAAAAAATAGTTTTTTCTTATGTTCCGCCGGCAAAATTATTGAATATTTAAGCAGTAAATAATGTTTGAGAGTGGTTGGATATTGAGATATTGATAATCCTTGTTTTGTTGTGGTATTTTTGGGTTGATGATGATATTGAAACATTTTATAACAGTGGGCCGAGCACGAATGTTTTGACGTATAGTAACGTAAACGTAAGCAAATTTTGATTATAAAATACGATGAATCTATCGCATTTTTGTTCAACTTTATGCAACGAACGCACTTGTTTCTTGAAAATGTAAAAATATTGCATGTATTTCCAAAAAACTATCATGGATTAAACATATATTTATGTATGTATTTATATGTGTATTTTTGGTCCTAAATTTGGTTACGTTTACGTTACTATACGTCTAAATTTTCGTGCTCGGCCCACAAAAATAAATTATAAATTAAATTAATATCTAAAATGCAAAAAAAAAAAACACGTCTAAGCTTTTTATGTCACCTGAACCTTGGCAGAAGTTTATCAGTCGAGAATCCTAGGTGCACGGTCCCAAAAGTAGGTTGGATCAGTCAGGTCAGAAGAGACCAGTAAGAAACTCAACGGAGAACCCTCACAATGATTTCTACAGGTCATATTGTAATACGCATGAAATAAAAAACATTATAGTTTAAAAAAAAACTATAGAACACGCTTTAGTCATCCATACTGAACGTGTATGCAAAATTTCAGCTCAATCGGAAACCGGGAAGTGGGTCAAAAACTTCCAAGATTTTCTTACATAGTTACAGGTGAAGCTAATAAAAAAACATAAAAAATGAAAGAAAAAGAAAAGTTTGTGAAAATGTTTGAAAGAAAAAAGAAAGAAAGGAAACATATAGTTTTCACAGAAGCATGAGACAACATCCTAAAATTATTTATAATCACAAATAAAAAGTACAAAATGTGTCTCACGTCAGCGCCAAATAGGCATTCAGCTCAGCATTATATTAGTATTAGAGTTCAAAACGAGGTATTTACCATGTTTATATCTTGTATTGAGTTCCCGATATTCCGGCACTGTAAAACATATAACTCTCTCCGTAGTCGGGTAAAAAATAAGTGTTGTTAACCTGTATAAAATCCATGTGTCTATAGATTTCAACTTTTACTAAGGTAGTCCATAACTACACATAAACCCGCTTCCTTTTCAGTGGGTTAACAAACCAGGAAATACGTATTTAGTTTGGAGAAACGTGCTTTTGTTCAGAAGGAAATCGACGCCGGACGAAAAAGTAAGTGTGTGGATTTATCGTCGCCCAGTCGCGGCGTATTTCAGCGCTTGTCTTGCAAGGTTTATTGTAAGTTATGAGAGGCCGCGATTTTTTTATTATTAATGTCTTTAAAATAAATTACCTGTCTATAAAGCAAGAATAATTCCTATATGGGCCTATGGCATAGAACTCTGGGGCTCCGCTAGCAACTCCAATATAGAAATCCTTAAAGATTACAAAATATTACCTTAAGAACAATGTCGTGTGCACCCTGGTTTACAAGAAACTCAGAAATACATGAGCACATGAAGATCTCTACTGTTAAAGAAGAAGTAATCGAAAGCAGCAAAAGATACAAAAAAAGTCTTATTAAACATAGCAACGAACAGGCCAGAAACCTCTTGAATAGACAAAGAAATATAACACGTTTAAAAAATGGCAAATTTTAAACCTAAACCAGAGAAATTAAACTAGTTCTGAATTCTGAAGGCTGCCAAAACAATGTCCCACCTGGAATACATCTGATTATGGCTAGGAAGCAGAGTGCAGATACATAAAAAAGAAATATGTCTCGGAATCCTGTATCGTGATTCGTGGATACAGTTTATACAAGTTGAAGTGGTTGTTTAATATCAAGTGGCCAACCATCTTTCCCGTGTCATAATAAAAGGTACACAAAAAAAATACGCTAAACTAAACAATTCCATACTTTTATTTGATAGTCGCCAACGAGTGTCCAACCGAAGGTCCGTTTTTCGCCGAAGCCGAAACCGAAGGCGATTATTCGGCTTCCACTATAAACTTTGGCCGAAGCCGAAAGTTCAATCGTACTTAGAATCTTAGAGTACGGACTCAAAAATACATAACATACTCGTACAATGAAAATTTAATAGGTATGTATTGTTAATTTTGTTTGATGCGTTAGGTATAGTGTTGATAATAATACTATACCAACCCTCGCCACCATTCCCTGCACCGCGCGCAACCCAATGCCCAATGATCATATTCATTCGTTTTCGGCGGCTGGAAACAAAACTTCGGCTTTTGCTAAACTCAATTTTGGGCGAACCCGAATATTTGACAAAAGGTGTCCGAAGCCGAAGCTTAAGCCGAGGCCGAGGCCGAAGCCGAAGCCGATGCTCAAGCCGAAGCCGAAGCTTCTGTCGGACACTAGTATATACTTGTAAACTGATAACAGAGGTACCAGCTTTCGCTCTTATCTTGTACCATACACCGAACTCACAGATTCGTCTTCAGCGAAAAAATAAATTATTCTTTTTTCCTGAAATTACTTCTCTCAGCATTTTATGGCTTGTGTGTTACAATACAAAATTCCTCCCTTTGTAAAACAAAAAATTATTTATTTTCCTTAAAACATTGATGATGACATGATAGCCTGGTCGTATGACGAATGTACTTAATAATTAGAATAAAATATAATCAATATTTATTTCATGTAAACCAGATACAGGCATATAAGAAATGACTACTTTTCTAAATTCATATTAATTTATTTGCACAAATTAATAAAAGTTATAACAAGGTCACACATTTTGCCACAAAGGCATGCAAATATGCGGCATGCAGGTGATGCAGGCATGCAAATAGTTAAGTACCAGAGTATTCAAATTAAATTAAAAATTCAAATTAAATTAAATTAAATTAAGAACTAGCTTCCACCAGCGGCTTCGCCCGCGTGATATCTTTATAAATTATAGCCTATGTTACTCAGTGATAGTATAGATTATAGAACCCTGCTGGTGAAAGAATTTTTAAAATCGGTCCCGTTGTTTTTGAGTTTATCCATTACAAACAAACAATCAAATCTTAACTCTTTTTATTATTAGTATAGATAAAATTATAAAAGTCAGAATGTCAGAATGTCATTTATGTTTATAATTCATTAATTGTATAATAAATTTTCTCGGACAACCACATCTTTAGTTTATTTTTTTTAGCCGGCCGTACTGCTTTGTTGCATCTAAATTCATGTCTATTTGAATTTGAAATCTTTGGAACTTTTTAATCTATGGTAAGATGTTGCATTACGACACCGATTACATTACAAGTTGCACAAATCTGTGCTCATTATAAAATAAAATATTATAGTTTTAAAAAAACTATAGAATACGCTTTAGTCATCCAAACTGAACGTGTATGCAAAATTTCAGCTCAATCGGAAACCGGGAAGTGGGTCAAATTTAACTTCCAAGATTTTCTTACATAGTTAGTTAGTTAGTTACAGGTGAAGCTAACAAAAGCGTGTTAATAATAATGTCATTCACATTTCCAAGGTAGGTATAATTTAGTTGTATATTATAGGTACCATTTAAAACACTGCTCGAATTCATTATTTTTACTGAGTTGCGCAGTTTGTTGAATACTTTGGAGTTTTCTTTTTCTATTAAAAATGTTCCCGAAGTTTTAATGTCGAGTATTTCAATCTCGCGTCGTAATTAAAAAAGAAACGAACTATGGCACACAACGACAAATAAAACTTTGATGTCAACAATCAGAAACAGTAAGAAATAACAAAGATCTATAGTTATATTCTATTGAGAAAAAATATTATAGTTTAAAAAAAACTATAGAATACGCTATAGTTATCCAAACTGAACGTGTATGCAAAATTTCAGCTCAATCGGAAACCGGGAAGTGGGTTAAATTTAACTTCCAAGATTTTCTTACATAGTTAGTTAATTACAAGTGAAGCTAAAAAAAGCGTGTTAACAAACGGTGCAGTTGTTTGAGAAGTCTATTTCTGTTTCTAAAAGGTAGTTCCATCATTAATTCAAAGATCCGAACAGAATAGAATAGATCTTTATTTCATGTAAACCAGATACAGACACTTATGAAATGTCGAGACTCTAAGTGCGCGGTTCCAAAGAGTAGATCCTATGGAGAAGAATCGGCAAGAAACTACATGGAAACTCTTTTATAAATCACAATCTCGATTAGTACAATATTGTGGTCAGAGTTACGAGAATAATTTAGTATTATGTGAATAAAAATAAATTAGAGTAGGATAATAATAATGATTTGCCTTTAAATAAGAATAACATGGCAGTTACAAGCTGACCAGGCCTGATAGACGGCACCCATTCACGAGCATGATTCATGCATCTCAATAACTCAACATATTGCAAACAATACTTCTGTTTTAAAGGTTTAATTATTAGCACTAATTAATACGAAAACGTTAATTTCAAATAAAATAAAAAAATCACTTAGAACCGATAACATGCACTCGGACAAAAAAAAACTACATTCCGTTTGAGTTCGCATCAGATGCAAAGGATGCAAATAAACAATTTAGGAGCTACGTGCTACGCGATACGGTACTACGACGCTACGCCGTAGCTTTGTCAATGTAGCTAACTGGCGGCATTAATGTAGATGTACAAGAGAAAGACACATACTCACGAATGTTTTGTGATTTTGTTTTCACTTTATTCTGTACACATTTGTCAGCGATGTTGAAGAGAGATAAAATATCAGCGAACTGTCATTAAAAGGAAATGGTGTCTTCTTAGAAAGGCTTTCGCATGTTTTCTCCCTGGTTTATAACCTTAAAGCAATGATTTTTACAGTAAAATAAATATTAACTACTTTTATGTCCATAAATTTTCCTTTTTGATAATATTTTATTTTTATAAGCACCCTCAAAAAATGCCCGAAATTGCCTATTTCGACCGCAGTCAACAGAGACCTAATGTACTTTAACAACTATTAATGAAAAAAGAAAAGCTTAGGGACACAGTATATATCCTTTTTAATCAGGTAATGAAATATTTTTTAAATTGGTCCAATATTGTAGGAGGGAATAGGCGTAAGCCAAACCTCGAATTATGGCTATTCAGTCGGATCTACAGTTGTCCTTATCGCACAAATTTGAGGGCGGACCTCGAAGCGAGACAGCGATAGTTATTTCAAATACCTAATTTTCAAAAGTCTCTCTGCTCATATAATATCTTCTTAACAGTATTCTTGCGAAGCGCATCGCAAGAATACAGAGGGGTAATGAAAAGGCACGTAATTTTATGACGCGCCGATCATATTGCAGTGACGCTCGAACTTGACGCGCGCGTATCTCACTGAAGCGAGAATACCAAATGTATCGTTTTGATCAAACTTTTACTGCAACTGCGCGGCAACTGCACTTCTTTAGTTACGTATAATAATTTTGTAATGTTATTATGATCTAATTAAACTAACAATAATATTAATATTTGCACACCTTATTAGGTAATGATACAGAATACTTTATATTTATTTGTAACATCTGTTTATACAGATAAACAGATAAAACAGATAAACACATTTATTGGTAATATAGATTACAAGTCAATAATGCAGGTAGGTACAGATCAGCTAATTCCTAAGTTTACAATATTATTATAAGAAATTATGAATTGAATAATATAACATTTTACAATTATTATTAATTAATATTATTGAATTATTTATTTGTTATTTATTTTTAAAGGATGATTATGTATTCGAACATAGCAAGAATTAAACAATTTTCATTAGGTTACATTAATTTATAATTTTGTTATTTGTAAACTCTTCAATATACCTACCTGTATTAAAATAAATAATTTCATTTGATTTGTGAATTAGCTGTTGATATGATGATAATGATGACTTTAATTCGCCAATATTTACCAGATTACTTAAGTCGCAAATGAATATCACGAACAGCTCTATTTTTTCAGCACATTTGTAACGGGTCGGCTGTCACTAACCTCACGGGAGTTAATTACGTAAATTCATTGCTGCCCATCTTTCTAGGAATTAGGGTTGGCAGATCAAATAAAAGAAAAAATAAAAGATATATAGTATAATGGTTTTTAAATAACTTTTTTCTTAGAATCAACCTTGGGACTATGTGATGGATGTTGAACGCCCGTTTCCTTTGATATGACATGAAATCTAATAACGGTAATATAAAAAACGTATTATTAGATATTTATTCCATTGATAAATCAGAATTGCTTAGTGTTTTTTTGTGATTTTTAAACTAAATAACCACTCAATAAAAAATAAGTCAATGTCAATTTCAATTCTAAAGTCAGTGATAAATACGAAATCTAGCAATAAGCCACGATGGATTTTATCTTTTTTTAAAATTGATTTGGCCAAGCCACGACTTATTGCCGCATAACGTAATGAATTTAAATATTTTAAAAAACCGAGACAACATGAAATCAAGTTTAAAAAAAAATGCTATTGTTATCGAAGAAAACTTCAACTAATCCGGACGAGTTGGAATTTTTTTGGCGGACTATTGCGGGGTTTATTTAATTTACGTCACCGAGTCTCTCCTCGGAAATGTGACAACCCTATGTAGGATAGATTTTAATGTCCAAATCCCACTTTATCTCTTATTTGCACTATTTTAACAAAGTCTGGGATATGTGGAGACATTTTAACGTAAAATGTATGGATATTGGACACCAGTTCACAGTCTTTAACCTGTCACTTTCCATGGGCATAACATTATACTGTCTTTGCTTAGATAGGCGTAAAAACAATAAAAACTAAAAAAAAAAAGTCATTGCCATTCAGCGTGGCAATGCTGCCAGTCTTCTGGGCACGCTACTTAAGAGTACTTTGAAGCATAAGTGCTCAGTTTTATATTTGTATTTTTATTTTATTTTAACATACAAGTTAAATAAAATAAAGGGTCTTAGCGAAGAAATCGGACTCTATGGAATTATATCCCTATTACCCATCCGTTTAATCTGTCAAATATTCATTTACCGAGTAGAAAATTGTAAAGAGATTTTTATCCTCGACGTTTCCGTTCACCCCGTTTTTTCCATCCTTTGTCTCATTGACAGAAGAAAACGAAAAATCGAGAGAGAAACTGGTAAAGAGATATTCTTGACTCCGATTATCTCTCTCCCCTTTTTTTGCCGTACGAAAGAAAGAAAAAAAATATGCGTTTATTGGCACAATTAAAATTAAAACACATCACATTTAATAGAAAAAAAAAGTACATTTATGCCAAAAGAGCCTCAGCTCAGCATAATGTCAGATGGCAACACCAGGCGCTACCACCTGACGCTGATTACGTACACGTGAGCTGTGGTGGTCCAACCCGGAATTTTCCACAGCGTAACGAAACCAATGCGGTGGTCCTAATTAAAATCTCTAAAGCTACCAGATTAACTCAATACTGTCCACCTAGTGATGGCTTTAGTTAATGAGCGGAAAACATTCACCAATTTACAATACGTCGTTATGTTCACAAATATTAAACGCAATATTTGTTGATAGTAATATAGTAATTACTAATACATATTAATTTTCAGTTATCAATGTGAATTTTGGACAGGACCTGATACTACATTGAAATTACCATCGATGTCTATAGATACGCTCTGTCAAACAAAGGGAAGCTAAAAAATGAGACGTATTTTTTGAAGACGTCATATTCTAATTTCAACAATGTTCGAATTATATTTAAATAGAACAGCGATACATGCACTAATGGAATAGCTACTGTTATTATATATTTTTTATTCAATACACAAATTAATAATTATTTTTGTAGACGGCATTTGACTGGTGATCTCCCACTCTATTTTTTTTTAAATAGAGTACCTGACACTTCTCACTTTTTGAGTTCACTAAGCATATCTATAGACATCGATGAAAATTACTAGTTATTTTCAGTAATCTAGCACAATTGTGACGAAATCCTCCTCTATCACCTTATTATCATTTATTACTGGCAATCACCTTCATCACTGACCACTTCAACATTCCAAATTAAAATTCAAAATTAGAACACTGCGCCTCTTCATCATTTTCCATCTCCTTTTTCTGACACTCTGGTATAAGACTTGGATAAAGACAGCTGTTGTCGAATTTTTTATGTTATTTAAAATTAATAAATCTTCTTAGTTATTATTTGTTTTACTTATTAAAAACACATCGGAACTGGTCAGCTTGTAGCTGCCATGGCAATCTTATTCACAGGCAAATCATTATTATCCTAGTCTTATTTTTATTCACATTAAATTACATTATTCTCGCAGCTCTTACCACAACATTGTACTGATAAAGATTATAATCTATTTTTTGAAAAGAGTTACCATGGAGTTTCTTGCCGGTTCTTCTCCATAGGGTCTACTATTTGGAACCGCGCACCTAGAGTCTCGACATTTCATAAGTGTCTGTATCTGGTTTACATGAAATAAAGACCTATTCTATTCTATCAATTAAAAATGCGTAAGTTTTATCGCAAGTCTTTTTTTTTAATTTCCATTTTTTTCACGCTAATCTTTTTCTTACATTTTAATACTTTTTATTACCTCCATGTATTGTTGATACAGATGTCATGCGATTCGGTATACGGCACAAAGTTTCTGAGCCGATGTTGGGGAATATTCTCTCATTCCTCTAACAATGGAATTATCAACTGTCATATCGTATTATTTGAGTAGTATTAAATAGGTCTATAAAATACTTTTTATTTGAATAAGCAATTATTCTTAGTTTCCGAGATATTAAGGTTTATGTTCGTGACCCGGATTCATTACTTCCGAGTATATTTAGCTAAATGAAGCACTTTAAATCTCAACTTACATCGCTTTACGTAGCTTCCATCTTCGGTGCAATATGTTAATTTAATTTTGAAGTCCCCATAGCCTTGAAACTGGAGTCTTAGAAATGAGGCGAAATGGAGCGGAGAGAATTTCCAGCTATTCAGAAATTTCCTTTATGGAACAAGATCTGTGTATTAAGTTTCGTTGAGAAGTAAAATTGTTTTGTTATCCTTAACATTAAATGTTCAACATACAACGGTTTAATGACTCCTGGTTAAATTTTAACCAGGAGTCATTAAACCGTTGTATTTTTAACCCCCGACAAAAAAGAGGGGTTTTATAAGTTTGTTAGTATGTAATAGTCAATATTCAATAGTCATTTATTAGTAATTGTGGATTACATGTCAATAGATACAAACATCAAGTTCGAAATAAAATATAATAATATACCAGTCCATGAAAAATAATATTAAACATGTCAAAAAATACGTCATTTTAAACAAAGGAAATATCCAAAGGTCAATGCTAATACAAAGAATGTATGCAATAATACAGAATAATAATAAAATAAAGAAATAAAAAATGTATCTGTGTATCTGTCTGTGGCATTGCTCCAAAACGGATAAACCGATTTCAATGAAGTTTTAATTAATTGAAAGCTAATTTAATCGGGTATCATCTTAGCTATGTTTCATGAAAATCTGATCAGCCGTTCAAAAGTTACAGTTTTTTTTCCAGTTGGAGTCAGGGTTTTTGACGGTCAGGTTAGTTTAGATCCAGTAGTTTCTTCCACTAAACCACTCAAGTCAGACCAGTGCGACTGGCATTGTCTGAACGTTTTCCAACAGTCACTACCAGCTTGTTGTAGAGTATCCACGCTACTTTTTCACGAACTATGGCGTGATATTTTTAAGGGGTATAGAAGACCAACTAAGCTAGCTCGTGTGTAAATATCATCGGATAATATGGTGGACTATACGAGAAAATAAATAAAAACAAAAATTAGAAAATCGTGATTTATATCAAATCGAATGGTCTTACGACTACCCTGATTGCTCCAACGTTTATTTGAACTATTTTACAATATTGATTATAGTTTACATAGTCACCACGGTGAACTGAAGCCTCAATAAAAATTTGAATAAAAAAAAAAAAAAAAAAAAGATTTATTTTTGATTTAATAAAAACGTGGATAAAATTTTAACAATTAAAAAAAAACATATTTCAGCAACTAGTCATTTCTGTCACCTGGGAGTTTTACTCGTGCATTTATATTCCTTTAAACTATTCGAATTTGGAATAAAAAGACCATGTCACAAAATCAGGCTCCATATCACACTGTGCAGTGTCCAAAATCGTCTATATGGATCCAGTGACTGGCGCCGAAAAGCCTAGTCACTGGGCCCAGTCACTGTCACCGTATAAACTAGCCTAAAATGCCTTCCAGTTCACAAGATTTAGTTAAAACACAAACGTACCAATTTTATCTGAATTTCGTGCCGAATTCGTCGTGGTCTATCCAGACCGCGACCGTAGTCAGTCGACTGAATAGATAAACACTTGATCACTAGAAACGTGCCACGACTGACTAATTGTGAGCAGATTCTGACTGACTAACTGTCGCCAGACTGCTGGTGACTGACTTGTAATTAAACTTGGGAAGTCTTCGTTTTCTGGACGGCTGCTTCAAAGTTTATTCATTGAACTTTTCGTATTTTATTTGAAAGTGTTTGTAAAAAGGCAGGATATTTAACGTTATAGTAATGTGAAGAGAAAACTTTGTACCGCTTTTTAAGCATATTGCGCGCACGGAGGAATGTGAGATTTGGCATAGTTGGAGTTTATATGGAGAAGGAGTGCAGAACGCTGAAATTACGGTCGAATTTCGACCGCTGGGCGACCACTAGTATTATTAAATCCAGCCCACTATCGTCCCACTGCTATGCAGGACATATTTTTAAAATTTGCAGAGTGATTCAGTATCATTGTCAGTGTATTTGAGTAGTATTAAATAGATCTATAAAATACTTTTTATGTGAATAATTTATTTGTTTATTATATTGGTAGCCCCGATTCCGATTCCGATTGTAATTTGTAGGTTGTACGACAATTATGGTTGTTGTTTGTTTGTTAAAATGATTAAACAACCGCACTTTATGTTTCCTCTTCGTCAAACATATTTAACGTTAAAAGGAACATCATGTATTAATTATTCACGGTACAGAAACCTGTTGTAAAACTCACAGACGGTGTTCGCGTTTATAAAGCTTTACATTTTTTATCTTAAGTTTACTTCGAAGCTCAAACATTTCATGTTCTTTATACTTGACGCAAAAGTTTTGAAAGATGCAGGTTTTCCTGGTATTACTGATTCGCTGCTCCATTTAAAATTATATAATTAATTATTTCATGTAAACCAGATACAGGAACTTATGAAATGTCGAGACACTAGGTGTACGGTTCCAAATAGTAGGTCCTATGGAATCAGAATCATTTATTTGTCAGAATGTAGTATTACATAGTATGGTGTTAAATTAATATAAGTAAATCTATACATTCTACCAGTTACTGGTGTACAAATATACATACAAATTGTGCAGTTGAAATAAATTATACCAATCAGTTAATTAAATTAAAGCAATCGATCAATGAAATTATTAAAATTATCGACAATATCACACTAATAAAAAATTATAACATAGTCAAACATAATGTCTACCTAATCTATGTCAATGTACCCACTATTCTTTAAGAAGAGAGAGAGAGAGAAGAACAGGCAAGAAACTCCATGGAAACTCTTTTAAAATAATAGGTTACAACCTTGATTTAATATTGTGGTAAGAGCTGCGAGAATAATATAATTTATTGTGAGTAAAAATAAGAATAGGATAATAATGATTTGCCTTTGAATAAGATTGCCATGGCAATTACAAGCTGACCAGTTCCGACAGACGGCACCCGTTCACGAGCATGATTACGCTCAGCATCGCTAAGCTCAACCTTAATGAAGGGAACTCAACGACCCGACACACAACGCCACCATCAGCGAGACATTGTAGTGAGCATGACAGACTCATAGTACCAGGCTGGTATTTAATATATATCTATAACAGTAGTTACATCATGCTCACATTTTACAGGTTTTGTATGTAAATTATTACCATAAATGAATAAAATATACAGCCTCCGATTGTTCTTGTGTAGATCGATCGATCGTCTCTCACTCGTCTGTAACGTCTGATGTCACACTTGAGCTTAACCTGTAAGCACACTGAGAGCAGAATATCTATACATATCTACAAATAAACAAAATTGAAATGTCTCTTTGTAATCTAAAAATAACAGGTTTTTACTAAATGCATAATTATGAAAGTTTAATACGGTAAGCATAATAAAAAAACTGTTTAAAAAAATGTCATTCTTTCTGTCAGTTTTTTCCGGCTAATCTCCGAAACGCCTGGACCAACCATAACCTAACTGTCAAAAACCCCCGGTTATAAAAAGAGCTTTAATTTTTATGGCTGAACAGATTTTCATGAAACATAGCTAAGATGACGACCGATTAAACCAGCTTTCAATAAAAAAAAACTGTATTCAAATCGGTCCATCCGTTTTGAAGCTACGATGCCATAGACAGATACACACTACAAACTTATAAAACCCATCATTTTTATCGGGGGTTAATAAAACTGAAATTAATACTTACAGAGAGAAAATCTAATAACAAAAAAATTGTTTTTGTCCAAAATATTGGTAACCGTGACACAATTTAAGTCCGACACCGTTCCAATATCTTTAATGGAATTATTAACTAAAACTTCTGTTTTAATATTTTAAGCTTTCAATTATTTGGTTCAGATTATCAGAATCTAATCCATTATTTCAAGAGTCTTATTCCAGCTGCCACTTCACAAATGAAGCGATTCGCATTGATTTATTATTATAGCGCTACATTCCTTTCCGAGTAATTTACCTCAAAGTGGAAAGAAAGTGTGAAAATAAATGCAATTAAATTAAATCGCGTGAAAGACGCAGCTTAGGGCCGTCTTGTATTGCGGTGAATACAAATACAAATGTACTTTAATCGCAGTAAATAAGGTTTCTTTTACGATGCGCCGCATAGTACGCCGCGCGGCGGCTGCAAGCGCTTGAACTGTTCGAGTTTTATTTAATAGAAAAAAAATACTCTATATAAAAATCTATTCTCAACTTGACCTAAAAGTTAATAGATTAGAATAGAAAATATTTAATTGAGATCAAGGCTCATAGGGTTAATAACAATTTTCTTATACCTAACTAAGTGTTAGTGAAAATAATAATAATCTAAACATACCAACATTACATTTATAAGGACTATCTTTGAATTTATCTTCTATATGGTTTAATGATGGTTTTTTTATTTTTATTATTCTTTATACACGCCTCGAAACAATCCTGGTGAGAGATCCTCCGTCCTGTTTAGAGAGTCCTGTTTTTTCAAAGAATCAGATGATCATAGAACTTGGTCTAAGTTTTTACCCCATGTTCAATTAACTTTGAATAATAGTGTTAATCTTGGTACAGATTTCACACCCAATTTTTTGATGTTCGGTCGCCAAATTATTGTTATATAATTATTAATTTTTATTTTACATAGTGAAGCACACATTCTTTCTTGACTGTGACATTAATTTTAAATAATGAATTTGAGCTGATTAAATTATGTAACAAATGCAGATGAACAGATGCAGTCTTGTTATGGGCCCCCTATTTTTATGCTATCCTTCATTAAATTTGGTTAAAGAATTACGCAAAAAGCCAGCTTTTAACTGCCATGGCAATCTTTTTCATATACAAATCATTATGATCCTATTCTTATGTTTTATTCACATTAAATTAAATTATTCTCGCAGCTGACCACAAAATTATACTGATCAAGATTGTAATCTATTATTTTAAAAGAGTTTCCATAGAGTCTCTTGCCGGTTCTTCTCCATAAGGCATACTATTTGGAACCGCGCACCTAGACTCTCGACATTTCTTATGTCCCTGTATCTGGTTTACATGAAAAGATCTAATATATTCTAAAAAATTCTAAATTACTAGGCATTATAAATATATAGCAGATAAAATCCACGAGATCCCAGTGTACCTACAGCCTAGCTATAAAGACTTATCATGGATTCAGCTGTCTGTCCCAATTTCTAGATTAAAATCAAGCCCTACCGACGGTCTCCTAATTTCTTAGCTAAATAATTTAATCTAATAAATACTGATCAGGAGTCTAGACGTTGTCAGCATTTGAAAAAGAAATTGCCAATCTTACTATGGGATTAGGTCCAAATGCCACATAATAATGAAACTGTGCATTTGGTTGAACTGAAATCATGAAAATAAAAATCAGCTATTCCGTACGTTTAGTCGACTAATATTGAATAATATTTATAGAATAGAATAGAAGATTTTTATTTGTCTTTCAAATTACATAGGTAGCAAAGAGATACATCATTTATGAAGGTAAAAGACAAAAAGGTCTTGGACTCAGCATAATAGCTGGCAGCGCGAGGCATGCACAACTGCTGATATTCTGTCCAAGCCAGTCATGCGTTGAATAGGACACAATTTTTATAGTAATAAATAGGTATATCTATACATAAAAATGCCGTAATATAATGTAAACAATGAAATGGATGTACCGCAAACTCTATAATTGAGTCCCAGAAACCAATGATTGCTTCATTAATAACCATCTGTGGCAATGTGATTTAAACGTACCAAAAAATGGAAAAGTTGTATTTTTTTCGCGATTTCAGGATTGGTCCCATAGTAAAAGTTGTTCATAATTATTATAATTACAATACCATCCTTAAATGTTTCTCTCGTTCAGCAAAACACCCTGTAAGTAACAAAATAAATGAAAAATTCCAATCCAAAATGCCACTGTTTAAAAATATAGCTGATATCCTAACCGTCAAAATCCCCGACTCGAACTAGAAAAACAGCTGTAACTTTTGAACGGCTGAACAAATTTAAATGAAATATAGCTAAAATAATTCCTGATTAAACTAGCTTTCAATTACAAAAGACTACATTGAAATCGGTCTATCCGTGTTGGAGCTACGATGCCACAGACAGATACACAGATACAAGCTACAAACTTGTAAAAAGAGGGGTGCCTCATTTTTGTCGGGAGTTAAAAATATCGATGATAATACCACTCACCCCCTTACCACCTACCACCTTACCTACCTTACCACCGTGAACTTTGCATGACATACGGAACGTGCTCTCTGACGCTCAGAGGGCTCTCGAAGGGTAAACAGTACTCCGCCATCAAACAGTCAGATCCATTCACGTGATATTTATAACCGACTTCCAAAATAGTAGGAGGTTCTCAATTCGACTGTATGTTTCTTTTTTTAAGTTTGTATATTATAATTTATTTTATAAATCGACCGTATGCTGCCAATACCTCTTAAGTATCTTGAGGACAATTTTAGAGGGGAGTAAAAAAACTGAATATTTAAAAAAATATAGATTGTAGGTATTTAAAAACTGAAAATCCAACTTGCACGTAACACGAACTCTAGGCGAATTTTGAAAAGTCACAACACATCTACGATATTCTCGCATGTTATTTTTAACCGAACCTGTTCTTATCAAAATAATCTTTATTTACACGAGAATAGATAAAACTGACATAAGTTTTTAAATTGATGTCCCTTCACCTAGACGAATGAGAGTAGATTGAAATATTATGCAAAAATAACATGCAAGAAAATCGTGGATTTGTTGGTGATTTGTTGTGGTTTCATTTAATATCGTAACTTCACCACCACCCTGTATGAATGTATCTTCGGTCCTGCTCATGCTATAAACCTTAGAGGCGTGAAGATAAGGGAAAACGTTAAGCGGGCTATATATAAAATACGGTTTTACGAGGTGCAAATAAAAATTAAATCTTTTACTGTCCCATCCTTATCTTGAGACATTAGGGCCCAAGTTCACGAACAACTTAACAGACGATTAAGGCAAAATCTGTCGTTTAAACATGAATTTTTGTAGACAGAGGAACTCTTGAATGAATAACAGCATATCACTCGCGATTGCTGTAATCGCGTACTTATATTGCTTATGCCAATGAAAATAGAAAAATAAAATAAACTTTAAAAAAAACTAAAAACCGAGTTCAAAAAACTAAAAAAAATAAAATAATTTTCTTAACAAACTTAACAGCTGAAGTCGGAGCTTTAATTCTCCAATGCGCCTAGCTTGGCAGTGGCAAAGAATTCAGAAGCTGTTAAGTTTAAAAAAAAAATGATTTTATTAATTCTCCGTACGTGTAGATAGAGTTATGACTAATTATACATACCCAGGTGTCATCTCGTTTGTTCCTGCTATCTTTGAGAGCGGCCCATTTCCAAGATTGGATTTCAACGAGCCGTTGTTCACTGACACGGGTACGAGTGGACCCAGGCACGGTGTGGGACGCGTCCGGCTCCATGTGGGACATGAGCGTGTCAATGACGTCATGTTCGTTCGAAGATGCGCGGATAAAGGCTTTATGGAACGAAGCTTTGACGTTTGTCAAGCCTTGTCCTAGTAACTTTATTTATTACAAAATGGACCTACCCTCCAAATTTCGTGACTATAGCTTCAGTAGTTTCGGCTGTGCGTTGATGATAAGTCAGTCAGTCAGTCAGTCAATCAGGACTTCTCTCTTTATAATATTACTATGATATACTTTATTGTGTTGAATATAACAATTTTGTAAGTATAGGAGATTACAATATTAAAGTACAATGGAAAGAAAGAAAGAAAATTGCGTTTATTGGCTCAATTAAAATAAAAACACATCTCATTTAATAGAAAAAAAAAATACATTTATTTATTTATTTAATTATTTATTTAACCATTTATGTACACACAAGAAAAGACACAGCAAACATTAAAAATAGGAGAACAAAGTACAAAGGTACTGCTTATTTCACAAAAGAAATCTCTTCCAGCAGACCTGCGAGAGGAGAATTTAAAACATGAAATGTAGACAGCGATGCACAAGAATAGATCAAGATACAAATTAAATTTATTAAAAAAGAAAAAACATAAGTAAAATACATACTTCAAACAAATACACATAAATATAAAAATATACATATTAATTATATACATATTAATTATTATTAATTATATATAGTATATATATAGTATAATTTTGCCTATCATGTGGAAATATGATCTAACTTGATTAAATTGATGAAATTGAATGAGTGAAAAATAAAATATATCTTTATTTAAAAAAGAAATCTTAGATAGAAATCGAGGTATTAATATTTTCTTGAAGTTGTTTCAAATATTAAATTATTTCATTCCCTTTGATACAATTCGTAGAATTCAGAAATTGTATAGATAATTCATAGTAACTCTTCTCAAGCGTAATTTAGATGTCGTATTTAACGTTTACATCATCGCCTTAATTATTTAATTAAATTGAGTCTTGTATTAGTATAATTAACGTTAAATAACTGTCTGGCATCCCAATTACCTTTTCCGATAGCTGTCACCCGCGGTTTCACTCGGGAACTATTTGCATCATACAAATTCGTAAGATTTCTCCTGTATCGAGGGTACAGTTTACAACATACATGTCACATGCACACGCACCCAGACCCGAAACAACTATCTGTAAGATTATAAAAATATTTGTTCTGTGCGGGGATCGAACCTGCGGCACGTGGCGCAAAAGGGTAATCGCTTAACCACTGCGCAACCCGTATCGGTAAAATTTGGATCCCTGCCGCCAACAATAACAATTCATCGATTTATACAATCAATGACCAACGAATTCTGTTCTCAAGTAGTCAAAAGACAATTTTCTTTACATAGTATAAAATAAAGTCGCTTTCCGTGCCTGTCTGTCTGTCTGCATCTGCATATCCGCTATTTCCTCCTAAACCACGCAATGGATATTGTTGCAGTTTTCACTCTCATTTTGAGCATTTCTCCCGGAAGGTTTATATGTGTAATACTTTCATATTTAATGTAAGGATAGTAGAGAAATTGCACTCATGCGAAGCCGGGGACGGGTCACTAGTCTAAACTAACATTATAAAGTGAAAAGATTAGATTTTTTGTATGTTTGTTTGTTTGTAATGGATAAACTCAAAAACTACAAGACCGATTTTAAAAATTCTTTCACCAGCGGAATGCTACATTATCAGTGAGTAACATAGGTTATATTTTATAAAGATATCACGCGGGCGAAGCCGCTGGTGGAAGCTAGTAAATTATAACCAAGTACTGCACATTGGGGCAAGACATAACAAGTAACGAAGTAACCCAAGCCACGTCCTAACCTAATTAATTAGAACCGTTCTTTTGTTACAGATCAAGCCCCGAAAAGGAAAATTAAGTTACTCGGCTTTTTAGCTGGCGGTAAGTACCTTTAATTGTATTTCTCCACATCACCAGTTGATTAAGATCCTCTTAATGAATCGAAATGAGAAACAAAGAAATAAATTAAAGAAAGAATAGAATAGAATAGAATAGAATATATCTTTATTTCTCATCATCACAGAATCATACATTAATAGAAATACACGTAAAATAGAGACTGGTGTGTGATGTAGGTAGAACCTGTATTACAGATCACCAGGCTAATCCTCCATGGAGACACATATAAATTTAATATATTGTAAGTAACTTTACTTTGTAACTTCAGAGATGCACCGCACTTTGGTGACTAACTTAACAAACAAAATCGCGAACGTACATAAAACAAAGAATTAAAATACATTAAGTATATTAAGTAACAAAAGTTAAAAGAATCAATAAAAAATTAAAATTAAAAAAGGAATTATAAAGTTGGACAATTAAGTGTATGTGAAAGCAACTATATTTCGACTACACCTCGGCTGTTTTTAAATATCTAACTTATGTTGTCGCATCTTTTATATTGTCTATTAAAAAAACAAGTATTTTTTTTATTTTTTCTTTATTTATTTATAACATTACAACATCAAACAGAATAAATACTTCAAAGCGATGTTATAAGTTACCTATTAACTAAACCATAAAATTTCACATAAAACATTAATAACAATTATTATTATGACCTTTATTCAATTTTTAATACTTACATTCTTTCATATTTTTAAATAATTTTACAAATAAAAAAAATAATAAAAACATTTAAAAATACAAAAGAGTAGGTAGTAGGCCACCGGCATCGGGAACAGGGTTATTATTATTATTATTACAAGCCTATGCTGTCCCAATACTGGGCAAAGGCCTCCCTCCCTTTCCTCCACTTTCTTCTCCATAATAACAATAAAAAATAAAAAATTATCAACTTTGTATACCTTCAATGTATCTTTGTGCTGCTAATACAAACTTCGGCAGGCTAACAAAAATATCCTCTGACGTAATATTATTTATAATGCGTGCGGCTCGTGACATTGGCTCGTGACATTGGGGCAAACTTGAGCAGGATAGTCCTAGCCCATGGTACATCTAACAATTTAGATATAGATTATTTTTTGTGGGTACGTTTAACTGTGTTTCTCTACATCACTATTTGATTAAAATCCTCGGAATGAATCGAAATGAGAAACAAAAAAATAATTTACAACTCGGTTTTTTTTTAAATATCCTATCTAAGTTGTCGCATCTGTTATTGTCTATGTCCATAAATTAAGTAAAATAACCGAAACGTCAAAAACCCCGATTCCAACTAGAAAAAGGGCTGTAACTTTTGAACGGCTGAACAGATTTTCATGAAACATAGCTAACATGATTCCTCATTAAACTAGCTTTCAAATAAAATAAACTGCATTGAAATAGGTCTATCCACTTTGGAGCTACGATGCCATAGACCGATACACCGTACAATACAAACTTAGAATCTTTTATACTTTTTTGTCGGGGATTAAATTTTTTTTTTTTGTTTGTGGCCTTGCTTTATTTCTATTTGAGTTGGAAACTAACAGTGTTCTTCTAACATAACATTCTATAAGCTCTTTGTACATGACAATATTTGCGTCATAGGCGATCTCATCGGCATAGATTATAATTATTCGTGGTCGCACTGTGTCGCACAGTGTCACGTGCTCATTCCCCACTAAATCGCATGCACAGTGCACTCAACGCCCTACTCGATGGTGCACCCGATTGTGATGTGTTTGTTGATAGATGGAAAGTTATTACGACAGTATGTTTGAAATTTTGCGAAACAAATTGTGTATGAATGTGTGTATTTTTTTATGTAGTGCGCATAATTTGTAGAGTCATTCAGTCTCTGTTCCTAAATACAACCGCAGTATTAGGATATAGGTACTTTAAAACAAAACGTAAATTCTTCTAAGTATGGGCGATACGCATAATTTACCAGCGCAAGCCATACAAAATCAATCTTCCACTTTCATAACAGCATTATCAAAACTTCACGCTTCAATGCAGAGCGTCATCAGCAGACTAGATGCGGGCGTATTGTTCGCAATCTATGAAATATATTCCTTTGTAAAATCCACGAGTTGGTTGACTCTAAAGCTTTGATAATAGGTCGAATAGAACGTTATGGAATTGGGTCATATCAGGCTGTAAACCTCCGGTGCTGAACATAGGCTTTCATATTGCTGCCACACAATAATGACTAGGTTGATATGGTTCTCAAAAGTTAGTTTCATGTCCAAATATATTATACATAGAAATTTCTTTTCATGTAACCAAATTAGTGAGTTATTATCAAAGGAGATTGTAAGGCTGACATTCAGAGACGACAGAAACGAGTCTAAGCGTGAACTTACGCTTCCATCTGTCAAAATTTATTCGTAAGTTTGACAGATGGAAGCGTAAGTTCACGCTTAGACTCGTTTCTGTCGTCTCTGAATGTCAGCCTAAGTGTGTAAAGGACAAAAGAAAAAGGTAAAAAAATAATCTTTAACCTTTACGTAACGCGCTAATTCTGTAATGTCATTAAAGCAAGCATTATGAATGCCCTTCGAACGTGTTGGCAATCACCTGTCTTTTGATTGCCTGCACAAATTATTAAAATACCTTGGCCACATTGCCCGTAGAAACACCGATAATATCGAGAGACTTAAGATACGAGAGGCTTGTTATAGTCAAAAGACCGAGAGGATACAGCTCGAAGAGGTGGTCAAGCCAGGTGTCGGAACAACTAGAAGTACTGGTGAAAATGCCACTCCATCAAGCCACACTTAAAAATACTATTATAAATACTACTAGGTACTACTAAATTATTTTATACGTTTTAATTGAAGTCCGTTTTACTTTATTTTAGTTTATTTTATTTTTCTATTTTGAGTGGCATAAACAATATATACTTTTATTCATTTATTTATTTAAAATGCTTCATGTACAATGTACAAAGGCGGTCTTAATGCCGTAGGCATTCTCTACCAGACAACCTAAGGTGATGCAGATTGCCTATCTCCGAAGGTCTTCATCAGATCTTTATGAAATTTAAATGGGACCATTTCGGCATAAACTCCTTTCGAACAAAAAAAGAATTTTGCAAATCCACCTATATAACCACTAAGCACTAAGTGGAGCCCTGACATAACGAGAAGGCGACGCGGCAGACCACGAAAGAGATGGCGGGATGAACTTGATAACACGAACAACGAATGGTTCACACTGGCTCTAGACCGAAAAGTCTGGAAATCATGGGGGGAGGCCTTTGCCCAGCAGTGGGATGATGTAGGCTAACAGTAACAGTAACAGTAACCTATATATATGGCAGAGTTATGTCCGAACATACATAAAAAAATATATAAACATCCGAATTGAGAACCTCCTCCTTTTTGGAAGTCGGTTAAAATCAGTCACGATCCTCAACGACAAAATGCATTTGTCATTAATATAATGAATGACCTAAGTATCCATCCATATGTAACCTGCATTTTGCGCAAATAAAATATTCTACTCCATTCCAGAAAGGAAAATTCGAATTGAAAAGTTTAAATTGGATCCAAATATGTTTCATGCAAGTGCTTATGAATATCAAATGATCTTGGAGTGCGTTTTACGAGCACGTTGGATTCTACAGATTTCATACTGCTTGATATTTTACAAGTGGTACAGTGTAGCCCGCCGCCATCGATTGAAAAGAGGATAGGTCATAAAATGCATTCCCCTTAGCGAATAGCACTCTCGATACTTGTAGCACTGACATAGTCTAGCGATTTTTGGTGGTAATAGTGTCTCGCCGCATGCCAGCATGAATGGGTCGGCACGACCGGGGAAGTACTACCCTCCCACAGAACATCGACGTTAAGTAACAGTATGCATAGGTACTGTTGCGTTTCGTTCGGTGAGTGTGGAGCACCGTAGGCACGATTTCTTCCTTAGTCCCCTTCCTTCTCCTTTCCTTCCCTTTTGCCTAACACCATCCTAAAAGATTGGCAACGCATCGGTGACTCCTCTGGTCTTGCGGATGTTCATGGGCGGCGGTGATCACTTACCATTAGCACCGCAAGATCGTTTGCACGTATAATAAAAAGAAAAAAAAGAAAACCGCTTTTCGGAAGCTCGATACAGCGACTGAACGCTACACTCTGCACACATTCCGATGGAAGTCGCAGCGATTTATTGAGCCTTTAGCATGCTACCACTATCACCCCGCTTCCTTCCCCCTCGCCTCACCTCTCCGTCAGATGCAGCGAGTCGCCTAAACGCAATGCAATCGCAAAATTGCTCGCCGATGCTAAAAGTATCGAGTGTGCATGGCACAGAGTTAAGATTCCATGCTTTTTTAATATTGAGTCCAGTGAGTGACAATCTTTGTCCATCTGTGCATTCATAAGAGTGTCATGGCCGGCCCACTCCCATTTTAAATTAGTTGTTTTTATAGTTGCATCAGCTATTTAGGTATTATTCTAATAATGGAGCGGGAAAGTAGTTCGAACGATTTTTTTGGCGTTTCTATTTATACAGGGTGTTGCAGTTTTAGCACATTATATGAAACCACGTATTTAGTAGGTATCACGTTCTGTGACCGTACACAAAAAACAAGTCAAATCCAATTTGTAGTTTAGCCACAGGAACTACATAAAAATTTCATAATTTTACACCAATCACGATCTTTAGGCAAAGTTTGTAAAGTCTCCAACCTATTCTAACTAAAATTATTCTTCTTTACACGTGTAGAACAGATAAATGTGACATAAATTTCTACTTCGATGTTCCTTCGGCTAGTCGAATGATAGCAGATTGAAATATGATGCAAAAAAAAGTTGCGTAGAAATCGCAGATTTTTTGTGTGCGGCTTTAGATCATGATATCAAGTACGTGGTTTCATTTAATGTGCTAACATCTGCAGCATCCTGTATAACTCACCTAGAAAGTACTGCGGGACCTCGGTTCAGAGGTTCCACAGTAAATAAATTTTATGACGTAACAGTTTGTTCTAGAAAGAGTTGAAGATGAGATCAATCTATTTACTTCGCAGATAAAATCTAAAATCACGGGCGAAATCAAGTTTGATAACACGCTCGTGGAGAATTCCGAACAGAAAAATATCAAAATAAAATGTTAGAGATTTTCACTTTATTTATTTAACAATTTATTTGATCTTAAATGTACGGCGGTGGTACAAAAGGCTTAATGTCATAAGGCTTTCTCTGCCAACCAACCTTGTTGTGAAAGATGAAAATCTCTGAAACAGGTAGGAGTACAGAAAAAGAAAGAACTTATAATATTATAGAGGGACCCAAGACCTTGCAAATATTAGACGTAATATTACCGAAGCACAGATTTAATTTTCTCGCTGACTGTACCTTTTTTAAAAACTAAAACTAATAATAGAATATTTAATATCTTCAAAACTAACCTAAAGTTTTCTAAGACCAGACCTCTAAAAACAGAAAGCCACTGTTAATGCCCCAAAATTTTGCACCACTCTTTATACATAGTAGTTAACTACATAATAATAATGCTATTTTTAAACAATAGCAATAATATAAAAAAAAAAAAAATAGTTATTTGTTATACAAGAGTGCAAAGTTGCTTTTTAACCGCGTGTTCAATTTTGATGACCGAGCAAGCGAAGGGTTCTAAAATTGATTCCTGAGCGTTAGCGAGGGAATCAAAAGAGCACGAGGTGAAAAATCTTTGCACTCGAGTGCAACACGTAACTTTTCATTCCACCTCAGCGAGGAAATGACTAAATGCAAAAAAAAAACGTTTAATTCACAAACTTAGTGCACACGATGTTCTAAATTCAATTTACTTTATCCTCTAGAGAATAAAAACGGCTTTTCCACTCAGATATTGAAGATTAAAAATACTCTTTCCGAGATGGTGGGATGAAAATTTACTTTATCCTCTAGAGAATAAAAACGGCTTTTCCACTCAGATATTGAAGATTAAAAATACTCTTTCCAAGATGGTGGGATGAAAAAGATCTTTGTTGCTCTTTTTTATTTTTTGTAATATTGTGTAAATTCAGGTCGAATTTTAGCCGGGGCTGCTCCCGCGGCTACACATCATGTTATTGATAACTTGATTTATGAATAGAGTACCTATCCATGGAGTTTCTTGTTCTCCAGGATCAACCCACTTGGAACCGTGCACCTAGAATCACGACGTTTTCAAAGTGCCTGCAAAGGCCCAGTTGAAATAAAAACCTTTGACTTTGATAGCGTCTAATTGGATTGATTGCCATTTTTATCTAGCACACCCTACAAAACTCGTCACTTTTAAACGATTCCCGAGTATAGCTCCGCCCACTTTGTAACGCGCTTAACCCTCAAATAACCAGCAAAACAGGAATCCCTTTCAATATACCATCGAAACAGTTTGAAAGTACCATTAATTCATAGCCCTAGTATCAGGAGGTCGTTACATTAGTAATATATCGACGGCAAACAATGATCGCATACAAAACCCAGCCATTACTGTTTCGGGATTTCGAGATAGTTTCGGTTCTGGACGATAACACTATGTCTTTAGGAATTTAGGGGTCAGCAAATTAAAGTTGCTCGGTAAGGGTATGCTATGTAGCAATTTGGCAGTTGTAATTACGTTTATCTTAAGTTATAGTTTTTTTTTTTTTAAGTATGAAATTTTAATTTCTATTTAACTAATTTTTATTCTGGTATTAATTTTACGTAATAATATTCATTTAGTAAGGAGAAATTTACAGTTAATTCTGAGCGTTTTTAGGAATTTTATTTAAAGATATTTCATACGTATTACAAAATTCTGAGGCCACTATGAACTAAACGAGTATTTAAGAGAAATTATTATATATTTTTTATTTCATTTTCTTACTACCGTAGTTCAATCCACGAGCTCGAAAAAGTGACGACGCGCATTTTATGATAATCATGCTCCAGAATTTTGGATTTATTTAAATAGATAAGAAAAAAATGCGAAAAGCGAGGCCGCTATAGACTGTATTAATAACTATTATCACTCAATAAGTCAAAGTTGTTGAAATTTTTCAATTGCCCAGAATAAGAGCGCCCAATTTTACCATCTAAAGCAAAAATCACTGTTTCAGTGGAGAAGGAACTTAATTTTATCGATTTTTCATGATAATGGGTTTTCTATCGGCCATAGATAGTTTAGAAAAAAAAGAAAAAAAAACATTAAGTGATAGCTCAGCAGTTGAATGCTTGACTTCCATGCAGGAAGGTCTGATTTCGAACCCGACCCGCACCTCTAACTTCACGAGCATGACGCATGCGCCAGCATCGCTAAGCTCAACCATAATGTAGGGAACTCAACGACCCGACACACAACGCCACCATCAGCACCATCATTTTTCACTATAACTAACTATGTAAGAAAATCTTGGAAGTTAAATTTGACCCACTTCCCGGTTTCCGATTGAGCTGAAATTTTGCATGCACGTTCAGTTTGGATGACTAAAGCGTGTTCTATAGTTTTTTTTTAAACTATAATATTTTTCTATTATTTATATCTTATCTTTACTACTGATATACTAATCAATAAAGATCATTTTTTTATAATTCGCGCATTTCATGGTTAATGAAACTTTTCTTGAAATTGAAACTACACGGACACTCTTGAGGTAACGGCTCGCTATGTTTAGTAGAGACAAGGATTAACTGAATCAATTTTCGAAGCAAAGACACGATGAGCCGCTGGACAGCAAAATCAATTTGCTTGCCAAACGAGATAATTAGGATCAAAATTGTTCACTGTACCGGCACTAGCCTAATTTGATGTTTGGACGGGTAAGTGGCTGGTGAAAGTGCTTCATCTGTTTATGCCTGGAATATACAGGGTGGTTCATTGAGGTGGAACAGTATGGTTTTTGAAAATAATTATACAGGGTATCCTTGGAAGTATGGATCAAATTGAATAGAGGCGCGGGCAAGGTCATTCCCAAACTTTTTCTTTCCCTGAGAATGTCGGTGCAATTTTTTTGTGTTCAAAAGTTATGAATGAATATAAATTGATAGCCCTGATAGTTATATTTTATGATTATTTTCTATGAGCTATATGCGAAGTGGTTGAAAAAAAAAACAAAAAATGGTCATAACTTTTGAACCGTAAAAAATTGCACCGACATTATCAGGGTTAAAAAGTTCAGACATGACCTCCCCCCCCCCTATTCGATGTGATCCATACTACCAGGGACGCCCTGTATAATAATATTTTGCAATTTTTTTAAGCAAAATAAGAGGGTTCTACTCCCTCATCATTTATAGCTTTGCACCGATTTTGCGCCATGACAAAGTTTCAAAAACGTTAAAAGCTGCCCTTCTCTATCAAAAGGACGATAATGTTCTACCCAGCCTGCTATAAATAGCCTAAAGGCCCGATCCCATATTTTAGCAACGTCCACAAATTTTACGAACTACTAGTTTACATAAATATGCTCAAAGGCCAAACAAAGGATAGTTTTGGCAAAAAACACACTGTAATTTATTGGCTACGCCCGCCGTACGTTTGTTACGTGTGGTAGCCACTTGCAAGTTACGATTCGGACCGTCCCATCGCTCGCTGTGGCTGTCCGAACCCTATGTGGAGCAAGTTATCATGCATGAAGACTTAATTGATCGTGAGCTGTCGTCCGGTTCTGTAATTGGTCGCGCTTGTAACGTTTTATGAGACTAGCACACACGATTTTTATTTTGCGGCCTGCCTTAATTTTCTTTGTTTGGCGACGAATTGAAAATGTTTGTGACAGGGATCTAAATATTTCCCAGTAATTATAAAACATTTGGAAATGATTTAAATCATTGCTTTACAAGATTGATAAATTTTTACAACAGAGAAAAAAATATCAAAAACTTCTATTTAAAAACAATATATTTCCATTGTACAGGGAATGACCAATTTTATATGTTTTATAAAATCCAATGAACCAACCAACTAAATTATCCAACGACAGTCTTTATTTTATACAGGTCTGGATGTGTAAGCATGTGACATGTATGTTTTTAAACTGTACCCTCGATACAGGATAAATACTAGCGAGGGACAACGTCATTAAAAAGAAAAGAAAAGACTATATTTTTAAACAACAAATACTGTTTTGGCACAATACGCACTGTTAGGATGGCGGTCTGTGGGTCCTTTTAAATTAAACACTCAAATTTGCTACTAATTAATAAGTTTAATTTCGTATCACTACACAAGATTTGACAAAATAATAAGTAATGATCGGACAAAATATGTAGGTTGACTATTTTAATTTACATGAAAAACTGTTTATATAGTTAACAATAATTGTTGACATCAGCAATTACTGCAAAATGAAATTATTCATAACATCTCCCCCCTTAAGACGGAGCTTTATCTTTAATAAAATAAACGAAGGACAAAATTGCAGAAGTACAGAAAATAATTTCATCATAATTAATTATAGTTGGTTATATAATATTAAAAAAACAGTTTATCGAATAACTAAGTCTAATTAAAAGTCCCCGAAATAGAAATTAATAACTTTAATGTTAATATTTCTTCTTTAATAATTACTTAAATTTCGAATAGATAACACTATCAAAATTTCTAAAAGCTACTTTATATGTATTTTTATGAATTTCTATTTCTGGTTAACTCTAGACTGATTTCCTATAGTATTCAACAGAGTCAATAAGAATCTTATACATATTACAATTTACCATAAATTATTTTTGAATCACATATTTCAGGAAGTGACAAAGTTACTTCTGTTAAAAACTTAGTTTCACAAGTAGGATTATTATTTGTAGACAAAATAGAGGGTAATGGACATATTACATATTCGTAATTAACATTATTACAATCACTTAGACTAACTAATAATGCGTAACTTAATCTATCATCATATACAGCCATGTATAACTTAGTGGGATGAATAAGAACATAAGTTTTCAAATTATTTCTCATCACATGGTGTTGGTAACGGTAAATTCTTATAGATATTATACTTACTAGGATTAATTAGGTATATTTGAAGAACAAATACTAATTTATTATTATTAAAATAAGAAGTTAACGTAGATAAAGCGATAATACTATGTGTATTATTCTGTAACAATAACGAGACAGGAAAATGGAAATTTCTTTTAATCATTTTGCTATTAAAAAGTTCTTTATATAGGTTAGTAGGAGTTAAAACATAGGGATGTAAAATATTAGCTTTCGCAAAAAAAAAATAGAATTTAACACAGAATATAAAATATTAGAAATAGATAAGAGCAAACTTTCGATTAGATTAAAAAATTGAATAAATTTTTGCGATATAAAAATATAACTAAGTTTTTCTATTTGTTTATTTAATCTAAACTTATTTTCGTTTAATTTATGATTTGAAACGTTAAATTTATTAATAGTGGAATGAACAACATGTATGTTGTCTTTCATGAGGGAAACTATCTGTTTTACTTTCTGCTGACAAGTAGTAATAAGAGAGTAATTTTTAATTTTACTATAAAAATCTGAAATACCTAAAGGAGAATTTTCAATTTTATTCCAATAAGGCTGCATAGGTATGAATTCAATATAGGTGACGATCTTCCGGTAATCATTATAAAAATGAGGGATAGAAATCGGATCAAAATAAATAATATTAAGTACAATAGGCTCGATTAGTTTTGAAAAATCTGAAATAGCTAACTCTTCGATTTTCTTTTTAGTAATAATTTGATCTCTGAATTTATATAATAAGTTGTAAATAGTTTCATAAAACGTTTCGTCATAATGATGACGATTATATAATAAATAGAACACTTTATTATGCGAGTCGACTGACTGTACGGTCTCAGGTTCACGTTCAGCTGATACGAGTAGCAACTCAGCGGAATTGTATAATATTGACAACAGCTGTTCGCGGTACGGCATAGAATTATTGAAATCGAAAGAAACTGGACACGCAATTAATTTTTGCTTTGAACAATGTAAACTATGACTGTGTTCTTTAATTTTTATATCATTAGAGATGGTCTGAGTAAATTGTTTTTCAATGAAAGGACGATGATAGCCTGTTAAATCTAGAAAAGACTTTATGTTCTTAGGTATTTTAGGTGTAGGAAATTCGGAAATAATCTTGACCTTGTCAGGGTTAGATGAAATACCTTTGTCTGTAGTTACATGCCCAAGATAAGCGACTTCACGTCGTAGAAACTCAAACTTGTCGGGCTGCAACTTTAAATTGGCGTTATTACAATTATAAATATCAGCTATGTTGGAAACTTGACATTCAACTGACTCAACGATAATTTCTGAATGCGGAGGTATAACATATGATGACTCGCTAAAACAAATCGGTAACATATGCCCTTCTAAATTAAGTGAATTAGTAGAGTACTGAACATCTATTTTAAAATGCTTTATAAAATCACTACCAATGATTCCATCATAACATAAGTTAATATTATCGTCAATCGCGTGGAACTTATAATTTAATATTATTTTATTTTTCGGAGAAACTGGATACTCAAAATTAAGTTTAATAGATCCAATAGATTTATAACAAGAGTCATTATCACTAAGACCTCTAATTGCTAAAATTTCAGGCTCAAGAACTGGCTGATTTAATAAACTAGAAAATTTCACAAGGGAAATTGTAGAACCAGTGTCAATTAAAAAACATAAGAGTTTATGATTAAAGTTTGATTTTAAATAAACGTGAGGTAAAGAAATGTTATTAACATTATTTAAAGTATAGATTTTCTCACGTGAGCAATCCCTGAAAAAAGAACTCGATTTTTCACGAGATGAGAGATTGCGTTTAGAATCATTTGAATTATTTTTTAAATTAGGAATCTCAGAATTTTCTGTTACTTGTGTTGAATAGAATTTAGGAACACTAGTAATGAGATTTTTAGACAAATAATTACATGATTTTGTGTCGTTAAGGTCAAGTTTAGGTTTCGGCAGACACGGGGCAGAAACCCAAATAAGTTTATTACTAACATCATTATTATTTAAAGTGTCAACAACATGCACATTAGAACGATTAATATTTGCAGACTTATCAATACTCGGTGCATGTGTACCTGACAGTGTCGCGTTGCTAGAATCGTTGCGTAAATTATTTTCATTTTTAAACTTAAGCTTGCGACATTCACCTATCAAATGACCACGTTTTTTGCAGTACGCGCACATTTTATTAGTGTTAACTTTTGAATTACAATTATTTTGATAATTATTGTTAGAATAATTATAATCATCTGAATTGACTTGATTAACATTAGAAGCCTTAGGCTTATTATTATAGCATTCGGAAGCAATGTGGCCAAATTTTTGACAGATTGTGCACTTTTTAAAAGAACGTTGAGATACCTTATACAGATTGAATATCTTTTCCTCTTCGGTAGCGTGTGAAATCGCTTCAGACAAGTTTTTAGGATTCCGACAGCGCACAATGTGTGAGAAATTAGAGTTCATACCTAACATGAACGTATTTAGGGCCAAATCTTCCATTGCTGCTAATCTACCTATAAGTTCTCTATCGTCCTCACAGCTGTAATAGATGTTAGATTGGATACGCGTAAGGCACGATTCAATACGAAGGGAATATTGCGTCACATCTTCAGAGGGCAATTGCTGGCAGTTTTGTAAATCTATAAGTAAATGGGTCGAGTGTTTTTTCTCCCCGAAAGTAGATCTTAAAAATTGTTTAATTTCAGTCCACGTATTAAATTTCTTTAAGCTTATGGCTAACTGTGCTTTGCCTTCGAGTTGTGAAACAATATATTATTTACACATAAAATTCTGTTGGTCTGTACTAGCTAGCGAAATTGCATTTTCGCAATTTGTTAAAAACGCGGGTAAAGACTCGCGATCACCTTCATAGGGTTTAATAAATTTGGTCAGTACTGAAAGTGTAATTTCGTCAGACATTTCTGATTTTGTGCTTCTTAGGCACTGGACTTCCGACAAAGAGCTATCTGAAGATTCAGAATTTAAAGTCACGAACTTCCCTTTTTGGAGGCATTAATTATTTAAAATATTTTATAAACGCAGTACAGATCATCAGAAAACACACTCAACAATAAAATTTGAATAGAGCATATAAAATGAAGTAAGGTAATAATAAGAATTAATTTAAGAAAAATCACTTTTACAAAATTCACTTTTAAAACTTTGGAAAAACTCACATAACGAAGAGACCAATCACGAACATTTTGGAGATTTCCTAAAACCGTGAAAAGTAGAGCAACACGTAGCTGTAGCGATGAGTTGTCCGCTGATTCGGCGACTCAGAGAGTCGTATTACAGCGACACCTTGAAGTCACGTTGCGTTGCAGGTGAAAATCTTGACACGTGGAAGGTCTACGTGAGGTGGTGAAGATGATGAGTCAACTGTCCGAAGGTGGTGATGAACCACAATTACGATGTAATTAATTTGTCAGTGCAGGAATGCGTGATGCGGGCTCACACTCGAAAGTGGAGGCTTAACGTCGACCACGGCGTAGCGGCAGGTGTTCAGGTGGTGATGCGGGCTCACGCTCTACAGCGGAGACTTATCGTCGCTCACGAGTGCAGCAGCGAGGGCTTGGGCTTGTGTGCCCAAGGCTTATTGTCAACGGCTATAGCACTTCCTAAAAGGACTTCTTTCCACAGAGCCATTAAATGATGTCAGGCGGGAATACGATACCGCGTCGCGCCTAACACCTAAGAATCCCAGTACTTTTCGTTTTCCTGGGATCCCACTTCTGACACCAATTGTTAGGATGGCGGTCTGTGGGTCCTTTTAAATTAAACACTTTGGTTGCTACTAATTAATAAGTTTAATTACGTATCACTGCACAAGATTTGACAAAATAATAAGTAATGATCGGACAAAATATGTAGGTTGACTATTTTAATTTACATGAAAAACTGTTTATATAGTTAACAATAATTGTTGACATCAGCAATTACTGCAAAATGAAATTATTCATAACAGCACGAACTAGCTCGCGTGCAGCGTTATATGCAGCCGATTTTAGATCACTGTATCGCCTTAATACATCCGAAACAGAGGATAGTTTTGGGTTTAACATTAAATCTGTGCTTCGGTAATATTAAACCTAATATTTTCATAGTGTTGGTTACCTCTATTAAGAATTATGAGCTGAAACATAGCATTATCAGTATTTGAAAGAATAGTTGAAGATAAATTACTTTCACACAACCACCAATGACGCCATTTTGGATTTAATTGATTCAGTGGGAGGGGCCCAGTTACATTTTTTCTTTTTCTTCTTTCTTAAGAGACAACTCAAAACACTGGCCATTTTTTTTTTAAGATAATTTTCTTTCTATTTTCAGCCATATTCATTATTAGTCCGCATATTTGAAGCCTTCCAGTACCCGATTAAAGGAAAGGGCGCGAATTTAGGTAAACTTCTAAATTCGAAACGAACCCACCCAACCGGATATGATGACTAAACAAAATGACGTAATTTCCTGCCATCCAATTAGTCGGAATGGATCTTTGTTTTTACCTTTTATATTCGTAAGCTTGAAGTTAATTTACCAAAAAAAATAATTTTGCTTTTATTTGGAAATATTGTCCGTGCTAATGTAATTAAAAAGTGGATTTAGTTGGTAATTTTAGAGGAAAAAAATTAAAAACGTTGCATGCTGAGATAAGAACAAATAGACCACTACATCTCTTGCCGCGGGTGCCGATAGAGGTGACAAAATGACTAAGTTAGTTGGATAGAATCCAGCACATTACCGTCCCACTGTTGGGCATGGGCCTCTTCTCAGAATGAGAAGGGTTATGGTAACGCAGTGATAAACAAACAACACAGTTGTCGTTTTTTAAAACAGTTACCATGGAGTTTCTTGCCGGTTCTTCTCCATAGGATCTACTATTTGGAACGTGCACCTAGAGTCTCGACATTTCATAAGTGCCTGTTACATGAACAAAAGATCTATTCTATTCTATTCCGAAAATAAATACTTTAATTTTATAAATTAAAATAAACATTTTGAAGTGTGTGTTTAGACTAATCTATACAGAAAAGAGACGTTTCCCTGTAGAATGAAAAGCTCTGTTTTTAAAGAGCAGTTTTTGATATGTTGTAAAACTGCATTGAAATTGGTTCATCCGTTTTTGAGCTATTATGCTACAGACAGATACACAGATACACACTACAGACTTTTACTTACTTTACTTTTACTTTTATAACACCCCTGTTTCTTGTTGGGGGTTAATAATCACATAGATATATAAAGTATGTAGGTAAGTTCATTATACCACAATCGTGTGGGCCTCACGGCTGTACCAAAAAGGTTCAATTCAGCCTATGCCAGACCTCAAGGCGCTGATTTTCAACTGAACCCGTTTTGTGACTCACGGATGTCCATTTAAATAGATTTAAAACAATTAAATACTAAAATCTGGACTTGCTGGGGGATCAGCAGGCGTAAATAATAATAATAATAATTAAAAAATTGTTCAAATAAACTTAAATCTAGTAACAATTGACTCTAGCTTCCACACTAGGATTCCCTGTCGTGAAAAGAAAGAAAGAAAAAGTATTTATTGAACCCCAAATACCAAATGCCCCAAATGCCAATGCAAATGCAATGCCATTTGGGGCTTTGTGGAAGCCCCAAATGTTAACCCCAAGGACTGGTAATTTACAGATGAACAAATTGATTGCAACTTCTACTCAAAGAACAATCTTTTCTTGATAGTAACCTAATCACAAAGTTGAAATAGAGTAGCAAAAGTGAACCGAGCGAGAAAAGCTTGAAATAGCTGTAAGCATCGACGAACAAGCGATTTCTTACAAGAATACTATCATTTCATGCTTGGAATAAGAGATTGATATTCCATTTCTATTAAATTTATATCCATCTAGTATAAAGCAGTAATAGCCTAGCGGTTGAATGCTTGCCTGCCGTGCAGGAGGGTCTGAGTTCGAAACCGGCCCGCACCTCTGACTTTTCGGATTTCATGTGCGGATTACAATTTAATTATCACTTGTGATAACGGTGAAGGAAAAACATCGTGAGGAAACCTGTACACCTGAGAGGGCTTCATAAAGTTCTCGATGGTGTGTGTAGTCCGCCAACCCGCACTAGGCCAGCGTGGTGGATTAAGGCCTAACCCTTCTCATTCTGAGAAGAGGCCCGTGCCCAGCATTGGGACAGTAATGGGCTGGATTTATTTATATAAGGCTGGGCCCACATGGAACCTAACTCTGTCAACCAAAGAATTGTTATGTACATCATCTAGTATAGACTAAAGCTAAATCGGCCAGAAAATTGCCGGCCAGATGGTTTCAGCAATTTGCAAATTTTCCAGTTTTCCAGTAGTCATGCATTATTTTCTCTCGGTAGATGGCGCTGGCAACAGTTTTGATAACAGTACTGTGGAAAGACCGTAGACATTCTGCGTTCCCTTCCTTGTCGTTCGTTTGGTTCGCTTGTGGTTTGTGTATTTTACGGTAAAACGCTGTATTTACATGTAAATAACATAATCGTAAATATTTCATAATAGATAACTGACACAAAGATATTAATTATTATGTAATTTTACAGGATTTTCACTATCTTAACAATTGACAAACGTTTTTTATATTACAAATAACTTTTTGACTTGTACTTAGAACTTTTGAGCTTGTTTTGTAAGAAATAAGAAATATTTATTTGGTTGGAATAGGTGTTACCAGATATAACATTGGTGGTTAATGTACAATACTACATATGTATAAGGGCCATAGCACTCACTGAAAAAAATGCAGACCAACTAAGATGCATTTTCTCTTAGTTGGCGTTAAAATGTTTGGAATCATTATTTATTTAGTTACTATACACAAGATAGCATAGTTTCCAGAATAAATCCATTTTGTTTATATCGACAATAATGCACATGTTTATTATAATCAACGGTTTTTGCTACATCAAACATGCTTTGTTTAATTTAACTTTTTCACTTGTATATAATAAATAATAATTTAAGTTCATGGTAACAAGCAACTTGTTAGCAATAAAATAATTTATATCATAGTTTTAACAACGAGCATAGTTGAATTAAACAAGTTATGTAGTCATATCTAATAACGCTTTGTAATATCAACAAAACGCGACACTCCCCGCGCTTCACCCGCCCGCCCCGCTTGCTCATACCAGTATTATATTATATTACATCATGCCGACTGTCGCCGTTCGACACGCACGTACGCTCCTTTTACAACCGAATTTGTCAGAAAACGGAAAGCTTTTATATCTACAATTTTATGTACAATTGTTCAACTACAATTATATTGTTAGTGAGTGAATTAACACACGGACGACGTGGCAGAATTACTTCAAACATGGGAGCTCCCCGATCTGATCTCAAAATTTGCAGGTTAGTAATTTATATCATGCACTAACCTTATTATGTATCAGCGTTGTCAGTTTTTTTTTTGCCAAGTCGGGATTTTTGATCTTTTTGAGTGAAAAAAGCGGGATTCTTTCGTCGATAGCGGGACATCGTAAAAAACATATACAACATGTAACGGAATAAACGCAAGACCTCAGACACGCCAATTAGAATATTAAATTATAAAACTAAAATAACATCTGTAATTTAATTTAGTTAAACCAAACCAAATCACATAATATAAAATAGTTGTCCTGACTAAACGTAAAACGTTTGAGCATACTATTCTCTACGCACACACTCATAGCAATGTTTATAGCGGCGAGCGCACACCAGCGCACACCAGTTCGCCCGCCATCAGCTGGCTAAGCACTGCAAGTGTAGTCACTAGGTACGTCAGTTCAATGACCGAAAATTATGATTCCATCTTTCCATCACACTTTCACAGGCTTTGGACTGGCGGTTTTGAATAATTTAATTTAATTTTACGATTGTATTAAATAATCTACATTAGCAATACGAATCTAAGATATTAGGCTTAGTAACGGGGATGTATTTTTAAACCAAGCGACATTTTGCCCGACTGTGATGTATCAGTAAAGTAGGGCGGAGCACCCGGGCGGCGGCGCCCGCGCCGCCAACCGCGCGCCCCCCGCCGCGCGCCGCCGGCCGCCGCGCTGACACGTGTAGGTAGGTACTATCATCGGACACCGGGGAACGCAGAACTTTTTTATCTCAGACGCGTAACTTTCGCGACATTACCCTCTAAACCCTGATAAGTCGTGTTTACCGTTTATTACGTGTAAAAAATATTCAAAGTCCGGTGTTTAAAAGATTTGAATCATAATATTTACAGTAATTAAAATAAAATCGTATTAATAGGTACTTACAGAATTTACACTAATTTACACTACTTCTTCGTCCCATTTTCATTAAACTTTCAAAATGACCACCGCCTTGTTCGATGCACTTTGTAGCACGCTTTCTTAAATTTAATTTTAGTTTGCTAAGAACCTCAGTGTCATTTTTCACTATCACAAATGCGTGTTCGATTTTTTGTTTGAGGTCATCGACACTTGTTGCCTCGTTTACATACACAAGGGATTTTATTCGACCCCACAAATAAAAGTCTAACGGCGTTAGGTCAGCCGATCTGGGAGGCCACTGTACAGGTCCCCCACGACCAATCCAACGCGTGCCATATTCCGCATCAAGATGCCGTCGAACGGTCCACGTGAAATGCGCGGGAGCACCATCGTGTTGGTAAAAGATTTGTCGTAAAAGTACGAGAGGGACGTCGTCTAATAACACCGGCAATGTCTCCTGCAAGAACTGTAGGTAGGTATCTCCAGTCAACCTCGGTAGAAAAACGGGGCCGAGTACGTGTGTACCGATGACGCCCGCCCACACGTTTACAGAGAATCTGTGCTGGAATGAATCCACACGGCATGCATGTGGATTCTCGTGCCTCCACAAATGTTGATTATGTTGGTTGTACATCCCAACACGAGTGAATGTACTCTCGTCGGTCCAAATAATATTTTGTTGCCAGTTCTCCAACACCCATCTACAAAACTCTAGACGTGGCAAGTAGTCGCTCGGCGTTAGCTCCTGACAACGTCGTAGGTGGAACGGGTGTTCTCCATCAGCATGTAATGTTCGCCACACGTACATGTGACTGCAGTCGAACAATGGCGCTGCCTCTCTCGTGCTACTCTCTGGATGCTCGTCGAAATAATCGAGAATGTTTGCTTGCAAACGAGTACTGCGCACATTTGTCCCTCTATCCAAGGCCGTGTTAGGACGAAACGTCCTGGAGTCCCTCAGACGCTGAGTTGCACTTAGCATCGTCCTGGCGCTCACTCTGGTGCCATATCGTTCATTCATCACTCGACAAGCTAACTCGACATTATCGTCACAACGAGCCAGTGTCCTCACCATCTCCGTGTACTGGATATTGGTATAACGGAAAGCCATCGCGCGCGTAAACAATAAAATGTGACAACAACAACGAAACACAACCACTGAAACATGTCAAACATGTCAAACGTCAAAGGGGTAGCTGGTAAATCGACATCGGCTCAATTGCCATATCGAAAGAAGAAGAAGAAGAAGAATGCATCTCGCTCTTTCACATTATTCTTACTATTGCAAAAAACATTTTGGCATTTCTCAACAAAACTTTGTGAAATGCGAACTACAAATTCTGTCGTGCATTTAAATAAGCCTTATTGGTTGGTAATAAGGGTTAAATTTCCTTAAATTAACTATTTTATTTAATGCACACTACCTCAAATGTAAAATGCATTGATATTATTTACGTGTGTGTATGGATATCTATGAACGAACTACAAATTCGCTCGTGCATTCAAGAAGGCTTTATTACTTTGGAATAAGGCTTAAATTTTCTTAAAGCAAAGATTTTATTAACTTGTTACGACGCGGTGGTTCTAATTTAAGATAAATAAAAGATTTTTTAGGGAAAAATTAACATATATAAATTATGATGGAAATCGATTCAGAAGCCGATTCTGAACAAACAACTTTCAGGTCTTGCGTTTATTCTGTTACAGGTTGTATATATAATCAGAAGTATTTAAATATTTATCTTTTATTTGAGTTCAAATATACTACTTCACGTATACCTACTACATGTAGCTGTTTACCTATTTTAACGTCTATTCTATCTCATTAAAATTTAGGTCTGGAAAATGGATTGCCTATATTATAATATTTTTCTTTTATTTCAGCACCTAAAGAAGAAGATAAAAATCTAGCAGCATTTTTGTCCGACAACTGTTAAACAGAAGAAATAGCAAAGAAAAAAGTGTATAACGCAACCTACAGCGTTAGCATTCGGACTTGCGGTCGAACGTGTCCTTGAGCATGGCGCGGGGAGGCGCGGGCTCGCGTCCCTCACCCCGCTCGCCCGCCAACTACCGTGAAAAAACTCAAGCAGTCAACACTGGGCGTCACAAGTGTAATTAGTAATTAGCCAGTTCAAAATAATTATTTTTCTTTTATCTATCGATTGGTCTATCCTTTTTAGAATTAAATGACGTACGAACTATTGTTTTATTTTATTTCCAAAATCAATCTTATTTATTGCAGTCAAATCAAAGTGATTTGACTGCAATAAATAAGATTGATTTTTGATTGGTTTTATTAGTCAATTCAAGTCAGTGTCTTTAGCATGTCAACAAAGTGTTGACATGCTAAAGACACTGACTTGAATTGACTAATACAGGTATTTATTATGACAACGACTCATGTCTACGTCAAATACGAGGTTAGTTGAATTAATCATTTTATCACAGTTATTTGTTGCAAGATCTTAGTTGAAACAACATATGAATTTCATTGATCTGACAAAGTTTCAGAAACATATCGTGCAAGATCTTAGTCGAATCAACAATATAAGTATGTTAATGTGACAACGTTTTATTCTTGGACTGGCCAAGATCTGAGTTAAAATAAATAACTACCGGTGATTAAACCAATACATTACTTAATTGACGGAACTGTGACAATTTAACAAAGTTCTCATAGCTTCAGTAGTCAAGATCTTGTTAGGCTCATATGGAGTCATGATGTGTGATCACATTAAACAAGATGTTTATTAAATCAAACAATTTTTTTTTTCAGGCTCTAGGCGCTTTTTGCAGCAGAATCGTGCGTTTCCGCGTCCGTTATTCACTTTTTGTAAATAAAAGGCAACCAACCAACGCAAAATCGCGCGTTTCTGGTGCAAAATGCTAGTGTTCTATGAATGGCCCTAAGGCCTAAGGTCTGTAAATCCTCTGGAACTTTATTTAGGTAGTAAGGAACCAATTAATTTGTAACACTCGCAGTAGTAGAGGGTACATTAGTAATTCAATAGTCATATTAAAGTTAAATAACTTATCGTCGGTGATACTGCAATGCCGCGTAAGTAACAACAGACAATACCGCGTAACTTATGTGCGAACTTTACAGTAGAGCAAAAAAACTAGGTAAATATCTCCTCTTCTACTTATCTTAGACGTGTCTGAACTTTAAGGTATTTAGAAATGTGCTTTGTTTAAGTTTTATGATAATATCTAATTCAATCCAACCAATCAATTCAATCAGCGTCATGATCTCATAGCCGCGACGTCTCTTTGCTACCTTTGCACTTCCGCGGTATCATCCACTGTTAGTTCCGCGGTATTGCAGTATCACCGACGTTATGTAACTAATTTACCTATGCAAGCATGTTGAAACGAAACCTAGTCGTAGCTCGTCACAGCTCACAGCGCTCGGCTCCGAGCGTGCCTCAAAATTGCTATTAACACCGACACAATTAATCGTTAACGATAGACCGCATGTTACACCGTAGCGTAGCATTAGTAAAATTTTTTTTTCAGATTCACTATGTAGAAGTTTGAGCATAATAGAGCATGTAAGTAGGGCAAAATTGCATATTCTGCTTATATATTTATAATACTAGCAGCTACACTCACGACTTTATCCATAATTTAAAAAAAACTTAAAAGAATTTTAGCCCCTGTTTCGTTATTATATTTAGTCGAGTAATATTGAATTATTAATGGATTTTAGCGTGGGTCTCATTTCCATAGTAAAAGTTGTTCATATTGATCAGTACCTACTTCTACCTCATAAAGCATGATGAATTACAAATAAACCTGTAGGCATAATCAGACTAAAAAAATCCACATTAATAAAAACAATTCACTGATAAAAATTGGTCTCAAACAAACAGGAACTAAACGTAAAACGAATCAACACCACGTTTAGCATCTGTTTACGTTTTCAACTAAGTAAAAGAAAATCGAGAGTACGAAAGTATTGTTTAACAAAGTTTGCGTGTGGTGGCTGCGTTCGAAAGAGAGCGAGAAGTTATTCGCCTGTCGAGTAAGCTGTCGAACTCGTTTGTGCATATTGAGTGCGATGTCTTGTGGAGATTTCGAACCATATTCGATTTGCGGAAAGTTTCTCTGCCTGTGCATGTAAGGTTGTACGACATTTAGTTTCTCGAGTAAATTTTTGATATAATTTTATTTATGTATTTCTGTACTTTGAAGATGGATTCAAAGTATTGCTACGGTTGGGAATATCTTATGTGATTTTGTAACTTTTGACTATCCAGGAGTTTTTTATGTAGATTGTAGATCATTGAAAGATGAACTGAATTTTTTTGTAGCAATGTATTGCATAGTCCCTTGATTAATCTCAATTTATTTGTTGTCCCCGACTAAGAAAATAATTTTGAATGTAAGATTATGTAGACTTTACTTTAACTTTAACTTTGCCGCCAGTGGTACTGGTTTATCCTAGTACAGGCACCTATCAGTATGATACCTAGGTTATTACTAAGGTTTATATTGTATTGTGTTTTTACCATAGTAATTTTGAATAAATTTTATCTTACCTTACATAAATACAGTTGGTAGATAATTATTCAAATACAAATAAGTAATATTTTTTATGATGAAATGATAATTTGCTAACCGACTTCTTCTAACTGTGAGGTGAGGTATCACAACAAGATGGCGACGGTGTAATAGTCGGCCGTCGCAAGTCTTAAATGTATTACTCGAGAAATTGAAACAAAAGTGTCGCAGTTTCTGTGACGTTAGTACTACGTTATGGATGTTTTGTATCGATATTACTCAGCCTAACGCCTTGTATGGTCCGCAAAAAAATTGTCTATGAATTTTAATAGAACATCCTATCAATTGAAAATATCACCAATATTAAAACTTTTTATCTCTATTATAATTCATTTGTAATTTTATTGTACTCTAATAAATTAGTATTAGAGTTCAAAACGGGGTATTTACCATGTTTATATCTTGTGTTGAGGTCCCGATATTTCGGCACTGTTGCAAGCGCCATGGTCACGGATAAACTGAACCCGTTTTGAACTCTAAAACTAATGTTAGTGACCATCACACAATTTAAAAACGCTAATAAATTGTTTTTATTATGTATTTTGTGTTTTTATCAAATTTTAGTTTACTTAGATTTTAAATGAAAGATGTGCATGAGGGTCTCCTGTAATTGGAGGAGAACACTTCGTATTGTTCTTTCGTTGGGTTTCTTAAATGTAATTGTGTATCCTCTATTGGTGATACAATAAATAAATAAAAACTTCATTATGTTGACAAGCGATAGACCTTATTGTTTTATGGTGTACAAAAAAAATGCAACCTTAGTGTGAGAGACCAACTATGGCCAACTGTACGTCAGTAGGAAATTAAGTTTTACTGCTAGACTTTTGCTAATGAAGTACCTAAGTCATTTCTTTGAGGACTGAGTAATACTAACTTAAATTGCTTAATTGGATTGCTGCCAAGAGACCACTTGAAGAAACTAGGCATCTCTCGTGGATGTCTAGTCTTTTCACAAATACGACAAACGAGGCGGTTGGCGCAGTGGCTAAGCGATTAGCTTTCTACGCTACGTGCCGCGGGTTCCATCCCAGCACGGAGCATGTATTTGTTTGATCTACAGATAGTTGTTTTGGCAGCCTGATGGATCATAAATATGACAGTTGCTGTCGCAAATAAACGTCCTATTCCGTATCTTCTTAAGAAAATATCTATAAGCTAGAAAGGGATGCATTGTTTGTTGGTCGCTGTGGCTGTCAGATGTTGCTTACGTAATCAAGGCACGGGTCTAGGTGGTGTGTGCATGTGACATGTATGTTTGTAAACGGTACCCTCGATATAGGAAAAATAGACACTAGTGAAGGAAAACGTTTAAAAAAACAAAAAATACAAAGACAGTTATCTAGTGACTACTTCTGAAGCAACATTCTTAGTATGACGTACCAATTTCCTGATATTTCCTTGACTGTTTACGATTCCAAACGTTAAATTACAAAGTCAGTGTTTTATTTCAACTGGGCCTTTGCAGGCACTTTCAAAACGTCGTGATTCTAGGTGCACGGTTCCAAGTGGGTTGGTCCTGGAGAAGATACCGGCAAGCATTCTGAGCTGCGCGTCCACTACCGGCTGCGGAATTTTCGTCCGTATTGTCGGAGAGGAAAAATACTTTTACATACAATACCGTTCCTTATTTCACTTATAAATTACTTTACCTTCCAAAATACGAAGAGGCCATTAAAAAAATAAGTGAAAAGGGTCCCAGCTGTACTAGATCATTCTGTAATCCTGCGAGAGACACCAATTTTGTACAAAAAGATAATCTCCAGAAGTATTTTAATTACTTTTAAAGCTCCCTTGTTAGACTGTATTATGTATTCTGTACAAGACCGGGATTACCTGGTACCCGTAATAATATATATGCTTGGTCTTCTTCACACTTGACGAGAATTGTACATCGGTCTCTTTCCCTCTGACCTGTTTTTGACATGCAGTGAGTTGGCGACCTGTAGAGCGTGTTGATGTTGTTTTGTACTACGCCGTATTAGGTATTCAGGGATGGCGATTAAGTGACATTCTTGGCCTTTGGGGCTTAAGGTGCGAAGGACGGCACTATATTTGTAATATACACGTATGCAAGATTTATTACTGTTGAACAAGACTTGAAAGCGACCGCTACTTACTACGTACAAGGCTAGGATTATATATTTATGACGACACGGTTGGCGCAGTGGCTAAGCAATTAGCTTTCTACGCTACGTGCCGCGAGTTCGATCCCCGCACGGAGTAACTATTTGTATGATCTATAGATAGTTGTTTCGGGTCTGGGTGTGTTTGCATGTGACATTTATGTTTGTAAACTGTACTCTCGATACAGGAGAAATCCTAGAGAAGGCCAAGTTAAAAAAAAAATAGTATTATCTTTGATGTATGTTTGTAGAAATTTACTACGTAAGCATAACCTAATGTTATGTAATTACTATTCAATTTTTGACAATTTGAACTTAAGAGAATCGCGACGTATAAAATCTTAATTAACATGGCTGAAATATTTGGTCATGTCAGATGCTAATCCAATTTCCGTCTCGCTTTATCAATTTTACAATGACAAGGACACATCAATAGTTCCGCAGGATTCACCGGTGTACATCTCCCGCCTGCATTACACCACTGAGGCGGAGAACATCGTAGAGTATGTGCGCCAAAAGACAAGGTACACACCGAGGGTGCAGTTGCTGGAGTCGCGCCGCAATGTCAACTTCAAGGCGTTCGTGGTGCGAGTACCGAACTGTTTTCTGCCCCTCGTCATGGAAGAAGACTCCAGGGCAGTCGCAGGGCGTGGTGTTCCGTCGCTTTCGCGGACAAGTGCCACAGGACAGCACAAAGACATATAGTGCAAAGTGAAGTGCTACTAACATAGTCCTAAGCCTTATTTTCTAACACATTTTTTGTATTTAAGTTTATGTACCTACCTACAATAATTATTTATTGTCAACTACCTCCAAAGGTGCCCAAGATACAGGCCTAGCCTAGTTTGGGACCATTGGAAGGTATTTTATATTGTAAATATTTATGAAATAAATTGAAAAAAAAAAAATTGAATTAAATAAATTGAAAGTTCGCATACTTAGAACAAGGATTAAACTTAAAATCAGAACTCCGTTCCGATCCATCTTGCCGGTTCTTCTCCATAGGACCTACTATTTGGAACCGCGCACCTAGAGTCTCGACATTTCATAAGTGTCTGTATCTGGTTTACCTACATGAAATAAATACCTATTCTATTCTAATCCATCCTCGCGTAACTACGTTGGGAATTTAGTCACTAAAAAGCAAAGTAAAAGAATGAACCTATTACTATAACAAGCAATCTCCATTCCATTTAGTTTTATAACTCGCGAGATAATATTGGACTTACGCTGTGTACTGTACCGTTCTACTTACTCCATACTAGGCCCGATTCTGTACGGCACCAATTCATTCATTAAGTATTATTTCTTTTTATATTTTTTGTGGCATAATAATGTAGGTAAATTTTTAATAAATTATGTCATTGTTTTGATCTAATTGTAAGACTAATTAATTTATAAATGAAATTAAAAAATATTTTTACCTTGTATGGCAGAATATAAAGCAGACATAAAAGGCAATCAGCCTTTTTGCTGGTAGCTATAAAATCTTTCCACCATGTCATGAACTATTAATTTGGTAGAGCTGGCCACGAAAGACCATTTACCATTTCCACCATTTCTTTTTTTTTTTTTTTTTTTTTTATGACCATTTTATAAAACACTTCAAAAATGCTAAAATTCTCAACTACTTGAAAGAAAGAAAGAAAGGAACGTTTAATAAACAGCACAAAACTCATAACAAAAAGAACAGAAAACCAAATAAGTAAAACTAAAAAAAAACCGGCCAAGTGCGAGTCGGACTCGCGCACGAAGGGTTCCGTACCATTATCTATAAAAACGGCAAAAAAAACCATGTGTTTTAGTATTTGTTGTTATAGCGGCAACAGAAATACATCATCTGTGAAAATTTCAACTGTCTCACTATCACGGTTCATGAGATACAGCCTGGTGACAGACGGACAGACAGACGGACGGATGGACAGCGGAGTCTTAGTAATAGGGTCCCGTTTTACCCTTTGGGTACGGAACCATAAAAAGTATAAACGAAAAATGAAATCTTACTACCTTCATAGAATAGAATAGAATAGATCTTTATTTCATGTAAACCAGATACAGGCACTTATGAAATGTCGAGACTCTAGGTGCACGGTTCCCAATAGTAGATCCTATGGAGAAGAACCGGCAAGAAACTCCATGGTGACTCTTTTCAAATAAATAATAGATCTTGACAATCTTTATCAGTACAATGTTGTGGTAAGAGCTGCGAGAATAATGCAATTCAATGCGAATACAAATAAGACTAGGATAATAATGAATTGCCTCTGAATAAGATTGCCATGGCAGTTACAAGCTGACCAGTTCCGACAGACGGCACCCGTTCACGAAACGGACCCTTTCATAAAAAGCGAGATATAGCTGCTGGCAATTTGAAGTTCTAAATTCCAATACATTCTTGTAAACCGAAACAAAACAAGTTATTTTTTTAATTCACGTTACATAAACAGCGGTGCCTTACAGAATCGGTGCTACTGTAATAACCTTGGTTTAATATAATAAATGCAAAAGTGAGTTTGTTCCACTTTCCAGCTGCGGCTACCGTTCCCCACGATACAACATGCTTATATAGATATAGCTTGTATTAGGGCCGGCACAGACCATCATCAAAATTATTTATTTGTTACATTTAAAAAACCAATAGCTTCTAAAGTAAAAAAAAACAGTAGGTGTCATAAAAGCTACTATCAGAAACTTATTGAACCCTCGATTGCAAAACAATTGTTTGTAGTCTGTAGTATTTAGTAGAGAAGATTTTTTTTCAGATAGGTCTGTTTTCTTATGACTAGGCTGAATAATTACAGTCTGGACTGTGGTGAGCGCATACCCTTACGGATAAGCACAGATCTTTGATCTCGGTAGATCAAGCAGTTTTCCCGATAAACAGAAACTTATTCCTTTGTGATGACGCCGCAGGCACGGTCCAGTTCAGTAGTTTTAATGTTGTATACGAGCTACAAACAAGATTAACCGTACACATGTTTATGCAATAAATTGTGTAATATAATAATTTATGTACACAGTTATGCAATAAATTGATCTTTATCTTTATCTTTCTCGGCAAAGATAAAGATAAAGATCAATTTATTGCATTACTGTATAGGTTTAACAAAATAAGATAAAACGATACCCCGATAAACACCACATACAGTATAATTTTTATAGAGCAATTTGATGCAACCACAGTATTGGGATATACTTTAAAACAAAATGAAAATTTGACTTAGTATTGGAGGACACGCATAATTTACTAGCGCAAGCCATACAAAATCAATTTTTTATTTTGGTGAATTTTAGTACTGCGGTTGTATTTGGGAACGGACACTGAAACACTGAAATTCTGCGCACTACATAAAAAATTATCCTGTAGAATGGATTAATCGGGTAACATCTTAGCTATGTTTCAAAAAAATCTGTTCAGCCGTTCAAAAGTTACAGCTCTTTTTCTAATTGGAGTCGGGGGTTTTTGACGGTTAGGTTATACTATGTGATATTCTCCGGGTCCTTACCTATATATTTTTCTTGCAGCAAGAATGGTGAATCCGTGTGAGCGCCGCTCTGTGGCTTGCATGCTGCTGGCAATCACCGCGGTCGTCGCCGCCGCGTCGTACGACCGCGAGCGGCTCGAAATCGCCAAGCAAATCCTGGAGGAGGTGCCTCTTACTGATGGGTGAGTTCAAATCTGTAGATACTATAATAATATTCTAAAGAGAAAAGATTGGATGTTTTGTATGTTTGTTTGTTTGTTCGCCTTCTTTCAAGAAGGCTTTTTCCTTACACTATTTTTTTTTATTAAATTTAGTATTTCTTAGAAAGTAGAAGTACCTATGCTTCCCGTACTCTATCCTATTTGAATTAACTCCTATATTAATAGGAGTTAATTCAAACAGGATAGAGTACAAACGACGAGTCCGGTACGAGTCTGGTAATACCAGAAATACTACAAAGAAAACTTTAAAAATTAGTTCACAATCGGGACTCAAACCCGAGACCGCTAGAGAGCAATGCCATTGTTATCACAACTGAGTTACCGTGCCTCCAACCATAAATACAGTTCTCTTAAAAATAGGGACGTCAAAATACTAGATCTAATTTAAAAATATAGTCTCAGGTAACTCCGGACGGTATTAGGACACTCAAAGTGGTTGGACGTTTGAATAGATCGATAGTTTTACATAACAAAGAGGTCTTTAGAGGCTCGCAGGGTTCATACCTGAGCGTACAATGATAAATGATGCAGCTATCCATCATACGCGACTGAACCGTACAGGGCTGGAATATGCCCGATAGTACATGACGAGGTGTACAAGGTGTCAGTACACCTCGTCATGTGCTACTAAATTTGAAGTTATTAGTGTATGTTACACCCCGAGCTACCTTCGTTTTTACATGCTGTATTAAAGTATTAAAAGAGGTCAGCAAAAGCCCATACAACGTTGCCCAAATATGTACCTCGAGGTGCATGTGCACCAAATCGTATAGAAAAATAGAGGAATCAGAAAATAGTTGTATTTTTATCCTCAAATCATTTAAAACGACATAATAAATAATTTAAAATCTTATTACCTACACAAATAGGTAAATCATGTAGTAACTTGACAAATTGCGGTATTCCATTACACTTTATACCTATACCTATATACCTATACCTGGTTAGCAGATAAATGTCTGTACAGTATTCAGGAGTATCTGGATAATACCTTATAATGATTGAACCTCTATTGCAATGAATTTGTTTGAAATATAATTATTTTCAACACACTTGCTCATAAAATGGCTCTAATTTCACCGCAATTAGGCACATAATGACACCTGTAATCAAACTGTGACTTTTTCTTTAATATTATTCACAAGTGAGTTATAGGTTTTTTTTTTTAAATTGGTTGAGTTGCTTTGTTTTTAAAAAAGTTTCGAAACAAAAAAGATCGTTTTCACAGTTAATTATAATTTTACCAACTGCACATTTACTAATTGTTTCTCTAAATAAACTTTTTACTCATTAAATAAAATGGCGTTTTAGTATTATTTTCTTCACAAGTGTGTTGAAAAACGTCGTATGATACACGTGTGTATTGATGATTACCGTCCTCGGCTCTCTTAAGACCCTCACCTAACGGCTCGAGTCTCAATGGCGCCTCAGCGGTAATCACCAACATTACACACTTGTACCATAATGTACTATTACCTATTCTAAAAATAATTTACAATTGTTTGTATTCTATATTCTAATGATGGTATTATTTGGTTACTTTATTATTTTTTAATATTCTATGATTATAATTGTAATGGTTTAATGCGTAATGATTCAATTGTTCATTAATAATATAAATTGTAATTTATTCTTGTATTAAGTCTCGCATACCAGTGATGGTCAATATGCGGATACTATTTATTGCTAATAGTACGAAATTTACCACCTCTCTACCCATATTAAGCGAGTAAATGATTTGATTTGATTGCGTTCTAAGATACCTACCTACGTATCCCAGTTTTGTAATTTTCAGTATTTTTTACTAATTATTTTATATAACATTTACTTATTTATTCTGTGTGTATTATGCATATAATAATAATAAATAAATCCAGCCCTTAGATTGGATTCCAAGTTGAGCAGTGACAAGGAGATTTTCAACAAGTTTTCCATTAGAAATTTTGTTTAGAAGCTCGGTGATACATACCTGTTGGCAGCAATAGACTCGCCCCTTTAGATGGGTCATAATAACGGCATTAGTGAAATGTGAGTGTAACAGTATACCTCTGCCTTACCCTTCAGGAAGCAGGCGTGATACAGTGTTGCTAGAAACAATAATCGGTTATCCTACGCTTGTTATTTGAGCGTGCCGTGTCATTTTCCAACAATATTTTCTTCCAGTATTTTATACGTGGCCCAAACTCACATGATAACAGTCGATCGTGTTACATTGTTCAATACATAATACACGATCGTGTGACAATTCCATACGGTGTCTGATCGCATGTAGTCGGAATAATTCTTTTTATTTTTATTGATATTATGAACTTGTTTTGGCGTTTTTGGAAATTCTAGAATATCTTCATTTTTGAAGTGAGGAACGTGAAAATTGATATTTTATTCTTTTGGTTGGAAATAAAAAAATACGTTTACCCGCATTTTTTGGAAATTAATCTAGGGGCCGAAATAGGGAGTGCAAATTGGTATGAGAGTTCCTTCGTTTCTGAAATGAAAAACGTGAGAATTGGTATTGAAGCTTTTGGTTAGAAATTAAGAAATACGTGTTGTTGCGTTTTACGAACAATATTTTCTTCCACTATTATACGTGGCCCAAACTGGCGTGATACCAATCGAACGTGTTACATTGTTTAATACACGATCATGTGACGATTTCATACCATTTCTGATCGCCTATAGCCGGAATAATTCAATATGTTTATTATTAAAATTAACGATTTCCTCATGCGATGAAACTGCTCGCGTGATAAGAGAACGAGTGTCCTATTTGAAGCGAAGCGATCACTCTGGAAATGGTGAAATGAATTAATGAAATGGTGGTCTCGAAATGCACAGTTTTTTCTGTCATAAATATAAATTTCGCAATCAGTATTTCGACGTAAGGAATGACGAATATATTTGTCTATGACAACAGAAACGTGTCATTACATCTGTAATGGAATACGCAGCGATTGTAATTGTAAGGTTACCAACTTCAAAAGACTCAAGCGTGGAAGAAAGATTGGTGTTAACATTGAGGTAGTAAATGATGCGTCGATGGTCGCGCGATGAAATCTACACAATTTGGTCCCATCGGATGATCGCGCGACCGTTAATTACGACATTGAGTAGATACCAAGTATGTTTGATCGCACGGTCGTGCGAACATTTTCATCTGATGCACGCATCATCGCATGAGCAAATTGCTAATTAGGACGGCGGTTAAAGCACGCCAAGATAAAAACGGTTAAGTCTTCAGCACACAGAATGCGGTTTCGAAGTAGAACTATCGCCATAGTGTCACGTCTTTGGTGTGTACTGTGTAGTTGCTCATACGATAGTCTTTTCACGCAGAATTATAATGGCAATACTGCAAACAATTACTTGGATTTTTTTAACGTTATTATCATTATTTTAATGCAGATTTTGCGAACAAGACTAGGTAAATAAATATAATAAATCGAATGACAACATTTCAAATATAATATTCATGGTATTTTTTTTTGCGTTGGTCCATAATTCTTCTCCCGAGTTACTGGTTAGCTAGACAAGCTCCCGAACCGCATTTTGTATAGCCCCGACTTTAGTTTCAGTCGCAAAGTCTGTTTGTCTGTGTGCTAAATTCCAGATTTTAACATTTCCAGAACAAAAAGTGTTCTACTTAAAATTGTAGCTTGTTGAAATTTTTGCGGTCAACATTTATAAATTGTTAGGTATTGTTTGTGTTTATCCTGTTATGAATTGTACGGAAAACCAAAAGGTGAGTGAATCGAGTGATCTCAACGAATTGCAATGTTTTAATGATTCTTGTTATTTCGATGTTTTTGGAAATCATTGAGGCATTTTATACCTTGGCTTTTTACCATTTTTCGAACAAAATTTTTTTTTTTACATTTTTCACTAGGATTTCTCCTGTATCGAGGGTACAGTTTACAAACATACATGTCACATGCACACACAACCAGACCCGAAACAACTATCTGTAGATCATAAAAATATTTGTTCCGTGCGGGGATCGAACCCGCGGCACGTAGCGCAGAAGGCTAATCGCTTAGCCACTGCGCCAACCGTGTCGTCAAAATAAAGACAGAGTGAAGTTACAAGTGGGCAGAATACTCTAAGCAAGTGGGTGACCCCTGGATTATTAATCTTAGGATGATCCCGTCCACTCGGTACTTTTGGTACCGTTATCTCGGCAGCCAATACAACTTGTTCTTTGTCCTCAGACACAATGATCTTCCGTGGAACATCAGGAAGTTCCTCCGCAACCAGATCAACGAATTTGAGCTGAACACCGACCTGACAGTGGTGGAACCCTGGTCTATCTCCAAGTACTCACACACCGACCTGCCCAGACTGAAGACAGGGATGGTCGGAGCCCAGGTAAGTGGAGCCTTATAGGACGAACTATGATGGAACAGAATTTACGTCAGGATATCTTTTTATGTAGTGCGCATAATTTGTAGAGTGATTCAGTCTCTGTTCCTAAATGCAACCGCAGTATGGAACTTTAAAACAAAACGAAAATTCGACTTAGTATGAAGGACGCGCTATTACTATTAGACGTGTAATTATTATACAAAATATTTTTTTTATTTTGTTTTGAAGTGAATTTTGGTGCTGCGGTTGGATTTAGGAACGGACACTGAATCACTCTGCAAATGCGCACTAGATAAATAAATATCCTGTATACACTATACTTATTTGTATATGTAATTCTATGGGTTCCTCAAATGATGTGGTTCATTTAGGTACTTAAGAAAGAAAAAGAAAAGAAAGAAAAAGTTTTTATTTTCACGCCCAGTATGACGCACAAAACTTAAATAAACCTACACCAAGATCACTTAATACTAAAAATTGTCATTGTTCTGCTTTGAGTATCTATACTCAGAGTTGTTCTGCTAAACAAAACATAAATTAAATTAGGTAACGAACTTTACTACTAAGTTGAGCAGTAGCTACACGTCTGCCAAACCTTTGATTACCTTTAGAAACATTTAAAAAGATAAAAACCATTGCCAACGTAAGGTGCATTAAAGGCCCCGACTTTTCAAAAGAATATAAGTTTAAAAAAAAAAAAAGCTTTTTATTAAAATAAATGTCAGCGTCATTATCGGCTAAAATTAACATGTTCTAGTTAATGTGTGTAGTCTATCAACCGGGATCAGACTAACATAATAATATACTTCATTTGAAATAACATTAGACACGTTTAACAAACCCTTTTACAGTGTATTCAACCGATTTTGACTTCTATTCCATACGCATAAGGATGGCAAAAGATCGCATAAGGATGGAAGCAAAAACGTATTGACGATAACAAATGTTTACTGCAGCTGTAATTTGTCATGTCACCAACGTAGTAGAAGTCAAAATCGGTTGAATAAAGTGTAAATGGAGTTATTTAAATTTCTAATGTTATTTCGAACGGAGTATAGAGGATTAAGATCTAAACCCATTTTAAACAACATTTAAAATATGATATTAATAATAACGGTTTTATGATATATGCCGCTATTAGTTCTGGGTTTATCAGTCGTTGATAGAGTTGTATTTGACGAATGTCAGCGGAAGCGATTGCTGTTAAAGATATTGGATTAAAATTAAACGTAACAGAAGGAGGGTAGACCATTTTGTCTGCCAATAAACATCCACCCGCAAATACTTTTAGTTTATCCGTGATCATGGCGCTTGCAACAGTGCCGAAATGTCGGAAGCTCGAAACAATCTACAAACATGGTAAATACCCCGAAAATTATTTCCATACAATTGTTCGATTTACATACCATACCACATACTACACGTCAATCTATTTATAGTATTTATTATGTATATTCATGATCTATTTATGTTTCACTTTTTATTTACTATTTCACATGATGTATTTATTTATATAAGTGGGTAATGTTTTTTATTTAATCATGCATTTTGTCTATGTTTTTATTTTTTTAATATCGCCAGAAGGTGGACACGACATTACGTGATTACGTCATACCACCCACGGACGTCGGTCATCGATGAAAACCAGCGTCATTGGTGTTGCCAATGACAACAAGCTGATCGATGCCCATTTTCTTGCACATGAGGGACACACACTTCCATGCTTTATTTTTCATTGTTTTTATTTTATGTAATTTTCTGGTTTTTTTATTTTTTATGTTTGTTATGTGTGCATGCTCGGTGTCCTGTGTCCAAAAAATAAATTGATTTTCTTTCTTTCTTCTTATTCTTTCTATGTTTACATAAATAATAGCTATCTGGTTTCGGTAAATCGGATCATCTTCTTTGTGAAAATGGAAAAATCCATCTTTCATGTATTATGAGCCTATTTTTAAAGACAATCGGTGTCCTACAACTAAATCCAATCTATAGGCCTTTGTTATAATTAACATTCCAATAACAATCAACCAGGGGACCTTAAAAAGCCACATTCAACAATTCACCTACGAATCACCATGGTCACTGTCAAGCAGATGATTGCTGAATATGAACCTTACACGTATGATATTAAGAGTCATCAATTAAGTGGACATTTTGATATTTTTAAATTATGATTCATTTATAGCGGCCTTTTCAAACCCCCAGGCAAGCCCTTGATTTAAAACTAACCAAAAAAACTACAACACCAATTATATAACTACCAGATAACCTAGTTTCGTGGCGTGTCAACAAACAACAGACAAAACTTTGGTTTTAGCAGCATTAGTTATCTCTCTCGTACACGTAAACAAACCACACATAACCACATAAATCTAGGTAATTACAACTGACATCGGTACAACCCAAATCTTTAGAGTAAAGTTCCTTTGTGATCTACCTCCTACGACCTTCGGCGACGAACAGGCGCGAATGTTCGGGAATGTTCTGGAATCTTCGAGAATGTTCGAGAACTGAGATTAACTAATAACTTTGTTGTAATAGTTTCATCTGGAAAATAATTGTTGGTTAGATAGTTTTGGTATTAAGTACTTTCACACAGCTGAAGTAGGATATTTCTCTCATTATATTTAACCTATTTTTAGGGTTCCGTATAGAGTTGAGTCCGATATCAAATCCCATGTTTATGTCATCGATATTTTAAAATTATTTCGTCATGCAGTGACAATGACAAAATCATCATTCGATATTGATCATGACAGAATGAACGTGAAATTCGTCTTCGGCTGAGATTGCAATGACAAGATGACAACATGCAATGCGTGAATGTGGTGATAATTAGAAAAAAATATTGATGATTTTGTCATTGTTCCCGTCATCGATAGTTTTTTTGTCATTGTCTTAAAGTCATGATCAATTTTATCGACAAATCCATCATAATAAGGCATTTTGCCCCAAGTGTTTTGAAATGGCGGCCATTTTAATTATTTTTTTACTGAATGCTGTTGGGTTAATTTATTTTGCCATATCTAAGGTCCTGCAGGCATAAAAGTGTTCGATAGCTACAAAAATAGGTAATAAGCTCACACTAAAAAGTTTAGCAAAAACTCCCATTAAAACCTTAAAAAAATACTGGAAACTTAAAAAGTGTGAAAAAATTTGGTTGCTTTTTTTAACTTTTTTATTGTTTTCTAAAAAAAAATGCCTTATTATGGTGGATTTGTCGAAAAAATTGATCATATTATTATTGCTTCGTCTTAACGGGTCGGACACCGGTTACCAGACACATTGTATTTACTATAATATAATACGACAAAAAATCAACAGCAAATTAGTAAACAAATCACTACAAATATCTATGCCTAAAAAATAACCCTAAAAATCTACGGGAATAATAAATTGTGCCCAATAACTCTTTTGTAGGCAGCAAAAATATTTATTGCCAGCATAAATTCAAATTAGACCCCAGTTTGCGACTGTGGGTGCAAAAACACCGATCAGGGTGAAACGGGAGATTTTTACCCTCCGTATAATCCAACCTAATAACGGACATGCGTTTGTCTTTCATCAAGGTACATAACATTTAAATTAAAGTTTATCTTTGGCATGTTTTTGCCCCGGTTTTGGGTTAACAAAGATAAAATGAGGAAGATGTGACATTTTTTTGAAATAAAAAAGGTGATCATTTGTTAAAGTGCTGTCACACTGGCGATTTAAATTGACAAATTTCTGCAGTATTCAGCGATTTTGACGTCATGGTCATATGAAGCAAGACCCGGAAACAGTATAAGAGTCGGAACTCGAAGGTTGATAGTCAAAGAAAAAATGCGATATACTCGCCTCTTAAGAGTACCAAATATTCAAAAGAAGTGAGCGTAACAATTATATTTAACAAACTATGCTAACGCTACTAAAAAATCCATTGTCTGGAATTATTTATGAAAATAACCAAATAAAAAACTAAAACCGTTAGTTTTTCAATCGGGGACTATGAACGAAGGACACGTGTTATCGTCGCCTCGCACGGAAAAATAATGTTGTTTAAAAGGACTGCCCGGAGTGACTAAAGAGAAAAAATAAAAAGGGGGTAATTTAAAAAACAGTGCTAAGTTGCCTTGTAGGGTAGAGGAACTACGTTGTGAATGTTATATCTGAATTTACATTGGTTCTTAATTGAATTTTAATTCTAAAAAAAATTGTAACATGTCTAGGTAGGTATTTATTCTTTCAAGGAACGAATTAATGTCTGCAGCGAATAAAAAAAAAAAAAAAAAAACTTTTTACGTTTTTGTTTGTGTTGCGGTCAGTCGGTATACTTGCTTATTCATTGTTTTGTTGCTGGTATGGCAAATGTTTGGTTTAGATGCTGCTATTTTGTATTGTAAATAAATATTTTATTTCTGCAGCAAAAACGACAATGTGTGTCGTTTTTGCTGCAGAAATAAAATATATTTCTTTCTTTCTTAATATGTAAGCGTAAAAGGGGTAGAGAAAATTGGTTCTTAAATCAACCATAGCCAATCAGTTCACTGGGTTTCAATAGATCCAGCATGCCAGCCTTTTAAAGTGGTGCTAAAGTATTTACGTTTAGGCATTAAACTTTGAAAAATTTAGGTCATCGTCTGAATTTTTGTAATCTTTGATAACCTAGCAGTTGAACACTTGCCTTCATGCAGGACGGTCTAATTTCAAAACCGGTCCTTCGAAATCACATGCGGATCAGAATTTGATTATCACTTACGTTAACGGTGAAGGAAAACATCGTGAGGAAACCTGCACACCTGAGAAGGCCCCAAAAAGTCGATGGTGTGGGTAGTCCGCCAACCCGCACCTGGCCAGCGTGGTGGACTAAGGCCTAATCCGTCTCATTCTGAGAACAGGCTCATACCCAGCAGTGGGACAGTAATGGGCTGAACTATTTTAATATTATATTTAAAATAAATATAGTATGTCCCAGTTTCCTTCCAAAGGGGTATAATAAGGACACGATAGCTTTGAAATAAAGAAAATCGGTTAATAAATAGGCTGAAAACGATTGCGTGGAATGGAAACAGAAATTCCACATTTGTCCCCATTCTCTTTAGGCAATTTAGATACCGTACAAAGAAGTTTAGGTAACGTTCATAATAAAATACCCAACTACGAGGTAAAATATACTTCTAATAAGTATACCTACTTCTTTTTTTCAATAAACTTCATTAGGTATCTTACATAATCTATGTAGTCAATTTAAAATTTTCATAGTCAGAAATTGAGCACAGTTGCAATTATAACAAAAATTCTTTCATTTGAAACAATATTTACTTTGAATAAACTCAGTTATTTAGTTTAAATAAACTCAGTTATTTTACTTACATAAACTCCGTTTTTATAGTGCACCAGTTTTGGGAATGACGCACGTGAATTTAGTCCAAGGAAAATCCGAATACCATCCATCAATTTAATAACCTAACCGTCAAAAATCCCCGACTCCAACTAGAAAAAAGAGCTGTAACTTTTGAACGGCTGAACAGATTTTCATGAAACATGGCTAAGATGGAACCTGATTAAAATAGCTTTCAATTTAAAAAAACTGCTTTAGAATCGGTTCATCCGTTTTGGAGCTACGATACTACAGACAGATACACAGATACACACTACAAACTTATAACACTCCTCTTTTTTGTCGGGGGTTAAAGATAAACGTACAAATGCGATTCTATATACCTATTGATTCAACCGTTCCACAACCAATGTATATGTTATACCCTACTTACGATTGTAGGCTATACCCGACTATTGTACACAACTAACTATTACCGTATAGTGACCGATGTACGGCGTTCGATCGCTAAGCGCCACTCGTTTCACGCAATATTTCACGCCAACAGGTGTGCACGTATTATTGAAGGGTTAAAAACAGGTCACAAGCGGTTGGCATGTCTGTAAAATGAATGTATCAATTATATTATTAAAGTTCCCGACTAAGATTAAGTCAACCTTGCATATTATGCCGTTGATTTTGCGCGGCGATTAGGAAAATACACCATCATCCCGATTGTGTGAGAATGGTGAGGAAATGGAAAATACAATGCCATTCAATAATATCTCAAGACGTAATAATATCATATTTATTAAAAAAAATCTACCGAAAATGTTGCAATCATGCATATTGACTGGCACGTTAACTATCAAAACACAATAATAACACTATATACCTCCAAATTGGCCTCGAATACCCTCAAATCGCCAGACAATATTTTCAATTTCCACCCATACCCCCATCAAATAACGTTGAAATACCCTCAGAGTCGGACAATTTGTAGTGAGGTCAACGGCATCATAATAATATACCACTGAAAAATTGTGGGTCATTTGAGCCCCAGGGCCCCGGCTGACGATAAAACGGAACTGTTTGGAAGACTCGTAAAACTCTCCTCGAGACTTCTTATCATGGCGGGGAGGTGAGGCCCCTAAATTTGCGAAAGAGGATGGAATATTTGAAAAATACTGACTAGTTTTTTTTGTTCAACAAAGTAGGTAGTAGTTCATAAATAAGGCAAGTTGATGATAATTTATGATATACAGAATGTTCTTAACTTTAACCTCCGAATACTTAATTAATCGTATAAATTTGCGGTTTAGTATTCGTTGATAAGACCTAAAATACTAACCAATAGCATCATTGGCTTTTTTTAATGTTATAAATATTTTTATCTACTCTCATATCGTAAAGTTCTAATTATGCATTCAATTAAAGTACTATAATGACAGACTTTATGCAACTAATAAAATTAAAAAGTTTTATTAGGATACATACGAGGGTCATTCAATAAATACTTAGCCTACAAAAAGTAAACGAAAATTTTGGAAAAGTGGGAATTTATTTTTCAACATAGTCTCCTTTTAGTTCGATACACTTAGCCCAGCGATGCTCCAACTTTTTTAATCCGTCCGAAAAATAGTTTTTGTCAAACTCTGCAAAATAGGCCTCCGTGGCGGCGATGACCTCCTCATTCGATCCATATCTATTCCCGGCGAGTGATTTTTTCAGATTAGGAAACAGAAAGAAGTCACAAGGGGCCAAATCTGGAGAATACGGTGGATGGGGCAGCAATTCGTAGGGTAATTCGACCAATTTGGCCATGGCAACGGCAGACGTGTGAACCGGTGCGTTGTCGTGGTGAAACAGCACTTTTTTCTTCGCCAGATGGGGTCGTTTTTTCTTTAATTCGGCGTCGAATCGGCCCAATAAATCGGCATAGTAAAGCCCTGTAATTGTTTTACCCTTCTCGAGGTAATCGATGTAGATCACACCTTGTGAATCCCAGAAAACGGTGGCCATAACTTTTCCGGCCGATTTTACAGTTTTCGCCTTCTTTGGAGCACGTTCCCCGGTCTGGATCCATTGTTTTGATTGCTCCTTGGTCTCTGGTGTGTACCAGTGGATCCAGGTTTCATCGACGGTCACAAAACGACGCAAAAACTCCGCTGGATTCCGCTTAAACAGCGCCAAACACGTCTCCGATGTGGTCTCACGGTTGCGCTTGTTTTCTGGTGTGAGTAAACGCGGCACCCATCGCGCCGACAGCTTTCTCATGCCGAGTTCCTCGTGAAGAATATGATGCACTGTTCCTTCTGAAATGCCTACAGTCTCAGCTAGCTCCCGAACCTTCAATCGGCGATCTGCCAATACGAGATCATGGATTTTTTTAATGTTTTCCTCCGTAGCAGCTGTTTTCGGTGCACCTGGACGTGGTTTATCAAAAACCGACGTACGGCCACGTGCAAACTCGTTGAACCAATTCTTGACGGTGGCCATCGATGGAGAAGAGTCACCGTACACAGCATCCAAGCGCTCTTTGATTTCGATGCGCGTTTTCCCTTCCAAAAATAGGAATCGAATCACCGAACGATATTGCTCTTTTTCCATTTTTGTAAAACCGATCGACACGTTGGCTTCCATAAGTTGTCAAATTAAAACAAATGAAGGGATTGGAATGAAAATTTGAAAAAAGAATTTAAAAAGAATGTGCTACACTGTGGTAAAACTCTTTTGAAACTACAGCGCCCTCTGGCGATGAGGCTAGGTACTTATTGAATGCACCTCGTATTTCTTAACAAAATACCTAATGCTATAAAATAAAATAAAAATTATTATCGTGCACTTCGGTTCCACCAAGGAGTTTTCAATTCAATTTTTATACCAGCCGCACATTGTCTATGCTGGCGCATGCGCTTTGACTGCTGAGTTTCGGCGCCATTATTGTTTTTTTACTTTATTAATATGTTATCCAGCTATTGCATGAGTATAGATAAAGTAGTGTATGAAACTGCACATAACTAGGTATTAAAACACACGTGTGATACTATTATACACACACTCGTGTTTTTAATATATTATGCAACAGTTTCATAAACTACTATTAATATACCAGTCGCTAATGTTTAAAAACATATAACTTGACCTCAATGAAAATGTTATTATTGTCAGAAACTTACAAAAAATATGACATCGATGCAATAAGATGCTGTATTTTTTACTTATCGTCCAAAATAATAACAAATTTTCCTATGCGGAGTGAAAACATGCGTTAGAAGGTTGGATGGGTGGATAGTAGGATAGTTCCTCACTCTCCTTGTTACTTCTTCTTCCTCGGTCCCTTGATACTGAGAGTCGTGACCACAAATTCATCTCCATTTATATTTGTCTGACGTAGAGTGCACGACTAGTTGTATGTTGCCGCCAACCGCTCTCTTGACAGCATCGCTGCATCTGACGGTTCGACCTCTTGCTCTTCTGCCCTCCTCGTGACCCAGTATCAGCCTCCAAGCTATGTTTCGGAGGTCGCATGATGTGTCCTTGTTACTAAATACTGGCAATCCTATCACTGGCCACTTCATGCTTCCAACATTTCAATTCGAATTTAGAACGTTGCGCTGGATCAGTTTCTTTTTTCTTTTTCGCCATTCCTTCTCCAACTCTCGTAAGATGTAGAATGTACACAGCTGTTGGCATGTCCTCGCCAACAATTACTTATAGATGTAGATAGGTACTTACCATGAAGTGATATCGCTACTTTGACATTTTTCATACTAAATAGGTATTAGTTCTTATAAAATCCGCAATATGGCGAAGGACTAAGTTGTTAGGCTTAACCTTTTTATTATAACTACGACAAAATTATAAATAAGTATATTTGTATTAAAAACAATTTACATAATTATTTTCACGTGATCAAATCCATGGTAGGTTTAACAGGTTATAAAATAAAATCATAATTTTATATATTAAAATTTAAATTTTATATTAAACTTATGTTATTTTTTACGACTTACGAAACTCGATTTCTACATTGTGATAATCAAACTTGTATTTATACGTAGGTATACCTGAAAACACGAATAAATGTTAAAAATTAATAACTTTATTGTATTTACCTCAATTTTAACAACAATGGCTAAAAAATTACGTCATAATGTTGAAAATTCTTCGAGCAAAACTAATCAGGTAATAAAATCAAATTTAAGGATCATCGGCGGTCACGATGCTGCAGAAGGAGAGTATCCATACATAGTTGGACTCGTCATCGGTGAAATTTCTACTCACAAGCAGGGCACAGGCTCCTTGATAGCACCGAATTGGGTGCTAACTTCCGCATACTGTGCCGTAAATCTGCGGAAACCAAAAAAATCCTTTGTGTGGTACGGCAACTTCACTGTGCCGCCCGAGATATCGAAACTCTATTCTGAAGTAATGGACGTGATCTTACACCCGAGCTATCGCGCCGGCGGTGGTAGCCGAAATACACAAATTCTTGATAACGACATAAGCTTGATGCGTGTCCAAGACGTACACATAAAGAGTTACGGACTATTATCAGCCGCAGACCACATGACCATGGTAGGGCTTTCTGCTACGTACAGTACACGATCAGAAATGCATGAGCATACTAAAGACTGTATTCGAATGCAACGCGATGGTGCGTACGAGCTGTTTGTGTGAGTTATACACACAACGTAATGAGACATCACCACATTTACCACACACACTAAGAAGTTAAATAAAATGAAACAAAGTATATTGTCGTCGCATTGATTTATAATCTAGCGTGTGAGCGTGAGCGAAATTGTAAATCTATTTGCCGTCACTTGTCAATGTATGCATGACCTTGGTGACATTCACTCGTCGATGTCATTGTATTGCTTTATTTCAAGTAATTCTAACAATCACCGATAGCTATGATGCATAGTGCATAGGATTGCGATTAACTTAGCGTAGGTTCGAGTCTTAGGGAAGACTGTTATTTTGTTTAGATATTAATTATCCTTTTTTTATTAATAGGTGGATTCGTTCAATGATAAATATTAATATAAGTGATTATATTCTGGGTTATCTTTACAAAATTGTAAAAAAAAAGGATTGTTAGCAAAACAAAAACGTTTATTTGTTTTAATTACAATAAAGCCCGTCACACACGTAGCTATAATATATATTAATATACTGTGCTATATATTACATTATAGCAAACCCCCACAGTAGTAGCTATACTATAACATATTTTGATGACGTAATAGAATATATATTATAGCTGCGTCTGAAGTCGCTCGAAGATTACTATGGAAAATATATCGTAATATGTCTTGCTATAATATATATTATAGCTACGTGTGTGACGGGCTTTAAGCTATGTTTATAAAACAAAACAGTTACACTTATTAGATATTGAGTTTATAGCTTAATCATTTTCTTGACGAAAAGAGGATTGAAACTAGACCAACTTAATTCTTGAACTAACGACCTATATGTAATATGGCTTAAATATTATACCTATAAACGATGACCAGACAGTAAATAACATATGGTTATGTTTATTGTAATCTCTTTTCTTTGATATGAAAATGACAATGAGTAAACAAAAATTACAAGCTTTTATTAGTAAGGGGTATAACATTTTAAAATTACCAATATTTATTGTAACTTCCACAGCTGTTCTCAATACAGTCAAGTAAGTGTTGACGCATTATACAGTAGGTAACACTTATTTAGATATTGAGGTTATAGTTTAAGTATTCGTTTTCTTCACGAAAAGAGGATTGAAACTAAACCTCAAATTTAAATCTTTTACCCCTTACGAATAAACCATGAGTGATTAACTAACTCAAGTAAGTGTCGACACGTTTAGTAGAAGACTATAACATTTTGGTTCTCGCCCGGTGAATCGGACAATTATCCTGGACAGAAGATATCTCTAAACTCTTCAGCTGGATAAACGATGAGCACAGTAGGCAGCATGACATATTATCATATAATACTTCCACATAACTATGTTTTATTCACTACAGCGTGTGTTATCCTTACACCATAAATGAAGTCTTCCCTTTTGGCTAGATTGAACATTATTTCATCTGAAGATATAGTAGTGTCCCAGTTGAAGTAAGTATAAATAACTATTTTCGTGTGAACTGTTCTTGTTTACGTCTTTCTGTCAAAAAGGGTTTTTAGCTGGTCTTCAGTGATGGAAACCTTCAGCGTGGAGTGCATGGCGAACAGTTAGTAATGAAATGTCGAATAATTCTGCAAAATGTTTCGTTGTTATGTAACCACTTGTTTCATATTCGTTCACAATCGACTACCAGGGCTACTTTCTTCCTCATTCATGGTCTTAACCCACCGCCTCATAGTATTTCTCTAGAACAAAAAAAAGAAATACTAATAAACATCTATAAGCAAAATACTAAAACTGATTACTATATATATGGTATAATATATATATATATATATTATACGTATCTATATATTACTTATATCTATATATATTTAACACATGTTTATTATACTTCTATATATTAATTAAGAAACCAAACAATAATAAGAATATATTTATTAGAATAAATTTATTATTCATCATTATTATTATCATTAATCTAAATAAATAAACTTTAAAATGATTTATCTTTTTCTTTAGTTTTATTTAAAGATCATGAATAACACTCACAGTCAGTCCGGTTTCATTAGATATAATTTGTATTATAATCATATCGTACACTTTTAGACAGTGCAATAATATTCCCCCCTCGCTTCGATTATATTAGCCTGCATTTTGAATATTATAACTACGAGCACCGCTAATAGATTTAATCACACATCACTAACCATTCTAACCAATAATAACAACACTAACAACGTTCTATTCGATCTAAATGACTTGAGTCGTAACTGCATCTGTCTACCTTACAGAAATCTAAATAATTTATTCATATTTCTGTTGTCTACCTGCTAACTTTTCATTTTATATGAACGAGACATCGCGGTAGGTAGGCCTGTTATTATTATCGAACTACTACGTTAAACATTGATGAATAAATGCCTTAAGATTTATGAGTATTATGAAAACTTTAAAAAAACTATCACTGCCTGTGAGGTTTGAACCTACAGTTCACCAATCACTAATGAATACCAGGGAACGTTATCAACTTAGCTGGCTTGAGATATACTAGCAGTATTGAAATTATGGAATACAATCAGTTGCAGACAACAGTGCATGTGTGTGAGTGTCTATAGTATAGAAATAGAAACTACGTCGTAAAAGAAGGTCGTAAGTCAACCCATTAGCGTCAATCTATTGCTTTGTGAGACTGCTCATGCATTTCTGATCCCTACCGTACGTGGGTAGCGGCTGGACAACCGAGAAAAAACCCCTAGAAGAAGACTTAGTAAGACCGTTACAGGTCGATGAAGCAGTGATCATCAGATGTGCTACAGATAGATGGGGGGCACTGTGGAGATTTCTCATATGCTTAGCCCCGAAGTGTTCTGACAGAAAGGACATGCCGTTTTTCGGTGACTTTGGCGGGCCTTTAATTTATGATGGGAAGATTACTGGTATTTACTCCATCATGCGGGTCGTGAAAACTCCAGTGCGCTTGAATGGCTATACACCAGTCAGCCGCTACTTAGATTGGATATCTAACGTAATGAATTCTACAAGATAATATCTAAACATGAAGGACATATTATTAGTGGCAGGTCTACACGAAGCAACCTGTATTACTTAGCCTCTTATAGATATTAAATTCATGAGAGACGCCAAGTCTTCTTCGGTCTAGTCTTTGCTTAACAGTGATGGTGTTTCAGATACAGACGGTTTGCCGTGCCATCTTGTGACTTAATTCAGTTTGGCGGTGTTAAATCTATTAGTATTCATATTGCTGGAGACAATACTGTACCTAGTGCCTAATTTATTGTGCTAATATTTCCGAAAGCAGACGTGCTTTCTGACATCTCTTAATAATGATTAAAGATGAACTTGTGAATTATTAATATTTGTTTTTATTTATTCATTTAATCAGTAAGTCATCTTACCCAGTTATAGATATATTAGATATACCCACATATCACAAAGCTACAAGGGCTAACTAATCTTATTTATATTCCACGAGTGATGGGATAAAGTAAACATTGCCAAGTAATATAATGTTAATGACTTTATTTACCTGGGGTCCATGATTTCCAATAACGGTTCATGTGAAGCAGATGTGCATAGGCGTATTGGAATGGCTAAAAACGCTATGACACAGCTCGACCGCATTTGGGCGATAATAAGCATTTCTCTAAAGGTGAATAGTAGGCTTGTGAATAGCCTGATTTTCCTCATATTCCTCTACGGAGTTGAGACCTGGACTTTGAAGAAGGTAGACCACACTCGCGTTGACGCATTTGAGATGTGGTGCTAGAGGAAGATCCTACAAATCCCATGGACGGCACATCGAATCAACTGCTCAATTCTTGACGATCTAGAAATTACCACCAGGCTCTCCACAACATGTCTCCGCAGGGTACCCGAATTCTTCGGGCATACAGCAAGGAAACGTGGTGATAACCTGGTGAATATGCTCATGACGCATGGTGGAAGGGAAAAAATCCAGGGGACAGAGCCCAATGCGTTGGACTGACCAGATCCGCTTGACACTTGACTCCAGTATGAGCGACGCCTTCCATACTGCAGGGAACGGCAAAATGGCCGGGTATAGTCCAGAAGAAGGAACTACATACACAGAGGTCTCATCAATGAAGTCTGCTGGAAGAGATTTCTTTAGAAATAAGCAGTACCTTTGTACTTTATGCTCCTACTTCATATTTCTCATGTATTTTATGTGTGCATTAATTGTTAAATAAATAAATGAAGAAATAGACTCATGGAGGAGGACGTTAGAAGGTTTCGGTAAAGAGGAATTTTTTGTACTAATTGAGCTGATAATTATAAAGAAGGAAATATGTAAATATCAACTGGTACGACCGACTACATTGAAGAAAGAAAAAAGAAAGAAAGAAATAAGGTTTTAACACAATACATGGTTAAATCACACCATATACAATACAGAAACACAAAAACCGGGAGTAACACAGCAATAATTGCACATTGCAGCAGGCTTACTTTGGCACATAAATGCTATGACAATTAATTAAGCGCGGTGTGGTATTGCGTCACCATAACTGTAATCCACTGAGATTTTCTGGGAAGTCTAAAGTTCTGTTAAGTCACTAGCTTGCAGAATCAAGCTGATAAGACTAAGCATGTCTGAAGATGGAACGATGGCTCTTGGAGAAAGAACGAAAGATAAGCAAATTTATATAGCCAGTCACAAAAGGGATACAGATTAAATAAAAATACAAGTAGATTAAGATCATAATATATAAAACAGCTAAATTTTTCTCTCACGGCTCTGCTAAATAGACCACTTGTGCCTGATGCTGGAGCAAAGTAAAAACCAAGTTCAGAGAACTAAAAAACATAAAAACATTTTCTTAAAAAACTTAACAGCTTCTGTAGTCGGGGCCTTTAATTCTTCAATGCACCTAGCTTGGCAGTGGCACCGACTTCAGAAGCTGTTAAGTTTTTAAGAAAATTATTTTACACATTATAGTTTTCTGAAGTCGGTTTTTATTATCATATTGGTACGGAACCATAAAAAGAAATCTTATTTATATATTTTATTAAACCACTTCAGTTATTTTTACGACTTACGAAACTTGATTTAGATAATAGGTATGGATTTGTGATACTGCACCTAGAATTTACCTGAACACACGAAGCCATGTCAAGACTTCATAATTTTATTGTACTTAGCTCGATTTTAATAACAACGGCTAAAAAATTACGTCATAATGTTGAAAATTATTCTGTCAAAGATACAAAGGATACAAAATCACATTTAAGAGTTATCGGCGGTCGCGATGCTGCAGAAGGAGAGTATGCATACGTAGTTGGACTTGTCCTCGATGAAATTTCTAAATACAAGCAGGGCACAGGTTCCTTGATAGCACCGAATTGGGTGCTAACTGCCGGACACTGCGCCATAAATCTACAGAAAGCAAAAAAATCCTTTGTGTGGTACGGCAACTTTACTGAGCCGCCTGAGATATCAAAATCGTATACTGAAGTAACGGACGTGTTCTTGCACCCAAGCTTTCGTATCGGCGGTGGTCCATGCGCAGACTCAGTATATTTAGAAAATGACATAGGTTTGTTGCATGTACATGAGGTACCCATAAAGATCTACGGACTATTATCAGCCGCAGACCACACAACGATGGTAGGGCTTTCTGCTACGTATGTGGGTAGCGGCCAGACAACCGCAAAAAAACATCAAGAAGAAGACTTCTTAAGACCGTTACAGGTCGGTGAGGCAGCGATCATCAAATGTTCCACGGATAGTTCGGCACTATGGAGATTTCTCATATGCATTGCCTCGAAGTGTACTAATAGAGAAGCCATGCCATTTTTCGGTGACTCTGGCGGGCCTCTTATTTTCGATGAGAAGATTACCGGTGTTTGTTCAATTTTTCAGAAAACAGGGAACATGATTGGCTATACACCAGTCAGCCGATACTTAGATTGGATAGGTAACGTGATGAATTCTAAAAGTTAATAAACATGACGGACAAATAAGTGATAGGACTACTCGAATCAACCTGTCACTTGGACTCTTAAACATATGAAGCCTTTGCTCAACTAAGATGGCGGTTATGATGCAGACGGTTTGTCATTGTGATCTTGTGATTTAATTCGGTTTAGCAGTGTTAAATCTATCAGTATTCATATTACTGCTCGACCCCGTACTTTACCTAGTGCCTACAATCTACATGTCGGTTTTCTGGCATTTCTTAATAATATTAATAAAGATGAAATTGTAAATTATTATCTCCTTTATTCATCATAAAAACATATTTAAATTTTTTTTTATCATAGAATAGAATAGAATAGATCTTTATTTCATGTAAACCAGATACAGGCACTTATGAAATGTCGAGACTCTAGGTGCACGGTTCCAAATAGTAGACCCTATGGAGAAGAACCGGCAAGAAACTCCATGGTAACTCTTTTCAAAAAATAGATTATAATCTTTATCAGTACAATGTTGCGGTAAGAGCTGCGAGAATAATGTAATTTAATGTGAATAAAAATAAGACTAGGATAATAATGATTTGCCTGTGAATAAGATTGCCATGGCAGTTACAAGCTGACCAGTTCCGACAGACGGCACCCGTTCACGAGTATGACGCATGCGTCAGCGTCGCCAAGCTCGACCACAATGAAGGGAACTCAACGGCCCGACACACAACGCCACCATCAGCGAGACATTTTAGTCGTTTTAGTAGTTTCATAATAAAATATACATTTAAACACATGAAAAATTGGGACCAACTGGCATCGGGAACAGGGTCCAGGCTACCGGTGGCTAGAGCTCCAGAGAGAGGAACCTCCTCACAATGCGAGCCGTGTCGAGGACTACCGCTTTCTGTATCAAGCCCTTGATCCAGTCCCCCAACGAGAGCCTCTTAAGATGTTGGTCGAGGCTCTTGGCTATTAAGCCATTGGCCGTCACAACTATCGGCACTATGACTGCTGAGTCCACATTCCACCATGTTAACAATCTCGTGAGCCAAATCAAGACATTTAATTTGTTTATCTTTTTCGGCTTTCACGAGATTTTCATCATGTCCATTGTCCAATTATTATTTTAATATTATTTATTTAAGTTTCTCACTATTCATACATGCAAGTTCCGTTACCTTATCCAGTTGATATACAAACATTTATTACGAAACATGCCATAACTCTAAGAGAAACCCCATCCCGCAAATATATTGTATACCCATAAATCAAGAACACAAAACCCATGCCAATAGAATAGCCACATGGGGTAGCCAATCTTATTTATATTCCAGGAGTGATGGAACAAAGGAAACGTTACCATTGGCTTGGATAAAGGAGATTACGGTAAAAATGAATTGTATTTAATTGGATCAATTTTCTATAAACAATAACCTAACCGTCAAAAACCTCCGACTCTAACTAGAAAAATAGCTGTAACTTTTGAACGGCTGAACAGATTTTCTAGAAACATAGCTAAGATGATACCCGATAAAACTAGAATTTAAAAAAATGCATTTAAACCGGTCCATCCATTTTGGAGCTACAGCCACAGACATACATATACACGAAAAACTTATAACACCCCTCTTTTTGGCTCGGGATTAAAAATATTTGTGGTTACCAACTGGTATGTCTACTTTGATGTATAATGCGACGAGATTTTCCGATTAAGTAATAAATCCTAGCTTGCAGAAATAACCTGGCTGGCTTGGGCTGACAACTTTGAAGATGAAATTATGGCTCTTGAAGCAAAGAAGTCCATTGTAAGAAGGAGACAGCATACAAAGAAAGAAAGAAACCGCATTTATTAACCACAACAACACACACAATTACAAATAATATGCAATAACAAATAAATAAATAAACAGGGTTACAGAAAAACAAAACTAAAGCACAATAACGAAACACCAAAATAAACACATACATACTGAGAAAAAAAAGAAAAAATACTGACAATCAACTATCGTAACATCGCCCGCCTCTATCCCCGTTTATGTGGGTGTGTGTGGACATCAAAGAACTATATCTCGGATACAATAGGATACATTTATGCCATAGTTACGTGTGTAGATGATACGACGTAGTTAGGCTAAATAAAATAGGTCTTACTTGACAAATATCACAGTCAGAGTCACTCCTAGTCTACTCTTAGTCACCTGTTTATCGCCCACAATTTTGATACAGTGAACACTTACTGTTAATGTTACTGTTAGCCTGTATCATCCCACTGCTGGGCAAAGGCCTCCCCCCTTGATTTCCATGCTGTTCTATCCTGTGCCAGTGATGACCAGTCCTTGCTAAACGTGTCTAGTTCGTCTAGAATAAGAATAAGAAGAATAAGAATAAGAATTATTTATTTGCAGGAATATGAGTAAGTATAATAAGTTGACACTGTTAGCAATAAGTTCCGTCATACTCTACCAGATGACTGGTGTGCAACCAGTGTCTAAAACCCCATTTAATTAATTATAGTAATAAACCATTTTTAAACACCTCAAACACGTTTTCATACAGTCCACCTATCGATCCCATACATTTTGATCCGGCTCGAAGGACCAAAATGTTCCGATTACTGTTTGGGAATAATCTCAAAAATGCTTGCTAGCTACATGTCTATAGTATACACGCCAAATTTGATTCGATTTTTTGCAATAACTTTCAATATAGAGAGGTTTACATTACTTTAAGAAAATAATTTAAAAAATCACAACTTCTAAACTAATGTTTTTCCCGGAACATATATTATTATGCTGCATTCAGATGAAAGATAGGGACGACCTCGAATCAAAAAAAATATTTGGAACAGCCTGTATATTAATAACGCACGGCGTTGAGAAAGCTGCTACCGGTCCCGAGGGAGATGAAAAGTAAAGAAAGAAAAATGAAAGAAAAAGCATTTATTCAGCACAGCCATATTGACAACATAAGAGACAGAAGTTTTTTTTTTTTTTTTTTTAAAAACGTCAATATTTTACTAATAAGAAATAAAATATTTTTAAGTACGGACTGTTGTTCCGTTTTGTAAGTGGCCTATGTTCGGCAGTGTATTAGCTTGCTTCTTTTGATGTGGATGCTGATGAAAGCTGTTGTTACAGATTTTATACAGATGCCATTTTCATTTCACATACCAACCCTAAATCGTAAGCTTTGAACCATTCTCCAGAACTGCGCAGTATAAAATCATCAGGAACCCGGCTTTATCCCGGCCTTTATTAAAATAACCGGGTTCACACGCGCTCATAAAACGCACAGACACTCGCCTACTCACTGCTTACCCCAAAACCGTTTACGAATTTATAAAACTGAACCCTTTGCAACTCAGATTCAATTACGTCAAACTTCTATCACGTCTTTCAATTTTAAACCTTTCTGCTTCGAACTTAAAGTTGATTTTTGTGTGAAGCCTTCGGTGTGGGTAGGAAATGATTTGTTTTGTATACATTGTTCGGAATTTCCTAAGCAAAAGTATTTTTTGATGCGCATGGGAATCATGGATTTACTGTCATAGAAATACTTGTGCCTTCGTATGGGTATATTGGGGTCGGCAATCAGTTGGGATGGATTTATGGAGGTCTATAGTTTTTGCTACTGAAGATACTTGAGTGTGATAGCGCTGTGAAGGATTCGGAGCAAGATTTTGCTCATAATATTATGTACATAATGTAGGAAGTCATCGTATTCTGTGAGATTTACATCCTAGTTCATAAAATTATATTGTACGTTTGGCTATTCACCCATCCTGGGAAGCGACTTCTGATTTAATTATACAGTGTCCCTGGAAGTATGGATTAATTCGAATACACGCGTGGGCAAGGACATTTAAAATTAAAAAAAAAAATCATTGATAGCCATGATAGGTATTTTTACGTTTGTTTTTTGAGCCCTATGCGATGTGATTGGAAAAAACAAAAATGGGTCATAACTTTTGAACCGTAAAAAATTGCACCGATAATCTTAGGGTTAAAATACCTATATTATTTATGCAGTTAAATTATTTCTTTCTTTCTTTCTTCAAAAAGTTTGGAAACGACCTTGCCTACGCTCCTGTTCGATTTGATCCATACTTTCAGGGACACCTGTATAAGGTCATACCTTTCTAATCCCTAATCTAAGGTTTCATACATTAGTTGAGTACCTTATATTTAATTAATTGACTTTCGGTTTTAAGTACGCTTTCTCACTACCCCCTCCCTACTCCCTTTAACAAGTGTAGTTAGACTACCGCTTCTAGAAAGCAATGAAGGTGGAAACAGTTAAAGCAATACTGATACCATAAATAGATTATATTTGGTAGAAAAGTCGTTTAATAGACATAATTTCTATATTAAGAGAAGTAAGCTGGACATTACGCTCAAAATTGTATCTGCCCGACTGGGGATTACCTCCACCTTACAGAATATCGTAGCCAAATAACACTGCTCTTTTGCAGTGTTGTGTTCCTAACGGTGAGCAAGGTCACCAGTGCTCCTTAGGGAAGCGAGACAGCTGTGACACCCTTACTAACAATATGACGTTGCTGACCCTACTACTACAAGCGTGCGCACGCTCTGAATGATTCACATTTTTTTTATAAATTTCAAACACTAGCGTGTTCTGATTATATACAGCATTTTGTTAAATAACAATTAGAATCGCCACAAGGACGCATGTTGTTGATACCTTGGTCTGATATAAAGTCCATCCATCCAAAATTTAAGTGCTAAGCACTTGTCGGTGTAGCAATTTCCATTCGGTCCTATCTAATGCCAAATCTTTTAAATCTTTATATGTTTGTATATTCGCTTTTTCTTTCAGCTGATCAATGTAGTTTCTTCTTGGTCTTCCTCTTTTTCTTTTTGCCTCTATTTTTCCTTCTATAATGTTGGTAATGAACTTATCGTGCCTAATCAAGTGACCAATCATGTTTCCTCGTCTTTTTTCTATGTGTTTCAATATTTGTCTTTTCTCATTTACTCTTCTTAGTATCTCTTCGTTGGTCACTTTTTCTGTCCAGGACACTTTCTCCATTCGACGCCAACACCACATTTCAAAAGCTTCTAACCTTTCTCGATCTCTTTTAGTGAGGGTCCATGTTTCACAAGCGTATAGGGCTATGCTCCATATATATGTCTTAATTAATTTTTTCCGGATGCTTTTATTAATTTTAGCTGATAAAAGGGATCTTTTTTTGTGGAATGTTTGCTTTGCTATGGCTATTCTTGTTTTTATATCAGTTGTAGATCTTGCATCCTCTGTAATAATGCTACCCAAATATTTAAACTGCTTTAATTGTTCTATAGGGCTATTGTCAATGGTGATGGGATTTACTATTTTGCAGGGAAACTTAGAAGGTACAACTATTTTAGTTTTGTTAATGTTAATTTTCATATGAAAACGGCTAAATACTTGGTTCATTTTGTTTAAAATTTTCTCAAGGTCATCTCTGCTGTTTGCGAGAGCGGCAATATCGTCTGCAAATCTAATAAAAGTAATTTTGTTCCCGTTTATACTGATGCCTTCTGCAGTAGATTCTTCTAAAATGTTTCTTATGGCTGATTCTATAAAGATGTTAAATATAAGTGGAGACAAAGAGCAACCTTGTCTTACCCCTTGCCTAATTTTAGCTATTTCTGTTTTGTCATTTACTTCTATTAGTGTTTCTTGTTGTTTGTATAACTCATAAATGATTTATCTGTCTTTAAAATTTTTCTGATATAAAGTAGGCATGGAAATTAGTACTCAGTCCTCGGCTATCATAGAGCCCTTGCACAGTCTTTTTACCGAATATCTATAGTTTTATCGAGTTCTAGGTGATAAAAACCTGAGTCAGATATAAACAGGAAACGCATCTAAAAGTCATTGACGGATATTACGATACACATGAAGAGTATTCATTGGTAGTAGCATTATTTGACATCGATTAAACTGTATATATCGAGTTTTCAAACTGTGCACGGGCTCTTTGATAGTCAAGGACTGGGTACTAACTGACCTGACTACTGTAACTCTGAACACGGAATCTCTAACATGCGAGCTTTTGGCAACAAAAGAAACTGTGCATGGGCTCCTTGATAGTCAAGGACTGGGTACTAACTGACCTGACTACTGTAACTCTGACCACGGTATCTCAACATGCAAGCTTTTGGCAACAAAAGTTACCAAGCAAAATGCTGTGAACAGTGTGAACAAGCTAGCATTTGAAGTGTATATGAAATCAGAAACGTTTTCAATATTGTGCCGTTTGTTTTACGATTTACATAACTCGATTTGAGTTTCGTAAGTCATAAAAACTTTATTATTATTCATTTGTTATTTTATTTTATCTGGGCTTTCAATATTTTATGGAGTTTCTTGCCGGTATCTTCTCCAGGACCAACCCACTTGCAACTGTGCACCTAGAATCACGACGTTTTGACAGTGCCTACGCACGAGTAATATGAAAGTTGCCTGACATAACTCTGTATACTTTCCATTCGTTTTCAAAACGGGCACATGTTTAACCCTCCAGATTTAGCAGTGGTACGTGCCACAAATTTTAATTACCCCTTTCCAACCAACACTCGCTCGGACGTATGACTCCCAAAATTGTGTTGTCGCACAAAAACGTGACATTAGATTATAAGGCCTAGTTATTTGGCCATAAATTCTCTGCTAATCATGATATGACTGGACGCATTGACGAAAAAATAGAAAAATTCAAGAAAACTGGGTCCCGAGTCAACCTATACAGGTAGGTAGGTAAAATTAAAAAAATAAAAAACTATAAGTTACATCATAATTCAATCGTATCGTCATTAGTACACAGCTTAATTTTACTTGCGACAATTTATCAGCCTATTCGACTTTTTCACAATCAGTACGGCATTTTTGACGTGTATTAAGTCGGTTGACAAAACAAAGACTAGTGCAGGTTTGGAACTCTTTTTCGTTTTGGAACTCTTTTGGCTCGGACACTTGTGAGTGCGGACTCGATGTCCAGTCAATAGAATAGAATAGAATATTCATTTATTTGCTCAGAATATAGGAATTTACAATAAGAAATAAGTAGTAATAGATCAATGACCGGACGTGAGGAATATTGCCCTAGTCATGCTAAATAGACGGTTGATGGCACTATGTTGCCGTTAGCGTCCTTTAACAAAAATCTACCAGCCACAGCGACCAATAAACAATGCATCCCTTTCTCGCTTATAGACGTTTTCATAAGAGGATGCGGAATAGTACGTTTATTTGCGACAGCAACTGTAATATTTATCATACGTAATCAGAGGGCCGAGCACGAATGTTTTGACGTATAGTAACGTAAACGTAAGCAAACTTTGATTATAAAATACAATGAATCTATCGCATTTTTGTTCAATTTTGTGCAGCAAACACACTTGTTTCATGAAAATGTAAAAATTTCGCATGTTATTAACGTTACCATACGTCAAAACATTCGTGCTCGGTCCACAGGCGGCCTGTCGCTGTCAGGTAATTTTTACGTAATTAGGGTGCCGGGTAGGCAGTGTTATTGGGTTTTTCTCTATGAAAATACTCTGTAGCAGCCCGGAGTTTGTAATCGCGCTTGATAGATGGCCATATATATATGGGACGCCTCATATTATATGGAACTCGCACTATATTAGGGACCGTCCATAAAGTACATCACACGTTAAGGTTGTATTTTACGACGATTTCTTACTTTTGAGGGGGTGAAGTATCAGCCTAAGTCCCGCCCACTAGGGGAGCTCCGTTCACGCATATCGTTTGTATTGCGCAATTGACGTATCAGACTGTGTGACACACGTGTCACAGAATACCAATATTAATAAGCAACATGCAGTATGACACCAGCAAATACTTGAAAAATATAAATCCATAATATCGTATACCCAGTGTCTATATTACGCTAGAACATCTGTTACGTTTTGTATTTGTAGATTTTATACCCATTTATCTATCTACTTATAAACTATTGGTCATACCTATTGTGTATGAGTTTATGCAAGTGCATATAATTGTCTCGACCAACATTGGACATTTTCACATTAAGCCGATAATGCCGTAACGAAACCGATATATCGGTACGACAAAGCCGATGACACTGCCAATGTGTGTGTAATGTTAGAAGAATAAGCCAACTCAAATCCATGCCTGGAGACAATAACCTACCCTCACCCACACCTGTACCTGTAGGCGTCGTCCGTTTCCGAAGTCATAGTCATACCTACTTAAGTTCGTTCACAGGATTGCTTTATTACCAAAAAAGAAATTGCATATTCATAGTTCAGATTCCTCGCTATGTATGCAGGTGAAGAGCTTCAAAATTGAAAGAAAGAAAGATTTTTTTTTATTTCGGACTCGCACACGAAATGCCTAAGGCATTAAGTCCGCCTCTGTACATAGTCCCTAAAGTATAAATAAATAAATAAATTACATAAACACACAAAAAATTCAAATAATGATAACAATAACCTAACCGTCAAAAACCCCCGACTAGAAAAAGAGGTGTAAATTTTGAACGGCTGAACAGATTTTAAGAACCATCCCGATTTGTTGTATTTAAAATAAATAAGAACTTTCTTATTGGCTATGGACTCAAAATCAAATAACATAGTTTCTTGGGCTTTACTACTTTGGCCATGAAAGTTTGGCCATTTAATGAAAAATCCAGTAATCTTTCCTCACAACACACAGGGGTATCTAACTTAGTCTATCACCTGACACATGGCATAGCTTATATTCTCATAAAAGCAACTCAGAATGCCTCATTTACTGAGTCTCAAACAATTAACATACTCGTAACACTTATAACTCAGTAATGGCAGCGTTGCATTGCGTAACAAACAATACTTAAAGTCCAATCATCTAATCTTAATAAAATATCCGGAATTCAGCTACCTACTACAATTAATATATTAGTCTACAATTACAACTAGTAATGGACCATCGACGGACCAACGGTGCATGGAAAAACCTAACAAATGGTTATAGTTTATAAAATTTTATTTATGTATTTTTCTTTAGTCTGTATAAAAAAATTGTATGAGTAATAAATAATATATGTTATAGTATAGAAAAAAATCCAATTCAACTGGTTCTCTCGGTAGACAAGTCAATTACGAGGTTTACAAAAGTTGATAAATATACGTTCATTAGTAGCGGGAATATTTGTCGGAGTTCCATCGCTATTTTTATATAAACTGGATAATATTGTTCTATAAGTAAATAGAATATAAATAAAACTTCATACTCTTTCTTCTCAACACTACAAATTGTCATACTGAATTTTCTATACTATATCCTATAAAATGAATTCTTGACGGAGATGTCAAGAAATTATTTTAGCATATTGATTTTATAAACAAAATACTTAGATTTTCTGAATAAAAGGCAAGTTACTTATACTTCCTATTTCCTTTTAATATTTTTTTTAATCATTATACTGTCATTCTTTCTTTTGGTTTTTAATAAAGGGTAAGCGCAGGAACGTCAAAAAAATTAGCACAGGTCCGACCTCGATGCGCGCCGAAACGCGACTGATTGATCGCAGAGATGACAGAAATCACGAATTTTGTGGTTTTTCTCAAATTGTGACCAATATACGTAATATAATGAAAAAATTACGACCGACTTGCCTTGGTATACTTGCGACCAATATTGTGATGTAAAAATTATTTGAAATAATATAATATTTTAGAAATAATCTTGTAAAAATATTTTTAAAAGGGGTAACTTCGCGAATTTTTTTTATCGAGCCAACTTTTTCCAATCATGTATCGGACGACCGAAAAATCCGTGTTACATTTTCAAGTTTAATATATATTTTTTTCGGGGCAAAAAAATAAGAATTTCTATTCAAAAAATTGTAAATAAAAATCGGTTTTTGCGGCATTTCTGTAAAGGACCCCCTTAAGGGGGGGAGGGGATCGATGAAGTGTGACAAGGGGTGAGAGGGGTCCTAAGTTTCATGACGTCACATTTCAAAATCATATTAAAAAGTAATTTAAATGGAAATAAAACCAATTTCGGAACGGCTGTTTTGATTTAATAGTTTCTAGATGTAAAATTGCAAAATATGTGACGTCACACTAGGGAGGGGGGGAGTCTCACAAATGTGATCAACTGTGACAAGGACGGGGAGGGGTCAAAAAGTCACGAAATTAGTGTGACGTACTTTATGGATGACCCCAGTTCTCAAATCCCACAGACCAGTTACCCACTCTCTTAGTAAATAAATCACCATTGATATAGCAGTAAACGAAGAGGTGATAGCTGCATGTTGTCCGTGACATGAATTATTCAGCTGGGTAACGAACCGTCTACCGGGTACCACTATGGCAATGTACTAGCAATTATGTCCGAGATCTTGATTGGATTTAACGTGCCTGCCAATCATAGGACTAAACGTATCTATCACATGAAACTCTTGCTAAGAATTTAAGGCTACGTACATTTTCTGGATGGAAATCCCTTGTATTTCAAAGTTGCGAATAGCCGTGTAAAGGTACAATAGTACATTATGGTACAAGTGTGTAATGTTGGTGATTACCGCTGAGGCGCCATTGAGACCCGAGCCGTTAGGTGAGGGTCTTAAGAGAGCCGAGGACGGTAATCATCAATACACACATGTATCATACGACGTTTTTCAACACACTTGTGAAGAAAATAATACTAAAAAGCCATTTTATTTAGTGAGTAAAAAGTTTATTTAGAGAAACAATTAGTAAATGTGCAGTTGGTAAAATTATAATTAACTGTGAAAACGATCTTTTTTGTTTCGAAACTTTTTTAAAAACAAAGCAACTCAACCAATTTAAAAAAAAAAACCTATAACTCACTTGTGAATAATAGTAAAGAAAAAGTCACAGTTTGATTACAGGTGTCATTATGTGCCTAATTGCGGTGAAATTAGAGCCATTTTATGAGCAAGTGTGTTGAAACTAATATAACATGAAATACTTAAAAAAAAAAAAACTTTTAGGGCAAATTTTTCAATCACCTATATGTTTTATCCATCGAATAAATTTGACGCTTGACTGTTTTTAAAGGAAAGCTATTAATAATTCATATTTATTCCTTCGGATAAAATCTGGCTATTGAAAAATCTGCCCTTAGCTGCTGCAATATAAATTAGTATTTTAATTTTTCTTTTTATAATCGCATAATAGTAATGACACCTGTACTAGAGATGCTTTTACACATGCATAAACCTCCAGACTGACAATTATTTATAAAAATATTTGTTCCATGCGGGAATTGTACTCGTGACCGTGCCGTCATATTAGAAGTAAAATCTATCCCAACAAAAACATTAAATGTAAAAAAATGCCAAGTCTCTCGATGCAGTGTTTCCATCGTAAAAAGTTTTGAGATCTCATAGAAGCCAAGTCCTATTCAAATTATTTTGTAGTTATAAATCAACATTTAGTAATTGTATCAATAGTTTTCTTTATATTATAATTATATTGACTTGGCAATGAGCACAAGAAGAAACAAATAAAACGGCATATTTGGAGGAGTTGAAAGTCACACACCGCATGCGTAAACATTAATATCACAAAATTAATTTTCTTTTGGTTTATCCGTGTCGTCCCAACCGAATTTCGGCAACGGCAGTCAGTCTCATCCAAGACTAGTAAACTGCGCAGGATAATCTGATCACAGGTCTCGTCAGTAACATTTGCATATAATTCCAGGCAGCAAGCAGCTTTTAATTTGTGCTCATTGCCAAGTCACTATAATTATAATATAAAGAAAACTATTGATACAATTACTAAATGTTGATTTATAACTACAAAATAATTTGAATAGGACTTGGCTTCTATGAGATCTCAAAACTTTTTACGATGGAAACACTGCATCGAGAGACTTGGCATTTTTTTACATTTAATGTTTTTGTTGGGATCTCATTTATTTTTTGTAAGTGTATTTTTTTTTTTTTTAGGTGACCTCATAATTTCTTGGACTTCAGCTACTGCTTTGCTTAGAACCCATTCTCTATCTCTATCTCTTTTGTTTCTTTTCTGAGGCTTCGTTACTTCTAAGGTAGACAAGTCTGGGCGATATATACTTCGGAGTCGATTATATTCAGCTATTGCTATCTCCTGAGCTTTGATACTACTAAAATTCACATTTATTAAATGTAATCCACCCAAACTAGTCACTCTTGAAAGGGCCACGTATGCTTGACCACAGTTTATATTATTCTTTTCTATTCTATGTATTTATTCATCCAATTGAATACTTAAACAACGAACAAAGTTAACAATGCAGTCAAAATCCATACACAATGTTCTTGCCAAACCGCAAATATAAAATTGTTTTCTATGGTATATTATTTTTTAATGTTTTTAGTCACTCTTGAAAGGGCCACTTATGCTTGACCACAGTTTATATTATTCTTTTCTATTCTATGTATTTATTCATCCAATTGAATACTTAAACAACGAACAAAGTTAACAATGCAGTCAAAATCCATACACAATGTTCTTGCCAAACCGCAAATATAAAATTGTTTTCTATGGTATATTATTTTTTAATGTTTTTATAATTATTTTTAATGTTTTTTTAATTTTTCCTTTATATGTGGCTAATGACTTATCTTGGTGCAAAATTTGAAGTTTCTAAGTCTGCTAGAAGTACCTTAGATTTTTGATGATCGGTCAGTGAGTCAGTGAGTGACAAAATGGTGTAACTTTGATCGACCGTAACTCCTAAACTATTAATTCAATTGGCATGTAATTTCGAACTTAAGCTTGTTCTAATGCCTACTATTATTCACCGAAAACCTTAACTCGTAGCTTTGTCCACGTCGAAGATATAGGGGGGGCGAAACAGCCGCGAATCGCATCGAGAAAAGATGGTACGGCCGTGCCCGTTTTGCTCGAGACTTGGCTGGGGCACTGCCGTGCCCCCAGATTAGTAGCCTCCCGTAAGGCAGCCAGTAAGGTACTTTATTTTACTCCCTGCCGAATATAGCCTCTCCTGGGCCACATGGAAGTCACTAAACCGACTCCGGGCCCAAGTGGGCAGGTGCAGATATAACATGAGCAAGCAGAGCTATGTTGACGAAACGGTGATAGGATGTAGATGCGGCATAGTCCCTCAAACGATGTCACATCTACGGTCCTGCTCATTGTGCCCCAACACCTGTACCATGAACAACCTCTGCTCTGGCACTAATAACGCCGTAGAGCTGGCAAAGTTCTGAGCTGGTGAAATTTAACAATATACCATCGACACGAAGAAGACTAGTTTATTGTCGGCAAGCAAGAATACAAAACATATTTAGAACCTGTTTCTCACAATCCTTGCTCCTTGTTCATCAAACTGTTTCCTGGTCACCCAGATTTTCTTGTCAGTCATGCCTCCGAATGTTGCTCCTCCTAACCAGGCTACTGAGTAAGCTTCCGTCGAGTCTATAATATTCACAGGCCTGTTAATGATCGCCTCTATTTCTTTAAACAATCGCTTATTCAGCCCTGGCATCGTACCCACGCCTCCGTGAATCACCACAGCTTCATACAGCTCTGTTTGTAGTTCTGCATCGCACTTCATGACAGTAGTAACAATAGCCTCTTGAATCGGCATGGCATCTGTCTTCCGCCCCAACACCAATTCTGGTTGGAAATATATCTCACCAGCCATGAAAGCCTCGTCGCTTACATCCAACTCTTCGCCACTTGGCAGCGTGTATGTTCTTTTGTAATCCGTTCTAGAAGCAGCGCAATTCTCAGTTACGTAAACGCACTCTCTTCGAATGCCATTAATTATACTTTGAGTATCTTTTCCAAAGTCGAAGCCTCGTTTTTCAAAGCATTCTTTCATGTAGTCTTGAATTTCATACCCAGCTAGGTTGGTCAGCATGTTCGCATAGATGATGGACCCTCCTTCGTAGACTGGGTTGATTTCTGTGATATCATGGCCGAAGTCTACGGAGAGGCCGGTGGTGTGGCCCGAACCGTAGAGGGCTAGCACGCTTTGTGTTTTCACGCACAATGCAGGAACATTCAAGGTTTCGAAGAAAATCTCGCAGCATTTCACTCTGGAAAGGAAGAATATGTAGGAGTGTTCTGTGTATTTTGTATTTTGGTGTCCTGAATTACAGAGGGCTAATTCACGTAATTTTATGACGCTATGCGTCCATACTACGAGCTCTTATAGCAAGGCTGAAACTGAATTGCCCAGAAATTCCCAGAATAAGCTGACCTTTCATTGCACGAAAAGCCTATACAGTGTGAGGTCAACTCATCAATCAATCAATCAATTTCAATCAAAATCAATTTCAGGTCAATTTCAGCTCTGCTATAAAAATTCGTTGTAAGCCACTCATCATCATCGTCATATTGCAGTGGCGCTCGAACTTGACGCGAACGTATCTCACTAAAGCTAAGAGAATACTAAAAATGTATTGTTTTGATCAAAATTTTACTGCAACTGCACTTCTTTAGTTACGTGAATTAGCCTACAGGTTTTACGTCTAGTTTAGGCAGGAGTCTCTGACAGCATAATATTATCGTTAAGTATCTATTGTTATTGAAACCATGCTAAATATACTCTCTATTTTGTGGTAAGAAATAAATCATTATTATCTTATTTTCTTGTTAGCGAATGATCAGTCGTATTGGTAATTTTTTAATTTTTGTAATGTGCTAATTAAACCCTTTTATTTGATACCCAACATGGCATCACATAGCCTATAACCAGCGGACAATTGTGACGCTTCCAACGATACCTCATTTGTTGAATTATGATAAGTACCTAGTTAAGAAGTTATGAGGGAACAGAAAGATGAACATACATACATATACCTACATACCGATCAAACATAATATAATCCTCTCCGTAGTCGAGTAAAAAATAAGGAAACTTGACTTTTAAACAAAAGAAGATTTACAACAAACTTTTTACCCCCCCTTTGATACCGTAATCCGCCTTTAGAACAGCGACATTAGTATTCCGAGGACGTCCTTGTTAATTCCGGACAGATACGGCCGGGAATCGAACCCGGGTATGATTGATTACCTGCTAGAGTTGTGTTTGTGGCTCGATGACTCTGGGAAATTTTATTACCGATCCTTAAATGATTTTAGTACATGAAATATTATTTTTATTTCAATGCAGTTCCTGGAAAACAATAGACAAGATTTCTCCTTTCATGAGTGGCGTAAAGGCGGGTATAGACTGCTGTAATGTAACATGAAAGGAGAATTTCATAAGTGTGGACACACACAACTCGTCCACACTGGCGCTCCGTGCACACTACGCGGCCCTTTGTGTTCGGCGAAAGAACCGACAAATGGCGGATCACGGCGCGCACGAGTTGAAATGCTCTGTTCGTGCGCGTAGTGTGCACGGTTCGTGCGCGCAAGGCGTCTACACTATGGGAATTTTGTTACATTTCATGACACTGCGACAATGTGGACGGCAAATTCTTTCATTGCATGTTACATTTCGTAAATCTGTACCCGGCTTAAGGTGATTACAAGATTCCTTCTTATACAATGCTTCTTAATCTTTTTAGTGTAGTAGTGTCTCGCTGGCATGCCAGCATGCCAGCCAGCATGCCAGTATACCCGGCACAACCGGGGAAGTACTACCCTCCCACAGAATATCGACGTGAAGAAGCAGTATGCATACTGTTGCGTTTCGTTCGGTGAGTGTGGAGCGCCGGAGGCCCAATTCCTCCCTTAGTCCTTTCCCTCCCTTTTTCCTAACACTATCCTAAAAGGTTGGCAACGCATCGGTGACTCCTCTAGTGTTCAGGATGTTCATGGGCGGTGGTGATCACTTACCATCACCAAATATTTTATATCAAAAGTTTCAAAACTCCGTTAAAAACAGGGAAAAGAATATCTATAATTTTTATTTGTGAACGCGTAGAAAACGTCAGGAGACAATCTAAAACCGAGGCACCCTTAACTTCATACAAGTTTGTATGGCGCCGTACATTTCTCTCTCACAGCATTCAAGATGAACTTTATTAAATATTTCCCCATTGTTCGATTTTCTGTACAAATCCTGACTCGAGCTCACAAAAGAATATACGATCAGAATTATAACTAGATCGATCGAGGTTTTTTTTTTGTTTTTTTGTTTTTAACACGCTTTTATTAGCGTCACCTGTAACTAACTATGTAAGAAAATGTTGCAAGTGAAATTTGACCCACTTCCCGGTTTCCGATTGGGCTGAAATTTTGCATACACGTTCAGTTTGGGTGACTAAAGCGTGTTCTATAGTTTTTTTAAACGATAATATTTATTTCAACGATACAAAGGTAATTGTTTTGACGTAGAGATTATGTCGAAAAAACATAACGCTTGTCGACAGCAACTGCTTTTAACCGCCGACAAAAAAGGGGATGCTATAAGTTTGCAGTGTGTATCTGTGTATCTGACTGTGGCATCGTAGCTCCAAAACGAATAGACCGATGTCAATGCAGTGCTTTTGTAATTGAAAGGTAGTTTAATCGGGTATCATTTAGCTACGTTTCATGAAAATCTGTTCAGCCGTTCAAAAGTTACAGCTCTTTATCTAGTTGGAGTCGGGGGTTTTTGACGATTCGGTTAATTCATTTTTATTTAATTTTTCCTATCTTAGCTTATATTAAAAGAAATCAGACAAAAGAGAAATCAATACGAAAATAAAAAAACACAAAACCATAGATTAGATTTATCACCTTAACTTAATTCTACCTGCATAGAAATTGCTACTAATATCATATAGGGGTAGTATACAGGGTGGCAAACTGAGACAAGGATGACAATGCAAGGAAAACCACGCCCTTTCAAGTAAATCAAACTTTCCGCAAAAAAAACACTTAAAACTTCGCTTGGACAAAATCTTGACAATTTAACGCAAAAAATATGCAATTATAGCACATTACTGGGGGAAGCGAACTTTTTAAACGGCTAAAAATACTGAATTCTTTTAATAAAATGTCAACTGCAAGGACTGCTGTTATAAATGTGACTTATCTTATCATGGCGCTCTTTCAGAAAAAGGAGCGTGCAGAAATCTAAGACATTTCGAGATTTTTGTCCAGTGGACTTGTTCCAATTCCGAGAATATTCCAAAAATAAATTTAAAAAATAAAATAAAACATTATTAATAAGATAAATGCTTATTATTATTTTATTTTTTCACATATAAATCCATACCAAGCCGTTTCATATATATAATAAATAAATAAATAAATAAAATAAATAAATATGCATTTAGTAAAAAACTGTTATTTTGAAATTACAAACAGACACTTCAATTTTATTTATTTGTATTGATTATCTACAGCAGCTGTATGCTAAGCCACGTTTGGTCTACATGCCTGTATCCTTGGATACACACGATTGAGACCGAACTAAATATATTAAATATCTTCCTGATATTCTTAGCCATAGTTTGCAGAATTTCTCGCTATATTAGGACAATCTTTATCCAATAATTTGATAGCGTTCCATTTTATCTGCGTAAATCTACTAGAATTTTCTCTTGGTCTGGCTAAAAATCACGCTAAAGAAGATTTATTGCTAAGAGTCCGTTCACACAAGCTACTTTTAGCATCGGCGACAAGCGATTCAGTCGCTTTTCGGACGCTAGATGCAGCGATCGGTCGCTCCCCGTTCACACGCGATACTTTAACATCGGCGACTAGCGACTCGGATGCCAACCGCCGTGATTTAAGGCAGTCGCTAAAACGTGCGATTTAGCAACCGCGATCGGACGCAGCGAGTCGCTAAATCGCGATGCAGCGTCGATGCTATCGCAAAATCGTTGGTCGTCGATGCTCGTATGAACGCCCTAACAGCTTTCTTGAATAACTGAAAGAGGATATGTTGAAGAAGTCTGCTAAGTGCTTGCTTAGTGTCTCACAGCAGGCCTTACTTAGCTAAAGGATAACGTCTGCATCCTATTGCAATATTTCGTAGTAAAACTTGCATTGTCGCGGGTATAACTATAACTTTTCACACCGCCGCCCATGAACATCGGCAACACAAGTTGAAGCGCCGATGCGTTGCCGACCTTTTATGATAGTGATAACAGGCCTTAAATCTTGCCCAGTATTAGGACGATTAATGATTCAGAACTCACGGAGAGCTATAGTACGCGCAAATCTTTATGAGACCTCTGAACTCTCCCCCTCTCTCCCTCTAGCACCTTTAATAGTAGGCTTATTATAGGTGCTAGAGGGAGAGAGAGAGAGAGTTCAGAGCTCAGTTCAGGGCTCATAAAGATTTGCGAGAACTATATATAGGTAAACGCGTATAGAAACGCAGTAAAAATCTTGCTAGCACAAATACCAGCTGGACCGCGAAATACGCTTCGCTACCAGAGCGAATAGTTAGTATGAACTGTAATATACTTTTCTCCATAACACGAACTACTGGCTGTGCCCGCGACTTAGTCAGAGTGGTTTTTTTTTTTTTTTTTGCACTCATCCCTATTTCTTTTTCTATTCTAAAATAAAATTGTTCTTAAGTTGGCGCCACTGCCAAGCTAGGTGCATTGAAGAATTAAAGGCCCCGACTTCAGAAGCTGTTAAGTTTGTTAAGAAAATTATTTTATACTTTACACTTTTTTGAAGTCGATTTTTACATTTTTAAAAGATTATTTTATTTTTCTATTTTGAATGGCATAAACATGCGATTACAGCAATCGCGAGTGACATGCTGTTATTCATTCGAGAGTTTCACCATCTATCTCCGAAGGTCTTCGTTAGATCTTCACCAAATTTAAATGGCTTCACCTCGAGAGTATACCCGTTGAAACAAAAAATAATTTTACAAAATCAGTTTGTAATTGGCAGAGTAATAGCGTAACAAACATACAAAAAAAAACATGATGTCGAATTGAGAACCCCCTTCTTTTTTGAAGTCGGTTAAAAACTCTAGATCGACGTCGACTGATCAATTTCTATCATCGCTGACATCGGTCGACGTGTGGTGACGCCCTCACCAACATAATATTGTTACGTAAATTATTACAAAACTAGACACATTCAGCAAGGACTGGTCATCACTGGCACATGATAGAACAGCATGGAAATCAATCCCACTGCTGGGTAAAGGCCTCCCCGCCTTTGCCCAGCAGTGGGATGATACAGGCTAACAGTAACAGTAACAGTAAAATACAATGACATTTTACAAATAGACGGGCCATACACCAACATTAATGCTCTACAAAATGACGTAAACTTTACCATCGCTACATAGCAGTACATACGTATAATTATAAAGGGCGCGAAGAATGTGAAAGAAAATGAAAGCCACCATACGCCATGTCGGTTGTTAGAAAAAGATGAATATAGATGTTTAGTTACGTGGCATTAGCTGCTGCATGATCTTTCTCTGTCGATGCAGGGCATTTACCTTGCATTTATCTTGCCAATACAGAGCGCGGGCAACGCGTCTATTTGTAAAATTAATGTCATTGGTACAATAATACATACTTATCCTTCATAGTAGTCGGCGGAGCACAAGACAGCATCACTGCTCGGTCTTCGGGAGCCGCCTTCAACTCATTATAGAATACATGGTGCCAGATCCTCTCCATATTATCCCAGTGAGTTATCTTTCCCGCGGTCACAGGGCAGTTCAGGTCCAAGTCATCGGATCTCGCGACGGCGTCGTCTCCAATGTACACATCATAGTGACCCCTACCATAGGTTCCATTGAGGTACTTCGGTCGTCCCACCACAGTCCTGAAGATAGAGACTGGGTGGTTGTCGCAAGCGAACCCAGCCTTGATGTTGTAACTTCCATTGTCTATAACCACAGCGGGTTTCGAGAAAGGCATTTTTGACAAGTTTGACAGATCTTGTCATATCGAAAACAATGTTTTTTTTGCTCTTAATTTTGGATGCCAGGTACACATTTGACAATTGGGCTATGAAAGTCGTATACTAAACTTAGGGCTATATCGCAACAAAACAAGCGATATTTTTACCCGACTACGGAAAGAGATATATGTTTGACCGGTATGTATGTATGTATGTATGTTCCCTCATAACTTCTAAACTACTTATCATAATTCGACAAATGAGGTAGCGTTGGAAGCGTATTATTTGTCCGCTGGTTATAGGCTATGTGACGTCACATTAAATTTAATATGGTGCCATAAAGAGGACAAAGTCATGAACTATGGGGTGGGCCGTGTTGGGTATCAAATGAAAGGGCTTAATTAGCACATTTCAAAAATATTATTATATTTGATTTTTGGTCGTATGCCACCTACCCTACAAAACAATACATTCTAACAGTAGTAAGCGATCATAAGCTTTAGGGCAAAGTGGCAAACGACCACAGCTATCCTCTGAACATCACTATGAATATGTATCTATTAATAATTATTTTCTTGTTTCATACCTTATCAGAAGTCGGGTTTTAGTTTTTGAACTTACTTTTTTTTTTTTTTTCAAATAATACTTTGCCCCAAACTTTTATTTCTCGTGTATCGTTAAATACAGTTTACAAACATATCACGCACATGCATACATCCCCATATATTTATTTACGTCTACATCCAAAATCTTGAGATTTGTCGAAAACGAACGAGGACGGTAAAAGTCACTTTGAATTTCACAGAATTTATAATCTTCGCTTAACCTTAACCCGAGTTTAAACAAAGTTTTGGAGTTAAGTTAATGCCTTACTTGGAAGTTTGACAAGCGAGATAAAAACAGGGGAGGGTATCACATCACGTGCCCAAGTTACATTCAAGCAATAAAGTGGTTTCGTAAAGTCCTGAGGTGCGGTTGAGACAAGCAATCTTGATACTTGAAATAAGATAATTTTGATGTTTTATTACATACACGGAGAAAAATAATTGTGATAACAAGACTACCAGAACGCTTAGTAACTTGCATCAACTAAACGTTAGTAAGTACTCTATAATGAATATTCTATTAAGGCCTATGTTCACCGAAAATATTATAACAGTTGTTTGAATTTTAATCGGCCGTTTTGAAATGAAATGAAATGAAATTTATTCCACATAAAATAGAGTACATTAAGGTGTTGAGGAGTACATGTAGTTCTTCTATTTTGCCACTAAGTGACATGTGAAAGTTTAACATTGATAAAACAACGGATTCCTATACTCCGTTTACTATAGCATTAGAAAAAAGAGGCTTGTAGAAGCAGTAGTGCAAAACCTTTTATTTCAAAGTTAAGTTATAACTTTGTTGGATAAATCTGAGACTACTAAATACTGAGATAAACGAAATAAAAATCATTTTATTTTAAATAATGCTTTATTTATAATAACATCTTCATCACACATTACAAACTTACAACAAAAGGAATGAATGAAACAATAACAAAATCACAGAATATTTACGTCAATTTCACAGACGACATAAACCGGTAAAATTAGAAAAACCCGGCTGTCACAGCTTATGAAGGGACTAGGTGACATTTTAGATTTGGTAGAATTATAGTGAAGCGAAAAACGTTCTCGATATTGTTCACTCCTGCTTCTTTTAGGTTTTTAGCATTGACACTTTAATTTTAAGTTGGAATGAAATAATATATCTAAATAAAAGCCACTTAATTTCATAAGATAAATAGTTCAAATGATTACAATGAAGTGTGACAGCTGGTATATAAATAGATAATAATACATTTGGCGTTAATCGTAACTGTAACAAATTTAATGTACTTTTGTTACAAAGTGTACATTAAAAAGAACCTTTTTTAACTTCTGTCTAATGCTATTGTAAACGGAGTATAATACAATATAAAATTACAATTAATGTCAAAAAAATAATATGTATAATGTATGTATGTGTGTCCAGCATATGCTGAGTTGGTAACCTTTTCGGTACGGGCATGCTCGGCGGCATGTTTTCAATTTTTTATTAGAATTAGTGTACCTATTTCTTTTTTGATGTGTTTTGTCTATTGTGAATGTGGCGCCGTCATTATCCCGTACGGAATAGAATTATTTTTCTTTCTTTTCTTTTCTTTCTATAAGGTATCATGTCAAAAATAATAAATAATGATAATGCAAAGTCAAAAAAAATTAATAAGAATTACAGTATAACTAGCTGACACAACTCATTTACAGTGTAATATGCTTTGTCCAGTAGCCAGATTTTTAGGCTTTTCTTAAACTGAACTAGCGGAAGTTTCTTAAGTGTATTGTGTATAGGTACCAGTGGCGAAGACTCCATACAACCCGATACCCATCGGCTTCCCTTTAGGAATCGGTTAGTGCATAGACCAACATAGGTAATATGGCTTGTTATTCAGTTAGGTCGAGCTCTTCCAGACATGACTATATATATACATATAGATTACAAGAGATGGTCTGGATTTTTGTCTTGCAGCATTAATTGTAGCAATTTTTAGAGGGCATTTTTGGGACGGCTTGCTCTTTTTAAACTGTCACCTTTCGCCACTGATAGGTACCTATACAAAAATTCATGTTTAAAAGGCTGATTATGCTATAATCGTCTGTTATGTTGTCGGTGAACTTGGCCCTTATAATATTACAATATCCTATGCGATAAATATACAAAAAAAAAAAAACCTCAAGGAAAAGTGACAAGAAATCAAACAAAAAAGCAACAGTCATTATCGTGAATTTTTGCCGTTACCAATTGAAACTGGAAGGTTTTTTGATATAAATATTACGCCTGAATTTTGTAAAAGGGTTGGTAGAAGTGTGCGCGAGCGTTCGCCATTAATGATCCCATGTAACATGAACCTATATTGGGCACTCTTCAAGAACATAATTATTCGGGTTTTTTAAACAAATTTTTGTAACAAGCCCGCAATATCAAAGGGATTTGTAAGTACTTCAGTCTTGCGATTAATTGGCCACAATTCACGGGGAGCTATCGACAATTTTTACAAAAAATAAATTAAACTTTTGTGCCCGGCCTGGAAATGTGACCCAAGATCCTCGTACCTTTGCGTATGCTCCTAGCTAGACCATTGAGTTTTTTTTTTTTTTAAGTATTCTCTTTTAATGTAGGTGAGGTGAGGTGAGGCATAGCGGGACTTTCCGCTCAAAATAGGAGTTGCCAGACTTGGGAAATACTTAGGGCTCAATTATGGAGAGGCGGGAAGTCGCACGGAGTGCAAAGCATCGCGCAACGCGGAGAAAGACGCGTATCTTTATTTATGAAGAGCGAGCGAGAGAGCGACACGCCTCTTTGCGCGCTGCTATGGGCGCCGCGTCTCCATAACTGAGCCAGTGACATTCTCAATGGCTAATTCGAGTTTGTAGTAGGGCGTACATGGTGTAGAGTATTTTTTTTATTGTCTCTCTCTTGTCTCCCCGAGTCTTTAATATTTAACCGGACTTTCGGTGAGGACTGTTGGCCCTCCGACCTATTTACAAGTGAATTTAAGCGTGACGTAGCTAAGGGCGTCCCATAGTGGGGCACGAGCCTTGGCTTAGGGCGCCACTGATGGGGCCATAAGAGAAGGCTTTCTGTATCTGTGTTATATTATGTATATTATATTAATACGTGAAGAAAATGTACCCCTTTTTAAGCATTTTGCGCATACGGAGGAGTGTGAGATTTGGCATAGTTTAAGTTTATATGGAGAAGGAGTGCAGAAAGCTAATATTTACGTAAGCGTCTAGCTCATCTCGCCACCTCCTATTGGGCCTGCCGCGCTGTCGTTTCCTGCCGTTCGGGGCTCATTCTGTGGTTATTTAAGCCCATAGCTCCTCCGACATGCGGCAGATGTGGTCAGACCAATTCCATTTCAATTTGGCAGCTGTTCGGCCCATGTCAGCGTTGGCTTACGTATATCGAGTTGGTGCGGATATTGGATCATTTCATACGTATGCAAAGTTCTAAGGGCCATGTTTAGAATTATATCGGCCGATTACCCAAATACAAATTTATGTTTAAACGGCTGATTTTGCTCTAATCGTCCGTTATGCTGTCGGTGAACTTAGGCCTAAGTCGTTAAGAAATGCTTTAACAAGGTAGGACTTTTACCAGTACACCCTATATAAAAATACTAATGGTAACTAGTATATTAACAAAGCGTAAAAATTTAAATTAAAAAAAGAAAAAAAAAACGTTATGAATTTTTTTTCAGAAGTTTGGTTTTTTTTATGATTACGAATAAAAATAATAATTATGATGAGGTGTTTATCGTTAAATATGAGATGATTTTTATTTTTAACACTTTTATTAGCTTCACCTGTAACTAACTAACTATGTAAAATCTTGGAAGTTAAATTTGACCCACTTCCCGGTTTCCGATTGAGCTGAAATTTTGCATACACGTTCAGTTTGGATGACTAAAGCGTTTTTTTTAAACTATAATATTTTATTACCTTTATAAAATATAACTTAAAGGACTCAAGATAATAGACTCACTGAAGTTTAGACAAATGACAATTACTCCAATTTCGATACCACAAGCGTTTACATAATTAGATTATTGTCACATTTGGTGTTTTATTCCAGTTTAGTAGTTGTATTTAACTTTTACTGAAAAAAAAAACACGACGACGCCAATTTTTTTTTTTTTTTTTTTTTGTATTTGTCATTTATCTAATTTTCGTGTACAATAAAGAATAAAAGAATAAAGAATAAATTGTGAAAAATATAATAATAATAATATAATAATAAAGCCTTTTATTCGGACATTAGATATACAATTGTTTCTTACTCTACTGCACTGTTATATACATTTTACTTAATTAAATTAAATTATTCACGTATTTGGTGCTTCTTTACTTTCTGTAAGTCCGTTTGCCAGTTGGCAAAGGCCTCCTCCAACCTACTCCATTCTGATCTCTCTCTGGCTACTCTACTCCATGTTACGCTTGCAACCTGCCTGATATCATCATCCCATCTTTTTTGTTGTCTACCTCTTTTCCTTTTCCCTTCCCTTGGGTACCATTGTGTAACCATTTTGCTCCATTTGTCCTTTCCTCTGATCATGTGTCCCGACCACTTCCATTTTAGTCTTTTTATTTTTAGGGTTATGTCCTGTATCTTGGTCTTTTTCCTAATGTTGATGTTTCTTATTCTATCCCTCCTCTTTACTCCTAGCATGCTCCTCTCCATTGCTCGTTGACAAATGGCAACTCTATTGGTTGTGTTTTTTGTTATGGCCCATGTTTGGCTTCCATACATCAAGATTGGTAGAATGCAGGTATTGTATAATTTGCTCTTTGCTTTTATATGTAGGTTTTTGTCTTTCATTACTTCCCTTAGGCTCCAATACCTTTTCCAGCTGTTTGCTATCCTTCTTTCGATTTCCTTGTTTATGTTATCTTTAGGTGATATCAGCTGTCCGAGGTATATGTATTCTTCAACATAGGTAATTTGTGACTCGCCCACATTTATGCTGCTTTTATTTCCATTGGTCATTACTTTTGTTTTTTCGGGATTCAATTTTAGTCCTACTTTTTCGCTCTCAGATGCTAGTTCGTTTAACATTATATTTAGATCTTCTGGCGTTTTTGCGAATAACACAATATCATCGGCAAATCTTAAATGTGTTAGTGTGCGGCCGTCGATGTTTAAACCCAGCTTTTCCCATTCAAAGCTTCTGAAGATCATTTCCAAAACAGCGGAGAAAAGTTTTGGAGAGAGAGGATCTCCCTGTCTTACTCCTTTTTGGATCTCAAATGAATCTCCTTTCTTTTCTAGCTGAATGCACGCCGAGCTGTTTTTGTATACATTTCCAATCAATCTTATATATTTTTGTTCTATCCCTTGTTCTCTTAGCGCCTCCCAGATGTTAGTATGTACTAACGAGTCAAATGCCTTGCTGTAATCGATAAATGCTAGATAGTATATGAGTTGATATTCCGTATATTTCTCGATGATTTGCCTAACAGCATGTATATGATCGAGTACTGAGTAGTCTCTTCTAAATCCTGCTTGTTCTATTGGCTGTTGTTCATCAAGTTTTCTTTCCATTCGTCTGAGTACGATCTTTGCAAATATTTTGTACAGGTTGGACATCAGACTTATGGGCCGGTAGTTTCCAATATCGTATTGATCGCCTTTTTTGTATAGAAGGATTATATTAGATTTGGTCCATTGCTGTGGAATCGTTTCTGTGTTAATTATATCATTGAAGATTTCTTTGAGAATAGGTGTTATTGTCTGTTTCGCTTGTTTTAGTACTTCGTTACTGATTCCATCGGGTCCTGGAGCTTTACCTTCTTTTTGGGTTTCTATAGCGAATTCTATTTCTTCCTGTAATATGTTGGGTACAGATGAGATTTCTAACAATTCTATTTCTTTTTCCGCTGTGGTTTTTTCATATAGTTTCTTGTAGTACGATGTAGCAATTCCTAATATTCCTTGTCTTCGATTCTCCTTCAATCTATTACCATCTTTCATCTGTACGATCCAATCCTTTTTAGTAGTTAGCTCCTTAAATGCCTTTTTTATTCCTCCTGTCTGTAAAATGTGTCTCTCTATTGTTTCCATTCTTCTTTGAATTCTATCTTTTCTAATACTTTCTTTTATTTCTTTGCTGAGTTTTGTTATTTGCTTTCGACTGTCGTTAGTATTGTTTTTTCTATTGATTAGGTCAGCTCTTTGATTAAGAAGGTTTATGGTTTTAGCAGTCATCCACTTGTTAGATAGGTCTTTGCTATTAGTTCCTTCTTGAATAGATGTTTTGATTATTCCTTCTAACCAGTTGTATTTTTCTTGCACCTCCATGTTTGTGGTCTCTTTATTGTACTCTATAAGTTTTTCCGTTATGGAATTGGCTATTTGGGCTGTTTGGTATTTGGAAGGTTTTGTGTTCATCATATTATTTCTTGGTCTAGGGTTTTTTGGCGAGGTTATTATCAGTTCTGCTCGAATCATTCGATGGTTGGTATTGAAGTTGAAATTACTTATCACTTTCATGTTTGAGAAGTATCTGTTTTTATTAGTCATTATGAAATCTATTTCGTTTTTTGTTTTCCCATCTGGTGATATCCAGGTCCACATCCTACTTTTTTTCTTCTTGAACATTGTGTTTAAGACTCTCAAACTATTCTCCTGTGCAAAGTTTACAAGCTTCTCTCCGTTTTTGCTTCTTGGTTTTTTTTTGTATATAAATGGTCCCAGGACTGTGTCTTCCTCTGGTTGTCGTTCTCCAATTTGGCCATTGAAGTCTCCCATCACCACAAGATTTTTGTGGGCATGGTCTTGGATTGTTTTATTTAGCTCTAGGTAGAATGTGTCTATTGATCCTGTATCGGATTGCTCCGTAGGCGAATATACTTGTATGATGGACCATGAATCTTTGTATCTCGGTAGCTTAAGATTTATTACTGCTATACGCTCTGATACTCCTATAAAGCTATAACATACAATAATCACCAATCAGTTTGCCACGCGTGGCTAGACGCAACTGTTTACTGTAGCGACGATTTTTTTTTTTTACTTTTCCCCTCACTATGATTTCTCTTGTATCGAGGGTACTTCACAAACAAACATCTCACATGCACACACAGACCCGAAACAACTATCATACAAACATTTTCTCCGTGCGGGGATTGAACCCGGGGTACGTAGCGCAGAAAGCTAATCGCTTAGCCACTGCGCCAACCGTGTCGTCTTATTAGAAGGTCTACCTTCAGCAGTATAAGCTTTACTGGCTGATGATAAAGAACTTGTCATAACACGAAACGACAACATGAAACTTTGTACGCGTGGCAAGAGATACCATAAATTATTTGCCGCGTCATATCGCGCGTTATCCAGTGCTCAGCTACCTTTATCTCATGATTAATCACCGCGATTTATTATCGGTTCAAATAGCAATATATCGTATTCCATGCACGGAACAGTAATATTTTTTCTGTATATTTTTATATTTCAAACATTTACAATGACGTAAAATTAGACCTACCTACCTTTAGATTTTGATACCTCTAAATATGTTTTGTTTTTTAATTTTCCAATGATATTATTTTAGTTATGTGGACGGATGAAAGGCAATTGCATGCAGCGGATGTGTGATGCGAATGTGTGATGTAACAAGATTGGACAGAATCAGGAAGAGTATATTAGAGGAAGTATGAAAGTCGCACCAGTTACAGATATGCTGCAAAGTAACCGGTTGTCGTGGTGTGGACATGTAATACGGAGAGATGAGAATCGTGTTATAAGAAGAGTTGTAAGTATGAATGTGGATGGCTATCAGAGAAGAGGCAGACCAAAGAAAAGATGGATGGACTGTGTGAAACATGACATGAATGTGAAGGAAGTGAATCTGGAAATGACGTCTGATAGAGATGAATGGAAGAAAAAGACATTGCGCCGACCCCAAATAAAATAGTATAAGGGAAGGAGAATGATGATATTCAATGCTTCTTAAAGTAAAAGGGCTGTTGAACTATAAAAATATGTAAAAGTACAGTTTTTCAACTGATCATAACCAGTGAAATGGAAGGTTACCTAAGTGGTAAAAGAACACAATGTTTCCTCGTACCAATTTTTTTTCTGTGTAAATATTTTTTATATATTTCAATGACAATCGGAAATACATAAAATTTTCGAATCTATCGAAATCGAAATGTTGTTTTTGACGAGGTAACACAATATCATCATGTTTAAAGTTTTTACGCTTTGGTTTTAAACTTTACCTTAGTTTGCATGCCTCTGCTTCAGGCATTCTAAGCTTTGAATAATGAAGCACCAAGCCTTCAGTACCAGTATTTGCAATTAGTGAATTATTTGAAACTTAAGAAATGTATTTATTACACCTAACAATTCAATCACAAAATGGCTACAAATTAAAATAGATATTATTTAATTAAGTGATGAATCGTAGACATTCGGACCTCCTGTCCTAGGCCACAGATGACTTCTGAAATTAAAAACCTTAGTTCAGATTGCAGCGCGATTTCACGCGTTTTCTGTTTAAATGGTTTAGAAACGCAATGTCTTCTTTAAAATATGTGGTGATTCTAAAACCTCTGAACCAAGGCTTAAAATCCCACCTTCATCTTTAAAAGAACTTATAATGAACGCGTTCAGGACCAGAATCTTCGTATTCTTCCTTAGTAAACCAGAACCCCTTCAAATTTGGCAGAGATGCTAGTATGGATCCACCAGCCCACGCGGCATACTGCCTCATGGACATCGCATCCACATTAGCTGTCACATCTGGCAGGGTCTTCTTCAGTCGCTGAGTCAGTTCTATCTTCACGCGGTCCACGAGACCTGTGATCATGCTTGATCCTCCGGAGAAGACTATGTTGTTATAGAATATTGTTCTGGCGAATGAAAGAAATACTTAAATTAACTCATATTATTATCAACCCTAAAACGTCTACTACTGAACATAGGCCTCGTAATGACAGCTAGGACGACGGTGTTAGGGGTGTTATCATAATTTACAGTGTGGGCACACATATTGGTGATTATAGCACACTAAAAGATGATACTGCCCATCGTCTCAAAATAATCCCGTATTGCCATTTTGCGATATACAAAAGTGGAGATCTTAGAATAACGTTTTTGGACTATACCAACGATAATCTTTCTTAACATCATCTGCCTGGTCTTTATCCCAACTACGTTGGGGTCTACGGTATTTTATACAGAGCGACTGCCATCTGACCCGCCACCCAAATACTAGGAGACACTGATACCCTAAGGAAAGACCGGTTGTCAGACTTTTTTGATTGCTGACTCCCGTAACGACTGTCAAAGGTAATTTGTATGACAACCTAAGGAACGGAGGGGTCTCAATGTTCGAAGAAATGGTCACCCATCCAGGGACTGATGGCGGCAACCGCAGCTTATATATTTATACATAATCTTATGTATAAGGTATATTATTTATAATCTTTCATATGAGGATCCGAATATCAAATACCTACCTAAAATCAAGATCACACAAGTCAATGCTGTGGCAGATAGTGTCAAGAATATTCCTGCATTTGAGATCTTCAAGTTCTGGTTTGAAGAGGACCTCCGTGCACAGGAACCGTTCTGCCCCCAGCAGTATGTGCTGGCCATCTGGCAGGATGTACTTGTCTTTGCCCTCGCCACACCCTTTTGTTGCTATCAGGTCTTTATCGTAATCTTGGGATACGTAGCATATATCTTTCTGAAAATGCAAATGCAAAATGTTCAGTATTTAAACAGGATAATTTTTTAAGTAGTGGAAAATTTTAATAATAATAAAAATAAATAAAAAACTTTTTATTCGGACAGCAAGAAGATTTTGATGATGATTCAGTGTCCGTTCCCAAATGCAACCGCAGTAATAAAATTCATTCCAAAACAAAATCTGAATTTGATTTTGTATGGCTTGCGCTAGTAAATTATGCGTCCCCCCATACTTAGTCGAATTTTCATTTGTTTTGAAGTGTATCCTAATACTGCGGTTGCCTTTAGGAACAGAGACTGAATCACTCTACAAATTATGCGCACTACATAAAAAATTAGCATAAATTGCTGATAAGTTCTGATTTTCTGGGGCTAGGTCGAATGTGAAATCTAGACGTTTGTATAAAGAGGAAGCACTTGAATTGGACCCTGTCATTAAGCGAAGCTATCGGAATTGCCGTACAACTGTCTTCCCAAAATAACTGAAATGGGTGGATTTGTTGTCATCTACCAGCCTTTTCCCTTTCTCTTCCCTTTGGCATACTTTCCTAAGCATTATAAAAAAAACAAAGAGGTTCCCACGTGGGAATCGCATATTGACCGCGTGTTCTTTGAAAGATTTTTAATTTCAACTGGGCCTTTGTAGGCACTTTCAAAACTTCCTGATTCTAGGTGCACGGTTCCAAGTGAGTTGCTCCTGGACAAGATACCGTCAAGAAACTCCATATATAACATTCGTCCTTCGTACGTACGAAGAAAAAATCTAACCATCCAACGATTCTCACCTTAATCTGGTCCAGCAAATCTATCTCAAAAGGCGTCGTGAATGAATATCCGGCTTTAAACATGAGATTCTGCAGTGTTTCCGTCAGCATGTTGCCGGTTATTGGAGATGTGATGGTAGCATATTTCAGAGGAAAGCCTTCATAGACCGGGCAAGCATAGGAACAGGAGTATCCGTTCTCCCACACGACGCCCGAAGTCCTGCCGCTCGCGTGGAGTACTAAAGCTGGCGTCTTTGCAATGTAAAGCCCGTTGATAGCGAAAGATTCGAACAGGATTTCTGCCATTCTTTGCCTGGTTCATAGACAACTATGTTAGAAGAATGTTATCACATTAAATGGAACCACGTATTTAATATTACGTTTTGTGACCGTACACAAAAAATCTGAAAATGTTCTACCCTCGAAGAACTCTCGCACTGTATAGGATTTAATAGGAACAGCTTTCAAACGGAAAATTATGTGTGTGACGCATGGGACAACGCTAAAAAGGTACAGGAGATGACATCATCTACCTGGCCTTCATCCCGACTACGTTGGGGTCGGCTCCCAGTCTAACCAGATGCGGCTGAATATTAGTATTTTATACGGAGTGACTGCCATCTGACCTCCGCCACCCAATTATTGGAGACACTGATACCTAAGGTTAGACCGGTTGTCAGACTTTGGGTTGCTGACTCCCGAATTTACCGTCAAAGGTATTCGTATGATAACTGGGACCAACTGCTTAACGTGCTATAAGAGGCACAGGAGAAGAGCGTTAAAAAAATTTGTAATATCATGGTTAAGTTGGCCATACTTGTCACCATCTGGCGTAAGTGGGTGCACAGCATACGTGATCCTAGTACTCTCCGGAGGCACGTGGAGTTCTTTGTAGAAGATGTGGTGCCAGAGCTTCTCCATCTCATCCCAGTTCTCCACCAGACCATTCTTCACAGGCCACACCAGCTTAGAAATGCCTCGGTGCTTGATTGCCTCGGCGCCGCAGTATATTAAAGGGATGCCGTCTATTAGCCCTGGCCGACGGAATCTGAGGAGGAGGTTCCATATTTAGTGTAGTGTTGCAAGCTACAGGCTCGACTCCTGTGCCATAGACTTTGTGTAAGCAAGAAAGAAAGAAAATAGATTTATTAGACATCACAAAAATCCTCTTTGCGCTCAATATGCTTAAAATGGGGTACAAAGTTTTCTCTTCACGTATTATTGATATATTCTATTCTATTCTAAAATACACGGAACAGGATAGACATTATTCTTCCTCGTCGAAACCTAACATATTAAAACTTTAGGCCACATACCAAACTCGTTTCAAATTCTGAAGTATGAACTGTTGAAGTCAGTTCAACTTTACTTCGATGCACTACATTGTGCTCTGTCAGGACGTGTCGACAGTCGGTTACGTAAATAATGTGGCTAACATCGCTGTGATCCTATAAAGGTTAGTTTAACGTGAGAGTAACTTGTTACTTGTAGAACTGAACGTGTCGCTGTGTGATTCAACTTGACTTTGTGAGTTGAAATACAAATTACATTATTGTAATGTTGTCAGTTGTATCTGTTGGTGACAATGTTTTTGAAAGAAAGAAGAAAGAAACAAAGAAAAATACTTTATTTTTGATGCTCTTTATATATTTTTCTGAATATAAAAAATACACTCGGATGCAATGAATTGCATCGGTGACCCAGATTCGTTGATTCCGAGTGTGTACGACTGTTAGATCCAAATGAAACAACTGCTATTTTAACCAGCAAGCAATCACAATACATGTTTTGATATACTAATTGTATTAGCTATAATTATAAAGTAAACATTGCTACTGCTTTACTACGGCTGCGTAGCTGGCGTAGCTGCCGTAGCTGCCGTAGCATTGACTAGTCTCTACCGTAGCAATCACGTAGCCAGTAATCCTGCACAGTTGAGAGCAAATAATAAACATTATTTTTAGGGTTCCGTACCCAAAGGGTAAAACGGGACCCTATTACTAAGACTCCGCTGTCCGTCCGTCTGTCTGTCTGTCTGTCCGTCTGTCCGTCTATCCCCAGGCTGTATCTCATGAACCGTGATAGTTAGACAGTTGAAATTTTCACAACTGATGTATTTCTGTTGCCTCTATAACAAAAAATACTTAAAAACAGAATCAAATAAATACTTAAGGGGCTCCCATAGAACAAACGTGAATTTTATTGCCGTTTTTATAGATAATGGTACGGAACCCTTCGTGCGCGGTTTTTTGGCCGGTTTTTTTCATTAACATGCAGTCAAACTATGTATCGATCAAATATTCGATAATTCCAATAAAGATAAAAGAACTGATGCAAACTGTTTTAAAATCAAACATTCACACAATTGTTTTCGTGTTGTACCAGTATGAAAAACCAACAACGAGGCAGCTGCGAGCATTGCTGTACCTCTACCATGAGTTTTCCGTGCCGTCTAACGTTCACGTTCACATGCAATATTTGTATGAGAATTTTTTCAGCGCCTCTAGCGGTATAAATAGTGAACTAAAGTCACTATACAAATATTGCATGTGAACGTGAACGTTAGACGGCACGGAAAACTCATGGTAGAGGTACTGAAGTACTTGTATAAAAAATAGTTTGAGCAAGTTATTGTAGCGAGCGGTAATAAAAAGTACTAGTGCTGTGCATACGAGTGTGGTGCAGACATGGCTAGCTAGTGAGCGAGTGATCATTATGTATTGCCACTCAAAATAGAAAAAAAAAAAATAAAAAAAAAAAAACTTTTTCAATAAACAAAAAAGTTGAAAATAATTTACTTAAAAACCTTACCAGGTTCTGAAATCGGGGCCACTGACAAGCTAAGATGCATTGAATAATCAAAGGCCCCGACTTCAGAAGCGGTTAATTATTTTCAACGAGAGTAGGAATACCCTTTCAAACAAAAAATGAATTTTCAAAATCGGTCTGCAATTGGCGGAATAATCGCGAAATAAACTCCACCTTTTTTGAAGTCAGTTAAATAGGAGCTATCTCTTTTCGATTGATGTCGTTTTCGCTCACTCACTCACCCGCTACATAGCTCAGTAGCTCTCGACAGCCGGCACGTCTCACCGAGACGCCGAAGTTACAGAACAGGGGACTGATAGCAACATAACAACTCTAATTATAGCAGACCTGAAATTGAACTGCCCAGACATTTCCAGTATGAGCTGGCCTTGCACTGTATAGGCTCTTCGTACATCGAAAGGTCAGCTTATTCTGGAAATTTCTCGGCAGTTCAATTTCAGGTTTGCTATAAGAGCTCGTGGTAAGCCACCAGCTCATTCGGCTCGCTCAAAATTATGTACGTAATTGGTTTTCTTCTCGTTATTTTTAATTTCTATTGAATTCTCACCATGTTTCACTTGTAACTGTCAGTGAACATTGCGAGCTCGAGCGCCGGCGCCGGCCCGAGCATTTCCACAGCTCCGAGTTACGGGACAAGTTTGACAAAGAAAAAGTAAATACAATGCAGACATTGCACAGTGGAGTTTTCTTTTCTGCAACTGCGGCCTGTACTTGGACGCATAAGTTTTCACTTCAAGTTTATTTTACTATATTTTTCCAGAAGATTCGATAGATATAACTTTAGTAAGATTTCTTTTAACAACTCTCATCAAATAAATAGTCTTTTATCCTCCATTATTGTATTCTTATACAGGGCGGCGAAAATTTTTGGGGCATTAGGGTAGCTTCCCTTTCCGTTAAAGTTAGAGAATTCTGATCTTAGGGAACTTTAGATGAATTTTGAAGATATTCAAAACCACACTATAAGTTTTTCATAAAAATGTACCTACAGCCAGTTAGAAAATTGACACTTCTCAAAAAAACTTAAGTGGGACTCAATCGACTCTATTTCCTAACAGGAATGTTTCCTCTAATCAACCGACGAAATCGTACTTGCCAAAATTTAGAAAAATACAAAAAAACTATTTCACATACATTTTCTATGAAAACATCATTATCGTTTTTCATACGTGATTTTAAATCACTATACCGTACACTAATCCATTACAATCATCCGTTAACGTATCCAAAATGATTTAAATTTCAGCATGTACAACCACTTTTTAACCGACTTCCAAAAAAGGAGGAGGTTCTCAATTCGACTGTATTTTTTTTGTATGTAAATTCAGCGATATCTTTGCCAATTGTGAACAGACTTGAATAAGACTTCAGAAGCGGTTAAGTTTTTTAAGAAAAATATTTTTCTCTTTTTTTTATAAAGTCGATTTTTACTTTTTTTCAAGTTTATTATAAACCTATAATAAAGATTATTAATCGCAATATGTCGTTGACAGATAGATGAACGCTGCTACCTATTAGCTTGAGAAAACCTTACCGATTTCATCCACGCAACCTTAGTACGAAAACCTAATGTTTATAATAATTTTAATGTAGGTACGAGTATGATGACACCCCTTTCAGGATTACGAATATTAACTACTCCAAACATCGGTTCTTTCAGCGTCCCGTGCATTTTAAAAACAAGGATGGAACATTAAAAGTAATAAAAATTCGTAATCCTATTTCCCCGTCCAATGTGAATCTAACTAATCTCGAGTTTCGTTAAAGTTAACCGTTGTTTGGGCAGGAACGATATTTTCTGGTGTTCACTGCAATGTGGTTACAACTTGCATTGTGAATTTTAACTGGCTGAAACTTTTACCCTGTATTCAAACTGTTCCATAGTAATACGGCCTCGTGTTCTAGAATTTAAAAAAAGAAAATTTAGAAGACTATAGTTTATTCTCACAGATAAAATATATAAATGAAAATTTAGGTCACGAACACATTATTTTTATTAAAACTGGTCCATTTAGATACGGAGTTTGCACAACGCGGCCGTTCGATAGAGACAGGCATTGTGGACTGAGTCCCGCTAAACACAGTATCTTTTCTTAAACAAATACTATACGTGAAGACTTATAATTGGCTGTCAGTCCAACTTACTGTCTTTGTTCTGTTTTGTTTAGCTGTAAGTCTTCCATAGAGTTTAAATAAATAAATAAATAAACGAAACGAGATACTGATTAGGCACTTTGATTACTAGAATTTAGGTCATCAATTATACTACCTACTATTTTTGAAACAGAACGCAATTTTGTTTCATATTTGTTTGCTTTTGAATCGTTTAGAAATCATAAAATGTAGATAATTATATTTTTTCAGTTTCTAGTATACCTAATATAAATATCAGGACCTATAAATGTTAGCATAGGTAGAAGCAGATGTAACAATAACTTTTCTATATAATCTAATATATAAAAAAAAAAAAGTTCAAAAATGATATTACTACCATCGATCGTGGGCAACACGACGCTTCCCTATGGAGCAGTGGCGACCTTGCTCACCGTTAGAAACACAACACAGCAAAAGAGCAGTGTTATTTGGGTACGATATTCTGCAAGGTGGAGGTACTTCCTCAGTCAGGCAGCTCCAATTTGGGCGGAAAGTCCCACTATGGCCTACCTCTCTGACATAGATGATTCATTGATTGATTGATGACTATAAATGGAAATTGTTTTTTTATTAATTATCAAATGTACCTATTATTGTTTTTAAAATTAAATTATTGTAATCTCTTATTGTGCATGGACTTAAAACTGTTAGCAATAAGATGTCTTTAAAATAAAATAAATAAATAGACAAAGACATGCATGTTTGCAGCGATGTTCACGCTTGTTCATAAAACACGTATTCGTCGTGTGCTGAGGCTCCTAAGAACTCTCTTAAAGTGTTTTCGCGGTGTGTATAAGAGTTACTGGACTTGGATTAAATGGACGATTTACCTGGCTACCGTCGTAGGCAACACAACTCTAGGAGAAGGTTCTCCAGCAAATCCAGCCTTCATGTTCTGGGAGCCAGCATCCAGAACTATTCCTAATATATCTCCGGACATAATTATTTTTATCTCTGTTACGTTATTTTTTTTAACTTTGGCAAGTCAAGACCTACGAGATTTCATTTCATTTTTAACATTCCGAGTGGTTCAATTATGGAGGTTTGAGGCTTTTCCACGTATACATTTTTTTTAAAACGTCCCCTATCTCTCTTCTTTCGATCGTGCGCACTAGATTTTTAGCTTCATAATTGGACCCTGTTATGCAGAAAAGCTCCAACCAACGTTTTATATTTTTGAGTAAAGGCAGTTTAACGTCAGGCAAAGAATAAAAAAATCGTATGATACAGTACCTATTTGAAAGTTAGTAGTTGTAGGCCATAACATATACATTAAGAAAATCTTTTGTGCATTTTGATGAGTATTATTATTATGAATACGTAGATAACTCGATTTTACAAATAATGTTGGTTGGATCGGGTCCAATTTTGATACTCACAGAGGATTTCTATTTTTGTACGGATTAGGTGTAACCGTTCATATTTTTGCATGAAAAGCCGAGGAATCTATAGAATTATAAGCTGTAGTTATTATCACAATTTTTAATATCAAATACAGTCAAAAAATTATGTGACATCCTACATTGGCGAACCTTTTATAGTGATTCCTACTTTTTTTTAAACTTATTACTATTACCATAAAATTTCTTGTTTTACTGGTTTCCTTTCGGATTATAAAAACGGTCCAGCGCAGCAATAGTAAAAGATGAATGAAGCCGCTGTTCGTATGAAAATCCGAGACAAAACCAGTAAATTAATAAATAATAATGATAATATTAATTCTAAAATAATAGTTACACATTTAATAAAACAATCTAATAACAATTATCCTATAATAATTAGACATTAAAACTTAAGCGCTCTTCCTCTCTCCTACTTAACTGTGCTGTGCCCGACAGGGTCCATAATTGTTACCATATACTTAAGCCTATCACCTGCTTGTACTATTACTTATGGATACACAAATATTATAAATAAATAAAATAAAATAATATGTCATTATTATGGTATTAAAACATAAAAATAAAAAACATTTCATTTCAAAAAACTTTATATTACTTTCACGCTATCGACTCAACAGTTTTTGTATTCCTTCCACAGTTCTGGTCGGCATTCGTACCGTGCGCTACGCAGAACAAAGACGCCGTGCAGCTGACTTTAGAACAAATCGACGTGATCAAACGTCTCGTGGACAAGTACCCACAGTACCTGCAGTTCGCTACTTCAGTCACAGGTAAAATAAATAAACAATAATGACAACTAACGACACGGTTTGGCTAAACGATCAGCTTTCTACGCTACGTGCCGCGGGTTCGATGTCCGCACGGAACACATATTTGAAAGAAAGAATGAAAGAAAATTATGTTTATTGGCACAATTAAAATTAAAACACATAACATTTAATAGATAAAAAAAGTACATTTATGCCAAAAGGGCCTCAGCTCAGCATAATGTCAGATGGCAACACCAGGTCCTACCACCTGACGCTGATTTTCAGCTGCAACCCACGGATACTATACGCTCGGATGTGCCTAAAACAACTATGTAAATAAATAATTATTACCTGTTAATAAATTTATCGTATTAAATATCCGAATGAAGGTAGTGTGTAGTGTATAAAAGTATAAAAGAAGAAAGAAATACTTATTTAACTTAGAATGATACGATTATTTGTATGATCTACAGAGTTGTTTCGGGTCTGGATATGTGTGTATGTGAGATGTACGTTTTTAAACTGTACCCTCGATACAGGAGAAATTTTAGTGAGGGGAAACGTTCCTTTAAAAAAACAAAACAAAAACCTGAATAAAAAAATCCTTAATGTTTAAATTCGTAGGTAAAATCTTTTTAATTATGATCATAAATCAAATAAACTGTGATTAACGGTGTAGCTACGGTTACAATGTTAAATTATTTCAAAGAAATGTTCCCTTATCCACATTGTACAGCGTATGCGGTGTCAATCGGAGTTGGGCTTTGTGGTGGACACAAAGGCATTCCGACGTCTGTAGATATGATACGTGGAAATGTCAAAATACCTTTCTCAGACACATGAAATTCTTTGTAAAACCGTTTAAAATTTCTGTGGACAAAAACGACCACGTTAACATAGCTTTAAAGTTAAACTCAACAATTTATGGGTAACGGTTTGACTGGAATGAAGCTATTATTAAATTAATCCAGCTGATTACTGTCCCACTGGGTACGGGCCTCTTCTCAGGATGGGAAGGGTCAGGCTTTAGTCCACCACACTGGTCTAGTGCGGGTTGGCGGACTACACACACCATCGAGAAGTTAATGAGTCCCTCTCAGATGTGCAGGTTTCCTCACGATGTTTTCCTTCACCGTTAACGCAAGTGATGGTCAAATCCTAATCCGCACATGAATTCAAGAAGTCAATGGTGCGGGCCGGATTCGAAATCAGTCCCTCCTGGATGGAAGGCAAGCATTCAACTACTAGGTTATCACTGCAAATCACGATAGACTTGACGGACAACTGAGTTGTGCTGTGTGGTGATGATGTCATCACCATAACAATGTATTAATAATCCCTTATAGTAACGGTCATTGAGAGACTCATCTTCAGAAGTGTTCAAATGTCCCTGTTGGGAAAATGCAATACTCCGCGGCAACTTACAATTAAATTTAAAATTTTATAATCAAAACGTTCCAAATGGTTTCTCCGTTTAAACCATTCCATAGTTTGCAGGGATTAATTCACTGTAATCTCTTTATAAAAACGTCGGTACAACTCATTGCGCGAATGAAAAGGTTTGGTGCGCAACGCTGCGCTGTATTTTTTTAAAGTTATTTTTAAACGATTTAATTAAGAGAGCAAGGTTTGAGATCCTTTAAAATGTAAATTAAAATATTTTGAATGAATGCGTCCGTGTTGGAGTTGCCAATTATTATGAACTGAGAGGTCTGTTGACTATTATTTTCTCACAATTACAGTTAAGTAATGAGGGTTTAATTTAAAACTGTGACAGTAATTTGATGCTAAATTAAATTAAAGTATATTTTTTCAATTCTAGATAGTAATTTGATAGCCTGTGCAAATGTCAAATCACGCCAAAATGAACTTTATTTCAAACAGCTAGACTTGAGCTAGACTTATATGTAGAAATAATATCTAAGTTCTTCGTAAAGAAGTATAATTCTATGGCTACACTACATTACACTTATAAGGGCATGGACTAATATCACAGTTCTAAATGTTTTTCGTCCTTTTCCAATTATTTTAGTAAGAAAGAGATATCGTGTGATTAATATTAGTTTAGTGCAATGTGTTTTTAAATATTATAGAATCCGCCCGAATATATCTCTACTAGATTTTAATAACGTTAATTCCGTTTCGAGCAAAATCCGTTTACTGTGTCATGTTCAACTTGCATGCAATATACCTATATCACGTTTTAATAAACAATTCACATAAAAAGAAAAGGCAAATAAAATAAAAAAGTCATAAATTTTTACGACGTAAGAAACTCGATGTACACAATATTGAAAATATTCATAAATTTCATACATGTTCAGAATAATCACCGCAATTTGCTTTTTAACATATTTACTAGCGAGAAGGTCAAATATTGTTTCTCTAAGAAAATCTCATACACACTTCAAAAATACTCATCTACGAGTCCTTGAGGGCCGCGATATTGGACAAGGAGAGTATACATTCGTAGTAATTTTGATCGAATTCCATAAAGAATATGAACACCCTGCAGACAGATTTTGTACAGCCTCTGTGATAGCTGAACACTGGGTTTTGACAGCCGGCCACTGCGTTAAAGAATATGTCAAAAACTATAAAAAGTTATTTGTTTGGTACGCAAACTATTCTTTCCCAGTCTCAGAAACAAAATCCATATCCAAAGTATTAAATGTCTTCACACACCCAGCTTATCGCGAATTGGAGTTAAATAATGAACAGACACCGTTCTTGACCGAAAATGATTTGTCCTTGCTACTTGTAAATAAAATGGACGTGAAAAGTTATGGAAGACTATCAGCGGTGGATCACTCGACAATGGTAGGACTGCCAGTGACATACGTGGGTGGTGGTGGTACTAATGATCCGACAGGAGACCACTTCAGACCACTGCAGGTCGGTGAAGCTGTGGTCACTGCATGCGATGAGGAAATGAACAGTGGATCGAAATATCTCATATGTATCATGCCTAAATGTTCTAATAGATTGCAGATTCCATGGTACGGTGACTCTGGTGGGCCGTTGATACTTGATGGTGTCATTATTGGAGTGTGTTCGTTTGGGTTTAATACTAGTATTACGGGGAAGGATGGATATGCTCCAGTCAGCCCCTACTTGGATTGGATTTATAATGTAATGCATGTGTCATAAAAGGCAGTGCTCGTGGGTCAGTGGCTAGCAGAGGCGAAGAGTCCATAGAACCCGATTCCCACCGGCTTCCCTTTAAGAATTGGTTAGTCCATAGACCAACGTAATATTATATTATTTACTCATCCAACTGACAAAAAAAAGCTTGTTATTCAAATATTCAGTTAGGTCGAGCTTCTAGAGACATGACTACATATAGATCATATGGATTTGTGTCTTACAGCAGCAATGCAGCAATTTTTACAGGGCATTTTTGGGACGGCTTCCCCTTCTTAAACTGTCACCCTTCGCCACTGGTGGCTAGCCTTGGAAAGAGGACTTTTTGCAACCAAATCTACCAATACCTAGAAAAACACGTTATGCTGTCGATCCTGGATATCTCGAACACTACATTGTACTAATCAAGATTGTAATCTATTATTTTGAAATAATTTCCATGGAGTTACTTGCCGGTTCTTCTCCATAGGACCTACTATTTGGAACCGCCCACCTAGAGTCTCGACATTTCATAAGTGCCTGTATTTTGTTTACATGAAATAAAGATCTATTCTATTCTATTCTATTCTAACCTGGTTTTAGTTACGAGCAATCAACAGAACGCGATATTCATAATCGGTCCAAACAGATATTGAATTCACTTTGGTTGCGGTGGCCAGTTGACCAACGCTTCGTGTAAAATAACTATTGCATTCAATGGAGCTTTTGGTCAAATAATTAGAAGCTGGGAGGTAATCTGTCAGAATATCTCACATCTCGATTCGAATCTATGTTTGTAAACTGTACCCTCGATACAGGAGATATCCAAGTGAGGGGCAATGTTTTAAAAAAAAAGGCTACACAGTCATCATCCCTTTAATCTAATTTAATATTCTCGATATTGTGTGTAGTCCACCAACCCGTAGGTACCATGCTGGCGTGGTGGACTTATTATACAGGATATTTTTTTATGTAGTGCGCAAAAACTGCGGATTGATGCAGTGTCCGTTGCCAATGCAAACCCAGAACTAGAGTTCACTTCAAAATAAAATAAAAATTTGTTTTTGTATGGCTTGCGCTAGTAAATTATGCGTGTCCCTCTACTATACGAATTTTCGTTTTATTTGAAAGTGTATCCCAAATTCCCAATACTACGGTTGCATTGATGAACAGAGACTGAATCACTCTACAAATTATGTACCCTAAATAAAAAAAATATCGTGTATAAGGCCTAACCCTTACCATTCTGAGGTAAAACCCGTACCCAGCAGTGGGACAGTAATGGGCCGAATTATTATAATTAATAAAACGTGTTACATTCGTTACAGAGTTGTATATAATAATCCACCATCTTTCTATTAGAGACAATGTCCAAAAAATGTTCACATGTCGTATGTCGTATAAAATACAAACATACGTGTTGACAATGTTGTGTTTGGTAAACGAAATTTTATAGCTCATAAACTCGTTCTGCGATGTCGTTTTTATTTGTAATTTTATTTTATAGTATTTTCAATTCTTCTTACTTCGTTTCCATTGATATAAACAATTTTGAGTAACAACATAAAAGCGATTTAACCTGTTGTATCAATTTAAGTTATAACTAGCTGCGCCCGCGACTTCGTAAGCGTGGAGTCCTCGAATGTTGTTTTTGAAAATACATGTTACTAACACAGGGTACTAATATTATCAATATTATATTCTAAATACTTACCTGTTGTCTGGTACTATGAGTATGTCATGCTCACTAAAATGTCTCGCTGCTGGTGGCGTTGTGTGTCGGGCCGTTGAGTTCCCTTCATTGTGGTCGAGTTTGGCGACGCTGACGCATGCGTCATGCTCGTGAACGGGTGCCGTCTGTCGGAACTGGTCAGCTTGTAATTGCCATGGCAATGTTATTCACAGGCAAATCATTATTATCCTAGTCTAATTTTTATTCACATTAAATTACATTATTCTCGCAGCTCTTACCACAACATTGTAATAAAGATTATAATCTATTTTTTTTTGAAGAGTTACCATGGAGTATCTTGCCGGTTCTTCTCCATAGGGTCTACTACTTGGAACCGCGCACCTAGAGTCTCGACATTTCATAAGTGCCTGTATCTGGTTTACATGAAATAAAGATCTATTCTATACTGAAAAAATATTATACAAAAAGTAACAATTTTGAGACCGGATTCGAACCTCTGTCAGCTTCTATCCTACCATTGACCGCTACACTACGTTGGTTGTTATTAGTACCATTAAAATAATATGACTATGACTAAAATCTATGTGAATTAATTATTATGATATTGTCAGCAATATACTATTCTGGATTGATCCAACATTTCCTAGATTAATACCCCCTTGAGAAGGAATGCCCAAGCAAACTCAGGGTCATTTATTCTTCAGGATCAACGCAAGGGTAGTGGAATTATAAGCCTGTGTCATGGGGACCAGTGTAATAGGTAGGTCGTGGTCGTGACACATAGGATCATCATCATCATCAGCCTGTAATAGACCACTGCCGGACATAGGCCTCTCCAATGACACTCCATCTAGCTTGATTCTCGGCTACTTTCATCCAGTTGTTACCAACCACACTGCTAAGATCGTTGCTCCCCCTAGCCTGAGGGCGTCCTACCTTACCCACTCAAGAACACTGCCGGCCCATTGCCAATTCAGCTTACTAATCCTAAGGGCTATGTCGATTATTCTGGTTCTCTGTCTGATCACCTTATTTTGGATTCGGATTTAGATATGATACAATTATGGAATATAATAATTCGAAACAAACAGAAAAAATACCAACCAACCAGGCTAGCGTGGTGGACTAAGGCTTAACCCTTCTCAATCTGAGATAAGGCACGTGCCCAACAGTGGAACAATGCTTCATGGGCAGAATTATTACTATAATGAAAATTATAAAATATATTTATCTAATAAATTACATAAGGGACGTGGAAAAATTTAAAATCCCTTCATAAAACCTAGTTATTATTAGTGACAAGAATTTTTGTCTAGATACGCCATTTTTTATACATTTTATTTGTCTGCGTCATTCAATATACCTACTGTTTTGGTAGAAAAAATATTTTTAGCAGCTACGCAGAATTGTAAAAAAAATATTTAGGGCGAAACCAACTGATGTTTGTATGTATATACATTGATTGAAAAAATCAACAAGGAGAGGTAGGTATAAATAAATTTAAAGTTCATATATGTTTATAGCACTGTCACGGTGTATTGCCTGAAGATATTTAAATGTAAATAATACAAACAAGGTAAATAAATAAATACCAAAAATATATTACTAATCTTTTTTACAAATTATTGTATGTATTTTTTATCATTCGCTCACGAGTTAACCAAGTCTACAGGAGAAGAAGTTATCATCATCCAGATATTATTGTAAATTTGTTTTATGAAAAGAGTATCCATGGAGTTTCTTGCCGGTATCTTCTCTAGGACCAACTCACTTGGAACCGTGCACCTAGAATCACGACGTTTTGAAAGTGCCTGCAAAGACCCAGTTGAAATAAAAAACTTTGACTTTGATTTTCTTAGGCAAACATATTCTGGAAAAATATTGGCTATAAATACTGAAAGGTCATTCTATTTGCTATTCAAAGCGTATTATATACTCGTCATCTAAAATTCTGTTACAAATAAAATGTAAAAGCGTTATAATATTTATATTCATGTTAGCTTTCCATATTAATAACTTTGCTTTGAAATGTAAACAGACGAGAAATCCATAACACGGATTTAAAATAAACGAGAAAATTTTATTTGGTTATGTTGGCCTAAAATTCTGGGATCGTGAAGGTACGTAACTAGGTACAATCAGCGACATTTTAAGTAGATAAACTTTTGGTAATTTTGAAAATAATCTTTAATATGATGATGATGACTGTGTGATGCGTCGTACTGTTATAATGTAATGAATTACACTCCATTTTTGGGCAGTCGCGTAAAAACAGGTAACAAGTGGAATTCAGTCACATAACAGAAAAAAAATCAAAAGTACTTTTAAAAAGAAAACGGTTTTCTTTTAAACGATACCCCAAGTGTTACGCCATTCCGTATCGACTAAACTAATTTGTAACTTTAAAACCGACTGGAGTCGGATACACAGGGATTTGTCGCGTTCCCTTCTCGAAATTTATATCGTTTTGTTTTTCTTTGCTTTCCGCTTTACTTTTTGATTAATTTGGCGGTGTGATTGTATGAGCAATGTTTATGGTGAGGTTTACTGCCTGTAATATTATGGAATTCGTAATATTTTAGTATTATAACGTCAAAAATTAGATTGAAATGAGTGTACAGTGCCACAAACTTATGTGACCGTCGTGGCGTCGCTGCCGTCGCTTTTACCAATGTCATCTCGTCATCTCCCTACAAAAATGACGTCATTTTCAATGGCAATGGCACTTGATTTTGTGTATCTATAAAACACCTCCGAAATATATTCAAAAACACGGAGAAAAGTATTGAGAAAGTTGTATATTTAAAAAAAAATTGATAATTTATCTATTTAATGTAATATATTAATACGTGAAGAGAAAACTTTCACGCACGGAGGAATGTGTGATTTGGCATCTTTGAGTATCTACTCAAAGTTTGGCATACATCGAAGGAGTGTAGAAAGCTAAAATCACGGTGTAATTTCGACCACTGGGTAACCACTAGTATTATTAATCACAACAACAAGGTAAAGTTTACTAAATAATATCATCTTGTTGTCAAATAATCACGATTTTTTTTGCAATTACAGCGAGTTTTTTTTCTTTGTGTATTTATTTTCCCCGTGTTCCACGTTTACCACAGTGACAATACAAAACTTGGCAAGTATTTGGCAGACAATAGAAGCCGCCCAAGCACCAACAGCCATAAAATATTCATCTCCACTCTGAAGCCACATTTAATTCATTTAGCGCCCTCACGCGGCCCTTATAAGTATTATGGAAGCTATGCTCATTCAAAAGAATCTTTGTTCCGGATGCTGCTTGGATTTTTACTCGAATACTAGTTGCTCAATGTTGCTCTTTATCTGTTTTTAATTCGTTGTTTATTATTTAATGTGGAGGAATGAGAAGCATGCTATAAAAAGTGTTTTAAATGAATTTTGATGGCGATCAGAGAAGAGGCATACTAAATACAAGATGGATGGACTGTGTGAAATATGATAAGAAAGGTTGGACCTTCTATAAACATAACCAAACAATAAAATTAAAACCATCAACCATGGTTTATACGACTATGCTATAGAGCCACATTATCGCATCGACGTAGTTGAGTCACTATTAAAAAATAAACATTAAATTCTGTACTTAAATGTGAATTGTATTGTATTTCCCTGCAGATATCCTGGAAGCCCACAGCGCCCGTCCTCGCAAGATTGCTTCACTCATTGGCATCGAAGGCGGACACTCCATCGCCAACTCCCTGGGGGTTCTCCGGTCCTACTACCAGCTGGGCGTCAGATACATGACTCTGACCCATACCTGCAATACTCCATGGTAAGTGGAACTGAGCGGTGAAATGCACCAGCGATATCTTTGTACGTCAAACTGGAGAAGGTTATTCATTTCGCAGCTTCATATTCATGGCATTTATCATTTTTAAAGCCTTTTTGTCATAAGCGGGACAGTTATGGAATAAAAAAAATGCTAAATTCTCTATTCTTAAACGGCATTTTAAAAGCCATTGGCTACACTTCAGTCTGATGGGGATGGCTGCTTGTGGCGGGAAGTTCATTTTTTTTTTATTAGTACTTTAACAATTTTTTGTTTGTTTTGTTTATTGTGAATGTTATTCCGTCATTATCCTGTACGTAATAAAATTATTGTTCTTTACTTTTTCTAATTTTGCTGTATTTTGCTATTTAGCATAATAAGGTAGGTACGACAAATTTTCAAGAAGTAATTTGGTTGTTCTTGACAATATACAACATACCTAGAAATGTTTGATGGACTTATTAAACTTTAAATTGAAAATAAAATAATAGCGTACCTATAGTAGTTTATTTTTATTTTTTTTATAATATAATTTATATTACAGGAATAGTATTTAACAATGTTATCTAAAACACAAATAATAATTTAAATTTATATAAATATATTATTATTGTCACAGCTACCGTCAAAATTTTATCTCATCTTTTTTTTTTTTTTTTTTTTTTTTTTAATGAGCCTATTTCATTGTTTTAAAGCAATACTTAACATTATCTATACAGACTAATACAAGGCATTCACAGTTATCAAAATATCACTAGTGTATTACTTCGCAGAGTTGAAGTCGAAGGCGTCCGCCCAACTAACTTACTACTGTACATACGCGATCCCATTTTCTTTTCGTAATCCACAAAAAAGTGTGTAAATTGTTCAATGTTCAGTCGCTGACTCCAGTTTGTACGTACTGCGCTGCAGATTGCAAAGTTCGCAACTAACTGCAATTAATATTCCCCGAAACAGCGTATCGGAAATGCTTTTCCATAAACATTTCAATGCTGCTTGCTCGCGTTTTGTATGAAATAATAACCGTTTAGCGAATTTCAATGAAGGTGTAATGTTTTGGGATTTATTATTTATTTAATAATTTATGTACGCACATGAGAACACACAGAATAGATGAAATAGAAGAATAAAGGTACTGCTTATTTCACAAAAGAAATGTCTTACAGCAGACCTGAGAGAGAAGAATTTAAAACACGGAATGTAGATGTACAAGAATAGAAAAAAAAAAAAACATTAAATATAGATAATAATATAAACAAATACACTTAAATTGACTATATATATAAAGCTCGATTACCACTGACTCACTGACTGACTGACTGACTCATTGACACAATTGTTCTCCCAGAAGGAGCCGTGGGGGGTAAAAGTCATGTATGGGGGTCGTAAACCTTGAGGTCCAGTGAGTCCGGGAAAAATCCGAAATGACCTGAAAGTGGAACCCTGACCGGAACTGCCCTACGGATCTCGAAAATGGCAAGTCGAACACCCACACTGCCAGAACTAAAAATGTCAAGAACCCTGGGCCGTTTGACGAGCCGGTGAAAAAAAGATGGCGTCCATACAAAAAAAGATGGCGGCCATACAAAATTGAAACGCTCACCGTTCCGAAACCGTTGTAGATAGTGGGGGGGTGTTCGACCAAATGCCATAGAGGACGACGGGGGCTTTCCGGTGGGGGTCATAAAAATCCAAGATGGCGGATTCAAAATGGCGGCCAAAAAAAAATATGGTCCGAGCCGGCTGAAAATTGGCGTCGGGGGGTTTTCGGGGGCACCGATTCATAATCCGGGATCAATTTTTTTTTTCCGCCATTTTTCAATATGGCCGCCATACAAGTGTTCATTTCGGATTTTGACCCAATTGATCTCCCAGAAGGAGCCGTGGGGGGTAAAAGTGATGTATGGGAGTCGTATAGAGGGGGTTTCTGTGAGTTTAGGAAAAGTCCGAAATGACCTGAAAGTGGAACGCTGACCGGAACTGCCCTATGGATCTCGAAAATTACAAGTTGCAGACCTACAGTGCTGGAACTAAAAATGTTGAGGACCCTGGGCCGATGGACAAGCCGGTGAAAAAAAGATGGTTTCCATACAAAAAAACATGGCTGCCATACAAAATCAAAAATCATATTTTTTTTAAGTTATGTTTCAAGCACTACCTAAAAAGCCCCGCGGGCCGCTTGCGGCCCGCGCACCCGCGCGACCTCTAGTATAAATATAAAATTAATTATAAGTAGGTACATAAATAAATACAAAAGAAACTATGACAAGGAGAGATAATGGTAATTTACATGTTTCATAAAGAATTTATTTCGAATGAAACCGAACTTTTTTCATTAGTAAAATAATTACCGAAGATTTTTAAACACTGAAACGCAATAAGACATTTTATATCGTATTGATTTCGTAACTAATCCCTAAAACCTGACTGAATCAAATCTATTAAAAAAAAACTAAATATGAATTCATTTCATCGTAAAACATAACATGAATGTGAATCAAATTTATCTAGAAATGAATTCTGATTGAGATGAATGGAAGAAAAATACATATACCACCAGTAAAATGGGATAATGACAGGAGAATGATGATGATTATGATGATTTACCTAAGTTTTCAAAATATCCAATCGATTTTCGATAAGACAGTAACTTGTTGCTTAACCGTAATTTATATTATACTAGCGACCGGCAGCCTGATTACGGACGCAGCTGACAGTTTGCGACAGGCGTAGATTGCACAATTGCTGCTGTCAAACATAATTTTTTGTATTGTACGTAATACCAAAATGATGTTTGACAGCAGCAATTGTACAATTTACGCCTGTCGCAAACTGTCAGCTGCGTCCGTAATCAGGCTGCCGTCCATTTTTAAATTTTGAATCCGTTGCATTTGGGAACGGACACTGAATCACTCTGCAAATTTTGCGCACTACATAAAAAAATATCCCGTATATTTTATTGTTGTACAACTTTTGCGCAAAGATATAAGAAATTCTAAGTGTAATAAATACTCTATTGTATATAGTTTGAAAGAGCGATCCAAGTTTAGGCCTTCATCAATACGGGCATCTCGAAACCTAATCTTAAGAAGTTTCTCTTCATAAAGAAGAAATATGAAACTTTCTGAAGCGTACCTATCCTTTGTTGTACCGAGAAGTTCATCGATTCGTCTCACATAAATTTAATGGATCAGTGTAAGGTACAGCGGCTTTAGATTACTTGTGTACGAAGGTATGTTTGTATAGAAAATATAGGGGAAATAGATTTTTTCGTATTTTTCTCAATTGTGGCACTTACGATTTCGTCCGTTGGTTGGGGAAAATATTCGTGTTTGGAAATAGAATTGATTGAACCCCACTTAATTTTTTTGAGAAATGTCAATGTTCCCGCTGACTGTACCTTTCAAAACTAATTATGGGATGTTTTATATCTTCAAAGGTACACTTAAAATTTTCTAACACCAGAACACTGACAATAAAAAAGGGTAGCTACCCTTTCAAAAATATTGCACCAGCCTGTATAATATAATCCCTTAATTGAGACTTTGAAATGAATGAGTGCCCGCTAAATCTCATCATACTCTAGAAGAATTTCATGCGAGACAACTCGTCGAATAACTCGTTTAACTATTTCCCCCTTTATTAAGTCCGAACGCAGACTATTTTGAATGCATAACTACAGCATAAATGCAATAATTATTACGGGTCTGATGGCATTTGATCATTTACCATGCCGTACGTAGTTAAGTCCGTTCTGCGCAAAATGCTAACAGCATTCATTACCTACAGTAAGAATGATGCTTCATTACCTAATAGCTGCATACAACTGCCGATGTCAACTACCGTTCCATGCAGAGTTGAGTCCGATATCATGTCATCTTTTTTTTTTTTTTTTTTTATTCAAATTTTTATTGAGCCTTCAGTTCACCGTGGTGACTATGCCAGCCTCGTAAGGTCACTCTTATACAATAAATGACAAAACTTAACATATACTTAAATTAATCATGACTACGACAAACTACTATATAATTAAATAAAAAGACAAAGAAGATCTAATTAGAATTAATCTGTATTTAACAAATTAATTCTAATCAGATCGTCTTAAAAATATATGTTTCATAAATATATACATTGAAATGGATTTCTTAGAGAGAGGTTGGCTGAGTATTATATTAATTTCTCCATTATAAATCTCTGAGCCAATGTACAATGAACCAATCATGTCATTTGAAAATCATTTCATCATGCTGACAACGACAAAATCATCAATGCTTAGAATTATCACTCGATAATGACCATGACTGAATGAACGTGAACTTCGGTTTCGGCTGTCAAATGACTGACAATATGCAATGCCTGAATGCGATAACAGTTACAGAAAAATCATTGATGATTTTGTCATTGTTCTCGTCATCGGATTTTTTGTCATTGTCATGTTGTCATTGATATCGAAGTTCTAGTTCAATGCAGTCGACGTCACTTATCCTTTAACGTACACTGTACAGAGCTCCATACACAGGAGTTTTGTAAACTTATTGCTTACATCGGGTGGCCTTTGTGAGATTATGATCAAAACGGGAGAACGTAGCGTAAAGTAACAAATACTTTCCACAGTCCGAATAACCTGCTCATTCTAGTTAGTTAAATAGTTCCGGGTATACATTATAATGTGATTTATGTATAGGTACAGGATTTTTTTTTAAGGTCTATTCAAACCTGAGCGATATTCGCTGCCGCTGTGGGTAGAGGTACATACCGCGCGGGTTTCGCTCAGGTATTTAGTATCAAGTACCGCGGCTAGGGCGACCTGAGCGATATTCGCTGCCGCTGTGGGTAGAGGTACATACCGCGCGGGTTTCGCTCAGGTATTTAGTATGTACATATATTCTTTAGCGACTCAGAAATAACTAACTGGCGAAAATTTCTTACCTCTCCGAGCGAAACTCGACTACCGCGCGTTATTCTACCCACAAGGATAGCGAAATCCGTTTTGGTGTGAACAGTAATATTACCGCATAGGTACCCACTGGGTTTTCTCTGCCGCAGACGGTAGCGAATACCGCTTAGGTCTGAACAGTAATATTACCGCATACCCACTGGGTTTTCTCTGCCGCAGACGATAGCGAATACCGCTTAGGTCTGAATAGGCCTTTATGTAGTGCGCAAAATTTGCAGCGTGATTCAGTGCCAGTTACCAAATGCAACCGCACTACTAAAATTCCACAGACATTATAATACCAGTAGCAGACCAAACATTCGCTGAAAATTACGTAGCCATTACGCACACATAGGGACTTACTTATAAAAGGTCAACCCCGGAGTTTTGTCGTAGCTAGCACTGTCACACCGGTGCGCACAGCACTTCACCATTTTATTATAATATTTTAAGTACTATCTATTACATCCCAAACAAGTAATATTTTTCATTTAAACGCGATTTAATCTATAAAATGCAATTGAACTTATGTGTCTTATTATTATGACAGCGCGGGATAAACAAGCTACGCGTCAAATTTTGTCTATGAGTCAGTTAGTGTGACAACAAGTAAAACTAGTAAAGAACGAGATAGTATTATCTCGTTGTCGCTTAGTACAAAAGAGATAAGGAATCCTACTCATCTAATGGATCATCTAATGGATTCATGTTTGGTCTGCTACTTGTATTATATATTATGTCTGTGTGTGAAACATTAAATCAGAATCACATTAATTGATGTCATTATTAATTCAATTTGCTTACTGGGATATTTAGTTCCACTAATGTGCGACGCTCGTTTGCAGTAATTAAATGAATTATGGAGATATTGATAACTGAGGATTATAATGTTTCGGTTAATTTAATAGCCACAACAATAAACTGTTATAATTTGTCTACTCAACAGATAATAATGTAAATTAAATGTTCGATATGTGGTAAAATGGTACCTAAAAGTGACTATAGTTACAAGATCCTACGTTTCTAGTACCGATCCCTTTAACCTATAGTGTACCTACTCATTATTATGAACAACTTTTACTATGAGACCGACACTGAAATCGCGAAAAGAATCAACTATTCCATTTAGTCGAATAATATTATAATATATTATTTGTATGAAACAGCAGTATTTTTTTGCGATTTCATTATTTGTCTCATAATAAAAGTAGGTATAATTATGAATTCAATAACGACGATTACGAGAAAGGTTGAACCTTATATACAAAGTATATATTAATCAATTAATATATCAATAGAATAGAATCGATCTTTAATTCATATAAACCAGATACAAGCACTTATGAAATTTCGAGACACAAGATGCGCGGCTCAAAATCAAGTAGGTCCTATGTAGAAGAACCGGCAAGAAACTCCATGGAAACTCTTATGAAATAATAGATTACAATATTGATTAGTACAATGTTGTGTAAGAGCTGCGAGAATAATGTAATTTAATGTGAATAAAAAATAAGAATAGGATAATAATGATTTGCCTCTGAATAAGATTGCCGTGGCAGTTACAAACTGACGTGTCACGACACACGACACCCGAGCATGACAAATGCATTAGCATCGCTATGCTATGCTATGAGATATGCTGTACAAATTACAACATAAATGTAACACCGATGTAACCATATTTCATGCAAATAAATTATTCTTATTCTTATTCTAAGCTCAACCATAATAAAATATTATACATAGTTACATAGTCATCCAAACTGAACGTGTATGCAAAATTTCAGCTCAATCGGAAACCGGAAAGTGGGTCAAATTTAACTTACAAGATTTTCTTACATAGTTAGTTACAGATGAAGCTAATAAAAGCGTGTTAATAAAGGGAACTCAACGACCCAACACACAATGCCACCATCAACGAGACATTTTAGTGAGCATTACAGATAAATAGTACTAACCCACAGGTAGGTATTTAGTAAATATAACATTATTACTTACAAAAAACACACAATAATACTTAAATTCCCTATTCATAGGAACTTGTATTAGAATTAATTGGCAGTATAACAGCATCGTAACTAGGTCTTGATAAAGGAGTTTGCATATTGGTTTAATTGAGCCGAATTCTCATAGATGCAAGCACTCAGAAAGCTCCCGGTATTAAGGCAATATTAGCTGCTTATGTAGGTTGAGGTACATGCCTGAGAGAAGTTTCGTAGTTACATGTTAGTTAAAATTAAGCTGGTATTCGATACTCTTATTACTATAGGGCGCTGTGCAGACGACTGAATTTTTGTTCGGCGGACATTTTGACGCGAGGATAGAGTTTATGGAATCCTATGCAGCAACACACACGGCAAAAAAAAAGTCTGCCGCTCAATACACCGATAGTGTCCGGCGACGGAAGACGACGGCAGACAAAATGTCCGGCGTCTGCGCCTCGCTCAACCAAACAATTTATATTGAAAGAAACTAACCTAACCTAACCGTCAAAAACCCCCGACTCCAACTAGAAAAAGAGCTGTAACTTTTGAATGGATAAACAGATTTTCATGAAACATAGCTAAGATGATACTTGATTAAACTAGCTTTCGATTTTAAAAAACTGCATTGAAATCGGTTTATCCGTTTTGGAGCTACGATGCCACAGATACACAGACACACACTTATAACACTCCAATTTTTTTGTCAGGGGTTAAAAAGCAGGTAATATTTTTATAGACTTCGATGCCGTAAGTAAACAGAATTAGATATCAAGACAATGCGATCCGTAATTCCGTTGTTTATTACGGAATTTCGTAACAGCGCAAACTAAGTTGCTTTAATAAATTAACTCTGAAATGTATCACTATGTTTTGCTGTAAATGTTCCCTAGTTGAGGTAAGATCTTGGATGCTGTGGTAAAGCCTTGTGTGACACTAAATACCTTACGTACCCGTGTGGGTACGCATACATATTTCATGTAGGCGGGATTTACTATTCGCATGTTGTCATTTAGAAGTTTAACACAGAATTGATTTACAATTATTACGTAAACTATGGAATTCTAATACCAGGGCTATATTGTCGTGATGTACGTGTCGGGTTGTCGCGATAAAATCTTAGAGTTCGGTCATCGGTGATGCTACGGTCCACATTACCGCGAGTGTGTTGTTCGGGAGATACTTCGCGCGAAGTAAGTGCTAGGCCTCATTACTGAGTTGCGTCGTTGCGTCGTCACAGCGTCAACGCTGCTCAGCCTAAAATCGAGGAAGCAGTGGCGTTGTATTAATTATAATTATTATAACATGAATATTTTTATTTTTTACAATTATTGATATCTTCTTTCTTTTAAACTATAGTAGACCAACTTAAATTAATAATTCATTAACTATCATAAACTGTGTCTTTTTAAGATCACGGTCTCTAGGGTTCCATAAAATAGGATCCGGTTCATAATTTTGGATAAACTCGGACACTTTCTCAGTTCTCCAGTAGATGATGCAAAATGGCGTACAATATTCCCGCCAAAAAAAATTACGTACCTACGATTTACTCGAAGTCTGCAGTGCAACTAAACTGGCGAAGTGTAGCCACGCGAGCGAACTTTGGTGCGACAAAACCCTTTGATGCGCGCCAATTTACAGCCAGTGCCGCGACAGGCATTCGCGTTCGCCCGAATACATCGCGTTTAGACGAACTACTCGGCTTTACTTGTCGCAACAAAGCGAACATTCGCTGAATCTCGATAATGCGAGCGTAGCTTAAAAATATATTTAAAAAATAATAATAACATAATATCGATCAATCAATGATGTCTTTTGACGCTAAGTCAAAAGACAAAACAAAACACAGATTTACAGGTGTCCCTATTTTGCAATGAACAAACATTTTCCAATCTGGTGACGAATCGGACGAATTGGATTTCATACCTTTAGATATAAAGACGAAACGTTCCGAAATGTGCACAAGATCAGAAACAGTCGACATTAAATCAGAAATCAGGTGTCATATTATATAAAGTTACGGATCGGATATTTGACAAAGATCAAAGTATTTCTTCAAATTCTTGGATCCCAAGAAATACTAAACGGTGCAAATGACATAACAATAGCTACAGTGCAGTTTGTTGAAGACTTCAAACACCAAAAGACCTTTTAATTGCCAGTGCTCTTTGGAGAAGCGAGTCCTAGGTTTGGCAGCACATGAGTGATGCCCCTGGTGTTGCAAGTGTCCATAGGTTACGGTAACCGCTTACCATCAGACGAGCCGTTATAAAAAATAAGATCGGTCTCTAAGAAAACAGTGAACCTAATACGATTAATAAATATTTTTCTCGATGTGGAACTCGAGCCGGCCTTTCTAAAGTACATAAACAAAGAGCCACTGTTCTATTTGTGTCGCCTTTTCTTAATTAACTCTTACTAATTAGATGAAGACGTAAACACCTGAGGCACTTAGCTTCATTAAGTTCCCAGAACTATATAGAAACATATTAACATTAAATTATTTAATTTAATAGCAGTAGTTGATTTATCACAGGCGGCAACCGTTTCTGTTATTAAAGAAATGAAGGCTCAAAAATCGTTCTCGATGGTGTGTGTTGTCCGTCAACCGTCAACCTACACCAGCCTGCGCCATGATTACGTAAGAAAAATCTGACAGCCACAGCGACCAACAAACAATGCATCCCTTTCTCGCTTATAGACGTTTTCATAAGAGTATACGAAATAGGACGTTTATTTGCGACAGCAACTGTCATATTTATCATACGTAATCAGGCGGCGGGTTAACATGAGCGCTACGACATAATTTTGTTATCGCAATATCTCGTGCGGAAACTAGTTTTTAGAGGCATTATGTCGTCTTGTCACGATGACAAACATTTGTCGCGGCGCGCACGTTTCCCTAACCAGGCCAGCGCAGCGTGATGAACAAACATCTTTCGAGAAGTGGCCCATGCCTAGCAGTAGGACAGTAATAGGCTGGATTCATTTAAAGAACTTTTGACAACGTTTATTATTAATTTTTTAACATAATTTCTCATTACAATTTAGATGTCACTTACGTGTAGACACAAAAAAATCTGTATGGATAATTATTTATGAGAGTTTTAAAAAATGGTTAATTCAAAATGTATTTTATAAAATACATGAATTTTTTGCCAAAAAGTGATTGTATTTTATGCTAGGGTATACTTGCAGTGTTAGCTTTCTCTAAATAATATTGCAACACCCGACCGGGTAGGCTGTTGATACCTTTATTTATGAAAACACCTTTATACACAATTTCTGCAATATATAAATAAATAAATAATAATCATTTATTTTCATAGACTCATTCATTCAAATCATAATAAGACAAGAAAAAAAAACATGTCTAAATAAATGTCTTTGTATTTTGCCTATGATGCAAGTTCCCTATTGGGCCCAGTACCTCAGGCTCTGTACTACTAGTTACACCGCCATCTTCATATCATAGAATTACTAGCGATACTACTGACACGTCATGCCCGCTTCACCCATCAATCAGAGATACATGATAGGATATCAATTAGCTTCCATTACTTCCGATCCATCAATGGAACCACAAAGCCTCGACGTAATCCTAAGCTATGATAACGATTAATCTACCTAATGGCTGTACACATTGGCTATTAATGTCCATCTCAATATCAATATCAGAGGGCCTAAAAAGACCACATTGAGCAATTCATCTAATGATCTGCTTAGTAAGAAAAGAAAGAAAAAAGTATTTATTTGACACAGCACAAAAACAATTTTAAAGATAATATAACAAAAATAAAACAAAAAAAAATGTAAAACAAAAAAAAATGACAAATATTTATCTAAAATAAAAAATGGATTGTACGTCGCAGCTGTGTCAAAAAGGCTTCCGCTCAGCATAAGCTGTCGCGCTGCGAGCAACCCGACAGCGCTGGTTTTCAGTGGGAGCCACATCGAGTGACGTTATGTGTGCCTACGTGTACAGAAAATATTTAATATATTAATTAAATATGAATTAAATAAATAATAGTTATAAAAGAACTTGTGTGTGTTGAAATGATTATTGTATGAAAATAAAGACGTGAAGGTAACATTTTACTATTGTACTATATCTAAAATAGGAATTGAGTGAGGGTAACTAGATAATAATTTTAAATAACAACGTGTGTTATGTTAAAGTGGTGCATTTTTCACGCTGCTGGACCGCACAGTACATTCCATCCATCTAACTGTCAAATAGATGATTACTGAATATGAACCTTACGCGGATGACATTAAGAGTCGTCAATTAAGTGGATATTTTGACATTTGGAATTATGAATCATATTATGATTCATCTAAAGCGGCCTTTTTAGCCCCCCAGGTAGTAATATATGTACAATCACGATACTTCGTGGTGATACATTTCGCAAACAAAATGCTTTGAACGACTGCGGCCTGCTTAGGGCTCTGTTATGGAGAGGCGGAACATCGCGCGGCGCGCATAGCAGCGTGTCACTCTCTCGCTCGCTCTCCATGAACGGAGATACGCGCCTTTCAGCGCATTGCGCGCCGCTTTGCGCACCGCGCGACTTTCCGCCTCTCCTTATTTGAGCCCTTAGAGTTAGTAACTCTGCGTTTGGACGCCGTGCAAACGATTTTAGCCTAAATGGTCGTCCGCAACAATTGCCGATTATTCGTCATTTGCCGTCGAATCAAAATGTTAGCAGGCAATGTCGTACTCCTTTGTCTTCTCTAGTTTATTTAATTGCCAAGCTATCTGGCGTGAACTATAGGTACTTACATATTTTTGTATATAACTGTAGATGTACTTTCCACTATTTTACGACGATCTGCTCAAAAGTGATTTAAGTAGATCAAGAGTTGAAATGAAATGATCTTTATTTGCTTGAAGCATGGTACATAAAATAAGTTCTTAAACAATTAAGTCCGACACACTTCGCCATAATTTTGTGGCATGCAAAATTTATATTAATAACTAATAATTATATAATGTGAACAGTTTATAGATACAAAAAGTGTCAGTAATGAATTAAATTATTATTATTATGTTATATTATTAAATTACAATGTGTTTCTCCTGCGATTGCATTTAAATTATACTTACGTCAGATTTTCTAACAATCACATTTATCTAAAAAGTGCCTGCACTCCTAAGAATAAAAATCAAGTATTCAATCGCTTGTCGATTTACATTTGTACAAGTCACTAACGTTTCCAGTGAATTTACCCTTCTCACCGTGATCGACATTTTCTCGCATTTAGAATATGGAAGAAAAAACCGTAGGGACTTTTACTTCACAAAATGAATTATTTACGCTTTTTTGTAAATAATAATAATTGATAAAAGCAAATGAAAAAGTATTTGACACAACACAAAAACGATTTTAAAATTTATACATAACTGAAAAATAAAAATAAAAATACTATCATAAATAAAATGGATTGTATTGTTTATTATTGTGAATTGATTTTAAACTTGATACTTCATTTTGACCTCCTCATCGTGGTCGAGTACTCGGAACAAAATTTCTGGATAAACAGTAATTTGCATTGTGCGAGGAATCGAAACAGAAAATCGATTTGCCCCTACGCCAAAGGGGCCATCAATATCCCACTTACATCTAAATTATAATGAGAAATTATGTTAGAAAATCGATCTTAAAAGATTTATTCAAAAATTTGACCTTTTTTTCACAAAACATCATTACGTAAAACAGAACGTTATATCAAACACCATCATCGAGTTTATGACGTCACTCCTTCGTGTTTCCCTGGTTACCATATCACACGCTATAAACGATCGATGCATTGACGTCATGTCACGTGACTTTGTGTTTTGGCGCGAACTTTTGAAAGGCTGTTGGGGACCAGTGTGAGGAGATAAATGATGAACGCTCTTCCAACTCCAGTCGTATACAAAACGTATATTTAAAAATAGTAAAAATTACAATAAGTATGTGCACAGTGAGATCGCAACGCTGAACTCGGACCGTGGCAATCGGTGAGTGAATAGATCGCGGTGCACGCCGCTCGGCTTGCGGTCCCCGTTCCCCCGCCTGTGTCTCTTTATTGGTCGCGGCGTCAACAAAGGCATATTTTTATTTGTGATATTTTAATTATTTGTGTATATTTTTTTAAGTATTTTAAGGCTTTAATATTTACGATAAACTAAAGCAACTAAGGCTGACATTCAGAGACGACAGAAACGAGTCTAAGCGTGAACTTACGCTTCCACCTGTCAAACTTAACAAATCAAGTTGATTTTGACAGATGGAAGCGTAATTTCACGCTGACTCGTTTCTGTCGTCTCTGAATGTCAGCCTGAGTATAACACTAAATAGACGTCTTAATTTAATACTCAAATGCTGAAGTATTCATAAATTATCATACATATTTCTATCATTAATGTTGTTTCAGATAATATTTGATACAATTTCTAGTCAGATTTTTCCAATGATTATAAGCATTAGATTGGATACATTGTGGTAGATTTAACCGTAATAATGCTTCAGAGCGTGGTTATTGCCGCTTGAAAAGCTACTTACCATGCAGCGGAAAAAAGAGACTGGTAATATTAACGCTTAGTTCTACTTAAGGCAAAGTGTGGCGCTGATCAGAGGGCTACCAGCGTCTAATAGCAAACGGTTTATTTTCAAGGCATTTCATTAGAAATCCATAATTTGAATCGTATTCACTTAGTACTAGGACGTCTCTATATCATGCCTGATTTTAGTCTGTTGAACAACCTTGTTTGGGCATAGCGACCATTTGACAGAAGACTTTTAGTTTCTATGCTGTCAATGTGCTGTCAATTGTAACGTCATGGTACGAAAATGTGTGAACGAAATTTGTTAGCAGCGCTTCTTGCAGCTTCTATTCCGTCCACTTAAAAAAAATCCTTAACTGACACATCCTGGTACGAATAAACAGAACTATTCATTCCAATCCCTAAACATAATTGCAATAAGAGACACTGGTAGGCCCCCAGGAAATGAATAGAAACTCTTTTAAGTGACGTAGTTAGGCTAACTAGCTTAGCTTTTACGGGATATTTTACACTCTCTTCATGTAAATCTTCACAGCCTGTTGCCATCTCTATAAAGGAAATCGTGCTATACTGAGTGCATTTCCAACATTTCTAGCATTCGCGTTTCCAGTATGTTTCATTTATGATATTGCGAGTGAATTTTTTAAGGCGTCCGCCGTGAAACGTGTACAGCCTAAGGAAGTAACGCTTTTGCATTATGCAAGCGCTACGATTGATAATGTTGTCCCCCTATCAGCCTCGGTCGGTATAAACTTGATAAATATAACGTAATGTATAGTCACAGTAAATATATAGAGTATAGTTGTGTAATATAACAGTTATACAGGGTGACTGATAGAACGAGGGAATCATTGAAGCAGGGTATTGTACTCATATTATGAACAACTTTTACTATGGGGTTAAACCTGAAATCGCGAAAAAAGAATCAGCTGTTCCATATAATGCCTAAAACTCTCATTATTTCAGAAATAAAAGGTCTCAAAAATATTATATTATATTAAAAATTTATATTATTATTATATTTTTTTGCACTTTTTCATATTTTTCTTTATCTCGGTAACCGCTCATTTCGGATCCTTTGTTGATGGGAGTTGATTTATTGTATATCACCTGTACTATACCCTTCCTTTGTTATTTAACATCTTTACCTGTACCATATTTCATGCAAATAAAATGATTTGATTTCAAAGAATAGGTCGATTTTCCCTGTAACCCTGTATATCTCCCGCAAAAAAGATACACAAAACCAAGATTAAACAATTTCCTCCCACTTAAAACATAACCAAATGAAAGCTGAACAAATCTCTGGAGTCCTCAATCCTCATCCACCGTTTGTTAATTACGTTAAATCCTTGCTAAGCATTTGTGTGACTGTCCCGGCGATCCATCTGTTACGTGACGGGATAAGCGCAACAAATGTCAGAATGTAGCTGTGTGGCGGATACAGTGGAGAGCTGAGCGAGTGGAGAGGAAGGGAAAGAAAGGAAATTTTAAAAACCAAAGAAGGACAATAAATAACAATATGTCGCTACGTTAATTATTGAGAAAGATAGAAAGAAAGAAGAAAGAAAATACATTTTATTCAACACGGAAAGTGACAATACACGAGAGAGAAATAAAATAAAAATTAACTTAAATCTATAAACAGTAAAAAATAAAACAGAATAAAAAATAAAGTAAAATAGTCATCCTATTGTATATCGTTGTGAAGCAAGCTCATGCCGAAAGGGTAGCCAGCTCAGCATTTGCTGGTCGCGAAGAGCCCAGCGCTGATTTGAGGAAGGAAAGAGATGAAGGAGTGGACTTGGGATCAGTGGATCGGAGAGGAGAGTGGGGAAAGGGAGGGTACTGAGAGGAGGTGAAAGAAAGAAATAAAAGTAAAAAAATACGTAAATAAAACACAGAATAGGTAGCTAATAACCTCTGACGTGAACAGTGTATAGAATGATCAAAGAATCTTCTCTTCCAATTCATAGCATTTTTCGTGCTTTAATTAAAAATATGCAAACTACAAAGTATTTTCATATTTTTGTATGAAATAAGTTTTGAATTATGAAAAGTCGTAGAACAAACGTTGTTTAGGATCAAAAGCTAGTGCTAAAAAGTTTCGGGTATTTTTTCAATTATGAGTTAAATATTATCTACTTTTAAGAAAATAGCTTTGAGTCTAGCATTACTACAATTAAAATTCGAGTCTTATTGTTTTGGAATAAGATTTATTTTAGCGTCGGTGTGGCGAATTTAATGTTTGTGTTGTTATTAAAAGTTACTGAAATCAATTCAGTTTTCAGTTATGAACAAACTATATAGAATAATTTATTACGTAGTGCGCATAATTTGCAGAGTGGCTCAGTGTCTGTTCCTAAATACAGCCGCACTATTGGGACTCATTTTAAAACAAAACGAAAATTCATCATAGTATGGAGGGCGCGCATAATTTACTAGCGCAAGCAATACAAAATCAATTTTTTATTTTGTTTTGGTGTGAATTTTGGTACTTCGGTTGTATTTGGGAACGGACACTGGATCATTCTGCAAGCTATGCGCACTATACAGGGTTATTTGTAAAACACCGGTAATGCTTTAAGGGGTGAAACTACTCATCAATATGAACAACTTTTACTAAGGGACAAACCATGAAATCGCGAATAAAAATTCAAACTTTTCATACAAAAGATTAACCTTGCTCCATCAAAATGTATGAAAAGTTTGAATTTTTTTTCGCGATTTTATGGTTGGTCCCGTAGTAAAAGTTGTTCATATTGATGAGTAGTTTCACCCCTCAAAGCGTTACCGGTGTTTTAAAAATAACCCTGTATAAAAAATGTCCTGTATTCTGGTTTTAAATTTATTCAATTACACCCTGTATATTTTAACACCCGCTTCCTCCTGTCACCATGTTTCCTTCATCATGTAGATATAAGGGCGAGACGAGTCAGTACAAACGACGCCGCATTTGTTACGGCCCCCGCACTAAACACTTTGAATTCTAACATCAAATGTGCGGCTTAATAGACACGAATTTGTCTTTGGTAAGGGTGGGCTGAGGTGAGGTGGACTTGTGGTGGATACGGAATAAGGTGGAAATTTTACTGTAAGTGGCTGGTTTAGCAGCTTTTGACATTAGGAAATCTTATCAACAATACAATCTTGATTTTTTTTTCGTATAATTTATGGTACTGTATGTACAAGATTGTAATATAATATTCATTGATTTTTTTCCCGGTCTTTTTAACCCCCGACAATACAGAGGGTTATAAGTTTGTAGTGTGTATCGGTGCATCTGTGTATTTTTGTATCTGTGTATCTGTCTGAGGAATCGTTACGAAAATAAATTACGAATCTTGAAATAATTATGTCAGACATTAGAAAAGAGAGCTTCTCTTCTAAAATTCGATTACAAAAAAGCGTAATCCTGTAATATTTCACGAAGACAGACATTTAACACGTTGTTCCTCATTTCCTTCACAAAGCTGGGCGAATGGGAAATTGTCGAAAATTCAATTTTGCTACAACAAAAGAAAGCTCACAATTAAACCTGAACATTTTTAAAGAAATTCACTTTAAAGTTAACAAAGTAAGTATCTGGGCTTAAAATAAAAAGGCGAAGAGTTTTCTTGCTTGTTTCTGAGATTGGATGGAAAGATCGTGAGAGATAGGTGAGTAGCTAATTACTTTGGATATCAAGTCATACTTTTGCGATGAAACCACCCTTGGCTACACCTTACCTTACCTTATTATATTGCGGACATAGACGGGTTCTATACAGGATATTTTTTTATGTAAATCAAATAAATTTAAATTAAATTATATTTATTATTTTTATTTAAATTATTAAAAACGGAATTTTATGCATTGGACTACTACATGTGAAATAGACTTTACTCCAGTACTTTGATGTGGACACATCAGCAAGCCTGCTGCTCGTCCATAATTTAATAATAATAATAATAATAATAAATTCAATGTTGTATGGTTTGCGCTAGTAAATTATGCGTGTCAATACTAAGTCAAATTTTCGTTTTGTTTTGAAGTGTATCCTAATCATAGATATCCGATCCTAATACTGCGGTTGCATTTAGGAACAGGGACTGAATCACACTAAAAATTATGCGCACTACATCAAAATATCCTGTATGTGTAACATAACCTAACTTTACTGTATTTCTTATATACAAAAAAAAAAGTACAAAAAAATACAAAAAAAAAAATGCATAACATACAAAATATCCTCTTCTAAATAAGGCTACTTTGATTGAGAACACCTAGGCCCAGGAATGTATGGATTCATTTCTATCTCCTTTAATCATTGTTGAGACAGAAGTCCTTTTATCCGAGGCATACCATTTAGCGCACCAATCTGATGCGCACCAAGTCGAACCGTGCCAGTAATATTCCACATAGGGAATCCGCGGGGTGCGCATCAAATAAAATAAAAAAATGTTTTCTATTCCAGTTAGTAGGTACTAATTAATAAAATATATCTTTAAAAAGGAGTCATCGAGTATATAGACGATATAAAAATGTGTTTGAACTTTCGATTAAAAATGAAGAAACAGGTATTTCAGTGTTTTCGAAAATTCTACCCCTAAGGGGGTAAAATAAAATAAAATCTATAAGGTATCGGAATTAGTAAAATGTTAACGATTATAATTTGCATGCTGCGCAGATAATAAGGACAGTGTTCTTAGTTAAAAAAATATTTGCATGTCATAAAACGACAAAAAAATTCTCAAAACAATGACCTCAGTATCCATCTGTTACATAAATTATGCGTAAATAAAGTATTCTATCCTTCTTCATGGATTTTTCATTAAAAAATCACACGAGTTTTTTAGGTAACAACAACTAGGTATAACAATAATGCCACTGGTGGCGCCTGGAGGTCTCCCCTGATCTCCAGCCTTCATGACGACACGCAAAGGAAAACAAGGCGCCTCCTCGGAGACGAGAGATTCCATTCCATTCTATAAAACTGAATTTAACTAACACTGTTTTCGTTAAGTCGGACTAATCTCAACGCTACCGAGTAACATTTTGTACAATTTCGTTTAATTACTTAAAACATTTCTCAGAATATTTTGTTGGAAGTATTAATTTTCCGCGATATAGACGCTAGACGAAAATATTATATTCAGTTTTCAATGATGTAATGTAATTAAAAAAAATCCTAAATCCAGCCCATTACCTACTGCCCCACAGCTGCAGAGCTGGGCACGGGCCTCTTCTTGGAATGGGAAGGGTTAGGCCTTAGTACATCAGCGGTGGCCTAGTGCGGCTTGGTGGACTACACACACCATTGAAGATTTTATGAGGCCATATCAGGTGTGCAGGCATTGTGATCCGCACATACATTCGAAAAGTTAGAGGTGCGGATTTGAACTCAGACCCTCCTGCATGGAAGGCAAGCGTTCAACCGCTAGGCTTTCACTGCTTGATAAAAGTAAAGGTTATATTAAAAAACTAGTGCACCGAATTTGAAAATATGTCTAGATGGTGAAAATTTTATTTATTTTACCTTTACGGATCAGAATTTGATTATCACTAACGTAAACGGTGCAAACATGAAAGGGGAAGAAATCCCTATCCCTAAGTCCGCCATCCCTCAAGGGGCCTAAGGCCTACACCCTTCTCACTCTGAGAAGATGCCCGTCATCGGTAATGGGCAAATTATTATTACTAGTGGTCGCTCAGTGGTCGAAATTCGACCGTAATTCAACGAAACATACTCTCAGATAAAATATTGAAGTCAGTTATTTTAGCACCTACTGATACACTTAATCGAATACTAGGGGAACAAGAAACATAATTATCATAGCTATGATAAAATAATTAATGTAGTAGGTACATATTATTCATAAATTTTAGCTTTCTGCACTCCTCCATATAAATCCCAAATCCAATCCCAATCTCCATATTATCTACGCCAAACCTCACACTCCTCCGTGCGCGCAATATACTTAAAAAGGGGTACAAAGTTTTCTCTTCACGTATTAATATATAGATATAGATTGTACCGTAATAAAACCCTAGAGTACTTACTTGAATCGTGTGGCTGTTACTCAACAATCTTCAAATAGGCAGAGAAATATAAAAACCTAGTTAAACCCAGAAACGTGTTGAGTGTCAATCAACGGCGTTAGGGCTATGGTCCCCACCCCATGCAATTCACTATCCCAAAGAATTATCCCTTTTACAGGGATATCCTTTTTATCCGAGTTTCCTTCGACACTTTGTGGGACTACGTTCGTATTGTGGCGTGCTCTGTAGTGGATTACTTTTTTCAATTGTGATCTTATTTTGTCATCAGTTCATGAAAGCAGAATAATCTTCTATTTACATTTATTTGGAGTTTTTTCCTTCTGACCTTAATCGCGGCTTTTGTCAACAATAAACCTTCGTTCTACCTCATCAGGCATCGATATCCGGCCATCTTGTACACAATACGGTATATTTGCGAACACTGATGTATAGCTAACGGTTTTGATTGACGGCTTGTATACAAAGGGAGCAATGCACGTCGAAATATTGAACAACAGGTAAATACAAAAGGCCATTATGTCGTTTGCATGTCAGGCGCATAAAATATTAGTTCAACATTTTTATATATCGGTAGGAGGAAACTGTCACACACAATTATGTCTATTTGAATGCATGAAAATATTTCTGAGAACATCATCTTTGTCCACATTATTTCACTAACGTATTCAGTCTTGACCTTTTACCCTAGTTTTATTTTAACGTTTTGTGTAACACTGCTTAGTCCACGGGTTCGTGTACCATTTGCTTCGTCTAATTATAGGCCTGCAAAGGTCCAATTGAAATAAAAAACTTTGACTTTGGCTTTGACGATCCAACAGGTAGATATCCCTACTAAATGGGTTATTGAAGTCATGAGACCGGTTTAGGTTTTAAGACCATCACCCCGTTTCATTTTGTATAATTATGACGTTAGAAAATGACAAATATATATATTTAAAACTTGGGTTATACTAGCCTTGGCTTAAGCCATCTTTTTAACCCCCGACAAAGAAGAGGGGTGTTATAAGTTTAACGTGTCTGTCTGTGGTATCGTAGCTCCCAAACGGATGAACCGATTTTCGTTTAGTTTTCTTTTTGTGTCATAGATATTTTTTTCCCGGGTGTTCTTAGCCATGTTTCATGAAATCTGTTCAACCGTTCAAAAGTTACAGCTCTTTTTCTAGTTGGAGTCAGGGGTTTTATGTAACATGGTTTCCAGAAAATAATTAAATATTAAATTTATCCAAGTGACAGCAGGGCCGATATGTCTACCAGTCACATATTGATTCACATTGTACCAATATAGACAGCTTACATGTTAACCTTATCCCATTTTATTGTACCTAATAAATTATTCGTCGTTCCTTTTTCCTGTTTGCCCTTTATTCATTCATCTTAACATAGATATACCTAAGTAGAATGCGTATTTTCGTTACCTACCATTTCCCCCTCGTACGCTTTTGACAAATGAGGTGTTTTTCCATTCATATGAAGTAGGTACGTAGGTCCTGCCTGCATTATTACTTTTGTACGGCGTTTGTGTACATACGATATGAAAAAGTCATTTCTTCATTTTTCTGTGTGCCTGGTATCAACGGATGGAAATGTAATCGTGTTATGAGTTATGAGATTGTAATCAAGTTACATCAACCTTTTTGCCTTTACCAGTACTTTAGGGTTGACTTTTTATGTGCTGAAAAAGCCAGAAAGAGTCAGTACCAGTGCCATTATTATGAGTTTACCCACGGATCTATGAGTTTACCAGTAGGTAACTATACAGCGTGTATTTGAAATGCGTGGTTGTATTTAAGGGTATGCATCAGACTTTCTGTGTTCTGTGACCATCAAACTGAACAACTATCTCTATGGGACCAACATCGTAATCCCGAAAAAATAAAATCTGCTGTAAAGTTTGAGTCGTATATAATAGTCATAGATAATGATAATGAAGTGAGAAATTAAAAATATAATATGGTAACTGTTTTCGTTACAATACTTATGAAAGAAAGAAAAAGGTATTTATTTGACACAGCAGAAGACCGATTTTAAAGATTTATACTCATTTATACTCAACAGAAAAATAAAAATAATTACATGTAAAACAAATATGTAGGTATAAAAATGTATCTAAAATAAAAAGGATTGTCCGTCGCAGCTGTGTCAAAAAGGCTTCCGCTCAGCATATGCTGCCGCGCTGCGAACAACCCGACAGCGCTGGTTTTCAGCGGGAGCCGCATCGAGTGACGGTATGTGTGCCTACGTGTCCAAAAAATTAATAAATAAAATATGAATTCAAAAATAAAAGAACTTGTGTGTGTTGAATTGATTTGTTTATGAAAATAAATACATGAAATAATTATACGATATCAAATAGGAAGTAAATATAACTACATAATAATAATTACAGCCTGCATACCAGTTGTCAGACATTTTGGCCGACAAATACACTGCAATAAATTCCCACATTACTCTCTAGGCAGGATAGAAAGGGTGTCGATTTGTTAACTGTAGTCATCCATTTAACTTGACCGCGACAACTTGCCGTAACCGCATCGTTCAACCATTCAATAGTAACGATCGAAGCCTTTTTACAAGGTCTCTTTTCAGTTTCAATTACTGTTCAAGTTCCGAGATGTCATTTTATTGAAAAATAAAAGCTTTAAAATAGCTCGAATGCGGGCTCTTGCGGCTCGAATGCGGTCTTGGTTTATTTGAACTCGACCTTAAAAGATGATTGGATTTTTCTATTAGAAAAATTCTCAGTTATATCCTGTGATTAGATTTTCATTGCAAGTACATTGTAGATCCCAGAATGCTCGCGCACACAGTTTTTTTTTTTGTAAAAACAATGAGCAGTTTTCCTGCATTCATTTTTAACATTCTTTTCTGTCGCTAGATGGCGTTGGCATCAGTTCTGATAACAGTAGTGTGGTATGACCGTAGACATTCTGCGTTCCCTTCCTTGTCGTTCGTTTGGTTCGCTTGTGGTTTGTGAATTTTTACGGTAAAACGCTGTCGTTACCTGTAAATAATATAATAGTAAATATTTCAAAATGCGTACAAGGATATTAATTAATTATTAGTTTTACAAGATTTTGTATTTTTTTAAACATTATTTTGTGAACTGGCATGATAAAGTTATAAAAGTAAATACCAAAAGTTGTTGTTATTCAGAGGCAAATCATTATGATCCTATTCTTATTTTAATTCATATTAAATTACATTATTCTCACAGCTCTTACCACAACATTGTTATGATCAAGATTGTAATCTATATATATATATATTTTATAAGAGTTTCCATGGAGTTTCTTGCCGGTTCTTCTCCATAGGATCTAGTATTTGGAACCGCGCACCTAGAGTCTCGAAATTCATAAGTGCCTGTATCTGGTTTACATGAAATAAAGATCTATTCTATTGGAACCCTGGCTCAAGTATCTGTCAGGCTTGATCTATTGGTGGCACATATGTAACGCTTATTTTTCCTTTCCAAGATGGAACCGTTGTTAATTGAAACTTGAAGGCAATATGGCCGCGCCACCGAATTTAGAAACGCGGGAGATATTCTAAGCTATGACAAATAAAAAATGAGCACACTAATATCACTTTGTATTTAATTGCTTTTTAAAAGAAAGAAAGACAGAAAGATTGTTAAATAGCTAATACTTTCGAAATTTCAAATATGTAGATACGACTTTGTTATTTAGTTGTCTTCGATGGAACTCATTTGCCCTCGACACGAGATTTCGACGTTGATACATTCTGTTTTCTTTCTACATATAAAAAGAAAAATTATTATAAAATATATTTCTAACGAAATTATATTCATCTAGCAACCCGACCTCGGCTTCGCACGGATGCAGTTTCTCTACTATCCTTACATTAAATATGAAAGTATTATACATATAAACCTTCCTCTTGAACCACTCTATCTATTTAAAAAAACCACATCAAAATCCGTTGCGTAGTTTTAAAGATCTAAGCATATATAGGGACAGACAGCGCGAAGCGACTTTGTTTTATGTTATGTACCTAGTGATTCAATAAAATTATTATATTTCTAAATATTCTGATTTCGATCGTTGTTGGATTGGTACGGATTGATTCATAATCTGTCTGTGCATAATATAACATATAATAATCAATCAATGCCAATTTTCCAGTCTAGACAGGCAATCAGTACGCATCAGCTGTACACAGCTGTACACAGATTTACGCCTATCATTCGATTACCGACAGCGACGTCATTGTTTTGTGTACTGCCCCTACTGTTCCGAATGAAATGCATGTTTCACAAATTTCTGGTAGGTATAGGACTGCGGAACTGAATTTCGTTAAATGTAACCAAAGCCTAGTCTACTAGTTACATAAATTAAAATATGACAATCAAACCATGCGAAGTGCGAACACATAACCTTAGGTGGTAATTAAGTTTGGTGCCTATTAAGTAAGCCAGTTTGCTATTTCATATAAACTTTATTAATTACTAAACAAAATTCGGCTATTTCCTGAAATAACTGAAGCAGTTCGATTATTTCTTTTTTTCAGTATTTCTATTATTTTTGTACGCCGTAAAGACTAAACATGGCGGTATTATTGTAATATTACAACTGTGGTGTTTGGTTGCGTTGAACCGAGCAGATTATTATCGTTAATGACAGTATTTACGGTTTGAATTCATTTATTTCTTAAAGATTACAAATCACTTAAACAGAAATAAATACTAAACATTCTATACGAATGATAATAATATTCTATTTTTCTTTAGAATGAGCGATTCCGATTATTTAGGATCACACGAGCATCTTTCTGTCTTGCTTAAATGCCTTATCTATATTATATTATGATCCGCAACAATCTTGTCTCTTGTACAATATAGCAGCAATTAATTCGCGTTGCCGGGCTCTCGGGTACATGATAATTTTAGGTTTATTAAGTAACACGCTTTATGACGTCAGAATAAAGTGACAGAATTATTTAATTTTTCAATTGCCAGATAATTTTATAAGAGGGAATAAATTTTGATTTTTTTTTCAATTTTTCTATACAAAATCTGTCGAGTGTCAAAATTAGTTGGAGAAAACATTTTCTGGCGATTCTAAAATCAGCCTTTAATTGGATATATTATATCTGAAAAATAAATTAAAATATTGTAATAAAATACGCAAAGTATGCTTACACCCTTGCGCACGCGACTGCACAGGGTGAATGAACTTTGATAAGGCAAGAATAAGTGAACTGTATGCTTTTATGAGAAATAAAATTCTTTAAACCTAAGAATTCCTTTTCTCTGCATACTTCAAAGTTCAAACCTGGCTTAGGACAAGCAAAAATACCTGAAATCTAGAGAGAAAACTTAGTACCTACCCCTTTTTATGCATACTGCGCGCACGGGGGAGTGTGGGATTTGGCATAGTTAAAGTTTATATGGAGAAGGAGTGCAGAAAGCTAAAATTTATATAATTATAGGTAATAATGTGGTCTAATTTCGACCACTGGGCCACTAGTACATTTTATTAGACAAGTAGGTGAAATATTAAAGTCCAATTTTTTTACATAAGTTGCAACGAGAATCGAGTACTGAATATCCTCCTTCAATTTATGACTCTCGTTAAATCAGTCACCCTGTATAGATGATGATAGATAGGCCAAACAATAAATTTGAATCCATGCCTCATAACAAGAACAACGGTACAACGGTCATGTAGTAACAAGAATCCTAGGTCCAATATTCTGAATGATCATAATTATAGTTTTGGTCCATTGCAGCACACAGTGCTCTTCCAAATTTCACCACAACACCCGGTATTTCGACTCCAGTATCCAGTCTATCAAATTTAGATGTAATTTATCCCTTATAGAACGATTTACCGCGGCATCGTCAGCCGCTGGCAGCGAAGCAGCAAGCAGTTTCAGTGCTAAACATTACAAAGCATTTTATACTTTATCTTCATTACTAAAATACATAGTATCACTTGCGAGACGCGAGAGGGTCGCGCGGCAGCCTCATCTCTGCCCTCTCTCAAACTGAAATGCGCATCGATGTCTATAGATACGCTCTGTCATACAAAGGGAAGCTAAAAAAATGAGACGTATTTTTTGAAGACATCAAATTTTAAATTCAACAATGTTCGAATTCAATAGAACAGCGATACATGCACTAATGGAATAGCTACTGTTATTATATATTTTTTATTCAATACACAAATTAATAATTATGTTTGTAAACGGCATTTGACTGGTGATCAACTACTCCATTTTTCTGAAAATGGAGTACCTGACACGTCTCACTTTTTGAGTTCACTAAGCATATCTATAGACATCGATGGAAATGCGTCGCCCGCCCGGCCCACACACGCCCTAGTACCTTATTGTAAACTAACAACGCCACACGTTGGTTGTAATAACATGTAAATTGTAAACTGTACCAATTCACAAAGGCTAAGATCCTCGCCATCGCTTGATGCCTTCCACTGCCGTGCCACGCGCTGCCATCTCGGAGTGAGCTCAAGGAGACAATTCCAAAATTATAACTTACTAAAAGTTAGTAATAACTAACTCAACCACTTAATTAACTAATTGATAAAATAAAAAAAATGTAATACCAAAGAACATTTAAAAAAAAGTTCGACTGCATCTCCGATTATTAAAAATTTTGTGAGAAGGACAATCAGGGGATGTCCTTTTCACAATACTATTTATTCTGTCTTCTTCTCTATTGTTTTTCAACAACTAACTCTATTTATAAGTTATGGTTTACTAACACGCTGGATCATTGTTGTCTGAATTAAATAAATAATAATAATAAACATTTACTGAAAATATTAAAACTATTTTAATAATACGCCTATTTCAAAGCATCTCAACATTTTACCTTTACAAAACACCACGATATACAAAAACAATTGTCACTCGTGTTCTATCGGATCACGGCGGCACTAAATCTGCGATCTAAATCAACTACGTACGTGATCACGTAGTGTCACGTAGTGTCAGGGAGGGGAACTTGCCCGAGTGACATGAAACGTGCATTGTTTGGTACTTGGAGATAGTTGGATTTGAAGTTTGTTCTGTAAGTACGTGTGGATCTCTGTTTAGTTGAAACATATATTATTATTATTTTATTCACCTTAAATGATTGTTTCTATTTGCCAACTAGACTTAGGGCTGATTTATCAATCGCCAGATAATGTTTCAACGAATAAATTTGACACTTGACAGATTTTGTATAGAAAAGATGTAAAAAATTCAAATTTATTCAAAGTTTATCTGTCGATTGAAAAATCAGCCCTTAATTATGTATACTGCCTAATTATCTAAAATAAAAATACAAATATAAAACTGGACACTTGGGCGTCAAAGTACTCATCGCTGTCAATTGGCAGCGTGCCCAGAAGACTGGCAGCGTGCCCAGAAGTCTGGCAGCATTGCCACGTTGAATGGCAATGCTTCTTTGACCAAAGAACACTCAGACCCGGAACAGCTATCTGTAGATCATATCAATATTTGTTCGGTGCGGGGATCGAACCTGCAGCCCGTAGCGCAGAAAGCCTAGCTTAGTCACTGAGCCAAACGTGTCACCTCTGGCTTGTGTTGCTACCTAACTTGGAGAAGTCAAAAGAATTTTATTATTGTTTACTACATAATTATTATACTTGATTGTATAACCTGGGGACCAATTCTCGTTTCCTTTCGAGATCGACTCGAAATCGAGTTTGTACTTCGAGCGCTTTTTTTACTAATAAAATCTTGCAAATCGCAATTGTTTACTTGAATCTCGTATTCTTAGTAATCTAAATAATATTCACGTGCTAAGTGGATTCAAATAAACAATTGCGATTAGATTTAATAGTCAAAAAAGCGCTCGAAGTACAAACTCGATTTCGAGACGATCTTGAAAGGAAACGAGAATTGGCTCCCAGGTCATCCGTTCGAATTCTCTGCAAAGATAAAATATAAATTGACTCGCAACCTTGCGTCCCTAGTGGTTGTTCGCTTGTCCTGCGCTTGTCACGGCGCCGGGACGTCACATAAATTTCATTGGCTGGCAACAAACTCATGCACTTCTGTTTCTATACTCAAAAGGTGACAATTTAGTTTGTGCCAGTATAAAACTCAATACACTAGAGGATTGCATTCTCTAGCGTATTGTCTTTTGCGTGAAGAATAGAGTAGAAATACTCTTTAGTATACACCAGTCTTGTAAGAGACATAAATATAATATCTTCTCTATCTCTTCTCTACATTTATTTATTTATACTTTAAGCACTATGTACAGAGGCACACTTAATGCCGTAGGCATTTTCTACCAGTCAACTTAAGGGTGATGCAGAGAAAAAAGGATGGTAGGTGCACGGACAAGATAATTATACTAAAAAAAGTAAATTAAGTATAGTTACTTATAACTATTTACACATAAGAATTTATATAATATACACTACATATACGCGAGTACATTATAATTATTAAAATGGTACAAAGGGCAGACATATGGCTATCGGCGGATTAGTCCGGCAGTAATGGATTAGGTTTGGATAAAATACTGTAGTATTTTAGATTAGTACATATAAAAGGTAAATTGGAAACACATTGCGCTCAGAATAATTAATTTAAAAAAAAATTGTATACTTGTACACAGACAAAATTGTACAAAATTGTATACAGGGTGAGTGTTGAACGACGGAATCACTGAAGGAGGGTATTGTACTCATAATTATGAACAACTTTTACTATGAGACCAAACCTGAAATCGAGAAAAAATCGGCAAAACTGATCGCAACAAGTTTACTTGAGTCACATAATTATATCTCATGGCGAACACTAACAAACAACTTCTTAGAACAATCGTTGATTATGCTTACCATAACCAAACCAATACATTACTGATCCTCCTCATAGATCAATGCAATTAACGATCTTGGCGGAATAATGCCAATTACGAGTCCCAGACAGGCATAATTTCTGACCGCAGTGTGACGTCACGATATAACTTCTCATTTGCCTCTGATAGGCCAGGAAAAATAGGGTCATTGTAAAGCCGGGCTTCCACTGCGAAAGGGTAATGAGCAAGTAATAGCTGGACGGAACGGACCCCAACTAGCTAAAATAGGTTTTACCTTCCATTGAGAAAGAGTTTTGACAATTGCCTTCCACTGCAAAAGAGAAATTAAGAAGGAGTTCGTTATTAACTATTTTTACTCGTTCAGTCCTTTCCGCTCGACTCTTTGTTGGTGGAATCACTTCAATGAAGTTTACAGATTGCGAGTTGAATGAAGCCATACGAAGCCCGCTCCGATGCTGGTGGAAGTCGGGCTTGACAATTTTTACTCGTTCAGACCTCTCCGCTAGACTCTTTGTCGGTGGAATCACTTCTATGAAGTTTACCGTTGCGAGTTAAAAGGACTCCGTACGGAGTCCGCTCCGCTGCCAGTGGAAGCCCAGCTTAACAATACTGCGGTCGTTTGTCCAGCGCGCTGACCCTGACAATATTTCCTCACGACCCGTCCATTAATTGTAGTCTATTTCCCTTGATTAGGAGGCAAATGTTCGGCAGTTGTCGTTTACGGCCTAATATAAGAGCTTATCCTCATCCAATATCCAGCTCCCAAGTATTAATTAACTAATCAAGCCAATCCAAAGCCCACCCAGCTGTATTTGTCAAAACACGTTCCGATATTCCCCGTCAGCGACGCGTCAAAATCGCATTAATTTCAATTCGATTTCCATCGCACGTTTGGTTGGGCCTTACTCGGTTTCTATAAATAGATTGTCCGCCATACGTACGCCAATGCGATCGACTCCCGTCGAATTAATTTACGATGGTATAGATTGGATTCGCTAGGTTAGTTTTAGATTTTGCGTCCGGATTTTCGAACAGTGAATATCGTTCGGTACTGGACAGTAGTGACAAATGAAGTAAAATTCAATAGAGAATTTAGTTATTAAACGGTGGTTTAGCTTAGAATGTTTCCGGTTGATCTTCCAGTGAAAGAGTGATTGGAGTTTCTTGCTGGTTCTTCTCCATAGAACCTACATATTTGGAACCGTGCACAACATTTCATAACTGCCTGCATCTGGTTTACATGAAATAAAGATCTATTCTATTCTATTAAGTGGTCGTGATATAAAAAAACTCAGCAATCCAATCGTAACACGTTCAAAATACTTAGTTATTCTTCGTTAGTAGTTCTTACATAATCTTTAGAAATTGGAGAATTAAGAATACATTACCAAAACTTAATTACGTTCTATAAAAATTCTGATTTTGTTCAGACAAAAATGTTGGCTTCATGTTTTGAAATCAAGAATAGAATAGATCTTTATTTAATGTAAACTAGATACAGGCACTAATGAAATGTCGAGACTCTAGGTGCGCGGTTCCAAATAGTAGATCCTATGGAGAAGAACCGGCAAGAAACTCCATGGTAACTCTTTTCAAATAAATAATAGATTACAATATGTATCAGTACAATGTTGTGGTAAGAGCTGCGAGAATAATGCAATTCAATCAAGTCGTAAACTCGGTGTACTGCTGAAAATGAGCCTCCCAGAAGACCGCTGCAGTGAACCGACGTCGGAACATTGCAATCCCCATGATTGACTGGCTGAATAAACCTAATGTGTACTTGCAAACCGTATAATAAGTCCACAAATGATACTCAACAACATTGAACGTTGCATTTCACCACATCTAAACTAATATTATACAGAGAAAACATTAGATTTTTTGTATGTTTGTTTGTTAGTAATGGATAAACTCAAAAACTGCAGGACCGATTTTAAAAATTCTTTCACCAGCAGAATGCTACATTATCCGTTAGTAACATAGGCTATAATTTATAAAGATATCACGTGGGCGAAGCCGCTGACGGAAGCTAGTTTACAATAAAACTAAGCGTATATTATAGCTACCTTGAACACGATAGTGAGCGGCGCGTATCCCGGAGAGTATAAACTACCGGTATCCGACGTGAATGTATTGTGGCAGTACTGAGAAGGGCGAGGGATTCCGTCCACGAACTGGCATCTATCATGCTCAAAATACACACAGCGTTAGACACAGATATATCATGCAAGTGTTGTACGCTACAACATTGATCACTCGTTAACATCGCCGGGAATATTCAGGAACATTCAACTACAAGTATTCACGCAATTCTTTGAGCCGAGTTTTGGAAACCACAACATGAAGATCTACGGTGCGGAAGGAACAGTAAACTTTTTCCATTTCACACCACACTATCGAATGATCGGTAACGAAAAGGGACCGGATTACCGGTAAATTTTAATTAACGTTACAAATATAACGTTATAACGATAATTTTACCATTTTTGTAGCGTTAAAAATAACGTTATCTAGAATGTTATCAGTAGTGCTTTCTCTTTCCTATTTGTGGTCGCTGTTAGTTACGCACTCCAGTCGGAATCTCACTCTCACAGTGTTACTGATTTGCGCTTGCCGTTGACTCGTACCTGCGGTATCAACTTTGAGAAGAATTAAATTTAACGTTTTATCGATGCTTTGGCGTGCGTCATCAAAGAAATGGAAAAGTTGGAAAATAACGTTACGGTAACGTTATAAAATACCGGTAATTAGTAACTTAACATAACGTAACAGAATTTTTTGGTACAATACCGGTAAAATACAAAAACTGTTATCTCTCCCTGGCCTGCGCAGACCATAGACAAGATAGACTGCTCTAAGAAAAGCAATAAAAGTGCGGACACGAAATAAGACGTCTAATAGCGGCACTTCACTTGGCGTATTTGTACAAATATTCCCATTCTTTGGCCAAAACAAAATCACATTTGTGTAGTTTGCAAAAGGTTTATTTTGCTTTGGCCATATAATGCGAATAATTGTACGAATACTAGGTAGACTAATTAATACCATACGTCAATGCTAACTGCCTCATGTCTGTGGGATGTGGTAGAGAAGATGTCACAGACTTGTTTAAGTAAAACTAGCTCGACCAAGAGTATAATGTTCCTTGACCAAGACTAACTAGTCTTGACTATGATGAACGAACAACAAAGAGCAATTATTATCACACACAAATGTAGAACTTATGTAAAGTAATTCTTATTCTTAATCTTCATTGTAAACATAAACACAAATAAATTACATAAAAGGAAAATGCATGGGCGAGCTTAACTCAAAATTGAGTTTTCTTACAGCAAACCGAGTAAAAAGTGAATTTATGAAAAGATTCAGAGGATAGACTCAAGTGCACAACAAAAGACAAACATGCTTTCAAACAATATAAAATAATCTGCTATAACTAAAATACATACCTAAAAAATATCCATTAATTAAAGTATTTTTTTTATATTCATATTTTTGTTGAAGCTTCAGTTTGAACCTTAGTAACTATGCCTCGTAAGTTTACTCATAACAATAAATAACATATACTTAAAGTTCAAAATGGTGTTGTTTTAAGATCCTTCTTATTCAAACAGCACTTAATCATCTTCCTAATCCTGGTTAACCTAAGAAATTGCGATATTGGGAAAGCAATCCTACTAATCTGAACAGATCGAACTGCGTCCATTTGCTTGGACATTTCGCCTCGGCTGCCGGATGTGGCTACACCTCGAGACTATCTCTCATAGTACGGATTCTCATCCGGCCAAGCAAAACGGGAAATTGGGACACATTGGTAACCTTTAAAATTATCGACTTCTTGCAACTTTCTTCTACTACTGTTTTTCTTATCTGTTTATTCTTCTCCCATTGAATACAGCACCGTACCTTTAGACCCTATGGGTAAGTCAAAGACGAACCGTTGTTCACTCACAATTTTATCTATGACGTTATTAAGTCTCATAGAGTAGGGAGCTAGCCTTTTGTCATGGAATAGGGGTTTAGCCTATTGTCATGGAATAACGGGCTAGCCTATTGCAGTGATTGTTGCCTATGCCTATTTTATATTCTGTTTCATTTTGGATTCATTTCATTGTGTTAATCGCGGCGGTCGTCTCTGGTTTATAGGATTTGCAGTAGTTGGAAATTATGGTAAACTTGTACAAGAAAACAATAACTTATATATATAATCCGACCAATGCAACGTCACAAACAAAAATGTCAAAAGATCAGATCTTTAGCCTTTAAACAAAGTTATTACCTTGGACAGTATTCCCCCCGAGTCAGTTAATACGCTTGGATCTCTCTTTGAGGCTGCAGACATTAAATAAATTGCTTTGTTGAGGCACTCCGATGAAAAGGTAGTGAAATAGCCGATTCTAAATAGACTAGATTTATAATGACTAACTAACATTCACTTAATACTTTACAGTGAATGTTTACACAAATTATTCACAAATTAAAACTTAAAAATATACGTTATTTTATGATGTGTTTTTTTTTTATTTATTTTTTTATCTTCTCTCTCTTATGTTGTCAATATGTCTGTGCCGAATAAATGTTCTTTTCTTTCTTTCTTTCTTTCTATGTAATAAGAGCGTAATTGTGCTGTAAAATACGTAGGCAGGTACTTCTGTAACGCGCAATTTTGCCAAGATCTATCATTAAAAAACAACCCGCCAGCCTGTTCTAACACAAGCATATTTGGCGAGTAGGAGAGATAAATAATGAAAGGCAATTGCATGCAGCGGAGATGCGAATGTTGAGAGTTATGTATGTGTGGTGTGATACGAATGGACAGATTATGAAATGAGTATATCAGAGGAAGTATGAAAGTGGCACCGGTGGCAGAAAAGTTGAGAAGTATCCGTTTGTCGTGGTAATGGGATAACGGCAGGAGAATGATGTTGAGAGTTGAACAACGATATATTAATAATATTCTTGATCACTTCTCTTACACACTGAATATGCCGTTATATAATCAGAATCCATATTCTATACAGGCAGATGTCATCACATTAAATGAAACTACGTATTTGTACATAAAAAAAATTAACGCATGTTTTTTTTGCTTTAAATTCAAACTCAAACTCAAACTTTTTATTGCTTTCATGTGAACAAATTTCAGATGTTATATTTTATAAGTAGGTTTCAACATGAAACCCTGTAAGGGTACAGCAACTTATAACTATGTAGCTAAATGTATAAGTAGGATCAAACGATAAATGTATATAACTTTACTATATATAGTGGTATTTAAATTATAATATTGAATTGAAAGAAAGAAAAATCATTTATTTGGACTAGACATCAGACAACACAGTGCACAAACATAAAATAGTAAAAAAAAGCAAAAAAGGAACAATAAAAACAATTTGCTGTCGGTATGCCAGTACCAAATGAAATTGCACTTTGCTATCATTCGTCTAGGTGAAGGGACATCGAAGTAGAAATTTATGTCATTTTTATATGTTCTACACGTTTCAATAAAAATAATTTTGGTTCGAATACGTTGGAGACTTTTCAAATTTTGCCTAGAGATCATGATATGTGTAAAATTAAGAAAATTTTAAATTAGTTCCTGCGGCTACGTGGTTCCTTTTAATATGATAACATCTGCCACACCCTGTATAATTTTAATGCAACAATTCTCAACTTTAATCCTTCGACGGTTTACTTGTTAATTTGTTCACGCTACTGATATCAACACTTAATGTAATCAAAGTTGCATGAGAAGTCGAGACTTGGCAACTTGAATTACTGAAAGGTCTCGCTTGTTTATAAAGCAGACACTCAATAGAGATTGCCGTTGTGTTTGGTAAATAAATTAATACATTGTGCTTTACATCTGCTTGTAAAAATTCTTATCTATATATCTCTCTATATATTAATACGTGAAGAGAAAACTTTGTACCACTTTTTAAGCATATTGCGCACGGAGGAGTGTGAGATTTGCCATAGTTAAAGTTTATATGGAAAAGGAGAGCAGAAAGCTATAATTTATGTACATACCCTAACAAAACAATACCTTCTAACAGTCGTAAGCGATCTTAAGCTTTAGGGCAATATGGCATACGACCACGGCTATCCTCTGAACAGCACTATGAATATGTAATTTTTGGACTTTTTTATGAACAATGTTTACATTTTATATAAGCTTCTATAACCACATATTGCCATCGTGATGTCATGATGGCATTCATTAATTATGTGTCATATGTCATGTGTCATGAACACATTATGTGTTCTGTGTACATTAGCTGTTACTCCCATTAGCTGCGGTCGGGTCAACCACTGTTTATCTCGTATAAAAATTACATAATTCACAAAAAGCGCATCACACTTGACCACATGGGTCTATGAGAGATCTTATTATTACTGTGTATGTACTACTATAATGCACTCTAAAAGACCATTGTACACTGTACAGAGAGTCACAACATAGTGGCGATGTTCAGCACATTATACCGGCTAAAATAAAAATAACCTAACCGTCAAAAACCCCCGACTCCAATTTGATAGACTCCTTCCAACTAGAAAAAGAGCTGTAACTTTTGTACAACTGAACAGATTTTCATGAAACATACCTAAGATTATTCCCAATTAAACCCGCTTTCAATTAAAAAAAACTGCATTGAAATCAATCCATCCATTTTGGAGCTACGATGCCACACACAGATACACTCTATAAACTTGTAACATTCTTATTTTTGTCGGGTGCTTAAAATAAAATAAACTGCAAAGTGTACCACAGCACCCGTATTGACATAGCATGACCATTTCTATTTCTATTCTTCTAAGAATAGACAAAGCTCTTTCTATCCATCACGATATTAGACTCGCGTGTCTACGTAGACAAAGACAAAATATTCTTTTCGTAGCAACGGAGGTGTTATTGATGTACTTATTCTACCAAATCCTACCGAAGAGTATAAATAATAGTAGAAATATTTATACCATCTGTCATTTTATCCATTCTTCCGTAGACAAAACCCATTTTTATGGTGGTCATGCTTCACCCGCAGTTCACTGAGCATAAAGACAAAACATTGAAGTTAATTCGGAGCACTGAAATACAAGACATAGAAAACATGTACCATAAAATAATATCTCTTAAACATTACGCCCGGAACCTCCAAAATGCAAGCACAAGTAAAGCATTTCTCTACATTAGCGAAGCAGCCAACTATTTTGAGAACCCTACCCGTTAGCGGTTAGAGTAATGTTTGATATTTAATAAATAAAGATAAAACAGAAGTATAACTGCGAACAAGGAACGGTAATAAACGTACCTATGCACATACTAGATAGGCACTGGACGTATACGCCGATGCCGGCGTCATTGGCGTCATCGGCGTGGATGGTCGGACGGATACGATTATTTTGGATACAATGCAGACATATACTAGTAAACTAAACACTAGAAATATCTAAATACATAACACACATAATTATTTATGACATAATTATTTGTTTAAGCACATTCAATAAAATACTTTATATGACCATAATAAAATTTAAGTAGCGCGTTTTGCCGATAACTTTGTCCGTCACAGTCATTTGGCGAGTAAGTCTGCAATATTTTGTTTTTAATAAGATTTTCACTATCCACGCCGATAACGCCGATGACGCCGCCGCGGGCATCGGCTCACACATCTAAAAGGTACTGGATAAAGACAAAATATTGCTCGTTTACGATCCAGACGGTTGCAGCACTGATTATATTGTTTGTGTTTGATTTTCCTTTACATGTGTGCATAGGCTTGTAATCCCATCTTGGTACTTCTGATTTTTATTTTTATTATATTTACGAATGGTTGCCAAAGAAAGCGTTGCGAATGAACAATGGCGAGTGTATCTATCTGGTACATATATGTATATTTTTGTTGTACATTTGTTTTCTTTTTGCGTCATTTATTCCTTCCTTTCAGGGCCGACTCAGCGAACGAAGCGCCCGTGGCCAATGGACTGACCGAATTCGGAGAGGTAAGCGAATTTCAACCTTATTGTTAAACGTTTAAGAGCTACGCGAATGATAAGCAAGGCTACTGTTAATATTGAGGGATGGAAACGTCGATTTGTTTTGTAAGGAATGTGGAATAAGTTAGAGTAGGTTCAGGAGAAAATATGCGTGTTAGCTCTGAAGGGTTGCCAGATACAGGCTTATCATTTCCAGGACAATTCTAGGGTAACGAAGAGGGTAAAATATATGAAAATAAATAGGTATTTAAATAAGCCACAAAATTTACAAAAATTAACCCTTATTTCAGGTAAAAGTAACCTACCTACATATTGTGTGTATAATATGTCGCAGTAAGATAGATAAAGACGTAATATAATTATAACCCTAGTGATTTATAATCATATGGATGATAGTTATACGAAACCATTTCATTACTATCTTACTAGGGATATAACTATAACACAGTCTCAATCTAGTAATGTACTAAATCTTTTATTTTTAATGTTTATTTATATTATATATATATATATATATATATATATATATATATATATATATATATATTCCTTAAATGCGGTATGAAAATTAATTACAATTATAAAGAGAGAAATAAATAAGGTTTATTGGTCAACACAATACATGTTTAAATCACACCATACTGTACTGTACTGTACATACATACTGTACTGTTTCTGTACTGTATATACAGTACTGTACTGTATATATAGTACAGAAACAGAATAGCCGGGAGTGACACAGCAATAATTGCACATTGCAGCAGGCTCACTTGCGCACACAAATGTAAGCTATGACATTAAATTAGACCAGAGATTAATAAGGTAAGAGATTGGGGTTAGGGATTAGGAGGGTTTAGGGGGTAACAGAATAAGGATGAACAAGCTAAAGGACTATAAGTCTACTCACAAAAAAAATACCGAGTACTCGGGAAATTACAATAGGTAATTCAACTAAATACAGATGTATAAATAGATAACGAACTGACAGACAATGATATAGCGATAAAGGAAATTCTAAACATTAATCTAACTTTTTCCTTCTTTCCTTTGTAAGCAGTCCTTCCAATCTGACCAAATACGATTCAAAATAGGTTAAATATACATGTGTTTATCATAGAAAGTCAATTTACTTAGAATAAATTGAGAAATGACATATTAACCTTTACCTAAATTTTAATAGAGACAGTCCTTGGAAATTCAAATAACTTAAAATAAACTTAGTAATGAAACGTGAACCTTTACATAACTTTTACTAGAGACAGACCTCAATTAACCAAAGGTAATTAACTAATGCAAATCAAGCAAGCTACCCTAAACAAAACGACAAAAAAGAACAGACAAGCACTTTAAAATACCTTATTAGAGTTTAACTTAGACACCAAATGCCAATCCAAATGGACTCCATTTTCAACTGTTCGAAATTCGAACCGATTGCACTAATAAATAGGTTTCTATTTTCATAATGAAACTCGAGACCATTAAATTATTTTCAATTCGAACGTTAATTAGCCTTCAACCGATTTATAGTTTAAATTTAGAATTCATAATAGGAATGTCTTCTTTTTCAATAATTATATTTTGGTTTCTTTATTTCTCTGAAATAATGTTTTCATAACTGTTTTAAATTGGAATGGGATAATATTAATTAAGATTTATGACTGTTTCTCCTAGTGTTCACCACAATGTTGCTACTTGCTAGCTTCGCACGTTAATGAGACTAAGGCTGACATTCAGAGACGACAGAAACGAGTCTAAGCGTGAACTTACGCTTCCATCTGTCAAAATTTGTTCGTAAGTTTCAGTCTCAGTTCTACCACTCATTTCTACTTCCTCTAGTATAATTCAGGATTTACTTGTTTTTTTCCAATAATACCTTTGTGGCTAAATGCCAAGGAGCAAGAACTCTTAGTGAACAGTTTAAAACATCTCGAGAGATGCACCGGAATTAATCAGGTCGGAAAATTGGTATCAATTTCCCTCCATCTTAGACGGGAAGACAAAAGAGGTATTGAGCCTTCAAAGTAAAGAAAATTATAGAAAAACCCAGTCATGCACCCCGGAAAGCATAAAACTGGAAGTCAGAAAAATAAAAGTGCATTTTTAATAAATATTCTATGTTAATAACGATAAATAAGATGTAAACGGAAACATGAAGCTTAATAGCCTATGCTTACCACGTAAGATAACCATGGACACTCAAAATCAACTAACATTCGGGACCTCTCAAAATTCCCCATAAAACACAATTCCAACCATTCCCCACCGCTTATAGCCGCCATTTTGGTGAAACCTTCCGAAATTGAAATATAATCACTGGCCCATCAGCTCGCTTCTCATTAGCATGTTATTAAATTGTCTTGGAGACATCACTGCAAAGCTAAATGAATCGTCCATTTGGTCCTTTTGCCCCTTTAAGTCATTTTCATCCTCTTAGTAGTTTTGGTCTTTTGTGTCGCATTGGTCCTTTTTATATATTAATCGTACTTTAACTTTGTCTTTTTGGTCCTTATGACCTCTTTTGGTCCTTTTACGCCTACGGGTTGGAGGATCTTCGAGCTCCAGAGTTCTTATTGTCTGCTCGGTATAAGCTCGGTATTACATTAATGATTTAGGCGCTCGCTCGTGTAATTAGGAATTCTCTTGTTTCTTATTGCTGTTATTGTAGTAATAGGGTTGGCAGATTTAAGTACGTGTGATGCAACCAAATTTCGTTGACATAGTATTAATTTATTAAGATCCTAAATTAAAGAAACCAGATCTCTTTTGTTCTTATTATATTAATTTAATTTAATTGATAAGCAAAATATCATAGGTATTGAAACTTTTCCTTTTTAATGTTAAGTGATTAAACTTATTTTTTTTAAGTTATCATGATAATAAATCATCAACAACAACGACATTATTATTATCATTTAGTTTTTTTTTTTGTCTTCTCTCTCTTATGTTGTCAATAATATGTCTGTGCCGAATAAATGTTCTTTTCTTTCTTTCTTTAACATGATAATAAATCTTGGCCATTACTGTCCCACTGCTGGGGCTTCCTCTCAGAATAAGAAGGGTTAAGCCTTTGTCCACCACGCTGACCTAGTGTGGGTTGGCGGACTACACACACCATCGACAACATTATGAGACCCTCTCAGGTGTGTAGGTTTCCTCACGATGTTTTTCTTCACCCTTATCGCAAGTGACAATCAAATACTAATCCGCACATGAATCCGAAAAGTCTGAGGTGCGGGCCGGGTTTGAACTCAAACCCTTCTACATGGAAATCAAGCGTTCAAGCACTAGGCTGTCACTGGTAATTTAAAGTTAATCCAGCTGAATTACAGCTGATTATCGTTAATTGGTATTAATTTAATGTTTTACTGTCTACATGATAATTAAATTAAAATATTTTTTATGAGTTCTTCGTGTCGGCGTCGCGTCGCGTCGCTGTCACCGGTGGGTCAACCCTGTGCTATTTGGGGAAGATAAATGTATTAGAAGAGTACTTAGTGATGAATGGCAGTAATGACGCTTAGTCGATCGATTATAATTATCTAACAATGTACGAGAAACTATAACTAAGAATTACGTAAGTTTGGACGTAATTATAGAGAGTCCATTGATTGATTTATCATTCTCGATTATATTCGACGATTATACACTATGAAGCAATGAATCCGGATCACTACCATAATAAACCTTAATATCTCGGAAAAAAAAGTATTTTATTAAGTTCTAAATTTCATTCCAAAAGAAAATAAAAATTTGATTTTATATTGCTTGCGCTAGTAAATTATGCGTGTCCCCCATACTAAGTCGAATTTTCGTTTTGTTTTAAAGTGTATCCCAATACTGCGGTTGCATATGAACAGAGACTGAATTACTGCAAATACAAATTATGCGCACTACATAAAAAATTATGCTGTATTTCCTCACGATACTCCTTCAGAAATCACATGATTTTAAAAATAGAACAGAATAGAATAGATCTTTATTTCATGTAAACCAGATACAGGCACTTATGAAATGTCGAGACTCTAGGTGCGCGGTTCCAAATAGAGAAATGGAGAAGAAGCGCAAGAAACTCCACGGTAACTATTTTCAAATAATAGAAAATTAGAATTAAAAAGTAAGATGCAGGTAAACATGATATTTGGAGTCCTGTGAGCACTGCATAAACCCGAAATATAATTAACATTTTGAGTAGCTACAACAAAATACACGGCGGAATATTCCAGAACATTTTATCTCGTTCATATTTTGGAGAGTCGTATCTTTTGCCTAGACTTTCTGTGCGCCAGTAATTGCTTTTACTTTGGTGTTTGAGCTAACGAGATTGCGAAACACTTTCATGTGAAAATGTTTAATAAAATAACAAAAACATGATTAGAAAAAAGGGAATATAGTTTAGTGACACATACATGCTAAATAAAATATAGAAATCGCTATGTATAGCCTTCAGTGGCGTACAAAGTTAAATTATAATCATTACTAATTAAATTCCATTAGGCACTTATTAAATATATTTATTTATTTATTTAATGCTTTTCATACAAATATGTACAAAGGCGGTCTTAATGCCAAAGGCATTCTCTGCCAGACAAACTTAGGGTGATCCAGAGACAAAAAAAAATGGTAGACGCACTAGTCATTATTATTAGGTATTATATGTACTTTATATTATTAAAAGCAGGAAATAATAACATATTGGGGTAACGTCACCGCAGTGCTTACATTCTACAGTAAAACTCCAAGTTGTCCAATACACAATGCGAGGGTAGTTTAAAAAGTCAAATGTTAATATACAAACATCAGGAATAGAGATGAAGGAAAACTTGGTCGGAAACTTTCTACCACTTGAAGTGGGACGTACTGAATAGAAAAGTTTAAATAATTGAGTTCAGACATTTGCAGATGTCCTAGATATTAAAATTTATAATGGTTGTTTTTGTAAGTAGTTCAAGCAAGCCTGTGGTCCATCCGCCATGACTAGGATACATTGATAACATTTAGAGGCCAATAAAAACTACACAATGTTACTAAAAATTATAAATAATATTAAAAAAAATATACATTTAAAAAATACTAAAGAAAACGCTTTTGTCATCCAAACTAAACGTGTATGCAAAATTTCAGCTCAATCGGAAACCGGGAAGTGGGTCAAATTTAACTTCCAAGATTTTTTACATCGTTACTTAGTTACAAGTGAAGCTAATAAAAGCGTTTTAATAAAAAGTACATGAGGGTTCAATTATAACCTGGTTATAGATTATTAAAGGTACACTCACGAGCATTAATATGAGACCACTGACGGATTTAAGACCGCCATTAATAGCTTTGGCCCAAGCCATGAGAATATTATATGATCAAATTATCATTATTATTATCTATACTTATAATAAAATCGTAACGAGGCGAAAACTGTACATTAAATATATCTTGAAAAAAAAAAAAGGCATGTGCTCTATATTCGACACTGATACCAAAAATATAGTTTTTAGAATTTTTGTCTGTTTGTCTGTTTGTCTGTTTGTCTGTTTGTCTGTCCGAGCTTCACGGCCAAACCGCCGAACAGATCGTCATGAAATTTAAAAGTAAAATCCGTTAATAGCCTGGTCAACATATAGGGTACAAATTATTACGCTATTGTCAAAGGGGGATGAGCAATAAACCAATATGTCTGTGTACAATTATTAGTCGCTACCTATATGACGAATCCATTTGAAATATTGGATGATTGTAGTTAATAGATCCAATTAACATTTTAAATACAATAGAAATCATTTCGCATTTTCTTAAACGTACTTTTTCATTTATTCTTTAGCCTTATATATTTTAATTCGTCTGTTTATACCTAGATGGCATTAGTAGTAATTTATAGGCGAGTTTTTAATTTCCAATATTTTTAAAAGCGATTTTTTTTATTGATACGGCATCCAGACTCCTGTAGGCAGAGTTCTATATAATAATTTAATTTGCAATGTTTAAATATTCACAATAAAGGTAAGTATTTAAGGGTTTTCAAAATACTTATAGGCGTAAGGCATATTAATGACGATTGCTGGTATGGCACTTGTGGGTTGCAGCTGAAAACCAGCGTCAGGTGGCCAGTATCACTGCCTCCTGACATTATGCTGTATATGCTTTAGTACAATAACCCAACTTATTTTATATGTTTTCTTTGCTTTTCCGTTTATTTTATGTTGTGCTATAAACTATTTTTCTTTCTTTCTTGCTTTTACTTTTTTCCGATTTTATTGCTCATGGTTTAGGAGTAGCGTAATTTCGGAGTGTTGGAACAGCGTCTGTCGAAGAAGAGTTTGTCGACGTTAAGTTTTCGAGTGGGATCAGGGCTGAAATCACCGTAGGGTTCGAAATTAATCACAGCAATACCCCTGGGAGTCACCCTGGCCAGAGCGTTAACTTGAAAAAACCATTATATGAAATCAAATAAAACGAACTAGGTACCTAAAAGTTTCGATCAGCTAAATGACACATGTTGTACTATCACCGGCTGATGTAAAATGCTGATGTGAAAGAAATACTTTCAAATATTAACAATAATCATCTGACTACCGGTCTTTTTTTTGATTTATCGAAAGCCTTCGATCTGGTGTCACACGATATATTGCTAGATAAGTTAGAGACTATCGGGATTAGGGGTCCTGCACTTCAGTGGTTATCTTCCTATTTAAGTAATAGACAACAACGTGTAACTATCAATAAAATAACTAAAAATAAAGACATGACACCCTACTCCTCGGAATACAAACATTATAAATATGGCGTTCCACAAGGAAGCGTGCTAGGCCCAATACTATTTATTTTATATATAAATGACATTATAAAAATAACCAATCATAAATGCATATTATTTGCCGACGACATATCTATTTTAGTGACATCTGATAAAAAGAATAGTACCATTACAGATCATGAGTTTGACATTAATAATACAATAGACACATTACTGCATTGGCTTGACATAAACCATTTGAAAATAAATTTGGAGAAATCCGTTTACATTCAATTTAATCAATCGAATAATAATAAATACAATATCAAATTAAACATAAATAAAATTCAAGAAGTAACACATACAAGGTTCTTAGGCGTAATAATAGATAAAGATATTAACTGGAAACAACACGTAAATAATGTTAGCACTAGAATCAATAAATTTGTGTATGCACTGAAACAAGTTAAAAATGTAACGAACGTAAAAACTGCTATTATATCATACCACGCGTATGTAGAATCATTACTGCGCTATGGTCTTGTAGTCTGGGGTAATAGTACCGATCTGAATAGAGCATTTGTCGCTCAAAAAAAGTGCATAAGAGCAATATATGGCCTTCAACCTGATGACTCATGTCAACCAGTTTTTAAAAAGCTTGCTTTGTTACCGTTGCCGTCTCTATACATTTATGAAATATGTATGTTCGTAGTTAAGAATAAAGTGTTATTTAAGACAGCAAATGATGTGAATCCTCGGAATAGACGAGATCCATATAAATTAGTGCTGAATGATTTGCCAAGACTTACCAAATACAACAAAAATTGCCTAGCAATGTGCGTGCGTATTTATAACAAGATACCAAGCCAATTCAAAACATTAAATTCTAGATTATTTAAGATAAAGTTGTACAAGTGGTTGAATGAGTGCAACTTCTATAATTTAAAAGAATTTTTGGATGGAAAATGTTGATGTAAGTTTTCATTTTCAGAAACTCTAAAATTTTGCTTGCTATGTTTTATACTAGCTAAACATGTTTGTGCCATTATAATTATATTTTTACACCATTTTATACCATGTTTTATGCAAATAAAGGATTTATTATTATTATTATTATTATTATTAAACCGATCACTCTCAATATGGGTATACCGTATCCTACGGTGAGCATAGCACTTCTACAAATTAGTAGAGACGTTGCGTACAAAAACACAAAAAGGAGTCCGACACCAGACATCCACTATTCAGAAGTCAATTCAGTGCTTAATCATCAGCACAGCCTTTAAAAAGTCGGCTCAGTTTCCTTAGAACACTAGAGAGACACTATCGGGTGGTCCAGCCGATGCCCATTGCAAATACATTGTGGTTGGAGAAACTTTCTTCACCAGTAATCAAGCCCGGGATGAGTAATTTTCTGCCAGATACGATCCGATCGAACGATCATCTCTTGGATCACATGAAAGTTATTTAACCGACTCTGGACCCAATTAGGCAGATGCAAGTGCAGTATGAGCAAATGAACAAGTGGGTCTATATCGAGGAAACAGCGGTAGGGTGGAGATGTGGTATTGTCCCTCAAACGATGTCTCAGCTACTATGTTGCTCAATATGCCCCAATACCTGCACATTGAGCCACCTCTATTTTGCCAATAATAACATCATAGAGGTGGCAAAATTTGCAGATTATACAAGCCTAGGGACGTAGTACCATTGACACAAAGAAGAAGGACTAAAGTCAACAATCCGGAGAACAGCTGAATCTTCTTCTGTCGCCTCGCCATGAGTGTTCATATTGAATTCACTCATGATGTAGTGGATAGATTTCGTAGCAGCTCACTGCCCAAGAAGCGCCGGACAGAATTACAATTAGATGAGATTGTTGATGCAATCAAGGCGTTGTTATGACGGTCGGCAGCAGACTCTGCACTTATTATAAATTGATTTTCTTTTCTTTTTTCTTTCTTTCTTTCTTTATTACCCATTTCGTCAGTCAATATTCATACAATAGATTTAAATAATTAAACTTTAAATTAATTTTTCCTATTGTTTCTTAGCGGAGAATCAGGTTTCGTAAACTTTAATAACACACAAAATAGCGAGAAAGCGTAGTCTTAACGGTGCACGGTGGCAGTAAACACTGGTTATATATAAACCATAAAGCTGAAGGCACGGTTTTGTCTTTTTGAGTGCCTAACCATTACCAATATCATAGATTATTCGTTTAAAATAGTCGTGAATGCGACCTGCCGTGCTCATTCAGGGGTCTCAAGTAAAGAACGATCACCCATCCAAGTAACATGTAGATTGTTTTCACTTCCATACGTGCGGAAGACAAGGCATTTATTGCACAGATCTCATATTATGTAAGTTTTTGTCAATACAAATTCTGAAAACTATCTTTCCTTTTCTTTAATTTCAAGTGACTAGGTATCATAATTTAATCGAATATTGTCACGTGGGCAAAGCCGCGGGTACAGCTAGTTATTGATAAAGATTAAGCAAGGTATAAGCGACGACAAAGTTACAATATACACGACGTGACGTGTGTGACGACACGGTTGGCGCAGTGGCTAAGCGATTGGCTTTCTGCGCTACGTGCCGCGGGTTCGATCCCCGCACGGAACAAATATTTGTATGATCTACAAATAGTTGTTTCGGGTCTGGTTGTGTGTGCATGTGACATGTATGTTTATAAACTGTACCCTCGATACAGGAGAAATCCTAGTGAGGGGCAATGTTTATTCTAAATAATAATATTATGTACAGTTACGTTAAGTTGCGGTGATACATTTCGCAAACAAACTGCTTTGAACAACTACGGTACTAACTCTGCGTTTGGACGCCGGGCGCAAACGATTTAAGCCTGAAGAATGATCGACCGGAAAAATTACCAATTGTGCATGTGATGATACCAAGACCAAAAAAAAATGAATAATAATAAAATACATCTTTTTCATCATTTTACACATTTTAAGGTCTCTAGGCCAAAAATCAGTTCGAAACAAATTGATTCATACATACAGGGTTAGAAGAGATACAATTATGACGCAAAAAAATAGCGGATAAAAGAACGTGACAATTTGATTTTGGATTTTTTGTGTACCTAGAATAATAAATAATAATAATATGAATACATGGTATCATTTACTGTTGCATTGTCGTCGGCACTTTATACTTACTTTGGCTCGTGATTGTATCTGCTTATAACCTAACCGTCAAAAACCGCCGACTACAACTAGAAAAAGCGCTGTAACTTTTGAACGGCTTAACAGATTGTCATGAAACATAGCTAAGATGATACCCGATTAATTTAGCTTTCAATTAAAAAAACTGCATTGAAATCGGTCCATTCGTCCATTGGAGTTACGATGCCATAGATATGCAGATACACACTACAAACTCAACAATTATACCTCTCATTTAAGTTTGTTTTTTGGTGCATCTACCTTCATTGTCTCTGCATCACCCTAAGGTTGTCTGGTAGAGAATGCCTACGGTATTAAGACCGCCTTTGTATATTGTACATGAAGCATTTTAAATAAATAAAATAAAATAAACTTAAAAATATATAAATCGCTACCGCTTTCGCCTTTTACCGTACAAAATAATTATAACAATGATTTAGAACGCTATTCAAATCTGACTAGAACCGGGCTTTTAAAATGGGGTCCGAATATATTAAAGCAGAAATGTTTCCATATCGAGAGGTGCTCTGCGTTGCGGTGTATGAAGTATGTAAGTCAAATCGGACCCAAATAAGTATTGACTTGGTAGTCGCTCCGTGTGAAATAAGTATTGACTTGGTAGTCGCTCCGTGTGAAATAAGTATTGACTTGGTAGTCGCTCCGTGTGAAATACAGATAGATGTATTCCATCAAATCTGGTGACCCACATAGTAAATTCGGGAAAATGCTAGGATAATAGTAGTGGATATTACCGAAATGGGTATTTATTGGAGTTGTTAGTCGACAGGACATGCAAGAAACGGGTCTTAAATTTATTTTTAATTAATAATTTTACATCGTAATATTGTTTTGTTGTCGTCGATTAGCTTCGTAGGAAATATATTGCACAGTGCTCCGATTTGTTTAAAAGTGTCACAAAAATAAATTAACACGTTGAAACGAATTGGATCTATCAAAATAATATATTTTTGAAATCCTCACTCGTTCCATAAAAGGCTCGAGAAGTCGAGACGAATCAACTACAACAAAATAAATAAAAATAATATTAGGTATTTCTAAATTCAGCCAATCGTCGAGACGAACTCTCATTTTCTCGGAAATAATTATATCATTACCGAGATCCGGATTAGATTTTGATTTTTTATTTATGTTAATAATTACATAAAGTCACTTATACAGTCATAATATATACATATCATAATATGTATATATTACATATTATGATATGTATCCTACACTGTGTACTGTGTGTGTGTGTGTATGTGTATTATGATGTGTATGAGTGTGTGTGTGTGTGTATTCTACAGATAGCCTGAGCTGTCCTATCATACCCAAAATTTTAAACAGTATTATCGAAACATAGATAAGGATACTCAACTTCACACCTTACAGAGCAAATCAAATTAAAATTTCCTTCCAATCTATTGTCACAATATCGTGAATTTGGAATCGAATGGACAAACTTATTATATTTAATAACTGTGCAGTTTATAACATCAATATGTTTGACTAGCTCTTACCCACAGCTTTGCCTGTGTGGAAATCTATATTACGGATTCCATTAAAATATAATAGAATTTCAAACAAACTTTCATCCTCTATTTTACCCATTAAAGACACGTGTATTTTTATTTCTAACCGAAACTCCGAAAATCAAATTTTATAGATTTGACCTCAAAAATGGAGGATTTTCATACAAACCTTTGTTTTATTATTTTTATATTTCACCCCTACATAGGAACCTTTTGTAAAAGTTTCAATTTTCTAGCCTCAGCCGTTTAGGCTGTTGATTGATCAGTCAGTCAGAACAAGTCTTTTTATATGTACCTATATACAGGGTGTAAGTAACATCGTAACGAAGAATTATACCTAGGTTAAGTTACGATGAGGCTGACATGCCATTATGGATAAAAGCCTCGAATAAAATTAAAGATTAAAAAAAAAAAAAAAAAAAACTGATACCATGGAGTGAGTACATGATTCTGGAAACCCCAGGGAATGAAACAAGCGACGGACTTTAAAAAAAATACGATTTTTTTCGCAGATTATTTAGTTAGTTGCAAAAATTGTAAACAAAAACGTAAATTTTTTAAAAGATTTGACGCACAATTCTTTCCCTGAGGTGTTCAGAATCATGTACTGAATCCATGGTATCAGTTTTCGTTACGATGTCACTTACACCCTGTATAATATAGATTTTTAATTATGTACTTATAGATAGTGATGATTCATAATTCATCATTTATATTCTTGTATGTTGTTATAAATCATCGGATATATTAATATTGTACATATTGGAATGTCGCTTCAATTATTATTGTGTTGTTATTATAACATCCAATCAGATTTCAGCACTGCGAAAATATTTAATAGTATTTATATAAAAGGTCGCTTCACACCAACTATAATATTTCGCATCGATATATTCGTAAAAGTAATATCCAATTTAATTCGGAAGTCATTGCAATCGTATGAATAACATCGAATCACAAATTACCATTCCAGCTTTAATATCCTTCCGTGTGAATCGACCTCGTAAGATGAGGGTGTACTTCTATGAATATTAAATTCATACAGTGTAAATTGGTCTGATCTACCCAAATGTATATTTGCTTTTATTTTAATTGCCATATTTTTATTATGTATTGTAATTTGAACTGTATTATAGGGGCTTGTAGTAAACAGGATATTTTTTTATGTAGTGCGCATAATTTGCAGAGTGATTCAGTGTCCGTTCCCAAATGTAACCGCAATAATAAAGTTCATTATGCGTGTCCCCCATCATCATCATTCCAGCCCATGTTGTACCCTACTTTGGGTGTAGGCCTCCTCCAAATTCCTCCACTCCTGGTGGTCTTGAGCCATCCAATCCAGACCTACGTGTCGCCGAATGTCATCCACCCATCGTTTAGGTGGTCGTCCTCGCGGTGGTGTGCTGCCGTGGTCGCCATTCCGATAGTCTCCGCGTCCATCGTTCCTTTTCCATGCGTGTCCCCCATACTAAGTCGAATCTTCGTTTTGTTTTAAAGTGTATCCCAATACTGCGGTTGCATTTAGGAACAGAGCCTGAATCACTCTACAAATTATGCGCACTACACAAAAAAATATCTTATCACTCACTCCAAATGCTTAGTACAATTATTTAATTATATACGTAGGTACTTATAGTGTATTGTATTGTATATGTATGCTAAAATCCTTAAAATGTTTATTATCCATCACAAATGCATGCGAATGTGTATAAAATGCTGGCGTTTTAAATAGAAATATGTCAAAATCACTTTCAGCTGGCGTGAATAAAAATGCAAGTCGCTATATTATTGACTTTTAGTGATCATCGATGAACAATACAGCCAATTTCAACGTTATTCTAATAAAGCAACAGCTGATGATCATTTTGTTGAGAACAATTAATCGTAACGTTTTCGCCAACCGGGGGAACTATGCCCCCCGGATCCGGCGGTTCCTTATCCATAGGACAGACAAAAGAATTGAAAAAACTTACCTAAATATCCACAAATATTATACACAAATATTAAAAATGATCTAATCTAACTAATATGAGTACAAATCTACACAACAGATCTCTTTAAACACTATATAATTAAAAATTATTTTAAGGTAATAAAAAGCACTCCCGCCTAACTCGAAGATTCCCGCCTTTTTTTCCCCACAGCTGATGATATATTTATCACGTAAGTTGAACTATACCCTGCATATACAGGGTGTCGCCAATGTTATCACATCAAATGGAACCACGTATTTAGTATCACGTTCTGTGACTGTACACAAAAAAAACAATCAAATCCAATCAGTAGTTTAACTATTTAACTATTTAAAAATTTCATAATTTTACTTGTATCACGATCTCTAGACAAAGTTTAAAAAGTCTCCAACGTATTCTAACTGAAATTATTTTTATTTACACGTGTAGAACAGATAAAGATGACATTAATTTCTACTTCGATGTCCGTTCACCTAGACGAATGACAGCAGTGATTTATTGCAAAAAAAACTGGCGTATCAATCGCAATTTTTTTGAGCACGACTTCAGAGTCAAGCACAAATGTTTTGACGTATAGTAACGTAAACGTAAGCAAATTTTGATTATAAAATACAATGAATCTATCGCATTTTTGTTAAATGTTATGCAACATACACACTTGTTTCATGAAAATGTAAAAATATTGCATGTATTTACAAAAAAATATAATGGATTAAAGGTGTATTTTTGATTCAAAATTTGCTTACGTTTACGTTACTATACGTCAAAACATGCGTGCTCGGCCCAGAATGATACTAAATACTACGTAGTTTCATTTCACAGAACAAAGAAAGAGGTTTTGCTCTTTTTTGTGTTCTGTGTTTCATTTAATGTGATAACTTACGCGGTGCCCTGTATAACTAGGTATAATTCAACTCACGTGATAAATATATAATTTAATTATTAGACCAAGTACGTAGTGAAGTCAGGAAGTTTTCTCTTTGGGGATAACCTTGACCCTGATCTTACCCTTATACCGAGTTGTTCTCGACCTTGACCATAGTTACGTACCGTAAAAACAAAAGTGTGTGAAAAGAATATGCGCTCTGTTTCGATGCAAAGACGACAGGGTTGGCGCAGTGGCTAAGCGATTAGCTTTCTACGCTATATGCTGTGGGTTCGATCCAGTGTTACCAACTCTCAAAAATATTTATCCCCAAAGCTGAAGTAAAAAACCCCTAAAATCCCCAAAAAATAAAAATACTCTGTAAAAATAAATAAATTGTAATAATTTTTATTAATTGAAACATTTTTAAAACGTTGACAGCCAGCTGCGTCACAATCCTGTCACAATCATTGTAGACTACATAGTATCTAAAAGTCAAGAGTAAAAAAAACCCTAAAAATACCCCTAAAAAAATAAAACCCCTAAAAAAATCCCATCCCACTTATTTTCCCCCTAAATTTGGGGGGAAAACCCCTAAGTTGGGAACCCTGGTTCGATCCCCAGACGGAGCAATTATTTGTATGATCTATAGATAACTGTTCCGGGTCTGGTTGTGTGTGCATGTGACATATATGTTTGTAAACTGTACCCTCGATACAGTAGAAAAGCAAGAGAGGGGCAAAGATTCTAAAAAAAAAATAATTGTTTTCATAGATTTTTGGCTTGACGATAACTACGGTTGAGGTCGAGAAAAACTCAGTAGGTAATGTACTATGCAAAGTTACTGCATTTAACTGTATCTTTATCATTCTTTAACAGTCTATGTGACCGTCAATTGTTTTTAAAGAACTTTCTTCAGTCTTCCTTCTCTTTGTTTACAGAAAGTGGTGAAGGAGATGAACCGTCTCGGCATGCTGGTGGACCTGTCCCATGTGGGGGAGAACACCACCAGGGCTGCCATCAGGATCTCCAGGGCCCCTGTGATCTTCAGCCACTCCTCCGTCTACAGCCTCTGCAACCATAAGAGGAATGTGCCTGACGATATCATTCAATCTATGGTTTGTACTTTTTTTTCTCAAATTGTTAATAATATACAGGACTTTTTTAATGTAGTTAGCATAATTTGTTGAGTGATTCGGTCTCTGTTCCTAAATGCAGCCGCAGTGTTGGGTTAAACTTTAAAACAAAACGAAAATTCCACTTAGTATAGGCGGATACGCATAGTTTACTAGCGCAAGCCATACAAAATCAAATTTTTATTTTGTTTTGGAGTGAATTTTATTTCTGCGGTTGCATTTGGGAACGGACACTGAATCACTTCAAATTTTGCGCACTACATAAAAATCATCCATGACGCGTCAGCATCGCTAAGCTCAACCATAATGAAGGGAACTTAACAAATTTTTTTTTTTTTTTTTTAAATACTTTGCCCCTCACTAGGATTTCTCCTGTATCGAGGGTACAGTTTACAAACATACATGTCACATGCACACACAACCAGACCCGAAACAACTATCTGTAGATCATACAAATATTTGTTCCGTGCGGGGATCGAACCCGCGGCACGTAGCGCAGAAGGCTAATCGCTTAGCCACTGCGCCAACCGTGTCGTCAAATTGCATTGATTGATTGAGGGAAAAATTTTACAGAAAGAAAATGGCGGTATCATCATGGTCAACTTCTTCCCAGACTTCGTGAAGTGTGCTCCCAACGCTACCATTTCCGACGTTGCTGGTAAGTGAACGTAACTCTAGAACAGACAAATAAATAAATAAATTATCACACGGTAATAGCTCCTGTGGTAGTGGAAAGCCAGTCCGCAAAGACTGACTTCCCAGGGTGCGCCAAACGAACTCGTGATTCATCACGTGTGAAGGCTGTTTCTTTAGAAAATATTAGAGGTATTGTAGCGACATCTATCGCCACATAGAATAACGACTTACAAGTCATCAAACTGACAACAATAGTGGCGCGAAAATATGAATTGACCAATTGGATAACGAGGCCTGCATCGCGCAAGGAAAAAGAATATCGTATCTAACACAAACATATACAACAACCGCCCGACATCAACCGTCAGCTTCGGCCCGCCAGGCAATATCACGTCGCCTGGTCGGAGGATCCTCCCTTTTCAATGGAGGAACACCATAACTCGTTGTCCCATTTGTGACTCCCCCCCCTTCCCTAGTGTGACGTCACATATTTTGCAATTTTTTTCTAGAAATTATTAAATTTAAATTAATAAATTATTATATATTAATTAATTAATTAATTTTTGATTTGATTTGATTTGATTTTAAACTGCAGTTCCGAAATTAGGTTTATTTCCATTGAAATTATTTTTTAATATGATTTTGAAATGTGACGTCACGAAACTTAGGACCCATCCCTTGTTACATAATATCACACTTTGTCGATCCCCTCCCCCCCCCCCTTAAGGTGTGACGTACTTTATGGATGGTCCCTCAGAGGTGATTTGACGTATAGGTGCGTTCCATTTTCAACAGTTTCCTTGCACCCCGTCTAACCTAAGACGACCTCCAAAACAGCCCATCCACATGCAAATAACACGGCAAATTAACTCGTACGCGTACAATTTACATAATCATCGCGTTGGAACCACAACACGATGTTACATAGCGAAGCAAAGATACGTCTTAATTGCCCATTAAACCCACAATTGGGCAAAGATTCCCACTAACTTAAAGCCGGGATCCGTAGCTAATCAGGGACTATTGTAAGGGTAATAATTACTTGGTAATGGCTTATTTGCTGTACTTGAGAATCTTTTGTCTGAAGTTCAAAGGAACGTGTGTACACACCTTCCAATACCTTGTCCGGTAGTAACCGCCCAAATTACAAAATCAATTCTTACCTTTTGGAATAATAAAATTCAATGTACGGTCACGATACGTTCCGGTGATACATTTAGCAAACAAAATGCTTTGAACGACTGCGGCCCGCTTGGAGTTAGTAACTCTGCGATTGGACGCCACAAGCAAACAATTTTAGCCTTAAAGATGGTCGACCGGAAAAATTGACGACTGTATTTACCGAATATAGAATTTGAACTAATACATATTTAGGGAAGTCACTGTTAGATACAGTTTTAAACTATTTCTGGAGACAAATCCTGTGTTGAGAAATATTAGGTTGGTAATAAAAGATTTAATTATTTATTTATTATTAAATCTTCTTCTTTAAGTATGTTTTAAAAACGAACGCCACGAACGTGAAAGAAGGAGTGAGATTTTTTATACTTAAGTTTAGATTATTGAACTGAAAACTCAGCTTAGTACTATAATACAAATATTAGAAAACATGATTTATTCTTACAAAAACAATCATTTTAAAGATTGCCAAGAGTTAATGTTGTCGCAACTGTGGGGTGAATCCAAACAGACAAATCAACCAAGCCAAGTTAGATCTTCTTGCAAATACTAAAAAAAGATTTTTGGAATTGTTAGGAGTTGTAAAGGGCAGTCAAAGCTAGTTATAACCAACGCAGATGAAATTGCGGCAAAAAATGAGTTCAATTATAAATGAATAATACATATTATCAAAATTGAAAGTTTTTACGACTTTCGTATTTCAGTTCTAACAATAAATAATTTTATCATCAATTGCACAAGTCATAATGTTCGGTTTAGTTTCGTTTGTTTGTGTTTTAACAATTTCAAACGCCGTGAGATTTAATGTTAATAAAAATACACAAATTAAAAAACCTGATCTTAGAGTAATAGATGGACAGAAGCTTATAGATGGACAGTATCCATTCGTAGTGTTAGTGGCATACATAGGCGAGGAAGTACACAGGTGGTGTACCGGCTCAATGATATCCGAAGAGTGGACAATTACTGCCAAACTCTGCGCCACTAATTTACCTACATTTGAAGATTTTCGACCCCATCTCTCTGTTTGGTACGGCAACTTCACTGCTTCGCCCATAGAAACCAAATTATATGCGAGGATATTGGAATTATTCGTAAATACACCATATTCAGTGAACAATGTCAAGGACGGTATAGGCTTGGTGCGATCAAGTAAGATACACTTAAAAAGTTATGGAATATTATCAGTTGTAGACCAGACGACGTTGATAGGTCTTCCTGTGACGTACGTGGGTGGCGGATTAACACAGACGGACATGAAAATCGATCCTACGTTACTGTCACTGCGTGCTGGTGAAGGTGGGGTCGTTAAATGTCAGAGTCAATGTGAAAGAATGCCGATAAACGCTATATGCGTTACCCCGAAATGTTCCAAGAGATCGCAAAATCCGTATTTAGGCGATGCTGGTGCACCATTGATATCTGATGGCAAGATTATTGGAGTGCATTGCTGCATTACGAAATTCGGTGATATAATGGAGTCAGGATTTACACCAATCAGTCCGTATACAGATTGGATTTTGGATATAACACAGAGGAACGATAGAAGATTAATGTGAACCAGAACTAAAAAAAAATATGAATACAACTAGATGTACCCGCAGCTTTGCTCACGTGACAATATTTCTATCAAACTATGATAGCCACTTGAAATCAACGAAAAGAGATGATAGCTTTTATAAGTTATATTGACAATAACTTACAAAACATGTGATCTGAGCAATAAAATAAAATGAAAAACGTTTCTTAGATAGCTGATCGTTCTTTACTTGAGACCTCGTCGCAAAAGTTAGTAGATAAAGTAATAACCAAATAGATGAAGTCGCTAGAATAAGATATTATAAAAGAATCGTATACCTACTTAACAAAAGTTATTTTTTACGACTCTCCGATTTCGATTCTAACAATAAATAATTTCGTTATCAATTGCACAAGCCATAATGTTCGGTTTATTTTTATTCGTTTGCTGTTTAACATTTTCAAACGCCGCGAGACCGTATGTTTATAGAAGTAATCTTAGAATCATAGATGGGGAAGATCTTACACCTGGAGAATATCCATTTGCAGTGTTATTAGCATACGTTGGCGACTACGTACAGAGGTGGTGCAACGGGTTTATGATATCTGAGGTGTGGACGGTAAGCATCGCGCAATGCGTCAATAGTTTACCTGCATTTAAGGAGTTTGTCCCAAACTTCTCCGTCTGGTATGGCAACTTCACTGCTTCGCCACTAGACACCCATTTATATTCCAGAATAGAATTTTTCGTATCTTCATCCTATTCACCAGACGACGAAGAAGTCAGAGCCGGTCTATCCTTGGTGCGGTCGGGTAGGATATACTTAAAGAGTTACGGAATATTATCGTTCGTTGACCAGACGACGTTGTTAGGACTTCCTGCGACGTACGTGGGTGGTGGAATGACGACTATTGTATTAGAAGATATAGAGGAGGCCACGTTCAAGGAGATGCAGGTCGGCCGAGGGAAGATCACCAAGTGTCAAAGTGAAGATGTACCAAAACACGCGATATGCGTTACACCGAATTCCGACAAATTGCAAAGGCCGCACTTAGGCGATGCTGGCGGGCCGTTGATATGTGATGGCAAGATCGTCGGAGTGCTCTGCTCAAGTGTAAATGTCAGTGGTGAATGGGTGGCCTCATTTACAGCAATAGGTCCTTACAAAGATTGGATTTTGGATATAACACATAATGCATCGTCGAAACTGTGAATAAATGTACCAGAACTCATTTTTTTAAATTATAATACTAATAAAAAATATTTTTATAAATACGTTTATAATTTACTAAAACGCAAAAAATAAAAGACTAGACCAGTGTGGTGCTGTCCACATTCTGAATAGAAATATGGGATGAATGATAGATATTATTATTAATTTAACCCCCGACAAATAAGAGGGGTGTTATAAGTTAGTAGTGTGTATCTGTGTATTTGCCTGTGGTATCATAGCTCCAAAATGGATGAACCGATTTCACTGTAGTTTTTTTTTATTGAAAGCTAGTTTAGTCAAGTATCATCTTAGCTATGTTTCATGAAAATATTCATATAGCCGTTCAAAAGTTACAGATCTTTTTCTAGTTGGAGTCGGGGGTTTTTGACAGTTAGGATAATAGTTATACAACTCTGATCGTCAGAGCTGCTAAAAAAGAAACACCCAATGCGCGCCCTTGATGCAACGGACTGTCGAGACCTTATTTTTATTTATTTGTTTGAAGAGGTAGGGTACTAAGCCCCTTTGTCACTGCGACCTGCGAAGATCTATTGTGACGCCTCTTGTATTATTACAGCACTCCCTCTAGCCGTAAGTCAATAATAAAATTGACTATATTCTTGGGTTGGAGGGATTTAATCTCATCTGGTGAGATTAGGTGGCCCCCCAGGTGCTGGCTTCTAGTGTGGTGTACTACGTCACACTCGCATAGGATATGTATGGGCGTCTCATCCTTCTCGCGACAGAATCTGCAAATTGTGGTGTCAGTAAGGCCTATTTTTTTCAGGTGCTTGTTTAGTTTGCAGTGCCCAGTGAGGGTTCTTGTCAAGATCCTAATACGGCTCCTGTTCATAGAAAGCGCTTGTTCCGTAAACTTTCTGCTGTAGCCTGTGAGAAGCGCTTTGGAGTGTACTTGGCCTGAGGACTTTTCCCAGAGCTTAGTACTCTGTTTATATCCCCAGGACCTGAGGTAGGTGGAGGTTGTGCCCTTAGGAATACCGTCGAGACCTGGGCCCTTAGTTGTTTATCACCTAGGGTCGATTATCACCTACACTAAGCCACTTTGTTTGCAGTGAACTACTCGCAGCGAATGTATGTTATAGAGGAGGCGGGCGGAGAGACTTTTGAAAATTAAGTATTTGAAGTAACTATCACTCCGCCCTCAAATTCGTGTGATATGGACAACTGCAGATCCGACTGAATAGCCTAAGTAAATTTCATTTATTTCCAAAGAATGTAGGTTACAAAATAATGGTATTGTTGGCAATGAACAAATTGAATCCAGTTCATTCTACCATATGGCATGCAAATTTATATAAGCATAGATTATGTATATATATTGAAGCATTGGAACATAGTACCTATACCTACAGGTTGGATCTTTGAGACCGGGCAGTTAGGGTAGGTACTTTAACCGTTAAAGCTATAGGAAAACGTTCTAAGGAGACTGTCCATAACTTTTAGAGATATTTTGACCTGCATACACAGATTTTGGAAAAAATGTACAGTCAGCAAGAAAAAGGGTAATTTACACAAAAACTTTTTTTGATGTCAATCGATCCTATTTCTTATAAGGATTAAAAAGCTCTACTGGACCAACTGAGGTTAAGTACTAGTATTGTCAGAAATCGCTAAAAACATTCCCATCCATTTCCTTAGATCCTACTGACGAGTTCATGAAATCTCTAGCAATATTTTCCAATATGTATGACGGACACAGCTGACATCCAGCCAGCCTCACAAATGAATAGCAGCACCATGTTACAACTAAGTAAAGTTAATACAACATTATTAAGTAAATATTTTGTTTTGCCTTCGTAAGCCACGGGCTGAAACAGGGTTGAAACTACTTCGAAACTTGCTCCATAACACAAAATGATAGGCAGAAGGCTAAAACATGACAACGGCTATTATAGAACACATATAGTACAAAGAAAAGCCGCAACGGTACAGATTAGAATAGTCTAGCTGCGTGTCCAACGGCTCGGATAAGGTGAAATTGGAATAGAATAGAATAGATCTTTATTTCTTGTAAACCAGATACAGGCACTTATGAAAACGTAGGTACGCCTTATGACATATCGAGACTCTAGGCTCGCGGTACCAAATACTAGGTCCTATGGAGAAGAACCGACAAAAAACGCCATGGAATCTCTTCTAAAATAATAGATTACTATCTTAATTAGTAAAAGTTGTGGTAAGAGCTGCGATAATAATGTAATTTAATGTTCATTATACGAAAAGCCTATACAGTGCGAGATCTGCTCATACTGGAAATGTTTGGGCAGTTCAATTTTTTCCCTGCTATAAGAGTTCGTAGCAAGCCCCCTGGACCACTAACCACTGGCCACTTGGAACCGTGCATCTAGAATCACAACGTTTTGAAAGTGCCTGCAAAGGCCCAGTTGAAAGCAAAAACTTTGACTTTGAACCAAAATCGCTTATTTTGGAGAATTGTTATTCGTTTGTCTGTCGTTGTTATGAAGAAAAACGCTGTCCTAAAGAATACTGTGAGCCTTTTGTTTTCATTTCTCGATACAAACTTGCTCTGTAGTTTATCAGTATAGTATCCAGTTTGGGTTTAAACTGAGGTTCGAACTATGGCTGAAAGAGCAAGTTATACGAGTGACATCCTGTGGTTTTGTCTGTGTGCCTGACAGTTCAGTTGTGATTGACGTTTTCTGGAAGTGACTGAATCATTTGGAAATAGTAATGTCGCAGCCAAATTATGAAAACCGACGTATAACAAAAATCCTAACCGTTTTACAAAACAGCGCCGTTTTCTAATGCGACTAAGCCAAAATGTGGAGAATGTTAAAGCCAAATTGTAAACAGTAAGGTGACCATGGTTCAACATTTGATTAAAAAGTGAACATTAATATTTTCTTTTCTGTTTTGCTAATAAAAATATTTTTGACCAAATAAAGTTGACTCGCATAATACCAACCCACTTGGAACCGTGCACCTAGAATCACAACGTTTTGAAAGTACCTGCAAACGCCCGGTTGATATAAAAAACTTTCATTTTGACTCTGAAGTCTAGTAGGTAACTAGTATATTCATTTCTGGCGACGTAAGATAGTATTACACCTATATTCCCCAAGAGGTAGATAAGGTAGAAGTGTATTAATCTAAACATATTAAGCCCCATAAAATCTGTTCTCACTTAAGGGACGGATTAGCTCGGATTAGCTTGTTGCCAGCTGAATGCCTTGGTTTCTAGTGATCGACGGGCCAGGAAGCTCATTGGCGACGAGGAACTTATGTCAAACCAGCTCCAAAGCCTCCAGCATCGCCGCAAAGTCACTTGCCTATCGATTTTCTACAGGATTAGCTTCGGAGACTGTGCCCAGAAACTTCATGACCTCATACCCTCTTCTACATTCCATCATGCACGACCAGGTATGGGGAGGGTTTCCACCCCTTTGTCGCTGAAATTCCACTTATACGCACGAAGCGTTTTGCTTCATCGTTTCTCAGGCGAACGGCCAAGGAGTGGAATTCTTTGCCGGTCTCTGTGTTCCCCGATACGTATAATTAAAGAACGTTCAAGGCGAGAGTGAATAGGCATTATTTGAGCATGCGTGATCCATGTTTGGCAGCATCATCGCTTACCATCACTTTCGAGCCATGAATAATAGTCCTAGGTACCTAAATTCGGCTCGTTAGTGCGTATTGAACCCACCACGAACCGCACAGCATAAGTGTACGCGACTACTGAGTAACCTCTACAGGATATTTTTTATGTAGTGCGCATAATTTGCAGATTGATTCAGTGTCCGTTCCCGAATGCAACAGCAGAACTAAAATTCAATCCAAAACAAAATAAAAATTTGTTTGTGTATGGCTTGCGCTAGTAAATTATGCGTGTCCCCCCATACTAAGTCGAATTTTCGTTTTGTTTTAAAGTGTATCCGAATACTGCGGTTGCATTTAGGAACAGAGACTGAATCACATTACAAATTAGGCGCACTACATTAAAAAAATATCCAGTTTTTCTTGTCCAACCTTTGAGTATTTAGATACTCAAAATGTCCAACCGTAGTCACCATAAAGCCAAAAATGTATGAAATAAGTGTGCGCGCATTTTTGATAGCAGCAGATTCAAATGCGCGCGCACGTCGCGTTTGGCTTGACGATAACTACCGGTCGAGTACAAGAAGATCTCTGTATATTAGGGGTTATATTAACGAGTAAACAGGAAAGACTAACCAAATTCTCAGCATGAAACCATACGAAAACAAATTAATATCATTATAATTTGACCAAATTGTTTTATTTTGAAAACCGCGATTGGCAATGGTATTAGTATGAACATTTTCGTTAATTTTACTGTTTACGACCAAACCTACCTACCTAAAAAACCTACCTACCTACCTACCTACCTACCTACCTACCTTTGTACCTAGTTAAAATTCATGGGACTGTACAGCCGGCGGCTAACTGAGATTTGGGAAACAAGGGTATTAAAGGATTAACACACGCAAATACGATTTAATTCAAATTGATAAAGTTTGAACACCATTTTGTTTATTCGAATCCATTATAGATAGATTCTGGCGTTCGCTTCTACGATTACCTTTTCGTTTTATGTGGGTTCGATGTCATGTTTAAGCAATGAGGTTTAGTTAGATTTACACTAGTACTTAATATTAGAAAAAAGATACTAACAAAGTTTATTTGAAATAGCAAACTAGCTTACTTAATAGGCACCAAACTTAATAACCATCTTTTTTTTATGTGTTCGCATAGTTTGGTTGTCATTTAGTTTATGTAACTAGTAGACTAGGCTTTGGTTACATTTAACGAAAAAAAAATTCAGTGTTGGTGGTTACTATCGAGTGTTTCATGAAAATCTATAAATACTGCATGTATTTCCAAAAAATATCATGGATTTAACGTGCATATTATTATTTGATTAAAATTTTGCTTACGTTAACGTTACGATAAGGCAAAAACATTCGTGGTAGGCCCCCAGACGCTCAACGAAGCACGGCTAGTAGCTTTTAGTAACAGTAGATGGACATGGAGAATATGTACGTCAAATTGAAGCACTTACTGATTCGTTAGTGGCTAGAACGTTCGTCGCTCGCCGTACAAGCTGTGCGACTGAAGTCCCGAATAGGTACATGCTCTTTAAATTAGTGAGAGTTTTTTACTAACACATTTTTGGCTTTACGGTAACTACGATCGAAATCGAGAAAAAAATCGGTTTATTTTATTTTATTTTTTTCAGGTTTCAAAAGTCTCACAACCGGTTGACCGGTTGCGAGACTTTTGCCTTTTTGATCGACTAACTATTACAATTATCACTTATCATGTATTCTTTTTTAACTGTCGTGAATGCGAGCTATCGTGGTCTTTGAGGTCCGGACGGATTCCAAGGAGAGTAAAGAACTCCCATCCAAGCAACGCGTGTTTTTACTTCGCATAGGAAAATTCTCAAGTTAAATGTTGTTAAACTTTCGCGACTCTTACAATGTGGAGTCTTAGATTAATCGAAATATTGTCACGTGGGCAAAGCCGCGGGTACAGCTAGTATAACATAAAAGGTATTAAAACGAGATGACTTTCGGTTAACGACTGACTTTATTTTTTAATAAATTGTAGATAAACAATATGACAGATAATAGATCCTCTTTTCACTTACATTTTGTTACACGGTATTGCCATACAAATAACATCCCCACTTAACAAAATAATTGTTGCTATGTAAAACTAGAATCAAAATAAACAATTAACACAATTTTTGTTTTAATTTTATCTCTTTCCCTACCACAGACATACTAATTTGGAATAATTCCTATCATTTCCATGAATTTGTAATGCTTAGTTGACAATAGGCCTTTGGTTAACAAGTCAGCAGGCATTTCCTGAGTTGAAGTATATTCAATTAAAATCCATTTCTTTCTGACTACATCTCTAATATAATGGTATTTGACATCTATATGCTTTGATCTGTTGTGTGACTGATGACTTGTAGCCAATTTCAATGCACTTTGATTATCACAATGCAGTTTAATAAAACACATGCCACCAGTAATCTCATACATCAAACTTCTTAAGTACACAGCTTCTCTACATGCCTCTGACAGTGCCACATATTCTGCCTCTGTACTTGATAGGGAAACAGTCTTCTGTTTACTGCTCTGCCATGATATTACAGAACCACACATGGTAAAGCAGTACCCAGTGTAAGACTTTCTATCAAGACTATCACTAGCCCAATCCGCATCAACAAAACCTTCCAGGTTAAAATTCTCTTTACTGTATTTTAAACAATAATTTTTGGTTTTCTGCAAATACTTAAGAACTCTTTTAGCATAATTAAAATGATTTTCATTATAACAGTTGTTAAATTGACTGAGATAGCTTATAGCATAAGCTATATCAGGTCTTGTTAATACCGCCAAATACATCAAACTGCCTATCAGTCTTTGATATGGAATATCTTTTACACATACTTCACATTTTTCAATGTTTAATTTAGGCTCAATGGGAGTATCTATAGACCTACAATCTGACATGTCAAATCTAGACAATAATTGCTCAATATAATGTTGTTGATCCACTGTTATGATATTAAGTTTTTTATCAACATTAATTCTCATACCCAAATAACGTCGAACAGAACCCAAGTCTTTTAATTTAAATTCAGAACCTAGTACAGCCTTCAATTTTTCTGTCTCCTTGGTACAATTTGAAAATATTAAGAAATCATCAACATACAGAGTTACTATAATCTTAATATTACCAGTATACTTAGTAAACAAGCATGGTTCAAATTTACTATTTTTAAAACCCAAGTTACATAAACAATCTTTTACTTTTTCATACCAAACTAAGGAAGACTGTTTTAACCCATAGATGGCTCTTTTAAGTTTCAAAACTTTCCCATTACATTTATTTACAAACCCTTCAGGAATAGACATGTAAATGTTCTCTTTCAAATGACCATTTAAAAAAGCAGTAGTCACATCCAGGTGTGTAATGTCCATGCCCCACTGAACACTGAGAGCAAACAACATTCTCAGTGTGGAATGTTTCACAACGGGAGAAAAAGTGTCCATATAGTCAATACCATGACGTTGTGTGTAGCCTTTAGCCACAAGTCTAGCACGATAACGCACTTTATCATTTACATCAAGTTTTTTATTTAATACCCACTTGCATTGCACTATTGATGCATCACATGGCACATCAACAAGCTTCCAGGCATCATTATCCTCAAAGGACTGCAGCTCTTCCTGCATGGCGAGTTTCCACTGTTTAGATTCTGGTCCACTTAGCACCTCTGGAAAATCAATCTGCTCAGTTTCTGAAAAAAAACTGGAAACACACAAGTTATTATGACCATACCGTTCCGGAGCCTTTCGGACCCTCTTCTCACTTCGGAATTCTTTTGGTCTTTGAAGTTCACCTGATGAAATATTTGTTTCAATGTTTGAAGTGGCTTTGGTGTCACCACTTTCATCTTCATCATCTTCACTTTCTGGATCTGTGTATACCGATGTACTTGAACTTTTATTGGTCAGAGATTCATTCTGAGTTAACTCCCCCACTGAATCTCTGTTTTCTGCATTATCTTCTGGGGTTTCTCTACTCTGATCCAAGTTCTTTTCTTCTTTCTCATCTGTGGTTACTACATCCTGAACCCAGATCATATTTTCTTCATTCTTTGTACCTGTTTTTTCTTCCATCACAATAACGTCCCTCTTGACTGTGACTATATTCTTTCTCAGATCATAGACACGATATCCTTTCACTGTGTCTGAAAATCCCACAAGGATGTACTGTTCAGCTTTTCTGTCCCACTTCAGTCTTCTTTCTTTGGGGACATGAACCATCACGGGGCTTCCAAACAGACGAATATGGCTAAGATCGGGTTTTTTATTATACCAGACTTCATAAGGAGTTTTATTTATCAAACTGGAAGTGATTGATCTGTTTTTCAGATACACAGCAGTATTTGCCGCTTCAGCCCAAAACTTTTTTTCTAGCTTAGCATCAAATAATAAGCATCTAGCCTTCTCAACAACAGTTCTGTTTGCTCTCTCACAAACACCATTCTGCTCCGGGGTGTATGCATTTGTCTTCTGGTGAATAATTCCTTCATTTGTTAAGTACTTTTCTATATCACCATTACAAAATTCACCACCATTGTCTGTGCGAAGTATTTTAATCTTTTTGTCCAGTTGGTTTTCAACCATCACTTTGAACTCTTTGAACTTTTTGAATACTTCATTCTTATGCTTCAGGAAGTATATGAAAGTCATACGACTGTAGTCGTCCACAAATAAAAGAAAATATTGTGCACCTGCAATGGATTTTGTCTCCATAGCTCCACATACATCAGCATGTAATATCTGTAGCGTCTCGGTACTCCTCTGCCCTACATGTGAAAATGGTAACCTTGATTGTTTTCCCTCACAACAAGTTACACATTTACCCTTCATCATGTCACTGGTTGTAGGATAAGACAATCCATCCACAATGCCATTCTTCATTTTAGTTAAATCACAACTATTAATGTGTGCTAGTCGTCTGTGCCACAACTCTGCACTTGCCACTGCTGATGCCGCCAACATACAATCTGTCATTTTCATTTTTAACTTGTAAACCCCATTGGTTGATTCTGCAGATGCAACCAACTCGTTCTTCTTATTGCGAATATAACAGTGACTACCTTCAAAAACAACATTGTTCCCGTTTTTGATAAGTTTACTTACTGACAATAAGTTGGTGGTTAGGCTTGGCACGCATAACACATCTTTCACTGTAATATTGTAGTTACAATCTGTCGTTATTTGTACGTCTCCGGAACACACAACTGGTACTTTCGTATCGTTTGCAACAGTAATCTCTGATAAACATGGCGTGATGTTTGTATTGTTTATCCAATCCTTATTTGCTGTCATGTGTGTGCTCGCACCAGAGTCAACGTACCATTCACTTTTACTATATTTTCCATTGAGAAATACCACGCTAAAAGCATTAGATTGCTTAGTTTCAAGCAATAATGGACAGTGGTTTCTAAAATGACCATTTTGTTTACACTTATAGCAGGTTATGACTTTCTTATTAGTTGTGGTTGTCATTTTCGATGACGTCACACCGCCATGTTTGCTAGTGTTGTTCCTATTTTTACTTTTTTTCGCTGCGAATGCAGCCTCACTTGAGTCCGTAGATGTACCAGTGTTTGAAACCTCCATATCTATTAGTTTTGATTTTATAGCATCTGTGGTAATCTGAATTCCAGAATGTTCTATGGCCATAATCATGGGAGAAAATCTTTCTGGCAAACCCGCTAATAATAATGATCCGATCCACTCGTCTGAGATTGCAAATCCTGTGCCCTTTAATCTCTGCGCAATTTCGATAACTTGCGTTACATACGCAGTCATAGAATCGCAGTTTTCTTGACGAATTGAGATCAAATGACGTAACAAGGTTATTTTTCTTGTAAAACCCGAGTCATCGAACATGTTCCTCAATTTATTCCACAAGTCTTCAGAACTAGTTGTTTCCTTGATATGCACGTACAATCCAGGATCTATCGTCAGTATTAACTTCGCCTTGGTTTTTGCGTCTTCTGCAGTTTTTCTTTCTGTTTTATCCACTGTCTTGATATAATGGACCATGCCTTCGAGCACCAACAAGTTTTCTGCCGCAAAACTCCATTCATCGTAATTTTCTCTGCCTTTCAGCTTCGGAACACTTTGGATATAGTTTACAGCCATGTCTACACGAAAGTTCAACTACTTTCTTCTTTTGTTACTGTAATTACGATGAAAAAAAAATAGTAATTACACAAAAAAAACTGGGATGTGGCCCATAACCTATTAAAACGAGATGACTTTCGGTTAACGACTGACTTTATTTTTTAATAAATTGTAGATAAACAATATGACAGATAATAGATCCTCTTTTCACTTACATTTTGTTACACGGTATTGCCATACAAATAACAAAAGGTAGTTGAGTAGTATTAACAATATTGCAGCCCACTACATTATCCACATATTAACAACATTTAAATTGGGTAAAAAGTGCCACTAGATTAGCATTACTAAACAAGAAATTACAATTAAATTAACATGATTAAATAAAACCTAAAAATGTAGGAATAATAAAACAATAAATTAAAAATTAAAATTATAACAGGGATTTGACTATACAATTCATTCATTCATACAATTCATGTTTAAATAAGTAAATCAATGGGACATAAAAAAGTTAAAATAAATTAAATTAAAATATTAATATTCTATCTATATATAATAATTATATTGTCTAAATAACTTACAAAAAAAACACAGTAAAACATGCAAATATACACGTTATTGGTAATTAACGAGAAATGCTGACATCACTATGAATATGTTTTAATATTTTCTTGTTTCATACTTTTTCAGTAGGTAGTAAGTAGGGTTTTAGTTTTTGAACTTACTTTTTTTGCATTATGCACCTAAAAATCACGTCATAATCCTCCATAAAAGAAATTTCATATTCCATCCCCAAATATTAAGTAAGTAAAGTCGGGTATAACCGCAAGCGAGTGTTGTTTGTGCACGGTCTGATTTATTGGTATCATCCCCTCGGAGTCGGACCCTGACTGAATCATAAACTTCCTCCAATCTTTTACCAAGTTCGGATATTTGCGTATACAAACCTTTTGGTGCGGATAGTTATAATAAAGATATTTGGGAGTGATTCGAAGTAAATGTTATTTTTGCTTCTTCTATCAACTGAGTATGAAAGATAAATAATTTATTTTACACAAATTACGACACAAAAAATATTATAGTTTAAAAAAAAACTAATATAATAAAAATAATAAAAATAAAATAAAATAATATACTTAATAAAAAATAAAAAAACTTCGAGTTATGTTGTATATAAATAATAAAATATTCTAGTTTAAAAAAAACTATAGAACACGCTTTAGTCATCCAAACTAAACGTGTATGCAAAATTTCAGCTCAATCGGAAACCGGGAAGAGGGTCAACTTCCAAGATTTTCTTACATAGTTATTTAGTTAGTTACAGCTAATAAAAGCGTGTTAAAAAAGTTTAATTAAAAATATATTCCCATTACATACATAGGTGACAGAAAAGTTGATGAGTAACCGTTTGTCGTGATATGGGCATATGATGAAAATCATGTAACAAGAAGAGTTTTAAGTATGTATGTGGATGGATGTAATCGATATCCGTGGATGTAATAGAAGAGGCAGACCCACGGGCAGACCCAAGAAAAGATGGATGGATTGTGTGAAATTTGACATGGCTTCGAACATAATTTATGTATAAATAGTTATAAGTAACTATGCATAATTTACTTTTTTAGTATAATTATCTTGTCCGTGCACCTACCATACTTTTTTCTCTGCATCACCCTTAGGTTGACTGGTAGAAAATGCCTACGGCATTAAGTCCGCCTCTGTACTTAGTGCATAAAGTATAAATAAATAAATAAATAAACTCTGAGATGACGTGTAATAGAGATGAATGGAAGAAGAAGACATATTGCGCCGACCACAAATAAAATGGCATAAGGACAGGAGAATGATTCACAAAAAAAAAACAACAAGATAAAAATTACAATGGCTAAATGTACACCTACCACATTTCCTGTCACTAGGTATCACATAGTGATCGTAACTACATACCGGGTTTCTAAAGGACACTGATCCGGTACTCGCAGACGAAAGCTAACATCCTGTATCTTTCGCCCAACTGAGAAGCTCACTGAAAACTGAGGCTGGGACGGACGGACGCATTGTACCTAACTGCCGGCCGCCTCGTCCGGTTCGTCCGGTTCGTCCGGTTCCTCTAAAAGCAGACGTTGAAACCTAACGCTTTTATACTAACCCAGTTGTTTGGTCGGTGTCCGGATACATGAAAACGTGTTAGACAGGCAAGTAGGCTGTATTTACACAGGCTCTGATGAAACCTAGTTTCTAGCCGCTTGAACTTTAACATACTTTTCATAAAAAAATATTATACATAGTTTAAAAAACCTATAGAACACGCTTTAGTCATCTAAACTGAACGTGTATGCAAAATTTCAGATCAATCGGAAACCGGGAAGTGAGTCAAAAACTTCCAAGATTTTCTTACATAGTTAGTTAGTTAGTTACAGGTGAAGCTAATAAACGCGTGTTAATAAATAGCAGAAATAATGAGTAAGGTGGCAATTCGACCGTAGTATTATTTATTTTAGCTTTCTGCACTCCTTCTCCATATAAACTTTAACTATGCCAAATCTCACACTCCTCCGTGCGTGCAATATGTTTAAAAAGGGGTACAAAGTTTTCTCTGGATATTTTTTTTTGTAGTGCGCATAATTTGATGATTGATTCAGTCTCTGTTCCTAAATGCAACCGCAGTATTAGGATACACTTTAAAACAAAACGAAAATTCGACTTAGTAGTGGACACCCATATAATTTACTAGCGCAAGTCATACAATATCAAATTTTTATTTTGTTTTGGAGTGAATTTTAGTACTGCGGTTGCATTTGGGAACGGACACTGAATCACTCTGTAAATTTTACGCACTACATAAAAAATGTCCTGTATAGAAATATAAAGATTTTTAATTTTTTTAATCTGACCCCGCGACTTCGCTTGGCCTTACTAGAAAACTGAGTAATTTTTCGGCATAAAAAGTTACCTAATAAGACCTGTTATTCTATATAAGTTTTTTGTTATTCTATGTTTTTTCCCAGGATATATTTAAGTTGTATGCCACATTTCGTTGATATCCGTTCAGCCTAAGCCTAAGCCTAAGCGTAAGATTTACAACCGTCCAAGCACATTATTATTTTTAAAGATAGTAGGATTGAGAGATATCCTATTTAGGTTTCGAATGAGTTAGTCTATGATATTTTATATGGACCATGAAAAACATAAGCAAGGGTAACCTACACACCTATATATTATTATAATTATGATCACTTTGCGGTGTTACCCCCTCACACAGTAAGCGTGTTTACTCATGGCGCGACGCGACGCGATATCGCATCGATTGTCGACATCGGTCAGATATCGCGTAACCTTGCGACCCATAGAAAATGTATGAACGGTCGCACATGTTTACTGACCAAATCGTACGATATGGCGATATCGCTCACATGTCTGATCGACGTCGAGTCGCTTGTACGTCCTCATGGCGTGCGATATCGCATCAAATGTACGTGGGCGCGCGACCGCTCGACTCCTTTGCGACCTGCAGGCGATTTCTTGTTTGGTATGTCGATGAGCGATTTCAGTTGCGCAACTAGGTAGGTACTTGTATCAATAATAAATTCTATTCAGTTTGTACCTACAAGAAATTGAAAATCATCCCTGTCTATACAAGGTCTTGATGATGTGGTTAAGGTTCAATATTGTACGGGAAGTGTGAGTGAAATTAGACGAACGTGTGTTGACAATGAGCATTTATTTGCAACTAAGATAGTGGGTAAAACAGTGGACTGTATACTATAATAAAACGTGAGGCGCATACATAGCTAAGTATCGACTTTAATTAATTACTTATATGTTGGTATGTAGGTTGTCTTAAAATGTCTTGAAATACCTAACATCCTACCTTTTTAATCCCGATCCCTTTATGAGATTATTGTATTTATCTTTGTGAACAACTTTTACTATGGGACCAACCCATTCATTTTATTGAACTATTGATAGATATGGAACAGGCATGGAACTGCTCTTGTTCTTTTCGCTATTTCAGTCTTGGCCCCATAGTAAAAGTTGTTCATAATGATGAGTAGGTGCAATAACCCGATTAATGGGAGCGGAATTAAAAAGGTAGGAGGTATAACCACACCCTACCACAATATTAACAGCGCCATGCAACAAAATTAGCATGGAACACTGTTGCTAGAAAAAGCAATACTGGTAAACGCATCGCTACATATCAAGCTATACATTTTTAGTATAAGCTGAGCTGTCATTGTACGGAAAGCCTATGCAATGCGAGGTCAGCTTATACTGGAAATGTATAGCTTGATATGTAGCCGTGTGAACCTACAATTTTTTATTTACAACATTTGACGTCTTATTTTAACTAGGTTGACGGCATACCTTCTTTAACATCCCTTGCTGCCGTCGAACAAAGTCAAAGTCAAAGATTTTTATTTCAACTGAGCCTTTGCAGGCACTTTCAAAACGTCGTGATTCTAGGTGCACGGTTCCAAGTGGGTTGGTCCTGGAAAAGATACCCGCAAGAAACTCCATGGATACTCTTTTCACAAACCAAATCTACAATAATAAATGGGGCCGCGGCAGCGGCCCCGGCTTAAATTCGTCCTGAATTTACAAAATATTTAAAAAAAAGAGCAGCAATGATCATTTATTTAATCTTCCAATTAAATTTATCATTTTTTCAATTTAATCAATACTAGTAGGTACCTACTTAACACTCACGTCACCCATAAGAACACAAGGGAAGCGTCATTAGAACGGCGAACGATGTGGAAAGAATGTCGAAATTACGACGCTATGTCCACGGAAGGGATGTCAAAGTACCACTGCCAAGCTAAGGTGCATTGAAGAAATAAAGACCCCGACTTCAGAAGCTGTTAAGTTTTTTAATTAAATTATTTTATACTTTATAGATTTTTGAAGTCGGTTTTTACTTTTATTAAAAGTTTATGTTATTTCTCTATTTGGAGTAGCATTTAATATAACACATAAACATGCGATCACAGTAATCGCGAATGATTTGCTGTTATCCATTGAAGAGTTCCATTGTCTATCTCCGAAGGTCTTTATAAAATCTAAATGAGACTACTTCGAGAGAATACCCTTTCAAACAAAAAAAGAATTTTCAAAATCGGTTCGCAATTGACGGAGATATCGGTGAACATACATTAAAAAAAAAGTACATACGGTCGAACATAGAACCTCCTCCTTTTTTGAAGTCAGTTATATAGTTGGTGAGCGACACAAATCAGTCGAATCGCATCGCGTCGCTCCATCAGGACGTACATGCAATTTGGGTCGACAATCGATGCGATATCGGTCGCGTCGCGTCGCGTCATGAGTAAAGTCCCTAACAATACTCTAAAGCAGCGGCGTTACCAATGCGGAAGTTGTGTCCCCCAACTCACGTGCCCAACCTGGTGACTAGGGCTTCAGTGTGGGAAGGGAGTCTTTTATTCAATTAAAAGCTACAATAGGCTGATAAAACGTGCCTAAAAAGTTTATACCGTTCGCAAATTTTGGGTACAAAGTCTTGCGCATGCCCCGAGAAACGAAACCCTATCGCGTTCATCGCCTTATAAAGGTTTGTGAACGCCGCAGACGCCAGAGTTTTACCAGTTGGTGAACCGTGAACATTCTAGTCCAACATACAATTATAAAGTGCAAATAAAACAATTTTTAAAATTGTCATCGTCTCGTAGAGGTGACAGCCACAGTTACCATCGATGTCGAAAAGCCGATTCTTCTAAAATACTGGTACAGTACTCAAACATCTGTCTCTATTATGCTCCTGGCTGCCGGAGGCTTGAACGGACGTTTTGTGCTACAAACTTTCCGGCTCATCCCGCCTTCATCCGGTCAACTTCATAGCCTGCAACCTTTAAGCCCAAACCTTTTATTTTCTGCGACTGCTACGCCTGAATCCGGTTCCATTTCCATTTATAAGGTACCGGAAAAATATCTGAAATTATCCAAGAGTTCGCTAAAAATTATATTATTGCATTGTTTTGTTCTGATGAATAAGCTTTTTATCACCTTTTCCGATGGCTGTGCGATAAAAAATGCGAATTTTTAAACCAACTTCCAAAGAAGGAGGAAGTTCGCAATTTGATTGTATGTTATTTTTTTGTGTATTTTTTCGACGGTATCTTCGCCAATTATTAACCGATTTTAATGATTCTTTTTTGTTTGAAAGAATATTCTCGTGAAGTGGTCCCATTTAAATTTGATGAAGATCTGGTGAAGACCTTCGGAGAAAGATAATGGAACTCTTCAATGGATATTAGCAAATCATTTTCGTTTTTTGAAGTCGGTTTAACTTTTTTTAATAATTAAAATTGATAGTACATATATTATATGCGAAGAGATGACCTGTATGATGATATTTATTTATTTATAATTATTATATTTAAATTGATTTACTCTTATTCTTTATTGTACACATAAACACAAATAAAAGACATTAAAGGAAAATAAATGTGCATAGGCGAGATTAAATCAAAATTGAACTGTGTATTGATATTTATTTATTTATAAGATGTGTTGTGTTATATTTATAATAACCTCGTTAGCGATTATCGAATAATGTAGTTTAGAGTAATAGTCGCTGGAAGCACTGCGCTTGATTTCTTACTACTATTCAAAATTACACAACGGGTATCAGAAATGCGTGGTCATATTTAAGGGTGTGGATCAGACCATCAAACTGAACAACTTTCTCTATGGGACCAACATCATAATCGCGAAAAAACTATCAGCTGTCCCATACAAAACTTCAATACAACTGATATTTTTTTTGTAATTACGATGTTATTCCGATGGAAAAAGTTGTACAGTTTAATGATCTGATATACATCCTTAAATATGACCACGCATTTCTGATACTCATTGTAGACTTGTAAACTCATAAGAAAAAGTTTGACCGAAAAATGTTTGTTTGTTCGCAGAGCACTTCCACTACATCAAGCGTATGATTGGTGCAGACTACGTTGGCATCGGTGGAGACTTTGACGGCGTAAATAGGTAAACCCAACACACCAAAATGCCAAATTATATTCTACCTTAAACTGGTCCCAAATGTTCAAAATTTATTTCCCTTTAAACCAGTATGCAACAATGTGGCATTAATAGGTAAACCCAACATGCCAAAATGCTAGATTCTATTCTACCTTAAACTGGTCCAAAATGTTCAAAATTTATTTCCCTTTAAACCAGTATGCAACAATGTGGCATTAATAGGTAAACCCAACATGCCAAAATGCCAGATTATATTCTACCTTAAACTGGTCCAAAATGTTCAAAATTTATTTCCCTTTAAACCAGTATGCAATAATGTGGCCTTAATAGGTAAACCCAACACACCAAAATGCCAGATTATATTCTATCTAAAATGGGTCCAAAATTTTCAAAATGTATTTTCTTTTATTCCGTTTTGGAACAGAAAAAGATTATTGTAAGATTTTTTTCTAATTTGTCATTTTCTCACATTTTAATACTTTCTATTACCTCCTTGTATTGTTAATACAGATGTCATGCGATTCGGTATACGGCACAAAGTTTCTGAGCCGATGATGGGGAATATCCTCGGATTCCTCTATCAATGCAATTATCAGCTGTCGGAGCGTATTATTTGAGTAGTATTAAATAGGTCTTTAAAATACTTTTTATTTGAATAAGCTATCGTTCTTAGTTTCCGAGATATTAAGGTTTATTTGGTGACCCGGATTCATTGCGACCAAGTATCACCCTAGATTTTATTAAGACAATTATGTTTATGTAATCCTTATATTAGGGTACCCCGGGGACTGGAGGACGTGTCCAAATACCCAGAACTATTTGCTGAATTGCTTCGTAGCGGCCAATGGAATGTCCAGGAGCTCAAGAACCTGGCTGGGCTGAACATGTTGCGCGTCATGCGCCAAGTTGAAAAGGTGGGTCTGACGATAAGTTGCATGATTTAAAACTTTATAAACAAAGCTACATTTTATTTTCTGATACGTGAATTGAATCTGGCGGCTATCATACGAATACCTATGACAGTCGTTACAGGAGACAGCAACCCAAAATGTCTAACAACCGGTCTAAGCTTAGTGTATCAGTGTCTCCCAGTAATTGGGTGGCGGAGGTCAGATAGCAGTTGCTCTGTGTACAAACTGTACAATACTGATATTCAGCCGCATCTGGTTAGATTGAGAGCCAACCCCAACGTAGTTGGGAAAATGGCTAGTCAGATGATAACGAGAATTAAATTAAATTGAAAATTCGTATTTATTTATTCGTCATTTAATGATGAAGAGGATACTGCAGTTTAAAGAGTGACATACTCGTACATGTAAGTGTGGCTTTTGAAAGGGAGAACGAAGCTTTTATAGACGTAGACCTTAAACATAATAATAGGGTAGAAAATAATACTGACGATAACGTAACATAATAAGATAAAAATTACCGTGACGATAATTTAACGTAATAAGCTTAATATTACTGTGACGATAACGTAATGTTATAATTTACTCTAGCCATGGAATAGTGGTATTTGTGATCTAATAAAGCTAGGCTTAGTATTTGTGGAGTGGTTAGCATTCGATGAACTAGTAGCAATGACAGACGACGACGCCTCAGTTGGCTGACTGTAAATTGAATGATGCCATTCAATTTGGATCTCCAAGCTTCGATCAAATCCGATTACCAGCTACAATTTCCACGCCACTTACTTCAAATCTAATCCTGCCGAAAATTCACACCATATCCTTGACAGATTCGTGTAAATATTCTCCTGGATACTGAGGCAAGATTTAGTTAAAATAGTCTACTCAGGGCCACACAACACTGAGGCGTGATTTTCGCAATGCTGTACCACTCAAGGCTTTGCTAAACTACGAGTATATCGCTATTCTCTCCGTCTTAATCACAGTACTAAGTACTAACAATGCATAAATCATGTTTATTTGCGCAGGTCCGTGATGAGATGCGCACTAATGGTGTAGAGCCAGAAGAACACCCCGACTCGCCGAACGACAACGGAAATTGCACCAGCAACGCTTTCTACTCCGAATACGTGTAGATTGCCCCTTTTACATTACACGCGACTGCCAAATTGAACCTTATTTCTATTATTTAGGGTTTCTTTTTAGAATACAATATAACACGTAAATTATACTAAACATGATTATGAAAAAATTGCGCATTCCGTGTGATATAGGTGAAACTTTTGTGTTCATAGTTTTATTTTGATGATTTGGTTATAGTTTTCAGGAGTCTTGATATTGACGATTTGTTTTCGTACCATCAATATTCAGTTTCAATCAATCCCTTCATAATTAATGTAAATAAAACCACCAAAACAATTCTCATTAATTTCTGATTTCAACTAGAGAACACTTGAAAATTCTAATTAGCGACCAGGTTTCTCGTCACCTTTGATTATTCTGGTGCGGTGTCTAGTCACAGACAAACATCTTGGAGAATTATTGAGGCGAATTTCTGTTTGTACTGAATAAGTGGTACCGAGAGTACCGACGACGCTCAAACCGAGTATAAATTGGATTGTAGCAAGACCCTTCTGAGGCAAGCGCAATATGACTGTAGAGACCGTTATGGATCAGATCTGCGACAAACTCGCTATATTTTCAATGTGTAATTTCAATCATGATTTCGTCAGATTTTTCTGCAAACACTTGCTGAACGTCTACAACATTCCGATATGCTTATACCTCATTTGGATTATTACCTTTCTTCGATTCGTCTCACGACATTACTAAGAATCGAAGGTCCCTATAATTATTTACTTCACTCAGAATCAGTATCATTAAAAATCCCAAGCTAATTCAATTGTTAACTCTAGATGAAATTAGCATTTCCAACGTTAGATTTGAAGTCATGCGCATATCATTAAAACATTTTACTGTGAGTACTATCTGATACACTATGTCACGAACGACGCAGCTCGTGAATACAGATCGTCAAATCAAACTCATTAGGGGTCGTCCTATAATCACGTGAAGTTTGAACAAGGGGGGTCGGGGGGTGGTATAACATCACGATTGATCACGATGGGGGAAGCGGGTGTTGTGACAATCACGTGTATATTTTAGTGCGACTACGTGATATCCCGAGCGAGCGAATGTATGTGTAAAAAGCATACCTAACTGATACAGTAGATAATACTAAATTCTCAATTTTATTAATATTATGGTTTTCAGAATATATATTTTTAATATTAAACAGATTCTGACAATATCCTTAAGATATTTTTCAATAATTAAATACCTCCACGTGACGTCGTGATCGGGTATCCTAAACCTCTCGACGTATCACCAAGGGGAGGCTAAAAATGACCTAAAAATGCTCACGTGATTAAAGGACCACCCCTTATCTGCTTGATTTACTCAATTTTCCGGATGATATCTCAGCAATCAATCAATTCAATCGGAGAGCAGTTTACAAGACAAATATGTTTGCTTTAGGACTATGAAAATATTTAAATTATTCATAATCATGTTTAGAAAATCCAAGAATTGTGATTCAAAATGATATGTATACTGTCCAGTTAATTGGACAATCACACTCTTATATAGTTTTTGTAAATCGTATAACTACGTATTTAACTGACGAGTTTGACTGGGAAATGGTGGCACTTAAAACAGCAGTTCATCCTGCTTCTCACAGACAATATTTGACAAGTCTGTCAATATTTAAATGTATTGGACAATTATTGTTTCAGTGCGACCAATATAATATGTCGGTCTAAAAATAGAAATGGACTCGAATCTGCAGTCGCGTGCGATACCGACAGCGACCGGGAGTTCAATCCGACAGTTTGATTCCAATTGATGTGTGTTTAATATGATAAATGTCTGTGTACCAATAAAAGACTTTCCACACTTGCACGGTTATTCACAACTGCGAATAGAGACGAATTCGCGCGTACATTTGTGGAACAATATTTTGAATTTGGATTTTTTTCGTCTTAATAACTATTTTAAGTTGCCATTAAATGTCATGCTGTCATTGTCTCTTTAAGGCGGACTATAGCGACAGAATGACTTTTAAGATCTCTTAAAATTGACTTGAGTTTGAGTATTCCACGGTATATTTTGTATTTAACGATTTTTGCTAAGTAGGTAGATATTGTTATATCAAATGATTCAGTTATTGCTCTATTAACTCCAAATGGAATGCTGAAATTACAAACCAGACTGATTATTTCGCTAATTGGTGCTGATAATGATTTTGATAGTTGAATTAATTTTCCTATCCAATTATTAATAACTAGCGGTTTCACCAGCGTGTTATATTTTTATTAAACAAAATATTGTCTATATCACTCAGAGATAATATAATGTAGCTTATGATTAGTAAAATATTTTTTTGAATCTGTTCATTAGTCTAGAGATTATCTTTATTTATCTCTTATATACAAACAAACAAATACCTCATTATAATATTAGTATATAGATTCCATAAATCATTTGCTTAACATTGTTTTGTTGCTCATCGAAAGCGCTGAACATAATTTCGAATTACATAATTACATTTGTATAATTAATTTGCAGCTTGCAAATTAATTCATGGTTCAAAATCATTATCAGTTCGTGCACATAGAATATAATTACCGAACAAGTGTGGATAGACTTTAACTGATGACGTAGTAACGTCGATATGTGTCTGTTTAGTTAATAATTCAAGATAGCGATTGTCATATTTCAGAAGCATTGGAAATTGGAATAATTAATTGGCTTCATTTGGGAAACAATGAATATCTTTCATATTCATTGTTTTTGGGAATTGGATTAGTCCAGTAGGACTAGCACAATAAAATGGGAAGAGAGAAAAATCGGAGACAAAACCATCTCTTTAACGTTTTCGCTTCTCGATTTTTCGTATTGTTTTCTGTCAAGGGGACAAAAGGTAGACAAATCGGGTTTGTCGAAAGAAAATTCGGGGCTAAACCATTTCTTTTTTCTCGAGTGTTTGCGTTTTGTTTTGTGTCAAAGAGACAAAGGAAGGAGAAAACGGGTTTGTCGAAAAAAATTTCGGGGACAAAACCATCTCTTTACCGTTTTATCTCTCGATTTTTCGTATTGCTTTCTGTCAAGGAGCCAAAGGCAGGAGAAAACGGGTTTGGCGAAAGAAAAATCGGAGATAAAACCATTTCTTTTCTCTCGAGTGTTTGCGTTTTGTCCTTTGTCAAGGAGAAAACGGGTTTCTCGAAAGAAAAATCAGGGTCAAAACCATCTCTTTACAGTTTTCTCTCTTAATTTTTCGTTTTGTCTTGTGTCAAAGAGACAAAGGGTAACGGGTTTGTCTACCCGCCGTGCTAGCCCTACTGACCTTGTCTCCATGCCATCAATATTAATTTCAAAAGTTGTCCAACTATCATTCTGCACAATAACGCGGCGAACTAGTTTACTAAAGTTTTGGTCTTCAGATAAGCTCTGCACAGTTCAAAGGCAATGAATTAATCTCAGCTCAGTTCTGAACTCAGTGCAAGATCTCTTAATTATGGCAGCTTGAATGTTCCAGACAATTAAGCGAATTAAGTGCAAGTAAGACTGTTAGCTTTCAGAGGCTTTGAAGGATTTATATTTGCAAACAGTTATATTTAGAGTTAAAAATAAATGCAACTTTTGATTTATAATACAGGATAATTTTTTATGTAGTGCGCAAACACAGAGTGATTCAGTGTCCGTTCCCAAATGCAACTGCAGTAATAAAATTCACTCAGGTTCCTCCGATTTCGTATGGCTTGCGCTAGTGTTAAATTATGCGTGTCCCCTAAGTCGAATTTTCGTTTTGTTTTAAAGTGTATCCCAATACTGCGGTTGCATTCAGGAACAGAGACTGAATCGCTCTACAAATTATACGCACTACATTCAAAATTATCCTGTATGCATAGGACAATGGATATATTTTGTCTTAGATTTGCGAGTGAACATTGTATGTTCTAGCATGTTTCATTGTCACTTATTGTCAGCATATCTATTCTGTATCTCACTCATATTTTCATTAACACACCATCGAGAACTTCATGACGCCCTCTCAGGTGATCAGGTGGTGGTCAGGATTCCTCAGAATGTTTCCCTTCACAGTTAACGCAAGCGATGATCAAATTTTGATCCGCACATAAAGTCGAAAAGTCAGAGGTAGATAGTAGATAGAGATAGCAGAACTCAGACCCTCCTGGATGGAAGCTGGGCTATCACTGGTAATTTAAAATTAATCCAGCTGAATTACAACAGAATTTCTTTCTTTCTTTCTTTTTTTTCTTTTTTTTTTCTTTTTTTTTCTTTTTTTCTTCTTTTTTTTTCTTTTCTATTTTTTTTTTTTTTTTTTCTTTTTTTTTTTTTTTCTTTTTTTTTTTTTTTTTCTTTTTATTGGTATTCATTTCCGAAATGTATTCATTCAACGTTATACTGTATAAATATGACGCAGAATTGCACTTTTAATAATACCAGCCATTACTTCTGCGTCGCGTCGGGCTCGTTTCAATAAGCCCTCGGGTCAGTTCCACATTTCATCTGAATTCAATTATTTGAAATCATAGCCATCGGCTGGGCCAGAAGCAATTTAGTGCTGAACTATCTCAATTAATTATGTTGCTCGGTTTATTTTATTAATCCACCTCTATTTCATATGCAGCATTTAGTCAAAATTTTGCATTTCTAACATTTATGTTGGTTTCGTAATTTGTTAGGTGTGTTTTGTTAATGTCTGTATTAACATACTTGATTGTTTATTGCTGTGTTTGATGCAAAGCTTTGGTCAATCTATGCGTCTTCAATATTTGTGATTAATCTTTTCAAGATGGGTTCTGGAAAACCATTTTTATTTTTAATTGGAGCCTGAGTTTTAAATTAACTTGGAGGCTGTGAGTTTGGCCCAAAGCTGTGACAAGTTACTGTCCCAATATTTGCCGATGCCAAATAAGTTTGTAGTGAGATATAAAAAGAATTTTAAATATCGATCTCCTATCTTTTAATAGCTATATCAAATCATTCAGCCTATTCAATAGCCCTACATATTAAGCGGTGGGAAATCAACATTAATAGTATATTATGCGTCAGTTAAAATTCATGTAAACGACATCTTCATGACCACTACCATCTTCATCACCATGAGACGGTTAAAAGTGAAGGAAAAATTTGTATCTGCGAGCAGAGTTCGCGGTAGCTCCGTTGGCATGAGCAGCTGGTGTACTGAACCAGAATGTCGCAGGTTCAAATCCTGCTCGACGTCAAACTTTTCTTTCCACAACTTTACATCTTAATTGGCGAAGCGGGAAAATTATCATAGGGGAAACCGTCGCAAACTCAAGACATCCAAAATCCTTCTCTTGTAATCTAAATAGAAGAAGAGCTCGACCTAACTGAATAACATGCCTTTTTTATCAGTAGGATGAGTAGGTAAATAATATAATATTACGTTGGTCTATGCATTAACCAATTCCTAAAGGGAAGCCGACGGGAATAGGGTTGTATGGATCTTTGAAACTGGGTAGAGGTTAAGTTTAGTTATAAAAGTAATATTTTTGAAATGTGACAATCGTTTATATGTGGTAATTGTTTAGATAATTGAATTATAATGTAATAGGTGTTGTAGGTGATGTGATAGGTGTAGCATTGTGAACTATCCACTCTTCCTTCCTCACACCCTACTATGTAGTTTGCGTTCATCACATAAAAATCCTTATCACTCCTCTCTTTCTGATAATACGACTTTCTATCCCTTTCTCTTTCGTTCTCTGTCTCTTTTCCAAAGGTTGCATTATCAGGGGAGTCATTTAGATAGAGAACTCAAAATTGGAATTAAATGGGATGCTCTAGTGCGAGAGAAGTATAATTAACTGGGTAAATAGAGAAGTATAATTAACTGGGTAAATAGAGAAAAAATAACAAAAATATTTTATTTTACTATTGTAATTTAAAATAAAAAATAAACGGTTCGATCTAGGAATGTAGGTAGAGAATAAATTTTCTAAAAAACATTTTAAAATAAATTGTATTGGTAAAATATTTTGGATTTTTTATTATTTAGTTAAATGAAATTTAAGGAATTAAAAGCCATTTGGATGGAAATGGAAACACACGGGTTGGTGTGTCGACATGTTTTTTGACACCGTGTGTTTTCAATAAGGGTTTATTCTAACTCCACCGCTTTTTATTAATTTTGTGTAATTAATGTTATTAATAATTATAAGTTACCATCTTTTTACATGTTTTGTATGTAAAATAACAAAACATGTATCGATTTCTAACTTTAAGTTCAATTTAAATCGGACAGCAGTATGCGAGGTTTTAACTTAAGCGAGTAATGAGCGAGGTCTTGAAATACGAAAAAAACAATGCAAGTGTTATAAGCACACCATCTTCAGCCATAATAAACCTCGTTCATCATTTTCGCTTTCAAGTTTGCAAGCATTAAATGCGAGCGGATCAAAGCTAAGCTAGAAGTGAGAACATCAAAGCCTCAAGTCGCCGGACATGATAACTGTCCGGAAAGTGTCCGCCGATCCGACACTGTCCGACTGTAAAGCTAAAAGCTAGTATACAATTTAGAATAAGGTCTAAACTTGTGATGGAGATCGTCGTGCCAAAATGACCTAAACTTTTTATAACCTCTTACACAGTTTAATATTAAAACTGTAACTTATACTTTTCTTTTTATAATTTTATATTGAAAGGCTTTCATTGCCACAAGGAAAGAAAGAAAATTGATGAAATCCGTAATTTCTGTTCATTTGTCACCATGACAATAAAACCATCCACTTTAAAATAAAATGCTGTGAATTTTTAGAACTTAATATAATTATTATGATGTGAAAGAACTATGTCTTATAAATTGTGACTGAACGATTTTTGAACCTATACTTAACTTTAAACTAAGGATTTTCTTCTAAAATCTGGAGTTATTTTGTGGTTCTTTTATCGTTTTAACGTACAAACATGTAAGCTGACAAGCGCACTATCGATGTAAAACTTATATTTTCTTCTTGTACACAGGTTTCAAAAAACAAGCAGTTATGACAATCCAATGTTTTTAAACTCCTGCAAAGGCCGCAATTTGTCACAAGTGAGGCATTATAACCGCAATATTTTGGCGTAGTGTGGTGATGACAAACGAAACCAAATATGATTTTAATTCTACATTTACTTTGGGCATTAAGTCAAACATTTAATTTAATTTTAATTAAACAAAAAATACCAAAACATTTTGCTTACTAAGTCGTAACATGATGAAAAAAATACACTAAAATACTAACTATAACTACAGTCAGTAAAAATGTATCAATCGTTACGACTTAGTGGTTCAGCACCCCAAGGTCTCAAATAAGGAGAGGCGGAAATTCGTGAGGCGCGCAGAGCGGCATGTCGCTCTCTCGCTCGCACTTCATGAATGGAGATACGCGCTTTTCTCCGCGTTGCGCGCCGCTTTGCGCTCCGCACGACTTTCCACCTCTCCTTATTTGAGTTCTAAGACCTAAGGCCCATAACCCAAAAATGTCCAGCTTGAAACCGAATTTCCGATGAGTGCGCTTGTACCGAGTTGAATGGCGCATTGCTGCGTATAGCCAGGTTTTATGATCCCTACTGTAAGTCACTTCTATCAAATTCTTCCCTCAGAAGTATGTATGTCTTCGAGGGGTCACAGTCCCTTCACCGTCTTCTCCGTTTAGCAAGGCGCCAAGCAACTGTATACTGGACTATTTATATATTTATTACACTTGGTAACCAATAAACACGTTTGCTGTAAATGAATGATTGTTATTATTTGAATAACCCTATTATTATCGAATCTTACTTTATTGGACTCTTTTGACGACACGGTTGGCTCAGTGGCTAAGCGATTAGGTTTCTTCGATACGTGCCGCGGGTTCGATCCCCGCACAGAGCAAATATTTTGTATGTTCTGCAGATAGTTGTTCTGGGTCTGGGTGTGTGTGCATGTGAGATGGTATGTTTGTAAACTGTACCGTCGATACAAGAGACAAAATACTGCGCGGCAACGATTTAAAAAAAAAAGAAAGATATATAATTTTCTTCTTCTTCTTTCTATATGGCAATTGAGCCGATGTCGACTATTCTGCCAGTGTCAAGTAAAATAGTTAATAAGTTAAATAAGATATAAAGTAAAGATGGTTATTGATACGCCATCTTCGTCCAAAAAAAACGATATATAATTTTATCCGAGGGAATAAATTTGAATTTTTGACAGCTTTCCTATAGGAGATCTGTCAAGCGTCAAAATTCGTTGAATAAATCATTATCTGACGATTAAAAATCAGCCCTAAGGAATAAAAATTTCATTATTCATGATGATCAGGATGCTTATACCTGTCCCTCTACTGAAACTGGGCCATATGTTATTAGAATTTTTAGATCTGGGACATTTCTTGGCGATGCAGTTCTTCACTGTTAGATCACAGTTGGTGTTAATACGCACAATATAAGTCATTAATCGCGCACCAATCTAATGAAAGGGGTTTTGAAATGTCGACCTACGACAACCACTATGCCGTACTACAGAATAAAATAGATCTATATTTCCATGTAAACCAGATAAAGGCACTTATGAATAGAAACTCTAGGCGCGCAGTTCCAAATAGTAGGCCCTATGGAGAAGAACAGGCAAGAAACTCTTTTAAAATAATATATTACAATCTTTATCAGAACAATGTTGTGGTAAGAGTTGCGAGAATAATGTAATTTAATCTGAATAAAAAATAAGAATAGGATAATAATGATTTGCCTCTGCAGAAGATTGCCATGGCAGTTACAAGCTGCCCGGGGGGGTTATAAAGGCCGCTTTAGATGAATCATAATATGATTCATATAACGAATGTCAAAATATCTACTTAATTGACGACTCTTAATGTCATCTGCATAAGGTTCATATTCAGTAATCATCTGTTTGACAGTTACTATGCAGATCATTAGATGAATTGCTCAATGTGGCCTTTTTAGGCCCCCAGTTGTCCCATGTGATTCACTAGTACTATCATTCCAGTATAATATAGGTTCATGAAGATGTAACGCTCGAGCAAATGTTACATAGTGAAAAATAGTGTTCAACTTCACTTTACTGTTAACGAAACCGGACACGTCGAGTGACGTGTATTGTGATCGACGAACACGATCCCACTACTGCATATAACGGTTCTGTTACAACAAGTCTGTACGCACCTTAATATAATATCTAGCAGAGAATTATGAGCTTAAGTCTGTCCAGCAAATTTAACCCCTGGAGCCTGATCAGTCTGACAGCTGGTCTTAACTTTTAATACCGGTTGGTATATAAAACCAAAACAATAATTGCGAAATAATTCTTCTAGTATAAATACAATAACAGAATCCAACGAGTGCAAAGATCAACATAATTACAAGTACGTATAGCCACATTATTATAATGAAAACCTGAAAGATAAAATATTAAATATAATATAAATAAGATAAATAAAATATTATAGTTTAAAAAAAAACTATAGAACACGCTTTAGTCATCCAAACTGAACGTGTATGCAAAATTCAGCTCAATAGGAAACCGGGAAGTGGGTCAAATTTAACTTCCAAGATTTTCTTACATAGTTAGTTACAGGTGAAGCTAATAAAAGCGCGTTAAAAAGTCGATCATGCGGTGCAAAAAGCAATGCGTATGTTTGACAAAAAACGTGTGTTCCTAACACGTTCCGGGACACAGAACGCTTAATGGGCTTCAACTGCGAAAGGGTAATGAGTAAGTAATAGCTGGACGGAACGGACCCCAACTAGCTGAAATAAGTTTTACCTGAGAGAGTAGTAAGAGTTTTGACAATTGCCTTCCACTGCAAAAGAGCAATGAAGAACGAGTTCTTTATTAACTATTTTTACTCGTTCAGTCCTTCACTTTTATGAAGTTTACCGTTGCGAGGTAAACGGAGCCCGCTCCGCTGCCAGTAGAAGCCCGGCTTTATAAACGTAATAACAGTAAAGGCTCTTCCACACAACCGCGTTATAATCGATCGATATTAATGCAGATAATTATGTTATAGTAAAGTTTGTATTAATTAGAACGCATTTTCGCAGTATCATGTAAGATCGCATGCGTCTTAATACAAATAGTACATAAACAGATTATATTATCTGCCATATTATCGACCCATTATAACGCGGCTGTGAGTGTATCCTTAAAACTTCTGTTATATCTCGTCGCATGTCCCGCAGTGTTAACAAAAGAACAAGGGATACATTTCAAAAGGGTTACCAAAAGGAAGGAAAACTGGAATTAAAAATAAGCTCCCAAAATGAGTCCTTTGTCGAGCACACAGCGGCGGGACGACTGTTATGTCCACTCACACCCACATGAACGCGATGGAGGCGTGCGATGTGACGATAGTAGATTGATTCGTCTTTTAAAAGAGGAGTGTTATAATTTTGTAGTGTGTATCTGTGGCATCGTAACTCCAAAACGGATGGACCGATTTCAATGCAGTTTTTTTAATTGAAACCTAGTTTAATGGGGATGGTTCTTAGCTATGTTTTGATGAGTCGGGGGTTTTTGACGGTTAGGTTATTTGGTGTTTTGTTATTTATTGTGGTTTATTTATTTATCCGTTACTGCATATTATTTGTAATTGTGTGTGAGTTGTTAATCATCATCATCATCAGCATTCTCCTGTCATTATCCCATTTTATTTGGGGTCGACGCAATATGTCTTTTTCTTCCATTCGTCTTGTGTAAATAAATGAAGTGAGAGTTTTCTTTCTTTCTTTCCTTTAGCAGGTCCATCTTTCCTCCTCGGTCATACAAGTGGAAGTAAATCCTCTGCTTGAGGATCACATTCGTACGGAGATTAAGCTTCGCGTCGACCGTTCAGTACGGTTTCGATCCATTATGAGAATTGAACTGACTGTTAATGAGGTCATAAATCAATGACATCGGATGTAATTATTAATTGACCATTATACTGTAATCCGTAAAACCACGACGTTGATTGAAATATTCCCCATAATACAAGGTTACTCGGAAAAGGTATACAGGGTGACTGGTAGAACATATTTTATTATGGGACTGACCCTGATATCGTGAAACAATAACAGCTGTTCCATACATTTAGGCGAAGAATATTGAATTATTCATAAATGGATCAGCAGTTTTTATTTTCGCAATTTAAGGTTTGGTACCATGTAAAAGTTGTTACTTATTAATGATGAGAACAATATCCTCCTTCAATGATTCCCTCGTTGTTACCAGTCACCCTGTATAAAGCCGAAAGAGTTTATAGACCATTTTGACTTTAAACTTTGAATTATGAACAACTTTTACTTTTTAATTGAGTTTGCGCGATCCATTCTCGGCAGCATCATCAGGTGAGGTGCAACCGAACGTACTTAATAACTTAAAAAAAAAAAAATAAGGCACTAATTGTGTTTTCATGAAAGAAAAACAGCTATCCCATACAAATAAATCAATATTTCTCGACTAAATGTATAGGAGAGTTACGAGTATTTCACAATTTCTGGGGTTGTCCTATAGTAATAGTTTTTCATAATGATGTTCACAATAACCCCTTAGATATTAAATATTCTGAAGATTTAATTTATTCAATTAGTTGCAGGTGTCATACTGCGTGTTGCTAACTAATATAGCTATTCTGTGACACAGTACGAAATACCGAAAAATAAAGCCTTAATTAAAAAGAGTGAGCGCGTTTTTTTATCCCTCACTCCAAATAGTTTACGTTTTCAACATCATGTCCATTTAATCGAAATGTCCGCAAACAAACTAAGTAATGAGTGATCGAAATTTCAATTAAATGAAAAGCTTCAGTCTGTGCGACTGTTTTATGATTGCTTACATTATACTGTGTCAGAGCCACGGTAATTTGTTTACAAACGTTGATTAAATAAATTAAATTCATGAGAACTGAATGAAGTAATCGTTTTGTGTTTAACGAACTGAAACTATACTTAATGTATTGGTTTAACAAAATCTTTCTCTATTAAATCTCTTTTTAGAATAAATCTATGTCCCACATACCTAACATATTAAAATTTCTGTTGCAATGTGAATGTGTGTGTTGTTGAGTTTTCATTTTATTTTATTTCATTTTTCACTTTATTTCATTTTTTTATTTCACTTCATTTCATTTCTTTTTTTTTTCAATTTATTTTATATCATACTTAAAACACAGGCACTCACACCTAACACAGTAAAAAACCTTCATAAAAATATTTCCTAATGACACCTTTATCCAAACAAAAGTCGTTCTTACTCGTACCTTTAATATTAAATTATCTAAGCGACATCACAACGTCAAAAAAGATGTCTGCCGTGACGTAAGCGTGACGTACACACACCACGACAGAGTACTCATTAAGCACTATGTCTGGTTGTATGTGTGTGTGTAATCAAATGACTCGGCACTACTCGGAGGAGTTTAACCCTAATTATTTATTCTTCATCCGCTTTTCAGCCAATTTTGATGCAAAAGGAAAGAGAAATTGTATTAATTTTTGTATCTTAATCATGTTTCTTTTTACTAAAATACTGTTTTTGGATTAGATACCTACCCCAACATACATAGACAGACAACAATCGCAAAAAAATAATCATACATTTAAGTCGAGTAGGTATTCAAGTTTTGTATGGGATAGCTGATAACTTTTTCGCGATTACGATGTTGGTTCTTTATTGAAAGTTGTTCAGTTTGATGGACTGATCCACACCCTTAATTAAGACCACGCATTTCTGATACACGCTGTATACATTTGCAGTTTAACTACCACTTTAGTATCTCTAAACTATCCTTTGAAGGGACCACGAAGCTTAACATAACTGTGTCTTAAGTATGCTTGCAAAACTTGTGCCTAAAGTTAGCGAAACACCGCCGTAGATGCCACATGTCTCAAAACTTGGTACCTCGAAGTTAACTATTCCATCAGCTTGAGAGCACAGATATTGCTTTAAACTGCTTATGCTTACATATTAATATATCTGAAATATAATTATTTGAAAGCTGCGAAGTAACAAGGCTTGTTGAAAAAATATCGATATATCGATATTATTTTGATGATATTGATATATCGATTTATGGATATAAAATTCCAACTATCGAAAATGTATAAAAATAAAAATATCGATACAATATAATTATATCGATATTTTTTTGCATGTCCGTCATACCTAGAGGTAACTATTTAGAATTTTAGAACTAAAACAGTATAAAATATCTTAACTTGATTATGTTTCTAAACTAATGTTATATCTGAAGCCCGATTCTCGTAATTAATTTACACTATGACTGAAAGTTGACCGAATTGAGATTTTAATAATATGAATTGACAAGAAATGGGTATTCTACTGCTCTTGTTCAGTCCCATTTCATAAAGACTCATTTCAATCTCTTCGACGTTTAGGTATGTATGGACGAGAATACCAATTTATAGACGTTTTCATAAGAAGTTATGGAATAGGATCTTTATTTGCGACAGCAACTGTCATATTTATCATACGTAATCAGGAGCCGAACTATATTTTGAAAATTTTTAGTTACATTGGGCTTTTTGTATTCAAGTGGCCTGTGGGGGATGCCTTTGGCCAACAGTGGACCTGGATAACCTCTAGCATATAAACATTGCTGGATATCGACTTCTAAAATTATTATTATGTTGATTCGAAGATCGGATGATCTGAGTGACGCTGCTATTACCTGCCATCAACCGACATAATAATTATGAGCCATCCAGCGCCATCTATCGCTTGTGTTAAGAACTTGTTAAAGGCTAAGTTCACTTCGTGACAAAGCGCGTGATGACCTAGCGAAAACAATACCAACTTGAATTAATTTATAAAAAATATATAGATGGTGACTGTACTCATTGAAGGAGGGTATTGTATTATACTGTACTGTATGTATCTTGTACTCATCATTGTGAACAATTTTTACTATGGGACCAACCCTGAAACCTCCAAAACAAATCAGCTGTTCCATACAGTTAGTCAAAGTCAAAGTCAAAGTCAAAGATTTTTATTTCAACTGGGCCTTTGCAGGCACTTTCAAAACGTCGTGATTCTAGGCGCACGGTTCCAAGTGGGTTGGTCCTGGAGAAGTTAGTCGAGTAATATTGACTTAATTGTATGAAAGAGATGCATTTCTAGATTGACCCCGTAGTAAAAGTTGTTCATAATGATGAGTACAATACCATGCAATGTTCAATAAGTCACCATATTTAATAAATTATGGTACATAATTAAAACATCAATCTTATTGAATTTACTACTATAATTAGATTTCAAAACTACTTACCTACTTTGAAATCTCGTTTAGAATTAACACATACCGTATAAACCGAACCTTCCTGTATATCAAATATACAACTTATATATCCTTCCTATATATTCCTTTCTAGCCAAAGAGAGCCAGCCCAGAGGACTTCGTCCATCGGTTCATATTAACAAGAGCCCCATTAGCTATAGTTAGCAATGGAGTGGTGTATATATTTCGCAGACATGGCCCGCGCTTGCAAAGTCACATGTGCTGCAATATGATACGAATATACAGGGTTACTGGTAATATGACGGCAATCCGTTATGGGGATGTAGGAGAGATCATTTCCAACCAAATGACTCCTGATGACTCCTAGGCAAATGTCAACCGTTTTCGAGTAATATGTCATTTTATATTTTTTGAAGATATTTACATTATACAACTTTGAACATTGATAAAAAAAAAGCCAATGCATACAATATTTTTATATTAATATTATTTGTTTGCTAACATTTCAGTACATAATATTCAATGATAAAATGACAATTATCTGCAATAGTTTTGAAATCAGAGCTACAAATCGTTACGCATTTCATAATTTTGAGCAGGTCTTGTGACTAAAATGGTCGATTTCTGCAAAATAACACAGAAGTACTTTATCGGCAGAACATTTAGAAAACATGTACAACTTTTCAGCTATCCAACGAGTTACAATAATCTAACAGAAATCAGAATTTGAGTGAACAGTATACAATTATTGTGATAAAGACAAAATCAACTTCAACCAAAATTGCATGCTGTTGTCCGCCTGAGGGGGGCGGAGGGTTGTGCTGGACTCCTACCGGCTAAACTCACCACGGTAGTCCACTTTGGCACCTACAGGTGGGTTTCGGGTAGGGGAGACTGGGGCTGGTTGTGACATTTTGTGTTATAAAGTGTTACAACTTTTTGCTTCTTTGATTATTTTATGTAGAGATAGGTTTGTTTGTTAACTATTCAGGATTTATAATCAAAAATAATTTTAGGTTCCAGCCTATTAGAAGTGACATAAACGAATGAATTCTGGAAAAAAAACGTGTGTAACTTTTAACCCCATGCCAGGGGCTGGTTGTTACATCACAAGGGGCAAAATGTTACAACAAGAAATAATCAAAATCAAAGACCTTTTATTAAGAACAATCACAGTGTCTGCTTAATTTAGATAAAAATACAATTTTAATTTGTTTAAAATGTATTGAGAAGCGGTCTTTTGCCTCAGCAAACAAAAAATTGGAACTTAACTTTAACAAAAACGGCATAATTCCTATCTTTTTTGGACCTATACCTCATAAAAACAAAAAGTAGGTAACCTTTAACCTTGAAGAAAATTATAAACTTCTTTTTTAAGCAAAAGCTTAGTAAGAATCAACAAAACATACATTATGCAAAATAACAATAAAAAATATGCGTTACGAGGCAACTAGTGACATGTTACAACCTGCCCCGAGCAAATGGCACTTTTAGCCCCAACGCCAAAACCAACCTTTCGAGGTTAAGCAGTAAAAATACAAATAAATATAACTGTATAAACGTGCATTTATTGCAAAAATAAAGCATTAGGGCATAAATATATCAACAAACCAAATCTCTGCTTTTATGGAAAACAGATTATAGACCAAAATTACTGAAAAATGAAAATGTTACTAACATGTTGTTTTGACGGCAGCCTGCATGGGCTCCTCTTGCAAAAATGCTAGGGCCACTGGCTCGCGCGGCGTGCTGGCGGATGGTGACGTGGTCATTTGCGTCTTACTAACGTTAATATAGCGGTCTCTGTTTAGCCACCATTGCCGCTGTAACTACCTACCCCTGTCACTACCAGCCCCAGTCTCCCCTACTCTTAGAAAACCGCGCCGAACCTAACCTAACCTAACCTAACCAAAACCTAACCTAACTTAAGCTTTTTTTTTTGTTACTTGGTGTAACCGGGGACTGGAGAATCACTGTTCGCCAATGGTTAGACGCCAACTTTCCTAATCGATGGATTGGCAGAGGAGGCCCAATTCCTTGGCCAGCAAGATGCCCAGACTTAACCCAATGTCCGGCACACGCCCCCAGGTGGAGGAAAGACCTAAGATGGGTTCTCATCAAGTAAAAAAAAAGCTTAAGTTAGGTTAGGTTTTGGTTAGGTTAGGTTAGGTTAGGTTCGGCGCGGTTTTCTAAGTGTACCCGAAACCCATCTGTAGGTGCCGAAGTGGACCACGGTGGTGAGTTTAGCCGGTAGGAGTCCGGCACACCCCTCCGCCCCCCTCAGGCGGAGGACAGCATGCAATTTTGGTTGAAGTTGATTTTGTCTTTATCACAATAATTGTATTCTGTTCACTCAATTTCTGATTTCTGTTAGATTATTGTATCTCGTTGGATAGCTGAAAAGTTGTACATGTTTTCGAAATGTTCTGCCGATAAAGTACTTCCGTGTTATTTTGCAGAAATCGACCATTTTAGTCACAAGACCTGCTCAAAATTATGAAATGCGTAACGATTTGTAGCTCTGATTTCAAAACTATTGCAGATAATTGTCATTTTATCATTGAATATTATGTACTGAAATGTTAGCAAACAGATAATACTAATATAAAAATATTGTATGCATTGGTTTTTTTTTTATCAATGTTCAAAGTTGCATAATGTAAATATCTTCAAAAAATATAAAATGACATACTCGTATTACTCGAAAATGGTTGACATTTGCCTAGGAGTCATCAGGAGTCATTTGGTTGGAAATGATCTCTCCTACATCCCCATAACGGATTGCCGTCATATTACCAGTAACCCTGTATATCGTTATATATATAGTTATATATTTACATAATATATAGTTATAGCGTGTTTCAAACTAACAAAATAACAGTATCCCAGAATTCTAGTCAGAATATTCACGTGTCTATTACACATAACGTTTGACCAAAAATTAACAAATTGTCAAACCCGGCAAGTTATGTGTAACATGCCCATTACTGTCCCACTGCTGGGCACGGGCCACGCTGGGCTTGTGCGGGTTGGCGGACTACACACACCATCAAGAACTTTATGAGGCCTTCTCAGATGTGCAGGTTTCCTCACGATGTTTTCCTTCGCCGTTATCGCAAGTGATAATCAAATTCTAATCCACACATGAATCCGAAAAGTCAGAGGTGCGGGCCGGGTTTGAACTCAGACCCTCCTACATGGAAGGCAAGCGTTGAATCGCTATCTGTACTCCTACTGAAGAGTAGAAATATTTCTACATTCTGTTATTTTGTCTATTCTTCCGTAGAAAAAACTCGTTTCTATTGTGGTCAAGCTTTAAAGTTAAAATATCCCTGAACATACAAAGACAAAATACGTAAGCGAGCTCCTTAACTTTGTTTTACTTATAGCTATTATTAACGCGAGCCGGTATTCCCGCCCCCAATTACTGGCGCCGCCGCCGTCAAGTTTTCCAATTTTAGGTAGGATACGTCTCGCGCTTCGATTACCCGTCAGAAAACTTTTCGATTCTCGTTACCTTGCAACGGCTAAGGTTTTCGCTAAATATATCATTAGATACCTACGACTTTTGTAACTTTCCCGGCTATTTAGTTCGAGAAGAGTAGGTTTTGTTAGGTATAATTATAGGTACCTACTAGTGGTCGCCCAGTGGTCGAAAGTAGACCGTAATATTATAAAGAAATTTTAGCTTTTTGCACTCCTCCATATAAACTTTAACTATACCAAACCTCACACTCCGTGCGCGCAATACCTATGCTTATAAAGGGGTACAAGGTTTTCTCTTCACGTATTAATATATAGATATGTCGGTTTGATGATTTTAGAATGTTGATAACTTGACCTGCGTACATTATAATTATATGTAGATCAAAATATACAGGATATTCTTTTATGTAGTGCGCAAAATTTGTAGAGTGATTCAGTCTCTGTTCCTAAATGCAACCGCAGTATTGGGATACACTTTAAAACAAAACGAAAATTCAACATAATATGGGGGACACGCTTAGTATACTAGTGCAAGCCATACAAAATCAATTTTTTATTTTGTTTTGGAGGGAATTTTATTACTGCGGTTGCATTTGAGAACGGACACTGAATCACTCTGCAAATACGCACTACATAAAAAATGATCCTGTAAGTATAAGCACAAACATTATTTTCTTCTCATTAACTAAATGCTAAAGGCTCCGAATGCGATACAAGTGGTAATAGTGGGCTACTAAATAAAACAGAAAATGGCTGCCACTTCGGATTATAAGAGGCATGTAATATTCTTGCGCGGAATCAAGGTTGCGTGCGCCATTTGGAAATTCGCCAAAGGGAATACAAAACAAATAAAGAGTGTGAGAGATGCAGGTTGTGTGACGAGTGGACAGCGGGGAATGAAGCGGAACTCCTTGGTGGAGTCTGTATTTCCCGATAGAAAAAGACATAACCTAATAATAGCTGAGTTGGCAACCCATTTGGTACTGGCATTCCGACAGCACGTTGTTTTTATTGTTACTTTTTGCTTTTTTATTTTTACTTTTTTATGTTAGTGCACTGTGTTGTCTGATGTCTAGTCCAAATAAATGATTTTTCTTTCTTTCTTCTTTCTTCTTTCTAATATTTCTACAAACGGCAGAGAATTTCACTTCATGACCAATCGCATGAGACACAATGTTTTTTTTTTTAAATTTTGAATGTAAACTTCAGGCTTCTGATTTCTAACCACTGCCGACGATAGATCTCGATGTGTAAATAAAAAATATTATATATTTATAGTTTAAAAAAAAATTAACTTACGCCTTTGTCATACAAACTAAACGAGTAGGTATGCAAAATTTCAGCTCAATCGGAAACCGGGACGTGGGTCAAATTTAACTTCCAAGTTTTTTTTACATAGTTAGTTACAGGTGAAGCTAACAATAACGTATTAAAAACGACCAGTATAAGTTTTTTTGAACAATCGCGATTTTACGCAACTATCGGTCTGCATGCCCATTGGCCGCTCCGACCTCATCGCCACTCAGGGAGTTTAAACAGACCGGTTAAGATGAATCATAATATGATTCACATTACAAATGTCAAACTATCCATGTATTTGACGACTCTTATTATCATTCGCGTAAGGTTCATATTCAGCTGTCATCTATTTGACAGTTATTATGGAGATTCTTAGATAAATTGCTTAATGTGGCCTTTTAAGACCGCAGAGCGCCAAACAAGGTCAATTCGTAAAAACGATATTGCTAATATAAACCTACACTAAAGGCCTCTGTACCTCTACCATGAGTTTTCCGTGCCGTCTAACGTTCACGTTTACATTCAATATTTGTATAGTGACTTTAATTCACTATTTATACCGCTAGAGGCGCTGAAAAAATTCCCATACAAATATTGCATGTGAACGTGAACGTTAGACGGCACGGAAAACTCATGGTAGAGGTACTGTTCTAAAAATCGCATCACAAAGACAACTGAATTGTCCTCGACAAAAACGAGACATTGCTTGTCATGGTTTATGGACGAACAAAGAATCCCTTGAGCTTACAGATTGGACCAAACCACGAAGATCAAAGCCGGGGGGCACAACACGGAATGTTTTCCATAGCCTTCATTATGTGGTCGTAAATACACCCGGGATGTAGAGAGCGAGACAAAAAATACGGAAGAGAAATGGAAAATGTTCACTAATGTGACTATTCCCAGTATGGTTGACGGCAGACACTTTTTAAATTGAGACACATAAGGCTTCACAAGCCAATCAAATCAATCCAAACAACGCTGCTTCAACACACTTAAAACTATTAGCAATAAGATGTCTATAAAATTAAATAAATAAATAAATTCAAATCAGTTAAATTTTAAAGACGCTTCCCTTGTTTTCATAACTGGGTGGCTTGAGTGTTAAGTATGTACCTTGTTTTAATTATAGTGGTAGGTACTTATGATCTTTGCTGTTCTTTATTTTTTGTAATATTGTGTAAATTCATGTTCAATTTTAGCCGGGGCCGCTGCTGTGTTCTCAGATATTATTGTAGAGTATCCATGGAGTTTCTTGCCGGTATCTTCTCCAGGACCAACCCACTTGGAACCGTGCACCTAGAATCACGACGTTTTGAAAGTGCCTGCAAAGGCAGAGTTTGAGGGCCATAGCATACCACTTTCTGCAGCACAATCGCGCCTTTTCCCGCTCGTTAATCATTTTTTGTAAGCAAAAGGCAGCCAACGAACGCGAAAACACGCAATTCTGCAGCAAAAATTAACTAGGAACTACTAGGCGCACTGCCTAATAGTTTGTTGTTTTTTCAGTATCGATCCATAAACTACAATTACCTACTTTTATCCAAAAATATTCAATGTACAGTTTTCACTTCGTTACGATTTTACAAGCATAGATTACAATTGTATGCAACTATATAGATTACAAATGTATAAAACAATATCGTAGCATTTTATGACAAAATTTAATACGAATTTATGATTTTGCATTTTTAAGTTATAACGTAACATGTTCAAATTATTTATAATAATTTGTTTTTTCACAAATATAATCGTGACAACCGGCTTTAAGCCACCCATCTTCATAGGTATTAACAGTGTCGTTGCAAAGAAAACAATATTAAGAGTCTTTCACGGAAATGATGTTAGTGAAGGCGAATATTCGTACGTGATCGTTCTAGCTTATAAACCTGAAGAAGAACTCGTCAGGCTATGCTGTGGCTCTGCGATCAATGAGTATTGGGTGCTCACTGCCGGACACTGTGTCGAAAGACTTCCTGAACTACGTATTTCCTGGAAAGATCTTTACGTCTGGTACGGAGACTTAACTGTTTCAGCCTTAACAACCAGATCGTATAGTCAAGTTATGGGAGCCCATACACACCCGGCTTATAAGTTTTCGCATCAGGGAAACCCAGATTTCATTGTTGCAAACGACATTAGTTTGTTGCATGTGAACAAGATATTAAATATGAAGAGTTATGGAAGTTTATCAGGTGTGGATCACAAGACGCTAATAGGACTTCCTGTGACATTTGTGGGTGCCGGGAATGCGACAGGGACGCCTGCCGATGCGACCAGGGCGCTACAGGTTGGTGAAGGAGTGGTCATAGCATGTGAAAAGGACAAGAACAATATTAAATCACAACATCAAATGTTTTGCACGGCGCGTGCAAAGCATGTGATGAGTGTTACTCCAAAATGTTCGAATAAAAGGCAGACGGTAGCCGGCGGTGACTCTGGTGGGCCGCTCATCTGTGATGGTAAAATTGTCGGCGTGAGTTCCTTCGGGTCCACCAAGAGTGTAGTTATGGGGTATATGCCAATCAGTCCCTACGTAGATTGGATACATAACGTAGTTAGTGAAGATATTGACGATAAAACTGCATATGCGCGATTGCGCGGTCCACTATAATTTACTACACTTTATCTAGTCTTTTCATTTATTGACACCATATTGTAGTTGGACTTTGATTCGTATTGCCCTGTGAGTTTTCTTTTCATTGTATATCTGTATCTCTACCATGAGTTTTCCGTGCCGTCTAACGTTCACGTTCACATGCAATATTTGTATAGTGACTTTAGTTCACTATTTATACGGCTAGAGGTGCTGAAAAAATTCCCATACAAATATTGCATGTGAACGTGAACGTTAGACGGCACGGAAAACTCATGGTAGAGGTATTAACGGAAAAGTATGTAGTCAATTCTTAGAAGATGTGTACAATTCCTAAAATAGATAGGATGATATGATATATTTTGTAATACGAAAAAGAATTTCAGCCACACATGAACTCTGTCACCGTAGGTTAAGGTGCAATATGAAACCGAACAAAAGTGAAGATTACAAGACTATACAGATCACCGGTAACATCTGTTATCAGAATTGCATATATTTAGGTTTTATACCATTCTGGTAACATATCTATAGTGCCACAAACTTATCTGACCCGGTGACCAAAATTGGAACTAACGTCGCTACGGAACAAAAATGATTTCAAAATGTCATTTTTGTAGGGAGATGACATTGGTAAAAGCGACGGCAGCGACGCTATTACCGGGTCAGATAAGTTTCTGGCACTATAAATAAATAAAAAATTATTTATTTAGGCACAAGTCCCAATACAAAAAATACAATAAAATATTCTATAAAATTAAAATTAAAACTGTGTAAAATTATTTTAAAATTAAAGAAAATTAAAATTAAGATAGTGAAAGTGAAAAATTAAAATAATATTTAAAAACTAAAGCTACTTTCGATTCGCACTATATGTAATGTACATGTTGCAGGACAGAAAGTACAAGATCATTGTTATCTGTGAAATACCTAAGACATGTCGACACCCACATCTGAGAAGGTTGTAACCATAAACTTATTATACTGATGCCATAGAAATAGTACAAGTACTGGAACGCTTAATAGTGCCGTAAAGCCGGTATGAGGGAGAATACTTTGTGGTAACCGTGTCCTTGTCTAATAGGGTAACCATACATTTTAGTTAAAAGTAGGACATGATAGAAATATTTAATTATGTTATGAGAATAGTTATCAGGTAATTAACTACTGATATCGAATAGTAAGAATTGTTTTTTTCCTAGTAAATAGTGAAATATACGGTCCATACAGTGTATCTAAACGTTCTTACAAATATACATACACCCTTTTGGTTATAATTAGAGTCACAGGCAAGGCATAATATATAAATAGGCATATGCAAGGTTACTATATAATAAAAAAGAAAATTTAGAGAAAATTTCGGACATTGCGGAAAAATCCGGACATTTTCTTATACACAGATTACGTGTATAATAAAATGTCATGCGTGAATATTCCGGACATCTGGCAGCTCTAGTCATAGGAAACATTAGATTTTAACATTTTAAGATACAAATTTAATTCCTCTTCTACTTTTTCTTTCTTTTTTCTTTTTCTCTTTTAGCTTTGCGACCATCCTACGACCTTTCTTTATGAGATCTTTCCTATTATAGCAGAAAGGGTAACCCATGCTTAGTGCTGCAGAATCGAATATCACTTATTATAATATTCTTGTTTGGCAAACTCAAGTATAATCATCATTCACAACATTAAGCAATAAAACACAATGAATGAAAGTCAAAGCAAAACTTTTTTTAATTTCAAATCGGCATAAAAAGGTCGTCGTCGTTTCGTCAAAACGTTGAGATTCTAGATGCACGGTTCCAAAGTGGGCCGGGTTCTATGGAGAAGAGACCGGCTAGAAACTTAATGGTTGATTGTAATTTTAATTGTGTTGGCATTATAGTTGTATTTTGGGTTTATGTGCTTGTTTCCTCTTGCTTTACTTTCTTATTTGGTGGTTCACTGGAAACTGCAACATCTTCCCATTTACTACAAAATCCTACATGCCCTGATTCACCAGATGTTCCTGCACGTACAATTTATTTTGCACGTACAGTTTTTTTTCTTTTTGTGGCTATCTGTAATGTCAAAAATGATATTCATTATGGCACAATATCTAAGTACAATATCCAATCCAGTAAAAGTTTAATCCATCTAACTATACTAATAGGAAAATATTAAACACAAATAAACAATAAGCAAAGTGTGTGAATCTTAAGTTTGTGCAATGTGTTATACTTTATATTAGTATAAACTATTACAGACCAGACAATTACACACAACATTATACAACAGACACATACAACAACTGATAATTATTAAACATATTACAATAGTACCTATGGTAATATTGAAGGAACTGCTTCAGGTTTTAATTTTATTTTTGCTGCTGTTAAATAATTCATTATCTTTAAAATTTACGCCACAAACACATGCGAACATTTACACACTAATATCAAGGTTCGTGGCTGTTATCCATAACACCCTCTGCTTATTATCAGCTGGAATCCTGAAAAAAACAAACATGGAATTTTAATAAAGTCTATCATTTTATAAGAGATACAAAAAAACATTATTATCTATTCGGCACAACAAACAACAAATGATTTCAACAAATTAACTTAAACTATATACAGGGTTATTTGTAAAACACCGGCAATGCTTTAAGGGGTGCAACTACTCATCAATATGAACAACTTTTACTACGGGACCAACCATGAAATCGCGAAAAAAAATTCAAACTTTTCATACATTTTGATGGAGCAAGGTTAATCTTTTGTATGAAAAGTTTGATTTTTTTTTCGCGATTTCATTGTTGTTCCCATAGTAAAAGTTGTTCATATTGATGAGTAGTTTCACCCCTTAAAGCGTTGCCGGTGTTTTACAAATAACCCTGTATGTATACTTATACTATACTTGGAATCACTCAAATTATACAAAACAATAAATGCATCGAAAATATGCTACGCATTACAGATTATGGAAAAACAAATCCAAATTTATTAAATTACGTAAATTATTTAACTTAGTGGACTGTATGTTATGTGAAACGATCTAAAATAAGTACTTGGAGCAACTATATCCCACAAAATAAAAATATATTGTCACACTACTCAATGAAACTTACCTATGGAACGATATTCCACAACCAGGATAATATTCTCGCTTGCACCCAATCATAACTCAAGTATTTACCATCTTGTCGCCAAAAAATTATTCTAGGCACAAAAATAATGTTTGATCACGTTTATTTCTGAACTATGAAAACCACGAATGTTGACAATAGGTTGACAACTAAGTTGACAATGTAAGCCATTTTGATTGATGTAGTGTTTCCCGCATGCAAACTTCTTTAACTACTGGTATCCAAATTGTACGCGCCCAGCACTAGGGCGAGCCGGGGGACGAGGGACGCGGGACGCAAAGGACGCGAGCGCCGACCGCGCCGCGCCACACTCCGCAAACAAAGGTCGACTGCGCATAACGCTTCTCTATATACTATTATTTCAACCTACTACTCAAATGTTAAAGTTATTTCAAATTATACAGTTTTTATGTATCAGTTGTTTAATTCATAAACAAAGTGGCGACCGTGACAGGACGATCTAAATTCGAGAAGAAAAAGCGTCGAGTTTGCGGGCGTCACACGTGGCAGCCGTTACACAAAACTTGCCTACGGAGCGCCGAGCGAGCCACCGGTCGACTGAGAAAAGGAATTAATTGCTGTTGCTGCTCGGGAGCCTTGCGGACATCGAGAACCGGAGGTCTAGCCCAAGGAGAGTAAGCCCTGTTCCTACCCTTTTCATACCTACTTCGTACCTAATTCTGTCGATCCTTTGTTCTCGCTCGCATTGTGTGTAATGGCCGACTTGCTACTCGAGTGTTGGGGATTTATTGTCTAAAGCTAGCTTTCAGTGGTGTGATACTAATAACGAGCACGTGCATCTCAGCGTTAGATTTAATTATCTAATCAAGCTATACCTACCTACTTTGATTTACGAGCACGTGCCCACGCTTTATGCACGCATTTCACCTATTCTGCTACATAATACTGTTATAGCCGAATCCCAGCTATAACAATTGGCTAGCCTAGATACCTAACTCATCTACTAATTCAGCACATAGGGTGTCTATATTAATATAACCTATCCCGTACCCGAACTGCAAAGACGTTAGCTATCGGTATTTCAATACCAGTTGCCGACTATTCCAGCGTTATCTCCGTGAAGTGGAGCGCATCTCGGCTACGGCATCGTCGCCGCCCGCCCGGTTCCGTCGCATGCGCCGCTACGTGCGCGCTGCTGGCCTAAGCTGTCTGCTCGGCGCGAGCTGCCCTGAGCATCGCGTCGTGCTACTGCACCAGCGCGAGCGACTGGACCTGAGCTTCTCTGCTCTTCAAACGGGTTTGAGTGCACATCTTATTGTTTCGTTGTTTATTCGTCTGTGTTATTGGTGACTATATTAATTTACAAAATGAATGAAGCAGAGCTCAAGGAACTAGCTAACTTAGTCAAACAGCGCGGTATTATTAAGGGACGGTTAACAAGATTCTCAGATTATTTAAATAATTTAATTGGTTTAAAGGAAATCTCTTCTATTCAATATAAAGAATTAGAATTAAAATTGAATAAAATTCAATCGCTTATGGAAGAGTTTGAGGCCATTCAAAACAAAATAGATCTATTGCACTCTGATAGTAATGAGCAAATTAAAGAAAGAGATAATTTAGATAATCAATTCATTACTCTTATAGCGAGTAGCCAAGATATTTTATATAAATCTCCTCAGAATAAAGCTGAGAGAGAAAATACTGATCATGCATCAAATAGTAGCTGCCGTTCATTTAATGCCATAAAATTACCTACAATCAAACTTCCTACATTTGATGGGAACTACCTAAACTGGCTGGAATTTAAAGACACATTTCAGTCAGTGATTGATGGCAATGAAGGTATTCCTCCAATTAATAAATTTCACTATCTACGGTCTGCACTCGAAGGAAGTGCAGCCGTTGTTATTAAATCAATTGAATTTAGTGCGAAAAATTACAAAGTTGCATGGGACCTAGTGTGTCAGAGATTTGACAATAAAAACCTATTAATAAACAATCATTTGAAGGCATTATTTAATATAGAGTCGATTCAAAGGGAATCCTATAAATCATTGCGGTTTATCATCGACCATGTCTCTAAACATTTGCGGGCTCTTGACACTCTTGGCCAGCCCACTAACATGTGGGATGTTCTTATTATTTTTATGGTCTCAGCAAAATTAGATATTCACACGAATAGAAAGTGGGAAGAATACAAGTGTAATCTTGCAAATTTACCTTCACTTAGTGAGTTTTATTCTTTCCTACGCAGTCGGGCTGATGTACTCGAGACTGCCTATTTTAATAATAGTCGTTCTGACAAACAGGTAGATTATAAGCCTAGGGTAACTACCCAATCCAAAAGTCTAACCGTATCTGTTGACAAAAAAGAAAATAATTGCTGTGTGTTGTGTAATGAAGGTCATTATTTGCATGAATGTCCGAAATTTAAAAATATGAATGTAGATGAGCGATTAAATGAAGTTACAAACCTAAAGTTATGCAAAAATTGCTTCCGAAGTGGTCATAACTCTTTCAAATGCCAGCTAAAAGCTGTATGTCGCACATGCAAAAAGAAACACAACACACTAATACACATTACAAAAGCGAACCCTACATCTTCGACTGAAACTGAACAACCTTCTACCTCTTCCTCATTACCTGTGTCACTTTCGGTGGCATCCAATGACCAAGTTTTATTATGTACAGCGCTAGTCCAAATTGTAATAAATAATAAGACGTATACAGCCCGTGCGCTGCTGGACACAGGTAGTCAATCATCATTTATTACAGATAAATTAAAAAGGAAGATAGGGCTAGTTATCAACCCCGGGAGTTCAGTGAATGTTTGTGGGATCAATAACGCTACATGTAATATTACTGAAAGTTGTTATATTAAAATTAAATCTAGATGTATGCCATTCGAATTTAATGTTAAGTGTCTAGTAGTACCTCGGATAACAGGAATCTTACCAAATTCTACAATTAATACAGAGCATTTAAATTTACCTAAAAATATCACTTTAGCTGATCCCAACTATTTTTCCCCGGCTGAGGTCGACATCCTCTTAGGAGCAGATGTATATTGGGATATAGTTGGCTCTAATTTAATTAAGTTGGGCAGTAATAAGCCAGTTCTACAGGAGTCTAGGCTCGGATGGCTCATGAGCGGTCCTATACAAGGTAGTCAATCCAATTCAAACGTCTATTGTAATTTCAGTCAGGAGATAAAAGACTCTTTAGAGAAATTTTGGACTATTGACGACCTACCTGCTACTAAAACATATTCCATCGAAGAGCAACTCTGTGAGGACAATTTTGTTAAAAATGTATCTCGCCTAACAAATGGCAGATTTTCTGTGTTGATGCCCATGAAAGAGTCACCTGAAAAAGCTCTTGGGGACTCTTACTATGTCGCTAAAAAGTGTTTTGAAAGCCTAGAAAGAAAATTTATAAAATATCCCGATTTAAAAGCTAACTACAAGGCATTTATAAATGAATATGCAAATTTAGGGCATTTAACTAAAATTACTAGACCAGAATTTGGATACTATATGCCTCATCACGCGGTAATCCGTGAAAAGAGCGAAACCACAAAGCTCCGCGTAGTATTCAATGCCTCTTCTAAAACTAGCTCTGGTAAATCACTTAATGAAATTCAAATGATTGGTCCAGTAGTGCAGAGTGATTTAATTTCTATTTTGATGCGATTTCGCAGGCATAAATTCATTCTCACAGCCGACGTCGAGAAAATGTACCGGCAAATTGAAGTCGGGCAACAGCAGCGCCATCTACAGCTTATTCTATGGCGTAATGATAAGTCCCAACCATTAGATGTTTTACAACTCAATACAGTTACGTATGGCACTGCCTCTGCACCATTTTTGAGTACTCGATGTCTCCTACAACTGGCAAATGAGTGTAAGGATGAGTCTATAGCTTGTGTAATCCGAAACGATTTTTATGCAGATGACTTAAACACAGGATCGGAAACTGTAGAAGGACTAAAACACATTTATCATGAAGTGGTAAACACACTTAATTCTGCATGCCTACCCCTAAGGAAATTTCGTACAAATTGTCCTCAATTATTTGATGATGAATGTGATTCCTCAAAACCTATTGATTTTAATAAAGAGTCTAGTGTATTAGGTCTCAATTGGTGTCCTAAGACTGATATGCTGCAATTCTCAACAGACCTAGAGCCTTCTACTCATATTACTAAAAGGTCAATAATTTCAACTACATCCAAAGTTTTCGATCCGTTAGGATTATTGTGTCCCTGCACTATAGTAGCTAAGATCTTACTTCAACAATTGTGGTCCTCTAAGCTGGACTGGGATGATCCAGTACCGGCTGAATTTTGTAAAAACTGGGCCAAACTATTAAAAGAATTTTCTAATTTTACAAAGATTCGTATTACAAGACGAGTTCTGTGTGATGCACCTACTAATATAGAATTACATTGTTTTGTTGATGCCTCTCAACAAGCTTATGCAGCTTGTATTTACCTGCGTTCTGTGGATCATAATCAGAAAGTTACAGTCAGGTTGTTGTGCGCTAAGGCACGAGTTGCACCGATGAACCCAACCACTATACCCAGATTGGAGTTATGTGGCTTCTTGTTAGGTGCACGTTTATGTTCTAAGGTTTTAGAGTCATTAAATTGTAATTTTAATCGTAAATTTATGTGGACTGATTCAATGGTTGTGCTAGGGTGGTTGAAAACCCCACCCAGGGATCTTAAAATGTTTGTGTGTAACCGAGTGAATGAAATCAATCAACTTGTGAGTGGGTTCACCTATTGTCATGTTCCCACAGATCAAAACCCTGCAGATATTGCATCAAGAGGTGTAACTCCTAAGGATTTGCAGTCCTGTCTCCTCTGGTGGGAAGGGCCTACGTTCCTCGCGAATGACTCTTCTTGTTGGCCTACACAATCAAAAATACAAATCCCTATTATCTTACCTGAAGTTAAACAATCGCAAACCATTGAATGTCATGTCATTGTAACAAATAAAATAATTGAATTTGAGAAACATTCTAACTTAAATAGATTAAAGAGAATATATGCCTATGTACAACGTTTCTTATATAATTGTAAAAATAAAGATGCTAAAATTAGTGGACCATTAGATATTAAGGAATTAGATAAGTCTCTATTAATGTTAGTTATGTTAAATCAATTGGAAAGCTATACAGAGGAAATTAAACTAATTAGAAACAATAAACCTCTTAATCGCAAGTCTAAATTATTGCCGCTAAATCCCTTTATTGATTCAGATGGCATATTAAGGGTTGGGGGTCGAATTCAAAACTCTGATTTCGCCTATGATAAAAAACACCCCATCATTTTAGATGCAAAGCATCATTTTACTAAATTATTATTAAGATATGAACATGAACGCTTGTTTCACGCTGGTCCTCAACATCTTCTAGCCTCAATAAGAGAACGATTTTGGCCTATAGGAGGCAGACATTTAGCACGTAGCACGACAAAGCAGTGTATAGTTTGTATTCGCCTACGTGGGAAGACATTACAACCTTTAATGGGAAACTTACCTGCCGAAAGAAGCTATTCCATGTTTCCTTTCTACTCGTGTGGTGTCGATTTTGCTGGCCCGTTCATGATCTCAAGCCGTAAAGGTAAAGGCAATCGTATTTCAAAATGCTACTTATGTTTGTTTGTATGCCTCTCGTCCAAAGCGATTCATTTAGAGTTAGTCAGCGATTTGAGCACTGATGCTTTCATTTTGTCTTTGCGAAGGTTCGTCTCCAGGAGAGGTAAACCTAATGTAATATATTGCGATAATGGTACCAATTTCAGGGGCGCGAACAACGAAATAAGTAGAATACTCAGGTCCAGTCGTGAGTCAGCTATTAATTACGCCAATAACGAAGGCATTAGATTCGTGTTTAGCCCTGCATATTCACCTCACTTTGGAGGTATATGGGAGGCGGGCGTTAAATCTGCGAAGCACCATTTCAAGCGTGTAGCGGGTAATGCTTCCCTAACATTTGAGGAACTCGCGACGCTATTCACACAAATCGAAGCGATTTTGAATTCTCGTCCCCTTACTCCTCTCTCCTCCGATCCAACCGATCCCTTTCCGTTAACCCCAGGGCACTTTCTTATAGGGCGACCTCTCGCCTCTGTGCCATCGCTGCCTATCACCTGCAAGCATCCTAACAGATACCAATACATTGAGCAGCTGAGACAACAATTCTGGGAGAGATGGCGCCGGGAGTTTGTTGCCGAACTTCAGAGTCGTACCAAATGGAAAACGAGGCAACACGAGCTTCGTGTGGGGGATCTAGTGATCCTGAAAGAAGAAAATCTTCCCCCACTACACTGGAAACTTGGCCGAATCACTAAATTATATCCTGGGAAAGATGGAATCAGCAGAGTTGCTGACGTTTTTACTGCAAAGGGCGCACTAAGGAGGGCTATTAACAAAATGTGTATACTGCCCACCACCGCCAATGAAGACACCCAGGCAGCGGGTCTAAAATAATCTCCTTGAAACCACTCTTTCAAGGCCCGGGAGGATGTACGCGCCCAGCACTAGGGCGAGCCGGGGGACGAGGGACGCGGGACGCAAAGGACGCGAGCGCCGACCGCGCCGCGCCACACTCCGCAAACAAAGGTCGACTGCGCATAACGCTTCTCTATATACTATTATTTCAACCTACTACTCAAATGTTAAAGTTATTTCAAATTATACAGTTTTTATGTATCAGTTGTTTAATTCATAAACACAAATATTGTAATAATCAATCTTATTGAATAACGTATGGAAATAATAATATTTAATATAATATTTAAAGCACGTCAATTATAATTTTTATTATGTTTATTTTGATAGCCGTGGGTAGAAGTTTCATTAGTTCTAATATGTATGTAAAAACGATTCTGAAAATACCAATTTAGTAGATTACTAAGTTGATGAGTAATGGCCATGTGTGCGAGAGGGACACCGCTAAATCTCAGGTGACTTTCATGTGGGCACAAAATTTCGTACAACTAATTATAGCAGTAAGCTCTCTAGTTATAGGTACTATGTATTATCTCTATGACTGATGCATAGACATAGATAGTTATTAGTCTATGTACTGATGGTAATAATAATTTTATGGTTGTAACGTGATTTAAAGAGTTTTGAAATAGAAACAAAGACATGAAATGAAAATGTACAATTTTTGAATTTAAAAGTAGAATAGAAACTGAAGTCTTGAAGTGCCTTTTTCCAGAAGTCAAATTTAAAAAATCGAGGAATTATTTTCAAATATTTACTCTGACTTTCATTGAATTCTTTCAATTTTCAGTTATCGTATTCGATTCCAGTGGAGAACCTCATAATTTATTTTGTACAACTGCTAATAATACACACTTTTTATACATCCAAGGAAGGTACGGATCCCTCGGTACGCGAGTCCGGCTCGCACTTGGCCGGTTTTTGTTATAGTTATAGTTTTGTTTTTTTTATCTAATCGATAACAAGATTTTTACTTATAATATAAGATTGTTTGAAAATAATTTGAATTTTTATTTACCCCTTAAAAATATATTGCAATTTAACTCAAATAATTAGTCATTTTAATACATTTTTCTAACATAAACCCTGAAATGACAAGGAAATGATAATACCTGTACTACTTTGAGAAAATTTTATGTTCTCATGGAGAAGAATTAAACTTATTTTATAAAAAAAAAAATGATATATTCTCCGTAGGTACTTTGATAAATTTTCTTGGAGTACTTTGGGAATTGGATATATTGGATTGGGTATCTTCTGAATACGGGTGTTAGTTGTCAAGTATGTATGAACAGTATCCGTATCAAAAGGCCTAGCATGAATGTTTTTGACGTATCGTAACGTAACCTTTGAATTTAATTATTTATAGAAAACACACTGTAAACACCACACACAAAGTTCTACTTTAAAACATGCTGTACAATGTACATACCCACTTAAAATGGATAAAGGGAGAATTACATAATTAGAATTAAAAATACAACAATTCTATCGCATTTTTGTTTAATTTTACACAACAAAGGTACACACTGGTTTCAGGAAAATCTAAAAATATAACATTTTTTTTTTAAATTAATATCTTAGATTGAACGTGTATTTTTGATTCAAAATATGTTACAATACTTCAAATGCATTCGTACTGGGCCCTCTGAACCAGCGTCATATGGCAAAATTTTACGACTTACTGCATAAAACTATTAGTACATAACACTTACACTAAATTAGTAAGTACTCATAAAAGAACAGTTATTTTACGCCCGCCTAAATTACCGAGGCGTAATATTTTTATAGACTCTTATAAACCGCTTTCTTCCCGTGTGTACCGTAAAAAGGCCATCAAGGAACAGCCTTATTTGGGATTATCATGTTCTATACCCGATTCTTATAAATGACTAAGCGTTATTTGTTAAGACTACTGGGAGCTTAGGTACTATGAACTCTTATAGCAGGGCAGAAATTGAATTGCTCAAACATTTCCAGTATGAGCTGACCTCGCACTGTATAGGCTTTTCGTACAATGAAAGGTCAGGTTATACTGGAAATGTCTGGGCAGTTCAATTTCCGCCCTGCTATAAGAGCTCGTAGTACGCCCCCAGGTCGGTTACGTCAAACTTTTTTTTTTTAAAGTTTATTTCACGGCGAAGCCTCTGGCACGAAAAAGTAATAGTAATTGTGGTTTGTTTGTGTGAGTATGTTTCTATGATTTTGTTTTTTTGTTAATTACTTAATTTCTCCGAGTCAGAGCCAGTTATAGACCAGGGTAGAAGCCTTTAAAAATATTAAAAAGTGAAAGAAAATAATAGTAGGATGAAACCCATTGGAAAAGGAGGAGAATATTATAAAAATGAAAGGAAAAATAATTTACGGGCGATCTGAGGTCGGGAAGGGGGAGAGGAGGGGGGGGGGGGGGGGTTAAGGGTAAAAAAACGGATTTTCTCGATTTCCGGCAAAACTAAAACTAAAAGTCCAATGGAAAAAGTCAAATGGCAAAGTTGTAGGTAATAAAAAGATCTAAAACTTTTCTATTTACACATTTTTCACATAACCTCAAAATTTATGTGGAAAAAAAAACCAAAAAGTTTTTGGTTTTTAGGACTTTTAGTTTTACCGGAAATCGAGAAAAACCGTTTTTTACCCTTAACCCCCCCCCCCCCCCCCCCCTCTCCCCCTTCCCGACCTCAGATCGCCCGTAAATTATTTTTCCTTTCATTTTTATAATATTCTCCTCCTTTTCCAATGGGTTTCATCCTACTATTATTTTTTTTGGTTTCAAAAATTATCGACCCTGGTCTATTATAGGAAGTGCCGGCGCCAAAACAACGCGCTCTCCTATGAACGGTTAGGTTAGGTTAGCATTATAAGCAAAATGCATTCTAGCGAAAATTTTGCTTAAAAGCTTTTAAGTAATGGAGTGTGTAAAGTTATGGAGGTGCACTCTGGTGAATAAATTATAGTATATTTATATTTATATTTATACGTATTATGACCCAGTTTTGACTGAACTGCTAACAACTCACTAAATCAACAGGAGGAATCAGGACTGATAATTGCGAAGAGAAATGCTACCTTTTTCCGTGGCTTGCATGTAAAGACTGAAGCTATACATAGACGAGCTGTCCGCGACTTTGCTCGGGTGCAAATGACAGAATTTCATACAAACTTTCAACCCCCATCTTACATCTTATAATATTTGAAAATCCTGAAACACGTGTATTTATTTGTTTTTAAGCGAAAATCCAAATGCTTATTGTAAATTTGATGGATTTCACTTTAAAAATGATGGTATTTCATACAAACTTTCATCTCCTATCTTACTCAGGGGTAATATTTTTGAAAATCCTGAAACACTTTTTTTTTTAAGCGAATCGCATTCTACAGCATTTTATGGATTTAGCTTTAAAAATTATGGTATTTCATACAAACTTTTATTCCCTATTATACGCCCTTGGGGTGGAAGTTCCGCGAATACCTTTATTGTGGGTCTAGTGGATAAACTTATATCATATAAAGTTACATTTAAACCTACGTAGGAACGTAATGTCAAAAGTTTAAGTTTTTTTTATTTGTATATTAGATTGTAATTCTTGTAGGCTAGATTTACCTGCTAAATAAATAAACATATAAAAAAAATTGACTACCAATAATTCAAATCAGCTAAAATACTTGGCTCTTTATATACAGGTATGTTTTTGTTGAGATAATTATGGAAATAGTAAAAAGAAAGAAAATGTTTATTAGATATCACATTGCAACCGATACCGAAATAATAAAAACAAAACTTATAAGACAAAAAATAAATTATATAATAATAGTAAAACTAATTAAATACGGCACCTATTTTTTTTCGGTTTTTCCAACGGCATGAATGCGATTTCATTTCATTTTATTTTCGCTGTTGGTCCTGTGTTATAAAAGTTGACAAAATAACTCGAGAATAATGTAAGAAATTTAAGTATAGAAAAAAGAAAAAACAACTTCCTACTTAAATCATGCAAAAATGCAATCTGAATTCGCTGCACAACTTTGCTCTTCATTGCAGCGTCCTTGCAATGTCGCAATGGAGTGCATTCTTCGTAATGAATGTACTAGGATCGCATAAATACGAAACGTTAGTCAGAATACAGGTATCCTAAGTGAGGGAAGGGGGTAGGGGGGCAAATGACCGGGGAAAATGCATCGCTACATACAACGGAGTGCAGTGTTGGGAATGAAAAAGTACTAGGATCGCATAAAATCGAAGCGTTAGTTAGAATCTAGGTTTCCTAGGTTACAGGAAGGGGGTGGGGGAGTGACTGTGCGAGGTAAATGCAACACCGGTGCAACCAATTGGTGGAAGTGAGATGATCGTATTGAATGTGGACCTGCCAGCGAGCCGTAGTTGCCATTTACACAGTGGTCAGTGATGGTCGTTCATCTCTGATTGCTTGTAGACTAAAGAAGCAATGCACGTTAAAATGCATAACTGTAGTAATTCTATGGAAAGGAACATTTTCAGCAAAATATCGATTATTCTGTTTCATAGATTATCTTAAAAGATGTTGATACATGAACATTGAAGAATTTCATTTGTAACTGCTAACTAAACTAACATGATATGCTGTCAGTGCACTAATTAAGAAAAAGAAAGAAAAAACATTGACTACACAAGAGAGAGATGGATAATGATAAAAAATAACAATCACGCGATCACGTCATGTAGATATGTTTTTATTATCATCTGAAAGAAAAAAGTATTTATTTGACACAGCACAAAAACGATTTTAAAGATAACTTAAGAGAAAAATTTAAAATTAAACATTTTAAACAGAAATAAAAATAATTATCTTAAATGAAATGGATTGTCCGTCGCAGCTGTGTCAAAAAGGCTTCCGCTCAGCATATGCTGCCGCGCTGCGAACAACCCGACAGCGCTGGTTTTCAGTGGGAGCCACTGCATAATCCTGCGTAGTTTATAACCAGAGTCGATGTTCATCACCATTTTAGTTACGCGGTACACCCACTGGTTAGTTCATCAATTTCATTATAGAAACATATTTTAAAAAATCCTGATTATTACCTACTAAATTCAAAACACGGCGGCATAAAGTTATTACAACAAAGTTACTGCTCGTGATTGCCGACTCACATAATTTAATCGAGTTACTAAAGCTTTTAACTCTGCCTTAGTGTTTCCGACGTGACGATTTTACTGCAGGGTAGGTAGATAGGAACGGCGAATTATTATGGGATAGTATAAAAGTTCTTTGTTTGGAGAAATGGCTGTTAGAGGAAGAGTGGCGTCCTCTTAGCTTTATGGTACTAGTAACAAACTAAACCCGCTTGCAGACGACGCGTATAGTGTTTACCTCGTAACATTGTACATTAGGTTAATAATTATAATAGGCTATAATTTTTTTGTATCAGTGTAACAATAGTTGGTGAACCAATAAAATAAACTAGTGTTCGCCAATTGATCGAAATTTTAGCTTTCTCCGCTCTTTCTCCATATAAACTTTAACTATGCCAAATCACACACTCCTCCGTGCGCGCGATATGCTTAAAAACGGGTTCAAAGTTCACTTCACGTATTAATATGATAGATAAATCAATAAATCAATTCAATCGACAATAGACAAAGTTAATTTCATGTTACTGTATAGGCGATGTACTGATGTCGACACAAAAAAAGGAAAGATAAAAATATAAGTAAAAACTTTTGAAGCAGACGGAGACTCGAGAAAACTTTCCTTTTGGTAAAATTGTGTGTTCACATTGTTTTGATGAACCAGCAATCATAAATGAAAGAGCAATCGCAACTAATTTAACATTTCAACAACTTTACTCAAACAAAACTATATTCACGGCAAACTTTCCAGCGAAACAGTGTTTCAGCAAATTTACAGCAATTCAAAATGGCCAGTCAGTTGCTATTTGAATCTTGTTTTCTAAAAGGCGCTTTTACCGTATTGCAAAATGGAAAATTTTGTTTTATGATAATAAAATTGTTTCGGAAATGTTATAGAAGCATGTAAAGGCTGTTCCATTGACTATCTCCGAAAGTCTTCATCAGATCTTCAGCAAATTTACTTGAATGTCACCACTTCGAGAGTATACCCTTTCAAACAAACCATTCAAACAAACCTTTCAAAAAAAAAAACGAAGTCGGTCCGCAGTGGTCGGAAAAGTCGGTGAACATACATTAAAAAAAATACATACAGTCGAACATAAAACCTCATATGAATGGAATGTTCAAGTGCCACTATACAAGGTTCTCTCGACCTCAACTGTAGGTACCGTAAAGCCAAAAATTTATGGAAAAAAAGCTGTGGAATCAACTACCATCAGTGGTTTTTCCGAACACATACGACATAGGGACTTTCAAGAAAAGAGCCTAGCGTTCGAATTGCGACCACTAGGCGACCTCTAGTAATATGTAATTGTAATATAAATATAATTATTATACTAACCTACTGTTGGAGAGATCCAAAATAATTTAAACTCAAATGCATTTTTTTATCCGCATAGCGTTTCCATGAAGAAGAATTAGAAACTCAATGGTTATTCATTAAAAAATCGTGGGTGTTACGCGTAGTCTTGTCGTAGTTCCCCGCGTAGCCGACTCGTAGCCACCACGTAGCTGGCGTAAGTATACAAAGTCGTAGACAAAACATGAAAAAAATCGGTCTTCTTTATAATTTTCTCTGCGTTGTGTCCGACCCTTAATACGCTTTGTACCAGGGTTGTTGCTGATGCATGTTTTTATCACATCAGCGGATGCTGATGCTGATGCTGATATTTTATCATTGACATCAGCGGATGCTGATGCTGATGCTGATTTTCGATATTTTCTTAAAAAATCAAGGAATGAATTTTTAAAATCAAAAAACCCGATTTTTTTATATGTGAACTTTAAATAATAACTGAAAAGAAAAAAGTCCATTAGACTATTAAAGTCGCTATGTTCCACATTAGAATTCTACTGGACTTTTTTCTTTTCAGTTTTTATTTAAAGTTCACTTTTTAAGAAGTCGGGTTTTTAGATTTTTTAAATTAACTTTTTTTATTTTACACTTTTTAGTTAGCATTTCTCATTCCAAATTACATTTATACATATAAGTTGTATATATTTTTGTAAGCTATTTATAAAACCCTTTATTTTGATACCCCACGCGATAGGTTTTGCGGAAAAATATTTTTTGATGACATAATATGGCGCCAAAAATCAGCCATTTCAATTTTTATAATTTTGATATATACAGGTGTCCCAGGAAACCTGTACCAGCGAAGGTCTGTGGTCAGGGGGCACTAATAATGATCGATTGAACCCCCATGTATGTTCTACGATATTTTGTAGTTTTCGAGAAATTAATTATTTTGTAATATTATATATAAACAGAATTTTTTATCTTGTGATCATATTCTGAGCTACTAGTAGTTAGAATTTAGTTGTTTTGTGTTTTTAACAGGTGAACACACATTCTAGCCATAATACTGACAAGAAAAATCTCAAAGAAACGCCACTCAGAAAAATTTATAACTAAAACCGCCTACAATTTTGAAAAATCTGAAAATACATATTACAAAATAATTAATTTCTCGAAAACTACAAAATATCGTAGAACATACATGGGGGTTCAATCGATCAGTATTAGTGTCCCCTGACCGCAGACCTTCGCTGGTACAGGTTTCCTGGGACATCCTGTATAGCCAGTGTCACTCTCACAATTAAGAAAAATCTAACGATACCTCTCAAGCCGTTTAGGCTACAGAGCGTCACAAAGAAATATACATATATCATAGTCATAGTAATATTATAAAGATAGAAGTCCTGATTGACTGACTTACTTATCATCAACGCACAGCCGAAACTACTGAAGCTAGAGTCACTAAATTTGGAGAGTAGGTCCCTTTTGTATTGTAGGCAAGCAATAAGAAGGGATTTTTGAAAATTCAGCCCCTAAAGGGGTGAAAAAGGGGGTGGAAGTTTGTATGGGAGTCCCTTCATTTTTGATGTGAGAAATATGAAAATTGGGATTTAGGCTTTTGGTTACACGTAAAGAAACGCGTGTTACCGCGTTTTTGGACATTCATCCCCTAAAGGGGCGAAATAGGGGTGAAAATTGTTTTTGAAGTGCGTAACGTGAAAATTGGGATTTAGGCTTTTGGTTGGAAATAAAGAAACACGACGTGCCCAAAACAAGCCCGCAGGGGTGAAATATGGGAGCCCCTTTGTTTTTGAAGTCAGAAATATGAGTATGAATATTTTATGGGGGAGTATAAAAAATGTGATCAGTAATATTTACTTACTTATTAGATTAGAATTGCCTTTTACACTTTATAATTTGGATCGATGCTTTAAGAGAAATTAAGAGTTCTTTGAAAGTTGATAGGTATTAATTTTACATAACCTAAGGACCGCGACGTTGTGATGCACGGTGCGATGTATTCGGGAAAGGGAACGCTTTGTAAGAGGTCAAGAATTGGTGAAAATTAAAAAGTATCTACCCGACTACTTTGTACCCGAACGAAGTCGGGACGGGCCGCTAGTATATTATATAGGTACACTAAAAAAACATAACCCTCCTACTGGCGCAGTCGGGTAAAAAGCAGTGATTTTGTGACTTTTAATAAAAAATAGAATCAAACTAAGTAAGTAGTTATTAATAATTAGTCGTAGTTGGTCAAAACTCGCAAGCGAAAACAACATGTGCTATAAGCCCCGCCCTCTCTGCGGTCATGTCACGACTTGAACATCAGCATTAATAATCAGCATCGATTAATGCGGATGCTGATGCTGATGTTGAAAATGATGCTGAACATCAGCGGATGCTGATGCTGATGTTCGCAACAACCCTGCTTTGTACTTACAGTTTGTGAAATAATAATTCCGATGTTTTATCGACCACAAACTACAACAATAAAAGCCACTATCCAAATAAGCTTCCGTTGCCTTACCTAACCCTTAACCACTCAACAGGTGACCCGTTATCACTTGATATTCTATTGAGTCTGCTGCATGGTAGTGAGAGCCTAAATACATACTTGATATATTATATCTATGTGATTGTTTTAATTTTTGATTTCCTTGTTGTCTTTCTTTGCAACCAAATAAATTATTTATCTTTATTTCTTTCCTTAAGAAACTGAACATTTTGAAAGGCTATTTGGAAAACCAAACTATTTCTGTCTTTGAGTTCATCCCAAACCGTTGTTTTATACAATTAATTCATCCTTACATGAAACTAGATTGATATTTTAGTTATTTCCTTTATTCATTTTATATACATACTTTTTACATATTATTATAAAATTTAATAAAATACACATTTAAAAACAAAAAATAATAACCAACCGGCATCGGGAACAGGGTCCAAGCTACCGGTGGCTAGGGCTCCAGAGAGAGGAACCTCCTCACAATGCGTGCCGTGTCGAGGAGTACCACTTTCTGTATCAAGCCCTTGATCCAGCCCCAATGAGAGCCTCATAAGATGTTGGTCGAGGCTATTGGCTATTAAGCCATTGACCGTCACAACTATCGGCACTATGACTGCTAAGTCCACATCCCACATGTCGACAACCTCGTGTGCCAAGTCAAGATATTTGATTTGTTTATCTTTCTCGGCTTTCACAAGATTCTCGTCATGCGGGATAGTAACATCAATAAAGATAGTGGGGCGCGCTAATCTATCTTATTTATTCACACTTCATCAAAAATTGTATTATGATTATGCCACATTAATTTCATAAAACAAACAACAAAACAGTTTCTCCTCTGGTTTAAGATTGCTATCAGGGGTCCATTTCTTTCAAGCAAAAGGTATATTGTATTTGCGAGGGCGCCAAGGTTTTCCAACACGTTCCTAACTTCTGAATGTTGTTTTATAATTACTGTTGACGACATCACTGAAGCCTATGAAAATGTTACTTTTAACTAGTGCTTGTAAAAACCTGCCTATACCTGCTAAAACATTTTACAACGAATTCTGCGCAATAAATGAGCCAATGCCTAATCTAAAAAGTAAATTTCAGTTCAAATTCAAATTCAAATTCAAATAATTTATTTCGTAAAAACATGGGTACAATCGGATGTTATAATATGTAATTAAGTAGTTACACCATATTCTACCTATATTCTAGTTATGTTTGAGCCTCGTGAATTTTATATAAATAAGACCTTATTTAGATTACAAGTTATACCGCGCAGTGATGTGCTGTTATTCATTCAAGAGTTCCATTTTATATCTCTGAAGGTCTTCATCAGATCTTCACCAAATTTAAGTGGGACCACATCGGAAATATACTCTTTCGAACTAAAAAATATTTTTTTAAACCAGTCGAAAAAATAAAATTAAAAAAATCCGGAAATATCGATGAACATAAACAAAAAAAAAGTGGAGTCTCGACATTTCCTAAGTAGTATTTCAAAGTCAAAGTCAAAGATTTTTATTTCAACTGGGCCTTTGCAGGCACTTTCAAAACGTCGTGATTCTAGGCGCACGGTTCCAAGTGGGTTGGTCCTGGAGAAGATATGATAGTATATAAGTAGTAATAGTATAGTATATATAGATGAAATGAAGATCTATTCTATTCTATTCGTGGAAAGATAACCCATCCTTCCCTTGTCTCTACGATGAAAATACAAAACATGGCGCAAAAGGCTCTTTCAGCCACCACACAATGAAAATAAATGATAATTTAAGACCAGCACGGTCAGGTAAGGTGATCACTCATCGAGACACCTTAGACGTGCCACACTTATAATATATTTCTTTGGCAACCCCAAGCTGTGAGGGAGGGAGAAAAGAAACGATAATTTGCCCGAAATACTTTACGGCGAAAACAGGTGCCGGTGAATTTTTTATTGTTAGCCCCCTTGCTGTTATCGCTCATGGGTTTTTGTTTATTCATGATGTTGAATAGATTAAAATTTCATGAGTTTTTAACCGACTTCAAAAAAGGAAGAGGTTCTATGTTCGTCTGTACGTATTTGTTTTTTGTGTATGTTCATAGTTATTTTCTCCAATTGTGAACAGATTTAAAAAAATCTTTTTTAGTTCGTAAGAGTATATTTCTGAGGTGGTTCCACTTAAATTTGGTGAAGATCTGATGAAGACCTTCAGAGATATACAATGGAACTCTTGAATGAATAACAGCACATCACTCGCGATTGCTGTAATCTCATGTTTATGTATTGTTTATGCCACTCAAAATAGAAAAATAAAATAAACTTTAAAAAAGTAAAAACCGACTCCCAAAAACTAAAAAGTATAAAATAATTTTCTTAAATAACTTAACAGCTTCTGAAGTCGGGGCCTTTAATTCTTCAATGCACCTAGCTTGGCAGTGGCACCGACTTCAGAAGATGATATGTTTTTACAGAAAATTATTTTATACTTTTTAGTTTTTTGAAGTCGGTTTTTACTTTTTTTAAAGTTTATTTTATTATCAAGGTTGTAGTATAATTTGAGTTATTAAATAGCGCCAATACGGTGAGCAATGGCGGTCGTTGAGTTCCCTTCATTGTGGCCGAGCTTGGCGATGCTGACTTATGCGTCATGCTCGTGAACGGGTGCCGTCTGTCGGAACTGGTCAGTTTGTAACTGCCATGGCAATCTTATTCAGAGGCAAATTATTATTATCCAAGTCTTATTTTTATTCACATTAAATTACATTATTCTCTCAGCTCTTACCACAACATTGTACTGATCAAGTCTTGTATTATTGACTTCTATTATTTTAAAAGAGTTTCCATGGAGTTCTTCTCCATAGGATCTACTATTTGGAACCATGCACCTAGAGTCTCGACATTTCATAAGTGCCTGTATCTGGTTTACATGAAATAAAGATCTATTCTATCCTAAAAAAATAGTCCAAGGCGTGGGACTTACGAGCGACAAAAACGCAGAATTTGATAAAATTAATTTTTGCGCATCATATAGCAAAAACGTCTAGCTCCAGTTCCAAAACAGATTGTCTCACAACTTCAGTCCCTACAGAAACCATCTTAAGAAAATTATAAAAAGTATGAGCTATTTATAAAAGTACTTGCAACGTGAGTCGTCTAGCTTTTGCGTCAGCGACAATAGCGTGCTTTATGTGGCCGGTTTAGAATAGCGCCGCCAGAGAAACCTCTCAAAAGAGAATATTTTTATAAAATTACACAAATATTGTGAATGCCAAGAATAATAGCAACCCCTGTCTTAGAGCTTTTCAGACTTTGAGTATCTAGATACTCAAAGTTTTCAGATGACAAGGCATACGCATGTGTTTTCAGTACCTCTACCATGAGTTCTCCGTGCCGTCTAACGTTCACGTTCACATGCAATATTTGTATGGGAATTTTTTCAGCGCCTCTAGCGGTATCAATAGTGAACTAAAGTCACTATACAAATATTGCATGTGAACGTGAACGTTAGACGGCACGGAAAACTCATGGTAGAGGTACAGAACACGATTCTGTAGGTATACAATTATACATTCGTCTTGTCGCTGTGGTAATCACATGACTAATGAGGGTGTGTGTCCCATTTTCCTACCTCGTTTTGAGCTCGAGTCGATACTGGCGTATTTCCCGTGGTATTGAAGCGGGCCATGTAGACGAAACGTAGGTACGCGATCTGATAAAATATATAAATAAACAAAATGTATTTTATACAATAATTCGTCTGGACTAGCTCTTAGCATTCCATGTTGTGCAATGTCATTTAATTTAAGAGTGAAACCGTTGAAATTAAGTTCTGTACAGTCTGGCGAAACTTCCACGGTCCTGCATTCAAGTCATTTTGTAAACATATTTTTTTCTTGCAAACAAAGCAATGTAAAGTTTAGCTTCACGTGCGTTTGATCGTTAAAAGGCGCAGCTTTCGAGATTTTATTTCAGTAGGACTCCTTCCGCGGAACTGGGTACAACTCTCTGCCTGACATCCTGGAGGTTGAAGTTCTCTGAACCTATCAAACAGCTTGACTTGGGCCTCCTCTGCCGTGTTCTCGCACTGATGCTGCTGCTTGCTGTTGACTGCTGAGGAAGCAACACGAAGCAAATTAGAGAAGACTCCATTGGCAAGAAGTCCGTAGAACAAGCTGTGGTCTCCGTTCTCCCGTAAGTAAACGAAATAAGACATAAACTGTGCTTATCTGACGGATATACAAGGTGGTACGTTTCTAGTCCCGATCCTTTTAGTGGTTCTATGTCTGTGGGGGTTATTTTCTTTTACTATATCAACCGTGAAATCGCGAAAAAACATTATTCCAAACAAATACTTCAATATTACTCGATTAAAAGCATGGAGCAGCTGTTATTTTTTCGCGATGTTAGAGATAGTCCCATAGTAAAAGTTATCCATAATGATGAGTACCTACAATAACCTCTTAAAGGGATCGGGATTAGAAAGGAAGGACCTTGTATAGTCACGGTCAGCTAATTAAAAAGATACAGTCCGTCTACTTCTATCTGCATATTCATGAAACTTTGTTGATCATAAATTTAATATTGTCATGAAGGAACATTATCCTAAATAACACTGTAGGTAAGGTACGGTACTTCTATGGTTTCGACCAAATTGGACAAAATCGCGAAAAAAATATAAAATTTTCCTTTTTCTTAATTAATTAAAAAGAACGAGATACATAAATACAATGCCGTCTAATTAAAATTAAATTACACACATAATTTCCGAAGATATTGACCGATTAGTTTTCTATTGACTGATGGTAATGAGAAGTGTAAATCTGGTAATGATATTTATTAGTCAATCAGCACACACTGGACCAATTTTTACTTTCTGCCTCACCTTTGCGTATTGGATCTCCGCTTACATTTATCAACAATCTGCTCCCCTTTCCGTCACATCGAATTCTGAAATTACACGTATAATAAAAAAAAATTGAATTGAATAGAATAATTTCCGAAGTCTAGTAAACTAACACCTGGACCAAATTTTACTTTCTGCCACTCCCTTTAGCTACTGTATGAAAAAATACCAGTCGTAATAGTTGTGGACTTTATCTTAGAAATTCATCACCATCAATTCTGCCTCATTATCTACCATATTCATATAGTGAAAGGAATACATGGTAATTTTATAGAGGGTAATGAGATTTTGAACCATCTTTGGACCTTGCACCGTCAGGAATGACAATATATGCATATGTAAATACTAGCTGTTCGAACATAATTATCTACATATTATGTTAAAACTAATAACATAAGAAAACCTTAAATACACTAAACTAACACTGAAATGTTTACGTAAAAAAAATGGCAAGTTTCCGTTCTTGACACTGCAGTGTCACGGCGCTTCCACATTTTCGTCAGTTAGCCGGTAAACAATGCACTGTTTACCGGCTGACTCACGGAAATGTGGGAGCGGCGTCTAAGGCGCTGCGCAATCGCAGATTATACTTTTTGTTACCGACACGCGACACTATCACAGGAAACCGTGGTTGCAGTGTCCAGTAACGACCACCGGACTCGGTAACGTTTGGATATCTGAGATTAATATTTAAGCTATTTATCCAATCAGCAGGTTGTTGCAACCTCGATATTTGGGGAAACTCAATACGTTAAATTTGCCCTTCCACAGTGTTTGCTTAGAAGTAAAATATAAGTATGATGGTAGATTCTGCCAGATACGGCAAAAAGGTTGACGATACACTTGGCGCAGTGGCTAAGCGATTAGCTTTCTACTCTACGTGCCGCGGGTTCGATCCCCGTACGGAGCAATTATTTGTATCATCTACTGATAGTAGTCTCGGGTCTGGGTATGCGTACATGTGAGATGTATGTTTGTAAACTGTAACCTCTAAACTGTAACCTGTAACTGTAAAAAAATTGTAGGGGAGAAACATTTTTTATGGCATTTTTTTTTTTAGATAATTATTCGTTTTTTATTAATTGGGTAGTTTTCACTTTTAACACCAACAGCAGTGCAATTAATTATTTAATTAAATTAAATTATTACTTAGCCATACTATGTCTATGTGTAAAATAATTTATCTTTATCATGTGTGTATCTGCATGCTTAATTTATGCATGCCTATAATTGGCAGATCATGGAGCACTTAAAACTTTAAAAATACTTTACCGACTATTGTACCTATGTGTCACAAATTAAGTTTTACTTACTTACTTACTTAACTAAATATGTTTTATTTCTTGTTATCAGGAGAGTCTTTCTCAAAAGAACGTGGTGGACACACCTGATCGTTTGCTCGAAATAGTTTTTCTCGTGTGGCGACAGTAAACACTTCGTAACGCTCCAAGGTATGTAGCATTTTAACCGACTTCATAAAAATGAGGAGGAATTTTGTTACGCGATTACTTCGCCAATTGCAGACCGATTTTGAAAATTATTTTTTTAATTGTAAGGGTATACTTTCGAGGATGTCCCATTTTTTGGAAAATATCTGTTATAGATCTTCGGATATAGACAATGGAACCCTTGAATGAATAACGTGTATACGTAATCGCATATATAAGTATTGTTTATGCCACTCAAAATAGAAAAATAAAATAAACATTAATAAAAGCATTCCAACAGCGAGAATTTGCAATCTCTGCCTAATATGTGTTTTTAACAGTACACCTCTGCCTATATGTGTGTGTAACAGTACAACTAAAGAAAGAAAGAAAGAAAAGAACATTTATTCGGCACAGACATATTGACAACATAAGAGAGAGAAGATAAAAAAGAAAAAAAATCACTCATCGAAAGTTGACAAATAAGAAATACAACGTAATAAAATATTTTTAAATAGGTACCTATATGCTGTCAAGCATGCCATGCCGAAAGGGTAGCCAGCTCAGCATTTGCAACTCTACCTTATCCTTGGATAATACAGGCGTGATGTCAGTTTTCTTCTTCTTCGAGAAATCTTCTTCTAGGGGGAATATGTTTTGTTCTTTTGGTGACAAGAACACAACATCGTTCTCTCAAGAAGAAATTACTCGTCTAACAGCATACTTACTGAATTCTTCGCGACCCCTTAAGAAATTACCGGTTATTCCAGATCCAAGGTGGCCTATAAATGGCCTGTTCTTTTTAGTACCTACACTGCCCATAAAATGGTACGGAAAATTATTCGTAGTAATTAATCTTCTGAACATCAGTACTTTCCACATGAATCATCACAAAGTGTCAAAATGAAACGGCTTGACGACGAAAGTTAGCGCAATGGCTAAGCGATCTGCGCCTCATCACAGGTTCAATTTCCGCATTGGACATATAATATAATAATTACTTACAGATAATTGTACTGGCACCCCAATTACGTAAAAATCACCTGACAGCGACCTGACACCCACGCGACAGCAGACAGAGCGTGATCGGTCGCGAACTGTCCAACAACTTCGTATTATGTACTGCATTCGTCTACCTGTGACTATTGGGTGTGTTCAGTTATTACGCCGGACGACGCTCGACGACGCGGGCGATCACACTTTACCGTTCAGTTATTTGAGCGAGCGTCGTCGGACGATCGCTCCAGTCACTCCGTGAAATAGTAGGGTGAAAGTCGCACTCGTTCACACTGCTATGAACCGACCAATGACTGTAGTCATAGGGTAACGCAGCAGATAATTTGAGATCGTTCGATTGGTCCGGATTGGTTACTCGCGTAACGCAGCTGTGGTTCGTTCAATTATTCCCTATGAGCGAGCGACATTCGCACGAGTGACTTACATCCGAAAAATGAATTATTGAACGTAGCCATTGGTCGCGTTTGCTGCGCCAAGTATGCACTTTTTAGTTCGTTAATTGTCCGCCAGAGGGGGAACCCGTAAGCGGTGACTGTCGCGTCGCTATCGGCAAATACGTAATACCAAAGGGATGTTTGACAGCAGCTATCACGCGATTTACGCCTGTCGTATAATATTAGTGGGCCGGTCCAGTGTCATTCATGTCTGTAAACTGTACCCACGATATAAGAAGAACGGAAAAGTGTGGCCTAATATTAAAATAAAATACACTTTAGAATCTTTAAAATTAATCCTAGTGGAAATTAAAACCTTTGTTAGCAACCGGCTGGCTGGCCATAATGACAACAAAAGAATTCACCCCTTTATACCGGAATAGGGTGGGCGGGATTACGCACCCCGGCTTATGATCCAAACATGTTTCGTTACTCTTAGGCCGACCGTAAGCGCGGCCCTCCTGCTGGCTTACCATTTTAATAAAGACAACGATATAATTTATATTATAGTAAAATACCACTAGATTATCCATCAAGCGTTAATTGATCTTACGATACGCAGAATTTCGAGCTATGTTGTATTGTATAAAAAATTACCGATCATGAAGTTTCCAATCTTTATGGTGGTTTATAGCATAGCATAGATTTGCAAGGTGTACAGTAGACGTAAAAGTGACACTGTTCAGGGCCTACTGCCAAAGCTTCTACACCAGCGCTCTATGGACCAGCTACACGCAGCGGGCCTACAACGCTCTTCGCGTACAATATAACAACGCCTTCAGAGTTCTGGTGGGGCTCCCTCGTTTCTGCAGCGCTTCAGGCATGTTTGCTGACGCAAGGGTTGACGATTTTTATGCCATAATGCGTAAAAAAGCAGCATCTCTGATGTGTAGGATCCGGGGGAGCGCCAACGGAATTCTGAAGATGATATCAGAAAGGCCGGAGTCTGCAGTGCTGGGGAGGCTTATTGGGCTTCACGTGACGAGATGACGCAATGTTTTATTTTTGTTTTTGTTTCATTTGAGTGTGACAGTCGTGTGTATCTCGAGAATGCTAAATACTAACATAGTTTTTAAGACCTTTGTTACTAACATTATATGGGCAACTTATGTCTGAAATAAATGTATTTTATTTATTTATTTATTTATAGCATTTCTTAGAAACCTCTATAAACAATTAAATGGCTATTACCCATACTTGTATCCCACGAAATTCCTTTTGGGTAGTTTGGGATCTAATTCTCTAGAGGTAAGACGGGCGTATGACCAGATGATCGTCATCTGCAAAATTTTAAAAGGGATGATCGATGCCCCCGATCTTCATAACCAAGTCTGCCAGCTATTTGTCCCTAATAATTACAGTCGCAGCAGAAGACATAAATTATTAGCGGTCCCTTCATGTCGAACTGTTGCGCACTCTCAGTCACCCATACCCCGGACGATGACTGCGCTCAATGCTCTCCTGGACTCAAACCCAGACTTTGATTTGTTTGCGGATGCATGGAAGACGATTCTGTCGGAATGTATGAAGTATTGTGAGAAGATTGCATGAATGTGTTTCTTGTGATATTTAATGTTTTTAATAGTTGTCTTTATATAGTTCAATTGGTATTGGCCGTTCTATTTAAAGTAAAATAAATAAATAAATGGTCGGTAATTTTTTTACAAGGTAGCTCATAGTTTAATCTCCCACGATCGTATTGAAGTTTATTACCAGAGTCGATGTTCATTACCATTTTAGTTACGCCGTAGACCCGCTGAACTGAATTATCGCAGGTTCGATTCTTGCTCGCGGTCGAATTTTTCTTTGCACAATTATTTACAACTTTATATTCGCATGCATTAAGGGCCATAGCGCACTACCGCCTTTTTCAGGAGAATCACGCATTTTCGCATTCATTGGCTGGCTTTTAATCCAAAAAGTGCATAATGAACGCGAAATCGATTCTGCTGCAAAAAGTAGCTTACTATGGCCCTAATGCGTCATGCAATATTAGAATTGTATGTTTCATGATTTCAGGATACCAGTTTCTACTGCTACCACACGAAGAAATATCCACAAACAAAAAAAAAATTTTAACAGTAAGTTCACCGAAACAACGTGTTAACATCACAGGTCTTCGGTCCATCGTCGAACGGCGGAGTTTCGATTTAAATCGCAACTCCTGCTTAACAGCCACCAACTGGGAATTCAGATCTGATAACCTTCCTATACAATGAAGAATAAAATACGATTTAATTGCTAAATACATACAAATACAGTGTTTCTCTAACTTCCCATAAAACTATTTGAACTGTGCAGCCGTTGATAAGACTGACTTGATATTGATTTGTTCGCACTTGATTGCTGAGCTAAATCAACAACGTTTGTAATTAAAACCTACATAAATAAATGAGTATAACTATACTCTAATGACTTACTTTAAATAGCCCGGCGAAGTTGCCCGAAGTGAAAGTGGAAAAAGTGAATTTCAAATGTGCCGAGTGACCATCTTTATTTTATCTTTCTACGTAATAGTACTATTGTTATATACTACAATATATTACTTTATAAGATATGCAGGTATACTAATATCCAAGAGGTATTGACATTAATCATTACAAAATTGCCATAACGAACGTTTCTGAGCTATCCCAACATTTACGACTTTCCTCAGGTCTCAGGTCAACTCTCAGTCTTGGGTAGAGCCGTAAATTTTATGGTCGTCATTCAAGCAGCTACTGTTGTTAAGTTCGTCAAATTATATGACCGACTATAATTACTGTGACTACTCTATTTATAGAATCAACCAGTATATTTTATTTATACTCAAATTAAGGGTAGTCAATAAATTAATGTGCTCCTTGTGCTTACGTCGTCGTGTGCAACTCTCCGCTCTAATGAGGTAAGGACTCAGATCTAGTTGTTAGAGATAATCTTCACGAGTCAGTCACGAAATGTGCCCTTTGTGCTTACGACGTCTGGTTCAGCTCCCCTCTATGGAGAGATATAGCGTCAGGGTAAGTTTTTAGTGATTATCTCAGGTAGATGGCAGCGACCGGGAGTGTGAGGCCCGAACTCAGTGCATATACGTGTGTTAACAAACCAGCTGACCAACGACGGGCGCTACAATTACTTAGAACCATTTGCTTACCCACAAAATGAATTGCGCATCTTGTAAACAACTGATAATCCACGGAAAGCTGCTGCTATGTAGTACATGCAAAAATATTTATCATTATCAGTGCTTGAGTATCACAACTGCATGCTATGCGGAGCATCAACTAAGACTAAATGGCGTTTGGCGCTGTGCAATGTGTGAAAAAGAGACTACGCTCCGCAAGGAACCCTCAACTATACCACACGCTGCAAAGACTATCGACGAACAGATACAATATGATCGCAGTGTTACAAGTAACACGGGAAATTGTTACACAATGACAAATGAAAATCAGATCAAAAATCCCCAAATATCGAATACGGAAACAATAATATTCGAACAAATTGGCCAACTATTAGACACAAAATTAGACGAGAAATTAGAACTGATTAAAAACTACATTTTATCTGAAATAAAAAGTACAGTTCAAACAGAAATCCCCAAAGCAATAAACAAATTCACCGAAAAATCTGATGCAATATATAAAGAACAAATAAATATAAATGCAAACTTAAAAATAATAAAAGAAAAGATAGAACAACTAGAAATAGAGCAGATTAAATTACAAAATGAAATAGAAATTATCGATACACAATATGAAAATAACAAGAGAAAATTAGTTATATATGGTTTTAATGAATTCTACAGTGAAACTGAATCAGAACTAGAAGATGTGATAATATACGCGTTCCAGGAAACACTAAATATCGACCTTACCGGCTACATAGAGGAACTATACAGATTGGGAAAAAGAGGACAAAGGAAGCCTATATACCTGGAATTAGTTACCAAAAGACTGGCCAAATATATTCTAAGAAACACAGGATATCTTAAAAAGCAAGGACTATATATCTCTGAATATCTAGATAAACATTCGCTGCAAAAAAGAAGGCAATATAAAGAAGAATTATTGTACTGGACACATCCAACAGCTTGCACCACCAGTAGTACACCAACTACTATGACCAAAACTACTGAATACCTAAAAATGGAAGGCGACATCCAAACGACGTCATCAGCTAGACACAACGACACCACTCTTCCTTTCGGCTTATTATATTAATACAGAACTAGATAGATTCGACAATATAGGATATTTTTTATGTAGTGCGTAGAAGTTGTAGAATGATTCAGTCTCTGTTCCTAAATGCAGTATTGGGTTACACTTTAAAACAAAACGAAAATTCTGTTTAGTATGGGGACACGCATAATTTACTAGAGCAGGCCATACAAAATCACATTTTTATTTTGTTTTGGTGTGAATTTTTCTTATTGCCATTGCATTTGGGAACAAACCCAGAATCACTCTGCATGCGCACTGCATAAAAAATTATCCTGTATCTAAATTTTAGCTTTCTGCACTCCTTCCGCATATAAACTTTAACTAAGTCAAATCTCACACTCCTCCGTGCACGTAATATGCCTACCAAGGGGTACAAAGTTTTCTCTTCACGTATTAATTAAAGAAGGTCCTCAATCCGAAGATTCGATCAAGCCTAAATAACAAAACACATGTACCGGAAGGCTCACCATAATCATCATCATCCACAGCTACACTTCACCCACTGCTGGGAACAGGCCTCTTTTAGATTGTACCAGTATACCTACACGTTCCTGCACCTGTCTCATCCAGGTTTGACCCGCGATGGCAATAATATCATCCACCCATCCCGCCGCCCGCCGGTCGACCGACATTCCTACTTCCAGTCCTTGGCCGCCACTCGATTACAACCTTACTCCACCTGCTGTCACCGGAAGCCTATCTGGATGAAAAACCACACGTCTCTATGTGCCTAAGAGATGATGGATACGAGAAACACAAAAAGACACCATTTCGATCAATGCATACCAGTTTGATACCTACTAACAATGCGGTTACCGTAGAGTAGGCGTTGCCATCCTCCCGTGCAAACATATGAAATATGTACTTACTTAGATAGCTTGACACTCGACTGACTTCAGTCGAGTGTCAAGCTATCTAATAGAAAGGGATATCAAAGATTGACAGATATTAAACTAGAATACAATCTACACCAAATAGCAGCTGAAGCTACAAGAGAAAATTGGACAATATCATATGCAGACTTAATAATCATAAGCCATTATCTTAACATTGTAAACAGTTAATAACTCACCATGTAATCGCAAAACTGAGACAAAACATGGATAAATTAAAACCAAATCATTCTCCCCGATTATCCAATCACCGTGTGCCATGACTATATAAGTTAATATCTCTGAAAGCAATAAGTATAAAATAATAATTTTTATTTTGTCCAGCAGGTAGTCACCACTCACCAGTCGTATTCACTGCGGCCTGGCTGAAGTCCTCGCTGCAAATTTACGGGCACTTAGACAACTCGAGAAAATGAGACTTTGGGTATTCTTATATCGGGGATTATTCTACTGTCCGAAATTGTATTGACAAGTCTGTATGATCGCAAATTATTTCATAAATGGTACTAGATTTTGCATCGTGGAAGGTAGCTGTTCCCGTGATTCAACAACGACAAATGGCAGTGGATGTCATGTGCGGCAAAACGTCAGCCTTACGTTAGATTTCTCTTGTTCATTTACTAGTAGACCGCTTTCTCGACCTACAATTCTGCCCAGAGCTGTTTGGAACCAGCAGGTAGTGCGATATACGCTTATACGTGGAGCTGATTCATCGAGGGTGGTTTTAGAAAGCCAGATGTGTCACACGATTCTTTGCTGGTGTACATTGATGCCTGCCTTAACATGAATTGTCGTCAACTGGATGAGAAGTACCCTTTGTGCAGACTACGTCTGATGCTGCTCCCCACTTTGGTGAGGTGTACCTTCAGAGCTAATTGTTTCACGTACCAGTCTTCTCCTTGGTGTACTCGCAGCTTTGTCTGTGAGACAAGGTCGAATGTAAGAAATATAGGATGAGAGTATTCCTCGAAAGTACTTCCTCGCTTCGAGATCGCTCTCAAGTACACATACAGACTCTTTAGTGGGGCTATACCAAGATTTGGCTTAGCACGCAAGCAAAATATACCTGTACCCTTATACCGACGTTTTTCAACCTGCATCGTACCTAGTTACCGTAAAGGAGAAAATGTGTCAAAAAAATGTGTGCGCGTTTTTGAAAGTTCGGTAAAAAAGAAAGTTTTTAAAAAGCCTCGGTAGGGGTACTATCCTTAGGTCTTTCATTTTGGTAAATTTAGACGTAATTTGAAAAAAAAAAGAAAATGTAAAAAAAATCTATATTTAGAATTTATTTTTTTCTAGAAAAAGTGTAATACGTACCTCATAACTAAATATAAATGATTGTTTTATTTTTAATTACGTCAAATTATGTTTAAATCAAAGAAATTAGATATTATATAAAGAAAATAATTAATTTTCATTTCTCAAAAAATCGTAATTCCTTACTATGTAAAAAAATTATTGTAATGTAAACTCATATTTAACGATAATTTTTATTTTTGTACTCTAGAAAAAAATCCTAAGTACTCCAGAAAGCAAACTGCTTTTTTTCACGTAATTGTTTTTTTTATCTATGTACCTATATACCCTTTATAATATACAACTCCAATACAGCCAAATTAACTTGTGGCTTTGTGACTTTTAAGAGCAAACCACAAGCACCAACATGTAATGTAATGTAAAGTGTTTAAAAAAAAAAAAAAAAAAAAGACGCAACGGCTTTTGGTTACAACATCTGCCTCATCAGGAGTCCTTACTTTTACTGGTTAAATTAAGTACTTAGTTTTAGTTTTTACTGGTTAAATTAAGTACTTAGCATCACTTCGCATAACATAATTTACTCGTAATGTTAAGGTTATTATTGAACTATGAAAGTACTCTTAGCAGACTAGCAGACGGTATCATTATAACGACGGCTGAAAGGCTATAATTATTCCAAGCGTTTACCTACTATTTTTTTTCTTTAATTGTTTTTCGAAAAATAATTATAACACAGATAAACCTGCGTTTTCGTTGGTGGGCTTAGTGATTTAAGTGTATAGTATAATTATAAAAAAAAAAAAATGTCGCTTAGAACAAATAGCCTTTCAACCATCGATAAGGTAATTAAGAATAATAGACGACACGGTTGGCGCAGTGGTTGAGCGATCGACTGCTACGCCGCGTGTCGCTGGTTCGATCCCCGCACGAAACAAACATTTGTAACATAAAGATGTTTGTAAATGTAGAGATTTGTGTTTGATGTGTTACCTATTATTTATGATGCGATATTAAATCCTGAACATTGCAGTAACCATCACTACAACTTGAGACACGTATTGAATTGAGTTTGCCCTTGCATAGTCAGACAATTCTAATCAGCATTCCATTTTACACAAGTTGAAATTGAAAATCACAGGACTCTAAGTATGCCTATTCATCCGCAATGACAACTGACTTTAGGCTTTTCGAATTAAATTAATTATTTAATTTTATCTTGTAAGTTATTAATTTTATGAATGTGTATGCATGCTTTGATGTAGCTATTATATTTAGATTCATGTCATATACTTGGAAATTCGTTGATTTATTATACTTCTTAATATAGGCCACTGAATTATCTACAATATATCACGACATTATCAGACTAAGTAGTAGGATTAAGACTGAAGCCTCAACAAAAATGTGAATAAAAAAAAAATAAAAAAAAAAAAAAAAGAGCGGGATTTTATTCTCCTAAAAATCTGATACGTATAACGTTGTATCTAGTAATATAAGTATGTTTATCGTAAAAAAAAATAGAAAAGAAAAAAAAATTAAGATTATGTAAATTAATTAATGTAACAGTAATTAGTGTATTATTTATTATTAATTATTATCTTTCTGTACTTAGAATAGTATTGGCACTGGACTATGATCTTGTGCTATAAATATTATCCTATTTAGGGCTAATTCGAATAAATTTGACACAAGACAGATTTCGCTACTGTCAAATATTCAAATTTATTCCCTCGGATAAAGTTATCTGGGGGGCTAGAAAGGCCGCTTTAGATGATAGGTACATAATATGATTCATATTACGAATGTCAAAATATCTACTTAATTGACGACTCTTAATATCATCCGCATTAGGTTCATATTCAGTAATCATCTGTTTGACAGTTACTAAGCAAATCATTAGATGAATTGCTCAATGTGGTCTTTGTAGGCCCCCAGGTGATAGACAAATCAGCTCTTATTAATCACTACATAGTATAAAACAAAGTCGCTTCCCGCTGTCTGTCTGTCCCTATGAATGCTTAGATCTTTAAAACTACGCAACGGATTTTGATGCGGTTTTTTTTAATAGATAGAGTGATTCAAGAGGAAGGTTTACATGTATAATACTTTCATATTTAATGTAAGGATCATAGAGAAATTGCACCCGGACGTAGCCGGGGACGGGTCATACTAGTTAGTTTTAGAATAATATTATTAACACTAATGGCTAAAGGCATTGTAACCAATAGCATACAACCTGTCTTTGGTATGCGCCATTTGGTAGAGAAGTCGTTTAAATCATAGTTTAATTTAGTTTAATTTCTTGACTAACTACATATTTGACTTTGGTGATCGAATGCTTTAAATACCTATTATATTAATCTTAGATTAGAGTGATAGTTTCTTTGGCATATTACGTATAAATGTTTGTATTGAAATGTGTACTTATGTTAGTCTGGCTCATTACTGGCGGCAGGGCTTGTGTGCAGGGTTCACATGGGTACCGCCATACTGCCGCAAAATGGAAATACATGGCATTCTCATTTTCTGGTTTGACGGCTAGTACAGCCAGTGAAATTACAGACACAGGTTTACAACCTAAAGCCGTGTACGCACGAACGAACAAAACATGATGAATACGAACATCGATCACGGAACATTTGGTTCTTAAGTGTGGACGTAAATTAGCAAAGTGAACACGAACACCTTGCGAACACAGTTCTACTTATGTTCGCGCTCAACTCCTCAGTAATCATGGATTCGCTGTTGGAAGTGGTCGACAGTGAAGTAGCCAAAATTGTGATGTGATTCACGAAATATTATTTCCAAGGGAGGACCCTAGGTGGTGGGAAACAGTTTTGTACAAAAAGCGTAAACAAAATACATTAATTTTAGACTTCCCTCGAGTTCGGTACGAACAATAAAAAAAAATCAATATACCTTTAAAGGTATTTTTTTAATTTTTATCAATTCAATATTTTATGTACAATAAAGAATAAGAACAATGTTGCACCAAATTTCTCCGAAAACCGCACAGAACAACCTAATTAGATCGCCACGAACATTTTTGACGAACACAGTGTTTGATGTTCGTTAGTGGTACGCATGTGCGAACAAAGTGTTTGATGTTCGTGTTCACCTTGTTTTTCTTCGTTCGTGCGTATACGGCTTTACAGTAGTATTTTTACTAACCTTACATCGAAATTTCATATTATAACGGCCTGTAAGATTACGTTTTGTGACGTCATCGTAAATCCTTCGTCTCTTTTTCTCTTAGCGCAAGGAATAGCCAAACATACTTATTCTTGAAATGTCATTGTACGAATTTGATTGAAATTACTTTAAGCTTGAAACACAACTTTCCTGAAACATGATGGTTTTGTAAAAGATAATTTAATTCTACTAACCATATTTTAGAGATCAGTATTTAATACAAAATGTACTTAGTTATTAACATTTTTTATAATTTTATTATTCACATGTGCAATAAACCGGTTTAAAACAATTCAAAATCTTTTCGTCTAAACCTGCACTTGGTAGAAATAATAATATTATGTACAAATATTAATAATAATATAATACTACTAGTAATAATAATGTTTATACCGCCACGTACAGTAGGCTAAATTCACGTAACTAAAGAAGTGCAGTTGCCGCGCAGTTGCAGTAAAATTTTGATCAAAACAACACATTTGGTATTCTCTTAGCTTCAGTGAGATACGCTCGCGTCAAGTTCAAGCGTCACTGCAATATGTTCGAATAGAATAACATAAAAAAACATAAAAAGATAAAAAATAGTCATCATAAATTAATATTACATTATGTTGTCAAGTATGCCGAAAGGGTAGCCAGCTCAGCATTTGCTGGGCGCGGAGAGCCCAGCGCTGACTTCGTGTCCTGGGATCGATTCCTCCACGGAACTGATATTTGTATAGCCTACACAGCACGCATAGTTGTTCCGGTCTGGGCCCCAAACCTGCTATTTCAATTATATCAGAAAGTTCTCATAATTGTTGATTTTAACAATGTCGTACAACCTATTTTGACTTCTATTGCGTAGGTAATAGTGGACAAAATCTATAGAACGACACTTAATAACTGGCAAATAACCTACTTTTACTTCTATTACCTACGCAATAGAAGTCAAAATAGATTGAACGACACTGCAAAAACAACGAGACCGTTGTAACACAATTGAAATAGCAGACTTGGGGCCCTTGATGTTTGTGCATGTGAAAATTTGTGTATGTATGTAAACGCACCCACGATACATGAATAATTCCTAGAAAGGCAAAACAAGGCGCAAAGTTAAAAAAAAAAACTTTGAACAGTCAGCGAGTTAAGTATAAATGAAAATTTCGTATTTATGAAGATAATTATTGTTCTTAACTAGTCGATAAAGTTACGCTTTTCTTTATAATTAATTACAAAAGGTAAGTTTTCGTTCATAAAAATACTTATAAAACTTTGTACAGTGACCAGCTTCTTCTGTCACTGACTGTAGTGGAAGAGCCTCTACGAGTGACCAAGTCTGAGGTGGTCTGGTGCGCCCTGGGCAGTCCGCCTCGACTCCACGACGGCTGACTGGCTCATCTATCCACTACAGCATGACCGAGTCCCATGTGAGGCTCCTGCCGACAGGACTCAACAAGAAGAAGAATTGAGTATTTTTCGTAAGTAATGTAGTTTCAAAATCCAAAACCTTAAAAAAAAAAAATGAGCAGTTATTCTAGTCAAGGAATGATTGGCGATCAATAATTTGGACATCGGTATTTTTTGACGCCACGGTTGGCGCAGTGGCTAAGCGATTAGCCTTCTGCGCTACGTGCCGCGGGTTCGATCCCCGCACGGAACAAATATTTGTATGATCTACAGATAGTTGTTTCGGATCTGGTTGTGTGTGCATGTGACATGTCATTGTATGTTTGTAAACTGTACCCTCGACACAGGAGAAATCATAGTGAGGGCCAAAGTTTAAAAAAAAAAAAAAAAATGTTTTTAGTTTGTTTTAAGGTGGACGCATATCTGTCCGAATCGACCGCGCCGAACGAGCCGAACGAAACGAATTTTAGAATTCTTTATATGAAATCCTATGAAACCTCGCACACCTATCCGCGTCGAATCGGACGAATCACCGGAAGAATTCGGTAGGTAGCGAAATCTCAGACGAATTCGGATGACGTCACCAGATTCGACGCCGACGATTCGGTCAGTGTTGCCAGTGAGTTCGAGTCAAAAGTTAATTGGATCAGTGTTGCCAGATGCATTAAGCCTTATATCTGAAGAAGAAACTGCTAAAATCTAAGTTTTTAAACTGTCATGGTCACGAACATTATCATTAGAGTTATGAAAGGGGTATGCTAAAATCTGTAAAAAATCTGAATAATATTTTCAACTTGAATTCTGTATAAAATCTGTAAACAACATCTAATAGCCAACTCTTATTTTGGACACGCACGCACAAAAATATTAAAAATAATATAAACAACAACGCGAACTTTCTCCCTTTACATAAGCAGCTAAGCCACAAATATTATGTTATATTTCCGCCTATATCGTTATAATTAAATGTTACACAAACTTTTATCGGTTAGCGAAGTTACAAAACTAAAAGAAGGCAAATACAATGGCAGCATTTGGTCACGTTTGCTTTAAAGTTTTGAACTTGTAACCTCGTACATTAGAGCATTACCACATAAGGCGGCTTACGTGCGTTTTTGGATAACAGCGTGCGCTTACCATAGTATAGACTGTAGTAAGTCAGATTAGATTTACACAACAATCTTATAAAAACAATTATAATTATAGAATAATAGTTTATAAATATAATATTAATGTTACCGCCTCTTCTAATCCTTACAGCATCCTAACAGGGTCATGTACCAGGTTAGTTTATAATTAGTTTATAACAACTTATGTGTACAATGTACATTGTGCAATAAATAAATAAATAATAAATAAACATCTTCTCGACCAAATGCCCCAGACTTAAGTCAGTTTCGTAATGACGCCAGTTAATTTAGTCTATTAGAAAATCTTGATCCCAGTGTACACTTCATTTCTTTCTTAGAGCTATAGTCTACAGTTTATACTATGGTATGCGCAGGTGCTAAGAGGTTTGTCCAGAAACATCCTCATATTGTGACTATGATGACTTAAACGCAACTAATAGACACAGCAACTCGCAACATGCTTGTGGAACGTAATTAATTCCGCGATTGTAAGTAGACAAAACGTATACCCTTTCTGGTTCACATGATCGCACGTTACTCGAATCGCATCTCCATCGCCTCATCTGAACATGCTCTTAGTAAACAGTAAGGCGCAATTTTACTAAAATGCGCAGCTAGTGAATCCGTTGAAATGTATAATTTCTTACAGACTGAAAAAACTTTTTTGTTTCTGCATTCAATCCAAATGATAAACAAAAAGTTACATAATTTTTTTTTTGGGGATTTGTAAGCATATTTACCTCATGAGTCACGTGTTTTTCCGTTTATAAATGTCGACAATTCGAAATTTTAATTCAGTGAACTTCCTTACTTCGTCCTGGCCACATCGAAGTGGACATTGCAGATGTATATAGGCATCTAAGTTGATCAGAGAAGACTGTTGGTACACAGGCAAGCTGTCTTCCATCCAAGAACAAGCCAATTTACCAGCATCCAATAGAGCGGCTAATAAAAAAGGTAAAAAAATAGATCACACATTAAATCACACACACATTTTTATTGCATGGTCTTTTAAAGATGGCCGAATCAGTTCTTTGGTATCTAGAATTTTGCAGAGGTTATTTCTGAAGCGGCGAATTTGAGGCCAAAGTCGGTTGATGGACTTCCCGATCGGCCACGTGTGGTTCGGTTGGCGTGGTAGATGAGCCATAGATTGCTGCGCTACCTGTCGCGGGTTCGATTCCCGCACGGAACAAATATTTGTATAGCCTACAGACCCGTCCCGCCAACTGTATGACGGTACCGCTAATAATAATGCCAAGTTCCAGGTGTGGTATTGACTGCTTAGAGAAACTACTATTCTTCAATAAAAACTGCACATATTTCATAGGTCAAGCTGAATACAATATAACCTAACCGAAGCCTAACCGCCAAAAACCCCCGACTCCAACTAGAAAAAAGAGGTGTTAACTTTTGAACTGCAGAACACATTTTCATGAAACTAAGAGAGCTAAGATGATGCCCGATTACACTAGCTTTCAATTAAAAAACTGCATTGAAATTGGTCCATCCCTTTTGGAGGTACGATGCTAGACAGATACACAGATACACGAATACACAGATACACACTTATAACACCCCTATTTTTTGTCAGGAGTTAAAAATAGATTGCCGATACGTCCGCACGTTAGTGTATGGGCGAGCGAGTCGTCAGGCGACAAGCCCACGGTTGGGACAAGCCCAAAGTGGGGACAACGTTCTGGACCAGTCCAAAGCGGTTCGCCGCGCGGCCCCATGTGATGACGTCTGTAACATCAGAAGCCTAATTCTCGTAATTAATTCATACTGACTGAAATTTGACCGAACTGAGATTATATTAGAAATTGACAAAAAATCGGCATTCTACTCCTCTTAAAATTCAGTCCGATTTGATATTGGACACTTTCAAGTGTTGCGGCGCAGGGATTCTGATAATAGAATTTACTACAGGTTCCTCGCGTTATAAAACGTAGTGCGAATAAAAACACATTAATGGTACACGTCGGCAGACGTTGTGTTGATAAGGACGTGGATAGACGTTGTGTTGTTTTTTTTTTTATAAAATGGCGTTTTAAATCGTTGCTAGTCCGAACGAGTTAATTAGAAAGAAAGAAAGAAAAATGATTTATTTCGGACTCGCACAAAAAATTACATACAAAAAGAAAACATTAAAATAATAACAAAAAACTAATTAAAAATTCATGCACGAGGCCAAAAATGGCCCCTATCTCAGCATCTGCTGCGACAGATAAAATAAATGTCACAGCGCTGGTTTTCGGATAGGACCGATGTGATGCCACGGACAACCACGACAAAACATACTACTTATATAAGGGTAAAGATTATAATACACCTAGTTAAAAATAAAGAAATTGATAAATAAAATATACTATAGTCACAATAAATAAATAAACAGTAACAATCAAGCTCAGCCATCATGTCATTTATCATATGACAATCGGTACGCTGAGATCTGTAGTACCTACTGTAGTAGCAGTATCTCTTAATAGTCTGTCTGTAATTACGAGAATTGGCCTTCTGGGTTCCACCACGCGTTACTTTACCCACAGCTTAATACCATCATTACCTCAATTGTTTCTCTTCTTTTGCAGCAAACTAGTTCTGAACGGAACTTGTAGTGCTCTTGTCTCTCAGACAACAAGTGCACGGCATAGTTTTGTTAAGAAAAGGTTTCTTTAACCACAGCTGTCCAGGCTTAGCGACGGGATACAGGTGACTATATTTTCATTTATTTATGTCTTTTTTTTTTGCGAGTGCTCAAGCCATTTAGTATTGATAAAACTCCGCCAAATAAAAACTGAAAGTGACTGACAAATTCTATCACAAGAAATTATAATAATCGCTATATGCACAAACTAATACGTAACTTACTTACTTTACTTTTTTTTCCTTTTTTTTTTTCTTTACTTACTTTATATTATTGAGCGTAGCTAATGTAGCTACTCTGAGCTACTCATTACCATACGTCATTGGTAATGCCAATGCTTGCTAATGCCAACAAGCTGATCGATGCCCATTTCTTTGCTCTTGAAGGACACACACTTCCATGCATTTTTTTTACTTTTTTTTTAAACATTGCCCCTCTCTATGATTTCTCCTGTATTGAGAGTACAGTTTACAAACATACATGTACACACAACCAGATTCGAAACATCTGTAGATCGGTCGGTTTTCGGTCCTTAATTTGCTATGTATGCATGCTATTTATTGTGATGTTGGTGTCCTGTGTGCAAAAATAAACTTATTTTCCTGTCTTTATTTCTACTTTGTATCTTTAAAGCATACATATTTTTTAATGCGAAAAAAAAAATCTTATTCCATGTGTGCACACATTTATGAAGTTCTTGGTAATCTCGCTAAAGGGGCTGTTAGGCTTACATTCAGCGACGACAGAAACGAGTCTAAGCGTGAACTTACGCTTCCATCTGTCAAACTTACGAACAAATTTTGACAGATGGAAGCGTAAGTTCACGCTTAGACTCGTTTCTGTCATCTCTGAATTTCAGCCTTAGACTATATGACGTTATCGATCGGGACCCAATCAATATTTTAGTAGAATAGCAGTTAGGGCTGTTAGGGCCGATCTGTTACTACCATAGAAATAGTACAAGTACTATGTATTATCTCTATGGTTACTACGTATAACGGTACAACCTCAGTTCAACCGTTTTGGAGATTAGCCAGAACAAACAGACTTACAAAAATAGCTGTGCTCATAGGACATGCTTGTAACGAATCACGGTGATTATTGTTAAGGAAGCCGTTATGCCAAAAAGTATTGAACTGGTAAATTAATAGTCGCATGTAAACAAATGGGTCGAATGCATAAGCTTATTATTACTATGGTCGAATGGGTCGTTTTCTTTCTCTATTTTTTTCTTTTTTTTTTAATAACCAGCTTTTTTTTATTTTGATTTTAACTCAAATACGTTAGTTTCAAAATTAGTGCGCTTTGTTTCAAATGAAACTATAGCACTACTACATGTGTGTGCATATTATGAGACATATAAACTGTACCCAAGATTCCACATCACATATAATAATAGGTGATATGTATGGACATAAATATACTTTGCACATTAGATTTTTCTGTAAAATTATTGTGTGTATTATGTTTTACCAGAATTAGATGACACGGTTGGCGCAGTGGCTAAGCGATTAGCTTTCTGTGTCACGTCCCGCGGATTCGATCCCCGCACGGAACAAATAATTGTTTGATCTACAGATAGTTGTTTCGAGTCTGGGTGTGTGTGCATGCGACATGTAAACTGTACCTGCCATACAGAAGAAATGTTAGATAAGGGCAACTTTAAAAAAATATATACATATATATTATAGATATATAATCGTTTATCCGTAGGTTCTCTTTTAATGCGTCCACAGGACTACCTAGAGCAGTGATTCTTAACCGGTAGTCCGCGGACCACTGGTGGTCCCTGGAAGCACCCGAAGTGGTCCGCGAAGCCATCCTCAAAATATTGAATAACTGACAACGACAATAAATATATTTATTTCCATTTATATGTATATTACCTCCATAGTCATAATTACAGTTGGTGGTCCGTGGCAAGGCAGAAATTTTGTCAAATGGTCCTTCATCACTAAAAGGTTAAGAACCACTGCTCTAGAGGATATCTCTAACGGACACCGCACAGATTTTCTCGACAACTCCTTGTGAAGCTCCGAGTTGCACTTTTGTGATAAGTAATAAAAGTGCCACTCAGACGCTTTGCAAAGATTTTCTCGAACAACTACAGTCAACGAGCTGGTCGTCTACTTGAAACCAACCGTCCTGACTTCAAGCCTTTCAAAGGTAAATTCTCTCTGCCATATCGATTAATAAATAAAGATTAAATAGTATATTATGATACAAGTGAGCTAAGTGGGTCATTACCCGTGATCGTAATAGGTGGTGCTAATTTACCTAAACTTCGAGGCACAGAGACAAAAAGTGAAGACTTCCTTACGACAACATTTTTTCTGGGACAAAAATTATCCCAGGTTTCGGGACATTACTTAAGTACATTAATAATGAATGTTAATACAGTAAACGAATTGAATTCAAGGTTTTGTTTCCCAGAATTGACAAAAAATAAGTAGACCCGTTTACCACCATTGCTAATTATCAAAGAGATTAAACAATTTAATGTCTTTGCTAATTATTAATCAGATTTTCTACATCCTACAATAATAAAAACGAATAGAGTTAGAAATCTAAAATATAGAGAAAGTCTTCAATTTTTTTTAAATTATAAGAATCCTGTCTATTGAATTTTTGTCAGTTTTGGGAAATAAAAACCTGAATTCATTTCAATTCACTAACTGTATTAATAAAATAAAATTTTAATGTAGAGGTACCAACTTAAGTGATGTCCCGAAACCTGGGATAATTTTTGTCCCGGAAAAAATGTTGTCGTAAGGAAGTCTCCACTTTTTGTCTCTGTGCCTCGAAGTTTAGGTGAATTAGCACTCCCTATTCCGATAACTGGTATTCCCCTATTCCGATAACTGGTAACATTACTCTGGCTGGATTGCAGCCCGAGTCGTAGGCGAGGATATAATGGAACCGAGAGTGCAATGACCAATGCTCACGCGTTTAATACAACGCTTTTGATGAAAATACAATAATCACAGAACACCTGTGGTTGAGTTAGCTATGCACGCACAGGTGGATTGAGAGGCACTGACAAAGCCGCCAAACTATTATAATAAATTCAATATTTTTGTATTATAACCGTCCATGCACCTACCATCCTTTTGTCTCTGCATCACCCTTAGGTTGACTGGTAGAAAATGCCTAAGGCATTAAGTCCGCCTCTGTACATAGTGCATAGAGTATAAATAAATAAATACACACAAATTAATGTTAATTTTGTTGAAAACTATATTAATTTGACGAAATAAAATGTTAATAGCATATTTTAATTTATTAACACATTTTAATTATTCACAAAAATGTTTACTATGTTATAGACATAAAAATTGATAGCTAAGATTTAAAAAAATATATAAAGTAAAAAGCTTTAGTGCGGTAACGTAAATAAAAAAACACACCTGTTTTATAAACTGCATTAAGAACTGAAAAGTGATGCAATAAGAGCCACTTTACGAGCAAGTGTATTGATAATATATTTATTTTCTTCTTCGGCAGAGTTCGGCGCACGACAATGATACAACAAGTTGCTGTAGAATCAGCAATAAATAATTATATAACAGGATTACACAACAACAACAGGATACAGGATAACAGGATTACACAGGATAAAAACACAACAACAATAACAGGATTACAGGTAAGCAACAGAATTATATTATATAGGTAGGTAAAGAAAGAAAGAAAGAAAAATCATTTATTTGCCACAAAAACAAGACACACTGGAACGACAGACACAGGTAATAAGAAGAGGACAGGTGCATAGACAGAGAAAGCATTATTTTAGGATGGAAAAAATAATAATTTAAAATAATAAAAAATATGTGGGTATCTGCGACTGCGCATCACCTAATCAGTGTGTGTCCCGGTAGTCATAATTGTATATTTATTATCTGTTGCCTGCGGTTTCACTTGCATTCTAGGGGTGGTAGGTAGGTAAAAGATACTTTGTGATAATCTAGAACATTATCTATATTTTAAAGCCTCGTATTCACTAGGAGACAAATTTCCCGCAACACGTGTCGCTAAAGATGTCCGGCGAAGTCGAGCGATGTCGCCCGACGAGTCTGGCAACATCGTGCGACTTCCCCCTTGTTAGCGTGTCGTTTCAGTTGAAGGATTAATCCTTGTTGTTGTTGTTGTTGTGTTGTTGTTGATTAGGAGACAAAATATTTCCCGCGATACGTGTCGCTAGATCTGTCGGGTGAAGTCGGGCAATGTCATCGTGACATCTTAGCGACTCGTGTTGAGGGACATTTTTGTCTCCTAATGATCACAATTTTTATTGTGATAAAACCAACGTAACCATTTTGTGTTCTTTCCAGGTCTAAGTAGACGCTGCTACCTATCCACCCGGCGTAAGGTTGCTCATACTGCGACACTAAGGACTATATAGCAGCCATCTTAGTCTGTAGGCGTCACGTTACTAAAGAAGCGTAGTTGCCGCGCAGTTGCCGCGCAGTTGCCGCGCAGTTGCCGCGGAGTTGCCGCGCAGTCGCAGTAAAGTTTTGATTAAAACGTGACGCTCATTTAGCTAGTAATCCATAAAAAAACAAAGCCATGTTAGTTTTCCGACCATGGATAAATTATCGTAGAATTGTAAATAATAATTATTGTTTTGTGAGATATATTGTATATGTATTTCTTATTTTTTTCCTATGTTTTAGTAATAAATATTGTTGTATTTAATCATTTATAAACTTATAAATAATATTGTATTGAATCATTTTATATTTTAGTATTTATTTTGATCTAGTTAGGTAAAAAATACAAGAATAAAACTATCAAATACTTTAAACCTTTTAAAGTTTTTAAAACAATATGCGTAGCCGCAGTTTGCCTGTGTTCTTATAGAAACAAATTGCTTAGTTTATTGTGTTGATCAAAACATTGAATTACTCGTCGCTTAGTGTGGAAGGTAACTATAAAAAAAAATTGTGTATTAATATAGGTACTCTTATTAATATAATTGCTTATTCATTAATTTAGATAATTATTGTCTTTATTCCATTGTCATTTTGATTTACAACATAGTAAAATGTATTTTATTGTCTTTTCTGTAAGTACTTATAAGTTTTTTTTTTTTTTTTAATCTTTATTTCAATATTTTTTCATTAGTTTAAGGTCCATAGCACACTCGATACTTTTAACATCTATAGTCATGCGAGCTATACTCGTACTAGCGAGATCAAATTATAGGTATGCATCAATGAAGCCTTTTTTTATAAATAGCTTCTTTGTTCCTCAAAAATAACCAAGCAAATATATTTTGTCAAAGTACAACAAGTATGCAGATTTTTTTTGTATGGAATAGCTACATTGTTCACGATTTCACAAGTCGCATTATCGATTAGTCGCAAGCCCATCAGTCGCCGGGTGTACAGGTGTCGCGTGTTATTTGTGCCACAACGTGCAGCGATGCAGCTGTCACTCCACCAACGAGAAAATGCCTATGTCCCTTCACTCACACGCAGCGGACAGCTTTTAAAAGATAGCTAGAAAACACAGAGCGGGGAAAGCAGAGAATAACAAAGTAATATGTTAAATATTCAACATGTAACTTAAAAGCAAGTCCTTGGTTTGTTCATAATTGACTATTGAAATGATTTCAGTAATTTTATTTTTTAAACATATTTTTTTATAGTTATGAATTTCGCCAAATTGACACTTGTTTGAGCCAAAGAAAAAAAATCTTATTGTAAGGTAATGAGACTCAATTTTAAATGCAAAACTGGACCATACCTAATTAAAAATAACAGTTAGGTTTAAAATTCTTGAAGATTTAATTATGGGGCAAGTATAATTATGATCCTTGACAATATCGTTTACAGAGAGTGCTCTAAAAACCTGTCTATAATCAGAGAAAAGGCTAAAATATGGCTTCCTACACATACCTTCGATTCACCGCAGTTGTCAACTTTGGCGCAGTGCTTAATAATTCAATACGACTCCTCCGCACTAACCAGAAACGAACTATAAAAACTTTATCACCCATAAAACACCAATCTAATTTTCTTGAACAGTCAGTATGAAATCATTTAGTTTGCCGTTCGCATTGGCCGTGTTAGCCTCAGTAAGCCCTGATCCAGCAAAAGAAGCGAACGAATACCCCTACATAGTGAGCATTCACAGAAACAGTTCCAGAAGGAACTTCATCTGCGCAGGCTCCTTGATAGCCACCTCCTGGGTCCTGACCAGCGCAAACTGCTTACCAAAGGTCGCGTATAAGATCCGATATGGTGATATGATGGAACTATATGACCCCACGTACAGCCTTATACTTAACAGAATCCACCACATAAATTCTAAAAGCCACTATATTGAAGCAGGACCTAACAATCTAACTCCGAAAACAAACAATATAGCGTTGGCATTTATCGAGAAGATTCCTAACAGGCAGGTTGGTCTCTTATCCGCCAATGATTACTTCACTATTTTGGGACACGAAGTCACTTACTTTGAGTTCGGTTTTCTACCAGTGTTTAAGGCGAGAATTTATGCCAATAAGAACCGAATAATGGAATTTCGTAATAGGTATAGGATGCAAAAATTGAATAGCAATACGGAAGGTTACGGAAATGGTTCTAGACCTATATATAGTGCTATCGACACTAAAGTGTTGCGAATGGGCGCTGGTGTTGTTATTCCGTGTCCAATCAGAAATCTCCCTGGCCCAAATATTTGTGTAGCGAAGAAATGCTTTGACTTCGATGTGCACAATCCCAGGGACTTGATGTTAGCCCCAGACTTTGGTGCCCCCCTTATCTATGACAAGAGGATCATAGGCGTCACCTCCGACATGAAGCACGATTATTCAAGGTTCACTCCTGTGAGCCCCTATCTGGACTGGATTCGAAATCAAATAAAAGTAGAAGTTCGACATAAATTATTACGAAACAGAATATTATAATTGTCTAATATTAAGGTAGGTCTTGGTGATATTTTCGGAGTCCAGTGTCAACAGCGTTAATAATCCTCTATTCACAAGAAATACGGTAATACAGATGTCATTATAAATGAGTTGAAAATTTGTATGAAAAAAGGTACCTAATTTATATTTAAAAATAAAGTCAGTTCCTTAGATTCATGATTGGTTTCCGCTGCCGGTTGGAGCGGTAGCGGACACCGATCAATAATCTAAGGTCAGTTCATTGAAACTTGTAAATGAATTATAGGACATAGGATTCCTAAATCATAAATAGACATGAATAATACCTAATTTAAAAGTAAGGTTCAATTCAATACGACTCCTCCGTGCTAACCAGAAACGAACAATAAAAACTTTATCGCCCATAAAACACCAATATAATTTTCTTGAGCAGCAGTCAATATGAAATCATTTGGTTTGGCGTTGTTATTGGCCGTGTTAGCTTCAGTAAGCCCTGATCCAGCAAAAGAAGCGAACGAATACCCCTACATAGTGAGCATTCACAGAAACAGTTCCAGAAGGGACTACATCTGCGCAGGCTCCTTGATAACCACCTCCTGGGTCCTGACCAGCGCAAACTGCTTACCAAAGATCGCGTATAAGATCCGATATGGTGATATGCTGGCACTGAATGCCACCACCAGACTTATACTAAACAGAATCCGCCACATGAATTCTAAAAGCCTCTATCATGAAGTGGCACCTAACCGTCTTACTCCGAAAACAAACAACATAGCATTGGCATTAATCGAGGAGATTCCTAACAGGCAGCTTGGGCTATTATCAGGCAATGATTACTTCACTATTTTGGGACACGAAGTCACGTACTTCGAGTTCGGTTTTCTACCAGTGTTTAAGGCAAGAATCTATGCAAATAAGAACCGAATATATGCATTTCCTAATAAGAATAGGTTCCAAAAAATTTTAAAAGTCAAGGAAAGTTATGGTAATGGTTCTGGACCCGTTCCTGTCGGCACTAAAGCGTTGCGAACTGACTCCGGTGTTGCTATTACGTGTCCAAACCGAAATCACCCGGGCCCGAATATTTGTGTAGCGAAGAAATGCTTTGGCTCCGACGCAAGCGACTCCAGAGACTTGCTAGTAGCCCCGGACTATGGCGCCCCCCTTGTCCACGATGGGAGGATCGTCGGCGTCACCTCGGAGGTGGAGCAGGATTATTCAAGGTTCACTCCTGTGAGCCCCTACTTCGACTGGATTGGTGAACAAATAAAAGAAGAAGTTGTATGTGGATAACCTCAATTATTTTTATTATAATTGTCTAATTTTAAGATAGATACTCTAAGGGTGGGTTGCACCAATGGCTACGTTATTTTTACTATCAAAGTTAACTTTAGCAGTAACATTAACAATGACCATAGAATTTAACTATATACTGTTGCACCGTCTTGTAAAATTAAAAGTTTGACAAGTGAAAAGACATTTTATATAAGTGATATTCGACGCGTCTGACAGTAGTTACAAATAGTTAACATTAACAATAACAATAACCAGTGAAGCCTGGGTGATTAACGGTTACGGTTAAAATTATGATGTTAGCTAACAATTATTGTCAAATCATGTTTGTTATAGTTAAAGTAAGATGGTGCAACCCAGGCTAATATTTTAGGAGCCTAGTGACAACCGATTTGAAAATATGTCGTGTCGAGGCGGTAGTAACGAAAACAGATAATATCGGTGTCGGCGACATCATAGTGTGAAAGTTGTCTAAACTATGTATATAAAGAGAAAAGATTTGATTTTTTGTATGTTTGTTTGTTTGTAATGGATAAACTCAAAAACTACTGGACCGATTTTAAAAATTCTTTCACCAGCAGTATGCTATATTATCCCTGAGTAACATAGGCTATAATCTATAAAGATATCACGCGGGCGAAGCCACTGGCAGAAGCAAGTTCGTAATAAATGTATAAGATTTATGCCACCGATATCGTCATCGGTGTCGTATTAGTGTCGGAACTGTTTATTATGAAAACGCATCATTTCAGAACGCTTTCAAGATATACTATGTTTACTAAACTATACCTAAATACTAAGTTTTTGTTATAAGATAGAAGATAAGTCTTAGAATTCTATGAAGTAACACAAATACAAGAATATTGTTCTTCTATTCAACTTTGATATGCAATGTTTTATGCTCACTCAATAAATAAATTATTGTTTTTTTTTTACTGGATTTTATTTATTTGTTTCGATACGTTTATTTCAAAATGCAATCCTTTAGAAAACGGGCAAGATACATGTTTTCAGGGAACTCCTTTTTAAAACGCTTTTATTAGCTTCACTTGTAACTATGTAAAAAAAACTTGGAAGTCAAAGGCAAACGCCCACTCTTGGCCAGTAGGTAGGCAGGTTCGTTACACCAATGTGAAAAATACAAAAAAAAACTTATTTAGTAACGAAAATATTGTTATTATTTATTTGTTTGTAACACTCGGGAATTAAAAACTTATATTAAAAAGATATTCAATCAAATAAGCATGTGATGCAATCTTCATTTCCGCACGGTATGTCAATCTTAAAAGTAGTGATGGCAAATGTCACAAAAATCGAAATCAAATAAATCGAGAACTGAATGATATTCTGAAAAACTTTTTTCTTTTGTTTCGCTTCCCATATTAAAACGTTTAATTTTTAGAGAATAGGTTAAATAAATGTCTATTGATTGTCTTCCGAAATCTATGCAGTGCTGGTTCAAGTTTATTAAAAATATCGATTCATAGCTTTATAACATCGGTTTTTGATAAATCGATGCCGAATCGCCATCACTACGTCAATGATATTTGAAATTGACAGTCTGTGTTGACAGTTACCATTGCTTACCATTTTGTTTGTTGCGGGTTGTTTGTTGTGCTTGTTGAGTTGTGATTTTTCCTCCACGGTTTTGCTATTTTCTATCCGATGACTTTGATTAGTATTATGGCGATGACAACCTTCGCTTTACATTGGATTCCGTACCCGCTTACCACGACGACACTGGCTTGCCAGTCAACTCCATGTTTGTTTTATATCAACCTTGAATTTTTTTCATACAATTTTAAAATTCTGCCCAAGTTCTATGTAAAAAATTGTGGTTGATTTTGTGTCTATGATTTCAACCCTAATGCCTATGATTTGCTGTATTTATGGACGCCACTTGGCCAAAACCTCCTTAACGAATGGGCATATCCCTTTGACCCACTTCCCGGTTTCCGATTGAGCTGAAATTTTGCATACACGTTTAGTTTGGATGACGAAAGCGTTTTCTTTAGTTTTTTTTTAAACTATAATGATAATGGGGCGAACCCATGACACGTAGCGTACAAAACTCATCGCTTAGCCACTGCGCCAACCGTGTCGTTCATAAAACAAGTCGGAAAGTTACAGTTAAGTTCCATCCAATAAGTAGAATTTAACCTAATAAATATCTATCGATATCCTACAAACGCTTCCGGTAAGCGAGCTAACGTCCAATTTTATGTGTTTGTACGTCCGCTGTAATCTCAGGAACTGCGGAAGTTTGCGCTTTTCGTACCTGGGTAAACAAAACGGGTGGGGATAATCAACCTCTACCAGGGGGTTGGAGCCGATGCGGCTAACTACCACCCTGTTAAGGGTTGTAACTCGTAGTATAGAAATGAGGGTGTTATTTGACGGATGTTTATTATTGAGAGGCGCATTCAACCCTTAATTAAATTGGAGTCAAGCTGCGTGGTCGCAAAATTTAAATTAATAATTCATCGACACGACGTCATTGTGATGGCAGGAAGCGAAATCCCGTAGACCGTACCACGGTAATATTATCTATATTACCGTGACTGTACCGTAGACAGAAGCCCAATTCTCGTAATTAATTTACATTACGACTGAAAGTTGACCAAACTGAGATTAAATTATGAATTAACAAAAAATCGGTATTCTACTACCTACTCTTAAAGTTCAGTCCGATGTTTGATGATGATGTTAAATCTTCTTACAGATTCATTTCAATCTCATTTCGGACGTTTATGTATGGACGCGATATCAATTTTATTATCTGTGTCGATTCAAAATGTTAGCAGAATACCGATTTGCCTTTAATCAACTTTAGACCTCATTACAATATAATTTCACGTCTGACGTTGTTCGTTAGGGTACGAGAATACTATTTGTTACATTTATGACATTGGTAGTAGATCGAAACTATATTTTGAACATTTTTAATTACGAGAATTGGGCTGATAACTAAGATTATAGGTTTAATTAAACATGGTATGTTATATATATTTTATTCCGGTAAACTAAGTAAACATCTAAACTAAAATCCTCGTGTTTGAACAATAAAAATATGTAAATCTAATAACTTCCTGAGTTTCCCGGGGATTAAAACCGTTAGACATTTTATCGGTAACAAGCCCAGATCTGGGAAGCTATTGGCGGCTGTCGCACCCGTAACGGGACATAAATCTCGGATTTTGTCCCGGGTTTTGGAAAATATAGTATCTGGTGCGTTCAGATAATATGAGTATGACATTTGGTGAAATCCACAGGCGTTACAACAAACACGGCCGATTGGTTTCTTAACGAAAGATTTTTCGATGGTCACGTTAGTATTGATTTAATATCGTTCCATAGACACATACCGAGGTAGTTGTAAGCTAAAATTGTCACCAGTTTTATAATAAAGCTACATTTATTAACATTCAAATAAAACTTTCAATTCTAAAATCAAAGTCGTAACCACCACTGCCCGGCTCTTATTCTGCAATAGTCCGGCATAGTCTCCGACGGCCCCACCACAGCCACCGCCGGACACCTGTCATACAGGTACTTGTCGGACAGTTCCCGCACGTTATGCACCCTGATTTTCGATAGCCCCGAGGTCACCTCCGCCAGCGACTTCCTCCCGCATGTGTACAGCATCTGAGTGCCAATGTCGTGAGACGAACTCACCACACTGTCGTATCGTCTCGCCAGCTCCATCCGAACTCCGTTGAATGCTCTCTCAATCTCCGGTAGCTGCACCATAGTACACAATTGCATCCATTGGAACTGAAAATGGTATACTACTTCGTCTAGCTTCCATTTGTCCGCGACGAAATACACCCCCCACAAGCCGATATCGCGGTACGTTATATAGAAGGACTCGTACATCTCACACAGCTTGCCGGTGGCCAGCGCACGCGCCGCCATGGGCGCGTTCCCTTCGCCAAGCCCCTGACTCCTGTCCCACGATCCAACGATGTGTTTCATCACTAACATGGTCAAGTACGAAGGGCTGCAGTAGCCTGGCGCTTCGAACGCGATGGCTGCGTGACAAAAAGGCATAGAATCGTCACGGTACACAACTGTAGAGCCTGTGAACCGGCTGGGCCCAGGCTCTGGCTCGCAGCACGGCTGCGGGGCTATAGCTCCGAAACGCCCCTCAGCGTACTGCATAATTTTATCATGTGACACATTACCCGAAGTTGCCAAAATGAGCCTGTAAGGCTGATAGTGCTCGGACATGAAGTTCAATGCGGCGCACGCGTCGAATCTTTCTAAATTGCTCGATGAGCCCATAACGCGCTGGCCGAGCGGCGTTCCTTGGAATGCTGTCGCGTGCAAGTAATCGAACACCAACTGTCTGGGATCGTTGTCACTATCGATGAGTTCCAGGTGAATATTGCGTCTCTCTTGCTCAATTTCAAAATCGTTTAAATCCAGATCAGAGATAATCTTGGACAGTTTATCCACCGCGCTGGGTGCGTACTCCGAGGGTAGAATAGCCGAAAATATTTGCATTTCTCTTGTCGTCTCGACAGTCAGCTTTCCTCCCATACAGACAACCGCATCTTCGAGCCCGGCTTTGTTCATCGTTTTGAATCCCTTGAAAGCAAGATGTTCAATAAAGTGGGTGAGGCCGTTATTGCAAGCTGTCTCATACCGTGAACCTGCGGTAACAAACAACGACACACAGGCAAGAGGAGACTCCACCTCCTCCGTCGCAACCCTTACGCCGTTATGCAACATCGTCACCTGAGTGAATGGGTCCATGGGCTCCAGGGGACACCAGCATGAGCATGAACATTGTCGTCTACAGTTCCTGGTGACTCTCGAAACAGATTGAAATATTGTCTTAAACATTGTTACAAAATTATATGTATAACGTCATTGATGAAATGTGCATTACGTCATTGATCTGCCATTTATTTTTGTTTATGGTTCCTAACATGAAGTATTTCAAATCTAAAAGTATTGTTAGGGCTAGTTATGGTTAGATCGGGTATTTTTTGGTTCTTTTGGTTACGTTTACTCATAGAAATAATAAGTAGGGCTCCCCCCTACAACCGTTTACTTTACTATACGTCAAAACATTCGTGCTCGGCTCGGCCAATGCTCGGCCCACAGTAGAAGACCATTGCCACAGTATATATTTAAACTGTGCCATTGCGCTGTAAGCTAGCGATCAACGCACAACGCATACTGTTTGCTCAAGACAATTATATTGTTGACACAACCAACTCGATTAATGTTGCACTGTTAATAGACGTCTACGAAGCTATAAACCTCTACACAAAGCCAGAAATTGGCAGGATATAACATTATTATTAATTTACGGTCAGACGTGAATATAGGTAGGTTAGGTACTCTGTAAACATTATAATATACTGACTGAATAGTAATATTAATAATTGAAAGAAAAAAAGAAAGAAAAACGTATTTAATTGATACAGCACAAAAAAGATTTTAAACATTTATAATTAATAGAAAAATAAAAACATGTAAAATAAAAATAAATCTTAATAAATGAATTGTACGTCGCAGCTGTGTCAACAAGTCTTCGGCTTAGCATATGCTGCCGTGCTGCGAGCATTGACTGCATATTGAGAGCTTAGTTAAAGAACTAAAGCACGTTCTTCATCTGAGATCGAAAGACTATCGAGTGTCGATGTTGTCGGCTCGACGTGAATGATTGTGTGGAGGAACGAGGTATGGTGTTCCTCCATTGAAAAGGGAGGATCCTCCGACCAGGCGAGGTGATATTGCCTGGCGGGCCGAAGCCCGACGGTTGATGTCGGACAGTTGTGTTTTGCTAGATACGAATATCTTTTTCCTTGCGCGATGCAGGCTTCGTAATCTGATGAAGTAGTTCTTCTATGTTGCGATAGATGTCGCTACAATTGCATAAAAATTCAAAAACGTTATTTTAAAATTTTGTATTCATTTCACGTTGTTCTTCTTGCATGACTTGCTGGATCCAGGTGAGGTAGGGGCTAACAGGCATGTACAGCGATATGCCTGGAAATATAACCAAAGCGTGCGCGACTCCAACAACCTTCCCATCGAGGAACACCGGTCCGCCGGAGTCACCCGGCAGCACGAACTGCGGCCGCGCACACCGCGGGGCCACGCACATGCAAGGAGTCATTAAGCCATAATTCGCAGTGCATGACACCACCACACCATCCGCCAGTTGCAGCGGCCGCATTAAGTCTTTCTTTATGTCTTCAATTCCTGACGTTTTTCCGGTAGCGCCATACCCTGCGATCTCTACCTCATGTCCGGTCAACGCCCGGTAGTCCAGCGCCGCTAGCTTACCAAACGCCACCAAGGGAATCTGCTCTACTAACAGCATAGCAATATCGCAATGTGTCTCTCCAGGCGTCAGGATCCCCCTAAAACTCTGATGAGGTATAAATTTCAATAATTTACTTTTAGTTTCTATGTATCTCGGTGACACTGTCATATTGCCGTACTGTACGCTATCCGCCAAATTGCAATGGGCAGCGGTCAGTACCCATATTGGCGTTATTAGGGTCCCAGTACACGTTCTGATGTTCGTAAAAAGTAAAGCGACGACGTAGCTGTATTTGCCCGCGGTGTCGTCGACTCCTTCGAAGATCCGTAGTGCGTTGCGATCATGGCGAGAACGGCGTGCCACCACCGTCCCGCTCGACAGAGGCGCGCTCACCACCACAACCAGCGCCAGCGCACACACGGTATTCATACTCAGCTGTTGCTAGATATACACAGAAGCTGTTAGAGGAACCCCATGATCAGGAGTAGACATTGACAAGCGGTGAGGAAGAGGATATGATATAGTACAAATTACATATTATCCACATGGTATTATTTTTGTAATTTTATATGTCTCGATGCATACACATGATTACATGACGAAACATTTATATATGCCGATTTATATTATTTATTGAACCATAAAATTTATTAAGATTGCTATATTGTTGGAATTGAATTTCACAACATTTTGTAAATGATGTTTAACAACATTTTGGACACGGGTAAGTTCACCTTAGCTGGGCTATATGACAAAAGTATAAAATATTAAATACTAAATGTTACAGCAATGCAACTAATGTAACACTAAACTAAAGATATACCTATAGAAAAGTGGTAAAGTTGTTATTTAGGTACCATTAGGTGAGATGTTGCCAAATGCATTGAAATATATAATTTAAAAAAATATATAACATAACACAACACAGAAACAATTTCACATTGCATACCTAACCGCAAAAAACCCCCGACTCCAACTTGAAAAAGAGCTGTAACTTTTGAACGGCTGAACAGATTTTCATGAAATATAGCTAAAATGATACCCGATTAAAGTAGCTTTCAATAAATAAAAACTGTGTTGAAATCGGTCCATCCGTTTTGGAGCTACGATGCCACAGACAGAATACACAGATACACACTACAAACTTATAGCCCTCTCTTTTTTATCGGGGATTAAGAATATTCTATTCTATTCCATTTTGTTCTCTAGTTTCAGTAAGAGCTGCCACGTGAGAATTGCTCAAGCCATGGTAAAAGTTGGTCACTGGCCAGCCAGCAAGGTTCGCAACGGGACTAGGCCCGCGCCGTACATAGATGCACTCCAGGAGGCTCTTAACCATGTTAAGCGTAAGATAAGCATCACACAGGGTTGACACAATACCTATAAACCGGTAATACTAACTATTGTTTTTGCCAAACATGTAGGTAAGTTTGAAGCGATAGCCTCGCCCTCTTATTTCATGGAGTCTTATAACAGCATCAAGCGAAGTGTGGGTCCACAAAACACTACCCACAACTCTCTACCCACTACACACCTCTGCCTCATCTTTCCAGGAATACAGAAAAGATGTTTAGAGTAAAAAAAGATATATAGATATCCCTACAAAACTTAATATCAAGCTTTCGGCCCATCATATAAAATTACTCATGATTATATTCATAGCTCATTATTTCACAAGTGGTATGTGCGACGAGTACACGCCTGCGCTGCTGGCGGATGCTTGCGCGCCGCTGCGTAGCGCTCCGGCACCCTACTGTGACAGACTGACTGCGCATCAACGACGGCGTCAGATAACCCACCAGCAAGTACCACTACGTCGTCGCATTACTTTGGAAAGGAAACAGAGAACTTGCACCGGGACTCGCATTGCGCCAACGTGGGTACTGCTCCCTAACCATAGAATATTTGGGATCTACATTAATTACGGTGACATGACAGTACCGCGGAAAAACAACAGCGAAAAGCAATATAATTATATTTATAATATCCACACAGGCCTACAGGAAGTACAGCACTTTTTGGCAAGTGTTATCCACCGACGACGTTACCATACTGCCAATTCAGACAACATCTGAATGCATTTTGCGCCAGTCTATAGCTCGGTTGTGGAAAAAAATACGTTTTAGTATTTTACTCATCGTTGTTACGTTTTTCTGCATCACTGTCATGTGACATGAATGTAGATCCCGATTATAATCCCAGTGTGTAGGGAGCAGTACCCACTTTGGCGCAATGCGAGTCCCGGTGCGAATGCTCCGTTTCCTTTCCAAAGTAATGCGACGACGTAGGCGTACTTGCTAGCGGTGCGCCGACGACGCTGTTGATGCGCAGTGCGTCGCAGCCACAGCGCAGCGCCAGCACGGTCCGCGGCAGCGCGCACGCCATCGCCAGCAGCGCAGGCGTGCACTCGCTGCGCCATACCAATTGTGTTACGCTCAAGTATAAAAATATTCACATTTATATAGGTACATTATTTTATTTATTGCGCCACATGCTTGATTTGTTTTGTAAGTTATATTGTTGAAATATTATTGGTAGGTACCTATCTACATTTTATGACTACTATGTTTATAACCCATATTGGATTTCATAAATATCTAGATTTGAATCCGAAAACGGTTAACCGTAAAAGTAAAAATAATATATTTATCATCCATTTTTATCTACAATCTATATCTCATATCTATCTAATACTTAATAATAAAATTGTAACGAGGCTAAATCTGTAAATTAAATATTTTTGGAAAAATACGTAACTACGTATGATAAACGTAGGTACCTACCTATACTAGGAACTAGGAACGATAAAGAAGACGAATATCTATTACTTTATCATTTTTGTAGTTATAGATTTTAATGCGGCTTTTTCGCGGAGCAAAAGAGAAATCACTAGTCTCTTTAGTCCTTTAGTCTATTGGCATGTCTAGTGGTTACTCTGTCTACTCTGTGAGCCTTCTGATGACAGCTTCATTCAACCGCTTCAACTTGTCCTGAGTCCTGAGGCTTCAACCTTGTAACCAATCTTTAACATTATACGTTTAAATCACATACACATTCTATAATCTGAGACATACACATTCTATTCTTCAACAATGAACAGAGCAAAGAACCTACTAAAACGAGTATGGAATCCTGTAAAGTCCTCTATCAGAAAACTTGCGTATCCCGCACCGTTCACTCATTTCCTCCAAAACCTCCCGAGCACTCAATACTCTAAGCTGCTGAACGGACTGACCATCGCCACTGAGGAGAGGGAGTGTTACAATGCATGTATCGGCCTCTTTATGGACGCTGGCTCCAGGTACGAAAGTAACTTTGAGAATGGAATTGCCCATTTTTTCGAGCACATCGCTTTCAAAGGCACGAGAGCCCGAAGTAGACAAGATCTTGAAGCACAAATGGCCTGTTTGGGCGGCAAGTTCAAATGCTTCACTACGCGGGAGATGGTTGTCTACTACGTGGAGTGCCTGTGCCAGGACACGCCGGTCGCGGCTGATATTCTCACCGACTGTGTCTTCAACAACGCGTTCTCGCCTTGCGACATCGAGTACCAGAAAAACATCGTCTACACAGAGATGCTGTCGCACGACAGAGACAGCGAAGCGGTCGTGTACGACTACTTGCACAGCACCGCGTTCCAGGGCACGCCGCTCGGGCAAACAGTGATGGGGCCCAGCTCCAACTTGTACAACTTTACAGACGTCACCATATGCAGGTATCTGTCCAAATGCTTCGATCCGTGCAGAACAGTGTTAGCGGCGGTCGGTGGGATCAAACACGACCAAATGGTCACACTCGCCAACTCGTACATGAGCAGGCTGGAGCCTCTGAAGTGCATAGATATGGACGCTTATAGATACACGGGCTCGGATGTGCGGTTTCGAGATGACTCTATGCCTCTTGCTCACGTTCTGATAGCGGTCGAGGGCCCGTGTTTCTGCGATGACGACAACATCGTGATGGAAGTAGCTCGGCACATAATGGGCGGCTGGGATCGCTCGCAACCTGGTGGGCAGGCGCACCCCGCGCGATTGGCACGAATCGCGTCCGAGGGCAAGTTCTGCGACTCTTACCAAGCCTTCAATATTAACTACAAAGACTGCGGACTGTGGGGCGTGCACTACGTGGGTGACGTGTTCAGACTAGACGACATGATGATGTTGATACAATACGAGTTTAAGTACTTGTGCCACTGTGTCACGAATGTCGAAGTGGAGAGAGCAAAAAGATTTTTTAAGGCGAAGATTTTGTCACAAATGGAGAGCTCAGTAGGCACATGCCTTGACATCGGGCGGTGGACGCTGTACCACGGGTTCAGGCCGTCACTGCTGCAGAAGATGAACGCCATCGACCGCGTCACGGCGATGGACGTGCGAGCCGTGTGTACTCGATATCTGTACGACCGATGCCCGGTGGTCGCTGCCGTTGGCCGCACAGAGGGATTGTTCGATTATGCCAGGATCAGAAGTCACATGTACTGGCTTAGATATTGAATTTTATATATTATAATAAATAAAACTTCATAATAATTTCAGCACATTACTGACTCACTGCTGGGCACGGGACACTTTTCAGAATGAATTTCCTTCACCGTTAACGCGAGTGATATTCGAATTCTGATCCGCACATGAATTCGCCGTGAACGATCCCAGACATTCCTGCTGGGAAGGCGACGTCCAACCGCTTGTCTATCATTGCTTTATGGTATCTATAATACATGAATATACCTACATGCCACGTAGTTTAATTTACCAACACTAAAATCTACCTAGCTTACCCAGCGATCTGCCCGGCGCACTGCAGTAAGTAATTGATGTTGAAAGTCATCATTTCAGAAAAATCTTCCCGTTGGACCCGCCAGTAAGTCCAACAAGAAGTTACTTATGTACCTAATGGTCAGCCCCCCTAGACAATAGAAACAGAAATCGCCAGAGAAGCGAAATGCTAGGAAAATGTAGGTACTGAATTGACAAACTATTATACATTTTTTCATTATTTATGTACATACAGTTTATATCCTCTCAACTGGTAGGACATGCGCGATCTGCAAATGTCTCAACATTTTCACTAGCATTTCTATATTCTAGCATATTCGGAGTATCGGAGATTGCGAATAATACCTAATTGGAATAATTTGGAGGTGTACTGTCGCACAGCAAACGTGTGGTGACTTGGTACTTGACAATACTAAACTGGGCTGCTAAATCGGCCGACTTACCGGTAAGCTAATGAAGCAATTTCCTTGTGGTCAAATCAGTTGGACAAAATAGTGACTACGGGGAAGGATCGGCAGTTTCTTAGATGATCACATTACGGGGAGCACCAATATCACAGCCCAGAATGAGAGCAATACCCTGTATTTATTTTATTTTATTTATTTATTTTTATAATTTTCATTATGCTTCGTCAGCCATGTGACTCGAACAGGCTCTTTCTGCGCATACTATTTCAGTTCATTGACTGTAACATCGTCATCATCTGAATCGTACAAGACAGGATCGAAATAAAACAATGTTCATACAAAAAATTATAATTTATTATCTCAGTAAAGCTACATTTATAAAAATATAAAAGGTATTGAGTACACAGAGCACATTGTCATGTCGACATTACCATATTTTATTATAGTGTACCGTACGTGGAAATACAAACATTCTAACTGTTCTACCATTATACGAAGTGATACAGATTTGAGACATGTTTTATTAAAACTGACTATTAAACAAATTATTATGGTGGGAATTTTCAAGAATAGAAACTTAGGCTTAATATAAGAAATTAAGTTTTTGGGCAACCGGCGTCATGACACATTTTCCGTTAATGAGACAAATTTACTTATAAATAATGTCAATAAAATGAGACTATAATTTTTTATTATAGTGATACACGGAACTATTTGTGTACCGGCCGCCATTTTGTGATTTCTGCTTCACTTCATCAAATATCAGGATGTACGCAGTGCAAAAAAGTTATTTTTTAAAGTACTAAGGTGTGAAAAGATTTTTATTTTCTTTATAAATAACATTTCATGTTCACAATTTTTTATTATAAAACAAAACAAAAACTAGATTATGAACACTCCGAGCAAAATAAATTTTGTTGGGAGCAGTACCTGTCAATGAAGCATGTCAACAATATGGCGGCCGACAGCCTTCTCATTTGAAACGCGTAGTAGTCTCACGGTGTCGAAACATATTTTAGTAAAGTTAAAAGTTTTATTTACTGGACGTTTATGAAGAAATCTATTTGATTTGGAAATAAAGCCTATTTCGTTTATTACAATACAGGTTTTATCCATGCTACTCCAACGAGTTCATAACTCAGTCAGATGATCTCGCAGCATTATTATATTATAGTTTCATCATATCGACATTTTTAAAAGTAATTGAAACCATTTCATTATTTTAATATCGAGTTGGAAATATAACCTAAATAAATACGATCACAACTTAGAGAGCTTAGGAGAATTTATTGAATCAAATCAAATCACCTTCGTTGTACAAGATATTTTAAAAGAAGGCTGGTTAGCAATGCGATTTTATGCCGAAATATTGTCGAGTTTTATTGAACTACGGGACCTGGCTTGTCTTGAACTCTTAGCCTGGGTTGCACCATCTTACTTTAACTATAACAAACATCGAATCTTCAGTTAAAGTACCGGTTTGTTGCACCATTTGACAATTGTTAGCTAACGTCATAATTATAACTGTAACCGTTAACCGCCCACGCTTCGCTGGTTATTGTTAATGTTAACTATTGGAACTACTGTCAGACGCGTCGAATATAACCTTTATAGAACGTCTTGTCACTTGTCAAACTTTTAACTTTAACTTTTACATTTTACATGATGGTGTTACAGTAGATGGTTAAATTATATGGTCATTGTTAATGTTACTGTTAAAATTAACTTTGACAGTAACAATAACGTAGCCCTTGGTGCAACCCACCCTTAAAGCACTTTTTAGTAGATTTACAAACTTACTCTGCACAATTCGTGAACCCAAACGGAGGCAAGATAAATCTTGTGTATAGATTTCGCACCGACTCGACAATCCCTTGAAAGTGGCATTTTGGTGCTGTTAACATGATTGCGTCATAAAAGAGAATGACGAATATTATGCGTACCATGTAGTTTTATTATGCACACAAAACTCCCGAGTGCTGTGTGTTGCTTGCTCTTCTGGTGTGCGGGCCACCTTAGTTGAAAATGAGTAGCGATAAAAAGCTGTATTGAACTCGTACAAAGAATACAATTTATTAACCGACTCTCAATTCGGTTGTATTATTTTTTATGTTTATTACCTCAGACCACCATCATTAATTTTAGGTAATAAATCGTTAATTTTGTTGCGCATCTATCAATACGGCAGTCAATACTCTGCCCGGTAATGTTCAAGCCTTCATATGAATCAATCGAATGCAATAAATTTTCGCATCAATTCAATCTTATATGCTCATTTTAGACTCTATAAAAAGAGTCAAAATGGACGGCAATATTTCAACATAGAACATTACAACTTGCTACCATAAAAGTGTATAAAATACATATTTCAATCGTAAATTCGATTCATGTTATTCATAAATTCGATAAGACTTAATAAATGTATATTCGATAAATATACGTTATTGTATATTGAGCAATTTTGTTCAATTTATTACGAAAAGGGAAATTCGGCTTTTATACAAAATTCTACGTATAATTGTTTCTGTAAGGCTTGTAACCACGATTTATTCATGAGAATGACACAACATTACGGCTGAATCCCAAAATCCTTCTATCGAAATTCTCTTCGATACAGTAAAGACAATAATTCGTTCAGAATTTTGCAGTCCCGCGTTTTACAAAACTTTAAATAGCAGCCTTTTTACGAGATTCGATCTCTTTACGGACGAATACATAGCACTGCTTTGATACAGGAAGCTATAAGACTTTCCAAATCGCTCGTCTGTGCTGCCTTCAACAGCCTTGATTAAATGCAGTGCTGAGTCACTCTATCCCGCGAACGTTTAAGATTTTAATCTCGAGAAATACTGGCCAATTTTAGAACAATTTATTGTAAATTTTACATAGCAAAATATTTTTTCAAAATATACACATAGAATATATAAATAGTATCAAAATCGCTTATTATGTATTACATAATTATTATAAGAAATATCATAACTAAAATTGGAATGTAGAAAAAGAGTCTAAAGTCCGATAAAAATCATGGGAAACTAGTATTCTACGAATATCATTCTATTGGTTAATTTCTTCGTAAAACATACTTAAAAATAAATGTTACAGACGGACAGTTTGATATTAATACGATTGATTAGTTGCCTAAATGTTTCGTATGGCTGTGTGATCGTTGTGAACGAACAACTTTTACCTTTTTATTCCATTTTGAATTTAATTTTTTTTACGATTTTTATACCTTTTTTGTTGAACTATAGTCCGCGCGGAACTAGTTGGCCGCGCCTTAGGTATGTGAGCGGTGGTACGGAGGGGCGGGGCGCCGTCAACACTAGACAACCCGCCGCCCTCACCCCCGTCCCCACCTAAGGCGCGGCCAACTAGTTCCGCGCCGACTATAGGAGACATTTTTACGTATTTTGATCGGCCGAGTCTCATTCCTAGCAGTGTACTGCAACACACATAATAAAAGTAATAAAATAACGCCAATAGGGCGGTGATTGCTAAGGCCGTAAAGTTGACAAAAATGTCTCATTAAAACTTGATTTACCAATTAATCAGTTTTTTATACTGAGGATATTATAAAAAAAGAAATTCAAAATCGACTAAAATTTCTTACAAGCTAATGATTGTCATGGATACATAGATCTGTACTTTCAATGAATATTTGAGCACAAAGTAGAAAGCTTAGAATGTACGAATAAGATACGTATAAATAGACATCGATTATTATTATAACCGAGACATCAATAGAATATGAAATATTCGATATTATTGTATCGATAAATGTGCGATTATCGCATCTTAGTCTATACACTGTAAAGGGTAGATTATTATAGATTTTATTATTGAGGTTGCCTCTGTTCTTAATCATTACAAACAATAGCAATGTGTTAGGCACATTACTACTTCTGCCCCTCTAGCTAAGCTACAAGCTTGTGCAAGAGGGTTGCAATCCAACGGGTAAAGCTTGATTTTACAATTTTAATTGCTCATCAAAGGCTTCGCCGTTAAGCGCTAACACAGAACAAAATCAAATTCTAATAAGACATTTAGCGATTACAATACATTTTCTTGTTTGTCGAGGCTTCCTCAAATCTGACTTGATAATATACTTAAGACAGTACATCTATTTGGCAACACATTATACTGAGTATTAAATAGAATACAAGTAAACATTCTGAGCGCTTTCCTTGAGTACTATACAGACTTGAGCGGGCTCTATACGCTATGTTTTAAAGGGAGAGGCGATTTTAATTTCATATTTCGAAGCTGTAAACGTTATGCTTAACTTATTTTTAAAAGCATACAGTACGACACAGCTTAGAAGTTACATCGATGTAGGTACCTGATCGAATAACCAATGGCAGTTGCTTAGACAATTTTACAATTTATTGCTATACTCATGAACATTCGTGGTCTTGAAGTCGCACTCAGTTCGGAAATGATCGGTTTTACGAAGTTTACCGATGCGACTTGTTAGTTGTGTCATAATGTACGTGTCTTTATTATGTTTGTCTTTAGTTTAATTTGCAATCCTTGGGCTGTGGTCGATGCACAAGCTACCAACTGAATAGTTGGCTCAGCGCTAAATGCGGTAGACAAGAAATGCGAGACCATAAGACATTCTTAGCCGTCGTAAAGTACAGCGTTTACCTAAGAGATAGCATACCAGTGACCAAAACTATGAATCACTATCACGCCAGACCGAATACAACCTTCGTCGGAGTATGTTTACAAGTCCGTGTGTACCGGACTAAATCGCCAATGCCTTTAAAGCACAGCGACTAAATACATGAATGTTGTGGGAGCATGTCGTAAGCGACAGAGGCCTGTCGCACCTTATACACTCGACATATATTATAATGTAAATAGCATTGGTATAAAAATAATTTGGTAAAAACACATCATATCATGCTACATCATCAATATAAATGCTAAAGATCTACGAGAGCTACCGTTACTATGGAATGTCCTTAACTCATACCTCTTAATAATCTCTTTTATAATCTTAGACTGCTACATTACTTATTTATAAATATCATATAATATATAATTAGCAAAATGATTGTTTTATTTTCAAGATTATGCATACTTACAAAACTAGTGGAATGTTTTTTTTTCAATATTATAAGTGTTAGTTACAAACCCCTTAAGATTAATGGTTAGATACCCAAACCTTTGTAAAAATTTACCGATTATTGGACGAATTCGTATTTTTATACATTTTCTTTTTAATTGACGCGGACTCGGCGGCGTGGCCGTACAAAAATATACAAAAAAGCGCACGTCATACTCCCGAGGCGTCCGTCCGCCTCCGTCCGCTCAATCTCTCCGAGTCCAAGGTTCACCTCGTTACAATAAGAGAGCTAATGACTACAATACATTTCGACTTCATTACGATGGGACGATTGTTAAAGGTTAAAGCTACGCTCGCTTTAAAGCCTGACCAGAGAAACGTTAACACGAGTGACCACGTGACACACAACGACATTACACAAACCCGTGCGATATTTTCCGGTCACATTTTTACGACAATTTAATACCTTATCAATTATTGGAATGTGTTTATTTTAACCGACAAGACTCGATGATCCTTTAGGCATCCTGTCGTTCTTAATTAAGATTTTGACCGATTCTGTTACTACGTCAACATTATCAGTCCGTATTTTTTTTATTAATATTTACTCTGCAGTTATTTTATTTCAAATATACAAAAAAAAACATTTATCCTGAGCAATAAGTTCCACTTTCGTAGAACGAGAGTTTACTTCTATTTCCAACGGTGAACCGAAGTGGATAGCATATCTTACATAAAACAGTCGCTTCAAATATTGAGGTATAATTTCATTTTCTTAATAAATCTAAACAACCCTTGTATTTAAAAAATGTATACATCGCTTAAACTATATTGTACGTATAAAATTGTTCACGTTTCCGGAGACTTAATTAAAAAACTTATTTAAAAAATTAACTTAAAATCTAAGTAAAGCATACATAGATGATTAACATACGATATCGTATTTTGTACTGTAAGGTTATGCTTTATATGGTGATCATCATCACCCATGGTGAATATCATGTTGTAATAAAAAAAAATTAAAAAAGTTTTTGTTTTTATTTGTACCTAAACTCTTCCGATGGCAACTTGTATTTGTTTGTTTATATATTAATAACTTTTGATCTAGCTGCCTAATATAACTTGTACTTGCACTATTTTTATTATTTAAAATATTCTATGGCCCATTGTTTTACTTTTGAACTGTTCGTGAATGAACATGGTTATTTTCGTAATCATATTCAATTTGAACGATGTTCATGCAGTAAGCGAATGGACGATAGATACAAGTTGTCTTGAAATAATCTCGTTATAATCAAAGCGCAGGATGTGGTCCAGCAAACTGTTCATGCAGACTTGCTATTTAATCTAAAGATCTGTCTTCCATAACGCTATTGTAAAAGAGATTTAAAATACATCCTTAAGTAATACTTATTAGTTAGTTATTAAGAGTAAAGTAGAATATAGAGAATATAAGAACAGAATGGCATCAATCGCAGTCTTAATCTAAGCTATATTGCAGAGTAAATGAGATTGCAGGCATATTGCGACTATCTACAGACACAGAGTATATCAAAGCATTCGTTTAATATCATCCTGCGCTTTTGAAATACTACATAATAATGCATCATTGTATATTGTTTCAGTCTTTGGAATTTGTGTATTGGAATGTATAATAAATATTATTATTAAAAGTGTATAATTCAGATAATAATCTGTTAATTTCGAAGGTACCTTGATGTCTTGTTTCTTTATTAAAATTCTGCACAATACTGTCAATTTGATTACCAGTATTTCACAATTTGTTAAATTCTAAGTCATACCATTGACTTACAGGTTTGAAAACTGTTGTTTAATCCATAGACATTCGTTTTAAAATACTTTAAAAACACCTCGAGTGGATTATGCAACTTTAAAAATCTCGAGCTACAGTTAATACTTATCATAATTAAAATGCAGTGTATAAAACTCATTAATTACACTTCTAATCTCAGTTACAAAAATGCGTTCATAATACGTCTGTTCGACTCAAATTTAGGTCAATACATATTCAGGATGTCGATATATATAATTATTATTAGACATTTATATATATTTATGATTATGACGATCCTTAATATTTATGCTCTCGATTACCTTTATATGGTTGAATCCCATTTCGAAGATGAGGTTTTTCCAGTATGATTGTTCTGTGAAGATTGTGTAAAGCCGTTGGGGGGTCACGAAGTCGTAGGTGAGGGGGGACCAGGTGGGTGAACATCATACGGCGTCCGAGTCGGCTTCCGTCTTGGGAATGATGGGCTCAGCAGGCAGCTTGGCTGGCTCGGGCGTCACCGAGAAGTTGTTCGCATCAGGAGCAGACTTGGCCTCCGGAGTCAATGACGAAAAGCTGAAATTATTGAAAGTTTTACAATACCAACACAAATGTTTTTAGATCTCAAGCTGAGTAGAGGCCCGTGCCCAGCTGTCAGTAGCTCTTAGGCCGTAACCCTCCTCCGAGAGCTCAGACAATGGAAATACATCTTGGTGTTGTCAATCCAGGGACGGTTGTTCAGCGCTTTATCTCCCAAGATAAGCACCTTCGATTAAATTAAATTAAAGTTTTATTTTTAACTAGCCTGAGCCCGCGACTTCTTCCGCGTGAAAAACAATTTTTATGGGGAGTCCAAATTCTTTTTTCTTTGTTTAAAATTAAACTACTCTAAGTTATTTCTTACAACATCAGCTATCTGCCAGTTAAAATCTTACCCGTATCTTAGCCGTTTCGGAGATCAGCCGGGGCAAACAGAGAGACAATTTTTTTGTATACTTTCATAATTAGATTTTAGTCAAGATTTTAATACGTTGTTTCATTTTCTTGTTTAGGGTTATCTTTAAGGATAATATTGTGAAGTTTTTGTATATTTGTTGTTTATTCGTTTGCGAGTATTTAGATAGAGGTTTTAATTGATTTTTTTGAAGTTTGTATGTAATATGTTTAGTTTGATAGCTTTGACGTTGTCGTGCGGATGTGAGCGAATCGCTATTTACTTTCCTAACATGGTTAGGAAAGCAAATAGCGATTCGCTCGCCCTCGCGCCTTTTTTTTCGAGTCAATTTGGGCGTGTACAAAACGTACCTACGCCCCTAGCTCACATATGCCTCCTCAGCATGGCTCGCTCACGAGCGAGACCAACCGCAAGCGCCTCCAAGCGCAGCAAAATATCACGCTGCGCATAATCACTAACGCCCCTCGCTTCGTGAGGAATTCTGTTATCAGCAGGGACCTGCGAGTCGAGAGCATCGTGGACTTCACCACGGCGATGGCGAAGAAGATGTTCGCGCGCGCCGACGCCTCTGCTTGGCCCCACGTCAAGCACCTGGCGCCCTGGCACGCGCGCCCTCCCGACACCAAACACTTCCCGCGCGACCTCACAGCGGACGCTGCTCCGCCCCCCCCACCGGACTGACCCTGAGTGGGCGGCGGCCCACATTGGGGATAGAGACAATTTTTTATTCAAAACCACCTAGAGATCGCAAAAATAAACTAAAAAAGACAATTTTTGGACAGAAATGTTTGTAATTAAATTCTAAAGAGACTGACGAAGCCAGATTTCTTCAAATCAAATCAAATATTTATTATTATTATTCTAATATTCCTTAAATCTAAAACTTCATAACCCACTAAAACTGTTCTTTAACCCTTTCAGTCACACATTTCAACTAGCACTTGTATGGAAGTGCAAATATACGATTCCGATGTATTTTTCGTCGTTGAAAACGAAAAAATTATAATTTTTTAAAAATTTGAACAAATTTTTATACCTACCTAGGTATTCAATTGACATGCATTTTTTATTAAAAAAATACAACCTAATTTCGCAAATCGAGCTTCGTGAATGTCTTTAGAATTTAATTTCAAACATTTCTGTGCAAAAATGGTTTAATTTGGTTAATATTTGAGGTCTCTAGGTGGTTTTGAACATTCTGCCCCCAATGTGCGGCTCCACGCAATATCGATAATACCATAATTAGACCTACTAGTATTGTTTAAATTGTAGTGGTACTTATAATCCTTTCCGTTCTTATTTTTTTTAAATATCGTGTAAATTCAGCGGGTCTACCGCGTAACGAAAATGGTAATGAACACCGACACGGGTAATAAACTTCAATATAATCGTAAGGGACAAAACTTTACAAACTTACAGCAGGGCAGAAGTTGAACTGCCCAAAATTTTCCAATATAAGCTGACCTTACATTGTACGAAAAACCTATATAATGCTAAGTCAGGTCATACTGGAAATGTCTGAGCAGTTCATATCTGTGCTACATAAGTTCGTAATAAGCATCCCGTTCTCCACGCACCACTCAGTCATAGGGAGATGCGTTTTGCATAATTGTATTAACTCACACTTGCCTCATCGCGTCGCCTTGGCCGATTTGCGCAAGGAACGCCTTATTCGATTCCGGAGTCGAGCCCGGCGAGAAACTGTGGACAAACGTATAAAAAATAAACATACGAATGTTATAATCTAATTATAGTACATGCGAAATATCTACGAGCAGTGGTGTGCACTCCACAAAGATAACAATACACTGCCTACCCTTATAAATTAAGTATTAATTTATTTATTTATTTATTTTTATTAATATATTTATTATAATTAAAACGGCCGCAGGCCAATTAAATTAATTATACACATTTTAATTTATTAATATACTACAAATAACATTCATACGCTCATCTCACAGTACTCCAAGCATACCAACATTAGCGACTTCCATCCGTCCGTAAACACGTCACATTCAGGCTTAGCTTCCAAGTCTTAAGTAATACAAACGTTAATATGTCTGTAATATCAGTTATTTTAAGTCTTAGAGTGAGGTAGCCAGTTACAAACATCATTTAACTTGGCAATACAACACGTAAGACAGATGATAGCACGCCACAGACGTAGGTTACTAATAATAATAGACTGTCAGTATTACTCGGTGCTGCCACTTAATTAATTTAATTATGTTTTGTTTAGCAGAAAAACTTTGAGTATAGATACTCAAAGCAGAACAATGACAATTTTTAGTATTAAGTGATCTTGGTGTAAGTTTATTTAAGTTTTGTGCGTCATACTGGGCGTAAAAATAAAAACTTTTTCTTTCTTTCTTTTAAGTTGTATTTGCCTTCCCTGTAAGTAATGTCTGCGCATGCCTCTGTCTACAAACAGTATTCAACACTAGTACAATCAACATCAAAAGTAAAAGATGATCAGAAGAACTTCAAAATTTCTGAATTGTGAATTATTCATTATATTAACAAATGCATGATTTGCCAGTTTTAACATCAGGGGAGCTATTTACGTAATATCTCGCATCTTAATTCGAATTGCAGTCTTATTTTATCCATTGATATTTGACCATTCGTTTCTGATTTATATCAATAATTTGTTAGAATTACTGTGTTAGTATGAAAAAAATGAGGTGCAGTAAAAACAGCTTAACGATATCCTTATAACGAGAAGGTGGCCGGAAACAAACAGCCTACATACAGGCTCCTCATTCGCTATGCCATGTGAAAAGATATCACGCAAGCAACGCTTAGCTACGCATTTTTTTTTTAATCTTTATTTCTTTATAGAAATAAAACGGCTTTGATCGCTGAGCGATTATGCCAGCCTGCTTAGCTACGCATTACTAATACTATGTAACTAGCAACCCGTCCCCGCCTTCGCATGGGTGCAATTTCTCTACTATCCTTAAATTAAATATGAAGGTAATACATATAAACATTCCAGAAGAAATGCTCAAAATGATGGTGAAATCCGCATCAAAATTCGATGTATAGTTAAGAATTAGCTAGCGAACAAAGAGCAGACACCGTGGGAGACTTTATTTTATACTATGTGGTGATAATTGAATTAACTTGCAGATTGTAGGGACAGCTTGGCGGTCCATCGCATAATAGTTAGAGCACAAGCCCTAATTCGACACATCACTACTTGCCTAGTATGTGACGCGTCTCAATCACCTTTTTTAAACCTTCACACAGACAAGACACGCGGTGCTCAACAAAATGGCGGCCAAGTATCAATTATACAAGGTCCAACCTTTCGCCCCGATCTCTTTAAGGATTGTTGTACCATTATGAACAACTTTTACTACGGCGAACAAAGAAATCGCGATATAAATCTGCTGTTCCATATATTTAGGCTCAATTTCATCGTCAACATAACAATCGATTAGAGCAAAATCTGCCGTTTAAACATGAATATGAGTAATCAACCGATTTAATTTTAATCATCTGTTATTTTGTCGGTGCAAATGGCCCTAGTCGAGTGATATTGAATTATTTGTAAGGAACAGCCGATAATTTTTTTGCGATTTATTCATGTTATGACAAGTTCAAAGGCAGTCTGTTAAATGATCAGACAGTCAAGTCTACGACATGAGAAGACCGCACAGCTTTCATTACTATATTAACAAGCACTTAGTATATTAGAAAACATGTCCGCAATTATACAAAGCATAAAATCAGTTAGTATATTCGCCGATTTGATTAAATTTAACATTACTAATTCCCAAGATAACAATTGGCAAAAGCAACACGCTAGCTGTAGGAACACAAAACTGAGGTTCATATAATCTGACACGATATCGGATAATTATTTATATGTGTAGCGACATCTATCGCCACATAGAAGAACTACTTAGTAAGGCAGCAACAGCTAACTACAGTGGCACGAAAATATGAATTCGACCAATCAGATTACGAGGCCTGCATCGCGCAAGGAAAAAGAATATCGTATCTAACACATATACAACTGTCCGACATCAATCGTCGGGCTTCCGCCGCCAGGCAACATCACCTCGCCTGGTCGGAGGATCCTCCCTTTTCGATGAAGGAACACCATACCTCGTTCCTCTACATATGCATTATTCTTTATTGTAAATTGTTGTTCACTAGGATTTTGCCTGTATCGTGGGTATAGTTTACAAACATACGTCTGACAATTACACAACCAGATCCGGAATACCGGGATGGCGAACCATTGGCACGCGGCAAGATATTGTGGGCACGGCTACATTATTGAGCTACAGTACGCGCAAATCTTTAAGAGCCCTCTGAACTCTCTCCCTCTAGCACCTTGAATAGTACGCTTATTATAGGTGCTATAGGGAGAGAGAGTTCAGAGCTCAATTCAGGGCTCATAAAGATTTGCAAGTACTATACCTACTTGTAGTATTTTAAATAATTTTTCCCAATAAGCTAAGATTGTTAATTAGCACATTTAAGTTACAATAAATATTCTTTAAAAAAATTGGCACGCATATTTAAAAAGGCTTGCCATCTCTGCTGTAGAGACCATACAAATTTGTTCCGAGCGGGAATCGAACACGCCTCGTAGCAGACCGCGCCGTCGTAGTTCACAAATTATCTTAGGAAACTTGACGATCACTCGCATAATTGTTCGCATCTCATCGCAATGTATCGCACAGCAGTGAATGACACATGCATTAGAACACAAATCAGATCGCAGTAGCGCACAGCTGTTCAACTTATTGCTAAATAACCAGCATCCGTCAGCCAAACGCACTTCTTATACCGAAGCCATATTACGCGTAGCAATATCTATCATTTGAAAATTAATTGTGACTTCGCTTTAAGCGTTCGTTCACACTTGATACTTTTAGCAGCAGAATCGTGCGTTTTCGCGTTCGTCGGCTGCCTTTTGCTGTTAATATAAGGTATTTTATCTCCTACTTCTTAGTTTGCAGTGATAGCCCAGTGGTTGAACACTCGCCTTCCATTCAGGAGGGTCTGAGTTCGAAGCCAACCTGCACCTCTGACATTTCGAAAACATATGCGGATCAGAATTTGATTAATCACTTGCGTTAACGCTGAAGGAAAACATCGTGAGGAAACCTGCACATCTGAGATGGCTTCATAAAGTTCTCGATGATGTTTGTAGTCTGCTAACCCGTACTAGGCCAGCGTAGTGGACTAAGGCCTAAACCCTTCTTATTCTGAGAAGAGGCCCGTGCCCAGCAGTGGGACAGTAATGGGCTGCAAAATTTTCTGATTATAAATTAAATGTAGGTATCAATAACTAATCAATTTTCTTTATAATAATGTTAGTCTTTGGTTTTATTTTTAGAGCATTTATCGCATAGGGACGCTCAGCAATTAAATTAGCAACCACCGTTTCAAAATAGCCTCCAATTATAAATAGCATTGCAGTTTGGAAGACACGATATCAACAGAAGGTGTTGTGAGATATCTATGACGAAAATAACCTAATCGTCAAAAACCCCCGACTCCAACTAGAAAAAGAGCTGTAACTTTTGAACGGATGAACAGATTTTCAAGAAACATAGCTAAGATGATACCCGATTAAACTAGCTTTCAATTAAAAAAAACTGTATTGAAATCGGTCCTTCCGTTTCGGAGCTACGATGCCACAGACAGATACACAGATACACATATCCACAGATACACACTACAAATTAATAAAACCTCTTTTTTGTCGGGGGTTAAAAATGTTTACGATAATAAATGTTAAGATAAAGTGTACCTTCAGTTTTAATTCTAAAATGTATTTTTGAACCATTCTTGTAATATTAATTTTATTACAAAAATTCCTTATCTAAAACATATTTTAAACAAAAGCTACCTACTTAACGATTCTTAATCTGTAAAAGGGCGGGGTTTTATTAATAGTTTTAAAAACTACTTACAAGCTAGTTTATAGATAGCGTCTGTATATAAATACCATGTACATGATCAAAATTATTAATATCTGTTGTAAGTGACTGAACATCGTAATTTGTTTAACACATCAAAAAATGATTTATTTCGGACTCGCACAGAAAATTACATACAAAAAGAAAACATTAAAATAATAACAAAAACCTAATTAAAAATTCCTGCACGAGGCCAAAAAAGGCTCCTACCTCAGCATCTGCTGCGACAGATAAAATAAATGTCACACCGCTGGTTTTCGGATCACATCACGATTCATTATGCTTTTTTCTGCTTTAAAAATCCAAGAAAATATGCTCGTTTTCAGTCATTTGTCATGTACATAATTTTATAAGCAGACTATAGAATGGTTCGGTACTAACTTATCGATATCCTTGAATTCGCCGCTGCCCATGGGCGAGTCTGAGCGCCACTTGCCTCCGACCATATTCTGCACTCTGGAAGGAGTTAGAACAACGAAATAAATAACATGGTACAAAACCAGCGGGTCTACCGCACAACTAAATCGTAATGAACTTCGACTCTGGTAATAAACTTCATTATGATCGTGAGAGCGTTAACTTCGAGGTACTTTGTAAAACATTACCAATCATGAAAGTTGTCCCAACATCCTATCTGCATGATCGGTAAGGCTCTAGACAGACGGACCGCATTTCAACTGCAATCCAACCGCAACTGCATCCGAACTGCAATTTGCGGTTGGATTTCTATTGCAGTCGTGTCAACTGCATTCAAACTGCATGGATTGCAGTTGAAATGCGGTCCGTCTGACTAGACACTAAAAAAACTACAAGGTAGCACGAAGTTTAGTCTCTCACGGTCGTATTGAAGATTTTTACCAGAGTCATTACCATTACGTTACGCGGTAGACCCGCGGCTCGTCACCACAACTGCTGAACATGGGACCCCTAACAACCTTGTGTAGTATACTGCCGTAATCACCTCGCTTGACAAACGGATTGGTGGTCGCAATAGATTGTTAGTATCCCCAAAACAGGTGTATATTTAAATAGGACACCTACTTTAAAAGGTTATTGTTCTTTTTAATTATTATTCCCTTTATTTAATTTTTTTACATATATGTTATTTTCAAAAAAAATACTAATTATTAAAAAAAACATTCAAAAATATAAAAGAGTAGTAGGCCACCGGCATCGGGAACAGGGTCCAAGCTACCGGTGGCCAGGGCTCTAGAGAGAGAAACCTCCTAACAATGCGCGCAGTGTCAAGGAGTACTGCTTTCTGAATCAGGCCCTTGATCACGACAGTAGAACAAGACAGTAAAGATAATAGTGTACGATGTCATACAAATCGTATCGCTGATCATTAGCTGGTCGACCGGTGGCTTATATCTTTTTATACTATCCACCATGCGAGTAGCTGATTATTAAGTTAATGTAAACTTACCTTCAACCACATGCAATAAGCAATATTTATTTCCTAAATAATTTGCACTTTTGTGAACCACATGTTTGCGTCTAAATATGCTTTAAGTTCACGATGTAATAATATCCTATATCTTTTTCTTATAAGCTTTCAAAGGTGCTTCTTTAGCCTCATAAAGTATTAGATACCTTACATGGTTGATAATGTAGCTTAGGATTAAGTGCATTTGTAATTTTCATGATACTAAATAAAGATATTTTAAAATGAAATGAAATGATACAAATAGTATCATGTCGTATTGTCATATCCACGTAGTACTACTCACACGTGCTTCATCTGCTCTCCCTGCGAGCTCAGCTGCGCGAGGTAGGCTGCCTGCTTGCGATGGTGGTACATGTGCACGCGCAAGCACGATGGGTTGCGCATTCTTTTCTGGCAGATGTCGCACTGCAAGGTGCCTTCGCGAGTGTCGTGCTTGTCTCGGATGTGAACCTTCAGGTTGTACCGGTTAGCGAAGAATCGGTGGCAGGAGGGGCATTTGACGCCACCCGTCTTGCAGTTCCAGCCTCCTAGGAGTAAATGTTATTTAGATCCTGGTAATCATTCACAAGGCATGGATCGTTGTTCACTCTTCGAGACCACTATGTGCCTTGGAAAAATATTATGCAGTTGGACGTGAACTTCTGATTTTTACGCAATCGGGCAATTTTAATGTAAAAAAGAATACGCTCTCGGACAATTTATTGGGAAAAAGAATACGTTTTCGGGATATTTATTGTAAAAAAGAATACGCTCTCAGGCAATTTATTGTAAAAAAAGAATACGCTCTCGGGCAATTTATTGTAGAAACGAATACGCTCTCAGGCAATTTGTTGTAAAAAAGAATACGCTTTCGGGCAAATTATTGTAACTATTGCTTCTTATGAATCAAATGTAGCTAAAGGTCTATATCTGTCAAATCGGTCGATATTGACAAGCCTTGTCGTAAAATGTCACTTAGTGAATACAAGGCTTAAGGATAACGAATTCGTCATTGTTTTAAGATGTTTCAAGCCCAACGCTCGAGTCCTCAGCTCGATTCAGGGACTCGGCTTCAGGGGCATGCACTCCATAGAGACAAAGACAAAGTAATAAGATTTAAAGATTAAAGTATTAAGTAATACTAACGTTAATTTATGTCTGTAATATCAGCTAATTTAATGAAATTTGGGGCTGTGTGTCGTTTAGGGTGAGGTGGCTACTCACAAACATAATTTAACTTGAAAATACAACACTAAGGGCGACTTGCACCAAAGTCATTTAAATCATATTTAAGCTAAACACGTTTAGCCATCAGTCTGTCACTATCTCACAGTATACAAATAGAAAGGGAGAGAAAGATATCCAAACGTGTTTAGCTTAAATAGCTTTGGTGCAAGTCGCCCTTAGTTGTTTTTCCTGTAAGAAATGTCTGCTCGGCCTAATACTCTCCTTTGCTATACGTAGGCTAAGCTAAAGTTATGCTCTTGCTCCTCCAGCTTTGAATCTTGCTAAGCGTTTCTTAGAATGGACAAGCCTTCTGTTATGCTTTTAACTATTAGAAGAGGTCATTTTTTTTCTGTTACAGGTCGAATCTTAACAGATTTTGACCAAAAACCAATTGTAAACAAATATAGGCTGCTTTACTCAAAAAATCTAAACTTTGGATGCTAATAATATAAAATTAGGGACGCTACCACGGTAGGTAGCAGATGCTCTTATTGGCAATAATACCAACATCATAATGTTTATTTTCTTTTATAAGATTGGTACTCTTTAGACAACTTAACCATTCGGCTGCATGCTCGGCTTGAGCTGAAGAATAAGGGTATCTCCGGACTTGCCCATGTCTAGTCTATATCCTAAGATCATAACACTAAAGCAAATAAAGCGGTTTACTTACCAGATTCCTTGGCAGACTCGGGCAACACAAGCACGCTGTGAAACAGGTCGTTGTCGAAGTCGATCAGCGGTTCGCTGCAAGCACGCAACGGAAATACTAAAGCGATGCTTACATGTAAGCTATATTAATAAATGTATGTCCGTGGCCAGTCATATGCCCCGTACTATGAAGCCCGATATGTACAGTCATGAAAACAGATGCTCTTCTACTTCCCATTCTTCTGTAGCTGACGAAATGGCCTATGACGGTAAGGCCTGGTAAGCTAAGCTAAGCAGAAACGATAAGAGTTGACCGTTAGCATTGTGTTAGGCGTAGCCAACATGCTGTGATATGAAGCAATCCCTTCACGTCAGCTGATCAACTTACAGCACGACATACTAAAATGGGCGCACCGATATTGCAGTGTCGGAAGATTAGTTAAATAATTGAATGGACTTTTAGGCTGACATTCAGAGACGACAGAAACGAGTCTAAGCGTGAACTTACGCTTCCATCTGTCAAAATTTGTTCGTAAGTTTTGTTTGACTCGTTTCTGTCGTCTCTGAATGTAAGCCTGAGTCATGGTGCGAAAATAAAACTCTATTTAAGTATCTGCGACAGTAAAAATGTTATAAATATAGGTAATGTTAGTAAAAGGATGAAATGTTAATGTTTGAATATATTGAGAGCACGGTCGCTATGAATTCGTGTAATACATCAAATGATTAAATTCATAAATACAGACTATAGTCCGCGCGGAACTAGTTGGCCGCGCCTTAGGTATGTGAGCGGTGGGACGGAGGGGCGGGGCGCTTTGACAACTCTAGGCTTCCCGCCGCCCTCACCCCCGTCCCCACCTAAGGCGCGGCCAACTAGTTCCGCGCGGACTATAATAAAATATACATATTAATCGATTTTAGCTAAACTAATCGCTTTAAAGACGTATAAACAGTTATATGCAGATGTAGTGCAACACAGAACATTGATCCCACTAAAATGATTTAAAAAATTGGTTTCTAGGATAATTATTATTATTACGTTTAAATAATTATCCTAGTAACTGATTTGAACTTTGATAAAACATGATTCGTTCTTCGAAAGGCTTTACAAAATTGATAACCAAACATCTATAGATATTAGGAATATCTGGAAATATTTACACTTAATACAATAACCTTCTATATTAGTAACCGATCCGTCTGCCAAGCATGGTGATAGTGGCAATATTCCCTACGATATTCAGGTTATTAAAGCTTTATTTCCTTCTTGATAGAAAGTACGAGCCGCGGGTGAAAGCTGTGCTAATAGATAGTACGCAAGGGAAGGAAGAATACGGTTGTAGGGTGTGTACGTACCTATCGTACGAGTATTCGGTGTTCTCGGGGTGTGTCGGGCTGTCCTTGAGCGGTCTCGGCTTCTTCTTCACGCCGTGACTGTTCTTGGTCGGTGTGTTCTTTAATAATCTGCACGGTAATACGAATATTGTTGAATCTATCCCAAATGCTAAACAGTATGCTATGTTTGTCATGTGGACATAAAGGATATAAGGGACCATCTATAAAGTACGTCACACGTTACGGGGGGAGGCGGTCGACGAAGTGTGACATTATGTGACAAAGGGTGGGAGGGGTCCTAAGTTTCGTGACTACACATTTCAAAATCTAATACATCTAAGTAAAATGTCAAATTTGAAATATTAACGAAAAACTTTAAAATATTTCAACTCTATCTGTATGGCAATTGATTTATTATATATTAAAAAATAATTTAAATGGAAATAAAACTAATTTCGGGACTGCTGTTTTAATTTAATAATTTCTAGATGTAAAATTGCAAAATATGTGACGTCACACTAGGGAGGTCTCACAAATGTGATCAACAGTGACAAGGACGGGGGAGGGGTAAAAAAATCACGAAATTAGTGTGACGTACTTTACGGATGACCCCTAAGGCCCAACCATTTTGCACCTCAAGCCTGAAAATAGTTCTGCGAAAACGTCTCCATTAACCAATTGTGGTGGAAGACATTGTAGTGTGTTTAGGGATGTTGTGTAATGTTTTTAACCCCCGAAAAGACGGAGGTGTTATTCAAAGTCAATGTCAGTTTTATAATTCAACTGGGCCTTTGCAGACACTTTCAAAACGTCGTGATTCTAGGTGCACGGTTTCAAGTGGGTTGGTCCTGGAGAAGATTTTATAAGTTTGTAGTGTGTATGAGTGGATCTGTGTATTTGTGTATCTGTCTATGGCATCGTAGCTCCAAAACGGATGGACCGATTTCAATGCAGTTTTTTTAACTGAAAGTTATTTTAATCGAGGATCATCTCAGCTATGTTTCATGAAAATCTCTTAAGCCGTTCAAAAGTTAAAGCTCTTTTTCTAGTTAGAGTCGGGGGTTTTTAACGGTTAGTTTATTGGGTGGAATATTTACATTGCAAGTGTTACCTCTTAAGTGGGCTCCTAGCAGCCTCTTCCTTGATGGTGACGGTATCGGCGGGCTCGGGCGGAGGCTCCGACGACGTGGTGTCCTCCACGGCGGGAGTCCACTCCGGGGTGGGCTCGACAGGCTCCTGCGGAGGCGGCTGAGGCTTCGGAGGCTCGTCAACCATCGCTGTGGGAGACTCGCTTCGCTGCGAACGGTGGAATGCTTTGTGAATACCACTGGACTTACTATGTCATTGTAATAGTTATACAATTATATATGCGCAAGATTTGAAATTAGTTTATTCACAATTGCACAGTGAATCGATTTCAGTAATTGGATTGGAGCACCTGATTGATGTTTATCATCATCATTAGTCTGTAGCAGCTCACTGTTGGACATAGGCCTCTCCAATAGCACGCCATCTGGCTCGATCCTCGACTATTATCATCCAGTTGTTACCAGCCACACTGCGAAGAACGTCGCTCCATCTAGCCTGAGGGCGTCCTACCCTACGTTTGCCGATTCGTGGTCTCCACTCAAGAACACGTCTACACAAACTCTTGATGTACCACGTCATAACTATCTCAAGGTCAAAGTCAAAGATTTTTATTTCAACAGGGCCTTAGCATGCACTTTCAAAACGTCGTGATTCTAAGGTGATAGGCGCACGGTTCCAAGTGGGTTTTTCCTGGAGAAGATACCGGCAAGAAACTCCATGGATACTCTTTTCATAAAACAAATTTACAATAATATCTACAATTCGACCTGAATTTACACAATATTACAAAGAATAAATAATAAAATAAATATTCTAGTTTAAAAAACTATAGAACACGCTTTAGTCATCCAAACTGAACGTGTATGCAAAATTTCAGCTCAATCGGAAACCGGGAAGTGGGTCAAATTTAACTTCCAAGATTTTCTTACATAGGTAGTTACAGGTGAAGCTAATAAATGCGTTTTGAAAAGAACGGCAAAGATCATAATTAAGTACCACTATAATTTGAACAATACAAGTAGGTACATACTTAAATTCTCTGTACTCACTTCTCGACCACCAGTCAGTCCTTTGACCTGCAGCAGTTCAGCGGTGTGAAGGAAGCCGGAGAGCTCTTGACGTCGCACGTGCACTTCCCCGCGGTACATAAACTGGAGCAGCTGACGCAACTCTTGATGCGCAACGTCTTTCAGTATTACTATCGGATGCTCACAGGGGTTCATCTGAGAAAGAAGATTTTTGTTTAGTAAATTCAGTTACAGGACAATTTAGCAGTAACTCAATAAAGGCAAAACTACACTGCCTACCCTAATTAATTAAGTGTTAAGTAATACAAACGTTGATATATCTGTAATATAAGTTAATTCAAGTCTTAGGGTGAGGTGGCCAATCACAAACATCATTTAACTTTACAATACAACTCTAAGTTGTTTTTACCCTGTATGAAATGTCTGCACGCCACTGCAATTAAATTTGGAATAGATAGCTTATATCTACACAATAACGATCTTAATACAATATCTTTGTTATGTCAGATATAGAAATTATTAAAAAAAAACAGTACCCAGATTAAACCTGATACTCCCGCAGAGGAAACTGCGTAAATACTGCAATAACCTACTATTATAAATAGGTATCTATCTATTACATATCACTCTACACTGCGCTTCGAACTACACCCTTCGTCTGCCTCCCTCGCCACCCAGTGGGTGCAGACAGATCCCCCTTCCTCCACCTCCCATCCATAAGGACGCGCAGAGGGTATGAGAACCCCAACAAAAGTCCCGCATAGAGAATTAAAAAATTAAATTAGCAGCATTGTTACTGTCACACCTACATAGATAGAACTATGCAGCAGTACCTGTGCTCAAATTAGCAGGTTTGCAAGTGACTTGCAGTATATACTGTCATATACTCGTATAGTCTTTCTGAGGTTACAATGATTTGAGATATAGACATAAAAACGTGAAAACACTTTATCTAAGTGTGTCTGTTTGTTTGTTCCTTCTTGACCAATTAACGAATTTCAATGAAATTTGGCATACAACGTGAGGAACGACATATAATACTTTTATCCCGGAAACGATCCACGCGGGGGTAGTCGCGGGCATAACCTAGATTTTTCATAATACTTTACACACAAAGGAGACAAAATAACCAAAGATTTTGGTCACCACTATTTTAAATTAAGCAAGATCTCTCATCAGTATGACTCCGTGTCCTATCAAGTGAGACCAGCAGAAGCTATATTTTATGAAGAAGTCCCAAATACATATATAAAAACGAAGGCTAAATGGTCACTATATTTATTACTAGAAACTAAAAAAACAGAGCTATATTTGTACTGAAACACTTGAAACAACTACACTCAGACTTTGATAAAGAGAAATAAATAAAAATGTCAATGTATATTCAGCTGAATGACTGTCCGAGTTGTAATATTGTAATGGAATAGGCATAGAAAATGTATGAGAAATATTTTTTTATACTTTTCTCAATTTCGGCACGTACTATTTCGTCGGTTGTTTGGAGGAAACATTTCTATTGGAAAATAGTGTTGATCGAGCCTCACTTAATTTTTTTTGGAAAATAGAATTTTCTCGCTAACCTTACCTTTTAAAAAACTTATAAGTAATGACGTTTTTAATATCTTCAAAATTCACCTAAAGTTTCTTAAGACCAGAACTCTCTAACTATAACAGAAAGGGTCAGCCACCATTAATGCCTCAAAAATTTGCGCCACCATGCCATACATTGCCATACATCAATAATACATCAGCCAGTAGTTGGAATTATTGATATTTCGCTATAACTGATGACTGATAGACTATAATCCAATCCCAATAATCTTGGCCAAGACTAAGGTAATAAAAATCCAGGATTGGGCAAAAACACAAAAAAAAAGTCCAATTCACCATTTATTTGGATGAAGTGCTAGGCTGAACTAACCTATCTGTAGCATGCAATGTAATCAGTGGTGTAATGCAACATATTAGCTAAATTGGTCTGCGTATTGAACATGTTGTCAGCGAGTCATACAAACTGGTGAATTTTGTTGTATGTTGTTGTGTTGTCCTTGAGTCCATTGCATGTTGCCCAATTATTATGATTTCACTGTAGAAATATTTACCACTTCCTTACACGCTTTAACTAAGCCTACAGCCTAAATACAGAGCCCTTTACTGTTTAAAATAAAGTTCATTTTACTAGTGTGTTGCATATTTTTGAATACCTTGACTGCTTGGAAACCACTGGCGTTGTTTGCTTGACCTAATATATACGACGTTTTTGTTATTCTGATATATTTGTGCAAGATTGGTGTTCTGAACAATTAGACAACCATGGTTGATAAGATATCAGTGATCACTTTGGATGTTTCTAAATATTGGGTCACTTTGACTGTGCCTAACTATATGATGCTGACTGTACTTTGCCTACTATAAGTATGGGTGAGTATTAACCGTTTGATAAACAGCTATTGTTTTATCCACATTCATACTATATAATAATGATAGTAGATATATATATAGTTTTTATTTGTTATAGTTTCATTAAGACAGATATGGAACAAAGGTCATTGTAACAATAATAGTGAGTGACTAATTGGCATTTCTAGGTATTCTACATTACATTTAGCATTGTTTAGCAATGAAAAGTAATTAGGTGTACAATTTCAGGATCATTTTTTAATGAATGCAGAACTAATTAATATTAAATTAATCCTAAAGTCAGTGCTGATGCAAAAGCACCCTCTCTATTGTCACCAAATAACCTACCCAGTGCGGGAGAATAGGATCTCCCTGCTTTTTGAAGATAAGATTCAATATTCTTTATTTGTTTAAACATGGTATAAATAAAAACCATGCGAGACATTAAATTAAATACAATACAAAAATAATTTTTCTGTCACGTTCAGCCGCATATAATGGCGGATAAATTGTAATTTGTATTAGCAATTAAAATAAAATAATGCTGAATTAAAAATTAAAATGTGTATTTTCAATATTAATATTATGAAATCATTATTATTATAAATTACAATGTCATTAAATTACAGAATAATTATATTAAAGTTAAAAGGGAATAGTAATTGACAATTTTATTGATTCTTAAGCCTCAAATAAAGACTGAAATTTTTCTGCTAGAAAACCTTCAACGTTTTTAAATTCAGAAATATTCAATATGTTCCATGAATTGAGCAATCTATTAAAAATTGTTGCAAAAGATACTCTTATGCTTAAACAATGTTTTAGTTTATATCAGTATGAATGAGTTTGAACTATTTTTAAATAACAAACATAACTGTACAAGATAATTTTTTATGTAGTGTCCAAAATTTGCAGATTGATTCAGTGTCCGTTCCCAAATGCAATCTCAGTACTAAAATTCACTCGAAATTATTATTATTATTAATAGCCCGTAGTATCCCACTGCAGGGCAAAGGCCTCCCTTCCCTCCTTCCACTTTTCCCGGTCAAATTCACTCGAAAACAAAATAAAAATTTGATCTTGTATGGCTTGCTTGTAAATTATGTGTGACCCCCATACTAAGTTGATTTTTTGTTTTGTTTTAAAGTGTATTCCAATACTGCGGTTGTATTTAGGAAGAGAGACTGAATCACTCTACAAATTATGTGCACTGCATAAAATATTATCCTGTACATGTGACTCCACAGGACAGTTGGGTTTTTTTTTTGCCTATATCCTTCCACAAGGTGCACACTAATTCCTTGTCAAATTTCATCAAGAACTGTTTAGTCATCAAAGGTAACACAAATTCTATAATTCAATGTTGTTTGAATTACAGAATTCCCATTGCACAATCAATTCATAATATGAGACACACCCTAATTATTATCAAATAATTAAAATGCACTTACCAACCCATTGATTGATGTGAGGGCAATATTAGGCTTAGGATACAAAATAACTAAATTGAATAACAAATAAAATTACCGCAAAACTGTATTAAAATGGCTATTTCCATTTATGCATTAAAATGAAGCAGATTTGTTATAACTAACACTGTAAAGGTACAAATGGAAGGGGAATAAAGATGAACCCTCCTGTCTGCCCCATGTACTGTAATGGGCTGTGTTTGTGTGTGTACTGTGTATGTCTGGCATAAAGAGAAACATCCAATCACCTATAGGTAACAGATCAATACACAAGTACACACCTGTCCTTCAGGACACATGAGTCAAGCCAATACATCTATATACAACATCAATTTCTATATTTATAACCTACCTCTAGGCACTAGGAAGCTACTATATGAACTTAATTTTAGGGGTTGATTTTTAAAGGCATAGACAATGTTTAAGGGTTGTGTAAACAATGTTATCATCTGTATTCTTGTATGTTTCTTGCTACATATGAAGGCTGGAGTTAAAATACATGAACAAAATGTCTATTGACGTATATGGGAAGAATTTCAGCAAGTATAATGATGCAAAATTATGCGAAATAAATGAATCATACCTTAAAAAGTTCCTTGAAGTATGGACTGCATACTGACAGGATCAGTTTGTGTGCGTGCACGTACTGGCCACCGGCTGCTAGGGTCACGTCCACCAGGTCTTCGCCTTCTAGCAAGGCATGAAACGATTGTGACAAATTCGAATGGAAATCATTCCATCGAAGAGAGAACTGTTCGGGAACAGCCATACCGCCGACAAACCACGACAATCACGACAAAAAAAACACTTGATGCCCTCCTAACACTACCTGTAACACTTTCAGAACAGCTACGCGTCCCAACAGTGATACATAACTGAAAACTCAAATGCGAATTATTGCCCACGTATACGAATCGGGTAGGAACGTTCTATTCCTCAAACATTATTTACAACGCATCACTACGACGTTACCCGCGTTTATTTATAAAACACAAACAATATTGACTGACATGGCAATACAATGGAATAATAATCAAAATGTCGCTTGGTTTGGTTTGCTACACGGATTCTTCACAATGCACCGTTCATTGTCCGACAAACAACATTATGTCAGAACGTATGAAAAAAAACTGAAAATGTGCGAAAATGTTGATGTATTCATAAATTACCAAATGATAGGATAATATTTGTTACATTTATTTAACGTTATTTTTTATTATATTTTTTGTGAAAATAATTAAAAAAATATTAAAATAATAAGACCATAGACAAAAGTTTTTTTGCTCCAAGCATCGTTGTAACTCATAGACTATACCTAATTTTTTCTTTAACTATACCAAAAAGTACTGAGAAGAAGTTGGAGGAAGTACCTAGTACTTGGCTTGGTACCTTCAGCGTTCGAATTCAGACTAATCATAGGTCGCGTTCGCCGTCTCTTGATACTATATTACGTATATCTTTGGTCATTGCGTATATGCTTTATACCGCTTGATCAAAGCGAAATCCTAAGTCTATGCACTTGATATTTTATTTTGACCGGCGTAGTAATATTCCCATGGAAGTAGTAAATACTACCGTACAACTGGAAGGATCACTGTTACCAAAATGCGAGGCGAAATAAAGGCTCCAAAACTCAACGCATCCCTTTCTAAGAATGGTGACCATGCTGACCAGGATAATATTCTTTATCCCACTCACAGAACATTTATACCATTTTAAAATTTACAAGCTACTTTTCTCTGTGTACGTTATCCACAAAATCAACCTCAAATAAAGAACCCGCTTGCGCTTAATAAATAAATAATCTATGAGTCGTTTCGAGTGACAGACAGCATAACCAACCATATTGTTTTATTATTGTGTAATTTTAAATTATTATATTTCTATTAGTTCTAATAATACCATTGCAGACTGCAAATAATACCTTTCATTAATTCAATTTGTTATACGCATTTCATGCATTCCACTAACATAGTTATTAATTAATATAATTCTATATTAATTAAGATTGATGTTATCTTCGAAACTATGACATAGTTTCGAAGATAACATCAATCATATTTTATTTTTGGAATACTTGTTCTAGGAATTTTTGTATTATTTTTACTTACCTTAGAGTTATGGGACATCAAAAGGAACATGTTGTACATATATCATATTAAAATAAAACTACGTCGTCTTACCATGGATTACTTGTAAACTTTTTCTAATAAGGATAATGCAAATTTTTTATGTGACAACTGTGTGAAAGGGACACACGAAGCTCTATGAATCTCTGTAGGACCGTTTTTTCTTTCAACTTTTATTACATCTTATGACTTTTAGAATTGAGTTCATTTTAGTTTGATACTGTTTTGCCAGATAATGATCCAGTTGTACGGTAATACTTAACTACTTCCATGATTATTCGTTAGCCAATAGGTAACTAATAAATAAGTTAGTTTAGTATGATACCTGAGCATTTCATTTATCATTATTAATATCTTAGAAGATATCACGGTTTGAGAGCTAAAGACTTGCGATGCCACTTTGACCTACTTAAAGTAGTATTAAATAATAATGTTAGTTTCATTAAGCAATATTTTTTTTATAACACATAATAATTATTATAAATTATAAACAGACTATTACCAATTAGTTATGATTACTTATTGAGTTATTATTAATTAATTAAATTTCAATGCTAAACATATTTTTGATTTTGAAATTAAGTACTTCCATTCTCAGATTATCAGGTCTTGCTAACGAAAGTTGAGACTGAATTTAGCCCGCGATATTAAAAAGAGGCCAAGTGCGAGTCGGACTCGCGCACGAAGGGTTCCGTACGCGCTCCATTATCGTTTGTTGTATGGGTGCCCCTTAAATATGTTTTTTATTCTGTTTTTTAATATTTGTTATTATAGCGGCAATAGAAATACATCATCTGTGAAAATTTCAACTGTCTAACTATCACGGTTCATGAGATACAGCCTGGTGACAGACGGACAGACAGAGAGACAGACGGACGGAGGGACAGCGGAGCCTTAGTAATAGGGTCCCGTTTTACCCTTTGGGTACGGAACCCTAAAAACAAGACTAAGTGGAGGAGCCATTCAAACAACCAAATACTTATAAGTATAACTATAGGAAAAATGAAATTTTCATTAGCCTGGGGCACAGATTAGATAATAGTATGGCCTGGGGTGCCGGGGGTGGCTAGGAACAGTCACATTAAATCTCTAAACACTCAAACATTCTTTTATATTTTATACTTACATTAACTTGTGATGTAATATAAATTATAATATGTATGAAACTTGATGAAATTATTCAGTATTGAGTTATAACTCATAAACTTAGAATATTTTCGCTTCCATCCTAAATCTATGTGATACCTAACTAGTGTTTCTAAGACGAGCTTTTTGTTTTTCGTGGTTTAAATCCCAGCTTTTTAATCTCAACTTCCGTTAGCCAAATTCTAACATCGTACATGCATAGAAGTTACACCAAAAATCTAAGCAAGTACATAAATAAAGTTAAATTTCGGTAGAAATCTAACAGGTAACGATTGCACACATTATAATTTAATCAATAAATGTTTTTTTATAATCTTATTTACATAGTAGGACTCGAGAAATTGTTGAATACGATTTCGAATATTTTTTTCAATGTAACTTCTAAGCGTGGTAATATTGTTCGCCAAAGATAAGTCTGTCTGACGTCTGCCAAGTGTCAACCATAATGTCAAGTCGTTGTGATCTTTCTGTCAGTCATCAGTCGGAATTATGCACGGTTCGGCATGCACTTGACTGTAATCAAGGTTTTATTTCTTTTATTTACATTTTAAATAAAAGGATCATTGAATCGACCATGAAAGTGTAATGAGCGTGAACAAACACCCATAATATGTTAAATATCGTGACTAACCGCGAGGTTTTATGACGCGTTCGCTAATCAATCATGTTAGTTTAGCTCGTCGTTAGTTTAATTACATACGTGGTGGCACGATGTCGGCTCTGAGCGCGCAGGAGCAAGCGGAAGCGGCGGACCGGGCGCAGCTCGCCAAGAAGGTACTCAGCGCTGGATTTTATGCGCTTGCTTCGTTCATGATCACTGTGGTGAACAAGACTGTGTTGACAACGTACGCGTTCCCGTCGTACCAAGTGCTCGGGCTCGGACAGATGGTGGCCACCATCACGGTGCTGTGGTGCAGCCGCGCCGCGCACATCGTGCAGTTCCCGCCACTGGACAGCGGCGTCGCGAGGCGCATTTGGCCGCTGCCGCTCATCTACTTAGGAAACATGGCAACTGGGCTCGGCGGCACCAAGGAGCTCAGTCTCCCAATGTTTACGGCCCTGCGACGCTTCAGCATACTCATGACGATGCTCGGCGAGAGGTTCGTCCTGGGTGTGAGAGCCTCCTGGTCAGTTCAATCCAGTGTTTTTGCTATGGTTGGTGGTGCACTGCTCGCTGCCGCCGACGACGTCACATTCTCGTGGTCCGGATACACGCTAGTACTGCTCAATGATGTCTTTACTGCTGCCAATGGAGTTTACATGAAAAAGAAGCTGGATTCTAAAGAGCTTGGTAAATATGGTCTGATGTATTACAACGCTTTGTTCATGATTGTACCAGCAACTGTGGTTGCATGGGCCACCGGGGATTTACACCGCTCAGCTGAGTACCAGCACTGGGGTGACTCACTGTTCCTCGCACAGTTCCTAATGTCATGTGTGATGGGATTTATACTGTCATACAGTGTCATGGTTTGCACTCAATACAACAGTGCTCTGACAACCACGATTATAGGTTGCTTAAAGAATATCCTAGTTACATATTTAGGAATGGTCATTGGGGGTGACTATGTCTTCTCATGGTTGAATTTTGTGGGTCTCAATATCAGCGTGCTGGCCAGCTTGTTGTACACATATGTCACATTCAAGCGCAAGCCGTCTCCATCCTACATTCTGGTTGAGAATGCTAAGGTGGACACTGTATAGCAGTACCGGAAACGGAGACCGACTCAGTGCTCTACATATTTAGTATAGTATTGAAGATGGTGCCAAAGATGACTGTTACAGTGACTACTCAGTGAAGAGTTACTTGGTTTAACTCATGCAGGCCACACAATTGGTGGTCTTATTTAGTAATTATATTTTTGTGAACATGTCTCTATTAGTTTTAAAATGAGGTAAATTTTTGTGATCATTAATATTTTCTATATTTTGTGTTGACATTCTGACAGTGTTAAGTATCAAATCTAATATCAGTTAGTTTTATGTTTAGTTTAAAAGGTTTAATACATGACCATGTTGGTGCTCTCATTATGGTCTATACGATTTGACACTATTAGTTATATATATATAAGGACAAATTTTATAAATGGACCACACATGGTATAGTGAAAAAAAAAAACAGCTATTCCATACATTTATTCAAGTAATATTAAATTATTTAAATGGAACAGCAGTTATTTTTTTTCGCGATTTCTGTGTTAGTCCCATAGTAAAAGTTGTTCATAATGATGAGTACAATAACTCCTTAAAGCAATCGGATTAGACAGGTAGGATCTTGTATAATGCCATACATACCAAACCCTGGTTACAAGTGTTGGTGTATGATGATAATACTTAATTAAAATTATATTTTCAAATTAATTTTTGCCAATATTCTTATGTTATAAAATCGTCTCAAAGAACAGAAAAGTGGATTAATACATAAAAAGTAATTACCAAATTAAAATTACAGGTTTTTACCGCAATATCTATTGTTATAAATATTGTATTACTGGTAATAGTATAGTGGTAAATTATTGTTAAGTTTTACAGCCTTTCATGTAGCTAATACAAATACACTTGATGGAACTGATAATTTATATGTATTGCAAAGTATACCTCGGAAATTTGACTGGCAAATGGATTTTATCTATATTATTTATATATAAAGACCAAGGGCTCAAGACCGCCAGGAGTGGAGGAATTTGGAGGAGGCCTACACCCAAAAATGGGTACAACATGGGCCGCAATGATGATGATGATTTATATATAAAAAACAACACGCATTGTGTGGCTTTATCAAAAAATATAATTTTTATTTTTATATTAATTAAGAATGCACATTCTGATTTCCAATTTTGGTGAAACAACATGTTACGAATAGTTACAACATTATGTCAGCAGTACGCTCATTATTCAATAACATTAACATCAAATATGCATATAAAAACAATTACATGTAGTTAAACATGTAATAATATGTAACACTATTCAAATATATGCACAGCTGACTGTATAACTATACCAGAGATCTATTTTAGGACTAAACAAATTGTAAATAACATTTCATGGAAATTCTCTTTATTATTTGGCACTGTAAATAATGTACCAGCACATAAGTGATTATAAGAATAATATTTCGAGCTTTTTTAGGATAAAATTTTCGGAAAATGGAATGTAGACTTATTAAGGTTTGTTATGTGTGAAAAAGTAAAGGTGCTCCAGCACTGATGTTATAAAATGTTTAACATTTAAAGCATAATGACACAGATCTCTTAGTGATGAAGGAGTGACCACAGATACTCAGAAAGCAGCTGGGGCTCCAATCCCAGTGGTGTGCACACTATAGAAAAAAATGATACTGCCTACTCTATTAAATTCAATATTAAGTAATACAAACGTCAATATTTATTTATTTATTTTATTTAATGCTTTATGCACCGGTAAAAAAAGCACTGCACAAAGGCGGACTTAATACCATAGGCATTTTCAGCCAGTCTACTTAAGGTTGATGCAGAGACACACATGGTGGGTGGAAAAATAAAATCTGAGATCCAGGAATAAATACATATACATACATACATATAAACCATAAAAGAAAACACAATTAATGATATACTGCGTTATGATACACAAATATACGAAATAGAGAAAAACTAATCCAGCAAGTCACCGCTGGGCCAATTATGCCAACTTCAACTTTTAAATATGTCTTTAATATCAGTTAATTTAAGTCTAACGGTGAGAATCATAAACATCATTTAACTTGACAATACAATACAAAATAGTTTTTGCCAATCCTGTTAGAAATGTCTATGCATGACACTGTCCAATGCTTTGCCTGGGTTGTAGCACCATCCACTGTCTTCACCGGTAGCCTGTGTTTTATAACGTTATATTTAACATTTTATAACGTAAGTGTAGCACTTGTAGAAAAAAAAGTAGATAATTTGTATTATACTATTTAGGGTACATAACTATATTGTAAATGAAAACATGTTATAGTACCTACGCGCAAATCTTTATGAGCGTTCCGAACTCTCTCCCTCTAGCAGCTTTAATAGTATGCTTATTATAAGTGCTAGAGGGAGAGAGAGAGAGAGTTCAGAGCTCAGTTCAGGGCTCATAAAGATTTGCGAGTACTATAACATAAACAATGTTATTCATAAATTATTTTAGTAGGAATCTTCAAGACACGTTTTAATCATCTCAGCCTATCGCGGTCAATTTCTGCACATGGCCTCTCTTAAATTGCGCTGAAATACATAGTTAGCAAAAAAACGAGTGTCCAAAGTAATTTTTTTACCAATTTTTATTTAACTTTAAAGATTTTTCATTGCTGTAATAAAGTTTGCAATTTATATACTTGGATCTGCAATCCAAGAACGCCTTACGAGTGTTAGACTGATAAATAGTGTACATTACTTAAATATAAAGCTATCTTTACAAATCCGAAAGAAAAGCATATCTATAATACTATAAAGAGGTGAAATTTGTTTATTTATATATAGGGAGTAATCTTTGGAATTACTGAACCGATTCTGAAAAGTCTTTCACTAATTGAAATCTACACTATCCCTGAGTGATATAGGTTATCGCAGGCGAAACCGTGGGTAACACATACACCTTTTATATACAGAGTATTTAAGGTTCCGGCGGACGATACGGGCAACTACGATTCGAGGCGATCGCAAAAATTAACCTAAATATTGCTATCTCTGTTTGACAAAGAGACGCGCGCGCGCGTGGTAGTGTGCGGCACAGACTACTCGAGATACTACGTATGTGTGCGGCACGCTGGTCGAATATGTTTTCATTCATTCTTATCGGATCGCGCGACTGGGTGCGTAATAAACTTTACAAAAAAGATGTTCATTGATTATGTTATTTTTTTATTTACTTTATTGGTGAATAGCTGTACCCGCGTCTTCGTTCGCGTGGACCTAAATTATTCTTTCTTTAAATTAAGAGTAAAAGTAGCCTAAGTTACTCCTTACAACATCAGCTATCTGCTAGTGAAAGTCCCGTCAAAATCGATACCGAAGCGCCGTTTTGGAGATTAGCCGGAACAAACAGACAGACAGACAGACAATTTTTTTTAATTGTTTTATTTTTACTGTATACTTATAACTTTATAAATTTCGTGGAGTTGTTGTACTCATTATTATGTACCTACAACTTTTACTATGGGACGAAACGTGAAATCGTGAAAAAAATATCATCTGTTCAATACAAATTATTCAATATTACTCGACTAAATGTATGGAACAGCTGATATTTTTTTCGCGATTTCATTTTTAGCGATTTGATTTTAAAACCAGGGCTTCGCTTCGAAGTAGGGCGTCCTGGTATGGCGGGAAATGCAAGCGCTCTCAAGTAGGTATTGGTCGGTTGCGCGCGACTTCTAATTTCAAATAGGTAGATCAAATAATATAGGTACCTACCTAATGTAGTAATAGTAATCTATATTTTTCATGTTTTATGCAATGTGTATTGTATGTGTTTTATTTATATATTTCCATAATACATAGTATAATAATAATTAAATTAAAATAATATGTATAATTAAATAATAATAATTAAAATCAAATGTCTAAAAAAAAGTATTTGCATGTCGGGCACTGCCAGAAGCAGAACTGGAAAACACGAGAATTGAAAATACTTCCATGGGAAATCGATCCATGTCATAATATAAATAAGGAGCATAATCGTACTTGCGAAAAAAAAAATACCTACTTTGATCTCTCGAGTATTTTTTTGCAAATACGATTGTGCTCCTTATTCATATGACAACACGGATCGATTTCCTATGCAAGTATTTTCAAGTCTCGAAGCAAAGGGCGCGTGGCTGGCGGGGTCGGCCGCCCGCCGTTTCGGAGATTACCTAACCGGAACAAACAGACAGACAGACAATATATATTTTAAATTATTTTTTGTTATTAGTACTGTAGGTAATATATTCTATAATATTATTACGCATTTCGTAAAAAGCTATCTATTAATTAATCAATTAATTAACGATAATGGGAAAATCTACACGTTTAGTCGGAAGGGGTACATAAAGCCGAAAGGCGGTTATTGTACTCATCATTATGGACAGCTTTTACTATGGGACCAACCCTCAAATGGCGAAAAAAGAAAACTGTTCCATGATATATTTCTTCATCATAGCGGCCCGTCCCTGCTTCGCACGGGTGGACATTTATTTATGTAGGTATATTAAATTTTGTGATAAAAAAGTACCTACCAAGGAGTAAAGCTATATGCTAAATTTTATTGAAATCGGATTCGATTGATGATGCGATGGTCGCATATGTATCATTCTTATCGACTCGCAGATAGGTACCTACCTAATAACATTAATAATAACATTACCTAATAACATTATCAGAAAAGATGTTCATTGATTGCGTTATAATTTTTTTAACTTTTTTGGTATATGTACAAGGCCTACTTATCTAAGTAGGCCAAAAAAGTCAAGTTATGATATAAGTACCTCCTACCTATCTTTATTACAAGAATAGTAAGTACTCACAGAGTTGTGATGATAAAATAAAACAAAAGGATTTCTAATAAACATTTAATATGTTAGGTACCTACATATTATAATCATTGATTAGTTACCTGTATTGACACGTTTCTTCTCTTCAATAACCTAACCGTCAAAAACCCCCAACTCCAACTAGAAAAAGAACTGCAACTTTTGAACGGCTGAACAAATTTTCATAAAACATAGCTAAGTTGATACCCGATTAAACTAGCTTTCGAATTGCGTTTGATTCGGCGAACATTACTTTATGCTGTTGAGGTGGCACTGGTGTATCATGCGAAATTCCAACATGGCATTGTGCTGAGCTAAAAAACATTTATGCATTTGAAACAAAAAAAAACTTTTCGTCTATAATTTAATATAACCTAAACTGTATCAAAAACAGAAAAAAAATCATTAGAAAACAAAAACAATTCTATTTAAATTTTTCCAAGTAGGTATATCCGACCATTAGGTAATGATTCGGTTACCCTACACAACACAGGGAAAGAATTACCTATATTTATGAATATAAATACGTACCTATTGTTTTTCACACCATACCTAACCTTATGCTGGCGCTTCGCATCGTGTATTCATATTCGCGTTATATGGCCAATGCAAAAGAAACCCTCTGTAAACTACACAAATGTGATTTTGCATTGGCCATATAACGCGAATATTCGCACAAATACACGACGTGAAGTGCTAGCATTAGGTTATCGGGCTCATTGAATGGAAACAACAATCACAATTTATTGCAGTACCTACCCGTGAATTAATAATAGGTAGGTAGGTACTAAGTACCCACTTATCGAAAAATAAAAACATCAAATAAGTAATAGGACATATTATAAGTACATACAAAGTTTTTTTTTTTTCATACATACAATATATAATACATAGGTATACGTAGTAATAGTACATGGGTAATATTTAAGTTTATTTATTATACATAGTTGTAAATAGTAATAGGTACCTAGATTCTAAGTTCAAGGTCGGAAATCTACAATTCGACAATCATACCAAATCATTTCAAATGGAGTATAGATAAGTACCATAAATACCTATGCGCCTATTATACGTAGGTACTCACCTTACTGGATAAATATTTTCCTTATTTTTTTGGAAATTCCTTTTCCTAAGAACTGATTGCCATAAACGTTTTTTATTTGATCGTCGCTTCTCTGTAAACAATTAGGTAGGTACTAGGTAGGTAGGTACGCAGATTATAAGAAAGTCCATTTAGGTAGGTAGGTACTTATGTAGGTAGGTAGGTACCAGTAAATAATAGGTAAACAAAACATTTACTTAGGTAGATATAAGTATAGGTACTTACTTACTTACATAAGCAGGTACCTACCTACTTATTGTATTACCTAACTTCTATAAAGCCTATCATTTCGAATCAGTAAAGAGTAACTCTTTACTCTTTAGACTCTTCGTCTTTACACTAGCCGAGAAATTAGGTACCTAGGTCAGTAGTTACCTACCTACTAAGGTAGGAACATAATTACTCGAAAGGAAAAATAATGTTTTGAAATCGTGCTTTCGAAATAACAGATATGACTTACATCATAGGATCAACATTACACCTACTCTATGTCATACACACTTAAATTTTAGCTAAATGTAGCGCCTATTTAAAATGGTACCTACTTACCTATATCGATTCACACAAACAATAAATGAATATTATCATGATTATAGTAAGTACCTAAGTAGCTAATTACCAAACTGTATAGGAAAACAATTAAATAATATCTAGGTAGAAGTAGGTACTTACTGTGAGATACATCCCAACGTTCGGAGTCCATTTCAGCAACTAAACCAAATCGTATTTATAGGTATAAATATAAAAATCCGTAAACAAAGCTAAAAATATTTATTTCCAAAACTAAAGTTAAAAACCCCTAAAATCCCCCAAAAAAAAAATACTCTGTAAAAATAATAAATAAATTGTAATAATATAAAATAATTGAAACATTTTCAAAACGTTTACAGCCAGCTGCGTCACTATCATTATTAACTTCACAGTAAAAGTTAACAGTAAAAAAATCCCTAAAAATACCCCTAAAAAAATCCCATCACACTTATTTACCCCCCAAATTTGGGGAGAAAACCCCTAAGTTGAGAACCCCGGCGGGCGGCGGGCGGCGCGCGGCGCCTGCACTGCATACAGCGAGCCTCACTCACACACCAACGCAAGTACAAACTACATGACGCATGTGTGAGTAGCGTTAGACTTAGAACGCGATAGCGCTAAGTTCGTTCAGAATATGTTCAAATTTTTGTTGTGATCCGTAATACTAAAAATTATGAATGAAAATTTAATGTTTTTTAAAATTATATTTGCTAATCCGTAATTTGACAATATAGGCTGTGTTTAAACAGAAACCATTTTATAAACATTGATCTTTTTAATACAAAACAAATAAGAAGAAAACATGTCGTTTACGCCGTAAAAACATGCAAAATGCAATTCGCTTTAATTTCGTTTTAGGTTAGAATTTCGAAAAAAAGAAGAGGTTGTAACCTAGATAAATGCTATCCGAATCTGAATAATATCATAGTATGATGGAAATATGCTCGAATTATACAGGATTTTGGTATTGCGTTTGTATGGGCAAATCATCCGGCGCCGGATTCTTAATAAAGAATAATGGTGTAGTATTTATGAATAATAAGAATAAACGATAAAAAAAAAAAGTTTGTTTAGACGCAAAATAGAAGCTACTATGGAGTGACATAAGCTAAACATGTTGTTGAATAAAACTCAATTTTTTAATAGAAAACTTATCATTAATCTCAACTCAAATAATAATTTTAAACTAGTACAAAAATATAGTTAATTGTAAGCGTTTTAAGATATTTTCATTGATATTTTTAATTAAGGATTCAGGCAGCCTGGGCTGGTTATAGATAAGACCTACCCAGTATCGTATCGCTAATACACTTAATATCGCCACTTCACATGGCACACAAATGTGATTTTGTTTTGGCCATAGCCAAAACAAAATCACATTTGTGTAGTTTACAAACGGTTTCTTTTGCATTGGCCATATATCGCGCATATTCGTACCAACAAAAACACCAAGGGAAGTGCCACCATAAAAACTAACACATCTACATCTATAGGTTTTCGCGCCTTTTCCCGTGTATTTGGGTAGAAGTATAGACCAATTTAGTAACTGAAAAGCACTAACATTATAAGTAATTTTAATTATATTGCTAAATACATAAAATGCTAATGAATAAATATTTCTCTCAATTTATTGTCTGCCTGAGCCCTTACATGTGAGGCAATATATTAAATAATGCTTACGATTTAATGTCGTATTGGTTAAATAACGGTTAAACACGAAAACGAGCAATTTATAATATTTAGAATATTATAATTATAATAATATATATAATTATTTTTCTGTAAAGTTAGACAGATTTTTAGTGACGAGGTTAGAATGATTGTATAATTATATATATTATTAATATACATATTATACCAATATGTTTATATAATATATTAAATAAGATCGTATTCTAATAATGCAAAATATTTTAAAGCTAGGCTCTATGAATGGTATAGAATTCATTTCAAATATCAAATTAAACCTGCAGTAGATTCATTACGATTAGGCGGCGCGGCGACGCGATGCGTGTGTATGTCAGAGTAGCCGAGCCCGCCAAGTTATGTGGTCGAGGTCATGACCTTAGTGCCATTCATAATCATAGAGGAATAAAGGTTTTATGCAAATCGAAAACATCAATTATTTTAATTAATTTTGAAAGCGTATAAAAAAATGTTGATATTATTACAACTTTTTTATTAAAAGGAATTTTTGTAACCTATAGATTTACCTCCTAAAATATGTTGCATTATTAAAATAAGACTTTAAATAGCAACTTTTTAATCGTCGTGCATAACTATCTGTAATATATATATTTAACTGTTACTCTAAGCAATGTTAAGTATTCTAGCAGTTAAGTGGTTATTTTTTTCTGTTATTCACTATAATTATTAGTTTTTCCATCGGTTTTTTCAAACTGTTATTATTTTACACGTACATTTGACTAATTGCTCCGATAAGATTACGCACGGAGAGAACAAATGTAATTGTATTTTATGATCCTTTTATGACTTTATTTAAACGTTTCTTGATTAAATATTCATAAACGCTAATCTTCAAAACTGCTGATAGGAAAATATTCACATTAAGTGCCTCTTAAACAAAATGGCTGTTCTAATATTTTTAAATTAGGAACTGCAGTCCAGTTGGATTATTCTCCAAAATAATTTCGAATACCAATATATCTAGTTCGGTAAATGTCCGCAGATCCCCTGCACCCGTAACATGACCATTTCTATTTCTATTATTTCAAGAATAGAGAAAACTCTTTCTCCATTTCAACATCTAGACCCGCATTTCTACGTAGACATAGACTAATTAATATTCTTTCCGTAGCAACTGTGAAATCTCGCAGACGCTCAAATAATTAGTTAAACAAAAATTATCTCCATATTTTTATAGCATTCTTGCACAAATTAAATAAACGTCATGCGCACACTAAAGTAGGGTAAGCAGAGATTACTAACTTGCCACGTGCTATTCAAGAGCGCCCTACTCCATCAGGCAGGTTAAAAAAATCCAGAACTTTCAACTTAGGTAGGCTTAATCAGTATTTTTGAGTCGGCCATTTTGAACTCGTTCGCATATTGCTGAAGCTTATAATGCGGAAATATTAATTATTCGTGTTAATTTATTATTACCTACGATAAGCAGCTTATTACAATTCCCGGATTAGGGGCTTGAAACTGGATACCAATTTCATTAATTTATCAAATGCATATACCTACTTTGTTACGAAATATAGGTATAATGCAAATTATTGAGAGAAATAGTCTGCGCAAACGATCGACTGGATAATTTCAATAGGTCTAATAAATATTCATATGTCAACAACAGTAGGTAGTTACTTGTATTTTGTTGGCAAATCAATAATAATGTCGAGTTGTACGTGTAAGTGATATCTTTACTAAAGCAGTGAGTGCACAGGGTGAACATTGAACACAGCATGAACACACACATAATGTACATCAGATGAGTAGTTAGATCATGTCATGCAGACCTTAGGGCTATTGCACACTCGATACTGTTAGCATCAATAAGCATCGACGACTAGACGACGCGATGCGACATCGACGCGATGCAGCATCGATGCAATAATTTGACGACACGGTTGGCGCAGTAGCTAAGCGATTACCTTTCTGCGTTACGTGCCGCGGGTTGAATCCCCGTACGGAAAAAATATTTATATGACCTACAGATAGTTGTTTCGGGTCTGGTTGTGTATGCATGACATGTATGTTTGTAAACTGTACCCTCAATACAGGAGAAATCCTAGTGAGGGGCAAAGCCGTTGCTAAAAGTATCGAGTGTATATCCCTTATGCCTCTATAGCTAACCCGATCGTGTAAAAGGTCTGACTGAAGAAATTATAGAACTTTAATAGAAATGTTGTTGATATGCGGATGCCTATGATGTGTAGAGATCACGATTGTTATCGTAGATATAAACTTATCGATCAATTCCTTGTAAGTACACAAACAATAGATTACCACTATATTGCCTTAACTAGTATTTCTTATCGAAACTATCTTTGTTATAGATACACATTTATTATTATGTCGATTTGGAAATCTGATGACGGAAATGGGACTAAGTCTTTTATCAATCTACACACATCCCTTTTCACGAATAACTTTTAAATATCTCTATAAATTCAGATTATACGATCGATTAAAAATACTGTCGTAGCATGGCTAAATAAGGGTTGATCGAACTTTACACTAGAAAAATGCTAAGTAGGTGCATTGAACAAGCAATAGTTATTCACTGAATGCTAAATAATATTGCTAAATATATATGCAAGAAAATAATTTGTCAGTAACCAACTATACAATGTGCTACATTTGTCAGTAACCAACTATACAATGTGCTACATTTGTCAGTAACCAACTATACAATGTGCTACATTTGTCAGTAACCAACTATACAATGTGCTACATTTGTCAGTAACCAACTATACAAGGTGCTACCCTTCTATTCCCGATCCCTTTAAGGGTTTACTCACCGTTATGAAGAACTTTTACTATAGAACCAGCCGTGAAATCGTGCAAAAAATCTACTGTTCCATTTATATTTTAGTCCAGTAATATTGAATTATTTGTATAGAAAAGCAGATTTTTTTCCATGATTTGACTATTGATCCCATAGTAAAAATTGTTTATAATGATAAGTACAATAACCCCTTAAAGGGATCGGGATTAGAAAGGTTGGACCTTATATAGGTACTTGCATCTCATATTTTTAACTGGAATTAATATTTCAAATTTCATACATTTGTCTCCGTTATGGCGGTGAAATAGTAAAGTAGGCTTCAATAGTTGGTGCAAAACTAAATGCCTTTAAAAGAGCTTGAAGATAGTGTCACAAACTTTGAATATTTAAATAATTAAAGGTCACAAATAGTACAATAATTCAAAACTTGTATTTTAATAAATTCATGTGAATTGTAACCTATAATAAGCTCGTATTTGTAAATAATATAATATGTAATATTAATATCGGGTGTAAGTGACATCGTAACGAAAACTGATACCATGGATTCAGTATATGATTCTGGAAACCTCAGCGTAAGAATTTTGCGTCGGTCTTTTCAAAAATTTTACGATTTTGTTCGCAAATTTTTTAGGTAGTTATAAAAACTGTGAACAAAATAGTAATTTTTTTGAAAATGACCTATTCTTTATTCTTATTCTGAGGAGTTCAGATTCATGTACTGAATCCATGGTATCAGTTTTCGTTACGATGTCCCTTACACCCTGTATAGTTAAGTCGCAATTTTGTTTTGTTAATACAGCATTTATAGATTAATTGTTATCATCCATCTAAGTCTAATGTAGTGTTATTCCAACAATGTCCAAGATATATTGGTGGGATCACACTCTGTATACTACTAAATTATTAAGGGATTTGTCATTGTAAATAGAAGCTAAAATTGCATGCGATTTTAGAACAGTGCTGTTTATACAGTTGCGTGGCTAAATAAAAATGTGACCAATATAAATTGACAATGGCATCTTGTCTTAAACAATGTGCAATACAAAGACAGTATCAACAAAGATACAGTGCCACAAACTTATCTGACCCGGTCATGGCGTCGCTGTCATCGCCTTTACCAATGTCATCTCTCTACAAAAATTACATTCTGAAGTCATTTTTGTTCTGTAGCGACGTTAGTTCCAATTTTGGTCACCGGGAGAGATAAGTTTGTGGCACTGTACATTGCAGTTGGCTTGTAAGGACTTAATTCGACTTGTTGCATTATTGACGAAGAACCTTTGCAAATAGGGGGGGACAGACGACGGCTAGCTTCTTAAAAATTCAGTGAGGAGGATTAGTCGTTATTTGTTTGGTACATCAGCTCCACTGAAGTAAGGGGTCATCCATAAAGTACGTCACAATAATTTCATGATTTTTTGACACCTCCCCCGTCCTTGTCACAGTTGATCACATTTGTGAGACCGCCCCCTCCCTAGTGTGACGTCACATATTTTGATATTTTACATCTAGATATTATTAAATTAAAACAGCAGTTCCGAAATTAGTTTTATTTCCATTTAAATTGTTTTTTAATATAATAAATCAATTGCCATACAGATAAGAGTTGGAAATATTTTTAAGTTTTTCGTTAATAGTTCAAATTTGGCACTTTAACACTTAGATGCATTAGATTTTGAAATGTGACGTCACGAAACTTAGGACCCTCCCACCCCTTGTCACATAAAGGCACACTTCGTCGACCCTTCCCCCCTTATCGTGTGACGTACTTTATGGATGGTCCCTAAACAGTCATATATCTAATATTCAGTCTAGAGTTCTATTAATGTTCCTCGAACACTAATGAATGAAAATGACTACGTGAAGCTCTTCCTGAAGGCAACAACAGTAATTTGTGTTGCTTAGTAGCTTAAAAATTCAATAAAGCATTCTAATCGATATAGCCCACTTACCAAACGCTGTATTTATTATTGACTACCGTCTGTCTTCGGCCACGTGATTGGACAACACGTATGAACATAAAGGGTTACGGTAATAATTAATTTATACCTTTTTTATTAGTACTTATTCAATTATTTAGTGTTATGAAATTCCGCACATTTGTCATATACGTATTTAATACTATCAAAATACCACAATTTATCATTTATGAACACGTTATTGCAATAATATATATTTAATTCCTATTAATAGATTTATAGATATTAAATAATTGCTATAATATGCCCGAAAATTAATTAATTTTATATTTATCTATTGAATACAAATGATCAAATCTCAGCTTTGCAATAAATGAACGAATATTTATAAATTATTATATATTCTGTAAATAGGTTGAAACGTAATTATTATATTTAAATACCGTATCATTCAACGTTTTTTTTAAATACAGTCAAAGCCGTGTTTAACGTTTCAAGTTGTTTCACGTGGAACTGCCACAAAGTTAATACTGCAAATGCCAAACTTTTAAACGGACAATTTCACCGGAACATTCATTTTAAAGTTTAGCTCAAACTAGCCCTGTGGCATTTGAGTACGAGTATATTCATGGACTCATGCGAACTCGATCAAACAATTAAATTGCCCCGTTGAAGCCAGTTGTCGATAACTGAAAAGTTGTGTTCAAACGCCATCACCACGTTTGTGCTGGTCAACAGCAAATTAAACGTTTAAAAGCACTTAAAAGTTTAAACTTTTGACAACCTATTACCTTCAGTATAAACTTTAAAGTAGGTATATTATGAATGCTTTGGCATCGGTTACGGAATAAGGATAAAGACGATGCAAGTAAACGAGTAGTTGGGACAGTGGGTGCACTCGTGAAAGACAGAATAAATAGATGTGATTACTGTACGCTAATTCACGTAACTAAAGAAGTGCAGTTGCCGCGCAGTTGCAATAAAATATTGATCAAAACAACACATTTAGTAATCTTCTTCTTCTTCTTTCGTTATGGCAATTGAGCCGATGTCGACTTTTCTGCCATTTGGTATCCTCCGAGCTTCAGTGAGATACGCTCGCCTCAAGTTTGAGCGTCACTGCAATACGATCGGCGTGTCTTAAAATTACGTGAATTAGCCCTCTGATAGCGCGAACTCCTTGGGGTATATTGGGAATATTGTACGATCAAGTTTGTCACATGCCGATCGCCGGACCGAAACATTTGCGGTGTTAAAGTACGGAAATATCCTGTGTATACTCAATACTTGGTGACGACTCAGGGAAAGTTCGGCCCACGACATGTTGCCGAAACGCCCTGGGGTTGAAAGTGTACTTGCCAACTATAAGCATTAGAGCGCGTGGTTTAAGGGATTTTCACGATTTTTGTTAAATCCTGTATATATGTCGTAGGATAATTTATAATTAATAAATTATTTTGACATTCTATCTTTGTTTCCAATCGTCCGAACCTTTGCCGATAACCGGGTTTTGCCAATGATTCTGCAACATTTATATGTAACAGTAGGTACCTACCTATACTTATATTAAAAACATTAACAATGTCCAGCTTTGTACATGACTTGTTAATAAAATTAGGTAGATTCGATCAGATTATCATAGTTTTATAATTCGCATGTTAGATGTATATATAATACCTACGTACTATTAGAAGAATAATAATATATTATAAGAATATTAGACGAGAGTAATATTCGAGTATAATATTGTAATGGAGACTTAAGTGTGCGCGTCGTTATTTAGCTCATTGTTTTTAAAACATTATTATTATCATATATCATATAATATATTCATTTATATGCCTACATATTAATATGTCGCATCGCAGGTAATGACTAATGACGATACCAGTGATTTTGTAGTCTATCCCTAGGGACTTCACGAAATTCCTGGTATCACGGGCGTAGCCAGGGGAAGGGTTTGGGGGGTTCAAACCCCCCCCGAAAAGTTAAGATACCTAAGGAGACTTAAAAACTACTTGCGGAACACAGTGAGTGAAAACAGACTGAATGGCTTGGCCAAGAACCTTATAGATAGGCTTGGCTCTCATGAATATTCACTATGGGATAGAAATTGATGCGAATGAAGTAGTGGATAGGTATATTTAAAAAGAAAAACGGAAGATTACTTCTGTAATGCGTATAATAAAATGAACCTGCTGTTTTTATAATCTTTCATGTTTTTTTTTCATTATTACGGTTTATTTCATGCACTTTTAGTCGTTTTATTTTCTTGAAACCCCCCCCCCCCCCCCCCCCCCCCCCCCGCCACTAAAACCTGGCTACGCCCGTGCCTGGTATACTCATTTCCCTGCGACATATGCACTATTTATTATTTTAAGGAGCGATTGGTATCTCAGGTCGTCATGTGAGTCTACTGTTGTAATTTTAAGTCAGTTACAAAACTAAAGAGTGATGTCAGGTGTATTTAAAACCAAGGTGATTACTAGGTTCAATATTGATGACTACATGACAATGACAAAAAAATATCGATGACGGGAACAATGACAAAATCATCAATGATTTTTACTTGAGTATGAAAATCACGCCACGGCATTTAAATGCTAGAATAATCGTAGAACGATGATTTTAGGCATGGATGATTTCGTTGTTGTCATTGCATGACGAAATTATTTTAAAATATATAACTCTACGAGGTGATTATATTGGATAGTACTCACAATAATGAAAAGCGATAACGTTAATTAATTTCTCTAGTATCGTTCAGTTTGTCGGCCAAGGAAATAAAACTTCTCCTGAAATTGGGTCTATGTAGTTCATCTATGTCATGTGATAAAGGAACCTTGACCGATTTCATGTTCATAAAATTGGGTCAGAGTTTAAAAGCGCGATTATTAATACCTAATATCCATTTAAGTACTGCACAGCATTGGATCTAAATAAATCTTTATTTCGAAACCGATAAACGAGATAAAAATGTCAAATTCGTTCCTGTAGGTTTTGCCGGATATTTTTATGTAGTGCGTAAAATTTACAGAGTGATTCAGTGTCCGTTCCCAAATGCAACCGAAGTACTAAAATTCACTCCAAAACCAAATAAAAATTTGATTTTGTATGGGTTGCGCTAGTACCTAAATTATGCGTGTCCCCCATACTATGCCGAATTTTCGTTTTGTTTTAAAGCGAATCCCAATATCGCGGTTGCATTTTAGGAACAGAGACTGAATCACTCTACAAATTATGCGCACTACATAAAAAAATATCCTGTCAAAGATGGTGTTACTGATAATAACTCAATTTTGTAAGTATACCGGTTTCGAAATAAAGGTGCGCTTATGTCTGTGATATACTGTCATAATTAGAATTAAAGAACTCGATTCCTTGGGCTTTAAATATTACCTACTCTGTTACTTACTGTTGTAGCTGTTCTTATTGCTTTTGCAACTGATTTTATATCTTGTTCTATTTGTCTAGTTGTTAAGTTCTGACAGTGTTACGAGTATCTGCAACATTCATCCACTGCTGATCTTGTGATCATGTAGAGATCATATGGCTGTGTTGTTCATTGAATTTTGGGCTATTTCCTCTTTAGTTCCTTTCAAATAAAGTATTTGTAAAATTCTAAATTTATTTTTAACTACCTAGCATTTATTTTTATTTAAGTAATGTGAAGACGCCATATTATTTTGTATAATTCAATTTCGATAAATGAATATAGATATTTACAAAGATGTGTTGTTTTATTTTAGACAATCTGTATCTACCCCTACTCCGCAGCAGCTTGACGTCCAGTGTATTCTGTTGTGTGTCGGCATGAGCTTTAGTGTGGTTACACACGGCGACTTCTTGCAGCGCTTCTGCGAGTCTGCAGCGAATACAGCTCGTGTCAATGGCCGCTCTGAACTCGGAGCTCGGTAGGTGGCAGGGGACTATGAACGAGACTCACAAGGGACAGGACAAGTTGAGGATGAGAACTGGCGAATGTTGTGAGGAACTAGGATACTTATTGTATATATCTTCAGAAATAATATCTAATGAAATAAATAATAATGAAGGTAATAAAAGTGCCTTTAGACACGCAGTGGTATATGGGCTAGCCCTGTGAAAACATCTTAACTCACCACAATTTTTTTTTGAAGCGTTTTTTGGTTTCTCCTTTATCGTGGGTAACTACCTACAGTTTACAAACATACATGTCACACCCAGACCCGGAACAATACAAATATTTGTTTCGTGCGGGGATCGAACCCGCGGCACGTAGAGCAGAAAGCCAATCGCTTAGGCAAAACAGGAATTTAGGTACATCAATAAAGGTACATAATTAAATATTTGGAAGTCAGGAACAGCTTAGGGGTGGTCGCTGTCCCCCCTAGGTAAACCCATGAATACTGGGGTGATCAGAATGTCACGCGTGGGAACTTTCTGACTGTCCTTTGAAAGATGTGATTAGAAACTTCCTCAATACAGACTACGTTTAAAATTCTGTTACTAATAGTATCCAATACTTACTAAAGTTATCTACTTACCCTCTATAGCTACACGTATCAGGCTGTGGTTTCCTGCTCAATACGAAGTTGTTTCCAGCTGATGTGTACCACCAACAAGCATGTGGAAGATATCATCCGGAGGTGCAGACATAAATCAAATTGTTTTTTTTTTTGCGTGTGAATGAGTATGAAGTAATCACAGTTTATTATCACACTACTTGTTAGAATCAATTTGAAACTTGTTTTGTGCAGCGAAAAAGTGATTCGATGCGAACTATATACCTACTTACATCATCATTCTCCTGCCCTTATCCCATTTTATTTGTGGTCGGCGCAATGTCTTTTTCTTCCATTCATCTCTATTAGACGTCAGATTCACTTCCTTCACATTCATGTCATGTATCACACAGTCCATCCATCTTTTCTTTGGTCTGCCCCTACTCTGATAGCCATCCACATTCATACTTACAACTCTTCTTATAACACGATTCTCATCTCTCCGTATTACATGTCCATACCACGACAACCGGTTACTTTGCGGCTTTTCTGTAACTGGTGCCACTTTCATACTTCCTCTAATATACTCATTCCTGATTCTGTCCAATCTTGTTACACCACACATCCCTCTCAACATTCGCATCTCCGCTGCATACAATTCCTTTTATCCGTTCCTTTTATAGGTAGATACTTACATGTAAGTATAGGTATTATTACGTGCGCATCATCAAAACGTTTATATGATTGTTATTTAAGTGAGATTATTCTGTACCTATATTTAATGTGTAGTGGTTTCCTAAGTTACATTGCAAATTAGTGAGTACCTGGCAATCTGTTACAACATCGCCAAGAAGAGGGGGTTCTTATTCTTAGCCGGGCACTCCGCGGCATTGAGCACTTGCTGTGGCTGTTGTATCTACAATAGAGGAGGTAAAAAATAACAACACTTTATAAATATCAATAGTTTATTACATAAATTATAGCCAAGCTTACACTTTCATTGTTTCTTTCACCTATACTGATTCATAGTAAAGATTTAAAACTGCGCTAATTTATACTATCTCTGTATACGACGCAGGCGCCGGCGATCAAAATATACTTGAGACGGGAACAAACCTGTCCTAACCGAGCGCCCGCTTAATCTATATAAAAAGAATACTTATAAATAAAATCTAACATCACTCTATGTTATAATTATTTAGGCTATGATTGGTGTTACTACGGTTCCTATTCCAATTGCGTCTGTTAAAAATTATTCCTAATTTGATCTGCATTTAAGCAATATAACTAATTAATTGTTTAAGGTTATGGCTCAACAGCGTATCACATATCAGGGGATCTCTCTATTGGTTTGCGCGTTGATTGAAAAACGGTTATAAAAATCGGCTATGATTACTACCAGTTGGATTGCAATCAACATAGGGTCGAGTGGAAGTTACGTAATATGGATTTGCACTTGAAGAACTTGTTGTTTTAATTCATTAACCTTCATCGCAGTTAGCTGGCAATGATAGCGCCTTTCAAGAAGATCTCTGGACCTAATGTGTACTGATGTCACATGAGGTGTAAATAAACACTTCAAACCCTGTTATTCTGAAGCTATTGGCAATGACGTCAAGGATTGTTGCTATGGTATATTATGATACTATAGTTGAGATTTTGCCTTCTATCAACACAATGATTCCAGAATAGATAGATAGATTTAAAGACTAACAAATTGCCTGGCACCAGATGGCTTCCATAATTGCAAGCACACATAAACAAGCGTTTTACACGTGACAAAATATACACCTTATCTATCTGAAGTTAATATCTTTATAGTTATTATTTAACTTTATCTGTTCTTTATGGAATTTTTGACGATGAAATTTGCAGGAGATTTGGCAATTAGGGTCCAAGATCCGGTCGTATTGTTTGTATCTTTCCTGTTACTGATAACAAATTCGGTCTATAGGAGAAATCTCAAGTTCCAGATATTATGATAGTTTAAATGTGGGTTTTCATGGATTATAATAATTGAACTGAAATAATAAAATCAAAGCGTAAACCAATGAGAGAACAATTTGTGACAGAACACGATTCAAGATGGCGACTGCAACCTTTCCGACATTACTGCCCAATCGAGGCATACTCTTATTGCTTTAACGAATACAGTTTATTATCGGGTACAATATACATCTTATTACGTAAATCATTAGGTTTATTTTACATAACACAGAGGACGAATAAAATTGAACACTCATATATGTAAAAGTCATTTTATCCGCCATTTGTATTATACGTTGCGATTAAAAAGTCTGTAAGACCATTCAACTTTTAAATACTGGACTTCATTTGTTTTAAATTGTTTGTCCAATGTATCAAAACACTTATTATATTCTTCATTTTTACTAGCTAATTTTTTAAGTTTAAGTAAATAAACAATATTTTTATAGATTATTCTAAGCTATTGAATTGGGTTTGGTGTTATGAAGTGCGAGGTTGTCGTAAGTCACTGTACGAGTCTCTAAAACTCTATCTCCCCTCACGTATATTTGTCATTAGCAAGTATAAAAACTAAGAGTACTACGTCATTTATTACTCGTAAACGTGACCCATTACAATCTCGACACATAAAATTTATTATATTCATGAATTTTTGAAACTCACTCTATATTATTTTAATTATTGCTAATTATTACTATCGTAGGCAAATAATGACGTCAGCTTCACTGTGTATATCAAAAATTGTCATGAAAAATATCGGAATATAGGTATATTATTATGTATTACGATTATAATAATGAATGTCAAAAATTCATGAATTTTAATATGTTAGTAGATATAAATTTCTATATTATGGTATAAGTATGTACTATGAATTGGTGTGATCGTGGCATGAAGGCGATTCTAATTATGTCTACTATATAAATACATAGGATCACAGTAAAGTGGGAATACAAAATGGTGGAATACGTAGATCTGACAAGAGTTGTGCAGATTTCAAACTATTTGAGAACTTATTTGATTATGTAAAGGTATTGAGATTTAAAATAAGAGATAGTATAACATGTATTGGTAGTGGAAGTCAAAATAATTGAGACAGAATAATGAATAATATAAAACATAAATAAATACATGTAAGGCAAGAAACAGCTTACAGCGTTAGAAAAATAGGATTACCATTAAAAATCTTATCGGCACTAATTTGTTTAAGAACCAAACAGACATGTGTTCTAACAAATACTGTCTATAACCTTGGAGTGCACAGATACCCCACTTATTTTTAGTATGAGGTCGCGAGTTTATTATATTATTGCTTAAAGTTCCTGTTTGAAGTTTTATCTAACACTTAGCCCAGAATAATAATTATTATCCATCATGAATGTGTTTGAAGACATTACAGTATGTTTGAATGGCAAAAGACTTTGTACCAATAATTTCTAGCAACCGCAGTATTTACATGTACAGGTCGCTTATGTAATTTGCGACTGCAACTACACACAACATGCCATACATTCCTGTATAATCGCAGAGAATATGATTAAATTCTATTGAAATTAAGGCCATTATTGCTGTAGTACGTAGATGCAAATGTGCCATTTATGAAGGTGTTATTTAAAAAATATATTGTAAAAACAATCTGGAAGACATACATATTGAAATTAATAATCTCTTTTATCCAATAGATATTATATCTCTTTCATTACAGCACTTAACTAAGACAAAAGTGGTGTATGTTAACTGTAGTGTCATTTGGGTGCAGATAACGGACTAGCAACCGAGATAACGAGACTAGTCGCAATTGCTATGAGACATGCAAACGCCGTGCAATTGTTAAGGCTCGATTCACACTGAGTTGGTCGCGGCCGGCAGCGAAGCGGCGAGCAGTTTCAGCGCCAAAAATTATGCAGCATTTTAAACTTTCTTCCTTATTAAGGGGCACGGAAGGGTAGCGCGCACACCCGCGGCGCCGCTGGCAGTCTAGCTGCTGCTACAAGTGACCAACCAAAGCAGTAGCGCGCGGCCGCCAGCTGACGCAGCAGCGGCTGCTAGGCTGCGCTGGTAGCTGTGGGGGCCGCCTCACTTCTGCCCTGCCTCCACTGCGTTGTCCGCGCCTGTACCAATTCACAAACGTTAGGCACCGCGGCGGCCGCGCGCCTTCGCTTATTGTCGTTCCCTGCTGCCGAGCTGGTCGCTACCATCTCGGTGTGAATTGACCCTTAGGTTTGATTGGAGGATTATCATTGTTCAATGCATTATCTATTTCATAGACATTCGGTTAGAATGAATGCCGTCTTACTTTGTGAATTATATGTACCAAAAATGACACTAAGTTTCAAGCATATTGGATGAATGATAGATGTAATGCATACTGCGTCAGTATATATTATATCTATGGGCTGAATGCAAGTAAAATCGGTCATCAACACCAACGTAATTATTAACAGGGTTTCAAATTATTAAAATAATAACATATTATGATTTATTTGAATCGACATACATTTATATCTTCACATTTGACACTAGGTCTAGAAAAGTTAGTCATTTTAACCTACAGTGAGAAGTTTTATGTTCAGTTAACATGTAGCAGTTAACAATCACGTTTGACTGTCAAAGGCGAAGCGTGCACCTGACGTGGCTCACCACAGTAGTTGGGTGCAGCAGATTGGCAATCAGCCCATTTGCCACCCTATCGTCGCCTGCCCCGGTATCCGACCACACGCATTGAATGTATATAAGGTTGTTTAAATAGTTATTACTTTGTTGTAATATTTATAAATTATTCGCACAGTTTTTAATAAACTTCCGGTCTTTGGCTTACATTCAGAGACGACAGAAACGAGTCTAAGCGTGAACTTACGCTTCCATCTGTCAAACTTACGAACAAATTTTGACAGATGGAAGCGTAAGTTCACGCTTAGACTCATTTCTGTCGTCTCTGAATGTGGGTCTTGCAATTGACTACTTGTTTCCCCCACTGACGAGCGAGCCAAAATATTATAGAAGAGCCCTTCTGCAATAACCAGGTTTTTCCCTTCTTATAGCTATAATAATTATGCTGCAAAATGTACTGTATTTTGTTTGTAATAAACTAAATCAATGTGCCATTTCATGTTTGCTTATTTAAATATTTATTTTCTTTTGATAATTAATTTTTTATTTTCACCGCTTCTTATAAATATTCCACATATGTATATGATACGTTAGCCTAGCCATATACATATGTAGCTTCACAATTTGATTGAATTGACTTCGCCACTTTAAGCTTTGTTGGCAGCAAATCGAATACCCGAACAAAGGGACACGTAAATTTGTTTCTGAACTAGATAGACTAGAAAACAGTCCTAAATGATTTTTTAGTTCTGAAACAAATTCCTGTGTCGCTTCGTCCGGTGCAGATATAGATTACGCACTAAACAATATAATCTTTTAATCCTTTAGTGTTTAATTAAAGAATTTAATGTGTGTATGTCGGACAATGAGGAATACGATACATAAAATTGTAAACGCTAGCAAACATTGTCAAAAGCACCCGTTTTATAAATTCACAGTTGCAGATTCCGTTCGCGTAATATGAGATTTTCGTACGCCAGTTTCAGTAGCACCGTGTGTGGGTGCTTAGGAACTCACGTTACGTAAAATTTCAAGTATATCTGTAAGGTGTTCTTTAGGAACGCCTTCGCCGCCTTTGAATCAGAATACTTATTTTCACGTACCTACATAAACTAAGGAAATATGTAGTTACGTAACTAGGTAGGTACAGGTAGTGATTGAAACTTGTAATATTCGTACTAAGGGTAATTTGCGATGCACCAACACTGTTGTTGCACTGTTTGCAAAATTCTCTTATGGCAAAGGATATCGATTCGTTTTACTAACATTGATAGTAACTTTGTCACTCGATTATGGACTAGCCATAACAAACTTTTGGTAGCCGGCGTATGACCTCACATGACCTAGTGTGGATGATGTATAACTGTTGCTAATAGATGGCGGTGTATACTGTTAATAATGTTAAAACTACACGCTACTAAAAACAAACTATGTAATCACAAACTCAAATTATCATTGACTATCTAGAATGTCCCAGCGTAGTATTTCAATGGCGGTTCGTTCACGAAGTAACCGATCACAAACTGTAGTCTATTTCAGGAACTAAAGAAGTGCAGTTAACGCGCAGTTGCAGTAAAATTTTGATCAAAACAACACATTGGTATTCTCTTAGCTTCAGTGAGATACGCTCGCGTCAAGTTCGAGCGTCGCTGCAATATGATCGGCGCGTCATATAATTACGTGAATATTAGCCCTCTGGTTTGTAACACATTACTAATTAATCACTCGCGACTCGATATACCAGGGCGCCCGCTACATATTTAGATTAGATTTTGGAAACTGTGCTGTGGTTAAAAACTTTTGCACAACGAGTATTTGACAGTTTTTCAATAAATTGGGTGGCATCGTGTAGGTATCCGAATACTAATTAGTTTGTTAATTTAATTGTTAACTGGTTCCGTTATATTTGAGTATCGTTGCGGACGATGAGGCTAAATTGAAAATATGGCAAGAGTGTGAAATTAACGAGATTCGCAATTTTTAGGAATTCCTTAGCCGAATGACAATATACTCAATTATTTTGATTGTCTGTCATATATGATCAATTGATCATATGCCTTTTACTTTTCAACCAAAATCCACAAATCCGGAAATTATTAGTCACGATTGTTTCGGTAACTTAAGAAGACAACAGCCAATTTATTGATGTTCATAAGTTTAAAAAGCAAGGCATTTTTTTATATGTAAGCAACCTTTTATATACTCTTCGTAAAGAAAATTATGCTCACATTTAGTCGATGGGGTGTTATATACCTATAGAAAAATACACTAGATCACTCCCCTTTATAGGCTACAGAGACTGCTACAGCTACAAGCCGTGATCGTTCGATAGAAATGTACCCCGAATGATAAGAGCTAATGCAGGTTTTTGACCTTTCATGAGACTAATTTGGTATGCCGGGTAGAACCGCTTTGATAAAATGAATAAATAGATTTTCTGGTGGGACGAAAAATTCTATCGCGAGTAGGACTCGAACCTGCGCCCTTCCGGTTCGGTAATACCAGCTACTCTTGCCAACCGAACTATCGCGACTTTCGCTGACAGAACCGAATTCTCCCTTCTCATTTGAACAGTCTTATGTTGACGGTGATGACAAGTGGTGGTGTTCAAGTCAAGGAATAATTCTATTCTGTGAGCGGGGTTCGCGTAGCCCGGTTGGCAAGAGCGGCTGGTATACCGAACCAGAAAGTCGCAGGTTCGAGTCCTGCTCGTGGTCAAATTTTTCTTCCCACAAAATAAATCTATTTAATAATTTTATCAAAGTGGTTCTAACCAAGCGTTTCAATGGTCACAGTGACTTTTAGAACTAAGCCATCCATACGCTCTATTAGTTCTCAGTCTAAGTCTATTGTGGCGCACAGCTGGACATGGGCTACCTGACACGATACTGGGGTTGTTAAATGTAAGTGAATTACTTTGGACTAAAGACGGTAAAGTTAATGAATCTGTGGATTTTACAGGTCGGTAAAATGCGATCAGCTTCTAAGTACAGTCGAACTAGCGGATTCATGACCCACTCGGCCGATAGTTCGTTTGAAATTGTCAAAACCGTAAAGATCAATTTTCCAAAATGCACTTTTTCATAAAGTTGGCACTCAGATAAAGAACCCCTTTTGAATTTAGAATTAACTGTCGTTCCGTATGGTTTGCCTCGGTTTGCCTAGAGTAAGAAACAAGTAAATAATATTATTTTATGATATTTTTTCAAAACCTATACTAACTCTTTTGATTATATAGGAATATTTGTCAAATTAAAAGAAAAATGCCAAATAATCTAACGTCAAACGTCAGGTATGAATCGATCAATTATTACAAGCGAAATTCTAAATCTATGGAGAGAATAAAACCATTGAATAAAACTGATTAAAACAAATACCGCGAGAGCTAAATATATCTAGGAATACAGTGTGAACGTGGATCAGATGGCATGGTGAAGAGGGCAGCCTCTTAGACAGAAGAGTATTATAATCATGGCGTTCGTCGAATCACGAACCAACAGAAAATGGAGATGCAACGCAATTACGAAGAACATCCCTTTACCGATATTTTGCGGCACGGTACGACGTTGTCTACAAACAATAAGGAATTACTTACACAGCACTGGACTGCATTAAAGACATTATGCTAAGAAAGTAACCATTACGGATGCAAACAAACTTGAGAGATAAAATTTTGCTTGTGATTATTTAGACTTCGATTAGACTAACGTCATCTTTTCAGACGAGAAATCCTTTAAATCTTTTCAGCACGGCCGCTTTTACTTAAATGGTTACGATAAGACATGATAAATACGGAGGATCACGTAGTGACTAATCAATTGTCTGACCGAATTTCAGCTAACATGTGGGCTTGGATGGGTGCCGGAAGTGTAGCCGAGCTCGTCCAGATTTCTTTACATGCAAATGCAATTAACTATGTTTACTTATTAGAAGAAACTATGTTATCGATGGTGCGAACCCGCGAGAAGAAGTTTCAAACTTTTTCTACTTTCACGATAACTGCCCAGTGCATACGGCCAGAGCTGTCCCTAATTGGTTTCGGTAGCATTCACAAGTTACTCATTCCATGGCCATCTAGATCTCCGGATCTCAATCCGATTGTTTCTGGGGTTTGATGGTCCAAATGTGGGTTATTAAAAACGAGAGGACAATGCATTGCAAGCAATTGAGCGACATTGTAACGAAATTAAAGATTACAGACATTTGCAGTCGCCACGGTGCTTACACTCGTTTTAGGTAAAAATTTTATAGTGACCTATTGTTTATTTAATTTATTGTAAATATTTTATTATAGCATTTACTGAAATACTTACTGTCTTTTACTGTGTATTTCCCCGATCTCTTATATTTACTATGTTTTGTGCAGTAGGTAAGGTCATTAAATAATAAACAATTGCATATTAGTGCGTAATTTAAAATAACCAACAAATCGTCACATCAATCGACGTCCTTGATCGATGCCAAGGAGCAAGAGGTTCGGTTGCCATTCGGGTGGATGTGGTAACACTCTCGCTATTATTATGCTTATTATTATGGCGTCGATTTTAATGCTATATCTGGCTATAACAGTCCACCACGGGGTAGTGAAATTCGATGTTTATTGTCTACCATTACCAATGACTAAAGATTCTTTAGCCATTGACCATTACGCATCATGTTAGTATTTAAAATTTATTGTAGGTAATATCTCAAAGTAGTGCCAAACGAGAAAGAGCCTCAGATGAAGAACAGCAGCTTACGCGTAGACAGGGTAACCAAGGAGACAGCTATTGGTAAACTAACTGTCACTGTCAGTGTTAGGTAACATTAATGATAACAGGTTGTTGCCAGGGAATTATGTTTAAGCGAAATTCGACCTAATTGTATTTAAACGTACGTAAAAATTAAGCCTTAGGTGGGTCATGATTCCGATTGTTTGACTGTACATGAGCCATCCCACCGCGCTTGTCATGGCGAAAACATCGAGGTCGGCGCGCAGCGATTTATGCACGAAGTCACACCGTATGACGTCATCGCGACATGCACGGGTTACGGAGCAGCGGAATCATTCTTTCTCTTTACTTCAAATGAATCTTCGTTGATAGTCGGCATTTGAGAGTTCCACTTATGAGTGGAACTCTCAAATGCCGACTATTATGTTTATTTTCATTGAGTTTTAAGTATGCTTAAAACTCAATGAAAATAAACAAAGAAAGGTAGAAATAAAACCAATTTATATTCTAATTATTAGACAGAGTATGATCGATAGTTTAGCGTGCCATAAAACTGGGCGAGATACATACGCAGTATGAAACATTAGTGTTGGCCGGAAAAAGCTGTGGGATCAGCACGCGATGCTCACAAACCAAACAGGTCCGACTACCTGAACTAAAAGGGGCATTTTTGTTTTAAAAATAATATGTTATTAAACTTAAGTCTCAAATAATTTGCATACGTAATGTGCAACCGCTGGCTCCCAAAGCCAGTGCATATTTGGGCCATTATTTCGATGACAAAGCCAGGCTTTTTAATTGTTTTTTTTAGAAACGCTTTATTATTATTTTATTGATATTTTAAGATGCGTGGCTTAAAGTTGTACTACCTGTACTTATAATATTGAGGTTATAAGGGTGAAGATATAGATTTGTATTGCATTTAAACAAACGACAAAATTAAGAAAATTAAAAAAATTAGCTACCTATTTCGTTCGTTCAGTTTCTTGATTTTTGAGAAACAGTGTTCGTAATCCTGTTTTTATAATATGAAACCCTGTTCAGCACGTAAATCGCTGTAGCAAATTGTAACCTACACATAATAATAATATATTGCATTCAGCCAATGCACACAGATTACAATATAAATCGTATCTATTACTAAATTTATATTATATCAGAAAGCTGCCTTCTAGATAAACTCTCGATTTCATTCAAATGTACAAGATGAAATGGATATTTGAGCAATTTTGATGATCATGAATGAGAATTGACCACAACGAAACATCTGCCACCACATAACATTACATTTGTATAAAAATATGAACTTAACATCTTATATTACGACGAAATAAACGATTATGAACTAAATATAAAATCACTGAAATCTTGTTCGTGGTGTAGACGACAGGTGGCTAGATATAATGCGCTCAGCATTCGGCACAGCCGCGTAGCACATGTAAACAATCGCTATGTAACATCACGAGCTGGGAAGCGAAGCACTTAAAACTAAATTGGCATTTTTCAATAGGTACAGTTACAAACTGATATGCTCAGAATAAAATTAATACTAGCATTATCATTTACAGGCAGTGTTGGACGAGGTGGACAAGAGCAACCCCCACTTTATTTTCAGCATACATCGCTTCACAAGCTTATATTGTTTTGTTTTGTTTTTTTTTAAAAACGTTTGCGTTGTGTTTAAAAAACATCCTCACTAGGATTTCTCCTGTATCGAGGGTACAGTTTACAAACATACATGTCACATGCACACACAACCAGACCCGAAACAACTATCTGTAGATCATACAAATATTTGCTCCGTGCGGGGATCGAACCCGCGGCACGTAGCGTAGAAATCTAATCGCTTAGCCACTGCGCCAACCGTGTCGTCTTGTCTTATATATTAATCGACAATCAACTACTTTGTAAATTGCTTAATATCTGATGTTGAATGTTCGGACGAATAAAAAAGAAAGGGCGCCTCGTCGACTAACTCAGTAGTTAGGCACACAAGAGAATACAATACATTTACATACAGGATATTTTTTTATTTAGTGCGCAAAATTTGCAGTGATTCAGTGTCCGTTCCCAAATGCAACCGCAGTACTAAAATTCACTCCAAAACAAAATATTTTTTTTACTTTGGCTTGCGCTAGTAAATTATGCGTGTCCCCCATACTAAGTCGAATTTTCGTTTTGTTTTAAAGTGTAACCCGATACTGCGGTTGTATTTAGGAACAGAGAAAGAAAGAAAGAAAGAAAGAAAAGAAAGAAAAGAACATTTATTCGGCACAGACACATTGACAACATAAGAGAGAGAAGATAAAAAAATAAAAAATAATAATTATAAAAATAACACACATCAAAAGTTGCCAATTATGAAAAAAAAAAAAAAAGTTTATGCTGTCAAGCATGCCATGCCGAAAGGGTAGCCAGCTCAGCATTTGCTGGGCGCAGAGAGCCCAACGCTGATTTTCAGTTGGCACCCCTGCAGTGACGCACGTACGAAGGCAAAGAAATAGAAACAAAAAAGGGGAAACAGAAAAACAAAATATATATACATCATACAATAAAATATGTGTTCAAATAGAGACTAAATCACTGTACAAATTTTGCGCACTCCATTAAAAAATATCCTGTATAGATAAGAGTGATTGTTCATATAAGGCTCACTGGCACTACTTTTGAGTTCGAATGAGATTGGTATCATAATATAAAAAGATAAAAATAAGTTTATTTTTTGCCTTTTATAATAATTTACTTCGTCAAGTTGCTTTCGTGGTCGCAAGCTGAGCGAGAGTTATTAGGTTCGATAGGTCGGTCGGGCAGTCATTGGATTTTCTCTTTTCCTTTATGAAAATACTCAGTGGCAGCCCAGAATTTTTTGAATTTTAACTCTCCCCTTTATATTACAATAGGACCGCCCTCTATTACATGGGGCTCAATGTCATCTGCGAAATGTGTTGTGTGTGTGTGTAAATAAAATCATTTAACATATGGTAGTGTCAGAAATTATTTAGTTGAAAAGGTGACCAACAAGTTCCTAATATCATGCTATAGATAAAATATATAGGTAACAGAAAATCAATGTGTCAAATGTGTATGTTTATTAAATGTAATATTATATCCTACCCCTGTGTCCTACCCTATTAGCAGAGGTCTTTGTATGGGGTTATAGTACTCATCATTATGAACAACTTTTACTATGGGCACAACAGAGAAATCGCGACAAAAATATCTGCTGATCCACATAAATAGTTTAATATTACTCAACTAAAATTATGAGAACAGCAGAATTTTTATTTCGCGATTTCAGCTTAAATATGTTCCATAGTAAAAGTTGTTCATAATGATGAGTACAAAAACCCATAAAGGTAGGACCTTGTATAACAGAAAATCATTGTGTCAATATGTCATTGTATATTTATAAAATGTAGTAATTTTTTTTACCTGAATGTTGTCTAGAATAATGATGATAATATACTTACATAAATGATCATTAATTATTGTTTAAGTTCTTATGTTGAAGTTGATCTTGTAGTTTATAAAGTTGATATTAAAATATAAATAAGTCTTATTACCTGTATAATTTGAATATAAAAGTTGGAGTTGACTCTTGTCTCACCACCCATACCAAAACGAAAATCACAAAAAATTAACTTGTAAAATATACATAAAATTGTTGAGTTACATATTAAAGCAATTTAACACTAAATTATTCAGCCTTATGTACACGCGATTCAAAAAGGGAGTAAATACATACGAACTTAAATGCATTTTGTGGCAATTTATAAATTAGTTAAGTACTTCAGTTCAATCACAATATTTGAGGTTTACCATAAACAGAGACAAGCTTCGAGTATTTTACAATAGGTTTAGCATTGATGTCATGCAACCATAGCTGCCTCTCCTCTCACTGCCACCCAGTCTGGTGTAGTCAACATTATCTTACAATAAACATCTCCGAACACCATCAATGTTAATCCTATCATTGATTAGACACAACTTTAAAGCACATCTATACATTTCTCAATTAAAAATCTCAAGAATATACACATAATATTCCTCCAAAAGATTACAGAAAATTAGCTACCTACAATTTAGATATATTATATTTTTACAAAAATTGATAATTTCCTGGCCTTGATTGTGTACTCATTGTTATCTTCATATTGTATTTGTATAAAGGAAACTTATAAAATAAGCTTCAAAAGCGTAAAGAGAATGTATCAAAGTTTATAGGTACATAACTATTAATAAAAATAAAATAACCATACCTACATCAGTCTACATAAATAATGTTGTCATGTATGTTACACTGGATAGTAAAAAAAATAACATTATCACCGTACTTTATAACTTTTCTTTAAATAAATTTCTCAGCCTGGACAGGGATATACATCCAATTATCAAAATAAAATCAAGATTCTATCATTCGTTGTATAATATCTATTTGACGGTCATTATAAAGCTTTCACAAGTGGATGTCAGTAGTCTTTAAATTAGGCCGGCAAGTCAGTAGCTGTCACTTAAGCTGTACCACTAAACAAATACAACAGTACAATAAAAATAGTAAAAAAACAATTATAAACAGCACAATATAATAGATAAACTTCCTTAACATCACTATGAAAAGAAGTCCTCTTTTATTTATCCCTATATCTAAACTCTATGGCAGTTTTTTTAGAAAAATATACAAAATGCATTATTTTTATTATTAAAGATCACTGTAGCATGTAGCTGCACGTCGAGATCAAGTCCACTGGCGGATCACTAGCGGCTCACTAGCACTTTGTCACTTTACACAAGAAAGCCGTATGGGCCACTGCCGCGAATTTGCGCGCGCATGCTCTGCACGCTGTTCATGATCTTCTTCTGGTGGCCGACGAGCGTAACGCCGAGTGAGGCCAGCTGGTGCACCGTCAGGTCCACAACGGCGTCCATGTCGATGATACCCGCCGCGCGGAACTTCTCGATATACCGAGACATCTTGATGCACTCCAGCCACTCCTCAACTGATGAGAATTGGATCAAGTCAGGCGTATCGCCCGCCAAAGGGTCTGCAGAGCGATTCTGTGCTATTTTCCTCAGTGTATCCGGACAGCGGATGAGCTTGTCCAACGTTTTCACGATGCTCGCGAATGTGGGACGGTGCGTGCGCTCTTTCTGCCAGCAGTCGAGCATCAGCTGGTACACCGCTTCAGGGCAGTCCATAGGTGCCGGTAGCCTATATCCCTTCTCTATAGACTTAATCACATCCTGGTTACTCCAGTTCCAGTACGGTCTCTCGCCGAAGCTCATGACCTCCCAACAGACGATGCCCATGGACCACACGTCGCTGGCCGACGTAAACTTCCTGAACGCGATCGCTTCCGGTGCAGTCCACCGTACGGGGATTTTGCCACCGCGCGTCGTATACGCTCCGTCCGCTGTCGACTCTATCTCTCGCGACAAACCAAAGTCGGCGATTTTGCACACGAGTTGAGAATTGACAAGTACGTTACGGGCGGCGAGGTCTCGATGGATATAATTCATTTCAGAGAGATACTGCATCCCGGTCGCAATGCCGCGAAGCATGCCTACTAGCTGAACAACGCGGAATTTCCCATCGTTGGCTCTCAAAAATGTATCTAGAGAGCCATTCTCCATGAACTCTGTTATAATCATAATTGGATTGCATTTAGTGACCACACCTTGTAAGAAAATGACATTTGGGTGTTCAAATTGTCCCATTATCGATGCTTCAGCGAGGAAATCGCGTCTCGCTCGTTCTGTGGAGCCAGGTTTTAGAGTTTTGATGGCAACGTCGATCTCTTGACCGCAGCTGGCAGGAAGCTTTAGTTTTCCTCGACAAACGTCTCCGAATTCACCACCGCCGATAATCGCCTCTATGGTGATGCAAGACGCATCAATTTCGCGTGCAAACTCCCGAACCGCCTGGTTGGGATCTTCATACGTGTGTGGGTCAATATAAGTTCTCGAGCCAGTTCCAGCGAACAACGGCGTCGTGGCGTTACTGCTCGTCTTGGCTGGCCGCTCCGGACCCGTGTACACTTCTCCATTTCGGTAGTTAAGCGCATTGCAGTCGCTCGGCTGCTTCTTATCACATTCATCGTCAGTACGGGATCGTAAGAAGAGTACGGTGGCTATAATGGCGACTACTGATAACACAACGACTGCGACCATCACGCCTGCGACTAATCGTACCTGCGCGCCTTCCTCTTCACCTACGAAAGTAGTCTCGAGCACTGAACCAGTGCGCGCGTACACTATACCACTGAATTCACCCCAACCACGCTTCATCTTAGCTCTAACTCGAAGGCCATATTCCGTATCCCTTTTCAACCCTGTGATTGTCACATGAGGTTCTTTGGAAATTTTCAGTGTGGCATTTGCACTTTTCTCCAAGTTATCCTTAGGGAAGCACTTGACTTCATAACTCTCTATGGTATCATCAGGATCAGTCAGGTCTATTGGTGGTGGGTTCCATGCTAAAGATAATTTGTCACTTTCTACACTCAGAATGTGCAGTTTGGAAACAACACTGACCACAGACGCCTCGGTCACAGCAGTTATCTCCACTTTCTTAGATTCTTCACCAGTAAGTTCAGTAACCCCATTCTCAGCGTAAACTTGGAATTTATACTCTGTTACTGGGTCCAAGCCCAGGACAGTGACTCTGGTGTTGTTCAAACCAGTTGCAGCAGGCCTGTACTCAACATTAGGGCCACAATTTGAACAAAAGACCCTATAGGTTATGTCATTACGTCCTCCAGTTTTATGTGGTGGCTGCCAAGCAAGGGAGATGGAAAACTGATCAGCAAAGGTAACAGTGAGGTTGACAGGTGCAGATGGTGGCTGTGTGCACGGTACATTCTTTGCGTCCTTCTTGGATCTGTAGAAACCGGGTACACATTTACATTCAGCAGCTGCAAACGCTGTGGACTCTGAATAATCTGGACACGTCACACAGGGGTCGTCACCAGTGTGAGATTTGAACTTCCCAGGTGGACATTCATTACACACTTGATTGTTGAGATCAGGTTCGAACCCAGCTCGGCATTTACAAGAGCCACTGGGTAGAGTCCACTTACCATCTCCCTTGCACAAATAAACTGGGGGGGCCTCACCCGATGCTGTTTCTGCATTCTCCACACATGTTCCATTAGCTTGCTCAATGACTGTCACCTCGCGTCCTGTTGGTGTTGCTGGGAATCTGGCGAAGTTGATGGTTACCTCTGGGCATGTTATGTAGTAAACTTTCACAGCCAAAATGGATATACAGGCTCCCTGGTCTCTGAACGCAAAGTAGACACCTCTCTTGGTGACCGCAATGCTCTTAACTTCTGTGTTGATGTCTACTTCGGAGTTAGTATTGAAGCGACCCTCACCTGCAGCGATGCGGCCTACCAGCTTGTAGCTCTCGGGCTCCCAAGGCGGCTGCTCGCGCGTGGCCACGTCGAACTCGTAGTACAGCAAACTGAATGTTTCTTTGCAGCTCAATGCATTACCAGGGAACAATGAACAATCTCTTATAGTGAATTTGATCTCAATATAAATACGGTTTGCGTTCCTCCGCTCGATGAACGGCGTCCACAGCCAGTTGTTGACGTTGTGATGCGCGACGTCGCACACCACGTACGACCGCCAATTGATCTGCTTCTCGAAGTTAGTGTAGGACTCCTCGAGCCAGCCGGGGGTACTGGCCTGCGCGCCGTAAGGAAACCGCGTCCAGCCGAGCGTCGCCTCCGTGGTGGTGTCGAGCAGAAGCACTTGCTCACCGCGCACGCACAGCGCCGTCACCACCGCGGCCGCCGCCACCGCAAACGACCACATCATCTCATCGACATAATAAACGCAAGAACTCCCAAACAACGCTTACACGCCACTTTCGACACCAAATGTTAACATCACACTACATAATGCACCTTACAGTTTCCACATTTAGTTCAACACTTCACTTTTGAGATAAAGGATGGCTCGGTCATTTTCTCTTTGCTGATTTATATTCAGTGCTTACGGATTTGATGCGTTGTAATCACCTATGGCAGCGGCGAAGATTATGCGAATGTCTTTTCTTGATGTATTACGCGAGGTATGAACACAAATAACACTATTCTGTGTGAGGATTCCGCATTTTTATTTTATATTGATCCCGTATTACACAGATCATGAGAGTAGGACTCACTTGACATGGACGCGCAGCAGTTTTGAATGCTGCCATACGCGAAAAATAAAACAGAAAAATGCATTTTAGAAAGTGCCACAGTGTCATAGACAATAAAGCCAGGAACAAATTAGTAACGTATCGCGCCACGCCAAGCAACCAAACGATGCGACGTGTTTTTTGCTTAGATTGAACATGAATCTGAACCTGAAGCCTATATAGGATCATTAATTCATAACACGATCGAAAGGTCTGACACAGGTGACAGACCCTTTGGACTATAAAAAGAGTTTGACTGAGGCCTACCGCCCTACCGCAGACAACAGATATTTTGTGTGATCTAATCCTCGGTACACATCGTTTGATGCAGGTAGATCCGGTTGTCGTCAAATAGGTGCAAAGTCCGTTTCTCCCGTGGTGAGCGTTACCGAAAAAAGTTTATACGGATTTGTTAGACTTTTATGTAGCGCTGCTAGATCGCACAAAACGTCTGTCATCTGCGGTAGGCCCGACTCAAAGTAAACACCCGTGGCGTGACAAAGGGCGTGACTTATCTCATAACGATTTAGAGAATTTTATCGGGCGCTACCTACGGCTCCGGTTTGGCTATTTTGTAATTTCAATGTTGCCGGCTCCGGCAGCGGAGAAATAATACACCTATTGCTTATTTTATTCTATTCTATGTAGATAAGTAGTAGTAGATATATATTCTACGTACGTAACGCATATCGCATCTCAATTTAATGTTTATCCGGTTATTGTGGGGAGCAGTGGGGGTATGAGGTTATGAAGTTCCTGGGCACACTCTCCAAAATTAATCCTTTAGAAAACCGATAGGCAAGCGACTTTGCGGCAATGCTCGAACTTTTGGAGCTTGTTTGACACAAGTTCCTCGTTGCCAATGAGTCTTCCGACTGTTTGATTATAAAAGTCAGGAATATCAGGATAGGGGAGGGAGCGGCATAGTCTGTTTTGCACGCGCGCGCTGAAGCGTCCAGCTAGGTACATGTGACTCTTTATGCTGCACTCTGTTGAATCAAATGTTTTAATTAATATAACTTGTTTACAACTCAATTTGATATTTCATTTTCTGTTAACACCGTCACCGATATGGGCGTAAATTTGACCTGTCGTGCCCTTCCTGCCTCCCATACATTTAGCCATATCTAAGTAGTAACTTTTGTAAATCCCTGATTCCTTCCTCGTCTTTGGAATGACCGATAATCCATGGAGCAGACCTTGAGTAAAACCTGCGATCCGGCCATAGGTAGCGTGGGACGCTCCTCAGCCAGATGGACTGACGACCTATGAAGCCCGTTGGGTCAGATTGTATGTGGAAGACGGAGAACCGGATGTTATAGCGGAACTGGAGATACCTATTTCCAGCAGTTGACTACGATTTTCATACTCGTTTTAAGGTCTATTCCTAAAATCTTCTAAAATTAATTTCTCAAAACTAATAATGCTGAATAATTCATTAATTTTATTATGTAATATTTTAAGTAAATAGGTAATTATATATCTATTTACTTAATATCGCTGGCAAGCAGCCAGGGAGCGCGCGTCCTGCCGGTCAAGCAACCCGGCAACACATAAAGTCACATATCGATCGATACTTTCTTCAACGCTACGCAAGCGAAGGTAGCTACCGTATCGTACCGTACTGTACCTACCGTACATCGAGTTGTAAGTATTTTGTTTTCCAATAGACTACAATATGGCAAGAATAGGTCTAAATTAAATCCTTGTGTTGACAGAATTTGTAGGTTTTATAGTAATCCACAATTCTGCCAAGATAAGTGTTGATTACAGAACACAGATATTATGTTGCTCTGAGGTGTTGACATTATAAATTACCTTAATCTTTTCCTGCAGGCCAACTGTATCAGGAGATATAATTAACAGCTTCAGAAATATATACTTTGCTGATTGACAGACTGAAGTAGAAATGAACAGCCAAGCAGCGATGCCGGAAGTGACGAAAGATGCAGAAGTACAGGTAGGTAATAATTTTCAAATCAATAGCTGTTGCCCACGGGCTATATTTAATTAATATAAAATATAGCCTTTATCACTCAGGGATAGTGCAGCTTTATATTAGTGAAAGAATTTTTTAAATCGGTTTAATCGTTCCACAGTTTTCTCCTACATACAAACAAATAAACAAAGAAATATCTCTTCTTAATATTAGTATACAAACATACCTACAGATATATGTATCTATACAATAAAGTGTATTCCCAGGAAAATTTACTATTTGAAACCGTGCACATAAAGTACCTACGTAGTAATAGTTAGTATTCTTTGCCTAGAGTCTCGACATTTCATAAGTATCTGTATCTAGTTTACATGAAATAAAGATCTATTCTATTCTAAAACTCGAATATCACTTCAATTTAATAATTTTTCGTACTAGCGAACAACCCATCAACAAAACGATGCTGATGTTGAAAATGATACTGAAGTTCCGCGGATGCTGATAATAATTGCAATAAGTCTGTAGAACTACAAAAAGAAAAAACCCGACTTCCAAAGGTGCAATTTTAATAACATCATAAAAATATAATCATGAAATTTGATTTTTAGGCATTTCAATTATTAGGTTAATAACCTAATTGTAGTCAGTTATTTTGTCATGGAATTGAATTAAACATACGTATGCATTTTGAAATTAGGTGTATGCGCCTAATTAAAATATAATATTAATATTGCTAATACGCGACAACTTGCTAGCGATTTTATTTTGTACTTCTTGCAGTTGCAATCGAGTGAAAAATTATTACCTTCGTTTTTTATAAAGAATAAAATAATGATTGATTCAAAGTGCAGGAAACTTTGTACTTTTTTCTTTATTTTAATTTAGGGTATTAATCGATAATTAATTTATAAAAAACCCTATAAAGGAAGAGGCGAAGAGACACGACCGTTCTTCAGGCATTTAATTACGGTCATTAGGTGTTGTAAACGGTGTGTTAGGTGTTTAGAAATTAGGTTAGTATTTTTACTGTCATTGAAGGACCGATACGAGCAGGTAATAAAAACCTAAGTATAATAAAATTGTTCATAATATAGTCATTAGAACGAAATATACAGATAAAATAGTTACTTTCACTTATTGGAACGAATAAACTTGGCTACGTTTTATCACCACAAAAATAATAGAAATGTATTAAAATCCTGAACTGGCTTCTTCCCTAACAAGGTAGGAAAAAAGCGCTGGCGAAGCGCGCGGTGGTATCTACAAGTAACTTTTATTAATTTCTCTGTAGGCTGTAGAAGGCGCTAATTCCGAAATCAATTTACTAAAGAAAGAGTTAATAAAACGGACGCAAGAATGCACATCCTTGAGAATTCATCTGGAGACGAAGTCGATTGAAATGCTGGAGGTATCCAATAAAATTGCGCAGCTCGAGCAAGAAAAACTTTCCTACATGACGTGGATGGAACGGTCTGCGCCTCAGGTACCTACCTAATATACAGGATGACTGGTAGAACGAGGGAAGCATTGAAGGAGGGTATTGTACTCGTCATTATGAACAACTTTTACTATGGGACCAAAGCGGAAATCGCGAAAAAAAGATCAGCTGTTCCATACATTTAGTCGATTATTATTGAATTATTTGTATGAAACAGCAGATTTTTTTTTCGCGATTTCAGGTTCGGTCCCATAGTAAAAGTTGTTCTTATTGATGAGTACAACACCCTCCTTCAACGATTCCCTCGTTCTACCAGTCACCCTGTATAGTAAGCTTTAGAAAGGGATTGTAACATTTTTCTTAGGAGTATCTATCACCGCTATTACCTAAATAGCCGCAAAATACTGATATTCAGCTGCATCTGGTTAGACTGGGAGCCGACCCCAATGTACTTGGGAAAAAGGCTATGCAGATGAATATCGGACGTCTGGGCAAAAGTTACCTCATCATGAGATTAAGGTTTATAGGTAAGCTGTCAGTCTCATGATGAGATAACCAGATGGAAATTATTATTCTACCTTTCTCCACCCTTGGAGTTATGGAGTTTCTTGCCGGTATCTTCTCCAGGACCAACCCACTTGGAACCGTGCACCTAGAATCACGACGTTTTGAAAGTGCCTGCAAAGGCCCAGTTGAAATAAAAATCTTTGAATTTGACCTTGTGGATACATGAAGATAATATAAAAGATTATTATGACACCAAGTAGCCGCTATCCTAAGTAGGAACTAAGATTACCGAATATGAGACAAAAGATTTTTTGAATAGACTGAAATCATGAGCACTGGGAAATGGTGATTCTTTGTCTGATTTTATTTTATTATCAGCCTTTGCTGTCCCTCTCCTGGGCAAAGGCCTCCTTTGTTTGATAAATGTTTTTTTCTTATAGACAACAGAACAGCTCCAGGAGAACAGGGATGCAATAAAGAGAGATGTTGCCCGTCTGCGCGAGCAAGAGCGCTCATTGCGGGATGCCATTGGCAACTCAATGTTTTTACAAGAGCAAATAGATTATTTGACGAAAAGATCCGACACTGCAGAGCTCGAACTACATCATACCAAGGTAATGTGTTCTATAAAATGTTGATATACGGTTTAATTTCGCCTGTACGATGTACCTGAGGGTTAATTCACGCAATTTTAATTCGCGCCGATCATAATAATATAATATTGCAGTGACGCTCGAACTTGACACGACCGTATCTCACTGAACCTAAGAGAATACCAAATGTGTTGTTTTGATCAAAATTATTATTGCAACTGCGCGGCAACAGCACTTTTTTAGTTACGTGAATTATACTAGTGTTGTTAGAAGAACAAGTCGGTCGGTATCGTAGCCTCAAAGAGATGGAAATGTTAGTTCAACATGGCGCCTATGACGAGCCCCATGTTAAGCAGTACACGGGCAGATGATGATGAACAAAACTTGCCTCATAACATATCATCATTTTCTTTTTCTTTTGCTTCAGCTCAAAGTTGCTTCACTGGAGAAGTCCCTGAAGGAGTGGCGGCATGCTGCACAGTCACACGGTATACAGAACGCATGCGCTTTATCTAGTGTGTTGACAGCTGCGTTCCAATACGATGCTACAAGTAACACAAGTGTTGCTGAAGCGTCATCTCTAGCGCAGGCCCGCATAGCGCAGCTAAATACGGTAATATCAATGTACAAGGGCTTACTATGAACTGCTCAGAAACCAGTATAAGCTGACCTTTCACTGTACGAAAACCTAATGCCTATACAGTACGAGCTCATACTGGAAATGTCTGGGCAGGTCAATTTCTGCGCTGCTATAAGAGTTCGTAGTACGCCCCGTGATGATTGAAGCGCCCAATTATTGGTGTAACATTACTATGGTAGAAGTCCGAATTGATTCATATCAGACTGCTCTGCTATGTCAGAGAGGCAACAAAACTTCTAAATTTTCATAATTCTGGTCATCTCTGTGTCTGGCATAAAAGTATGAAGCAAACATTTCCGGTCTTAGGCCAACATTCAGAGACGACAGAAACGAGTCTAAGCGTGAACTTACGCTTCCATCTGTCAAAATTTGTTCGTAAGTTTGACAGATGGAAGCGTAAGTTCACGCTTAGACTCGTTTCTGTCGTCTCTGAATGTAAGCCTTAGAGATTCATAGTTTTAGGATTAAGAGAATTATAATTCCAGATTTAACTCTACTTGTGTCACTTTCATTTGTTTGAGAACGAAAATGGATAGAGCATTGTTTGTGAATTTCCAAGATTTCACTTTATAGTATAAAATACTTGAAAACTAACAGCATTGTATTTGCTCGTAGGAAGTAGCAACGTTGAAGTCCGAACGTGACAAGGCAGTCGGCAAGGCCGAGGATTTGGAGAAGTTTCGAAAACAGCAGGAAGATCTCCTCAAAGACCAGGGGAAGAGACTGAGCCTTCACGACCATGACAGACACAGGAGCAAGTGAGTACCCATTTATGATATTTTTATTAGAGTTCCATGTTACAAACTTGTCTAGGGAATATTACCGACGATTTGACAAAACCTCTATTATTTGTAGTCGTTTAAAAATATTAAGAATTGGACATAGATTAAGGAAAACTTCGTTAATCTATGGATATTGATTACGTCGGTACATAGTCTAAGGGTGTCTACAAACGGTACAATTTGGCTCACGATCGGTAGGGCCATTCGGTTAAAAAGTCCTTACCTTACCACCAATCAGCCCTACTGATCGTAGGCCATATGCGACGTTTGTAGGCGCCTTAAGCCTAGTCTGAGGTCAGAGTCTAACCCTCAAATACTCAAACATATCTCAAGTAAAGTTGCCGATATCTCTCGTGCTGTCACTGTCATTTCAAGGTGGACAGTAGCGACAAAATGACTTAAGAGCGTCTAAAAATTGAGTTGTGTTTCAATATTTGGTGGTAAGGATTACAATTTTCACTGAGCTCTATAATAAAAGTGCCGGTTTAGTTATCATGACTACACCTCACAGATTAAATATAGTTAAAGTTCCGGCTATTTGAATAGTAATTATGCTTCCACGCAAAGTACTATAAAAAGCCAATGATGTCGATTTCACTAGTCTACTCCTTGATATATATCACTCGGAGCTGAAGACGGCGATCAAGGTCAGAGGTGGGAACCCGGTGGCGTTAATGTCTGTTCGCATGGCGGAGACTGAGAAGCTGCTGCGCGAGTTCCGTGACGTGGTGGCCACCTACAACAAGCCCGACGACACTCCACGTAACTATTCACACAGCGTGTATCAGAAATGCATGGACATGGTGTGGTATACAATGTGTAACTTAATAAACGCAAGACCTCATACACCCCATATGTTAAAAGCATATTACAATAATCAAAACTTCAGAATTTTAATCCATTTTTAAACCTACCTAACTAATATTTTTTAAGTAAATACTGTTGAGTTTAGTATTATTTACTGCATTTAAAATTGAGTCTTATCACTTTGAAATAAGATTTAATTTTCTTTGGCTCAATCTACCGTCAATTAGGCGACATAATTTTTGAAAAATCCTTCTTTTAAAATGACTGAAATCGTGTCATTAGTCAATTTTGAACAAACTATTTTCAGGACTTGCGTTTATCAGATATTTTACATGTTGTTTAAGGGTGTGGATCAGACCATCAAACTGAACAACTTTCTCTATGGGACTAAAATCGTAATCGCAAAAAAATAATCAGCTGTCCCATACAAAACTTCGACAGGATGACATGCTTACTAAAAGGCAAGATATGACGGAGTTACAGGTACCTACACTACCTACTCGACCTAAACGTATGGTACCTACAGGTGATAATTTTTTCGCGATTACGATGTTGGTCCTCTAAAGACAGTTGTTCAGTTTGATGGTCTGACACACCCATAATTAATATGACCACGCATTTCTGATACACGTTGTATATTGCAGTCCACTCTTGAAGTCTTTAAAACTTCCAAGATTTTCTTACATAAGTTATAAGTGAAGCTAATAATTTAAAAGCGTGTAAAAAATCTGCTATTCCAAACAGATACTTCGTTATAACTTGACAAAAATGTATGGAACAGCAGATTTCTTTTTTGAGATTTTTTATTTGTTCCCGTAGTGAAAGTTGTTCCTAATGATAGGTTCAACTATCTCTCTCCGAGTTTATATACCCGTTCTGACTAACCTTATATAGTTAATTTTATATATAGTTAATTTTCCCTGACCGAAAGCCGAGGACGAAATCATGCGCATCGAGGCCGAAAACTTGCGCATCGAGGCCGAGAACAGATGGCGCGAGGACATCATAGACCTCCAACGTGAGGTGGAGGTTACGCGTGCGCAGCGGGACGCGTTGCGGGAGCAGCTTGACTTGGTCACCGTTCTATTCGTCGCTGAGGTTGTTTTTTTTACTTTTATTCGTCGTCCTGTGTTTATTTGTCCGACCCAAAACATGGCCTGATCGACAGCTCTTTGTTTGGCTTCCATTGGGTTCTCCACATTACAGGAGACAAGACAGTCAGGGCACAAGATGCTCCCTTCTCTGGATCTGACTTACTGATCATCATTCACTTTAGATAGTGAGTGTACACAAGTTTACAAAATGAAACGGGCCATAGTTGGTTCTGAATCGTATTCAAGAATCCTTCACTTTGCTACATTTAAAACCGTATTCATTTGAAATGTTTCCATCATTTTAGTGCAACCAACCTGTAAATGGACTGACATATGAAGCTCAGCAGAAGATACAAGCGGACCTAGAAGCCGCGAGGGAAGAGGTAAGGAACAAATAATATATTTTAATCCTGACAAATAACGGTATTGTGGTATTGTTTATGGACGACGCCATCTTTATAATTGCCGGCACGATTCGTTAGCACAAACTCTGCTTGCGCATAGTTGATTTATAGGTCTGTTTGGTGAAAGGAGATGTGCGTGGGGACTGGGGGACGCCACACAAGAACTCGCGTGTCATTCGTTCACAGAAAATGGTGGTTACGTACTTACGTAGTGTGCTTACGTCTCTTGCCAGCCGACAACAACTTTACTAGGGTGGATGCTCTCAGGAAGCACGATGATATCAGATTTTCTTGAGTTTATATAAGGAACTTGCACGTGTTTTTGATTTTTAGTTTAGCGTAAAGATTGAAGCCTAAAATAAACAAAGTAAAAACAAAAAAATCTAATAAGCTCAAATAATTAAAATATTACTTTCAGTTCGCGCCAAAACACAGAGTCACGTCAAGTCATGTGACATTATGGTATAAATTTATTATTTTTATTGATTTTTTAACATAATTTCTCATTGTAGTTTAGTTGCAAGTTCCCTAAAACAGTTCCTCCTCCTGATGCGACAGTTGTGTTGACGAAACAAGATAAGGACAGAAAAAAGGAGAATAGACTAAAATAAATAGGTACATTTACAGAGACTTAAAAAAAAAAACAAAAGATATTTACAGGGATTCTAGAAAAAATATGAAAGAATGAATGTGGAGGGTGAGTGAAAACGAACGAGTATGAGCACCAAGAAGGTTGAAATGGGTCGGCGGCATTCCAGGGTAGACTCCTCAGAAGCCATGTAGCAGATGTTGTGGACTGTGGAAACGCGGAGGCGCCGGTAAAGCTGGAGACTCTGAGGTGCAAGTGTAGAAGGAGTGAGCCTCCCGAGCTTCAGATGACGTGAAGCTTGAAAACGTAGGTGGCGTGAAGATGAATATAATTATAAAATCTCGCACCTTGAATCTCGACATTTCTTAGATGTATTCTATCCTAGAATATAATAATTAATTATACATAATATAATTATAGTATCTACATAATTATGGGACTTATAGGACTTATACTATTTAAAAAAACATTTCCCATCAATGTATAACTTATTAGAGAGCTACAATATTATTATGATTACATGCATGAGATTCAATCTGATCAACATGATAAATTTGAATTTCGTGGGCTTTGTATTCTGAGAGCACCCATCTTAAAGTATAATATAACGATTTTGTAAATATATCGTACAATAGAAATGTGTGTTATTCAGATAAAAACCCTAAAGATAGAACTGCGCGACGCCGGCGCAAGCTCATCGAACAATGCTGAGCTGCAGCAGTTGCAACAAGAGATATATAATAACAATAAAACAATTGAAAGGTACGTTATAATTTATTACCTGGCCTGCGAATATCTGACAGCATTTTAATTATTTAATTAGGTTCAAATCTGCAATCACTCATTACATTAATTCAGCTCATTACTGTCCCACAACTGAGCATGGGCCTATTCTCAGAATGAGAAGGGTTACGGCCTTAGCGTCGCTGTTCGTTGTGTGAGTCGACAGACGTGTAGCCCTTTCAGGTGCAAACGATGAAGGAAAAACATCACTTTTCTTTCACTGTTAGCGCAAGGGATAATCAAATTCTGATCCACAAGTCCGAGCTACGGGCTGGGTTTGCACTCAGATCTTCCTGCACGGAAGGCAAACGGTTATCCGCTAGGCTAAGGCTAGGCTGTCACTGCTTTCAGATTACTTTGTGTTCAGTTTTAGCATTATAACAACCTCCAATATGGAGAGAATGCAGTACCACAAGAGCGAATTTTTCTCGACTTCGACCGTAGTTACTGTCAAGTCAATGTTTGAAAACAGTGTGCGCACGCATTTGAGTGAACTACCTAACCACTTAACGTTAAGGAAATAAACAGCTTTTTGTATTAATCGAATTACCCTGTACATTTTGATCACGTTAATTTATTTCAGGTTGAGAAAAGAAGCCGCAGAATCTCTGGAAGACTTCCAAGCGGTATGCTTATCCCTAGTGGGGTACAGAATCGAAAAGATTGGCTACAGGAGTTACAAGTAAGTCGTTATCTAATATGCTTCAACGTCCGACGTTCGATTCGGCTGAATTAGGGAGTTCGGGCGACAGATTTCATCGCGAAATTGCGAAATAAATCCATATAAGTGAGTAAGTTGTTAGGCTATGTTGATCTAATTTTGGCATTTCTTTTAATTTAGGTAAGTAAATTCTTCTGTGAGTTCTTGTTTCATGTTATATTTTATTTATTTAACTAGCTATCGAAGCTCAAATCTGGACCTATTTAGAAGAGGAAGGGTCCTAAGCCCCTTTGTCACTGCGACCTGCGAAGATATATTGTGACGAATCTGGACCTAAGCTTCTCGCTAGTAAGGTCACATGAAAAAATATATAAAACCACATAGGTTTAGCCATGGGTATATCATAGTAATAATTTTTTAGAATAATTTTAAATTTGCTAATTCAAACTTAACAGACTACTTCCTTATTTCACGCGGACTAAGTTACGGCGCAGTTATAGGTTTCGACCTCATCGTAACTTCGAAAGAATACACCAATTAAATCTCTTTGTTTATCTTGACAGAGTCACAAGCCAGTACGCCGATTCTGAGGAGGAGTACCTGATGTTTTCCGTGGACGATTGCGATATGGCCACAATGGTCCAGACTGAGTATTCGGTCAGTCTCGGCGGCATGGCCGATGTTCATCTAGAAGACCCGCGCCATCGTTCCATTCCCCTACTTTTAGCCACTCTGACGATGGAGCTATTCACCAGAAGGACGGTACAGCAAGTGCACTAGGAGTTTATTAATTAATAAGGCATTAAAGGACTAAAATTGCAAACAGTGCTGAGTGCACCAACATTTGCGCCAACTTCAAACTTAATGTTTGTGCAAACACGTGTGTGGACTGGCTAGTACACAGATCGTGTTCCGGAGTTTCGGAAACGACATTTTCAACGAGGTTTGAATAAAAAATATACATTTAATGGGCCGCTCCATTTTCAGTATCAAAATTTTCACAAACATGATACATTTGTGATTAAAAGTAGGTGTTAGGGATAATAAGAGCTAACCGAGATCTCAAAACGTTTTTACGAGAAGAGAGGCACGAGACATGGCGCATTGTTACATTAAATGTTTTGATAGGACCTCAATTCCTTTTTTTAATTTTTCCTTGAAATTAGGTAAAATCAATATTTCATGTCTGTAGAACCATGATCGTCAGTACCTACGTCAGTCAATGACGAAATATAATATTTGGAATGATTTTCTCGTAAAACTATGAAAGCTTTAAATTTGAATTTAGGGGATTAGTTCCTTTACAAAGTACTTCTTCAAGAGAATGTACCTATCAGGGTTCTAGATCAATTATCGCCAAAATTACGAAGGGGAAAAAGTGCAACGTGCTCTTTTTCACTCGACTTAGCTGGGGGCACTACCGTGCCTCCTGATATTTATTAAGAACATAATATACTTGTATAAGTGGCCATATACCTAAGTAGATACCACTGTTTTGGTGTATTTACTATTTTGATATGATTAAGGTATAATGTTTTATATAAATTACCTACGATAATGTATACAACGTGTAGCCGTTGACGGGTTAAGTTAATAGTTATTAAGAATCATCTTTAATTGTATACAATTTTTTGGATGTATTTACTATTTTGATAATGTACTTAGGGTTACTTATTATACGTAATAAATGTTATAATACTTTATACATATTATAAAGCAACGTGTAGCCGTAGAAGTGAATGAATGTCATAATGAATAAAAACATACCTTTAATATCATTAATTGTATTAGTGATCACTGATCATATACCTAAGTAGGTACCACTTTTCTATTTTAGTTGAAACTTTACCCTTCCCAAAGAATTGGTCAACAGGAAACATGCATCGAAATTATTTAAAAAAGATCAATGATAAAATGTTGTGAAAAGGTAACTATTCAAAAATTATAATCTTTTTAAAAAAAACTATAAATTACGTAAAATGAAACGTTATTTCAAACACAATCATCGAGTTTACGACGTCACTCTTTCGTGTTTCCTAGCCATATTAACATGTATGTTATGAACGAGCGATGCAATGACGTCATGTCACGTGACTGTGTTTCGGTATTTTTATTTTTTTAAGAAATATTGCATTATATTAGAAGTTTCGGGGGGCTTACTATAACGAACTCTAATAGTGGGGCTGAAATTGAACTGCCCAGACATTTCCAGTATGAGCTGACCTCGCACTGTATAGGCTTTTCGTACAGTGAAAGGTCAGCTTATTCTATAAATTTCTGGGCAGTTCAATTACTGCCCTGCTATAAGAGCTGGTAGTGAGCACCCTGAAAACTACACTTCTCATCAAAAAAATCGAAACACTTCTCAAATTTATGTTTTTAATGGATTATTAAAAAAAAATGTTTTATTCGGAAAAAAAATGAAAATGTCATTTAATAGTAGGTAGTACAAGGTTTCGAATTCCATATGTTAATGTTCCAAATTCAAATTGAATTTTCATAAGCTTCTTGTTTTGTTTAACAAGTCACTTCTAACCCGTATGGAGATTTTATGAAATGCAAAAAATAAAACACGAAAATAAAAAAATGTTTAAGTAGAATTTATTCAATAATTTGAATTCCCTCCCCGGACCCTTCGGGCTGCTTCCATACGTTTCATCATGGATTGGTTGAGAGTCATGACTTCATGTTGTGGAATGTTATTCTATTCTTGTTGAATTGCGTTTTTGAGCTGGCCAACAGTCTCTGGAGCAAGATCTCTTGCTTGAACTCGTCTTTTTAGTTCATCCCACAGGTGCTCTATGGAATTCATGTTCGGGCTTCTTGCTGGTCACTCCATAACGGAGATACTGACTTCACTGAGATAATCTCGTACGATTCCTGCGGCATGGGCCCTGTCATTATCATGAATGAATATGCAATCTTTGCCAATAAAATGTGCATAGGGAACCACATGAGCCTCAAGACATTATTTGATGTAACGACAACCGTTTATTTCACGCAGGCGTGGTCCAGATACCAAAGGGAGTTCTGTTTTTCCATCGGTACTAACGCCCCTCAAAACTGTCCATGAACCGCCACCATAGCTTACTTTTCCCTCATTGCAGCAGTATACATAACGTTCTCCCTCTCTTCTGTATACCTTCTTCCTTCCATCATTAGCATACAGCATAATTTTACTCTCATTAGAAAAGAGAACCTTGCTCCATTGTAGGTATGACCAATTTAAGTGCTCACGTGCAAACTTAAGGCGCGCTCTTCGATGGTCTGTTGTTAATTTAGGCCCATTGGCTGGCTTGTGTGGTACCAATCCACGTTCCTTAAATCTTCGTTAAATTGTAGAGTCACTCACAGTCACCCTTCGAACAACACGGAGCTGTTGCTGCAGTTCAAAAGCGTTAAGGCGTCGATTTCGCAAAGAAACGGTTGCAATAAATCGGTCATCTCGCACAGAACTGCCCCGATTTCTACCAGATCCTGAGCGGCGCGTGAATAAACCAGTGTCCTGGTAGCGTTTGTATACTCTATGAATAGACGAGAGGGTTAGATGTAGTCTTCCAGCCACAACACGTTGGCTAAGACTCAAATTCAGCGACGACACGATTTGGGCGGCTTCTGCGGGCGAAGTATCCTTGTGTGGTGACAAAAAATCTTGTTAACAGATGTCATAGAGCCTAATAATCAATTTACCAAAAGTAAGTTTTAAAATGAATCGTTATTTTGTGTTTATTACACACCAATTAACTGTACTACGGTTAAACTCATTGCCTCAAAATAATGTTCCATTTCATATATCGGATGAAAATTCAAAAATTTACTTTCAAATTTGGAACTCTCATACACCACTGAAAAGGCCAAACTGCCAGCTATAAAATGATGTATTTTTTTTTTTAGAATTAATCCTCTTTTTTGGTTATTTTTCGCCAGAAAGAAAATGTTGGTAGTGTTTCGATTTTTTTGATGAGAAGTGTATTATAACTATACACTCAAGTCGCGCACGCGTACAACCAATAGGCTTCCTTCAAACTTCAAACAAAGGAAGAAAAATCCTGTGAAAGATGCCTTTCCAAGCTGCGCATGCGTAAGTACAACAAATGGGCTTCCTGGAAACTGCAAACAAAGTTATGTTAGCAATTTTCACATTTTACCATGAAAGTTTCGTGGTTATTGCCGTCCTTCTAACGTCAGAGCCTTGTCGACGATAAATCATCACCATGATAATTATCGACCGGTAAATATCCACTAGTAGTCCAATATCCACTAGTAGGTAGGCAGTGGATACCACTACAGTTTAAAGACTAGTGTGAGTTTGTTTCGATCGACCGCGTTCTGCGTGCCGATTGGTCCGCTCCAATCGGAGCGGCGAAAGCGGTCGAATGCGTAAAATCGAGTTTATTTTATGAAACCACACCTAAGGCCTCCTAATAACAGGTACGGGGATGATATTGCTACGCTTAACTAGCGGATTGGTGTCCGCAGCTACCTAGCTGCCAACCTAGGTACGCACAGAGGTAGGTATGGAAAAATAGGTTACCTAGATACATACCTATTGCGAAAATCCGATTGAACGATTGCAAAGGACCTAAAGACAGGAACGAAGAATGGTTTCGAGTGATTCAATTATCATCATCGACTATTGAAAATGGTAATTTTTATTATAATTAATCGTAGTAGTATGTCTCTATTTGTATGTGGCAACACATTCAGCCCTCAGTTAGTCCTTGGCGAAGAGCTGGGTATTGATTTTCATCGGTCTGTACATTCTGCACCTATACCTAGGCTATGTGTAGCAGCTAACGCAGGGGTTCTCAACATTTGGCTCCATTCAGTAAAATAGTTTTGCCTATTTTTGTTTATTATCACTTTGGCCTAACTATATGTATGCCTGTGCTAAGCGATTGGCTTTCTGCGCTACGTATAGCGGGTTCCATCCTCGTATGGCCTACAGATAGTTGTTTCGGCAGGATAACCACAATACACTCTCGGTAATCGGAATAGATTCAGTTTGCTGGACAATTTATTGGAAGAACTCAATGAATATGAGATGTTGTTTGTAATCATTGGAATATCCGCGCAGACTCAGGTATGTGTGCCGACTGTTCTATATCAGTATTATTTCAATAATATTAGGTACCATTTTAGATAAAAATAATACAGTAGTAACCTTTGTATACCCTGTAATGATAGTTTAAGCAGTTATAAATAAATAATAATATGTCGTCCCAAAGGTTGCGAATCTCTAGTTAGTGTGCCTGTCTGTGAGGGCTCTAGCCATCTAGATCGGTCCATTTCAACCAGGGCGCCGCTGGCGAACAGTCGTGAACATATTCTCTCCGTGGCTCGTGCAACAGTCGGCTGGAACAATAATGACCCAAGCTCCACCGAAACCCACCGGTGAGTCACAATCAATATCCATAAGACTTCTTTATTTTTAGAAAAGGCCTTTTCGCGGCTGCTTAGATGGTGGAGATATTAATCCTGCTAACTCCCACGCAATATTGTTGCTTCTAGGAAACAGGTAGCTAGACATTTAATTAGTTTTATTTGGTAATTACGATTAACATCCATCTTACTTTTTGAAAGAAGCTATTGGCCATCATAACTGCGTAGGTGGGTGGGGCAGGAGGGGTATCGATCCAGATAACTACGACTTAATTGTTTCTTTGAGCCAGTAGGAAGTTACGTATACTTAGTGACATTTAAAGTGTTTTTAGGTAGTAATTGAGATTGTTAGCCGACTTTTTTTTTCGATGGTACCACTGACCAACTTGGCTGCGTAGGTGGGAGGGGCTCGAGGAGGTATCGATCCGATGCAATAGGATGCAATAGTTACTTTGGCACATTAGGTACCTATTTATTAGTTCCATTTAAAATAGGCTTAGGTAATTGCGTTTGATAAGAAACCCTGAACAACATAGTTAAGTAGGTAGAAGGACCCCGAGGGGATATTGATCCAGCTAAACGATCCAATTGGTAGGTACTTCTGCGAACTAGGTAGGTACGTAAGTATAGTATATCTTTGTGATGTTTAGTGTTTTATTAGTTACCTAAGTAGTTAGGTACATAAACTTTCGCCTTCAAAACCATAAAACGAATATTTTCATATAAGTAGATAAAACTTAAAATTATTTTATTACCCTTTAACCTTTATCCGGGTGGTTAGATCCCGATTCGAATCGAAAAATCACAAGTGGTCTAAAGCTTAGATATATAGCGTACTTACCTACTTAGACTTTGCTCTGGAATTAGGTAGGTATCTACCTATGTATGCTTAGCACTATTTCAGCATTTTCAGCGTGTTACCTAACTATGTGACTATAAATTCCAAATCAAAGTAGGTATCTAGTTATCTTCAAGCTAAGGATAAATGCTTAGCAAAGTATAAGTATCTACCTAGGTACCTAAAACTGAGCTGTCCTTTGACTTGGCTCAGTTTAGCCTTTATCTATAGATAGTGTTTCTTTCTTATTCACTATAGATATCAGCCTAGAGGCTAGATGTGCTAACTTAGGAATTTCTTTATGTTGCAGATCGCGGGAAGCCTGTGACGAAAGTCCGCTTCACCAAGTCGACGTCATCACGCGTGACGGACGAGAACGGTCCGATGGCCAGAATCAATGTGGCGACCCGCAAGCGCCCTCCATTCCTTGTCGTTGAAAATTAGATTCTCAGCGACCACTTAGTACAGTCAAGTTTAGTTTAGTGTGAAACATCTATACTCACTTCACTTTACTATTTTTAAGTTGACATCTCCTTGCTTCTAATCTTCTGTACTTAGATAGTCGGGAAGCCCGACCTCAACAGAGACTGTCATTTGGAAATTGTGTAAACAGAGGTGACGAAAAGGGAAGAAAAAAAAATGCATAGATGAATATGAACAGTCCAAATTAGCTACCATGTAATATTCTAGTTGGTAGAGGCACCGAGAAATCAGATAGGGACAACTTTATCTTTGTTATTACTATAACAAAAAACTTGTTTATTCTTCTTACTTCTGCTGTTTCTCATGTATTGTTTGACACGGCTCATGTTTGACTGTAGTAAGAAAAGGAATTCATAGGTGTTGTGTTAATGTAGTAGAGAATGTAGACTAGTTCCCAAACTTAACTCCGGTCTCCGAAAAATACATTTGTCGATGATATTTAGGCAGGATTGTAAACTAAGTTCCTTTGGAAACAGTCTCGGGCAGTCTGACTGCTGGTTCGTTTAGACCAGGTGTCTAATATTTTTTGACCCGGGCATAAAAACTTGTTCATTTGGTCTTATTTAACAAAACCGGATCTTCTGTGGTGTGGTTGTGGAAGCTCTCCTGTTCTGCCTTTTGGGTTAGGACTGGAAGCCAATCCCCATTAGGAGAACGCCCGGTGGCAGGTGGAAAATTGTCAGCGACAAACGTTTAAGAGCTCGAAAGATAAAGAGAACAGAAGGTAGGGACTCGTTCAAACTCAGCGGATTGATTTAGAGCTCTTTATACCACCTAGTTATAAGAATTAAAAATAAGCTTTGTTATATTAATTTTATCGATGTTACATTATTTAATTATTAAGTAGGTGATCAGTGTTGTGGATTTTTGAATTATATGGAGTAGATGAAAGTGATCCGTATTTTTCTATGCAATAATATTCCCAATCACAAATCCGATCTTTTAACTTTAAGTACGAAAAAAAAACAGTTGTTCAATACAAAATAATTGAATATTACCTACTCAATTATGTATGGAACAGTCGATTTAATTTTTCGTGGTTTGTTTTGTTTCTATAGTGTTCATAATGATGAGAACAAGAACCTCTTATAGGGATGCCAAGAAAGGAAGGACCATATACATGAGAGCTCGTATCTACATAGCTACCACGCAGATCAGTCGATCAGCGAGGTTCAGAAGCGCTTGCCGCGGTCAGACCGCACCTACCCAATATTGGACTGTTTCTTTAAACATCGAGACTCCTGCGTGCCCCGGAAAGCAATTAAGCAGTTGGTCTCTGATCTTACGATTACCTATGACAGTAGCTCAGTGTAAAACAGTACTTACTGATATTCAGCTGCATCTGGTTAGACTGGAAGCTGACCCCAACGTAGACGGGAAAAAGGCTAGGCAATTATTGACACCGTTATTAAATCTATACCTATTCCATTGCGAAAGAGTAATGAGCAAGTAATAGCTGGACGGAACGGACCCCAACTAGCTTAAATAGGTTTTACATTCTATTAGAGTTTTGCTGCAAAAGAGAATTGAAGAAAGAGTTTATTATTAACTATTTTTACTCGTTCAGTCCTCTCCGCTACTCTTTGTTGATGGACGCACTTCTATGAAGTTTACCGTTGCGAGTCAAACGGAGTCCGTACGGAGCCCGCTCCGCTGCCAGTGAAAGCTCTGCTTGATATACATCTTTATACAGGGTGTAAGTGACATCGTAACGAAAACTCATACCATGGGTTCAGTACATGATACTGGATCATTCAGCGTTAGAATTTTGCGTCGGTCTTATCAAAAATTTAACGATTTTGTTCGCAGATTTTTTAGTTAGGTATAAAAACTGCGAACAAAATCGTAAAACTTTTGAAAAGACCGACGCAAAATTCTAACGCTGAATGATCCAGTATCATGTACTGAACCCATGGTATGAGTTTTCGTTACGATGTCACTTACACCCTGTATACATTGCACTATTCAAAGTTGATACAGAATAGATTGTTGTTACCATCTTAAGTTCTTCTGTCATAGGGGGTCCAGTTTACATACATCTCACATTCAGCCCCAAAACAAATACCTGTAGTTTTTTTTTATATCACTGAGTTGGCAATCCGGGCAACGGCCCGTGCGGGAATCGAACCCACGACACGTAGCGCCAAAAGAAAAATCATTATTATATTCTTTCGTTCCTAACCATTCTTCAGTCACCAAAATATCATCCCCATTGCTTATGAATTTATTATGCTGCAAGAATTATAACAGGTCTAAAATAATGCTTTTCATGTTCATTTTGTTTTCATACAGCAATTTCCCACAGTTCCATCAAAATTAATTATGTATGATTTTTTTAGTTCCAAGTTTATTGAAATAAAACAATTCAATAACAGTCCATATAAATATAATTTAGTTTTTAATTTATCACACTTTTTCCTATTACTAAAGGTGGTGTTAAACAATTTGGTTATCTAACTGCTGAGAATGATTTAAATCTTGTGGCAAAGACACTCATAGCCAGAGGATGGACTTGGCTGCAAGCATCAGCAATGATAAGAAGAGATAATTGAAGTATTAGATTAGTCCAAGACTTTGTTTGGTCTATTGGTAGGCCTATGCAGTAGGCTCATAGGCAGTCAAGTTCTAGTCTGTATATAATATTAAAACCAGTGAGTTTACCGCATAACTAAAATGGTAATGAACATCGACTCTGGTAATAAGCTGCAATATGATCATGAGAGCCTAAATTATGAGATACTTAGTATTTTTTTTACTAATCATGCATTTGGGACAACTTCATGATTGGTGTTTATTTTACAAGTTAGCTCAAAGTTTAGTCTCTCACTATCATATTGAAGTTCATTACCAGTGTCGATGTTCATTACCAGACCCTCTGTATGTTAAACTAATTGTCACCAGTCTACACTCCAATTTATTATAATAGTTTTTTTGTGAGCAACATGCCTAGTATTACAATGTTTCATGATATTTATCTATCTTATACTCTAAGCACCTGAAACTCATGATCTAATTTATTATTAAAAATGGTGATGTTGATGGTGAAACAAAAATATTATTGTATTTGGTTTTGGTAGTTCATCTAATTGAAATATTATAGTATCAATTTTTTCTTCATGATAGTTGTATTCAGATCTTCCAAGCTTTTGAACACATGATCCTGTGATGGCTTATTGAAACCTTTAATCTTCTCGTTGACCAGCAAAGCATGCCAACCAGCTCCCCTAGCTCCTTCATAATCTTTCTTCACATCATCACCTATATGAAGAGCCTCCGATGGCTTTACAGGAGCCCTGCACTTTTTGATAGCGCTTTTAAATATCCTCTCATCGGGCTTGCTAAATCCTATCTCATATGAAGTAATGATGAAATCAAAATTGTTATGCAAGCTAACATTTTGCAATATATCATTCAGACGAGGATCAAAGTTAGATATGACTCCAACGGATATACCTAGCTTTCTAAGCTGGTAAATTAATTTGTCCCCACCGTAGGCAATGCGCCAACACCTGTCAGTTCTGAATTCATTAATAAGCTTGTTGGCGATGCAGTCCAAGTCTGCGTTAGCAGGTAGGTTATCTTTTAAAGTCATCTTGACGACCCTGCGCCACCAATCCTCCCATTCTATTGTATCTTTCCCGAAGTTAGGGTGCTTTTGCCACATAGATCTGAAACTGTTCTCGAACTTTGACTTGACTTCTTTCTCCTTACCTGTGAACCCATGATCCCGCGCTACCATTGCATAATACTGCCATGCAGGTAACTTGAACTTTAGCAGGGTGTTGGTAACGTCGAATGTAACTAACTTGATACTCTGTAAACTCATTTTTGTGTTCCGGATTCTATTGCTTTCGGTAATTTATTGAATAATATGGAGTTTAACCTGAATGTGGCATTTTAAATGAAAATTGTATTACTATTGCGGAAATTCAGTTTGTTTGTTATTTTTGACAACGGCGGACTGACAGACATCGTGTTAAATATGTAGGTATTATTTTGTTTTTCAAAATTATTGTCTATAGGTACTATAAAGAAAAGGCAAAAAGGATAATTATGGGGGAGCTTAACACAATAAAAAATATATTATAGTTAAAGTAAAGGTGTGGTGATATTTATCAAAAACTTGGTTTCAGTTTTAAACACTCTCTAGATCTAGATTCAAGAAAGAAGGTAGGATACGGCATTCGAAAATGATAAAAATAAAAAGAAATGGCTGTATGGGGAAATTCTTTGCCTGTTCAAATAAACACGACTAAAAAACGTCTATGGCACGTATTTGACATTTGACTCACTCAAACTTCAAAGTCACTGTCAAAGCAAAGCAAGCAATCCTCTGTAAAGTGATCAGTAAAGTTACCTTTCTGTTTTCAATAATAAACAAAAATCCTGAAAAACATTGTATGCGACTGTTATTAATTACGAAAAAATGGTTTATGTTAAAGGAGGTACGTATTCTAGTGTTAGATATTTTTCAAATCATTCTAGCATTACTGATTTGTTCAGTGTTTCGATAAACTTCCAGAATCCTACATGTTTTTAGTAGGCCACGTCAGTGGATCTAAATAAATATATTGTTGAGCAATATCTTCAGAGTTGGGTTTTTATATAATTCGCCCAATGACCTCATTAATTGATAAGTACGTAATTACTAATTTGTTATCCTTAGTGGTACATTTTATATGTGGTTTATAAATATTCCACTCAAATATAATAAAAAATGCGTAATATTTATTGCGTTCTTTAAAGAAACCCTTCAATACTTAGAAATTTTAGAACAAACATTAAGGATTCCTATAGAATAGAATAGCACATCTTATAAATAATTGTGCTCTGAATAATTATTTGTTTTTTTTTATCTTCCTCAGATGGCACGGTCGTGCAACAAAGTCCATTCAGCATATTTGGGTGGTTCTGGTCCATTGTCAACTTCATTTACTTATTGTAAGTATTAATTCTTCTTTAGGTACTATAATCCTTATGTTTGTCTTAACATTGCCTCACACTTGACTTCCTACTGTATCGAGGGTACAGTTTACAAACATACATGTCACATGCACATACACCTAGACCCGGAATAACTATCTGTGGGCCATAAAAATATTTGTACTGTGCAGGGATCAAACCCGTAGCAAATAGCGCAGAAAGCTTATCGCTTAGCCACTGTGCCATCTCTGTTATAAAATTTTCATTAGTAAACCTATGTTTGATAACCTACAATTAATGCATCATAGTATGAGTTATATGTATGGTAGTATTCTTTTATCTGTGGGAGTCCAATATGAATGCTTTCTTTCTTTGATTGCAAACAACTTCATATATTTATAAGATCAGATAAACATGAAATAATTGAGTATCAAAATGCTATTGCTGCAAAGTGTTAAAGTTGCAGAAACTACAATTGCCCAAGGACGCTGATGCTGAATGAGTGCCAATTGTTACGTTAGTTAATTAGGCACACTAACTTAAAAGAATAATAAATAATTGCTATAGAGTTTGTATTAGAAAATATTGCATCTTTACTCATGCTGTTATTGACCTTGACAAATTGTTATTATTTAAACTTGACTACAAGCTTTGCCAACACAACAAACATATTTTACAATTATTTCATGGAAATATAACATTTAATGACAATATTATATAATTTGCTAAACGGTTACATTGAATAAAAAGCACAATTTTTACATTTTCTTCGTGATCACTAATATTTTTGTTTGGATTGAATTCTTATGCTCTTGTGGCGGCCATTTTATGTAGGCCATATTATGTAAATGGTTTATTAGTTTGAAAGGCACTGAGGTCAAAGTTAATTACTTGAATCAGATTTCAGCAAACACCTTATTAATCTCACACACATTACCTTATTAACCTTCAAGCGGGCGCGCGGTCATTTGTAACGGGAGCGGGCGCGCGTAACCGAAAAGACCTATGAGATGAATAAGAGAAATAAAGCACTAATTATTCAATATTTATTTATTTATTTGTACTCAGATATATTATAATTGTCTTTAAAGTCTGATTTGTCAAAAAAAGTAATTAAAATTATGAAAAAGAAACAATTTAAATAAATCAAATATCTTTGAATCAAAACAAAAATTAGGAACACAAAACCTTTTTCCATAATATCTCAGACTAGTTTATATACCTATTTTATAATAAAAATTAATTTATTTTGTTTTAGTTTTCATCAGAATTTTAATTTCAGGTTTTTTTTTTTCATTTTTGATTTTCTTCTTCTCCAAATTCCTCGAGTATTGCACTTTGTGGTAACCGTCCACGACTAATTTTATATAAAAAAATCCAAGCTTAGTTCGATAATATTGAATGATGGCCGAAGAACTACTACGAGCGTGAACGAGGGTATGTCGCGTTGAGCGTCGCGCGTAACCTTTTCGACGACAGGCGCGTGTAGTCTTTTCGACGACTGCACCGGGGCTAAAACAATTGCGATCTGTGGAGTGGGGGGAGCGCCCCGAACGACGGTTTATTCTTTATTTTACTCCCAATGACATAGCGACAGGCTACTAGAAATGAGAAATAAATGTGATGGGTAATAGTAATAATATGAACGAAAATGTACTAAGCGCGGTCGATTCGACTACGCGCGCCCGCTTGAAGGTTAAGAATATGGTATATTTTAAAAGAAAAAAAAAATTGGCAATTGTCCCGAATATTTCCTGATTGTGTCTACTTTTCCAGGTTCCAAACGCTGATCAACCCAAACTTCAACAAGCACGGAGACAAGTATGTGAGAGACTTCAGGCCACCTGGCAGTGGGTAAGTTCATCCCAGCCATTTTAACACAAACTTCTCTAGGATGGCTTCCAAAAACATGCTCGAAATTTATTGACACTTGAACTTTGAACAAACTATTAAAACAGAGAGAGACTATTAAATTGAATAAGAAGGTTATATATTACTAGCTGTATGCGGTTTCAGCCGCGCGTTTTGTTTTTATCAAAATAAAATATAACCTTAGATATCCCTTGGGAATAGTGTAGCTATCGGTTACTGAAAGAATTTTTAGATATTTCCCCCTACAAACAATGAAAGTCCCTATAATATTAGTACCAATACATAGATTAAGTTCGACTGTGGTGGGGTTCACCATACGACACCAGTATCAGCATAATTTGATGTGCGTTTCTCTGAGTGTTATCCGGAACCTGACTTATACCTCACTTCATAGTCTAAATAGAGGATTTGTAGTCGATATACACTTCATAGAGGTTATATGCGAAGAGGATGGGCAGCAGCATCTTCTTGTTGGGGAGTGCCGTGCCACGACTGTTCAACGCAGGGCTACACGGAAAAATCGACTTTGCTGGCTTCATCCGAACCAAGTACTCGGTTGTTTGTGAATAGCAACTTGTTTATTTCTAGCTGTTACGTGTTTTCAGTGTGCACATGTTCCACAGTGGATATTTACCAGCTGATTTTGTGTTCGCAACACGAAACTACTACATCCATGTTTTTCTATTTCCAGTCCACCAAAGCCGCCATCGAGGAAGTTCGGAGGCTTCGGCCCCTCAGGCTCCGGGCCCTCGCCTCCACCGATGGGGGGATGCGGTTGTGGCTAATGTAACCTACGCCGGAATATAGCCAAGTAATGATAACAAAACTAAATATATTATGGCTTAATAATAGGATATAAGTTAGTGTGTGTAGAGAGCGAGCGTTCTAAACGCTGAGATTAGGATCTGAATATACAACCAGCAGTTGCCAAAATGAAGGTATTTTGTTTTTATACCAAATATCCTACACGGAATTTGTTACTACATGAAGTATTATCAAATTAAATAATTTTATTAAGTGTTATCAATAGTTACTGGAATAATAACCAAATTCAATGTTAATTACTATTATCTCAGTGTTTGTGATGTTGACGTTGCGAATGTGCTTAGCACAGCAAACATATCAGTCAAATATCTCAAACATTTGATCATTACCAGCGTTTCACTCGCTCCCTACACTCAATCCTAAACTCCAGACCTATCATTTCCAATACGTATTCCAGTTAATGCTTTTCCTTATATCACACTAATTAGCTTTATTTCTAATCATAATACTGAATAATTGCTGGACTCCATTGCAGTATTTCAGTATTTAAAATAATATAAAACAATATTCGTAATTATTGATATACATGTATTATGATAATCATCTTTTTGATAGATATAGCGATGATAAATATTTGAATATAATTCAAAAACAGATAATGTAGTAGATAAAATTATTATCAAATCAAAGTAGGAATGCATCATAATACATTTATAGAAGTCATAAACACATGTAATTAGTTATAAAACTCGTTTATTCAAACTGGACTAATAGAGCTTGTTATTGTAAAATTGTGCTCCAAAGCAATGGTCTATTTTCAACTTCTACAATGAATCTCTCAGCGACATCGATCGGCAACGTAACTGGCGACCGAGTGACGGAGCGGTAATTATCGCCCATGTATTTTCTTGGAAGCGTCGCCAACGTAGTCACTAAACTTAACATAGCGGACCGTCTGGGCCAGCGACGCCACCAAGTTGATGCCAGGTCGGGTACTTTGCTTCATACATTATGTCTTGTTTGGCGACGCTGCATGCGACGTCGCTGTGGCGTACTGGTGGGATAGGGCCCTTAAGGACTGGTGCCGAGTCTTTGACACTACTATTTTGATAATGCAGTCTATTAGACTCAGTGCCGAGTTTTTCCAGTTACATGTTGGACCGTCTCTACGGGCGAGTAGTTCGCGTCGATTCCGACAAAATTCTGACTAAATATTGCCGATTTGAGAACAGCTCATAGAGTTACAGCTGAATTTACTATGTATACTTAAGTATAAGGTAGGTACTGAATTTATAATCGACGCGATCCAGTCGCCCGATGTTATGGTATATTCCCCTAACGTTAATCATAATATTGTATATTATTACCTTTATTTAAGGAGTTTTATTGATCGATAAAAAGATGCTTGTGTACTATAAATATTGTAAATTAAAACAACATTGTACTATTATTTAGTTTATTATCAGAATAATATCCTTTGTAACGTCACACAGATGTTTTTTAACTAAATAAATAAGTGACAAATTTTATAAAGGTATTTTATTGCTTCAATAAATATTATGTTCATGAGTATCTATGGATACATTGTATATTTAAATGCATAGGAAATCTTTACAAGATGACATTTAAAAAAAACAACTTGACAACTTATGGAAATGAAACTCAAATTTGGGTTAAGCTCGCCTGTGTACATACCATCTCAATTGTATTTGTAATTTATCTCATTTTCGTGTACAATAAAGAATTAAGATGAAATAAAAAAATTATAGTTTAGAAAAAAAAAAACTAAAGAAAACGTTTTTTTTCATCCAAACATAACGTGTATGAAAAATTTCAGCTCAATCGGAAACCGGGAAGTGGGTCAAATTTAACTTCCAAGATTTTTTTGCATAGTTAGTTACAGTTGAAACTAATAAAAGCGTTTCAAAAATAGAATAGTCTGTATACAAACTTAGTAGATTTAACGCAAATAAAATGAATTGATTTGATTTTGATTAGATTTGAACGAATTTGGATTGAAGAATGTTACTATTTTTTATTTCCATAAAATTATAGAATGAATATTGTTTGTTAGATAATTATTATACAACTCTGCTAGATTTCCTAGACACTCGAAAATAAAATGCATCCAGTAACTATTGATCTCAATGTTAATTAGCAAGTATGCTTAGAATGTCGTTTCTTGGAATAAGTTTATAATGTATTTGAAATTACATATCAATCATGAGCATACCAATAATTTCTTCAGAATTAGTTAAGTAATAATGCCAAAACCAAGGATTTTCTTATAGTTCTTATTAATAATGGACGGATGATTTAAAAATGGCATCTATAACACATAATAGGCTCTCTAGGTTCTTACTATACATATAATAATTATGATCATACTTATTTTAACATTACGTAAAAGTTTCAAACAAATTAACATAAAAAAGAGAAAAATAAAATAGATTCATTGACTTAAAAATAATATAACAATAATTTAATTCTATGAGGGAACTGTATTTGTTACCTAGCGGATTTACTATTTGTACTGCACAATACGTATGGCAGTTTAGTTGGTAGCTATTTCAGATTTGTGGGAGCTTTCCTGCCTGCGCCTATGATCCCTTGCCTAAGTATTTTTCTTTCGAAGGCGGTTACTGTGACCTTTAGTGCAGCAATACAATACAATACAATACAATGGTCTTTAATTTAGTGCAGCGACATAAGGTTCTCAAATTGCATTGACCGACTTGCCGTCGTTAGAATTTGTACTAGATATTAATATTTGTACATGATATTAAAAAGGATGAGTTGCATTATCTAAAGATTTTAATTCATTGCATTAATCAAAAATTAATTAGACTTTTTGTTTCATTTACTGTTTTAAATTTCATTTTGCTTTGAGCTGCATTTCTTGTAGATACGCTATACATAAATGTCGCTGAACACAATTATAAGATCGGAAACTTTGTACCTACTTCACACTGTAGGTACCTACCTGTTATGTTTTATACTTGAATGGCGCTTTCTATTTATTTATCTACTGATGGTTACATTATCTAATAGTCTAATGACGTAAATGTTATAGGTAACACAGCGACGGGCTCAGAATTCTTGGGCTTGTTGATGTAGATGCTCCATGTGCGTTTGTCCAGGTCGAAGATACCTGAAAGCAGACGTGTATAGTTATAGGTAATGCAAGAAAAGGGCGAAGTGTATGTACATAGCATCGTTTAGCTAACGCTGCATGTTGATAATTATCCATGTGATGTGACGGTACGTGACCGAGCCAGCTCCCGAGGCGATTCGGCGGTTTGGACCCAGGTACCTATTGGTTAAAAAAAATTGTCGCCTATTCATGCGTGGTATTGTTAGCTAAGCGACGATAGGCCGATAGGCATATTTATCTTTAAATCCAAATAACTTTCTGTAAGACAAAATCTCATCGGACACTTGCAAGGGCGGAATAATATTATAGGCAAGATACTCTAATAAAAACCCACAATTTTCCATTATTTGTAGGCTTAACTCAGATGGTTGATGTCTGAAGTTGAGGTAGTTGCGCGATGCGGGGGAGGTGTGATACACACCTTCTATTGGCTAAGCTAAGCTTTATGGTGCGTATCATGAGCCTGTGACTAACATCTCGCGTCACACTCCTCCTGCACCGCGCAACTTTTTCATAAGCTCAGGCCTCCACGGTCTCAGTTAAGCTCACAGAGTACTTTTATATAGTTAAGCTGTAGGCCTATAGTTATGAGAACGTTTTCATGGGGTACGAATGGTGTTGTATGTGATCCTCACCTGCAGCTATAGTCTTGATGATATCGTCATTTTGCTCCTGGAACAGCTTGAAGCCAGGGTCGCTGGTGTCGGAGAGTATCTCCGCCAGGTCGGCGCGGCTGCGTGGCGTGGGGTAGGAGTGGATGACCTTGAGTCGCGCCACGCTGCTGTCTATGATGCTACCTGTTACTTCAGTAAGGTTCGTGCGCTGGTATCTGGAGGAGAGAGATCAGGGGTTTATAAAGATGATCTAGCCATGTTTGTTGGGGTCCATGCAAGGATCTGGAGGAGGTTAACTGAATCCTATGGATCTCAGACAGCCTTTCTCAACCTATCCATAGAAGTCGACATCAACCTTTTCCCTTCATTAATTAATGACTTCGTGGCTTTTCAGACTGTTATACTATGTTGACTCGTGACAAAGACCTCACTCGAGTTGAGCCCAGGATTATTACCATCTGAAACATTTCTTCCCTATCCAATTCTATGCATACTCACTTATTGCAGTGTACCAAAGGTTCCTTGTCATATTTCTGTATGTTCAGCTGCGACCTGTCTCCCCTTAGATCCGGTGACACTTCCACATTGTAAACCTGACGGTCTCCCCAGGAGTTGGTCCAGATCATGTTGACGGAGAAGCCGTTGCCGATGCCCAGGCCTTCGTCGCGTAAGATCTGCTCGGCTTCGGCGAAGTTCTTGGAGGATAGCATCGCTCGGGTGAGAAAGGTCCTTGCTAGAGGGTGATAGGAATAGTTCAGTTTAATGGAAGCATAATTATTATTAAGTGTATTTTGGCGTAGTATAAGAGTAAATCATCTCAATTTCAAGACAGCAACACCTATCAGAAGATTTGAGGATACTTACGTGTGTTGCCGAACTTCAGGATCATGGGGCTGAGGGTGTTGATGGAGAAGACCAGACCGTTCTCGTTGTAGCCCATCGTGTACCCTGGCATCGATCCCGCGTAGCAGAGAGACGCGAACCTTTCCTCTACAGCCTGGAAATTGGGGTAGGTTTAGTGCCTATGAGTCATAGCATATTGGACCATTTTGGGGAAGTTATTACGGGCAATGGTGCCAGGACTAAGGAATTACGGAAATTCTTAAGTATTTTTGGTTTTGAAAGTAGCAAAGGTATTGAAACTCACCCCAAGCTCTCTATCTTCGGGAGAAGGTGTGATGTGTGCTGACATGATGTAGAAATGGTTCAGGGTCTCGCTGAAAGCGTCTTCTGTGTGGCCCAGTAAAGTCTGAAAGTTAAAACGGAATTTGTAGATGTAACCTTAAAGTACTAGGTAGTTGTATTTCGTGAAGAGAATAAGAAGCAACCAACACTGATATTCTAATATCTAGTTACTGTAAATAGTCACAAATCCACCAGGGTCGTTATTCTCTATGAGAATCACGATATTGCAACAATCTGTTATTTAAATGAGAATGACGTAGATCATAGAGTGGCGTGGCTTAACTGTGTTATGACACGTTATTATCATATTATGGAATGATGCTCCATTTTGTTAGGTCATTTTGGCAGTATTTCTTCACGTTGTGGTTCTATGAAGCTATTGATTAAGAAGCCCATGTTCAGCAGTGTAAGTGCACTAGCTGCCATAGATATTAACTTGTAAATAAGGCACGTGAGCTGGCAGTCTTTGTCACAACAGTGCAAAATACCACGCTGTATAAAAAAAAAAGTGTGAAAATAGCTCCTTTTTGGGAGGCCTGTGCGAAATTTATTGTGAAGTGCTTTAGGCAGTTGGCTTTGGATGTAATCTTACAGCATGTGGGTTCTTGATGGCGATGGAGCTGCAGCCGCCGGTGTCGTTGCGAGGGATGTGGTTGTCGTTCACGTTGCCGATCAGGTCGTCCAATTGCAGCAGGAATAACTGTGGAGGCAGAAGCAATGTTTTAGCGTAAGTTTATATGGGTTGCCGGTTGTAAAAACTTTCTTCTGGCGCAAAACAAAGCCTAGATTTCTCTGAGATGCGTTGCAGGTTTGAATAATGAGTTGGTTGCAGGTAAGGCATGGATTAAAGTTGATTCCCAGCTGATAACGTATGGTTAAAACACGTTTCAGGGTCTAATTGTGTAAAGTGAAGATATCAGGGCCCCAAATCTGCTATTTCAATTGTGTCAGAATTTTGACTACTATTACCTACTCAATAGAAGTCAAAATCGGTTGAACGACATTGTAAAATCCAACAATTACGAAACCATTCTGAAACTATTGAAATAGCAGACTTGGGGCCCAGCAGGATTGGCATGAGCGAAGGAAACACCTTGATGTTAAAATAAAGTCGTTTATTCTCTTTCCAGTGTTTAGCAAGGTCTATGATGACGCTAGACATGGCCTTGATGTTTATTTATTTAACCTAGGTATAGTTAGTTAGTCTACACATACAAGTTATAGTTTACATAATTATTATAATCATTCTGTTCTCAACTGCTTGATTAAAATAAAATATTATAGTTTAAAAATAACTATAGAACACGCTTTAGTCATCCAAATAGAACGTGTATGCAAAATTTCAGTTTAATCCGAAACCGGGAAGTGGGTCAAATTTAACTTCTAAGATTTTCTTACATAGTTAGTTACAGGTGAAGCTAATAAAAGCGTGTTAAAAAGTGCCGTTTGCGCTATTTCTGGCGTGGTCTGCGATGCTAGAAGTAAACGCTACATGACAGTTTAAGCTGTTATCTGTCAATCAACAATAAGTATAATTTGGAGAGATTTCGACATTCACCATTCTATATAACATTTCTTTTCGCAAGACCCGCTATAAGTGATTCAAACATAATAATGGTCATATGGCTAATAAGAAGACTTACCTGATGGAAAGGCACACTGGCGCCGTCAGCTACTCCTTGTATCTCCTTCACGTAGTAAGGGTATTTCTTCTTCATGTTGGCCAGCGTCTTCTCGTAGGCATCCCTGCCAGTATCTGTCTTGTACTCTCTCTCGAAGTCTCGCAGGTTGGAGTAAGTGGCTATGAAGTCCTTGATGATACTCGAGAAGGTGCGGCCCTGGGAATATAGAGCTAGCATGAATATTATTGATGTAAGTATCCTAAAAGATTAGTTCCTGGATCTAGGTGTTGAATAAGATGCTCCGTCTGTCGAACGACGATCGTTGGATAAGAATATTTCTGGTGTACTCTATGTGGAGGTGTACGGTCATACCTAGTTCACAGATGACCTATACTAAGAACCAATTTTTTTTCTTTTTTTTAAATGATTTGATGGAAGAACGCTCATTCTGAGTGAAGTTTGCCTTTGTGCATTATCTATAGAATATTAATATGAGAGGAGAAAACTTTGTACCCCTTTTTATGCATATTGCGCGCAAGGAGGAGTGTGAGATTTGGCATAGTTAAAGTTTATGTGGAGAAGAAGCGCAGAAAGCTAAAATTACGGTCGTGTTTCGACCACCGGGCGACCACTATTAACTTAAATTGTGTCTGTGTATATTCCTTGTTTTGTGGACAATCAAGAATAAAGTATTGTTATAAGCAAGTCCAATGGCAGTGCCCAAACTAGTTCGGACCCAGAGCCTCTTGGCAGCTAGGCTGACGACCACAATAACCTTTATAATATGGTGTTGATACTTACAACATCATATCCGACTTCATAGTGGGTTCCCTGGACGAAGATGACGGGAACTGCCCGCCGTCTGCCCAGCTGCTTCTCACACGATACTCCTGGAATACAAAGAACACGGTGTAGGTAAATTGGGTACTAGCTGTACTGGTACATGTGGCACGTTGCGAACGGTAGGTAAGGTAAAGACTGGTAAAGAATAATAATATTTTATGCCTGAAGAAAGACAGTACATAACCAGACAGTATAAAATTGGGTTACGTGTCCTAGCTATTCTCCCCTTAGGTGCCCATACGTGAAGACTATTCCTATGCAAATCAGAATAAAATTAGGTACGATTTAGAAAAAAAAAATGGCAGTTATGGATCTGACAGATATTTCAAAAAGACGAATCCTTAGATTATTGATTGGTTGTATCATTATTTCTATTCAGGATAAGATTGATTCTATTCCTAACGCATGACACAAATTGATTATCGCACTGTGATCGCACTAATAATCACTTATATTACAAATTGCGAAAGTTACTCTGTCCGTTTGTTACCTTTTCGTGACTAAATGGCTGAAATTGGCTGAAATCATCTAGATGAAATTTGTCAAGATAACCTAACCTAACCGTCAAAAACCCCCGACTCCAACTAGAAAAAGAGCTATGACTTTTGAACGGTTGAACAGATTTTCATGAAACATAGCTAAGATGATACCAGATAAAACTAGCTTTTAATTTTTAAATGCATTGAAATCGATCCATCCGTTTTGGAGCTACGATGCCGCAGACAGACACAGATACACATATCCATAGATACATACTACAAACTTATAAGACCCCCCTTTTTATTCGGGGTTTAAAAATTGTGTGCATCATTAGGAAGGACATTAAGCAATTTTTTTTAATAGTCGCAGCTTCCTTATTCCTCTCGGACAGAGTCGCGGGCACAGCTAGAGTCATACTTATATGTATAGGTCATAGACTTATTATCTAAGTAACAGGACTGTGCACTCTGCTAAAACAGCGAGCCACCTGAGATAGTTACCACAGAGTAATTTTATCTTGCTCTATTAGAGTGACCATCATTTTGTGCATCGAGTGAGACGTTGTCATTTTTAATTTTCCTGTGATGAATTGTGATGTAATGACTTGTGTGTGACTGAATTTGAAAAATAAGTTACGCAGATACCTTTAAAAAAATCGATGAATTTTGGAATTATCGGGGTGGGCTCGGTCTGTCATTGTTTAATTACATGTAACTACACTTGTAAATATAGTTAAATATATCCACTCCGCACCGCATTTAGTACCCATATCGTAAACAATAATTATGTAGAATCAATTTTCTAATTAAACAGTTTTCATAATCTTCCTTGATTTCTACAAACTTAGATATCAATAAAATTCCGTTTTACCAAGGATAGAAAATCTTGGACCATTTATCTAATAATGATAATAATAATAATAATAACCCCCCCAAGGGGCTACCTTACGATACGACTGGGTGCTGCGCGGCGACCTCCCTGACGGCGTCGGCGTAATTTGTTACGCCGACGACACGCTCGTCCTGGCGCAGGGAGAGTCGCACCAGGCGGCGGCCGATCTGGCGACGCAAGCGGTTGCGACAGTCGCCCATAGGATTCGGCAGCTGGGACTCGACGTGGCGCTGCACAAGACAGAGGCCATGTGCTTTCATGGCGGTCGGAACGCGCCACGGTCCGAGTCCCACATAACGGTGGAGGGGGTTCGCATCGGCGTCGGGAGGACGATGAAGTACCTGGGACTCGTCCTCGACAGCCGGTGGAACTTCAGGGAGCATTTCCTGAGTTTGGCCCCAAAGCTGAACCGGGCAGCAGCCGCCCTCAGGCGACTCCTGCCTAATCTCGGCGGGCCAAACGCCTCCTGCCGAAGGCTGTACGCCGGCGTCGTGCGGTCCATGGCCCTCTACGGGGCCCCCGTGTGGGCCCTGAGCATCCGGACGCGACCACTAAAGTTGGTCGCATGCCAGAGGGTCATGGCTATCCGGATGATCCGGGGATACCGCACGATCGCCGGCGAATCGGCCAACCTCCTTGCCGGATTGCTGCCCTGGGATCTGGAGGCGACTGCCCTCCAGCGCGTCTATGAATGGCGCGTGGAGGCGCAGCGCCGGGGCGTATCCCTGCTGCCACAAGAAGTCGAGGCGCGGCGGGAAGAGCTCCGACGCGATCTCGGGGCAGTATGGAGGGGACGATTGTCGCAACCGACGGCCGGGCACGCCGCAATCGCGGCGGTAAGACCCCTCTTTGAGGAGTGGCTGGATCGGCGGCACGGCGTCCTGACCTACCGCGTGACGCAGGTCCTCACCGGACACGGAAGTTTCGGGAGGTACCTGTGTCTGATGAGGAAGGCAGAAACGCCTGGGTGTCACCACTGCGAGGATCGCCCTGAGGACACAGTAGAGCATACGGTGCAAGACTGCCCCGCTTGGGCAGAGCACCGACGTGTCCTCAGGGCGGCGATAGGCGGAGACCTCTCGCGCCCGGCATTGGTCGAGGCCATGCTGCGGGGCGAGACGGAGTGGGAAGCGGTCGCCTCCTTCTGCGAAGCAGTCATGCTATCGAAGGAGGAGGCGGGCCGCTTGAGGGAGAGGATGGCGTCCTCCCTCCAGCCCAGCCGCAGTGGTGGTCGCCCACGGCGTCGGGCGCCGGCCGACGATCTCCGGCCACCGTAGGCGCGGGCATGCGGACAGCGAGTAAAGGGCAACTCGCTGTCCGACCATGGACCATGCCCGGGTCGACGGCGCGTTGTGTTCCACGCGCGCCTCAAAGAACGTCAGCAAGATGACGGGGCCCCCCCTGTAGAGGGCCGATGCCTGCCGGGGTCGCGGGGCTTATCTCATTACCGTGACCCCGGAACGTAAAGGGCTATTGAAGGAACACCGTGGATTTTAGTCAGTACAAGTCTGACAGTCCCTCCCGCCCTGCCCGGGGTGGGAGGACTCATTTGATGATTTTACCACGATAAAAAAAAAAAAAAAAAAAAAAAAAAAAAAAAAAAAAAGGGGCTACCTTGACGTGGTGGGGGGGCCTACGGGAAGCAAGGTACTGGTATTATCTAGGTATAGCCTGAACATCTAGGCATTACACCCCTTTAACGGGAGATACATTTAGAAACTTATAAGATCTAGACATAATTACCCTTCCCAAACCAACAGCCCCAATCTTCCAACCTTCCATAGCTCCAAACTCCTTTAATATTTCTCCGACCCCACAGTACCTATTTCCTAAAACTCCAAATTTCTTTAATCTTTCCCCACATTGCCAACCTGCTTACTTACAACCTTTCTTCTAAAATTTCACTCCGGCTCCGTCTTGGTGGAGCTAGCACATTTCAATGAAACTTAGGGCTGTGCCAGTAGAGCTACTCATGCTGGATAGGTTTAAGTTGAGAAGACAGACCAAGAGATATAACCCAAGCCAAGGTGGAACAGCATATGCCGAGGGCTCCATGGCTAAGGGGGTGCTTAGTCATAAGTATGCGAACTCTGGACAATAGGGGACCTCCAGTTTAATTTACCCTTGCCACGGTGAACGCAGGGCTCTGCCGTGGTTGACTTATAAAGTCCCTAGCTGCTCGTGGGAATAATATGATTACTAGATCCAAAAAAAGAACACTTATTCAGGCAAATATGCCTTCAATAGATGAAGAGACTTCGCAAGTTTCCTTATCATCCTCACCGAGGTCCATATTCTCATCAATTGCATCATCACCGCCTTCATATTTACTAGCATCATCGAGATCATCATCATCATCACCATTGTCAGTAGACGTTGTGTCGGAGGCTACTACTGCCAAACATCCGTCACCCGCTACTGTCTCTAAACTTACGCGAAAAAAATGGAGTGAAGAAATGAACAAATTCATTTGGCGTAATTATCTTATAATAACTAAGTTAGAAACTGAAACAAACTCATATTTATCATCATTACACCAACAGTTTACTCAAAAATTTCCGGATATGAAAGTCTCTAAACAACGGATTGGTGACCAAAGAAGAGCAATAGTTAATAAAAAGTTATTATCATCCACTACACTGGATGAGATTAGGTCAGAAGTAAGCAGTAATTTACAAACACAGAATACACAGCCACATCAATACAATCAAACACCAGACCAATTATTATTAACACCTCAAACTAATACGCACTCACAAACACAACCTGCACGTAGAATGAGATGGACAAATGAGCTCAATGAGACTCTTATGAAATGCTACTACATATCTACAAAAATGGAGACGGACATGACTGTTTGGAGGAAAAAACTGAGGGAAAAATTTACAGAATATTACCCGCATCTGTCTCATTTATCAGAACAAAGACTTTCGGATCAAAAAAGGGTTATAGTTAATAATAGCATGATTTCAGAATTACGACTTCAAATATTGAAAACTACCGTAGAGAATGAATTAAGTGAAAATAGGTCTAACAGGCAAACAGATAGTCTAGATTTACCCATAGCTTCAACAAACGTACACCCGCAACTAATCACAAATAGTAATTTAGATACACATAACACCGAACAGTCACAAATAGAAGTTGTTGAAGTAGAACACGAGCCGAATTTCTTAAACAACATAGACGTGGAACACTTTTCCGCCTCCGATGCACAACATAGCATAGATGTAGAAACAAGTCATGAAAGAAACCAGGAAATAGACGAAATATTCTTACACACCCTTCAATACTACACAAATACTCATCCTACCAATAGAAATTACATACCTAAACAAAAACCTTCAAAAAAGTTAGGGAAAATAGTGAGTTACATTAACAATACAATTCTGCCGGAACATATTAATAGCGATACCGAATTTGATACCTTACAAACAATTATATATAGCGCTGCTTGGACAGCTGCTAAAGCTAATGGTAGTAGAATTGCGCTACTATCTCCCGCGGATGTAAATAGACAACAGAAAAATCATAAACCTAAATGGCAAAAAAGATTAGAGCACAAAATTGAAGATCTTAGAGTTAAAATTGGTAGGCTCACTCAATACATGCAAGGAATTAGAAGCAGAAAAGTTGACAGAGAAGTTAATGAAATACTAAAACACTACAGAATACATTCATCACACGAAGAACCTAACACACAACTCCCACACTTCTTAGACACCCTCAAACAAAAATTAACAGTCGTAAGTAGCAGATTAAGTAGATATAAAAAGTGCACACTCCGTAAATGTCAAAATAACCAATTTCAGAATAACGAGAAGCAATTCTATCGTACACTAAAAAGCTCCACTACAAACCAAACCAGATCCAACAATAGTGAAAATAATACAAATATTAATTTACCGCCAATAGATGAGATAAAACGATTCTGGTCTGGAATCTGGGAAAATCCCGTAAATCATAATACTGAAGCTGAATGGATTAAAACAGAGGTGGCCAGTAATATGAAAACCGAACAGATGAATTTTGAACAAGTTGATATAGACACGTTCCATGATGTCCTTAAGAAACTACACAACTGGAAAGCTCCAGGTTCTGACTATATACATAATTTTTGGTACAAGAAATTTACATATATACACCCATATCTCTATAACTATATAAATACTTTCATAAGAACCCCAACAGCAATACCTACATATATAACAGAAGGGATAACATATATGTTATCTAAAGACCCAGACGACACCATTAATCCAGCAAAGTACAGACCGATAACCTGTCTCCAAACAATTTATAAGATAATCACATCATGCATTACTCATGTCATTTACAAACACATTGAAACATATAATATATTAACTGAAGAACAGAAGGGGTGTAGAAAGTTCAGTCAGGGCTGTAAAGAACAGTTAACAATAGACTCGGTTATACTTAAGCAGGTCCAACGCACTAAGCAGAATCTATGTACCATGTACATAGATTACAAGAAAGCATACGATTCAGTCCCCCATTCGTGGTTACTAGAGGTTCTTAACATATACAAAATTCACCCAGTAATAACTAACTTCTTGAGCAGTATTATAAAGCAATGGACTACCAGATTACGTCTTAACACACTAACAGGAATAAACGAGACAGAACCGATTAAAATCCAGCGAGGAATATTTCAAGGAGACTCACTTAGCCCATTATGGTTCTGTCTTGCTTTAAACCCTCTCTCAAACATACTAAACTCTTTAACACCTGGGTACTTATTGCAATATTATGATACTACTACTGACCTACCACCGACTGATAAGCACGATTATAAAATTAACCATCTCCTTTATATGGACGATATTAAATTATACGCGTCTTCACCTAGTGACTTATGTGAATTAACCAATTTTACTGAGCAGTTTTCAAATGATATAGCCATGGAATTTGGTATCGATAAATGTAAAATAAATTCAATCAGAGCAGGTAAAACTTATAAACACGCATATGAAATGCAGACGGGAGAAACAATTGATTCGTTAGATGAAAATGGAACATATAAATATTTAGGGTATATTCAGTCCAAACAAATACAACACAAAGAAATAAAAGCCTCTCTTGCTAAACAGTTTAAACACAGACTTAAAACTATATTCAACACTCAATTACACGCCCGTAACACTACTAAAGCAATAAATACTTATGCTATCCCTGTACTTACATACTCTTTTGGTATAATAAACTGGAACAAGACCGAATTGAAAAACTTACAACGAATCATAAATACCACTCTGACGAAATATAGAAAGCACCACCCTAGGTCTTGTGTGCAGAGATTAACACTCCCAAGAAAAGAAGGAGGAAGAGGCATAATAGATATCACCAACCTACACAATAAACAAATTACAATTTTAAGAACATATTTTAATTCAAAAAGTACCATATCAACCCTACACAAAGCAATAGTATATAATGACCGAAAACTAACCCCATTGAACATGTCTGATAGGACTACACAAAGAAATGAAATACTGACTGACCGACTGACGAAAATAACAGAGTGGACTCAGAAGTCATTGCATGGGAGACATCGCCAAGATATTAGCCAACCTAACGTCGACAAGTTAGCGTCGAACGAATGGCTGAGTCGTGGAGATCTATTCCCTGAGACAGAAGGGTTCATGGTAGCTATACAGGATCAGGTAATAGAAACCCGTAATTACCAAAAACACATCATGCGCGTTCCTCTACCCACGGACACTTGCAGACGGTGCAATAGTGCCTCTGAAACCATCCAACACATCACAGGTGCATGTAAAGCCATAGTTCAGACAGATTACAAACACAGACATGACCAGGTAGCCAACATTATCCATCAAAAATTAGCTTTAAAATATAACTTAATTTCTACACCACCAACACCTTACTACAAATATAGCCCCCAAACTTCTCTTGAAAACGCCACTCATAAGCTTTATTTTGACCGTGCAATTCTTACCGACAAAACCACTCATTATAACAGACCAGATATAACCTTATTAGATAAAATTAACAAAACTGCACAAATCATTGACATTGCTGTACCAAACACACACAACTTACAAAATACAATAGCCGAAAAGCTTTCAAAATATACAGATCTTAAAATTGAAATCAGCCGAATGTGGCGATTGAGCAATGTCACAATAGTTCCAATAGTATTATCCACAACAGGTGTAATACCTAAACAACTTCATCAATCTTTAAAAACACTAGATTTAGCACCCTACACGTACCTAAACCTACAAAAAGCTGCTGTACTAAATACATGCAGAATTGTCAGGAAATTCCTACAGAATGACACAAACATGAACACACCCCACTCACAAATATCAGTCAGTGGACAAACACCGCACAGTCAGAGCCACTCATCTCATCATCCCGTTATCACCAATTCTCTGGGTTAGCACTTGGCTTCGGCCCGTGCTATCCCATACGCCCGGCAATTTTCTGCCGAGATATAAGAATATATACCAAAAATAAAAATAATAATAATAAAGCCTATTTATTTCCAACAACCTTAAATAACATTTTCTCTTATTACTAAATAACTATTACTACTCTATTATTGGAACCCCATGCTGGGTAAAGGCCTCCTCTAGCTTACTCCATAATTTTCTATTTTTTGCTTTGTCTCTCCAATTTTTTCCTGCTACTAGAATTATTTCATCGATCCACCTGTTCCTTGGATGACCTCTTTTTCGTTTTCCCACCGGACCTTTCCATGTTGTGGTTTCTAATGTCCATCTATTGTCTGTGTATCTCGCTATATGCCCAGCCCATCGCCATTTTTGTGTGCGAGCATGATGAAGTACGTCTATTAAGTTGGTTTTTGCTCTTATGTCTTTGCTTCTTATCTTTTGAATTTTTCTTATTTTTAATATACTTCTCTCCATCGCTTTCTGGCAGTTTGTTAGTTTTGTTTTTATTTTTGTGTTATACGTCCATGTTTGGCATCCGTAGGTGAGAGTCGGTAGAATACATGTATCCATTACAGTCTTCTTCAGGTGAAGGGGGAAAGTGCCTTTTAGAATTTCCTTTAGACTCCAGTATCTTTTCCACCCAATGTTCATTCGCCGTTCAATTTCTTCTTCCTCATTATTGTTACTGAATGATACTTGTTTGCCGAGATATATATAGTTGTTTACGTATTCTAGTGGCTTGTCATACAAGTCGATGTTGGTGGTTTTGCTGTTTGTCATTAACTTGGTTTTATCTTGGTTCATCATGAGCCCAACTTTTTCGCTTTCTTCTCTCAGTGTGCTTATCATATCGTCTAGTTTGTCACTGGTTTCGGCGAAAAAGACGATGTCGTCAGCGAATCTTAAGTGAGTTAGCCTCCTCCCATTTACTCTGATTCCGTGTGTTGGCCACCGCAAATTAATAAATATAGCAAATATAATTAATAATATAATTAAGAAAATATAGCAGGGTATGGATTATGAACCCTGGCGAAGGTATATCGTAATAAAATTCTGTGTCGACCCAACGCGTCGCAACCACTAGCTGTCGAGGCAACGTGTGTCGCAACAGCGATATATCGTGGCTCCGTGCGTCGCAACCAGGTGGTGTCGGGGTAACATAATGTTGCAGGGGCGACCTGTCGTGACTCCGTGCGTCGCGTGGCAATTACGTGCTATCGCAACAACGTTAGTTTGAGGCTCGCGTTGGACAGCTGGGTCGGGGGTTTGATACAGAGGGCGGTACTCCTGGACACGGCGCGTATTGTTAGGAGGTTCCTCTCTCTGAGACCCTGACCACCGGTAGCTTGGACCCTGTCCCGATACCGGTGGGCTACTACTTCTTATATTTAATTATTATAGTTCTACTTTCGTTGTTTTTTAACCAAAAGTGAATTATTTTGTCATACATATATCTTTAATAATTTACTAATGTTCTGTTTTGAGCCATAAATTAATTGTTTAGTTATTTTTTTTTAAGTTTTTACTATTATTTTGAGACTGACGCTTTTGAAAGACTGATTCTAGAAAGTTCCTAATTATAAATTGATGTTAATTACTACATAAGTTTCTGAACTCATTACTGGCAATGTCCGTTGTATGTGACGTACCTTCGGCTACTATAACTGTACATATAATGGGCAATGTCCGTTTTATAGTACATTAAAAAAAACTATATTAGACATTAGATATTTGAAAAATTCAAAAATATATTTCTTTTCTATCCCAATTCCAACCCAAAACTGAAATTTGGACATAAAATTCCAAGGGGATCTAAGGGTGACAATTTAAGGGTTAATTAGGCATTGCAGTCGGGTCGGTACATTAGTTAATGTCTTTCGTGAACATGACTTATTGAAGTCATCTGGCTTAAAATGATGACTGGCATCGCCACCGAATTTTTCCCAAATTTTATAGTAATCAAAATTTTTAGGATGCCGAAATAGCGAACTAATTAAAATTAATAATTATATTTTAAAATTTGTCATTGATTTAATTAATATAGTGAAATCGTAGCACTAGTACAAACCCAAAGTCCGACAGTAATATGTAAATATTGTCACCCTATCAGCAACTTAGACAAATTTTGTAAAATTTCATTATATTCAAGGTTACCCGTGGAAGGATATTATTACAGCCAGAATATGTTGCAATTCCACAACCTTTCACGCATCACATTCACCATTTTTGTAAATAAAATATTAAAATACGATTAAATATTAATTTAGTACCGTCAACCTGTCACAAATTGAATGACACGAGCTTTTTTTGAAGTTGTCATAATACACTAATAAAATCTATCATAAAAGTACGGAGGTTTAGTTTTTTAATTATAAAATTACGAAAAAAAGATTATGATGGTAAATTTGTTTATATTTAAATTTAAAAAAACATTGTACATCTAGCAACATAGTAAATTCATTATTTTAATAATTTTTGTGTACGATTCCAATCTTCGTACCAAATCTACTAAAATGTACCAACTTCTATCCTGGCAATTGTTAAAACGAGACACACAGCTCCGTGGTCGCTCTTTCTAGAGGGTCTCGTCTCCTTTTACTTCAAATACAATTCTTAAGCGATTGTGATAAGGTCTGTTTTTCTTTGCGATATTTTACTTATTGCTTGTTCTAGTTGTAGGGGGGAGCCCTACTTATTATTTCTATGGTATAGGTATGTTACATTATTGTTTTTAACCTTAGTTAAAAACAAACAGGTTGTAAATATTTAAAATTGAAATAATGAGAAATTAAATCAATAGAATATCTTAATTTCCAAGTATCATGTTTGAGATGTTATGTTATTATATATTAAACCACACGCATAAATATGCATGTTTTGATATTTTGACGGAAAAAAAAATCAATTTTTTGTAGGTTATGGACTTATGGTTAAGGACGAGTGTGGTAGACGTTGCAAGGTTATTGCTCTAATTACTTAGTTAAGTCCCTTATTTTTAATGTAAAGTTGCTTGTTTTCTGATAGGTACAGAGAAGACCGAAACATCTTCAAAAAAATGTACCTACTTATGTCGTTGCCAACTTTTTTTTAGATGTAATAAAGTAACCTATATATTTCTGAGTGGGTAAACAACCTACTACCTACCTACCTAATGACTTATAAAAAAATAATATTATTTCCATTTTTTTAAACCGGGTAGTTGCTTGTTTTTTTTTTGTCTGTGGTCAATAAACTTTTGCCATAGAGTTTACAACACGCGGGCATTAACCCATCAACCGAAAAGCAGAAACAGCCCAATGTCTAAAGCATCTGACTGCCGATTATGAGAAATAGAAATAGATATTTATTCGCAGGAACATGTGTTACAAAAGTTCTTATAATAGTATGCAGTACAATGTATTCCGCCTTTTCAAAGGCATGCAAATATTAGTTTCCACAATAATTATAGTAAACGTGGGCAAGTGAGTCCACAAAACAAACAAACAAATAAATTCAAATCAAATACAGTGTAAGTACGATCCCACCCATTGCACTATTGACTCATACAAAGCAGATAATCAGCTCATTCGAAGGAATTTACAGGAATACCTAGCTATTAATTATAACGCAATTTACCCACATTAACTATTTACCACACACGCTGAGATCAGACAAATAAGTCAAGGATGTCACTCTCATCACTCATATAATACACCTACGACTCAACAATTGACTTATTTTCGAGCACCGAAAACTTGTTCCTTTCAGTCGCAGGACGTTATGTTGAGACGTTGACAGTTGCAAGTAGCATTACCTGATCCCTTGTTTTTTTTTGCATGTAGGCACCTATCGACTTGTACTATTTAACGGTTTTTGTAATGGTTTATTAGATAGTATATTTTATTAAATAGAATAATTTATTTACATAGATAACTTTTTACAATAATCTTAACTTATATAATTTTTACACAACAATTTTGTTATTCCAGATTTTTAATTTATTTTTACACTTTTTTTTTAAAAATCGAATTATACCTTATTTTTTATACTTTGTTTAAATTATTGTTTTAATTGTTGTTTTGATTTTTTATATTTTGTTTTATCATTGTTACCATCAAATGAATTTAGTAATTATTTATTGAAATTATTTTTAACTTATTATGGATAACTATAACATTACCTATATAATTTTATAATTTAATTATTACCTTTTATGTAACATATTCGTCACTTATTGCGTAAGGAGCTCTCTGTTAGCAATAAGATATCTGTTGATAAATAAATAAATAAATAAATAAATAAATATAAATATTCGAAACATCTGATAAAGGAGTCAAATGAAGAAATAATCAAATATATTAGATTCGCCGATGATGTAGGAGCAGATGCAGAAACACAGACAGACTTAGAAGAATGACTTAAGATTATGGATTCTACATTCAAAGAATGTTTAGTTAAAATAGGAGGGGAAAGATGGATAGGCCATGATGAAGGAAGGGGAGGTAGAGGAAGACCCATATAAGTTACATGAGCCAAATAAAAGTAAAGGTTGCTGTCATGTCGTATTAGGAGGTTAAGTAACAGTCGTGAGCACTGGAGACGGAAAAATGGAGAGAGCTGCATCAGCTGCAAGAGCATAGGCTCTTGATGAAGAAGAAGAAACCCCACATTTACTTTACCACATTAGACTTGTTTTTGGAAGTAATAGAATACGTAGTATGCTCTTTGTATTTCTATTACTAAGTCACAAAACGAAAGGCGTATAAATCTACTATCTTGTAACACAATTCGCATCGAACTGAACCGTCTCGTTCCATTTTCATGGTTGTCAATAAGCATCGTTCTCCTATTACGTCGTAAGAAACATTTATGGTTGCCTACATGATTGGCGCAGAGGCATTGGCTTTAGTTTTGGGTTCGACTCGGGTCTCCAGAACTATAGTTGCTCCGGCTCTAGGTGTGAGATTTATTATAGGTACTTAAGATACAGGCGAAAATAAAACGATAATAAGATACTTCATCCCTAATAAATCGTCCAGTGCATGCGCAGGGGAATACCACATAACAAAGAGAGGAAACTTCCCCATAGGTATAGGTACAACGCAATGATATTTACAATGAGATTAAATATAGGTACCTTACTTGTAAGGAGGCATGATGCTCAGCGCATAATGATTCATAAGTTCACAATCACAATATTCAATTCCTTTCCTCTATACAGGAAAAAATACTAGCCTTTGCTTTCGTGTGTAACAGATACCTATTACACCACATTTTTTTATTACCAGAAAAAAGAAAAAAAAGTAGAAAAGGACGTCCTCTATTCATCGTGCTACACATCTTTTTTATGGGATCAACTCTGAAATCGAGAAATAAAATGCCATGGCTGCTACAAGCTAACCAAGCCGGACACACGGTACCCGTTAGTCAGACAATACACAATGCTTCATAGTCAGAATCTATCTAGCATTGTGTATTGTGTAAAAGACAGAGAAAGAATAATTTAAAAAAAATGTCCTGACAACACGATCAATATAAGAATGAGACGATAAAAGGCGGCCCTACTGTAGTTGTCATTATTTTCTTCCTGCTCACACACGTTGTCTGCGAGTGAAGCGTGAATAGTCGAGCTGGCTTTTATAATCCCTTTCTATATTTGATTGTTTACACTTTCCAATGCTCCGGGTTTTCAATAGGCATTTTTTTTGTTTACATAATAATTTTGTCAATATTAAAGTTCTCGGCCATACAAACAATGCCTGTAAATGTCTTTGCCAAGGTTGCCATTAGCAAAAAATATATGTACTGACACAATCTAATATAGTATGATGATAATATGTTATAAAAACGATGCATTGTTAGTTTGCTCAATTCTTTGAAATTGTTGAAAGGATTTTAATATTATTTCTTCCTCATTTCGGCGTAGTGACGCCGGCGCCGCGGCGCCGTAGGCAGGGGGAATTGGGGGTTCACCCTCCCCCCTACCGAGACCTCAGACGACGAAATTACTTCGTGGTCTATCCAGAGGCGGTTGTTCAGCGCTTTATCTCCAGAGATAAGACCCATAGAGTAGCATTCCATAAAATTTAACATTCATCCCCCCGAACTTACTGCCTGGCTTCCTGCCTGGCCTCGTAGTGACGTAGTTTAGCTGTAGTATCACTAAAAATGATAGGTTTTACCTAAACTATAGATATCATAATAATATTCACTTATTATTCCAAACATTATTATAATCGTTGGAGTTGTTAAAATATGACAATAGGTAACAATGTAACCTAAGTTTTACCAGAAATAACATCATCATGCAAATTAAATAACATCCGCTTTAAAATAAAATAATTTATGAATTAAAACACTAATTTAAATAATCTCAAAAGTAATAATATTAACTAATATGTACATAATACTTTATCTGTTATGATTTAAAGCATGACTTCCAGGTTGTCACGGCCTTTGGGTTCAATGATTACCTACGCGAGTATTATATTATATTGTATTGGATTGTGAACATGGGGTATACCACCCCAGGTGATAATCATATTATGAACATCATCTTCAACTCAACGGCATTTGTAAGGCTAAAAATAAATAGATGGGATTCTAAAAAGTACAAGTTCAATTCAATTTATTTATAATTGTTTGTCACAGGTTTAATAGAGATTTATTATACTTGTCATACTTTAAGTTGAGCAGTAACTTACCGAGGTGTACAATCTATACCTATATTAATACGTGAAGAGAAAACTTTGTACCCCTTATAAGCATATTGCGCGCACGAAGGAGTGTGAGATTTGGCATAAGTAGATATAGATTACATGGAGAAGGAATGCAGAAAGCTAAAATTACGGTCAATTTCGACCACTAGGCGAAAACTAGCAGATATAAATATACTAGAAGTAGTGCTATTTGTAAAAATAATATAGATAGTTCCAAGAGATAATTATTAACCATTATAAATATTTAAATTCATTTGTACTTAATCAAAGCTCGTTAGTTACATAAAGGTTAGCTTGTCTGTTTGTGAGTTAAATGTAAATGAGTTATTATGGCAATGTCCATGACAATTATATTAAATAGTTAGTTAGTTTAAGATAATGTCTTAATATTCATAAAAACGCTGTCGGTTTTGCATAAAGATTTAGTGCGCAAATTGGTCCGTCTTCTCGTTTCACGTGACCTAGTTCCATAAAATTACAACTAATAGTTAAAAAAACAAAACATATATTAAATTCAGCCCATTACTGTCCCACTGCTGAGCACGCAGCTCTTCTCAGAATTAGAAGGATAAGGCCTTTTGAAAAGATAACTTCTTTTAATGATTCTAATTTGTAACTACTAAGTACCTATGTGCCTATGTACCTATGTGTCATCAAGATTGTAATGTATAACCTAACCGTCAAAATCCCCCGACTCCAACTAGAAAAACAGCTGTAACTTTTGAACGGCTGAACAGATTTTCATGAAATATGGCTAAGAACACTCGGGATAAAATTATCTATGACACAAAAAAAAAACTAAATGAAGTTCGGTTCACCGTTTGGGAGCTACGATACCACAGACAGATACACAGGCAGACACGTTAAACTTATAACACCCCTCTTTTTTGTCGGGGGTTAATTATTTTAAAAGAGTGTCCATGGAGTTTCTTGCCGGTTCTTCTCCATAGGACCTATACTATTTGGAACTGCGCACCTAGAGTCTCCCTCAAAATTTCATAAATGCCAGTACCTATCTAGTTTACATGAAATAAAAATCTATTCTATTGTAAGCGATTGTAAGGGATCAAATAGCGTCTACAAATCTTTGACAAAACATGAATTTTATATCCTGTGGAAGATCTGTTGTGCTAGTTATTGTATCTTTTTTTCTATTTCTGGTGAGCAATAAAGTGTATTGTAGATTTGTAGATATATTATGCTGGATGCAGAAGGACATTTTCGCCAATTCAATGCCACAGAATATTTAATCAATGTAAGCAGTGGGAGCGGCACAGTATGGCGCCTGTTAAAGTTCGTATGTCAATGCAAAAACGATTATGTTTACGAACTCACGAGTCATTTTATATCGTGTCATGAACAGAGAATACTGACGTCAAGTTCATCTTGTTAGTTTAAATTTTATCTGTGTTTAAAATTATAATAGAAGAAGCGTAATTTGGATTTTAAGTTTAGAAATAACTATCAAGTTATTGCCTTAAATTGGCCATGGTCAATTGACTTTACGGAAAAAAAATCGGTAGTAGGTATTTGTAACAACATTATCATCAGTACCCCATACACGTCCACCGCCGAACATGGGCCTCCAACTTGGCAATTATCCTTCACAGCAAAATAAGCAATTAACAATCAATCAGACTTGTTCACCGCGTAGCATAATTATATCAGTTTTTAACCGTTTTATACCTAATCTGCGTATAAAGTACCAATATATCATTTTTAACCATGAGTTAATTCTTTAAAATCCGTATACTTACTTAATGAATATGAAAACGGTATCACTTAAGTCGCATTGGCCTCCGAATTAACAAGTAAAGCAGCTGTATTTTTAAAACTTATTGTACTTAAATAAATCGTTCGCAGAAGCAGTTTTATAATAACAAATAGTTGAATAATTGGATCGTGAAAACCCACATAAATATAGTAGAATAGTCAATGAACATAATATTACCATAGCTAGATCGTGCCTGCGGTTTCGTGCTTTGTTGGAAATATCCAGGCAACTATGTTTCACCGACACAGTGCATTACATAAGTATCTACCAATGATGTGATATATAGCTAAATATAGAGGGATATAATCCATACGTATAAAAAGACTTGTTCTGTCTGACTGATCTATCAAGGCACAAGGTAAACAATGTCGGTGGAAATGGCACTTAGGGCCATTATCAACAATAAAAAAACAGATTTTAAAAATTAAATCGGCCGATTACCATGTTTAAACGGCTGATGTTGCTCTAACCGTCTGTTATGTTGTCAATGAACTTGGGCCTAAGATAGGCAACATAGAACAGATTATAAGGTGCATAGAATAAAAACTGCTTCTATCGGCACAAGCTAACTCATGGGAATCGCTCATAATATAAAAATGACCTTCCGAAAATTATTTTGAAGCCACATAATGTCGTAAAATTAATCTAATGTCATTTTTAAGGCTATAAATAAGTACAAATGACTTGGCTGTATTTTTTCCATTGTCAAGGCCGTATGGCGACGTTACGGAACGAATCTCACGCATCGAAAAGTTGATTTATTATTAGCAAATAGCAGGACGGTGAAGAACATTAAAATTTATTAATGTTTTTTTTTTTTCGTCTATGGTTATTTTTATTCGTGAATTACAAATAAACTTTAATAATTATAGACACAGCTTATTATTAATTATATAAAACATAAAATAAAAATACAAGTATTATACTGAGCACCTAGGCAAAGTACTCCTTCTCATCGCTGTCAATTGGTAGCGTGCCCTGAAGACTGGCAGCATTGCCACGTTGAATATATATATTATTAATATTTGTTGTGGCATCTTTTTTATAGTTTATGGGGCAATCGAGCGTGCATTTCACCTGATGGTAAGTGATCACCGCCGCCCATGAACATCCGCAACTCCAGACGAGTCTCCGATGCGTTGCCGACCTTTTAGGATGGTGTAGGCTCTCTTCTTAAAGACATCTGCCATAGCCAGTTTCCGGGAAAGAATAGGATGTCGGAGTCTTCTCTTTGGTGTCTATGTGTGTATGAAGCGACCAACCCGCTCCCATTACGTAAGACAATTCTGATAGTTGTTGTCGCTAATCAATATTACGTGGTACAATAACCTCTCATGAAAAAAAAAAAAAAAACATTGCAGATGTGCAGCGATAGCCTAGCGGTTGAACCACGGGTTGAACGCTTGCCTTCCATGTAGGAAGGTCCGAGTACGAAACTTGCCCGCACCTCTGACTTTTCGAAATTTACGAGTATGTGCGGCGCCTTGATTACGCACGAAAAATCTGACAGCGACCAACAAACAATGCATCCCTTTCTAACTTATAAACGTTTTCATAAGAGGATACGGAATAGGACGTTTATTTGCGACAGCAAATGCCTTATTAACATACGTAATCAGGCGGCCGGTCGTACTTTGATTATCATTTGCATTAATGGTGATGGAAAACATCGTGAGTAAACCTGCACACCTGAGATAGCCTCATAAAGTTCTCGATGGTGTGTGTAGCCAACCCGCACTAGGCCAGCGTGGACTAAGGCCTAACTCTTCTCATTCAGAGAAGAGTCCCTGTGACCAGCAGTGGGACAATAATGAAACATCTTGAGGAAACCTGCACACCTGAGATAGTCTCATAAAGTTCTCGATGTTGTGTGTAGTCAACCCGCACTAGGCCAGCGTGGACTAAGGCCTAACTCTTCTCATTCAGACAAGAGGCCCGTGCACAGCAGTAGGACAGTAATGGGCTGGATTTATTTATATAAAATACCATATGTTCTGGATAAAATATACACTCGTTTAAGCGGAAAAGGGACGTCCTATTTGTTTGTCTATGTGGCTGTTAAATTTTTCTTACGCAATCAAGATGCAACAACGTAGGTGATTTTGGCAATATAAGTACCTACATCATGATCGTTCCGCGCTCTATTGGGCAGCCTATGTCCAGCAGTGGAGGCCCACGGGCTGATCTAATGATTGGTTGTATATTGTATAGGTTTCATAATTCCTTTTATCATTACCTTTTGTCCGACATAAGATGTCAAATGTTGCGTGGATGGGATTAGGAGTCTTCACCACTTCCCCTAGGTAACGAAAGAGGTAATCAAATTAATTAAATCGGCGTTAAAATGAGTCTTTATGTAGTCACAAAAGGAGATAATTATATTATAAACATATCGTACCTAAATCATTATAAATAATCCAGAAAAACATAAGTTTTGCCATAAAATACCCGGATTATACCCGTTAGGCTTAACTGAATGGAAAACAATAGTTTCTACCTACAGTTATTTTAACCGATTTTATTTCACTCCGAATGTAAGAATGACTACCTACACGTATCTATACTCGTATATTATAAAGAAAAAAGAAAAAAATAAATAAATGCTTAAAAATTAAATTAAAAATACGTACATTGTAAAGTTGGAGTCAGTATTGTAAAAAAATAAAACAATACAACAGAATACATTATTAGTTAGTTTCGTTCCACCAGTAGAACTGACTGGCAAAGGCTAAGCGGAACACATTTAACACCTTTCTACTATACTACATGTAAAAATCTTAATATTATACAATAACAATCATCTGCAATAATATTATGAACTGGGGGGCTAAAAAGGCCGCTTTAGATGAATCATAATATGATTCATATTACGAATGTCAAAATATCTACTTAATTGACGACTCTTAATGTCATCCGCATAAGGTTCATATTAAGTAATCATCAGTTTGACAGTTACTATGCAGATCAGTAGATGAATTGCTCAATGTGGCCTTTTTAGGCCCCCAGGTCTTTCTAATAACGAAAAGGTTTCCAGAAATGTACCTTTTGACTACCAAAAATTGCTGCCAAAACGGGTAAATGTTCACCAAATTGCGTTGATCAAAATATCATAAACTATAACTTTCTTTTGTGAGTATTTATTTATACTTTATGCACTATGTACAGAGGCGCACTTAATGCCTTAGGCATTTTCTACCAGTCAACCTAAGGGTGATGCAGAGAAAAAAGGATGGTAGGTGCACGGACAAGATAATTATACTGAAAAAAGTAAATTAAGCATAGTAAAATAACTCTTTTTAGAGCCTACTGCACTACCTTTTACACATGCAGCCTGTGGGCAGACTACACCCAAAAATCGTACAGCGCCCTTCGTGTCCAGTGCCACACAGGCTATTGCCACACAGGCTATTGCCACACAGACTATTGCCACACAGGCTATTGCCACACAGGCTAATTTTACCAAGAGCCTTATTTTTTAAGCCACTCAAAATAGAAAAATAAAATAAACTTAAAAAAAAATGGCGGCCAACTTCTTTTGTCTCGATCCGGCTGAGTATTGGCGTTCGGGGGTTTTACAACGCGCTTAGGATGATGTTGGGGCTCCCCCCTATTGTAGCGCATCGACAATGTTTGCGGAATCTTCCAAAAAACATCTTATAATTTTGTTTCTGTTTTGTTTGCTGTATACTAAATAATATCTTATCAAAATGCTAATAGTATACAGGTTTATTGCGTAGACCTATAATATATTTTTTACGTTGTTTACTTTCTTGGAAAGGACGGAAAAAATTAAGTATACGTAAATATTTCATGTAATCTAATAGCAATGCTAATCGAGACACTAATAAGTTAATTATTCACACTTAAGACAAGTTAGTAAAACGCAAACAGAACTAATCAGTTGATTACCATGCGGCGTGAGTCCACTGACAATAGACAGTTATGGTAATGGTATATTATCTACCTAATCCTGCCATTTTTATGTCATACGTAGCTCATTTTAATAAGACTTGAATAGATACTGCCTGTAATATATGGCAATACTTCGGAGTTTTAGAAGATATCTTGTGGTATTGTCGACGAATCGATGGTGTTCAGAAAAACTTAATATGGTTTATGTATACACGTAGATGAACTGTTCTTATGGCATATTTCGTACGAGTATTCATAAATAAATAAAAAAAATCTATTAATAATAAACATTGTGATCAATGATTTTCTGTTAATAGCCCAACGGCTACAGCGAAGGACTTGCTCGCGAGAGGTCGTGAGTTTGATCTCTACCCGTTGCATTATAGATGTGGACCCAATCCTCAAGCATATTTAGTTAGTTGGTGAGGTCAACAGACATTAATTTAATGTATAAATTATATTATATATTATATTGTATGACTCTAAAGATAACAAACTAAAGTCGGTTCCTGTTCGCTGTGTAAAAAATATTTCCACAAAAATTGTATCTTTAATAAAATAATCATTTACTTTTGATGCCTACTGTACCTACCAACATAAAATCTTGTCTCAGTGGCATGCACTCTATAAAGACTAAAAGACACTGCCTAATAAATTAAGAAATCAGTAATACAAACAATAATATGTCTGTAATATCGGTTAATCTAAATCTTAGGGTGAGATGGCTAACCACAAACATCATTTAACCTTCGTCCTTGAAACTACAACACTAAGGGCGACTTGCACCAAAGTCATTTAAATCATATTTAAGCTAAACACGTTTAGCCATCAGTCTGTCACTATCTCACAGTATACAAATAGAAAGGGAGAGAAAGATATCCAAACGTGTTTAGCTTAAATAACTTTGGTGCAAGTCGCCCTAAGTTGTTTTTGCCTACCTTATAATTAAGTCAAAAATTGTCAGTGCACGCCACTGTCTTGTCCATAGACTTAGAATATTTTCGCTTCCTGCATCTATGGTCTTGTCTATTATCTCCGATTAATCAGTTTTTGGAACTACGGAACTATGACTTACGATTTGCATTGATGTTGCATTTATATTTACTCACAGATGAGCGACAGATTACCTCACAGACAGCTTGGCGCTTAAGCCAATCTGTCGCTCATCTGTCGCTCATCTGCCTGTCATTTATGAACATGAGTGAGGATACCCGTAGTCGTCCGGCGCACACGCACCCTGGGTAGTCAGCCCCGTTACGAACCTTGCTGACGACTCCCGTCCAGTTTAGTAAAGGCCAGTCGACTCGATGGCAAGGAAAAATAGTTTGCACTCACTTAGGCGGAAGAGGGAAACAATAACTTATACGTAGCATTTCATCTCGGAGTAGCCCAGTTGCCGAGTCGGTAAGGAAAAAAACTTTAAAAAAGTAAAAACCAAAAAGTATAAAATTATTTTCATAAAACACTTAGCAGCTTCTAAAGTCGGTTCCACTGCTAAGCTTGGTGCATGTCGTATGCTTGTGCACTCAGTCTTTTATGAAAAATATTTTATATTTTTTAGCTTTTTGAAGTCGGTTTTTACTTTTTTTAAGTTTATATTAGTTTTCTATTTTGAATGGCATAAATAGTATATAAACATGCGATTACAGCAACTGCGAGTGATATGCTGTTATTCATTCAATAGTTCTATTGTCTATCGCCGAAAGTTTTCATCAGAACTTCACCAAATTTAAATGGAACCACCTCGAGAGTATACCCTTTCAAACGAATTTTCAAAATCGGTCTACAATTTGGCGGAGAAATCGCGTGACAAATATACAAAAAGAAACATACAGTCGAATTGTGAACCTCCAACTTTTTTTGAAGTCGGTTAATAACTAACAGTTGGGTTCAATAATTTTATAGTCGCAATGCTGAACAGAATGTTTGATCACAGAATATCGCTATTAATAGGCAAGCTTATCCACTAATGAAAGTCGGAATGTGCTTAAGATTAAAAACAATAACAACCAAAATAGTAATTAGAAACTCACCGTTCAGTTCTCTCATTGTAACTCCACCAACAACAGATCTTCGAACAACGGGATGAAGTGAATCAAAATTTTAAAAAAAATATATACACAACATAAGCTTCTACCCGAACAACGTTTAAACTGTTTCTAAATTTATTCTCCACGACTATGAATAATTATGTGGCAACGGCGCAGGCGACGGTCCGCGATACACTGAGCATTGTTAAAGGGTTTGTGTCTAATATAACAGACTCAGTATCAAGGATATACGTTATATCTAGTCTAGATTACGGGAGGATTGTGTTCCGAGGTCCTGGATTTGATTCCTAGGTTGCACAGCAGGTTTTGTGTAATAAATTAGTTATGTGTGCTTGTTTGGTATGGTAACAAAAAGCTGCCATCGCTGTGAGAAAAACATTGCCTCCAATCCATGATCTTATAATAGGTATTGTATTTGACGATAAACGGCCATGAATGGCACCTTTCCTTCTTATATCCTGGTCTAAATATAGCTCAGTATGTTGCAGCTGCATACATCAGTGCTTCGAACTATGTACTAAATATGGAGGCCTGAAAGCTTCTACTTTGAAATGAAGTTAAAATCAAATTTTTGACGTCATCATTTCTTCTTCTGTTCAGACAACATGAGCTATCAAATTGTAATCGTCCATGCGAGGCTTAGAGCATTTAACACTACTCAAAGTAAGTATAGAGGACGTGTATTCCCGTTTGTCCCACGGCCATCGTCCCCCGGTGGGACGAACGAGAATTTAAGAAATAATAATAACTTTATTCCTGATCGTCCCACTGATTTTGTTGGAAGGACGAACGGGAATGATTTATTATAAGTTCCATTGGTCCCAACGAATAGTTTGAGACACTGGAAATTTGCTCAAATATAGTGAAATATAGTGTTGGGTTTGGATACCTACTACTATTTATAATGTATGTGTCGTGTTTTTGCAGATATAAATTGTTTTTCTTTCTTTCTCACTAATGGTGGTATCGAGGCTGACTGCCCAGAGTGAGCCAGACGATTATTCGTTGCACTGAAGATCACTGATTTGGAAATCGATGTTTTAATTTTAGCTGTTATTGCAAAAGGCTAAACGTATGGAAAGTAAGAAGAATTTGCTCAAAATCCGCAAATGTGGGTTGATTTAGGTACTACCACTTCAAGAACATCTTCGGGTCAAGTGCGGTGATTACTGCAATAGTACACCACATTATAACTGCCTCATTGGTTGTTTGAGGTCCTTGAATTTCGATCGAGTCCTGAACTCGTACGGTTTGATTTCCAGACCGGCCAAAATGTTATTGGGTTTTCTGATAAGAAATTCTCAGTCCAGAGTTTGGAATTGTGCCCGATAGATGGAAAAAGGCTCGCCCCCTATTTGATGGGGCTAGTCTTTCAAAGGCACGAGTGAAGCAAGATAAGATTTTATGTTAAAGCTGTTGCCGACACTTGTTAAAATTGCACCGATCTGTGCTGACATTAATCTATGCCGATAGACAGAAGACTGGAGTACATGATTAAGACAAAGATTTAAAAAAAAATCCTATTACTGTCCCACTGAAAGAAAGAAAGAAAATACAGCACGAACAGTGACAACACACGAGAGAAAAATAAGATAAAAGATAACATAAACCTTTAAACAATAAAAAGTAAAAAAGTGTATTTATGTAGGTTTGTATTATGTATATCTTTTATTAGGATGTAATATAATGTCATCAGTTTTATTTAGTTATCCTCTTGTATTAATTCCACACTATAGTCTACATTTCTCTTTTTTCAATCTCTCCTCTCGCAGGTCTGCTGGAAGAGATTTCTTTAGAAATAAGCAGTACCTTTGTGTCATCTTTCCTATTTAATTGTAATTATTCTTCTTTCTGTGTGTACATAAATTATTAAATAAATAAAATAAAATAATAAATATAAGAGAACAAAACAAAAATAAAAACAAAAATAGTCAATGTAAAATATTGCATTATGTTGTCAAGTAGCATGCCGAAAGGGTAGCCAGCTCAGCATTTGCTGGGCGCGGAGAGCTCAGCGCTGATTTTCAGTTGGCACCCCACCCCATTGCTGGGCAGGGCTTCTACTCAGAATGAGAAGTGTTAGGCCTTAGTCCCCCACGCTCGCCTGATGTGGGTTGGCGGTCTACACACACACCATCGAGAACTTTATGAGGCCCTTTCAGATGTGCAGGTTTCCTCACGATGTTTTCCTTGATCAAATTCTGAGACTAATAAAACGCGACCTAAAAACAGCTGATTTTTATTTGCGATTTCATGTTTAGTGTCATAGTTAAAGTTGTATGTAATGATGACTACAATAATCCATTAAAATACTTCTAGTTAATTACCCAGAACCCGTAGAGATCTATATTAAAAACTTTACACTTTTAATGATATGTCAATACATAACCATAGAAATCTAAACTGACATATTATTTAGATTTGTGTAGTTTAACCTCCAAGAATGATATAATAGCACATTTTGACTGTTAAATTGTGGCAGGTCATAATGTTTTATTTACATAATTATGTAAATCTGTATTTTAGATAACAAACTTCCTATTCGTATAACTTAGTGCTAATATCTATGTAAACCTTCACACCTGACGGCAGATTAGAGACATTAGAGTGGGTCGACATACCTTCGAGTTCGTGGTGACAATGCGCAACCTCGTAACTGGTATAACTCTGATATTATAAAAATAGTTCCATGGTAGGTCTCTCGCAGGTCTGCTGGAAGAGATTTCTTCAAGAAATAAGCAAACTTTTTACTGTTACATTTCACTATCTTATTTATTTTTTTAACTTCCGACAAAAAAGAGGTTATAGCAACCCAGGATTCGACTCGCCCAATACGAGCGTCCCGCGGTCGTATGCCGCCGCGGTACCGATGATCTCCGTCTCTTTCGCTCACGTAGAGCTAAGCCGAACGGCACCGCGGCAGTCCGCCGCCGCCCGCGCAACTGTGCGTACGCTAATTCGCTGACCGCCGCGTGCCACTAACTTATTGTAATTTTTGTCACCAAACTGTTTCTATTAGATTCTAGGGATTCGTACCTTCCCCTTTTTTATATTACTGTGTTGTGATCTTGTACAATATACTTTTACTTTTACCTCACATCGTAATTTCATTCAAACTCATATACCTAAACCTCATATGTGGCGCTCCAACGTTCTTTGTTTGTGTGACAGTTAATAATTAGTGAATATTAGTAGTGAAAGTGCAGTGACAATGCCAGGACCAGTGACCAGGAGGAGAACGGCTAGTTTAAATCGGAGGGAAGATGCAGATGCATTACCCGTCCCCTCGCGACCAAACACGCCGACCGCGGCGTCCGCCTACGAAAATGGCGGCGACGCGTCCTCTTCGCTGCACACCGACGCAAATGTTACGTTTTCCGGTGAAAACGTGGCTACCATAATAGCCTCTCTTCAACGCTCACAGACAGAAGCATTCAAAGAGTTGCTCGACTCGGTGTCGCGAGCGAATGCATCGACTCCAGAGTCACTCGCTCTCCTAGGGCACAGTACCCTAGCACGCTGCAAGGCTACCTTCTCCGGCAGACCGAAAGAATCGGTTGAAGCATTTATTGACGCTATTGAAGCGTATAGCGATTGCGCGCAGGTGACGGACTCAAACATACTGCGCGGATTAGCGTATCTCTTCAAAGATGAAGCGGCCACGTGGTGGCAGGGAATTAAACACTCAGTGTCGACATGGCGCCAAGCCAAGGAAAACCTAATAAGTGCCTATGGTGACCGCCGGCCACCACATCGTATTTACCTAGAAATATTTTCGACGCCGCAAGAAAAAGAAAATACCGATATATTTGTGGCGCGCATTCGCGCCCTCTTGGCGAGATTACCTAAAGGTGACTTATCACAATCTGCAGAAATTGACATGACGTACGGCCTCCTTCACAGCAGAATCCGAAAAAGGCTGCGGAGAGAAGAATGTAAAAATTTCTCTGAATTACTTCGCCTTGCACGGAACGTGGAAGATTCTTTCGACGAGAAAAGTAATACGACGCCGACGACGAGTGAGCGCCGAACACAAATAAATACGCGCCCGCCTTTCACTTCGACGTCTCGTACACAACCGGTCGCGCGCGCGCCGACATCGTCTGATAACGGTGATAGCGCGCCCGCTCATGCGCATGCCCACAGCGGCGCCCCCGCTGCCGCCGCAGCGCAGCGCCCGCCTCCTGCTGCGCAAACTCCGCCGACTCGGGACTCCACTGCTACTGCGAAGAAGCAACGACCTACGTGCACCTACTGTAAACGGTATGGACACACAAGGGACCAGTGTCGTAAGTTGCAGAATCAAGGTGAGTCCCAACCTCCTAATAACTCTGCGGAAGTGCGTGATAACGGTGTCCGTGATAAAAAATTAAGTGATCAAAGTCAATCATTTTATTGTGTACAATCTCGTGAAGTACGTAATCAAAGTCAATATTCATCGCCAATTACAAAATATAATCAGTGTTTTTCATCGAAAAAGATCGCGTCAGTGAAAGACTCTAGTAATAATAATAATTATCATGTTAACCGTTTGCATATTCTAACAAATGGTGATGCATGCAAATATTGCACTTCAAAACAATCGAGTCTTTCTCAGCAAAATTATAAATCAAATCAAATCAAATCAAATCAGTTTATTTGCTTAAAATGCGGTATAAAAGATGGTACATTATATTTTATCTTAGTGCAAACACATTCCGCCATATAATAATGGCATGCAAATATAATAAAAGAATACATTAAAATTATAAATTATTAGATAATCAATTGGATTTAAATTAAATATTAAATGTAATTATATTAATTAATATAGGTAGTAAAATACTCTAGTAAACAAATATCATCTTATAGAGCTTACAATGCAATCCTATAATGGTAGGAATGACGTGAATATTTTTTTAAATATTCCTCAATTGAGTAGAAGCTCTCAGATATTAACCATTTCCGCAATATGATACAGAACTTTTTATAGGGTAGATCAACAATCCATTTTGGCAACGAATTATAAATAAGAGGCGCCATATACACGCAACTGCGCCTAAATAGTTCTAATCTAGGTACAGGCATTTTTAAAGTCAAGTGAGTGACTTTTCGTTTGTTGATGTTATTTTTAAAATCGAAAAGTGAAGAGTTACATTTTACAAATTTGGCTATTTCATAGATATAAATACTTGGTACAGTTAAAAGGTTCTGTGATTTATACACCGGTCGGCAAGAATCAGTCCAGTCCATATTAAAGATTGCGCGAATGCATCTTTTTTGAGCTATTAATACCCTTAGTAGTTCTGAAGAGTTTCCCCAGACAACTATACCATACCGGATTATGGAACAAACGTAGGCGTGATATACCATTATGGCTGTTTGCTTGGATGTTTCATTTTTGACTTTTCTTATAGCAAATACAAATCTATTTATTTTTGTGCATATGTCATCAACATGTTCCTTCCATGTGAAGTTTTCGTCGAGAGTGATACCTAGAAATTTTGTTTTTTGTACTTTTTCGACTATCTGATTTTGATAAGTTACGTTTATGTGTAAGGGTTTACTCTTCTGTGTTTTAAAATGTAGTAGTTTAGTTTTTTCTATATTTATTTTAAGGGCGTTAATATCTAACCATTTGATTATACTGTCTAAAGTGTTATTTATATCTGACTCGTATGTATCCTCATTGTCACAGCCAATGATTATTGTGGTATCATCTGCAAACATAACACAATCATGTTTTATTGTCTGTGGGAGGTCGTTTATATAGACAAGAAATAGCAGTGGTCCCAGGATGCTGCCCTGGGGAACTCCAAAATAATTAAATTGAGGTTGGGAATCAAAGTTAACTAAACTATTAATTTTATTATTAAATTTTGTGACTCTTGTAATTTGTGTTCTGTTAGATAAATATGATTTAAACCACTCTAGAGCTATACCCCTAATGCCATTTCTGTCCAATTTATCAACGAGTTTAGTATGATGTACGAAATCAAATGCTTTGCTTAGGTCTAGAAACAGAGCTGTAGTTGGAATTTTAGTATTTATGTTAGTAACGATCGATTTGACTAAGCTGAAAGCCGCTAGTGAAGTGGATTTGTTTTTCCTGAACCCATACTGTTCTTTTGTAAGCACATCAAACTTATCGAAAAAACGGAGGACTCTCTTGTACACTACTCTTTCAAAGACCTTAGACAAAATTGGCGTCAGTGCAATGGGTCGGTAATTATTTTTATCTGTTTTAGAGCCTTTTTTATGCAACGGTTTTATAACAGATAATTTAAGTTTATCAGGAAAACATCCCTGTTCTAATGACAAATTAATAAGATATGCCAATGGTTTTGCTATGTATTGGGAAATTTGCTTTAAAAGGTCAGTAGTGATATTGTCATAGCCTGCTGATTTTGTATTTTTCAATGTTTTTATTATGTTATAAACTTCAATAGAATTTGTAGGTTCTAAAAATATACTATTATTATTGCTATTATTTATAGCCTTTAAGTTACTCGAGTCACTATGTATGGTGGTCATATTATTTTTAACAACGTCAATAAAAAATGTATTAAATATATTTGCAATGTCGGAACCAGATGTAGTCGTAATACCATGATCAACTATATTATCAATATGTCCTCTAGACGGCTCTTTACCTACACTACGTTTAACAATATCCCAAGTGGCCTTACCCTTGTTTTTTGAATATGCAATGTGTCTTAAATTACATAAAGATTGCAAATTGTGAATACATTTTTTTAACATTCCTGAATATACTTTAAATCTTGCTTTATTTTCATCTGTTTTGTTATGATAATATTTATATCTTAGGGTCCGTTTGTTTTTACAACTAGTTTTAAGTCCTTTTGTGATCCATTTCAATTTACTTGTTTTATACTTATTCTTGACTCTAATAAGAGGAAAACATAAATTATAAAATAAAGTTATTAAGTCATGAAAAGTGTCAAACGCAGAATTCGCGCGTGGAAAATCATAGACTTCAGAGAAAGTTAATTTGCTTATGCACTCAACAAATTTATTAACGTTATCTTTACTCAGGTTATTTATGTTCATATAATAATAATCTGATATGTTTTTTTTATTATAATCAAATGTGATGACTTGTGCTGTGTTATGGTCAGACAAGCAAATATTATAAGTTTTACCTACTACATTTGGAATGTTACTAATAATGTTATCAATACACGTATTTATTCTTGTGGCTTCTTGAATGTGACACCTCATACCATAATTAGAAATAAGCTCTTTGAATTTTGTACTATTTTTGTCATTACACAAAAGGTTTATATTAAAGTCTCCAGCTATTATAATTTTACTTTTTTTATGTTGTAGCTTTAGTAAGGTCTTGTCTAAATTTTCAAAAAATATATTTATGTTAGAAGAGGGTGTCCTATATATGCACAATATAATTACACGTATGTTTTTTATTTCTATACCACAAATCTCGTAATGTTTTTCCATGCAGAGTTCCTCAATATCTTTTAGTTCGATACATTGAACGTTATTTTTACACAGTATACATGTGCCCCCGCGCCGCTGGTTTTGACGTGAATAAATGGCACCGAGATGAAAGTTTTTCAGTTGGAGGTACTTTTCTTCACCTTTAATTACAAAATGTTCACTTAAACATATTACATCGATGTTTATGTTGGATTCATGCATTTCGTTAATAGTTAAATCTATGTCAGGTATTTTGTTTAAAACTCCTGCAATATTCTGATGGAAAACTGAAAAATTATTACACTTCTTTTTAGCCACGAAAAAAAGAGTCCTTATCGATATGTATGGCAGACACGCTAGATCTTTTTACTTTGTCAACCTTATGAAAGTAATATGGAATAGTACCTTTGCATGTTTGAAAATCAACTACCTTAGCCGAACTCACTGAAGCAGATATAGTTTTTGCTTTTTCTTGTATACTAGTGGGATGGTGTGGCAATTTAGTACTATGCACTGTATTTTGTTTCTTAAAGGAAAGGTATTTATTGTTATATTGTACTACATTTATTTTATATATTAGTTGCTCTATAGTATCGTAATAGCTATTTGCTTCAATGAAATTGCAGTTTTCGTAGTTTTTTGTGAGGACCCTTTGTTCAAAAAAGAGGTTAGTTACAGTTAGCGGCTTATTAGTCTTTGAATGTAAGATGTCATTTTATGAAAAAAGTAGAAGTGTGTCAAATTTTTGAAGCTTGTGTCAAGTTGGAATTTTGTTAAAAGCAAATATAAATAAAAATATAATATGTTCAAGCTAGATTGGATTTAATTAATAACCACAAAAAAAAACAAATTAAACATTGGTGCCGAAACCCGGGACAAAAGTCCTAAAAATACATAAGTGAATGTGTTGGTGTTATTCTGTTGTTTTTTTCCTTCGTGACCGAACGTCCGAACATTTTTCAAAATGGAAGAATTGTTTAACATTCAAAACGATATTTACGAGAAATTAGAAAAATCAGAGCGTAATTTCAAGAAGACGCCCAAAGACCGTTTGACTTCCACATACATAGAAATTAAGTTGGATAGTATTGAAAATCAACGATTGCAATTTGTAGCTAATAATACGGAGATTGTAAGAAAAATAAAAAAGGAAGATAAACAAAAATTTCCATATTTCGCAAAGGAGGTATATGAACAATTTGAGGAAGTATTCATATCATATAAATGTCTACTCAAAGAAAAACTAAAAATGTTATCTGGTGACCAAGATAAAACCATAGCGATTTCAAACAATTCTACTAACGTAAAGCTACCCAGAATTCAACTTCCTACTTTTACCGGCAAGTACGAAGAATGGCAAACATTTTTTGACATGTTTCAATCGTTGATTCATAATAACAAAAGCATAGCAGCTGTCCAAAAATTACATTATTTAAAGAGTAGCTTATCTGGAGAGCCAGAAAATTTGTTAAGGAATTTGAACACAACAGAACTTAACTACGAGGAGGCTTGGAAGCAGTTAATAAAGAGATATAACAACAAAAGATTTAACTGCAACACTGTTATGAAAATTCTATTTTCTCAAAAACAAATAACTGTCGAATCTGCAAGTGCAATTAAACAACTCTTGGACACGACATCATCTTGCTTAAAATCATTAAACAACATGAATATTGAAACCAAATCATGGGACGCCATAATCATTCATCTGGTTGTGTCAAAATTAGACAAAGAGTCGCACCGCGAATGGGAAATACAACAAAACCAGATGTTGACAGAGGACTTACCAACATGGCGTCTGCTTGTTGAATTCTTGGAATCGCGATTTAGAGTGCTGGAAATGGTTGATTCTAAGCATCAAACCATATCAAAACCAATACAAGCCATTCATAGACAAACAAAGTCTTTTCATACTGCTGTACACACCGAGCAGAGTAAACCAGACGCGAAATGTACTATGTGCTCCGGCTCACATTGGCTGTTCCAGTGCAAGAAATTTGGTCAACAAAGTCCGAAAGATCGACAACAGTTTGTTCAATCGTCCACCCTGTGTTACAATTGCTTTTCGCCTGCACATTCAGCTAACAAGTGTCGTCAGTCTACATGCTGTCGCAAATGTGGTAGACGCCATCATACATTGCTACATTTTGATAGAGAATACAATCAAGGGTCTACAAATAATGAAGAAAATACACACATCCAATCTACGCATAATTCTGAGGAGAAATCAAACAATTCGCCAACCATTTCTGAGTCAAAGATTGCTGTTCATTTTTCAAAGGGAGACTACCGGTCTCATGAAGTGCTTCTTCCAACAGCAATCGTGTGTGCAGCTTCAAACAACAACTACAAATTCACCTTGCGAGCTTTACTCGATCAAGCTTCGCAAGCTTCTTTTGTGTCAGAGGCAACAGTTCAACTACTTGGACTCCAGCGTGTCCCAGTGAACGCTTGTGTGTCAGGTCTGGGAGATGGTGATATAAGAATCAAGCACTTGGTGTTTATAAATGTGGAATCACGGCATCGTCCTAGTTCATCAATCCAAGTAGAAGCATATGTGTTGAGTTCATTTCCGATGTGCCTCCCAACAACTCATATAGAGAAACTACTGTGGTCGGAAATTGAAAACGTGCCTCTAGCTGATCCATCTTATTCAACCCCAAGCAAGATAGATCTTCTTCTTGGGTCAGAGATTTATAGTAAGGTATTATTGCCAGGTCTTATGAAAAATCCCGAAGGTACTCTTATATTACAAGATTCAATGTTTGGGTGGTTTATATCTGGGAAGAGTATACAGGGGACGGATTTATCAACTAATCGAGAAATCGCTCTTCATATTCAATCAAAAAATGAGAACGAGTTGAAGAAATTCTGGGAGTTAGAAAACGAGCCAGATGATATTATACAAAAGAAATTCACAAAAGCTGAAATAAAATGTGAAGAACTCTATGATCGTACTACTATTCGAAATGAAGAAGGCAGATATGTAGTAAATTTACCATTTACTAGTGACGATCCAGAATGTCAGTATGGAAAAACCAGAGAGATAGCTTTAAAAAGATATCAATGGCTTGAGAGAAAATTACAAAAGAACCCTAGACTTTATGAAGAATACCAAAAGGTTTTACAAGAATACTTAGATTTAAATCACATGGAGCTTATAGAGGATAATCTCGAAAAAGAAGATTCAAAGGCAGTATATTTGCCGCATCATGCTGTTGTGAAAGAGGACAGAGAGACCACCAAAGTGCGAGTAGTATTTGATGCGTCAAGTAAGGGTGTTAACAATGTTTCATTAAATGACAATCTTCTTGTCGGACCTAAATTACAGCAAGATTTGAGACACATTTTAATGAGATGGAGATTTCATGCGATAGTATTAGTTGGTGACATAATTAAAATGTATCGTCAAGTCAGAGTCCGAGAGAATGATACACGCTTTCAGAGAATCCTGTGGAGACCTACGCCCAATGATGAAGTAAAACATTACAAATTACTGACTCTAACTTTTGGTACAGCTGCCGCACCTTATCTTGCTGTAAAATCTTTGCAAAGATTAGCTGAGGATGAGAAGTTAAAGTACCCTAAAGCTGCAGAAATAACCAAATCCGATTATTACGTAGATGACTTAATGTCGGGATTTGACTTGGAAGAGGAAGGAATCAGAGTTTATGATGAAATGAATAAATTGATGAATCTTGGAGGTTTTCAAATGCAAAAATGGAGTAGCAATAGTAAAAAGTTATTAGCTTATATTGGTGAGAACAAACAAAGTTCCGAACAAATAATTCCTATAAAAATCGACAATATGGTTAAGGTTCTAGGAATAAACTGGAACAGAGAATCTGACAATTTTGAGTATACAATACGATTACCTGAAGTTAAGCAACCAGTCACAAAAAGGCAAGTTTTGTCGGATATAGCAAGAATATACGATCCTATGGGATGGATAGCACCAATAGTGATTACAGCCAAAGTGTTCATTCAAAAGCTGTGGAAATCAAAACTTCCTTGGGATGACAAACTATCCAATGAATTATTGTCTGAGTGGATTAAATACAGAGAAAGTTTATGTCATGTGAGGAATATACTAATTCCGAGATGGCTTCAAACCACTCAACAATGTAAAATTGAGTTACATGCCTTTTCGGATGCATCCCAAGCAGCTTTCGCAGCCGTTGTATATATTAGAGTCACAGACATACATCAAAATGTTCATGTTTCTTTGATTACAGCAAAAACAAAGGTCGCTCCAATAGAAAAAGAAGTATCCATACCGCGACTGGAATTATGCGGAGCAACACTTGCGACAAAACTAATTTCAGAGGTCTCACAAGTGATGAAAATTCCTAAACAAAATCTATACGCTTGGACTGACTCAACAGTGGTATTGGCATGGTTGAAGGGTTTGCCGAATCGATGGACAACGTTTGTAAGTAACAGGGTGTCTACTATCCTTACTACTTTAGATTACGAACAGTGGGGACATGTATCAACAAATACAAACCCAGCTGATTGTGCCACACGAGGACTACATCCTACTGAGTTGATGCATCACGATATCTGGTGGCATGGACCAGACTGGTTATCCAAACCTTTTGTTTCATCGTCAAAGCATGATTTTGTCACACATGAAGAGGAGAGAGCACCGAAATCTTTTACTATTGTAAAATTATCTGAACAGGATTTCATATGGACTAAATATTCATCTTTGTCAAAAATGTTAAGAATATTATCATATTGTAGAAGATTTTTGAATTTAATCCTACCAAAAAATGAACGTGCGAAATTTCAAAAAACAATTACTATATCTGAAATGAGTCAAACTTTATTAAGATGCATTCAACAAGTTCAAGAAATTGAATTTGGTAAGGAAATACGAAATTTAAGAGCTCAAGAAAATGTTCCCAAAAAAAGTGGGTTACATACTCTTTGTCCGATTTTAGATAAAGCCGGAATTTTAAGAGTTGGTGGACGTATCAATTTAGCGTCTCATCTGAATTATGAAAAGAGGCATCCAATTATAATGCCTGCAAAGTTTTATCTCACCAAACTTATAATTCTAGACGCTCATATTAAAACTATGCATGGCGGTCCACAACTAATGATGAATTATCTTCGTGGAAAATACTGGATAGTACGTGCAAGGGATCAAGTGAAGAAATTATATAGAGAATGCGTCACATGTTTAAGATATTCTAGAGAGAATACTAATCAGTTGATGGGGCAACTTCCGGAAGTCAGACTGACGCCAAGCAGACCTTTTAAGTCATCAGGAGTAGATTACGCAGGTCCCATTAATATTAAGTTTTCCCCTGGACGTGGTGCCAAGTCCTATAAAGGATATATAAGTATATTTGTGTGCATGGTCACACGAGCAATACATATTGAAGTGGTGTCGGACTTATCTGCAAAAGGATTCATAGCTGCATTTAAGAGATTCACATCTAGAAGAGGTCATTGTAAAAACTTATATAGCGACAATGGCACTAATTTTGTTGGTGCTGAAAAGCAGCTCCGACAGATGTTTGAAGCAGAGCAATCAAAGTGGTCATTTGAGGTAGCACAGCTATTAACATTAGAAGGTACATCGTGGCACTTCATTCCCCCACACGCACCCAACTTCGGTGGATTATGGGAAGCGGGTGTTCGTTCTATGAAGGCACATTTGAGACGCGTCATTGGTGATAGTACACTAACTTATGAAGAGCTATCAACAATACTAGCACAAATAGAGGCATGCCTGAATTCGAGACCATTAACTCAAATAAGCAATAATCCCGATGACCCACTCCCACTGACCCCTGGGCATTTTCTGATAGGAGAGCCAATAACCAATGTCATAGATGATGACCAATCAGATCAAAAAGTTACAAATTTAGACAGATGGAAGTTAACACAGAGAATGGTAAACGGATTTTGGAAAAGATGGTCTAAAGAATATATAAGTAATTTAAATCAAAGATATAAATGGACGAAACAGAAATTAGAACCGAATATAGGAGATGTAGTAATAGTTAAAGAAGATAATCTACCACCAGCCAAGTGGATTCTGGGAAAAATTATTGACAAACATCCTGGGAAGGATGGAATTACTCGTGTAATATCAGTCAAATGTAAAAATTGTGTGATAAAGCGCCCTTTGAGTAAATTGTGCATTTTACCTAAGTAAATATAACATAATATTGTGTAATATTGCGTTGTACACTATTGTCATGGTGGGCGGCCCTCTCTTTTTGTTTTGTTTATCAGTGTAAACTGTATTTGAGTTAAATATTCTAAGATTGTATTTTCTTAAGTCGCTCATCTTTATTCCATCATTGTATTATTACAATAATTAATTGTTATATTTTTACTAAAGTAGAATTTTTCATTATTATTATTTTTTGTCTACAGTTGTCAATTTATGAACATATTTTGCATTATTTTGTTCAGTGATTATTATTTGTATTGACTTGTTATTATTGTAAAGGACAAAGTCCTTGGTGGGCGGAATATGTTCAAAAAAGAGGTTAGTTACAGTTAGCGGCTTATTAGTCTTTGAATGTAAGATGTCATTTTATGAAAAAAGTAGAAGTGTGTCAAATTTTTGAAGCTTGTGTCAAGTTGGAATTTTGTTAAAAGCAAATATAAATAAAAATATAATATGTTCAAGCTAGATTGGATTTAATTAATAACCACAAAAAAAAACAAATTAAACACCCTTAAATGATGATTAAGTTTACTCTCATTAAGGAATGCATTGTAACGAACATTAACAATATAAACATTACAATTTTTCAACAACTTAATTGCCGCTGCAATTTCTGTCATAAATTTAACAGGATTTGAATCATTTCTACCAGTCATAATGATTATGTTGTCATTCTTTGTTAGATCTTTAGACCAGTTATTACAACAGGCTAAAACTTCTTCTGTAGTTGCATTAGGTTTTCTTATTCCTGATATGGTATAATCATTAATGATAAGTTTGTTTTTGTTCTTGAGCAGTCCTTGAACAACACCTTTGCCTTGGTCATCAGAAAGCAGAAGTATATTACCTCGTTTAGGTACTGGTAATTTACTCTGTCGGTTTTCATATTCTTGTTCTGCGACTGTACATACCCTTGTACTTTCCGTGACTATCGTCTTAGTTATATCTATTTTGCAGGTATTGTTATCTGCTTCATTTGGTTCATTATTGTTCAAAATATAATCTTTGCTGTTGAACGATGCTTTAGGCGTCTGAAAGTCAATTTCTAAATCTAATTTTCTAGCAGAAAGGTTGGATTTATTTACTGGACGCATTTTGGAAATTCTTGTATTGTATGATCTTCTGGTACTGATACTTGTAATGTACATTTTTTTGAACTGTTCAGTTTTTTGTTTTTCTTCGTCTAATTTTTGCTTTAGAGTTAAATTTTCTAAATCCAATGTTTCTATTTTTATATGTGCATTTAATATTTGTTCCTTAAGACTCTCTATTTTGTTCTGTAGCTTCATTGTCTCATCGCTCTTCAGATGTGTTGAAAGGTCCATCAAGCTTTTGACACTAAGGTCTGATGCCAGACTGTCAATAGATTCATTTGAGATATGAGATAGAGACCGGCCCAAACGCCCTTTTCTTATAGTAACATTATTGCAGGATTCCATATTATAAATTAAAATAATTGCAGAATGTCAATCAAAATCACCAAAGTTTGCAGAATGCCGCAGTTCAATCAAAAAGTTGAAATAATCTTCCAAAACAAAGTTTAAAAAAGTCATTAGTTGCGGGTCGGTTTTGAACTGACTATCACTTGCGTGGAAGTATAACGTTTCGCCACTATGACAAGTGAACCGATGACATTCTGTTCGAAATATATATTTGGTTTTATGTTTTGCTTGTGTTTACGGAAAGTCGAAGGTCAAATGTTCGAATAAAAATAACGGTCAACTTTTAATGCAAATTAAGATTCACTTGTTTTAGAGTTTTATAACATTAATTTAACTGTTTATATTTATTAAATGTTATAGATATTGTAATTGTACCTTTTGTTTATTTGTTATTATATAGTTTATATTCACATATTGTTTTTAAACACAGCACTTTAGCTTGAAATTGTTTTACACTTTTATTGTTAATTGCACTTTAAGTACTTCTTCACTAACGATAGATGATGATTATTGGATAAAAAGTAACTGATAAATAACACAAACTGGACTTAAAATAAGCACTGAGTATTTTAAATTATTTTATAAACACAGAGCTGATTTTAACACGGCAACTAGCGCCATCTCCTATATCTATAATTTTGCTCCTTCACAACTTAATTGTAATAATGTTATTGCATACAGCACCATGAACACAAAATGTTTATGTTTTTCCGAACCTATTTTAGGTAATAACAATGTTGCATGTTTTTATAAAAAGTCTCTACAAGTTTGTAAATGTAACCCTGTAGATGCCGAACATTTTTGCCGTCGGGAAGATAACGATAACCCTTCTCAATCTATCTCGTGTATAAATACTCGTAATATGTATAATGTTGAGTTTTCGCAAAAATGTTCCGAATGTAAACAAACCGACTGCATAAAGCAAAAGGGTCATAACCTAAAATTTTCAAATAATGTGTGTATTGGTTTTGATAAGCAAAAGGGTCATATCCCACAATTTTCTAAAAATATGTGTTTTGATTTTGATAAACAGAAGGGTCATAACCCTAAAATTTTAACAAATGTGTGTACAGATTCTCGTAAAGAAAACTATTGTAACTCACAATTTGCGAAAAATGAGAATGTGTGTTTAGATGTATATTGTGATAATTGTATATGTAGCGGAGAAGTTTTATTACGCGATAACGATCTTGCGGGACACTCTCTTGGACGTGAGTTACGACCAATTTTCAAAATAAACATTTTGGGTTTTAACGGCACCGCGTTGATAGATACGGCCGCCAAACATTGCATTGCGGGTCATACGCTGTATACTCTCCTTCTACGTCAAGGTCATCCCCTCAGCTCTTCCTCACGCGAAGTTAAGCTTGCTGACGGTGTAATCCGTACTATGGATGTACTTACCACCACTTTAGAGGTGTGCTTAGAAACGACGGTTATCACGATTCCATTCTTAATTTTTCCCGATTCGACCAATAATGAGACATTATTAGGTATCGATTTTATTACCGCTGCTGGAGTGGTTATTGATTTTCGTAAAGAAATCTGGTACTTTAGCAATGTTGATACGGTAAAGTATACTTTGTGCTTCGAACCTACCTCACGTAGCGTGTCCTGCGCCTCTACAGATGTACTTAGGGACGATGAAGGTACTTACCTTAAACCAGTTGAGCGACAGGCGCTCGCTGACGTCCTCACCAGGCACGCGCACGTCTTTAGAGCAGGGGGAGGCCCAACGCCGTATGCGGAACACCGCATAGAAACAGGTGAGCATCCGCCAATTGCAGTACCTCCTTACCGCCTAAATCCTTCGAAGAAAGAGCTGATGAAAGCTGAAATAGGTAAGATGTTACAAGATGACATAATAGAAGAGTGTGAATCGGCTTGGTGTTCACCGGCGCTGATGGTGCCGAAGTCCAACGGTGGTATCCGTTTCTGCGTCGACTACAGGCGCTTAAACGCAGTCACCAAAGCCGACACATATCCGATGCCACGCATCGATGAGTTACTACAGAGCACAAAACGGGACTGCTACATGAGTACGCTGGACCTTCGATCTTCGTACTGGCAAGTCAGGGTAAGGGAAACCGATAGGGACAAAACTGCTTTTATCTGTCCTCTAGGTACCTTTCGATTTAAAAGAATGCCGTTTGGTCTCCGGAACGCGCCAGCGACTTTCCAGCGTCTCATTGATCGTCTTCGCTCCTGCTCTGCTTTACAAGATGTAACTATTTTAGCATATTTGGATGACTTGTTAATAATCTCTCAAGGGTATCAACAGCATCTACAAGACCTCGAGGCAGTTTTTAAACGTCTGGCCGAGTTTAACCTCCATGTGAATAGGGAGAAGTGCGTTTTCGCAAGAGAAAGCGTTAAATATCTCGGTCACGTTATTACACAAGAAGGTGTTTCCACCGACCCAGGGAAGGTGAGTGCTGTTCTCAAGATGAAGGAACCAGGTAACTTAAAGCACCTGAGAACCTTTTTACAAACTTGTTCATGGTTCAGAAAATTTATACCAAACTTCTCGAAGGTTGCTGAACCTTTAACACGTTTAACTAGGAAGAGCCAAGTGTGGTCATGGGGTTCAGAGCAGACCCAAGCATTTATTGAGCTAAAGCGTCTACTGACCACGGCTCCAATACTGGTGCAAGCCGATTTTAGTCGTCCTTTCATTCTGCGTACGGACGCAAGTAACTACGCCTTAGGCGCCGTTTTAATACAGGGCGACGGTAATCAGGAAAGGCCTATTGAATATGCCAGCCGACTCCTCAATGCAGCTGAGCGCAATTACTCCACCACGGAACGCGAAGCGCTTGCTGTAGTGTGGGCAGTGGAGCGTTTTCGACCTTACCTAGACGGCCAACCAGTCATAATTGGCAGTGATCATCAACCTCTTCGCTGGCTGCTATCACTCAAATCACCAGCAGGCAGGTTAGTCCGTTGGGCTCTAAAGCTCCAGTCTTTTGATATCCAATTCCAATATACCCCAGGGAAGGCAAATGTCGTCGCAGATACGCTGAGTAGACCAATTTGTTCTAGCGATTCACGCGACAGTTGCGGTATGTGCGCCGTCATCTGTGATTTGCCCACGAAGACACCTAGCCAACTTCGTCTAGAGCAGACTTCGGACCCTGAAGTGGAAAAGGTAATTAAAGAGCTTGAAGGACCTGACGATATCGCAGCCCAAAGGTGGCTGGAAAGGGGTTACCTCATGGATCAAGGCGTCCTGTACCGTTACAATCCGGACTCCGAGAGTGAATCCCCTCAGCTAGTAATACCTGCCGCACAGGTTGCAGATATTTTGAAGGAGCTGCACGACTCTCCAACAGCAGGCCACCCAGGTATAGATAGAACCTACCAGAAGGTAGCACAGGTGTATTATTTTACAGGGATGCGGAGAATCATTACTGATTATGTCAAAGCCTGCATCCACTGCCAACGTTATAAGCCCAAGAACACCAAACCTCCAGGTTTACTCCAGACACCAGTTATGAACCAACGTTTCGAGGTGTTGGCCATAGACTTATTCGGCCCGCTACCGGAAGGAGACCAGGGGGAGCGATGGGTCTTACTCGTTGAAGACACAGCTACCCGGTGGACGGAGCTGTTTGCTCTTAAAGAAGCCACAGCAGAAGCCTGTGCCCATGTCCTTATAGAGGAATATTTCATGCGATTCGGTCTACCTCGCAGGATTATCTCTGATAATGGTGTCCAGTTTGTTTCCGCAGTTATGCGCCAATGCATGTCAGTCTTAGACATCAAACAAAACTTCATCCCACTGTATCATCCAGAAGCTAATCCTGCGGAGCGTAAGAACCGCGACCTTAAAGCAATGTTGGCACATCTCGTGGAAGACGACCATACTTCATGGCCAAAGAAGTTACCGGTGATCCGCTTCGCCCTAAATAGCGCAAAATGTCGCACAACGGGTAAGTCACCTGCTTATTTATCCTTCGGCAGAGAAATGCGGTCCCCCACAGAGGTTGTTCATGACCTTCGTGCCATCCTCGACAAAGAAAACTTTGTTCCACAAATAACTCCTTATCTCAGGAAGTTCCTAAATTCCTTATCAGCTGTCCGAGAACGCGTGGAAATCCAACAGGATAAGACAAAGCAGTACGCTGACGCATCGCGCCGACCTTCTGACGCCTTCGAGGTAGGCGATTTAGTTATGCTTAAGTCGCACCTGTTGAGCAAAGGTTCTAAAGACCTCACTTCCAAGTTTTTCCCACGCCGCGATGGACCGTACCGGATTACAACAAAGGTTAGTCCCACAACTTACACCATCGCAAGCACAGAACAGCCTGATGTTGCTATAGGGAAATACCACACCCAAGATCTTACCCGTTACCAAGGTAGCGAGGACTCCTTACCAAAGCCCGTCATACCCAAGAGGAAGCGCGGACGTCCAGCTAAGGCTGCCGAGTTACCAGTCCAGGAGCGGGGGCGTTCCCCAGGACTGGAGGGGGAGTATATAGCAACCCAGGATTCGACTCGCCCAATACGAGCGTCCCGCGGTCGTATGCCGCCGCGGTACCGATGATCTCCGTCTCTTTCGCTCACGTAGAGCTAAGCCGAACGGCACCGCGGCAGTCCGCCGCCGCCCGCGCAACTGTGCGTACGCTAATTCGCTGACCGCCGCGTGCCACTAACTTATTGTAATTTTTGTCACCAAACTGTTTCTATTAGATTCTAGGGATTCGTACCTTCCCCTTTTTTATATTACTGTGTTGTGATCTTGTACAATATACTTTTACTTTTACCTCACATCGTAATTTCATTCAAACTCATATACCTAAACCTCATAAGGTGTGTTTTATTATGTAGTGTGTATCTGTGTATCTGTTTGTGGCATCGTGGCTCCAAAACGGATGGTCCGATTTCAATTCAGTTTTTTCTAATTGAAAGCTAGTGTAATCGGGTATAATTAATTAATTAATTTTGAAATCCGACAGAATGAATATTTTTTCCACTTGCGTTAACATTGAAGGAAAACATCGTGGAAATACTCAAGAAGGCTTCACAAAGTTCTCGAAGGTGTGTAGGCCGACGACCTGCACCGCGCGTGGTGGACTAAGGCCTTAAAATGCTTCTCATCCAATTCTCAAGTAAACGTGCGCAATCAAGCGGCAGTCATTTAGAGCGGGTCGTATCTTATATCATATACAACATGGCCTACTAAGTTATTACTTAGCTATGCTGCAGCAAAAGCACAATATAGGAGCATAGGTGAAATTACAGAATTGATAAAACACTCTTTCGTTTTACGAAGCCCTATGACGGTCGTTACGGGCCAATCAGAAGTCCAAAAAGTAAATTTAGGGTATTTTTACCGGCCAGCAATAATTACTACAAACATTATGTTATGCATGATAATTATGGTTAAATTGTATAGGTAATTAATATTGATAATTATGTAAACTGAATTCATAAAGCATAGAAATAATTTACTTCTAGAATAGTTTATTTATTTTATTTATTCCTTATGCACGTCTCCTTTTCAGAGCTGATATTGCAAAACAGTTGATCGACACTACGCGTGACCTTTTCTTTGGTCAAAGACTAAGCATTGCCATTCAACGTGGCAGTACTGCCAGTCGTCTGCCAATTGACAGCGATGCGGAGTACTTTGACGCCTAGGTGCTCAGTAATTATGTTTCGGAAGTCAGCGTATAAATACTTGTAAGTCGCATCTGGAAAGATTGGAAGCGAAAGTTAAAGGTTTTTATTTCAACTGGGCCTTTGCATGCCTGCAAAGGCCCAGTTGAAATTTCCAAACGTTCCAAACGTCGTGATTCTAGATGCACGGTTCCAAGTGGGTTGGTCCTGGAGAAGTATCGAAAGCCCCCAAAACTTTTGATTTATTTATATAGGTACCTACTTTAATTAGAACGATAGTACCTACACCAATTACAAAAATTAAATAATAATAATAATTTAAGAAGTAACATCCATAGAGTGTTAGTAACATGGTAGCTGGTGATGGTGATGGTGGCGGTGGTGGAGGTGGTGGTGGAGGTGGTGGGGAGGTGGTGGTGATGGTGGTGTTAGTACTTAAAACCCTCTCATTAAAGGCATGTTAAGAATAAATAATGATTGAAGAAATGTTAGGTTATGTACAATCCTTATTTAAACGTTTTTTACTATTGTTTGTTTCATATAATCTCGTTTTTTTCTGAAGCTGTGTCCAATAAACATCTTATTTTCTTTTTTTATGATTTTGATGTTGAAAAATATAATTTGTTTAAGGTCCATACCACACTAGCTAATTTCTGCAGCAGAATCGCGCGATTTCGCGTTTGTTACTCACTTTTTGTAAACATAACCTAACCGTCAAAAACCCCCGATTCCAACTAGAATTATATCTCTTCAACAACTAGAAAAGAGGTGATGATCTTCAAACAGCTGAGCAGATTTCTTGACACAGCTCAGAACACTCTCAAATAAGACACCTTTCAAACGAAAAAATCTTAATCAAAATCAGTTCATCCGTTCAGGAGCTATGATGCCACAGACAGTTACACAGATACACACTACAAACTTATAACTCTCTTTTTCAATGGGGGTTAAAACGGCAGTCAACGAACGCGAAAACGAGCGAATCTGCTGCGCATCTGCTAGTAGCTAATGTGTTAAGAAGTGGTCAGTCCACGGGTGAAGAAATTCCCACGCTACTCATAATACAACGCGTTAATGATGTCTATTTAAAAAAACAAAGTGTAAAAACGTATAATTTCATGATTAGTGACAAACAATGTTTTTTGTTCTGCGTAGATGCTTCCGGCTAATGTATCGCATGATGATGTCTAATTATTACATTTCAAAAGTATCTAGCTGCTCGGACATTTTGTACTCTATCTTGTAAACCATAGAGACGATAATTATCTAACGGAATATTGAAAGGTAAATAAATTGGTACTTGTTTCAAAAATAAGCACCCAGATTGCAAAAAGGAAATATCAACGATATTAATTTACGCTGTCTCTGTTATTAATATTTCCGCATACTGATTCATTCCTATTGACATTTTTCTACAAAGGAAATGATAATTTGAGAAAGTTTTACCTTTAATAAGTATTGATAACAATTTTTCAGCTATTTAACCAAGCCGATACCCATGAAATGTTCTGAAATCCTGGTGTAGAACCGGTCTAGCTGTTCATTGACAAATCCAAGTTTCAACATCTACAGCACAGTAGGTACAGATAGATTTTTTTGTATATAAATACATGCAATATTTTTACATTTTCATGAAACAAGTGCGTTTGTTGCGTAAAATTGAACAAACATGCGATAGATTCATCGTATTTTATAATCAAAATTTGCTTACGTTTACGTTACCAACTACCATACGTCTTGACTTACCTCTTGACTCACTGTGTTAATAATTAACATAGTGAGTGGAGAGCCGGTGAGTGAATTATTCACCCTTTTACTTTATACCATGTACTCGTACCTACTTAATTATACCCTACGTAATTTTCTTTCTTTTACTAAAGTATCTTAAGCTAACTTGTGAACAGCGTCGTGGGCTGCATTATCGACTATTTGTATATTGTAAAAAATATTTGTGAAACTGTATAGTGTAGCTGTTTGCTGATCCTTATTAATAAATAAATAAATACGTCAATACATTCGTGCTCGGCCCTCAGATCACAGCTCCGTTATGTCAATTCTTCAAATCGACTGCAACAACGTACAGTATCGAAACTAGACACCACGTACTTTACAGGAAAACCGTTTAAACTTGAACTATAGTGACTTAGAAAATTATTAGTTTTATTACCATGAAAATGACGCCTGGAATCGTTACCTCATTTCACATGTTTTTCTTTTTCCTGAACAAGTTTATATGCAGTTATGCAGTTTTCATTTAAGTGTAAGTAGTATCAATTTAATTCAATAAAAAAACTAGTCATATAGTATTTCTTTCCAAAAAGCTTTTGTAATAGTATAGATATTAAATACTCTTTGGATTAAAATTACAAGAGAAGAACTGTTCGGAGATTTTTATTCAAAATATCATCTAATATTCCGCAACATGGTCCTGTACAGTAAACAAAATATAGTTTTTGCAGATTCAATACTGTACGTTGTGACGTCGAAATATAAACCAAGAACAAGATTGAGATTCAAATCGAGACGCAAGTTGTTCTTATAGAATAGCTATACTGTTCACACTGTAGACTAAAGCCCGTCACACACGTAGCTATAATATATATTAATATACTGAGCTATATATTACATTAAAGCAAGCCCCCATACGTGATAGCTATACTATAACATATTTTGATGACGTAATAGAAATATATATTAAAGCTGCGTCTGAGGTCGTTCGAAGATTACTATGGAAAATATATCGTAATATGCCTTGCTATAATATATATTATAGCTACGTGTGTGACGGGCTTTAGAGTATAGTGTATACTCTAAGGTTCACACAGCATCCGTGTGGTAATGACTTATTAGGGCAACACAAACAACGTCCGTCTTATAAATAGTCGCCTCTAGGCAACTCATTAAAACCTCTTCCCGCTTCCAAAACATTCGTGTTTGAACCAAAACGCCGTAAACACAATTATAACAATTGTTGGTTGTGAGTACGGCCTAGAACATCAACGATACAACCATTGTAATTAGCCAGAGGCCTACCCGTAGCATTGACAGAACAAACATCTGTTTCTACGTGGAAAAATATCGTATTATTTTCGAGCGCCGAAGATGTTATCAGTATCACATTGAAAGAAACCACGTATTCGGTATCATGTTCTGAAACCGTTCACAAAAAATCTGTGATTTTTCGCAAGTTCTTTTTGTATCATATATCATAAAACTAGATTATTATCTCTGTATGGGATGATATCTTATATAACCCACAAAATAGCGTGAAGGCCATAAACCAGAAGGCACGGTTTTGTCTTTTTGAGTGCCTAATCATTACGACTATCATAGATTATTCGTTTAAAATAGTCGTGAAAGCAACCTGTCGTTCTCTTTGAGGGGTCTCAAGTAAAGAAGGATCACCCAGCCAAGTAAAGTGTAGATAGTTGTCACTCCCATAAGACACCTCATTGTTTGTACAGATCTCATTGTTGTAAGTTTTTGTCAATATAAATTCTGAAGGCTATGTTTTCTTTTTGTTAATTTCAAGTGACTATCATAGTTTAATCGAATATTGTCACGTGGGCAAAGCCGCGGGTACAGCTAGTATATCATAAAATTCTCGATGGTGTGTGTAGTCCGCCAACCCGCACTAGGCCAGCGTGGTGGACTAAGGCCTAACCCTTCTCATTTTGAGAAGAGACCCGTGCCCAGCAGTGGGACAGTAATGGGCTGGATTTATTATACTTAAGTATGCGTAACAATGTCCCTACCGCGACAACCAAGTCGTTTAGCAAGTGACGAATATGACAATCTGGCAACACATACATACCATGTAGTGTGATTTGTTTGCGATGGGATGGATAGATGTGTGTCGTGAATGTTTGAGATTCTGTGAGGAGATGGATAAGAGATGAGTAGAGTAGTTGCCTATCTAAATGGTGATATCTGTTAATTTTTTTGTATCCTATTGTTTACTGTAATTATCGTTATTTTTGTTCCTATCTTTTTTTTTTTATCTTTTTTTTTACATAATTACGTTATTTTTGTTTTTAACTGTGCTACGTATTGGTATTCACTGTAATGTTGTCCATGTAAAGTTGAATAAATAAATAAAAATAGCTGACACACATATAGGTATACTTCTATCAGTACTTAATTGTTTTATATTGTCGTAGTATCATTGTTCATTGCGGTGGAGGTCCGCGTCCGGTGGTCGATTAAGTGTTATTATCGTGGCCGAAGCAACGAAGAAGCACAGGGATGACTGAAATTACGTAACGGCTAGAAATAAACAAGTTATTGCTATTTCCAACTGAGTACTTGGTTCGGATTAGGGATTGCAATTCGATATTCGAATATTCGAATTATTCGAATATCAATTTGAAATTTATATTCGAATAGTAAATTATAAAATATTCGAACATTCGAATATTACCGCAACAATTAAGGTTACAGCATTATTTGTTGATTATTAACGCGACGTCTAAGGCATGGTCGTCAAATCTTCGAATAGATCGGCACTGCTCAGATTGACGGCCATTCGACCAATCAACGGTCACTTGCGAACATCATGATCTAGAAACATCAATAAAAATGCGGATGGCTCTATATGACACAGGTCTCTTCTTCATCGTTCCCTCACTGATGAGAATTGCGACCACATACAACGCGCCTCCAAACCATGCGGTCTTTCGTTGTGTGGACCGCTTTCTGCATGCTGCCTCCACCAGCCCTCCTTATTGCATCCGACCATCTTACCGGCGCTCTGCCTTGAGTGGGTTTCCCTTCCAGCCGGCCCACTATTATAAGGTTTTTCCAGACAATGCTTAGAAGACCGCATGATATGTCCGAAAAAACCGAGGGCACGCTCCCGGCAAACTGTGGAAAGTCGCTTGGCGATGTTGAGCTCCTGCAGAATGGAGTCATTAGTTCTCATAGCATTCCAGGGTATATGAAGCAATCTGCGCCAACACCACATCTCAAAAGCATCGATCTTACTGCTATCACGACTTTCTATGCACCACGTTTTCGCGCCATATAAATATATTGAGAAGACCAGAGGACGAATCAATCGCACTTTGGTCATACGGTGAATACCACGTTTCTTCCAAATTTGGCAGGTTTTGCCATTGCACTCTTAGCCATACCGGATCTACGGCAGATCTCTCACTAGTTATCAGTGATCCAAGGATACACGAACTCGCTGACTTTCTCGTACCCGTCAAGTAGATAAGAACGTGGAAGTGTTCCCGTATATGCTTTAGTAGGTTCGCCATTTCTTCTACACTAGACACAATTATAGTGGTATTATCCGCGTACCTTAGGTTCGTGAGTCTTATTGTTCCCTCGATTGCTGGTGGTCTACATGTGCTGATAGTCCAGCGTTAATTATGCGCAGGAGGATATTACTTGCATGGGACATAAGTGACACAGGTACGCCAAGACACCTAAGTCATACCTATGTATGACGTGCTAATATGCATTCCACCACCTATAGCGTAGAGTGCGAAAGGGTATTTTCTTCTACCAAATATAAAGCAATCATCTCAGATGTAAATTAAATGATAATTCCGTTAATTCTTTAAATTTTTTTACGTCACACTTTCAAAGGATTCGTAAATAAGAATAATTTTATTATGTGCCTATCCGATCACCGCACATTTATTTAATTATAATTGGTACTTACCGCGTTGGATCACTTGGATCCACAAACTATATAGGGTATTACTACTTGGATCTCATAACTTTCAATTTAAGTGATTGCGTGCACTTGTAATTTAAATATCTCCTTAGGTGCTAGTTATCAGTGCATTCTTATTGTAATTTTGATCGCGTTTCTAGTTATCCTTAAAAAAATGATAATACAATTACCTACTTTGTATGTTGTATAAAGTTTATTAACATATTGTTTGACTTTTCTAGTGAGATTCTAATTGTTTTTCCTACCAAGTAGGTTTCCTATCATTTTTTAAGAATTAAGAATTTTTTATTTCATGAACATTATGATTAATTAGTTGTATTATTTGGTTTCAACAACTTTCAATGGAAGGTAATTGAATGATACTGGTGGCATTGTTTTGATTACGTCCACTATGAGATTTGGAGGACAATTTGAAAAAAAAAATGTTTATTTGATTTTATTTGTGAAATTTTTATTTTCTGGTTATGGTCGAAGTTCATATTACTTCTAACTATTTATATATTAATACGTGAAGAGAAAACTTCACTGAACGACATTTGTATTAAGAATTTGTTAAAATTATTTCATTTGATTACAAGTTTGATGTTTAAATATTGGTAATGATTGGGGATGTTAGGCGAACTTACATAAAAATATGATACCAGTTTGTAAAGCTATAAAAATGTGACAAATTATATAAATATTTAATTTTCCTGAAATATTCGAATATTATTCGAATAGTTCGAATAGGGCTGAAAAAATATTCGAATATTCGAATACCGAAAAACATCGAATATTTGCAATCCCTAGTTCGGATGGAGCGTAAAAAAGTAACATATCTACACTGAAATAATGTGGTGGCTAGAAATAAACAGGTTATTGATATTAATTATAATCGAATAACTTGGTTCGGATAGAGCCTGTATTCGTTTTTTCCATGTACGAAGTAGTTCCTCAGCCGAAAAAGGGAAGCCCAACAGTTTCATGGGTTACTTGGGTCGAGGATTACGAATATCGAGTTGATGGGGCTATGGGAGTTACATTTCAAACGTAATGCAAAGTTTTAAATCATTGAAAAGTGCTTTAAAGACAAACTCACATTTGGCCACGCCGAACGCATTGAACGAGCCGAACGAATCGGATTTTGGAATTCTTTATTTGAAATCTCGCTCACAATCCGCGCCGAATTGAGCGAATTGCCGGAAAAATTCTAGACGAATTCGGTCGACTTCATCAGATTCGAAGCGACCGGTGCGTCTGCATTCTGCCAATTGCGTGCCACGAAACGCTTTTGTTTCGGCGCGGCTCGGGCGCGTTTGATTCCGCGAAACTTTGTTGACTTCGGCGCGGTCGATACTTTCGGCGCGGAGAAATGTGCGTTCATCTTAACAAGGTCCTTTCTACATAACATATGTAACAATACACCCTTGTCCTAGAAAAAAATGCTAGCTTTGTTCATGGCCGTTATCAGCGATGAATTCCTGATTATGCCGCTCTCTGTAGCACAGAATACTTAACTAACCGACTGCGGCGAAGCCCAAAATGAGGGTAATTTGGTTGGTACATACCGACATACATACATACATTCAAAAATAATATTATATACATAGGTACATACATATTTTGTACGTTATGTATGTATGTATGTCTGTGTCTATGTTCCTAGAGGCTAAACGAGTGAACCGATTTAAATAAATGATTAGTATGTATAGTAAATGATAGATTAGTTTTAAAAGATTTTAGCCGCCATTAAAGAATACTATTAAAATAATTTTTTTTGCGACATTTTCATTTGCAGCCGCCGATGCTAAAAGTAGCTCATGTGAACGGGCCCTTATTTGTTCGATGAACATCTTACGATTGATTTGGCGGTCATTTCAGAATAATTTCGACAGGAAAGCTTTGTGCTACTAAAGTTTATAAGTTAGAAAAGTATATCATTGTAAAGATCCATTTGAAGATTACACAAAAACATGTACTTGATCCATTTTCAATTATATCCCGTGAAGATAGCTCGTGCAAATGTGCCATAAAAATATGGAGTCGCGCGGTGACCGTTTAGTTCAAAGCATGCTAGCTTCCGCCAGCGGCTTCTACCGCGCTATATCTTTATAAATTATAGCCTATGTTATTCAGTGATAACATAGAATTCTGCTGGTGAAAAATTTATAAAATCGGTCCAGTAGTATTTGAGTTTATCCATTACAGACAAACATACAAAAAATCACATCTTTTCTCTTTATAATATTAGTTTAGATGAAATAATCAAAATCACGAAAAGAACTAGCATTAGTAGCCCGACTAAAGTTCTACCCAACCCGATTGTATCTTGCATAGTTTAATCGATCGAATTTTTTAGATAAAGTAGTGCAATCATAGCATTCATAGCCAAATTGCTGTGGTAGTAATATTTCTCTTCATTGATTACTATAAATTATAGCCTCGTTGGTAAAGTGTGCGCAAACGCGGCTTCTGACAGTGAGGTTCTGGGTTGGTTTCCCAGATGGGGAAATTCGTATTTATTTATTTAAAATGCTTCATGTTTCATGTACAATGTACGAAGGCATTGTATTGTCATTTCTACGTAGCAGCCTGTAGTTTGGAAGTGTGCTCAGTGCGTGGCAATAGGCTGGCCCCCTATTTCAACGGCACCAGTAGATTATGGGAGGGTTGAGGAGTAATCATGTAGGTATTCACCGCAGGGTCACCGACTACCCAATTTGGTGATTATGACCCAAGAGATCGTTTGATGACCCTATTTATAGGCGACTTTATGTTCCAAATATCCATGTGATGACTCTGAGGTAAATCCACAGAACACAGAAAGAGGTTTTCTGTGTTCTGTGGGTAAAACCGAGGAAATTGTGTTATACGACTTTTCCTTTAGTTACTAGAATGCGAGGAGAATACTTATGAGTATCAATGTCTGGCTTGTAATTCCCCGACGGTAAGAAGAATTTCGTTGTGTATCAAGGATAGCAGAGCGAACCAATCTTCATCCGAGGTATAATGGGGTGATTGTTATGAGCTGGGAGATGTCAATCAGTAAGGGTATTCCATACAAGTCTGTTGTAACCTTCTCTACTGGTGACGCCTTTGTCTTGCAGTGAGACATCACAGGCTCACAGAACAGAAACAGAACTTCTGTGTTCTGTACTCATAATAATAATACGGGCCGGTATTTGGACCCTGTTCCCGATACCGGTGCGCTACTAGTATTATTTTTTCAACAGGACCTGCTTCAAGAGGATAATGTACTCATCATTATGAAGATGAACTTTTACTAAGAGACCGAAACTGTAGGTAATCGAAAAATAACCCGCTGTTCCATAGATATACGTAGATAATATAGATAGATATATTTAAAAATGTTAAAAATATGTAACAAAAGTAATTATAGGAAATAATAATAATAAACAAACTTTAGATATCAAAGTCTTGGACAGTTAAGACTTTTTCATACCTCCACGTAATTATGTATTTCCACGGCACGAGCCACGCGAGAGTGGTGGATTCTTAATAACATAATCATATTATTTGCTAATCATAGGTTACAAAAAAGCAGGAAGCAATTGGTTTCTTCCGATAGCTATGCAAATTATGTGCACTGCAGTACTTTGACCGCAAATCGCTTTGAGAAGTCGAATGCAATTACACGTGTAGTGAATTGTGATAGTGATGTGGCGCAAGTTGGAGGAGATCAGCGGAGAGATGATAAATGAACGAGGTATGGTGTTCCTCCATTGAAAAGGGAGGATCCTCCAACCAGGCGAGGTGATATTGCCTTGCGGGCCGAAGCCTAACGGTGGATGTCGGACAGTTGTATATGTGTTATAGTTGTATAATATTTTTGCTTGCATGATGCTTATTTCGTAATCTGTTTAGTTGAATTTGTATTGCTACGTTGCTAAATAGTAATTTCATGTAGCATAACACATGTTTTTTGGCTGACGGTGACCTAGTGAGATGATAGTCTACTAAAGTAAAATACTGGAGACCAATTCTGACTGAAACTTGACCGAACTAAGATTGAATTGACAAAAAATCGGTATTCTACTCCTCTTAAAATTCAGTCCGATTTCAGTATGATTTGAAGTCAATCTTCTTACAGACTTATTTCAATCTCATTTATAAGTATGAACGAGAATACCAATTTTATTATCTGTGTCAGTTTAAAATGTTAACAGAATAGGTACTGATTTGGCTTCAATCAAATTTCGACCTCATTACAATATAATTTTTCGTTTGAATTGTTTGTTAGTGTAGGAGAATACTATTTGTTGACTATTTGTGATATTTGTGACATTTATGACATTGATACTAAATCCAAACGAGAGTGGAATTATATTTTGAACTTTTTTAATTACGAGAATTGGGCTTCAGTGGGCCGAGCAGGAATGTTTTGATGTACTATAGTAACGTAAACGTAAGCAAATTTTTGTTAAATTTTATGCAACATGCACTTGTTTTAAAATTAAAAAAAATGTAAAAACTATTGCATGTATTTATAAAAAAACATGGTTTAAACGTGTATTTGATTCAATATTTTCTTACGTTTACGTTACGATACGTCAATCATTCGTGCTCGGCCCACTGTAAAAATAATCGCTTTTCTCTTTATTCTTGTACCGCGACAAACAGAATAAAATGCAGTCGGCGACGAATCTGTGGCCTTGCTCACGGCCTAGGACGAACGCGCATAATAGCTGTTAAATACGACCATATCGACACGACTTGAGATACGAACATATTTATGTAATGATTGTGAGGCTCGGCGATAAAAACTAGTAGAACAGCCAATGACCTAATACTACAGAACAATGGACGGGAGGTCTAGAACAAAATTTACGAAAAATGTGTCCCGCGTGAACTTATATAAGCGTAGGAACATTTAAAGAAATATAAAAAGCTATAACATCCTAATTCAAACCGTCTGGTCTTAATTCAAACAATTTTAATTTTACTTGCGACAATTTATCGAAATACATAAATTCAACTTTTTCAAAATACAGTACCTACGGCATTTTTGACGTGTATTATGTCGATTGACAAAACAAAGACTGGCACGCTATTGGAACTCTTTTTTCGATTTGGAACTCTTTTTGGGCGCGGACCTAACGTCCATGATTTGTAGGTCAATGAGTACAGCTACCTTTTTTATTAGCTTAGTGTGAACCCTTCATGGGCTAGCAAATACCCGTGATAAGGATCATGAGGTTCTGGGTCTGGTCTATCTAGTCAAGACTGTTCGGTGTTTTTCTTCTAGAAAATTCTGTTGTAACCCGGCTTGGCTCTTAAATTGCAATAGGGACTTCATTCGTACTCGGTTCTACGTACGGTTCAGGTGCGGTCCAGCTTACTCTTACTGTCGTAACCGAACTACTTGTACCTACTGCATCGTTTGCTTATCCTTCAGGGATAACTGCTGAAGTAAAAGGTACATTATTTTTCAATGATCGAATAATTATACTCTCATCTTTGAGTACTGGAACGTAGCCTTTAGTGAAGTGAACTGAAGTGAGAAGGGTTCGAATAGGACTTTTGGTAAAGCAAGGACAAAAGGTGGGCCAAGAATGTACTGAGTGGCGGCCTAGCATAGCAGGTTGGTACGAGACCGAAGAAATGGTTAAAATTAAATCTTGTTTCTAGACATATCAGATCATGTGGCAACTACTTAGGTACATAATATAAGTAGAGACATCTAGCGTCAAAAAAAAATACTACATAGCAACATATGCAGTATGAATTCAACTAATCAGATTACGAAGCCTGAATCACGCAAGTAAAAAGATAATCGTATCTAACAGATACAACTGTCCGATATCAACCGTCGGGCTTCGGTCCGCCAGGCAATATCACCTCGCCTGGTCGGAGGATCCTGCCTTTTCAATGGAGGAACACCATACCTCGTTCGTCCACACATCGATGCAAAGATATATACGCATGATAGAGCAGAAATTAATCTATTTTCAGTATGATGGAGTTGTGTGGATATTCTGTGTTTCTTTCGTTTATGACATTTCTATAACATGATTATTCTATTCAGTTGTCCGTTCGTTGCAATATGAAAAACTGTTTAGTGCTTATACACAATGCACAAGGCAGGTAAATTATCTACGCTGTCGTCGTTTCTACAATAACATTATGTCTAGTTATTTTTTATGATATGACAGTATTGTCTGGGTATAAAGTGACATTTTAAATTTTAGTAAAGTACGAGTATAACGAAAGAATTATACGCCACGTGCGCATGAGCAATAAACGGAGGTGAAAACAATTAAGGTCCTTTTCCAATACACGGTTAATCGGAGAGTTATTGTACACATCCTTATGAACAACTTTTATTATGGGAGTGTGAAATCGCGAAAAAGGAATCAGCTGTTCCCTACCCGTAGGATTTAAGGCTGATTTATCAACGGCCAGATAAATGATATCTAGCTGTTAATTTGAAATTGGAAAAGTTTTTGTATGGGATTATCAGAGGAATAAAGTAACTGAGTTTTATCTAGCTAGAAAAATATCGCCCCTCAGTGTAGTAATATGGTAATAGGTATTGAATTATTTGTATGAAACAGCTGATTTTATTATCTCGATTTCATAGTTGGTCATAAAGATGAGTATAATAACACCATTCGTTTCCGACTACCCGTGTATGTATTCTACATTCAAATCATGAACAAAGGCCTTCTTGCTTGTACTAAGCATTATTTATAAAAAATCCCTGGCTCCTTGTTCTTCGTCTCGAATCTTCTCTCGAGATTTACCCAGTAATTGGGGTGGTCTAAATCTAAACATGCGGATGAATACCAGTATTTTAGACCGCACTAATGTTGCCAGACTGAAATGTCTGAAGAGACTATCCTTGGCGGCTGTCACAGGTATTTGCATGTTGCATCGACAATGGGAGCTAATTGACATCTTCAGGGAACGGTGGGATCTTTGTGTATTGAGCGATGTGTCTATTTTGGTGGTTTCAATTGAGAACGGTCTCATATCCTTCATTTGGTCGCGGTAAAGTTGTAGCCATTTAGCTCTAAGCACCAGATAATATGTAAATTTACTGTTAGTGTAGTGTACTCGTGCTTCACGCCTGTCAGATTATAACCATTATCACTAAACAAGGCTCGTGCAACAAATTCTAGCAATATGACTCAGCGATGCATTCTTGGCGATCATTCCGCCATTGTGAACTGAGTTTTGAGAAACTCGTTGGAATTTCTGGAAGCTTAACCTATCATAGTGCATTTAAAATAGTGGCACATCTTGGTAGATGTAGGTATGCTTCCAGCGGTGGATAAGCTAACAGGGTGTCTCTGCGAGTGATTCTGTAGGGACCATAGACTTAATAAGTACTTCGTACTTAGTATATTATGTCTATGGTCGGGACAAGCCGGGCTTCTTCCTTCTTGCGAAAGAGTAATGAGCAAGTAATAGTTGGACGGAACGGACCCCAACTAGCTAGCTAGCTGGCTAGCTAAAATGGGTTTTAGCTTCCGTTAAGAAAGAGTTTTGACAATTGCCTCCCACGAAGAGAAATGAAGAACGAGTTCGTTATTATACAGATATCATTATAATAACTAGTCCATCATGGAAATTGCCAATTACTCTCAATTTTATACCGTTATCATCAATTGTTCGGGCAGCCCTGACATCGGATGCGCGGGCGCCGCCCAGCGTGGCAAGGTTGCACGCGACCATCGCAATATTGATGTGATTGGTTCATATCAACCCTAAAATAACTAGGAGAAGAATTTTGATGTATTATTCCTCCGTTAATATGGGGTAAGGATGGAAGCCGAACCAAACATAGGGCAGAAAAAGGCCTATAATTATGATATCAATGATTAAGTTTAACCCTAGTTTATGCTTGCAGAACTGCCATTGATATAAGAAAGACTGTTAATCATAGCTTGCTAGGGTTCGTGAAAGGCAACACAAATTGCGAAATCAAAGACAGGATGTTGCAAAGATTGGCGAAGAAGATGATTATTTCTTAAGTTGTTAAAATTTCTTCCCATATTTTGTAGGAGTCAGATAATTTGATTCGGGAGAAAAGCACCAACAGAAATAACTGTCAAACGGTAACATAGTTACTTTGGCCCAAGTTCACCGATACCATAAGAGACGATTAGAGAAAAATCTGCCGTTTAAACATTAATTTTTGAATGAATAATCGGCCGATTTCATTTTAATCATGTGTTAGATAAAAAAGCATTAAAAAAGCGAATAACAATGATCGGACTGGGTCAGACAGTATTGTCTATGGTATTGACTTAAGGACGGGGTGACCAGAGATAAGAAAAAAAATCTCTCTACTAAGTTATCGAACAGTAGTAACTAGGTTACTACATGCTGTGAATGTGAATTTACAATTTATTTTAGAATACTTACGCGAGGTGCGTGTATAATACATAATATTGCGTTAAATACATAACATTGAATGGCCTGGCCTATTCTTTGGTCAACGAATAAGCATTGCTATTCAACGTGGCAATGCTGCCAGTCTTCTGGGCACGCTACCAATTGACAGCGATGAGGAGGAGCACTTTGACGCCTAGGTGCTCAGTTTTATATTTTTATTTTAATGTGTAATAATTATAGGTATATAATAATTCTCCTGTTGAAATAAATACGTTGAATTTAATAATAAACAGCCGTCGCAGCTAGAGGGTTAAATAAAGTAATAAGATCACTCTACTTATCCTAATAATTAGATCATAGTTTAAGAAAAAGTGGTCGCCTTGCTACGGTTCCATTGTATGATAAATTCATCGCTTGTGCCGCGGGGTCAGCAGCGGTTAGGTTCTGCGTAACATGAATACTGAGCGTAATGACAGCGTAATAGGTTCGTCGTGATGTTCTACTAAACAATTACCATTTCGATTATCTGTAGTGTAAACGGATGGTGAAGACGGAAACTTTTGATTTGCTTTTTTTTAGTTTTTTAGTTAGTTATAAATACTGCGAACAAAAAACCCCTTCTCATAATTATTGGAGCAGTCTTAGACATTGGTATCAATAGAAGTATTGTAAGGGGAGAAATGCACGCAAAGTAAGAAGGCTGTATTTTTTTTCTTTGATAATAAATTAATAACTTATAAAAATGTAATAATCACAAGCCAGTTGCCCTGGTGTTGCAAATGTCCATAGGTTACGGTAACAATTTACCATCAGGCGGGCCATACCTAAGCTTATTTGCCACAATAATGGTATAAAAAAAAAATGTTAATGAAGACAATCCACAGATTTTTTGTATTAAAACTATATTCACACGTAATATTAGTATTCTTTGCCCACACTATGAATAATTTTGACACACGTGGTTCTATGAATACGTTATTGATGAGTACACGTGTATATCACGTAGCAATTATGACGAATTTATTTTTAAACATCTTAAACATGTAGGTACCTATAAAGTAGGTAGGTTTTCCTGGCAACCGTTTCATGATATCGCGTAGATGCTGGCCACAATTCTTAAGGTTTAAACTAGTCATAGACTAATAACTATAAGACTAGCAACGGTATTGTTAGAATAAGATGGGTAGATACGCTATGGTACGAGTGCGAAAATGATACAGATACTTTTTTCTGTCCTTATCGGCGTATTCACTTTTTTGCTGGCGGAGATTGATAACTGTCAAAATGTCTGCCAAACAAAAGATCATAATGAATAGTTCATGTTTTCGTGTGGTTTTATAAGTTAAACAGTGCCGTATTTTGTGAGAACTCGTTAGAGAAAAAAGACAAAAGTGTGTTGATAATGGGTGGTTGTAGCATTTTAGGCTGTGATAGGCATAGTGAAAGAAAAGAAATGGGAATACAATTTCAACTCGTAAGTAAACATTTACGTATTTTTTCACCCTTTGATTATGCTGAGAATTTCCGTTCTAATACATTTATTACCCACTTTGGTTAGTACATGGCCTACAAGGTCGTTCTATACCAATTTCGTCATAAAATATCTTAATAAACCCAAACAAACCTAACGACAGAAGAAAATAGAGTTGCCAGATAATTAAAAAAAAATCCCACTAAGTAATGATGTACATTCTACAGGTTTCCATCTGACCCTAGTTTACGAAAAAGGTAGATTAATGCTACCGGACGTCAGAATCGGCTGCTACCAAGAAAAAATATATTTATCTGAAGCCATTCGCTGTACCAACCAAATACGTGGATTATATTTATACATATAAGAATTGCTAAAGAATGATTTGGAAGCGGAACAGTCGACAAATTCTAAATCAAACAAAAAAACATACACCCAAAAATTAAAATATTCCACCGCCACGCGCGCCGGTGAAGAAACAAAAGTTGGTTAGTAAGTTTGTAAATTTAGTTAGTTTTTTGCATATTAATTTATGATGTCATCTGTTATATCATCTTAGTATGTCGCCTCATAAATTGTTGCAGGTCGAGATTCCAATCAGCTAATGTACGACAATATATATATACAAGTAAAAAAATTGGAGGAGCTTTAGTAAAACAATAACCGCGGACTTTTAGTAAGTAGTGATAGCCTAGCGGTTGAACGCTTACCTTCCATGCAGAAGGGTCTGAGTTTTCGGATTCATGTGCGGATTAGAATTTTATTATCACTTGTGTTAATGATGAAGGAAAAGCATCTTGAGGAAACCTGCACATTTTAGAGGGCCTCATAAGTTTCTCGATGCTGTGTGTAGTCCGCCAACCCAGGCCAGCGTGGTGGACTAACGCCTAACCCCTCTCATTCTGAGAAGAGACTCGTGCCCAGCAGAGGGACAGTAATGGGGTGGATTTATTTATTTTTAGTAAAACATAGATTCTATAAGTATATTATTTTGCATCTTATATAAAGGTCATTGAATAACTGAATATAAATTACTGTTGTAAAATTGATCTCATTTCTGCTTATTGATTCGAATTTTATAGAATTTTTAATTAATAATAATAACAGGTTTTTTTAATATACACTTTTAATTTAAACCTAACATGTTTCATTATTGTGAATTCCAAGTTTTTAGTGGATAGAGAAGAACTTCTATATTCGCATGTTTATTTCGAAACCAGTTCTAAACGAAATTAAATATCAAATATATAGGAGATGGCGTATAATAAATTAATAACTCAATTTCGTGAAAATATCATTTAGTATCGGTTTCAAAATAAAGATGAGAATATGGCTGAATTTACCCTAATGTAGTGGAAATAGTATTTTGATGGCAACACACATTGTTAAAGCGAGACACATTGACGTAGCCACGTAAGTTATCCGTCTAGTTGTCCTATGTCTATGAAACTAGTAGATAACTAATAAAGAAGTTAACAGATTATTGTAGTATACAGACCAACCAGATGGTAAGGAAGCAGAGAGTGCAAAGTGTAAAAAGCGTAGTTTGAAGTGTCTTTAGTTCGACCATGATTCAAGAGATGGCGCTGAGAGAAGACACATCCAGCGCCATCTCTCGCGAGAAACACGAATCAATGATAAACTAAGTTGGTGCGGACGGCCGGAAATAATTGGTTTCCCCGTCTCACTGTGGGTGGTGTAAAGCTTGGTAGGCCCGGGAGTAGGTCGGCAGGGTAGGGTATTGCCGGCGTCGTCTTAGTTTGGTTTGTTATTATTGAAATATTTTCTCGCTACCATTCGTTGTATGTTCAGTACTTAAATGCTGTAAGGTTCAGTATGACAGTAGCTAAAGTTACGGGCTTATGCTTTGTGTAAATCGGTGTAAATTATATCAATTTATTTGTCAATATTGGAGACGTACAAGACTCATCCCCTAGACATATAAATCATTCAAATTATAATGTCAAAATTACAAATCAGAATTTTCATTGTGCATCATAAATCATTATCATGAATGTATTGTACAATTATGTTTAATTGTTTACTCCTTAGATTAATTATTGGTTTACCCATTTTTATTACAAATAATTCGATTACAATTTCAAATTCTATAATATTATGTTTTTTTTTTATATGGGCTAATTTTAATTTATGGTCAAACAAAATTCACATTTACCCATATTAAATTATAAGTAAGTAATAATAGATATATACTAATACGAAGGCTAGCGCTAAATGGTAGGATAGAAGCTGACAGATAACAGGTTCAAATCCGGTCCAAGCACTATAACGTATTGTATTTAATTTTAGATTATTTTTTTGTATAAAAGCGCCTGAACTCCACGCGGACGAAGTCGCGTGCACTGCTATTGTATACTATAAGTATTTACCAGGGACTTAAAACGTTATTCAAAATTTCGTTATTTTTACATTACGTAACGTTATTGTAATAACGTTATAAGCCCCCCTGTTTTAGCATATGCAAAATCCCGTATGCTAAAACGGGAGGGCTTATAACGTTATTAAAATAACGTTACGTAATGTTGAAATACCGGAATTTTGAGTAACGTTTCAAGTCCCTGGTATTTACTACAAAACTATTTGCCATAAATTCAGTCTGTTGGCGACGAACCTTTTTTAATATGTTTACTTTTTCCTTTTAATATTTGACAGTATTTTGTTTTTCCTTTTTTGATTGTCAGTGTCGTGTAAATTGTTTTACATAAAAGAAGTCAATGTGTAAAAACGTATTTTTATTATTTATTCCCAACATTTAATGGTGTCAGAAGTGGATAAATAATGTTTACGCGCTCGCAAGCACACAAAAAAGTGCCAAGTGCCGCCACTTCAGCGTCCTCGAGAGTTTCTTCCGCAACTGTACGGGCACAGATGCTCGCTGCAGAAGCGCAACACTTAAAACGCCTACAAGAGCTCGAGCACGCTGCACGTGAAAAAGATTTAGCGGCGGAAAGAGCAGTTGCAGAGGCCGAGTTACGAGCTCAGTTGGCGACGCTGGAAGCTGAGGAGATTCGCAGCCATAAATCCAGCACATGTTCCAGTCACGTAAGTGAGTGGCTAGATGCAACCGTTCCCCAAGGATCTCATAAAGAGGTTTGTTCGCAGGGTCCAGACACGACCGCGCATAATGCGCCCTCACATGCTGAGGCAGAGGGCGCCGCGACCGCATCTGTCCCTGATCGTGTTCCGGGTACTTCTGTGGTTGATGCAGCCAAAGGGAGGAGTGAGCCGACTGTTGCGGCCGCTTCTCTGCCTGCATCAGCTATCATCGCAGGAAACTCCCGGGATTTACTCAACCCTCCACATCCTGCCGCTTCATCACACTATACACAACATTGTCATTGTAAATGTAATAAAAATGATAAAAATGACAGGGCGAACACTCTACAATTAGCAAAAGCTATCGCAGCGGTAGCGACCGCCACAGCGTCGAAGAACAATAAGGTCAGTTTTCCATTACCTATCTTCGATGGCCGTCCATCTGACTGGCTTGTCTTTAAGAAAGTGTATAACGACACAAGTACGTCGTTTACATGTGGTGAGAACTTGACAAGGTTGAACGCGTCGTTACGTGGGGCTGCGCGAGACTCTGTAGCCGTTCTTCTGGCTGCCGCGCGTGACCCAATGGACGTGATATACGCACTTGAAACAGCCTTCGCAAGGCCGGAGCAGATAATTTTGTCTCAAGTTTCAGCAATCCGAGCCCTACCCAAGTTAGCCGCCAGTGAGAACAGCAAGGAGCTGAATACTTTCGCGTGCAAGGTCCGCAATTGTGTGGAAGTCGTGCGCCTGCTGGAGCGACCTGAATACCTCGCTTCACCGGAGTTGTCCAACGAGATTGTTAGTAAACTAACTCCCATACTTAGATCTAGGTGGATTGACTTCGCGCATTCTCACGAGCATACCAATATGTTCAGAATTGAACTTCTATCTGAATATTTAATGCGCGAAGCGAATCTGCGTAGTAGATACGACGTCATGCCATTAGACGTTGCCGTTAAAAATGTCAAATGTCATGCCACTGTCGCTCCTGTCAGTCGCACCGACAAGCCAAACGACACGAAACAGGTTTGCTTATTTTGTGACAACGTCCAGCACAGCGTCAAATCTTGCAAATCATTTGCCGATCTTAGTGTAGACGAACGCTGGGAGTGGGTCATAGATAAAAAAGTTTGCCACAGGTGCCTCATAAAAGGAGGTCACTCGTATCGTTTCTGTAAAAGATTTTCTTGTAATGTTAGAGATTGTGAAAGGAAATCAAGGCACCATTCTCTGTTGCATAAAAAGGCCAGTGAAATCACAGCCTATACAGGTTTGACATCGGAACCGCAACTGCCACTAGTAGTCTCTAATAACGAGCCAGTAATCGTCTCCGTCCATGACAATTCAGTTCCTTCAACCGCATTGGTTACTGATAAATCGGTAGTCATCACCCATAGCACCTCAAATTCTTCATCTCTTCGCACTCTCCTCAAAGTGGTAGCGGTAACTATCTCGGGTCCGAAAGGATCCTACGAAACTTACGCTTTGCTCGATGATGGTTCCACTGCTACCCTACTGGACTCCAAAGTGGCTTCAGCAATAGGTGCGGAGGGTAGGAAAGGGCAAATAAGGGTTAATGGTGTAGGCGGAATGTCAAGACAGACGGAGGTTAGCTTCGTCGACATCAAGGTGAGGGGTCGTCATAGCTCGGAGACTCATTTTCTACAGAATGTTCGTGCGATACCCAACTTAGATCTAGCTTCTCAGTCCATCAAGGTTAGCGACTTAAATTCTGTGTCATACTTGACTGAGCTAACTGAGATTTTAACCTACGATGAAGCTAAACCTATGTTATTGGTAGGTATCGATAATTGGCAACTGACGGTGCCACGTTGTGTTCGGAAAGGCTCACGGAAACAACCAGTGGCGGCTTTAACAGCGTTTGGCTGGGTGATGTTTGGTTCCATTAGAAACGCGTGCTCACCGGTTGAATTCGTGCATCATATGATGTCGGAAAACACCGACTCGCTTGACGTTCAACTCAATCAATACTTTCGTATCGATTCCATTGGAATTAATACGAAGGATTACTTGAGGGAAGATGACAAGCGAGCAATTGATATTTTAATGAAAACTACGCGTCGGTTACCATCTGGTAGGTTTGAAACAGGTTTACTATGGAAGCCAAAGATTGACTCCGTGCCCGACAGTTACTCGTTGGCCCGTAAGCGTTTCCTTTCTCTGGAGAATAAAATGAGCAGAGACAAGTCTTACAAGGATGCCTATAGCGCGAACATAGAAGCTATGTTAAAAAAGGGCTATGCTGAACCGTGTTGCAAGGAACCAGACGGGAAAATTACTTGGTACCTTCCTCATTTTGGCGTGATACACCCTCAAAAGCGGAAGATACGTGTCGTTCATGACGCAGCTGCAACATGTTCTGGGGTCAGTTTAAATTCGTTGTTATTGTCGGGACCCGACATATTGCAGCCACTTCTTGCGATTTTAATGCGCTTTCGGGAGGGCAGTATCGCGTTGAATGCAGACATCCGTGAAATGTTCCCACAGACCAAGATTAGGCCGGAGGATCGGGATGCTCAAAGGTTCTTATGGCGCGATAACCCCGCGCAGCCTATAAAAGTGTATCGAATGTCGTCAATGATGTTCGGGGCCACTTCCAGCCCATTTACGGCTTTATATTTAAAAAATCGTAATGCAGAGGAGCACCGAGAGCAATACCCAGATGCCGCAGATGCCATCATCAAAGACCATTACATGGATGACTATCTTGGAAGCACGGATTCTCCAGAGGTAGCAGCTCGCCTAGCCTCCGAAATAGTACACATCCATGCGCAGGCAGGTCTCGACATGAGGGCCTGGGTATCGAACTCAAAAGAAGCTCTCTCAGCCCTTCCGGCCGATATCTGTACGCCTGATACGAGCGCCGTTAATGTTCGTATACTGGGAGTGACCTGGAGCGTCATCGACGATCGCCTTTGCTTTTCTCGATCTAATCTGACTGAATTGCCTTCAAAATTTTCGAAACGGGTTATTCTATCGCACCTAATGCGCGTATATGACCCCCTAGGGTTTTTGACACCGGTTGTAATGCGAGGACGCGTAATTTTTCAACAAACATGGAAGCTATGCATAGGTTGGGACGATGAACTGCCTTCTTCTTTCATTTCGAAATGGAAACTGTGGCATAGTGACTTATCAAAATTACTTTCAAGTTCTATTCCTCGACATTATTTTTCACATAACATACTAGTAGATTGTCAGCTGCATATTTTTGCTGACGCAAGCGAACTCGCGTATGGTTGTGTAGCCTACTGGCGTTTCGTGTGTGTCGACGGATCTGTGCGACTGAGCTTAATAGGAGGCAAAGCTCGCCTAGCTCCGTTAAAACCGGTTTCTATCCCGAGGTTAGAACTACAAGCTAGCCTTATTGCAGCTCGCTTCGCCTTTTATATACGTGACGCGCATAGATGCAAACCTTCTAAAGTAGTTTACTGGTCTGATAGTCTCACGGTCTTAAAATGGTTGAGAAGTGATGCGCGATCTTTCAAACAGTTTGTCGCGCACCGCGTCGGTGAGATCGCGGAAATAACCAATATAGCCGACTGGAGGTATGTGCCGACGGGCATGAACGTTGCGGATGACGCTACGCGTATTGATCACAAATTCGAAATTAACTCTAGATGGTTTTCTGGCCCCGATTTCTTAACTTTACCAGCCTCCGACTGGCCTATAGAACCGGTCGCTAACCCTACGCCAACTCCGGAAGAGATGAAACGCTCGTTACTTATTTCAGAAGCGGTGGGGTTAACCAATGTGCGGGACTCATTTTTACCAGTAGTCGCGAACTCCACTCGTTTTAGTAAGTGGCTTAGACTGTTGCGTGCTACTGCTCGCATTTTTTGTTGCGCCAGAGCATTTCGCTCTCTTTTGAGCCGTCCTCAAAAGGCAAAATTTCATAATAGGGACTCAAGAAAGTCGGAGCAATCGTTACTTTCGCTGAAGCCGTTATTGGTGGAGGACATGACGCTCGCAGAGCGCCATCTCTTTCTTCGGTCACAAATAGACTCTTTTGAAAGCGAACGCTCGTGTCTGCGTAGTGGAAAACCACTCCCGAAACAAAGTCGTCTTCGTAATCTCGCGTTGTTCATAGATGATTTTGGTTTGCTCCGTCTCTCTGGTAGAATTGGCGCAGTTGAAAGTACGGGAATTACTAAAAACCCCGTCGTGCTCGATGGAAACCATTCAATTATAAGGCTTCTCATCGGTCACCATCACCAAAAGGCTGCCCATTCATACAACGAACTTGTCGTCAATGAGCTTCGCCAAGCGTTCTTTATACTTGGACTGCGCCCAGCAGTGAAGAAAGTGTCGAACTCCTGCCTCGAATGTAGAATCCGAAAAACCGCACCCCCAACTCCACCCATCGGTGACTTACCTCCCGAGCGACTGGACCACCACACCAGACCCTTTAACTGCGTGGGTCTTGACTACTTCGGCCCAGTATATGTTACAGTGGGTAGACGCACAGAAAAACGGTATGTTGCACTGTTTACTTGCCTGACGGTGCGCGCTATTCATCTCGAAGTTGTTGGAAGTTTAACGTCAGATTCAGCAATTATGGCTCTGCGTCGTTTTATAGCAAGGCGTGGATGCCCGTCAACGCTTTTATCCGACAACGGAACAGCCTTTGTGGGAGCGAACAAGGAGCTTTCTGCACTCTACATGAAGCCGGTTCAAGAATATGTGCTCAACCAACGGATCAACTGGAAGTTTATTCCACCAGCTGCACCATTTATGGGGGGTTGCTGGGAGCGGTTGGTTCGGTCGGTCAAGACTTCACTTAGAGCCACTATGAAGGAGCGTGCGCCCCGCGAAGAAATTCTTCACACGTTTCTACTAGAAGTGGAGGGCATATTAAACTCGCGCCCACTCACGCACGTGTCGGTAGACCCGGGGGTAGAGGAAGCAATTACACCCTTTCATTTTATTCTGGGTTCAGCTTCACCACACTCCCCCCTAGCCGAGTTCACCGATACTGATCTAATTCGCCGGGTACATTGGAAGAAGGCACAACGATATGCGGACCACTTTTGGACACGCTGGGTACGTGAATATTTACCAAGCTTGTTGCCTCGCCCCAACGTTCAAGGAAAGAAAAATTTGGAACCCGGAGATTTGGTGTTGGTGGCAGATGGGAATCTACCACGTGGTTCTTGGCCAAGAGGCCGTATTTCGAGAACGTTCCCGGGGAGCGACGGGGTCGTTAGAGTTGCAGAAGTTGCCGTCAGGGGTGGCCTACTGCGCCGGCCGGCCCGAAAGCTTGTATTACTGCCCAACTAGGGTTTTAGTACAAGTTTTAGGTTACGTCGCCACTTTTTGTCCGGTGTTGCCACACCGGGGGGGGACGATGTTGGCGACGAACCTTTTTTAAGATGTTTACTTTTTACTTTTAATTTTAACAGTTATTTTGTTTTTCCTTTTTTGATTGTCAGTGTCGTGTAAATTGTTTTACATAAAAGAAGTCAATGTGTAAAAACGTATTTTTATTATTTATTCCCAACACAGTCTATTATCAGCTGTATGTTCAATGTTCACAATGTTCACATGGCCACTCGTAGGCACTTCGTAGCGCATTTTCCTAGACCTCTACGAGACCATAGATGTCTACAATGGCATGTTAAGTGTTCCGTGCTGTCTGTCATATATGTATGTGGCAGGGATATTGTCAAACCAGTGATATTATAATTCCACTAGTAAAATTATAATTGCACGAAACTTTGTCAACTGCCTCCATTTGTCACAATTTCACAGGCTCATTTCAGTGACATTATAATTCCACACGACCCACACATGCAACATAATTTATTAGATTTTTCTAAAGTAATATAGCAAAAGAGATAGGTAATAAAAAAAAATTGTTTTTGCTCTTTTGAAATGGAGAAAATTTAAGGACAGAATTACAACAATACATCTGTGCCTAACCCTGCTAGGAATAGGTACTAGCCCGATGATGCTTGCTATGTCAAACTGTTAACAGAACACCATCGTATATTGTTCAAACTAACAAAAGGTATGTTTAACATAACAATAAAACGTAAGTACAATGTAAGTATGATGTGTAGAAAATAAGCAAAAACCGCTGAGACCAAGGTCGAACTTTAAATAGAGACAAAAATACAAAATTATTGTTTTTGCTCTGAACAAAGATTAGATTTTCGATAGCTTTGTTTGTAAATAATTGGCTTTGAAATAACTCATGAAATTGAACTATTATTACTTTTTTGTTGTAGTTTTTTTGCATTTTTTATTCTATTACTGGGATAGAAGTTGTCAAGTTGTGCATAAATGTACTTGTAAATACACATACGACTTATCTAAATATTAATACGTGAAGAGAAATCTTTGTACCCCTTTTTAAGCATATTTCGCGCACGGAGGAGTGTGAGATTTGGCATAGTTAAAGATTATATGGAGAAGCTAAAAATACGGTCGTATGTCGACCACTAGGCCAACACTAGTCACAATAAATGCGTAATGAAATAATAAAAAACTTATTTACGCGAAGTTTCTAATAAATATATATGTCAAATAACTTTGAATATTTTTATTATTTACAATAAATCTTTTAGAGTTACATTTTTTATTGGAAGTATTTTTCAATTTATGTTTAAAGTTGTTTACATCTGTTTCGAAATGACATTGACAGGTAAAGTCAACAAACTTTGCGTTATTAAAAACATAAATATGTTTTAATTATTAACTCTGTTTACGTTCACCATAATATGTTATTATTTTATTCCTAATATTATTTCGCCTAGTCCAGTAGTAACTTGTAAGCTGTAAGTTTTTAGAAAGAGTCTCCAACTGCGACTTATGTAGTTAAGTTCGTCTTACGCATCCTGGATAGCTGGTCTCATTGCACACCATGTTGACTAACGTATCCCTCCACCACCTATGCGCGAGCCATTTTTTCTAGGGTTTGCACAAGGAATACCTACTGATACAATCATGTCCTACCTTGAATCACTATGGAACTATGCACACGTATGAAATTCTGGTCCAATAGCTACCGAGCTGGGTGGCGGGGAGCAAGTGGTCATATTCCATGCAGTCAACAACAATATCTCAAGCGCATGATGCAGTTAGTTCTGATATTCACACGGTATGACATAAATACATGACACACATTCGCGAATGGGCTTTAATCCTGATCACCCAACTAGTTGTTACGACCGGCCTAATAATACCAAGTAGTTGAATTGGGACTTATGATAAACTCACTGTCGAACCGAAACGAAATGGAAAACATGTTTAATAATTATTTAAATATGCATAGATTATGTATATCAACATTATACCGTGCTAACACAGGTTTTCCAAAGGCTGATCAAATTTTACCAGTCAGTAAACAGACGTGGGCTACTAATGGCATTTTTATAATACTTATTAGGTACTCAATAAACACGGGGCCTTAGTCTTGAAAATATTAAAATTCCGATCTATTGGATCGATCGCTATTCGATTTATGTCAGTTAGCAATCTCACTAGCGTCACATTTTTGTTTAATTTTTAACAAGGAAGCGGATTTTTATTGTACTAAAAGCGATTGGAACAGAATTTACTTAAAAAAAAAATGTATAAAATAATTTTCTTATAAAAATTAACAGCTTCTGAAGTCTTTAATTCTTCAATGCATCTAACCTGGCAGTGGCACCGACTTCAGAAGCTGTTAAGTTTTTTAAGAAAATGATTTTATATTTTTTAGTTTTTTGAAGTCGGTTTTAACTTTTTTTAATTATCATTATACTTATTGCACCTACAGCTACACGCCCCTTGGCACGTGATGGGTTGGTTAAGGCTGTATTTCTCGAGGATTTAGTACTTTATACGTAAGTACAGTATAAATGCGAACAATATAGTGATGCAAAATTATTTGAATTAACTTTATTAAGTTAATTCAAATAATTTTTAATTCTTTATTATTATAAAGAATTAGAAATGTTTTGAAAAGAGGTAACATTGCGATGTTTTTATTGAGCCAACTTTATCCAATCGTGTTTCTTCATGTTTCATATATATTATTTAAAGCCGAATAATAAAGAATTATTATTTAAATATATAAAAATAAAAATTGGTTTCGAATAACCTCGCCTTAACAAATAGGGTGAATTTTCGCACGCTTCTAAAAAATATTATATGAGAAAGTAGGTAGTTTATGTTAAAGGTACCTTCATAATTATTTTAATAATACTCTTTATGAAGTTGAGGCGAACGCGATGCACCGTTATCATTGTGACCTTAAATGTCTCAAATTTTATGTGTCAAGGCTGCAAGGTTCTTGCATTTCCCCATATTTATAGCTTTTAGGTATTTTGTTATAGTTTCCTGGTCGCGTACTTAGCTGCTTATTGTCTACCATTATTTATTTATCTAAAGAGCCTTTGTAAGCTTCGACCCAATGTAAGTAATGTCATGCAAAATACAATATTTTATAATTTTTACCAAACACGTCGAGAAATTATTATTAATAACCGGTTAAATTATGATTCTTTTCCCAATATTAATTGTTATTAAAGTAACCAAATATTGCAGCGGTAATTATTAATATTAACCGCATTTATCATTCTGTCCGTAACATAATGTATATTGTGACTCGAAGAGGCTTATTTTGTGTACCGCTCAAGCGTAATATATAGAAATAGAAATATAAATGTTTATTTGCAAGAAATATGGATAAGGGATGTTAACAATATTAGAGGTACATCATGTTCCGCCTGTTATGGGCATGCAACAGTAATTTTGTCGGATTTTTATTTAAGTATCCTATGGTAGGTATCAGTAGCGAAGAGTCCATACAACCCGATTCCCATCGGCTTCCCTTTAGAAATTGGTTAGTGCATAGACCAACGTAATAATTTATTATATTATTAACTCATCCAACTGACAAAAAAAGGCATGTTATTCAGTTAGGTTGAAGTCTTCTTCTATATAAATTACAAGAGACGGTATTGATTTTCGATGTCTTGCAGCATTAATTGGTGAGTGTGCTTTTTTTGGGACGGCTTCCCCTATGAAAATTTTCACGCTTCGCCATTGGTAGGTATATACTACACACACTATGCCCATTGCGCTATTAATAATTTAATTAAATAATGACCATGACTCATGTTACAGATTTTCGAATACTTGACAATTATAGATATTATTTAATAATTAGATAATAATAATAATAGTAGTAGTGGTAGTAGTAATAATAATTGAAGATATTGAAAATTTGGCCGGAGAATGAATGAAAAAACAATGTTCCAGAGAATTCATGCACTTGTTCTGCAATATATGCAAGCAAGTTCTATGTTCGAATCGTTGGGATAGACTGGATGAGGAAAGCGCTGATTCGGGTGCTTTGGCTGAACTTGCGACCACCTGACCAACAGTGCACTGCGATAGAACGGCGTACCTGATTCAATAAACGGCGTGGCTTCCAGGAGCGGATGTAGAGCATACGATCACTTTTTAATTTATCGTTTAGATTGAAGGGTTGATAAACATAGAGAAAAAAATAAAAAATGTTCTAATAATTAAACTATCACAAATAAAAATATGACGACATGGTTGGCGCAGTGGCTACGTGCCGCGGGTTCGATCCCCGCACGGAGCAATTATTTGTATGATCCATAGATAGTTGTTCCGGGTCGGGGTGCGTGTGCATGTGACATGTATGTTTGCAAACTGTACCCTCGGTACACGAGAAATACAAGAGAGAGTAATTATGTAGATTGATTCATATCTTACGATATTTTATGCATATAGAAAAATTCTTATCCCGTGTTTCCGTCCTTGGTTACATAAAATTACCCTTAGCCCCTAAATAATTCTAAACCAGGACATCTACTCACCCCCATATCAAAACAGAGCATAACCTATACACTCACACTGAAACAGAAACTTCACTCACCTAGCAGTACAGTCAGCACAACAAATGAATTAAAAAAAAACATTTTTTATATAAAAAAAAAAAATTGATGATCTCCGGACACGTCTTGCCGCCTCCAGTATCGTTTACATTTGACTTGGCACCAATTACCTCGGGTTTTATACTCGTCCTGAGGAAAATATCTTCAAAACAAAGAGAATTTACTGTTGGTTTGTTCGTTTAGAACTCATTTTTTGTCAACATTTGCCCGAAAATGGTCATCCGTCATTAGGCGTAAGCAGTTCGTCATTAATAAACACGATGAAAGAATTATTAATTGTTTCATGCCATAGACTTACGTAGTATATTATGTCTGTTTTATGCTTACCGGAAAATCTGAAAATGTATACTTGCTCGTAAAAGGGATGTCTTGTCGTTGGCGTCTAGGGATTTTTGATGATTAAGGGCTGATTTTTCAATCGCCAGATTATGTTTTATCTAACGAATAAATTTGAAACTTGACAGATTTTGTATAGAAAAGATGTCCAAAATTCAAATTTATTCCTTCGGATAAAGTTATTTGGCGATTGGAAAATCAGCCCTTAGACGAATGTTAAACAAGATTTAATATCTACTTATGGATCGGAATTATGCGTGCACGATCATTTCTCATAAGAAGAAAGGAGGCTTGAGATTAAAAAAAAAACTTAGAAAGTTTCCAAAGATACCATATACTACATAGACTAATAATGATATACTAAAATAGCACAGATGTTAATCAATATGTCCGACCGGTTTTGGTGTTTCTATATAGCCTAAACAAGATTTCTTTTTTCTAATAAGTATCTATTCATTAGTAAAACCACAAAATTCAACGACTTGTTTCTCATGAGAATAATAAAATGTAGATATAATAGCAAATATTATGATCATAATAATGACGGTAAATACTTTGAAGAGTAACGGTAACAGAATTATGTAAAAACGTAGATTATAAATATGTATGTATGCTATTTCATAAAAAATATAACAATTCTATATTTAATCTAGTAATCAATTTTGTACTAGATACAAAAGAAAAATTATATTTTAATTTTAATTAAATTTCCTTATGAAAAATCTGTCGATAGATTATAATTATTTCTTATAACGTTGATTGTACCAATAATCGCAATGGGACATGATTCATGAATGAGGTTCATTGATTCCTGCGGCTACCCTCACCCACTCACTCACTCACTCTTTTACTCATTATCCAATAATTGAGCTAAATGCTAGTTAGTGCATTAGGTATAAATAATAGTCAAAGTAAAAAAAAAAAAAACTATGCCTTTCAGTGGCGAAGGGTGACAGCTTTAAAAGGGGAAGCCGTCCCAAAAATACCCTCTTAAAATTGCTGCAAGACAAAAATCAATACCGTCTCTTGTAATCTATATATTATAGTCATGTCTGGAAGAGCTCGACCTAACTGAATAACAAGCCTTTTTTTGTCAGTTGGATGAGTACTAAATAATATAAGATTAGGTACGTTGGTCTATGCACTGATCAATTCCTAAAGGGAAGCCGATGGGAATGGGGTTGTATGGACTCTTCGCCACTGATGCCTTTGCAGGCACTTTCAAAACGTCTTGATTCTAGGTGCACGGTTCCAAGTGGGTTGGTCTAACTGGATTTACATAATTTTAGCTGTCAAGGCAAGGTTTCTATAGGCACGTGTAGACAAATTACGTGAACTAATTATTACGTGAACTAATTATAATATTAACTAATTATTACGTGAACTAATTATAATATTGACTAATTATTACGTAAACTAATTATCCGCTACTCAGTGTAGGCCGGATCGAATCACATGTTTTCTCCTGGCTAAGTTTGAGGCAATCCAGTCCTGTCCTCCGGAACGTCGCTGAACGTTACGTCCAAAACTTCCCTAACTTGGCTTGCAGCCTCGGGTGTCTTGCCTGGTTATTTGCCACTAAGTATGGCCCTATCCAAGGTGGTCCGTGGATCCAGTTTTGCATAGGTACCTACTGGGTGGCAAATGGCACGTGTTACGCGCTGTTTTAAAATATTCATGATTTTCTGTAATTATTTAAGTTAGGAATACAAAAAAAAATCTTTCTTTATTTCTTTCATAACACCGGCTTCAAGGACTTAACGAAGCATTAACATGTTCAATTCATAAATTGAAATTACTCATTGCGCAAAACATCGACGGAAAATATGGTGTTTAAATAAAAACTGAATTGAAAACCACAGGAAAAGTTCATAGCATAATTTCCACGTGCACAGGTGGTATAATTAAAAAGATTGATGTTTGTTATGAATACATTACCTTGTGTGAAACCTTAGGTATTGTTGTTAGGCATTATTGTTGTTATAACTACGTCGGTATGTATTTTAATTGAATTAAATTACGATATTACATGGTATTCCAGGAGATTCCAAAATCACTCAAGCGATAGTTGCTGACTTTTTTTCGGTAGCGGGAGTTTTTTCAGGCGAGCTCAGAAACGAAATAAAGTAGAAGTGCCATCTTTACCGAATCCAATAATAAAATGTATGATACTTAATACTTACTATGTTTAATTATTGTAAACAGAATTGATGCGACTACGCTAGTAACTCGTTAGAGTTGAAAAAACCAGTTTTTTTTTTAATTCCTCCCTTTGCACCTTGTTGACTATAGCCTCGTAAGTTCACTCATAATAAATACATTTTATAAAATATATTTTTCACAGCATAAAAATATACTTTTTATAATAATTATGCCAAACTACTGACAAATATAAAATACATACTAATACCAATCAGTTTTTTTTTAAAATATTTGTTTCATAAAACACATGAAAAGTGTGATATGGATACAATTCGATTATGTACTAAATACGTGAAATATGGAGTTATTTATACAAAATATAGCATTAAAAATAAACGAACCGAAAAATCATGTATTTCCATGCATTCATGGAGAATTACACGAAATTAAAAATGATTGCATTGCGGTTGCGCTGTTTAGGTCATAGACTTAGGATATTTTCGCTTCTTTGGTTTAGTTTGTGTCGAATTTGTCCGAATGTTCATCAACGACACGATAGAGATCATCACGTGGCATCGTAAAAGATAATAATACTTATTTTTTTAATTGACTATGGTAATATACAATTTAATTATCACTTACGATAACGGTGAAGGAAAACATCGTGAGGAAACCTGTACATCTGAGAGGGCCTCATAAAGTTCTCGATGAGGTTTGTAGTCTGCTCAAACCCGCACTAGGCCAGCGTGGTGGACTAAGGCCTAACCCTACTTATTCTGAGAAGAGACCCGTGCCTAGCGGTGGGACAGTAATGGGCTGGATTTATTTATTATTATTTTATGGTAATATTCGCTATAAAATACTGACAATGGTTACAGAGCGGTATAAAGGGAGGCTAAGTGCGTCACTCCTATGGAGAAGAGACTGGCAAGAATGATCCGATCCGGCAATCAGAGGGCTAATTCCCGTAATTATATGACGCGCCGATCATATTGCAGTGACGCTCGAAATTGACGCGCGCGTATCTCACTGAAGCTAAGAGAATACCAAATGTGTTGTTTTGATCAAAATTTTACTGCAACTGCGCGTTAACTGCACTTCTTTAGTTACGTGAATTAGACTACTGGACGTTTTCCTTCCGGTGATGAAGATGCCAGCTTATGTTATGGTAGCTAGTATAAATTTTATTTCATACCAGTTAAATGCGCTTATAAAATGTCAAAAGTCTAAAGTCCATTTTTAAGAACAAACACACACTAAGCTTCGATTCACTGTAGACGAATTTACGATCAAAGTCAAAGTCAATGTTTTTGATTTCAACTGGGCCTTTGCAGGTACTTTCAAAACGTTGTGATTCTAGGTGCACGGTTCCAAGTCGGTTGATTCTAGAGAAGATACCTACAATAACGTCTGGGCATAACTAAAATTCGAGCTAAATATTACAAAAAAAAAAGAACGGCAAGGATCATAATAAAAAAGATTTATTTTATTTATTTATTTTATCAACTTTACATGTACGGCATTACGGTAAGCACCAATACGTTACACAGTTGTAAACAACAATTAAGTTAACATAATAAAAATACATAGGTAACTGTTATGTTACAGTAAACAATAAAATATACAACACAAAATCAAACATGTATTACAAGTATCATTATTTAGGGAGGTAAGGTATCTAAGCTACGACACAACTAAGAAGAAGAATAAGAAGAATAAGAAGAAGAATTCACAAACTTCGTAAAACCGTTGACTCCTCTGAGAGCGACTTCAAAATCTATGTTTATTAGTACTGCAGTAATACCATAGTCTTTTATCTATAGTACATATAAAAAGACTTGTCCTGACTGACAGACTGACTGACTGATCTATCAACGCACAGCAAAACTAATGGCGCTAGAAACTTGAAATTTTGACAGTAGGATCCTTTTATGACGTAGGCGTCCACTACGAAGGGGTTCTTGGATATTTCACCCCTAAGGGGGTAAAATAGTGGTTGAAAGTTTGCATGAAAATCTGTCAGTTTTAAAGATAAATCCATACAGTTAGGTATTTGGCGTCTCGGTTAGAAATGAAGAAATACGTGTTGATTTTCGAAAATTCTACCTTTAAGGGAGTTATATAGGGTATGAAAGTTTGTTTGTATTTCCGTTGTTTTAATGAAATCCCTAAGTCGACTTTAACGCGAGCAAAGCCGCGGGCTAAAGATAATAATGACATAAGTATTATTTGAATTGGTTCATAAAAATAAAAGATATATTTTAGTTTGAAGGCCATTTTTTCCGAGGCAATATAGTTAAAACGTGTTTTGGAATCAACAAAGTTTTTAGAAATACGAAGAATTATATAAATTATTTTATCTATATTTTATAGTGGGTATATTAGACAAAAAATATTGAATCTAATTCTCAGTAATGACATGTCAATTAATTTTAAATTCCAAATGGTCGAAGCGTTTTCGAGCGATGTTCGGTTATTGAACTTATTTAAAACGAAATTAGTAAAATACATAGGTATTTCGTTTTTTATTAGATCATATAATAAAGTTCAACAGGTTTGTCCGCCGTTTTTATAGTAAAAACGCGCGATTTAACTTTTTTTTTCTTTATTTCTTATAAAGGGGGTTTTGTCACAATGAACATGTCACCCCCGTAAAATCTACAAAAAATACGTACTACAAGTACAAGTAGGTATGACATATCACATCCTTGCATCCTTATCTTACATCCTTCCGCATAACATGAGCAATTTCCCTACCATTCCGGCTTCAACCGACAGTGGGGATGATAAGAAGCTATTATATCTACCGACATCATTCAGCGTATCACCAAAAAACTGCTGTCGCATAATTCAATATTGGAAAGCTATTCTGGGGGACAATTCTCGTCCAATCGAAAGTAGTCTCGAATTGGAGAAAAAATTGAATACGGACTTTTCTCTAGTGATAGAATAGAATAGAATAATCTTTATTTGTGAAAACATAGGTACATAAATAGGTCTTTCAATTAATGGTGTGAAGTTTCCAATATGCTCTGCCATACAAGGCGTACAAATATTTTTCAATTTTAGTTATAAATTAATTATTATTACAATTAGATCAAATTATTACATGATTAATTAAAAATTTACGTTATTAAGTCACAAAAATAAAAAATAAAACTTATAGGGTCCGTGTAATCATTTCCTTATGTCAACAATTTTACAATTCAATTACAATAATAATTAATTAAGTTGAGTTATTGTGGAAAAGTCAAACCCAATATTTCTCGAAGGAAAGCCGCTCATATTGCTTCGACTAGCCGGTACCGCTCGAGACGAATATTTCGAATTCGAACCATCATAAACGTCAAAAAGCGCTCGAAATGCAAACTCGATTCCGAGATGATCTCGCAGGAAATGAGAATTGCCTCCCTGTAAGAACATCTCGATTCGAATCTCAATTTTACTGTCGGTTAATATTTGACGAATTGCCATACGATAATAAACGTGTATTTTATTTTTGCTCGGTCACTCGGTGTTGCCACTTAATTAATTTAATTAAGTTTTGCTTAACAGAACAATGGTAATATTTAATAATAAGTGGTCTTGGTGTTAGGGTAAAATTAAGTTTCATGCGTCATACTGGGCGTAAAAATAAAAACTTTTTCTTTCTTTCTTGTAACTCTTAATAACGGAGCTGTGAACATGACTGGAACATGCTTTATGTCATGACACGGGAATTAATACCAATCAATCGGGGTCCAAACGTTAAACAATTCATAGGAAGTTTCATAGTTAGTACAATAGTAGATAATTTTGTCCTTGTTTTGACAATGCTTTGAATTTCGGTCACTGTGCGGAATATTGTTCGGAATTCGGTGCATGCCTACAGTATACGGAGCATTTCGATGAGCCTACATGCCGCGTATAGATCATAGTGAGTAATACCCCGCGCCGGCGCCGTTCAGGAAGGGCTTATTGAAATGTAGTCATAAATTTTTGTTAGGAAATCCATGCGGAGGCTGTGCTAAACAATACCGCACGTCCGACAGCACACACGGACACACGGACACACCGGGTTTTAGTTCGGAGTGTAATTGTTAAACACGGACTGCATTTCGACTACCCGTTTATTCCCATACCCATTAGCAGGAGGATAACGATAGCGCCTAATGTCACCAACGCCTCGTTACCGCAGCGTCACCGTTGACGTGTGAATGGTTTGATAACGCTAGCGCCTAATGTCACCAACGCCTCGTTACCGCAGCGTCACCGTTGACGTGTGAATGGTTTGATAACGCTAGCGCCTAATGTCACCAACGCCTCGTTACCACAGCGTCACCGTTGACGTGTGAATGGTTTGATAACGCTAGCGCCTAATGTCACCAACGCCTCGTTACCGCAGCGTCACCGTTGACGTGTGAATGGTTTGATAACGCTAGCGCCTAATGTCACCAACGCCTCGTTACCGCAGCGTCACCGTTGACTATTTAAACTGTGCCGTTGACGAATGGTTTGGGGCATTGACATGGTTCATATAAAAACCGGCCAAATGCGAGTCGGACTCGCGCACGAAGGGTTCCGTACCATTATCTATAAAAAACGGCAAAAGAATCACGTTTGTTGTATGGGAACCCCCAATATTTGTTTTATTCTGTTTTTTAGTATTTGTTGTTATAGCGGCAACAGAAATACATCATCTGTGAAAATTTCAAATGTTTAACCATCACGGTTCATGAGATACAGCCTGGTGACAGACGGACAGACGGACAGACGGACAGACAGACAGACAAACGGACAGACAGCGGAGTCTTAGTAATAGGGTCCCGTTGTACCCTTCGGGTACGGAACCCTGAAAATGATGCGTCCGCGTCAGAATTTATTTATTTATTTAAACTGCTGGAGCTAGAAAATTTAAATATTTACAGTAGGTTCCTTTTATGAACCTACTGTAAATATTTAAATGTTCTAGCTCCAGCACCACTACGAAACGAGTGCGAGTGAGTACGAGTGTAGGCGTCCACTACGAAGGGGTTTTTGTTTATTTCACCCCTGAGGGGGTAGAATAAGGGTTGAATCTGCTATAAAGAAAAAAGATAAAGAATCTGCGATAAAGCCGGTTATTTCTGATGCCAGCCTGAAGAGGCCGTACCTATTGGTAGCTAAGATCACACAGACACATCACCCGGACATGTCAAAAACATTACTATTGGCTGTTCAAAGTAATTAAGCGTTAAAGACTCATTAGCGTTTCAATGGACGCACTGCGTAGAAACGTGACTTTTGATAAAAAATAATACCTACTATTGTTTCTGTTCTTTTCAGCACACTTTATTTTTATGGCTATAACTATAAGCAATTCATCTTACTCGCGCTACGGCATGAGTAAGATGAATTGTTTACAGTAAAAATTGCTCGTAAGTATCAGTATGAGTATGGCATGACATGGTGATGATTACGGGCAATGCTCCTGTTTTGGTAGTTTAATAATAATAAAACTAACTAATAATTATATAGGTACAACCTTAAATATAAACTTAAATATGTAGATACACTAATAATTATTGTTAAATAAATAAATCATAAAATAAAATAAATATAAAACTGAGTACCTAGGCGTCAAAGTACTCCTCCTCCTCGCTGTCAATTTTGGTAGTTGTAGTTATGTAGTTATGTCCAGTAGTTGACTGCAAAAAGCTGTGTTTGTGTCTTGCCGGTTCTTCTCCATAAGACCTACTATTTGGAACCGCCCACCTATAGTCTCAACATTTCATGAGTGCCTGTATTTGGTTTAAATGAAATGAAGATCTATTCTATTCTATAACAGACTTCTTTTAATAACGAGAGAGTTTACATATATCATGACGGTACACATATTACTCTACTAATAAACGCTGTATAATCATGTTACGACATGGTGGTGTATACGGGCAATGCTCCCGTTTTGATAGTGGTAGTAATGGCAAGACAGTTGACTGCAAAAAACGGGGTACATACAAACATTATAAAGGCCCAGTTGCAAACCAGCGTCAGCAGTAGTGGTGTGGCATATTTTCTGAACTGGGTCAATTAACGTCGTGAGGCATACTATTAGCTGGTTTTTTTGTATCATTTTTTTTTTGTTTAATTTGTGTTCCTAAAATGACTGGCAAAATTTTGATTTTCTTTCTTTCAAAAAAGAGTTAGTTTACATACTTCATGAGTACACATTTTCCTCTCTACTATAGGTAATAATAATAGTTGTGTAAAGTTATAACAAGCTTAACACGTTCACTGCCAGACAGCAGACACAATAGAAAATCGATTGTTTGTCGGACACTGTCCGACATGGCGTTCAAAGCATTAAACGTCAAAAATGATTAAAATGCTGTTATTCATGACAATGATAAAGGTAACTATATACAGCGTTTAATATAAGGGGATTAAAATCATAAAAGTTCCACCTGATTTTTTTTAAACAGAAATGCCCTTTTTATTTGCTGAACTCGTAGATGAATCGTGTTTATTTTTACAACGAAAAACTTAACATTTCTAAAACCTATAGAACCTATCTGTGGTTCACACTACAACCTTTCTTTTTTCTTTTTTTTAACACGCTTTACTAGGTAACTAGCTAACATACTATGTAAGAAAATCTTGGAAGTTAAATTTGACCCACTTCCCGGTTTCCGATTGAGCTGAAATTTTGGATACACGTTCAGTTTGGATGACTAAAGCGTGTTCTATATTTTTTTTAGACTATAATATTATATTTTATTTACCGTTAAGGTGACCAACAAGCATTCCTACTAAGTACTTACTAGATATAGTTTGCTAAAAGTTTCATAAGACAAATGCCACGTTTCTATACCTATATAAAAACAAACTACTGCTGGATTAGTTACTCAACCGGAATCATCACTCTTTCCATCGTACTACGTATATAAACAAGGGGATAATTAATCACAGCACGTCACGTGTCGCCATGGAGCAGAGAGACCTGCGGGCGAGGTCGTCGTCAAAGTAATGATCAAGTAAAGTATTGACAACCAGGTACAGCCGGCGACTAAAGTAGGTAAAGATTTTTTAAATTTCAAAAGTGTTTTTTTATGTAACTAGCAACCCGTCCCCGCCTTCGCACGACTGCAATTTCTCTACTATCCTTACAATAAATATGAAAGTATTTTACATAATAATATAAAACTTCTGGAAGAACTGCTCAAAATGATTGTGAAAACCACATCAAAATCCGGTGTCTGGTTTAGGAGGAGTTAGCGGATATACAGACAGACAGACAGACGCGGAAAGCGACTTTATTTTATACTATGTAATAATAATAATAGGTAGCTTGGACCCGTTCTCGATGCCGGTGGCCTACTACTCTTTTATATGTTTAAATGATTTTATTATTATCTTTTATTTAATTTAAAAATTATTTAAAAATATCTAAAAGTGTGAAAATATTGAATATAGGGAATATAATAATAAATAGGAAGAGAAAGATAAAGATCCTTTGCTACTATTCCAAGCGTTGTTTGAGGATAGTGACAGCGGGATTTGAAGTCAATCGTAGGGTTATCGTAAGGGCATGAAATCAATAGAATTAGTTTGTTTGAAAAAAAAAAAATACTCCGTTGTATTCAATATTTTTACAGGTGATTCTTTACTTGATATACATACTTGTCCTTCAGTATTATTTCGGACTTTTGTTACACGTTGTATATGAAAACTATCCAATAATATTTTTTGTAACAATTTATAATGACATTGAGTAACTTCATCGATCGGTACGATGATTTATTAAAACCAATTATTTTCTTTGATAATTGATTTTATAATTACAAAAATGTTCTTCTACTTATGACGCTGACTGTACCAACAATATCGTATCCATTCGTGAAGGTCTTCGATCCGTAGTGTTTTATCAGTGCCAGATAAGAACTAGGATTAGTGTTCCCGGCAAAGAATAAGTTACCCTACATAATTATCGGAATAGTGGAAAGACGCACTAATGCTTAGTGCGTCTGTCCACTATTCCGATAATTAACTATGTACCTATACTAAAAATTGTATTTTTTATCGGACAGAGAATTACCAATATCAATACCATGTAGGTAGATTCAGATGCACAGATGCTTGACAAAAAATACATTTTCTGTATTTAATAAACGATCTTGTTTTCAACAACAATACTATAAGAAAACGTAATTTTTGACAAATAAATAAAGAAAATTTTGATAGAAACGAAACGTACATTAATATTCATGTTTTCTCGGCCACAGGTGTACTTTCATCTCAAATTTTGAGATACCAATATTCGTTTAAAATAAGAAGATATTTGGACGATGTTCAATTTGCGAATATTACGCTTACTTCACTGCAGGTATTATATAAAATATTTATTTATCAAACCAGTACTTACAAATAGTTTGAAAAACATTTTGTAGGTCTAAGAGCGCTTATCACGCTAAATTCTAATGCCTTTGATTTACCTCATTGAGGTCAATTGCCGATTTTGGTATTTGAAGTAAAACAATAAAGCAATGAATTAATTAAATTCTGTCAACATTAAATTTGTTTTGCATGATAATGATAAACTCTTTGCCTTGTCCTACATTGTATTATCACTGCGAGATATAGCGATAAAAACTATAAACACGACTAACTATAAGGTAGGATTACACAGGACTACGCCTCGCGAGGCTATACAATTTATCGATGCGAGGCAATCAACATAAATCACAATATTTTTTTTACAAGTACTCTTAGCGACATTTCCCTTTGTCACAAGGGAATGCTGCTATTCATTGCTGGAATATAATCTGTACTCTACCCACGATACAGGAGGAATTCAAGCGATAGCAACAATTATCTTATAAAGGAAATAAAACGCAGAACGATATGAAGATAAAATGTTATAATATTTAGAGCAAACATCCCATTGAACTTTAATTTTGCACCTTGAATTACACTGTCTTTAGAAAACGATTCCTATTCAACATAGATTTGGAGCGTGCAGTGCGCCTCGATGCCTCGCCGCGTTCGTGTGCACTAATCCTTATGACGGGTGGCGACGCAGTTCCTTTACAAATTGAAATACGGAATGTCGAGTATTTGCTACATAAGTTTATTACTAGACAATTGTCATAAAGTATCAACTACTCGTACCAAGATTGTTTAGAATTAAATAATACCTAACTGTGATTGTGATTAGGCATGATTTATAACTAGCTCAACTTTGGTTTCCTATGGAAATTAAAGACTTTACATACTTATGATAATGGTAGATACCTATTAACTGACGAAAAATAACCTTGACGATAACCGCTTACCATCAGGTGGGCCGTATGCTTGTTTACCAATGGTAAAAAAATGATAATGGTACCTATTAGGTATCTTCTGTCTGATGAAAAATAATTTTTCATGCATCTGTACAAATAACGCGAGATTATTATACTTAAAACACTATCTAGTTATAATTAGGTGGGTACTAGGTATTAGGTATAATAATAAATAAATTGCATTTAAATTACATTGAGGAATTTAGTTAAAAAAACAAAAATAAAGGTTGTGCAAAGTGCATTAAAGAAAGATTTATTAAAAAATTATACATTTTTTACAAATTATCTTTATTTTAAATTACGTGAAACGGAACGTTATTTGAAACACCATCATCGAGCTTTGACGTCACTCCTTCGTGTTTCCTTGGCAACCATATTCACAGGCTTTTAACGAGCGATGCAATGACGTCATGTCACGTGACTGTGTTTTGGTGTGAATATTAATTGAAAGTCATATTTTTATTTGTGGTATTTAAATTATTCGTGTATAATTATGTTATAATATTTTGTTTTTACTATGTTCATTGACTTATCCTAACGATAAACAAAAGAAAAAAAACTTGCAAGTTCATTGAATTTTATAGTCTTTTTGGATCGATCTGATACGATCGCGACGGTTCTGTTTCGTTGCGACAGTAACCGGAATTCAGATTCCGCATGTGCCTTAACCTTGCCTATATTGCAAAAAGGTAAATCGGGAAGGATATGGCCACTGTAGTGGATCATAATGGCCTGGAAACAATGACTTGATACCGAGTGACGAGTGTTTCAAGCAGTCGTTGTCAGTATATCGATCGAGGCCGCGTGTGTAACTCGTGTATGAGAAGTATGGATTAGTCGTAGTAATCCTTAAATTAGTCATAAGATACAGATGTCATTATAAATTAAATTAAGTGTATACATGGTGCCCCAGATGTATCGTAAAATTAAACCACGTAGTTTGTATCATGTTCTCAAGCCGTATTCAAAAAACCAGTTAAAAAAATTCACTCTGCTATCATTCGTTTAGGTGGGACATCGAACTAGAAATTGATGTCACCTTATCTGTTCTACACGTGTAAATAAAAATAATTTTGGTTAGAATACGTTGGAGACTTTTAAAATTTTGCCTAGAGATCGTGATATTGTGTAAAATTGAGAAATTTTAAATTCGTTCCTGAGGCTAAACTACTGACTGGATTTGATTGATTTTTTGTGTACGGTCACAGAATAAGATACAAAATACGTGGTTTCATTAAATGTCACATCTGCGGTACTCTGTATACCATAGACTAAGAATATTTTCGCTTTACATCTATGCTGTATACGGTACGCCGAAAAGGCTTGCAAATGTAATTATATTTCTATTTTAATAATTATATTAAATACTAGGTGTAAAATCAACGGATCGTATTCGAAACACTATACTGCGGTCAAAAACTGAGATAGCTGACGTTGCTCTAAAGGCCACCCAGCTAAAATGGGACTGGGCAGGACACGTCTGCCGCATGCCAAAAGAACTGTGGGCTGACATAGCACAAAACTGGTGCCCTGAGATAATAAAACGAAGTCGCGGCAGACCACGAAAGAGATGGCGGGACGAAATGGATACATTTCTTCAAGAATGGAATGAAAAGCCGCGGGATCGTGAGAAATGGAGAAAATGGAGGGAGGCCTTTGCCCAGGAGTGGGACAGCATAGGCTGATAATAATAATAATGAAATAATATTAAATTGATAGGTTGTATTTATACCTGTGTACCTTTCATCCAAATCCTTTGAGTAACAAATATCCAAACATCTTCGCGAACCGCACACTCCTAACATTTTCAATAGAATTCTATCAAGGAATGAATATTGTAGGTGCATTAGCTGGCTTGAAGCGGTCAGTTTCAAAGCTGTAGCTTGAAGGTATTTGTGAAGAAGGAAAGAGAGAAAGAAAAAGTATTCATAAATCTATGATGTATTAATTTTTTCGCCCAATCTGGCCGCACTTAACATAGACTAAATAAACTTACAACGAACAATCTACATAATAATAATTATTATAGGTGGGCCGACAACACATCGACTAGTCATTTAATAGACATTTAATATTAGTAATTGTTATTTTTTTATTTTTTTTTTGGAACGTGTTTTAATTTTTTGTCTTAATTTTTTACTTTTTTTTGTTTTAATTTTTTACTTTTTTTTGTTTTAATTTTTTACTTTTTTTTGTTTTAATTTTTTACTTTTTTATTTGTGTCGTAATTAGTGTAAAAATAAATTGCTTTTCTTTTCTTTCTTTCTTAGTCGGAAAACTGACTATTCGATGTTTCCTAGTCGGCAAAAAGTTTGTCTTGGTCCCGACAATCCGGACATGCTCTAACTTGACCGAAGTCAGAATGATTGGCATTGCCGATTAGTCAGCCGATTAATCGGCAATTTTGTAGCCGAGTAGTCTGCTAGTCGGCTGATGGGCAAAACCCATAGTCAGCGTGTCTCTAATTAAGAATTTTTTACTATACATACTTATATGATTGTCTAGTGGAATAATTAAATAATTAATGTTTTTCACAGTCCAACTTTTCGTGTATTTTCCGAGTGCTGATAGTTGAGCAGCCGAGCCAGTTATAATGACATTAATGACCATAGGTATAGACGCCGATCAACTTGAACTCAAGTTTGACTGCTAAATGGTATCTAGTAATCTTTGAACTGCGCAAGATCTGTAGGCTAATTCACGTAACTAAAAAAAGTGCAGTTATCGCGCAGTTGTTTTTATCAAAAAAACACATTTGTTGTTCTCTTAGCTTCAGTGAGATAAGTTCGCGTCAAGTGCGAGCGTCACTACAATAAGATCGGCGCGTCAAAAAATTAAGTGAATTAGCTCTCTTTTCAACGATAAAATTCAAATCAATCACTATCCTAATAATGAGTGGTAGTTATTATTCGATTAAATAAGAATCAGACAACGTCAGTCGCGATTAGTTTGTTAATATTGGAACAAAACAGAAAACCAAATAAATTGATACGTTTGTTACACGGATATATGGTTTGTTACCATTTTACATTATTGGGAAATACTTTACATAAGTAATTGATAGTGAAGAGTGCTACCTACTGTCTGATAGGAACTAACCTTGCTGTTGGCAGGCTGTACAAACAACGCGACAGTATGATAATTATAACCTTATTTAAAAACTAGGTATGACTACTAATATATACATTGTTTTTAGTTCATTGTAAATTTTTGGGTATTTTTGAAGTGAAACTTCTATATGTATAGACGGGGGGTATTAGGATTTTAGGAGTCCGAATAAATGGTTTTACTTTCTTTCTAATAATAAAAAAAAAAGTTTTTTTTTTTTTTTTTTTCAATTTGTGCATTTCTTCAGTCGCATTGCAGAAACTACTGGATAACTTACGATAAAAATTGCTTAGAATATATATAAGATCCTACTTTATTAGCGGGGGATCTTTTAAGGGGCGAAAAGAAATCATTTTACACAAAATTATTTTACTTAGTACTTTTATTTATTTATTTTAAATGCTTCATGTACAATGTACAAAGGCGGTCCTAATGCCGTAGGGCATTCTCAACCAGACAACCTTAGGGAGATGCAGAGACAATGAAGGTAGAGGCACCAAAAAACAAACTTAAATGAGAGGTAGGTATATTAAATTATATTAAAAAACAACTTTAATTATAAACTTATATAAACATTAACATAATTATATATAAATAAATAATATACTTACCTACACTTATTTTATACTTTTGTTTTTTGAAATCTTAAAAATGCCATGAAAAATTCACTGCTTTCCTCTCAGATTAACAAAACTGTCAAGCGCAGCTATACTTTAAGATGAATGAAGTCGCTGTTCTTATGAAAATACAAGAGGAAGTGAAGTCATTTTTAAATAATTTAAAAGAAGGTTCAAGAAAATATTATATAATAATTGGGACAGTAGTAATATCTTGGATCGATAGATAGTCGTCACAAATTATTAGAGGGGACGTTCGATTACCTGATAATAATAGGTAAATGTCAGGCCCGCCGTTGAACCGCGCTTGTAAAAAAACTTTTTTTTTACGCTCAAATTGTTACTTTTCACTAAGGACCTCCGCTAAGAAAGTAGGACCATAAATCGACAAGAAAAATAAGATAATTTATTTTTATAGTAAAAATTATTTATTGAATATGACACGCAAAGCCATTATCTTGAGGTAGAGGCAGTTGTATCTACACCAATCAATATGGTGGCATCGCTGAATATAACAAGCATTAGTATGGCATTGGCATAAAAGGCGCTCTAAAAATAGGAAGTTCTTACCTTGAGCCATTTCTTCTGGAGCTGACTTCTCCGCACTCTGGATAATGATGGACTGGCTTCTTCACCAAGGAAACCTTGTCTCTGCAACTAATTGTATTAGGCGTATTATCTACTATGCAAGTTTACAACTTATCGTGCTGTTGATGAGCTCTGTGCTGTTCGAAATTGATCCTTATTATTATTACTAAAGGTTCTAGAAGGAATTTTCTAATAGGTTTTTCTGTGTAGTAATTATGTATCAGCAAATTGTCGTACGAATTGTTTGTATGTGTGTAAAAGTTAATGTAGCAATCATAGTTTAATGATTTGATTGATTCTGGGTTAGTCTGCGGTGCAGTCTGCTATTCTATACAGATAATGAAATAATAGTTGTACTCTCGGTAAACGATTTATGTTTATATGTAGGTACAGGTAGTAGGTAGTAGTTGGCAAGCATACATGCCAACTACTACCAGCTGCACTACTGCTACAGCTACTGCAGCACACCGCCTGATGGTAAGCGGTTATCGTAACCTATGGACGCTTCGACAGGACCCTACTTCACATACAACGTTTCCCCAAGGAGCACTGGCGACCTTGCCCACCGGTATTTACGATATTTTGCAAGGTGGAGGTACTTCCCCGGTCAGGCAGCTCCAATTTTTCGCGGAAAGTCCGGCTATGCATGCTACTGGCTTTCCTCTTGACATAATCTCACAAAACGAAGCACATGGCTTGAGCGTGGACGGAGCAATACGCATGCTCAAAATGGACTATCCTAAAATGCCACTGGCGCTTCTTACTAACTTCAATACTCGATGCCGTCGCACCCTAGGCTAAGTTCGGACTCCCATCTTCATGATTGGTAATTTTTTTAGAAGGTAGTTCGAAGTTTAGTCTCTCACGATCGTATTGAAGTTTATTACCAGAGTCTGATGTTCATTACCATTTTGTTACGCGGTAGACCCGTTGGTTACGGCAGGCGGCAAGCGGGGTCGCACGCATATTAAATTAGTGATATCTTGAGCGAGTATATGTAGGTATATTTGCCTAAATCGGACAAACACATTAAATTTTTTCTTCTTCTCATGATTCGGCACGAACTATCATGGGATTCGCTCATGCTATGGCAAGATTACCGACCGATGACCGTGGTATTCGCCGTCTGACCAAAGTGCGATTGGTGCGTGCTCTGGTCTTCTCAATATTTCTATAAGGTGCGGAAACGTGGTGCATAAAAAGTCGTGATAGCAGTAAGATCGATGCTTTCGAGATGTAGTGTTCGCGTAGGTTGCTTCGTATACCATGGACTGCTATGAGAACCAATGATTCCATTCTGAAGGAGCTCAACATCACCAAGCGACTTTCCACAGTTTGCCGGGAGCGTGCCCTCGGTTTTTTCGGACATATAATGCGGTCATCTAGGCATAGTCTGAAAAAACTTATGATAGTGGGCCGGCTGGACGGGAAACGCACTTAGGGCAGAGCGCCGATAAGATGGTCGGATGTAATAAGGAGGGTTGGTGGAGGCAGCATGCACAAGGCGGTCCACGCAACGGAAGACCGCATGGCTTGGAGGCGCGTTGTATGTGGTCACGATCCTCATCAGTGAGGGAACGATGAAGAAGAGATGGCAAGATTAGCCATTGAGTAATGCCCCTTACCTCTGATTCTCAGACTACGGCGAACAAAATCAATTTCCAACTACGTGTTCCGTGGTCGTAATCTGGCAATAGCCTTCGAACTACACCAGTAACAGTTGATTTATTGCTTCGTGGGTTGTAAACTGTAAAACATAGCGAATGATTTACTAGCCATTGTCGTTGACATTGCGAACATGACTGATATACATATTGCATTGGTATTAGTAAAGGTTCCGCCTGTCTGTAATGTAATACGAACAGTAGGAAAAGCGAACAAGGATGGCGAGGAACATCTGAGCCGACCACCATGTCCTAGTGACCATCTGATCACTAGTGATCTTGTGATCTTTCTCGTCTCACTCCACCAACAACACTAACATTCTGTAAGTGTACGAACCGTACACTGGGTGTCCATGGCAGATAACTAATTCATCATCATCTGCCTAGCCTTTATCCCAACTACGTTGTGGTCGGCTCCCAGTCTAACCAGATGCGGCTGAGTAACAGTATTTTATACAGAGCGACTGCCATCTGACCTCCGCCACCCAATTACTAGAAGATATGGGTATAAAAACTCATTTCTATTACTCCTTTAAAGATAAGACTGGCAGCAATAATGACATAAAAAAACTTAATATCAGGTGTCAACTGTCAAAGTTCAGCCATATATGGCCATATTGTATTAGGCAAGTTTTTGACGTTATCGCTTTAAAATTATATTATTATTTGATGGAAGTGTATATTTTATAGTGAGAGGATTTTGTGATGAAGGTAAAGTATTATTATTACTAATAAGCTCATAATTGTTGAGGGGCTCGTGGTAAGGGTATCACGTAGACGTATTCATGTATGGAGTGTTCGTACAATTTGAGATTCCTAAGATCACGTCCACCAAACAGGGCATTTAAGTCGGGCTTCCACTGGCAGCGGAGCGGACTCCGTTTAACTCGCAATGGTAAACTTCATAGAAGTGCTTCCACCAACAAAGAGTCTAGCGGAGAGAACAGAACGAGTAAAAATAGTTAATAACGAACTGTTTCTTCATTTCTCTTTTGCAATGGAAGGCAATTTGTCAAAACTCTTTTATAATGAAAGGTAAAACCACAGGTAAAACCATAAAGTTATTATTTAGTAATAATAACTTTATGGGTAAAACCTATTTTAGCTATTTGGGATCCGTTCCGTTCAGCTATTACTTGCTCATTACTCTTTCGCAGTGGAAGTCCGGCTTTAAGGTTAGACCTCGCTTGACAGTACGTGCCACGGATCAGTCCCGCAATCACGCTAAACGTGTGTTTTTATGAGCATATTGAGCACTCTTTAGCATCGGCTGCGCGCTTCCGTCGCCGTAAAAACACATGTTTACTGTTGCCGTAGTGCTGATCCGTGCTAGTAGTGGATAAGACTGCCCCATTGATCTAGTGGTCACAAACGCGGCTGCTGGGTGGGAGGGGTAGGTCCGCAATTCAATTCTCAGGTTGGGCATTCAGTCAGGACATTTTCAGTAGCAGCTCACAGTCTGGAAATGTGCCCAGTGGAAGATAATAGGCTCGCCCCTCGACATAATATCGGCAGGAAATTGTGATGTTTTTATTAATTATATTATAAATTTTCATTAATTGAGTTAATTAGGGCTATCAAAGGTTATTTCCTTATTGTTATATTTTTGTTATGAACCATCATTAGCCAATGTTTTGATGTACGCAGTGTGATTTTTATTATACTTACATTATTATAATTATTATTTTATGGGTATAAAACTTAACACACTTGGGCATAAAACGTTGAAATGTTGCCAGCTTATACCTACTTACAAAAGTATAGAGCTACCTAAGACTTTCTCCATGGAATAAACTTAATTCTGTGCTGCCAATCATCTGTAACATCCAAGAAATATTTCTAAATAATACAATCCGAGCGTAAATATAACATAAAAGCGTCATGCTCGTGAACGGGTGCCGGACTGGTCAGCTTGTAACTGCCATGGCAATCTTATTCGGCCACAAATCATTATCCTATTCTTATTTTTTATTCACATTAAATTACATTATTCTCGCAGTTCTTACCACAACATTGTACTAATCAAGATTATAACCTATTATTTTAAAAGAGTTTCCATGGAGATTCTTGCCGGTTCTTCTCCATAGGACCTACTATTTGGGACCGCGCACCTAGAGTCTCCACATTTCATAAGTGCCTGTATCTTATTTACATGAAATAAAAATCTATTATAATATTGTATTCGAATGAAACTAATTAATCTTTTTAGAATCACTTTAAATATTTTCATGAGGGCAATTTATTTGGTTGTTGTGTATGGTTAAAAATATTTCATACATTACCTTTAACCATACACAACAGTATAATAAAATTATAATAATTATAGTGAAAAATCCCAAACAAAATCGAGTAGGTCACTCGGTAAACTGTCATGATCGTAAAATAAAACAAACATTTAATTATTTCAATATATTTATCTGCATACATGTAGTTATGTTCCAGGAACTACCTACCGTTGACTGATGAATAAAATTTAAAATAGGTTAGTGGCGGAATCCTTTTTACTTACTGTAAACTTAATGAAAACTGTACCCTAAGTTTGTCCGTGTTATTATTAATAGTTATTGATAAAGTGAACTTAATGCCGTAGCTTAAGGTATCCGTGTAGGTTGTTCCGATAGTAGAAGATCAGAAACTTATTCGAAACAGCTTCCCGCAAACGTCGTTTGGTTCACCCTGGCATTGGCGTAGGTACGCTCCGATAACGGCCAGAAACGTGGAGTAATCAACTTGCCGGTCTAAATGCTTGAGGCCTTCAGAGGCCTGCTTCTGGAGTCATTATAAGCATCCTTACGCACACGGCTATTTGTGCTGTGCGTTGACGCGCGTTCCATATCCGCAGGTAGTCGTGGCAATCACGTACGTTTCTGTGTAGCAATGCGTGACTAAAAACTGCTTGGTGGTTGGAAGCTACAACGCGTGTAGCAGCGCACCTAAGCGCGACCTTAACACTGACATAATTATAATATTGACGAACTTATACGCGTAAACGCGCTACCAATATCGCTGTGTGATACGCCATATGGACAATGAGCCTACGGCATTAAGACCGCCTTTGTACATTGTACATGAAGCATTTTAAATAAATAAATAAATGAGCACGCTAGTAAAGCCGCGGTTAAAAGCTATTAGGAAATAATTATTGCAACAACAGGCTAGGTAAGCGAAACCGCAGGAACAACTAGTAAAGCACGCTGGTTTAATATGCATTGGCACCTAGATGACTTATTTCAAGCTTTGACCGGCAAAGGCTAGAATGTTATCGATAATTAACATCGGAATATTGGAGCGCACGGTTTATTTCCATTTTCATAGCTTAGTCCTTTGCTTAGTCCGATAATTACCTGTATATTGCTTTGCTCCCGTGAAATGAGTAAATGTGAAATGACTTTAGATTATTGACAACGCTGGCAATTTGCTTTAGCAAATACGCTATAAGTTCTTCTGAATAATAATAATTTATATACTACGCCCTGAGCAGATGACGGACTTTTTTCTGGCGGACTTTGTGCAGCTACCATAGAGCTTATGGAATCTTTTGCAACAATGCACATGGTGGACCAAAAAGTACGGCGTAAATACACTGCTAGTGCCCGTCGATCTGCGCCGCGCCTCGCTGTACAAGAATTTTCCTATACGTAGAAGAATTGCCCTAGTTCATTCGCGTTTGCCTAGCGTGAGATCTCGGGTTCGATTTTCAGATCAGATACGGTTTTTCTGTTAGGAAATTATTAGTTATGGAACGGGGTTGAAATTAGGCATAATAAACGGCCAACGTACCTCCCGTAATATGCTAGAATAACATACCACCATAATACGCTGCTTTTAATTGATATGTAATCTTAACGATATACCTTAAAAACCATAGCCACTTCTATCGAAACCCATAGAAATGTCCTTTGCTTGTCCTTGGGTTATATGGCTTATTCCCCGCTTACTCTTGCCATAGATACTGAATGATTACGTCTTTCCTTCTAGGCTACGAAATTTTATTCCAAGCAGCGTGCGGGTCGCGTAGATCATTCTCCGAGATCAAGTGCAGACCAGACCTTCAGCTCCCCTGACCTTCCTGGAGACAGGAGGACCCTGAAGAACAGGTCACGAGCTGAAGAGTTTGGGAAGCCGTCGCTGGATGGCCAGTCGGCGTCGGAGTCACAATTGGTGAGATTTTAGATGCAGTTTGGTTGTGAACGGATGATGGAGTGATTTAATGCTCGAAAATAAATTGAATCAGGAGGGTAGGCAGAAGCATATTTTATTATCTCACCCACAATCATTAAAGTAAAGCGCGATCGTAAAATGTCGAGTTGCATTGCACCCACTGTCAGTAGTCCCACTAGAGTTCGAGTTATTGGTACCTATAGTTCTCGAAAATCTTTATGAACCCTGAACTGAACTCTGAACTCTCTCTCTCCCTTTAGCACCTATAATAAGGGTACTATTATAGGTGCTAGAGGGAGAGAGTTCAGAGGGCTCATAAAGATTTGCGCGTACTATATTTAAACATCGGTGCATAAGCGTAATACAGACGATCGTGATACAGACATGCATCAAAATCCGTTACTCATATGGTGTTTGCACAATAGCTCAAGCCAGACGGAATCGCCTTATTTCTGACTAGGAAACAGTAACTGAATTGAATTTTAATGTCACCTAATAATGCTATTTTCTGCTTCCTAGCAAATCAGAGAAAATGATCCAAAGTCATCACCACGTCGGTTAGACCAGGCCCCGGCTCAGGGCGACCAGGTCTCAAGTCCTGAGAGGTCCGACGCGATGGACCACTTGAGTCCTGTCCAGGAGACGAGCCGCAAGTGCACCAAGGTGCAGCCGCAGAGAGACCTGGGAGACATGCAGAGGGGGACGTGGAGACAAGACAGGGCCAAGTGCTGTGGCAGACAAAACATGTCCAAGGTGAGTGTAGTAATACTAGTTGGCGCATTTTGGAGTAATGCATCAGATTGGCATCGCAACCCATCGTGTGGCCAGACCCAAATCTATGCCCTGGTATCCATCAACGATAGTCTGCACTCAGAGTCCCAGCATAATATATACTTCCACTTCCTTCGAGTCCTTTCCAAAACCAAAGTTTGACCTGTAACCCAATAAATTACATTCATTCTAATACACATTTTTTCTTTCCAGAAAGCAAGATCATGTGAGTATGCAATCCAAAGTCACTTATAAAAACCATCAGAAAGTGCTTTTACTTTCTTATTTAAAATTTTGAAGGTTCTCCCCACGCACTCGATTCGGACGACCCACTGTCGCGACATATTCGTGAGATCCACAATGATGCCAGAAAGAGTACCAGGATCATCAGAGACTCGAGAGCAAGGCTCCTTGAAATACAAAAGGTAATCATCATTCATCGTCATTAAATCTCCTTGGATAACGTCGACTGAATATGGACCTTCATACAGGGTATTTTAAAAGTCCTTTAGAAGGGTCGTAATAGGCCTGAGAGTGATGGTAGATATTTTAATTTATAAATCCACTTTTGAGCCGATATAATGGAACACAACCACGGAAATATCGATGGCCCTAATAAGTTGAGAACACATGCGAATGCACGAAAAGCTCCTAAAATAAGTATAAACAATATTACATCATATATGACAGCCTTCACTCCCGTTTCAACAATTAATTTTAAAAGGTGATACGGTGTAGGTAAAACTTGTCTTAAAACCACTGCAATATTATGTGATGTTAATATATTTTCATAATTTTGTTAGGTGAGAGTTTTGTTTTTGAGCTTGTTATCGCATTTCGTGTGCACGCTGCATACCTTCTTCACCTATCTGGTTTACGGTGCTATCTATAGTCTGACTATCATTCATTAAGGTTGCCTCCAGGCACATTTGCCGGTTCCGAGCTAAATTGCTCTGTACTTCACTTGGGTAGGAACTATTGTTGGATTGAATGACTGAGTGCAATACAGTCAAATAACGCTCCCATTTCGGTAGGAAGTAAATTCGTATCGTAGTCGAGTAGGCTCTCAGCGTAGTTACTGGTTATGTTTCGATACCGCCTTATGAAGCTCGGTTTTCGATTTCACTGTTTCAATTCAGCCGTACTGTTATTATTTTAACGAATGTGGTACAAATTGAGAGAGGTCCATATTTTTCAACTGTTTGATTCATTTGACATTCGTTGTAGTTCGTATGCACTGGGATATATGTAATTCTGTTTTATTTATTATCATAGTTACAAACTTTGCCCCGCGTTTTAACTAAGCAATACCTATTAAAAGTAGAACCAATTATAAGCCGATTCATAGTTAATAATAGATTTTTTAAGATCCTAATATACGGACTCGTCGATTTAACTTAAAAAAATACTGTTTTTGTGATTCTAGAAAGCCACAATTACTGAGGCAGACGTGAAGGAACTGGGTGAGCGAAACGACCTGCTCCTCCGAGAGATGGAGCGGTTCGACCGCATGACCAGGAGCATACAGAAGCTGGTGGGGGCCGAGGTGCAGCTGAGGAAGACCAAAGACGAGCCTCAGCGCTGCATGGACTACGTGCCTGGAAGTGCTTATGGTAAGGGTCCAGACCCTTCTATGTCATTCAGTGTTTAGTGTCCAAATGGCCTTACAAGCATTTTATTTTACTCTTACCAAGATTTACGTAAGTTAGTTCTTCGATGAGCTATTTATGATGATGTTGCTGCATCTAGAAATAATCCAAATGGTTAGGCTGCAGTGTTTAATCTGAAAGTTTGTGCGCTAGAGCACAAGGAAGCTTCACCAGAAAGAGAACAATGTCTGTGAATGCTAGAATTAATACATGTGTAGGTACTTGTTCTATGCGCGTATCTTTAACTTTGAAACAAATTTCCAACGCTGCATAATCTTAAAATATTATAAAGTGCAGAAGGTGCACAATTAGCAACATTTCGCTCCACATTGATTCGTTGCTATAAAAATATCGAACGGCATAAGCCATGAGCTGCTGATTCCGGATATCCAATGTCCAGACAAGGCTTTCACAAAGAATAATCAGTATATTAGCGTTTTAAACTATATCGGAATATGATTAGAACAATTTTTGGGTGTAATTAATTTATTTACTGGGATTTTTCTTTTCAAATAATTTTTTCTCCCAATTTTATGTCGACTAAACTTTATTGATTGCTTGTTGAAAGGTTCCTGTTGTGCTAAGGAAAAAACAGGAAGTGTCTATAAATAGCAACAGTTGTTATTCTGCTTAACCTCGCCCATTTTAGAACTTTCACGTAGTACAAGTTCTAAACAATATATTCCCTTTCCAGAACCGCCTCTATACCATGAGATGAAGATGAGTCACCCAACGGTACTGCTGGCCGGTCCCCGCAGCGCCGGCACCCCTGGCCTCATCGTGTGCGAGCCGCCGACGCGCAGCAAATCCGTACGTCCTCAAATATGTCCCAGACGCATACTATAAAAGAAAATGTTAAAAAAAATTGCAAAAATATACAATTGTAACAAATCTTGTGTTTCTTTTAAGGAGATTGACCTGACTCGCAAGCTCAGCGAGAGCTACGACATGCAGGAGAAACTTGCCGCCGATAACGCTGATTTAGAAGTCAAAAGGTTTAGTTTTGGACCTTGTTTCTTCAGTACAAGTAGATGGACATATTGTCATCTTTCCACCGTGTAGTATGAGAAGATGACGCCGTTTAGGGTGAACTGTGGATCACATTGATCATAATAACACTTACAACTTGTATCATAGAGCTCAGTGACTTACAATCATAATATTGCGTTATATAATTTTCAGAAACTGTGATTATTAGGTAGTTTTTTTGGTAATGTATCTATATCATCAACTTACTATCAAATATCCACCAACAGTTGACTGCCTCCTCTGATATCTGAAAAACGCTCTGATAATGAACCCGCTTAAGTATACAACCTGTAACAGAATAAACGCAAGACCTGAAAGTTGTTTGTTCAGAATCGGCTTCTGAATCGATTTCCATCATAATTTATATATGTTAATTTTTCCCTAAAAAATCTTTTATTTATCTTAAATTAGAACCACCGCGTCGTAACAAGTTAATAAAATCTTTGCTTTAAGAAAATTTAAGCCTTATTCCAAAGTAATAAAGCCTTCTTGAATGCACGAGCGAATTTGTAGTTCGTTCATATATATCCATACACACACGTAAATAATATCAATGCATTTTACATTTGAGGTAGTGTGCATTAAATAAAATAGTTAATTTAAGGAAATTTAACCCTTATTACCAACCAATAAGGCTTATTTAAATGCACGACAGAATTTGTAGTTCGCATTTCACAAAGTTTTGTTGAGAAATGACAAAATGTTTTTTGCAATAGTAAGAATAATGTGAAAGAGCGAGATGCATTCTTCTTCTTCTTCTTCTTTCGATATGGCAATTGAGCCGATGTCGATTTACCAGCTACCCCTTTGACGTTTGACATGTTTGACATGTTTCAGTGGTTGTGTTTCGTTGTTGTTGTCACATTTTATTGTTTACGCGCGCGATGGCTTTCCGTTATACCAATATCCAGTACACGGAGATGGTGAGGACACTGGCTCGTTGTGACGATAATGTCGAGTTAGCTTGTCGAGTGATGAATGAACGATATGGCACCAGAGTGAGCGCCAGGACGATGCTAAGTGCAACTCAGCGTCTGAGGGACTCCGGGACGTTTCGTCCTAACACGGCCTTGGATAGAGGGACAAATGTGCGCAGTACTCGTTTGCAAGCAAACATTCTCGATTATTTCGACGAGCATCCAGAGAGTAGCACGAGAGAGGCAGCGCCATTGTTCGACTGCAGTCACATGTACGTGTGGCGAACATTACATGCTGATGGAGAACACCCGTTCCACCTACGACGTTGTCAGGAGCTAACGCCGAGCGACTACTTGCCACGTCTAGAGTTTTGTAGATGGGTGTTGGAGAACTGGCAACAAAATATTATTTGGACCGACGAGAGTACATTCACTCGTGTTGGGATGTACAACCAACATAATCAACATTTGTGGAGGCACGAGAATCCACATGCATGCCGTGTGGATTCATTCCAGCACAGATTCTCTGTAAACGTGTGGGCGGGCGTCATCGGTACACACGTACTCGGCCCCGTTTTTCTACCGAGGTTGACTGGAGATACCTACCTACAGTTCTTGCAGGAGACATTGCCGGTGTTATTAGACGACGTCCCTCTCGTACTTTTACGACAAGTCTTTTACCAACACGATGGTGCTCCCGCGCATTTCACGTGGACCGTTCGACGGCATCTTGATGCGGAATATGGCACGCGTTGGATTGGTCGTGGGGAACCTGTACAGTGGCCTCCCAGATCGGCTGACCTAACGCCGTTAGACTTTTATTTGTGGGGTCGAATAAAATCCCTTGTGTATGTAAACGAGGCAACAAGTGTCGATGACCTCAAACAAAAAATCGAACACGCATTTGTGATAGTGAAAAATGACACTGAGGTTCTTAGCAAACTAAAATTAAATTTAAGAAAGCGTGCTACAAAGTGCATCGAACAAGGCGGTGGTCATTTTGAAAGTTTAATGAAAATGGGACGAAGAAGTAGTGTAAATTAGTGTAAATTCTGTAAGTACCTATTAATACGATTTTATTTTAATTACTGTAAATATTATGATTCAAATCTTTTAAACACGCCGACTTTGAATATTTTTTACACGTAATAAACGGTAAACACGACTTATCAGGGTTTAGAGGGTAATGTCGCGAAAGTTACGCGTCTGAGATAAAAAAGTTCTGCGTTCCCCGGTGTCCGATGATAGTACCTACCTACACGTGTCGGCGCGGCGGCCGGCGGCGCGCGGCGGGGGGCGCGCGATTGGCGGCGCGGGCGCCGCCGCCCGGGTGCTCCGCCCTACTTTACTGATACATCACAGTCGGGCAAAATGTCGCTTGGTTTAAAAATACATCCCCGTTACTAAGCCTAATATCTTAGATTCGTATTGCTAATGTAGATTATTTAATACAATCGTAAAATTAAATTAAATTATTCAAAACCGCCAGTCCAAAGCCTGTGAAAGTGTGATGGAAAGATGGAATCATAATTTTCGGTCATTGAACTGACGTACCTAGTGACTACACTTGCAGTGCTTAGCCAGCTGATGGCGGGCGAACTGGTGTGCGCGGGTGTGCGCTCGCTGCTATAAACAGTTGCTATGAGTGTGTGCGTAGAGAATAGTATGCGTAAACGTTTTACGTTTAGTCAGGACAACTATTTTATATTATGTGATTTGGTTTGGTTTAACTAAATTAAATTACAGATGTTATTTTAGTTTTATAATTTAATATTCTAATTGGCGTGTCTGAGGTCTTGCGTTTATTCCGTTACATGTTGTATATTTTTTTCATTTTTATAATTAACTCAGATGAAGAACCAGCTTACCAAACCCGCTTACGCATAATAAGTATAATTATAGAGCTTGCATATAATATCGGACTTTTTTATTATAATAATTTTGTCACAGACAGTAAAATAGTATTTTGTGTCCAGTAAAAAGTTCTTACTTCGCTTATAGGTACTGGCCAAAATATTGTATCAATAAAAAATTCAAAATACGAATCTTCGATCAAGATGTCAGATGTCATTAGATTCATCCAAAACTCAAGGCCGCCCGGCCGCAACCATAAAAAAATCATAAAAAATGTTATTTTAAGTACAAATAAATAAACAGAACCATGGATAAACACCGGTACGTACTTTCAGATATATTTTATATAAGGAGCTGATGACGAAGGATCAGAACTTGGAGACTTGTAGAGCTCAGATCAAGAGGCTGCAAGGGGAGTTGAAGCTTATGAACAGAGAGAACAGTTTGCTTCATGAGAAGCTGGATAAAAATAATCCGGAGGTGATGGTATTCGATGGCTTGTAATCTTTTAAGGAACAACAATAAGCTTAGTAGCGGACACGGGAGTTATTTGAAATAGGATAAGACAAAGTTGTTGCCTCTTAGACTATGGGATCAATAAAAACATGATAATGTGTCTAGTCACATTTTGGGTACTATATCGAGCTAACGAGACAGCGGAACATAATAATATTTCTTTTTATAAACTTGAACTTGTTGTTTTTTTTGTACAGGGCGATGCAACAACACTAATCCACGACTCGACATGCCAACTAGATACTGATTATTGTGAACAAGTAAGCAATTTGACTCAACGTTCTCCTGCCCTTATCCTATTTTTCTTGTAGTCGGCGCCAAATGCTCTTCCTTCCATTCATCTCTATCAGACGTCATGTCCGGATTCATTTAGTTCACATTCATGTCATGTTTCACAGTCCATCCATCTTTTCTTTGGTCTGCCTCTTCTTTTAACATGATTCTCATCCCTCCGCATTACTTGTCCATATCACAACAACAATTACAATTTGTCGTGACAAAAAATAAATAAATTACAATTTTATTGTATTTGTTTTATATTAAAAAAATACCATGATTATTTCTGATTTATCATACCTCTGCCATGCGCGTTCGCCATTTTCAAACTTCAAAGAGCTCCAACTTAATATATTTGGCAACGAATAGTAGGTAGAAGGGGTTTAAAGAACACCTAAAGATTTTTTATTTGCAAGAAATATGTTTGAATAAGGTCGATGACGTAAATTGGGTCCACGAAGCGGAGTCACTGCCCCATTGCATTGATGGTCACAAGCGCGACTGCTGAGCGTGAAGTTCTAGATTCGATTCCTACGTGTTGTTGGGTGTTTCTGTATGAAAATTTTGAGTAGCAGCCCTACTCCCGGCAGCTCATAGGCTTACCCCTAGGTGTCCATAACGGGATTGGTGAAATGTGGCTGTGCAAGTAATCCTCTCCCTTTGGGGTATATTATATAGCCGTCATGCTATTTATGCTATGCTATGAAGTGGCAACAGCAGAACCAGCAGAGAATTCCTGAGTTCACGCTGCTGTTCTGTTTTAATTTAGTTTTAAAGTAAAACCAGCTTATAATTTATCAACATTTGTTTGTTTGCAGAGTGGCAAGTCTGTCAATTCAGCTCATGCGGAGGAGCTTTTCACTAAATTAGAGGATTATAAGAGTTCTACCGTAGAGCTAGTATGTATTTTAGCATTTTTTTACACCTTTCTTTCAAAGGGGAACCAAGGTACCACCTTAAGAGATTATAATCTTGTGGATTAATACTTTTTTTTTTTTTTTTTTTGGTCTGGTTTCAGTAAATTAAAAAGTATGATCTTTAAGGGGTTATTATACTCATCATCATGAACAACTTTTACTATGGGACTAATCCTGTTTTTTTTCGATATTATTAACAATAAGATTTTTTTAATAAAACTCACCCGAATTAACAGGGTCACTAAGTGATTAGAGATATTTTTGAAAACGGTATCCGATTTTTTTCCCTCAAAGTATCAGAAGTCAGGAGGTTAACACCACTTTTAATCTTAAAAAACCTATTACGAAATTTTTATAGATTTAGATTATGGTAGGGTCTGTTCTTTAAAATGCCCCTTTCTTTTTTATCAACCAGTCTGTACCGGGCCTGGGGGCCTACCACGAATGTTTTTGACGTAGGTATCGTAACGATAACGTAAACAAAGTTAGAATTAAAAGTACAAGAATTCTATCGCCTTTTTGTTTAATTTTACGCAACATAGACGCTTGTTCCATGAAATCTAAAAATACTGCATGTATTTCGAAAAAATCGTGGTAGGCCCCTGTGCCGTTATGAATTATGGCGTAGTCCCCTCTCTAGAGCCTCTTCTAGCAACGGGAACATTAATGGACTGTTTCTTCTTTTTTCGTATCGTAGGAGAAGCAATTAGGTGGTTTGGAATTAGAAGTCCGTCATATCCGAATAGAGATGGACCAAGTTAAAGGGGCATCGGGTGGCGCCTGCCGCGGCGGCGGCGGTGGCGCTGCCCCCAACACGTGCTTCGAACAACCGGTACTGATTTGTATACTGTGCTTGTATATCTGAAGCAGGTCAAATATCAAAGAGTAAGCTTCTACATATTGGAAACTTTATGCAAATAATTGTTGCTGCCTGAGTCATGTTCACTAGATATTGCTAGCTTTTGATTAAGCAGACAGGCCAAGACTCAATAAATGTGGTTTGTCGTCAGTATTTTCGACACTTGATGTCAAATGAACACTGAATGGATGTAACGATTTTGAATGTACAATCTTTGCTACTTCTTTGCAAACAATTGAAAACACTAACAGATCTTTAGTTTTTTAAAGTCTCTGTTGTAGAAAGTAAGGAAACTGTTTATTTTGGTCTTGAACAAGAAACAACACAAGAAAAATAGAAAAACATACTTCCAAAAAAATTATTACCCAACTTGTACGAGACTAAAAATAGCAATCTTAGCCTAATACTGCGACATTTAGAAAATATCATTGCATTTGTAGCTCATTGTCAGGATAATTCTGTTGTTAGCCTCGGTTTGCTGTAGTTTAAAACCACTACGGTAAATAAACTAAATGTTTGTTTCCTGTTTCCAGCCAGGTGGACCGCCAGTTCCTCCCATGACTAGAGCTGTAAGTATTGTTCTGCTGCGATTAATTTTGAATTTAAGGTCCGTATTAATAATCCGCTCTCATGTGAGAACAAATACTTATAACGACTCTTGAGATGCTGATTTAATTAATAAACATCCAATGTTGTAAAAATGTACGGAGTTTAGTTACTGATAACGTGTACATTTTGAGACTTCCTTGAGTGATATTGCTCGAAGAGCTATCTTGAGAGCGATTTATTAATACGGGCCTACATGTTCTGATCTTTCTCTTCATTGCAGTGTGGCGTATGTCCTCCTTGCCCCGCACCGTGCAATCCTAACGCACCACCGGTAAGAACACCAGTTCAATATATTTTTGTTTCTACCTAGTCCCCTTTATAAGCCACGTGGATGAAATAAAAGTTTGGTCTGGACGCTCCACTGATGATACAGCAATCCACGGTCTATTTTCAAGCTGGCTCGGATAACTAATCCGATAGAACGCACTGGTACCAAAACAGCTCAAAACGATAGTATCTGGAGTCACCATATTACTTAAACAAGTTGCCCAGTATGGTATCCCTTCATTCTCATCACCGTGCTGGAGCAGTCACCACTCTGAACAAGTTGTGACCATAGAGCCACTAGCGTTCTCGCGCTGGCAGCTGGTATCAGTAGCTTGTTTTCAAGTCGAATGGTTAATGGTCATCCGTCAGTCAAATTGATAAGCAGTAGGTATTCCATGTGAGTGGGCAGGTGAGGTTCGTTCGGGAAAGTTATATCTTGCACGATTCTCCCTTACAATCCGAGGCAAGGTTTGGTAACGTTATGCTAAAGCTTCCTTTGACCTGATAATTATCCTTTTCTTCCCACAGACTCCTGCCGAGCGGGAAGTACAGAAATTGACGATTCAGCTACGTCAAACAGAAGAAAACTTCAAAACAAAAATTGCTGAGGTATCGCATGCAAACATGCTTAAATATTTTTTTTGAGATTCACTGTATCTTTCCTCATATCTGTATTATGATCACGCGATGTTCTTCAATCAGTTCTCGTTTGATAAGGACTATATTGTCATTTAGATATAGACCAATGATTAAGATTATTGTTGCATAAAATGTACTTGAGTCTGGTGGTTTGATAGATAGATACTTAATCTCCGAACTAAAGCTCAATATGAAGGCAGATTCTTAGAGTTGAGGTTCAATTTATATCTGGATAAGAAAGCACTTAAAGCAGTTTGATAATAGTTTTCTGCCACTGGAGGCAACAGAAATCATCAGCAGTTGTGAATCTAGATGGCAATCGTTCTATAATATTGATTTCGTTAGATTATGAGCTATTCTTGGATACTTGGTAAAGGAAAACGACGTTAACTAAGGTAACATTTATGTGTAGTGCGCGCTGCTCCGAGCAGAACTTCTAAAGAAGAAGGAAGAACTAGAAAAGGAGAGATGCCAGCACCGAGAGGCACAGAACAAGTTGAGAGAGTTAGAGTTGAGGTTCGAAGGGTTAGCGACACAAACGAACATGTTACTAGGAACGAAAGAACAGGCCTTGGAACAGGAGATGAACGTGAGGAGCCTGAAGCAATGCTACAGGGAGGCCAGAGAGGAAATAGATGAGTTAAGAACTTTGATGAGAGAGCAAAATGACCAGCTGCAGGATTATAGAGTCAAGGTAAGTAGTTGTTGCTACGTCTGTGTTGAACATATTTTAAGATCCTTTCTATACTTAGTTCATTAGACATAATAATATAAATTGAGATTCCCCCTTCCTAACACGCATAACAAATAACGCGCATCGTGAATCTTCGTTCGAGTAGACACGGACATACGATTGCTGAAAACACCCCAAGTTAAATCAATTTATAATCAACCTTATTGTAATACCCTTAAGGTGTAAAAATTTACTGCCGCGCCGTCTATTTCTATTTCGCTTACTGAAGGTGATACTTTCTGATTGGTTGATAAATTTCCCGCGTAATTAATTGTGTCAACTGCGCAGGTACATCGGTGGGACATACAAGTTGTGTCGTACTGTAGTAATAAGACGATTTTATTCTATTCATCAACATACATTTATGTGTATCTCAGTACCTGCAAGCACAACAACTGGTGGAGGAGCAGCGCCGCCAGATGGACATGATGGACATGGACAATACCAGAATCAGTGAACAGATCAATCTGGAGATACAGAAAGTTAAGGTATGGCTTTCAATGCGATGGTCGCTAAAGGAGTAGAAATTACCTCATCAGTATCAACATTATTTACTACACTCACTACCGAGATTTTGGATCTCCATCAGATGTGCAACTATGCACTTATGCAGGTCTCCTCACGATGTTTTCCTTCAACGTTAACGCAAGTGATAATCAAATTCAGCTCTGCATATGGATTCAAAAAGTTAGAAGTGAAGTCCTGACTCGAACTCAGACTCTTCTACATGGAAGGCTAATACTCTATGGCTAGGCTATCAATGTTCTATAGTATTACGATCTAGTTTTCTAGCTTGAATGGTATAATCACGATCTAAACTCTGCCCGAACCGATTAAAATATTGATCAACACCATGTTAATTAAAGAAAAGTTTGCGTTTTCACAGTAAATAAGTTCCTGTTTCCAACTCGTACAAATTGCATGTTCCTGTTTAAGACAGGGATCAAAAGTTTCGTACAGATTACAAGTTAATTTATTATGAGCGGTGCACGGTTTTGTATAACATTTTTATGAATTAGTGTTGCTGGGGAACGTTATTTGATTTTAATTCTGACTTTACAAAAATATTAATCACTGAACTGAAACTTTATAGATTTATTGGCTTTGTAAGTATGGGAAGTAAATATTATGACTTGAAATAATCTATCAACTTTTTTTACACATTGCATATCTGTAATTTCTCTTTTATAACCATAACGAATACGGCAAGGTTGAAACAGTGGCTAAGCGATTGGCTTTCTGTCCTAAGTATGGCGGGTTCAATCCCCGCACGGAACAAATAATTGTATGACCTACAGATAGTCGTTCCGTGTCTGGGTATGTGTGCATGTGACATGTATATTTGTAAACTGTACCCATGATACAGGAGAAATACTAGTGTGGGGCAACGTATAAAAAAAAAGAAATTTGTGTACCAATAAATTACCAATTTGAAAATTCCTTCCACAGTTAAAATTCCAAGAAAAGCTACAGGAACTTGCACCAATCCCTGACTTACTGAAAGCGACGCAGATGAGACTGAAAGATGCGCAGCAAGCGCAGGCCATCGCAGAACATAACGCCGAACAGCTCGCCAGAGAACTCAACTGTGCGAGAGAGAAGGTAAACATGTCATCATTCAAACACTCCCGAGAGAATATCGAATAACTAATGCTCAAATATATACAAATAAATTTGGCAATTTAAATAATCAGGCCTTCAACTGACCTACACTTTGTGTCCCAGGTCCACGTACTACTGCACAACACTCTAAAGCCGCAAGAGAAGCCACAGGAGAAGACTGCGGATGACAAACAGATGGCGATGATGCAGCAGAGGATCGCGCAGCTCACCGAGACAAATGTGACGCTCAAGAATGAGATCGATAGGCTCAAGTGAGGACCCGTCTCTATTGTTTGCAAATGAAAAACTGTTAGGAACGTAGAATTATCGTATATATTTCAATCTTATCATAGGTACAACGCGGAATTGAGAAAAAGTATTTTAAAGGCGCATTGTTAGACTGAGAGTAATGTATCACACTTTACTCTCCGGGTTTCCAAATTTCAAAATAACCTTAGGTTAATATGGTTATTGAATTGATTGTTCATAATGGTTAACTAATTACAACAGCTAACGAGATCTGAATGGTCACATATGTAATCAGCTTTTCCGAAATCGGGAGCTAATCGCTTAACCCTATCCAAAGGTCGAACGTGATTCGCATGGAGGAGTCAGTACTAGCAAATGAGAAGCGTCTGCAAGAGAAGATGCACGAATGTGCTCAGGTTGGTGGCGAACTGGACCGCGCCAGAGATGAAGCGGCGAGAGCGTTGCAGAGAGCCAACGAGCGCACCGAAACTATCCGCAAGTAAGTACAGACTAGATATGATAGAAGTAGCTAGTAAAGAGATGTGATACAGTGGAAACTCGTGACAGCTGAGGGGTATAGTCTAATGTTCTGCAACATATTTTTTTATCGAAAGTTCAATTACTTACGTTTTATCTCCACTGATGATTGGAAGTGGAACCTCACGATGGTTGAGCTTGTGAACATGAATACCAGCATATGACATTCCACCATCAGTTATTTTTTGTGAGTTTCTGTAGTGATATTAATTAAATTGCTTTCGTGTGAACCAGATGTATGCAGACAACAATAGCAGAAATGGAAAGACAGCTTGCTGCTACTAGAGCGCAAGTGAAGACCGCTGAAAAAGACCGCGAAGAAGTAAGTCTTTTAGTTTTACCATCAGCTTCTAGAATTATAATGACAATTGATATTAGTAATCGACGTCCATTGTAAGAGTTTCGATCAGCAATCAAACGGCTCCTCAATGGACGAGCGAACAGACTTCAGACAGCCCAATGTTCTGCTCTAATCGATGGGGAGCTCTTTGTACAGCAGTTGACCTTCCTCGACTCACATTTTCATTCAATCTCGAATAAACTATATTCTTTTGATACGCTCACGTGCAGTTTCCCAAACTAACATAACAGTTGGTTTAGTTTAATAGTACATTTCCATTCCTTTTAACGTTTTCCTCTCATCGCAGTTGCAATGCCGTATGCAGTGCCAGATCAGACGGCTTAACGAAAACTTCGAGCAGGCACAACTTCGTATCCTGGGTTTGCAAACTCAAGTTCAAGCCCTCAGGAGGACAGTATCCAGCACCGGCGAAGGAGAAGGCGACATGGACCAGCAGGAATGCGCCTGTAAATCCTTCTTTGACGACCCTTGAATACTCAGACAAAGCCGGTAGACCCATTTAGCCTTTATGGTTTGTCTAAAATACCAAATTGGTCTACTGGATTTAAGTCTGGCGTTTCTAGTTTGTGATCAAAGGATTCCCTTTGCTGTATGTATGTACTGAGCTAGGCTGCGAAACAATTTTAAGTACCGTGTCTGTGAGGTCCCTTTCAATTGACAATTTTTTTTAAAGAGTGGACATTTAATTTCAAAATTCTGAAAAATTAAATAGCCGTATTTGATGCATAGCACACTGTTTCAGACCGCAGGTCTTATAATTGTGTAAATACCTAACTAGGGTAACTAATCAGAGCTAAAAGAACTGCGTCTCTAATTTACGTGTATTGTGGCCGTGCTTAGTGGCAAGAGGCCTGACCCTCTGAGTGCAGCCACAATTCCCTAGTTACCGTAGCTTTTTTCGATTTGCCTGTGTGGTGACCTCATCCGATAAGGTGTTACTTGCCGAAGTAATATCATAGCGGGTTCAAGGTCTGGTCGTGAATATTGCATAACTGCCACAAAACCCTATATTACGTCAGTCAGTACTGTAGCTCATGGCTCGTTGCCGTCTTTCGTATTCACCTCTACCCTGGCTACCTTCTCCAGGTCGTCAAAAGCTGATCAGCCTGGGGACGGTGGAATTCAGCGATCACAGGATACCGACGTTCTACGATCCAGGAAAAATGACTTCGTAGATTGTGATGAAATTAATGTTTATCCTTTTTGTAATTTTGTGTGGATTTTGGAAGGGACCGTGTACTGTTCTTTAAATATTGTTGCTTTGATGGTATTTGCTAGAGATTGCAATTCTTTGTGTTAGATCTTTGCGGTATAAACTTGTGTAGGTAGTGAAAATATAGCCTGTTCTGTGCTAAATTGAAACGTCATATTAAATCAAAATAAAATTTAGAACAAAGTTAAGTTTGTTGTGTTTTATTATTAACACAAATTCTTCTGCGACTGATATTTCGTGAGATCGTGAGATTATAACGAATGGTTTTACAAAGAAACGAATTAACGGGTTTCCATTGCTTAAAAATAATATGCCTTTGACATTATTGACGAACGAATTGTTTAAAAAAACCAGCAAAATTTTATTTCAACGTGATTGGCATTCGACATTTAATTACTGGCTAATAACCCCCGACATATGCAATAGAAGACAAAATAGGTTGAACCATAGATATCCGTGGGTTGAACACTGCAGTGGCCAACAATTACGAGATCATTTCGACACGATTGAGATGGCAGGAATTAGCAGACTTGAGGCCCTGGAGCTATGTGGTCTCGACACTGAAGTATGAAACCTATCTCGAGCACTTGTCATGCACCTTCTTACTTCAATCATTTTGGGTTGGTTGAGGAAGAAAATAAAATAGTTTCATAACATATTCATAAGTTTATTGATGTCATACAATGTCATACATAAAAACCAAATAGCTACATTTCTTCTAAGGTTTAATAAGTGAGGTGATAAAATCTTATCAATCGACTAGACATACTCATACATTCATTTACACACTGTCGTGACGTGACCTATGGTACATGTGTACGGAGGTAAAACATAATAATAATTGGTAATGTATTTATATAAAATAAAATAAAAATAGAGCGATGACCTCAGTACGCTAGGATCCTATTCAATCTTTATTTAGAGAAGCTTCTACGAGGTAAATCACTAGTGGTTCAAAATAAAACACTCTGGCAGTGGCAATCTTAGTAAAATAATTCAGTATAATAATTCAATAATTTAGTATAATAATTCAGCTCAGCGGCTCAGTTACGCCTATTTCCTATGAAAATCCCATAAACTTACCACTAGTATATGTCATGTTATTTAATACGCAACACAGATTTTATTACGTTTACTCACCAGCAATTTAAACGTGCAAAAAGGTTTTTATTGAGTTTTGGGTGGTTTTGAGCTGTATATGCGATAGTAACGGATAGAAATTAATTCTCGTTAGACTAAAAAACATAGTGCGCAAGGCGTGATTTATTTTAATTTTATTGCAATTTATTTAACGAAATGAGCTCAAGCGAATCATTAAAAGCGAATAAACCAGTGCACCAGTGAAAATATTTTGCCGTCACATGAAAAGCAAGAGACGGCAGAAGTCGTAATAGAATAATAAATTGTAAGTACTTTTAACTAAAATGTTTTGAATTACCATGTATGCAAATTACTAGTTTGAACGTCCACGCTTTGTTTGAGAAAAGTACTATACAAGCCTAGGCGGCAAACGGGCATTGATGGACCCACGTATGAACCTCCGGATCCCATCGGCCCACATTATCACGTTCATCCATCAATACCAGATTTTCCAGCAGCTGCAGATGCAGTAATAGGTCAAAGATTCTCAAACACAAACGATTTACATTTAGCACAATGTGTTGAATACTTTAAGAGCACAACAGGAAAATATAAAACCCTTCCATACATTTTAACATCGCATTTGTCAACATAATAATGTAAATTAAATAAATAAATATCCGCCTAATACATTTAATTTGAAGTAGGTGTTATCATATTGTCCCTGTCAATTTCAAGTACGCAGTAGCGACAGAAGACAAGAGCATTAACATTAAAATGCATCGCTGAAACGGAACTTTTGTCAACTGCATAAGGTATATTTTTCCTGAATATTACCATGATTGTGACCTCAATCAAAACTGCAAGAGAAGCTCTCTACGTGGGTAATCAATACTCCCAAAAGAGGGAGGTTCCCTTTCTGCGTCTTCTACGGTCGTTCGACCTCTTAAACCTTCGCTTTGCTGTCTTCACTCTTCTCCACGTCCCCCCGTATTATGTGGACGTTGCCGGCTGCCGCGAAGCAAGACCGAAGAGCTTCTTGTGCAAGGTGCGTGTCCCGATGCGGTGGCCGAGCGATCTCGTGGTACAGGTCGATCGCACCGCACATCGCTGTAATGGCTTCTGAGGTCCGCTCTTCATCCATTAGTTTTGCTCCTTCCTGAAAGAAGAGAGTTTCAATCCGGACGTAACAAAAATTACAGCTACACACATAGGTTCGATATGGCTCCGCGTATTCGGTTCGGCATTTTTGTACCAGCACGAACATGTATTGTGTAAAGCACGCCTTTAAGCTCTACTGTGGCTGTTTACGGACTTGCTTATTTCGAGGGATGACTATGACCCACAAGTCACGGAACATGGCACACTGGACCACGGTATAAAATAAAATAAAACAAAATAAAAATCAATAAAAATTATTACGGACACAGAAAGGATAAGACATAAACAACAAAGAAGTACAACAACAATAATCGACGGTATCAGGCTACCGATAGTTTGTGCGATGCGTGGCAGGCTCGGTGTGGTAATGTGTATAATAGGCCTCAGCTCAGCATATTGCTGCATGTAACTGCAGCGCTGATTTTCAACTGAAGCCTAAAGTAGGTAGTACTTTCTAAACGAAGCTGAACCCTAAAATTTCAACGTCATAGCTTTCCGAGAAAGGTACAGATAATAAAGTAAAGAACACAAAGACACGGTAACTTCGCACCTGATACTGCTTAACACACCGGTTGACGGTCTCCAGGTTGATCTTGACGAGGTCCCTGTTGATGGGCGTGGAGCACTTGGCGCATCTGTCGGACAAGCAATGCAGGTTTGCCCTGAATTTGCCCGAACACGCCATGTTGGGGCATCTGGGAACATTAAACATTTTCAACTGACACTCATTTTGAAGTAACATTATGTTTGAATTTGTTATTTCCTATGGACAAGAATCAGCAATAATCTATAAAGTTACTTTTTTAAACCGTTACCCTGCACTATTTGTTATTCCTGTATCGTGGGTGGGTTTACAAACGAATCTTCACAAACACGAACACCTAGATCTGACAAATCTGTAGGTCATACAAAATATTTTTTATGATTCGCGACACGTAACGCACCAGTCGATCACTCAGCCACTGCGCCAACCACAGCTGTGCCGTCTTTAAAGTCATATTACACATACAAGAGATGGGTAGACTACTCTTCATATTCCAGTTTTCTGCAATAGTCTAATGATTGGCCTAAGACACATTTTACAATGATATAATCCTTCAACTACGTGTGGCGTAGAGAAGAAGAGACTCAGCTGGGAAGCGGACACACTGCAGCCGGGTTAATTTTATTGTTGGCTTATGGCTAGAGGTGCTGTAATACTGCAAGAGGCTTCACAATAGATCTTTGCAGGTCATTTCGACTGTGTTGTGATTGCTTTGATTAGGATTTAGTACCATACCTCTTCCCAAAAATGCAATACAAAAAACGCAGGCAGTTTGCGTCAGGCGTAAATCGCGCGGTAGCTGCTGTCAAACATCACTTTGGTATTACGTTTTTGCCGTATTTGCCGATAGCGACGCGACAGACAATAAACGAACTAAAAAGTGCATACTTGGCGCTGCAAATGTGACAAATAGCCACAGGTGGACGAATGTCCTACATAATACGAATTTGTTTGAAAGTTCGCGACCGATCGCGCTCCGTCTGCTTTCACTTGGCTGTCGGGTCGCTGTCGGGTCGCTCCCGAGTGATTTTTACGTAATTAGGATGCGAATCGCTTTTTCTTAATCAGATAGGTTTGCGTTTCACCACTGTCAAGCACGTTTATCACTCATGCTGCTTACTCGTGACTTGCTTGGGTCCTCTAGGCACAAGAAGAACACTATAAACAGTACGTACCTAATGTAAGGTGGGGTATCTCCACTCATCTGCTTCATTGTCGGCCAGTCCTCCTTGCATGTGATGCACTCGCATCTGAACCAGTACCGGGAGGCCAGGGAACGCTGCCGCTCCTTCAACCCTCGCATCATGAAGTGTGGACCGTAGTTTTCGGCGATAACTTCACCTGGAGACAGAGGCCGCGTCGCGCGGAGGACGATGTTGCGCCCTTCGAAGTATCTAGCGAAATAACTCAAAACCATTATAATGAAATTAAATAGCGCTCGTTCACAATACACCATTATTCAACGGCCTATTACTGTAACCATTCTGGGCTAGGGCCTCATCTAAAAATGAGGATTTTCCGCCTTCGTCTATCACGTTGACTTGGTGCGGATTGGTGGACTGCATTGTACACATAATATTGACTACTTTTGAATCCTCTCAGGTGTGCAGGTTACCTCGCGTTCTCATTCTCCATTAACGCAAGCGATAATTAAAGATTCACATTGGAACTTGATTCAACTGCCAGACTATCTCTGCTTCTATACACTAGTTGCTGCTACTGCTAGTCTGTCCCGTCCCATAGGGTAAATGCCACCCCCCTCCCTTGGTTTCCATGCTTTTAGATTGTGTGCCAATGATGACCAGTACTTGTTGAATGTATCTAGTTCATCCCGCCACCTTTTTCGCGATCTACAGCAACGCCGTTTGCTTTGTCAGGGCTGCACTGCAGTGTTATTTTGACCCACAATTCAGACGGGATACGGCAGACGTGGCCAGCCCAATCCCACTTTAACTTAGTGGCTTTTCGAACTACGTCATACAATAGTTTTTTTTAAATCTCAACATGAAGCACCACCTCTATAAACCCACAACCCATTCTCTTACGGATGGAATCATAACTCATCTTATAATTGAAACAATGCTACCCTTTAACGTGTTTGCAATAAATTGATTACACAAATCGATCACAGAAAACAAAAGCCTTCGCCTAAACCTACCTGGCCACACCCGGATAACATTCATGGTTAAACAGGGCCCCAACAGGGAAGATCCCCACCGCGACGTACACTGGCTTGGAGCCACTGAACGAGTGGGAACCTCGCACTGTCTCGTACATTTCATGCGCGTTAAACTGCAGCAGCAGCAGGTTGCGGAGTATCAGCTCGCTGATGGACAGGTAGGCTGGAAATTGGAGCAGAAGATATAAGGTGGATGTGATGGAGAGGGGGATGAAATCTAGCTTCCCTCAGCGTCAAAATCCTCGCATCTAGCTGATGACGAATCTTAAGAACTGCATTATCGTGACGTTATTGATCATGTGAAAATATTGTATACAGGATATCTTTTATGTAGTGCGCATAATTTGTACAGTGATTCAGTCTCTGTTTCTAAATACAACCGCAGTATTGGGAAAATTTTGCGCACCACATAAAATATTATCCTGTATATAACTATTGTCTTAATTAATATTCTGGGTTTATAGGACAACGTGAATGAGATTCCCAAATAAAGTAATTTGTGTCAAAAACATTTTGAACGTTGCAAAATTGTAGGGTTCTTTATTTTTACTGTAAAAAGCATGCAAGTGTGTAATTATGTCTTTCTTTACTTCAGCGATGGTTTCAATAATTTTCATTTTAATTCAGGTCAAGCAGCCATTTCGTATTCCGTAAGGCTCCTGAAGTTGAGACAAAGAGCTAGATTTGATTGGGACTAGTTAAGCACTACGCGACTTATTGGAATTCAGTGTAGAAAATATTTTAATACTCAATATTTTATTCACGTTCCTAGATACAAATTATTCACTGGTTGTATTTCGTTTCTGAATGGTTATCTTGTAAAATATTTCATGTAAAAACGCGACCTTCGCATAGTATTACGTATAAAGATTTTAGGAATATATTTTTGTTTTTTACCTTTTTCTAAACTGTCTGGTTCGCATTTCTTAAAGAAGCCTCCTTTCTTTAGGCATTCAGTCAGGAACATTGACATCACTATCCTCTTCAAATAATCATCCCCTTTCCTCTCATCCGAATGAGTACATAAGGCGTAAATTTGAGACGCTTTCACTTCTAACTTCTCTTCAAAATTCATTTTATCTTCCACTTTAACTTCATCTTCTTCGTCTTTAAAGTTCTTTTCCGTAAAACTCTTTATACCCTTCTTAGATCTGTTCAGTCTCTCCTTCCTGGTTTTTATTTTGGATTTCTTCGCAACTCCTTCGATGTCATTTAGAACTGCCCCTTCAACTGTTTTAACTTCATTTGTCACGTATTTAGCATGTAATGATAAACTGGTGTCGAGACCTGCTTGGGTCACCATTCGTAATGCTATGTGACTCAGAATTGACATACCGGAGCCTAGAACATACCAAATTTATAACAAAATATACAATGTCAATATGAACACATTTTATAAAAGAAATTTCAAACCAATCTGGTGTACCACTTACCTATAAAAAGATCTAAAAACTGGCACTCATGAGAATGATATGTTGATACCGCAACATCTCTACACGGAATGCTGCAGAAAGCCACTGCAGAGCATTTCGGGCACCAAACTGGGGCTTCATTTTCACAATCTTCTAGTCTGAAACATCGAAATCACTACCAATATCTTGCAAATTCCTTGGTAAAGACACATATGAAGTATCTTACCTTTTGAAACAATGCAAGCAGTGCGTACCATAATAGTCAGCCAGAAGACATGCTGCGTATGGATCATCCACTAGGAGTACATCACCAGTTCTGATGGGCGCGTTGGCGACTGCAAAGCGACCCTGATGAGGGAACAAACAAGCGGTGACAGCCGGAAGGCGGATGGGATATAGGGATCATTCTGGGAGTTCCAATGTTCCAGTTCTATATACATTCTTATATTTAAATAGAGTTGTTGCAATGCCCAGAAACTGTCTGGTAGTGCCTACAAATTGGATATGATCGACAAGCATGATATGGACAAAGAGTGCAGTATTTTTACGTACAGCTAGCGTTTAGACGTCTCTATTTCCCATAACATCTGCAGGGTCATTAAGATCATACAAACGATTCAAACGGTCGTTGAAAGTTTTCCACAATATTTCCTAGTATTGGAATCTGTAGAATTAATACTTCTAGTTTGGGCTCTTTTATATAGGCCCATCTCCAGTGAACGAAAGCAACAGTATTATTTAAAAAAATTGAAGAATATTCCTTGGCTTTTTCTTTGCCAAAATAGGTATCAAGTAACGAAGGAATACACTCATCATCATCATCAATTATGCCTGAAACCTTATTGGCTCCTGTATCAAAGTTCAAAAACCAATAATAGTGTTAATTTCCATTTTTCTTCTTAACTTAACAATGGTTTAACTAGTATTTTGACAGTAAGTAGCCTCTTCGATTCCCCTATTCTTAGCCTGCAAGTGTTCTTAGGATCAGGTGATGAGGTACAACGGACAAGAATGATATACAACATCTTGCTGTATTTGATACATTTAACTAAAAAGTCAACAATCAACAGACTCCAAGGCGGTGTGCAAGAGCCATAAGTCATGCTCAGGTATATTCAAATTAAAAACTTACCTTTTTTTCTTCTTCAGCCATTTTTATCAATTTCGACATTGATGGCATGTTTTGTTTCGCTCCACCTGTTAGCGATGACCCTGAAAATAAAGAAATGTATTATCATTTTCATAGCATCGCAGTCTTGGCTTATTACCAGGCTTGTTGTATAAACTTTAGGTTGTAGTTTCATCATGTAGTGCAAAGAAAGAGCCTTACTTACTCGTGTAAGTAATGAATTCTGATACCGTGTTGCGCACCCTGGGCGGTCAACCTCGATACCACCAACGCTGATTGGCTAATCATTCCTCTGATGGCATGAGCCTTCACCATATGCTAGTTTGTGCCGACACGACGGACGAAGATCAATTTAACAAAAGAGTTCCATGTTCCATAGAAATCCAAGGAAACCAGTTTTTCTGTTTTTTGTAAGTACTTGGTGGATACTGTTATCAATTCATTTCATAGTTGCGTATCATGACATTCTTAGAATAAATTAATAGTGCCACTTATTCTTAGCTTTATAATCATAAACACTAACTAAAAAGTGGGTTCAATTGCAAGAAAACCCTACAAATATCCCAAAACAAAACTAAATAGTGTCCAAAAGCGGAAAGTTGTCAAAACTTTTCAATTTCCCGTGTTGGGTGTAAAACGAGTTCACAACACGATACAAACTTCCGATACCCCTCAGAGTGTCGGGCGCCGGAGGACCTGTGTATGTAGCTATTTTGTAAAACCATCGCGCACTTCGAATCGCACTCTTATTGATACGATGACTTTAATAACATGCTCTTGTCATGTTCACAGTGCCTGTTATCAAGATAAATGTATATCGTATGTCTTACTGTTACTGTTAGCCTGCATCATCCCACTGCTGGGCAAAGGCCTCCCCCCATGATTTCCAGGCTTTTCGGTCTAGAGCCAGTGTGAACCATTCATTATTAGTTTTATCAAGTTCGTCCTGCCAACTCTTTCGTGGTCTGCCGCGTCGCCTTTCGGGCTCCACTTAGTGGTTACCTTGGCCCACAGCACATCAGGCATTCTGGTGACATGGCCAGCCCAATTCCACTTCAATTACTAATATGTCAATTTATCAAATATCAATCGAGTCAAATTCGAATTATGATATGAGATGTTCTTACAGCTCCCTTTGGACCTAATGAACGCCACCTCCGATATTGAGGCCGATGTGACTAGGGCGAGGACGGGAGAACGCATTTACTTTTACTTAACTAGACATACTTGAGCAGTTCTTGGTTTTAACAATTTTTACTAATGTAATGTCACTGTTAATTCTGGAAGCCACATAGGCTAAGTTTAGTTAATCATAATGTGAGGCTTCAATATTTAAATGATTCATTTTGAGGTCTAGATAAAGGCGACAACTAATAATGGATTATCTCGTCTTTGTCAGTGTTGTTACAAGCTAGCTAGATAGCTCGGTGGGGTTATTTGAATCGTCCTTGATTTTCCGATTTGCTACTAAAAGAGTTTTTTAATAAGAGTTGCTAGTTTCCATCGACTTTTTCATAATTATACTGCCAACTCTAGGTACTTCAGGCCGATATTAGATGACATGGTACTAACAATGGAAGCATGGCCTTCGACCTTGGACGAACGTCTAATCATTAATCCTATGAATTATTAGGCAAGATGACGTTTCGTGAACTCACTAGGTTTCTCAGCGGTCTGTTTGGGCTGCGCACTGTAGTCCAGGTTCTGAATATCCTTCGCCAGCTGAGCCTTCCCCGTCTCATCGTTGCCCAGGAGTCGTCCAGCCAACTCGTAGGACACTTTGGCACGGGTCGCTTCTCCTGCACCTGAAAATGACATTAAATTCTTTTTTATACCATGGCAAACAAACATACAGCCAGGCTTCCACTACTAAAGGGTAATGAGCAAGTAATAGCTGGGAGGAACGGACCTAAACTAGTTAAAATGAAAGAGTTTTGATAATTGCCTTCCACTGCAAAAGAGGAATGAAGAACGAGTTCGTTATTAACTATTTTTCCTCGATCAGTCCTCTCCGCTAGGCTCTTTGTTGGTGGAAGCACTTCTATAAAGTTTACTGTTGCGAGTCGCTCCGCTGCCAGTGGAAGTCTTGCTTTAAGCGAGGTGAAGGATTCGTACTCATTATTTTATCGTACCTAAGTACCTAGTACCTACGTTGTGATTGCGGCAATATCGTAAAATATTCTTATCGATAAAAATGCATCCTCTCTCTAGAGAATCGTAAAAGGTAATCTTAAGTTCGACAAGGGCGGAATAGCATGTATGATTGTATACCTATATGGGTCCTACGGGAAACGCTCACTAGGTATTATGTTAGCTAGTATGAGTATTATTTGTACCGAGATCACACTACACAGGAATTTTTTTTGTGTAGTGCGCAAAATTTGCAGTGATTCAGTGTCCGTTCCCAAATGCAATCGCAGTCCTAAAATTCACTCCAAAACAAAATAAAAATTTGATTTTGTATGGCTTACGGCATTAAATTATGCGTGTCCCCCATACTCAGTCGAATTTTTGTTTTGTTTTAAAGTGTATCCAATACTGCGGTTGCATTTAGGAACTTAAATACAAAAACATTTAGGAATAAAAAAAAATCCTGTGTATGATTTTACTTATAAATAATGCTTTTTAACGAAGGATTTTATCTAAAGATTGAATTTCTTTTTTTAAGTCTACATTTAGAAATAAGGACATTATTTCGTATTTTTAACGAAAAGTAAATATTAAACCAATTCCCAAATATTTTGTGGTTCACTAAACACTACATAAATCTACTAAAACATTGAAAAATTTGACGGCATTCTCAACAACTCATTACGTACCGTTGTGCACACAATTTGCGGACGGTAATTTCCTGACCGTCAGGGGACTTCACTTCATTAACAAATTTTAATTTCAATAATGGATCGAAAATCCTCCTGTTTCCGTTTGGACAGGCTTGGTAATGTATCCGTGTGAACACGGAATCAACACAGCTTGAGGGCATCCAAATTGGCTATGAAGCAGTGCAATATACAGACATTAGTTAAACTAATTTAAAAAAAGAAAAATTAAAAGAAAATCTATGTATTGTTTGCACAAAGGACACTAGGATAGAAAAATAAAAATATAAAGAATAAATCTATAACATTCGGTAAGAAGTTACTTCGATGTATGTACCTGATGGAACAACCATTGGCAGTCGCTCGTTTAGATAATTTTACAACTTATTGCGTCAACGTAAAGATCATATTTTAATAAACATTCGTGGTCTTGAAGTCGCACTCAGTTCGGAAGTGATCGGTTTTACGAAGTTTGCCGATGCGATTTCTTAGTTGTGTCGTACTCTACCTGTTTGTATAATTGTATGGTCTTATAAATGTATTTCGACGGTTGAAAGGCTATTTGATTTAAGCATCATTTTCTTTTGTATTTTTTTATCTGTTTTTCGAATAACAATAAAAAAAAAACAAAAAAAAAACAAAATAAAATGTCGCGTAGAACAAATCGCCTTAAACTGACATACATATCCATAACTATAGCGTTTATTAGTAGGGACCAGGGGCGTAGGTACGTCTATTAGACATTTTATTCCAACTGCGCGCACCATCATAGTCTTGACTCGTGACTATAGTCTGCGCAGGCTCTATAGTCTCGATCATTATTTATTTCTATTCTTTTCTTTCGTAGAACCACTTAACAAGCGCTTCTCGGTATAAAATATCGTGAAGAGATTTCAGCCCTATTTCTATCGAAATACAGCCTGAAGAACAACAGAACGCCAACGTAAATCATGACTTAACCACAATTGATTCAGATTCGTCCGACTGAGAGACCTTTGGCCTTTATACAAACGCTTCAACTAAATGCGGCGCATTGAGGAGTAGATTGTGTGAGTAATTCGATATACATCAGCAATCACTGACTTTGACGGCTAAAGGGTCTAACACACGTGGAAATCCAATGCTCTTTGACTCAAAGAGTCCACGGTCTCTTTGTATGAAATGGTTCCTCGCAAAGATAATACAGTATAGGTATAAGTATGTTGAATTGTTTGACGTATTTCTCAGGCTTGTGTGTTTTTTGTGCCCCAATATAATTTTTGGTTTTTAACCGACTTAAAAAAAGGAGGAGGTTCTCAATACAACAGTTTTTTTGTTTTTTATTTTTTTATTGATAATGTGGTAAGAATAAGAATAATTTATTTTGCATGATAATGAGTACATTCAGTTGGTAGGTATAATAGCATAATATTTTGTCCGTCATGATCAACCAAAATGTGGTGTACAAAAATGAAATAATAAAATAAACAATAATTAGTCAGTTAATAAAAATTCAGATTCCAGTTACAATAATATCAACATGTCAAAATTTTACATCAATTTCTAGTAATAGTCAACCATTATTATTTATTTTATTTATTTATTTAAAATGCTTCATGTACAATGTACAAAGGCGGTCTTAATGCCATAGGCATTCTCTACCAGACAACCTTAGGGTGATGCAGAGACAATGAAGGTAGATGCACCAAAAAACAAACTTAAATGATAGGGTAGGTATATTCTATTATACTTAAAAACAACTATAATTATAAACTTACATAAACATTAACATATATAAATAAATATGTATTATTATTATATTATATTATCACAGAAGCAGGTCGCAAACAATTGAAATAATCATAAAGAATAGCAATTAAATCAAAACAAAACAAACACAATCAAATAATTACATAAAAGTATGTCAGTAACAAAGAACAAAAACAAAACAATAAAATTAGGGGTAATCAAAATTCAAAATTTTTCCATCAAAACCTCGGAAATACTGTAGTATGCTTACGTAGGTAGGATATACTTTTTAACCCCCGACAAAAAAGTGGGGTGTTATAAATTTGTAGTGTGTAGGTATCTGTGTATCTGAAGTTTGTAGATTATGCTATTAACTATCTACCAAAAAAATATCGACGTATTTCCCTAGGAAAAAAAAAGCACGATTTTATAAATTTTAAACTTATCTATTCTGTATTTTATTACATGTAATAAGTTAATAAGAACATGTGAAAATGTCAAGATCTTCATCTTCACAAATTCTATTTAAAACGATTAAATGTTGTGAGATATACATAAAAAAAATAAATAAAAAAAAATAGGTAATTTTATTAGTTATTTCCAAGTGTTGCTACTTGTATACATCACTGTGCACGTCATTATAACTTTGTTTTCTACAGCGTCTTATCTGTATGCACCTAAAAGCTGAGAAAATAAGGAAGCTGCAGCTAAAGTTAAATCTCTGCTAAACAAACTTCCTGCCGTGTGTTCAAGTCTCACACGGTGTCACGTAGCGCCGACACTAATTGGAACTCTGCTTACCTGTTAGCGATAATAAGCTTAACTAGTGGTCGCCTAGTGGTCGAAATTCGATCGTAATTCATGAAAAAAATAAGTTTGAATGTTATTGAGGTTCTTTTGTCAAAGAGTGTAACCCCTTTAATTAACCCTATTTGTTTTTTTAAACTTTGCTTCTTACTAGAATTTCTTATGTATCAAGGGTACATTTTCCAAACATACATGTCACATGCACACACCACCCAGAGCCACATAATCTATACTTATAATATTTTAAATAAATGCATAATTATATTTTTTTTGATTATTTTTTTACTTCTGCTTCGTATTTGTACAAATAAGTCATTAGCTAGTGTTGTTTGCCTTAATTAGGGAATTGAAGTAAACAGTACAAGCTAATGATGATGAAATTTCATAGGTATTTCAGGAGCAATTATATACCAATGACAATATACATAAAATTTTATGTTAGTAACAATAAAAAAAACACAACATTACAGCTTGTATTCGTATATCTTTTTAAAACGCTTTTATTAGCTTCACCTGTAACTAACTAACTATGTAAAAAATATTGGAAGTTAAATTTGACCCACTTCCCGGTTTCCGATTGAGCTGAAATTTTGCATACACGTTTAGTTTGGATGACAAAAGCGTTTTCTTTAGTTTTTAACAATTAACTATATCTGTCTGCCATCCTTCCTTATATAAACTTTAACTATGCCAAATCATACTCCTCTGTGCGCGCAATATTCTTAAATGGGTTACAAAGTTTCCTCTTCACGTATATATATATAATTATAGTTAATAATATTATGCACGTGTATACAGGTAATTAAACTTGTACAACACTAAAGCCGAAAAGTGCACTAAAGAGTTCATGCACTTTGTGCAGATTCTATGGCCTTCTAAACGTTATATATATACATATAAAAAATCTACTTCCGTATGTTTGTGTCCGCAAAACTTCAAAAGTAGTTGATGGATTGACTTGTTTTTACACAACGTTGCATTTTAATAGGAGTGTTTTTATAAAGTGTTGTCCCATACGTTTAGGTCGAGTAAGTATTTAAGTTTTGTATGGGACAGCTGATTATTTTTTCGCGATTACGATGTTGGTCCCATAGAGAAAGTTGTTCAGTTTGATGGTCTGATCCACACCCTTAAACATGACCACGCATTCCTGATACACGTTATATAATTTACTTATGGGTTTAATTTAATATTACAACGACATATACATGTCAGCTAATTTTGTATGTATGTGAATACTAAATTATAAGGTGTACAGGCAAAATTTAGCGAGTTCGTGACATTGGAACATCAAATCATCGGCCAATTCTGAATTATTCAAATGTGTTTTATCATAATTTCGTTGCTTCATCGACGTGTCAGGGGGCCTACCACGAATGTTTTAGTATAAAATATTTTTATTAAATAAACTTAACAGCTTCTGAATACTTAATGATTTCTTAATGACTTCAGAAACTGTTAAGTTTTTTAAGAAAATTATTTTATACTTATTAGTTTCTTGAAGTCGGTTTTTACTTTTTTTAACGTTTATTTTTATCAACGTAAGTACCAAGCGTTCAGAAATCATAAAGACTTACCTCGATAGCAGTGTCCCATCCTCCAGTAATACTGGCCCCTCATCTTAGCAGGCAGCCGTTCTTTTAGCGCCAGCTTCAGGTCTTCCAGCGCTGCTCGAGGTCTCTCGCAGCGCAGCAGGATCTCGGAGCGAAGCCACAGAGCGAGAGCGAGGGAGATCCCTCCTTCGCTCACAGCATCATCACCACCTGGGAAGCGAGATGGGTATCAAATTAAAAAGGGATGCAATATCACAATTATATTGTTGAACATGTACCGCTTCGATCAAATGTTGTTGCTGACTGAAACTAAATTATTGAAAGAAATAATTTTTGCAAAGACAATCTCATTGTACAAAAGGAAGAAGAAAACAAAAAGAAAAAAAATATTTAAACACAAACAAAGGGGCATTAGCCCGTCACACACGTAGCTATAATATATATTAATATACTGAGCTATATATTATATTATAGCAAGCCACCAAAAGCATATTAATATTACATAACAGAATAAAAATAAAAACAAAGATTTTGAATAAAGAACAACAACAAATAAAAATGTTTGATGTGGCCATACAAATATTTGTACCATATGGGGATTAAATCAAGCAACTCGTAGCTTATAAAGTGAAGACCTTTGCTTATGTCCATAAAAAAAGCTTTAAATTTATTGATGACATGTAAGCCCTGACATAACGAGAAGGCGACGCGGCAGACCACGAAAGAGATGGCGGGACGAACTTGATAACACGAACAACGAATGGTTCACACTGGCTCTAGACCGAAAAGCCTGGAAATCATGGGGGGAGGCCTTTGCCCAGCAGTGGGATGATGTAGGCTAACAGTAACAGTAATGTAAAGAGAAAATATACCTAGTCTATTTCCACCACAAAATTAATGTTCGTAATGTGAAAAATACACAACCTTATACAATTTACCAGCACTTAAAAAAGAACACAAATACAATAAAGCTTATAAACACCAGCGTCCTATTATTCCACTGATCTATTTAACACGCCGCTGCAACGCCGCTGTGACTGGGGCCTCTTCGTGCTCTAATTACGAACCTCCCGGGTGGATTGTGTCACTATTCTGTATATTTTAAATTGTTTGTTTATTTGGAGGGTTGACTCATGACACGAGAATATCTGGAGAGCATCTAGGTTATTTTACATTCCGTCTATGGGTCGTTAGAGACGTGGCAATCACGACTAAAGGCATGTATTGTATAAGCCATTCTTTTATTATTATTAAAATACCTTTGCCCCGATGCATTGTCTCTTTTGTATCAGAAACCTCCTCATGGCTCAATTATAGAGAGGCGGAAAGTCGCGCGGAGCGCAAACCGGCGCGCAACGCGAAGAAAGGCGCGTGTCTCCGTTCATGGAGACCGAGCGAGAGATTGACACGCCGCTTTGCGCGCCGCGCGACTTTCCGCCTCTCCATAAATGAGCCCTTAGGCGCAGGCAATACTTACCAAATTTTCATCGTAATCAGATGAATGGTATAGGAATTAGAACAAACAAACATTCATTTTTAGAGATAAAAAAGTGAACTAGTGGAAAAAATATAATTATTAAGATTTTATTTTTCTCTCCTATGTTTTTTTAATGGTATTTTGAACCTCTACAACATATTTACTGCCGGTTATAATTTATGAGTAAACTTAATCTTAAAGTAGGTTGTATCAAGAATACGTCTTCAAGTTGTTACAGCGCGCTAAGTCTCTAGTTTGCATGCCAAGACATGACTGTATCAAAACAAAACAAAACCTCTACATTAGTGTTTACACATTTTTCAACTTCACGATTCTAATAAAAATCTGTTCGAGTAAGAACTTGAGATTTAATTTGTTCATATAGTTGGTTGTCGAAATTTTGCCGGGAACCGAGCGTGTTGGTAATAATCTGGGTTTCTTCTGAGATTTATGTGAGGCATATGAACAGAACTGAACAGCGATAGACTCAGTTGATGGATTCATTGACTGACGTTGTGATTTGAGGGCTATATCCCAGAAGGGTTCCAGTCATCTTAGAGGAAAACAGACGTCCATATTTTATTTTTGGTAGTAGAGTTCCATGTCCAAAATCAGCGCCATACGCTGACCTGAACCTTTTTGGTGCAGCCGTGAGGCCCACATGATTGTGGTATAAACCTACATACATACTTTATAATTATCTATGTGATTATTTCTGATTTTATTGTTGTTTTTGATTTTATTTATATTTTTAATTAATTCATGTGCTGCCTTATTTTTTCCCCTCTTTGTTTCATGTTAACTGCTCCACTGGGACGCTTTTGATATTCGCCATCACAACTATAGGTGATTATAGTGTAAGAGTGTAAACGTAACTGTGTTCGAGGTGACAGGTAGGAACAACCAGTGAAATTACCGGAACACGAGGCATCCCTTCTTCAGTCTTAGTTCGTCATCGTACCGAAACTCGTATCATAAAACAATATTATATAAAAGAGGCTAAGCAACAAAGAAGTGCCTTGTTTTCCTCAGAGAGCGTCACGAACTCGCGACTTTTGCCAAAGTTTTGTTGCCCTTCAATATTGGCGGGCCCGTAAACATTTTGATTTACAACCACAATATTTTTAAAGCGGAAATATTTTAAGTCTATTTAAGGTAGACATACCATAGAAAAGTACGAGTACCGCACCTCTGAAGGTCAGGAACCACGTCATGGTACAGGTGAACGATGAAAGACTGTATAAAACCGAAGAACACGTATCCTCCACCCATCGAGCTCCCAAGATGTAGAGCTGTAGCTGTACAAGGTGTAAAAGTATATTCAAACGCAAGCAGTTAATATGGGGGCGCTGAATACCATTCTTTCCATCTCTGCCATTGATAACTTACGACCAGAAAACACTAATAAAACTGTGCGCGACCTGGTTAACGAAGCCAAGACCTCACCTCAGCTTGCACCCACAGCACTTATTATTAAAATTACAGTATTTATTTCAACACAGGGGAAATTTTAAACTGAAAGAACAGCATGTGAGATGGTACGGATATGTCATGAGGCGTGGTGACGATCATGTTATGAAGCAAGTTTTAGCCCTTCCTAACACCAAAACAGGAGTAGTTCGCCCTCCAGATATTTGGTGGTCCACTGTCAACGGATGTGGAGCGAGCCCAATTGAATCAGTAGACGACCCAGCACAAATTATGCTGGCATATGAAAACGAGGAGAGCCGACCTCAAATAATGGGATATGGCAAAGACAAAGAAGAAGACAGTAATTATTGCAACGTATTTTATGCACCCAATAACAACGAATGCATAATATTCGGTCAGTTGAAACGCAATAGCAGAATAAAATCGCTTTTAGCCTCGACGTGGAGCATAAAAACATTAATAATATCCAGTTGAAATGTCAATCGGCAACAGTGCCAGCTTTGTTAGAGTACAAATTGGACGGTTTTCGATATCACGGAAGTTTAATATTTCGTCGTTAAAAAAAACTATGCAGAAATATGAGAAACACGAGTTCTACACTAGTTGTTTTACAAATTCATCACGTCAGAGGCAGTTGGATATATTTTAGATGCAATCGGGGTTCCGGAAATTGATACGGGGCATATATACGGTGCTTATACCATGAGACGAAATATCATTGCAAGTAACACGCTCGCGATGATAATACTCAAGATAAATGCCACGCAGCTACTGCTTTACTTGCGCAAAATCTTTTTACATGGCATACCGAATAAGTAGGATCAATCTTTATCTCTTTTTCTTGCCGGTTCTTCTCCATAAGCTCTACTATTTGGAACCGTGCACCTAGAGTCTCGAAATTTCATAAGTGCCTGGTTTACATGTATTATAGATCTATTTTATTCTATGGGCTTACTACACCTACGGGTTGCATAGAGCTGCCTATTGCTAGGTCAGCGCACTAATCATGTACCAGGTATCTATCGGTTATTTTTTAAATGTCGTGATTCTAGGTGCACGGTTCCAAGTCGTTTGGTCATCATCTACTTGCCTTAGAGGCACGCAGTACAGCCTGGCTGGCGAGTCCGATTGCCTTGACCAGGTCGCCACTGTCCATCGCTTGCTGTGCCGCCAAGCGTGTCTCCCGTGACACTAGTGCGTCGTATATCATCACCTACCTGTCATAGGGGCTCTCAGTACAGCCTGGCTGGCGAGTGCGAGAGCCTTGTCCAGGTCGCCACCCTCCATCGCTTGCTGTGCCGCCAAGCGCCTCTCCCGGGACACCGATGCGTCTTTACCCCGGTGCAGTGGCTGTACATTTGATAGAACATCGTTCAGAGCGTCCATTACCTGAAAATATTTTATGAAATTTAGTTTAAGATTGTGTAGAACGCATAAGTGAAGGCTTTCTCGTAAATTATGCCAATTGATCTGTATTGGTGTAATGTCAGTAAATGAGTATGCTACTTCAAGACAGCCATTTTTTTTTTTTAACGACATATTTACTATTCTAAAATACATTAGAATTAGATTGACCGTCCACGTTGAGGTCACGTTTAACCTATTGCTGGTCATCTGCTGCCTATACAACGTGTATCACGATTGCAATTGTAATGCCACACAGCACACTGACATGCTCCCTCGATTGTGTGTATGGATTGTAATAAGTTACTCGTTTTGATAATATTTGCATAGCTATTCTTTTTGATAATAATTGTATTTCGTTTGTTTGTATCTAATTAATAATATTTTGCATGCCGATCATTCGGTGAGACATGTTGTACTGCTAAAAACCACTAACACATGTAAAAATACCATGTTCCTTGTAAATAAAAATTATTTATCTTTATCAGAAATACATGGTCATATTTATGGGACATATTCATTATCAGATCATCAAACTAAACAACTTTCTCTATGGGACCAGCAACGCATACAAAAATTCAATACCTACTCGACCCAAACGTATGAACAGCTGATAATTTTTTTCGCGATTACGATGTTGGTCCCATAGTGAAAGTTATTCAGTATGATGGTCTGATCCACACCCTTAAATATGACCACGAATTTCTGATACACGCTGTATAAGTACTTATCTACCTATAATAGTAACCCCTCAGACATACAAAGTTAATACGTGACCGATTAAAGGCCATCACACAGCAGCAGCGGCAGCTTTAATGTATCGTAAGATCACGTCCTGTTTCAACATGTTCCATATATTTCGAGTGAGACAGCATTAGGATACATTAATATACATAATAGCTTTCGTGTGTGATACGCTTAATGCAACCGTCTGAATATTATTATTATAATAATATTTAATCTATTCTGTATTATACCTTGTTGTAATTGTTTTTGTGCTGTGTCAAATAAATACTTTTTTCTTTCTTTCTTTCTTTCTTTGTTAAGGTAAACGAGGTATAATACTACCCATCTCTTTTAACCTGCAAATCTGTCCATCCTAAGGTTGTCTGGTAGAAATCGCCACGTGCGATAAGACCGCCCTTTGTACATTTCTTTGTCTAATTATTATATCTTTTCTTCTATTACTGGTGTGCAATAAAGTGTATTGTATTGTATTGTTATAATATTATAATGTTTAAGAGTACACATAAATGATGCTGGCATTGTCACAAAAGGTCTGAATCCTCGACATGAAAATAATACACAACATACATAAAAAAGCAAGCATTTTTCACATTTCCATGGTCGGGAACAACCGCCGCTGCACTCTGCTCTTTTGCAGGCAGTTCATTATCGCAAATCTGTGTGTGTATGGTGAAAACATACCCGAGTTATATTCCCACCTGTTTTTATAACTCCTACCTTACCTCACACAAGGGGATCAACACTGCATTTATAACTAAACCTTAAATAAAGCGTAATAGGGATCAAATTCTATTGTTTGCGTTTGTCAGTTATAGCGTTTAGTTTTAAGGGATGTAGGGTGGTTAGAAAGCCTTCTAACCACCCTAGGACCGTGCAGCCGCACCGCACCGACAATCAGGTCAAGAGTGCGGTAGCTTTTCAAAGCTCCAGTCTCCTAATACCTGTATGAATGGCCGACACGAAGTATTGTTATTTCCATTTGTTCTAGCCGAAAAAAAAAAGAAGTATAATACCGTGACGTCAGTTTCACCTCTTTTTTTTGTTATGGTACCTAATGTTGTGATAAATATGTCCTGTATTGTTCTTATAATGACCTAAGATATCAATGCTTAATGCATTTGTTAATGGGTTCTCTATCCCATTATGAAAGTGATGTTGTTGATTTCTAGAAACTTAAAGTGAAATATGATATTTTTATATGCGTCATCATATCCTAATGGATCCTAATGGTTCGGTTTTGGACCTAAAATCTGGCTTATGATAATTCAGCCAGGTTTCAGGTCCAAAACCCAACCGCCCCAATTAGTCTCTTCAACGTTGAAGGTTCAACAGACTAATTTGGATAATATTCAGTCTAATTTACATAAAATCTTTTAATAAACTTCAATCGGTACTTATTTGTGAGAATTTACTGCTTCACTGTAATTTTGCTTAAAGTTTCTGAATTCTAAATGGCTGAAAATATAGACATATTTCTGTGATCTGAGATTTCATCTGATCTTTTATATTTCAATTATAAATTATTCTATTTTGACCTAACGGAACCAAGTAGATCACATAACAGAAAAAATTGCTACACGTGTATTATAGTATAACACAACTAAAAAGTCGCATCGGCAAACTTCGTAAAACCGATCAGTTCCGAACTGCGTGTCTTCAAGACCACGAATGTTTATTAGTACTGCAATAAAACATGATCTTTACGCTGATGCAATAAGTTGTACATTTATTTAAACGAGCGACTGCCATTGGTTGTTCGATCAGCTACATCGATGTTACTTCTTAGTTGTGTCGTACTACATATATCTACTCTGTTCACGTTCAAAATCACAAACATTGAACAGAAATAGGCTAGCAAGTTACCGAGTTACCTTCGCTAGCAAATAAGGCTATATACGAGCTAACTCCTCTAAACTTTCCGAAGTCAACAATCGAAGTCGGAACTTAATAAAAATCTTTCTCTAGTGTTGTTCAGAACACTTCATTTCAATTCAGTTGCTGGTTCATTGGAGGCCATTATCTTCGACGTGAGTTGCATCGAGAGTGCGAAGGAGGTGGAGTATAACAATTTGTGGGGCTCCTGTTGCGTCATAATAATATACACACGTGCGGGCTTCTTTTATTCTATTGAATAAAAGAAACCCGCACTTGTACTTGATTATTATCAAGTAGAAATATTTCTTGACATTTTTTTATTGATTGACTTTACATTTTTTATTTAATGAGGTCCATTTTATCTAGTTGTGATAGCCTAACCGTTGATCACTTGCCTTCCATGCAGGAGAGTCTGAGTTCGAACCCGGTCCGCACCTCCGACTTCTCAAATTATGCGGATCGCAATTTGTTAATCACTGAAAAACATCGTGAGGAAACCTGCACAGCTGAGAGGACCTCATAATAAAGTCTTCGATAGTGTGTGTGTCCGCCCGTACTAGGCCAGATTGGTGGACTAAGGCCTAACCCTTCCCATTACGAGAAGAGGCCCGTGCCCAGTAGTGGGACAGTAATAGGCCGGATTTATACTTTACCTTACCTCCGCAACTTAGCGTTTTAGGATGACTTCCTAAACTGTCTATATTTTCGTGAACAATTAAATAGCACAGAATGTGTGCATCCTCAGAAATATTCATACATGATTGGCGTAGTGGCTAAGCGATCGGCTTTTTGCGCTACTCATCACGGTTTCGAACAAATACTTTTGTATGGCCTACAGGTAGGTGTTCCGGTTCTGGGTGTATGTACTTGTGAGATTTAATTTAACGTATACCCATGATACAAGAGAAATAATACTGAGACGAAAAGTTGTTAAAAAAATACGGACAAATTATTTGCAATGTGCGCTAGCGTTGGCAAGAGCTATAATGAACGCAAAGCTTATTATCTAAACTTACGACTATTCTTACAGGAACAATCCTAATGCATTAGCGTATTAACTTATAACTTAACAACATACAATCTAACCTAGATACGTTTAATTATAGGTAATTAACATTTTGGTATATCGCACTATTCTATATAACATAATTATTGTATGTGATCCTTTCATTGTGAATTCCCTCAGAGCATAACAGAATATACCTGTGTCCATCACACGGGCACATAAATAGCGCCTCACTCATCAAGTTGGTGCGCCTGCGCGGCACCGCCAACAGAGGCGGCCGGCGCCGGCGTCTCCACCACATTTGTACACGTAAACTCATCAACCCCATAATCCTTGCGAGGGTACATCTAGGATGTTACACAAACAAGGGCGTATCAAATCAATACATCAACCGTTGTATAGTACTCGCAAATCATTATGAGTCCTGAACTGAGCTCTGAAATCTCTCTCTCTCTCTCCCTCCTATAATAAGCGTACTATTATTATAAGTGCTAGAGGGAGAGAGGGAGAGAGTTCAAAGTTCAAAGGGCTCATAAAGATTTACGCGTATTATAAGTCGCCATTTCTGGCTATCTACCTAATACCAATCCAATTCATAACAATCGCAATGCACCAGCACCAGCGTCATCACTTAGGTACTATCATAAATTACCCACCATTTTGTTCTCCATAACAGCAGCAATCTTCTTCCCATTTTCAATAGCTTCGAACTTGTCCAGCCAGCCATCAGTTTCGGCTATGGACACCAGCTCCTCACCCAGCTCCTTGAAGAAACCCTTGGAGTTGGAGCACAGGGTGACGTTGCTGCATGTTGCTGCGTATCCGGGGTCTGTCTCCTCGTAGATGCGCGGCATTTTGGACCCTGGAATTGGAGGAGAAAAGATGATTATTGGTTGAGATGGCCAAGAACGTAAGTGCACCTCGAATTAATAATAATCCGGTCGACTATCATGCCGCGCCTGATCAGATGGAAATCCGCCTGATCACGTATGATAAATATGACAGTTGCTGTCGCAAATAAACGTCCTATTCCGTATCCTCTTATGAAAACGTCTATAAGCGAGAAAGGGATGCATTGTTTGTTGGTCGTTGTGGCTGTCAGATTTTTCTTACGTAATCAAGATCACGTGGTCAGCTGGAACAAAGGTGACGCAATCGTTTCGTTGGAGTCAGTCATCTGTTCAGGGTTAACTGCTTCAGTACAATATCTGATTGTCTATAGACAGAAGTGCTTCACAGATAAATTATGATGGTCCTCCCTTTATATTTTATTTCGTTAAAAGATAGAAAAGTTTCAGTATAAAACCTGGCAAAGATAATGCGCTGAAAAAAAAACTAGGATCGCGCGTGCTTAACGATTTCGTACCTAGCGGCTAGCACACAAGGAATGCAATTGATATTTTATTTTTGTATTTATCCACTAAACTAGACATAACACTTTTGTTACATAAACTTTGAGACAACAAGCACTAATCTTTCTAGACACAACATGCAAGAAATAGATACACTCATGAGCTTACTGGAAATGGAATTACAACAGCTATAATAATATTAACATTACGTTCAAGTCGGGACTAAATGGTGACGACCGATGAGTTGGTTGATGTTGATAATACCCAGATAATTGTAGAGGCAGATGCGGCGGTCAATAGAACTTAAGTAAATTCTTGGTTAAAGTTACAGCAGTCACGTTTTCGAATGATCCATCGGCTGGAATAAGTACGTAACTACACATAGCTTGAACCACAATAGACGGCAAATAATAAGCACTTAATTACACTCAAGTAGCTATGACTATAAAAATCTTTGACTTTGACTTTGACTTATGCTTATCAATTTTTGACTTAAGTTCTTTACCCTTCCGACTCTAGAGATATCAACTGTATCACTCGATAACAATAGTAACAGTATAAATAGACAAAATTAAATGATTAGGATCCAATTGCCGCTCATCTAATATTAGCAGTGGGCGGTATAGTCAAAATGTCAGCGCGAAACGGACATTACGAATAGACACAATTAATTAATAGACAACAAGTGCAAAGCAACGACATAAGACACGTATATAACATAGCACTAGACTGATCCACGAAGGGCAGAGATGTACGCCCACATCTTGCCGAAGGCGATAATAAACTCACAGAACAGTGGACGAACGTATTGCTATCAAATAATTCCAACCACATCGCTGCTAATGAGGAGAAAAACCAATAACATTTTATCCTCATTAGGTATAATGTAATGTAATTTAGGTATTGTAAATAGAACAGAACAAAATAGAATATATCTTTATTTCACGTAAACCAGATACAGGTACCTACATATGAAACGAGACTCTAGTTGCGCAATTCCAAATAGTAGGTCCTATAATATAATAATAATAATAAATCCATTTATTTCAGGCAACTTGGCCCATACAATAAAATACAAAAATATACACAAATATAAAACAATAACGATAAATTAACAAACTAATACATATTACATATTATTATATTATTATTCTATGGAGATGAACCGGCAAGAAACTTCATGGTAACTCTTTTAGAATGATAGATTATAATCTTGATCAGTACAATGTTGTGGTAAGAGCTGCGAGAATAATGTAATTTATGTGAATAAAAGTAAGAATAGGATAATAATGATTTGCTTCTGAATAAGATAGAAGGCAGCAAGCTGACCACTGACCAGTCTAGACAGACTTTTACAGTTTCTGCCTACTGCTAGTTACATATTCAATGATTTGTTTTTCGGCCTCTGTGTAGCCTTGTTGTTTCACAATGGCCATGCTTCTTAATTGCAAATATCTGCCAATTTTTTATTTCCTGCTTTTGATGATCACATTCCGGAACAGAAAAGAACGGAACAACATTGACCTTGGATTCGTTCCAACTACTTTCTCGACACTTTCTTCCTATAACTTCCTATAACTCTGACTATACTAAACTAATGTTTTGATAATTTAATAATTTGACGACTCGATTGGCACAGTGGCTAAGCGATTAGCTGTCTGCGCTACGTGCCCCGGGTTCGATCCCCGCATGGAACTAATATTTGTATGATCTACAGATAGTTGTTTCGGATCTGGTTGTGTGTGTATGTGACATGTATGTTTGTAAACTGTACCCTCGATACAGGAAAGATACTAGAGAGGGGCAACGTTTTTAAAAAAGAAAATTTAAATGTTAGTAGTTAGTAGTCTACAGAAAGGTGTGTTAACTGTCATGTATAAGAACAGTACATTACTGTCCAGGCCTGAAATAAAGCAATTGTAGTCAGAATAATATTGGAAGGACGAGGAGTAGCCGAGTACTGCCAAGTGAATTTAAAAGGACGAGGCGCCAGCTGTGTCTTGACGAATGATAGCAGAGTGGAATTTATTACAAAAAAACTTGCGTAAAAATAGCTGATTTTATGAGTACGGCTTCAGAACATACCAAGTAATAACCAAATACGTGGTTTCATTTAAATGTCACACTGCGGCATCCTGTATATGTTAATGAACAACAAAAATGAACAACATTATACCCTGCCTAACCCTTTGCAGAAAACAGGCGTGATGATATATATAATCTTAATTAGTACGTACAGCTATGGGGACCGAATGCATGTCTCCTATTCAGAGACATTGCAAAACGGTTGGTCGACGCTACGCGTGACCCGAGGGCTGGCCTATTCTTTGGTCAAAGAATAAGCATTGCCATTCAACGTGGCAATGCTGCCAGTCTTCTGGGCACGCTACCAATTGACATCGATGAGGAGGAGTACTTTGACGCCTAGGTGCTCAGTTTTATATTTGTATTTATTTTATTTTATGATTTATTTATCTAACAATAATTAGTGTACATAATTTAAGTTTATTTATTATAGTTGTAAATAGTCTGATGTTCCTTAATAAATATAGATAGCTATAAATTGCTTCTGGTTTTGTAATACGTGTTCAAGTGCTGTGTATTGTTTTGTATAGCAGCTCCCAAAATGATTAACTGGAGCGTGTTGGGTTCAGATTCGGATGTCGTAAGCATTAACTGAAATAGTTTCAAGAGATACGGTCAGTACTGCGATCAATGCTGCATTGTAATAAATAGAACAGATTGGCAAATATGTATGAGATTCCAATCTTTAATTACCCATTCCAATAGTCCAGCACGGAAAACAATCGGTACTATTGTGAAGATTCTCTTGAACAGCGTTTGTATGCCTTGGCTAGCATCTTTCCAATAAATTTTCAGAGACGGAACATAAACCTATATTAAAAAGTTCTAACCACTAGCAACCCGTCCCCGGCTTCGCTCATGTGCAATTTCTCTATTATCCTTACATTCAATATCAAAGAATTATACATATAAACCTTCCGTGTAAAATTATCTATTTGATGATGAAAACCACATCAAAATCCGTTGCGTGGTTTAGGAGGAGTTAGCGGATATATAGACAGACGCAGAAAGCGATTTTTTTATACCATGTAGAGAAGAGATTCAGGATCTGTCGGTAACCTATATGTATTAGAACGTAGGTATATAAGGTCCAACCCTTTTTAGTCCCGATCCCTTTAAGGGGTGGTTGTAATCATCATTATGAACAACTTTTATTATGGGACCAACCTACAACTTATCTACTATCTACCTACTATTTAGAACCTAGAGTCTCGACATTTCATAAGTGCCTGTATCTGGTTTACATGAAATAAAGATCTATTCTATTCTAACCCTGAAATCGTGAAAAAGTAATCAGCTGATCCATTAAAATAATTCTTTTTCGACTAAATGTATGAAACAGCAGATTTTTCATCGCGATTTTTGTATTGGTCCCATAGTGACAGTTGTTCATAATGATGAATACAATAACCTCTTGAAGGGATCGGCATTAGAAAAATAGGACTTTGTAATAATAATAAATATATTTTAACGATTTTTTTTTTATTGAATACGTCATGGTATATTTTCTTCCAAGAGTGGAGTTTCAAATTACAGTCCCTCTAATCTTTAGGTGCCAGATCGTTATTTAACACTAAAACTGTTATCGACAGTAAAATACACTTTTTAAAATCCACTAATGCAAAAAAAGCACTATTTTATATCCATTGCTTCACACCTATGCGACTTTGACTGCTACAAACTATTCAGCAATCTGTGATAGGCACTAGAACTACCAGAGTATTTATATTAATTACTGACACCAACACACAGACAAAATAAAAGGATCAAATAAATAAAACTTTTCTCAGAAACCGAATAGAGGTATCATCACTATAAGATCTCAAATACTAATAAAAAAATATTTAAAAAAATAATTTTTTACCTTTTTGTTTACTAGATTGAGAGCGATCGGCGCGCGCGCTGCTCTGCCGATGCGCGCGAAACGTAGCTAAAATTACACGTGCTTGTAACTCTACCGAGTCTTTCGTTCTATTTTAGCTATAGTGCTCCTCAGCGCCACCTATTGCGGGAACTCGTAAAAAATACCGTAAACTGCGGCAGAATATCGATCGTTAAAAATCAGTGATCGCAAGTGTTTTAGATTTAATTGCCAGTCGGATGGTTTAAGATTAATTAAATCACTACTTATTTCTATTTCTAGTTAGTGTGTAATATTTTTGGGCATTAATTAGCATTGACCCTAATTTTATAAAATTCATTTTATTGAACCCGTCAAGCGACACAAGATAGACTCGATAGAAAATATATTGATTGCGGGCGCCGGCGACGATGGCGTTGCATTGGTAATATAATTAATTAAATAACTACATCCTAAGCAAAGTTTTTTCAAACTGGCAGTCATCTATGGTTAGGTTCAAATCCTCAGTATCGCTCCTTGAAACGATCTTGATAATTCTCTAGAGACCTTGCAAAAGATCAAAGTTCACAGAGTAAACGAAAGTCACAGCATATGAGAGACAGTGGCTGACATTGATAGACGAGCGAGCTCCAGTAGTGTATCGTATACAATGAACAAGTTAGGCCCACTATCCACCAAAGCGGAGAGGAGCTGAGAGGAGCGGAAATGTGCCCAACAAAGAATTGACAACCAATATTATCCTATACAGGATTCTTTTTATACAGTGCGCATAATTTGTAGAATAATTCAGTCTCTGTTCCTAAATGCAACCGCAGTATTGGGATACAACGAAAATTCGACTTAGTATGGGGGCCACGCATAATTTTCTAGCGCAAGCCATACAAAATTAAATTTTTATTTTGATTTAGAGTGAATTTTAGTATTGCCGTTGCATTTGGGAACGGGCACTGAAACACTGCAAATTTTGGGCACTATATACATAATTCAGGGTAATTATGTATGTAGTGCCCAAAATTTGCAGTGTAGGTATATCTCTCCATTTAGCTTCAATACCGCACTGAAATACGAACGAAGCCGCGCGTCTACGTGCGCCTGTGATGTTAAGCAACATCATGATACGTGACATTTGAGCGCCATCACCTACTTATTTTTTTATTCCAAATTGGAACTACCACAGTGGTAATAACATTGAGTTCGTTTTCACGTTTCTACTTGGCATAGTTTAATAATTTGGAGCTCGGTTTCAAAGTATTTTCCTAGACATAGGTACCTACATTTAAACATTCCACGCTGTGTTCTCAGAGATCTTCAAGCTTTAGAGGTATAAACATCAAAGTTTAGCCGCCGACTGGGGATTATGAGAGTAAAGTCCATCCCTTTGAGCTCAGAGCGCGACCTGATGAGTTAAAGCCTTACAAAATGTTCTATGAGTATCATCTTAACGCGTCTCGTTGCTCAAACAATTTTGACAGGCGTAGGCGTTTCACATAAAATTATTTTAAACATAATTTTGTTTTGTTCTATTTCTGTCAAGATCCTTTGTTAATGATGATAGTCAGTTTTAGGTTTCCTTTTGCATTTCTTTTGGGAATAAGTAATACATAATATTGATCAATACCTGCCCAGAACAACTTAGCCCTGCTCTGATAACGTGGTACCTATACATACAGTAAAATATAATATTCCATCCCATTATTATCCACCTTTCTCAGCCTCTACTCATTCTGACAAGTAGTACGTAATGTGCTGGATTTATTTACATAAATATTATCCATCTGCTGGGTACGGGCCTCTTCTTAGAATGAAAAGGAGCCACCACGCTAGCATGGTGCAGGATGACGGACTACACATACTCGAGAACTTTTTTCTGATGGCAGTAATAACCAAATTCTAATGCACATAAAATCGAAATATCAGAGGTGCATGCCGGAATCAAATTCTGACCCTCCTGGAAGACAAGAAATCAACCGCAAGCCTACTATACCATGTGAACATATTTAATGAACACAAGCTAAGGACTCGGGCACAATGGCGCCCACTGTGCAATAGTCACGAGTCATTTTACTCTGCAGGTTTGTCGTGAGTATGTTAATTGGCCAGCCGAGTTCGGGCCTGTACCATAATAGGTATATCGATGTAGGAATGAATGAGTTGGCATCAACCACGTTGCCGTTCCTAAAGATGGCATGAAATGACGCCTTGAAATGAACGAAATCCGAAATCAGAGGCAAATCATTATTATCCCAGTCTTATTTTTATTCACATTATTCTCGCAGCTCTTACCACAACAATGTACTGATAAAGATTGTAATCTATTATTTGAAAAGAGTTACCATGGAGTTTCTTGCCGGTTCTTCTCCATAGGGTCTACTATTTGGAACCGTGCACCTAGAGTCTCGACATTTCATAAGTGCCTGTATCTGGTTTACATGAAATAAAGATCTATTCTATTCTATTCTGAAAGTTTCCATACAATACGTTCAACAGCCAGGCGGTTATAATTTTCTACTTACAAATGCATTTCTCGAAAGAAACCTATTCCAGGCTTCAGTTAAAAGTTTACATCCCTGCAACAGAAATAGCTGCTGAACCATTAGTTATCGTAGAATAAATAATAGCCATTACGTACCTACGAGAAACCCGGACTTGGCACAAGAATATTAAACTAAGCTGAAGTGGCTAACTGACGAGTGAATGGAACATGAATATAGTGAAATGGGCGTGACTGGCCTGTCTGGTGCTTTGTATAAAATTATACAGGATAATTTTTTATGTAGTGCGCTATATTTGTAGAGTGATTCAGTGTTCGTACCAAATGCACTCGAAGTCCTAAATTTACTCCAAAACAAAATAATAATTTGATTTTGTATGGCTTGCGCTAGTAGATTATGCATGTCCCCCATACTAAGTCGAATTTTCGTTTTGTTTCAAAGTGTATCCCAATACTGCGGTTGCATTTAGGAACAGAGACTGAATCACTCTACAAATTATGCGCACTTCATAAAAATTATCCTACATACTACGCGCTACTGTGTACCAAGCCGAGGATTACGGCCGTGGTTACAGGTAAGTGGTACTTACTGACACTAACAACTATCGAGCCTAATCGTAAGTACCGCAGCGTCACTGATGAAGTCATGAGTGCGTAAAATGCAGCATACACGTGTTACCGACATGCGACTTAGAAATTTTAAATAACCGGCCTAGTGCGAGTCGGACTCGCGCACGAAGGGTTCCGTACCATTATCTATAAAAATGGCAAAAAAACGTTTGTTGTAGGCTCCCATAAAACCTTAAATATTTATTTTATTCTATTTTTTTGTATTTTTTGTTAAAGCGGCAGCAGAAATACATCATCTGTGAAAATTTCAACTATCTAACTATCACGGTTCATGAGATACAGCCTGGTGACAGACGGACAGACAGACAGACGGACGGACAACGGAGTCTGAGTAATAGGGCCCCGTTTTACCCTTTGGGTACGGAACCCTAAAAAGTGTGTTTCTAACATGAAGTAAGTTCTTTGAGCTCTCATGGTAATCGTACAGGAAAGATTTGGCAGGCAGCAAGTTTCGCGGAGCTAACTGTGTTACATAGTGACTCAAGCAAGCCTCTTCCGTGCTCCCTTTATACATAAGAGAACACATTCATTTTATTTTAACAGACTTCAAAAAAAAGGAGAACTCTTCCTTTTTTTTATGTCTGTTCATAAGTGTCTGTATCTGGTTTACAAGAAATAAAGATCTATTCTATTCTATTCTATGAAGACGGAGAGCACGGCGCGGGCGCCGATGCTCGCTCATCAATCATCATACAAACTTTTGACAGTACGGTTGGCGCAGTGGCTAAGCGATTGGCTTTCTGCGCTACGTGCTGCGGGTTCGATCTCCGCACGGAACAAATATTTGTATGATCTACAGAGTTGTTCCGGGTCTGGGTGTGTGTACTGTACAGCCTGTTTAGTTCCAACAAAATATGCGATTGTGAATAAAAAAATTACGACACTAAGTAAAAAAAGGTTGTATTTTTTATGATCAGTGAATAACATTTTATTTAAGTTTTCATAACACGATAACGCAAATAGTACGATGCCCGTATGCTTACATTTTAAATCAAGGTTCTACGTCCACAGTTTGCCGATGTCGCGTCGGTTGGGCCCATGTCATAGGCGGGCGACCAACGGCAAACGGATTCGAATTTAATATACCTAGTACATATTTTGTCCAATATTCGATAATGAAGGAAATCATTTTGAGGGAAGCTGCAACGTCTCCGAGAGGGTTCCAAGAAGTTCTTGATCCACCTACTGGTACCGGCCTGCTGGAGGACTAAGGCCTTTTCATTCAGACCGGGAATTGACAGCAGTTGCACAGTTTATATGTACTTATATAGTAGCGGGCTTGATAAGAAAACTAGTAGCGAAGCATTTTCGATAAAAAAAAAACAAAAAATATTCAAATTAAGAATATTGTTGTCCGCGCTCGGATTTTCCCATACGTCAAGTCATGTCCCAAATCAGGCATTGATGATTGGAGAGCCAAACTGATCCAATATTATCCTCATCCAGACTTTTTAATTTTAAAGCATAATAATGTTAGGGTTGTTACAGTCTACAATTACATGGCTTAATGATGAGTTTTATAATGTATTCATGTTATTCCAAAGTGATTAATATCTACAATAATTATCTATACATGATTGAATTAATTACAGTTATTTGTATTTATTACGTTCTGGTATAATAATAGACTTTATTCATCTTCTGTCGGGTCGGCACGAGCTTTCACAATGGCAATTGCTCATGCCGTGGTGGTGGGTAGAGGCTGATTGCCCAGGATGCACCAGACGATATCAGAATTCGTCACTCGTGGAGGCAAATTCGTATAATTCGGTCACACATGTTTTATGCTCAGGAGTTAGACGTTCAAATTAAATTATTCTTGCAGCTCTTACCACAACATTGTACTGATCAATATTGTAATCCATTATTTTAAAAGAGTTTCCATGGAGTTTCTTACCGGTTCTTCTCCATAGGACCTTCTATTTGGAACCGCGCATCTAGAATCTCGACATTTCATAGGTGTCTGTATCTGGTTTACATGAAATAAAGATTTATTCTACTATTTTCGTTGCTTGAAGACAAGAGATAAATCATTTTTAAGTAGGTACCTAAGCAAGTAGGACCTAGGTTTCTTGTTACATAACGACTAAGAGGAAATGTAATTTCATTATTAAGTAATTTTTTTATAGTTTTCCTGTTTTTATTTTAACAATTGTAAAATACACCTACCTATAACGATTTGAATAAAAAATAATAAAATCAATTTCCTCATATTATTCGACACATGGATCAGGAACATAGAGAGACTGTTATAATCAAAGAGGGGCCTATGTCCAGCAGAGGCTGAAGTCGGGCTGTGGATGATGATGAACTCACCTGTTCCTAAACATAATGATTCCGTAGATGAGCGTCATTTTAACGGCGCGCCGCGTAAGCGATGACGCGTCGCTTATCAGCGGTTATCACCCCGCGAGCCTCGCACCTCGTGCCTACGTCCAGTCGCGCGTCCACGCTTGTATCGAGCGCACGTCGCTCCGCGCATCGCTCGGCCCGCTCCGCTCGCTCCCGTAACTACACAACAACACCCGTAAGTGTCAACCCTACACCACACCGCTCAACCCTCCGGAACTCGGGCCGCGCAACTTCGAACTAAAACTAAACATATGGTGTAAAATTGTCTGATTATGTTTTTATTGTTTGTAGACTATTACTCGTCGTGATCGCTTTATTAGTCGACATTTTTTTGGGAAAATCTTTTTTTTTTTAATATGTGAGTCACTGGATTCGCTCCAAGGCCGCATCATCCCAAAGCAAATTTGTCGGTCTTAGTGTGTGAGGTAGGGTATTCTTATCGGTTTAGATGCCTCTGGCCGAATGCGCTATCATTTGCCGTGAAATCCGTTGCTTTTCGTCACAATTTCGTAAATTAGTTGTGACAGCCCAGTTAAGTTGTACTGTGAACCGTTATGAGAGGAACTACTTGTGTTGACTGAAAGTATCAGGCAATTGTTTATTTATGATGACGACGTAAGGGGCAATGCAGTGAGTACACAAATACGAGTAGTCGAACTGTGAAGATGTTTTCAGGTTGGTTTCCAGTGGCAAGATTGCAGGTGAGATAGGAGGCAGCGTGTGATGCGACAAGCCATTGTAAACATAATGTTAAGTGTTTGCTAGGTAGTTACTATCCGACGCCGAAGCGCTTCTCACGATTACGGAAATCTTCAGATATTTGTATAATAATACCTGCAGTTATATAAAAGTATAATGGCAGATTAATATGTCGTTTAAAATCTTATCTTTAACCGATTTTTGTGAGGGTCAGTTGAGTAATGCCGCATGTTATGTAGGACGGAGTAAATCGGATGCTATTATATGTTTACCTTGGTATTTGATATGTCAATAGCTGACACTGGATGGAAACTAGCTTTATTACACTGAAAAAATATAACGCTAACCTGCAATGTTAACATATCTACACTGAAGTAACGTAACGGCTAGAAATAAACAAGTTATTGCTATTTACAACCGAGTAACTTGGTTCGGATGGCGCCTGCGAAGACGTTTTCCCTGTAGGTACAGTTGACAACCATTATAATAAGTTTCAATGCCCAATTAAAGATTTAAAGATTTATTGCGTACTAAGTGCTATACATTGGTGTTACATTTTGTTTTGGTACTTATAACTTAGTGGCCTTTTACAAGCATTGCAATATGGAGGGCTATATTGCTGTTATAATTATTTGAAAAATATGTTACTTTTAATGTTCCTTCTGTTAATTTTATTTACCATTTGATAAGTTATGAGAGAAGTTTTAACTAACAAGACGTCTATGAAAAAAAAAACCTTGCAATTACACTATAATATATGCATTTTTTACATGACGCTGGCAGAATAATTGACAAAGGCTCAGTTACATTAAAGAAAAAAAATATTACTTTATTATTACGTTTTGACGTAGGTGTGATCTGTAAGGTCATAGGCATAATATATACTGTGTAGGTACCTATATTGACATAACTATTCCTTGCTATTTAGTAAAAAGGTAAAAATACATAATTCTTGTTTACATACAAAATGTAAACAAACAGATTATAACCAGTTTCAATCTAATCGTGTGACGGAAGAGGGGGAATGGTCCGAAGGCGGCCGGGGGGGGGGGGGGGGGGAGATCCATTCTTTTACAATTAGTTCACAAGAACAGCTGTTATTATTACAATTAATCAGTAATTAACCTAATTATAATAGAGCTACTTCTTGTAAAACTAATTAAGTACATTTATGTCGAAATCAAAGAAATCAAATAGGTAGATATTTTTATATTCTCTCACGGGATGGCTATAATCTTCAAGTTGAATTACAGATGCGCTTGCGCATCCTAATGATTTTAGATTGATTTCATAGATTTGTAGAATAATTAGGTACCTATAACCAGAATTAGACGAACATCAACTTCTTATATATCGGTTTCTTATGTGTATTTTTTTAAACATAGAACTTCTGTCTATTTTCATATATGAATAATTATTCATAATTATATTATTATGGTTGTATATTAGATCCTTACATATGAAATTGGCGTATTACCTATATGAAAAAGCATTTTTTTTTTATGAAATTAAATTTTAAATTCATTCAAAGTATGTACCATCGTTATCCATGCACTTTCACCATTTTACAGGTAGTCATTGATACCTTTGCTGAAAAAATTGTGGGAGCGAGAACCAACAAAATCTTCGAAGGCGGTTTTGACTGCCTCATCGGAATTGAATTTTTTTCCGTGTAAGAAATTGTCCAAATTCCGGAAAAAATCGAGTAGCTGCCATTGGAACGTCTATGACACCCACCATACTCCCCGGACCTTGCTCCAACAGATCACCACTTTTTTCAGCAAAGGAATCAAAGGAATGAATCAAACCTATAAAATGGCGAAAGTGCATGGATAACAATGGTTATATACCTTTGATTGATTTAATATTTAATTTCATAAAAAAAATCGTTTTGCCTTTTTCATGCAAAACGCCAATTTCATATTATGTAAGGACCTAATACTAAGTCTAAGTATTCCGTAGGGTGACGACTGTACCTTATAAGGTAGGTACACTACTTTATTAGGTAATTTCGTCAGACTGACAAGATAATTATATCAGAAAACGGGAAGCACCAGCTTTCAAATAAAAAAAGAATCATGAAAATCGGTTCACCCAGTCGACAGTTATGAGGTAACAAATATAGAAAAAAAAAAAAAAAAAAAAAACGCGTCGAATTGAGAACCTCCTTTTTTTTGAAGTCGGTTAAAAATTCTCATAGCTATACTTAAAGGATTACTGTCACGATTTGTCCACATGACCTGCAGAGTGCAGGTGTCCCCAAAGACTACAAATGACCCTATTTGTTAGCGTGCGGCTAACTAATTGATTAGCGGATGGTCCCATCTTCCTGACTGACAAGGTCATACTCAAAAGTTCCAACTTGTACAGCATATCTCGGCTTATAAACGGCATGCAAAACTGATTTACCTGGTTACTGATTAGTCTTGACAAAAATAGAAAATTATAAAGTTTACTTACAATAAAATTAACTTTAAAAAAAAGTAAAACGGACTTCAAAAAACTAAAAAGTGTAAAATAATTTTCTTAAAAAACTTATCGTTTTTTGAAGTCCGTTTTTACTTTTTTTTAAGTTATTTTTATTTTTTTATTTTGTGTGGCATATTCATTACTTAAACATGCGATAACAGCAATCGTAATTGATATGCTGTTATTCATTCAATACTTCCATTGTCTATCTCCGAAGGTCTTCATCAGATCTTTATGAAATGTCCATTTCGGAAAAAAACCCTTTCGAAGAATTTTGCAAATCCGTCTATATATGACGGAATTATGCCCGAACATACATAAAAAAATATATAAATATCGGAACTGAGAACCTCCTCCTTTTTTGAAATCGGTTAAAAATAGATAATAACAAAGTTTACATAATATTACTTTAGCAAAAAGAAAATAGAAAATTACAAAGCTTACTCACAAAAATAGAAAATTACAAAGTTTGCCTACTTAATATGATTTTATTATATTTTATAGTTGGGAAAAGGCTAGGCAGATGATGAGTCGATTCCACTTAGTAACAATACTTTGGTCGTTAAATACGTAAGAGGTTTTTATGTCGTTCGTGTAATATTGTTATTATCTGTATACTGCATTTTACTGCCGTCGATATGATGCACTACTAAGCTGTATATTAACGCCTGTTATATTTTATGAGACAACCACAGGATCAGCACCCATCGTCATCAGCCTGTAAATCAATTGCTGAGGTTGGGACTCTTCATTAGGTATCTATCTACTATCAAGTTCGTGAATATTGACGAGTTAAGGCGATATTACATGGATCAATCAAATTGAAACAATTCCATTGAAAAGCATTGAACATTCCACATTGAACGACTTTAACTATATACCTGAAATCATTTACATGTATTTAGATGGCTCAATGCCATTGAAGCAATCAAATTGAAAGCGAAATTGAACCATGTACTATACTATACTATACTAGCTTTACCGTGCTTGACGTTACCGACCACAATAAATATATTGTTATTGTGGTTATTAGCATTTAAAGAGGAAGGTGTCCACATTCTCTTGACGTAATAAAAGGCAGGGTATGATCACGTATCCTTAAAAATTGGAAATTAATAAAGGTATAATAATAATAACTGTCTCTTTGTTCAAGAAACGTTTAAAACAGTTACCTTTCCTCTGCTGCATAGTTTGTATTTTATTTATACATTTACGTATATATTTGTTTATATAGGTATATTTATTGTATGTATTTGTATTCTTCCGTGTGTTTATGTATTTTATGTAAATTATTTATACGTATCCTTTACACACTGTATCTACGTCTTTTTCTTAATCTCTCCTCTCGCAGGTCTGCTGGAAGAGATTTCTTTAGAAATAAGCAGTACCTTTGTACTTTATGCTCCTACTTCATATTTCCCATGTATTTTTGTTAAATAAATAAATAATTGATTGATATGAAATGAAATACAATATTAGATAGAAAAATATTTACCTACAGAGAAAATATAAAAAAATATATTTTATTGAGCCTCGGAGTAAAAGGTGGCCCATCACACTTGCTGCGTTCCCTCGTTGTATGGCGAGCGATATTTATTGTACCAGGTAGGAACCGGAGCGGGCATCGCGGCCAATTTCCCTTAAACGTTTTCCTAAATCTTTAATAAAGGATTTGGCTTCTGACCCCCAGGGCGGCTGTTCCTAAACCTTAAATAAGAATCTTCCACTAAATAATAACTAAAAATCCAACTGAAAAGTGACGGACCCGTTCGCTCTGCGCTTAAATCATCAAAGATCTCACTCGAATCCTCTTTTGGAAAGCGAGCGTTCAACTGCAAGGTATTACTGACATAAAAAGTACATCTGCGATCTGTAGATAGTTAGTACCACGTCAAATTGGAATCACACTTTATCAGGGATTATATTACGAGCAGATAAAGCGGGAGTTATTCGCGATAATGAATTAGTGATAGACACGCATCTTCTCATAATCAGATAAGCGGACTGTGTTTCTAATACTAGTGTTCAGAATGCCGCGTGGTTGGCAGAGTGCCTCCTCTGTCTGCTCCCTGTACCTTACAGGGAAATTCACTCAATAGATACCAGTGGTGAGTACAGAGAATTCTTACAGGGTAGACTAAAATAAGTTAGTGTTGTATTGTCATAACCTAACCGTTAAAAACCCCCGACTGAAACTAGAAAAAGAGCTGTAACTTTTGAACAGCAGAACAGAATTTCATGAAACATAGCGGAGATGATACCCGATTAAACTAGCTTTCAAATACAAAATACTGCATTGAAATCGGTTTATCCGTGTTGGAGCTACGATGCCACAGATAGATACACAGATCCTCAGATACATAGATACACAGATACACACTACAAACTTATAACACCCCTATTTTATGTCGGGGGTTAAAAATGATGTTTGTGATTGGCCACCTCTCCCTAAGACGACACACCGACCCAAATACCAGGCAGTAGGGAGTGTATTTTTGAAATGCAAGCTACTGGTAGATTACCACTATTAGCGGACTAATTTCTAATTCTAATTTTCCTGCAAATTCCATTAGAGCCAAAGGCTAGTTCAATACAGATGTACGGTTGTGTGCAATTTGTTTGAAACATAGCATAGGTTTTTGACAATAATTCATCGCATGCACGCCTTGAATGTAACTCTTGTTTGACGACACGGTTGGCGCAGTGGCTAAGCGATTAGCTTTCTGCGCTACGTGCCGCGGGTTCGATCCCCGCACGGAACAAATATTTGTATAATCTACAGATAGTTGTTTCGGGTCTGGTTGTATGTGAATGTGACATGTATGTTTGTAAACTGTACCCTCGATACAGGAGAAATCCTGGTGAGGGGCAAGGTTTAAAAAAAAAAAAAACTCTAATCCATGGTAACTTGTTTTGTGCTGAACTGCCCCTGCGCAGCCTGCATCTTCAAGAGGAACTTGGATTATAGTGCAAAAAGAAACAGATTTTAACATTATAAGATTGTTTATCAGTTCGGTAGTATTTTATTTGTTGATGTGTATGTCAGCTTCTTATCAGTGGTAATGTCACTCAAATCGGTTTCGGCTGCAACTGTCTGTACTTATCTGAAACGAAAGCTTGACAAACTCTCCGGAGCTCTATCTTTAAACAAAATGAGTATAATAGGTTTAGTGACAAAATAAACATAAATCCTCTTTTTCACAACGTTTTTGTTATGAGTAAATGTTACACAAAAATAAATAAAAGATTTTATGATTTCAATTTTCACAATAAGTTGTGTATTTTCTTATAAATTTAAGTAACAGTCTAAGTTCCCTATGGGCGATAAGTACCAGGTACTGCACCTTCTCCAAGCCTAAGCAAGCTATAATGCTTCATCCACCAAACATTATTATAAAATTTCATCCACTTAAAGTTACCACAGTGGAACAATCCAAGCTAAAAAGAAATAAATTATATTATTCCCTTATTACTTAATTAAGTAAAATTATCATTTTATGTATAAAAATAAATCAACAATAAATATGAATTGAGCCACCAATTCTATGTTAAATTTTCATTTGCGCTGTCATGGCGATATTATAAATCGGGATGTTTTAGTTTCCTTAAGATTTCCATTTGAAAGTCATTTCAACGAAAATGGCAGTATAGGCACCCGATAATTAACGGCCGTTACTGTTACTGTTAGCCTGTATCGTCCCACTGCTGGGCAAAGGCCTGCCTCCTTGATTTCCATGCTGTTCTATCCTGTGCCAGTGATGACCAGTCCTTGCTGATGACGCCGAAGCCGGCATCGGCGCACACATCTAGTACCTACCAAATGGAAAAACAATTCTCTCTGTTTATTTTGAAGCGCCTTACAGATTCGCTGTGGCTGTCACAGCGAATCTGTAACCGCTTCAAATGTTTCTTTGACAACATGGAAATTTTTACTTACTAAGTATACAATCGTCACACTTGTAATGTCCAACAGATAAGCAGAGATGCTATGTCATACATCTACAATTCGTTGACGGCATTAGGTTCCAGTGATTTAGATTTAGCGACGAACTATCAAATTTTCTGCCTTGTAATGTGTGTATAGGATTTCAAGCTAGTTTTGTGTTTTTTTTTGTCCTGCACTATTCCAGAACATGTTTTTTTTAAATAATTATGTTGCCCCTTACTTTGATTTCTCCTGTATCGAGGGTACAGTTTACAAACATACATATCACATGCACACACTCCCAGACCCGGAAACAAGTATCTGCAGATCGTACAAATATTTTTTCCGAGCGGGGATCGAACTCGCGGCACGTGGCATATTAACCTAATCGCTTAGCCACTGCGCTAATCGTGGTAAGACCATATAATTAATATTGTCACACAACCCGATTTTCTCCATTAGCTAATTGTAAACGTTGATTGAACCATTGAATTGGTATACACGGAACTTCATGAGTGCTGGTAACCTGTATTGTGATCAGAAATCATTCATCATTATTGACCTTCCTTCCGTCCAGGAGTCCAGGTCCTCGCGCTTAGCAGCCTCGTTGGCGACCACTACACCAATAACTTGGTCCTAAGGCGCTCCTGGCCAATATACAATACGTACAGTCAAACAAGCTCGCGGTCGACCAGTTTTCAAACAATTTGCTTTGAACGTCTCACGAAGTTTCGATCCACCTACGCTGAGAGCGAACGGTTCTGCCGAGCGGTTTTGACCTTAGGGTGGTCGACCGCTGACTTTGCCAATTGTACCTCACATTGCTAAATATTAAAACTACAAAAACTTAAATATAAAATATAACGTTTATCTACAAATAAAAAACCTCTTCCAAAGCGTAATAAATCGTACTAAAAATGCGTTGACTGAGGTAGCTACCAGCTCTCTTGTCCGCTGTGGCTTCGATGAGGCGCGACGAAAGTTCTTTAAAGAATTGTCGTGCCTCCGGCCCCCACGGACCCATGGTCTCAACGCCAAACGGTACAAATATGAAACCCTCACCGAGAGCCGCATATTTGCGCCGCTTGGCGGTTTCCACCGAAGCCACTGCTGCACCCGCACAACTGGAGGTGGTCTTGATGCGGGATGGGGCAAGTGTTACATTACTATTATCTTGTACAACGCCTTATTATAATAATAGCTTATTACCATAGTAAATTGGACCCTTTCCCATGGGCAAGCAACTTCACGTAACGCATTGTATGCCTTCTTGACGATTTAGGGACTTGGACATTTTTATGTTGATTGGGTTCGGTTCAGCTGTCCCTTGGGGCTTGTTTTGGCATGCGATAGCCCAGTATATGGCTTAGGCCTTGTAGAGGATATTTATGCTTCAATTGCTTGAAGTAGCTCGGTAAGTTGCCGATCAGCGGGTTTACCGTGTAACTAAAATGGTAATGAACATCGACTCTGGTAATCTTCAATACGATCATGAGCGACTAAACTTTGAGTAACTTGTAAAAGATTTACCGATCATGAAGATGGGAGTCCTAACTTCATGATACAGTTTACATATTGGCACTTAAGCCATTTTGCTTTTCCAGTTTAAGTTTATTGAATAGCTAAAAGTTATGATTAAAGTTTATTCAGTTTCAGCGTAACCTTGGGATTCCTGCACCGAACAAAAATTCCGAAAGGTCTCTGATCTAAAAAAGGTTGGGAACCACTGATCTAGATAAAAGATAACAAAGCAAATTGATCCCCTACTATCGTGAACTAATACCATTTGGATTAGGATCGACGAGTTGATCATCTTTACTAAAAGTATTTTGTATCGATCTAACCAAACCAAGACCCAATCATTCCGGGTGATTCACAGCAAATAATGCCTGGTATAAAATAATCTTTTTGTGAAATATCTACTAAAGCGCCAATTTTCCCGACAAATAAACATAATAATATTTATTTAGTAAGAGACGCTCTGTACGAAAGTTATAAAACATATTATTTTTTATGGATGGTCCTTTTTACCTATAGACTTGACTTGCAAACTTTTAGAATAGAATAATCTTTTTTTCATGTACCTAAACCAGATACAGGCACTTATGAAATGTCGAGAACTCGAGACTCTAGGTGCACGGTTGCAAATATAGATCCTATGGAGAAGAACCGGCAAGAAACTCCATGGTAACTCTTTTAAAATAATAGATTACAATTTTGATCAGTAGGTAAAATGTTGTGGTAAAAGCTGCGAGAATAATGTAATTTAATGTGGATAAAAATAAGACTAGGATAATAATGATTTGCCTCTGAATAAGATGCCATGGCAGTTACAATGTGTATCAGTCATGCGTTGTCATATTTTAAGGGTGTGGATCAGACCATCAAATTGAACAACTTTCTCTATGCGACCAACATCGTAAGCGCGAAAAAATTATCAGCTGTCCTATACGTTTAGGTCGAGTAGGTATTAAAGTTTTGTATCTGATGTTTAAATGCTATTTTACGGTCTTATCTGTGTAGTCCCGATCGTACTCATCATTATGAACAACTTATATTATGGGACCAATACTGAAATCGGGAGAAAAATCAGCGGTTCCATACAAATTATTCAATATTACTCGACTAAATGTATTGTCGTTTTAATTATTGCCGAAGAATTATAATTTTTTAAGAGCGAGCGAAGCGACCTTTATCTCGGCGAGCGCTTGATCCAAGTTGGTCGCAGCTATCTAGATTAGGGCACCCCGAGTAAATCGTTGCCGTTTTACAAAACGGCTCAACAACGTTCCGCCGTATTACAATCCGCCTAAAGGCCCTGGACCTTAACGTTGCCGTTGTACAGAACTGAGCTGTTTTGTAAAGCGGCCAGCTGTTTTGTATTTCGCATCACCACAGATTTTATATTTATATCTGTGTGCATCATACTCACACTAATTCGCACTCGTACGTACAAGCGTGACTTGGCGCGCAATTCAAACAAACAAAATCACGCCAACAACCAATGTATCGGACTAAAGTTAACGGAAGTTAAAGTTGAATCGTTTTTAACTTCGTTACTTAACAGAATAATGATTTTCTGCCCATCCGATAATACGAACCAATAGAACACCAAATAACAATAGTTCACAATATCAAAAACCCAGGTTTCATAAACAGACAGCGCACACACATTTTAAAATGTGAAACAAATTCGAAAACTTTGTGTTTCACAGTGTAAACGGCGGAACATGCCGAAATCCGTAATATTTTCGATTGTTTGTTTCGACTCAATGTCACGAGAGGTAATAGGCTTAGCAGCTGGTCGGTTGTTTCGTAACGCCACGGTCGCGCCGCGGTTACATTACTTATATTAAATTCCAATATAATGCTACCAAATAACCTCAGGCAAAAATGTTCTAAAAGGGAATTAGGTAGATTATTATGTGAGCGCAAGGAAAACATATGATTTAACTAACCGATTTCATATTAACTCTTCCTGTTAACTCTTCTAATTAATCTTAATGTGGTTTAGCCATTGTTGTAACCTGTAATTTCGACCATATACAGTGTGGTTGACGTTACGACATTAAATAATGAGACCACGTATGGTATCACGTTCAATACCCGTACACAAAAATCAATGATTTTCATGCAAGTTATTTTTGCATAATATTTCACACTACTCTCATTCGTATTAGGTGAAGGGACATCGAAATGGAAACTTATGTTATCTGTATCTATTCTATACGTGTAAATAAAGATTATTCAAACGCCTAAAGAATTAAGACAATTTATTTAAGTTCCTATGGCTAAATTACTGATTGGATTTGATTGATTTTTTGTGTCCCAGAACGTGATACCAAATACATAGTTTGACCACCCTGTATAAGATTAGTTGGTTCGTGTAATGGAACAACACATTACAGTATCCTCAGTGGGTTAATTAGCGATACAATTGCAACTAAAACTGGCATTAAACCACGATTAGCGGTAAATAGGTTTCTTATATAACTAGCTTTGGTTCTGGAAGAACAGTAGTGGCATAGTGGTTATGGCGTCAGCTTACGAGACGTGGTTCGGGTCCAGGCAGGCGCACATCTGTGGGTCATATTTATTCATCACTATTATGCGCGTCATCCATCACTTCTTCTCTAACGGTGAAGGAGAACATCGTAAGGAAACCAGCATGTCCCAAAACCCAAAATCCGAAATTTTACTTCCAGCAAATCGCACTGCGCCTGCTGACATTAGGGCCTAGTCTGCCTGAGAGTGGACGCAGGAGTCCCAACATTGAAGAACATGATGATGATAATAAAACAAGCGAAATAGTACCTAATAGTATAGTAGGATAGAGTAGAATAGTAGGATAGAGTAGAATAGTAGGATAGAGTAGAATAGTAGGATAGAGTAAAATAGTAGGAATAGTATGCATAATCCATTTATTTACATTTTGCTTGTTACGTAAAATCAAGAAATGACAAGAATCATCTAATAGCAATGTCCTTAAACAATATGCAGCAATAAATTCAACGAGTTACTGCTAGGCACAACTTTTATTACCAACCTCTTTATTTAATCTGCGTACGCGCACATCTATTTAATGCGTGATAACCACTGTTATGTTTGAATTGCAACGTCGCCGTCGTTTACATTCAGTGATTACTCTAATGATCTAACTTGTATTAAACACATAGGTAGGTACTCTTAGAAAAATGACAAACAGATTTGCGTTTGCGCTGTATAACGTGTCTTCTTATTGGTGAACAAGGTAATCGTGAACCAATCAGCGTCCAGTTTTATCACCAAGGACGTGTTAGTGTTTCGGCGGTAAGTTTTAAAATAGTATACAAATAGGGAAAGATGTTTTATTTCGCAATGTTCGCTAGTATATTGACGAGACAATTCGAAAATTTCTAATTTTTCTTTCGAAAATTTCTAATTTTTCTTTTATGGTTTATAATAATATAATTATGTATGTATCTATGTATTTATTACTTGATCTTGAATTTTATTTTTCTTTCCAATTTTCGTTTATTTTACGTTGCACCCACCATGTTTGTCTCTGCATCACCCTAAGGTAGACTGGCAGAAAATGCCTATGGCATTAAGTCCGCCTTCGTGCAGTGTTATTTTTACCTGTGCATAAAGCATTAAATAAATAAATAAATAAAATTTACTTTTTATAATTTATGTAATGATGAGTGAATATTTGAACTTTGAATATTTAATAGTTTCCTTGTTGTCAACTAGGGGATTTCCTAAGAATTTTTTGTGTAAAAACATTTAAAGTTTCCGTCTGAGAGCATTCTCGCGAGGTATTCAATAAAGGGTACCGACTTGAATAGCACTGTAATCTTGTTTGATCACTATCTTGTGGGTAATTGTTACTAAAAAAAAGGAATCTCGTTCCGCAAATGAAAAGACAGTTAAAAAAATGGCTCACAAACTGTTCTTTCTACACTATTACAGAGTTTTTACGACACAAATTCTAATAATTGATATTGTGACATAGTTTAATAAGTACATATACTGATGCTGATGTTTTAACATTGACATGCTGATGCTGAAGCAGATTTTAATTATTTTCTTAACAAAACAGGGAAAAAGTAGTGACTGTTATGAATTTAGAACTAAAAGTTTTCCTTGGCATTGAAATAACAGATTTCAATAATTTTGTAAATTTTAATAAAAAAATATAATCAAACTAAGTAGTTTAGTAATAATTAGTGCTATAAGCCCTCCCTCTGCGGATATAATTATCATGACTTGAAATTCAGCATCGACCAATGCTGATGCTGATGTTGAAAATGATGCTGAAGTTCCGCGGATGCTGATGTTCGCAACAACCCTGGCACAAATACCGAAATATCCTTTCTCTGAATTTTTAATATCACTTTCAATTCGTTCTATCAATATACTAATAATAGTTTATTGGGTATTTATCTTCATAGCATTTGGTTACCAAACATTCAAGGGTAATTTGTAATTAATGACGTCAATTTTCTAATGACCTTTTAAGGGCAACTCGAGTGTCGGAGTGAGTGACGCTGACGGCCAAAGGGCAAAGGGGTAGGCTAGGGTATAATTTAGTGCACGAAATGCATTACATAATAGCCTTCACGAATTTATTCCTGAAATAGCTTCAAGTAAATAAATAATAAGTAGATGGTTTCTTACGGTCAATATTTGATAGGAAACATTGTGTGTTGCTTAGGGCCCGCTCTAATTATATAAGGTGTTAAAATTTTTACTAATTAACACTGTATGGAACAGCTGATATTTTTTCGCGATTTCAGGTTCTTCTCATAGTATAAGTTGTTCATAATGAAGAGTACAACAACTTCACGAAATTCTTAGAGTTATTTTGTTAATACCTTGCATAATTATTATGATACGTCGCAGTAGGAAACGCTTGAACACATTTAAGAGCAACAATCTTCAAACATTGATGATCACGGAACTCTTTTTATTTACTTAAGGCAGTACCCTGACCAAAACGCCGTTTTACATCGCCATCTCCTCCGCAATTATACCATATACAAATAAAAAAAAAAAAACAGTCTTAAAGTTCAAGATCTCTACTTCAAATCCAACGTTTCAATTTTTTTTTTTAAGTAGATTATACTATAATAATTGGCGATTATAAAACACCTAAATCAAAATTTAAACCTTCATCTTCTTCGGAACTTGAAGCTTAATTTATTTCTGATTTGCAGCAATAGATAAATAATTCTTTTATTTATAAGTCCAACGTTTAACATTTAAAAAAAAGTCATTTTTAAATTTTTCGTGTGTCGATCGAGGCTATCGCGTTGGATTTATAAATTCAGAATTTATTTTGCTCTCTAGACACAATATTGTGTAGAGGGGGCAACCTATATAACTTGCCTCAGTAGTATGGTATGTACTTCTTTAAACATATTTTGATTTTTTTTGAGTACATATTTGAAATATTATTATTTTAGTAAAATCAGATATATATATAGATAGAGTCTACTGATCTGTCACTTTATCTGTCAAGTCAATGCAAATTGTGTTTCATCTTCTAAAATATACTTTGTCTAAAAATATAGAGACCATCTTTTTGATGTTTTCTATAAACATAAATTCAAATTCAGTATGTGACCACGTGAACGTGACCGAATGTTTGAAAGCTCTAAACTATGGGACGGAGTCCCATCATGTTGGTATTCAAACTTCATGTTTTGGTGAGATCTATGTGACCACGTGACTAAAACTTTGAAAGTTTATATCTCCCAAACTATGGGACGCAGTCCCATCATGTTGGTAATCAAACTTCATGTTTTGGTGAGGTCTATTCATATAAACCGTGACCACGTGACTACGTGACCAAAATTCAGAGCTACCTTCTATTAATGAATTGATAATTTGTCATAATCAACGTTTAAAATAGTAAGTAATAATATGTTGATGACGATGTTGATCTAAAATTTTTTTTTAATTTTTTTTATATAACATTGTCCCTCACTAGGATTTCTCCTGTATCGTGGGTAGAGTTTACAGACATTATCTCACATGCACACACACCCAGACTAATATTTGTTCCGTGCGCGTATCGAACCCGCGGCACGTGGCGTAGTAAACCACTACACTACTTGTAATAACCCTAGCCTCCATGCACTATCGCCACACTGTCTTGACGTTGTCGGCGAGATCAAAGGCGCCGTCCTACTGTTGTTTTTCTTTATACTATTCCTTTACTATATATAATAATAAATACTATGTACCAACCTAGTTCTATCTTAATTCTTATCGATTATACTTTATATATTACTATTCACCAACACTGCTATTCCCATTTTTAATCGACTTCCAAAAAAGAAAATTCTCAATTCGACTGTATGTTTGTTACGCTATTACTCCGCCAATTGCATACCGATTTTGAAAATTCTTTTTTTATTTCAAAGGGTACTCTCAAGATGGCATTTAAATTTGTTGAAGGTTTGATGAAGAACTTCGGAGATATACAATGGAACTCTTGAATGAATAACAGCATGTCACTTGCGATTTCTGTAATCGCATGATTATGAATTGTTTAAGCCACTCAAAATAGAAATATAAAATAAACGTTAAAAAATAGTATAAACCGACTTCAAAAAACTAAAAAGTATAATACATATAATTTTCTTAAAAAACTTATCAGCTTCTGAAGTCGTTGCCACTGCCAAGCTAGGTGCATTGAAGAATTTAAGAAAATTATTTACACTGTCTAGTTTTTTGAAGTCGGTTTTTACTTTTTTTAATGCTAGGTATTAATATCAAATAATCGTGATATATTTATATGAGTGAATATTAAATGAATCAAGCAATTCTTCAAATAAAAGAGCAAGTTATGATTAGTTAATACCAAATCATCTAACAACTCGGCAAGTGTAATGGGCATTTTTTGCTCGGAAGCTCGTTGACGAAGCATAAATTTTTTATTTCCCTTTTTTATAAAATCATTCATCATTGTAGTGATTGTACCACTGTTATTGGTATTATTTTTTTAGTAGTAACTCTGTTACTATATAGACCTATAAGTGAAACAATCTACAAATATATATTTTACATTGCCACCTCTATTTATTATATAGTTTTTTAGTGTCTGGCGCGATGCTCGCGTTGACATGCTCCGAGCGGTTTCCGTAATATTACAGGGGGTCGCGCGGGTTGCGCGGGTGGAGGAAGCGAAATCGACAAATTCGTTACCTCACTGACGCGCCTTAATAGAACTTCAATACTAATGAACTCAAGTTGTTAGCATGTAAATGTTTTTATACCAACTTAATTTCACAAAACCCTGGTGATCCTAAACCCTCTTATTACATAATATGGTTTAAAGCAAGTCTTGTAAAAGTCAGGTTTTAAGATGACCCTATCTCTTTTCGTCATATGACGTTAGAAAGTGACGGATGTATTTAAAATCTCGGTTTTACTAGACTTGGTTTAAACCCATCTTTTGTAAAAAGGGGGAAAGGGTTCCGTGGATTTCCCTTGGAAAATACTATCTTCTTGTACAATATAACATGTTATTTATGTTGTTATAAAAGGCACTGTTACTTTTTTGTTATTTATTGTTTTATATATACCTAAGTATGATTTTATTTACCTCCGTCCGTGACTCGCTGCAAGGTGCCAACTGGAAATCAGCGCTGTGTGTTCCACACCCAGCAAATACTGAGCTTTCTATATGCATGCTCGTCAGTGCAGTAAAATCTCTTGTTTATTTTTTGTTCGTGTTTGTTAGTTTTGTTTCTATTTTGATATTTTATGTGCTGTCAATTATGTGCTATGTCGAATAAATGTTTTTTTTTTCTATTCTATTCTACTCTTAATTATTTCAATTCATCGTACACTGTATCAACTCAACATTGAGTTATAAAATTAGCAAGTGACGAATTTGTACGTTTCACTGAGCAATGTTATGCCATACTATAACATCGACGCAGAAGTTCCGTTTCACACAATGATCATTTTTGATAAATATCAACCGCCCGCACGATATGCTGAATAAAGTAATAACGGCCCAATTTAACGCCTGTGAGTTCTGTGTTCCCGTTATGGACCGTTATGGACCCGTTATGGACTGTATGAACTGAGTGATGGGTTGAAACCATAATTAAATCCATTATTTAAAAATATTACAATATATTCTCTTCAAAGTAAATTTACGGTTGGCCAAAAAGTGGTCTATGAATTTTAACAGAACTTCCCATCAAATTAAAATATCACTGAAGTTGAAACTTCATTATTTTGAAAAGAGAATAGAACTTTTTAAAATGCTTTTATAAACTTCACCTGTAACCAACTATGTAAAAAAATCTTGGAAGTTAAATTTGACCCACTTCCCGGTTTCCGATTGAGCTGAAGTTTTGCATTTACGTTTAGTTTGGATGAGAAAAGGATTTTCTTTAGTTTTTTTTGATACTATAATATTTATTAGATATTGTTTTATGGCGTGAAAACAGTTTGCAACCTTAGGGTAATAGATGAATTCCTTGGTCAACTGTGCGTATACGATTTACGTACGTGTACCATCCTTAACTTCGTCTGTCAACTTCATTTTGGCCAATATTCAGTTTGTCCCTCGCTCGGCTTACGCTCTGTTTTCACGACTTTCTATCATCAACGTTATCTGCGGCCATCATCGCTTCGCTTCTCATTACACATAATAGGATAGTGGTTCAGTTGTTCAGCCGCATCTGGTTAGACTTAACGCTAAGATCTATGAGTCAACCTTGCATAGTTGAGGAAAGACCAAGAGATGACACTTAGATGTGTATATATTTCAGTGAGCCAAGTTAAAACGTATGAAATTAGACTGATTAGATGAAGCGTACCAAAGTATTTTGCCGTGCAGAATTTTCCATTATATAGGTATGTATGAATTTTTAAAAACTTTTTGTTACTAATAAGCCTTCTGTCTGATTTTACTTTATTTTAATATGCACAAATCTGTAGTCACGCGACGTGAGGCCATTGACCGTGTTCGGTTTAAGTAACGACGATTACGCAATGTTAGCTATACATTGAGCGCTCTCAATGAGTTGTTGATATAGATGTTATAGGGAATACGCAATGGTTTCGTAAGAGATCATTTTGCCCAATATGATTTGCATTGAAGTAAAATACTGTAGTGCTTAGATGTGTTTTAACTGTCAAATCTTCATCCGGCTTTTGTATTCGTTTCTTTATAAGAAAATTATTTAAATTATATTTTAAATGTATGTATTTTACTGATGCCAATACAAGTGTAATCGTATTTCTTATTGGTCTAAGGCAAGCTCGAGGGCTCTTCTGTTTCTTCTGAGGGGGATGTTTTAAGACTGGTCAGCTCGTATGGCAGCCATGGTGGATGGCAATATTATCAGAAAAAATCGAATTATAATATCGTTATCAGTTTGTTAAGCCTAGACTCTGGACAAGCCACTACATTGTGCTCCCACAATATTGCGGGAACAATGTATTCTTAAATAAAATATTGTAAAATTATTCTGAATTTAAAAAGAGTAACCGTTGAGTTTCTTGCCCGTTCTTCTCCATAGGAAAATACACTTGGGAATATGGCAACTAGCGTCTGACTATTCATAAGCGCCTTTAACTGATATTATGTCTACATAATTAAAAGAATACATAATAGTTAAACTTACTTAACTAGACCTCGTTTTGATATCAGCTAAAATATAATCCCTACAAACACTTAGGTATAGTTACCATTACCACCCTGTATACGGCGTATACAGGATATTTATTTATCTAGTGCGCAAAATTTGCGAATGGTTCAGTGTCCGCTCCCAAATGCAACCGCAGTACTAAAATTCATTCCAAAACCAAATTAGACTTTGTATTGCTCGTGCTAATAAGTTATGCGTGTCCGCCATACTAAGTCCAATTTTCGTTTGTTTTAAAGTGTATCCCAATACTGCGGTTGCATTTAGGAATAGACACTGAATCAGTCTTCAAAAATGCGACGCATAATGAGTTTAAAGAATCCTAGGTACTCATTGAGTCCACAGACATTTATTATTAGTAATTGTTATTTTATATTATCATATCTTTTTTTGGAACGTGTTTTTAATTTTTTACTTTTTTATGTCTTCATTTTTTACTTTTTTTTTTTGTAATTTTTTTTTGTTTCGTAATCTGTGTAAAAATAAATTGCTTTTTTTTCTTTCTTTCAAATTATGCACACTCCATAAAAATATCCGGTATAGTAATCAAAAATATAGTTTAATTTATTTATCTAGACCTAGATTTGATTAACACCTAAATATTGTTTTGAAATAGAATATAATCCCTGCAAACACTTATCATTACCACCCTGTATACGGCATAAAATAACCGCACTCGTTATGTTTGACTCGATGACGCGGCTCCTAAACTTTAGATCACACTATGGGTTGCAGCTGAACACCAGCGTCAAGTGGCCAGTAGTACTGCCACCTGACCCTATATTGAATTGAACCCTTTGGCACTACAACTGACGAATAACGTCCAACTTTATTAGCAGAGGTCCTTTTAAGGGATATAATTCTCATCATTATGAACAATTTTTATGATGGGATCAACCATGACATCGTAATATTATTCGAACCCCAGTCGCCTAGTGGTCGAAATTCGACCGTAATTTTAGCTTTCTGCACTCCTCCATATAAACTTTAACTATACCAAATCTCACACACCTACGCGCACAATATTCTTAGAAACGGGTACAAAGTTTTCTCTTCACGTATTAATATATAGATAAATGTATGGTACAGCAGATTTGTCTTTCTCACACAGTCACGTGACTCGCGATAACCTACATTTAAGACTAACATACATTTGAAACAGCAATTAAGTTATTGCAGTTTACTTCGCTATCTATTCTAAACATGATACAATACAATGGGGCAGGAAATCCCGGGATTTACATGACAATCTGTCCTACCCCAACCAACATGACGGTGACGGATCACTATCGCAACCTATTCTTGGAAAACACTGGATATTTTAAGAAGGTTTGAAGAACTGTGAACAAAAAAAAGAAAAAAGAGTTTATAAGCACAAAAGAGAGGAAAAGCAAAGAAAACATATTAGAATATAAAATGAGTTATTGTGTCAAAAGGCAGATTGGACAGAATCAGGAATGAGTATATTAGAGGAGGTATGAAAGTGACACCAGTTACAGAAAAGCTGCAAAGTAACCAATTGTCGTGGTATGGACATGTAATACGGAGAGATGAGAATGATGTTATAAGAAGAGTTGTAAGTATGAATGTGGATGGCTATCAGAGTAGGGGCAGACCAAAGAAAATATGGATGGACTGTGTGAAACATGACATGAATGTGAAGGAAGTGAATCTGGAAATGACGTCTGATAGAGATGAATGGATGAAAAAGACATATTACGCCGACCACAAATAAAATGGCCCTTATCCCATTTTATTTGTGGTCGGCGTAGGCGCAGGAGAATTATGATGATTATGCCAAAAGGCCGTAGCTCAGCTTATTGTTAGAAGGCAGTGATACTGGCCCACCGTAAATGCAACCGTAGTAATGGGATACACTTTGAAACAAAACGAAAATTCGACTTAGTATGGGGGACACGCATAATTGACTAGCGCAAGCCATACAAAAATCAAATTTCCATTTTGTTTTGGAATGAATTTTAGTACTGCGGATGCATTTGAGAACGGACACTAAATCACTCTGCAAATTTGCGCACTGCATAAAAAAATACCCTGTAGAGTGAGAAAGTCAAAGTACAGTGCTTTTGACACTAAACAGTACGAAGAATAACGTCTCATTTGCACAAGTTCCGAAAACAAAATATAATTGTAATACTAAATGGATCACTTAGAAATACTACAATAAAAGACTCCTCTGCAACACATGTCCTACACTCAATTAGGTCCTCGGAGTAATTACGTCGGAAAAACGAGCTGCATTCAAGACCGTCGAGCAGGGCCTGAAGTATTAAATTAGAGTGGGAATCTGCTGCATTAGACGCAGCAGCCGGACGGACCGACGGCGCTGTAATATAGTTACTGATTAGATAGGAGCATTCCGTGGAAATTCTGCTGTGGACACGACCACTTTATTTACTAGTACCTAATATAGCCTTCTAGATGTATTGCGGGCTATGAAAGTTTAACGTAACACGCGGGTCTACCGTGTAACAAAACGGTAATAAATATCGAATTTGGTAATAAACTTCAATACGATTGCGAGGGATTAAACTTTGAGTTTCAAATTTTTTACCGATCATGAAGATAGGAGTCCCAACTTCATGATTGGTATTTTTTTTACAAGTTAACTCGAAGTTTAGTCTCTCACGATCGTATTGAAGTTCATTATCAGTGTAGATGTTCATTACCATTTTAGTTCCGCGGTAGACCCGCGTGTTACGTTAAAAATTACCGATCATAAAGTTGGGACTGAATCTTCATGATCAGTAATTTTTTACAAGGGAGCTTGGAGTGCCAGCGTTTACCTGGACTGGACAAATCTCACAAAAGAAAACCGTTGCTCCACTGCAGCCGGCCTCCCAATGCTGCTAACCAATGACCGCGAAGGTAATCAAAACACAAAGAAAGAAAGAAAGAAAAAATGTTTATTGCCACATTAACAAAAACAAAGAAAACTTAAAACTCTAATACACGTCTTAAAATTATGTAGTATGGCAATAGGAGTGGGCTCAGCGGATGTTGAACCGTGTGCAGCATGGCTACAGCACGGATCAACGCTGGTTTTCAGCCCGCCCCTTAGTCTCTACTTAACTTATAATCTATGGGTGCGGGTGTTCAATAACATCTGGATGAAATAAAGTAGACTTATGGATAAAACAAAACAAAAAAAAAAGCAGTAAAAACCCAAAACAACAATAAAATAAAAATAAAAATCCACACTTGAGAGTGCTTGAACAAGGTAAATAAATAAATAAGTATATTTAGGTCGCTAACACAGATCAGCATCAACAAGCGAGATGAAGAACACAGATCGCAACAACCTTTTTTCTACTATATTCAGTGGTATTAAAGCTCCGCGCTTATTTGCTTCTTTAACAATATTTGTTTAACCTTAATTTTAAATACTGGCTGAGACATGGTTTCTCTTAGGGGTGGAGGTGCATCGAAATGCGGTAGCGGGTGAAAGCAGCGCCTCGTTGCTTCCCTTAGCCGCTGCTTTGGGGCGCTACTATTTCTAATACATATTATAAAGATAAACTGGTCCAATGTGTTCCAATGAAATAGCGTAGTACACGTGGCCCGCCGACGTCAGCGCCATGGTTCAGCATTCGTAGCTTTTGGCATCCCTAGATGGCGTTGAAGTCACTTCTAAATGGCGCTATGGTTTCGTTACCTGAAAAGTTAGTCCTTCGAGCGAATCGGTGAACATTTCAGAAGCATTTTCAAAATATTTTACCGATGAATTTTTGGATACCATTCAGAAAAATGAATGGTTGTTTAAAATGTAACCTAACGTTAATGCCAGTCAAATACAGCAGAACGAGTGACGTGTGTCGTATTCTGACTGATACTTTATTTATATCTACCTATGTATTGCGTCTTCAGTGAATAGGTATTATAATAATGTCGTACATTGTAATTTTGTAATTCCTCAGTGGTCTAGAGGTCACAAGAGCGACGTCTTGGATTCGATTCCCAGATCGGGCAAAGTGTTATTTGGTTTTGTGTATGGACAGATGGAAAGTCTCAATAGCAGCGCTGAGCTTGGAATTTACCCAATGTAAAATACCAAAATACCTAATTAAATATTTAAAAACAGAACATAAGCAATGTATTTCTTTTTTCAAAAATGTTGCTTGATCTTGATACTTTAACTTACAATAAACCTTATTTCTAATTTAAACACTATAATCTTGTTTATGGTCTGGGCAGGCCCGAAGAAACGGTTGTAGCCTGTCTAATGATTCCGATCATTACTTACATGAAAACGTACTTATTTGCATACTTATTTTCTTCAGGCCAAGGTCAGATCAGTTACCAGGAACGGACTACGTTGTACCACGTTCGATATCGATCTAATGAACGATCCGACTATGACCATGACACTGGAAAAGGAAGAAGAAGACGGAAGGAAGAAGGCTGACCTTCTTTCCTTTATATTTTAAATACATTTAGAACATTTCTCATACTTTCTTTCCACGTTTCGTTGGCCAGCAGCTTAGTGTATTTCACGAAACCATTTTAATATTTAACAACACAAGGAAACAAACTTATCTGATCGTCCCGTATCTCATTTATCACAAACACTTATACAAATCTGCGTGCTAGAATGAGACAGAAAACCTGTGACCATCGACCTTTACGTCGTAACAATCGGTTACACCACAAACAAATTTAGACTTTATTACACGGTATAAGAGTTTGGTTTTCTTTGTTAGGTGTAGGAGTTATAGTATTTGGGTTTAATGGTTGGGTCAGGGTTGAGACGTGGAGGTCAGAGTGACTTCCGAGGTTGGCAGCAGTCGAATTAGTTGCGGTTTGACATGCAAGACAATGGCGCAGGAATCTGTGACGTTTGCTAATGTCGCTGGGTGATCGACTGTTAGGCAATACAAATACAGTTCGTTTAGTATAAAGTGCTATGTTAATGAAAGGAATAAGCCTTATAATACCTAATAATCACGTCAACGTCTAGACCAAACAACGTATTAGAGCTAAAACTATGACCAGACTTGACGGATGCAAAAAGTAGCGCGTCGGAAATCCCGAGCAAAGAAAAATCATACAAATGACCCTGATACTATCAGTGATTTGTCCTAAAAACTGTAGATCGGAAATTGTTCATTCTATTCGTTCGGGAAATCGTTGAGTTCCCTTCATTATGCTCGAGCTTAGCGACGCTGACGCATAAGTCATGCTCGTGAACGGGTGCCGTCTGTCGGAACTGGTCAGCTTGTAACTGCCATCGGAATCTTATTCAGAGGCAAATCATTATTATCCTACTCGTATTCTTATTTTTAATTCACATTAAATTACATCATTCTCGCAGCTCTTACCACAACATTGTACTGATCAAGATTGTAATCTATTATTTTAAAAGAGTTTCCATGGGGTTACTTGCCGGTTCTTCTGCATAGGATCTACTATTTATTAGGGTTCCGTTCCCAAAGGGTAAAATGGGACCCTATTACTAAGACTCCGCTGTCCGTCCTTTTGTCACCAGGCTGTATCTCATGAACCGTGATTGAAATTGGAATGGAGTTTCTTGCCGGTTCTTCTCCATAGAGCCTACTATTTGGAACCGCGCATCTAGAGTCTCGATATTTCATAAGTGCCTGTATCTGGTTTACACGAAATAGCAATTAAATAGCAATGCTTTGAGCGCCCTTTGATGCAGAGGAAGTAAGATGCATCATCGCGATGCAGTACACAATGCTCACAGATACAGGCGGAGGAAATCGACTGGAAACGCACGATATAATCAATGAGATTAGCTGCATGTTAGTCTAGGAGCAAAGAGCAACATCGCAGAGTTCATCTTTATGTTTCCTAAGACTGATTATTTTAACCCCCGACAAAAAATAAGGGTATTATAAATTTGTAGTGTGTATCTTTGTCAGTGGCGAAGAGTCCATACAACCCGATTCCCATCGGCTTCCCTTTAGGAATTAGTTAGTGCATAGACCAACGTAATATTATATTATTTACCCCTCCAACTGACAAGAAAAGGCTTGTTATTCAGTTAGGTCGAGCTCTTCCAGACGTGACTACATATAGGTTACAAGAGACGGTATGGATTTTTGTCTTCCAGCAATTATTGCAGCAATTTTTAGAGGGCATTTTTGGGACTGCTTCCCCTTTTAAAACTGTCACCCTTCGCCACTGATCTTTGTATCTATGGATCTATGTATCTGTGGCATTGTAGCTCCAAAATGGATGGGTGTTTTTTAATTAAATGCTAGTTTAATCGGGTATTATCTTAGCTACGTTTCATAAAAATCTGTTTAGTCGTTCAAAAGTTATAGCTCTTTTTCTAGTTGGAGTCGGGGGTTTGACGGTTAGGTTATTTTAGCATGTAAGTACTGGCTTTCTTACTGAGTGATAGTAACACCGCAATTTAAAACCATTTACGCAGATTATACGCCGAAAACTCAAACATATCTCAAGTTTAAGTAGCCCTTAACTCTACTGTCATTTTAAGGTGGACGGTAGCGACAGAAAGACTTTTAAGAGCGTCTTCAAATTGAGTTGTGCTGAAGTATTTCGCGGTAAGACTCTCAATTAGAAGCCTAGCTGATTATTTCTGTTATCTCCGTATATCTAACGTGAAGACAAAACTTTGTCCCCCTTTTTAAGCATATTGCGAGCACGGAAGTGTGTGAGATTTGGCATAGTTAAATTTTTTATGGAGGAGGAGTACAGAAAGCTCAAATTACGGTCGAATTTTGACCACTGGGCGACCACTAGTTATAATTAATTCTCTCTCTGTATAGTATGAGAGAGTTGCCGAAGCGGCCATTAAGGATATAACTCAATAGGTGGCTTCAACAAAAATGTTTTAATTATAATAACTGATTTCTTTGTTACATAAGTAAGTAATATTTTTATTATATTGTATATAATTTTATTTCAAAGTTTTCCTCATTGACATGTTTTTAATAATAATTAATTAATTATGAGTCAATGTCAACTGTAATTCGATAAATATTATTTCAATATAAATACCACAATTATGTAAAAAAAAATATTACATGTCGGGCATATTGTTTCTCCCGATGAAGCATGTGAGTCTAGAATATGTATACCTACCAACCGATCTGTAATGTCCATACTTCAGGCAAATTTTCATTTTTGTATTCTAGCCCGCGGGTCTGCCGCGTAACTAAAATGGTAATGAACATCGGCGATGGTAATAAACTTCAGTACGATTGTAGGAAACTAAATTTTGAGCTACTTTGTAAAAAAAAATAACGATAACATGATAGGTAATTTTTTACAAAGTTGCTCTTGCGATCGTATTGAAGTTTATTACCAGCGTCGATGTTCATTACAATTTTAGTTACGCGGTAGACCCGCTGATCTGCGCAAAAGCAAATTATAATCCACTATATATGGAATTGCATGTAGGCACGAAACCTTTAGCTTCGTCGTTTCACGTGCGAATGGCCAAGGAATAGCATTCTCTGCTGGCGTCTGTGTTCCCCGATTCATATCATTTTGGAATCTTCAAGGGGACAGTTAATAGGCATTATTTAAGATTGCGTGGTCTATCCTAGGCAGCATCGGTACTTACCATCAGGGGTCTAAAAAGGCCACTTTAAATTAAACATAATATGATACATAAGTCAAAGTCAAAGTGTTTATTTGCGTAAAATAGGTTGTACAGGATCTTATTATAATTAAAAATGTAACATAACAATGCTCTCTATTTTGCTAACATATGTCAACATGCAAATTAAAAAATTGATTTACATCATAAAAGCATTTATTTATGAGCCATTTCTTTAGCTTCTTAGACAATAACAGAATCTTATTGTAGATTTTGACACACGTCATGCCGTAGCCGCTTAGCATATTACAAAAATGTCAAAATATCCATTTATTTGATGACTCTCTTAATATCGCACGCATAATAGTTATTAGTCTATGCACGCATAAGGTTATATTGGGCAATCATCTGTTTGACAGTTACCATGAAGATTCGTAGGTGAATGGTGAATGGCTAAATGTTGTCTCCAGGTGAGGTGCTGCAAATGATCGAAAAACAATAAATATTATAGTTTAAAAAAAACTAAAGAAAACGCTTTTGTCATCCAAACTAAACGTGTATGCAAATTTTCAGCTCAATTGGAAACCGGGAAGTGGGTCAAATTTAACTTCCAAGATTTTTTTACATAGTTACAAGTGAAGCTTATAAAAGCGTTTTAAAAATGAGGAATATCTGATGGTGAACCATTTCACTGACCTTCTAGATTTCAAAGCAATTATAGAGTTAGTTCGGAAGGGGCACAGGGGGGCACGGCTCACATAGAATATCTAGTGAGTATACCACCTTGCGATTAGTGACCACTCCAGAAAAAATGATTACATTTATTTATTTAACTATTTATGTACACACATGCAGAAGAATAATTGCAATTAAATAAGAAAGATGATAAAAAGGTAATGCTTAGGAACAACTTTTACTATGGGACCAAACATGAAATCGCGAAGAAAGAATCTGTTCAGTACATTTAGTCCAAAAATATTATTTATTTATTTATTTATTTAATAATAAGGACCTCCAACAAGGGACATACACTTAAAATCACAAAACATCACAAATAGTTTTACATCTGTGTACTCCTTCAATTATATATAATATATAATTATATATATTATATTGAATTATTTATATGGAATAGCTGATTATTTTTCGCGATTTTATGTTTGGTCCCATAGTAAAACTTGATCATTATCATGAGAACAATACCCTCCTTCAATGATTCCCTCATTTTACAGTCAGCCTGTATATACAAATAAATATAGAATAAATACCTAATTATTATTGAATATAATATTATGAAAACTATTTCGTTATGGAAAGGAAGTGTTCTTTTATTCGCTTTTTGAATAAAGAGATACATATTGGATACTGGTGATAATTTTTGAGTGCGTGAACACATAGACATAATATACTACTCGTATAATAAGTCTATGCGTGAAAATCAGCCTTCGAAGTTCCTGTTTTTAATTATTGCATCGAGTTTATCAGAAAAAGATCGATAGAAGTGAAACGGGCGCATGTATAAGTACTCGTATAAGTATATATGTGATTTATGTTAATGTAAGATACCTTTTCTTATTGTATTGATCTTTTTTCTAAATAAACAATTTATTTATTTATTATTTATTTATGTATATCCTGTCAGTGGCTACTTCGCTAGTTATTTTCTCCTCCATGTTATGGCGCTGTTAATTTCGGCTGACTTTGGAAAAAGATTGGCTTAGCAAGGAACAAGAACGTACTCTAATTAGGTCTGTTAATTACTTGGTACATTCATGAAAGTCTGTTTCTGACAGTTTTGCCGACTAAACTCTAAATCCTTTCAGAATGATTTTATATAGCATCATGCCTGTATTCCTCTAGGGGTCAGGCAGAGGCGTATCTTCTGTTAGAATAGAATGGATCTTTATTTTTATTTCATGGAAACCAGATACAGGCACTTATGAAATGTCGAGACTATAGGTGCACGGTTCCAAATAGTAGATCCTATCGAGAAGAGCCAGCAAGAAACTCGGTGGAAACTCTTTTAAAATAATAGGTTATAATCTTGATTATTTATCACTCTTTTTTATTTATTTTTTCTGTTTTTTTTATTTTTTTTCTTTGATTAGTATTTTTGTGCCAATAAAACATTTTTTTTTTTTGATCAGTACAATGTTGTGGTAAGAGCTGCGAGAATAATGTTATTTAATGTGAATAAAAATAAGAATAGGATAATAATGATTTGCCTCCGAATAAGATTGCCAATGTTGTGCAATACACACAAGTTTTGCCGATGCCGTTATAAGGACCCATTGAATAGAGGGCGAGTTGCTGTCTATCGGGCATCATTCCAAACTCCAGGCTGCTATGAGAATTTTCTAACAAATAAACTTCAGACGGTGGAGTTGAAACCAAGACTTGACGCTCAGCAGCCGCGACCATACCAATGACAATGATTTTTATTTAAAATACTTCTCGATTTCCTTCTGACGAGGTTTAAAGAGAGCAGTAACATGACCACACATGACAAACAACCACACGTACAATGAGCAGCTTTTATGATAATACAACGACACTAATTTACAGTATATTTTTTTAAGTAGTGCGCAAAATTTGCGTTTGATTCAGTGTCCGTTCCCAAATGCAACCGCAGTAATAAAATTCACTCCAAAACAAAATAAAAAATTGATTTTGTATAGCTTGTGCTAATAAATTATGCGTGTCCCTAAGTGGAATTTTTGTTTTGTTTTAAAGTGTATCCCAATACTGCGGTTGTATTTAGGAACAGAGACTGAATCACTACAAATTATGCGCACTACATAAAAAATATCCTGTTTACAAGTCACGACCATCTTGCAGCAATATAATCAAACCAATTAATTTGATTGTATGTATGTAATGCCACCAGTAATTCAGAAGCGCGGCCGATTTCGTAACAATACGCGAAGGTTCCCACGCCGCGTCATGCCTGTGACAAACGCCATCTCTATTACATCAGCTCTGTATTTAGCAGCGCATCTCCGATGATAATTATTGAAGAATAGTTAACTGTGATCAACGCAAATTAATGTCAACACAATGCATGCTCGTTATAGTCATTCTTGTCAAGTCAACGTCAATGTATCCTGCACGCGGTCACGGTACAACTTGCAGCTGGCTAAAGCATCGTCCACGCAAGGACACAATGTTTTGTATTAGTACAGTTGGCATCAAATCAGAATAATTTTGGTGAAGATCTTAAAATGTTAAAAAATATGTTCATGTGCGTGTAAATTGTCATCACCTAAATTTTAGTAGGCGGGGTTTAAAATAAATCGTCTGGTTTAAATACTTATTTGACGGAGCAACTCGAGCTGAAATACGAGTATGTAGGTTGTGCGACAACTAGACAGTTCTATATAAAGAATAACTTTAGTGGGTTTAACCGGACTTACACTCATTTTTCCAGGGTTCCGTGGGCAGATAAGTTTAGTCAAAACGAGGCTACAATATAACGATAGTTTTTAATAACCTAACAGTCAAAAACCCCCGACTCCAACTAGAAAAAGAGCTGTAAATTTTGAACGACTGAACAGATTTTCATGAAACATAGCTAAAATAATACAAGATTAAACTAGCTTTCAATTTAAAAAAAACTGCATTGAATTCGGTCCATCTGCTATGGAGCTACGATGCCACAGACAGATACACACTACAAACTTATAACACCTCTTTTTTGACAGGGGTTAAATAAGCTGGTGTTAACTAAACACGATCATGTACATTGTACGTTTAACCATACCTTAGCGTTTGTGATTACACTCCGTACTGTTATCCAATGCATTCACCCCACGTTTTTCGTTTTAAATCTTACAAGTATTTTCATATGCGAAATAATTTTATACTTTTTAGTCGGTTGTCTTCTTCTTAGCGTGTCGATGGCAAATTAAATGTACTTGGCCCAGTATTACGCCACGCGAATAGCAGAATCAGTTGCAGACATAAGCTCCTCACGCGTGCAGGTGGTACGGCATGCGGCGCAGGATGGAAGGTGGGCCATGGTTTGCGGAGAGACACCACACTCGCACTGCAGGTCTAATCCATCTGTGAAATTCCACCTGTGAAGATTATCTTTACTTCAGCCGACTTGGGATCGTAGTCTATTAAGAGATTTCCAAGTCGGCCATGAAAGTCCAAGTCGGTCAGTCGGTTGTAAAAACGTGGGAAAACAAAACTTATTTTCTGCTTTTTAATTAATATTTATATTATGTCATGCAGTTCTGAGCTATGTTTAAAGTTGCAAGCCTCTGGCTCATGGGGAAGTTAGTATAAAATTGATTCCAAATTTTGCACCTAACAGACAAACAAATGGACGAACAAGAAAACGAGATAATAAAAAAATGTAGGTACTGTAAGTTATCTTATCGTCTCTTCTCTTCTCTATCTTCTTTACTTCTCGACATAGCATAAAAGAAAGTCGCTTTCCGCGTCTGTCTGTCTGTTTGAATAGCCGCTAACTTCTCCTAACCCCGCAACGGATTTTGATTTGGTTTATACCATCAGTTAGATATTTTTTTACGGAAGCTTTATATGTATAATACTTTGATATGTAATGTAAGGATAGTATAGAAATTGCACCCATGCGAAGCCGGGGACGGGTCGCCAGTTATGAATAAAATCTTCAAATCTCATAGTTAGTACAAGCCACACAATACTCTACAATATTCTTGTTTTATCAAGAACGTATCGTAATTCCAAGACTCCGGCACCTAATTTGTATTCCACCAAATATTGCTTGCGAAACATTTTTATCTCAAGAAGGTCCCAGCTTCAAATTCGTAGAGTATTTTTATCCTTCAAAGCAAATTGGGCATTACGAAAACTATATTTGAATATTTTAGCAGTCCTTTGTTTGCTGAAAGGGCGACCCTCACAAGTATTATGTCGCTACATATATGTTTGACTACACTTGAGAAACGTGTTTATTTTGATGAAGACTGTAGTCATTATCTTTATAATGAATTTTGCGGGCTTATTTTAGGCATAAGATTTTACGAGGTATTCCACGGAGAGCACTGATTTGAACGGCACTGAAACGAATAGCACCAAAGCTATTCCACGAATGGCACCGATCCAAAATTTGGTTTGGTGTGCTTCGTGGAATAGTAAAATAATATTAATTTTATTCCACGAAGGGCACCAACGTAAAATTTTCTACGTACAGAGTAAATGAGTTAGTTGGTTTTTGAACTAGTGCAAAAGGATATTATCTTTTATATGTATATAGCATTTTTCGAATTTTATGTCGAGCTTCACAATGATGTTCCGAGGTAGACAATTTTTAGCAATACTTTATACAATTTATCACTTTTTTGAAAGAAGAAAAAGAAAGAAAGAAAGAAAAGAACATTTATTCGGCACAGACACATTGACAACATAAGAGAGAGAAGATAAAAAAAATAAAATAAAAAAATAACACATCAAAAGTTAACAATTATGAAAATATTTTTAAATAATATGTATATGCTGTCAAGCATGCCATGCCGAAAGGGTAGCCAGCTCAGCATTTGCTGGGCGCAGAGAGCCCAACGCTGATTTTCAGTTGGCACCCCTGCAGTGACGCACGGACGAAGGCAAAGAAATAGAAACAAAAAAAAGGGGAAACAGAAAAACAAAATAAATATACATCATACAATAAAATATGTGTTCAAATATAAACATACTCACAAAAAAAGATAAAATCTTAATAAAAAGAAAATAAACAAATAAATATAACGCGTGGCGGCGCGTACTTCCGGCTGTCAGTACTGTTTTTGTAACCTTATTTATTAATTTTTGAGATGATGATCTCTTGTTAGATAGTTTATGCCTTAGGATTCTACTGTGTCTCTCATAAGTCTAAGTCTGTATTGTATTGTTTAACTTATTTTCTTGCCGGTATCTTCTCCATGACCAACCCACTTCGAACCGGGCACCTATTGTAGAATCACGACGTTTTGAAAGTGCCCGCTAAGGTCCAGTTGACATAAAAAAACTTTGACTTTGACTTGAAGCATGATTCAAGTATGGTCCTTCTACTTCAAAACGTTATAATATAAACCCGCAAACATCCACCGCTCCGTCAGCCCGCTACTGAACGGTCGTGAGAGACGACAGGAAACGGTTACCGGGATGCTGCTGCCTTCCTCTTCTTGCCTTGTCTTCCCTTCAGAAGGGGTGGTATACTGCCCGAAAAAACTCAATCAAATTAATCTCGTCCAAATGCCTTTTGCGAACATCATTGAAAAATATAGGTTGATTCTGAAATGAAGACTCCGCGATAAAATATAATTTCCCTAGATAAATGATTGCAAGGTTGGAGCGAGTCTATTCTGTCTTAACGATGGGTTTCAATTTACACTCCTTTACCATTACCAGCTCAAAAGGCCGTTAGAGTTAAGTACGGTCATACAATAAAAGAAACAGAAGCTTCACGTCAGACAACGCACAGTTGCCAATGTTCTGTGGCTGTATGTTACGCAGTGACTACTGTTATTATTAATCTGTGGTGTCTATGAAAGCATAGACCCTTCATCTAACCGAGCTGCCCTCGTATTTTTTTACATGTTATACCGACCATCCAAAGGTTGTTACATGTAAGAAATCGCCTGTTGCGATAAGACCACCCATTGTACAATTTTAAAATGATTAATTGTAATTATTATGTTTTTTGCTCCTCTTTTATCAAGTGTACAATAAAGAGTATTCTATTCTATTCTAAAATTTCGGCGGGTGGGGTAACTGAAAGAGGTACTTACATATCGCGAATTGAAGTGGAGCTTCTGTTCTCCTGTTTATGCTGATACAGTCTGTATGCACTCTTCAGATAATAAAGCCTAGGATGAAAATTATAATGAAATTAAAATGGACTTGTAACTCCTCGGTACTCCAGCGTTTTAATTGGGCAATCTTTTATTTTTATTTCTTTAAGAAATATATTAACATTGCTTGATGATCCTTACTTTCATTTCTATCAAATTGAGTTAGTAATTGCAAAATGCTCTTTTAAATAGGAGTTTCCGAAAATCTTCAATGATATTAGTATCATATCAGGGGATTCTTCCGCGTAATAAAATGGTAATGAATATCGACTCTTTTAATAAACTTCAATACGATTGACGACACGGTTGGCGCAGTGGCTAAGCGATTAGCCTTCTGCACAACGTGCCGCGGGTTCGATCCCCGCACGGAACAAATATTTGTATGATTTACAGATAGTTGTTTCGGGCCTGGTTGTGTGTGCATGTGACATGTATGTTTGTAAACTGTACCCTCGATACAGGAGAAATCCTAGTGAGGGGCAACGTTTTTTTTAAAAAGAAAAGAAAAAAGAAAAGTTTGTGAGAGACTAAACTTTGAACTAAAAATAAATAAATCCAGCCCATTATTGTCCCACTGCTGGGCACGGGCCTCTTTTCAGGATGTGATGGGTTAGGCCTTAGTTCACCACGCTGGCCTAGTGCGGGTTGGCGGACTACACACACTGAGGCTAACTTTATGAGGCTCTCTTAGATGTGTAGGTTTCCTCACGATGTTTTTCCTTCACCGTTATCGCAAGTGTGTACTATTTGGAACCGCGCACCTAGTCTCGACATTTCATATGTGCCTGTATTTGGTTTACATGAAACAAAGATCTATTCTGTTCTATTCTTATAATTTTCAAGAACATTGTATAAACAAAATCCAATTTATTAAAGTCCCGACCAGTATCGTCACTAAAATAGTATTCGACTTTGTGAACCCGCGAACGGTTGTGAAGGCAAATTGAAAATAGTCAAAATAGCTTTCATTATGCTCCTTGAAATCATACACTTTATAATTAAATACTCATTTTCATATCATAAAGCAAACCTATTATGTTAACGTCGAACCTTTTCACTGAAAAGCTAAAAGTTTAAGTTAATATTATCAAAATTAATTGCCAAGACTACGTACCACGAAAAATTAAAAGAAGATCACGTCTCGTACTGTGAAATATTAACGAGTCTTGCAAACTTAGTTGGTACAGGTCTTGTCATAATTAGATATTCTCTAAATAAATTATGCCCTTAGTCATGATTTTGCGAAAAGATATTTCCAGAGAGCGCTGGTAGCCATTTTAAATTACACAAATAAATAATTTTCTTTTTGTAGCAGACGTAAGTGACTGCGCTGAATTGTACAAGATTATGAAAAATATTGGGTATCAAAATATTGAGATCAAGAATTTAATTATAATTACTTGAAGGAATACTTAATAATTAAAGGATATTTTTTTATGTGATGCGCATAATTTCTAGGGTGATTCAATCTCTGTTCCTGAATGCAACCGCAGTATTGGGAACAAAATGAAAATTTGACTTAGTATAATTTTGACTTAGTATAATTAATTTACTAGTGCAAGACATACAAAATCAATTTTTTATGTTGTTTCGCAGTGAATTTTAGCTCTGCGGTTGCATTTGGGAACGGACAATGAATCACTCTGCAAATTTTGCGCACTACATAAAAAAATATCCCGTACTTATAAAAGACTGATAAATTATTGCAGGTACTAAACGCTTGGCAGAGTAGCTGACTCGGTTCCCGCACGGAACAAAAAATAATTGAAGAATGTATTTAAAATAAAATTATTTCGAGTCTGGAGTTTTGTGCATCGGGAATTTGTGACAGTGATTGTAAAAAAAAATTGGATATTTTAGAAGAACTGTACACCTGTGGCGAAGAGTCCATACAACCCGATTCCCATCGGCTTCCCTTTAGGAATTGGTTAATGCATAGACCAACGTAATATTATATTATTTACCCATCCTATTGACATTATGTTCACGTGCTTTTACCTCATAACGCCTACAATTGACTGTTGTGTTACGTTATTTAACCGATAGTGGGGTCTAGAGGAGCGGTCTTTGGGTTTTTCGATGTTAGATAGTGGTAGCCGAAATCCTGATAAGTACTTTGTCGGCAATGTTATGACGAATTATGCATTTATTGGTGAGTAAGCTTTGTTTTGGTAGGGATTATTTGAGACGGCTTCCTCTTGAAAATTTTCACCCTTCGCCACTGCTGTACACACCCCTGAATCCCGACTCTGGCTAGATACATTGCAGCCACATAGGGATGCCTCTAACCGCAGCATACGTTCAGTTCCGATTTCCATGCAAAACACGGCTTGTATTGTCACAAGCCACTGTGGAATAGAATAGGTTTTCTCCGTTCGACTGGGGACTCGTTTTCTTTTGAATTTATTGAATACCTACCTACTGTCTGAAGTAGTTTCAACATTATGAAATAGTTTTGTTATACGCTGGTTGAGTTTGCTTTATAGACGTCCCAGGATAATCGAAATAAATCGATTATTGTGAAAAATCTAGAACGATTACGACGATTCGGAAACAAGTAAAGAATATAATTTGGCAATCGTCCTAACTATTTTTAACCCCGGACAAAAAAGAGGGGTGTTAAAAGTTTGTAGTGTGTATCTTTGTATCTGTCTGTAGCATCGTAGCTCCAAAACGGATGGACCGATTTCAATGCCGTTTTTTATAATTAAGTTTAAGTTAAGTTTTAAAAAACATTGCCCCTCACTAGGATTTCTCCTGTATCGAGGGTACATTTTACAAACATACATGTCACATGCACACACCACCCAGACCCGAAACAACTATCTGTAGATCATACAAATATTTTTTCCGTGCGGGGATCGAACTCCATGCACGTAGCGCAGAAAGCTAATCGCTTAGCCACTGCGCCAAACGTGTCGTCATTGTAAATTGAAAGTTATTTTAATCTGGTATCACCTGGTATCTGTGTATCTGTCTGTGGCATCGTAGCTCCAACACGGATGGACCGATTTGAATTTAGTTTTTTTAATTGAAAGCTAGTTTAATCGAGTATCATCTCAGCTATATTTCATAAAAATTTGTTCAGCCGTTCAAATGTTACAGCTCTTTTTCTAGTTGGAGTCGAGGGTTTTTGACGGGTATTAGGATCATTGCAATGATGCGGGTTGGTGTACCATATTAAATTGTTTGCAGCCCGCTCATGTATGTAGGCTTCCCAAGAGTGTTTCCTTCGTAGTTAATGCAAGTGATAACCAATTTCGAATCCGCCCATGAATTTGAAAATTCATCATGTAGGAGCTTGGATTTTTTTTTATATAATATACTTAAATACACTAGAAAATCATAACCCTCCTTCTGGGCCGTAGTCGGGTAATTAGTAATTTTTGTGGTCATCACGCTAAACAAACGGGTTTGTTCGCAAACAGACATTGGTATTTACTATTGGTACTATTGGTATTTACAATGTATTGGTAATTACTGTAATGTTATCCATGTAAAGTTGATTAAATAAATAAATTGGTTAAGAAAGCCAACAATTGGCATTGGAACTTTGCCAGATATATGGTGAAAGCTTGGGTTGCTTTTGTCATCACCAAACTTTCGGCTTTCGTTAATACATCCTGTAAGTGTTACACTTTTTATTACTCCTTCATTTCATTACTATTTCTAGTCTCTTTATATTAAAATAACCAGCTCAGTATTTTCATTAAAAAAAGTATAAATAACAACACTTTTTTAGTTGGATATTTATTTTTCATCTGTGCCACAAGATTACTTTTGCGTCGAAGTTTGAGGATGCTTTTGGTGACATAACTGAAAGATATAGTACTCGTTTTTAAAGTCAGACAAGAAAGTCTACTATTAATAGCGCCAGTTTTTTTAAACATCTGAGTAAAATTTTAATTCTTTTCTCTAAAGGTGAAATGTTACTGTGGTCATTAAATGTAACATGGAATTCACAAAGATCCTTTCTAGCATTTATTTATTTTCTTTGGATTAAAGCATTTCGTTTGCAACAAAGCGAAGCCCAGCGGCGTTGCAGACCTGTTTGCTTTGGAATATAGTAACTGTATTATTTATTAAAATCTAAGTTCCTTACAATAGGTAATTATGTGTAGTTAATAGCTAGAAGAACTCTTCTAGCGCTATGCGATTAGCTCTCTGCGCTACGTGCCGCGGGTACGATCCCCGCACGGAACGAATATTTGTATGATCTACAGATAGTTGTTTCGGGTCTGGTTGTGTGTGCATGTGACATGTATGTTGTATGTAAACTGTACCCTCGATACAGGAGAAATCCTAGTGAGGGGCAATGTTTTTAAAAAGAAAAAAAAAAAGAAAAAAAGCTATAAACCCACAAAAAAATACCCTGATCGTGGAGTTCCACGATCAGGGTTCCTTTGTGATGGTACTACGGTCCCAACTATTTCACCCGTCGTAACTACGATATGTACACGTAATTTTCCTCTGCCCGTAATGGTGATAACAAACAACGATTCTATAAAGTTGCTGGGAGCAGCATCTTACTGATAACATTTAGCCGCGATCACTAATCCGCGTCATGCGTGGAGATTATAGTATTATCTGCGGATGATCGTCCGTTTAGTAGTCTCTGGTGGTATGCTCAGTGTATTCATGTGCTGGTTAGATAGCAATATTCCCAAATGTCCTCTATTTTTCGTCCTATCCTCTATTAGCTGTCCTTTATGAATGGAAAAAATAAAAAATATTATAGTTTAAACAAAACTATAGAACACGCTTTAGTCATCCAAACTGAACGTGTATCCAAACTTTCAGCTCAATCGGAAACCGGGAAGTGGGTCAAATTTTACTTCCAAGATTTTCTTACATAGTTGATTAGTTAGTTACAGGCAGGTGAAGCTAATAAAAGCGTGTTAAAATACTCTTTATTGTACACCAGATAAATAGGAGCATTTAACATAATAATTATTACAATTAACATTTTAAGAATGTACAATGAGCGGTCTGACCACAATAGGCGATTTCTTTCAGACAACTTTTGAATTCACCTCTGAGTGCATTTTCTTCTCTGTCATGGTAATATTTACTAATTTCGTAGTGACGTTGTTAAGGATGACTTGTGATATTATACATGTTTTGTAACGATAAGTTCTTGTGGCAAATTTTGATTGATTTGTAAATTAAAAGCTAATATTTCTGTATTCTCGGCAGCCCTTTGGACTCTTATGATATTAAATTAACACAAGATTAATTGATGCTGTTAGACATAGCAGTAGGTAACAGTAACAGATATTACTGTGAACTGGGGGGCTAAATTGGCCGCTTTAGATGAATCACAATATGATTCATATTACGAATGTCAAAATATGATTGACAACTCTTAATTTCATCCGCATAAGGTTCATATTCAGTAATCATCTGTTTGATAGTTACTATGCAGATCAGCGGGTCTACCGCGTAACTAAAATTGTAATGAACATCGACATCGGTATTAAACTTCAATACGATCCGGAGAGCCTAAATTTTGAGCTAACTTGTAAAAAAAATACCTATCATATAGTTGGGACTCCTATCTTCATGATCGGTAAAAAAAATACAAGTTAGCTCAAAGTTTAGGCTCTCACGATCGTATTGAAGTTTAATACCGATGTCGATGTTCATTACAATTTTAATTACGCGGTAGACCCGCAGTAGATGAATTGCTCAATGCGGCCTTTTTAGGCCCCCAGACCATTACTGAACGCGACGGACACTCAAATCCTATTGAGCAGTATTGTTGTAAAGTCAACTAAGCTGTTTGTACCAGGCTTGCAGAAACTTAAGAGGCTTATATTAGTCGGTGTCTACAGTTTAACAGACTCGTAGTGTTGAACGATGTTGAAAGCTTTTTGAGTGGTGCATCGGTAAGTCAGTGAACAAAGTTGTATTGATTGTACGGGCCGCAACAACAGATGGTTAACAGTTGAGTTTCTAATATTAATATTTTTAAATTATTACTGCTTGTATAGTTTTTATTTACGCGATACTAAAGTTGCATTTAATTTCTATAACAAACACTGGACAATTATTTTTTATTGCAAATAACATTAAATAACTCTGTGTTTATCTATTTTTGTTGCTGATTGTCCACTGTGTCTCTGACAGCTGAGTTACGTAATTAAGTACTCTTATTTTGATTTTGATTTTTCTTTCTAATCGACTTTTACGACATTCAAAGGTCGAGACTTTAGAAGCTAGATTCCAAAGTTTTTGGTTGGTCTTATGGAGAAGAGCCAGCAAATACAAAATAATCTTTTAAAATAATATTGTAACAACCTTTAATCATTATTACTCTTATACAATGAATACACAACTACTTTCTTCATAGTACCGCATCACATAAATACAATTTCGACGAAACATCGATCAAATGCTTTTTGTTCTAGATTTCAGAAATAAAGAGCCGACAGACACGCTTTCGCACTTATGGTATTTATAGCCATACCGATACCATTAACGATATTTATAGCGCATTACAACATACAAAGAATTTAAAGTATCGATTTTATATGAATTGATTAGCTGCATACGGGTTCGAACAGTAATTCTCCAACTGGCTAAAATGTATCGCTCACCTATGGAGCACTGTTAGATTATAGCCTAAACTGATATTGATGAACAGTGAATAGGTAAATGTTTATTTTTGTATATTTAAATGTAACGTTAATAGTATCCGAAGATTGTTCAGTGTTTCACAATTGTTAAAATGAATATATACTTACTGCTAATTGCATACCAATTATGATAACCTCTAGATTAATTTTATTGGTAGGATTAAATAATTAACTTATTTTAAGGAATATCTACAAACATAATATATAAACTTAAATATGTAGGTACACTAATTATTGTTAAATAAATAAAGTTAAAATACAAATATAAAACTGAGCACCTAGGCGTCAAAGTACTCCTCCTCTTCGCTGTCAATTGGCAGCGTGCCCAGAAGACTGGCAGCATTGCCACGTTGAATGGCAATGCTTATTCTTTGACCAAATAATAGGCCAGCCCTCGGGTCACGAAGTCTAAGTAGGTAATTTATTTGTGTATGCATTGTGTACATAATTGTTGTCAAGGATTCATTTAAAGCATTTTCCTCAGAAATCCTTGGAAATGCATCTCAATTAAAATCTAGCTTCTATTTATTATTTCATTGCCTCTTCCAGGAAACGGATTAAAAACAAGAATCGGATTATAATTAATTGTATCCAAGTCGTCAGAAATAAAATTTTATTTTCCCGCTGTGGGTAATCCTTTGAAAAGAAAAAGTCGAGGCAACGGCCCTGCAGATAAAATGCATTTTACATAGGTAATTCTGTTCAAGTTGTCATGTTGTTACGAAACAAATACTTAAATGTTAAGTTCGCAATTAGAATATTTTACGTTTTCAAACCTAAGTATACATACATACCTACCTACCTACTAATGGTGGACTATTATGGTGGACTACTAGTACAACCAAAAATTTAATTTGTGGTGCATTTTTTTCGTATCTGTGAGTTCCCGGTCGATATCATCAACCTATTAATGTTCCGATACCCATATCAATTGAGGTACTTTATACCCTGATTGGTACTTACAGTGTATTCTCCTGAATGGATACTTGTCACCTTAATGCCACTTTTTTTAAACCTCTTGGTTAAATTTTCTTAGAGTTCCAATGTCTACGTCTCTAAGGACCAAATCACCTTTACCTTCTAACTATAACAATTCTTTTGAATATCAAGCACCTGGTCTATTTATATTCCTTTTAATGCTCAGGAGAGAGTTCCATTCAATTCCTGCAAAATCTAGTTTCCACCGGTTTCTTTGGAAGTAAAACTTTAACTTCACTCTCAAAGGCAACATATTTCTGGTTTATGCTGTGAAAGGTTCATCTGAATATATTTTTGGTCCTTTGAAATAAGACCTTTCATTTTGATTTTAATAACCCTGCTACTGCAGTGAAATTGAAAAGGAAGAATGATTAATTTAACTTTTGCCTTAAGAGCGAACTTGTGTATTTCTAAGATACATTAATTACTAAAGACTCGTGTTAAGTTGGAATCACTAACGGGACCAATTATATGCATGTATGATTCTCTAAAGAGCCTGAGTTTGAAATTAATTAATCGGTGCTCTTTGCTGTCCAGTTTCAAAGCTTTTAGTATAAATAATAATTCTGGACCTCTTCCCATACACAGACGCTAATTCGAAATCTCATCGAAATAAGAACAGAATAAAAATTATAAGTATCGTATTCCCCAGCGGAATCGGTGTCTTAAGTAGCAGGTAATAGTATTAACAGGATAATATTACCTGTTACTTAAGACAGATTAAAATGATCCTACCTTAACTAATCTTAATGTATACAACTTGTAATTTAATTAAGGCAAAACCTCACACACCCCAATTTAAATATCTAGTTAGAAAGATATTGCAATAACCAACACAAAATTTTTTTAAGGACATTTTTTTATAGAATATAGTTTTGAGCCTAGCATTACTTACTGCATATAAAATTGAATCTTATTCACTTGAAATAAGATTTAATTCTCTTCGGCTCAAACGGTGCGGCAAATTTCATATATAAAAAAAATATAGCTGTACTAAAAGTTACTGGAATCGATTCAATATTCAATTATTTATGAACAAACTATATTCAAGTATTTAATTACACCGTGTATAACCTCAACCCACATTTTAGTTCGTTAATAATAAATCCTCGCTTTTACTTTGCCATGATTAATCCCGGTTCTCACCAGACTTTACAAGAAATTATTAATTCTCAGATCCTAGACTGACATTTTTCTTTTTATCTGTAAGTATGCCAGCCCAGGTAAAAAGGCTTCGCTGTCTCTCGACGGAAATATAGCAGCAGATTAAAATTTTCACGTTATTTTATTTTAGCGGATCATTCGCCGCTCGTCCAATATAAAGATGTCTTCATTTGATTAGTCTGGTCGCAAGGGGTCGAGAGTTTTTTTTATTTTTTTTTATTTTTTTAAACCTTGCCCCTCACTAGGATTTCTCCTGTATCGAGGGTACAGTTTACAAACATACATGTCACATGCACACACCACCCAGACCCGAAACAACTATCTGTAGATCATACAAATACTTGTTCCGTGCGGGGATCGAACCCGCGGCACGTAGCGCAGAAGGCTAATCGCTTAGCCACTGCGCCAACCGTGTCGTCTTGAGATTGAGGTCCTAGTTCAATTCCTGATCGGAGAAATTGCATTGATCTGCCCTGTTAGAAAATTTTCTGGATTAAAATTGCCAGATCGCCGTAGTTGTGTAGTAAAGGGTGCAGTAGATGTTGTCACATTAAATGAAGCCACGTATTTGGTATTGGTCTAACGAAGCGTCTAATTATTTGGGACTATTCATAGACACAGATTATCTTCAGTATACTCCACCGATATCGTCCACGCGGTGTTAGTAATGCAAAGGTGGATTACGTATTAAAAGTTCGCATTTGTAATTGCGAAAGCGGTAACTCAGATTCTGAGAGAGAATTTCGTGGGTATTGGCTTTGAATAAATAGATAATATTGCTACCGCTAGAACTGTAGGGAAAACTAAAAATAAAACATCCATCAACATCACCAATTGTGATGTCCTGACAAGAAAGTCACCGTTGGAGACCTTGGGTTGAGCCAGGGAAATGGCAATAGGTTCACGCCGACAATATTATAGAAATGTATCGTATAGTGCGAAAACTTACATACTTGAGATACCGTCGGGGGAGCGCGATGAGTACACAACAGGGGGCCTAAAAAGGCCACATTGAGCAATTCATCTAATGATCTGCATAGTAACTGTCAAACAGATGATTACTGACTATGAACCTTATGTGGATGATATTAAGAGTCCTCAATTAAGTAGATATTTTGACATTCGTAATATGAATCATATTATGATTCATCTAAAGCGGCCTTTTTAGCCCCCCAGGTATTTTATATTCATATAATAATAAATATCGGTTCTACAAACGCCTCCACTTTCTCAGAAGAAACAAAAATCGACTGAAGGTTTTGGAATTACCTAAAGCATGTTTACATTATGTATCACAAGTTTCCACGTGGCACATAGATCGTTGACAGGAATCTATTCTTTATTATCGAACCATAAAGGCTATGTTGGGGTGAACAGAAGTTGTATTTAATAAGGAAGCACTCAGACGACGGAAGTTGCTATTAAACAATTGATTGATACAATTAGCGTTGCTCGACCTTAATAAACAGTGTTCAGGAAGACGCGTTCGCAGGCTTTCTATTAAATTTGGTTCTGAACATCAAATGAAGAAGCTAGTCTTACAACTCTGTGCCTCGGAAAGTATGTTAAGCAGTTCGTCTCGGATGTCGTTTCGTTGGTAGTCAGGACTCAATGTCTTCGTGGACGGAATCGTGGGCACAGCGAGTTATAAGCGGATGAGAGTGCCACCGGAAATGCAGCAAACATTTTTGTAATAGTAAGGTTGGACCATATTTTTACCACCTTCCGAAGACATGTAAGCGGATGAGGGTAGTGCCAATAAAAGCGTGAAAGCCTCTTAGGAGCTGCGGTAAGGTGCCCCACATATTTATTTCTGCAAGATTTTGTATTGTAAAATACTTTTACAACGATTATTTTTTTCAAGAATCCTCTCATCTTTATCCTATAAACTTTTCTGACGTTGTAAAACGTCATTGTCGAGCGCTTTGTTGTCGAGGAGAGGATAAAAATAAATAGAATTCTTACTTAAATTTAAAAATGTTCTGTTAGCTTAAAAGTGGAAAAATACAGACAGCAATCGGTATCTTGCGGGCGTGTTGATCTTTGTAAGTCTGACTATATAATAAAAATAAATTAATATTAAATATCTAACCGTTGCGAATGTACCAAGATGGTGCTAAATCATACGAATACATTGTCTGGGTATGAAACATCTATGTATTATTGTATTTTATTGTGACATTATAATTGAAATAAATACATAAAGTAGTCCGTACTTCATACCTTTGAGCCTTTACTCCGTTCTCTTGAGAATATTATATTGTGACGGCATCGGACCTTACAACTGACCCTATGCTTCATGTAACCCGTTGGAACAAGGCGATTTGCTGGGAAACAGTATAGCTCAGTAAAAATAACTCAGTGAACGACAGACTTCATGAAGAGTACGGTCATAGTGACGCGGAACTAAGGTCCAGAATTCATTGGATGTCGGATGATAGCTTGTATAAAAAGACCAAACATAATTATGATCGAATCGATTAAGTTTATTGTTTTACATTCAGATACAAACTCTAATAAAATAAATAAAAGCAAATAAATAATTTATCGAAAATAATAATTTTCACAATCACAATCACGTGCGTGGCGGGTGCGGGAATACAATGCTATGCATTATGAACAATTTTAATTGATCAGTGTAAGGTATAGTGATTTTAGGTTACGTGCATACGGACATAATTGTGTTTTCATAGAAAATGTATGGGAAATAGTGTTTTGTATTTATTTCAAAGGTAAATACGATTTAGTAACATTCCTATTGGGAAATAGAGTCGTTTGAGACCCACTTATTTTTTTCAGAAATAGAAATTTTCTCGCTGAATGTCCCTTTTTAAAAAATGCCATATGGATAGCACAATTCCAAATCTTTATACGGGCCAGAATTGTAAGGTATTTTTTTCTTACTAGAACAGTGTTGTCTTAACAATAAAGATGCCAGGTGATGTCAAAATAAATGCCAACCTAGGCTAGACACAATGGGCGCATAGACGGCGCGACACGCGACATGTGAGACGCGTCAGCGACACAATCGCGCGACAATGTCCTATTGGTGATTCGCTTCAGTTGCGTATATTATGAACCTTTCAGGCTTTGACAGTCACTTAGATTTGCTACGAGGATAATAATTATACTTAGGTATTATTATTTTAAGTCTTTGTATTGTAGTTTAGCTATACTTTAGACTGTTTTAGTTAAGTTATTTGAAATCATTGACATTAAGTGTCTTGTGGTCTCGTTGACATTAAGTGTCTTGTGGTCTTGGTGGTCTTGGTGTTAGGGTAAAATTAAGTTTCGTGCGTCATACTGGGCGTAAAAATAAAAACTTTTTCTTTCTTTCTTTACATTATATTTTAATCAATTGTTGCACTGATTTTTTTTTTAGAATTTTTGGAATATTTGATGCCTACCGGCGGGTCATAGATGGATATTGTATTTTAGAAAGAAAGAAAGAAATGTCATTTATTCGGACTAGACATCAGACAACACAGTGCACAAAAAAATAACAATTTAAAAATATCAATGTGCTGTCGGTATGCCAGTACCGAGTGGGGTGCCAACTCAACATACACCCAGCGCTGATTTTCAGTTGGCACCCTTGCAGTGACACACGGACGGAATTTAATTTCATCTTGTTGGTAACCTATGTTCACGGAATAATTAATGACATAGAATTTAGTTACCACTCCGTCTATGTAAACAGTCTCTTTCGCTTCTTGTGGCTATGAGAGGGAACAAAGCAAAGATTAGTACGATCCATAAAATTATTATTAGTAGTAATAATAACTTTATGGTACGATCAATCACAATAACATAGGTACCTACTGTAACAATTAACTGACCTACCAAACATGGTTAATTATATCATTACATCCCAACAGTTCCATTGTGATCTTTGTATTTTTGCTTTACCAAACATACTCAACCTATTATATAAAATATTAAATTTTCAAAACTTTACGCCTTTTCGTCCGGTTTTAACAAAATATCACAAAATAATCCCTGTTTAGGGAACATGCCCGGAAGTAGGTACATTGGCATCGCGTCAGAATTTTTAACTAATACCCAAAGGCAGGCTGTTTACAGCTGCGACCAGCGACTTAGTCGCATCTGACATTTTTTTTTATTTTTTTTTCAAATTTTTATTGAGGCTTCAGTTCACCGCGGTGACTATGCCAGCCTCGTAAGGTCACTCTTATACAATAAATGACAAAACTTAACATTATACTTAAATTAATCATGACTACGACTATACTAATATTATAAAGAGAAAAGATTTGATTTTTTGTATGTTTGTTTGTTTGTAATGGATAAACTCAAAAACTACTGGACCGATTTTAAAAATTCTTTCACCAGCAGTATGCTACATTATCAGAGAGTAACATAGGCTATAATTTATAAAGATATCACGCGGGCGAAGCCAATGGCGGAAGCTAGTCTGTTATAAAGGAAATGATTGAAAATGACATTGTTGAAGTTTACGTACCTACACAAAAGTGAAATAAGTCACATGTAGTCTACTCAACATTGCTTGCTGTCGCCTATTATTCAAGAGCGCTGCTAACCTCGCTGCGCCCCGTTCTATAATAAATAATGGCAAACACGTATAATAAGGCTATCGTATATCGCAGTGCAGAGTATAATAATAAGTAAATCCAGCCCCTGTCCCACCGCTGGACCCGAGTCTCTTCTCAGAATGAGAAGGGTTAGGCCTTAGTCTATGTTGACCTAGTGCGGGTTGTGCGGACTACACACAACATCGAGAACTTTATGAGGCTCTCTCAGATGTGTAGGTTTCCTCACGATGTTTTCCTTCACCGTTATCATAAGTGATAATCAAATGTTAATCCGCACATGAATCCGAAAAACCTGAGGTGCGGGCCAAGTTTGAACTCAGACAATCCTGAATGCAAGGCGAACGTTCAACCGCTAGGCTATCACTGCTTATAGAGAGTCTAATAAAATAATAATAATAAGAAAAGAAAGAAAGAAAAGTAATCCGTACGGGATAATGACGGCGCCACATTCACAATAGACGAAACACAAAAAGAGAAATGGGTACAATTCTAAGAAAAAAATTAAAAACCTCATTATTAAGTTAAAAGTTAACCCTCCTACATGGAAGGCAAGCGTTTAACTGCTAGGTCCACTACTTCAGTGACGCATAGCAAATTGTCGACGACCGAAAGTATTGGGTTTGTTTTGAGCCTAAATTATTACAAGCTGAAACGACTCTTAGGGGACCATTAAACAGAATGGGCCCAATCACTGGATTGCCGGCCGTCAGTTAATATTATATGAATTAGAACTGGCAACTTTAAACCCTTTGGGACTTTCCAATGTGTTCAGGTTACGGGGAGACTGTGTGTTTTGATAATGTTTCCTATGGACATAATATAATGACAGGAGTATGTTGACATAATTATAATATCTATTATATTAATACGTGGAGAGAAAACTTTGTACCCCTTTTTAAGCATATTGCGCGCACGGAGGAATGTGAGATTTGGTATAGTTAAAGTTTATATGGAGAAGGAGTGCAGAAAGCTAAAATGTACTATAATATAATAATATGTGTTCGAATTTCGCCCACTGGGCGCGACCACTAGTATAATTATATAGGACAGGGCATGGCTGCCAATTTTCCTTATTCTGATAACGGCAAAGTCGATATTGACCCTGAATTTGCTTTCTATAGTTTTATTTGATTCTAGAAAACAAAAGATACAATATTCTTAAATTAGCGTACACCAACCAGCTCTGGTTATAATTTTTTATAAAACTGTTGCGAAATCTTTGAATAACTTGGGATATTGGTCCAACTCAACGCAAATAGGTAGTATACAGCCATTAATAGTACGAACAGGTTGGAGAAAAGGCATAATTTTCTATAACCATTCTAATACAAATAGGTCGAATTTTGCTTATTTATTTCCTTGACAAGAAACTTGTCATTATTTTTTTAACACGTTGACGGACAGAACTGCAATGACATTCTCTTTTGGACTTTATATATTGACAGAAAGGCTATAGCAGTCCAAGTTGGCCGCCGCCCTCTGGGCGGAGCTGTTAAGGCAGACGTTTGATTCATGATGTAACATAATAAAAAGCGTTCTTTAGTGTCACTTGTCAACTTTTTCCAATTCAGCCAGTGTCCAATTGAGCAGATTGTACACTCGATCAAACCTACCACACTATCCCCTCCCGCACCCCGCATGGGCAGGTCGGCTATAGCATTCGCATTCGCGTTACATTGTCCCATTGCAAACAATCTTAGTTATCAGCAAATATTTCATACCAAAAACTAGTGTCAAAGTGGTGTGACTCATTGTCCGTCAACGTGTTAAGTATATATTGTTTGACGTTTGCCTTTAATTACTTTGACGGTTTCATACAAAATATCGTGTAGGGCTGTGTCTTGCTTGCGTCTTAATATAATTATCAGGAAGATATTAGCTTCCCTTATTAACAAAACAGTGTCGATTGCACGGTTCACTGACGGGAGCTCACCTATAAGCGTTCGTTCACACTTGATACTTTTAGCAGCAAAATTCGCGTTTTCACGATCGTTGGCTGCCTTTTGCTTACAGAAAGTGAATAATGAACGCGAAAATGATTAGCCCTAATGTATACAAAAATAAGCAAAATTGATTCAACGATGCATGAAATAGATACTGCATAATTTGTGTATAAAAGCTGCGAGCAATGAGAAGCGTATTATCTTTGAAGTCCTGCGATACTATTAATATAATTTACCTACAATTGTATATAGTATGACCCAATTTAAACGAAAATCGAGAAGAAAGTATTTTTTTTAGGATATATTATACCATTTTCTAGTGATTAATAGACGCTAGCATAGACACTACAAGATGATAAATTCATGTGAAGTAAAGTAATGAAGTCATATAATATTACACCATTTATTTCACTGAAGTGTCTCCCTAAGCCCCTGTGAAGCCCTAGCTTCATAGGACATTAATAAACTCTTGTAATAAGCTGTAACGAATGAATGAATGTATCGAATGTTCCTATACCACTTGTTTAGGGGGCAACTGACGCGTCTCCCAATACTCTAGAGGTAATACATTCGTCTGTTATTTATTTATTTATTTAAAATGCTTCATGTACAATGTACAAAGGCGGTCTTAATGCTGTAGGCATTCTCTACCAGACAACCTTAGGGTGATGCAGAGACAATGAAGGTAGATGCACCAAAAAACAAACTGAAATGAGAGGGTAGGTATATTCTATTATACCTACTTAAAAACAACTATAATTATAAACTTACATAAACATTAACATAATTATATATAAATAAATATGTATTTATTATATGCTAAATAAACAACATATATAAATATTAAATATATACAATTCAGAAGAATTAGAGTCGAGATGAATCTGCCGATGTCTTGTCACGAAAGTATTTGCGTAATTTAAATTTAAAAGAGAGCTTATTGTTATAAAGATATTCAAGGCCCAACCAGTCTACATACTATATATTACTATATATTATTTATCCGTGTTTGTTTGTTATTATTTCTTATTATTATTTTTGTTTCTTTCTGATCTCTGTGTTTCAATTTTATTTTATTTTTGTACTGACGATGTATGTCATTTATCGAATAAATATTTTCTATTCTATTCTTCTTCAGAAATTAAAATAATTTTATCGTTAAAATATGGTGTTATCATATCTATTAAAATTGATGTACATCATAATTTATTTGATTTTTGACACGCTACAAATATGTCCCTATAGACATGATGAATCTGAATGCTACCCATGTTTTATTGTTTATCTCTATGTATACTAATATAATGGATAAACTCAAAAACTACGGGACCGATTTTAGAAAATTCTTTCACCAGAATAATGCGTATCACTGAGTAACATAGGTTATAATTTATTAAGATATCACGCGGGCGAAGCCGCTGGCGGAAACTAGTTGTTTAATAAACAAATATCAATAGGTTTACTGAATATAAGCTGTAAAGACGTAAATAATTGAATAAATTAATCCAAATGAGTATTTATTGGATTTGATTCCATATTCTTACGATACTTGTTTTTGTTCCGTCGGCGAAAACTCTGTGTTTGAGCACGGCAACCGCTGCCTTAAAAAGTTTTCAGCCTCCTGTAGACGAAAACAGTCTACTTTTATTTTACTTTAATTTTAATAAGATGAGAACAGTTTTTCTGTGATCCAATGTTATTTCCTCTCTGAAAAGATTATGTGAAAGGACGCCGACGGTTAGAATTGTGGTAGGTGGCGGTCAGTTCTTTTGTCATTATTATGTTAGGTATACACAAATAGATACACAGATACACAGTTACACAGATATAATATATGTAGATATATACACCTTACAAACTTATAACACCCCTTTTTATGTCGGGGGATAACAATGTATTTCGGAACGAGATAATAATCAATTAATCAATGAAATAAACTTCATGTTTTTTTTAATAATCCCTTATTAATCGACTAATGTATTGAACAACTGATTGCTTTCTCGAGATTTCAAGATAACTGTGTAGAACCGTCCGTAGAACCAAGCGCCGACGGCTGCGCAGAGCAACCAGTTTCCGGAGCTCATTAAATTTTCCAAGTTTTCCAAATGCGGAAGTGAGCCTGGAGTATAACATTATAAAAGACTACTTGTGCCCGCGTCTCCATCGGCGAGGAATTAAGATGTAAAGAATTTTGAAAAAAAAAATACTTTATTTATCAATCCTCACACTATTTCCTTGTCAAATTTTATCAAGATCGATTCACCCGTTTTTTCGTGAAAACTTACAGACAGACAGAAAGAAAGACAGGGTTACTAACAACGCATTTATAATTATAGATTAACTTTGCTGATTCTTAAGTCTATCTAACATAATAATAATCAAACGAATGTACCACTGCATCTGTGTTGGGCATCGATAGATTGCAGGCTGTCGACGGGCGCATCTAACAGCGTTTGGCCCTCTCACAGCACCTCCCCGGCCCGCCATGTTGCTGTTTGACATTTACCAAATGGGCGGGGTCCACACTAAGACACTAAAACTTGTGTGTTGTTGGGCAGGTGGACCGCGGGAACCCGCGCGAGCCGCGCACCCGGCGCACGCGCGAAGCAACAGATTGGTCGTCGCCGCGCCCCGCTGCGACGGTTATCGCGCGCTCTCTGCCGCGCCGGCTGGACGTGTCTGCCTCCGGCCTGACGCGACAAACTAACTCTTAGTACTCTTCGCGCGATATTCTAGCTCGTAGTTTTCTCTTCGTAGTTTAAGGTACGTAGACCGTATTTATTTAGTTGTCTTTTTTTAAATATTTGTTCCGATTTGGAATCATTTTAGGGTAGCGGCGGATGTGGTCGTGATTTTAATGTTTAGGCGTACATAACGTCAATTTGAATTTAAGATTCTGCGGTTTAGTTTGAGGCGAAGTTCACGGCTACCTACTTTGTGTTCCGATCCTTTGAATTGAAAACAGGCCTATTAATCGATTCAGAGTCACAGTGTAAGTTTAGAACGGGAGTTCGGTGGTTTGATAAATGTTTTATATGAATAGAAATCGTGTTTTGGTTTTTTGTAAGTATGATTTTATTTTCTGATTATTTGCTAGTTCTTTTATTTTATCATTTAAACAATATGGAAGGCTCTCTAATATATTCCTAAACTGTCTTGTAAGGATGTCTAGAGGGTTCTAAAATTATTTTTATGCCTAAAAATGGTATTTAACTTCTTTTGTAATGTCGAAAAATAATACTGGAAATGTTTTTGAGTATTTTGTATTGAAAGTTTTGCTTTTAATAAACGCCTTGTCACTTAAACACTATTAAAAATAGTTTCTTGAGAAATAGCTCGATTCTTTTGATAAGAAAACATCTAGAAAAATTTATTATTTCATGTCTTAGAGCAAATTTTATGGTCTACAAATTTTAAAACGATCAATTTTAATATTAGTAATAACTAAAGTCGGAAAAAAACGCGCATTAAATTCCGTTTACGGAAACTGAAATAACTTTTAAAAACAGAACAAGTAAATTGGAAATCTCAGTCATTGAAGAGTGGCTGTCAATCTCCGATCAGTGGGCGCCATCACCCAAATAGCCCAAACTTTAGCTAATGAATAGCAAGTCAATTACCAGTTTGAGACCACTTTACGGCCGTGTTTGCGCTCAAACTTAACACTGAAAGTCATTGATTAAACTCACAATTACATCTTCACAGGGAAATTGATTAATTTACGTTGATTTAATTTTTGTAATATTTCATTTCGTTGCGTAAATGTTGTTGTGGCAAACTTGCGCGTATTTGAAACGTCATAATGTTTGCGACGCCTGATTTTCTTAGAAGATTGGAGTTTTAATTCATGTTTTGTTATTCCATTTTATCGCGTACAATTTAGTTTTACGAGTAAAAAATTTGGTAATTTTTCCACGTCGAATGTTTACGACGCCTGTGTTTTTAGGGGTTTCGAGGATTTATTAGCGTTTTAGAATTTATGACCCTGGAAGAGAGTCTGTATCGTCGTATTACCTTATGTCGTTATCATTTGGATAGCAGAACGTCGTTATACGATTTTTTATTGAACGTTACTTGACGCTAACGACTACACGATAGACTTGTAAACGAAGCAAGACGTATTACTTAGTTCTTTCAGTAACAGACTGGACTGTGATCATACTGAAAGTGACAAAGGCTCGCTCTCTATTACATACCTATAGAGGTGGAAACTGTACATCAGTATATAGTTAGGTACCTACCTCTACGTATCGATAGTTAGTTTGTCATCTTTATTATTTAAATACGCTCCTATTCAAAGATTGTGTCTGCGCATAATTTCGAGACTTTTGAGAATTTTAGAGGTACCAAAATATTGTTACAGGTTTCAAAATATTTTCACGTAAAGTTTGGGAAAAACATTAATTGACATATTGTACTGATCCCGGATTGAAAGAAATAGGATTAACAAATCAATTACAAAACCTTAAAATATGATTACAGATACCCATTTCTGTGAGAGAAAACACGTCAATATTTTAGATTATTTTATCAAGATGGCGCCGATAACTTGTGTTTCAATTGACCAAAGACGAACACTCCTCAATTTCTACTCATCGCGTATTACGTCCCATAAATAAAATATCGATACTCCAATAGACAGGACTGATAGCGCCGCTCGTAAAACGCACCGCAACGAAGTTAAGGCATTTCATACGACCACGGCTATCCTCTAAACAGCACTATGAATATGTATTAATATTTTCTTGTTTCATACCTTTTCAGTAGTCGAGTTTTAGTTTTTTAACTTAATTCTTCTTTGCTATAACTGTAGCTCACACAAGGGAATCACTCGCTCTATGGTGGAAACATTGGCCAGTTGGCAATGTTCGTAACGGGATGTGCCGCCCATAATTATCGTCACTTGGTAGGCTCGGAGTGGGCTTCGGAGCGGTCTTCTAAGAGTACCCGAAGCCCACCTGTGGGTGTCGAAGTGGACCACCGTGGTGAGTTTAGTCAGTAGAAGTCCAGCACACCCCTCCGCCTCCCCCAGGCGGAAAACAGCGCCATGATGGGTTATCACAACGTACAAAAAAAATGCTCATGAACGGTCATGACGATATATTATTGTCATGACAATATATTATTGTCATGATCATTTTGGACAAGCGAACAGGTTAAAGCAGTAAGTAGGTTCACAACGAAGATAGCCATACTCTAATTAGACCAATATGAAAAGCGTTATCAAGTTCAACAGCCAAAAAACTTAAAATGCCGTGGTGGGTGGCGACCATTCCTTGCCAGGAATAATTTTATATAAAATAATCTATTATGTACCATTCATCGGGCACAATATGCCGCCTGGCCAGTCCCGGGATTTTTACTTAAAGTTTTCTCGTGGACAACCCAATAGTGATTTTCTAAGAATCGAACCTAACTTGCTACAATTACTTGGGTACTCGGTGTAGTGCGTGAAATATTCATAAAGGTTCATAACTAGTTAGTAAAATGTATATTTAGGATGTTATTGTATTGAATATGAGGGGGCTGCCTACCTATATTATATGTGACCGCGAATTTATTATTGATAACCTAACCGTCAAAATCCCCCGACTCCAATTAGAAAATGAGCTGTAACTTTTGAATGGCTGAACAGATTTTCATGAAACATAGCTAAGATTAAACTAGCTTTCAATTAAAAACTGCATTGAAATCATTCCATTCGTTTTGGAGCTACGATGCCAAAGACAGATACACAGATACACACTACAAACTTATAACACCCCTCTTTTTTGTCGGGGGTTAAATATTACGCCTTTAACTACTAAAATAAAAAATGGCACGTACCTAACTAAAACTAAACTTACATTGGCTACATTTTTAATCTATGGAGTTCGAGTGCAGTAAAGCCAACATACAAAAATAATATAAATTTAATGCCTGCCATATTACTTAAAACTAAACATTGTGCGTTGTACGTATTTGTGCAGATCATTGAGCATTGATATTATATTTGTAAGCTACAAATACAATCAAAAAAGAATTACGACTTTACTTAAAGAAAGTACAGAATCGCTTGCAAGAACTTAAAGCCGACACCACGAAAGCACGAGACCATTTTAACCCCCGACAAAAAAGAGGGGTTAAGTTTATAGTGTGTATCTGCGTATCTGTGGATCTGTCTGCGACATCGTAGCTCCAAAACGGATGGACCGATTTCAATGCAGTTTTTAATTGAAAGCTAGTTTAATCAGGTATCATCTTAGCTATGTTTCATGAAAATCTGTACAACCATTCAAAAGTTACAGCTTATTTTCTAATTGGAGTCGGGGGTTTTTGACAGTTAAGTTATTAGTGTAGAAATCAAGATAACTTTTTGCAGTTGAAACATGCATTTTAGCGATTTTTGGCTGCATTTTGTTTTGCAAAGTGAACAACTAACGTGAGAACATGCGTTTGTTCTGCAGAAAGTGGGCAGCGTGTGGTTTTAAGTCCTAATATTCCTGTTGTACCTCCCCGATTAAACATGTTTGCTTCCATTGATTCGACCACCAAAGTTTAATCATTCTAATGGCTCGGATACGAATCCACGACCTCTCGATCGCCAGCCTGCCCCACAACTATTACGCTAATGTCGCTTAAAAGTTAAATTGCTATTATCTCTAGGGATTGTCGGATTACTGGGTCCTTTCTGTGGTCCCAGATAATTACGAAGTTAGTGAATGTTACTGCTTGCCCTGAGGCTTCGCTTTGGACAAAAGTAACATTTAATTTGGATGTTTTATGATAATTACACTTCGAACTAACATGAAAAGTTTGAACAATCATCTCGAAATTTAGTCATTTTACGGTTTCGTCTGTCTACGTTCGTTCGTTGTCTGCGTAGCGGCTTAGTAGTATTATTAGAATTTATTTTATTATGCCATAATATTAGAGGCAAATGACTATGGTACAATGGTAAAAAATGGCGGACATTACACCAAAGTCAAAGTCTTCGTTCTTCTAACCGTCTTCTTCAATGTCCCTCTCTCCGCTCTGACTTAGTTCATTCAATATTCTTTGTCCAGGCTATTCTATAATATTATGGAATGCGCTTCCACTGGCAATCAGGATGGCTAACAGTCGGCTTTCTTTTAAGTTCAAGTTACGTAAGCACTTTCGTGATAAGATTTTGGCGGATTCGTCTCGACTTTAATTAATATCTTGATATTAAATATACGTATATATGTATATTATTTATATATTTATTTATTTATTTATTTATTTATTTATTTATAATATATAATTTATATATAGTATGTAGGTACATGTATGCACCATAAAGTTATTATTACTAGTAATAATAACTTTATGGTATGCACTGTTATTGCAGGTAACTATAAATATAATCATTTTAATGTAAGTATATGTGTATTGAATTTCTTAGGTTCTAGGTACTTAAGTCGGTATATTAACCTCACCTAATAATAATGACTAGTGCATCTACCATGTTTTTGTCTCTGCATCACCCTAAGGTTGTCTGGCAGAGAATGCCTTAGGCATTATGACCGCCTTTGTACATATTTGTATGAAAAGCATTAAATAAACAAAGCTTTTTATTTCAACTGGGCCTTTGCACGCACTTTCAAAACGTCGTGATTCTAGATGCACGGTTCCGCGTGGGTTGGTCCTGGAGAAGATACTGCCAAGAAACTACCGTGGTGGTAAAAGGTTATCAATGAGTAACTGAAAAATGACTAGGACTTTATATAGGAAGGTACCGAAAGTAGTCAACACAAATTCGATATTAAATTTCAACCCTAAAATGCAAATGACTAGAAATACAATAAATATAGAAATCTTTTCTGAAATAGCGATGTTTTCGTGTCACATCTCCGCTTTCGGGGTCCGTTTACGTGGGTTCACAGATGAGTGCGCCGTGTCAGGGACGGCTCGAAGGCGGCGCCGGCGTGATGACGGCGCGGCGTGACGACAGCCGCGTGAAGGCCAGCGTGCATATCGCGCGAGTACACTGCAACGACTCTTATCACGCGTCAACGCTGGTAAATCGTCCGTAAATCAGATAAGGTGGTGCGCGAGCTTTTGTGACAATCATGAATTGTGTATCGTTTTTGAATAGTTAGCTTAGATTGGATCATTTTTCTCTTGAAGATAATAGAAGTCTGAACAATAACATATTTGTACGGATATTTTAGATAGACTTGGTTAACTATTAATGCCTCGTGATGGTTTGAATACCTAATATTAAGTATGTAACGAGTATAATTCTGTTTTTCTTGTAATGACAGTTAGGTTGTCTGCTGATAGTCAAAGAAATAGGTAAAGGATATTTTTTTATGTAGTGCGCATAATTTGCAGAGTGATTCTGTGTATGTTCCTAAATACAACCGCAATATTGGGACTCATTTTAAAACAAAACGAAAATTCGTCTTATTATAGAGCACACGCATAACTAGCGCAAGGCATACAAAATCAATTTTTTTTTTGTTTTGGTGTGCATTTTAGTATTTCGGTTGCATTTGGGAACGGACACTGAATCATTCTGCAAACTATGCGCACTATATAAAAAAATATACTGTATTATAGTCATAATGTGAATACAACCGCCGAGAAACATAGACATTTTTAATCAGAGATAATCAACTAAACGGCTGAATTTTCCTAAAAAAACTATCTTGTTCCTTATATCACCGCGTTATCAAAGACAATAGATTCCCTCGGGGCCGACAGCTTAAGTAGTGTCAATTGGGTAGATAAAGCCTTAAAAGCCTCTCGTATCGTGCGACGTACTCATAAGTGAGAACTACCGGGTCTTGTAAATTGTGTCTTTTATACGTAGTTCGCGTTGAGAGGGTTACTTGACGTTTAAAAAACGCTATGAAACACGTAATTATTTATTTTAATTAATTTTATCACCTAGTTTTTATTTCAATTATTGTAAACTGTAATAAAGTGGACAGTATCCTACATAATATTCCGTTACAAAAAAAAAACAGTTTGAGAAAATAATAATAAAGTATCTACCGAGCCAATCTAGAGGAATGTATAGCTCTATGGAGGAGTCCATAGAGCTATACATGATATATTTTTATGTAATGCGCAAAATTTGCAGAGAGATTCAGGGTCCGTTCTCAAATGAAACCGCAGTACTAAAATTCACTCCAAAACTAAATGGAAATTAGATTTTGTATGGCTTGCGCTAGTAAATTATGCGTGTCCCCCCATACTAAGTCGAATTTTCTTTATGTTTTAAAGTGTATCCCAATATTGCGGTTGCATTTAGGAACAGAGACTGAACCTATCCTGTAGGTATAGGTAAAGATGTAATGTAAAAAAACAAGAGAAAAGGGTAACTCTAAGACCCTGAAAATATTAAATATAAATCATTATCATCATCATCTACTGCCCGACTTCACCCACTGCTGAATATAGGCCTCTCTTTGTGCCAGTCTACAGGCTCCTGCGCCAGTATCATCCAGGTTCTACCCACGATGGCAGCAAAGTTGTCCGCCCACTTCACCAACATAAATACCTACAAAATAATAAAATTTAATACTTTTTCATAAAGGCTCTGTCCTCATTGATCATTTAATAAACGGTTGTAATTTTCAGCTGAACATTTTTGCTAGAGACTTTTGATGGGCCACTCGACAGCAGGAAACGGATGCTAATAATTTGATTAATTCAATTACAAAAGGCCGCGCCGCGATGGCCCAGAAAAAATGTCGCCGGCGTTTTTAGAATATCATTAATTTGTTGTTTCGTATTTCTGTAATTATTAAACTCGCAACTCTGTTTTTTTATTCAGCATGTACCCAGAAAAGCTCTTACAGTTTGTTCAGCTTTCGATTGAACTTTTCGGTACCTGTGAGAAACTTTTTCTTTACTCTATAACACAAGTTATAAATCATGCTTTTCCCATTGACTAAATCATCTGCCTTATTACAAAAGAAAGGTTAGAGCAAGTCTAGTAAACCCAGGTTTCAAATAATTATATCCGTCATTTCTAACGTCATATAAAAACAAAACGGGGCTATGTTAAAACCTGGATGTAGTTAGTACCTACCATGATAATGTTTAAATAATGTTCCGTTTTACGTAATTTATAATAAACATAATTAATTGTAAAAAACGTATAGTTTTTGAATACAACTTTTATTATTGATTTTTTTAGCATAATTTAGATGCAAGTAGCCTATTCCAGAATAAAGAATAATAATTCTGTCTCTCTGTGTGTAAACTTAACATGCATGCAATGAAATCCAATTATCATTTCTCCTGTTTATAACTTGAAATCAAAGCCTCCAAGTGTGTGCCAGTGCCTAGCCACTGGACCAATGAGATGATATCAATATTCGCAATAGAAACTCGGATGCACATCGCTCACAGGCCCAATCTACATATTCATACATGCTTTTCAAATGCGGGAGGATTGGCACCTTCAGAATAATAAGATCGTATATGTATTTCCTTAATTATTTGTGAATCTGTATTACCTACTTGTATGATTATTAGTTGTTGATCATTTTAGAATAGCTTTTTTATGATTAGGTTTTGCGTTTTTATAGAAAAGGTACCTAAGTATGTATCTATGAGACTACGTAACATACGGATGCGCTGGCGCAGGGTGAAAATGAAATGTAGAATATGAACAGTGTCTAGATTTTATGACGTCAGTAGAAGAAGTTTAGGAAATTTAACTTGGAAAAGGGTGTCAAGCACAGTCATTAACTATGTAGAAGTTGCAAGCCAACGTAGTATTTCAGATTTTAAGTAAAAAATACTATTTTCGAATTATGCGCGAATGTGTGAATTATAAATGGTGTTTTAAGAGCTCAAAAGTAGGTTAGGTTAAAATTAAGACTAGGTTTTCCAACTTTTAACAAATTTTGATCATTTTTGAACGTCTGTATCTACTTTTATGATAAGCCCAGAATTTATAAATTGGTATTAATTATCGAAATTCAACATAATATTATCTCGTCTTTCGGAAAGACAGAAACACGATTAGTAACAATTTACTCAATAGAAAAAAATTAAAAGATAACCCCAATTTATGCTTTAAAACGACGATTACTGAGAGATATCATCACTAAAATATGTCAAAGATATACAATATCTTTGACATAATTTAGTGATGATATCTCTAAAATTATTTTACACATATTCAATCAAACATATTATTAAGTATTATGAATACCGGAAAGATAGTTTTTTTCTTTTCAGGTATAATTTTCCTACAAATGGATAATAATAATCTACGTAAATCCAAGAAATCACACAGCTCACGGCGCTCGCGCTCTCTGACCGGTACCCGTCGAGACTTCAGAAATGCTCATATCAACGGCTCCCAAAAAATTGATTATTAAAATGGGTAATAAAATAAATGCAAGAATTTGAATATTTGCCTAAAGACTCGGGAAAACCTCGCTTTAAATTGAAAGTGCCAAGTACCATTGTAAGTACCTTCTACGGTATCTCGTTCGTCGTCTACCTGAAGAAGTTAGTTAATAGGCAGCCAGTCATTGTTAACTGAATAAACTTATTACGCATTTTACTTCTAGGAAATGGCTGCTCTTTCAAACTAAATTAGATGGATTAGAACGTATTTTTTATATTTTCAACCTTCCCACAAAAATATTTCAAAACACGAACGACTAATAAATATAATTGAATCTCATTCGTGCAGGATACCATTTTATCTCTCTAACATTCTTTAAATCAAAAAGAAAAAAATATATACAAAATGTCACGCCTGATGAAATTTTCGCCCTTTCAAGAGGAATATCTTTTCGGATCTTTTCGGCGATTCAGACATCCTTTTCGACAAAAAGGTTTCTAAAGGAATGCTCATAGACCTTACAGTTTTCAATATTTTTGGTCTGTAAATAATTCAAATACGTTGAGGATTTTCTCGGGATATTTGCAAGTGAATGGGGGTGTCTGCTAGGGGTTGGGCGGGTGTCATGCGTTTTATTACTACCCTTTTGCGGTTTGCTTATATTTGACGTGCTCAAGATAATGTTTTTAGTACCCCAATATGGAAAACTTGGAGCGTTAAACAACTTGTACAAAATTAGCTTTTTGAAGTTGTCTTTACATTTGAGCTAAACATTTATCCACACTTCTCATTCGGTATTGTTCAATATCAACGTGTGCGGGATATGAATAATAATTATTTGCAACACTTAAGACCCCTTTTTTGCGTTTGCCCAATAGGTAAAAGGGTATACGAAGACGCGCGCGATTTTCCAAAATGAAAATGGCGGTGGGCTTATATAAACATTGAGTAAATAAATAATAAAATATAAAAAAAACAACAAAAAAAACAAAAATATTGTGAAATTGGAATCTTTGTTAGATTTGCTATTGGAATCTAATTAGTTTATTTAATAAATTAATTATAATAATATTGGAAAGTAGCGCGACTGGAAAAAAAGTAAAAATATACCTAGATTTTGATATACAAAGAATTTACGTTGAAACTTCAGAATTCATGTAAATTACCTGTGCCCACGACCCCGCGGCTTTACGCGTGGACAAAGAGAAGCTGCGATTTTTGCTGAAAAAATAGCCATCTCTTACCTCATAATGTACACTATTTACTTGTCAAATTTCATTAAGATTAGTTCAGCCGTTTAGTCGTAAAAAGATAACAAATAGAGAGACAGAGTTACTTTCGAATTTATAATTCGATTACCTAACTTTTACTCATATAACAATATTCATCAGTAGGTAGGTATAATAGATATTACTAGGGAAAAATGTGTGTTAAGTAAAAAATATCTAATTCTAACATAAAAATTATAATCATTGTATCCATTTATATTCCATTTTAAACTAGATAAATACAATTGCTTCTACAATAAATTGCTCCTAATAATTCATCGGCCGCCATTATGGTTATAATCAGCTAAGTGAATAAAAATACGACAGAAATGTGGCTCAAGTTCAGTAATATGAAAGTTTGGCCTAATCCCAACTGGGGGAGGTCGGGGCGAGTAGAACAAGGCTGGTCCGCTTAACCGATGTAGCGGGTTCCGGGTCAATGTGAAGTTTCATATATGATGAACATTACAGTGAGAAACTTTTTATTCCTACGACTTACCCTCGAGACTCCTTGCTGTAAGGAATGTTGCTATATATGCCAGTTTTTGATCCTATAAAATAGTCGTTTATTTTTTTGATATAGGTAGATAATGGTGTCGTTTTTAAAACGCTTTTATTAGCTTCACCTGTAACTAACTATGTAAAAAAATCTTGGAAGTTAAATTTGACCCACTTCCCGGTTTCCGATTGAGCGGAAATTTTGCATACACGTTTAGTTTGGATGACAAAAGCGTTTTCTTTAGTTTCTTTTTAAACTATAATATTTATTTATTTGAAGTTTCTCACATTGCTAGTTTGAGGTAAGATTTAATTCTTATATTATGCACAACCGTATCTATAGTCACAGTCACTGGACTGTTTAATGCAATGTTATGGTACAATTTAAGAACTTCTGGGACTGGCCAGAAGTTCCAAAATTGTACCATAATATTTCGACGGGTGCAAAGTACAGAAAGTCATCTACAAAATAGGGATTTTTTAAATATTTTACTAAATACAAAGTATATGTGTACCTTTGTAATGATAAACCATAATTATGCTAAAATAAGTCACATCAAATTCGTTCAATAATATAAAAAAACGCAGTAGTTAATGTTCTAAGCTTTCTACCGAAAAGTTACCAGTTTGCAGATGTTATTTTATACTTTGCTTACCTTTTTTCTCTGCATCACCCTTAGGTTGACAGGTAGAAAATGCCTAAGGCAGTCCTCCTCTGTACATAGTGCATAAAGTAAAAATAAATAAATATATTTTTATGAGATAATGACTGTCACCAGATTTTTTAAGACAATACATATTTACCTACTAAGTCCATCAGGAGGTCAGTAGGTATAATAATGTCATAAAATATTAAATGTGTCCACTTCACCCCATGTTCCCCTACCTATCCAAGGGTAGTTCCATGAGACCCGTGACCCAGACCTTGACATCGCTGGAAGACTTCCAACCCTGGCCATAAATTGTGGAGCCAACAATACTTCCCTATTTTCGTGAAATTGCAATGTATATTGTTAAGTTATACTTGGCGCTGTTGGCAGCGAGTTGTGTTTTGATGTTACAATAAGCGGTAGGTTTCAGACATAATTTAACATATCAAATCAAATCAAATCAAAATTTCTTTATTTAGGACAACAAAAGATCCATTGTGTTAGTAAGAAAAATAACTTATAATTAGTGTTAGTAATACACGCCATGTACAAAAATAAAATAAAATAAAAGCTTGAAGCACTCCGCGCAGAAGATGGCCAAGCAAGAAATGCGTTTCCTACCCGACCATCAACCCCACAAAATGCCTCAAAAAAGGAGAACAAGTATTCTCCGCTACTGTTTTCTGTTTTCATAAAGTACCATCCCGCATATATTTTCTTATTGCGCCCACATTCCTCCACTGCATGATCCATTATAATTATATTATGGTACTAGATGTGCCCGAGACATCATCCACTTGGAATTTAACGAAAAAATAAATGTTTTTGCATCTATCCCTATTACTTTTTCTTTTTCTATAATAAAAGTAGCCTAAGTTACTCCTTATAACATCAGCTATCTGCCAGTGAAAGTCCAGTCAAAGTCGGTCTAGCTGTTTCGGTGATTAGCCAGAACAAACAGACATAAATTATGTACCGTATATTATACTTTCATATGCATTTAGTAAGATGCTGTTATTTTGAGATTACAAACAGACACATCAATTTTATTTATTTGTAAGTATAGATGTATAGATACAAGAATACAGGGCTCCACTAGACATGCTCGACCCAATGTGAAGGCCACAGGACAAACATTAAATTTCCTTGTCCAAACCAAATTGTTAATTTATGAAATAAGCACCTATATGTCAAAGGAAATGTAAAAGTAACATTGTATTGTTACTTTTGGTAATAAATGTTTGATTAACTTATGTTATCAGGAAAAATGTTCGATGCATCGGATGAGTGGCAAAAGTAGGTGCTGACCACTTTACTGAAATACATAATTATTGCATGTTTCACAACATTTTAATACTTTACCCACCAACCAATTAAGCCGGCTTTCATGAAAGAGGTTATTACAATTAAGCATTTAAGTTTATATAAATCATTTATGTAGTAAAATGGTAATGGTTTTGTCTGAAATTAAATTAAAATTATGAATACGAAATATTTCCACTGTTCATTGAAATTTTATTTTTGAATGTGTTTGGAAATGTGGAAGAGTGATGCACAAAAGAAAACCTTTATAAAGGACATTGCTACGGTTGGCCCTGTCATTAACAAAGATGAACGATTGTAGTATACAATAATTACAAGTGTATTTTATTAGTATTTAATATTAGTCTCATTTTATGCGGACAGTACTTAAATCATATTTTATTTTAAAAAGTTATCAACTAGGTACATCGGAAATGAGTCTGTGAAAAAAAAAGTTATCACCTAGGTATCGGAAATGAATGAGTAACCAAGATACAGGACGAATAAAAGTATGAAGCAACGTTTTAAAAAATACATCATCCCTATTCATTTGAAAAACATCGACTGAAATCTTCGTTGTAGTTTGTTTAGTTGAGATGACCCATAAACTTAGAATATTTTCGCTTCCCTCAAAAATCTGATCAAAACAACACATTTGGTATTCTCTTAGATTTAGTGAGATACGCTCGCTGTCACTGTAATATGATCGGCGCGTTATAAAATTACGTGAATTAGCCCTCAGAACGACGTAATTACTTATTTCTTAATGCTACAGTTAAATACCTACCTACCCGTTTCTTTCTGTACCTGTATACAAACCATACAAATATTATAAAAAAAAAACTTTCCCTTTTGATATCACGTAATTAGCAAATTTATTTCCTCAATTGTCGTTCCCTTACCGTTACGTCATTAGGGCGCTAATTAAGGCGCTACTTAGCGCAGCAGTCGATCGCTTATTTAACCCCTGACAAAAAAGAAGGGCGTTATTAGACCGATTTCAATGCATTCTTTTTTAATTTAAAGCTTGTTTATTCGAGTTGGATCTTAGCTATGTTTTATGAAAATCTGTTCAGTCGTTCAAAATTTACAGCTCTTTTTCTAGTTGGAGTAGGTTTTTGAGGGTTGGGTTATTGCAGCTACAGTTTAGTTCTATGGTTTTGGTTCTAATAAGCTGGTAGCCTCGAATTTATTCCCATGTTCTATGGAGATTTTTAGGTTGGGTTTTATTGAATAGATTAGGTACTGCACGACTCAATTTCTTGGCAGGTGAGTGCGTAAATCTTGAAAGTCTTAGTTGAATGAAGTACAATATATATCTGACTTTGACTTTGACCTTACGATATTTTCCTTCACATTAAGAACGATGGTAATGGATAATGAAGGCAATCATGAATCACTTGAATTCGAACCTAATTATGACCTACGACTTGTAATCATGGGCTATCAATGAGCCATCACCGCTTCAAGACTGTGGCACGTCTTAAGGCGCCAATTCCACGCACTCTCTCCGCACTTAATAATCTCTTGGATTCTAATCCAACAGCGATCTGTTTATGGATGGATAGACGAAGATTTTATTGATAGGTCAGAAGTACTGTGAGAGGAATTTATCAACAGGATCAGACCATCAAACTGAACAACAGTCTCTATGTGACCAACATCGTAATCGCGAGAAAATAATCAGCTGTCCCATACAAAACTTCAATATTTATTCGACCTAAACGTATGAGGCAACTGATTATTTTTGTCGATTACAATGATGGTGCGATACAGAAAGTTGTTCAGTTTCATGGTCTGATTCACACCCTTAAATATGGCCATGCATTTCCAATACACGTTGTATAAGTGTAATATATTGTGTGTGTATGTATATTATACAGAATATTTTTTTATGTAGTGCGCAAAATTTGCAGAGTGATTCAGTGTCCGTTCCCAAATGCAACCGCAGTACTAAAATTCACTCAAAAACAAAATAAAAAATTGATTTTGTATGGCTTGCGATAAATTATGCGTGTCCCCCATGCTAAGTCGAATTTTCGTTGTGATTTCAAGTGTATCACAATACTGCGGTTGCATTTAGGTACAGAGACTGAATCACAGAACAAATTATGCGCACTACATAAAAATATATCCTGTAGGCTGTGCCTGTAGCAGTGGCGAAAGGTGATAGTTTTAAAAGGGGAAGCCGTCCCAAAAATGCCCTCTAAAAATTGCTGCAATTAATTCAGCAAGACAAAAATCCATACCGTCTCTTGTAATCTATATGTAGTCATGTCTGGAAGAGCTCGACCTAACTGAATATTGAATAACAAGCCTTTTTTTGTCAGTTGGATGAGTAAATAACATAATATTACGTTGGTCTATGCACCAACCAATTTCTAAAGGGAAGCCGATGGGAATCGGGTTGTATGGACTCTTCACCACTGGCCTGTAGGTATAATACGTATCTATTATTGTTATAACTCCAGAACTAAATAATAAACTCAAAACACTATTAATTAAAGTATTGCAAATTTTATCATACCTAAACAAAAGGCACTTCATGGCATGGCAACACTTTTTTTTAAAAACCAACGACAATAGTTATTACAATTATGTACCTATAATTTGCGCAGGCTTGAACTCACGCTCTCAGCGCGATATGATCTCGGAGTCATATCGTCTACACATATTCGCATACCCATCCTCATTACGTTCCACATTAGCGCGGGTTAAGTAAAGGCTTATTATATTAGGTACACAGATAACATGAACACGCAAAATGCTCTCATTAATTTGTACATGAAAATCATATTCATGTACTCTTTTCCATAATTAGTTACATAATTTTAATACATTATTTACTCAATGTGTTAGCTGCTGAGTAATATAAATTAATATAATAATATAAATTTCATGTTTATATAATCTATTATAGGAATAATGTATTCGATTACGGATTACTTACATACACACGCTATAGTCCTAGCCGCTTACTATGAACTCTTATTGCAGGGCGGAAATTGGACTGCCCAGACATTTCCAATATAAGCTGACCTTTCACTTTACGAAAATCCAGTACAGTGCGAGGTCAGGTCATACTGGAAATGTTTGCGCATTTCAATTTTTGCCCTGCTATTAGAGATCGTAGTTAAAGTATAAGACAATTATAAGAGTTCTGTAGAAAAAAAAGAGAAAGGTAAATACCGGTAAATACCAATGTTTAAAATAAATCCTGTTAATGCCTTTTATAATTAACTGTCAGTACCACTTCAATAAATAAATGTCATTACCAATCTCATTAGCTTTCAATTTCCAAATCGCTTTCAGCTAATAATGTAATATACAAAAATATTTAAGTAATTTAAACTCAATAAAATTTGGACACGAAGCCATTAAAAATATTGATTCAATAATCACGTTTGATGGATGAAAGTGAAGTTTTTCACGCCTAATTTGAGCTACAGTTTTAACAGAATATTTTTATTTTAATATGTTTTTCAACTTTTTTTTTTTTTTTTTTTTTTTTTTTTTTTTTTATGGGATAAGGGCAGGAGAATGAATATGTTTTTCAACCAAAATGGCACCGGTCACGGAATCTATTTTTTGATCTACAATTTCATCTACCATGATGTTGGCCGTATTTCATACAGATCGGAAAGTTATAACAATATGCAGTTTCATACAAAATTTTGACTAGTTAATAGTTGAACCCTCATGTTAGTTTGAGTTTCGGTTGAAAATACGATAGTTTAAATAGAGGGAACCTACTGCTACTCTAAATATAACCTCCTATAAATTTAGTTTACTAACTATTGAAGCACTTTTAAGTTTACTGTAGTGTAGTTTTGTTGAATCCTCTGAAAGGAATTACTTGAAATGCAATATAGAAAAAGAATAATAAATATATTAATTATTATGTTTATTGCTCCTCTTTTCTCAGGTGTACAATAAAGTATTTCTTAGAATAGAAATACTTTACTTTATACTTTAGTTTACAATAAACAGTAGCTCAATAAATAGTGCTGGTTGCCTCTGGAATACAAACTGGTTTCAAGTTTCTAGAAAGAAAGAGAGAAAAGACGTTTATTAGACATCACAAAGTAACCGACACCGAAACAATAAAATATAACATAAAAAATAATAAGAAAATAAAAAATAATAAGAAAATAAAAAATAATTAATTTATAAGGCAAAAAACAACATTTAAAATTAATTATATTAGTTAAACTATTCATAAACATACAATATAACAAGGACAGAAACAAAAACTCGCACGTAAAGAAACACGGGAACCCACAGTCACAATACATACATACATACATCTGTATCTACCTATAGGCTTCGTTCTTCGTAATTCTGTACATATAAATACATGTGCCACTATTTACAGATGGTCATACTTAAACATTCTAATGGGTAGACGGGACAAACGGCCAAATTTTATGGAATACTTGTTATACTCGTAATAAAATAGATTGTTACTTGAATTTGTCGTGTGAATTATTAACGTATATCTAGATACATAGTATGCAAATAAAAGACCTGGTATTTGAATTATATACATTTTGAAAGTGCCTGCAAAGTCCCAGTTGAAATAAAGATCTTTGGCTCTGACTTTGAATTTCAGGTACAGTTTTATTTTATCACGTACTATTTCAATGACTAATTTAAAAACTTAATTAAAATAAATAAGCAAAGCATATAAATTTTACTTTTTCTTCTTAAATATATCTCTTTATTTTTACACAATTAGAGATAAAAAGAAGCAGTTATGTAACACAATAAGATTAGGTACAAAGAACGGCCGTATCGCTCAAAGGGATGTCTTCCAGGCAACCAGAAATGGAAAAACAATATAGTAGTATGTAAGGAGGTGTAGTTTAATAAGAAAATATTTATGTAACGTATTTATCAAGGTTAGTTATATTATTTGCAAAAAATGCACATTATGGATAGTTTAAATTAACAGAAATGCTGATTGTATCAATCTGTTGCCATTTTATATTGAGCTGTGCTTCATATTCAAGCTTAAAAATATATTGATATTTGATACAAAAAGGTGCAACGCATGCTTTGTGATACACAATATTATAAAGTATTTATTTTGAAATAAACTTCATTTAAAACTTTCTATGAGTAAAGAGGAAAAAAAAGAAAAAAAAAAAAAAAAAAAAGTGGTAAAAATCGGCATGGCATCGTGTATAGCATGGCATCTTACAAAAAAGGCTTGTTAGTATAATTATTATGTCGCATAAAATAATTCTTTACTCGTAACCTCCTCGTATTCGAATCTTCGGATAAATACGAAGGATACTTGGAAAAAGTCATAATAATAAGACCAGACACAATGGCGACTCGGGCACACTCGCTTATTACGTGATTTGATAATAATATAATTATTTACTATACCGCCGGCTTCCGTACTAGTCAGGGCTGTCATAAGTTTTTATTTTGAAGCTTTAAATATGATAAAATATGTTTTGCTTTTTGTTTAGTTACGATAAGTTAAATAAAATGCAATTATAATCTCTACATAGTAAATAAAGTCGCTTTTCGCGTCTGTCTGTCTGTATATCCGCTAACTCCTCTTAACCACGCAACGGATTTTAATGCGGTTTTCACCATCAGTTAGATAATTTTTCACGGAAGGTGGATGTATAATACTTTCATTTTTAATGTAAGTATAGTAGAGAAAGTGTTGGTCCCATGCGAAGCCGGGATCCGGTCGCTAATATCTAATAATGTACAGTTTTCAAGCATTTCGATTTCTAGAATGAGATGAAATCGTAGAGATATTGACATTTTTGGAAGCTATTATTAACTTAAATCCTATTTCCGTTTATGCTGTTTGATAAAATCTTACGAATTTCTCTCATTCACTATAGACATCGATATTCAACGTTGTGTTATTAAATACTTATGCCAAAAAAATCTGAGACAACCCTATAATTGAACAAGGAGATCGTAAGGTAATATTGTCCCCGGTTATTTTTTATGCTCTATCCCTGACGGGTAATACGGTCAATTGTCCGGTTACCATGGAAACCAGCTGCTAGCCATGCGGTCAGATTATGTACCATTTTACTATGGACCACGATACAGAAATTATTGCAACGTTTTAAAAATGCCTGTAAAGGTCAGTTGAAATAAAAAGCTTGTAACATTGATGTTTTAAAATTATCGTGTGGACATCAATATGACGATTATTTATAAAATGGGACCTTTTTATACATACACGACATGGCATGTGACAAGACTAATAATAGGGATCTGAACATAGAAGCTTGTTCGATGTTCACGCTTTAAATAGCTCGAGAGATGATCTGCCCCCATCGAGACTACGCTCGTAGCGCCACGCTACGCTCGTAGGCGGCTACGTCGCGTTGCTACGAGGGGTGACACTCACTGGCGTTTACATAAAGTTCGGAGAGCTTTTAAATTCTTGTTTAAATCTTTTGTTTATTCACAGAATAATAATAATATTCGCCATATTATTATATTAATAATAGTTTTAGTTTTAAAATAAAACGTATGATGCAGTTGATTGCAATAGTATCTACCAATCTTATTTCAAATTAAATGACAAAAACATGTTTGAAAACAGATTTTAAGCTAAATTAGACTTTTTTTAATGAATACTGTCTGTTCCAACATTAATAATAAAATAAAATTGTATATAAACATTCACGTACAGACAAGTTAAAGAAAAATAGCTGAAGGTCAATTAAATTAGTGTTATAATTTATGATGATTACTGTCGTTTCCAAAGTTAATTATTAACAGGCCTGTTATCTTTTAACATAGTAAGGCCCAAGTTTACCGATAATAATAACAGTCGTATAAGACCAAATCACCTGTTTATCATGAACTTTTGCTGATAATCGGCCGTTTTCGTTTTAAACATCTGTTATGTTGTCGGTGGACATGGTCCTAAGATAATGAAATACTAACAATTAAAAATATGAACGACCAGAATAATGTATTATTAAGGCTGGTACGGTCCATTAATTAATTAAAATAACCGGTAACGATTTACTATTTGAACCGTGCACCTAGAGTCTCGACATATCATAAGTGCCTGTATCTTGGTTTACATGAAATAAAGATCTATTCTATTCTATTCTATTCAACGACAGTAGCATTTACTGACTGAATACCAAACATACCTAAATCTACATTGTCAAGTAAATAACATTACTGAGATATAGTACGACACAATTAAGAAGTTGCATTAGCAAACTTCGTAATAGCGATCACTTCAGAACTGAGTGCATCTTTAAGACCACTAATATTTATTAGTACTGGCAGTAAAACATGCTCTTTACGCTGACCCAATACGTTGTAAAATTATCTAAGCGAGCGACTGCCATTGGTTGTTCGATCGGGTACATCGATGTAACTTCTAGCTGTGTCGTACTATATATCGTCTGTCTAAATTTGCATGCCTTAAACAGGCAGAATGTAGTATTGTACATAAACCACCAATGTTATATCTGGTAACACCTGTATTCTATGCAAATAAATATATCTTTATCTTTATCTTTACCTACAAACTAATAATAGTAAATCAAATACTATCGGCAAGATATTTCAGTTAAACATCTTCCATTCTCGCCAGCTTCCGGCGCAGAACCTCGAACGATAACCGAATCATCCAAGAACATACCAACATCCACGACAGACGGATAACCGGCGCCTTGATTATATTAATTAAATAAATGAAAAAAAAAAAAAATCCAGCCCATTACTGTCCCACTGCTGGGCTGGCCTTAGTCCACCCTTACCTTACCATTGGCGCCTTGATTACGTAAGAAAAATCTGTCCAACAAACAATGCATCCCTTTCTCGCTTATAGATATTTTCATAAGAGGATACGGAATAGGACGTTTATTTACGATAGCAACTGTCAGGGGCGTATTTACCATAGGGCCAAGGGGGCCATGGCCCGGGGCGGTAGCCCACGAAGGGCGGCCTTCTCTGGGCGCCTTTTATTGTCAAGCTTCCCTAATATTTTTTTTAATATTTTAATTAGCACACCACATAACTATTGCAGGTATTTTTTTTTCTTAAATGAAATACTTTATCGTCACTAAATGGGGCGGCAAACCTAACTGGCCCGGGGCGCCAAATCTTTAAATACGTCTCTGGCAACTATCATATTTGTCATACGTAATCAGGCGGCGGATTAAGTACTAACCGCTAACTCCAAGATTTGTTTCTTCTTTGGCAAACTTTGGCAGCGGCTAACCTCATGGTAATTGACGATGCTGCCGAAGGTGGATCACTTATGCTCAAAATCATGCCTATTCACTCACGCCTTGAAGATTTCTAGTTTATACGCATTCTGGAAATCCATTCTTTAGTTTGTTTACCAATGTGTCGTAATTTTTACACAGTAGCGGTTCCCGTAATCTATGGACGCTTGCATCACTCGCGCGTTGCCGACCCTACTACTAGCGTCTGCCAACACGACGCTTCCCCAAGGAGCACTGGCGACCTTACTCACTGTTAGGAACACAACACTGCAAAAGAGCAGTGTTATTTAACTATGATATTCTGCAAGGTGGAGGTACTTTCCCAGTCGGACAGTTACAATTTTGACAGGAAAATGTAATGCCCTAACTCTCCTAAAATAATTATTATGTCTCATTTTACAGTTATTACTAAAAATATACCGCCATTACAGTATTCATATTTACTGTAGGCTACCGGGCTCCTATTTTAAACCCCTTCACCATGACAACAGACACACGATATCACGGCGGACCAACCCTCGGGGGAGGTTCTTTCGCATCTAAAATACTCCTATTATTTCCGGAATTTCATATTTTGGCATTGTTATTTTGTAATTGTGTGAAATGAACAATAATAATTATATCTCAGTGATAACTCAGTGGTTGATCGTTTGCCTGCCATGCAGGAGAGTCTGAGTTCGAACCCGGCCCGCACCTCTGACTTTTCGAATTTATCTGCGGATCAGAATTGGTTATCACTTGCGTTAACAGTGAAAGAAAACATCGCGAGGAAACTGCATTTCTGAGAGGGCCTTATAAAGTCCTAGATGGAGTGTGTAGTCCGCCAATCTGAACTAGGCCAGCGTGGTGGACTAAGACCTATAGTTCGCGCGGAACTACATAGTTGGCGGCACCTTAGGTATGTGAGTGGTGGGATGGAGGGGCGGGGGCGCTTGCTGTCATTACAAAGTATGGCGCCGTCAACACTAGGCCACCCGCCGCCCTCACCCCCGTCCTCACCTAAGGCGCGGCCAACTAGTTCCGCGCGGACTATAGCCCTTCTCATTCTGCGAAGAGGCGCGTACCCAGCAGTAGGACAATAAGGCTGGATTTATATTTATTTATTTATATATTAAACATGGTCACGTCTGAATTCCTCTTCGACAGATTTGTACCTATTGTTAACACTAAAATGTCTTGTAATTACAGTATTAATGACCATGTCATAGGGTCGAGCCCATTACTATTTACACATACATTTCCGATCTGGGCAACGAAGCTAGACCTTCACGCTCAGCAGCCGCACTAGGGGTATTTTAATCTCTTGTTATTTGTACCTACAAATAACTAAATTCACAACGAATACATAATATTATATGAACTACTCGATACGAGTTCCACTAACTACTACTCTGTCAATGCGGGTTGTACGTGTGTGAGTTGTACTCATAACTCATACAACTAGTGAAAACTATCGGGGCGACATACCCGAGTTTGTCTCAACTTCGCTTTGCATAGCGGGAAGTTGTACCAAGTATAGGGGTATAAGACCAGACTTCAGACAAAGGTCTGGCTGTGTTAATCTTGGTATTATAAGAGTAGAATACACCAGTTCTACTTCTTGTTCCGTTCATTATTGAGGAGGACAGCAGTACTCTTCTGTGTATTACTAACTTATAATAATGTACAGTAGAGTTGAGTCTGATATCATGTCACATGTATAAATTATCGATATTTTAAAATCATTTCGTCATGCAGTGACAACGACAAGATCATCAATGTCTAACATCATCACTCGATACTGACCATGACTGAATAAACGTAACTTCGGCATCGGCTGCGGTGACAGTTACAGAAAAATCATTGATGACTTTGTCATTGTTCCCGTCACCGATTTTTTATTGTAGTCATTAATATTGAAATGTCAATATACAGTATGACTAGTTAAACGACGGATATATTGAAGGCTATCATAGAGGAATAAAGGTTATATGCAAACGGAAACATCTATTATTTTAATTAATTTTGATAACGTATATTTTTTTTTGATATTATTTTAATATTCATAAGTTAAAATGAGTTTTTGAATCCTATTGATTCACCTCTTAAAAAAAATTGGAGTATTAAAATAAGACCTGATATTGCGCCGACCACAAGTAAAATGGGATAAGGGCAGGAGAATGATGATGTTAGGTGAAATATTAAAATCCTATTTTTAACATAATTAGAACGAGAATTGGATGCTGAATGCCTTCTTCAATATGTCTCTCTCTTGTTCAACCAGTCTGTGTATACTGCGGCCACTAATCCGTTTGTCAAGTGTTCGTTATGGGAATACTCCCATCGGTTCATTGCATTCTATTAGTGAGCCCTTGTTTAGTGGACATATTACTGGCTGATATGACAAGGATAGAAAAGTATGTGTTATTTTTAAGTCATTATAGTTTTGATATCAGCATATAGTTTTTTTTTTTAATATTAACGAATTAAACGTTTGAGAATCTTTACCGTTTCGACACTGTAGGTATAATATCTATTACAGTTAACATACACCCGTGGTACAGGTAACTGAATAGGTACTGGTAGTACTACCTTGTGGCCTTATTCCCTATGGCAACTACATGTCACGACATGATTAAACAATGCTGATCTGTATGGTTTACTTTACCATACATGCATGGTTGACATAATCTAAACTCAAAAGAAAAGATAAAGATAAAAGATTAGATTTTTTTTATATTTGTTTGTAATGGTTAAACTAAAAAAAACTACTGGACCGATTTTAAAAATTCTTTCACCAGCAGAATGCTATATTATCAGTGAGTAACATAGGCTATAATTTATAAAGATATCACGCGGGCGAAGCCGCTGGTGGAAGCTAGTAAAGCCTGCGTCGCTATGAATAATTCGCAAAATATCTAGGAAATTACTAATAACATTGTTTGTTTACCATTAACTGTTATCGGCTCAAGAAGTACTCGTCGCCCGCCTACTTGAGATACTGCCAGCCGTTCGCGATAACTCCGCTATCTAACATCTGTGCCTACCTCCCGCGATATGTGACGTCAGCAGCGCAGGAGCCAACTGACTAGACACTTTATTCGGTTTCAACTAGTTTCTACTATTTATCAATATACTGTGTATTTACTTACACGGGAAATATATGGAGTAATAGTTACGATAATGAGTTACGCCCCAGGGCTTGGCCTCGTCGGCCGAGCTCAGTATTTACTTTAGTAACCGTGGTAGAGATACGCTGAGAATTTCCTGTAATACTTTGACTAATATCATGATTATATAAAAAAAAAGATTAGTAGGTTGGCGATACGGTTGGCGCAGAGGCTAAACCATTCGGTTTCTGTCGCGGTTTCGAGTTCCACATGGAACAAATATTTGTATAATAAGCAGACCGTTATTTATTTCGATTTTTTTATGGTTTTACATTATATTTATTTACTTCTAGAATTACAACTATACTTAAATATGTACAGAGCCTAATTATTATTAATTATATAAAATATAATAAAATAAAAATACAAATATAAAACAAATAAATGTTTATTATTAAATATATAATATTTATTCGGTTTAAATATTATAAATATATATCTATAGATAGTTGTTTCGGATCTGGGTGTGTGTGCATGTGACATGTATACTTGTAAACGGTACATACGGAGAAATCATAAAAAAATTATTATAGTTTAAAAAAAACTAAAGAAAATGCTTTTGTCGTCCAAACTAAACGTGTATGCAAAATTTCAGCTCAATCGGAATCCGGGAAGTGGGTCAAATTTAACTTCCAAGATTTTTTTACATAGTTAGTTACAACTTGTAATATAGTATAGTCATAACTTGTATAGCTTCACTTGTAACTTACAAGTGAAGCTAATAAAAGCGTTTTAATAAACAAAAGAGAGATGCATCTAAATTAAAATTATTAATTTCTGCAACGTACTTTCGTTTTAGCTTAGTCCTGCAAATCTTTAGGATATCTTATCATAAGTAATATCCTATCAAACTTATGGCAAGAACAAGTCATACTAATTCAAGTGAAACAAGTCCAACCGTAGCTAGGCGGAAGTTTTACCGTACTATCACTTAAATCTCAGCTCACCCCGTGCGGTTGCCAAGCGGCCTTGGCACGCAGTTGGCAGCCCTGGCGAATCGATAGCCGACGCATTGCAGACTCTTGCAAGCTTGTTTACATAGGCACCACTTTCCATTATTACCTGGGAAGATAGTTTTGAAGGAAATCACATTTTTTTAAGAGCCTGGAATTATTTTTGCAGCAGAAACACACCTTATTGTTAACTTCTTTGACAGACGAATATGACAAGGCAAAGTGTGCATGGAGGTGGATGCATGGAACGGGCCTCTCCGAATGACCACACCTAAATCATCATCACAATCAAATCGGCCAAATAACCTAACCGTCAAAAACCCCCGACTCCAACTAGAAAAAGAGCTGTAAATTTTGAACGGCTTAACAAATGTTCATGAGACATAGCTAAGATGATTCCTAATTGAACTAACTTTCAATTATAAATTGACTCTAATTCGCGTTATGAACACTATCATGGCCTGTTTTTCTTTCTTTCCGTATTAGCAGGTAAATTGATGAGTGGATGTTTTCATACTACTGAGGCACACATTTTCGGCTACTCAAAGTCCGCGGCATACTAAAAGCGGTGTAAGGGTGGCTGTTTTTGTTATATTGGATTTTTTATGGCGAGCTATAAGGATACCGCCGCACCGCGACGAAAAGTCACGCAGCGGTCTGCCATAGATAGGAAGAGTTTTTTTTATAGTAAATTAGCGAGGTGGGTATACAAAAGGCATTGAAATCGGTCCATTCGTTTTGGAGCTACGATGCTTCAGACACAGATACACAGATACACACTACAAACTTATAACACCCTTCTTTTTTGTCGGGGGTTTAAAAAAGTAAGGTGCAGTCGCATCTATAGTTAAACTAGAAGACCCAACGTAGTGGAAAAAGGCAGGTTGTCGATCATAAAACCTAACCTAAAAGACTACTACTACTACTACTACTAGAACCTAAAAGTTGACATCTGGGTTGTATTTTGACAGGTATGGTTGGGGTTTTATTATAGAAAATTGACTTTTATATTATGGGATATTAATGTGATTGTCATAGGATTATTCGTATTTATTCAATGGAATCGTATTATTATTATTATTTTGATGAAATGACACCTTAAATTATTATTAGAGAATTTATTATTAATTGAAATTGGTGATTGTTATTATATTATAGTCTTAATTTAATTATTACTCTAGGCATATTTGCAACCTATTTTTGCATGCCGTTCTTCGGCGAGACATGATGTACTTATACAACATTTGTAACAACCTGTAGCCATGTTTCCTGTGAATAAAAATATTTCTATTTCTATTTCTATTTCATAGTCTGTCGCCCGCTCAGAGACAGGCCTGAGAAGGTGGCGCGTCATGTCCCGCACGCGCATGTCTAGGCAATTAGGCCGCGCAGACGAGGTCCGCCAATGCAAGTAGCGGACCAAGAACTGCCACGGGCTCAGCGCATACGCGAGTGAATCCTGCGCTCCCAGCAATATTTCGTCCGAGGAACAGCCTGCAGTTTTATCCGATAAGAGACTGGCGTAACCCATCCCCCTTCCCAGTGTGAAGGGTTAAGAGGATTCATTTCGGTGAGAAAAAATGTGGTCTATCATCATAAATTCCCATTCTTACCTATGGATTAAATTTTGTCTTTGACGAACCTCCAAAAGTCTAAACTCAAGGTTTGCCAACATGCGATGGAGCGCAGTATTTTAGATGTAAAATTAACAGACCATGTTCGAAACACCACACTGCGCTCCAAAACACGAATCAATGGCATAGCTCAGAAATCCGCAAAACTCAAATAGGATTAGGCTGGCCACGTCTGACGTATGCCTGATGAACTGAGAGCCAAAATTGCCACTATGTGGAGCCCTGACATATCTAAACGGCGTCGCGACAGATCACGAAGGAGATGGAGAGACGAGCTAGATAAAATTAATAAGGAATGGTCCACACTGGCTCTGGACCGGAAGACCTGGAAGTCATGGGGGCCTTTACTCAGCAGTGGGATGACATAGGCTAACAGTAACACTATAAAATCAGTCCGAGGATCTTCAATGCTGAAAATGTGCCTCTAAATATACACCTACTATAAACGGTTGTGTTGGAATGTTGACATAATCAATCACTACGCCTGACTGACTGCGGTACCTGCCTATGTTGTTATTATTATTACGCACACGGATAATCTTGATATAATACCATAGTAGGAGCGTTTTGTTTCGCCTACTTCGTCTACTAAATAGTTATAATCTCAGTGAACACAAACCATGAATGTTGTAATAAACGAAGTTCCAAAGAGTAATATGCAAGACATCCGTTACATGTAAGAAAGAAAGAAAGAAAAGAAAAGAAAGATAAAGATTTGAGCCGTTTGGTGTCAAAACGCTCGGGTCATGGGGTCCGAATGCATGTCTCCTATTCTGAGATATTGCAAAACGGTTGGTCGACGCTACGCGTGACCCGAGGGCTGGCCTATTCTTTGGTCAAAGAATAAGCATTGCCATTCAACGTGGCAATGCTGCCAGTCTTCTTGGCACATTTTTATTTTATTTTTTATTATAATTAATAATAATTAGGCTGTGTACATGAGTTTAGTTGTAATTCTCGAATAAAAATGGGGTTTTAATGTAAAGAAAGATGAATAATTAAATTCTGTACGGCATAATAACGGCACGCCTGAGACGCCATCTTTGCCTGCGAATGTATGCAGCTCCTGACCTAAGCGCCACTTCAACGGAGGCAAATTGTCTTGTGGTTTAATTAGTCAACGTATTCCATATTATGGGTATATAGTGCATAGCCGAAGTGCGAGAGACTGATGTGCGAATGCGAATGGTGAAACTTTAGTAAAAGTCGAAATTAATGTAGAATACTGCCCTCGGAAAGAAAAAGGCACAACTAACATTTTATTCAAAATTGAGTTATGTACACCGAATAACCCCTTCGATATCAGGAAAAAAGGAATACGTACACAAGTACAAAGTCAATTTTGAATAAAATGTAAGTTGTGCCTTTTTTCGTTCCGAGGGCAGAATAGTACATCACCTATGGTAATCAGTCGTCTAGGTTAAGTTAGAACTGACCTATTTCTGTGCCCAGCATAATGTATTTTTTTTTAAACTTTTCCCCTCACTAGAATTTCACCTGTGTCGAGGGTACAGTTTACTAACATAGAAATTCACACGCACACACACCCAGAATCAGAACAACTATCTGTAGATCATACAAATATTTCATTTGTTCCGTGCGGGAATCGAACCCGCGTCACGTAGCGCAGGCAGTTAATTGCTTAGCCACTGCGCCAACCGTTTCGTCTATAATATAGAGCTATTATGTACACCTAGAGTTTCGACATTTCATAAGTCCCTGTATCTGGTTTACATGAATTATAGATCTATTCTATTCTATTCTATAGAGATATCGATCATCATTTTGTCGCACTAGCGTACATTCGAAGTTTTTCGCCTTAGTGTTTGCCTTCTTATTATAAATAGGTTTTACATGTCAACATATTCAAAAGCGCCTCCAATCACTATTCAAAGTGTTTTACACTACAGTTCAAATAAATAGGACAGTAAAAGTATTATGTGTCGCGCGTTCTCGTGTGTTATTTTGCCGAGCCCGAAGTGTACATAGTGAGGATGGGTTAATACAAAGCACAGATAACGCTGCACTGCTCCCTCTATTGAGGGCAAAAAGTTTATTTCACATCCGGGTCACTAATATTTTGTCGTATAGGTGTGGAAAATACATATGATATAATAATAATATGTCGTATGTATTTCCCACACATTATGATGAAGTTGAAATTATATTTCTGCAAACTATGATTAGTTTACTATCATTTAATTTTATGATTATAATATTCAATTTACGAATATTATTATTGCGTTTGCGTCAAACAAATCACAATCTGCAAGGCTGCTCTCAGTGTCTTCGCAAAACATAATTGTAGGATGATGGGAATATATTTCCCAAACCGTTCCCAACTACTCGCCTTGCAGATGAAGTGTACTTGAGCGCATTATCCATTGACACCTGTGATAATCAAGCCGGTGTTTTAGTCTAGACCACAACTTAAAATATACATACGTATAGTTATCGCAAAACTTTATGAGCTCTCGGAAGTTGAACGCGAGTGGCTGCGCAGTACGCTTATTATAGGTGCTAGAGGGAGAGAGAGAAAGAGTTCAGAGCTCAGTTCAGGGCTCATAAAGATTTGCGCATATTATATCTTTTCTCTACATTGTATAAAATAATGTCGCTTTCCGCATCTGTCTGTCTGTATATCCGCTAAATCACGCAACGGATTTTGATGCGGTTTTCACGAAAGGTTTATATGTTTAATACTTTTATAATTAATGAAAGGATAGTCCAGAAATTTCATCCGTGCGAAACCGGGGGCGGGTCGCTGGTATCTATAGAATTTTTTTTTTGTTAAAAAACTAAAACCCAACTACTGAAAAGGCATGAAACTAGAATAGTTATTTGTTATACAAGAGTGCAAAGTTGCTTTTTAACCGCGTGTTCAATTTTGATGACCGAGCAAGCGAAGGATTCTAAAATTGAATCACGAGCGCAGCGAGTGATTCAAAATTAGAATCCTGAGCGTTAGCGAGGGAATCAAAAGAGCACGAGGTGAAAAATCTTTGCACTCGAGTGCAACACGTAACTTTTCATTCCACCTCAGCGAGGAAATGACTAAATGCAAAAAAAAAAACGTTTAATTCACAAACTTAGTGCACACGATGTTCTAAATTCAATTTACTTTATCCTCTAGAGAATAAAAACGGCTTTTCCACTCAGATATTGAAGATTAAAAATACTCTTTCCGAGATGGTGGGATAAAAATTTACTTTATCCTCTAGAGAATAAAAACGGCTTTTCCACTCAGATATTGAAGATTAAAAATACTCTTTCCGAGATGGTGGGATGAAAAATATTAATTGATGTTCAGAGGATAGCCGGGTCAAACATATAATCCTCTCCGTAGTCGGGTAATGATACAGCAGTACCTAATTGCTGATTTATTATTTAGATTGCTTTCTTTTGACTTCGCTTTACTCATCTAATTTATAAAAAGTCAACTTAATTTAAAAATAATCCCTCATTTTTCTGTAACGTGTCGTTTGAGTTTGAATAAAAGTTAGTTGCACTGTGTGCTCTGTTGCATACCACATGGATAATGAGTATATACAGAGCTCCATTACAAAAAACATGGCGACATTTTCTTTGCATTTGCAAAATATGTTACAAATAGAATAGAAATTATATCTTTATTGACATGGTTTTATTACATTATTTATATGAACTAGTGATCGAAATTCGACTGTATTTCATTAAATTTAGCTTTCTGCATTCCATCTCCATATAAACTTTATCTATACCAAATCTCACATTCCTCCTTGCGCGCAATATGCTTAAAAAGAGGTACAAAGTTTTCTCTTCACGTATTTAATATATAGATATAGGTATGGAGAGAACAGAAAATAAAATATATAGATACTCTGGACCCTAAACAAGAAAAAATAGTTTATTTGTTGCAGTGCAGTTTGTGTTATTTTGATTGTTTTTGTACTATTCTGTGACTTGTGACTGATTTCAACGTAATTTTGTTTATAGTCATACTATACATAATTCACATAAATTATCCTTATTTACGTAAATAGTTGTTACGTAAATACAAAAAGACACTGCGTATCCTTATAAATTAAGTAATACAAAGACTAATAGGTATGTCTGTAATATCAGTTAGGTATTTTAAGTCTTAGGTTGAGGTGGCCAATCACAACCATCATTTCTTGACAATACAACAGTAAATTGTTTTTGCCTACCCTGTGACAAATGTCTGTGCACGCCACTGGTTCCAAATAACGGTGGTTCAAAGGATTTTGATAAGGTATAATTTGCATTAACGGTGAAGAAAAAAAGCAAACCAACATACCTGAGAGCTCCATAAAGTTCTCGTTGGTGTATGTTTGTACATTCTGTCAATCCAAATCAAGCGATTTTCATTTGAGGCTTATACCCTAGGCTTCACGTAATTTTATGACGCGCTGATAATACCTATTGCAGTGACGCTCGAACTTGACGCGAGCATACTCATTGAAGCCAAGAATACTAAATGTTTTGTTTTGATCAAAATTTTACTGCAACAGTGCGGCAACTCGGCTGTGCAATTTTAAAAACAAACAACTGACCTTTTTTTTTTCAAATCGGTGTTTGTGCATTTTTCACTTGCAAGATTCTTAATAAGTGAAAAATGCAAAAACACCGATTTAAAAAAAAATGTCAGTTGCTAGGTTTTTAAATTGCACAGCCGAACTGCACTTCTTTAGTTACGTGAATAAACCTACAGTAATGGGCTAGTAATGGGCTTAATTAAATTGTCCTCACAATCCACACACAAACAATTGACATGCAATGTAATCAGCGGTGGAGTGCGATCCAGCACAACGCGCTAATTTCAATGGCGCAGCGGCCGGCGTCGCGATTGTGCATCGTAATTAAATTCACGATACACTACGTGCCCAAATTAGTGTGGTTGTTTGTGATTTGTTATTACTCCATTACCTGTTAAGGGCACCTTCTCTCACCGCAGTAGGCATTTAACGCTACCTCAGGCCCCGCGCGCCGGGTCGCGCGTAAGCGCAATTCAGATGAACTCGCTGACCCCGCGCTGTGCAAAAACTTTGCGTCACAGTATAGATCGTAACAGTAGTTTCAGTATTGTTTGTTGTACGAAATTCATGTTAATATTTTGGGGTATACTTTTAAGGTAAATTCATGCACCTAAAACTTTAAATTAACCCAATTCATTGTATTATTTTTCTTTTCTTGTTTTTTTTTACTTACGTTCGTTAAAATTAGTTGAAAATAGAAATAATTGTATTGTGTTTCTGTTTTCAATTTTCAACGAATCTCCCTTTTTCATGACTGTTACAGGGGTAAGTAATATTATTAGGGGTAATAATTGTAGTATAGTAATATTATAGTGGTACCTAAGTAGGTAATGATATTATGATTACATTACCAAATCTCTAATATTTACAGATATAACAACAGATGAACAGAATCAATTATTTTATTTGATATACTATGAGTAAATATAATAAAGTATATTATATTTAAAGTATATATTTGACGACACGGTTGGCGCAGTGGCTAAGTGATTAGCTTTCTGCGCTACGTGCCGCGGGTTCGATCCCCGCACGGAACAAATATTTGTGTGATCTGCAGATAGTTGTTTCGGGTGTGGTTGTGTGTGCATGTGACATGTATGTTTGTGAACTCTGCACCCTCGATACAGGAGAAATAATAAAGAGGAGCAACGTTTTTAAAAAAAAAGAATTTAAAATAACTTATTTTTATAAGCTTGACATGGTTTGATTTAATTTAAAGTTATTTTTTTTCTTTTTAGACCATTTTAATAAAAACCTAAACTAAAAATAATAGTTAAAAACGTTAATATCTATTAATTTATTTTTTAGTTGTCACTGTCTCCTCAAATGAGGAATACCTATAAGGAAGACCCTATAATTTGATACCCATAATAGGAGTGCGTAGAAACTAGTCCACCATTTTGGGCGGTCCGCCATATTGGATTTAGAGTGAAGTCATTTTATTTTTCGTATTCGACTTTAACTTTGACTTTGACTTCGACATAGTTAGACTTTTGGACTTCGACTTGGACTTTAACTTTGACTTTGACCACGAATTCGACTTTAACTTTGACTTGGACTTTATCTTTGACTTCGAATTCGGCTTTGACTTTGACTTCGACTTGGACGTCGACTTCGACTGTGACTTTAACTTTGACTTTGTCTTCGAATTTAACTTTGACTACGACTTCAACTTTAAGTTTGGTTTTGACTTTGACATGTGCTTTAACTTTGACTTTGACTTCGACTTTGACTTTGCCTTCGACTTGGGCATTAACTATGATATAAGTTTAATTTTGGTTTTGACTTTTACTTTGACTTCGACTTAAACTTGGACTTTAAGTTTGACTTTGTCTACGACTTCGACTCTAACTTTGACTTGGACTTGGTTTTTAACTTTGACTTCGACTTGGACTTGAACTTGGACTTTGACTTTAGCTTTGACTACAACTTTGTCTTTAACTTTAACTTTGGTTTTGACTTTGACATGTACTTTGACTTGAATTTGGACATTAACTTTGACTTTGACCTTGACATTAATTTTGACTTTGACTTGTACTTCCACTTCGACTTTGACTTTGACTTTGAGTTCGACTTGGTCTTGGACTTGGACATTAACTTTGACTTTTCGACTTTTACTTCGACTTGGACCTTGACTATGACTTTGTCTTCGAATTTACCTTTGACTTTGACTTCGACATCGACTTTAAGTTTGACTTTGACTTCGACTTGGACTTTAACTTTGACTTTAACTTTGGTTTTGACTTAGACATGTACTTTAACTTTGACTTTAACTTCGACTTTGACTTTGACTTGGACTTGGACTTGAACTTGCACTTGCACTTTAACTTTGATTTTGACTTGGACTTTATCTTTGACTTTGACTTGGACGTCTTAACTTTGACTATGACTTACTTCAAGTTTAACATTAACTTTGGTTTTGACTTTGACTTTGACTTTGACTTTGACTTCGACTTCGACTTTGTCTTCGAATTTACCTTTGACTTTAACATCGACTTTGACTTTGACTTCGACTTGGACTTGAACTTAAACATTAACTTTGTCTTTGACTTTGACTTCGACTTGTACTTCCACTTCGACTTTGACTTTGACTTCGACTTGAACTTGGACATTAACTTTGTCTTTGACTTTGACTTCGACTTGTACTTCCACTTCGACTTTGACTTTGACTTCGACTTTAACTTTGACTTTGACTTCAACTTTGACAGTTTAACAAACCCTATTTACAGTTTATTCAATCGATTAAGACTTCTATTCCCTAGGGATAGGGAAGGTATTGAAAGTAAAAACGTATAAATTACAATACCTACTGTTTACTGCCGACGACATTCGGCTCGTCAGCAATGCAATAGAAGTCAAAATCGGTTGAACGGACTGCAATAAGGGTCTGTTCAAATAATTATCTAATGTTATAGTAAGTTTATAGTTTACTTTGATCTTACTACAATCGTAAATTTATGATACCTGAGGATACCTGAAATCTGGATGAAAGCAAGTAGGTACTTATACGAGGTGTTAAAAAATGTACTCTTAGAATTTGGTGAAGTTATTGATTGTACTCATCAATAAGAACAAATTTTACTATAGGACGAAACCGGAAATTGAGAAAAAAAAATCAGCTGTTCAATACAAATTATTCAATATTACTCGACTAAATGTATGGAACAACAGATTTTTTTTCGCGATTACACGCTTCGTCTCATAGTAAAAGTTGTTCATAATGATGAGTACAACAACTTTACGAAATTCTTAGAGTTAACTTTTTAACAACTTACTTAACTACAATTATTATTTCTCTATCATGTCGATTTTTATGGGTAAGTACCTACCTAGTTAGTTATAAATAGATAAAAATAATAATCAAACTTATCTTATATTTTTTCTAAACTTCCGGAATTCAACTCTGGATATTATTTTCTTCCATCTATTTTTATTTCCCATATTTTAAAAATAATATAATTGAACTACTGATACTAAAACTATTATACAACAAATATTTACAGTTTATTTATTAATAAGTACAACATTATTTAGTTTATTTAATAATAAGTGGAACAGTATTTACAGTTTGAACTATAATATAGGTACACACGAACACAAAATACCAATATTGAATTCGATTAGAGGGGAACGCAGCGAGCCGTAAAAAGCGACACAGGTCCTACCTCGGAGACGCCCGGCGGGCTACTGAAGCGAGGCGTGCGTGCCGCAATCTTATATAATATTGTGTTAAAAATAATTAAAACTGTTTTGTGAAAAAGTAACCATAGGATATTATTTTAAACGTCATTACCTATTTTTGATGTGTTTCTTGTAAAGTAAAAATTTGATAAACCTAAGAAACACTTGAAAAACAATCAAAAAATTCACTGTTTTCGTGATTTATTATGATCGAGCGAAGTTGTACATATCGTGTTTCGAACCATAGGTTATTCAAGAGTGTTTAGTAAACTACAACATATATTTTTATCCGATCAAAAAAAAGAATATTTGATTGTTTACCACTGAACCAAAAATAGGTCGATTTGGAAGATACGGCCCTTAAACTACCTACTCTTCAGACTACAGGAGAGTTATCTTGTGCTCAGTATTATTAATATTAGTAAATATTAATGTAATATCTCCATATTTCACAATAGTCCTAAACCCCTGGAAAAAATCTGCCTTTATAAAGTGCAGTCTTGGAGAGTTAGTGTACCATCGCATTATTTTTAGATTAACGTTCTCTTGGGCCTCTGCGTGAGACCCATGTCCCCGCGTAACCCTCCCAGAGGGCCGGGAGCCTCCTTTCTTTGGAGGTTACCCGTGAAAGAAGAGAGACATGTAAATAAATGTAATGTAACTTTAATTTAATTTACAACAGTTAATTAACTGACCTTGTGGCAAAGTCACCATCCTCAGTACACAGGGGCCCAATGACGTCACGCGATGAAAGCGATGCCTCGGGGTGTTTGATAATCTGTGTATTTTCGTCTGGACGAGCATGCTCGTAACGTGACGAGGGGCGACAGCGCTCCAGGCCGCGGAGTTACTGTGAGTGCCCAGTTTGGGCCGGAACACAAGTGGCGGTGAGACGTGTAGGCAGGTGAGCTTATGAGAAAAACTGTTACGCAATTATAACATTATTATTATTAACATTCTGATCCTGTTGTTTTTGCTTGCTATCACAATTTTCCAATGGTATTTGCGTCATTATTTGATGGCGTTACCAAATACGTACATTATAATCTATATATTAATACGTAAAGAGAAAACTTTGTACCCCTTTTTAAGCATATTGCGCACACGGACTATGGAGTGAGATTTGGCATAGTTAAAGATTATCAGGAAAAAGCTAAAATTACGGGTGAATTTCGACAACTGGGCGACCGAAATAGAATGAATGATTTAAGTCAAAAATTAAGAAATAATATTCTCTACTAATTTATTATTATTTATTTCAGACATGTAAAGCGCATTGTTACTGTACTAGAACAAAACTTCAGTTTGCCTACTTCCTACAAGACCAAGTACTTAAACCGTTCAGCTTTCTTGGCACTTAATATTTATTGAATTTTTATTCATATTTATCTTATTCATAAAGAACGACTTTATCCAAATACTTGAAAGTCCTCAATAATTCAATATTGTTAAGTGTGGTTCTCGATGCGGTCACTCTTTCTGCTTCGCCGACCACTTTTATAACGTGAGTGAACACAAGCGGCGGTTTCCTCTCAGACTGTGGACCGAGCTCTTTTAGAGAGTTACGTTATTTACTGCTCGCTTATTTGTGTCTTGTGTAAGAAACAGTGAGTGAGTCTATAATAGTTTGGTGAGTTCGATATCGATATTTCCGAGACTTATTTGTTTTGGATCTCGAATTGGGGTATGTGAGGTTTATCCATTTCCTTTTCCTGTCATGTAGTATATCGATATGATCCCTCATTATGGGTATGCAGATGCCGTGGTAGAAAGATTAGCTGTTCAGCTCACATCAGAGTTCCATGCAGGGTGCGTTGGTGGGCATTCCCCGTGCTCCCCATTTAACTAGTGAAATCTTGAATGGTATGCCTCCCTTGGGACCCCGCGATACAGGCTTGCCTAGTGTGGGGACCACGGCTAATAAGAACTGTCTTCACTCACAATATGCAAGTTACATCGATTGTTTAAGATCTCTTGCGTGTAATGTTTGTTATTATATACAGGTATTTTTTTATCTTATTAACCTTTACGGGGGCTTCGAGTAAAAATTCAACCATATTCGTGTTGGTTAATTATTACAGCGGCGCCGCGCCGGCGCGCACCGTCCGCCATGTTTTCCCGTGTATTCCTCCAACATGCAGAGATGCGAGATAGAAAATGAAATTAAATCCATTGTTCTGGAAACCTGTTGAAGTATGTCCAAATATAGTATACCTACAGGACGGATCGTCACTTGTCCGACACTGATATGTCTTAATTTCTGTAGAAATTAATATAAATGACATAAACAGGGCTTATTTGAATGCAGAAACATCAGAAGATTGTCTGATTGCGTTTTGCGGCACGGCTTAAGGAGAGGCCTTTGTCAAGCAGTGGACTGCAATATGCTGGGTTATTTCTCGTAGATGAATAATTTCTCATGTGTTGTATTGTGCTTCCATAAATTCACTCACTATAGAAAAACACGCATAAATGTTAGATATAAAATACGATGTAATTGCGAGCTTGAAAAAAATCTCGGTTTTCTCTCTATTTCCAGTTGTATTAAATGTTTCTATAATTTATATAGAATATATGCCTTAAAATAGATGCCTTTGGATCATAATCAACACTATCTTGCTGGAAAACAAAGGCGCACTAAAACTTCTAGCGCAGATATGAACTCGAGAGCCTTAGCATCATAGTCGAGAGCTTTCTGCCGTTGGCTTAGCACGCTGTAGGTCTACTCATCTGAACAGCTACTCTCTGAGTAGCAACAACTTAACTGTTACCAAGCACTTGATCGTAGTAATAGATCTCAAGTTTATTCTTGAGACAGCAGTAAGTCTAAGTTTTTAAACTCTCATGGTCACTAACATTATTATTAGAGTTAAGAACGGAGTATTCTACCATGTATATCCTTTGCTGCGAGCTTCCGCTTTTTGGGTAATAACAGAAAAAGTGCCTTGAGAACGGCGCGAGCGCTCACAGTGAGTTTCGTGTGTCGGGAACAGAATTGAGTTGTGAGTGACTAAGTGATAGTGGTACCGGACAAAACGTAACAGGAGGAGGGTAGACCGTTTTGTCTGCTAATAAACACCCGCAAATACTTTTAGTTTATCTGTGACCATGGCGCTTGCGACAGTTCCGAAATATCGGAAGCTCCCAACAAATTATAAACATGGTAAATACCCCGTTCTTAACTCTAATTATAAGCAGTAAGTCTGTCGACTGCTCGTGTTGCTCCATTGATCCCCGGTGTCTGTGCTGTCCATGGGCACGGCCTCTTCTCGGATTGGGAAAGGTGTAGGTCCACCAGCCTGGCCTAGTGCGCTGTAACTTTTAGTACATACAGGGTAGTCACGAATACAATATCAATTACAACGTTACAAGCCGATACGCTAACAAACTAGATAAATATTGTGTATTTACGATAATTGCAATAAACTAAGATATATCGATATATAGATATCGAACAGATATCCACTATCGGCTCTCGGATAATCGATCGTTATCCGATACTTGTAAAACACCTTACTATCGAAGCTTATCGGAAACAGTTCTTTATTAGACCCGTCAAGTCAAATTTATACATTCTGTCATTAACATTAATGCTGAAATTCCTTTTTGAGGAAATACAAGTTCTTGAAATTATCACTAATTATTATGCTATGGTAATAGCTGCTTTATTTTATTCAGCAAAGAGTTCAGATTTGTATAACACGTTTTATTTTTTAATGCTATCAGAATACCAACTCTTTATGGGTTTATGATCCAGGGATCGCTAGTTACGATCTAATATTAAATTACGAGAAGTCGAATTTTCGTATGACATGTTGGTAAAGAATATTTTATTTAGTGAGCCATATGGTTCCACTAAGGTCAAACTGGGTCGCGTGTGAATAGGGTATCGATCGAGCGCTGCATCTAGCTTCCGATGTCAGTCGCCGATGCTAGAAGTAGCTCGTCTCAACGGGCCTCCGAGTCGGCGATGCTAGAAGTATCGCGTGTGAACGGGCCTCCGAGTCGCCGATGCTAAACGTATCGTGTGTGAACGGGGTAACGATCGATCGCTGCATTAAGCTTCCGAAAAGCTACTGAATCGCTGGTCGCCGATGCTAAAAGTAGCTCGTGTGAACGGGTCCTTAGTTAAAATATGTTTTGATTTTCGCTGATTTCAAAAACTTTCGAAAATTAAATTCACTTCTATGCAAATAAAAAAGTTCGAGTTTATATCTTCAGCACCTACCAAACGTACTCTTTACTAGAGAATTAGGCTCATTTTGTGACTAAAGAGATTTGCTATTCCTGTTCGTACTACGCTTGTATTTAAGCCAAATATTATAGACTCTAGAGCTTACCTACAACTAATTCATAACGCTCCGGTAATGAAGCCAAAAATTTCAAAAGGCGCTAAGATACCAAAGTGATTGATTGAAAACGCGTGTAAGGGTAAAACTATTTAATCTTTGAAAATTTCCAATACCTTCGTATCTCCTAATGTCAATGTAAATTTATCTATTATCATAGAAACAATCGATACAAACTATACAAACAATATCATTATCTATTTCTAGTACTGGATATCTTTATTATCATTCATGTCAAACAGAAATTTTAGAGCACTCGAAAAATATTTTTCGATAATAAGTATCTAAATAAATCGTTCAGCAGTCAATAACGTCAATCCGGCTCGAAGGAGCAGTAATAATACCCAAGTCACTCGATTCCCTTACAATGGATAATACGTCGAAATTGTAGCGTCTGATCAAATTAAATCAGTCTTCAGTTGTTTGTCAAACATAAATACTCGCGATCAATGCGATTGGTTCTTACTTTGTATCGATATAATTTGTATGGGGTCGAAGACTTGACATAATTAAGGGTATGTGTACGATGTGTCATGTGAGTGCGTTGATTATGTTGGACAGTTGGTATCCTAATCTAAATAATAACATTTTAAAGTTTGTACTTGTATGTGCGTTCAGCCGGAATTCACGAAATTTTCCATTTATATACAGCCTTTTGACAGACCCATGATGACTCATATTTATATTGAGTTTATTTAGTTCTCTGTTATCTGGATATTACCGATGAGCCTGGCCTACAGGGGCGGCAGTGTCTTTAACTAAGTGTCAGCTAAGTTCTCTTAACTTTCCCGTCCGCTACTTTATCACTTTCCTTCAATAACTTTCTTACAATTGATGCAAAAAATATCATTAATAAGTTTGTTTCTGGAAAGTTAAACTGTCTTACAACAGTCGACGAGTAGGAAACTTAGCGCTGCGGCCACTTTGCTGATAAATAAAGTTTGCATTCAATGCCAGTCTTACAAATTGCTTTTTTAATAAATGGCTACAGAGAAAAGCGCACTTTTCAGGTAACTACGGTATAGTAGTTTCGAATGAATACCATTTTATTAATTTATTTGGTCTCGATAACGATAAAATAGCAACACAACAATACAACAATGAGAAAATTCTAAATTATGAAACTGGCAAGTAGCGTAAAGAAGTTGGAGGTAGACCCAACAGAAAATCATTTTTTTCAGGTCCCGGGACCTTTACGTAGCTTGATGAATTAATCAAAGTACCAAAGCTAAATAAAACAGAACATAAATTAACCAACAGCAAGAAAAACAACAAAAGTGCGCTTTGGGAACTAGTTGATGGACACAAAAACTAACTAGAAATACTGGTCGTATCACCGGAAGCGTTCATCAATAAAAGTGAAGAACAATCATACTTGCTCAGAGCCGTTATCAATACCTACCTAGCTCTACATTATTGTGTTCTACTTGGTAATCGGTAGTCATTTGCTAACTTGATTCACTGAATGGATACTTATGTCATTATGGTTCGTTGCAGATTTTCCTATATCTATTTCACCATTGCTTTTCTTGGAACGTCAATCAATAACAAGTTGCTAAGTTCTATTCGAAGTGCTCCTGCATTAGTAATGCATTTACCAATACAATATTATATATATGGCTTTAATTCTAATTATTCATCAATTGTTTCTTGCATCGGCAATTGAGGAAGTGGTGAACCTCACCCTTAATTCTTCTACTACTATTGTTTTATGCTCTGATCTTGATCGTTCCTGCTCAGCGTCGGTGGACGAAACCCCTGTATTGAAGAATTACTCTTTATATATCTATTTGGAACCTCCGAATGAAGATACTGTATGGACCCTTAAGATGTAGGGGTTCCTACGAGGTTGTAGTAAAGAGACAACCACCTTACTTGAACGTCATTTATTGTCTAACAATATAATTATAAAATAATGCGCACTATTAAAGTCGAAGCTAAAAGCAAAGTAAGCAATTTATTGTGTATTGATGTAAAGGAGTGTACACAACAATTTAACTTATGGATTACATACACTTCACCCTTTTAAAAGTAGTATTGTTGACCAGATTATCAAGAAATATAACTACTTATAATAACTTTATGCTACTTACAATGTATTGATAAGCTGTCATTCATGGCCCCGAATTAGTCATCAATATCCTTCTAACTTGTTACACACACATACATAACTACTACTACGTATGTCAAAATAGTTTTTACAATTATTAAACAACAAATTTTTAAAGAAAAAATTTTGGTCCCGTCTTAACCTCCGAAATTTCTTGAATGTTCTGTAAAAGTTTTTAAGTTTTATCTCATTTCTATATAAGTTGACAGCAAACGTTTTTTCACAATAAACTTGTAAATGAGTCCATTAGATATTTTAGAATCCTACGTTTTTTTTTTTTTTTTGGCGTGGTAAAATCAACAAATGAGTCCTCCCACCCCGGGCAGGGCAGGAGGGACTGTCAGACTTGTACTGACTAAAATCCACGGTGTTCCTTCAATAGCCCTTTACGTCCCGGGGTCACGGTAATGAGATAAGTCCCGCGACCCCGGTTAGAATCCTACTTACAATAAAGTTTAATAATAAATATGATGCGTCACAATCCTCACAATAGAGCTTCGCAATGACCAAGGGGCTACCTGTTTCTTCAAGTATGAATGATGACATATTACAGTTTATTACGAGTCCTGCAGCAAACATTAGGCCAAGCTTTTCAAAATCTGTGAGATTTTCAGTGTCACTACTATGTTTAATACGTTTTTCTTAAAATTTTAACAGAAACGCGAATGATGTCCTCTGAACACTAAATAGAGAGCATACGATTTTCAAACATATTATTAAGCTGCTGTACCCACGTTTCATAAAATGTATTAGCGCGGTCCATAAATCACTCAACAGCTTGTTCAGATGGAGTTAACGACTCGGAAGCAACTCGACTCAACTCGAACGACTTGACTTGCTACTCTATGCTTTTTTCACCAGGGTTGAGAATTTAAAATCCTAATTTTTTTTGGTATACCTGCGGACGTGTGGAATTTGTCGGAGACAATTTTACAATTTGGTTTTGTACTGAAATCAATCAAATGTTTTTACTTTTTATTAATTAATGTATATGTATGTAGTATATAACTTCAATTATTTTTTCAGGAGTTTTGCGTTACTACTATACTTTAAAATATTACTTCAAAGCGGTTTCTAAAATTAGGTACAGTGCCACAAACTTATCTGACCCTGTCGTCGCTTTTACCAATGTCATCTCTCTACTTAAATGACATTTTTATAAGTCTATGCATTTTTAAGTCATTTTTATTCTGTAGCGACGTTAGTTTCGATTTTGGATAAGTTTGTGGCACTGTATTGACATTATTGTTGATTAGGCAATTGATAAATGTCTATTTTTTTTTAATACATCTGCAGAAGCAAAGACAACGGAATACCTTCGTTCCTAATCCGTCATTCGTATCTATTTCCCTCAGTTAAACACATTACTCCCTTTATTTCATTTGATCTCGCAGTAGGCTTCCATTAGGTACTTAAAATCTTTATATTTACACCCTAAAGGCATTTTCTCGTACTTTAAAAAGGCATAAAGGTACTTTACGTATTTGCATTGGGATAACAACCTTCACTTTTTCACACACACGTTGTGTGAGCAGGATGGAAGATAGAATGATCGTATGTAGATACGATTTAGAATCTGCTGTATAATACCTCAATTAATAATAAAATATCCGTTCAAGAGACTTCGTTCAATATTATATCCAGTGAAAAAGAGCTATGTTTTTGTAAGTATTTTATGGAGTGGGAGTTCCAGTTATGGTGGTTATGAATTCGGTATGGATGGATGACAGCAATATTAGTTTGAAGAGTCGTATTGTTTGTGAGATATCGGATTTTGACATATTGATGGGTAGGTACGTAGGTACCTATGAAAGTCTTTGACATTTGCATATTTCAAATATACCTACTAAGTTAAATTCTAGCATAAAAGCATGAAACACAGTTATTATTTATATTGTATACTATTACGACTGTTTATGTCTAAGTTTGTATTATAATGTGACAATGAGATCATGCCAAGGATAGGCGACAGAAGCCTCTTAATAAAACTTATTTCAGTTTCAGTCATTTTAGGTGCCAACTTATGAAAAATAAGACGCTTGCTCGGTAACAATTTAAACGTAACTGTACTCAACTAAAAAGGTATTGCACATAAAAAATACAACACAAAAAAATACTGCACATTTTGCAAACACGGAGCTGATATCAAAAGAGATCTATTTCTGCGATTGGCAGACTAAATAACGAGTCACTCATAAACAGTCGAAAATATATCTTTCACGGCATTTCTCATCAACAGCATTCCTACAATACGCTTCGAAAACATGTGCTATTTGTTTTGCGCTTAGGTGTTTTTTTGCAAACATGTCATTAATTCGCTCTTAATACCCTGCTGAACATCTTCTCCTTCCGACTTCTCTCTTTTCTACTTTTCTAACTGCCATGGAAAAAAAAATATCTGTGGCCATATGGACCATTTACACAAGGCAAATTATTGACACACTCCACTAAGCCATTAATGGATTGTGTCAATAATTGACCTGGTCCTTTAGAATGATATCTGAAAACCAGTCAGGTGCCAGGTTGGGGATATTACGTTGTCATCCTGGTTTTTTCTTGCTTGAGCTATAGAAGGGCGTCTGTTTAGTTACGCATAATGTGACCAACGTAAACAGGATTTTCTTCTTTCAACGATAACACTTATTTCATTATTACCGATCTCGGTTAGGTCAGTTGTTGACGCATTGATGCTTATGTTGACATTATTTTGAGCTTACTTCTTAGGTAGAAGAGGTGACGAGCAATCGATAGCCAAGTAATGTATAATTTAAAAAAAGAATGTAATAACTTAATTCATGTAATAACCAAAATGTAATCCAATGCATGAAATTTAGTAATTAATTAAAATTTTAATTCGAATGATATTTATGTACCTACATAATGTTATACCTACAAATATTTTGCTGTGCCCTAGCAGGGTTCATGTCAGAAACTTTTATACTACCTATGTAACATCCTGTATACAACATGAATGCAATAAATAAATAAATAAAAGTAACAACTCCCTAATCTTTAAAAACAGTAATTTTATTGCTACCGCGTATTAGCTCATCGTTAGCCATATTACGTAAAGGATCAAGAGGTTTCTGTCATTATTGGTACCTAATAGTATAATAAGTTTATGTTATTATATTTGGCGTGTTTCAAACTCGCTTAACACCTTACCAACCTGCACTTGACACGTAGAACTCCGGATTAATATCAGCTAACATTGTAGAATCCTTATTTTAGATCAACGTGATAGATAAACTACAAGAGAGTTGCCTCAAATTTTTATCGCAATGTATACTGAATAATAGTATTTAGCAAAATTTGAGCTATGCTAGTAGCAAATTTTATATTATGAAGTTTGTGGTTCTTTCGTACCGAAAGACCATTTTGAATATGGGGCTCAAATAAGACTAAAGGCGAAATAAATTTGACTTTAATCCATGTTTTTATTTTATACTTTATGACTTGAATAACAAGTAACTACATAGAAAGAATTAAGTGCAAAGCTATAAGTCACATAGAAATTTCTGCTAGCAGACTTGTACGTCTTGATCTAATTGGAAACAGAACCCAGTACCTTAACGTGTTCATCTGTACTTGCTACCACTAGATCAATAACTGACAGATGTTATAGTTTTCTTTATGACCACAATAAAGGTTAGTGCCCATTATAGTTTTATGAGGAATTCTTTGTGGATTAACTGTCCAACTTTATAACATTATCTGTATGTTGTGAGTTACATTCACTCAAGATTTACTGGGAGTTCAGTTTTAAATATTCTGCTACAGTTAACTGTGTGACGACCAATACATGTACCTACTCTTCGTTAGTTATTACATAAATAATGCAATAGCTAACGTAAGCCACTAATAAGATCTTCCACCTTCTTCTTCACTAAATCATCTAAACTATTATTATAAAGAGAAAAGATTAGATTTTATGTATGTTTGTTTGTAATGGATAAAATCAAATACTAATGGACCGATTTTATAAATTCTTTCACCAGCAGAATGCTACATTATTCTGTGAGTAACATAGGCTATAATTTATAAACACGCGAGATATCACGCGGGCGAAGCCGCTTGCGAAAGCTGGCAATCCATATAAATTTCGTCGTTTTTTTAATAACACAATGAAAAACTTCCTGGTCGCACGAAGCAGAAAGACGCACAATTTTTAACAAAATTAGTGTGGCGCCTTTCGTCATCCGTCTTTATTACAAACTGAGATTTGAACCAAAACTCCATAAAACACACCGTAATGGAATACTCTTGTTTCACCCCGCGGCGGGAGGGGGAGACCAACACACATAAATATTAGTTTCCAAACATTTTAGTATGATGTCTCAGGTGCTGTTTTATTATTTAGGTGATATTGACATCGTACGACCATCGTGTTGATGATGGTAGAAATATCTTATGTTTTTGAAGGAAGTTACATCACAGAGGAGACACAGACACACACGGAGGCTGTGGAGACTTAAATAGGTGTAATGTACGAGTTAGATTTATAGTCAATACATATTTTTCGTTGCTTTCAACCCCCAACAAAGAAGAGGGGTGTTTTAAGTTTGTAGCGTGCATCTGTGGATCTGTCTGTGGCATCGTAACTTCGAAACAGATGGATTTCAATGCAGTATTTTTTAATTGAAAGCTAGTTTAATCGGGTATCATCTTAGCTATGTTTCATGAAAATATGTTCAGCCGCTCAAAAGTTACAGCTCTAGTTGGAGTCGGGGGTTTTTGACGGTTAGGTTATATTTAAGATGATTGAAAGAAAGAAAGAAAGAAAGAAAAAGAGTTTATTAGCACAATAAAAAATAAATAAAACAAATCAAAAAGAACATAAAATGAGTTATTGTGCCAAAAGGCCGCAGCTCAGCATAATGTCAGGAGGCAGAGATACTGGCCACCTGCTGCAACCCACGAGTGCCATACGCTCGAAACTATCAATATATAGGTATACTTACTACAAAATAAATACTAGATATAGGTACATAAAATATACACAAGCTACAATAAACAGGGTGAGAGGATTAGAACTGTATAACCAACTTATATTAGGGACCTATTTGTGCTAAGGGCAATACGGCAATAGGGCAATACCGTATCATAAAATTTAGTAAGCTAGATGGGGCGTGCGTCGTATTATCGCAAAACCTCTATAAATTGTGTAATAAGATTATATAAAATAATTAATTACGAATAAAAATAATTTGATTAAACGGGAATAAATAATTATTATGTATTAAAAAAAAACATTAAAATTTATTAAATCAAATTTAAAAAAAAAATTGCACCCGCGACTCCGTCCGCATGGACGTCCTGGAAAGCTGAGTTATTTTCCGGAATTAAAAATATGTTATTTTCTTTCTCGGGTTGTATTTAAGTTGTATGCCATATTTCGTAAGAACCATCAAAATTCCCAAACTGACAAACATCCAAATCTTCACATTTATATTTGGTAGAATTTAGGATTCATACTATTGTTGGGATGCATATTTTTCGAAAGGCCGTTTCGTTCGTATCACTATCAATCTGATAAACACGTACGGCGTGCATGTTAACGTACAGCTTCATCTCCTCTTCATTGTCAACCCATAATGTACCAAAAGTAACCATAACGTATGGCGCTGTTAAACAATAAGTGGTCATAAACGTAACGACGGGTCGGCCGCGCGCTGCTGATCCCCTTTAATTAATAACCGCTATAATACGCGCAATGTGTCGTAATGACGTATTGATAGTGGGGTGGCAGAAACGTATTGGTCGTTCATATGATCCCAAAAGAATAAAGAATTTTTACTGGTCAAGTCCACGAATATTCGTCGTGGAGGCCTATCTCCAGCAGTGGACGACTAAAGGTATATTGTATCATAAAACAATAAATAGAATTTGTAAAGAAAGAAAGAAAGAAATAAATAAAGTTTATCAGCACATAAATGCTAAAAACACAGAAAATAAAAATAAAATAAAATCAGTAGTTGTGCCAAACGGGCCAGCAGCTCAGCATAATGTTGGGTGCCAGTACGTTAATACTGATTACCCAACGCTGGTTTTCAGCTGCAACCCAGGGTGCCATACGCTCGAAACAAAAAACAAAGATAAAACAAGGAGAAAAATGAAAAAAAAAAAACAGTAAAATATAGTACGAATAGCAGCGAAGAAATTAAAGTAAGTAACTATCCATAATTAGTGCAAGTTTGCGGTGTAGGTGAGTTTACATGTACATGTTTAGTTTGTATGTATATATTGTGGACTAGGTAGGTACTGCGCCATACAATAAAACAATTCAATCCACGACTTAACTCAACTGCAAAATTATTGTCGTTGTAACCGTATAAAGGTTATTTAACTATAAAAGTTTATCCACAAAGGTCATTTTAGGTACAGTATTTCCATATTTTTTTTAATCCCGAGTCAAAACTCGGACCGACATAATCTTTGCACTAAAAATAACACAAATTACAGAGGTAGCCAAAAAACCTTTTTAAAAATTCTGTACCTAATCCCAGCACAATATCAGTGCGCAAAACAAAAGAGTCCGGTGCAACATGTCGCATCAGAAACGGCACGGTGCGGTGTACAGTTGAGTGCCGGCCGTGCCCGGACGCTTTGTATTCCACTCTCGATGAGCCTTCGGACTCGGTATTTTTATCTTTATTTTGTTACCCGTCTCTGTCCCGCTTCAGTAAATGTTGTTTTTCCTTTAGTCTAATCCGGGGCATGTCCGGTTGCGGACCAATCAAACTGACAGTCACAGTAATATACAATTTTTATCAAATGTTAGCAGAAATAATTGTCTTGTTTCCTCTCTATAGTTTTCAGTCCGACTTTTGTATTTCTTATAGTCAGAGAACCTGGTCCTTGCATCCGCAACTAGTGGTCGCAAATGGGACTATGAAAAGAGAGGTAAATCTTCAGGTTGGAGAAAGTAATTTTAGAAATTCAAAGTTATAAGCTCTGGGTTGGAATTGTGTGAGATGTAGGTAAATAGTAAATACTCGTACAATTTCAAACACTCATCAGCTAACCTAAAAGGTAGTAGGGTGATGGACCACTATTAAAAATGGACTGTTATTTTATATTCCCATACAGTAGGAAGATAAAGAACACCATAGTTGACAAAATTATTAAAATCAGCAAATAAATTTAGTTAGGCTTTGGTTTTTTAATGAGGCACTATTCATAATTTTTCCGCAAAATGGAATGTGTATGAAACTGTCACAATTTACTACGACATTACTTATTTATGACGTCTCAAGCTATTAGTGCCATCTCTCTATATGCAGTTTAAAATGCTTCTTAGGCATATTTTAAAATATTTAATTTATTTTTACAATATTTAGCTTTGGTTTTCCTTATAAAAAAAATAACAGTCCGACATTGTACAACAGAATACCTTCTCATGTTTGGGATCACAAGATGACTTAACTTTTAATGTAGAAGGCTTGTTCACCTCCGTAAGCTTAATTGATATCGATCAAGGTTGTTTTAATCTCAACATCTCTGAAATAATATTTAAAGCTACATAAAAGCTTAAAACATAATGTTACTCACGGATTCCCGGTATCCCTTGAGATGTTGCTTTTAATTCAGATTACGGGGTCTTTCATCCTTGTCTACTTTAAAAAAAACATAATGGATGGTATGGCGGCTCTTCCGGGAATGCGACAGTTTTCCCTTTTAGCTTTCTTTACAAATTTTGGTTTGTGAATTACATAAATAATAAACAAACATGCTATTTGAACGCCTTTACTATTACTATTTAGAAGAACCTTACTGTGAATGCTAAGTAACAATGGGTTCAATTTCTACTAAAATCTAAAACAGATCTCGTTTTAACTCTTTCAAGACCCTAGCAGTCTGGCAAAATTATCTAGATACGTGCTCCCATCTAGTCGGCTGCCTAAATTTGTGTTTGACAAACATCAGTGTTGAAAAGGTCTATTATTTTATATACAAGTTTTAGTAGACAGTTTCAAGGTTCGTGAAAAAGGATTTTTTAAACTTTGCAGACGGAATACTATGATAGATAATGTCGATATATGTAGTTCATTGTATTTGTTAACTATGTAGTTTATTTCATAGGTTATTGGTTTAGTTTAGTATACCATAAGTTTAAGTGGTCTAAAGTAGTTATTTTTGTAATTTTTACACACTGTGTCTACGTGTCTATCATCCTTATTTCCAATCGCGGGACTACTGGAAGAAATTTCTTTAGAAATAAGTATTTCCATTGTGCTCATTTGTCTGTAACATTTTTATTACCATGTTTCCTTGTGTGTACATAAATAAATAAAATAAATAAATAAATATATTTTTAGGATGTTTTATTAATTAGTTATTTGGAATATCAACGCGTAAGCTTGAGGACTACTAAAAATAACTGCCTCATTGTTCTAGCGGTCGTTCTGTTGGATCCGATTCCTGGGTCAGGCAAAGTGAAAGAAAGAAATAAAAAAAAAGTATTTATTTGACACATCACAAAAACTCGCTGAGCCACTTCTTCATTGCATCCTAAGCCGCTGATCATAGGAATATGTTCTTTTTTCTTCTATATTAACACTTCGTGAAAGAATCTCCATCATAAGATGTTATTAAAGAATGTATAGTTGATACATTTTTGTAAACTGTATGTTTAATTGTCGCGACGGAATGTGACCGCAAGGAAGTGACCCTGTGTGTGTGGATTTGACAGGTCACAGGACTAAACTAAGGATGATTGACTCTTTCTGTTTCAATACAAAAAGAAAGTGACAAAATAATGCATTTAACCTAGTTTATTACTGTCAAAATTCGCAACAGAATCAATACCATTGTACTAAAAATTTATGAAAAATTATTACAAAATATCAAGACATCATAGACGTACGTATGTGATCAGCCTTATGGGACGATGTAATACATAAAGCGACAGCTTCACACGCAGCGTGACGAAAAAGTCTTTATTGATAAAATGTTCAAATGTATTTTATTGAATTGGTTCCCTTTCAAATTGTTCGTTATTTATTTTGGCGGCTGATGATGGCATGGTCGTATGTCAAAACGTCGTTATTGAGATCACATCAGGCTGGATAAAGGCTTAATGGCTTATAGCTGGATATAATATAACTCTTCGAGTTTTATTGGATTTTTTCTTAACTGCGGGAGTTTTCGGTAGCACGGAATTATTTTATTATCTACGTCATCATCATCTGCCTGGCCTTTATCCCAACTACGTTGGGGTCGGCTCCCAGTCTAACCAGATACGGCTGAGTAACAGTATTTTATACAGAGCGACTGCCATCTGACCTCCGCCACCCAATTACAGGGAGACACTGATACCCTAAGGTTAGACCGGTTGTCAGACTTTTTGGGTTGCTGACTCCCGTAACGACTGTCAAAGGTATTCGTATGACAACCGGGACCAACTGCTTAACGTGCTATCCGAGGCACGGAGGGGTCTCGATGTTCGACGAAATGGTCACCCATCCAGGGACTGACCGCGGCAACCGCAGCTTAACCTCGCTGATCGACTGATCTGCGTGGTAGCTATGTAACTACGAGCCCCTCCTCCGAATTTTATTATCTACGTATAGGCAGATAAAGTGTCAAACGCAGAAGTGGTGCTTAGAATAAAGAAACTTCGAGGCTTTCTATAGAATATTAAGACAACCAGCAATGATTTCTTACAAAAAGCTCGACATAGACAGCAACTTGATATCTAGACATGTCAATTACACGTCCGTCTGTCACTTAGGCATACCTAATACGTAATAATTATTATTATACTATCAATACACTGACATACTAAGTAATATAATTACATGATACACTATTGTTAAGCCAATCGAACATAACAATGGAATTTGACATCGTAACAAAAATTGATACCATGTACACATGATTCTGGAACCATCAGGGCAAGAAAAAGGTAGGGCCTTTTCAAAAAAATAATGACTTTGTTCGCAGTTTTTATTAACCAAAAAAAAACTACGAACAAAATTGTAACATGGGACCAAACCCGAAGCTGTGTAACAAAATCGTAACATAGGACTAACCCTGAAGTCGCGTAACAAAATCGTAACATGGGACCAATCCAGAAATTGCGTAACAAAATCTGCTGTACATTAGTTCAGTAATATTGAATTATTTCTATAGAACAGCGCCTTTTTGGCGTGGGTCCCATAGTAAAAATTATTCGTAATGATAAGTACAATAACCCTATAATGGAATCGGGACTAGTAAGGTCCTTGTGTAATAAAATTATATGTAGTTAATCAGTAATTGCTTACACTTCCCTATTTGTTTTACTAAAGTACAATAATATAGGTACCTACAATATTTTGGTGTAACACACACGTCTTAATAAACAATGCACATCATGCAGCTGATTAAGAAGCTTGTAGGATGCAAACCTTATATATATATTAAAACGTGAATAGAAAACTTTGTACGCCTTTTTAAGCATATTGCGCGCGCGGAGGTGTGTGTGATTTGGTGGGAGTGCAAAAAGCTAAAATTTGTACATAACATGATCGTCAAATTTCGACCACTGGGCAACTACGAGAACATAATATAAAGGATAGATATTGTGAGAAGAGCAGACATTTCCACGAACACCCTTCCATTAAAAGTTCTATTAGAAAATGCCTTCGTTCGACTAGTGTTTTAAATTACTTGAATATTCGTGTCATATCCTTTGTCTGAGACAAAGTTACTGAATAAAATTACTTCATACAACGATCAATTTCTACTTTGTTGTGAATTGCGATTGTGAATTTACTGATTCGTGTGTACAACTGCACCGTGTCAAACGAAATAACTTTCAGTTCTAACAACACTACTGCGCTGTTTTTAGGCACTCGATTATGCAGTCACATGGGCCAGTTGAATAACGAGAGTTTGCTTGTGTAGGTAGTTTGAGTGACGTTTGCTTTTGGAAACTGAAAAAATACTGGAAAGGTTCGGAAATACCATATCTGTTGAAGCTCGACATTTTTATTGTTCGTTCAACACTTCAGGTTGTGGTTGAGGCAAATCCATTACACACAGAAATTTAGGTATTAGCATAAGTTGAATTTAGAACTGTTGTTTTTATGAAATAAGTTATGTAAACAGTTTTTGTATTTGTATAAACTAGTGGTCACCCAGTGTTGTGTGTTTAGCTTTCTGCACTCCTTCTTCATATAAACTTTAACTATGCCAAATGTCACACTCCTCCGTGCGCGCAATATGCTTAAAAAGGGGTACAAAGTTTTCTCTTCACGTATTAATACAAAAATTTCTAGCGACCCGTGGCTTCGCAGAGGTGCAATTTCTCTACGATCCTAAGTTTAATATGAAAGTATTATCCATATAAACCTTCCGTGAAAAATGATCTAACTGATGGTGAAAACCACACCGAATTCCGTTGGTTGGTTTAGGAAGAGTTAGCGAATATACAGATGAGCGGAAAGTGACTTTATTTTGTACTATTTAAAGATAACATCGATTGAAACCATGCAGCTCGAATTATTTTTAAGGAGGTTCAAACAAAAAAATTATTTCTTCCATACTTGTAACTCTTCAACTCCTCCAAAATAACGTCGTTTAAGTCCACAATTTAGGCACAACACAACTGTGTACTTTCTGTTCAAACAGTATTGTTTATCGAAGATGAGGGCGATTGCTCGCAGAATGAAATGAAAACGAAGCGTTTGTTTTGCTTTAATCTTTGTTCGGGGGCGGAAGTAGTGGCCCTCCTGTTATTTCAAATTTATAAATTAATATCATTTCTCTATTTGTGAAGCGAAGGTTGAATAAAATAAAACGAATTGAACTGTACATAATATTTATTTTTAATTATGAATTATTTATTACTAGCTGTGCTCGCGACAACGTCCGCGTCAAAAACAAAATTATTTTTTTCTTTAAATTAATAGTAAAAACAAAGAATGGCGCGTGATTGGAACTCTTTTTTCGTTTTGGAATTCTTTTGGCTCGGACACTTTTGAGCGCGGACCCGATGTCTATTGTAATAGTAATTCAATGGTTTTGTCTGTGTTTTACGGTTTATCTTTGGAAGTAAAATGCTGATGAGTGAAAGCGTGATGGCAACTTTAAAAGTTTTTAAAGGTTACAAAATAAAATAATTATTTATACCTATTTTGTGTGATGCATTTTTTATTCAATCGAATTTGTATTTATCTGCATATTCTGTGGTGTGTATAGAAGATGAAGGAGTTTAAAATATTAAAAATAAATATATTATCGTTTTATTAATATAATATCAGGACCGTATTCTGCAATATTAAACTGACACGTACTTGTAAACGTAAATACAAGCATAACGTTTATTACGCCTTACAAATCATCACAAAAACTGGTTTCAGAAGCTTCCCCTCGGGCATCTTACCCGTAAGGGATGAAAGCTTAACAGATAAACACATTTCCTGTGTATTTTACCCTGGTCGTGACAAAACCGGGTGTTATGCGAGACTCGCCCCTTGTTACAAAGGGATTCCGTGCCCAAAGGCTCGAAGTGACCGACAATTAATATATTCCTTTTTGTTTCAGGTTGTCGTGTAGTGCCCTCGTAGTGTTAGAACTAGTTCTTCTTAAGTGTCTACTATTTAGAGTCTTAGTGTATAATGTTAATTACATGAAATATAGTTTAGTGACTATGTAGTGAGTGTCGCGTCTGCGATGTATTCTTTGACGTTCAGTGACGTTTTGGGATAATGTGACCAATTGCGGACGCGATACGAGAATTGTTAAAGTGCAAAGATTATGCGATAGAGACGCATTGTGTTTAGTGGCGGGTAGTTGAGTGCCTACAAGATGTCATTGCCCATGAAGCGGTCGTTCAGCTCGGAGGGCGGCGCGTCTTCCAAGCGTGACTGGAAGATGCGGCTCAGTCTCCGGAGCCGCAGCGGGCATAGCGTCGTAAGTATTATCCAGCCTTTATCTAATAGTTTTAGTTGGGCATTTAGATGTTCCATAATTCTTTTCTTTGAATTTCACTAAAACCGTTTTGTATTATAACTTTGATTTATTGCTTATGTAAGCGAAAGCAGATTTTTATTTATCTCAAAAATAAATTAGTACTCGTCGAAATAATTCAAACGCGAAATAATTTTCTCAAAGGAGATTAAATATTTTAATTCAAATAAATTTTTGTATTCGCATATTTATATCTCGTCTCTGAATTATATTACAGCACCTTAATTTTCTACAAACTCATTCAATTTACTTTAATATTTTAAAGTGAAATAATCATTTAAAGTGTCATTTGAACCTCTGCATAAATTTTAATGGCACTATTAGTGAGTTCGCGCACAATCCAGTCATAACAGAAAACATTTTAAGTTATTTGTGATATTGAGGCTTTTACTGAAGTTATAGAAGCTTTTACTGAATGCACACACCCCGAGGTCGGGGGACCTCGGCTCCTAATGTCCTAATTGAAATTTCTCTTACATTTAAGTATGATGGGAAAAAAAAATCTGTTAGCGATTCCTTTTATTTTCCTTATTTTATACGATTGCTAATAAGTAAAAAAATACGAAAATAAAATAAGGGTTTTCAGTTCTACACATTTATCAAATCAAATCAAATCATTTATTTCCAGATCATAAAATCCATAAAAAACCATAAAAGTTAGTAATTACATACACTTCTTATACACTAGTGTTAGTACATACATTTGGCCAATTATGTTAACATTACACTTATTAATGATGTCAACACAATAAAAAATAATGTCAAAATCATTCATCATAATGTCGAAATCATCTGCAATAACAATGTCAACATTAAACTAGCCAGATACAAAAAAAAAAAAAAGTTAACCATCAATAGAACATTATTTCAAAGCACGATTTGAGGGAAATACTTGTGTCCTGGTCCAGTGTTCCAGTATTAGACCTTCCACCCTATCGGCCACGGTGACCAAGAGGCTGTTGGCGCTGCCCCCCGCTGCATTTATGGCAGTGTAAGGACTGATAACTGTTTTATAAATACTAGCGGCCCGTACCGGCTTCGCAGGGGTGGACATTTGTTTGTGGTCGCTGAGTGGTTGACATTTGACCACATATTATAATAAATTATAGCTTTCTGCACTCCTCCATATAAACTTTAACTATCTCAAATCTCACACTCCTCCGTTCGCGCAATATGCTTAAAAAGGGGTGAAAACTTTTCTCTTCACGTATCAATAGGTATATAGTGAAGTTGTGCGTGAACAGTACTTGGCCTCTGTTGTTATAATGGTGGATCATCTATCGAATAAACTTCATTGAAAATCTTTCTGGGACTATTGTACCCGCGTCTCCCCTTTCGAAAAGTGTTTAATTTACCGGGATAAAAAATACCTCCACTTTGTCCGTTTCCAATTTAATTCAAGTTACCTCAGACACATTCAATCAAATTTTATCTACCGAAAACTGATCGCCCATTATTCTGTATAGATAGATTAAGTATATGAATGGTGGAACTAACTACAAGAAGTTATAATTATTATCATCCAACCCGCGTTCATTCAAAAGTTCATACAAAACGGATGTCAATTATATTTGAGTATACAGGATAATTTTTATATAGTGCGCATAATTTGTAGTGATTCAGTCTCTGTTCCTAAATACAACCGCAGTATTAGGATACCCTTTAAAACAAACCGAAAATTCGACTTAGTAGTATGGGGAACACGCATAATTTACTAGCGCAAGCCATACAAAATCCAATTTTTATTTTGTTTTGGAGTGAATTTTAGTAACTTACTGCTGTTGCATTTGGGAACGGACACTGAATCACTCTACAAATTTTGCGCACTACATAAAAAAAATATCCAGTATATTATGTAACGACCTGTTCTCAGAACTACCTGAGCCCCTTGCGTGGGGCCATCTCCTTTGAGGAAACAGAGTATAATATGACGCGTATTATTTATATTTCTATGAAACTTCATGAAAGGGCCAAGCCAAGGTTGTGCCACGTTCGTACCAGTAGTCCGCGATCGTCCTGTCTTTGTGGATTATTCTTACTCCGTTGGCTCAGCGACCCAAAATGTGTCTTGGCTTCTAACACAGGGCCACTCACATCGATCTTGACCAGTTTCTCGCCAATCGTCCACTAAGTAGCAAAAAGTCAAAATAATCAAAATGTCTATTTAGCAATATGTCTAATTAGCAAATTGTCTTTATAGCAAAACGTCCAACTATCGAAATGTCTATGTAGCAGAACGTCCAATGTTAGGATTAGTTTTTGAGATCAGTTAAATAAATACGTAAACTTTTTAGTCAGCAAGTAGGTAGCTCCCGCATCTCTCCAGAGTGTTTTCTTTTTTAACTTAATAGTATTAAATACATTTTTATTTGATTAAACTAACATTCGTTGTTTCTCTTGATGACCTGGATTCTTTGCCTCCGAGTGTATTTATTAAACATCATTACTCTGCTACTAATGCTAAAACGAGCGCGCTGCATGCGCACAGTACGCATTGGCTCCGCGATAAAAAATTGTTTAAAATTCGAATTCGAAGTATTTTATGACATAAGTGCAATAACTACAGCTGTAACTAAGTAATAAAGTGTTACAAACGTTTGTGGGACATAATAATCGCTGTAAAATATCTTAATAAACAATTTCTAAAAAAGGTGATACACAAACACAAGTAACATATAAAAACAGTTTGCAGTGAACAAAAAAGTGCAAGTGGAATAAAGACCTAAAATAAACAATAAAATCAGTAATAATAACTGTTGATAACTCGAAAAAACCATTTAAAGTGTAAAGAAATTCTAATACTTAATCAAGCTAATCATATATGAACGGTTGGGTCACTTTGTGGATTCAAACTAACATGTACCCACGTAAATTAAAATTAAAATTGCGATAATGTCCAACAACAACGAGATACATAATTTCGCAATTCAATGCAACTGAACGTTTGGCACAGCTGATAGTCTGCAGTATCGAGAAAACAGACGGCGTGAGTTCCAACCTCGTTGACACGCTATCGTCTTTTTGAAATATTGTTAAGAACTTGTATGGTATAAAATGGAATCGGAAAATATTACACTTCGCAAAACAAGGAGATCAATGTCATTGCATGACGTTTCTATTACCTCAATATTTGATGCGACGATGTTAAGCTTGCCCAATACGTCACTAGGTGGCGCTAACAATTGTTGCGAAGAACTTCAAGAACAAATAAATGAACTGAATGCTAAACTATTATCTGCAAATAACGAAATAGATAACATGCATGATGAAAACAAACAGTTAAAAAGTGAGCTCCATAAATGTTGTGAGATCATTAATACTTATAAGAAGTTATCTACAATTGATAATATTATTAAACCGTTATCAGCCAAAAAATCCAAAAGGACTAAAAATCACCCAGAAATGATAATGGTCTCTCCATCACGACCACCATCATTACATGAAAAATATCCTACGGACAAGCCTGAAAGTGCCACACTTTACTGCGAAAACAAAAACACGGAGGCAACACAAAGCGTCGAGATAATTACAAGTAAGGATGCAACCGTGAAGGACAACTATAACTGCGCTGATATACAGAGCAAAGAAGCCGTGAGAAACGTGGTAATATTTGCCGATCAACAAGGACGGAATGTCTGCCGAATACTACAAGGACTCTTAGGTTCTAAGTTTAAGGTCACAAGTTATTTAAAGCCTGGAGGTACAATGGAAAATATCCTCAATTTAAACACAATGTCGCAATTAAGTTCAAATGATTTAATATAGTGATAGGTGGCACAAATGACAGTGACCCGTTTAAATTTGAATTGGCCATAGGTAACTGTCTTCAACACATAAGCAAACCGAATTTTATTGTGCTAAAAGTCCCATACAACAAAAATCTCAACGAATATAAATTAAATTACCTTATAAGGCATATTTGTAAAAGGCATACCAATGTATCCTTCCTTGAGATGGATTATTATAACTACCAGCCACGTAAGCCTAACTTCGCGCTTTATATTTGTAGATTTTTGCTCAAAGAAGTACTGCGTCTCGATTACAAACTAAACTTTGAATATTATCACAAAAATACTAATATTACAACCAAAATGAACAATGTAGTCTTAGTTGACCAATATACTCAAACTGACATGCCCAATTGCCCTGATAATTTAACCCTTAATGTGATTAATGACCAAGTACCAACCGATAGCTATACTGATAATAATATTAATTCTGACATTGATCATAATAGTAATTTTTTTCTCGTATAATTGTTTACATATTCTTCACCAAAATATGAATGGTTTGATGAACAAATCGGACTTACTCACTTGCCATTTGCATGAGCTTTCACAAAATGGGAAACCGATGGATGTAGTTTGTATAACTGAGCATAATATGAAGGAGGGGGACAACAAACACCTATATATACCTAACTTTCAGCTAGCTACTTATTCCACTAGAAATAAGCGTAAAGGAGGATCCTGTATTCTGGTAAATAACAAACACCAGTATAAAGTAACTGAGCTAACTGAGCACTGCTGTTCTAATATTATAGAATGCTGCGGAGTTGAGTTAATTGATCATGCGTTATCGATAATTTGTGTGTACAGACCTCCAAAAACCAACATAGATGTTTTGTCTACTTTCTTTGATAATCTAGAAGGAATCTCACAAAAAAAATCCAGCAAAAAACTCCTCATATGTGGTGACTTTAATATAGATACACTAAAAAACACCCAGCTATCCTCTCTATTTCAAAACCTTTTGCTTAATTACAACCTGAAACTTAGTGTACACCAGCCCACACGATTGCATAGCGGAACATGTATCGACAACATAATTCACAATGTAAGAGGTTGTAAAGGCGAAGTGATTGAGTTAGCCATATCTGATCATACGGCCCAAATTGTGAAATGTCCAGTAAAAAAGAAGTATACCATTACTCATTGGTTTCAACTAAGACGAGATTTCTGTCAGGAAAATATGGCAAAATTTAAAAATGCGGTACATAACCTCAGTTTTGATAATGTTTTTAATTGTATAAGCCCAAATGATGCTTTTAATGAATTTCACGAATTATTTCAACTCTTCTTTAATCTGTGCTTCCCTATTAAAAGAATAAAAATTCCGATAATAAAAAAACCAAATTGGATAACAAAAGGAATTAAACTTTGTAGTAAACGTAAACGAGATATGTTATGGCAATTAAGAGTCAAACATAACACCGAAAATAAACAAAAATTTAAAGCTTATTCTAAGCGCTTAAAAAAGATAATAAACCTAACGCAGAAATCACGGAATAATTCATATATCGCACAGGCAGAAAATAAAACTAAAGCAACTTGGAAAATTATAAATAGATCTAAGACGAACTCTGTCAAAGAAAACATTTTAAAAATCTACTTCAATAATCAACCTACCACGAACCCACAGGAGATTGCAAATAAATTTAATCAATTTTATATCGATCAAGTACTACCATTATCAGAAGAAGCACTCAATAACCGCTCTAAGCGGAGATACTCTACAAACAATACATTAAACTCAGTATTCATGCCGCCAACTGTTCCCTATGATATATATAAAATCATATGTACATTACGAAATACTAGTAGTGCAGGATACGACTGCATAACCACAAATGTAGTAAAAAGCGTGGCTGTAGAAATCTCTCCTGTCATTAGTTATATAACGAACTTATGCATCGAAATGGGTACTTTCCCCAGTAAGTTAAAAATATCGGTAATTAAACCTATATATAAAAAACAGGATAAACATGATCCCAAAAACTACCGCCCAATTGCTCTGGTCCCAATATTTTCTAAGGTTATAGAGAAGGTAATATACGATAGCCTCTATGGATTTCTGGAAAGTAATAACATCTTAGCTCAGGAACAATATGGATTCAGGAAATGCAAAAACATTAATGTTGCCATTTATGGTCTAATTGAAAAGGTTATCACAAATATGGACAATAAAACACCAGTAACTGCATTATTTATGGACTTAAGCAAAGCTTTTGACCATGTGCATTTTAAAATATTATTAACAAAGCTCGAAAATTGCGGAATTAGAGGAAACGTATTGAGCCTCATAAAATCGTATCTAACAAACAGAGAACAAATTACAAGTATAACAAAGATTTGCCCGCGAACTTTAATAGAGAAAACATTCTATTCCAATACGATGCAGACCATGTTTGGTGTTCCACAGGGGAGCGTACTGGGACCATTGTTGTTCCTGGTCTATATTAACGATATGCCCAAAGTTGTACAACATCCGATAACCCTATTCGCTGATGATAGCACTGTAGTTTTTTCTGGCCTAAACCAAGCCTTACATGAAACTGACATAAATCAAAGTCTGATTAATCTAATAAATTGGCTAAATACTAATAATCTAAAAATTAATCTAGATAAAACTTGCATAATGACTTTTAAGCAGAAGACTAAAGATATTAACTTAAACATTAAATATGCAAATAAAACTATAGTTAAAACGAATACTACAAAATTTCTAGGAGTCTGGCTAGACGATAATATGTCTTGGCGACAACACATTGACCACACAGTAAAAAAACTTAATCAATATCATTATGCTCTTCATAATTTAAGTAAAATATCGAATCAAAACACTGTAATCACTGCATATCATGCGTATGTGTCAGCAACACTGCGTTACGGGGTGATATTCTGGGGTAATTCGCCAGACAGAGAATTGGCTTTTAAAGCCCAGAAAAAGTGCTTGAGAGCAGTCTGTCAGTTGCAAACTACTGACACATGTAAACCATATTTCGTCTCACTAAAGATACTGACCCTCCCATGCTTATATATTTTTGAAGTGGCAGTGTTTGTGTTTAAACATATTGATTCTTTTGAGACCTTAAACAACAAGCGCCATAGGAATTTAATTCGTATAAAACCTCATAAGACAGCACTTTATGCAAAAAGCATTTTAGGTATGGCTCCAAAACTCTTCAATAAATTGCCTAAAGATGTGAAAGTGACGAATAGTTTAAGTTTATTTAAAAAGAGGCTGATGGGTTTTTTAGTGAACAAGGCATACTACTCAGTAAATGAATTTTTGACAGATAAAACTGATGGGTGATTCCACAGAGTCCGATTTCTTCGTTATGACCTTTTATTATTTTGGATGTTCTTGTGTTGATGTATGTTAGTGTATTTAGAATAATTTAGATAATATAATATAATTTGTACGCCTATCAAGGCAAAAACATAGTGATACTAATAACTATAAATTTACACCATGTCTGTACATAACACCTATGTTTTACAAATAAATAAATTTGAATTTGAATTTGAATTTGAACTCTACCAAAAAATTTATATAACTATAATAGATAATGTAAACAAAACATTTTCAAAAGGTAATTTTTTAATTAAAAAATGCCTCGGGCATACGCTGTCCGCTATATTTCTTGAAAGGAAAACAAAATTTGGGATTACAGATTGCCGTGTTTTATTAAAAAAAAAAAAATACTAATTACAGTATCTAACGTTTTATTAGACTCCTCGATATTTTCTGAAGGAAAAATATATCGATGCGTGCTCAGTAGTTTGAGATTTTAACATCTATTCTTTGAGAATTAAACATCTATTCTGTTCTATTCTATTACTAACACACTAATGACTTACTTTTCTTCCATGGACTCACAATTAGCTCCCATCGCGACATGATTGCATAATATTCGAGTAGATACTGCCTACTGTCCCAGTACCTCGTCCGACCACACATAGTGCAATATACCGTAACATAGATACAATACGGCGAAATTTAATTAACCGTAATGAATTCTTATGGGCAATAGACGGAAGACATCGACGATATGTCAGGGATGTGACGTCACATCTCCGTACGTTCCTACCTGTACTGTCGTGTTACCGTAAATAAGTAATTAGAGATGTTTATTACGTAATTATAGAGGATTAGCGCCCATTACGTAAGGAAAATCTGACAGTTGCTGTCGATAATAAAAAGGTTATACCGTATTTTCTTATAAAAAGAAAATATAAACGAAAAAGTAATGTATATAGGTAGGTACTGTTTGTTTGTATTTGTGGCTGTCAAATGCTTGTGTGTGTTTATTTGTAATGCGATGTGTAAATGAGTTTGAAATGCAAATACCGCGTATGTTGGCAGGTATTTCACGAAAAAACTAGCTTTAGGGCTTTAAAAATAACCCTGTATATACATACCATTACATTGTTTGCCAGGAATACGCACTGATCGTGTAATTGCTTCTATTTTTTCTTGCGAAAATTTGTTTAATGTTGAAATAACCTCTGAATGCCCACATCAACATTCATTCAAATCGACTCGCATTCTTCAAAAGCACCAACGTGATCTGGCACACCATACAACACACATCGTATTATAGACACGGTTCAGTTAGAAATAGCCGTAATCGAGTATAAATAGAATTTAATCAGTGTAACTCCCTTCGGAGCCATTTGTCTTCACTTGTTCTAATTTTGCTTCATATAATAAGTACTTATATTAAGTACAAAAGTTAGTTAGATGAGAGCATCATTTGTGTGTTAACTTTTGTGTTATTGTTTGGATTTTATTTATTTATTTAATAGTATATGTACATACGGATAGAAGAATAATTACATTTAAATAGGAAATACGACACAAAGGTACTGCTTATGTCTCAAGAAATCTCTTCCAGAAGACCTGCGAAAGGAGAGATGTAAAAAAAGAAATGTAGACTTTAGAATTATTATAAAAGGATACCTAAATAAAACTAATAACATTATAGTTAGATATACAATAACACATAAAATAATACATACCTATATGAATACACAAAGGTTTTAGATAATTTTTGATGAATATAATCTTAGTAGTATCACAATTCACAACCTATCTTTATCTATTTTCAAATATTCATAATTATTTGCAGAGCAATCTTTCAGGACCCCAGCTATCATACTTTTAACTCGCGATAAAAATTCATGCAAATGCGTTCTACTTTTGAATTAAATCGACTGTTATTTAATGCCCTCTCGATTAGGTTCACAGAAGCCTTACAGAAAATTTAAATATAAACTATATAACTTACATTCGAGTATCAATAATAATTATGGAATTGATAAAAACCCTCGTACAATTTCGTCTATAAATCAATCTGTGGTATGAATAGTGTATCGGAATAGGGATACAAAAAAAAAATACAGTTAACAAAACTTGACGCATCTACAAGGTGCAGCACAAAGGGGTTCATGGTCTGATTCAGCTGCCCAGTGCCCATAGAATATTGACATACTTTGTAACACACACAACCAAGAATCCTTACACTTTAGCAACTTAGCAATTTGACGACATTACTTTGTCAGATTATCTGAGATAGAGCCCCGAAAAGATCCCAAAACTCAGTGTTATCTTACAGGGTACCTAGGTAAAAGAAAATTAGTGTTGAATTGTCAAGTTAAACGATTTTTCTGATTGACCACCTCACCCTATTACAGGCATATTAACGTTTGTATTATATAATACTAATTTTTTTACGGTCAGCAGAGTCTTTTTGTCTTTATGAAAAGCATGCCACTGCCGAAACTTACGAGTATGACCTCTAATACCTTTGTCAAGCGTGCTAAACATGGGAATATTGCCAAATCGTGATAGCACTTGTAGCAGACTATTTAAAGACGACAATGGTCAGCAATCGAAATTTAATCTTCACCTTTCAAACAAGTCAAGTTTCGTTAGTTATAGCGTCGTTCATTACTGTATATAAACCTCTCTCAATTTACGTCATAACATTGTTAACACTTCATACCGGGTTAGAGTACAAAATTGGGAATAATTGGGCGAATGGAAGATACACCCAATTACTTTCAAAAAAAATTATTTTTAGTAATCGGTCAGGTCAA